>CM048594.1:19269143-22180393 GCA_026413675.1 Populus pruinosa | reverse complement strand
TAGCCGCATTTCAGCCGCTAAGAAATTCAATACAGATCTGTATCACTTCCATGAGGCTTTAAACCAAGGCACGACAGGCCCAATCCAGGCGGTGGACTAACCGTCCAGGGCCCCTCCAACGCAACTGGCTCGGTCACCACCCAGCGTCCGTACAACGCAGCTCGTCCCTTCTCCGTTTCAAGCTCATATATTAGCAGGCACACAGAGCGACAAGTCACCCTACAATTACATCACCTTTCTTCCCCCCTCTACTTTTAAACCTCCTGCCTGCATCTCCTCCTATACTACACACTCTCTTGTAATTCTACACTCCCTGCATCTCCTCCTCCTCTGTGCATTACAGATTATTTGAATCTTTACTTTCACTTTTTCTTTCAGCTTCCGATAGAATTCTTTTTTATATTTATTTATTTATTGCAGGTAGCAATGTCTGCTTTTGGTGCTGCCGCGACTGCTAATACAAACCCTAATAAATCCATCGAGGTAATTCCTTTTCACCAAATGTTTTCTATTATTGTTTTTAGTACTTAATTCACGTCCTAATCTGTGTGTTTTGCCTGCTTATAATGATTTTTTAGGATGAATTTTTAAGCGTTTTTTCTTTTTTCTTCTAGCTTGATTATGTACTTAGTTCAATCGAAGATCTGTGCTAATGATGTAAATATAGTAGTAAAAATTAGATTTCACACATCATTTAGCTGTTTTGCCGCTTTGATTTATTTTATATTCAGTCTTATTTATTTATGCTTATTGATCAAGTCCAAGTACTATTTCATTGAAATGTTGGTATCTTATATGTAATTGGTTTTGGAATCTAGCTACTATTTTCTCTCTCTCTCTCTTTCTTATGCATAATTTGATTACAGGTTTCGCATCCTCCCAGTGACTCGGTTTCGAGTCTCTCTTTCAGTCCCAAAGCCAATTTTTTAGTTGCAACTTCTTGGGACAATCAGGTTTGTATAATGTGTTAGGTTCCGCTATCCCGTTTTTATGTTCTTTAAAATTTGCTAAGAGAGTTGGTTGATGAATTGATATTTGTTAAAAGCGAGCGATTCAGTTAGCATAATTATTTTGATATTTTAATTTTTTATGTTAGTTTTAGTTTTCGTAGACATCTGGTTGTCTTGATTGGCTTAAATGAAAAATTATTCATGGAATGACCTTAAAACATTAAATGAACCAAACAAAGTTCTTATTTTTATAGTGGAGAATATGGAAAACAATTATTTTGGTGTATTCTGATTTTCTATAAAATTGGAGAATTAGAAAACATGTGTTTTCTAAACAAAAAACAATTTTCATATTCAGTTAGCAAACATTTTTTTTTTTGGAAAACTGAAAACAAGTAAATGCAACCCCTCTTTTCCAACTTTTCATTACTTTCCTTCTGTTAGTTTGCTTGCTATTTATTTCAATTGTTGTTAAAATTTAGAATTAATACATGAGCTGTTTGAAAAACTTTGTAGGTACGATGTTGGGAAATTACAAGGAATGGGACCAATGTAGGCAGTGTTGCCAAGGCTTCGATATCCCATGACCAACCAGTAATTATCAAGTTTTGTTTTTTGTTTACAATGTCATTTACAATTCATTTATTGATACTGACATTCTTAAATACCTGTGATTCTAACTCTGTTTATACCTTCTTCTTTTTTATTAATATTGAAGGTGTTGTGCTCCACTTGGAAGGATGATGGAACGACCGTCTTTTCTGGAGGGTGTGACAAGCAAGTTAAGATGTGGCCTTTGCTCTCTGGTGGTCAACCAGTAACTGTTGCGATGCATGACGCCCCTATCAAAGAGATTGCATGGATTCCAGAGATGAACTGCTTAGCCACAGGAAGTTGGGACAAAACCTTGAAGTAAGATTCCTTCCTTCATGTCACTGCCCATTTAATTAAATAGTTTCTCTGCATGATAGCTAAATACCTCAGTAGGTGCTCTGACCAGTGGTAAACTGCTAATTCTGCTCTCTTAGCAATTGTTTGGCTCCTTTCCTTTTTTTGCCTTTTAGATTAGCTGAATTCAAATTTAGCATTTTTTTCACACTCTGTTTTTTGAAAATCCATTGTTATGCATCCAAGTATTTTGTTAGTTATGTTACTTCATGACAAAAAGCAAAAATAACCATAAACATGCAATATTTAATGATATCTTCTTTTCTCATTGGGTTCATATTATTTGTTTGCTTGGTTTGAAGGTGTTCCTAATTGCATGTGTGATCATGACTGGCCATAGGGTTTGAGGACTGGTTTAGGAGATGATCCAACATTTTGGAGTTTCTTGTAATAGTTATACTGTATATTCATTTCGGCTGTGCTCTTTATCTTTTACATGCACCACTTGAAACAAAATTACACTGGCTACTTTTTCATATTTTTTTGGCTGAGTTTAGGTACTGGGATTTAAGGCAGGGAAATCCAGTGCACACTCAGCAACTTGGTGAGCGCTGTTATGCAATGACGGTGCGGTATCCTTTGATGGTTGTTGGCACTGCAGACAGAAACATGATAGTTTATAACCTGCAAAGTCCTCAGGTAATGGTTTCTCATGGTCCTGAATTTCTAATTGGTTTTACTGAAGTGCTGTTTCACTGCCCCATAATTTTATATTGCTTTTAATTTTCTGCCAAAAAAAAAAATGTTCAACATTAGCATTTTAGAATAGTGATTGTAACAACAGTAGATTAAGTTACAAGCATTGAAATGACATGATTTAGCATGTGAGCTTGAACTTATCAGATGCTTGTCGAGGTATTTTCCAGTTCTTTCTCAAAATGCCTTAAATCTAAGATGGTGCTGCTTTAGAATAGCTCCAGAGTAGGAGACACCTGAGTACAAAGTTGGTTTTATATAACAGCGCATAAAGTGGAGTAGAACAGTGTGTTCAACAAATTTATTAATTTCTATTCGTTCTAGGATGAAGAAATTATGTTACCACACTGATCTTGGTATCAAATACCATGGTGGCCCTGAGATGCATCTCAAAAAATCAGATTACTTGTCGTTCTTCATTTTTCATTTCTATTATTTTCCAAGTAAACCGTTTGTTTGTGTGAGTATCATTTTTTAATGTGAGGCTGTGTCCTGTTTCTATAATTGTATTTGAAAGTGTCCTTTTACTTGTCATTTCCCTTTTTGCTTGAGATGAGATCATGCAGAAAAACTTGATAAATTACGTCTGACACCTGATGCCTTTTAGGCTGGGATTTGGGTTTTTTTCTTTTGTTTTTTTTTTCTTTTCAAATTCCTGTCTTATCTATAACTTCTCTTTTTTTTACATTTTACTGGCACCACAGAAATTTGACTTTTGGGGATTAAAGAGTTCAAGGATGTTTGGGTTCTCCACCCATTTAGGATGAGATGATGTTTCCCATATTATTGTATATCCTATCCAGACCTCTGCTTTTTATTGTTCTACAGTAATCGCTTTTTTATTTTTTGAGAGAAAGTTCTGTTCTGTTCTGTTCTGATAATTGTTTAAATGCTGAAGACTGAGTTCAAGAAAATCGCTTCACCCTTGAAATATCAGACTAGATGTGTCGCAGCCTTTCCTGATCAACAAGGCTTCTTGGTACGTGCTCACTTATAATGACTTTTTTATCCTCTTCTGTTTCAAGTGACTAGAATTGATCGTTGTGCAATGCACACAAAAGAGCACACTGACATATTTGCGGAAACCTAAAATTCTCAATCTGTTCCTTTGTTGTTTTAAGTCTCAACTTTTGCTATTTATTATGAATCATATGATCAGGAGAATAATAAATTTCTGCAAGGATAGAGAAATAGTAGACATAGGCTTCCTGGCATGTGCTCACTTATATTGGCTTTTGTATTTCCCCCAAGGCAACCAAGTTTCTGTGATTTACACAAAAGGGCACTAGCATATGTGCACAAATAAATAATTTTTTGGCTGTTTAAGTCTAAAACTTTCTTCAATTCTCACGACTCAAGTGACCAGTGAAATAATAATTTGCAGCAAGGATGGACAAAAATAGTAGACCATGTGTTTGTTTTGTGAACTGTTAAATGGAGCTGCTTCAGGCTTAGAATTCTTGCCATTTTTCTTTTGTTCTTTGTGCTTATAGTTCTCTTAGTTTCCGAGTTCAATTTGTAGTTTGAAATTTGGTTTTCCTTGTTGGACTTGTGGTACCTTTTAAGAGCATTTTGATTGGTTTTCCATGCCATCAGTATGTGGGATTAGAATTAGTATTTCCTTCTCATCTCATTTTCCTTTTCAAATATGTTATCCTGTTCTAACAATCCTTAGTCATCTACGGACTCTTAATACTTCTTGGCAGAAACTGGTTTGTTCCTTGTTTCGTATTGAAAATATCATTTCTTTGATGATAGTAGTTAGTTATCCGGATTGTGTTCTGTGTTTATGTATAGGTTGGTTCAATCGAGGGAAGGGTTGGTGTACATCATCTGGATGAAGCTCAACAAAGCAAAAACTTCACCTTCAAATGCCACAGAGATAACAATGAGATATACTCAGTCAACTCTTTGAACTTTCACCCAGTAAGTTTTACTATTACTATTCTTAATATCACTTTGCTGTCACTGTATGTTTGTGGTAGCATGTTATTTTTAGAGAAAATCTTGATATCAGCAGCATTAGTTTTATAGAACTATAGTTTTATTGTCAGAGAAAATCTTTAACCAGAAAAGTGATCATTTGAATTAAAGCTATACTCATCCAATTGCTTAGAATATGGAACTTGTTATGGCATATAAAGAAACCATGCAGCAACAGCAACCAAGCCTCAATCTCAAACTAGTTGGGGAAATAAAGAAACCATATGTAGAAAAATTATAGTTCTTGTTGCATCCGTATTCCATAACTCAAGCACTTCACTTTTTTCATGTGCACATGGATTTCTATTCTGGCGGACTGAGTTATTCTATTGGTGTCAGCAAAGCTAACATACATTGACTTGAGCTGGATGGTAGCTCCTTAGCGATACTATATTATTGCAGGCCTCATTTTCTACCTTGCACCATCATCAAGTCTCGTGGCATATATTTGCTCCTGCTTTCTATATACTCTGTTTTTTTTTTTGTGTACTGTAGAATCTTTTTAGAAATAACGGGTTTCCTTGGTCACATATACTAATAGCAAGAGAAATGTGGTAGATATGATCAGTGTTAGGAGATTTCTCGATCAGTGCATGTATTACTTTTGAACATATAATCTCTTTCTTGCATACCTATTACTTTTAAACTGGTTTATTGACCCTTAAAATATAAGCTTTTTAGGTCATGCCTGCTTCTTAACATGTACACATCTTGCTTTTTTAGGTGCATCACACTTTTGCAACTGCTGGATCTGATGGTTCTTTTAATTTTTGGGACAAAGATAGCAAGCAGAGACTCAAGGTTATCTCCAGATCTTTCATTTCAACTTTTTTTTTATTTGTAGATTAGTTTTATAACATTGGCTTTCATGTTTATCTTTATTAGTTAAAGCATTCGGTTGTATAATACACTTTATCTGAATTTCAGGCCATGTTAAGATGCCCTCTACCAATACCCTGCAGTACATTCAATAATGACGGCTCGATTTTTGCATACTCGGTATGCACTGTTTTCTGGTTTCTATAACCTGTGATTGTATTCCCTTCCAATGATCACTGTCTCTTTGAAGAGAGACAATAATTACTAGAGGTCTTATTAACTGCATTGAATAGATTCTCTAAGCATTACGCATAATAACACTGATTCTTCATTCAACTTTCTGTAGGTGTGTTATGATTGGAGCAAGGGTGCTGAAAATCACAACCCAGCGACAGCTAAGACCTACATCTATCTGCATTTACCACAGGTACAAGTGAATTAATTTGAGTTCGACTCTTATATTACTTTTACTTGAGCATTCCCATAGTAAACGGGCATCATGCAATGCAATGGCGGTTTTTAAACTACAGGAATCTGAAGTCAAAGGAAAGCCAAGGGCTGGAGGAACGGCTAGAAGGTGAAGTGTTTCAGAAAGGCCGGGCAGAGAAAAAGTATCCCTTTTTTATTATTATTAACCGAGACACGAGTTGTCAATAGAGTTTGGATTAGTGGCAAGAGTTCATGTAGATGAATGATTTTCCTAGCTTTAGGTCCCATTTAGCGGTCCTGTTATATAGTAGTGCATGCCATGTTTGTTGACATATATATATATATATATATTTTTTTTTGTGGGTAGTTTTGTTTTGGTATTTAACCAATGGTAGATAAATCTTTATAGTCATTGTCAGAAGGTTTATGATGAAGATCTTCTTACATTTCCTCATGGGGAGAAAATCAACAGCAAATCTTTCGTGGTCTTATCAACAGGGTCCTTTGAGTGTGCAATCTGTCCTGTTAAACAGTACACAGAAGTACAGTAAAGTCTTGTATGACTGGAGCTTCACGATGGTCAAATTTGAAGTGCTGAATTGCAGGCAACAAAAGTCTCTGGATCCCGACAGCGATACTGGAATGAGATTTTTGAAGATGAGCAGCATAGCTGATTTTGTTTCTATATCGAAGCTTGAATTCCATTTTACATTAAATACAACAATTAATTTCATGGGAATGTGACAAATGGATATGAACATCAGGGGTAATGATTTCATGCAAATTGATACGCATGCAAATAAATTATTATGATAAGATTTCATGCAAGCAGTCATGACAAGCGATAAGCGGTGGATTCTGTCTTCCATACGCATCAAATGACTGGTTAAATATAAAGATGATTGCTTAAATATTTAAAAACAAATGTTGTTGAAGAAACACAAAAGCAAGCCGTGCCAGTGGGATTTGAATTTGTGGGAGTTTTGACGCTAAAGAAGAGTTAATAACAACAAAAACAATGTCATGAGTGGGCAAAACAAGCTCAATGTTGGAGTGTAATATTGCAGTGGGGATGGGCCCACTGATCATCCATCAAGCTTTCTGTGAAGGCTAGGAACTGCATGCAAGATTACAATTCAAGTGCATGACAGCATTGCTTGAGTAAATGTCAAGAAAGGAACATCTAAATTATAATGCCTCGTATACAAAAGAAAGAGCTGTTCCCTTCATAGAAAATATCACCTTTTTTTTTTCCTCCTGTTTTTTGGACTTGTGTATGATTATCACAGCACGCGTTATCTTTGCTTTATCTCCAAGTCGCGAACGGGGCTCCTTTTGAAGCTTGTTGCCTTGTAAAATTCCCAAGTCTTTAGGTGGACATGTTGTGCTATAGATGTTGAAATTTCTACCATACTTGTTCCGTCTCTTTCTTTTGTCGATTTGCATGTTGGAATGTTTAATTCTTGTTCCAAAAGCTTGCAACAAAAGCAGATCACCTTGATCACGTACGCCAATCGCCCAATTCAGAGAGTGCTTGAAAACGATTTTCTTCATGGGATTTCTCCGTTGTTGTTGATTTCTATGTATGCTTTACCAGCTCGCATACAGACAAAGACTCCAGATCATGAAGATCTGGGGGCCTAGCTATCGTCTTTTTATTATGCTTTGTGAGAACCCTCTATACATATTGTGTCCAGTAAGGGCTTCTCTTCAACATCTTCAATGAAGCCTCGCGGTTTTTAGTTTAGAATACTTTACACGCCAGGCCTTGTATGTATACATGGATATTTGACTATCACACCTTGCTAGCTAGCACCCATGATTCATGACTTGTGTTCCAGATAATGGTCAATGATCAAACTTCTCAACCAAGTATGCTATCATGATCAAACTTTTTTTTTCAAATATTTTAAATTTTATATTAAAATTTAAATTTTAGAATTAAATTGATTATTTAATATGATATCAAAACTTACATAATCAAGCATTCAAAAGTTTAAATCTCATAATTTTTATTTATTGGATAAAAATTAAACATATATTACTATGAATCTATGCAAGTTTCAAGTTAAAAAATCTTTGATTTAAAAAGATGTATTAACCAATAATATAAATTATATCTTAAAATAGATTATATAGTAACTTAAGTTTTTGAATTAAATTTTAATAAACAAAAACTTCATTATAGGAATAGAGAGAGGGATCGGCTTAATCTTGAATTAATAAAATCAAGCATCCAATTACATTTTCTAAGATCATAGGGGTCAATGTGACATAAATCAAAATCACAGGGACTTCTTGAACCAAGCGTACAGTTCTACGCCCTTCTATATTGCATTTATGTGGGAATTAATTGGCTTATGGAATCCACTTTTGGCCTTTTCGATTCAATACATAATAAATAAATTCAAAGTATATGAATCGATCGACAGACATTACGCACGTAGTAGCAAATCATTTCTCCCGAATCCATGCAAAATCGTCCATCATCTTGTGAAAAGTTCCAAGAAATATGATGTGAGGTATCATCTCAGCTCCATATTCATTCAACATGCATTTGATCTCCAACGCAGAAGGCCCTTCTCCTTTGGGCAATCTAAGTGGTAGTTGCCCAACAACAATAGCATCTGCATGTGGGTGTGACCTAACAACACATCGTGAGTGAAGCATGCAGATGGGCAAACGATTGACGTCTAAATCGATCTTACATGTTTCGCATCACATGGATTGCCTAATGCAGCAAAATCATTACGGTCAAAAATAGCAGCTGCCAGCCTACAAGCCTGAGAGAAAGAGAGAGACAGCGAGAGAGAGAGGGAGACAGGGCATGGGTTTGAAAAATACATCAGACATGGTTTCTGCCTTCACCTAACTATTGCATGGCAGATCTTGGGTTGTTGTGAGTTACTGACGTTGCTGTTCAAAGCAAATTTTATTTAAAAATATATTAAAATAATATATATTTTTATTTTTTAAAATTTATTTTTAATACTGGCATATAAAATCATCTGAAAAATATAAAAGTATAATTGAAAACAAAAAAAAAACTTTTAAAAAACACGGTTAAATTATATAAGCCACGTACCGTTGTCCTCTAACTACCACATTAAAAACAGACATCTGGGTGGTGTAGATTTTGAGGTAAAACATGCTAATTATGAAGAGACCTGGGAGTAAGGAAAAGAGGAACGTATACTATTGCTCGAGTTACCTCTTTAATGGAAGATACAGTCACCTGAATTATGCTCGTGATATTTATGCCTAGGGAGGTCTAGAAGTATGAAAATAGATGCTATTAATTTACTACGCTAAGAAAACAAGCCGTATTGCTATTATGGTTCAATGTGAAGGTCCGTGCCCACATAATTAATCTGTCATTGAAAGCACATATTCATACAGGTTCTAGCAATGTGCACGATAGAATAACATAATTCCAGGCTCGTGCTAATTATGGGCTTCTGTTTGCTGTATGATTTTGTGGGTTCTGAAATTCGCCTGGAAAGCTACCAAAAAGGGCTGGCAAAAACTCATTTTACCCATGGGATGATGATTTTAAGGGTTTAATTACATTTATTTGACCCCTAAATTATTGAGACTGTGAAAGAATAAGACATGCACTGTCAATTTTGTGCATTGTATCCTCCAACAATTATTTGCTGCGTCACTCATGGTATATTCTTGAATTTCATGAATAGCTTAAATTTTATAGTGTAGATGTCATTTCTAGCTAGGGAAAAAATTAATCGTGGTATTAAATAAAATAATTAAAAAAATAGATGATAAATTATTTTAATAACTCAAATATATATAACAATAAAATTTCTTTTAATTAATGTTGTCACTCTAAACAATATTAAAATAGTGTATGGTATGCTGAATAACAACTAAAAAAGATAAGAAAAGCTTGTCCAATTCTATGCATAAGAATTAATCTAGTTGATCTGGGTCAATATAAAAATAAAAATAATAATTATTATAATTTTAAGACTTGACTAGGAGCTGATCTAAGGTAAGACTTGTGTTATGAGTTAAGTTGACCATTGACCAGGGTTAATAGAAGAATAAAAAAAGTTATTATTATTGTTTCAAAACCTGACTCATGGGTTAAATTGGGGTCAGACGCGAGTCACGGGTCGAATTGACCATTAATCTGTGTCAATGTGAGGATAAAAATAATTATTGGACGGGGTTTGAGCATTGATATAAGTCAACATAAGAATAAAATTTATTATTGTTATAATTTTAAAACTCGACTTGGGGTCAACCTAGAGTTAGGATTGGGTCATGGGTTAAGCTAACCATTAACCCGACACCAAACTCAGGTTATAGGTTGAGATGACCATTAAACAGAGTCAATGTAGGGATAAAAATAATTATTATCATGATTTTTAAATCTTACTCGAAAGTCAATTTGGGGTAAAGCCCAAGTTACAACTTGAAAAAGTCAACCCAAGTTGTCCAAAATTTAAAAGAAAATTAAAGCAACCTTGTTCTAATAAGAAAAATATAAGAAAGATTTAATAAATTTTTTATTGATGGTTTATCTCGGAACGATCAAGTCACAAGTTGATCTGACTTTTTAACCTAGTCAATTGAGATCAATCATCTCTTTATTTTTTTAAACTCGGAATTATCTGGATGTTGGATCGGTCGAGTCTTGCATAATATCTAATAAATACCAAATAAAATAAATTATTTAGTCTAATTTAAAACACACCAAATACATGACAAAACAATTATTTATCCAGTATTGTACACTCTAATACAATTTTTTTCTCTCTATATTTTTATCTGTAAAATAACAGCCCTTAATTTACTTAATAGATGATAATATGAGGACAAAATAGACCAAATTAGTAAATGAAGTCTTATCTTACCACAACCTCAGTGATTCAGGTGTGAAAATGTTATGGAACCTGATTTTAACCAAAAGAGAAGGAAAGCCCGAAAGGGCGGTAGTGACCCTAATGGGCCCACCAGCTAATTTATGGCCGCAAAAGGCCACTATATAAACCTCCATCACTCTGCCACTCCCACTCCCTCTCCTCATACGCTCTTGCAAGCTTCTTTTAGAACATTTCACGCTTACTAGACTTCTAAATCATTTGAAACGTTTCTCATCTCAAGCACCATGACTAGACCACAACAGCGATATCGTGGCGTCCGTCAAAGGCACTGGGGTTCTTGGGTTTCAGAAATTCGCCATCCTCTCCTGTAATTCCACTTTCTTTAGACGTTTCTAGCTCTTTCCTTCATCAAAAGAAAGGTTTCTTTGCATGTCCAAAAGAAAACTTTAAGAAACGTTTTTCTTACTGGAACACACATGAATCCCAGTTCTTTTATGTTGTTTTCCTGCACTAATGGCAGTGTTGAGCGAGTTTCGAACTGTTTCAATTCTTGTTCTAAATGAAACGTTTCGTGTTTCTTTTGGTCTGCAGGAAGACTAGAATATGGTTAGGCACATTCGAAACGGCCGAGGACGCGGCACGGGCATACGACGAGGCAGCAAGGCTAATGTGCGGGCCAAAAGCACGTACAAATTTCCCTCACAACCCCAACGAACCCCAATCATCATCATCAAAGCTTCTCTCAGCTACCTTGGCAGCCAAGCTACATAAATGTCACATGACTTCTCTACAAGCAACCAAGAAAAATGTAACAAAACAATCACATGATGCACAATGCACCAGTTTTGGCACTAGCCATGGCCTTGCCGGAAAAACTGTCGAAAACGGCTCGAAATGGCAAGAGGAGAATTGGGTTGTGGGGGGAAGTCAAGCGGGGAACGACGACCATCAAGAACATTTTAAGTCACTTGAAGATCACCATATAGAGCAAATGATAGAGGAGTTGCTAGATAGAGGATCCATGGAGTTCTGTTATGTAGATTCAACATGAGAGTCCTGCTGAAATTAAAGGAACATCAAAATGCAGCAGCAGCAGTTTCTATTTGCTAATTCTACTTAATTAATCACCTTCTTGATTATTTTTCACAACCTAATCATATACATAATCTAAAGTAGTGTGAGTGGAAATGAATATCATCCATCCACGTTGTCTATGATCCAAGGCATAAGCTCATTATGCCATATGTGCACAGCACAGCAAAAGAGGAAAGAAAGATACTGCACACATGATGACATGAATACTTGGCATCATATGAAAGATATCGATTCCTTCTCTCTTTCCCTTTTATGAGTTTCGTCTGATCAGGTAAAGAATCCAAATCTCAAAGGTTCCAAAAGTGAGAGATTATAAGTTTCGAAACACTTTCACTTTATTATCACTCCATTATCGTAGTTTTTTGAAACCTTGGGATCTGGAAGTGCATTTTGCTTTCATGCAAGACCCCATGTGTAGATAATGATGAAGGGCTAAGTTTTTGATACAGTCTAACCCGTAAATTAACTACGAAAAGAGGTAGTTTTTTAAAGTTTTTTTTAAATAAATTAAATTAATATCTTTTAACATTAACCCATCAAAATAATTCAAAGAATTTTACACGGAAGAACTAATTAACGGCGACTAATGTGTGAAGGATGCTATCAGAAACAAACAAATTTCAAATTTCAAATTAATCAAGGATCCTCTCGGACGCCATTTCATTGTACTTTCTATGGCATTCGATCGTGTGTCCAAGGAATTAATGTGTGAACACATGCTGGAAAAGGACTTGGAGCCCAATGAGACAAGTGCATATATAGCCTGTCACTCAACAAACAAATTCTTATTTTCTCTTGCTTTTTGCTAGATGATAAGAGACCTGACTGCTTTGCCATCCTTCTAGCTTAGATCCTTTGATTTCTACTAAAGCATCTCTTTTTGACCCATACAAGCATTCTCACTTGCTCAATATTTTTCTCAAAGATCATGCTTTTTTCTAACCATCAACATCTTGTTTTATTAATTAATCAGAGATCTTTAGACTCCTCTTCATCTAATCTAATCTAAACATGTAGATAGTAGATGATCATGATTGTTTTTAAAATATTTTTTAATAAAAAATTAAAAAATTATTTAAATACATAAAAATATAATTTTAAATAAATTTTTTTTTTTATCAAAGTTGTTTATTCAGGGCTCATTCCCAACAAATTAATGGTTTATTTAGACCTCATTCCCAACAACGCAAAAATTATTGGATTAAGAATTAAGAATTCAATTGGAATTTTTAAAAAATTAGGTAAAAATTAACAAGATTAAAATTCATTTTGATTTTATATATTTTAAAATAATATTTATTTTTTATTTTTAAAATAATATTATTTTAAATTTAAACTAAACAGAATTGAATAACTTTGTGTGAATTCACGAAACTTACACTGCAGCGATTGGAATTTATCAATTCATCATGTCACTTCACTGAGCCATCTTCACTTTTGCGGTGCAAACCACACATTCACATTAGTCCCTCCAATGGCCTTGAGTTTTTGTGTACACAAGCTAGCATGTGCCCTTAGTCCACACATAGACTTGTCAATACACAATACAATAATACATGACTTCCGTGTGAAGGTATTTTTATCCTATATATGACTTTTTCACGAATCATTGTTTCGAATTAGTATATTGAAAAATCAAGATTAGCACAAATTATTTATAATAGTTTCTTGTCGTCCTGTATATTATAGATTAAATACAACTTCAATACTTACTAGATAAATAAGTGGTTCGCTTTATGCTACGGATTGCGTTAATTTTTTTAATATAAAAAAATATATTAAGGTCACTCTTGTTTTAAAAAATATATATATAAGATTTAGGTAATTAATTTGACTAGATTTGATTAGTTTGATTAATTTAATAATATAATTATAAAAAAAGATATTAACAACAAATATAATTAAAAAATTTAAATATAATTTAATGTAAAAGAAAAATGGAGAGCATATAGAATAAAATCACAAAATTTAATTTAAAATAAACAAAGTATTGAAAGGAAGAACTTATAAAAAAATAAAACTTTTAAAAAAAGCAATATCAAAAAAAGGTCAAAGTCATTTCTGGTAAGCTTGTTGACCCATGACTCAGATATAAAATTGAAATAAATTCATTAAAAAAATTAAAACAATCATGAATATAAATCCCAACAAACACAATGTTAAAAAAAAATCAACTTAAAAAATAATTTAAAAAAAACTGAATCTAACCCGGCATAATCTTTTAAACTGATGACACAAGTTATAAAGTTGGATTGAACCATAAAAAGTAAATTTAAAAAAATTACAAAGCCAAACTATCAACCAACCAAATAATGAAGGGTAAAATTGATCAATAAAGGATCCACCAAAAAAGATATAAAAGAAAATTGAAATGAATGAAGACTAAAATTAATAATAAAATAAAATATTGAAGAATGAAATTACTAAAAAGAATTCAATTAAGAAAAATGTAAGAAAAAAACAAATAACATTTAAAAGAAAAGGTAAAAAATTTGATATAAAAATAAAATACCAATAAATTAAAGAAATTAAATTTGATACAATTAAACCACTGAAAATCAAATAATCAACAAATAACCATCTTTTTCTTAATTTTTCCAATAGCAACACATTTTTTGAAATTGATGTGAGAAAAGATGAAAGAGAAGAAAAAAAAATAAAAGGTAAACTTGATGGAAAAAAAGGATAAAAAAGAATGAATAATAAAATTGATATAAAAAATAAAATAAAATATTGAGAGATAAAATAAAAAACAATTTCAATCAAGAAAAATATAAAGAAAATAATAATAATAATTAAAAGAATAAATATTGGATTTTATTTAAAAATCAAATGCTAAGGGGTGAAGATAAAAAAAAATTTAAATTTGATATAAAAAACTAAATGTGATATAATCAATAAATGACCACCTATTTTTAAATTTTTTAATGCTAGCATATTTTTTAATGTTGAAGAGAGAGAAGAAATAAGGAGGAGAAAAAAATACTAGAAACTCCACGATAAAAGAGGTGACAAAATGTATTTAACTTTATTTTTGAATATAATATTTGCCCGCAATAAGATGCCTTATATGTTGCTTGAAAAGTATAAACATCTCTTATATGTTAACGCATTAACAATGTTATTTTAAATAATATTTTATTTATTAAAAGATATAAGTGTCTTTAAAACAACTTTTCAATTACAAAAAATATATATAAAATTGCAAAAAACACCCTTGATAGTGACAATAAAAAAAATTAAGTTTAGGGGTGATTTGAAGATTTTTCTGTGTGAAAAATTAAAATGTCTAAAATACCTCTTGTTTTTAAGTTCAATTAACTTAGCTTTCAAGGGCATGCTAGTAATTATAATGCATGTCTTAAAAGTGAAAGAATTTAAATACCCTATCATATTTGTAATGACAATTTAATATTGTGAAAAGATTATTTGACTCTTATATCGGGTCATAAAGTTTTTATTGAAAAGAGTAAAATGATAATTTTAATGTGCAGATCCAAAATGAAATGTGTGGTCAATAAAAGTTCACCTCTTTTATTTTATTTTATTTTATTTATTGTAATTTGTAATTGATTGGAAACAAGAAAGAACTTACCATAGCTGAAGGAATACGAAGATTTCTCCTTCTTAATCCTCGAAATTAATAATGGTGGGATCCATTTCCTCTAATCAAACCTCATGCTTCATGATTAATCATCATCTATTTGGGAATTGATTTTGTCCCCCACAAACATTCACAACTAAGGTTCCGAGCATGATTATGCATTCCTAATTCCCCATGATGTTTAATAATGCAAATTCCCTTCGCATTTTACGTGCGACCTGTATTTGATCCATTTTCCCCTATCAAACAATATACATCACCTGTCCTTACACCTACGAGAGAAACCTTAACCTGTTCATCTTTTCATCATGCCCATGATAGAATCAATGGCCAAATAACTACGTACATACAATACAAAGGTGGTCTTTTTTTTCCATAAAAATGCTAGAAAAACAGAAGCTGCCTGTCATGGACAAGGATCATAGTGCATGGAATCGCATGTCCAAATCATGGGGGAGACAATTAATCATGTGGGACTTTAGCCCAGTGAACCATTTCAATCCCATGCTGAACTTTGGATCTTTTTTTTATCATTGGAATTAGATACTTGGAATTGAGTGGGCAATACATGGATCCGCCAGCTATTTTCTCAAGGTTGGTGGCCAAGCACTAAAAGCCGAAGCACTCTCCATATCCCCATTTTCTAATTCAAAAGAGCACTTGATGAATCGAAAGGCAACTGGAAGTAGAATGGAACGAACATAGCAGAAATGGATTCTAGACAAAAACCTGAATTGATGTGATAACTAGTTGTTTTCTTTTATATAAAAAAAAAATGAACCTAATCCGACTTGATTGACTAGATTGGTCACCCAATTAAAAAAAAATAAATATTTTTTATTAAAATTATATTATTCTAATATACCGTATCAACAGAATTAACATGCTCAATTCATTTTCATGTTATGGCTAAATAGTATTTAATAACTTTGCATGTAATATATAGTGCAAATTTTTCGATTATATATTCATGTTGAGAATGTGCAGAGCACCAGCTTCTGCAGAACAATTTTCTTATCAATGCAAGTTCAAAGTTACTTAGAATCCTTGATAGAGATAGGAAGATTGATTCTTCCTTACTGGATTTTTAATTCATATGTTCATAAACATTTTATATTTGATTCCCCGATCCACTCACGTCACCTCTCCACATAGATGAAAATTCAAGAAAAAAAGAAAACTAGCACATATGCACTATATAAAATTTAAATTTCACGATAATAGTCCTTTTAATTTTTCTCCTGTGTATGTTAAATGAGCATATTATTCCGAGAAATCAATATAATCCCTAACATCTAACAAGAATCTGGTGTCCTATAAATGAAAAACAAATAAAAATGGATAAGCCTGTACCTCAAGCCCATTTCAATCTGTGCATTCTTCGGGCCTGTAAGAACAAGGGCAAAGTGGTTGGAAGACCAACATCTCTCTGTGTCATCAAGGAAAGGGCTGGTGCCCTCTTGATGGGCCTCATGGCTCAGTGTTGTAATTCCGAACTATGAAGTTGAAAACTATTTATTGCTGAGAATATAATGAATAAATACTGTTTTGATTTATGATTAAAAGTTTATTTTTTTTTATGTTTTAAAAGTATTTATAGGTCATTTTTATATATTGGTGTTAAAAATAATTTTTTAAAAATAAAAAATATTATTTTAATATATTTTAAAACCAAAAATATTTTAAAAAATAACTATTATTACACTCTTAAAAATAGTTACATTTCATGACCTGACCTGTAGCAACACTACAATTCAGTAATAAGTTATTATTATTAATTGATTTAAAAAATTAAATTAATTTACTATATAATCTCAGCCAAAAAAAAAAAAACTAGCTTAACTTGGTAACATTCATTTCAATTGTTCATTTAATTCTAGTTTGATCCCTATCTTTCAATCTTAACTTCAATTTCAATCCACTGATCAATGAATATCTTCACAATTTCCTTCTAAAAAACAAAACTTTACACTTCGGGGCTCCAGCTTACCCTTTCTCTTGATTCTATGACGTGTCCCATCTTTCCAGAGACCCTTGCATGCACACACGTTTCTCGTGAGAAGAATTACGTTGTTAGTATCTTGCCGCACGGAATCACACCCCCTTAGTGAAACTTCGGAACACCCAATCACTCAATGCCACATAAGAAAGACGTTTACACTTTTATCACTGATGTGGAATGTTTCTCCACGTAAGCGATCAAAAATCTTGATATCAGTAGACAATCGTGGTATTAAATATAGTTACAACTCAACTCAACTCAAAAATAGCTTGAGTCAAGGCTTAGTTTGTGAATTATACCAGTTGACTCGTGAATCGATGAATTTAAATTATTATTTTTAAAAATAAATTGTTATTTAAAAAATCATAAAATAATATATTTTATTAAATAAAGCTCATTAAAAATAAAATCAAGTCCACACCAAGCTTTCAGCTGGCACATCACTGGATTCATCGGGCAACCGGGCCGGGTTATAGAATCAGGAAATTAACTAAGCAAGAAGATGTGAGAATAGAAAAGGAAAATAATATTTAAGAAATAAATAAATAAAAGACCGAGAATAACGGGGACCCACAAGAGTCCAGGTCGTTCGCTCCGAATTTGGGATGGATTCAAAAAGAAGAAAGAGTACGTAAGAGGAAGTCCTAATACTGGTGAGAGTGTGCTTTTCTAAAACGTCACCAAATAGACTCCTCAAAAACTAGAACTGATTTTGAACTCTGCTTATAAATCACAAAGAGTGACGCAGAGACTTTCTCCTTTTCTTTTCTCTTTATCGTAAAAATCTTTTCTGTGAGTGCAATGTGCTGTAGCGCTAGGTTTTGCTGAAGGATTGCGAGGTTGGCGATCGAAGATATGTCAGCCGACGGCACAGCCACCACCGCCGCCCATGGCAATGGCCTCAGCTTGCAGGAAATCATAAACGAGAACGTCGACCTAGTGAGACTCCTCCTCCTATTTTTCTTTTATTCTATTTTTGTTTATGCACGTATAGTTGATGATGATACCATATTAATTACTTCTAGATCGTAGCAGATAACGTGTTGATTACGAGTATCAGCTTTCATGATATAAATCGTCTTGTTTGGTTTTGGCTACGCCTTTTTTCCGAAGGTTTATATTGTTGTTGTTGTTTATGTTTGCTACGTACGTAAGCTTTACTGTCTCTGCTTTCAAGATATATATGTTTACGATACACACACACACACACAGATACTGATAAACCTCGCTTTATTGCTATTAATGACTTGGGTGTTTTGTTGTTTGGTTTCCAAGACATCAGAGTTCTGCTTATGCGTTAATAAACTTCTTTTGAAATTTTGTGCTTTTGTTCTGAGGTTTTAGTAGATTTTCATTTATTTATCTATTAACGGTGGTTGCTTAATGGTTTTGGAATTTAACTACAGGAGCGTATTCCAGTTGATGAAGTATTTCAACTATTGCAATGCACGAAAGAGGGTTTGTCTACAGAGGAAGGCCAGAAGAGGCTTGAAATTTTTGGTCCAAACAAGCTAGAAGAGAAAAAGGCAAAAAAAAAAAAAACGATAATTTAGTCTTTTATTTATTTATTTTGCTGTTAATTTTGAAGCTGTAAGATGGAACTGATAAGCTGCATTGTTTGGAACAGGAGAGCAAGATTTTGAAATTCTTGGGTTTTATGTGGAACCCACTCTCATGGGTCATGGAGGGTGCTGCTGTCGTGGCCATTGTTCTTGCAAACGGACAGGTTAATTTGCATTTCTATGTCTCTATATTTGTTCATGAATGTTTAATTTTTATTTGTCTGTGTGAATTAATATAAATGCAGGGCAAGCCACCAGACTGGCAAGACTTCGTGGGTATTGTGGTATTGCTTCTTATTAACTCAACTATAAGTTTCGTAGAAGAAAATAGTGCAGGCAACGCTGCAGCAGCTCTTATGGCAGGTCTCGCCCTGAAAACCAAGGTATAATATTTGCATAACAGCATCTGACTCTCTCGCTTAATTCGGAAGTCTGTAGGGACTCAAGTACAAAAACTAATGACAGTTATTCTTTACATTTTCTCTTTTAATAATGTTGATAATTTTGTTTACAGGTTTTGAGAGATGGAAGGTGGATCGAGCATGAGGCTGCTGTCTTGGTTCCGGGAGATGTAATCAGCATAAAGCTGGGGGACATTATACCAGCAGATGCTCGTCTGCTGGAGGGTGACCCGCTTAAAATTGATCAGTCTGCTCTCACTGGCGAGTCTTTGCCAGTTACAAAGAGCCCAGGTGATGAAATCTTCTCTGGGTCTACTTGCAAGCATGGTGAGATTGAAGCTGTTGTGATTGCCACTGGGGTGCACACCTTTTTTGGTAAAGCTGCTCATCTCGTAGACAGCACAAATCAAGTGGGGCATTTCCAAAAGGTACAGAGTCTGGAGGGCTAACTGGAAAAAAAACTTGTAGTCGACTCTGGGGATAAAGAAACAACAGAAGGAAGTCAGTACTTGATAAAGAAAGATGAGAAAGAGCATGCTATTATTGTCAAAACTGTTCCATAATTTGAAATCAGCTCCAGAAATTATCAGTTAATCTACCAAGTGTTAAATCATTAACTATTATAGATTATGTATTATTCCAAGGTGTTAGCAGGTGTTTTGTTTTTTGAAGGAACAAAATTCGAATTATTAGAATTTCTAGTAGCAAATAACAAACATCACCATTGCAGGTTCTAAAGTTCCATTAGTGCACTTTCATCTTTTCTTTCTAATGGATGCTTGATGGTGATATGGTTTGATCAGGTGTTGACATCCATCGGAAACTTCTGCATAGTCTCCATTGTAGTGGGAATAGTCATAGAGGCAATCGTAATGTGGCCAATTCAGGGCCGCGAGTACCGGGATGGTATTGACAATATTTTGGTGCTTCTTATTGGAGGAATCCCTATAGCCATGCCAACCGTGTTGTCAGTGACAATGGCCATTGGATCCCACCGGCTTTCACAGCAAGGTGCTATCACAAAGAGGATGACAGCTATTGAAGAAATGGCTGGAATGGATGTATTATGCAGTGACAAGACCGGCACCCTCACTCTTAACAAACTTACAGTAGACAAGAGCTTGGTCGAGGTTAGTACACACAAAATTTGTAAGTGATAGCTCAAGGTAGATTAATTAAGGAGGGCTCCCCCACTTCACATAGCACAATAAAACTGTAGGACAACGAGTAAAAAAAAATAGAGCGAAAGTACAGAGATGACAATTTCACTCAAAATCAATGAATACAGGTAGAATCAACCCAAATGGATTTCAAAATTTTAGACCCGATCAGGACACAGGTTCCAAGTTAAATTTTAAAGGGAAAAAATTTGGTTTGGGACTGGGTGTGAATGTTAGTTTAATTCACCTGAACCCAAACCCTACCCATCGAAGATAAATAAATAAATAAATTTAAAGTTTTAAAAAATTACATGCATATAGACTAATGTAAATTATAGTATTTAGGTTCAGATGTAAGTTCAGGTCATGAATACCAAATGGGTACTTAAAACCTGATTGGGTATCAACATTTCATATTCGTTCAGCTTGGGCTCACTGATTATTGATGTTTTTGTTTATTTTTCAGGTATTTGCTAACGATGCTGACCAAGACTATGTGATTTTACTGGGCGCTAGGGCCTCCAGGATTGAGAATCAGGATGCTATCGATGCTTGTATTGTTGGGATGTTGGCGGATCCCAAGGAGGTAATGTTACAGTTGATCATGAGATATGCAAATACTTTGACAAGCCTTCATACGGCACTAATATGCTGTGCTGCCTCACTTTAAATTTCTTAAAAAACTGGGCCGATAAAAAAGAAAAGGATTAGCATTGTGAACACTTTATTAAGGTGCTGCACAGTATTAGCAACAAATCTTCTAAATAATCTCGCTGAATAGAGAAAAATGGATGAGGTGATGACTAGCAGCATCATAGTAGAGAAGAGAGAAGTAGGATCAGACTTGAAATCACATTTTGATCCTCGGCATGTATTTTTTATTTAACTGGAGCTAACTTGCTGCACTTTCATCTTACTTTATTGGCAATTAAGCTTATTTTCCCTAGCTTGTAACTTGTCAAGAAAGCATTGCTCTCCGACTGATTGTTTACCTCACCGACAATGTCAAGTGTTGGGTTATTATGACCTATGAATATAACTAAATGCCTGACTATGAATTTATTTCACTCTGCAGGCCAGAGCAAGCATCACTGAGGTGCATTTCTTGCCATTTAATCCAGTGGAAAAGCGTACAGCTATAACATATATCGACCCTGATGGCGATTGGCACCGAGTTAGCAAAGGCGCCCCCGAGCAGGTTATAGATCATCTATTGCCTCGTATTCCTTCTTCTTCCCACCCTTTTACTACACTATATCGTCAAATGCATTTAAAATCTCCCGACAGATCATTGCACTGTGCAACCTCCGGGAAGATGTAGCAAGAAAAGCTCATGCCATCATTGATAAGTATGCTGAACGAGGCCTCCGCTCCCTGGCTGTTTGTAGACAAGTGAGCTCATGTTCTCGTTTCCTCAGAATTGTGTGTTGAAGTAATTACTGATACATGGAACTCTATCTGATTTAGACATCTTGTCTTTGCAGATTGTCCCCGAGAAAACCAAGGAAAGCCCTGGAGGACCATGGGAATTTGTGGGCCTGTTGCCTCTCTTTGATCCTCCTAGGCATGACAGTGCAGAGACCATTACTCGTGCCCTCAATCTAGGTGTCAATGTTAAGATGATCACTGGTGATCAGCTGGCAATTGGCAAGGAGACTGGTCGGAGGCTTGGAATGGGAACCGACATGTATCCCTCTTCTGCCCTCCTTGGGCAGCACCCGGATGAGTCAACTGCAGCCCTTCCTGTTGATGAGCTCATTGAAAAGGCTGATGGCTTTGCTGGTGTCTTCCCTGGTAATTGGACTAAATTCTACTGTTTCAATATGATTAATGTTGTTTACATGGATCTTGATGCTTCCCACGTTGTTCGATGCTTCCCCCGTCATCGCAGCATCTAAATTTATTTTCTTTTAATAAACAAAAAACTAGATCCTGTTAGAAATTAAATCCTTTATGAGCATTCATTACATGGATTTATTCAATATTTTGGAATTAGCCGGTGAGACATGAAACGATTTTGTAAAACAATATATCAAGAGAGGTGGAAGTTTTTCATCTTGCCTTTTCAGCATGAAGAAGAAAATAATATTAGTTTTTTCATTTTATGCATAAAAAACATATCGATGAATTTAATTAATGATCAAATATTCAGAGCATAAGTATGAGATTGTGAAGAGGCTGCAAGCTAGGAAGCATGTTTGCGGGATGACTGGAGATGGTGTTAATGACGCGCCTGCTCTGAAGAAGGCAGACATTGGAATTGCAGTGGCAGATGCAACTGATGCAGCCCGTGGTGCATCTGACATTGTCCTGACAGAGCCAGGATTGAGTGTGATAGTGAGTGCTGTGTTAACAAGCAGAGCCATCTTCCAGAGAATGAAGAATTACACCATCTATGCAGTGACTATAACCATCCGTATTGTGCTGGGTTTTCTGCTCCTTGCTCTAATTTGGAAATTTGATTTTTCTCCGTTCATGGTTTTGATAATTGCCATTCTTAATGATGGGACAATCATGACTATTTCCAAAGACAGAGTGAAACCATCTCCACTTCCTGATTCCTGGAAGCTTAAGGAGATCTTTGCTACTGGTGTCATTCTAGGCACCTACTTAGCTTTAATGACTGTTGTATTCTTCTGGATTGTTCACAGTTCCGACTTCTTCTCTGTAAGAATTACTACAGACCTTACAACTAGCACTTGGTTTTATCATGCTGTTTATATTTCTGTAAAGGATATAAGAACGTGTAATGTTTGTTCCTTCTGCCACTTTGTCACTGATACAGTGTCTTCTGTAGTACTAATAATGATAGCACACTGTCAATATTTGCAGGATAAATTTGGTGTTAGGTCCATCAGGAACAACCATTACGAGCTAACATCAGCTGTATACCTTCAAGTGAGTATTGTTAGTCAGGCACTCATTTTCGTTACTAGGTCCCGAAGCTGGTCTTATGTCGAACGCCCTGGTATTTACCTTTTGATTGCCTTTGTCCTGGCACAACTGGTGAGTTGTTTAGAAATTTTCGTTCCAGTTTTTCTTTTTTTTTTCTTTTTTGTGTGTGTGTCTCTGTGTGTGCATATTGTAAAAGTACAACCTAGTGATCAATGTTTCTGGTTTACCATTAAGATTGCGACAATCATCGCTGTGTATGCCAGTTGGGGATTTGCGAGGATCCATGGAATTGGATGGGGATGGGCAGGTGTTATCTGGCTTTACAGCATCATCTTCTACATCCCTCTTGATTTCCTCAAATTCATAATCCGCTATGCTCTAAGTAGCAAATCCTGGGATAATCTCCTCCAAAATAAGGTCAGTGTGATCATTTGTTTTTTTACTAACGAATCTTTTGATATGTCAAGTTTCATCTTGAAACCTTCTCCCCTATGTTTAATATTTACCGATGTTACACATGCTTATGCAGACAGCTTTCACCTCAAAGGAGGAGTACGGAAAACGAGAGAGGATGGCGCCAGGGGCTGCTGATCAATGCACCATTCATGGACTGCATCCTCCCGAAGGCTCAGAACTTTTCAATGATAAGAGCAACTGCAGAGAGTTACATGATATCGCTGAACATGCCAAGAGGCGCGCTGAGGTCGCTCGGTAATGATCTCCGAAGCTTTTGATTTTCACTATTAGCAATTTCTTCCCTATCTTTGCCTACATATCTTAATTCCACTCATGGTCTCCTTTGTTCCAGGCTGAGGGAGCTTCACACGCTCAAGGGTCATGTGGAGTCAGTGGTGAAACTCAAGGGACTTGACATTGAGACCATTCAACAACACTACACTGTTTGAATGAGAAACGATGAGTTTATAGTGTTTCTCTCTCTCTGTGGAGAGGGGAGAGAGTCCTAGGTTAGAGGGATTAGGGTATTAATCTATTTCATTGTTCTTCTGACAATCTTGATTATTAGCTTGTAAGATATGCAAGATTTGGGAATAATCAACCCAACATTGAATTTCACTATCACATACATTTTCGCCTCTTTCATGTCAACTTTCATTTCTGCTTCTCGAGGAACTACCTCATAGTTTTGATCCAATCATATGGGCTCCTCTTCTTGCTTTTATGAAGAAAATTATAGCTTGTAAAAAAAAAAACAAGCAGACAGGTTCTATGTGCGCTGGCCATTTAATAAAACAAAAGGCACTACTAAATTATTATTTAAATATATTTTCAATTAAAAAACATATCATACATCAAACACACTCTAAATATTACAGTGATTTTGGTATACATGCTAACAGCTAAAGGAATTTGATTTCACGAGCTGATAATATCGTAATAGCTAAGTTGTGGGAAAAAGCCTGTGGAAATCGAATTATCCATAGAGTTGCACAAACTTGGAGTGAAAGGACACGAGATAATAGAATTCTAGTGGAGATTGAAGGAGCACGGGCAGCTTTTTCCATGATTAAAAGACATAAAATTCCAGAACCAGAGAAGCTTTAGGAGATCAGGGGCGAAAAAGGGAACAGATGGAAGCCACTCTGGCTATCAGAGCCTGGTTTCGATCCAGGGACCTGTGGGTTATGGGCCCACCACGCTTCCGCTGCGCCACTCTGATTGTTGATATAGCATCCAAGTTAATATTACTTAACGTATATTTTCTGAACAATTCCCTGACCTTAGAGTGGATGAATCAGACAGAACAACTAACCATGAAATGGGAATGGTTTCAATCGGTTAATCTTTTCCAATTTGAGCGGATTAGTGTGCGGATCAATAGTGTTATCATGATTAGGCTTATCAGATAAGGTATAAACTTACGATAGTTATCTCAATCCAGCAATTCTTTTACAAAATGTTGCTTTTGATATAGAAACACACCATTCATTAGAGAAACTGCAATGAGGTCGAAAGGGACTAGAGTTTGTATTGTTTCGTAAACCAGGCAGGCTGAAAGCAAGCCATTGGATCTCATAACCATCAACCGTGATTTCTTCATTAATATTTAGATTTAATCTATGAATTTGTGATTATTTTCAGAACTTGGGTCTTTTCATGGTGTAGACCCAGGTGGGATTCGTGAAAATGGATGTTGCCGGCAGCTCGCACGGTAATCCAGGGAAGATTGGTTTTTCACCTCCATATTTTTTTTGTAAGAATATTTCATCCAATTCTAACGTCTTTATATTTTTAAAAAAATCAGGAAAAGCTTATTCAACTCAAGGATCAAGTCTAACTCTACACAACAACCGAGAAAAATGTACGATTTCTAAATACATGAGTACAGATAGTAAACCTTAATTTTCCTACGACTACTACATGTTAGAATATACAAAATCTGTTAGAATATACAAAATCTTATGTAATTGTTAACTTTAGAACATGTAAAATTAGTCATAATATATGTAATTAACTTTAGACCATGTAAAATTAGTTATAATATATATAAACTGATCTAGACATCCATATTAATCTAAAAAAAATATATAGAATGTGACCTAATTAGTCTAAATGTAAATAATTTCTAACTATAAATAATTATTTTTTCCTCTTAACCTTCTTGATTGGAAAATAACCCAAATGCTTTAAGTACCACAATGTCCCTTCAGCTGCATGTTCAGCTGCTGTTTTCTTTGTTGATTTAGGATAACCAAAACACTCCAATACAGTCGATGCTTCTCCTTCAATCCTAATTACAACCTTGTAGGTAAACCTGCAATGGATCTTGGAAAATTAGAGAATGAGAAAGAAATGTACCCAAAGGAAAAAAAAATGACTTGGTTTAACCAAGATTGTTTACTCCATATTTTGTACTTACAATTTCCTGTGGCAAGGTCCTTCTTCCTTGAAGCATTCAAATAAAGGGGGTTGCCACTTGTTTGCAGCTAAAGTCTCCAGCAATTGTGATTTGGCAGATATCTTTGGCCCACCTAAAAGAACAAGATGTTAGCTAGTAACATTTTGGTGGCAAATTTCAATCCTGAAAATCCCAAATTTGTGCTTTAAAGCAAACTTTATCAAAGAATTCAAGACAGTTCTGGTGAACTCAGTACCAGTCACTAATCAATAAAATTACCTGAGTCGTTATGAGAGTTTTTATCATCCTTGCTCATTTCACCCACCTTGGTTGTGTTCTTTATGGTGCTGGAGACATCTCCAGTCTTGATGATTTGTGATGGGTTAATATCTGCTAATAAATCTGCTGTTGTGTTTGCTTCATCATCAAATTGTTTTGCCGGCTTCAGCCCCTCTTTGGGTCCTGCCCTAGCACCTTCTACAACATACTTCATAGTTGGCTTGTCTTTCTTAACAATCTAGAAAACAACATGACACGCAGAAAACAGAAAGAGAAAAGATTTAAGTATGGAGTTACATTTAACCAGGTAGCTAAATAAAGATTCCATAAACAAAGATATTGCTCATAGAAAGAAGAATCGAGGGAAGTTTTTGGTTGTTTATACCTGGGAAGGGGTTGGTGGTGGCTGCATCTACAGGAGGAAGGCGTTTGGGATTGATGCGGAGCTGTTTTGGTTGCGTGCATTTATTCCTTTTCATTTCCATGGCGGGGGTAAACTAGATAAGTTCATTTTCCCTGCAAGGGTACAGTTTTGTGGGATTATTGGTGTATTTGCTCACTCTACTCTTAATTTGTTTTAGTATGGTCCATACATGTTTTTGTTCTGATTATCATCCATTAAACCTTTTTTTTATTTTTTTGAAGTATTCGTGATTAAACCATAATTAGTAATGATGTTAAATTATCTATCTGCCCTTTCTCTACTTTAAGGTCACAAATTTTTTCTTTGAATTAATTTTGTTTGACAAAGATATGAAATGGATGATTTTTAAGTGTTTTTGGATGATTTTTATGTGTTTCTGTTAAAAATAAAAAAAAAATATTATTTTTAATTAAATAACACTCTATACTACATTTCTAATCATATATACTTTTATCATTTCTCAATTTTATTATGTATTTATATAATGATAGGTTATTGAAGGTAGTTATTGTTTCTGACCATGGCTGATGAAAGGGTAAAATATTACAAAAATAAGAAGATTAAGGATGATATTAGAATAAAGAAGAATAAAATGATCAAAATAAGAGAAAATTGAGAATATGGCTCCCAAATTGACCACTAATTTAACTTTAATAAGTTACGTGCCGTGGGATCCTCATTTCACAATTGAAGAGGAGACCAGATGACAAGTAAAACAGTAACCAGTGCTATCTTTCAAAAGTGGCCTAATATTAAAATACATTTGACCTTGTTTTACGGGAAGTTATATTTGCTAGTGTAGTAAACAATGTTTTTAAAAATATTTTTTATTTTTAAAAATTTATTTTTAATATTAACATTTTAAAATTATTCATGCTAAAAAATTTCATAAATTTTTCAGAAATACATTAAATCACAAAAATAAACATATCAAGTGATTATTTAGCTTCACATGTTCCAAGGCTTTGATAGCAAAAGGGAGTTGATAAAGCAATCCACATTTAAAAAAGAAAATTTAAAACAATTAAATTAAATTTTAATTTTTTAAGGATTTGATCTGAACTAACATTTGGCTTATCGAGATAATCTATCAAATTGAGCAGGGTCTTAAAACCACGTTTAGGATCAATATTCAGAATTAACCAACTTAATTTGATAGATTAATTAAAAAATTATGCTGATTATTTATAGTTTAATTTTTTTATATATTTACCTTCCATGTTTTTTTAATATTACAGTTTATATTATTTATGTAAATTATATCAAATTATATAATAATTAAAGATGTAAACTGTAATTTTTAAATACAAATGATAAATATAAAAATAACTTAACTATAAAATAATCTAGATAATCTTTTCTTTTTAATTTTAGGTTTGAAGTTTTGGGAAAGTAACAACAAAAGAAAGGTGTTTTCCATTTTTTATTGGTTTGGATCAAATCTGAACAAGTTAAACGAGTCTTTTTAATAAAAACAAATATAAATTTTAATTTGATCAATGTATCATACTAAAATTTTATGAATTGTTCTACAAGCTTTATTTTATAAAAAGTTAGTTTATCATGACACTGTTTAAAATTGGGTTTAAACCTGTTTTTCATCAAAAAATTAAAAAAAAAATTGTTTTTAAATTAAGTTTTTTTAACATTTTTGGATCATTTTAATATATTAATTTCAAAAATAATTTTTTTTTAAATAATATTTTAAAGCATTTACAGGAAAAAAAAAACTTTTACCACATTCTTAAATACCAGTTTTCATGTTTAAACTAGATTTGAAGGTTATTGTTTCAGAGTTTTTTATTTTTGAGTTTCTTTCCTAATTGTTGAATATTTATTTAATTTAAGTTTTATTAGTTATTTAGGTTTAATTTACTATTTAAAAACAATTTTGTAACATTCAATTATTAAAATTCAAAGTATTAAATGGAATTATCTTTACAATTTAGTCGTAAATTTAGGATTGGTGAAACCATAATCTCTTCCTTTTTATCATACAACGCGTCATTAGCTCATCAATCTGGAGGTTTACAACCATGATTACAGGCACTTGACATACATTCTCATCTTGACAAATCTTGAATGTAACCTTTCATATTGTCCACATATGCATATACAAATCATTGGACATCAATATGAAGCAGTATGGGAAAGAAATTGTAATATGGCTATTTGCTTTGATGTTCTTCGACAATGCTGTCTAGATTTGGTTGCCACTGATCAAGAGATGTAAATCTGTTGGGTGATCCTGTTGTCATCTGCTTTCTTCTCTTCCTGGTACAATCCTTGGACTCAGAACACCCTATGCTGCCTGATGATTTTGTTTCCTCACTTGTATTAAGAGTGTTGGCTTTACTATCGATGTTAGTTCCAGTGGTGTTTGCTCTCTCATCGTCGTCTCTGTGTAAGCAAGGACACGGTGACTTCATGTTCTTGTTGATAAAATACCAGCAATTGGATGAGATATCACTGCCCCTTTCATCGTTGTTAGGGGTCTTGCTGGCTCGGACATCATTGATTGGAGATTGAGATCTTGTGTTGGACCTACGCTGAAGCTTTCTGATTGTGTTTATAGGAACGACATAGAACTTCTGACCAAGCAGTAGCATGGTGTCTGGTGCAACAATAGCCCAAGGCTGCCGGAACACATGCGGATAGGCGACTATGCATCTTGGGTTACGAAGCATGACCTCTTCTGCAAGAACAGGCCTATCATGGAGCTCTACGTGACCTCCGGGATGAACAATTTTAACAAGCATATTCTTGGTGCTATTGGTGCAGATGAAGCTTGGTAGTACCATTTCTCTTTCGAAATTTAAGAGATAAATGGAGAGGAAATGTGGCCAAGTAGTGGGGGGAATTAAGCAATTGTAGCCATCTCGTGGGAGTTTAGAATGTTCAATAAAAAGGATACGGGACTGTTGATGAACTCAAGAGTATATCTCCAATTTCATGGTTTTTGTTTTATTTGTTTCATTGATAATATCATGGCCGGTATGTCAAATCTAAGCATTATGTTGTAGAATACGTCTGTTTGTTGCCAACTGTGAATCATGTCGTTGCATGACAGACAAGAATTACATTGTCTCTCATAATTGATCGCCACCCTGCATCATTGATGATCTACATCATGTGATAATCAAATAGAATGCACTTAGTTTTCTAGGTATACACATGCATGCTGTCATCAGAATATGCTTGATAATCTGCTTAGATTTTGCATTTTATAGTTGGCGTTGACGAGGATTTCAGGATCTGTGCATAGTTCTCCCATCTTCCGTGTCTTTATCCGACAGGGTGGACTTGAGTCAAAATCCTCAACAGATGAATTCAAGAGTTTTCGGACATTGCTTAATAGCGTTCCTTTTGTCCTCTTGGGTTAGGCCATCCAAGCTTCTGCATGAGACAATTATCTTGTATCATTTGCTACCTCAATTGGTTTATTCTTTCTTCGATCCTAATTGCTGTTTGTTTTTGGGGGCAGTATTGTATCTGCCATACGAAAATATTCATATCCCATTTCCATATCTGGATGAGGCATCCAAATTATCTAGAATTACTAGAGTTTTACATTGCCTTAGCCGATCTAAGCTCTCTCCTGCTTCATCAGAAAGCAGAAATAACTTTGTTCAACAGCTCTTATAATTTTAGTTTAAGTAAATATGCAAAGCGGGTAGCCCGAGCCTGGCTGGTTTATTCCAACTTTATTTCCATATTTAAAGGCAAGTTGTTGAGTTATACAGAAGAATGATAAGTTTCAAACCAGTCAAAATGGAACGTAATTGCTTATATGTAATGATGAAACCATGAATAACTTAGTGTCCATCGATGTGCAAATGAGCATGCGTTGCATGTTACTCAAGAAAAACTCGGCACGACGAATGGTCATCTAAAGCTACAACTTCACACATTACAGCACCGTTAAGGCCATGTCTTGCAGAAAATGACTTGAAATGTCAGAGAGGGCAGATTTGGCTACAGCGTTGTATATCTCCTGATCTGCAATGCATAGCTGCTCAAACAGCTGAGCTCTGGAGAACTATGATCACGGTGTTAAATATCCACATAACAGAAGGATAGAACAATATCCGGTGATCGATTAAGTTGACTGGATGAAACAATAGAATCTACCACCCTACATTATTTTCATGTCCTTCAGCAACTACCACCCTCCTTTTTATCTGATATCAGGACATCTTACTAAAACCTCGGAAAATTGTTTTGCTGAAGATCCAATTATTGAGGCAGTTTAAGGGGAAATCAACTAAAAATAAATTCAATTAACAAATGTAACAATGAAAAAAAAAAACTTTAATGATTTTCATACATTTAAATATACAAAAGAAATGGTCAGTTTGAGATGTACTCATCATCAGAGAGAAGGCGGGCCAAGAGGAACAGGTCCTGTAATTCTCAGTGACCCTCCAAGCTCAAGAGGTACAAGAGGGATGAGAGAGTGCAGGACATCTGTTATCAATGGCCTGTAACTTGGTTCTTGTTGCACGCATAGTACTGCCACTGCAGCTACCTACTCAAGGGTAATATGTGATTAAATTTGTACGCTAAAAGCAAGAACAAAAAAGTAACGAGCACACAAATATTTAGTTTCTTATTCAATATACCTGGTATAAGTGTTTTAAATTCATAGTGTCTTTGATAACAGGATCCACAAAGTTGGGAAGCTTTGATCTGTCAGCGAGCCGAGGCATGGCCTACATGTAAAAAATGATGGTACAATTAGGTTGACTCCTCGAGGCATGACTGCTAAAAAATGTTGAAGGAAAATTACCCATGAGACTATGAACTGAAAATGATCCGGAGACGTCTTTTCCACTGGTTTTCTTCCTATCAGGAGTTCAAGAAGGAGAACTCCAAAAGCATAGACATCACTTTTATCAGTTAGTTTGCCTGGAAAGGAAAAATGGAAGCGATCATACATCTCTTTCCAAGAGATTGGGTGAATAAACAATCAGGCTTCATTCTGTATCAAAGAAAGACTAAATGCAGGAAATGTTGTTTAAAAACCTTCACTATGTAGCACCGAGGAAAGAAAAAGATACTCTCTGGTAGAATTTTATAGTTCTTGAAAATGAAATAGAAAAGATTTCCATGGATCTCCTGTTACCAAAATTCATCATCAAAAAGCACACATCAGAATTAGATTAAGAGGCTATAGCAAAACCCGCCTCATTCAACACCTGAAATTCTTCTCACAGAATATGTTCAGCCTTGTTAACAAACTAAGCCTTAGGGATGAAGCGCTAAAAGACACCGCATGATTTTAAAAATATGAAAACCTTTTATAAAATATTCTGTTTAAGCATCCACTATCAGAATTTCTCCTCAACAGTAAGCATTTTTAGTTCTATTTCTCAGATATAGAGCTGAAACAGTGATTCTTGCTGGAAAATCATCACATTTCATGTGACAGAAGTTAGAACTATGAAAAGTTCATCAAAGAATGCAAGAACATGGTATTTAATTGCTGAAAATATGATTGACAAATAAACTAAGAAATCATAGAAGAAAGCAACAATGTAATTTGTAATTAGCAGAAGTATGAAAAATAAGAGATCAAACAATGGTCAGCAGCATATGACTTCTCTGGAAGTAATTTGACATACCATCCAAAAGGTACTCTGGTGCCACATAACCTGAAGTTCCTGAAAGCTTTATGTACTTGTTTTGGATACCAGAAGCTACAGCAAGGCCAAAGTCCGAAAGCTGAATAAGTAAAAGCTCATCAAACGAAACATCCTAGTTAGAATCACGGACCGGTGCTAAGAACATGCACCTATGAGGAGTGCAGTACTCATGAGGTTGTCATACATGCATGGCTTTTACCTTTGCATTGAAGTTGGAATCCAGAAGAATATTAGATGACTTCAGATCTCTATGGACAACAGGAGGATTGCAATGCTCATGAAGATACTCTAGTCCCCTGGTCAATATCAGTTTTGGTGGGAGGAAGTAGTAAGCATAAGAAAAGGATAAAGAAAGAGGTAAAGCGCAAACCACAAAAACGGGAGTTTGAGTTACCTTGCAACATCAACAGCAATTTTCATTCGCAGATTCCAAGTTAATGCTGATCCATGTGTTGGCCCTGCATGTTCATCAATAGCATAAATAGTATAAGAAAAAAGGCACAAGTTGGAGTCTTCTAATGCTTATTTTTTAATTTTAAAAGTCGGATAGATATGAAGTTTACCATGCAATTGACTTTCCAAAGACCCATTTTGCATCATTTCATACACGAGAAACCTTTGTTCACCATGAATGCAGTAACCCAGAAGAGAAATTATGTTTTGATGATGAATTTTCGTTAACCAGTTCAGCTCGTTCTGCATTTACAAACAAAATTTCAATGGAAAGGAAAAAAATTAAAGAATCCATAATGATTCAAAACAATTGATAATCAAATCAATTTCATGTAATACGTTACCTCAAATTCTCTTTCAATGTCCTGTTCTTCACCTTCAAATCTCCTCACTGCTGCAAGGAGTTTTTCACTGAAACAAGCTTTATACAAACATCCACGACCACCTTCACCCAGGACATTAACTTCCTGGAAATTATTTGTTGCAGCTTCCAACAAATGATATTCTATAACAGCAACTGAACCTTTCTTCTCAGCCATTCTCAAGGAATTTAATTTATCCACAGTCGGAACATCTAAATATTAAATTCAAACAAAAAAAGCAGAAATACTGAGTCTGCATAAAAAGCACAATCGTGTGTGACATGCCTCAAAAAGGAAAATTGTAACAGCAAAAGCAAATTCAATTATTGGAAAAGAAGATACCATTGCCTTTACTTTTGGCACTGCATGTCCTTGATTTTTTCAGTCTACAGATCCAGCAACATGAGAGAAACAACACTATTCCAACAAGGAGAGTGGAAGCAACAGTTAGTGCTATTAGGGTTCTCTTGTTCACATCTTGGTTGTGCACTTCTTCAACCACAGCAACCAGAGGCATCCATTGATAAATAGCAAGGGAAGGCTTCCAGGTACCCGTTGTGGTGTGTTTTTTATTTAGATATATATTAAAATAATTTTTTTGAAAATATTATTTTGAAAATTAATATATTAAAGTGATATAAAAACATTAAAAAAATATATTTTTTAACAAAACAATAAATAAATAAATTTAAGGAACACGATTTTCACCCTTCCCAAGCAGACTGACTACAGCATAGTGAAAAGCCTTGGTCGGATATAATTGCTATCCATAAAACAAAAATCGAGAAAAGCTAAAACACACCAATCAGAGAAAAGAAGAATACATTAAACGAAACAGGAGGAGCTGATATAACAAGTTCTGGAGAGAAAAATGCAAATCAATTATGAAGAGAAAAATCACATGTTACATCTAATTTTTCTATGTGCTTCTGTTTCTCAAAATAAGAACGAGTTTGGTGCAGTAGTATTAATTTCATTTCAAGGTTCATATCCGATTTCTGGGTTTTTTCCGCTATATTTCACAAGACACCAAAGAACACGTATACACAAATTAACAAGGTTGAACAAATCTATAACAGGATCACGTTATTGCACTAAGGGTTTGAATTTTGAATGCTTAACGTGAAGCAAAGCAATCCCCTCTAGCCCATTAACAACTTCAAGTACAGAGACATGCATATAAAGGCAATGAGTGTTCAGGAACCAAGATGAGGATAAAAACACGAACTTCAAGAAAAGAAAATGAGCATTGATAACATACTTGGAGATTGATCTTCCATTTTTGAAGAGAAAACAGAAATGGGAATGTCTTTGCTAGCAGGTAGAGAGCCAGAAGTGGGGGAAGGAGGTGGCTCAGGTCTGGTGCCAAGCAAGAAAGACAAAGATGTACTTAACAACACCCACATGGGCAATCACGTATCATAGCCTGTTCGGGTGGTTTAGTTGTTTTTTAAGTATTTTTTATTTAATAATATATTAAAATGCTTTTTTTATTTTTTAAAAATTATTTTTAATATTAATGTATTAAATAATTTTAAAATATCAAAAAAATATTAAATTGAAACAAAGAAAAAAAATAAAAATATTAATTTTTTAAAAAATATTTTTAAAACATAAAAACAAATATTACCTTAATTTTATATTTTTGTTGTAACTGAGTGTCAAGATTATTTTTTATTTTTCTACCCTTAAATTCTCGACTTGAAAATCTAACTTAAATGATATAGTATGTGCTGTTTATTTTTGCTGTTAAAACCATGTTTATAATTTTTTGAAAAATTTGTTTTGTTTAAAATTAATTTTTTAAAAATAAAATTATATTATTTTTATATATTTAAAAACTACATAATTCGTTACCCTAAGATTGTAGAAGAAGACAAACTAAAAACTGTTTCAGGGTAAAGGACTCATGCTAGAGGCACTCTCTATAGCAACTGCCTTTCTAGTAAGCGCTCTGCCATGAAGCCACGTGTACTTTTAATGAAAATAAATTGGATTCGCTCTTTGTCTAGTTCAAAGAGAAGAGGGAATATCTATCATTATATCATAATTATTTCTTTTTACTCTCTGATTTTTTTTATTAAGGTCATGTGAAATTGGTCACAAAACTTTAAAAGATGATTGACTAAATAAATTGAAAAATTAAATATTTAGTTTTTCCTTTTACAATCCACACATGAAGACTCAGCAGCTCTTAAATTTATAAATAGGAGCACGGATAATTATGTAGAACATGTGAAAAATATGCAAGAATATCTTATAAATTATGTAGTTGTAGTTGGGGTTATAATTGTGTTTATATTTAGGGTAATTATGTTTTTTAAAATATTTTTTTGTTTGAAAACACATTCAAATAATATTTTTTATTTTTAAAATCAGTATATCAAAATAATCTAAAAATAAAAAATAATATGAAGTAAAAAAATAGAAATAAAATTTATTTTTTAAAAAAATACTTTTGAAATACAAAAATAAATTAGCTTTTAAAAAAATGTATAGTAAACTTACAGGTTGAATTGAAATGCATGTTTGATATAATATAAAACTAGTTTATTATTTTATATAAATTTTTGTGTATTAAGATATACATGTGGAGTTTCTCTACTTACGTGAGGATCATATGTACTCCAATCTCATTTTCTTTAATTAATTACTAAACACTATAAATGTATTCGGTCTCTTATATCGCTTTTGTAGTTCCAATTTAGAAAACAGATTAATATTGTGAGGCATGTTAATTAATTAAGTAATTTTAATATTATAGTTGAGATGAATTATAATTTTCACCACCATACACTTCCTGTAGTAAAAATGCGATTGTAATGTTGAGTTTGAACCACAACACGGTTGCACTTTGTTTCTTGTATTTTTTTATTTTTTAATATTTTTTATTATTTTAATATGCTAACGTGAAGATAAAAAAAAAAAAAAAGAATTGCTATGAGGACCGGAAAGTGGAGAGATAGAGAAGGATGAATTCGAAAGAGAGCATGCATTAAAACCTGTATTTTAAAGTATTTTTAATTTAAAAATTATTAAATTATTTTTTAGAAAAAAAAAGATCTTTTGATGATTTTGATACATTAATATTAAAAAAATATTATTTAATATATTCTTAAATGCTGATTAAAAGCGATGGTAGCTAGCAATGCTTGAAAAGGGAGGAAGATAGGGAGAGGAGGCAAGTGGACGTGAAATCACGTAGCAGTTATTGACTACGAAAGGTGGCCATGACCTCAATTCAAGAGGTTTGAGAGAGAGAGAGATAGCTGGCGATGACCTGTGCCTGAGTGACTCCCATTAAGGCAGCCTCTACTCTCTGCCACCTTCCCAAAACCACCGAGGTTGATTGAACAACAGGAAGAAGGAGAAAAATCTCAGGAACCTATCGGCGAGTTCGTGATCTTGAAGAAGGTCAGGTATAATACCTAGTTCTCTGGCATCAACATAACTCGCATGCGAGGGAGGTGTAGCAAGGAATTTTTTCAGTCATGACTATTAAATAAATATATAATTTTTTTTTAAATTAATTATTAACTCATGTACGAATTTTTAAAATTAATAATAAAATTTTAATTTAAATATATTATTTAAAATATAAAAAATCAATTTAAAATTACATAAAATAAAAATAAAAATAAAAATAAACTCGTTATTAAAATTACATCATTCAATATTTTATAAAATATAATTTATTTATAATTAAAACTGAATCGATATTGTAACAACCCTCAACTAGAATAAAATGATAATATCATATCAATTAAAAAATAAAATAATTAAATTTTTTCTTCTTCTTCCTTCATTTGATTTTTAAATGAATTAGTGTTTTATAAACTAGATTTTATAAGTTTATAAATATATTTTCTTATTTTTTTTATATTTTTATCTTACTGTTCTCTCTTTGCTGTCTTTTCTTTGCTTTCTTTTTTATTTTTGTTTTTGTTCAGTTGATAGCATTAAAAGAAAGAAAAAGTTTTTTTGTTTTATTTTTTAATTGTAAATAATCATTTTATTCTTAATGAGTTATTTTGTTTTTATTTGATGATTTTTTTTGTTAGCACTACCAAACTCCATTCATCCTAAAATTTTAACTAGATTTTATTTAATATATTTTAAAATTTCTCATAAAATTTTAGCTCAATTTAATGGTCGAATTGAAAATTACATTCACTAATATAAAACTGATCAAATTATGATATTTTATTAAATTTTTAAACTTTTTAAAAAATTATAAAATTTTAACACAAGCTAAAGGATAATATTAAAAGACTTTACATAAATTTTTAAAATTTTTTAATAACTTAATTAAGAATTATAAAAAAATTAATTAAAAAAATTAATAAAATCTTTAACTCGGCTAGAAACCACCCAAGCCTTTAAGATGCTTCCACCCTGATATTAGTTTTGTTTCTATCATCAATGTTGAAAGTTGAAACTCGAAAAAACGAAGCACGTCTATGATTTCTATGCTGCTGAATGAGGGTTACAGCAAAGCTTTAAATTTTCTACAAATGCAGAGGGGACGTAATTCACCGCTAAATGGGCCTCCTTCTAACCATTGCAAGGAGAATTAAAAAATATCCTTGAATTATGGGACATTTCTCGTCTGTTGTCACTGAGCTGGGGACAATAAGGACGGTGACGGCACACTGTTAGCCGTTTGGTTCATCTCTTTCAATGCCTTCTGTTAGTAACCCAGTCAAACTTCCAATTACATCTCTTTCAATGCCCCACGTTCAAATCTCAATCCCAATCCTTCACTAAAAAACCCCACCAACAGCTCTGCTAGCCTTTTCATTGGCCGATCCCACTCAACCACCTGATATTATTCGGAGATTGGAGAGTGTCCGTCTGCCAACAAGCAATGAAAAATACCAGAGTAATGAACTAGAGGAGGGTTGTATAAACAAAAATTCTGGGTACCATTATTTGATGACTCATTCTGTTCCATTTTTTAAGTTTTCTAGATATGCACTGCTAGTCAGGTGGTGGCAAGGAGATCTCCAGGGTGTCAGAACATCCCTGATTCGAATTCTATTTTTTACATTTTCAATCCACAAGCGAGTGCGTAAAAATGACTGCCAACCGCTCTCTGTCGTTAATACGATTGCGGTGGGTAAGTTACTGGTAATTCAAGATTACCACCGGAACATTATCAATGAGAGACAGGCAGCTGGTAATAATTTTTCAATTTAACCACTGCACGTTCTCTCCTCTGTTCCCTTTATCTTCTTCACTCGTAAACAACAGACCCCGACTAGCTCCCCTTGCCATCGATGCTCGGCCTGCCAATCCTTACCGGCCGACCACCCGGTGCGAGTGGGCTTAAAGAAATTTCCTCGAGTTGAAGACACTCCCTTGGGTGCGCGCGCGTGTTTTCGTTGTTGTTGTCGTGTATCTTAGTGTTTTTTTGGAGTGAAAGTTTTTGGGATTCCATGGAAAACCTTGTGCTATGCTGTGATTGGATCAGTTTGAATAAGCCAATTTTTTTTAAAAAAAAAAATGAATCCAAAATCTACGAGGGTGTTTCATGTAGACATCAGCTTGCGATATATTATCTGGGCTGGGTATGACCATTGCATGTATTCTAGTTATCAAGGCCTTTCTGTTATGGATTGAAATTGGAAAGACTGTGTAATCGGGCCATGAGCCTTGCATGCATGATTTGCTTTAGATGAAAAGTACACACACCAAAAAAAAAAAATCCTTGTTTAAAAATAAATATATATTTGAGAGTTTCTAAAATATTTTTATATTTAAAAATTAAATAAATATTATTAGTATTTTTTTAATTATGACGTGATCATAGTTCTAATACCCAGCCTGGGTTCTGAGATATGACCGGGTCATCTGGGTTAATTCTTTTTTTAAATCAAAATAATATCGTTTAAGTAAAAAAAAATCAATAGATTGTAACCAGGTTTTTTCAGATCAACTGGGTCATCAAGTCTCACCAAATTTTTTCTTTCCTTGTTTTTATTCAACCCAGCCCGATTTAAACTCTAGACCAGCTAGATCCTAAATCGACCCGTCCAACCTAGCCGGTTTTTAAAACTATGAATGTGATGATATCAAAATAAAAAAAAATATTTTAAAATAAAAACATGTTTTTGGCTACAATGTTAAATAAGTGTTGCATCGTGTTCATGAAGATTTTTTTAAATGTCAAGTATTATTTTTTATTTTTTAATTAATCTATTGTATAATTTGAGTAGGAAATAACCTTAAGAAGTTGCTCCTATTCAAAAGAGAAAAAAAAGTGAAAAAACAAATAAGCAAGAGGGAAAATGAAAGTGCATCTTATAAAAAAAATTAACATCTATAAAAAAAAAAGATATTTGAGATTTCACTCTACGAATTAACACTATATTTATGGTATTTTACAACTTGATCCTTTTATTTATTTTATTGCAACTTTATTTTTTAACATTAATTTAATAGGCATTGATGTTAATAATTTGTTTCAATTTATTTTATATATCTTATATAAAGTTATTTTAAGTGTCTTGGGTTTTTTTGGGTTTTTAGTTAATTTTTTTTAATTTTATCATTTAATATTAGATTTATTAAAAATTTCATTTCATAATTTTTTATGAGGTTATTTTGGTTTCATGATATAAGTTTGACAAGTTAACATAGACAAACTCGATATGTTTTTCTTGTTTTCTAATTGAATTTTTCAACATTGAGTTGATTATAAATTGCGTTTTATAATTTTTTTAGTTGCTTGTTATGAGGTTATAATGATTTTATGATCTAGGTTGTAGGTTAGCCTAGTGTTCTTGAATTTTTCTATCTTTTTTTAATTTATATTTTTTAAAACTTTATTCATAACTATTGAGTTGATTGTGAATTAATTTATTTTTATTTTTATTCTATGAGGTTATCCTGGCTTTATAACTCAAGTCAAAAGTTTGTTCGGTTAACTTAAGTGTATTATTTTATTTTTTTTTAATTATTTTTTTTAATTTTATCCTTTAACAATGAGTTGATTAAAAAAAAATTTATAATTTATTTTAATTTTTTTATATACAGTTATCTTAATCTTATGACTAAATTTAATAAATTAACCGGTGTTGACTTGACTTATTTTTCTTATTAAATTTTATTTTTTAATATTAGATTGATCGAGAATTTGACTTAATTATTTTTTTTACTTTTTATAAGATTATTAAGATCTCTTGGTCTAGATGGAAAATTCAACAAATTAACCTGAATTTACTCAAATTAAATCTAAGTAGATATAACATGTTATAGTTTTAATATCAAAAAAGCTATAGTATTGATTTTTTTAGTTAAATTATATTTTTATTTGCTACTTAGATATTTTTTTACTTGTAAAATTAACTATTATACATAGATTGATTCAATCTCTGTATAATTTAAGTTTTTTTTATTAAATAACATTCTAATAACAACTAAATATATTTTTATATCTAATAAAATTTTAATTAAACCTGTAACGTGAATAATTTTCTAGTTATAACCCGTAACATTGCATGGGAGTACGGTGAAAACGCTAGTTTTCAATTTTTTGATATTTTTAATTATTTTAATTTAATAATGTTAAAATTTTTAAAAATATTTAATATTTTTTAAAAAAAGCTTTTTAAAATCACTTTCCCAACGAACACGGACATTCAAAAGAGGCAGATGGTCTGGCATTTGCATTTAAGGGTCTTCTCGTCAAAATGGCACATATAACCAGGCATCCCCAACTCCAACGCAGGTAAAAAAATAATATTTTAGCCTTTAGTTGAAAAGTAACATTTTAGCCTTTATTTGTTTGTTTTTATAATTTACGAGGTGTGGTTATAATTAATTTTTTATTTTAAAATATATAAAAAATATTTTAAAAATTAGTACATTAAATTAATTTAAAATATATAAAACATTATTTTTTAACAAAAAACCATTTAAATTTTTTAAAAGCATGGGTGATTTATGTTTCTAAACGTTTCTTGTAATATTTAAAATATATCTGATATTGTGATAGCTTTTGTAACGGCGTTTTGAAAAAAATTATTTTATAAAAAATATTTTTGATTGATATTGGTTTGATATTTATATATATTTGGTTAAAATTATGGTTGAAATCAAAGTCGAATAAAAAGTAGTTTAACGTGTTTAGTTAAAAATATTTTTCAAGTTAAAGTTATATGAAAAAAAGATATATATTAATATTAATGGTTTTTAATTTAAATATTATAAATTTAATTATTATTATTACATCATTAAATAAATAATATTTTATATCTAATACTTTTTATTATTCAATTAATTTATTTATAATTTCATCACGTATAGAATTTATATGATAAGCACTATAGTTTTTATGGTTTTTTGAGCGTGTAATAAAATCAAGTAAAATATCATCAAAAATAAAATTGGAATTGCGATCAAATTTTATAAATGTTATGTCATCATACAATGTTATTTTAATTTATGTAATGTTATTAAATAATATTAAACACTAGTTTTTTAAATAAAATATAATTTAAAGAATTTTTTTTATTGAATTGGATATAATCCAATTTTTTTTATTGTTGACGTGAATAATGTGAGGTGAATGTCTTGCATTACCATGCGAGTTATATAATTCATTCGTACACTCTCCCATCAAATGGAGGTTTGAGGAAAAAATTTACAGGCCACACCAAACAATAAATTGCTCTTTTCATATTACAAAAAACCTAATTTAAGTAATTTGTTTTAAAAACTAAAGCTATCATATAAACCCATCTTTAACCCACTTAAAAGTGGAAGTTAAATTCTCACAAATATTATTTGCACATATTTCTTAAAAAAAAATCAAAACTAATAACATACAACCAACAAAATAATAAACCAATTAAATATAGCTATATAAGAAAAAAGAACATTCAAATCATTAAAAAAATAAAATATTTATTTATTCCATTATAATATAATTAGTTTTTTAAATAAATTTTTTTTGCATTAGAGTAGATAACTGTATACAATAAAAAATATTATATTTATTTATTTATCTTTTTAGAAGGTGTCTGAAAATGTAGTGAATCATGTTTTTTAAAAATTATTTTTTTATTAAAAATTATTTTTTTATATATATTTTGAGTTATTTTGGTGTGTTAATGTTAAAATGTTTTTTTATAAAATAAATTATTTTAATATATTTTATCATAAAAAATATTTTAAAAATCAACCTTAACCCTATTTTAAAATAAATAACTAAAATAGCATAATGGAGGTGTTATTACACCAAAGAGCATCCCATTTCACCCACCTCTCAATTATCCATTGTCCAGAGCCTGGACTCTGCAAGGCCTTGCCCCTATCCATTTCTATTGGAACTCGCAAAACTAGCTCTCTCTTGCACATTAATGGATTCCGTGACATTTAATTAAGCCTCGAACAAGATGATACTGCGTTTTTCGGCCCAAGACTGGTGGCGTTATCATCAACAGGGCATGGCATATTCATAGTCCACTGAGACGAATCAGGCTAGTAATGATTAAGAGGGATCAAAACTAGGTTGAGATTAATAAATTGCGCAAGGCAGAACGAGCATTGATGCTACCTCATTCAAGCTCCTCCTCGACCCACATTTCACAGTGTCTTTACACACACACACACCGGTAAACCATTTTCAGGTGGACAGAGAGGAATGAGAAAAGCAAAATGAGGTGAAAGCAGCAAAAATGAAAGTAAATAGAGTGATTCTGATTGTTTTAGCACTTCTTTTGATAATCCATTCGCTCTCGGAAGCCATACCTCGCCTCAAACACCAAGAAGAGAAGAGAAGCAGTAGTGGAAGCAGTGGCAGAAGTAGCAGAGGTGGTAGTAGACGGAGCAGAAGTGGTGGAAGAAGATCAAGGGGATCATCCAACTGTGACCCATTATTTCAGTACCTATTTGGAACCTGTGGCCAATGGCCTTTCCCAACTTCCCCCTCACCAAACAATCCATTTCAGCCCTCACCAAGACCCTCCCCTCCTAGGAGGAGAGCTCCACCATTGCCTCCTCAAGTGCCTTCTCCTCCTCCACTCCCCGTTGTCCCGTCTGCACCACCAACAGTGCAACCTCCAGTAGTACCATCACCACCTCCCGCAGTCCCATCCCCGCCACCCTTTGTTGAGTCCCCACCACCTTCTTCACCGCCACCAGTGTCACCACCTTCTTCACAGCCACCAGTGTCACCACCTTCTCCACCGCCACCACCATCTCCACCTCCACCAGTGTCACCACCTTCTTCACCGCCACCCCCATCTCCACCTCCACCAGTGTCACCACCTCCTTCACCGCCACCCCCATCTCCACCACCACCACCGGCTCCTCCTCCACCACCACCACTGGCTCCTTCTCCAGCACCATTAGTATTCCCACCACCTCCACTAGTCCCTTCACCACCACCACCACCCGAAGTGACACCATCACCATTAAATCCATGGCTATTACCTCCACCTGAATTCACACCTCCGCCACCACTAGTCCCTATATTTGATCCACCAACAGAGCCAGACGTCCCACCAGATGATGAGTTTACACCAGCACCGCCATTAGTTCCAATATTTGACCCACCAACAGCACCAGATATGCCATCACCAGATGATGAGTCTACACCATCACCACCATTAATCCCAATATTTTTCCCACCAAGCACCGATCAACCAAATTTGCCACCGGATGAATTTGCACTACCACCACCATTGCCCTCATTTAATCCACCACCAGAGCAAGATTCGCCACCCGCTGATGAGGTGACACCAGCACCCTTTCTACCAATACTAACACCACCACCACCCGAAGAAGACTTGCCACCATTTCTACCACTTATAGGATCACCACCAACTGATGTGTTTACACCAACTCCTTTAGTCCCTATGTTTTCTCCACCAGTACCTGACGATCAGCCTCCACAATTTCCTTTACTGCCACCAAAAGAGCCATTTACGTTGACTCCACCTATAGAATCAACCACCCCAATTGCACCTGACCTTTATTTCCCACCACCTTTAGTGCCTGAAATACCAGATAATCCACAGGAGCCACTGCCATTTTCTAATTACGTGCCGCCAGCACCAGATGCTGCATAAAATCTCCACCCAGTTCAGCATCTGCAACCGCCAAATGCTCTTCCATTGAAGAGCTGAGTGCTTCTTTTTTTTCTTTATACTAGAATTGATCTGTAAAAAAATAAATAAGCAGAAAATAGTCAGTACTGATGACGAAAAATTAGAGAAGTTTGTCTTCTAAATTCGAGTCATCGAGTGTTCGAAAAAAATCAATGAGATCACATGTTATTAAGAATCTGCACTTCCACGTCCATGATTGCATTATTTATTATTATTATTATTATTATCAGGAGAGGTAATATTAGAATTCGGAATTTTCTACAAACCAATTAATTTGTGGTCTGAAAGCAAATCCGACCCCGCTATAACCACAGACGACCATGGCAAGGCTCGTGACATCAGTCCAAAAAGTTCTGATTTTTTAATACTGTTTATTTATCATCGGTTTTGAATTCCCATCGAGACCCCCTCCCAATAAAATAAAAAATGGTCGTTGTATTGTCTGTTCACTTTCAAACAATATTGTTTTATTAACTTGGCAAATCATTCTAAAATAAATAAATAAGCTTAATTAAGTCAATGGGGTTGAGGTGGTAAGAAGTCAAAGGGTTATTCTATGAAAAAAAAACATAGGGATTGAATCCGACATGACGTGCATCATTGAAATCGACCGATGAGAAGATACATAGTTTTGTTTAACAGGTAACCTGATCTACGATATAAATACTCTTCATTGACCAATTGAAATGAAATAGAAAAAACAAACCCTCGCAGCAATCCCAGCGTTTATACCATTTTAGCAGATTACTTCTTGTGTTTATATTAAACTACAAACCCTAATTTAAAATTAAGATACCCAATTTATTAATTTCACTACTTAATCTCACGGCTTTGATTTAATTTATTGGAGATGGCATAACGCATTTTTTTTTTTAAATCAGCATGAGATAATGGCAGAATAATACAATTTTAAAAAGATAAAACATGATAATCCCAACATGTTCAAAATTTAATTTTTTTGCTAATATTTTAATAATTATTACGGTTTCAAGACATAACAATGATTTAATATCATTTTTTTTAACCATGACTTTTTACATATTACATTTTTAAAACAGTGATAAATAACAATTATCTTATTTCCCGGTAAAGATTTGTAGTGTATTATTTCACTAATATTTTAGATTTTGTGTGCTAAAAGCAAAAGATTTCTCTCACCATGAAAGAGTCTGTTGGGAAACATGATTAAAATTGTATTAATTATGTTTTTCTAAAATTTAATTTTTATTTATATTTATATTTTTAAATAAAAAAATTTTAAATCGCAATTGCTGTTATAATTACAAACGAAAAAAGTGGTGGTGCTGGTGTTGATTAAGATGCCGAGGAAAGAAGTGCTGGTATGTGTAGCCTACAGAACAACAAAAAGGGTATCTCTTTTCCCAACTCCATCGTGAAAAAAGAAACTCCAGACCACCCTGTTGCGTGGGTTTGTGGTTTTGGGTGCAATTGATTGTGTAGATGGTGCTCACCGGTGGTGTCAACGAATTAATGGTGGTACTGAGGCGGAGGGCGGCGGTTACTGGGAATAATGTGTTTAAAAAGAAGGATTTCCAATGAATTGCTGAAGCAGTAGGAGCATGTTTGGATGATGTTACTTGTGCTGCAATATTTGCTTGGTTTTCTAGCGCTCGCGGTAGCGGAGGTCGTATGTTCATGATTGGCTGTATACGTTTATTGATTCGTTAACAAAGAGATTGCCGATGGCCTTTTCTACAAAAGGGAGCATGCTTGGTGGCCTGATGAAATTTTAGCATTCCAGCAATTGTCTACGTGATATCTTCATACAAATTGTTTTTTTTTAATATATATTTTAAAAAATATATTAAAATTATTAAAAAATATCAATTTAATATCTTTTTCAAATCAAATATATCTTGAAAATACATATTAAAATAATTCATTCTGTAAAAATAAACAGTTATCATACCTATTAAGTAGCTGTTTGATAACAAATTATATTTTTTAAATTATTTTTTATAAAATATTATTTTTAAATATATTTTTAGATTGTTTTGGTTTACTGATATTATAAATTATTTTTTAAAATAAAATAATTATTTTGATATAATTTTAAATAATTTTTTTAAAAAAAACTTTAAACACCCGTGAACTAAAAGAAAAAATTACAAGGTTAAAAACAATGAATATAAAAAGGGTAGCTTGTCCATTTATTTTTTTGAAAAAAAAAGAGAGGAAAAGAATGGTGTCAATTAATAATATTTTATTTATAAAAATATTTTGAATGTTAAAATAATTATAATAGGAAACTTATAATATTTTTATTTTTTATTGAGTTTGTAAATATCTGACTTATTATGTAAAGTGAAATAATTATATAAAAATAGAATTTAAAATAGAGTTTTTTAAAACATAAAAAGAAAGTGTTAAGGTGTTTAAAATACAAAATGCTTTCAATTAAAAAGAGAGAGAAAGAAAAGGAGCGGAGGGCTGAAGGACCTTTTCGAATTTGAAAAAAAGAAGAAAAAGGGTTAATCGTTCTTGAAGCTCAATTATATATCATGAAGAGTGCTCACTGATTCTCTCCTTCAGCAACTTTCCTTTCAAGTCACAATCTCTCGTTTTCTTCTTCTCTCATCCCAATTTCCAACTCTCAAATCCACACAGGGAAAATGAGAGATCGATCCACTGAATTACCACCAGAATGCTGGGAATTGATTTTCAATTTCCTTGACCACCACCGTCACTTCGAATCCCTCTCTTTAGTCTCCACTCAATTCCTCTCCATCACCAATCACCTCCGTCGTTCCTTAATAATCTCCTCCCAAACATTCCCTTTCCTTCCAAATCTTTTCCAAAGATTCCCAAATCTCAAAGGAATTGAAATCCGCGAGTTCGATGGAGACCTCAATTTCCTTCTCCATCAAATCTCCAATTCAGGGTTGGACCTTGAATCCCTTACTCTCTCTAGCCAAGACCACTTTCCCTTGATGGGTTTGAGGGAGTTGGGGCTGAGAATGAGAAATTTGAGGAAATTGAGTTGCTCGGAAATGAATTGTTTACAAGATACACATCTTTTTGAAATTGGGAATTCGTTTCCATTGCTTGAAGATCTTAATATTAGCTTTCCGCAATATAATTCACGTTTTGATCTAATTGGGTCCCTGGATCTGCAGCGTTTTTCAGGGATTGTAACTGATGAAGGGATCATTCACTTGTCAATGAAGCTCAAGAGTTTGCTTAAGATTAATCTTTCTGGTAACCAATTCATTTCTGATAAATCACTTCGGTTTTTATCGGAGAATTGTTTGTTGTTAAGGGAAATAGTGATTCGTGAGTGTGATTTTATAACCCAGAATGGAATTGGTTCGGTTATGCGTAGATGCATTAATTTGAATTATATTTCGGTGGATGGAATTGGAATCCCTTCTATTGAACTGTATTTTCAAGAATCATTTGTGTTTGCGAAAAATTTATGTGAAATTAACCTCTCACATTCGTTTATCTCGGATGAATTGCTTTCTTCGATTGCAGACGCTTGTCTTCCACTAAAGAAACTGAGTATCTGTCATTGCTATGATTTCACATTTGTTGGAGTTTCTTATTTGTTGTATAAGTATCAGTTTCTTGAATACTTGGATCTTGAAGGAGCAAATTTTTTGACCGATGAGTCCATGATTGATTTGTGTGAGTTTCTTCGGAAGCTGACCTTTATAAACCTTAGTTTATGTTCTAAGCTGACGAGTTTGACCTTCTTCATGCTTGTAAGTAACTGTTCCTTGTTGAAAGATGTCAAGATGGAGAGAACAAATTTAGGGGTGGAAGAGTTTCTAGTGGATTTTGGAATCAACCCCTGTATCATGTCTCTAAACTTGACCAGGAATGAGAGTTTGAGTGATGAATGCATCAAAAAGATTGCATTTTGTTGTCCCAATTTGCAAGAGCTCAAGGTCAGCCATTGTCCTGCTATTACAGAAGAAGGGATTAGAGAAGTTTTAAGGAGTTGTGGTGAAATAAGACTTTTGGAGATGAATCATTGTTCAGGGATAAAGTGTCTGGATATAGACTTTGAACTTCCTAAGCTGGAGGTTGTGCAAGCAGAAGGACCAGTACTGGATGATGAAGCATTGATGATGATTGCAAAGAGATGCCATGGATTGTTGCAGTTGGACCTGGAAGGTTGCCTGAATGTGACAGTGAAAGGGGTAAATGGAGTAGTGGAAAGCTGTATGAGATTGAGGGAGATAAATTTGAAGTGGTGTGATAATGTGAAAGTTGATATCATACCAAGAATGGTGTTTTCAAGGCCATCCCTGCGGAAAATTACCCCCCCTTGTAGATTTATTCCTACTGATAAGCAGAATAAATTTTTTCTGCGTCATGGATGTTTAGTTTGCAAAGGCTAGTTTTCTGGAGTTCTTGGCTTTGCTCTCTTCAATTTGATTGAGTATTATAGTTTTCATTTTAGTTACTGCTGTGAGAAATTTGTTAGTGGGATTGTATATGTGTGTAAGCAATCACGTTGCTAAGTACCATTTTCTTTTCTTTTCATCCGTTTTTCTTCAAAGCCTTTGTCGATGCTTGATAGAACTGAGACTTGTAATATTTGCAGGCTTGCAATAAATCTTTTTACACGCCAGGTGTTTATTGGATGTAAACTGAGGACTGTACTTGAACTAGCCTTGCATATGTGTTTGTGTGATCTTGAGCGGGGTTTTGCTTTCTTTTCTTCTGACTGATAATTTCTTTTTCTAATCTTGGATCTCTCTGATTCTTGGGCAAGTTGATTGCACAACCAGGGGTTGCTGTTTAGTTTTATGCTATTATTATTTGTTAGGTTTAGAGATTGTTACTGATTTTCCTTGGAATCATCACCCTGTGCAATGGATCTATTTAACAAACTGCCCATGCGGCTCTCCTTTCTGTAAGGATTGTTCCATCTTCCATGTGTTTCTAAATGTTCGTTGCTTCTGATGTTCTTTTCTCTGGGTATAAACTTTGCATTTTAAACCATCATAGAACATCATCTGGTTGTTAGTATCTTATATCAGTATCAGCCCACTTTGGTTGATATGCATCAGCTTTACTATATCTATAACTATCGATACACTATTGCTTGCTGGCCAGTATCCTTTACTAAAACAAAGAAAAGAAATGCATACAATGGTGAAGGCATGTTTAATAAAACTGTCATTTTCCTCTCTTCAAAAACTCTTCAAGTTTGTTCGGTTATATAGTGGCCTGATCAAAATCCCATGCTCTGAAATGTTACTTTGAAATAGCTATTCCATTTGATTTCAGCGTCTGCAAAATTACTGTATGTGACACGAGAGCTAGCTTGATGATTGGATCCGAGGTTTAACCTCTCAAGGTCTTTTAGTTCTAGAGAGTCCAGTATAATTTCTCTCTGAACCGCTAGCCCAAGTCTCCATGCACAGCCACCAAAAATGTGCTGCTGCTGCAAGTGATAAGAGCGCTCCGCTGGACAAGCTTGTGGAATGCTTGCGTCAGTCATTAATAAATCACGAAAATACTCTCTCCTTTGCTTAGGGTGCCGGTCGCTTTGGCTGGTAGCCAGAGTTTTTACTTTGATGTGTTTGTGGTCGTGTTTTGCAAGTTTTGGCCAGCTACAAGGCTGAACTCCTTCATATACACCAAGCAATACTTTTGCGGAAGAATTAACTATGGAGGAAGAGATTAGTGGCCAAACATGGTTATAAAAAGCCTAACCAACTCGTGAAATCATGATCTTATAATAAAAAAATAGAATTTATTTATTTGCTAGAAAATATTTTTTTTAAAAAAAATAAATTTCTGAAAAATATATTATTTTCTGATGGTAGTGTTATAGAAAATAATTTCAAAAATATTTTCTAGTATTTGGTTATATCGTACAAATAAGTTGAAAAATAATTTATTAATAATTTATTTTTTTCAAGTTTATTAAAATAATAATGAACAAATTTTATAAATTAAAATGTTGAACGAGAATGCAATTGCAAAAAATCTAATTTCATTAATTGTTTTATATAAAATAAATAATAATCAAAATAATAGAGATCAATTCTAACAAATAAACAAAATTTAAAGATGATGAAATTAAAATAACAATTTCATAAATTATTTCAAATAAAATAAGTAATAATTAAAATAATAAGGGTTAAATTTAATAAATAAAAAATTTTAATTAAAAAATAATAAGTGAAAAACAAATAAAAATCATAAAAATAAATATCAAAGTTAATATAAAAATTAAATTTTAAAGGATGAAATTAAAATAAAAAAAATTCAAAATAAAATATATAGCAATCAAACGTTTGAAGGCTAAATTTGATATAATTAGTATATAATATAATATTTTTAAATATTTTACAAATTTTAAAAAGTATTTTTTATACAAAATAAAAATAAAATACTTTTCTGAAAATTAAATTAATTTTTTTTATTAAAAAGTATTTTTCTTTAATTAACTTTTTTACTAATAAATAAATAAAATAAAATTTAAAAAATAATTTTTTGAAAACAACGTTTCGACGAACACATTTGAAGTATCATCATTAATATTTGAAGTATCATCACTGAAATTGTATTCCAGCAAGTGATTTCAACAATGAGATTGACTAGTATGATTATGTTCTCACATTAGCATCCATGTTTTAGCCATAGGTTCCGTAGATAATTGGGGGGGGGGGGGGGGGGGGGGGGGGGGGGGTGGGGTGGTGGTGTTTCAACATCATAAGGGCGCAGGTATTAATTTCAACATCGCAAAAAAGGACGGAGATAATGGTGACCTGGCAACCACCCACTCATGCGAGTCATGGATGGGTAATTGTGTTTGTTTTTATCTGTTTTTTCTTTTAAATAATTTTTATTTAAAAATATATTAAAATAATATTTTTTTATTTTTAAAATTTATTCTCAATAGCATATCAAAACAATAAAAACATATAAAAAAAACTTTGAAGAAAAAAACATTCATAAGAAACTGGAACTTGAGAAGTGGTAAAAAAAACAAATAACAATTCCCAAATCTTTTTTATACAAAACTATTATTAATGCCATAGTGGAAACCAATTTTCTTTTCAAGTTTCTTTACGAAGCTTCCATTTTGTTGGAGCTCGTATTTCTTATCAAGCGGCGGCCTGCGGTGTTATTGTTTATGCAGTGATTGGATTTGGATTGGTTACTGCTAAGTTCTTTTTGTATCTATTCTTCATGCACTTCACGTCATTATACTTCCGTCGGGTTGACTCCGAATCACCATATCGCCGCCATAGCATCCGTCGCATTTCTCTGGTTATGGACCTCTTCTCAGGATTTACAGTTCCCCGACCTGTAAGTGTTTGCTTTCTTAGTTATTTCAAATCAAATAATAAGATAATCTTCTCGACTACAATATCAAATTAAAAAGGATTTACAAAGTCAATATTATCAACATTTTCCTTGAACCTCTTCAATGCTTGCATCAACTGTGATAGAGAACAATTAAAACTAAAATTCTAATCTAAGTTCTAAAAAATAAATTATAATATTTCTATATGATAAAAATTGTGTTTATTTTATTCAACAATTCAATGATTTATACAAATTAATGTCTATATATATATATATATAAACACACACACCAAACCAAATAAAATAGAAAAACCTAATAAGTCTTAATTCAACAAGAAAAATAAAATCTTAGTTTAACCACTAAATAATAAATTCTAATATTCCAAGATAATAAAACCTAGAATAATTATACAATAAAAAAATATCTAAATAAATATAAAAATGATCGAAAATATTGTTGTCCTTCATTCTCTCATTTAAATTATTAGGTATTGTGCTCGAATTTTTAATTTTTTTAATAATAAATAATAAAATTTAAATTCATAATTCAGTTAGATTTTTATATAATTCATTTTTTTTATTTCAAACCAAAAAATTATATTATTAAACGAGTTCTTGATACTTCTATATATATACATAAATGTATATTAAGAAAACAACATTAACTATACCAAAAACATATATTTCAACATGATCTTAAAGAGGAGAAGAGCGAAATCAATGGAAAAATATTGATCTACACCAAGGACAAATTAAGAGAACTACCATTTTTTATGAATATAAACAATATTGTGCAGTGGAGCAAATGGTTGCGAGAGAAATAAAAGAAATTAATATTAAAAAAAAAAAAAACCAATGACGGAGACAGATAACAACCTTGACATTTTTGTTTGAAAAAAACGTCAGGATACTTTTGGCATGCTAATTTTTAACACCTACTTTTATAGATTGTGTGGATGTAAGTTTTAAGGTACATTGAAAAGCACGAAGTCAATTTTGCATCGCATCATGCATGATCTCACACATGATGTTGTTCTGCCTTTATATTTTTTTAACACTCTTTTCATATTTTTATATAAAAGTATCAAGATTCTATTTATTTTATATTTAAAAAATATTAATTAATTAATTATTTTTATTTTAAATTATTTTAATATACTGATAAAAATAATTTTTTAAAAATAAAAAATATATTATTTTAATATAATTTTAAATAAAAAATACCTTAAAAAATAGTCGTAGTTACATTTTCCTTTTCCCTGAAATAACCCGTGAATCTAGTTGAAAAGAAAAGTCACATGTAAATATCTCACACGTTTTTATTAGTTGATATTAACACTTGCATGTGGGTAATTTCTAACATGCGTTTCATGAACTTGAGTAGATATAGGTTTTAATTGCATGGCATCACGAATGATCTCACACATTCCAAATAGCATCATGGATGATCTCACACGAATAGTGGTATGTCTCTGTGGTTCTGAACTGTGGAAACCCTGGCGGGCAAATCCTTTTCATGTCAGCATTATTATATAAACTATTAAAATTGCCATGTGGGAGAAATGAAGGTTAATTTGGCTATGAAACTTGGAGACAAAGCAACTTCAGACGTTCTTCAACTTATCTATCCCTTCGTTTTTCAGACAAAAATCTTGAAATTCACTTTCAGATTTAGGACATTTCAAGAGTGGCAGCCAAGCCAATTATCGGGTCAATCATTTTGTAAGGGTTTCAATACTTGGAAATATTATATCAAGTTACATCAAGTTCGGAGTCTTTTCTGTCTATGCATATCGAGTTGGTTCAACTTCAACAAAAGATTGAGTTGCATGCCACAAAACTATAAAAGAGAGAAAGAAAGTCCTCATTTTTAAGTTGTAGAAGACGAGAAAGTCTTCATTTTTAAGTTGTAGAAGACGAGAAGTCAATAGTCAATTGGCTCCCTTCCTGCTTTTAATTTCCCACGAGGTGAAAATGCAACGGATTAAATTGAAAACCACTCAAATTAGTCCCCGATTACCAATATATTCTCAATATAGTACATGATTGGCCTTCAAGACTTCTCATTTCAAGACTTATTCTTAATTGGGTCGTTCACTAGAATATTGGGGCGCCAGCAATTTCCATTTAAGTAGCGCTTATTTGGCCTTTGACACTAGGATTATTTTGGGAAAAAAATGATTTTCTTACATAGGTTAAGTTCTTCAACGACTTCATCATCATCTATATTCAGCTTATAATTTAGTTCAACTGGTTAAAAATGATATAATCTTGAAAACATTGTGTAAAGTTTGACCAATGCTTTTAATAACATATATAGGGTTCATTTCTCATATTAATATATCATCCTGGTGGCTTTGAATCTTTTTGCGATGAAAATGGGATAAATCTTCTTTGAGGATCCATAGTTTTTGGTCTCTCCAATTGGAGGGGAATTGATCGAAATTTCTTAAAATTAGAATTTCAACCTCATAAAAGCATCTTTTTTAATTATTACTTTCAAATTAAGGGCATTTGATAGTAATAAAATATTTCTATTTTATTTTATTTTGGTTTAAATAACAAAAAACTAAATATATACCCTTTCTCCCCTAAATTTCTTAAACTCCATTCCCATCCCTTCTGAAAAAGAAAAAAAAAACAATTTCCATTCTTTTACCTCTTTTTCTTTCCCCTTTTATTTAACATTTTTTTAACATAAGATAAAAAGGATCTATTATGGACGTGTTTTTTAGCAGTATTTTTTTTTATTGTCAACTTAAATTTGTCCACTCATTTATTTATAATAATTTTGTTGTTTTTATTGTAATAATATTAAGTTATTTATATTTAAGTGATATTACAAAACTTTTTTTTATTATTAAATAATAGTATTATTACAATGATAATAATAATAATAGTAATTATTAGATTTATTTGATTAAAAGAAACTATTATCATTTTAAAGTGTCTACTAAAATCCATCTATCTTCACTCAAATTAAATATTATTAATTGTGACCTATGCTATGCTAGAAGCTTTTTTATTTTTCATAACTCTAGTTATAAACTTGATTGGATCAAATAAACTAGTTTTGTTTTAACAAATGAACCAAATAAAAAAAAAAACTCATAATAACTTGGAAAAAAAATAAGTTTTCAATTATAAATAAATGATGTAGCTCAATTTCTAACCCATTTAATACATAAGGACGAAGATTGGTGAAAAAAAAAACATAAAAAAATTAGGTCAAATCAATTTGAATCAGCATGACAAACTTGCAATCCTGATAATTAGAGTTGAGTCAATCCATATTATCCTGCCAAACTCATAATCTAAATTATGAGATTGAAATAACCAAATAGAAAAGAAAACAAAGAGAATAAAAAATCCTATTGTTTTTTTTAATTTAATTTTATAATCTAGATTATTAAACTGTAAGCATTTTATTTAAAAAAAAACATGAAACTTAATTCTCAATTAATCAAATATTAAAGGATAAAATTAAAAAAAATCATTTGAATTATATAAAAGGATTAGAAAAAAAAATCAATTAAAAGAATGAAAATCAAAGTTGAATACAAAATACTTTTTATATAAATATCAAATTGCCTCTCAATCGATCTGATAATAACAAGAAAATAATAATTGTGAAAAATATGAAAAAACCTCTTTAAGCCATTTTTTTGTTGCTTTAAGAATATTTTTATCGTTTCATTATATTTTTATTTTTATTTTTATTTTATATTTAGTCAAATATCAAAATACTCCCCAACTAACTTGATAATAACCAAAAAAAAAAAAAACATTGTGAAGATATGAAAAATATCTTGGATGCCATTTTAAAATCTTTTGCCATTTTGATTGTTTGATTGTACTATTAAAATGAGAAAAAACACTTATTTTTTCTAATCAATTTATTAATAACTAATACACTTTGTGAAAAGATATTAAAATCTTCAATAATCAATTTAATATTTTTTTGTTTTAACAGCAAAAAAACCACTACACTGTTTTATCTAACAATGCAAATGAGTTTATGTCTATATTATTTTTCCAAAACTGATTAGGTGTTTTTAATTTTGAGTGAAAAATAATTAATAATTAATATTAATATTAAAAAAATAACTATAAAGATTGTATAGTAATGTACTAGACTTTTTAAAAGACATTATAAAAGTATATTAAGTTAAAATAATTTATAAACTATACTTTTGCAATTCATGAAATTAATTGATATATTTTGTTTTTAAAAGTTCACGAAATGATAATTTTATTAGCAAATAAGGTTTTTTTTTCAGTATACACATGGTATAAATATACTAACTGTTTACATGAACTTATTGTAAATGTAATTACTTCAAGTCAGTGCAGAAAAGGACTAGATAATTCCCCATGATGTGGCGAGACCAAAAAAAACTTTACATGTAGAAAATTAATATCCAGGGAAATTCTTTAATGGTTTCATTAAGCTCAACTTAACGGGTTAAATTTGAAATCTTCCTATCATACTTTTTAATTAACTTGAACTTTAAGATAAAATGTATAGAAGTTGCTTTAGTATAACCCGGTTTACTTGGAAAATTAAAAAAACTTGAATATCTAGTAAAAGTATAGTTTAATTTAAAAAAAATCTCAAGATGATGTATTTTTTTTTTAAATAATGAAATGACAACACAATAAATTAATCTGAATTAATTTAGGTTAATCCCTCAAACCCACAACTTGATTTATGAACTCTATTGAATTTAATATTTTTTTCTAAAATTATTTTGATTTAATTATATAATGAAAAATAGACATTTGCATAATCGAGCATCAACTTAATATTAAGACTTTTTATGAGACCATGGTAAATCCATAAAATAAATTAAAATAAATAATAAAATTTAATTTTTAATAATTATATTATCTATGGAATTATTTTTTATTTAACAATATAATAAAAAAATCGATATTCAAAAAGCCAAACACCAACACAATGTTGATATGCTCTCTTTTTTGTTAAAAAAATCATAATAATTCTATAAAAAATAAATCATGAAGTTTAATTTGTAATAATTATATTTTTATTGAAATTATTTTATATTTAACAATATAATAAATTATTTTTATTTAATAATATAATAAAAAATAAATGATCTTAAAAATGAGCACCAATCTATTTCTAATTTTTGGATGATTTTCAAAAACCACGACAATTTTATATATATATATAAAAAAACAATTTTGAATTTTCAACGATTGAAAATGAAAATAAAATAAAATACATGTTAAGAGGTGAGCAGCGGAACAGTTTATGTTAATTCTAGGTTAGACTTTTTGAAATGAAAAATATTTTTACCACAGATTATAAATAAATTACACTCTGGTCAACTTGTTCAAATAACGGGAAGCAAAGAAATTTGAACTATTTTCTCTCTCTATCCCCGTTTTCTCCTATAAAATTAAATATATCTTGACATTTTGTCGTAAATTTTTCACGGTGCTACGCTTCAGGTTCGTTCCCTTGAAGCTCAAGGAAACACAAGCTGGGTTTTGATTGTTCGTTAAGATTTCTTTTCAAAAAAGCCGCCTGTGCTGTACGTACAGTCAAGTTTTGCTACTATATATATATCTTGACATGTCGTACTAATTTGTTCATGGTCACTCCACTATAGGTTTTGTTTCCCATTGAAGGTGAAGAAAACACAATCTGGGCTGATTCGTTTTAGCTTTTTGTTAAGATTTCTTGAAACAAGTTCCCAAACCAAGAAAAAAAAAAGAAAAAAAATCTAGGATTTGTTTTGTTTTTAGTTGTTGTTTAAATATTCTGATCCGTTATCAATGGAGAGTGCTGATATTTCGAGAGGTAGTGATAGTTTTAGAGGTAGTTCTAGAGGAGTTTCGTCGGTATGGAGAAACAGCACTGTGGAAGTGTTTTCAAGATCTTCAAGAGAAGAAGATGATGAAGAGGCTCTAAAATGGGCTGCGCTTGAGAAACTACCTACGTATGATCGTTTAAGGAAAGGTATATTAACGAGTGCCTCGAGAGGTATCATTAGTGAGGTAGATATTGAAAACCTTGGAGTCCAAGAGAGAAAACAGTTGCTTGAGAGGTTAGTCAAAGTTGCAGACGAGGATAATGAGAAGTTCTTGTGGAAACTCAAGAACCGTGTTGAAAGGCAAGAACTTATCCTTTGTTTCTCCATTCCTATGTATGCTAACTCTGTTTGGTTTATAGAGAGAATGTCAAAAAGAAAAGAAGTTCTTGCATTGAAACATGATAATTTGCCTAATGGATACTTGTTAGTTTCTGATCATTCATAGCATAACTCGACAAGGGATTGATTTTAAAAAAGAAATGATATTTTGCTTTTCCTTTCTTGTTTGCTGTTATGGACGATGAAGTTCTTTGATTTTCTGTAATAATTGGTGCTTCAGGGTTGGAATTGAGTTTCCAACAATTGAAGTTCGGTACGAGAATCTAAATATTGAAGCAGAAGCTTACGTAGGAAGTAGTGCTTTGCCTTCATTCGCTAAGTTCACTTTTAATATAATAGAGGTAACAACATTTCCAATCAATGAACACCAGTTATTATTGCTGAAATATGAATTATAAGATATTACTCTTTTTCTTTGTTCATGTTTTTCTTGCCAATCAATTTTGTAGGGTTTTTTTATTGCTCTTCATGTCCTTCGAAGTAGAAAGAAGCCACTCACCATCCTTAAGGATGTTAGTGGAATCATCAAGCCATCAAGGTAAGATAATCATGATGTAAAGCTCTGTTTGCTTAAGAGTTATTTCAATAATCTATTGCCTATTCCTAATTTTTGTGCCACCTGCATTTTTTAGATTGACTTTGCTTTTGGGTCCTCCGAATTCTGGGAAGACCACACTGTTGTTGGCGTTGGCTGGAAAGCTTGATCCTAGTCTGAAGGTGGGGATATATTCTTGTAAATTTGTATATTCCTTGAGGATTTAGTTTTTGGTTTTCAGTTTTAATTTGAGAAGCTGGATTCTTTCGTGCAGTTTTCTGGTCATGTGACTTACAATGGTCATGAGATGAACGAATTTGTACCGCAAAGAACAGCTGCCTATGTCAGTCAACATGATCTCCATATAGGAGAAATGACCGTGAGGGAGACTTTGGAATTCTCTGCCAGATGCCAAGGGGTTGGCCACCTACAAGGTTAGAATAAAGGACTAAATTTTCGTTGCAAATTCCACCAGAAACACAATTCGGTCTGGTGATCTATTCATAAACCAAGCATTGCTAAATAAAATTTCTTGCAATTCACAGAGATGCTGGCAGAGTTGTCGAGAAGAGAGAAAGAAGCCAACATCAAGCCTGATCCAGATGTTGATGTCTTCATGAAGGTGAGGAAAGACATTACTATTTGCCTGTTAGATATCTCTCAGAAGAGTTGACCTTGCCAGAATAAGCTACGATGATTTGGAAAGTAACTTTCCTTCTCTGATTTTTCTGGAATTACAGGCAGTAGCAACACAAGGTCAAGAGGCCAATGTCATCACCGATTACGTCTTGAAGGTTTTATTTTTCAATATATACTCTACATAAATGTCATGAAAGTCTTCATCAGAAACCGTGAACATAATATCTAAACTTTTTATGCTTTCTCTCTCTCTCTGAAATTATAGATATTAGGATTGGAAGTCTGCGCAGACACTTTGGTAGGGGATGAAATGATAAGGGGTATATCTGGAGGACAAAGGAAGCGTGTTACAACCGGTAAACATCTCCGTCAGTCCATTTTCATATCAAGAACTATCATTTCATTTCATTCTCCATTTAATGTACAAAGATCTCCAATGATATGTCGTAGGGGAAATGCTGGTCGGACCATCAAGGGCATTGCTTATGGATGAGATTTCTACAGGCCTGGATAGCTCAACAACTTACCAAATTGTGAACTCATTAAAGCAAACTATTCACGTTCTCAATTGCACTGCTGTCATCTCACTTCTCCAGCCAGCACCAGAGACTTATGACCTCTTTGATGACATCATTCTCCTGTCAGATGGCCAAATTGTGTACCAGGGTCCTCGTGAAAATGTGCTTGGATTTTTTGAACACATGGGCTTCAAGTGTCCCGACAGAAAAGGCGTGGCAGACTTTCTTCAAGAAGTAAGCATAAACAAGGCTTTTTTACATGGAACCTCAACGACAATAGGATCTCCTATTCTTAAAAAAAAGAGCCCTATGTAGGTGTCACAATCTTCAGGAATAATGAATAAATTCATTGCAGGTGACATCAAAAAAAGATCAAGAGCAGTATTGGGCAATTAAAGATCAGCCTTACAGGTTTGTCACTGTCAACGAATTTTCTGAGGCATTTCAGTCATTCAATGGGGGACGAAAGATCGCAGATGAGCTTTCAATACCATTTGACAAGACTAAGAACCATCCAGCTGCATTGGTAAACAAAAAATATGGAGCTGGAAAGATGGATCTGCTTAAAGCTAACTTCTCCAGAGAATACTTGCTCATGAAGAGGAACTCATTTGTCTACATCTTCAAGATATGCCAGGTAATTATCGATAGTTGTTACAACATCCAAGTTTCTCTTACTTTCAGATTTTGCATCCAATGTGACACTTTTTACTGATCTTCTATCAGCTGACAATAGTGGCATTGATTTCCATGTCACTCTTTTTTCGGACCAAAATGCATCATGATACGGTTGCCGATGGAGGAATTTATGCTGGTGCTTTGTTCTTCACTGTGATCATGATCATGTTTAATGGAATGTCAGAGCTATCTATGACCATCGCAAAGCTTCCTGTGTTTTACAAGCAAAGGGAACTCCTATTCTTTCCTCCATGGGCATATTCAATTCCTCCATGGATCCTGAAAATTCCCATCACGTTTGTTGAAGTTGCTGCATGGGTTTTCCTAACCTATTATGTAATTGGATTTGATCCAAATGTTGAAAGGTAAACGAAAATTCTTTTTTTTTTTTTTTGTGAATTTGCACAAGAATCCATTCTGATCCAGCTGTTATAACAAGGTGGTGTTTATTTTCTTTCAATCTTTTTTTTCAGGTTTTTAAGGCAGTACTTTCTGCTTTTGCTAATCAACCAGATGGCATCTGCACTATTTCGATTTATTGCTGCAGCTGGAAGGAACATGATTGTTGCTAACACTTTTGGGTCTTTTGCGCTACTTACACTTTTTGCATTGGGTGGCTTCATCTTGTCTCGAGGTATAGTGATTATACTGTTCTACTTAATGATTGTATTTTGCTACTCAACCCGGAGGAAATTATTTAGCCATTATTTTTGTTTAATGCCGCAGAGCAAATAAAAAAGTGGTGGATATGGGGTTACTGGCTTTCACCATTGATGTATGGGCAGAACGCAATAGTAGTGAATGAGTTCCTTGGACATAGTTGGAGTCATGTAAAGTTTCTTGAACTGGCCATTTATATACTTGCACCCTGGGCTCTCAATAATGAACTGATATCTGAATTTTTTTTTGAAATCACAGATTCCTGGAACCTCCACAGAGCCACTAGGAATCCAAGTTTTGAAGAGTCGCGAATTTTTCACTGAAGCAAATTGGTATTGGATAGGAGTAGGGGCAACAGTAGGATTCATGCTACTATTCAATATCGGCTTTGTTTTGGCCCTCACTTTCCTCAATGGCAAGTTTCATTACCTGCTCAACTTCATACTTCTTGAAAGTCGGAGCTTATATTTATATATTGCAAATTTATGTTGGCAGCATTTGAGAAGCCTCAAGCTTTTATATTTGAAGAATCCGAAAGGGGAGGTTCTGTTGGCAAAACAGGAGGAGCTGTTCAGTTATCAAACCATGGAAGTAGCCACAAAAACAAAACAGGTAAAAGAACTTAATTGATGAAGCGCTTTTGTGGAACCTTCGTTTCCTAGCCTATCAGATACTAATTGCCAATACGTTTGCAATTTACAAGCAGAGAATGGAGATGAAATTAATAGAAATGGTTTTGCGTCCATTGGTGAGGCCAGCGATAACAGGAAGAGAGGAATGGTTCTTCCATTTGAACCACATTCCATCACATTTGATGATGTTATTTACTCCGTTGACATGCCACAGGTATCAAAATTTAGTTAAAAGAAGATCATACCTTGGTTTGATGTGATATTTACAGAGCATGAACAAACTGATCATCTTGTATTGAAAATTTCAGGAAATGAAAATTCAAGGAGTAGTTGAGGATAGATTGGTGCTTTTGAAGGGTGTGAGTGGTGCTTTCAGGCCTGGTGTCCTTACAGCTTTGATGGGTGTTAGCGGTGCAGGAAAAACGACTTTGATGGATGTGCTGGCAGGTAGGAAAACTGGTGGATATATTGAGGGAGACATCAAAATTTCTGGGTACCCAAAGAAGCAAGAAACTTTTGCTAGAATTGCAGGATACTGTGAACAAAATGACATTCACTCTCCACATGTTACTGTCTACGAATCCTTACTCTACTCAGCCTGGCTTCGTCTACCCCATGAAGTTGATTCTGAAACCAGAAAGGTAGGTACCCATTTTCTTAAATTTACTTCAGACATCTGGGATTCAGTTTGCAGATCTGGGTTCTGTGAATTTTTCTCCTTCCAATGCTTATTTCCTTTTGGTCTGCTTGTCATCCACTCAAGTTCAATCAACTTGATTGGCATTTCCTAGTTCAACTATCATTTCTATTTTATGATTTATCCTTAGATCAAGATCAACGTCATGTTCTTTCTAGCTAAGAATGGTGCTGCTGAAGTTGATCTTGCATAATGTTTGTGCTAGAAAGCTTCCATTTAACTCCTCTGCTACCAGAGGTATCATCTAATGGTTCAGCTACACCTGATTGACTTCATTGCCAAAATTGGTTTCAGATGTTCATTGAGGAAGTCATGGAGCTTGTGGAGTTGGATTCGTTGAGCAATGCATTAGTTGGGTTGCCTGGTGTGAATGGTTTGTCCACTGAGCAGCGCAAGCGGCTAACCATTGCAGTAGAGCTAGTTGCAAACCCCTCTATCATATTCATGGATGAGCCAACTTCAGGGTTAGATGCTAGAGCTGCTGCAATTGTGATGAGAACAGTAAGAAACACTGTGGACACAGGAAGAACAGTTGTATGCACCATCCACCAGCCCAGTATAGATATATTTGAAGCTTTTGATGAGGTAATAAAAATGCTAAAAACTATCGGGCTAGAACTTTGTCATGAGTGTATCCCCATAATAAGCTGGATTGTTTACACGGCATTGCAGCTATTCCTGATGAAGCGAGGAGGAGAAGAGATATATGTGGGGCCATTAGGTCACCATTCTACCCATCTAATTAAATACTTTGAGGTATGTTAATTTGATTTGATCAATAATCAAACAACACAAACAGTTGTGAGCTTCTTCTAACCTATGCTCAAACTAACTATTGACTAATTCCTTGACCTTTCTATCTGTGAAGGCAATTGAAGGAGTGAGTAAAATTAAAGATGGTTATAATCCAGCTACATGGATGTTGGAAGTTACTGCTTCATCACAAGAGATGGCTTTGGAGGTTGATTTTGCTGATATTTACAAGAATTCAGATCTGTTCAGGTCAGATAAAGTGTTTCTTTTATGTGGTTAAACTAAACAATATTCTAAAGCCATCCCAAATTAGCTTTGGCAAGGAATAGTAAAGCATTTGATTAAAAATCTAGAGTTGGATTTGTCTAAAGTTTGTTGCTGATGTGTGGCATAACTCAGGAGAAACAAAGCTCTCATTGCGGAATTAAGCACACCTGCTCCCGGCTCCAAGGACGTTCATTTCCCTACACGGTATTCAACATCATTTTTCACACAATGTATGGCTTGCTTGTGGAAGCAACATTGGTCATACTGGAGGAACCCACCGTATACTGCCGTGAGATTTCTTTTCACAACCTTTATAGCCTTGATGTTTGGAACGATGTTCTGGGACCTTGGCTCCAAAGTGTAAGTCACGATGAGGAACTCAAAAACAATTTAACAGTTCCGGCTTTGATGGTTTTGCTGCAATCTACCTACTCATCTAATTATCTTACGAACTGTAGGAAAACTACCCAAGATCTTATCAACGCAATGGGTTCGATGTATGCAGCAGTTCTCTTCCTTGGTTTTCAAAATGGAACAGCTGTGCAGCCAGTGGTGGCTGTTGAAAGAACTGTCTTTTACAGAGAAAGGGCTGCTGGAATGTATTCAGCTTTGCCCTATGCCTTTGCACAGGTAAGAGCTCATTAAGCTAGCATCTCAGAATTCCCCTCGTCAAGTAGATTTGTATGGACGTTTCGTTGACCAAACCTCATCTTATGTTGCAGGCCCTGATTGAGCTTCCATATATCTTTGTTCAAGCTGCAGTCTACGGCGTTATAGTTTATGCAATGATTGGATTTGAATGGACTGTTGCTAAGTTTTTTTGGTATCTATTCTTTATGTACTTCACCCTATTATACTTCACCTTCTATGGAATGATGGCTGTAGCTGTGACTCCAAACCACCACATAGCTGCCATAGTTTCCACAGCATTTTATGCAATCTGGAACCTCTTCTCAGGGTTTATAATTCCCCGAACTGTAAGTGTTTGCCATCTTAATAACTTCAAGCATTGAGTTTCCTTCAGTGACTAGTTATCTCGTGGGCTCATATGTTTGTCATTTCTCTGCGTGGTCAATCTATAACAGCGGATACCTATATGGTGGAGATGGTACTACTGGGGATGCCCCGTATCATGGTCCTTGTATGGATTGGTTGTGTCACAATATGGAGATATACAGGAACCCATTACCGCAACTCAAACAGTGGAGGAATATGTCAAGGATTACTTAGGTTTTGACCACGATTTTCTTGGAGTAGTTGCAGCCGTGGTTCTTGGGTGGACTGTCCTCTTTGCCTTCATTTTCGCCTTCTCTATAAAGGCCTTCAACTTCCAGAGACGATAGAAATTTTCTTTGCAGGCTTCAGTTTTATTTTATTTATTACCCTTTGTATGTAAGCAATTGTGGTTCCACAAGCTACAAGCTACACGTTTAATCTCTACGTTTTTCATGAATTTATTTATTACTATTCTATGTTCAATGAAATTTCTCTATCCATCGATCAAAAGAAAAGAAGACATTCTTCTTATGCAATAAGATTTCATGATAGATTTATTTTGTCATTAATAAAACATGATAACTCTTGCATGCGCTCAAACTTTATAATACTTGCATGCTCTCAAGCTTTACTTCTACTTGTCGTCATTGTCAGATTTACCTCTACAAACACTCCATTCATATTTCAAAAATTTACCCCCCCTCCCAAAGGCTTAATTCTTAACCTTCGACATTACTGAACACTTTTGACAGTACTACAATCTGATCGAGCTAACAGTCGGTCAGCCAACCAACATTCTATTTTAGAACAAACTAGTGTTATCAGCAAATCATACCCTCTAAAGAGATGTGCATCATTCCCTTCTTTAAGTCCCACTAATTCCGTAAATGCAGTGTCCAAGCAATTTCTTCTTTCACTGCAATTGGACTTGAATATTTCAATAACCATAACTTCAATGCAGCCTGTATGAGCATGGCTTGTTTCAGAACAAAAAATTATGAAGGAACAGAACAATTTCTTCTACAAAGTTCATACAAAATTGTGGTAAAATCAACTTACAGGTTGCCCTAGTCTGGTTCTGGTCATTATTGTCTAGTCAAGGTCTTGTGATCAGGATTGTCTCGGAGACCAAGTTTTGAAAGAACAAGGCAGTAAGAATCCCAGTCAGTCCTCCGGAGATACTTCAACAACTTCTTCCTCTTTTGAACCATCCCTATAAGACCCTTCCGAGAATGCTTATCCTACAATGTTGTGCGAAAGAATATCAGAATAGCGGCAAAGAAGTTTATCCACTAAACACTTGAATGGGATAAAACAATTCTTCTAACATAAAAATCACCATGTAGAATGGTCTCAAAGTTGCAGTTCGTAACATCGCATCATTTAGCAAAGGCCATTTGGCAAACGACCATCCAGTTGCACATCAAGAGAGATGAAAATTGGATGGTAGCCAAGGCAACATGAGGTTCCGTGCAATGACCCCACAGAATCCAGTAAAACTTTAGTGTGTTTGGGATTGTGGTGCAGGGTACTTTTTAAAATAACTTTTCAATTAAAAATCAATCAAAATAAATTTTTTTCATATATTGTTTTTTGTTTTGATATCAGCACTTCAAAACCATCAGAAAACACTAAAAAAAACATCAATTTGATGTTTTTTCAAGCCAAAAACACTTCAAAACCTAAAAGCAGAAGCAAAAGCACTGATAACTTTCCACTCTGCAAAATACAGATCAAAGGCAAAAAAATGATAATGGGCCCTAAGTTTATGCATCTCAGACATCTGTGTACTTGAAGGAAGAAGTAAATATGTTTCTACGGATGTTGATATAGCAGTTTCTGTCATCTTTCTCTTTGCCGTAATTAGGATAACCACAGTCACAACAAACATTTATCCCTTAACCCTAGTAAAATGGCATGTAAATGTGAATTCAAGGAGCAGGAAGCATCGACACTCCAAGATAATATAATGCAAGAAATAGAGGATTGTTTCAGCTCCAGTTTCACCTTCTTGTTCAGAACCGAAGAGAGATGCTTGATCTTAGTTGTCAGTAGTGCCACTGCAAAACAATCAGAAAAAGGATATAACATAAAGAAGAAAACAATGTGCATGCAAATTTGGTATGTATTAGAAGTTTCAATCAAACCAAATTCTTCCCTTCTGTTGAAAATTGAAAATGATTCATGGAAAAAAACAGCCCCCAATTTGGGGGGTTGGGGGGAGGAAGCTATCCACAAAGAAAACTTGTTTGGAAAAAAATCTCAAATCAGTGCATTTATCAAAGTTTAGATACTTAAATACAAGCGAAAGAAAGTAACCGAAATAAGAGGGGTGAAGAGAGTGAGATCAGGAATCAAGCTTCAAGACCAGCTCACTATAGAACTGGAAACAGCAAATAAATAACTCGATTTTCATATAATTTATGCAACTCACACTGCCATGTGAACTTTCCCACATTGGTTCTGTTAAGAGAATGATACCTACTCGATGCTAGAAAATGGAAATCCATGTTCATTCACGTGTCCCCTGACTATTCTAGGTAACAGCAACTCCATGTCTCTTATCCTTTGTCAGTTCAATAAATCTGCTTGATAATCTAAACCAGTGAATCCTTTAAAGTATCTGATACATGTGACTGCTAAATAATAATTTACAAACTCTAAATAAATCTGCCTTATAATCCATTTTGAAGCCCAAACGGCCAATCCTTGAAGTATCTGACACATCTGGCTGCTAAATCATAACAAACAAACGCTAAGACGACCTCCTTATTAACAAAAGACTGCCTCGAATTGCAATCATTCCAAAAAAGCAAAAAATAAATAAAAAAGAGCAGCAAGATATACACTCACATTTCTTCTCAGGGTATACAAAGACCATGTCCTATTCGAGCATCCAATTCCATCACAACAAACCATCCAAAATTACCATGACCCAAGAGAATCTAATAGTCCATACACTAACTCCAAGAAAGAATCAAGCCCATAAAGGGTGAATAAACAGGCTTGAATGCTTCTATAGATAACACTGATAACCAAGATTGTAGCTTGTTTCAAGGTCATTGGTTGAGAAATTCGATGACAAGCAGAGCATCCCAAGCCAGAAGAGAGACTTGAAGTTGCTTGGGTGCATTTTTTATTTTTTTTCATTTTCAAAAATTTAAGGCCATGCCAAGATCATAGCATTTTTCCAGCCATGTTCAAGGTGCAGTACAGGGTTAACTTCTGAGTCAAAACACTAAAAATGGCATTCACAAGAAAAGACAAATAATAGTCCCAGAAGTAGGACACGATTAATACATTTTTCACAGCAAGTTAGCATAAGTATTGCACAACCAGAACACATCTTCAATGACCCTTTTGTGAAATTAGCAAAGTATACAGATGCCAAAAATCAGACCACTAAAAATGAAATTCAAAAGAAGACGAATAATAGTCCCAGAAGGTGGACACAATTGCAATTCTTTTCCTTTTTCACAGCAATTTACTTCAGTTAGCTTAATTATTGCACAACCAGAACACATCTTCAATGACCCTTTTGTGAGATTAGCAAAGTATACAGATGCCAAAAATCAGACCACTAAAAATGGAATTCAAAAGAAGACGAATAATAGTCCCAGAAGGTGGACACAATTGCAATTCTTTTCCTTTTTCACAGCAATTTACTTCAGTTAGCTTAAGTATTGCACAACCAGAACACATCCTCGATAACATGCTTGAGAAATTAGCTAAGTATACGGATGCCACAGCATACAGCAATTTGCTTCAGTTTTATATTAATCACAATAAAACCAAAATGGAAAGGCCTTTACCTTGAACACGTGCAGATCCACAGTCTGACTCTGACATTTTAAATTCATCTCTAACTCTTGCAAGCTCAATTTTCATTTTCTCGGAAGAAGACATGTTATCTGGATGGAAATACTGCATAAACCATATATGAAGCCATCAGAGCAGTAAAACACTGAATACTGGTAATAGTGATCAAGAAGAGAACTACTTCATGGAGAATAAACAATTAACAAATATCACTAAACCCATTCAATTGTTTTCATCAGAAAACACGACCTTTCAAAAGGTTGCAGACAAATTTTGTCAACTAAACAAAGGCACTCTGGAATGCAATGCAAAATACGAATTATAATGCATGACTCTTAGAAGATGTATTTTTTTGTGCAAGTACGAATTAAAACTAGAAGGATAAGCACATTATAATGCAGGAATACCATATCTTTGTTTGCATCATTGTTAATGTCCCACTAAAACTTTAAGGAAGTGGACATCATAATTAAAGTTGGGCAGCACAAATTGTAAAGTCACCTCAATGTTGCAGAAATAAGGAATCTTGTCAAGGTTCACAATTTCAAACAAAAAGCAAAATTAGTATCAAAAGAAAACTATACTTGCCTTTTCAACTAAGTGCTTCTTCGGAGGCTGCAGCGTTACATTTGAAGCACGTAACTGGCCCATGAGATTCAGTCTCTGAACTGAAACAATAAATTTGACCAGTAAATAGTAAAATAAATATCATCTCTCAATGCATAAAAACAATAGAGAGGAGGCTTGCATGAAGTATCATTTCATGCAAGATAAGAACATGACAATGACAACATTTGCAGATACATTTAGAAAAAAGAAAAAAAGAAGTTATTTTGCATTCATTTTCTCTCAGGAGATAAATCTAAAGGTTAAACACAGCAAACTGTGTTACAGTCCTAAATTATCACAAATTCAATGCATTCTTCTTCTTGTTTACAGAGCCAAGCCCCAGAAAAGGAGTATATAAACATCTGCTAAAACTTCAGCGACAAATACTTATGCACAAAGTGAAATAGCACTTCTCCAGATCAAGCTAAACAAAAATACTTATCTAACTAAGATCCACTGAAAAACAATATAAGTAGCTATCACCAAAATTCCAACAAACAAACTTAAAAAAATCTCAAGAATCAACACAAAAAAAAAATCACCCGAATTCTTTATAGCCTTCTCATCATTGGACGTTTTCAACTTCACTAAACTCTCCCTCAAATCCCTAAAGGAAACCCCACCAATCCTCGACTCGGTCTCCTTTTCCTCCATTTCCCTCAACTTCCTCAGCCTCTCATTCAATTCCTTCAACGTGAACCACCCCTTTTCACCCCTTTTCACCTGTGGCCGCAAACTCCTTAACTTATCTCCCAACTCTCCATGACTATACATTTTCACAAACTCCGTAGTCATTTCACCTTTTGCACTCCCTTCGCCCTCCATTTCCCTCCCAAATACCGCACTCGGCAACCCCTCAGTCCCACCAATTATAGTCGACTTATTCATTGGTTCATTTTCGTTTCGTGGCTTTAGCTTAAAACTCGAAAATGACAATTCCCCAACACGGCCTCTCCCAACCGCGGTATTGTTATTATCACCACCAACCTTCATCTGCCTCAAACTCTCTCTAATTGCGTCAAATGTTAGCCTCCCTGAAATGGGTTGGTTAGCATTGATACCACCTGATTGAGTGGTTCCACTACCACCCGTCGATCTTGCAAGGACATTTCTTTTATAAAGTTCTTGAAATGAGATCTGTTGCTTAGAAGATGGCTCCTGTGAGGGAGCAGAGTTAGGTTCTCTAGGTGGTGGATCAGAGGATCGAAGCCTGAATTCAGAGAGATTCTTTCTGATTTCATCAAAAGAAGCAATATTGCTTGTGGGTTTTGAGAATGATTGGTTTGTTGAGTACGTGGGTTTACTTGAAGGTGGAGAGTTTGGCCTGTTTTCAGGGTTTTGTTGCTTAAGACTGGCTTTGACATCATTGAAATAGCTAGACAGGGAGGACTTTTGCTGTTGCTGTTGCTGTTGCTGTTGCTGGGGTTCGGAAACAGAGGGGTCATCTGATGGGGTTGTGGAAGAGGAAGAGAACAGGTGGATTAGAAAAGGGTTAGAGAGGGATCTGTGTCTGGGTCTTGAAAGAGAGAGGGCCATTACAAGTGGACAAGGAAGGTGAGGGACTTTTAAGATGACGGGGGTTTTCTGAGAGTGAGGAAGCGGAGGAGAAAAGTGAATAGGGTTTATTGAGGGATTTGTGCTTTGATGGCTCAGACCGGGTTTAATGGGAGTTGGACCGGGTTTGAGGATGGAGCTTTGAGGATTTGTTTGTTATCAGATTCACTTGTTAATGTATGCATGTGATAGGATGCTAATCTAGCCTTAAAACAATTATAGGACTCCTATGTTTTTTAACTTAAAGAATATTAATAATGGATTGCGAGATGAAATTTGAACTTAATACCTCATCTTTATAAGATTACCATTGAAAAAAAAATAATTGGCATGGTAAAATGCATTAATTACTGAACACATTGTACTCTTCATAAAATAATATAGTTATTTTTTTATTTTTTTAATAAAATAATTTTGTTATTTTTTCCCTCTTATCTCTTTTATTTTTTTTATTTGATTAATTTATTATTATATTATTAATTAGAGATAAATTTATCTTTATAATTTTAAAATATATAGTAAAATAACTTCTAAATCCTTAAAAATAAACAAAAATAAAAAGTTGATTGAGAGTGATTTAGTCTCTAAATCTTTAAATATATAATGAAATAACTTATATATCCATGAAGGCTAAAAATATTAAAGAGATGTCAAGTTCAACTGGACTTTTTTCTTTTTTAAAAGCACAACATGGAAACAGGCCTACTCTTAAAGGCAAGAAAAAAAATAAGTCACATGTGAAAGGGGGTATTTTTATCTTTTAAAGTTAGTTTTCTTCCTATTTAAATGAAGGGTAAAGGGTGATTTGATTTTTTTTATTAATTAGGATATTAATTGAAAAAGAAATTATTAGTATATGCATAACACATATTAAGTATAATTCACCATGTTTTAAAATAATACATATAGTGTAATTCTATGCTTAAACACTACCTTCAAGAAAGATTTTAGAAGCAACACATCGTTTTCTTTACAACACAACGATGTTGTGCATGCTACTAGAAAAAAAATGAGTTGATTTTTTTCTTTTTTTTCCTCTTTCTTCTTCTTGAAAGATATAAAGATGTACTATTACTTATGCTTTTTTATATTCAATTTCATTTTTATTCTATCAGTTGCCATGCCAGTTTTTTATTGTTTTTCCTTCAATTTCACCATTATCATTTGATTTTTATACTAAATTTAATTTTTATTTATTAATTTTTATCATTTTCTTAATTGAATTTCATTTTCAATTTAATCATTTAACATTTGATTTTTTTTATTTTTACATCAAATTTGTTCTTTATTCTTTTGATTTTTTTAATCATTTTTCTAATTAAATTTTATTTTCAATTTAATCCATTAACATCTGATTTCATTTAATTTTTATATCAAATTTAGTTCTCATTCTTTTTATTATTTTCTTTTTATCTTAGAGCCTTTTTTTGTTAATTTTTTTTTGTTAAATTCACCCCTCATTATTTTGTTGATTTATAATTTTACTTCTTTATTTTTTAAAATTTACCTTATATAAGGTTAGTTTATAGCTTATGACTAAGGTCACGGGTTTTGCAAGTTCTCATATGTTGAATTTGATATATTTTTTAGGTTTTTTTTTAAATTGAATTTTTTCTGCTTTTGTCCTTATACATTTGATTTATTAAAAAAATTATTTTTTTCTATCAAGTTATCTCGATTCTATGTCCGTGACCACGGGATTAGCAGATTGACATGAATTTTTTTTACTATTTTTTTTAATTATATTTTTTTCAATTTTACTCTTGAATATTGGGTTAATTGATAATTGAGTTTCATGTTTTTATTTGGTTTATTTTCAACAAGGTTACCCCGATTTCACAGCTGAACATACTAACCTAGATGAGCTCATTTTTTTTTTATCTTTTTTATATTTTTAATTTTTTTTTATTTATATATTTTTTTATTATTTTAATTATCAAATTTATTAAATTTAGTCAAGTCAATAACTCAAATCTTAAGTTATTTTTATTTTTTTACAAGTATTTGTCTTACCTTGATATATTTTTCTATTTTTTTGCATTTGAAAAATCGAGATAGGTTCACTATGTAACATGTGCATCCTGTCCAGTTAAACCTAAACCTACTGATTAATCCAAGACTTTGCCTTAAGTCTTAACGTGCCCGTTGATGTATTTCCATTATTATATTATAGGTTATGTTTATTTTTGCTTTCATTTGAGAGAGTTATGGCTCAATAGATTGGCATATGTTATCCTATATTTGTATTTAAACTTGAATTCCCTGTTACAAGAACGATTTATAAATTTTATAACACTAAAAAGAGGAGTCCCTTGTTTACAATCTATTTTGGAGTTGATTTAATTTCGAAGCATAGGAAACCATTTAAGCGAAAATAATAACCAGACAAGAATTTCATGCTCAAATCAGTTTATAATTTTCCTGTAAACTATAGCTTATCATTTTTTATAAGCAAAGGGATTTCTCGAGTTTTTCTACAAAAATAAAACAGCAGCTTAAAAATATTCCTAGACTAGGATATTTAATGTTTATTTTTCAAAATAGCATAGTTTTATGTTATAAATAGGTCGGATTTATGTGACTCACTTCGACACACATATCATATTTGCAACTTTTAAAAATTGTTGTCCCAATAGCATCTATTCCTAGCCTTTTAACTTTTTAATAAAAAATCAACAATCTCAACAAGTTATATTCAATATAACTCACAACCAATTCAACATAAATCCCACAACATGTAATTTCATTTCAAGTCAATTCATAATTAAAGAAAAAAACTCAATTAATTTATTATATAAATAAAAAATAAAATTATATTTTTTATTTATAAATTAAATTTGTTAATTATAAAATAACTTGAAATGAAATTAAATTACATGTTATATGTTGAATTAGCTATGAATCATGTTGAATATGACTCGTTGAGTTTGTTAACATTTTGGATAAAGAGTTGAAAAATAAAAAAAAATATTATAGTATAGCATGTAGGTGGATAAAACTAGAGTTCTTAAGTTTAAGGTTATAGATCTAAGATATAGATAAATTTAAAGAAAATCTCTTATATTTTATAGAATTTGAATAATAGTTTGAATGTTTTTCTAGAAATAATTTAAATATCCCTGTTTATATTAGTTTTAGACCTAGAATCCTTATAGAAAAAAGAATTTCTTATTAAAACCTAAATAATTAATAGAATCTATCTAGTGTTATGATTTCTAAATAATAAAATATTAATTAAATTAAAAGTTCTAAGTTAATAATGAAAAAAAAATCTAAATATAATAAGATAAATAAAAATAATCTTGCACAATAACTTTTGAGTCTTTTTTAAAGAACTTCTTAGAATTTCATCATCATAAAATTTTAACCTGATAGAAAACCAAGACCTAAATCCCGACTTAATCCAATGATTGGATTACAAATTATACTTTATTTACCAAACTACATCTTGAACTCCTTTTAAACTCTTTAAAACCTAAAAATCTCAATCATTAATGAAATAATACAAGATATATTATTAAGTCAAGAATATTAAAGAAAGTTACCCGTGTCAATTCCTTTTACTTTTGACCGAGTTAACTGTTATAAATTAAACTATTTCACTCTAAAAAAATAGATATTTTAAATATAACATTGTTGTTAATGTATGTACGAGATATGTTGTTTTAAGTATCTTAAATCTAATTTTAATAAAAATATATTCATACATAATTTTTTAATCTAAACAAAACTTCTTAAGACCTAAAAAATCAACCCTATATAAAAATTATTTTTGTGATGATGACAACTTTAGTTGACATGTTTGGTCATCCTTAATAATGTCTTAACCATTAGCTAATTTGATCATTTTATAATATAGATTTAATATGGATAACTTTAGTTTTTAGTTGATGTGATTGGTCATCTTTAATAATAATGTCTTAACCATTAGCTAATTTTATAATTTTATAATATTGATCTAACATGGATAATCTTAGTTTAAATGATACATCCACACTTAAAGTCTTTTTTTATATCAACTTCAGCATCTTAAACAATCTTAACAACTTATTTTAGCTTTTAGTGCTTTAAAACTTTGAGAATCACTACATTATATTAATTTAAGAGATTCTTTGCTTTTTTCTTTATCATTAGTAAATAAAATATTAACAAATAGAGTAGTATTTATTGTAATGTTGTGGTTATCACTGAGGTGATATTGAAATTGTCTATTTTAAAGAAATAACACTTCCTTTGTATATTTCTTTCTTGCTATTTAAGAAGGTTTTAAAGAAAATAAATAATAACAATATATTTATTTATCTAGCTAATATACTTTTCATAATTATCTTGTATTAACTTCATAATTAATTATTATCTCAAATCTTATCATGATGGAATTAAAAGCATTATAAAGTCTACAAAATAAAACCATCTCTCTAGCATTGTAAAAAAATTTGTAAATGAAAAATCCTACTTTTAATTGTAAAGAATCTTGTTAAAATAAAAATAAACTTTCAATTCTGTCAACTAATTAATAAATCTTTTCTTCAAAAAATTTTCATCATAGAAAAGAATCTTGTCAAATTCAAAAATAATTCTATGATTTGGCCTATCTTAAAGTAAATCTCCAAATAAATTCCTCTTATCTTTATAATTCATGTTTGTGTTACTTATTAGTCAAGTTAGATATGTCATAGCTTACTCCAAGTTAGATATGTCATAGCTTACTCCAAACAATTTATTCTTTGTTCCTGAGCCAACACGAAACGATCTAGTTTATGCTCCTAAGCCTGCACAATACCCTTGAAAGCCTACACTCTTGCATCGTGAAAATGGGTTATTATCATTTTCATTCAATAAAGAAATCAACTTACTTTGATGCTAATTAATGCAACCTATAGCATAGATAAAAGTAGAATTTTCAAACCCTAAAGCTACATACTTAAATTGTAGATAAATTTATAAAAAAAACTTTAGTATTTTATAAAATCCGAATGTTCCCCCAAAAATAAACTAGAAATCCTTATAGAAAAAAAATTCTTACTAAAGCTTTACTAACTAATAGAATCGTCTAGTATTTAGGATTCTTAAAAAATTAAAAAATTAAATAAAAATTCTAAACTAAGTAGAAAAAAATATCAATGGTGTCTTGGACTTTTCTTTAACTTCTCAATACCTAAAAATCTTAAAAATTAATAAAATAATGCCATAAATATTATTAGGCTAAGAATATCAAAGAAAACTCATGTCATGCTACTAGTAGAAGCAAGTATTTATTTAACAATGTCAGTTTGGATGTTTTTTAGTCACTACTATTTAAAAAAAAATAAGAATTTCTCTCACAGTTTAGAGACATGAATTCTTTTTAAATAACAATTAAAACAAACAATGCACAATTCAATGTACAGTAGAGTGATCGGGGCAACTTTAAAACCATGAGGATTCTTAGGGGCGTGGAATTTCATGCAATTTCATGCAAGATGACTGTCTAATAGCTATCAGAACAGAGCAGGGGAAGCCATCCAGCTCACTCCACTTTGGCTGGAAAAAACAAAATGACATGGGATCCAAAACAGCTTTAGAAATGTCTTCGTCTCATCTTAAAGTTCGAGCTGTACCTGAAACAACATCACCCGACGACAATACCATCGACGTTCTATTCAACAGATTATTTCTGAATGATATCCCTACGATGACAGCAGCTGTAACCAGCCCAACATGCCCAGAAGGGAAGCAATTATCTGCATCAAAACAGTAACAAAGTGCCAACTACTGAAAAACAGGCCCCAATATTTAAATAGCATCGCAATCTATGTTTTTACAACTGAAATTTATGATAGTAATACAAGTATATGCAGTGCCCTTGATGTTAATATCTTGTGGTTTTGTTGGGTGTATTGTTAATATATTGTGGTTTTTTGTTGGTGTAATAGATTCAAGTGCCCATTTCATATGGAAGATGTGAGATGTGATAATGAAGAGGCCATTTATGCTGCCAAAGAAACTTCTTGGTAGACCACATTGCTTTCTAGCTTCAAACAAAGTAGAGCTGGAAAAAGATACATTTTGAATGTGTTATCTTTTGAATTCAAAGCTTATTGCCATGCATGCGAAGTGTGGGGATGCGGAATTTGCGAGTTCCATCTTCAAGAAAGTCCAAAACCCCAACCCTTTTGTATTAGTATGATTGTTTAGGCATCTGCATTCAATGACAGGTGTGGGAACAGTTAGATTTCCCAAATTTTCAAAAGCAGATCTGCATACAACACAGCCATTATGAAATTTGAAAGGGTTACAGAAATGTGTTGCTGGTGGTACCTCGTCAATTTTCTCCAGTCAAAGCTGATGATCTAGGAGACATTAGGATCATCTTCTTGATCTGGTGCAACATCGACGGACAAAACCAAAGCAGAAACTTCTAACAAATCATTAGAACCATCCTCTACATCCTGTAGAGCATCATCTGACAAGACTTGAGCAAGAAAATCATGTCCATCATCATCTGAGTCATCTGTGTCATCAGACTGATCAAGATTCAGCATGTATATATATTCACCAATGCCCTGTGGCTGCACAATTTCAAAATTGTGCTCTGGTTTATGCTGCTGATTAAATCGGCCTGACACTCCAGAGGGATTGTTGTAGCATGATTCACACATGTCAAAACCTATTTTCTCTGAACAGTCTTTGCATTTGTACCTCTCCCCAATTATTGGTATCATCTGTTATGAAAGTTCAAAGCTTTTAATTCACTAATAGAGTACTTCCATAATGAAAATGACATGCTAGACCAGTTTGCACTGGCATTGTGCCAATACTACATGTATTGTAAAAAGAAACTGAACTGTCTATCAGTACTTGATGTACTTTCTATGAACATTTACCATCTTTCGTTGCATAAAGTAACAAAAACCCAGTTTAGGATGACAGTAGCATTTACATTGCTGGCTAAATAAAAATTATATGTTCCTCTAATAAGAATGGCATGTCTAAGAAGAGATTTTGGAGAAGGGAGTTCATTTCTGTTGAGCAATTGATGAGAATAACCACAAAAATAGACACAGTGAGGGCAAGTAAGAGATTTTCTGAGGATAGATACAGTAACAAGAAAATGTCATCCTAATTCTGAGCATGCATTCAATAGAAGTGCCAAGCCTTCTAAAGGAAATTATGCACCTGAGATTGAAATTTGTTCATAAATAAATTATGAGCTACTTTTGCAATTATCAAACAGATAGACAAGGGGAACTGAAGATGAATAACATTACCCCACAAGAATCACAACCAACTCCAATGTGAACCTTGGGTCCATTGCCAAATATCCATGATGAATAGACCTTAGCAGGTACTGACGATGACTGTGTAGCTAATTGTTGAGTTTGTGCTGAACTTGAACCTGAAGTCAAGGTACATTCAATGCAAATGGCACACAGAATTAAAATTGAAATACAAGAATACTTTAAAATGTGAACAAATTCAAGGAGGATCACCAACCAACAGATGCTGATGCAAACAAGTTGACAGGCCCTCAATGCACAAGGGCCCAAAACAAAATTTGCATGTGTTTGCATAAACTGTTTGAGATCTAAAGGGATAGGTTAGAATCCCATTGGCATTCTAGGAAAATGTGAAAATGGTAGGGTTGTCGTAAAGTCAATCTTACATGGCTTGGCTTCAATTACTCCTTTCCTTTCCTGATTGACTGACTTGTGAAGAAGGATCCTTCAAGTTTAGAAAGGGCAATCGTGCAACCATTTTAGGTGTCATATACTATTTTTCTTTTAGATTGCTGTGCTACTGTGAACACATTCACATCATGTTTAAATGTGTGCAATTTGGCTATTGGAGTATTTTTCATCCATTTTCAATTACAAAACATTCATGCTCTTAGCTTTCCATGCTAGAGCAAGCAAGAAAGCCACATGCAAACATGATGTGCAGGCACACACATGCACCCACGCACACAACGCCCAAGTACAAGATGTGGATATTGAGAGAAAAATCCAAGTGACATGTAAAGGAACGGAATGGAGTTATTTGTCAGAATATGTATGCAAAACCAATTTGGGAGAAAAACAAATGGAAAAAAAGGTTGAGACAGTTCAAATGTACAATTTCATCACATTACATGCCAATGTTGGTTCAAAAGCCAACTACCTATTCTTTCAATGACCATCACCTTGCTTATGGTCCTTAGATATAAATATAGACATGCATTTAATGAAAAGCTCAATCACAGATCAGTTTATTTTTCTGCAAGAAGGTTGTCTTTGCTTTAAGAATTACAAAGCAAAAAAAAAGCAACAAAACTGACAATCTGATAGATAGAGAATGACTGGTTTTACTTACATTATATAGTTCATCATCCAGTCCCATTTCAAAGAAAAAAAAAATTGATCATACCAACCAATAAACATCATTCAAAAAATTCTAAGCAAAACACAAGCATTTTTTTTCTTTTTTTTTTTTGCATTCTAGAAATAAATTTTGATGGATAATGTGTTATCTGCAAAATAATTCGTTTAGTGAAGTTGATCAGTAATACACTCTACAAAACTTCATTGCTTGTTTTGTGTTCACAAGTGAAAATTTTGAGGAGATTTAGGTTATCTTTCGGCATTCTTAGAATGATTTTGCAAACCTCAATTTAATATCCTTAGATGCATTTCTTTTAAAATTCTTTCCTTTATTTATCGTTTTAGCCTAGAGAACCTATCACCACTACAATTTTGTTAAAAAGACATCTAAGGTTTTTCCCTTATTTGACCCAGAAATTTTTCCTTCTTTGGTCTATCAACAGGTTAATTTGCTTAAGTTTTACCCCAAAAAAGAATAGTGTAACTTAATAGAAAATTTATATTTCAAGAAAGTTACTTTAATAACCCATTTTCAGATTTGGAAACGAATCCCAAACACTAACAAGAGGAAATGATAAGCTATAAGTTAAAGGTTTTGCATACTGACAATCAGTTTGTTTGGCAAAAGCTTCTCGTCTCTCTGCATATATTTCAGAAAACTGCTCCTCCAAAAAATGCTCTAGGACTAAACAAACACTCGGGATCCCATTTGGATGCAAACTTTGACAAACTTGACACCTAGGAATCCCTTGCATGGGATTGGCAATACAAGATTCACAATACACTGCACAAAGAAGAAATTAGATTGAGTAATTGATAGTAATAATTTATTTCTTTTGTTTTCAATGAGTAAATGCAGCTTAATAGAGATTACCATGGCCACAATTAAGAACCACTGGTTGAAACAGCAATTTCTTGCATTCAGCACACAGCAAGTCAGCAACAGAGGCCTGAATCTTAATTCCACGTCCAAACTCTGTCCCAATCAAGTTGCAATTTTCAATGGCTGCATTTGTAGTTCCGTCAGATCTACTTGATAGTGTTGATGGCACAATTTTCATATTTTCCTCTCTATGAGCAATTGCTTTTGGAGAATAACACAACTTATTTTGAGGATGAATGGGGAAATGCTGAGAATAGCTTGGGAAATCCAGCTCTTCACCAGAATGTGATCCAAATGGATGATGAACAAACTGAGGTGAAAAGCAGCCACCTTTCTTTTCTTCTTCTGCACAACCGAATAAGAAAATATAGCATCAGTCTGTTTCAAATGACATTATCAGTCAGAATGTTAATAAGTAAAACCACTAAAGATGTTCAGCACAGTGGTGGTGTTATTAAGGGTTGCACTTGAGTGTGATCAATGGAAGGTCCAAGGCACCTAATAAAATGAAAGGAATGTGCAAAGAGCAATTGCAAAGGGGCAAGAAGATTCAACCCTCCAAAATCTGTTCCTGTAAAAATATAAATAGTCATGTGAATTGCCTTCAAAAGGCTCTGCTTCTATTCCTTTCAACCACAAAGAAGCAAGAACATGTGCAACTGTTCATTAGCAACACCACTTTGCAGATATAGGATGATTATAACTAAATTCACTGGCCATTTGAGCACAAAAAGAAAGAAATGACACAGCAAAATAAGTTTTCGTTCTTTCTTTAGCAAAATGAAGAGATGCCTTAATATTGTACAAAGAAAAGGCAAATGGCAGATTTACAGTACGTCAAAGAGAGAGAGAGAGAGAGAGAGCAGACAGTTTGGGGAGGTGGAACAGGTAATTCAAATATAAAATTTACCGAAAAGCATTTCAACAATTACAAGACCATTTTAAGACTTTTTTCAAGTAAGGAAAACAGTTTTATCTACTGTTCTTACAATTAATCAGCAGCTATTTTTCTTTCCCTTCAATAACATAAGCAGAATCAGTCCACATGTCCAGCCAAAACAAACAATTTGGTTTCAATCTTTGTAACTCTTTCTCAGCCAAATTTGGGCCAGAATTGCAAAGCAAGTCCAGGAATCAGTATCATAGCAAAATAGCGTATGCTGTACGAGTGGTTCTCCTCTGGAAACCAACGACTGCATTTCATATACACTTGCTAGCACTGGGATATTCTAACATTCTTGATTGGCTAGTTGTAAATGGCCCAAGACCAAAAAACAGTGAAACTAATAAATCAAAATTAGAAATTCAAGCAATAAGAAGAAAGAAAAAGAAACGGATATGAAAGATATTTACCGCCCACTTCTCTTTCCCTTCTCTTATAGGCTATAGGGTACATCTTCATAAGCAGGAAATGCAGCAATTGACACACACTTGGGAAATGATTAAACTGGTGCCGACAAATTGGACAGTGTGACTCACGCAGCCCATTCATGCTATAAAAGACACACCAGAAGCATGAAAGGTGGCCACACGCTACAAAGAAAGAAGGGATTTATAAAAATAAGATCACACACTGAGTATAAACTTCAATGTTTTGCCTCCTTACCTAATACAACTGGCTTGTAAAGTAGGTCCCTGTAAAACAAAGAAAACTCCCTTTAAACATGCCATGCACTAGAGAAAAATAGATTGGAATAATAACTATGGGGTCCTCAAGTCTGCAAAGATGCAATTTTGGTCATTAACATGATCCTCAAATTTTTGCATGCAAACACAGGAAACAAACATGGTTACCAAAAGATCTAAGGATGGATAGTCTGTGTGCCTCTAGAACTTTAGATTAGTTATTCATTTGCTTCTTCAACCACAGATGCTGAAATTCTATCAACATCATAAAGAAGCATTAATTAATATAAAAAATGAGCATGAACCTGTTAGAATTCTACATTGTTTTCTGCAAATAAGGGTTAATCATCTTAAAATTGTCTGCAAGAATATCGAAACAGTTGGAAATGAATATTTCACATCCTCAAGTAAGCTTTCTAATTTTTCTATACAAGAAGTTTCTACAAATGATCCCTGTTACCATTGGAGGAAGCTGGAAGCTTCCTGAAATTTCTCCATTTCAATCTAAATTCCTAAAAAATTAATATTTGAATCATGGTCCAAATTATTGAAATACTCGAGTACATATTTTCAATACACAGCATCATCAGTACACAATGTAACACACACGGAGTTGATTAAATTTTCAAAAAATGATCTTGACAACCTAGTTTCTTTAAATGAATACAGTGATACCAAACAACCAACTTGTTACTGCAGAAATTAAAAAAGCTAAATCCAAATTAAAAACAAAGGAACTTCATCTTCCTTGGACCCTTATCATAAATTTAATTGAAAAAGCTTCACAGAATCCTAACTGTAAATCTTTTAAGCATGAATTAGCAGCCCAACACAGTTAACAAACAATCGAGGCCCAAAGGTGAAGCACAAAATCGAAACAAAAATATAAAATCTTGCAATGTGACCTCTTTTTTTTCTTTTTTTCTCGTCTACCAGATCAAGCTATTCTTCAGCTGAACTCTGGAAAATTGGTTTTTTTAGAACAAAACAGTAAATTATAGCTTTTGTTCATTACCACCAAACATCAAGAGCCCTATCTTATCCTTTGATATAAACATAACAATTTTCCCAAACTAATCAAACAGCAATAGAAGAAGCCTTTAAGCATTACAGAATAGTAATAGTAACTTTCAACATGGAAAATCATTGCTCAATCAACTTTAAAACATACATATATATAAAGAAAGAGATTTACACCAAAAAGATGGTGGCAATCAAATACTAACAGGCAAACAGAGCACTGGAAGTCATCAAGGAAATCCTCTTCTTCTCGGACATTATCTTCTTCAATTTGCTGAAGATGTTTCGGTGATGGGGTTTTCTTGTTATCATCGCATTGGCATTGCATTTTCAATTCTTCTGTTGATGGGATTTTGTTGTTATCTTTGTTTTCCATTTTGCTCGATTTGAAGAGACAGAGAGGCAGACAGCGAGAGAGGAAGAGAGAGAGAGATACAGAAAGCAAAAGAAGACACGAGTACGAGGCGGTGTCTTTCTTTATTCGGTTTGCGTAATTCGCATTTTGTTTGGCTTTTTTTTCTTTTCTTATAAAAATAAAAGATATAAAGAAAAGGAAAGGAAAAAGAGAATTCAAACCATGTCGGTGGGTAATGGGACACCAATTTGATCAGCGGCTGCGTCTTCAGCTGCGAGCACAGCTCTCAAACGTGGCTGCTGGTGGGCCGATCTTGGACTCCTAAATTCAAGGGTTACACCTAGCTAGGTTCATAGAAAAATATAGATTAAAAAAAAAAAAACACACTGCTTCTAATGCTTTTTTAAAAAAGATATATAGATATAGGAGGCTAGCGAGCAAGTGGGCGTGTATGAGAGGAAGCATCGAAGTGATGGCCATTGATATTATTATTTAAAAAAATATTTATTTATCATATTTATTTTTAGTTTTGTTTTTTTCTTGTATTGTCTGTCAAATGACTACTTGGGTATTGTTGATGGGGGGAATATTTTAGTTAGAGATTTACAATACATTAAAAAAAATATTATAGTAATAATTTTAAGTGCTTGGATTGCCCTAAAACATTAAAAAGCCGGTCCTTGCATCCCCTCAGACATGGATGCACATAAATAAGTGATAAACATCTAGTGAACATGAGTTTTATAAATGGAAGCTATGGCCACTAATTGAAAAACTTAGGGTTGTTTTGCTCAAAATAAACAATTGGTCAAACCAACCCTTATATTTGATGCTTCCTCTCATACACGCACTCTCTCACTAGCATATTATATCTATGCTTTTTATCCAATTTTTCATTAAAATATTGAACAAGAATTCTGAAAAACAAATCTCATATCATTGAAATTGTAGCTTGAGCATAGGAAAATTTTGATAACAGCTAGAGTGTGATTATTTGCACGCATGGAAGTTGCTATTTGATATTTTGATTGTAACATGAAAGAAGGAAAGAGGTATGAGACTTATGAGGGATTAGAATGGTGAAGGTTTTGAAAAAAATAAAAGAAAAGGAGTTGGATTAATTTGAGTCTTGATTTTCATTTAACTACCATCCCGCTGGCTACCATGCTTGAATTTTAGGGGTTTTTTTTCTAAATTTATTTTTTTAATTGATGTCTATTTTAATATTTTTTTAATTTATATTTAAATTAACATCCATTCTTCTTTTTATTTTGTTTACTTAGCATCTTTCAATTTATAATTATTTTAATCTATATTTATTTTGTACGAATTTAATTTTTAAAATGAATATTCTAGTTTATCTAAATTTTGTCTATGTTTTATATAAATAAACTTCATTTTTTTCCATCATGCATCCGTTATCATTTAATTAAATGAAAATTCAACTTTGATAAACAAAATCTTTAAACATAGAACTATATTTATCAGTTGATTTTTTCTATTTTCATTTAACGGTTTTTTTAAAAAAATATATACAACTTTTAAATTTACACTTCGGATTAAAGGTTTTTTTATGTATAAAAATACATTGAAAAAATCTATATATATATATATATATATATATATATATATATAATAATTATTATTTTTTTGTGGAAAAAAATATATCCAACTCACATCAAAATGCAGTATGTCACCTAAGGTGGAGGATACGACGAAACAAGTTCACATTCAATCATCAATCCTAGCAATGACGGCATAATCTTCAATACGGAATAGAAGCATATAGGAAATGTTCCATCACAAAGCTTTAAACTCAGATGCCGTTTATAGCAATCATCAGCATGCCGAGACCTCTCAAAGCAAAGCAAGTATACTTCCACCTACTCATTCTGGGTAATTTGTGTTCAGATCATAACAAAGGCAACATTCAAACAGAAAGTCGAAACCCGGAAACCTCGAATCCCCTTATTACATGTAAATAATATTAAATTGATAGAAGAAAATAAATCAAGTTAATGCATCCCTGTATTTTTTTTATTCCCCCAGGAAGACCATGTCAGAGAATGGAAGGACCATTAGACTTGATGATGGGGGATTTGAAGCACCAAATGCCCGACACTTACTTCCATATCTTCACACATTTGTCATGACTTGCAGAAGCAACCATCCCTGTAGCTTGTGATTGAGCCAAAGCTGATATCACACACTCATGAGCCGCAACCGTCATGCTCTTGTTCTCAGCCATGTTCCAAAGCTCCAATGACTGAATTAGAACAATGATTACAACCAGGGCAGAGAGAATAGAAACCAACATGAGTAAAAACTATCAAGAATTGTAAGTGCAAGAGTTCTCCTTAAATGGATATTATGACCCCATGAAGTTAAAAATATAAGATACATTGTTTCCCAAAATACAAGCACAAGAGTTTCCTATGAACAAACAAAAGGTGGGTTAGAACTGAAACAAAAATCCTTTTATCCTTGGAACGTTTCCTATAAATATAACAAGGTTAATCTGTTTTAAATAAAATCGAACTTGAAGTAGTCATCTCCAAAGCAGGTTCAATTACAGGAAACGGCTCATTTCCATGGCAAATAAAAACAGTCAGAACTTAAACACTTAATATCATCACCATAAGACAAGCAAGTGTACCTGGTAGCCTCCAATAACCAAGAGAGTGGAATAGCCTGGATGGAAAACACAAGAATGGAACTTGTTCCCACTTGAACTAAGTTCATGAATGCACTCTCCTGTGGCCAATGACCACACTCTAACAGATTCTTGACTGACAGATGCCAAGTAATCTCCGTTCACATCCCAGCAAACAGAGTGTACCGCTGTAGAGTGCCCCTAGAGCAAACAAAAAATTATTTATTTTAATGGCGATCAAATAACAAACATGAAAGAGCAGAGTTTCATTGGTTTTCTCAACTTCTAAGTTTAAGACCAATACCCGTAATGAATGTGTCTGTCTGTCAGCCTCGACATCAAAGATGGACACAACATTCTCTGCAGCTGCTGCCAGCAGTTGTCCGATTCTTGGCTGAAATCTAACTTGTGTGGTCCCTCCCTGCTCCAACAAATGACCAAGATTTAGAATAGGCAAGAAATAAAATCCATCAGAAATTCAAGAACAAAAGCGCAGTGTGCACGCATGTGTGTAAAGGAGCTTCATGGCTAACCTTGGATATATGGGTGCAAGAATACTGATTGATGTTCCAGAAGCGAATCTCATTGTTATCATCACAAGAGCAGAAAACATCATTCTTCTTTGGGTGAAAGTCAAGGGACACCACATGTGAGGTATGCCCCGTATATGTTTGCAAGGAATATCTTGGCTGCGAGGATAAACCACATTATAATCCTAGTATTGCATGATAAAGTAACTGATGCCAATTCCTTTTGTGTCTTTTTCCATAAGTTCAGGAAAAAATGTGGCATAAAAAGGCTATAACTTAAAAAAGAAGGGATGCCAGAATATCAAACTTCCTCAAAAAATCACATGTAGAATCTAAACTTACATCAGCAAGATCAAAGGGACAACAGCCATGTTTTACCAACTGTATTTGGCAAACTATAATACAAGAGAAGCTGCAGTGTACATGCTGAGTAGAAGCAAAACATTTCAAAGAACATCCTAACCAGAACCTCAATGTAACATAAGATGAATCGAGGGAATAAAATAGCACTTCAAAAGATTGCTATCTAAATTGAAAATTGCTTTCAATAGAATGAATATATGGTGAGATTCATGTTGTTGTAAAGATCATTGAAATGACATTAATAAAGACATGCATCTCCAATAAAAAGAGTGATGATTTACCTATATTAAAAAACAAGCACCCCCAAAAGCAAGAAATTAAATAAACAAATGCAAGCATAGAAACGTGGTTATCCCATGGCCAAAAGTTTTTGAAAGGAAAAGGAAGCAATTAACTTATGGAACTGACAAGTAGTTGATCCAAAAGAATGAATGATTAATATGAGAAGCATTGGAGGTAGAAAACTCACTACTGCAGCATCCCAGAGACGTATACTTGAATCAAATGAAGATGTCGCCAGCTGAGTTGAATTTGGCCTGAAACGAACATCAGTGATAATGTGGGTATGCTCGTCTGGATTGCACTCTGTTTGCAGAGTTTCCATGTTCCAAAGAACAACCTACTGACATGAAAACATATAAATCCACATCAATTCTTATCAACAAGATATCAACTTTCACAGTTCATAGTTGCTTTTGCTGATAAAAAAAACCCAAACTTGTAACAGATATCTAATGGAATGGTTTTATTCTGGCTTAGTCCTACATTAATTTGTCCACCTTTCCATTCAAGGTGTCCAAAATGTTTACCTGCTTCAATTTTTAAAGCATAGTATACATGAAACTTTACTATTTCTCTTGATGGGAATATTTAAAAACAAAAAAGGGTAGTTTTGGAAGTTATGGGAGCTATCATTTGATGTTTCATTATGTTGCAGTAACAGGATAGAGTAAAAGCAAAACACAAAAGTGTCCTGATGTGGCATCCACATTTTGGTTACCAAGTTTGCGCATTCAGTTAGTTATTTGAGACAGTTCCATTATCACATTTTTATCTGAGAATATTTCAGCTAAACTGTAAACACTTCTTTCCACTGTAAACACTTCTTTCCACAGCATGCAACTGTACAATTACTTTTGAAGTATAGCAATCATCTTAAATGAATAGAGAAAACTGAGGGAGCTCTGGTCTTCATTTTGCAGAGATCATGTCCCTCCTACAATCATCTGCCTTCTTCACAGTATTCTCATGATGCTTCTACTTTCTCCAATAATCATGAACTATATAAACCATGGTTTGTAATGAATGAAGCTTTGGCTAAGATTGCGATTCTACTGGTTAAGTTGCTCATCTCTGAACATACCAAGTTGACATGTTGAAACATTTAATAGTAAATCGACACAATTAAACTACCTAAAATGGTTGGCGTCAATAGCTAAACTTGAGACGGTTAGTTGTGTTGACTTCCTATTCAACAAGTAACGAGGTCTTAGTTAACTTGAGATAAGCTACATTAATCATGGTCACTTCCTTGTATCAGCCTATCAGGTCTATATAGGCCTTTGCTCTTCAGGTTTAGGAATGGCACACTCTTCATTTGCAGGTTCAACAGAACCATACAGAGATAGCATAGCAGGAAACAACGACGGCAACAAAAGGAAGATTAGAAGAATAACAAACTAGCCTAGCATATGCAGCAGCAAGAACAATGAAATACAACAACGGCAGGTTCGTGCTAAGTATTAACCTAATGGATAAGCCCAAGTACTACATAACTGTAACATTCCTAATCTATCTTGGTCCATTATCCATCAATTAATTGCTGAATAGTAAGCTGAAGCACATAGGGCAAACAAGATGATGCCATATACATAAAAAATAAATAAAAATGATCACTCAAGTATAAAGATGCTGTCTCAAGTACTGCATTTATTTATGTATACCCTCGCATAACATTCATTTAGTGAATAGTTTCCCAATGCATATCACATCAATTTCATACTCTGTTTAATTGAACCTTGGAATGAAAGCAATGGTTTCTAAACCAACTTGAATCATCTATTTAACATGGTGAAGGCAAATAATAGGGTGGCGATCAAAATCAGGATTTAAAATGGGTATTATAAGCTCTTTACATTTCTCCACGTTGGTGGAGGTATGCATTAACTAATCAGCAATTTAGTTCAAAAAAACGCAAGCAAAACAGAAGTAAAAAGTTTCAATAATCAAAATTTCCCCAAACATGTAAATCAGAAATGAAATTAATTCTTGCACGCTACAAAACAATGGATTATACCTTCTTGTCATGCCCAGCACTGGCCAACAATTTCCCATCTGTGGAGAAGTGACAGCAAACAACTTTCCCATTACTTTTGCGTATCGAACTAACTTCACTGAAGTTGAAACCTGAGATGTTAAGGAACAAGCATTGCTGTGGTCAATTCGAACAAAATAATAGCAGAAGAAATTGAAAACATTGCTTACCTTTTGAAGCTTCAGCAGCATGTTCAGAAGAATTCCTTTTTAAGGTACCAAACAAATCTCTTCCGTCTCCATCATCAGGTGATAAAAAAGATTCCACATTATCATCTAAGGAGCCAACATCTGCAAAATGCTCAATATCTTCCTGCAGAGAGATGTAAAATCAAAGACAGGCAATGGTTAGGACCAACTTCAGGCACTACCGTGAGTAACACATTAACATACCAGCACAAGCTCAGAACTCGATAAAGGATTTATATACTTGGACAAGCAATTTCATTGAGCAAAAATATAAAATAATTGCATTTTGTAACAATACAAAAAACTGAACCCTTGACTTGACATTTTTTCCACTAGCAGGACCAACAACAACATGGACAACAACCTCCTCCCCCACCAACAAACAGAATCATCAGAAGACATCACAATTGAATCACCATGAAGATGAAATTTGAAGAATTTCCTTCACGGAATTTTATCTAGTTACCATATATTTCAGATAATAAATCCATCAACTACCTTATGTTTATGAATACCAAACAAAGGCAAGACATGTCAATAATTGATGTTATTCTGTCCTAAAACTTTAGTTGAATTCCATAAACCAGTATGGGGTAGTTGTGGGTTCCAAACAGCAGATTCCCGATGTTCCATTCACATCTCTAGGTTATTCATGTCAAAGCAAGTGAGTTTGTTAAGAGAACATACCAGTGGGTTTGTGGATGATGCAAGAGCTCCAGTTGTATCATCACCATACATCAAGCCTTTTGACATGCTATTGACATGCTGCAAATTGCCTGCTGTGGCAATTCCATCACCAGGAGTATGAGTTGATGGGGTAGATGGCTGAGAATTAGAAGGGCCTACAGTATTTCCTGTACCGGTACTATTAGCAGGTCCAGAAGATGAAGGGCCTTTCCTCTTTCGGTTATTCTATTACACCATAAACAAGCATTGGTCAGTGATTTACCAATATTGTTATGCATTGCATATTTAGAAAAGGAATTCATCCTGGCACTGGTTGATAAAAAACTCATGGGTAAGTGCAGGAGAGTGGATACTTAAGCATGTGGTTTCAAGTAACTTCACAATTTGTTCCAGGTTAAACCAGGTGTACATCATAATGTGTATTTAAGGAAACACAACCTGCTGTCCTTGCTGCGGTTGCAAAGGATCTTGTTGTTGAGAGGATGATTGTTGCATCTGAGGCAAATTCATCTGTTTAAGACAACCCAGCACAAAGAGCATTAAGAACTCATGACCCAATTAGAATAGTTCAGAACATCAAATGTTGAATTATTATAAGGAAGAAAATCCTACCTTAGATGAAGTTGATTGCATTGGAGAACCAATAGATCCATCCTTTACATTAGGTTGGCCATCTTTGCTATTCAAAGGACCTCTAGGCAACCCCCTAAACTTCCGTGGATCCATATCTCCATACATTGGCGAAGCAGAAAGGTTCCCTTGTGCCTGGACATGTGCCAAGAGTTGCTGCTGTTGTTGCTGTGGCAAAAGCTGAAACTGACTCGCAGCATGTAAAAGAGGCCTTTGAACTTGTGAACCTAAACTCGGCCGAGATTGTTCAATTCCCTGTATATTCTATAATGGCCTAGGCTGTGAATAGCAAGCTATATATTTAATTATACCCCCATAAAAATGAACTCCAATATAGAACTTACAGTTAAGGGCCATCCCTTCAATGGAAGACCATTGACTCCAGGATTCAATCCTGGATACATAAATTAGAAATAATTAAAAAAAATATTATAAACATAGAACTTTAAGAGGATTTGTACAGTAGAATTCTTCTGGAATTTTCAAGAATAAGTTGGAGGAAAGAGCATAGTGAATAGACATTTATCTTTTTTCTTGATTCCACATACCCCATTCCTCTATGCACTGCATACATTTTGTTAGTTATCTAAAATCTAAATCAACCATGAGACACATCTATTTTGATATACATGGCATCGTAAACAAGTCAGTTTACAATTTATACATTTTGAATTGACAGTATTAATTTTTTGGACACAACAGAAGATGATCAATTGTATACGTTTGGACATAACAGAAGATTGTCAATTGGATATTCAAGAAACAATTTATTACTGTTACTATGCAAGATCTGGATTTCAAAAAGGCTTCACACTGCACAATGATGATGGGCCAAAGTATTTGTCCCATACTGTAGGAAATAATTACATAGACAAACAGTCCTGCATATTAGACCATGCAAAATAAAGGGGCATATGTGCAGACCTTTATCCAAAATAATAATTCAGATGTGCAAGTAGCCAGGTACCTAGCTAACAGAGGAATCCTTCATGGATTCACTTAAATAAGAAAACGAATAGTTGATACAGCACTATGAACATAGACAGGAGACACTCAGCCTTCTAAACCTTTATAACACTGTTCTTGGGGTTGGAAACTGGTGGAGAAAGATTCTTTTTGGATCTAGCTAGTACATTAATATCTCAATTAATAGTTAAAAATCAAGTAAAGCAAGTTATGCAGCAAGAATAAACCGAGAAAAGTGCAAGCACTCTTCAGGACTTTGCAGTTTTACCTTTCCCATTTTGACATACTCTATGCTATAGTTGGATCACCACATCTAGAGTAGAAGCACATGGTACTTGCATGCTTATATTTCTTTTTATTTCTTACCAAAACTTTTGAGGTAACTAACTATAAACTGCATAGAGATTTTGTCAAAAGGCAAAGAGATCTCATAGGAAACAATAAGGAAAGTAATTTCAGGGCAGTGGAAGTTCTCGTTTCTTCTTTTAGTTAAGATTTAGGTAAGTCAAGATTCGCTCAAGACTTGAAAATCAATTTGTGGATTCACATGGTTACATGCCCTCATATTAAGTTCCATTTCTGGGATACAGTGAAAATTATATGCCCTCGCACTGAGTTCCAATTCTGCCATACAAGATCCCGTGCATTTACCTGAATTTCCAATTCCAGGTTTTGACTGCATGATTCCCTGCCCATAAATGGTTGAAGGGTCCATAGGCAAAGATCTCTGGGCAGCACCCAGGTTAACTTCTTGTTTGACATCCTGCAAATTGAAATTGAATCAAGAACTCGATGAAATTGTAAAGGCAAATAAACATAACGCATAATCACTATTGCTGTTTAAGTAGTTACAGCAGTCTGTTGAGTTTGTGCCTGGATTTGTTGCAGCGCAGCAGTAACATTCCCTGGATTTCCTTGGACCAACTGGCTGTGTTAGCACAAAAGAATCAGCACTCAAATAAGTGGTACAAACACTGTCTACTAACATCTATAACGAAACTTACCCTGGATGGTTTGTAGTTGATTTGAGAAGGGCCATCCTAGCATCAAGATGCGGTTGGGATGTTTCAGATTCCATTTGGTTGGAATGCTTCAATCGTTCCTCATACATTTTTGCAGCCAACACACTCGCATTTGATTGCCTGAGCATTCCTTCGGAACCAACAGCATTTACCGGACCACCCATGGTTGGGTTGTTATTACCCCCTCGTTGTAACTGAGCATGCTGCATTAGTTGGAAGTGCTGCATTTGCAGCTGTTGCTGTTCCTTTGTTTTGCTTTGCTGTGCCTATATATCAATACCACAAGTCCAGCTAAAGAATATCAAAACAAGATCCATATTCAACAGGGAGGTTTACAACACTCATTAAAATCTAAAAACTTACCTCTAGATATGCTGCGGCAGTCTCAGAATGTTTCTCATTAGTCCTTGCTATAAAAATATCCCAGAAGACAGACCACCATTCAAAAAGAAAACCCCCAGGAGCATCAATTGCTGCACATTCAAACTAGAAATTATAATTACATCTTAAACATTTCAATTTCTTTTACACCATGTTTAAGAAGCTAGTTCAAAGCCAAGCCATAAGAAGTAGACAACTTTCACTTCCATTGACCTCAAAAACACCCGGATAATTATATACAATGTAACAAACTACTTTCCCCGTCAAAATATGCTCCTGAAAAAGCAATGTCAAAGTAGGATTTCGCACATTACCTACTGGATCGGGGGCAACTTTCCCTTCTGTCATGAATGATTTTGCGGTGTCATGCAATTTCTTCTTCACCAAATAATCATATATGTACACATCAAGCCTACCAAACATAGCCAGTTAAGAGAAAAATCCAAAACATGATCAAAAACCGAATCATTAACTTGACTGAAAAAAAATATTAACAAAACAAAAATCAAAGAAATAGAAATACAAGATCACGTACATTTTATCTGCTTCCCAATTACTCTGTGCCATGATTTCAGCTCAAAAATCACCAAATAAAACTGCTAATAACCTAAATTAAAATAAATAAATTCTCAGCCAATAAAATTGACCGATCAAATTCAAATCACAGTTCACTGAATTTCGAAATTTAGATAAAATCAGTGACTCGAAGGAAGTTAAAACTAAATAAATAAATTAAAAAAAAAAGACCTTAATTTGAAGAATTAGACGGATCAAAAAAATATGCACGACTAATCACGGACTCTGTGTGATAACGATCTCCATTGATCAAGCATTGTCACTGAATTGAATTGTGAGACAAAAAATAAATAAATACATAACAAAAAAGTGAAATTAAAATAATTAATTTTTTTATTACCTCGAATTCTATAATTTATGCTATTAATGAAAGAGAGAACAGGTCTTGGGGGTTTGTGATTTTCAGACGCCAGAAGGAGGTTTTAACGGAGTGAAAGGGGGGAGAGTCGACTCGAGAGAGGAGTTTGAGCTGGATCCGAAGCTCGGGTTTGGAGGGATAAGCCTGAGGTTGGGAGTCCAAAACTGAGGTGGGGTTATTGGTTCATACGTGCACAGTTGAAACCTAGATATGGCCGGGTTGAATTGGTGACGTGGACGAAAGTTAAAAAAGCCAGCGGACTTTTTCCACGTCGGATATGCCTCAAGTATAGACAAATAAATTTTTTTAGTATTTATTTATCTAGTTTATAAATATTGTGGTAAATTAAATGGATCCTCGTGTTGTTCTCGTCAGATTCCAAAATCTAAAAGAATTATGGATACAAATTGAAATGTGAAAATTTCGAATGTGGTATTGGAATTATTTTATTTTTATTTATTTTATTTATAATTTCCATGTTTGCTCCCTCTTAATTTTTAAAATTTGGTGTTATATCAGTCATCATATGTATATTTTTATTGGTTTTTTAGCCGGTCTAGTAAATCATGATATTGTCACTTCATGGTTTATCATTTTCACTCCATAATTTATTTTATTTTACTTGGATGGATTAAAATATACCTAGTTATATTTTTCATATATGATGATAATTTTTAAGGTAATGTTATTAGTTTTAGGTATTATTCGTTAATAAAATATTTATTTAAAAAAATAGAGAAATTAAAATTTTTAATTTCTATATACTTTTTTTTCTTTGAATTTTAATGTTTAAAAAACAAGATATTCCATAATTTTATTGGAACCTAAGGGTGGGGTGATGGAGTCCGTCAAGATATTTTATATTAAATATAAAGTGAGAACAACAATAATAAAAACAAGTAATTTTAAATAATTTGATCCATTCATGGTATGGGTTGATACCTAATACATTTGTTGTTGTAAGCTAAAGTTAAAATGTTAGCACAAGCAACCATTCTTATTAGGGTATATTTAGAAACATGATAGATATTATTTTTTATTAAAAAATATTTTTTATTTATTTTTAAAAAAATTAATATCAAATTATCAAAATAATTTAAAAAATCTTTTAAAACAAAAAAATTATTTTTTTAAATATAATTCAATTTTATTTTCAAACACATCCTTAAAGATTTTTCTTTCATGATAGCTAACTTTGAGATCGTTTGTTTTTTCAGCTTTATTATGTTTTTTTAATAATTTTTTTTAAAAATTAATTTTATATATATCATGTTTATATTTAAAATAAATTTTAAAAAATTAACTTTGAGATTGTTTGTTTTTTCAGCTTAACTATATTTTTTAATATTTTTTTTAAAAAAATTATATATATATATATCATGTTTATATTTAAAATAAATCTTAAAAAAATTAAAAATATTATCTTAATATATTTTTAAATAAACAATACTTTTAAAAAATAATTATTTATTAAAATACCAAACACTACCATCACACCTGTCAAAACACAATCGACTCCCATCCCCACCGTGTCTAAACTTTTGAAGTGGCGCCTTACAGGCATTTCGCACCTGTATCCATGTTCGATCGTATTGACCCGGACAACAAGAATTGAATTGTTATATTCAAAAAAAATTTGGATTAGATATTTTTTTAAAAATAAAAAGATTATATATATATATGTTTTTTAACGTGCTTTTGTATTTAAATTTTTCTTAATTGAATATATATAATCAAATAAATCAAAAAATATGTATTTTAATGAAAAAAATATAAATAATAACTAAATAAAAAAATAAAAAAAATTAATGGCTATTAGTAACGGGTAGTGCAGTCTCGGTAATGACTTGCACAGGGTATATGTAACTTTTCCATGTTTTCTAAGAGCAATAAAACGATACATTTGCCACCCGGATTAAAAATAATAATAATAAGCTTTTTGTTTAGGATATTTTAGTTATTTTGTTTTTTAATATATTAAAAATACATAATTACCCTTAAAATTCAGAAATAAATAAATTGCCTAACACATGCTTTTTACTACTTTCATAGTCTTTTTTTTTTGTTATTCTCGCGGTGAGGGCAAATTAATCATTTTACATTGATTAATTAATTTTTTAATTGAAAAACATTGTCAATAAGTGACCAACATGAGAAAGGCGTTTGCGTCATTTGCATGATTTTGAAACTTGGCCCCGTCAACTGGGTCCATTTTAGAGGTGTTTATTTTTGGTTTGATTCGGTTTTTATCAAAAAAAGTAACCAAATTGAAAAAAAAATTTGAAAAAAAAAACCAAAACCGAACCGAAACCGGGTCAAACCGACTGGTTTCGGTTCGGTTTGGTTTTTTAAGGGAAAAACCGGTTCAAATTGGTTTGGCTCGGTTTTTCCGGTTTGGCTCGGTTTTGGCTTGTTTTTTTTCCGGTTTCGGTTCAGTTCGGTTTTTCAGTTTTTTGGTTATAAAACCGAAACCGAACCGAACCGGCTAGTTTTTTTAAAATTTTAATCGGTTTAATCGGTTTTTTTTTTGTTCGGTTTTTTCAGGTTTTTTTTTTCCGGTTTTCTCGGTTTAATCAGTTTTTCGGTTTTTTTGAACACCCCTAGTCAATCCTGGATTGGAACCGGGCCAAGTTAAAGAAAAAATAAGAAAAAAAAAAATCTAAAGTAATCTGGTTGACTCGGTGACCTGCTTGACCTAACAATACCCGATCAAAAACTTGGTTGCAACCCATTAACTTTTGTTTTTTTTCTAAAACAGCATCGTTTTGATTTAAAATAATTTAATCCAAGTGACCCGATCAAAACTTGGAATTTGGATCTTAGATTGGGTCAGGTTTGAAAACTATGATCGTTTGAACGGGAAGTGCAAGGCCTTTTAGTGGTGAAAATTAATGTTCTATCATGTTATTGAAAGCATCATCACGTTCTCTTTGCTTTTAATTTTTTATGTTTTTTATTTTTGTTATTGACATTTTATAAAAGCTTTATTTATTTTTAATTTAGTCTTTAAATTTTAATTTGACATGTATTATTTTTTTATCTAGTCATTGTTTTTTTGAATTTTTACTTTTTTCCTTGACCCTTTGTAAAAAATTTGTTGGTTTTCAATTTTATTATTCAGTTCGAGTTTATAATGTGTTTGTTTTTTTAATTTGATTCTTTTTTAATTTTTTTATCGAAGTTATTTTTCTTTTCAATTTAACCATTTAATAAAAAAATCCACAGCCTTCTTATTTATTTTAATTTTAATTTTCACCATTATTATTTTAATTATATATTTTTAGATCTTTTTGTATAATTATCATTTTTTTCTTGAATTCATCATTCATCATTTGATTACAGGGATTATACTTTGTTGAGGGACTGTACTTCATCGGTTTTGTTTAGTCACGAGTTTAAAAAATTAATGTAGGTTGATATTTTTTTTGTTATTTTTTATCTCAATCTTTTATATTATTATTTTTTAAATTGCTTTCTATAAGGTTAGTTTCGATCTCATGGCTAAGGTCACGGGTTCGAAGGTTGACGGTTGTTGACTTTATTTTTTTAGATCTTATAAAGTTGATTTATTTTTAAATTTGTTATTGAATATTTAATTTTTTTTCTTAATTGATTTTCATGTATTCTTGTGTTTTCATTTCTTTCGTGTGAGGTTATCCCAGTTCTATGTTAATATTTATGGAGTTGACAGATTAACTTGTATTGATTTAGATTTTTTTTAAATATATACTTTTTAATTTCTCTACTTAACATTTTATTAAGGATCTTGTCTTGTTGTTTTTTAGGTTTACTTTCCAGCGATTGATTTTGATCTCATGACCATTATTACAGTTTCAATGGTTAACAAAAGTTGATTTTAATATTTTTTAGGTTATTTTTTAAAATTAATTAATTTTTAATTTTTTTATTCAACATTTAATTTCTTAGAAGTTGATTTTTATAATTTTCATTCATTTTTCTTTCATATCTATTTTTTCATGATATCAAATATGTTAATATTATTTATTTTTTAATTAAATATCAATTTATTTAATTAAATGCAACTATAAGTATTTTAATTTATAATTAATTTTATTGTCAAAATATATAATAAAAAAACCTACACATCTATTTTCTCACTAAAAAAAAATATCAAACTAATGACAAAGCCGAGTAATAGCAATGTACAAGACACGTTCCACCAGTTCATGTAGACTAGCCCACCTTTGTTCTGCCGAGCTTCATAAATTTGCTAAGTTCCTTGAACGAGAAATCCTACATCGATAAACAGTGCACCTAAGCAAATGAGAGCTGCTAGAAATTTACGTGCCCGCTAGTATACAAATTACGCAGCCGTGCGGTAGACACAAAGCGGACTATTCTCTCTCCTTGTACTAGAGAACACCGTGTGTTTGCAGCAAATCACGGCATACGCTAATTTTTTAAGGGGTTCTCCTACGGCGAGCCCTGCATTTTTATTTAAACCTTTGTTAAGTTAGTTAAAACACCAATCCCTACGTAACTTGACAAAATTGACACGAACCACAAACCATGGAGTGAGGTTGGGTGCTGGCAATACCACACACAGTTCCTTTAGGTTCGTGCATGACTAAAAAAGAGACTCTAAAATACTCTACTAGTACTGGAACATATTCTTTCCTTTCAAATGAAGGACAAAGCAAGAGCACCGAGTAATTCTAAGAAGAGTAGAAAGAATGATTTCCCTAGCCAGATTAATCTTTGCCGAGTTGAATAAACATTATTGAACCAACCCATCCCACCTCTTGACTTCTACTCGACCGCGCTGATATTGTAGCTAATGGGTTTCGACCGTTCTCGATCGTGTCATTATATTAACCCACTTCCTGATGCTCTGGTTATATATCTTGAGACGACCAATCTCTTGTAAGGGAGGCTAATTAGGATATAGGACATGTATGGTGAATGACGGATCATAACTGATGACTCTCCGAGCAGCAAACCGTTGCCAAAGAGAAATCCCACATCGCTAAAAGCGTTTTTTACACCAAACGAAGAGCTGCGATGTAAAGCAGCCCACCAGAGGTTGTTAGATTACGCAGCCGCGCGGTGAGCACAGAGCGAACTATTCTTTCGCCTTTTACTAAAGAATACCGTGCGCTCACTGCAAATGGTAGCAAACGCCAATTTTTTCGAAGTGCAATCCTCCCGTGGATAGCCCTGCGTTCCGGGTGTAAATTTCAAAGAGTTAATGTGTCTCACCCAAGACAAGAGATCACAAGCTAGTGTCGGTTCACATCTTGCTTGATTCTTTTGATGCAATGCTTGTCGCTATTGAATCAATAAACTCTTTTACTCGTTTGTAAGAGTTTTTTTCCTAAATCCAAACTAAAAAAATTAGAAAAACACTTCTTAACAAACAGAACAAATGCAAAAGTATGTCGTGCATTGAATGGTTGATTATAGTTGACAGTGACAATACACGTTATAGGAAATCAGAGGCCAACATTGCTTTATGTTTGTTTCCACCAAAAGGGGCCACATATCTTAGCTGAATATATCCTTTTTCTACTTTCAAATTACAAATGTGATTCAAATTCACGTGAATCCCAATCCGAATTTCAGCTTCATTTTCAATTAATTTCTTGCTAAGTTACTGACAACTTTTATTCTTGATTTACTGATTGAACAGAATGATTTGGGATTTGATTTAATCACTAAATCCGAAATCGTGTATTATACTATTATCTTATGTTTGCTCCGTTTCCGATTAAGCATGTCGTAGATAATTAAGTAAGAAAATGTAATTTTTGCTTCAGTCTCATTTCTAAATGAAATGTGAATACATAACTCCTTTTTTCCCTTGGGATTTGAACCAAGTGCAAAAAATTAAATGAATTCAGCTATTGTAAACTTTGTTGGCCTATTTTGCAAAATCTGGGGGCATCAATATGCCATATACAGCAAACAATTATCTATAGGAAAGCTTCAATTATAGAGATTCCTTGCTACCTATGATTATCAAATCATACCAATCGACTTTTTATGGTGTGATGTATCTTGTTTTCTTGTGCTTGTAAAGACAAATGCAAAAACCCAAGGGCTCTTACAATGGCGACAAAGGAAAAAACAAAGAGGACTCAGTACTGAACAATGTTTTGATGACAAATCTGACACCATTCATGTCTGCCCTTGTGCACAGATACCACACTCTCACAATTTCCATAATTTTTAGACTCGAACACGAGACCTTTTAGAGAGAGATTCTACTGTCAGTTGAAGTATATCTTCATTGGCTACAATTTGCATCATTAACTGACCAACTCAACTACTAAAACACAGTACCCCTGCAACTAAATCCATCATGGTAACCCATCATGCATTGGTCACGTACCAGGCTTTGAATATCTAACCAAAACACCCACTACTCATCTGATAAATAAATATTGTTGAAAAAAGGGAGAAAAGAAAAAGACTACCAGGCCAGGTTATAATTATACTCACATGATCAGCTTGAGCATATCCATCGCATTACATAATTTACTACACATGTACTACTTACTTATTCTTGTTCTGAGAATTTCTAACATTTTAAGATCAACAGTATAAGCCCCTGCACTCTAACAATTCAACACACAGAAAAACAGAAACTAAAGAAGTATTGCTCGCTAGTTGCTATATATAGACAATATCCTTGCACTTCTGTAGGAAAAACTAGACAATGAAGATGAAGTTGGTAACTGCTTGACGACTCGCTAATCAAATTTGAGGAAGATCGTTATTACAATCATGAAAACAATAATGACCACAATCAATCATGGGTCCTCTTGCTTACTTGTTAATTGGACTCAGGATTTGGACCACTAGGTACTTCATGGAAAGCTGCTTTAAACGGTTGACGTGAAGCAGAACCAGGAGTGGCAGAAACCTTCGTGGTGGTGCTGCTTGTCACGGCAGCAGCATCAGCGGTGGTTCTAGAAGGTGGCGTGTACTTTGGTTCTTGTGGATGGATTTCTGTGGTAGAATGTTTTGCTCTTGTAGATGGCGAGGAAGCTGTGGATTTCTTGGATAAATCTACGGGACGAGCAAGAAGAGGAACAATCAAGAGAAGACCAAGAAAAAGCACCATAGCTTGCAATTTTGTCGTGTTTTCACAAACTGATAATTCTCTAGCTGGCGCCATGAAATTAAAATCAGTAATAATGAACCACCCCCCAGTAATCCAGAAGGGATCAATATCCATGAACTACACTAAGAACACCAAGACAAGAAATAGAAAAGACGGTGGCAGATGGTAAGGAAGATGTACAATTCTGAGACCACTTTATTGTTTGATGCTTTAAAGCTAGGAGCCTAGGAGCTTATATATAATAAGCTTATCAATTTCTGTACTGTAATAACCTGCTTCAGTGATGCCATTTTTACCCCTCGTGCTATCGGTAAATCAATTTCAAGGAAATCTTGATTAATATGAAGAGATTTGCTAACAAATATGTTGAGCATTTACGGGATTCAAAAGATTAATGTACCGGTAAGCTGACCACAAATGTTTACATTACCTCCTGGTGCCGAGGTGAACATTGAACTACATTAATTGGATGCTAAAATTGTGTTCCGAAGAACATTTACTCGGAGGTCATTATGGTCATATTACGAAAGCCACACTTACAATTATTCAAACTCTGGGTAGTCTAGGTCATGTACGAAAAAGGAATCTGAAAAGATAAAGATAGCAGAATGAGAGGAGGGCGCCCTTTTTTGTGGCTTGGCTGCTTGCTCTAGAAATCTTTTCCTCTGCTCTGACTTGAAGTGCCCAGCTAAGCCCCTCGAAATTTACAGATCTTGGGTTGTTGTTATGTCTATTTTCTTTTATCTATCAGCACTTTTTTTTTAAATTTATGAAAACTTGAAATAAAGGTTAACACCGAGAGAAAGCAAAGCATCATATCCTCAATCACTGCTTTATCCGCTTATGAAAATCCAGGACTTGTCTCCACGATCTGATGCATAGCGTCCCCACTTCCTTTATAACCTGTTCAACACAAAGAACTCACAGGTTACGTTAAGGTTATTCTTGTAAATCTAATTAGACAGAGATGTTCTTAGCTAGGGCAGACGGGATTGCTGTTGCCATGAACTTACAGCCCAGCAGCCGCCAAATTACGCAGGAGAAATCTATTGGCAATCATCATAGAAAAATTATATGTTTTGGAGCTCGCTCTTTTACATATGCAATATGCAAACTATATAGGTTTTTAATTAGTTGTTTTTAGTGATTATTTCCCCAAAGTTTCTTGTGAAGATAACTTTGAACTTTCACACAGGAGAAAACACCATATTATTGAATTATGCTTCTCTTTTAAAACAAGAAAAACCAAATTCACAATTTATTTTTTAAAAATATCACTCTTTAAGACTGGTAATGAATAATTAATTTGTTAGTTTTCCTTATTAACTAATCATTATTTCAAGTGATGGAAAAACCGTTATAGAGTCAAATAATATATTCAAATATTGAAATTGAAAATACCAATCTCGCCACCCTGATTCTTAATTTGTTTATCATGGATATGAAATAAAAAGAGAATTTCATATAATTGGAGCACATGTATTTATCAAGACATGATGATCACTCACAGTTATCTTAATAAAATAATCCACGTTTTTATCCTTCTTCGCGCCTGCAACAGTTTATCCTTAACTGGTGGCCAGAAGGAAGGGATTGAAAAAATAATAATAGTAATAAAAATACTACGGGATCCAATGTGGATGTTCGAGATAATTGCAATAGACTTCTTCCTGCCCCAATATATCCTCATCAATATTCAATTACGTGCTTGTTAAAGAATACATATATTTATTTTACTTTATTTATTAAAAATAAAATAATATTTTCAGTTTAGTTTATATATATATATATATAGTATTTAAATTAATTAAACACTTTAGAATACTATAATTAATAAAACCCTAATTTCTTTTTTGTTAATTTGGATTGCTTTAAAATTGTTCTCAATTATAGAACTCTCTTATCTCTATTTTGTAGTGTACAAGAATGCATGATATCCCAACATTATTATTTTTTCTTTCAAGGGATCAAATATAAAAACACATTTGTCAAACACACAGACACACACAGATATATTTTCAAAAGCATAGAGTATGGTTGCGGCTTTGAAGTTTGCAGATAATTTGTCCTTAATGGTGGCCGCAATGGCGACCAAAGGAAAAGAAAGCGATTCATACCTTTATGTTTTGTCCAGTCTCCTCCATGGTGACGTGCCAGGTGATCTCTTCTTTTGAAATGGGAGAAAAGAAAGACAAACGAATGCATGGTTAAAAGCAATTTCTGCGTAAAAGTTTTCACAGACAGGTGCTCTAATCCAGTCTCCATTAATACCATCTCTATCCTTTTCTTCTTCTTTTAGCCTTTCAGGTCCAATTCCTATTCTAAAGGTGCCGGCTGAGGTCATTGATTAAGTTGGTAATTAAAAACTTCACATAAAAAATAAGGCTTTTCATGGTTTATTATGGAATTGGACCAAGATCGATGCATACTGAGCTCTGTTGTGTGTGAAAGTTTTGAAAAAGCAAGTCATTTAAGTTGGTATTTATATACGGGGGAGAAAATAGTGCATGGAAAGAAAATAGGATTACGTAGTGGGTATGGCTCTAAAAAAAATTGACCCGTTTGCCTAGCGAGACTGAGTTTATTCATGCACCTAACTTCAATTTTTTTCATGAAAAAGAAAATCATTTCACTGACCAACCAAAATGATTCATTGTTTGTCAAACACTGTCATGAGAAGAGAATCATGTGTTTAATATGATTGGAGAAAAGGTCAATGTGTCGTCGATATGTAACGAGATATATATATTTGTTTTCATTAGTTTTAATATGAGATTGTACGTGAAACATTGTTACCCGTGATAAAAAAAACATCTGTATTGCAAGAAGTTTGGGTGTAATAAAAAAAAAAAATTGCGCCACATGTGAAATTGTCAATGTTGAGGAAAATAATGTGAGAGAAAAAAATAGAGAATGAGAAAACATGATTGCTGGACCACACTAACCATCCAAGCCTAATTTTAGGTTTGGTTTGGAGACACGGAGCAAACCATGTTTTTTAAAATTTTAATTTTTTATATTTTTAGATTATTTTAGTATATTATATTAAAATAATTTTAAAAAAATAAAAAATAATTTTAATATATTTTTAAATAAAAAATATTTTAAATTATAATTGCAACATCATAATTATAAATAGATTGTTGATGACTAGCAAATTTATTTAGACCAGTTCAAAATAACCCAACTTTTTATTTTTTTATCATAAGTAAAGACTTTGCATTTCGTCACCTCAAAATCATGCATATAAATAAAATATACATGCATAATATATATATATATATATATATATATATATATATATTATTGACTATTATTTATAAATCTTGTTCAAGACCTACACCTTATCAAACTTATCAAGTGATTATAATAGACAAGGCTCTATATATAGAAATTAATCAAATCAAATCAATTATTTTTATTAAAATAATAATATTGATTTTTTTTATATTAATCCACTCGAGATCCTAGTTCCTAGCATATCAAATCTTTATTATTAAAAAATAAATAAGATTAAGTAAAATTTACCATGGTAAATCTTGTCCAGTTCAATTAAAAGTTCAATTTAAATTAGACTTGATATCCTAAATTTATTGTGTCAATCCTGAACTAAGTTGAATTTAACAAACATATAATATATAATGTTTAAAATTGACTTTTTAGGTTATAATATTGAACTTAGCTATTATGTTTTTATAGTATGGTTTACTAGAATTGATAGACAAGTTGGAATATTTAAGTAGTCCTATTATTTATTTATTCTTGGATTTGAAAAATCTTTATTACCTAGAAAAAAATATTTTATAGACTTTGATGAGAAAATAAAATCTTGATTATTTCAAATTCTTATAAAAAATATACATTTTATAAATTTCAAGTCTTTTTTCATCATGCCACATCACTTAGACTCTTGTTACTTATTACTCAAGCTATTTCATTGATTCGCAAGCACCTAATCAGTGAAAGCGCTGAATCTAGAGATTAATTCTAGTAGTTTATATATAATTTTTTCAATTACAAAGAAAGATTTATTTTATTAGTTAAATAGTTTTTATCTTTTATATCATACTCATAAATAATTACATTTGAAACTTAATTTTATAAAATTTTAAATAATACATATTTTTATTTATTTTACATGTAAAAATTTAATTCACTAATTTTAATCAAATATATTTTCTTAAAAATGTTCTTAAAAATATTTTTAAATCTATATTTTTATATATACAACTTCAAAAACTACCGCACCTTCTGTGGAATTACCCGTTTCGTTTTCACACAGGATCTTATTGCTTCCTGTTTGCCATTATCAGGTAACATGGATGAAAGACGAGCACTGCAAATCTTGATTAGTCTGGAACCTTGATAAACTTCTTCCACGTGTAAGAGAAAGACAACATCTGCGAATAAAAAAGATTTCATGATGCATAATTAGTCATTCCATGGGCCCTTACACAAGTACTAACCTACGGATCATTCTAGTAGATAAATATAGGCAACAACATATATATATATATATAGTGCTTTATGCTAATTGCCTTGATTAATATAACTTAATTATCATGCCGCTTCAAATCAAAATGCTAATAGTTAAACATATATGATTAGTCAAAGGTGTAACAATAAAAAGTAAGAAGCAAACAAATTAACCCCGTCCACCTGGCAAAAAGCTAGAATTGTCTTTTGAATGCGTGATCTCCGCGATTGGTATTGTTGAAACATGACATATACCTAGAAATCATATATATAATTTTATTTTATTTTATTTTTATGAATGAGTGATTATCATTGATCAAGGGGGGGAAACCATGCTTTATTTTAAATGTTTTCGGAGCCGAGGGTTTACTGTTCTAATGCATAAGAAGCAGTTGCTGGCTGTCTATTGCCACCTATTACTACATGTCCAGTGCATGCAAAATATATATATTATAATAATTTAGATGGTAATCAAACTTGAAATTAAAAAATTTATTTTTTTTATAGTCTTAATTCGAGTTTTTAGTTGCTCATGTAATGGCCACTGAAAGTTTACATGTTCATTAACTTTAAAACCCATAAAATTAGTCATAATACACGTAAACTTACCCAAATACCCACCTTAATTTAAATAATCTTTCCTCTCATATTTAAGTGGGCTGGTTTCTCTTGTTATAGTATATATATATATATATATATATGTAAATAAATAAATAAAAAATATATGAGGAAGAAGCAATATACGTACATTGAATGGATTGAGTAATTAATTACTCCTTAGTTTTCAAATATTTGAGTGTAAAACTTGATCACCATGCTTGCGTGATCTCCGCGATTGGTATTGTTGAAACATGACATATACCTAGAAATCACATGTATAATTTTATTTTATTTTATTTTATTTTTATGAATGAATGATCATAATTGATCGAAGGGGGAAAAACCATGCTTTATTTTAAATGTTTTCGGAGCCGAGGGTTTACTGTTCCAATGCATAAACAGTGGTTGCTGGGTGTCTATGGCCACCGTTTCCTACATGTCCAGTATTGCATGCAAAATATATATGCTACAACAATCTTTCCTCTCATGTTTAAGTGGGCTGGTTTCTCTTGTTATAGTCTACATATATGTAAATAAATAAATAAAAAATATACGAGGAAGAAGCAATATACGTACATTGAATGGATTGAGTAATCAATTACTCCTTTTCTTTCAAATATTTGAGTGTAAAACTTGACCACCATGCTCGTGTCTTATGCTATTTCCATGATTTCTAATAGATTTCAGGGAGAGTTTTTAATCCGTGCATTCCAGTTTAATAGATTGACTAGACCTGTTGATCTGGAATAATTTTTAAATTTAATTAAATAAAGAATTGATTCCTTTGAAATCTAATTTGATTTCAAAAAAATATTCAAAACATCGTTATTCTTTAATTTTTGTTTTAAATATAACCCATTACCTGAACTTTAAACTAATAAAATTTAATAATTTTGCTTGTAAGGTCTGTTTAGGGGGAGTGGGTATGAATGGGGATCGATGAACGAGGGGATGAGTTAGAAATGCTTCCATTGTTTGGCATGCTAAATGGAGATGCAAGTAAAGGTAGGAAGGATCCTTCCTATTACTCCTCAGTTGCATCAGCACGATAAAATGGCAGGCCAAAAAGATAAACCATGGATATCTTCGCAGATATAGCTATGCTTTCTCTAATTTTTTTACGAATATTGTCAACTTTATGGTTAATGCTTGTCAATTTATGTAGATTTCTCTTGATCACCTTTTAAAATAGTTATTAAACTTGATTACATGATTTTATCCGGTGCAAATTCCAGTTCATGAATTAAACAAGTGGTTTAAATTATTTTTTGAAAAAAAATTAAAAATTAAATTGAGTTTTGATTGATTTGATATAATAAAATTAAATTGATTTTTTTATACTAAGCCAAATAGTAGGTTTTTCAGTCTTCAATCAACCTATCAAACCAAATCAGATTTAATAATTATAATCTCAATTTTTATTTATTAGGTTAAATCTAGATTTTTCCACCTTCTGTTAGTATTTCCATTAAAGCCTAAACAATACTCTTATTGAAGTTTCAAAGTAGCTATAATTAAGCCTATAGCTATCTTGTAATATTTTTTATGGGCTCATTAGCAATTAACTGGGTCGACCTTTTTTCCTAACTAAATTTTACCAGCCCAAAGACCTTTTATAGCTAACAAAAGCCCAATTAATTTAAAAGCAGCCCACATTGACACGACGTCGCTTTTTTTCTTTCTCTCTCCAACAAGGGATTAATGAGATTTCGAGACGTTCTTCCCTGCTCTCTTGATTGATCATAGTACAGATCTCTCTCCCTCTGTCTGGACAATGGATTTTCAAATACGCAGCGTTTTGCCTCTGGTCATCATCTCCTCTCTTCTCTACTCACTAGCTAAGGTACATATCTCTATGTCCATGCTTGATTTGATCTTGGCTAATTTGTTATCATTAGATTCGTTTGGTTAATTTCTCTTCCCTCCCTTCCTTCCAGGCTGAGATTAGCGGTTCGGTTATTTTCATCGATAGCCAGACTCGTCAATATCTGCGCTCTCCATCGCCAAACGATGTCGTCCAGGTTTCTTCCATTTCAATACTTCAATTTTTCTGGAATTTCAATTCAAGCTGCCCGATGCAGAATTTTTTGTGTAGTTCATTTATTTCGATTTCTATCAATTAATAAATGTCTTAGGGAAGTGTTCATAGAAAATATCTGAGATGATTTAGATTGGCATTAGAAATTAGTCAATTGAACCAGAAAAATCGCAGCACATATACTTCATTTCAATTTACACTAGTTATGATACCTGAAAATGAGTTGATCTATCATATTTTACACTTTTTTGTGATGTTTTTCTGAGCTGATGTCGAACAATTATCATTCCTATTCCTGTGCAGTGTGTAATTGCCTGTCTCGCTGTCAATTGACCATGTGTCTTATTTTACAGTCTAACTCCATGTCGCTTCGAGAATTTGGTGCTGCTGTGTCGGTCTTGCTTGGTTTTGTGCCATCGGATGCACTCTCAGCTGCTAGTTCATTGAAGGTCATTTGGAATAACATGCTTTGCAGACTTAAATTATATAGTTTATATTATTGTTTGTGGGAATTGTTGATTCTGATAAATGTTGTTGTTGTTTCTTTCACAGTTGAATGAGGTTCTCTTGCCCAATCCGTTTAACAGGCCTCGTGCTGTTTTCATGCTGGAAGTCACTGGAGGTTAGGGTCTCTGGTATTGGTGTTTGATTTGTTTTCTTTTGTTGACCTAGTACTTGAGCGAATCATCTTTGCATGCAGAGCTTCCGTCCGTGGCTGATCAAGCAAATGTAATATTCAATGCTGCCTACAAGAGCAAGATTGATCCTGGTTCAAACAAAGCTGATATTCAACTTCCAGGTACTGATGTGCTATATACATGAATAATAGAAAGACTTTTTTTTTGTTAATGTGACTATTTATTGTCTTTTGAATCAATGGATTGTGAATTTTGATAATTATTTTTTTTCATTTTCCATAATCTGTTTCAGGCGAAGAGGTTTTAGTGGTTTCTCTCAATGAAGAATTTGTGGATTTCACCGACGAGGATTTAAGTGATTTTGTAAGTCTTGACTTGTATTTACCCCCTGTTATTGTCATTTTGCTTAAATGTGTGACACTGGCGTTATGTGTTTGTTCAGGCATCTTGGTTGGGCGGATCATATGCTGTTGATCCCTTGGAAGCACTAAAGGGACAATTAGCAATCCCACTGGCTAGTGGTGCCACTATAAATCTTCATATGTCTAAGGTCTTTTATTTGTTATAAATATTGCAATTTAGATCAACCCATTCATTTTATAATTTTCAAAATTTTATTGGAAGATTTGCATTTTGATTCTTTGCAGAAAGCAAACAGGGAATTCATAGCAAGTCTTCTAGCTTTGCTCCGCAATAGTAGAAAAGCTGTTGAGATGCATGGAGATGTGTCACTGAGCAATCAACCACCTGCAGAGTTATTGAAGGGCAGTTTTGATGGCCTTAAGGTGATGATATCCACTTATAGTGAATGGAATGAGCTTGATTGGATCCTTTTGAATGATTGCAAATTGGAACCTCTCACCAACTCATTTCTTTATTCAATGAAATCATATTTCTTTAATGCCCCAGTCTAACTACAAAGTGGTAAGCTCATGACTTATTTTATTTATCACATTGCAGGCTTTGCAGGAGCATTATGGACCCGAGGGTGTTGCACAGAAAGGGCTAGAGCTATTAATTACTATGTTGTCCAAGATGTTTGATTCATTGCAAACAGCTTACAAAGGTTGGTTGTTTGGGTTTTTGGGAATCACCAACACAATCTTAAGCTGAAATGTTGTAGTTTTCATGCAAATGATATGTGATAAGAGTGGCAGTCTAATTTATCCTATCAGTGCTTGCAATCATTTGCCCCACTGTAGATTTCTTATTTTGTTTACATGAACATCGCAGGGTTTTTAAATCAACAAAAATATAGAATTTAAGCTAACTTTGGGGGTATTGCATTGGTGTTTCCAACCTGTATTTGTGATTAACATGTGCTTCATTTTTTTTTCCTTTTAGTAATTGTTGTTCCCTATCTTATTGCTGAACCTGAAAATTTTATGGTTGTGTTACAAAATTGAATGGTAATTGGGCAGGTCAAATTGTCGGAGCAATCCTTTTTAATACAGCAACTGCACCAGAATCAGGAACATTGCTGAATGTCATGTTGACTTCCCGGCCATCTGCGCGTTGGTTGGAAGAAACAAAAGTGCCCACTAATGAAACCATTGCAGAAGTGGTCTTGGTTAGAATCACCCTTGCTTGGATTACTGGAATTGTTCTTATCATTTCTACTCTTTTGGGGGTAAGATTTTGTAACAACAAAAAACTTGCACCTTTTTTTCCTCTAATTAATTTAGTAACACTGAAAATTTAGATTGTGCTAATTATCATCTCTGATTGCTCCCTATCCCTGCCTCCTTTTCTCTTTATCTATTCTCTTACATTTTTGTAGGCAGAAAAAATCTCGATCACTAACTAGTAAAATGATGAGTTGCCTTGCATGTGACTTCTAGGTTTGGAGAAGGAAAAGGAGGGGAGTGGATTGAATAACTATCCCATCCACGAACCTTTCTATAGAATAATTTACACGAATGATCCATATTTCTTGTGATGTTGCTGAGTTTAGGACTAGATTCTGCATAAGGTGCCTGATTCAGTACTCTCATAAGTTACATGGATAGAACAGTTCATCATGTGAGATAGAACCTAGACAAGCATCCGAAGACCGTGGCAATTTAAAAGTCTGCTGATCTTTTTTGTTTTTTCAATTTCATCGGTTTTATTAATTTTTCAAATCAATCACTGATAGAATCCATATTCCTATAGTTCATAGGCATACATGGCAAAACAAGGCTTTCAGGCAATTCGATGGAAGGAGAACCTTAAAAAATGTGTATTTAGTTTGCCTAGAATACACATCTTAATTACCAAAATCTCTCTCTCTCACTCACAATATAAACAGCGTTTCTTGGTTGGTTCTTTTGGTTGCAGATCTACTTTCTCTTCAGCATGCCACTCACAAAGGACACCCTTTTGTATTCCAACGTCAAGCTGGACTAAGCTGAAAGGAAGCTGATCGATCTTCTGACTGCTGGGAGTGATGCAGTGGATATGGCTTATGGCTTATTTGTAGATGTCTTGTTGTAAACAAACCGACTCCTTGGTTGTTGTGTTGCATTGACAAGGTTCCAGCGAATCAGATGCTTGCATCACAGGCACGAGTAGCTACTTGACCAAGGGTGTAGAGGCTTACAAGGAAACCCGTTGGTTGATGCGAAGTCCTTTCATATACAGTAGTAGGTACACTGTAAACCCCGTTCGAGGAGACAAAAAATGCGGAACAACAATATCATTGTGCAATCTTGTCTTTTCGTTGCTGAAGTTGTTTGTCATAATCTGCGTGCATTTGTTGAATAAGGAGGATGCTATCAGGATTTGTTCTTGTAGTTAATCATTAATATTCTCTCCAGTTTTTGAATAAAGGAAACTTCCCTCGTTTCGTTCCTTGCGTGCTGGAGCATCAAAATACTGTGAGCTCACTTTAGGCAGGAGGAGGAGGAGCCAGCCCCAAGTTCCTCGTTTTCAGTCGAACCAAACCACCTGTTTGTTTGTTTGTTGTTCTGATTGAAGAAGAAGCACAAAAATATCATTAATCCTCTTTCCATCTTTCATTTCCATTCTCTCTCCCTCTCCTAAATAGATCAGATAAATAATAATAATTATAATAACAATAACGAGAATGTCGTCTTGTTCTGCCTTTCCTCTGCCTCTAAACCCTAAATCTCTCTTCACAAACCATCTCGCGCTCTCTCCCTGCTCCAATTCTCCAAACACGCAACTGTACTACCTAGCGGCTACCACTACTCTCACGCTATCTTTCAAATTTCATGTGGCTCCTAGATGAACAGCGGTGGCTACTCGAAGATGGAAGATTGAATCGCTCCTCGCCGAAATACATTCCTTAAAAGTTTCAAATTGAAGCTGAAGAAGCTCTAGATCGTTTCTTCAAGTGGGAGAGAGAAGATAATAATAATAATAATAATAATAATAATAATAATTCAGATTCCTTTATAACATCATCACTCTCATAAGCCTTCATTCACCTTCACCAACTGACAAGACCTCAACAATAATTTCAAGAGTCTTTTCCCCAAAAGACAACGATAATTTTCATGTGGTAGACGATTGTAAACATCAACTTTAATATTTTTATAATAAATATCTTAATAAAATCATCCCTCCTATTTTTTCTCTTCAATTTCAATTTGTTCCAATAACTCATAATCATGATATGGATAACTCTTCCATAATTATATATTTCAAAATGAAGATTTTAAATGTCTTAACCTAACAAAATTGAAACCAAAATCTTCATGTATAAAAGAGATTTTCTCAAAACTCTCAATCTTCTGGATGCAGTTATCTTGACTATTAACGAACATGATCGAATACTCTTTACCTATAAAATTATAATCATGCTTGGTTTATTTATTTTGATAAATGTTGTCCATAGAACTTTTTAACATCGTTTTCAAACAAATGGTGGAGATACTTTTCTTCAACATTTGAAATTCTACCTCAAAAGATTTAGGAAGTCTTGGATCTATTTGCACCAAAAAAATTTTCAAAACATGTTCCCGCATCCTTTAGATTTTATGTTGAAACTTCGTAATAATGCATGATGTAGATGAAAAAATTGATATTGCCCAAATCTCATGAGAGATATCAAAGGTAAAATAGTGGCCACAATTCAATAGAGACTTAGCCTGCTCTCAAGTAGTTCAATTATGAATATAGTCTTCCCAAGACCACATTATATCATCATCCTCATCCTGGCCAGTATATAGTTTTAACAAAAAGCAAAATTGAAGTTGACCTTGCATCTTCCAGTACTAAATCTCAATATAAAAAGAAATTTCAAGAAACCCTATCACAAATTTAAAGTTCCTATAAAAAAGAAGATCCTACCCTAGCCAATGAGGATACATGTTATGATCCCGATATGATAAGGCAATTATATGAATTTTAGACTCATCAAACAATTCAATAATTCAAATTCCTCTATAACATCACTTGTAACATCATAATCCACTTGACAATCCGACAAAACCTCAATAATAATTTCAAGAATTTTTTCCCTCAACAGACAACATTAACATTCATGTAGAAGACAACCGTCGGCATCAACTTTAATAATTTTCAGTTGCAATGTTTACCTCTTCCACCTCGCTATAAGACTCATAGTCAACAATGATCATCCATGACCTCTTCACACTTCAAGCAATTTCTAATTTTGTTTTTAGTCTGAGTGCTCAACTGTATATATTTAATGTTTATTGTTTGAAAGACTGTTTTTAGAGTTAAATTCAATTGATCCGCCTTGTAATGATCCCAATCATCCTGTAAAATATTGCTCTTTCTCAATCATCCTGCAAACTGAAATCAGAGTCCGCTGGTTAACCGGGCATTACAAATTGTGTTATCAAAGTATTTTAACAGGTTGGTCGACATCGAAAATAAGAGTTCGAAAGTTTTATGGGCTTGCCAAACCGTTGGCAGTAGCCTAACCTCGTTAACCCTATTAACCTAACATACGCTGTATGGTTGAGCTGCATTTGCTTCTGTGAGAAGCATAGGAGCTGGAGGGCTAGTCATCAGAGCTCGAGAGCTTCACACGAGACCACCACTCTCATCAGAGTTAATAGCGGCACAACAAAAACAGGAAATTGTCATAATTTCATGAAACCCAATCCTAGTCAAGCCATCGAAGTAAATCACTCTTTTTTTCGAATGAATCACGGCATACAGACAACTGATCCGGGCAATCAACCTGGGCCACCGTTTTAGCAAACAGGAAACTCCCTTTATAAACAGCAGCAGAGCTTTTGACAGCAACGTAAATGCCAATAAAAAGATCTACCTACTCAAAACACTGGTTCTGAGATAGTAGTTTGTATCCACCATAAAGGGTATGGGTGCCAATCCAAAATAAGACATGTATTACTTCGGCAATAAATTACTTTCCTGTAATAGAAACAGAGCTACCAGGCTTATAACATCCTATAATGAAATAAATTTTATTGGTGAGAAATCTTTCTTATATTTGCTTGCTTATAATGATTTTCCTGTGACCTTGTTTGGATTTTCTTTTTGAGCTGATATTTTTACAGATTTGTTTTTGGTTTGCCACTTGCAGTAACACGCCTTGTCACTGAACGCATGGTCACAAATTCCTCAGCAGCAGATGGGTGTATTCCCACCTGTGGAACAAAAAAGAAAAGGAAAAAAACTCATCAGTAATACACAATCCAAAATGAGTACAGCCGGATTACCCAGAAATCTAAAGAGCGATTATCCTTTTACACATCACAAACTGAGCACATGCTACCATAAACAGCGAGGAATATATATATATATATATATTGATGCACAAAGATGTCATCGCTTCTACATTTATTGTGTGTGTGTGAACTATTAAAAAAGAAGAGGGGTAATGAAGGGGGAGAGCTAACAATTCAAGGACATGGCCACCCATAAGCAAAGAGTCTGGGAATATCATGATGTGAATGCCAGCATTTACAATTTAACACCCACATCACTTACATATTATTGATTAGACCACAACATAATCAGTTCTATGTTCCTTACAAGAACGTGTCAAGGGATGCTAGGAAAGGAAAGAATCACTAAGATCCTTATCTTTAGCCTCTCTAAGGGAAAGTTAATTAATACTTACAGTACTGTCAAATTGTTGCTTGGTTGCTCCACACTTCAATGCAACAGCAATACCCTGTGAAATCACCAAAGAACAACGACCAGGGCGTGCATGAATAACCAAAACCAAAAACTGTAGGACAAAAAACTGGAATAGGGCAGGGGGTGCTTTCGGCAATGAAATTATGTTAAGCAAATGCAAAGTACTCCCTACACAGGTTATTCATGAAATGAATCGGAAAACACACACCTGCATAATTTCAGGTGCATCTGGCCCACACATGGAAGCTCCGAGAACTTTATCCGTCTCAGCATCAACAACAAGCTTCATTATTGTCTTCTCTTGTCGACTAGAAACAAAGATGAGATCGTACATATTAATTAGAAAGCATAGGAAACACAGAGAACACCTCACAATTAAGGTAAAAAGGGGCAGGCTTGACTACTACCCTGAATTATGAAAAACATCCCAAACCATCTTTGCTTTATGGCTTTCATGGTTTTATCACACCCTTTATCTTAACTCATAAACATCTATTGATCCTTCATTGTTTAAACATTTCCTTTTAAAGGAGGAAACTCCTTTTTCAGACCAGGGAAATTTAGTTAAAAAAGAACAAGGAAAACTGGTTTCACAAAAATGAACAACATGAGGATGCCTTGAGCACTGAAGAAGTGTCAGGTGTTGTTAACATGTAATGTAAAGATGGCTCAATAAATCAACAGAAAGACTTCTATCAGAAAGTAAAGATGTTTGAAGTCTATCTGCTTTAGAGATTTAAGGCACAGATACAACAAACTTCCAGGACCTCTTTAAGAGATACTCTCTACTTATTGGCCAGTTTAAGTTTACAAATAATTTCTCACTTTTAAGTTTCCAAAGGAAATATTTTTACCCCTACTTCTTTCATGTCATTTTGCAAGTGATGTTCCAAAGTTTTCCATAATGCTAACTGCTTGTTTGTAACACTACAGACCAATTTAGCAACATAAGATCTCAAATTTAAGTACATACCCAGAGATAGTGTTCTTCATAGGATTAAAGGTAGAAGTGAAAACCAACACATCCCCATTGGCTTGGTCTAATGCCTGCTCCTCGCTGAGGCCCACTACAGAGAGAGGAGGAATGCTGCAGAATACCAAATAGCACATTTTATTCACCCATGAAGAGAGATGAACACAAACACTAAATTTTCTCATTTAGACTTCTATGTTCAATGTGTATGACTTAGTCACAGTGAAGCAACAACCTAATGTTATTGTATGTATTAAATGAAGTACCATACAACATTAACCAAATGTTATGTACAAAATATACGCATTAGATTCCAACAGAGCATGGTATCAGTAAAATACAGAGTACACAGATAATATGATCATGGAAAGAACATGAATAGACTTGAGGTAATCCCAGTGACGCAACAAACTGATATGACTACACATCAAATGGAGTGCCAAATAGCATGTAACAAGTATAGGTATCGAATCCCAAAACAGAACATGGCATCAGCAAGATAGGGAGTGAAGAGAGACATGGTCATGGAAACGACATGCATAGAATAGAGGTATCTCACATAACTAAAATGACAAGCAAATTTCCTTCAATAACCTGTTTACTAAATAACCTCCAACTGTATCACAAATTCACTCTGGGAGACATGAAAGACTGTTGATTGATTGACCAACAGAATATCAGCAACCAAAATTCAACAGTACTTTAATCCCAAACTAGTTTGGATAATCCATGTCGAACCTTTCCTTCCAGTCTCTTCTTTTCTTGGACAAACTTTCTCTGAGCTCATTTAGCAATATCATTCCTGATACCACCCCCCCTCCCCTTCCCAATTTTTGTTTGAGAGATTTGCACTTCTTTAGTACCATGTCATATTATCCAAGATTTCAGTTACAAAATCAATTTTCACATTACAAATTTCTGTTAAGAGCTTCCAAATCTCTGTTCTAAAGCACAGGATTATACATCCAAGAGTTCCATGAAATGCTAAAGTACTTTAAAGATACCTGAGTGATTGTGTGAGCTGAAACCTTTTCTTTCACTATCATTATGGAATTGACTGAAAGTTTGGTTAATATTATCAAAGGTTCCTAGTTGTAGTCACCATGGTGGCATGGTCTCCTTTTGGAGATTGTGATGCTCATTCATTATCATGACAACATGATGGCTCATTAGGTTTCAGAGATGCACAAACAATACTGACATCCAACGAAATGTCAAGTTCTAAATACTAGCTCTGGATATAAACAAACTCTATGGGCAGGACAGTTCTTGCTGATATTTGAAGTTCTAAAGCACATATATTTATCACGACTACATCCCAGTTTAAGTGCAATTTCATTAAAATCAAACAGCTATTACCATCATATAAAAAAGATGTTGACTAAGAAAAAAGAACCACACATGCAAAATCCAAAAAGAGATACCTAAACACAGCATATGGTATGTGATTGTAGTCTGGTTTGGTAGGTTGCCCTGCGAAAACAGTTTTCTGCAGCCAATACACCAGGAAACAGATTCCATGAATTATCAAATAAATTAAAAAAAATCCAAATATGGAGGGGGAGGAGCAAAAAAGAAAACTGTTGTGGAAACAAGGAAACAAAACAGAAGGCGTATCATAAGAAACACATACTGCAAAGCATGTTCCCTCCATCAAGGCCACAGGAGTAAGATTCATCCGGTTTGTGACATCACCAGCGGCCCATATGCTAGGTATATTGGTGCGAGAGAACTCATCAACCTGATCAAGAAAGTAATATCCCTATATCAGCCCAATACAGATGAAGCGGGTACGGACAAAAGATCAACATAGTAATGAAATGATAATTATACCCACATCAGGGATATAAGAAAATAAAACACCAAACCACAACCGGTACGTATGGTATATAAACTGCTATAATAATGCTGAAATTGGCATCTGCCTTTTGCGCACTAAAGTAATAACATGAAGCTCAATGCTTAAAACCAATTGAATAACTGAAAAGCTACTGACCTTCACAGCTCCTGTTTTATCAAGCTCAACGCCTACAGCTTCCAAATTTAATCTCTTTGTATTGGGAGCTCGGCCTGTAACAAATGAATGATGAATATCGATATGAAAGTAATATCAAAACAAAAGGACAAAACATAGAAAACACAAGAAATTAACAAAATTGCAGGGATATTTCCCATTGTGATGATGAATAGCAGACAGTTCCTTGATGAAGCAAATGCTGTTGATTATGCAAAAACAATAATAACAACTATAAGAAAAGGCATCTTATAATTTTGATTGGGGCTCCAAAAACCAATGCCTGCACGTGCCAGGTTTAGATATGGAATATAAATTATCAAGTCAAAAAGCACTCATGTTCTACACAAATCTATTGCATTCTGCTTGGCAATCCAAAGTCTTGTAACTCCTCATAATATAAACCTTCAGTCTCCATACATTTGCATCACAATTTCACAAAAATTCCAACATTGATCTGGCAACACTGCCTTAGAAACGTGGATAACATTATCTTAGCAGATAGTACAGTGAAAAATACTTTGACCAAGGATAAAAAATAAGCTAGAACGAGCATATCCAGTAGAACCCCACATGTAAATTGCAAGTTTACCCTGACTTGTAAGGTTGAATTAAAACAGCAATGCGTGCTTTCTATTTACAATACAAACTTACATGCAGCAGCCTATTAGAAAACAGAACAACTTCACAATGCAAATAATTTAACTACGATTATAATTACCGGTGGCAAAAAGTACAACATCTGCCGACAGCTCCTCTCCATGGTCTGTGCGAACTTTAATTCCATCCTCTGTTTTAGTCAACTGTATTTACAGCTAATATAATTACAATGAGGTTTGCTATAAATAACATGGAAAAATCAAAACATAAACTGGGGAGAGGCAGATGAAAACCAACATGAAAAAGCAACACTTGTTACAATGACACCAAATCCTAATAAAGGTGAAAGTACCTCTGTCAAATTTGTTCTGGGGTGCAAATTAATTCCCCTGCCTTCAAGATTTCTTGCAACCACAGCCCGCATTTCATCATCAAAACCCCTGAGGCAGATAGCTATCAGATATATTGGCATGAGAAACACAACTGCAGTCCAAACCTTCAAAATGATTGAACAAAAAATGCCAGAGATCCTTGGTGAAAATAAGTAACAGATGGTGAATTAAAATCACCATTATAACAGCATAAAACAAAACTGCATGCAACATACTTGAACGACAATTGCTACTTCAAATATGAAAAACCAAAATTTGCTATCTTCCATGTTCCAATTCCTGTGGACAACCTAAAGTATTTTGGCCTATGAATATGCAAACCAGGAAGTAATTATCAAAATGTTGGTAACATATTCTTTACACAGTTTACTTGCAAACACACAATGTGTGGACTACTATATAAGATAAGAGCTTGGTCATCAAAAACAGAAAAAACAACATCAAGGCCTTAACCACAACCTTAATGGAAGTTCCCTTCTGAAAAATAGATCCACAGTAGCACCCATGCCACGCCATATTGAAGCAAACTCAACAGCAATGTACCTAAACAAGAAAAGGAATGATTATCCAAAATCATACACATGCTAGGACATAGGCAAATAAAATAAATAGATAGCAAAGCTTCGCGGAGAGTTTACCCTCCACCAAGCACTACTGCACGCTTCGGTAAATCTTCCAAACTCAATGCCTCATCAGAAGTTATGCCCAACTCCTAAACAATCAGAAAGCAGCAGATAAGGCAGGCAGGCAGGCAAGACAAAGAAAACAAAAAAAAAAAATACTTCAACGAGAACATATCTGCACCACAGATAATTTGAATCCTGCAATAAGTTTCAGTAAAATCAAACAAAATAAGTTCGAACAGGTAATTACAGCAGTAATTGTGATCAAGAATTAATGCACAATTGAAAGGTGAGCACCATGCATCTGAATGGAGAAACTTGTATAAATGTGGTGGAAAACAAAACTCAAAAGAAACTACAGATAGGAATGTCCATCCGATTGTAAAAGATAAAGATGGCTTAGGTAGTGCCATGACAGGTACACATGAATTCATTAAAAAAGGTTGATGTTGGAATGGAAAATAAAAAAATGGACAAGTGAATGAAATATGAAAACCGGATTGTAAAATCCACAATCAACTATTATATGGGGACATGTTACAATGGACAAGGTGCACTCAAATCACATGCTATAATAATGCATGGCTCACTCACTATTTCTAGTTGAAATAAAATAAGGCATGATAGAATTTCAATAACAAGAACGCTGACAGCCCCATTACATACATAATTACATGGCATATTAAATTATGAACTTCCAGATAACAAATCAATTTCATGTTGAAGTAGCATCTAAACTCAACTGCAACACGTCTCACATGTCGTATTGAAATTATGAATTTCCAATTAACAAATCCATGTCATGTTGAAGTAGCATCTAAACTCAACTGCAACACATCTTAAGAAAGAAAGTAAAGAGCGCAAATTTGTTACAGGCATGCATCCGCAAGTGGGAACGATATAGAGATGTAAGGCAAAGTAAGGGTGTTTCTGAAGCATTCACTCATCCAATTTCTCCAAACTTCCACAAATTTCTTTTAAAATGCCTAAAAATGACAAGAAGTTTATCTCCATGTTCTATAGAGCAATCCTTCAATTTAATACTAAGAAAAAACTATCAATCACTAACTTTTACTGGTTGACAAGTCAAGATAAAAAGAAAAGGCACATGTAGAGTACATGTCTTATTCTATGTCAGATCTGCCTGGTATGCTATTTTAGCCAAAACTACAAGAAGTAATGGCCATTAGAGCTTCCGTAATCAAAAGGCAATTCAAATTATCTAAAACATTTTACCCAAGAAAAACAGCAGCTCTTCAATAACACGCAACAGACGAAAAGGATATTAACTTTTAAATGACTTAATTGTTGGATTAACTAGAAGTCAAAATACCCCATCAGAGACCAATTCCTAAGCATTCAATAAGAAAAGCCAGGAAACTAACCTGCCCAGGAATATCAGGACGCTGAGCCTTACTGCCAGTTGCAATCAGGATGTGCTTTGCTGAGTATTTCAATTTAGTGCCATCTAGTTGTGTCAGTTCAACTTCATTAGGACCAGCAACCTTTCCCTCTCCTTCATACAGTTTAACCCCAGCATTAGATAGTAACCTCTTGTAAATTCCATTTAGCCTGAGTATTTCATCCGACTGCAATTTTAACCAGAAAAATAGATGAAACAGTATATTCACAACCAAGTGCTTATGTATTCCAGGGTATGACAAAACTTTAGCCAAACAAACAAAGAAACTAGTGAGAATTTCTGAAAGAAAAAAAAATCTTGAATGCAGGAGAAAAGGAATCTAAATGCTCTAAAAAGTAGATTTCTCCATAACAGTTACCACTGTTTGAACAAAAGATAAGGAAGTTAAATGCAGAGCGATCAATCACTACAGTCGCTTGTTCAGGCATACAAGGTTGGAAGTTAAAAGTGAAAAATCCCCAGCCTGACCACCTGTCACACCCTCTAGAAAAAAAGGTGGAGTGAAAAATGGAATAAAGGATGTACTTTCCTTCAGAAAAACTCAATTGTCCTCTGAAATTAGTTGCTTAATAAATGACAGACAGCACCAGACTGGGTGCCACATGCATGTTAACAACAAATATCATAAATAAAGAAACAAAACTGAAAAGACCACCAACTTGCATGCTAATAACAAATATCATAAATAAAGAAACAAAACTGAAAAGACCACCAACCTTTTTCTGAATCAACTTTTTCCAGTTGAAGTCCACCTTTTCATTGATTTCCCAACCATAATTCCTGGCGTCCTACAAAAACAACGCACTCCATTCATGGGACCAACTGCCATTCAATACAGCTTACTTCACCCAAAAAGACATTAAAAGCAACCTGATAAGGGTCTCTGCATATGAAAGACAAATTTATTGCCTACGAGGTCTGCAGTGTCAGACAAATCAAACATATTCACTGCTCAAATATTTACACTTTGTATTCTTGCTATACAGACCAAAACATTTTAAAAAAATATATAGAAGTATGAGAGTTTCAAATGCAAGATCTCAAATTTCAGTTTAAGGAGAACTTAGTGATTCTGAAATTCATCAATTTAGAACTAAACAGAATGGAAGCACATTAAAATACAGTCCAACATCCACGTGCTCTCAGATATCACGTAGAACGATTTCAATTTGTCATTAACTTTCTCCTCACTCCCAACTTTGCAACTTGAAAAAAAGATAGGCTGTCATTTGATCAAGGTTTCTGTTAACACACTAAGTAAATTAATCATTTCAGCCTGGCACATATCTTGTTCTCACCTCAATCTCACCTCCAAAATTTGCTCCATAAACTAAAATCTTCTTGGGAACACAACCGCGAAGAACACACCTACAAACCAAATGAAGGCACGCCATTGATTATGAGTTAGGTTTCAACATTTCAGTTAATTCAAATTCAGTAGCAATCATCTGTAACCTAAACTGAAAAAAAACTTGAAAGTAAACATTCTTTAAGTTTTCAATAATAACAATAAACTTCCTTTACCATGGCACTGTAGAATATCAAAAACATGTTTCTCCATTTGAAACTCATCAGAAGTACTTCAATGGGCCATGAAAGTACGAATTCAACAATTCTATTTAATGTCATATAACTTGAGATTTTTAACTAGTAACTGCCATGCCAAACAAATCTCTTATTCAGTCAGACAACTGACCTACAGGAAACATTCCTTTAAAGGTCATTTAATGTCAAAAGCAACTTTTCTTTGCTAAATTTCAGCATTATTCCACGACCAGATAAATCTCCCCACAATAGGAGATAAAACAGAAGCATATAGCACCAAATGTTGTTTAACTTCCACTCGTAAAAAAGCATGGTAAAACTTAATTAACTTAAACACAAAATTCCAACATCCAGTTGAAGTTCATGAAACTGGACATGACTGCAAACAAATCATCCACCATTGCTACAAAATTCAAGCACATCAAGTCTCATGGTCTAGATTTCTTCTATCAGCTCATCAATTGACATTGATGCCAAAATGCTGAAAAGCTGAATCATATATCTAATGGATAGTGGAATATATCTGGAAAATGTAATGCCAATAAAATAACCATGCAACAACAACAACCAAGCCTCCATCTCAAACTAATTGGGGCTGGCTATATGGATTGTTTTGTGCCATTCTGCATGACCATTGTGGCAGCAGTAAGACAACTATGCTGCAACAATTGCAGCAAACGAAACGGAGATGTCTATTTTAGGATTTTAGATGAACTTACGTTCCACCAACCCCTCCATTTACTTCTGAGCTGATAGGATGAAATGGAAGCTCACAAATTCCAACCTTGAAACACAACATTGGATACCATTAGCGAAAAGTTAACCATCATGCTTTCACCAGAAAAATTTTATATATTAATATCACCGAAAGCCAAAGTTTCTCACTTCAAAAGAAAAAAGAACTTGCAAATCAGTTTGCACAAAGTCCCCCATCAGAATCAAAATGAGACAAGATTATGTTAATTCCATTACGCAACAGCCTTTATTATTTGCTCTCACAAAATCAAAACCAACTCCCTTTTCTTTATCAATAAAAAAATCATAACCTGATTAACAAAAAGCCCTCCAAGGTATTTTCTTTTAATCCCCACTAAAGTGATTATAAACCAATTAATACAATATTATATCCATGTAATTGAACTTCATTACATTACAAGTCTTCAAAAAAAGTTTTTTTAAAAAAAAATTGATAAAAACTTCCTCAAACCACATCAAGAACTCATGATGAATGATCTTGTTTGTTTATATATTTTTTGAACTTCCTCAAGATCGGGAACACATATTATACCTTGGCTCCATAATTAGCAGAAAACCTAGCAGCACGAACACCGCCACTCCCAGCTCCAATGACAAAAAGATCAAAATCAAATTGGGCATCTTCTTCTACTTGGCTAGCTTGGTTCACTTCCCCATCGATAGGCATCTTTCGTGGCATGATTGTAAATTGAATTTTAGCTGCATCCACGCATTCCCACAAAAAAATGAAAACCAGATCAACAGTAAATTTATTTAAGTTATAAAAAATCGTGAAAAAAACTATTTTAGGTCCTAAACTAAACCACACTGGTCCCTCCAATTTTAAGAGCTGTACCATTTAAAATACAGCCAACACCACCATAAGAAAAATAGAAAGAAATCAAAATAAAGAACCTTAAACGATAAGTAAAATACGCAAGGATGAAAAAGCTAGTTAGCATCTAACAAAACATCAACGCCAGACGAAGGCCGATAGCCAAATAAACACCGGCTGCAGTAGGATCGGTTAAGCAAATCTAAAAAAAATTCTTTCTATAATTAAGAAGAAGATCAACAATTTCGATGTATTTATTTATTTATTTATTTACATTTTGCTTCATTTTTCTAGGGGAGAGGAAAATGAAAAGGATAAATACCTTTGCAGAGATTGATGAGCGAAGGAGGAGAAATCAGTGGCAGGGAAGTATGGAGGCAGAGGAGAGTTTTCTTTTTATATGTGATTAAAGGGAACGTCGTCCTTTACACCCATTTAAAGCTTCATGCCGCGATAGAGAGGGAGGAGGAGGAGGTTTTTGATTTGATTTTGGCACCTAGACACAGTCTTCCTGCCTATATAAAAGAACGGTCAATTTTTATTAAATATTTATTTAAGTGGAGTCTTTATACATTATTATTTTTTTCCCTTTTCTTCTTCTCTTTTCCGTTTATAAAAGAGAAATTGTTTTATATGACAGAAATTCCATTTTTGTTTCTCAAAAGAAAAAAAAAACATTTGATGCTTAAACCTAAAAATCATCTGATACGTTTATGAATATATGCTGGTGAGTATGATAATGTTTGTTTTTTATTTAAAAAATTATGTTAATAATTTTTTTTATTTTGTAAAAATTATTTTTAAGATTAATTTATCAAAATAATTTAAAAATATTAAAAATAAATTAATTTAAAATAAAAAACTTAATTTTTAAAAAATTATTTAAAATATATTACAAAACATGCGGAAACGTACTAGTGTCGCATTCCTGTCTACATCCAACTAATGAGTTATAACAAAAGCTAACAGGTGAATTTCTGATTTTTTTCAAAAGGCAAGATAGTAAATTCATTGTCTGTCACAGTAAATTATACCTAAATTAGCAGTGGATTCACTGCCCTTTTAGTTTTTTATTTATTTATTTTTTTTAAATAGAAAACACAGATAATTTAGGTAAAAATTACATATTTTTCTTGTATTTATATTTTAAAAATACAAAAATTCATTTTAAATTATTGGATAAACAGATTTATTTTATATCCTTGTTTTTATCTCTTTAACTAAATATATATATATATATATATTTGTCTTGGCTGGCAGAATTTACACCCACCAAATCCTTAATTTTATAATATGCTTGCTTTGCCTGAGAAAATAGGATAATACCAACTTCTATTATGGTATTTCATGGGGAAAACAATATTCTTCCAGAAACGAAGCTCATTAAACTGGGATCAAATTGGTCAGAGAGGAGGAGAAATAAAAATAATTGAAGGGTTGCAACTTGTCGTGTTTGATATGGAAAGCATGCAACTTGTTGGACATGACCTGGTGAATCATTTAATAATGCTAGCTCGCGATTGGTCAAACTTTTTTTCTTCTTTTTCTTTCTTTTTTTTTAATTTTTTTATGAATTCTGTAATAATTTATATGTGTTTCAATTAATTTTATAAATTTTAAAATTAATAATTATATCAACTAATGCCATTAGTTTAGTTTTAAGTGGCTATAAAAAAATTAAATTCTTTATCATTAAAAATAAACTCAATAATCAATTAATTAAGCTATCTTAAAATTATTTTAATTAGATGAGATCTTCAACTTTTGTCACCCCTTATGTAAGCCTCAAGGGCGGCATTATTTTTGGACGGTTTTGACTAGACGAGATCTTTAACTTTCGTCATCATTATTGCCAGGGACAGAGCTAGGTTAATTTTACAAAGGAGGTAAAAATTAATATAATAATATATATATTATTAAAAAAATTATTTCTTTAAATTAAAAAAATTTAAAATATTTTACATGGTCCGGTCCTGCTCGTCACCTCCTGGTTCCGCCTCTAATTATTGCATTGAAGCATTCAAACCAAAAGTTAAGGGCTTGTTAAATTAACCTAGATAAATCTATAATTTAATTTTTTTAAATTTTTATTGATATTATATGAGCCAAACCTTATTTTAATGGGATCGAACTAATCCATCCGGATTTTATATATGAGCATGTCGTCTTGCTCTTCTGTTTCTTTTTATACATTTAATGTGCTTGTTGCTAACGATCCTGTTTTGACTTTTGTTCTCTATGATAAAAAATTATAAATTAATTTCCTGTTGTATTTATCGGAGTAAAGAACGAAATTGCTAGTTTACAAGTTTAACTATCTTTTAGAAGCCTCGTTGATCACCAATTCTTCGATTTCCCAGTGTTTTAAATAAATAAAAATAAAAATAAAAACAAATCTCCAGTGCCCGCTGTATTCTCTCTCTTCATCAATGAAATTGACAGGAGAATGAATTGATTCCCCTTTTTTTAAAAAAGGGAACTAGAATGTTATGGAACAAAACATGCCAGCAGCACCAGCTCATTATCAACTACGACCGGCGATTTACTAGCACGTCACAATCAAATGATCAGATGTCATCACCTTTTTACAAATTGCTGAAAGGGAAAACCCAAAGGAGAAAAGCAAGAATGAGACCACTCGAAGTCTCACTTTCCTGGTTGTGAGAAAGTGGGAAAAATCGGCAGAGAACTAGTGGGAACCAGCCTTGTTTCTGGACAAATGAAGAATTTTCCGGCGGTTAATGAAGTTGGTCGATAAACTAGCATAATTGTCAAGCTAACAGAAGAACCTTCAAAGAGATGTTCGTTCAAGAATACATCCATATAAGAGAAAATATAAGAGAGTTGCTCGTAGTTCACAAACCACATTTATGAAAACCTCCATTCCACCAGATGAATGAACAAATCTAACAAGGCAGAGAATTAAAAATCGATAAAAGAGTGAGACGAGTGCTTCTTCTAAGCCCGGAACTTCTATAGAATCATTGAATGCTTTGCCTTACAATTCCTTCAAGCATCATTCAAGTGAACTACGGCCCACAGCTAAAAGTTTCCAGTTCACACACTCAAATTAAATCAAGCTAGCTTGTTGGCGTAGCATTTCATACCTGGAAAGTTGCATTGCTTTCCTAAGTTTCTGAAAGCAGAACGCTGGAAGAGATACTGCATATCAAGATTTCAAAGAGTTCTACACAACTCATGCCGAGCAGGCCGAAAGAACTGATTTCAACGTCAAGTGGACTCCCTGCGAAACTAAAGCATTCCCACATCTTGGCAAGTAACTTGTACTTGATTACATGATTTTACATTATTAAACAAGAGGGTTTAAAATCCTCGTGTCATACAGATAGAAAAAAGAATAAATAAATAAATAAAGAAGCCATGAGGACCAAACTCGTTGAAATACAATAAAGTCTATTTAAGGACAGAGAGACTCATCTTTATCATGCAACTAAAATTGGCTACTAAGGCAACAGCCTAGCTTTTTTATTGCCTGTCTAGGAAAGAAAGATTTTCCCAAACTTCTCCCCCTACTTTCCTATGGAAGAGAGTTCAAGAAGGGAAAAGGAAGAAAAAAAATATATTTAACATTTTTCTTTACAAAGATTACGGGACTTGTATGTATCATCAGCATGAACAATGGAAAACTGAATTGCCCAAACAATTAGCTTTCGTTGCAATCTTCCTAACTCCTGTTTCACCTATGAGGGAGAATCTTGCACTAGGAGATAGAAGGCTCCTTTCCATTATGTTGATCTTTGGCGCGTCAAGAATTGCTTTAGGGAGTGATAGTGCCCATTGCATGCCCCAGATTGCAAGGGGTCTCATATAAATAAGGGAACGAAAGTGCCCATCAATCGTCCATGCCTCTGGAGTCTGGAACCAGTATCTGTATTCCGCAGAAAGGAAGATTAACCCACAGTTATTATACATTAAAAAAAACACATCACAGACAGTACAGCAAGGAGAAAGCAAGGACAGGCTCTTCCCAATGGCTGAAATGATGGGTTATCAGAAAGCCCAAACTCAAGTTTCTTTTAGCTGGGAAGCCAACTACATCCATGCATGAATTTGCTTGGACGATGAACAGATCATACTTCTCAAGGTAAAAGTTACACATTGTAGGTTCAATATTGACCACGAACAGCCAACAGTAAGTCTTCAAGAATAACACGCAGTTCACTATTTGGTACAATTTTCACAGGAATTTGGCATGGAAAAGAAAAGAGGTAGTGAATGAGGTAGTAACAGTGTTTTCCATGTAGCAATGGCTTTTGATTTAATCCTAAAAAGAGTTCAATTTATTTGCTTGCTTTTACTGTCAGTAACTTCTATATCTGAGTCTTGTTCTGTGAACACACAAAAATAAGAAAACAATATAATATGCACAGAGCTTACCCATAGCCCTCCTCAGACCAGCCTGCAGTGAAAATGCCTTCAGCAGTAGTGAATGCCTTGTCTTCCATTCCAGATAGAATCATGGTAGCAGCCACAGCATAGGTGACACCAGACCATATTTCACGGGACTGCATACAAGTTTCATCCACCTTTCCATTCGGATGCATTCCATTTACAGCACCCATTTTACCTCCTCGAACTTTCATTACATTGAAATCATATATTTTATTAAGAGCACTTCTGATTTTAACATCATCAAAAAGTGACGGCAAACCTGAAGATGCCATATACCATTCCCCTGCCAGTTGATCTGCCTGTATAGATTTACTGTTATTACTCGAGCCACTGTCATAGTTGAAATATGAACCATTCCATAGTTTTGATTCAAACGCTGATTTTGCCTTTGCAAATTTGCTTTTGCATAATTCAGCAAAATACTTGTCGCCTAGTTGTATGGCCATTGCAGCTGCAGCTTGAAGGGAGGCAAGCCATAAGCAGCCACAGTAAGCACTTACACCATGAACTGTCCAAGCATCATATGTTTGATCTGGGAATCCATCATTTTCAACCAGACCATCATCATCCCTATCAAATTGTTCCATGTATTCCATGGCAGTGCGTACCGCAGGCCACACATCAACTCCAAACGACATATCCCCTGTTGCAGCAAAATCTCTATACACCTGAAGCACAAACTTAGGATTCAGATCCTTCCACTTGCTGGTATCATGTATATTATATGCATTCATTTCATTCCACGGATCATGCGTCCCAAGATCATGAGGGACAGCTCCTCTAGCCTTGCGAATTCCAACACTACCATCAGCCAGAAACTTTACTTTTCTTCCATCCTCCGATAACACAGCTTTGGCAAAGTCGCGTTGAATATTGAGTTCAATTTTGGGAAACAATGCAAGAAGGGCAAAGGATGCATAGAAGTGCACATCATATGTGCACCACATGATATATTCAACTCCTTCCAAGTACAAAAACCTACCAACATCATCGCTCAGAGGATCAAGAAATGTGAAAGGATCTAAAGTGTGGTCAAGGTTTCCCCCTTCCCGAGAGACTGCTGATTCATCTTTGCATGTGCGCTTTGTATGGAATGCCTTGTTGTTTTCTTTTTGTTCAGAACTAGTGGTGTTATGACTAGTTGCAGTATGATTAACTGCACCTCCATTGCAGTTTAATTGGGGTTCAGTTACTTCGATCCCTGTGGTTTCTACTTCGCTTGACCGATGATGACCATTTCTTGTATCTGCACTTGGAAGGGAAGAGTCTGTACAGATTATGCTAATGTTAGTTTCCTTTAGGAACCATATCTAGCAGCAACGACAACAACAATATATATATATATATATATATATATATATATGATTTAGTGATGAAAACAAAATATGCACTTATGATAAGAGCATCATCAGAAGTAGCTGTAAATATCATGATAGGAAAGACTTGGCAGTTAGTATAGATGTGTACCAATCCAAACTGTCCCACCAGCAACCAAAAAGTAGAGCTCATTAAACAATGTGAACTTGTACCTGTGATATTAATTATGGCGTTAAAACAATGTAACCCAGAAAACAGGAATATGTATTTGCCCACAAAAAGTAACAGCATTTAAGCATTTGAAAAGAACATAGCCACAAAAGTTAATCTGAGTGGCATTGATGTCTTTTAAGGCTGACATCAGATATGATTGCACAATTGGTGCTATTCGGGTGCAGAACATCATTAATAAAAACTTTGTAAGAACAAAAAAGGTGTGATTGGGTCAACAACATGCACAAGTGCACTCACACATCTAAGGCCTCAAAAGATACAAAACAATGCCTATGTGCCGGCTTCTTCCCTAAATTAAAATGGTCATTCGTGCAAGGTTTTTTTTACTGATTAAGATCACAAATCCATGTGTACATGCACTCATATAATGTTCTATTCTTTTTTTGCATGTATTTTAGCCTCTTTAGGCAGCTTTAATTAATGTATTGCTCCAAGACATATGCATCCAACATTAAGTGTAATGGCTCATCCACCACATCAAGATGGTTTTTAAGTGTTTTTTGCTGTTCAGATTCCGAGGTAAGTAATTGGTAGCCATTCTTGTGGTCAAAGGAGTTACCATTCTGGTAGTTTTTCATCCTTGAGGATAGGATCTTGCCATTTCTCAATCTCTTCCTCCCACTGCTTGTAATCTGATCAATATTCATAAAGTTTAGATTGTTAAAAAAACTCTAGAAGCTAAAACTAAGTTTAAAATTGCAACCTTAAAATAAGGAGTTTGTTGGCAGACTGCTTAGCAAACAAGATGGTTATATTAGAGGAATCTAAACAAGTGAAAACCAAGCATGCATACTTGTCAGCGCGTCATGCACCAAATTCTGAGCCGCTCTTTCGGAAGTGCCATAAAATTTTGTATATCTCCTGCAAAAAAAGAAACATGCACAGAAATCAATTTTCTCTTCACAGAATAGCGTTCCTGTCATGTCTGTAAGTAATACAATCAAAAACATGATTCAACCGCACAAAGAGCTAGAGACATGCACGTAATACACCATGAAATACCATGCAAAAGATACAGCCAAATGAAAAAACAAACAAACACTACCAGAAAATCAACATCTCAATGGTATATAACCCAGCAGAGCGTGTACAGGCAAAATACAAACCAATATGCTAGATAATTAAATATCAAGGAGGTTAAAATGGGTTTGTTACAACATCATATGACAGTTTTTGTTCCTGGCTCGAGGATATAAAGCTCTAATTCTGATCAGCAAGTCCGACAGAATGAATGTTGAAGTCGTCCAGCCAACAAATGGAAAATAATATTCCATAACTCACATTGATGAGTTATCATTGCACTACAATGCACTTGTAACAATTGGGAGCCTGAAGATGTTTAGGACTTATAATGCTAAGATTTTAATCAAAGAAAATACTAAGTAGAATTTAAAATCTCAAAAAGAAGATTCCAATCACCTAGAAAGAATATAAGACGGACATAAAAACACTGAACACATGGATACAAGATTTGTGAACAGTTTCAACTTTCAAGCAATATAAATTAAAAACATAGGGTGCAATAAAGAACATGAAAAGGGGAAAGGCTAATCATAGATGTACCTATGGTAGGAGCTTCCCTTCAAAAACTTTATTTTTGGAGATGACCAAGCAAGAGCAAATGCAACAGTGCACTTTCCATGAGGTTCCACCCAGGCAGAAGCTGAAACGGCAGCACAAAGTGTCTCTCCATGTGATGAAGGCATGCTTGGTCCACAATTAAAGTTCCCCCGATCAAAATGTCCATCCTTGAAATGCAGGAAAACAAGTTCAAATTCAATTCTTTTCCACAAAGCAGATAATGTCAGCTGTGGACATCAGATTCGAGAAACAGTACAAGGAATTTGGAAAAAAAGCACTCTTCGTATGAAAGCTCAAAAGTAAGATTCCAGGTAAACTATATGGACAGCAAAGTTCCAGGTATGAATATCAATTAATCAATCATATCTGAGACAAATGCCTTCAAAAGTAGCAAGAGATTGCTGCGATGAAAAGACAAGAAACCAGTACCTGTACCATTGTGCCCCACATTGCCTTTGCCGTGGTACAACTTCCTTCAGACAGCCCAAAGCTAGGCAGAACAGTGACACTTACATTCTGAGTTTCACATGCAGCAATTGCAAATGTAACAGGAGGGTTGCCCTTTGCAGTCCTGCAGCATTGTGATAATCATTAGAAATGCTTCAAAAATAGATGCTACTAACAATCCAGAATGGAGAACTATAATTTCCATGATACAGAAAATTAAACTAAACTTCAAAAATTCCAAATGTAACAAAAGTTTCAGAAAAGAAGCACTTGTCCAAGGAAAGCAGTGACTTTAATAGGCATGGAAGGGAAGATTAAAAATAGATAGATAAAAGGAGAACCCTGATTTTCCATGAAAAGCCTATGCGGGGTGAGATGAAATGAATGACACCAAAATTTTTGGCACCAGAGATGTTATTAGAAACTCCATAATATCCACCAAATAAATAAAATATTTAAGACAATTAGAAGATTTGAAGCAAGATTTTTCATTGACAATCATATACAGCATTCATCTAATAGTGGGCACAGAATGGATGTTGAAACTTCAAGGCTGGAACTAAAGGTGAAAAAAAGTCCAAAAGTGAAGGGGGGCAGAAAAAACTTAGCAGAATTAGGAGAATGAAACAAGCAGAGATGATCATAGAGTGATCCAATTGCAGCATTGTGCATGCTACCTAGGTTTATATTAACTAAATTAATTGCATCATCCGCTTCTACTACTTTTTTGTGTGAAGGGAAGAATGACAGAAAATTCACTCTTCATGACTGATTTTCAAGTCCTTGACAATTTGACACCTAGGAGAATCATGCTTAAGATCATTCAACATGGTAATAAAAACCACATCAAAAGGAGGGTGGTGGAAGCTGACTTAATGGAAAGGGTCTCAGAAAAGTCAAGAGGTTTACATGGATCGAGTCATAAATAACTCGATCAGCTTGTAGTTCAATGGTGATTATCAACAAATGAAAGACTCAACTGCTCTCTCTCTCTCTCTCTCTCTCTCTCTAGACACACACACATGTATATGCCACCATGCATCCTATTCAAACAAATTCCAAAAATAAGGTAATCTTTTTTCACATAGGTGCATTAAGGCATATTATAACTGACATTTGTAGCCTATATTCATTAGTATATGGATGTGGCCGCATTAGTACCATCCCATTTTCATATTGGCAATGTGCTCCAGGCACTGTCATCCAATATTCATTACCAGGTAAATCGACCATAACAGCCAAAGAAAAGAAAAGAAAAGCCAACATCCTGCATGATGCATTGCATAAAAGTCTTGAAATTCTCAATAAATTATTTTATTCGTGTAAGGTTCTGAGGGCTGCACCATACAAATATCCTTAGAGATGTTGATTCTGTCTTCCCACCAGGTGATTTCCATTTTATATTTCTTTGCCAGGGCTAATTACTGGACACCCTTTTTCTTCTGTGTTGTTATGTCCAAATATTTTGTAAGTAATAAGCTAGTTCAGCTCATTTGTTTACTCAAAGGATTAAGAAGCTTTTGTTCTGCCTTGCCTCAACATCATCTTCACTAAAATATTCATTTTCCTATTTTAAGGAACAGGTGGGGCAAACAGTTTCCTCTGCTTTCACCCCCTGTGATGCATTAAACAGCAAGAGAAATATGCAAACCAACCGTCATAAGCATTTAAGGTTTGATGACTTGCTTGTGATGTAGAAGTACGCCGGAGACTCCATCTTCCCCTCTGTCAAAGTAAAAGAATAATTCAAACTATGTTTTAAAACATGAAGGAATATAAGGAACATGGAATGAAATGTGCATATACTAACATGAATGGTTCGTTCACGTGATCTCCTGACAAGTGTGAAATTCCTCCAATTGAATTCTGCACCAAATCATACATCAATAGCCTAACATCTTATGACTTGCGAAATCTTTCAATTGCCCAGAAGAGTGAAAAAGAAACATTGTGAAATGAAGCTTACCGCCCATGTAAATAGAAGGCTGACTTTGGCTCTTTCCTTTCCGGTGTTCACCAACTACAACAGAAGCAGATGGAAGCTTTAACAAAAACCAATAAAAAATATAAACAAGCTTGAAATGCTTAAAGGGTTCAATTATCTCAGTTATGCGATCCATCAAGATTGCAAAATTCAAAAAAGACCATATGCATCCATATTTCCAAGACAAACAAACCAATACAAATCTACAGTCTCTTTGTTCAAGTCAGTCTCACAAAACCCATGATGTAATTCTAGGTTGAGATAACCTCATAGAGCTTCATGATAAACTGACCATTCTTTAGCATACCCAGCGTATAATATGGAGACATTGAAGTTCAATAGCTTAGCAGGACATAAGAGTAAGTAAAGCCCAATAGTTTATGGGTCAGCTAAAAATCTTTAATTGTTTTCTTTTCCCCCTGCAGAAGGTTCTTTCTCCAGTTACTAGGTAGAATTAAATTCACAATATTTGCACCCAGGTGCATAATACCATATTTTGACAGAATGGTGGTAGCAATAAGATCTGGCCAGGTACATAATTAATAATTTCATTTTACCCACATCTGAATTCTGAAATAAGAAGTGAAATGAACATACAGTGTAGACGAAAACAGCAGTAGGAAGACTGCTATCTCTGTAATTATGTGGTATGAATGGCGATATCTGTCTACAGGAGATTTTCAGCTCAGGATCTGGTTCACCTGGAAAACAAGAGTCCCATCATTAAAATAAGAAATGAAGAGGACGACTCTTATAAAAACAGAAAAGGATAGAATAGAATAATACCATCATATATTGTCCATGCCCTTGGAAATAGAGCGTGGTATGTGGAATGCTGGCCACTCAGGTTCCAACCCCATGATGAAATGCCCTGATCACCAGCTTTCCTGTGACAATATTACAGCAAAATTAGAATATGAATCTCCATTTTAAATACTATAATTTCAATTCCTTCAACACATTAATGAAAACAGCATAGAAGCTGCTGTTGAAGAATGTAATACGCCTCAGTCATGCAATTTCTTCCTAAGAGCAGCATAAAAGCTGCCATCAAATTTCATCTTACCCTATCCCTTCATGCTGGCCAGGAGCCAAAACTGAAGCATAATTTTTGTTCCCTCCATCTCGAGATATAAAAATCTGCAGTACCCCAACATGGACAATTATGTCACATAACATCAAAGGAAAAATAGCAACAAACAATTCGAAAGGTCGGAAAGCATGAAGCACACAGATGATAGGTTGAGAAAGTTAGAGATTTACAGAGAACTGATTGGCCATGACAGGTGAAGATTCACATATACCAGGTACAATTTGCCACTGCCTGAACTCGCCTCTAAAACCTCTGGATATGCTTCCACTTCTGTAAGAGAAAGCAAGGTTGACCTTATCAGACAGATAAATTAGAAGAGATGTTAGGATGAAATGGAGGATCATATACGACTCACATACCCCATTCCTCCAAGTGGAACACCCTGAGATGCTGATGGCTTGCAACTTTCTCTGGTGAAGGGATCTATAGGTGCTTTCTACACAAATTAAGGCAGGCCCAACTTTAGTCAAGTAGCTAAAATTTTATTATACACTGTATTTAAAGGATAAATAAAGAACTTCTGAAATAAGAAAAATGAGAGAATTACCCTTCCTTGAGATGCTTCCTGCCTGACATAAGACCAGAGCCGAATACCCAATCTAACCTAATGTTTCAAATTCCAACACCATACAGAAAGTGAGAACCGGCACAGAAATTGAAAACGGAAATCATATATGAAGACTTCTCTGTCCCTTGAACCAGCAAATACGTATTAATATTTACAAAGATCATATCACACACCATCTGTATCGCTTCCTTAAATGTAACGCTGAATTCCTTAAGAATATTGGCATGGCTGTTTAATCTCCTTCTCCAAGCTTGCTCCGGTGGGGCAGCACTATCAAAATCAAACTACAGTTTGAAGAGGAAATAAAAAGTATGTTGAGAAGTGTATTTGAAACTGTAGAAAAAATGATCTTGTCTAAACAAAATCTAGTAAAGATACGATTATCACCAAGACCTGGTGTACTATTTTTTGAGGCATGATATTTCGAGTGGGTCTTTAAATCATATATCTGATTTCAAACATCTACATGTAACATGTGGCCTTTTAGAAAGAGCAGCCTGTTGGGAGCCCCAGTCAATCTATACAAACCCCTTACTCGATTGATTGAAAAAAGATATCAAGCCACTAAACTTGCATCACTTCTTAACAGAGCAGCTCAGGAAAACCACTCATATAGAAAACCTCATTTCCAAGAAGTCTTCACAACACTAGCCATAACTAGCAGAGTTAATGCTGCTGTGCATAATTAAGCTACTAGATTTCAAAAACTACACATGCAAGAAGCAACTCCAAAAGCCAACAAAGTTTCTGCTGATTCACTAAAACAATATGTAGCTTAAGGCATGATCCTTTTGTACATCTTAAATAGCAACCTCCAATTTTTATTTTATTTTTTACTTGTCATGAATTTTCTCAGAAACCAAACAAACGACCCAAATCAATAACAAAAAAGAAAAAGATTTATAATACCATAGCAAGAGAGGGAGAGGTTACCAATTGTAAGGTGTTTCTGCTGATATACTCCTCGGGAGGCCATGAATGCTTTCTACAGTGAAACAAATTGCTAGCCACCATTTCGACTAATTTTAGATTCTAATCTCTCTCTCACACTAAATCTCTCCTTTCTTCTCTGACTGCGAATCCAAAGCTCCAAAATATCTATATAGAGGAGTAACACCAACAAAAAACTTCCTTCAGCTCTAAACAACTATAACATCCAAAATCCAAGCAAACACCAAAACTTCACATCAAACAAAACTTGCCTTTCCTTCCAAGATCCTATCAGTATCAACCTCTCTCTAGAATTGAACTCCGGATGAAAGAAATCAGCGGAGAGCGGACCGAATCAGTTAATATAGAATTGGATTTCTCGAAATTCGAGAGAATGACTTTGATTGGCGAATCACTGTGTGTAATTGTGGCGTGGCGAGCGGAGGATCAGCCACCTTCAACTCTTAGCTCGTACGATCGCCAGGTGCTCCAGGAATAATGCTACCTCGGACTGCCCTTCTTCTTCTTCTTTTTTCCTCTCTCTAAAACAGTAAAATTTGGTGCTTTGCTTTTGATCGTGATTAAGCAAAAACAAGCACACCGAGAGAAAAGATGAGAGATGGAGTTTTTTATTGAAAAAATGGTGGTGTGTGGGGATTAATTAGGATGCTTTACTGTGGACTATACCGTTCTGGATTTTATTTTATTTTATTTTTTTGCGTTTCCTTAATTTATTTATTTATTTTGGAAATAGTCAATCAATCACTATTTTTATTTTTATTTTGAAAAATGAAAATAGTGAGCAGCGAAATTCTAGATTCGGTGAGATTGTTCTTTCGTCCATTTATCGATGGTGGTGCTGAGGGAGCGTCGTAAGCACCCGTGGTTATGTTAGTTAGAGAGCCGCTGTTAGTGTCATTTGGCTCCGCCTGGGTTTTATTCAACAGAGACGGCTTTGGAGATTTTTAAATCCCCATGCAGCTATGACGTTAAAAAAAAAAAAAAAAAACTTTTTTGTTTTGTTAAGATTAATATAAGCGTTCGCATAAAATTTTATAGTTTTTATATATTTTAATTAATTTTATAAATTTATAATTTATAATTATTTAAATTTATAATAATTCTAAAATTTATAAAACTCCAACTAATAATTTTTAAAAGCAAACTCATCAGTTAAACTTTCTTGTTTTGATATAGCTTCATAAGTTATTATTAACTTTCTTTTCTTAATTTGCAGTTTATTTATTTGAAAGGTAATATTATAAATCATTCGGATATTGATCTTTTGTTTATATTATATTTTTTATATTTGTAATGGTATATTTTAGATTTAGAAATTCAAGATTATTTTAAAAAAATATTTTTTATGTGACTTTAGTTGTAAATTAAAAATATATTATATTATGAGTTTTGAAAAAAAAAACTAACTAGCTTCACCTGACTTTACTATAAATCGAAGCCCCGATGGTGGCACGGATAGAGCCTTGCAATTTACCTTCGACGGCTATGGAGTGGGGTAGAGGTAAAACTGAATTTGTGGCGGCGATTCCTCACCTTCCTGAGGTCTATAATCAATGGACAGTATGTTTGACATCGCTTGTAAGAAAATAATTTTTGAATCCAAGTCATAATTTAAAACCTTTTTTTATAAATAAACTATGTTTAGTGAAAATGACTAGTTTGAGTTAGAAAGCTTTAAAAATTTTAATTTTTGATTAAGTTAAAATTTTAACTTAAATTTGCATTGATTTTTTGTTTGAGTGAAGATTTATTTATAATAACTTTTATATAAATAAAAATAAATAAATAACTTGAATAAATTTATAAAAAAGCATACCAAATAAAAATCTACTATTTTTATGGAATATTTTTTTTACAATAGTTGCTGCTTTTCAATTAAGTACAATAGAGTAGGAGCTTCTTGGTCATATAACAACATGAGACAGAAAATCTCTTATTTACAATAAAATATAAAATTATTTATAATAATTAAAAAAATTCAATTTTAAATTATTTTTTAATCATTGAGAATTATTTCTTCATGGGTAAAAAAAGTGGACTAAACCAATTAAGTGTTGATATAACGATTGAGATGTTGTTATATCCATATAAAGATAAAAATACAAGTTCGATTATTAGAAAAATATACTTATTGAAAGAGATAGCCAAAATCCCAGATAAAACTAGTCTCGTCTTTTTTTAAAAATACGAAGATAAAAAACAAACAAAAAGTGGATTGGACTTTACAGCTCAGTTATACCGCACATACATACATACATACATACATACATACATATATATATATATATATATAAAGGAAACTGAATAAAAGCAAATGGAAAGTAGTTTGACATCATTTGTAAAAAAATAATTTTTGAATCCAAGTCATAATTTAAAACCCTTTTTTATAAATAAACCATGTTTAGTGAAATTACTAGATTGAGTTAGAAAGCTTTGAAAATTTTAATTTTTTATTAAGTTAAAATTTTGACTTAAATTTGCATTGACTTTTTATTTGAGTGAAGATTTATTTATAGTAACTTTTATATAAATAAAAAAAAATAACTTAAATAAATTTATAAAAAAAACATACTAAATAAAAATCTATTATTTTTGTGGAATTTTTTTTTATAATAGTTGTCACTTTTCAATGAAGTATAGTGGAGTGGGAGCACGTCGGTCGTATAGCACAAGACAAAAAAATATTTTATCAATAATAAATATAAAATTATTTATAATAATTAAAAAATATCAATTTTAAATTATTTTTAAATCATTAACAATTATTTTTTCACATGTAAAAAAAGTGGACTAAACTAATTAAGTGTTGATATAATAATTAAGACACTGTTATATCCATGTAAGAATAAAAATACAAGTTTAATCATTAGAAAATGTATTTATTAAAAAAAACAGCCACAAATCCTAAATAAAAACTAGCCTCTTCTTTTTAAAAAAATATGAGGATACATAGGTAAAAACCAATAAAAAATGGATTGGACTTTACAGCTTAGTTATACCATATATATATATATATATATATATATAAAGGAAACTGAATAAAAGCAATTGATGAATATTAAATATATTTTATTTTGTAATTAAAAAGGACAAAAAATAATGTTTGTGTACGTAGATTTACTTTTCACATTGGTTTTCATGGGTTATAAGGAGTGTTTTGATATATTTTTTTTTGATATTATTGTTTGAATTTTTAAATAAAAAATTATTATTGTATGCCAACAAGGAAGTAATATTTATATTCATATTATTTAGATTGCTCGTGTCATCAACCAACTTTTTTATCATCTTTTCAGACGTGCCTTTGAGTTTTCTTCCACGTGGTTTTAAAGTGTGATGATGTATGATGATCAAGTTATTGATTGAGGTTGTTTTTTTTTTGATAAATAAAGTGTATAATTATATTTTTTTGTATTTTAATTTTAATATTTATTTTTTAAATTTTTTATTTTTTTATTGAAATTTTGCTCTTTTTCTATCCAGTCATTCGAATACAACTTTTTGTAAGTTTCATTTTTTATTTTTGTTCTTATTCTTTTTTTTCTTAACTCTTTTGTTGAAGTTTTTTTAACTTTTAATTTTATTATTTGATCAATGTTTTTGTTTTTTTTTCAATTTAATTCTTATTTTTTTATTATTTTTTTGTTAAAAATATTTTTTAATTCAATTTAACTCACCAGATAAAAATTTTTGTTTATCCTTTGATTAATTTTATTTTATTTTATTTTAACCCTTATATTCTGAGATAATTTTTTCTAATTGATTTTTTATATAATTTCATTTTTCAGTATTTTATTTGTTAGAGATTTGACTTCGTGTGATCTTATCATTCTGTATTAGTTTTTTTAATAAATAATATCTCTGTGTTTTTTTTAATTTGTTTATATGAATTTATCACAATCTTATAACTAAGATTACAGGTTTTACATGTCTTTTTATAATATAAATTTTTTAAAAAGAACGATTATCTTGTTTATATTTGATTTTTTTAAAATATTATTCTAGTTCATTTATTATTTTTGTTTTATACAAATAAAATTTATTTTTTAAAATAATATTTCTTAAGTGTTCAGCTCTGTGTGATATTTTTTAGCGTGTGGGTTTATTAACTCAATTTTTTTATTCTGTAATAAAAACTTTTATTGTTTTTTTTTCAGCCCGACCCTTATTCTTCTGATATTTTTTTTCTATTAAAATTATTTTTTTAATTCAATTCAACCGTCTGATTAAAAAATCTTATCCCTCTAAATAACTTTTTTTCTCACCCTTCTTTTTTTAATTATTTCATGTGATTATTTTTTCCCTAGTTTTATTTTTTGATATTTAATTTGTTGGGAATTGACTTTATATGTTCTTATTGTTTTGTATTGGATTTTTTTTAATATTAATTTTGTTAATATCATCAAGTTTTTCCTATAAACTTATTACGATATCATGATTTAGATTAAAATTTCCCATATTTTTTCAATTTAGATTTTTTTAGTTATTTTGATTCTATATATTTTATTTTTTAAAGTATTATTCCAACTCATCAATAATTTGTTCATACAAGTGCAGTTTGTTTTTAAAATAAAAAAATATTTATTTTTAAATTATATTGTTGATGTGTGCAATCTTGTATAGTACTTTTTAAGGCGCAAGTATATCCAGCCAATCTCATTTGTATTTATCTTTTAAATTATAATTTTTTAATGTATGTATTTATTTATTTTTATTTAAATAAATAAGTTTCATAAATAATAAGGTATACATATTTCATATTATGGAATATTGTGATCTTTGTATAGGTTTTCTAATTTATATTATGATTTTTTTTTAATGTAAAGAGTGCATGAAAACAACATACATATCTAGTATTTAAAAAAAAAAAAAAATTATAACTCTCAACAAAACACGGGATAAAATGCTAGTAAATAAACAAGGTGATGTGAATCCAAATGGTATTGAAAGACATTTTTTAAATATTATATTCACACGGAAATAATTTTTACGTGCAATTAGGGTTCCATGTACACACAAGCATGAGAGAAGGTGAACTGTATTTAATAAATTTCGTTCAATTTTTGTGCATCCCAGACCCTGATCATGTAGAAATAAGATTTGTCCGAATCATGCATGATGGTGTGTTAATTACAGAATAAATTAATCTTATATTTGCCATGCACGGCCTATTTTATCAATTGAAAACAATTACAAGGATTGAAAAACCACTAAAATGCCATCCTTAGAAGCGGAGACTGAGGTTCTCTTTAATTTTTTTTTTTTAAAGAAAAGAATTATAATGAAAGCGTTTTCTTTCAAGAAACTCCAAACCACTAAAATGTTTGCCTAGTGTTGCTAATTTTGGACACCTTCAAGGGAACTGTTTATCCAAGCTGATTAACATTGATACCGACTCGCAACGTATTTGACAACGACGTCAATGGAGAAAGAGGCCGCGATTGTGGGATGATTCCCACGTAGAAGAATAATATCAGAATGCAAAATCAGATATTTCCATGCATATCAGATAACTTAAGCCTTGTTTAATCTTTACCATGTTCTTGGATTTTTTATTAAGTATAAATAATTTTGATAAATATATCATATTTATTTTTAAGAATTTTTTATTAAATAATAATTAAAAAACCTGCTTGAAAGTGTGATTGTTTTTTAAAGTGTTTTTATCTTCTAAATATATTAAAATAATACTTTTTATTTTTTTAAAATTATTTTTAATAATACCACATCAAGATATTTATAAATATTAAAAAATATTAATTCAAAAAAAATAAAAATAAAATACTTTTTAAGTATAAAAATAAACATAGCTTAAATCCAGCATTATTTTATTGCAGTGATAATTTAGGGCGAAGGAGGAGATTTTGATCATGCCCACGTGCATGGGATGGGATCCATATCCCAAAATGAGTGATGGTCTGGCGACCAGATATGAAAATAATACTATTTTTTTGGGATGCATAGGCAACAGTGTTGGCTGTGTGGACCAGAAGAGGACTCTTTTCTGAACCCATTTTCGTGGGAAAAGCACTTTGGCATTGTATATGGATTAGAGTCAGCAGCGCTTATTTGTCACCGCTAGCCAATGTGGACTCCAACAACAAAACAAAAGCCACCGACGAAAAAAGTAGAAAAAGGACGGGCGTCGGTTCCTTGCGCGCGAGCCGTTGAAAAAACGACAAGCCATTATGGGCTCCAAAGAATTTCGAGTGCTGTCCGGTTTGATATAGCAATGGATGCGGTTTTTTTTTTTAATATATTAAAATAATATTTTTTATAAAAAAACTTTAAAAAATAATCCAAAATAAAAAAATATAAAAAAATTCTATTAAAAAAAAGTAAAACACAAAAACGAATAAGTTTTTAAACTGCAACCCAAACAATATTTTATAAATATTAAAATTATTTTATTAAAAATTATTTTTTATATATTTATATTGTTATGATAGGTTAATATCATTAATAAATTTTTTAAATAAAAAATATTATTTTAATATATTTTAGAATAAAAATATATTTTAAAAATAATTTTGATTACAGTATCAAACGCCTTCTAGGCTGTTTGATTTTGTTTTTAGTTATGTTTAGATTTATTTTAAAAATATATTTTTACATAAAAAATATCAAATTAATTTTTTTAAATATTTTATTATGATTTTAATATATTAATATTTAAAAATTTTTTTTTTTTTAAATGTACCGTGCACTAAAAGATGGAAAAGCTGCACATTTGCGAGTAGAAATCTTTGCACGTTGTTGGCATCAATCATACATCGTCACCACTCGAGTTCAGTCAAATTTAGTTATCTTGCGGATTTGAGTGATTGTACCCGAGAAAACAAAAGAGGGGTTCGTTGGCGTGGCCACTGCCACACTCGTAAAAGTGGGGTTCGACTTTTATTAAAATCAAAAGTTCAATTTACACGAATCAATCTTGTAATTCAACATAATTTTTTACTGTTGATTGAAACGTTATTTTTACTATTTTACCCCTCATTTCAAAAATTAGTAATCTCATTAATAAATGTATTATTGTTATTTTTACAGGACCCTTAATCATTATCACATTGATTAAAATAAATCAGTTTTTTTCTTTTTTTAAAAGAATTTCTTCATATTTTTAAGCTCATTATTATATAAATATCATATGACTTATTGTTTTAAAACTTAAACTAACTTGATAGTTGATTTGAACTTTTTTTATATGGTGTTCATTTAGTTGGAGGTCGGGCTTAATTTTAATTATTTAAAACTTTAAGTGATTTTAAAAATAATATAAGTGATCGGAGTGTTTTCTCAGTTTTTATTAAATTTATTTTAAAAAATAATTTTTATTTTTAAATTAAATTAGGTTAATTGATTATATATAAGTATTTGATGGTCTTTTTAATTTGTTTTTCAGGTTGCTATTCCGACAACATTTATAGTCTCTTTTAACTACTTGGACCAGTGTAATATGTTGATTTTTTTTCATTTGATATTTATTTTAATTGGAGATTAGTTATAATTTATTTTTCATTTTGTAAGAAATTTTTCAGTGATTTTGAAAATAATACAAATTATTTTTTAATTGAATTTAGTTTTTTAATTTTTTAAATTAATTAATTAATTAATTATAAATATTAGATGTTTGTTTTAAAATATTTATTTGATTTAATTTTTGAATCGATGCTGTCACGGTGCATACATTTAACTTTTGTTACATGAGTCTTAAATTATCATTGCTTATTTAAAAATATCAATGTCACCTGATTATAATTTTTATATTGAAAAAAAAAATGTCCGGCCTGTGGTTTAACACGGATATGTAACAATGCGACGAAGCATTGATTGTTGCAAACACTTGTCTGTTGAGAGAGTCATAAAAACATCATCGGACGGCTGTAATGCCATCCATTCTTGGATAAAAGCTATTCTTGCTCGTCAAAGACAGAAACTCGTTTTCCATCCACACAAGTGACAGGACGAACATGCAATATTAAACGTTAATTTTTTTTAAAAAGAGAAAAACTAAGGTTAGAAAAATAATTTTTTAAAAATTACTTTCCAAATTATTTTATATTTATTTTTTTATTAAAGTTGACCATTAAATAAAAATTTAACTTGATTTCTAAAAAAATATTTTACTTTTACCATTAAAAAATATTTTACAATCTCAAACTAATATCTTAATATTTTATTTGTTTTTAATTTTATAAAAATATATATAATTAAATAAAAAATTATATATTTTTTTAATTCAATTGAGCCCGTGATAAAGATTATGAGTTTGATCGGTTAATTTTGATTGATTTAAAATTAAATTTTATAATTTTATAATTTATTTTTCATAAGTTGCTAAATTTTTAAATAAATATAGTTTAACTTTATAATTTATTTTTCATGAAGTTGCTAAAATTTTATACAAATGTATTAATATTTAATTAATATTTAATTTTATAATTTATTTTTTTATGATATTATTGAATATAAAATATTTTTTAAAAAAATTAATTTGATAGAATTTAATATCTAGTCACGAGTTCAACATATTACCTCATAAAACTTGAATCCACTATGACTTAATGTCTAAATAATTTTAAATTACCATATCATATTAAAATTTATATATAAATCTAAGCCATGTTTTTGCCATTGACCCGGTAAACCAACTATATCACGCTATAATAGTTTTTAAATAATTTAATATTAAACATGAGCTAAATAAAGAGATAGATAAAAAAATTCAAAATCGATCTCTTAGCCACTAAAAATACTTCTGACACTTCCGACATTCTTGTTCGAGTGAAAAAAAAAGAAGTAACATTTCTAATACGTATCATTATGGGAAAAGGGATTTCCATTGCTGAGCATATATTATATATGTTACTAACAATAACATAATTAGCATACCATACGAGGAAAAGAGAAGTAAATATACATTATTAGCATTTGTACAGGTTGTCATTTCCCATTGTGTGTAATTCTTTCTTTCTCTTGCTTGCTGGTTTTTTACTTTAATTGAACAGTTCCGGTCACCAAGTTAATCACTTCTTGATTAACTTATAAAATTATTTGATTTTTTTTTTAATTTTAATTATAATTATTCAGGCCAGACAAATTTTAATGAATTTATTGAGACTTTAAAATTAATAATAAGATAAACCTTTAATACTCTTAAAATTTATAGCAATTAAAATTTATGTCAACTAGTAAATTCCAACAATCAAATCTATAACGTGACTCATTGAACAACTCACTTTTAAAGCAAATGTGGTTAGAGTAAGGTGACCTGGTTGGCTTCTCCGTATCCGAGAAAACGAGCTATATTACAAGCTTTGGATATTATCCTCGAACTGTGCGCCCAAATCCAAGATGAACACGAAGAAGGCCATGTATCTTCCCAAACGTGAACAGTTCCTTGACTAAAAAGCATCAAAGGTCGAACTCTCATGACTTTATCTGCTTTTTAATAGTTAGGTTAAAGAGTTGGGCTATGAACTCTAGACATCCCAATTGAATTGTTAAATATTTTCATTAAAGGGAAACTTGTGTTTGAATTAACCGAACTTGTACGTGGGAGGATTTGTCAAATATCCATGTAAAGGATAAGTGCATATATTGAAAAGGAGGGGAAAGATTATTTTATGAATTAAAATATGCCAGAATAGTATTTTCCGTATAAAAAAAATGCAAATTCTTCTTTATCTCACCCCTACATACGAGTATCAAAGGCCAGATATGAATCCATGGCATCTTTTTTTTTTTTTTTTCCTGAGAAGTTACCAAGGAAGCTGGCTAGTGTGGAGAGAGGCATGTGCCTTTCCCTGTATACTTCCATGAAAAAAAGATCACATACGGAAGACCTTTCAATCTCCACCATTCTCTTCCACGGAAAATAATAAAGTGGTAATTTGGTATCGTTAAAGTGGATATTAAAATGGGACGACAACGACGACGACGGAGGAGGAGAATTGGCCACTTTGAATTCAAATTTGATTCTACACTGCCTTCTAGAATTTAATTTGAAGCCTAGGATCGACTAATCAAACTCTGTTCATAAACTGTAGGAGAACAACCAAGCAAATGTCCCCCTCACAAATTTTCAATGAATTATTAAACCCACCGGCGGAGACCATTTCTTTGTCAAAGCCATGTAACCTAACTACAGGGCCAGACGCCATCCTGGGTCCTGGTCAAAACGCACAACCAGTAGGAATCGGGACTCTTTTTTTTTTCCAACCTGAATTTACTCTTTGGTTTTGAGCCTTTGTCTACTTGTATTTTAAGCACTGTTAAGTGTTAACGTGGAGACGCAATACGATATTGTAAGCTGTAACGTTAGGATGATTTGATAGCATGTTTTGACCTAAACTCTCTCTAGAGATTTGTATTTAGGGCTGGATTTTACATGCTATTGTAGTAGCATGAAAGGCCCCCGATTAAGGATTTTACATGCTTTTGTAGTAGCATGAAAGGCCCCCGATTAATTTTAACATTTAAACTTGGAACTTGGTTTAAGCTGAACGTGCCGAGTTCCTGAGTCAGACAAAAAGATGTTTATAAGTCGTTTTGAAGATCCAAAAAGTGGTTATGGATTCTGTTTAGAAACTATTATATTTTTTTTAATTTAGGCGAACCCTAGACCAACAGGGGTGGTGGCGCAGTTGGCTAGCGCGTAGGTCTCATAGCTTCTGAGTTATCCTGAGGTCGAGAGTTCGAGCCTCTCTCACCCCATCTTCAACTGTGATTTTTTTCAATTTTTTTTCTTCATATAGGGAGGAAAGGGAACAATTACCAGCTCCCCTCCCCTATTCTTCCCTTTTCTTTTAAAGCAGAACCGCTAGTCATCGACAATGGAAAAACTTGAGTTGGGACCAGCTGGCTATGTGCATATATGCGAATATTGGAGACCTTTCTTTGGTTGTCGCACGTGTACTTTCCTTGAGACTTGGGCCTTGGCATCGAGTAAAAATGAAATGCTCGTACTACTGATGCGTGGGCATGGAGCCGCTCCAGAATATGGCATCCAAGCTATATTCTAGAACAAGACAGTGTTTCCACAAAAGTATTCTGAGAAGTGAGGGATCACTAGGATCTTAGGATGATGACGATAAGAGGGTGAGCTATATTCCTAAAAACATTCCGAGAATGCATTCTCCCGTAAGCGAACATTCTTTTACAAACCACCGAATTAATGCCCACTATATTCCTCTAAATGTTGTGGAGCCTACCCTTCCCATATTTCCCAAGTCTCAGTAATAGAAGGCATATTATCTCAACAGAAAAGAAACTCCAAAGAGTCCACAGACAGAAATAGTGAAGATCACTTCTTTGGTCTTCGCATGTGTACCTGGGACTTTGGTCTTCGGTATTGAGGAAAAATGAAACGCTTGCCGTATTTGATGTGATGTACGTGGAAATAAGACAGGTTCCAATCTATATTCCAGAATACGGCATCCGATTTATATTCTAGAACAAGACAATGTTTCTACAAAACCATTTTGAGAAGTGGAGGGATCACTGGGATGTCATCAGGATGACGATATAACAGGGTGAGCTAATTCTCCAGTCATCCTGCCTTGCATGAGTTACAGAATAATCTGATTAACATATGCTAATCTACACATAATTAAAAACATTCCGAGGAGGAGTTTTCCGTGAGTGAACATACTTTCACAGACCAATTAATTAATGCCACTCTATTCCTCCAAATGTAGTGGAGCCTACCCCTTCCCATATTTCACCATAGCCTACTTCCTCCGAGTCGACACCTTCCATGTCACAATCCCACCAGCCAGAACCGTTTGCATCTGTCAGCAATAAAATGAGCAACTGCGTCTTAGTACAAAAGAAAGCATATAATTTCAAAAAAAAAAAACTTCGAAGAGTCCTTGCTGGGAAAAGCTTTTAATTTCTCTTGTAGAAAGCATACTCACAATGATTGTAGAGAGGCCTTTGTTTTTTGTTGCCAATGAAGCTTTCTTTTCTTCCTTTTTGATTGGGACTTGGATGAACTCCCAAAACTAATGAAGGCTTACGTGCAGTATGGTTCTGGTCACCACCTTGCAAACCCCATATAAAATTCATAAACCACAAAGAAAAGGCCGTAAGAGTGAAAAGGTTCAATGTATTTGAAAGTGACGGTTGGACTTGCCAGTGAAATTAGATTTTTGCAAAAATGGGTAAAGAACCCAACAGATGATTACTGAATGTCAGTATCTTTGGTTTTCGATTTTTCATGCTCATTTCTTTTTCTGCCACTCTGCTCAGAAATCTTCATGTACTAGGATAGCATCAACTGAGTCATGTTTCCAAAATCAAACAAATATTCCTTAGAATTTGAACATTCTACAATGCAGTTGCCCTTCTTTATTGACATGGGTAAATTTCTTTCATTTTCATGGCATACTAATGTTTATGGCATTACTTCATTAATGATTAAGATTTTTAAGGTTTAAGGAATACAAGTTTAAGTTTAAGATATAGTTTGATAAATCAAGCATAAATCTTAATCTACCCATTAAATCAAGCTGAAATTTTAATATAAGATTTTGAAGGTCATATTTTTTTTTGAGTTAAAATTTCAAGAAGATTAATGATCAAGAAAGCATTCAACTAAAAGCTTGGAAGATACTATACAGGAATGTTTTTATTTGTCTTGTTGTATTTGAATTTTTTTTTATATTTTGATTAAGCTTTTAATTTGATTAATACCATTTAGAAATCATGTTCGATGAATTCTATTAATTAGATAAGTTTTAATTAATAATTATTTTCTATAAAAGATTTTAGTTTTAATTAGAAATCATTTTCTATAAAAAGATTTTATGATTAATATAAATAAGAATATCTAGTTTATTTTGAGAAAAAAACATTATTATTTAAACTTTTAATAAAACACTAAAGAATTTTTTCTAAATTTCTCTACAATTTAAATCTGTAATCTTTGAGTTTAAAAACCCTAGCTTTATCCACGTTACATACCAACTTATTTATCCTGTTTGATGGCAAAGATAGGCCTGACAATTATAACCACACCAGCATCAAATAAACTATAGAGATGCATATAGATTGGGAAACTACATATCATGTTCAAGAGATGCGTATGATCTATTCTATGCATTATGTATAATAGAAATCTTATAAGGATTTCCAGAATCCCAATTACTCTAGCTTATCAGATTTTCCTAATTTCCTCAACCAACTGTCTAACGTTAACACAAAAAAATGCCTAACAGTGCTACTGATTTCACTGGAACACCTCACGAGAAAAGGAAATATGCAAAAATTTCTAATTTTGGGGCAGGGATTAAGCATTAGGCCACCTAAAATCACGCACATACTTGAGCCCAAGCTAAGTGTTTTTCTTTTACACAGGAAATCACAGTAGCATAAAACACAACATCAAATTAAATGTTTTTCTGGCAACCAAACAGAAAGAGTAACAATTCCGAATGGCTTGAAGCAAAATATTAAATGAAACAGAGAGTTTGAACTTGCTATACAAGATAAGGCATACCTCCAAATAGGTTCCTCTTTCTGGATCCTGACACATCATTTACAGTAGAGGTTCCTAATTTACCAATATGACTTGAACCTATAACAGATGAAGTGGTGGAGGTTCCAAAATCACAATCACCAGATGAACCTAAGCCAAATGAAGAGCTAGCGGTTTGTTTTTCACTGAATGGACCCATACCATCTCCTTTTTCACCATCACCGACCGAGATTACATCATCTCCTTTTTGTACTCTCGTAGGCTTAAACTGCTGAAAAACCACATCATCAAGAACAGAACTCCTTTCTTCCTTTTCCTTTTGAACCTCAATTTGGTGATCAGTAAACCCGCCACCATTGCTTGGAGGACCTAACGGCGTCCAAAAAGGCCTTGACTTCCCCTGTAAGAAGATTAGACCATTTTCCTCAAAACCCCCAAATTTAAACGAGATCAATGCATGTTCAATCCGTTCTTTACAGCCTTAATAAAAATCTAAAAACCCACTAAAATAAGCTCAATAGAAAAAAGTTACTTCTATTTGGTATCCAAGAAAATCAAGAACAGAAGATCTAACCATCAAATCTATAGTTGTTCGAAGCTCAAAACTAAACCCTCCATCAAAAGTCATCAATCACAGAGCAGCTAAAATTGAAAAGGCAAACTGAAACACATAAGCCTTACTCTGTTTCACGTTTCCCCAATTTTCTATTAACTAATTACCTTAACTGTTTTGGGTAGGACAGAACTTTTGTGCAACTTCTTGTCAAGGAAATCAGAAAAAGAAATGCGGGGGCTCATCTTTGAATCTTCCCTTTGCTCGTCTTGATTTGAATCTTTAGCGCTACTGAAAATCAAACAAAAAAAAAAAGCCACAATCTTTAGCACTAATTACGCATAAATCATCCGTTCAAAAAATTAAGAAACAGATGATAATAATAAAATTCCAGGGATGGTTTGGTTACGGATTTGAAGAGCGAAAGATGAAAGACGAAGGAATTGATCGTTGACCCACAACCCTAATTGTATTTTGCTTTGAATGCATTTCTACTCGTTTGCTTTCCTTTTGAACAAAAGAAAATCTTCAAGTCCGACACCTTTTGTTTCATGGCATACATTATTAGTTTTCTTAGTTTTGGCGCTATAATTTTAAATCTTACGTGAAAATAAATTGTTTGTTCATTTGGAGCGGGATTTTGTTTTCAAGTCTCTATCTCGCATTTTTATCCTTGCCCTGGTCGTAGGGTGACTCCGAAAACTTGGTATAAAATTGCTCCTCTCTCTTTTTAGCCTGATTGTTTTCATATTTTAAAAAAATTTAAAATTTAAAATTTATTAAAAATTAATATATTTTTAGTATTTTTAAATTATTTTAATATATTCATGTCAAAAATAATTTTTTAAAATTAAAAAAATTATTAATATATATTTTAACATGAAAAGTAATTATTATCGCCTTCCAAAACAAGCTGTAGTTTTTCCCATTAATTTGTAGACTGTAAGTTGATAATTAGTAAGAAAAAGAAGAACAAGAAGAAGAAATTGATACGATCCATACCAGCATGGGCCAATTATCTGGTGTAAATTACAGACTGAAGAAACCAGTTATTGTTGCATTGAATTACTCTGGCAAATTCAAAGTCAACCAACAGCAAGACTACAGATGCATATGAACAAACAACAAACAAAACAGCGACAGATGCATATGAACAAGCAACCCGTCCTACCACAAGCCACTTGCTGAATGCTGTAAAACTTAAGAAGCTGTTTCTTATTACTAGAGTCAACAGTTTTTAACTAAAATTTCTGTTGGTATTTATAATCATAATCTGTTGATACATGTATTACCACTAGATTCATAAACAGAAACAATTGTAAAAAATAAAAACTAATTATTAATATTTGTTTTGTTAACTTTTGTTAGTCATATCATTTAGAGTATTGCAAAAGTAATTATCAATATTTGCTTTATAAAAGAGATAAATATGAAGAGAACAAGAAACAAGAAACAAGAATATTTTTTTTTTAAAAGTCTTGGTGAGAATATTTGCTTTAAATATACAAGTTTTAAGTCTAAATACTTCTGGGTATATCAAAAAATAATATATTTGGATAAAACAACTTAAATTATTTGATAAAATTAAATATACATACATCTATTTAAGCCCAAATACTTCTGGGTATATATTTGGATAAAACAACTTATATTATTTGATAAAATTAAATATACATATATCTATTTAAGCCCAAATAACTTTGGATGTATTAAAAAAATAACATAAATCATACAATATAACTCTACTTCAATTCCTTCCATTTCCTAGCTAACCTGTCCTTCATAAGAGAGTGCTCTTCTGCTTCAATCCTCTATGTTCTCAGATCCTTGTAACCCAGAGAGAGAGGGAGATAAGACTTTATTTTGTGACTCGTTACTTGCATTATAGGAGATAGCTGTATTTAGAGAGGTTAAGCTTAAATAAGGGAGCAAAGTTTCTTGCAACACATCTTTAAAATAGAAAGAAAAATTGTGGACAACATTGGCCCATCAAACTCAACGCGGCTTTCCTCTCCAGTTTCATAATTTTCGTGTAAGAAAAGAAAATCAATCAAGAAACGACAAAGTAAAACCATTTCTATGTTGCAGCATTGGTGGTTTTTCTGAAGAAAACACCAATGTCAAAACAAAATCAATGGTTTTTCTGAAGAAAACACCAATATACAGATATTAATGCGCATGGCAACCTCATCAAAACCAAAAGGGAAGACTTTGTCATCACAAGCATCAAGTGCTGCTCGTCCACAACAGGCTGTGAAATTTGCACGCCGGACATCTAGTGGACGCATTGATAGCTTTTCACAAGATGACGATATGGACTTGTCAGGTGAATATTCAGGACAGAGTGACTATATCAATTACACTGTTGTCATGCCCCCTACCCCTGACAACCAGCCTGCACGCCCGTCATCAGAGAATAAATCTGATGGGACGAAGAGCCGTCTTGGTTCTGAGGCACAGCATCGGTCCAGGCAGGTAGAAGGGCGAGAAGATGGTTACGGAAGCCATGGTGGCAGCAATGGCGGTGTAAAAATGGAACGAGGAATGTCACTAATGAAATCAAATAATAAATCAATGTTGTTGAGGAGTCAAACTGGAGATTTTGATCACAACAGGTGGTTGTTTGAGACAAAAGGAACTTACGGTGTTGGAAATGCATATTGGTCAGAAGGTGACAATTATGGTCAGGATACGGAGCTGAGTATGTCCGATTTTTTGGACAAGCCTTGGAAGCCACTCACTAGGAAGATTAAGGTTCCTGCAGCTATTCTCAGCCCTTACAGGTGCACGTCTTATTTTGTAACAAATGCATTTAACATAACATGAGCATAGTATATGGGAGATGGAACTTCATTCCTTGAATGTTTGCTGATGGTATTATGCCCTTCAAGTTCTATAGAATACCTTTAGCCTTCGCAGAACTGGGGGAAAAAAAAATGAACGTTGGAAAACAGAATAAAGCTAGCTTATGCTTACTGCTTGACAATTTTGCAGAAAGCTGAGTTTACCCTAGAGTTTATTTATGCTACACCTTAGAATATAAAGGTTCCACCTAAATTAACGAGGGTATTTAGGCTTTTTATCCTTGTAAAATTTAGCTTTTGAATCTGCTAACATAAGTCTTGTATGAACAGGATACTTATATTGATCCGTTTGATAGTTCTGTTTTTCTTCCTAAAGTGGAGAGTTCAGAACCCCAATCCTGATGCAACGTGGCTGTGGGGGATGTCTATTGTTTGTGAGATTTGGTTTGCAATCTCATGGATACTAGACATTTTCCCTAAGTTTAACCCCATCAACCGATCCACTGACCTTGCTGCTCTGCGTGACAAATTTGAGAAGCCCTCCCCTGCAAATCCTCATGGCCGGTCAGACCTCCCAGGAGTTGATATTTTTGTCTCCACGGCCGATCCTGAGAAGGAACCTCCCCTTGTCACATCCAACACAATCTTATCGATTCTTGCAGCTGACTACCCTGTTGAGAAACTCTCCTGCTACATTTCTGATGATGGTGGTGCCATACTCACCTTCGAGGCTATGGCTGAAGCTGTTCGATTTGCTGAGGTCCTGTTACAATTTTGAACACCAAAATGATAAAATATTGTTTAATTCGGAAAATGTTAATCCTTACATCCAGTGAAACACAAGCTGTGGTTCCATTAGTCTTTGTTAGAGATTGAATTTACAAACATACAGATTTACATGCTATAACTAGGCATTCTTTTTATGATTGTTTGCACAGGTTTGGGTGCCGTTTTGCCGAAAACACGACATTGAGCTGAGGAATCCGGATAGTTACTTCAACCTAAAAACTGACCCCACCAGAAACAAGAAACGGCCTGATTTTGTCAAGGACCGCCGTTGGATGAAGAGAGAGTATGATGAGTTCAAGGTCAGGATCAATGGTCTGCCTGAAGCAATTCGAAGAAGAAGCAAATCATTAAACTCTCAGGAGATGAAGAAGGCTAAAGAAAAGAATGGTGGTGCCTTGCCACCAGAGGGGGTCGATGTCCCCGAAGCTACATGGATGGCTGATGGTACCCCTTGGCCTGGCACATGGCTGAATCCAACAGATGATCACAAAAAGGGGGACCATGCTGGAATCTTGCAGGTGATTACACTACTAAATGATTAGAGATTAAATAGGCACAAACCCTCATGTCACACCCACTTATACACCCGTGTTAATGCAAAAGGAGCAAGTAATTGCTTGGAGAGTATTGAATGGTCTCTCATTACTCAAGTCAAGAGCTTAAAGAAGCTCACAACCATTCATCAGGATTAGGTTTTTCGTTGTTTCACAAGTTTTGTTCCATCAGTCAGCAATTTTTTTCTACAGATTGAAAGAGGAACATAACATCAAAGTTATATTCTTGATATTTATGGCTTCTGTAACCCTGTTTAATATTTTCTTGAACAGCTTCTGTTCTAATATGTCTCTTCTGCTAAATTAACTTTCGAAACTTGAATCTGTTTCCATGCAGGTAATGAGTAAGGTCCCAGCAAATGATCCAGTGATGGGTCATCCAGATGAGAAAAAATTAGATTTCACTGGAGTTGACGTTAGGATACCAATGTTTGCATATGTATCACGTGAAAAGAGGCCTGGCTTTGACCACAACAAGAAGGCTGGAGCCATGAATGCGTTGGTTAGAGCTTCAGCTATATTGTCCAATGGACCATTCATACTCAATCTGGACTGTGATCATTACTTCTATAATTGTCAAGCTATAAAGGAGGGAATGTGCTTTATGATGGACCGTGGTGGTGACCGCATATGCTATATCCAGTTTCCACAAAGATTTGAAGGGATCGACCCGTCTGATCGATATGCAAATCACAACACTGTCTTCTTTGATGGTAATGCTTTGGATTTCCCTTTAAATTCTGCAATAAAATTGGTAACATCTTTATTATCAATATAGTCTTCAAGAATTTGAAATGGCTAAGCATACTTTAGGCTCTACTCTTCCCAGTCTAAATGGGGATTTCTGTCCATCAAAATAAATCTGTCGAGCTAAAAATAAACCTTCTTGCAAACAGGAAGTATGCGAGCACTGGATGGTCTTCAAGGTCCTGTGTATGTAGGAACAGGGTGCATGTTTCGTAGACATGCACTATATGGGTTCCTTCCACCAAGGGCAAACGAGTACTTGGGCATGTTCGGCAGTACGAAAAAAAGGGCTCCAGGTTTTAAGGTTCAGTTAGAAGACGAGTCTGAGACTCAGTCCCTCACATCACACCCTGACTTGAACCTGCCACGGAAGTTTGGTAATTCAGCCATGTTCAATGAGTCTATAGCTGTTGCTGAATACCAAGGACGGCCACTTGCTGATCACAAATCGGTAAAGAATGGCAGGCCTCCTGGTGCACTTCTACTGCCACGTCCTCCTCTACATGCACCCACGGTTGCCGAGGCAATTGCTGTCATCTCTTGCTGGTAATTAGTCAGATCAATACCTTGCTATATCTATAGAATTCTTTGTACGCGAAGGGCCTTATTTTTTTAGTTACACCAATCAAATTCTGAACAGGTTGTTTTGATGTTGACCACAGGTATGAGGACAAGACTGAATGGGGGGACAAGATAGGTTGGATCTATGGCTCAGTCACAGAAGATGTGGTGACTGGTTATCGGATGCACAACCGTGGGTGGCGGTCTGTGTACTGTGTAACAAAGAGAGATGCCTTCCGTGGCACAGCACCAATCAATCTCACTGACCGCCTTCACCAGGTGCTACGATGGGCTACTGGTTCGGTGGAAATATTTTTCTCTAAGAACAACGCCTTCCTAGGAAGCCGGCGACTGAAGTTCTTACAGCGAATCGCATACCTCAATGTTGGCATTTACCCCTTCACCTCCTTCTTCTTAGTCACTTACTGCTTCCTCCCTGCACTTTCCCTTTTCACAGGAACCTTCATTGTTCAAAGCCTTGATATAGCTTTCCTTTGTTACCTCTTAACCATCACTGTAACACTTACTCTCATCTCCCTTCTTGAAATAAAATGGTCCGGTATTGGGCTCGAGGAATTGTGGCGTAATGAGCAGTTTTGGCTCATTGGTGGCACCAGCGCTCACCTAGCTGCTGTGATCCAAGGCCTTCTAAAAGTCACTGCTGGCATTGAGATTTCTTTCACGTTAACCTCCAAGTCAGCGGGTGAAGATGAAGACGATGTTTTTGCTGATCTCTACGAGGTCAAATGGACAAGTCTCTTCTTAATGCCACTCGCCATCCTAGTAGTCAACATTGTTGCCATAGTAATTGGATGCTCGAGGACATTATACAGTGTGATACCAGAATGGGGCAAGTTGATGGGAGGACTCTTTTTCAGCTTCTGGGTGCTGTCTCACATGTATCCATTTGTGAAAGGTCTGTTGGGAAGGAGAGGAAGAGTGCCAACAATTGTATATGTCTGGTCAGGCCTGGTTGCAATTACTGTGTCCTTGCTTTGGATATCAATCAGTAGTGAAAATCGTGGAAACCTTGAAGTGTAATGTCAGTTCGAGACTGGGGGAGAGGGGAGGTTGGAGGCACTGTGACGAATGCTCCGAAGAGCTGTGTTCATCATAATTACCATCTGGGAGGTTTTTCTTTCCAGTCATCTGTTCTTTTACTCTCCTTTTCTTCCTCGATGTAATTCTTCAAGAAGCATTTCATTAGGCAAGAAAGAACATGGCTGGCATCAGAAACTTAGCAATGCTTGGTAGCTTCGTTTTAGATCACTTTCTGGAAACATGTCAGCATTTTATCCACCGCCATTGTTTTCAATATCAAATCACATGTTGTCCGTGCATGCACACCCTTTCCTAATCTTCACAGATGTGCTTAGTTTTTATTTCGTGGTAAACTGATTAATTATTCCAGTCACTAATGATTGGTTTTCCGCTCATGACTGCCTAATTTCTTCTCTTTTTCTTTCTTGCTTCTTTTCCGGGTTTCTTATGAAAACAAACCATTACCTTCCCAACTATCTATTTTTGAACAATAATTCAATTCTTTTTTTTTTAACTACCAATTGCAACAATGCACTTTTAACTTTTTATTTCATTCTTCTCTTCATAATATATACTGATTTCACAATAAATAAGCAACAATTTAATTAAAAAAAACATACAAGGGCTTTAAAAAGAGAGGGTGATGAGTTCCGACCTTGATTTTGTATACGTGTCCTTACTCTCTATTGTTGTCCTTGTCTCTCTACGCACTATTAAGGATACAATTATTATCATTAATATAGTCAATATCACACTCTCAATTCACTTCCTATTCAACTATTATTTTTAAACTAGGAAGATATTTAAAATTTGATATGTATTAATATTTTTTATATTCATACTTATTCTTATAATTTTGGTTGTTAAAGCTTTCAATTTCATGACATTTAAATAAGCATGTACATTTTTCTTATTTACATTTCTGGCCACACGATTTAAAGTTTTCTATTAACTATTTGATATGCGCTTTTAAGCAGGCCATTTATTTTTTTTATAAAAAAATTATATATAAAGATTTTTTTACATGTTCTTATATATGAAAAAGTCTTAAATATAAATTAAAAAGTTTATACATATATCTAATCAAATAAAATGAAAACTACATAATGAAAAAAATATTAATGATAATATATATATATATATATATTAATATATTTGACCATGTAACACAAGCATTTAACATAATTGTGGTTAGTGATTTTATTTATTAAAATTAAATTTTTATTTAATCAAATAATAAAAAAATAGAACCATAATGTGAAATTAATTGAATAAAATAAAAAAATATTATGAAATATAATACATATTAAAAAATATTATCCAAAAACTACAGATGAATTGAAACAATCACTTCAAAAATTAAATGTAAACAAAATAATAAAAAAATTATTGTTATTTAAAATAGGTTAAATGAACAAAATAAAAAAGAGAAAGAACATTAATTTAAATACAAATGAAAAAATAATTTTGAAAAAACAAGGCATCTATTATTAAAAATTTAAAGAAAAAAAGGAAAAGAAAAGAAAATGCTAGATGCTGTTAGATCTAAAAAGCCAAGCCAACGAATCCAATCCACATATATTTTTAGTATTTTGTATTATTTTGATATGAGTTAAAAAAATATTATTATAATATATTTTTTTAATAATAATTTTTTAAAACTCCAAATTCGAGATGAGCCATCAAATATTCGGGCGTAGGTGGTTGTACCTATATTGTTTGAATGATGCTAGGCCTTCATATTCATGTGAATTGACAAGCGATCAAATCCATATGAATAAAATATTCTAAGAGCTCAAAATTATAAAATTTCAATAAGTTTTCAAAACCCCTCTTTTCCAAGTGGTCCTCTGCTGTACTAGAATTTGAAACAATAAAATATTTTTTATTAAGAAAATATCTGTTTTTACATTTGAAATTATATTTAAAATCATTAAAAAAATATATTTAATTTAAAAAATACATTAAATTAATATTTTTAATAAATTTAATATGTTAATATTAAAAATAAAAAATATTATTTTAATATATTTTCAAACAATAAATGTTTTAAACATACACTAAATTAAAAAAAGAATAAAATCTACCTTTTAAAATATGTCCCGTGACAGTGCCACCATATTCTTTCCACTAAGTATAACGGTTGAAAACAACTTTTCCTTTATATTAAAAAATAATAGCATCTAATTTCTTTTAGAGATATGGTTGGAATCAATTTATAAACTCGATTAGATTTAACATTATTTTAGAAAAACTCTCAAAATTCAAAATATAAATTCCGTGGGAGACCTCAATTATTCAAAAAATTTATATGATTATTTACCTCTTTTTTCAAGGGATTATAATCAATATTTACAAGTTGATTTTTTTATATTCATATCTTATTTATTATTTATTAAGTAAAAAATGTTAATAATTATAAATAATTCATGGAGCTTGGAGTGTTCAATAAATATCCATTATCTACTATTATTTATTATTCAATGAAAAATAAAATAATTAATATATATATATATATATATCAAATAATAAACTAATAAATATTATTCTTATATAAGTGTTTTATGAATATTAAGGTGTGGGTATCTATATGAGGTTTAAATATACATCCCTGCCCTTTCCTACGTACAACTCCCTATGCTCCACTCTCTCATCCGTTCCACGTTTGTACTATTTATAGGTAAAATAAATAGATAAAAACAAATACTACTCTGTAATAAATAAATAAACAGACAAATCCAGCCAATAAACTCCTCTTTCTCTCCGATCCTCTCATCTCTCAAGTTTCGTATCTATTGTTGAATCTTTGATTTGATCATCTGATACTCTAGGGTTTTTTTTCTTCGGGAAGTAAAGGAGAGGAGGTGGAGATGGGGCAACAATCATTGATCTATAGCTTCGTGGCAAGAGGAACTGTGATTCTTGCGGAGTACACGGAGTTTAAAGGCAATTTCACTGGCATCGCTGCACAATGTCTTCAAAAACTTCCCGCTTCCAATAACAAGTTTACTTATAACTGCGATGGCCATACCTTCAATTACCTCGTTGAAGATGGATTCAGTACGGTCCTCTCCATTAACGTCTCTCGATTTATTTTTTCTTTTTTTAATTTGATTTGGCTTGTTGCGATATTATTCTTGATTCCGATCTCGATCGTTTGCGTTTTTTTCTCTTTATTATGGTTTTAAGGCTTGATCTCTGATCGTTGTTTTGGTTGACTTTTATTGACTGATCCGTTTGTTTGACCGATTCATTTGAATGCATTTTTTATCTGTTTTTATTAGCAGTCAATTTGTTATTGCTGGTGATTTACGTGGGCTGATTAGGTATCAGAATCCATGGATTCGGATCATGTGATGATACTATTTTCTGAAAATAAATGGAATGGTATATGGTTAGATTTCAAAAGATTCTCATTTTCTCTTCTTCTGTGAGGTTTTGTTTTTGGCATTTATTCCTAATGGTTTAACGCTTTGAATACCCCTCACCTTGATAATCTTCAATAGGTGTCAATGCTGGCTGACTAGTTTTTTTATTTGTTAATCATCTTTGAATGGAAATGGATTGTGGTTTTTTTTTTTTTTAATGAGGGGATGGAGACTTTAATTAGTATCCCAACTTCTTTGAATGTATGTCTCTTTTTTCCTAGTAACCTGCAAATTTTTTTTGGGTTGTTTTGACTCTTCAATTTGCTGCTTTTAGATAAATGATACAGTTTTCTGAATGAATAAGTTGATGGAATACAAAACAGGGCCTTTTGGGGCAGATCGGTTGTCTTTTGTACATTGAAGTGCATAGAATTACTTGCACTAGTGGTTGTTTCTGTTAATTGCAATCCCATAATTCGGAAACCAAAACCCCACTCTTGGGTCATAACTTAAAAGAAGGGTGCCATGGGTCACATTGCACCATTTCTTTTCCTTTATTTTCAAATCTTCCCAACGTATGTGATTTATCTGAGGCAAACATATCATTTTGATTTAATTGCATGGATTACGTTGGTTGTTTGTTCATAATCACCAATTTTCTGTGTTGTGTTAATTCTTGTGTTTTGTGTTGGATGCAACAGCCTACTGCGTGGTTGCAGTTGAATCTGCTGGCAGACAAATCCCAATTGCCTTTTTGGAGCGAGTTAAGGAAGATTTTAACAAAAGATATGGTGGAGGAAAAGCAGCAACGGCGGTGGCCAATAGCCTGAACAGAGAGTTTGGGTATATATAAACATGTCTAATCTCTTACACTTGCGCATTTTTATTTCTTTTCAAACTTCTCTGCTAATTGGTCTTTATTTTAGGTCCAAGTTGAAGGAGCACATGCAGTATTGTGTGGATCATCCTGAAGAGATCAGCAAGCTTGCAAAAGTTAAGGCTCAGGTTTCTGAAGTTAAGGGTGTTATGATGGAAAACATTGAGAAGGTATAGAGCAGTTATTGGTTTTCTTGCGATTATCTTACCAGTGTAATTTGGAGATCAAAATACTATTGGATGCATGTTACAAAGTAATGATATAATAGCTGAAAGGCAATGATATTTTGCATATTGATCATGAAGAGTGTTATTTTCAGAAACACCATGCAATCAAATTGTTGAGGCAATTATTTTTTGTGCAGGTTCTTGATCGTGGAGAGAAGATTGAGCTGCTGGTGGATAAAACTGAGAACCTTCACTCGCAGGTTAGTCCAGCATAAATTGCATATAGATTTATTGCTTACTGTCACACTTCTACTCTTGGGTTTGGATTAGGGGGTTGCCTTCCTTCAAACTGCCATTGAATAACATTGGAACGTATTTGACTTGACTTCTATGGCTTTGAAGAGTGCATAAATCAAGGGAAGTCTAGCAATTAGATGGGAATTGTTCTGGTTGGATTCATATCTGTTTCTTTCCATCTCTCCTCTCTTCTGTCTTGTCTTGTTATTAGGGCATGGTATATTCAAATTTATGTGGTGTTACAGGCACAAGATTTCCGAAAACAGGGAACTAAGATGAGAAGAAAGATGTGGATTCAGAATATGAAGATGAAATTGATTGTTTTGGGTATTATCATTGCCTTGATTCTCATCATAGTGTTATCTGTGTGCCATGGATTCAATTGTTAATTTCTCCTGGGTTCCACTGGATGCTTCTTTTGCTGCCAAGATTACTGGATTGTCTTTGCTAAATTGATTCTGACGATTTGTCTACGAGATCTCTCTCTGCATGACCATTTATGTCTTACTCCATTCGCCTTCTGTTAGCTTTGTTTAGGATGCGAGAGGTTTTGTGTTTTGAATTTGGTTGTATAGGTTATATGAACTCCCGAGTAGATAATTTTCTTCTCCTACATGGTATTAAAATTTGTTTAATGTGTGATGAATATTGAATCCCAGCAATTTAGATCGTCCTTTGCAATATTATTTTTGTATCTTCATTGTTTCCCCTTAACTCTATCCATTGATTTTAAAACTACTCATGACCATCTGTATTAGAATTTAGAAAGCAAAGAGCCTAGAATAGAACAGCATGGATACGTGAAGTTGATATGGTCTTGTTATAGACCAAAAATTACAGTGACTTCCGAATCCACAGCGAGGAGTTGACTCTTGGACCTTGTGGAAGTATCCGCGGAAGACTCGATACAACACCAAGAAAGTAACTGATGTCGGCGTTTGGTTTTTATAGAACACAAGAAATATACACATTGTACTGTGGTAATATGGAACACAATCAAGTGTTCATTTTGTTACATTAACTCCCATACATTCCCAATTTATATCTATCTCACAACAATTATACACGAACTCACGGTCAAAAAATTGAAGACTATCTAAAAACACGTAATCAACAAGCTAACTGATTTCTAAATGATGAGATCTCTTCAAATATGGGCAGTCTCCTCGATCTGTATGGAGTCCATTGACTCGTCAACTGATCAAGGCCCTCCACAAAAACATCCTCTAAGCTTGATCGGCCCTCCACAAAAACATCCTCTAAGCTTGATCCTGATGGTTCCGAGAACATCGAAGAGGATTGATGCGTCTCTAGTTCACAGAGCAGCTCCTGGGCACGGTTTATTGATTTTGGTTCATCAGATCCTAAAAGCTTACCCCGGAATATGTCATCGAGGACTGCTTGTGCCTCAGCATATCGTGTTTGCTTGATTAAGCATAAGCCCAAGTTGCAGGCCTTGTTGGCATCTGGGTCAATAGACTGAGCTTTGCGGTATACAACTTCCGCGGCCAAATAGTTTCCTTTCTGCATGTATGCCCAACCCAAGTTTCCCTGCATCAAATGTTTGTAAAATCAGCTGACTTCGATGACAACTCTACCCCGACACAACAGAGAAAACATAAAATTCAGTCCACACAGAAACTTGACAGCACAATATCAGAAGCAGCAGAGAGGATTAGAGAAATATGATACCAGTATCCGAGAAGTCTCTTGTTTGACAGTAACCTGGAACTTTCTTCCATGAGAGCGTGCAGTCTTGGTCGCCTTCCCATTGAAGGCCTCTCCTTGGTGAATCATCCGGAGCTTCTGTTTCAATAGCTCTATCTGCTCCTCAACTTTTCCACATTTCTGCGAAATATATCATAGATATCATTTTATCATCAAAAAATTGTCACAGGACAGGATAAATGACGCAAGCAGGCAATCTCTTCTCATAAAACTTCTTCAAAAAGAATCTGAATATTCTAATCAAATTGTCGAGCTATATAGCTACCTTGTACAAGTCAATGAGGACATTATCTAGAGATTCCTGGGCTTGCTTTGAACAGCGATCTCTAAAAGCCTTTACAGCTTCAATTGCCTCCTCTGCCCTGTCTTGCTGTTTCATAACCACTGCCATGTCTTTGAGAGCACTATCCACTCTATCTCCAGCATTTATCGCCTTCCAAAACAAAGCTATTGCTGCTCCAGGATCCTTCTCAACTAGCTGCGCATACATAGAGAAGACACGACACAAGTTTTAAGACGACAAGACAGAGCACCTTAAAGTCGAACTGACAAATGAAACAATCAACGGAGACTCCAAGGGAACACAAAAGGAAGAAAATTTAATAGCTTGAAACGCATCTAGAAGGCCCTCACAGCTACAAAATTACCTTTATAAGAAATATTACTTGAAGACCTTGTACTAATTGCAAACACATAAAGTTTCTTTATTTAGACCTTATACTAATGGCAAACACATTAAGTTTCTTAATTTAGCAACTAGAAACATAAACCCAGCAGAAAAAAAAATTCAGAAATAGATTAATTCCTGGACTGGAAGGTATTTAGATCCAGATTAAGTTAGTTTACATTAGTTCAAATAACATTATAAAAAAAAAAATTAATGGTTTTCAAGATTATCCAAGGATTATTATCTATTTAATTTTATCAATATTTTATTATCCAATGATTACACCGCCTTTAAAATACTGACAACAACAATAATAAAAATTACTGATATACTTCCAAATTAAGAAACAAACATAAATCCAAAAATAGAAAAACCCTATCTTAATTCACTTTATTTTTGGATCCAAACATAGAAACCAGATATTGTATCTTCATACCATGATCAAGGTCCAGATCACTCCACCAGTACTGATTCAGTGTAATGAGACCCCATTAAATGATCAAAATTCCACTCTTGCTTTATTTATTTATTTTTAATATGATAAAAGGGTGCAACATCACACCCTTGATCAAAACCTAAAACTTTCCAGGAAAATGACTATTTGCAACGGGAAAAAAAACAAACCCAACTCTCCAAAAGAAAAGCGAAAAGCCTAAAAAAACATAAATTGATATCAAGAAGTGGAAGAAAATAGCGAGCATCAATCACTCTAAATCAACGTTATCCATGTACCTGAACATGCTTGGCTCTAACATAAGGACTATCACCAGGAGGAAGTTTATGAAGGACATGATATGGAGCTGCTTCTGATCCTTTTCTTTGACTACTCATTCTTAATGTTATCTCTCCTTGAACTTTTAAGATTACCTTTCTTTAGAAATAAACAACTGGGCTTTTATTCAGAATGGAAGCAAGAGATTTCTCAGTGCTAAAGTGTCTTCCACTGCCTTTTCTTCTACGGAGACCGGAGAGGTCAAGGTGAGAGCCGGCGGGGATCACTCCTATAAAATGAGAGAATTCAACAAGATTGGTGAACATGGACGTGGAGTGTGTCTTGGTTCATTGCGAGTTGGATTTGCACTGCGTACTTGATTAGTTGTTATCTCGCCACGTATGGATTTTCGCCACTTGGCACGTTATGACATGCCAACGTGCTACCATCCTTTTCGATTGCTGGGATTTTAAATCACAGGACAGAAGGGTTTTTCCCCCCTGCAGTTCTGTGCCGGAATTCAATTAAAAATTAAAGATGGTATATACGTACCATGCGACATATACGTACCAGCATTACGATACCAAGATAAATAAGATAAAATTCATAACTTAACTTCGAAATACTAAATACATAGTTGTATAAAACTAGCTATAATTTTTTATTAAATTATTGCTTCAGGTTTAAATTCTGTTATGAAATTCTATAGATCTAATTTTATAAAAGTTGGATTTGCTATAACCAACGAAGATTAAAATGTTTTTTAAATTAGATTCATAAATATTTTTAAATTTTAATAATTTTTCTAGTTAATTGCAGATTTTAATTACTTTTTATATTTATTTTTTCATTTTTTTGTTAGATAATTCTTTACCTAGTTAGTGTTCAAGTTTTATAAATTTTAGATTTATTACAGTTTGTATGGTTGTTAATTTTAATAATTATAAAATTAATGAAAATACATGTATAAATATTTATATTAATTAAACAAATTAAAAGAAATGGAGTGCACGTGTCCAAAACATACGTCCGGTGATATAGGGCACCAGATAGTTAATTTCGACCCCAGGAATCCCATAGATAGCCAATTAGGTTCCTTAAACCTATTTTCCTTATCATGAAATGTCAAATTGGATATTGTTGAAAAAGAAATCCTACTAGAAGGTCCCTGTTTTTTTTGTTTTTTGTTTAATGCTCTTTAAATTCTCTAAATATGTTAATTTAGCCCATCTGTCCACTAAACATACTAAATGATGAACTCAATAACAAGGGGCGGAGTCAGGAATTATTTTTAGGGGGCTAAAACTAGAAATCTTTTTTTATGGGGGTTATAACTTAAATTCTACTAGTTTTGGCTCTAAAATTTAAATTTTGCTAGTTTTATGAGGGTTTCATTGTAAACCACTATCTGCGGAGAACTTGGGGGAAGCAACTCCTTTTATTGTTCCATGTTTATTTATATTTAAAAAGAATAAACACCATATCAGTTAATTGACATTATTTATCTATTTTTTATTATTTCTCTAAACTAAATATGTCTTGTGTGAACATAAAATATTATTTTGTGAATAAAAAGTATTTAATAATGTCACATCCAAATACATAGTTAACATTGAAACATGACAAAAGAAGAAGAAGAAGATATATTCAGAAATTGTGGGTTAGTAGAATGAATTAAAAGAAAATGCAAGGGTACGTCATAAAGTATTTCTTTCTTTGTTATTCATTTTAATAATTAGATATTAGGCAATTAAAACATTCAGATAATGTTTTTTAATTTTCTGGTAGTGATGCCATTAAATTTCATTCCAATATGCTTCTTCAACCGCAGGGAAACATGCAAGTCACTGCTGCTCTTCACTTCTATGTAGCATTAATTTGAACAATTAACTGCTGGTTATGGATGCCAAGCTCTGGTGTTGTCTTGTGCTGCTGCTGCTGCTAATTAGCTGCAATCAATAACATGATGCATACAATGCCATTAACTTCTCTTCATTTTCTTCACCTCGTCTCTTTTATGTCAAAGTTTTTTCCCCTATCTATAAATTTGTTCTATAGATTGCTACCTGTCCTTCATGCACCTTCTGGTCTTCTTTTCCTTTCATGGTATAAATTCAGAAATGGATCGCCACCTTGCTGCACATGCCTGTGAAGTTATGAACTCAATTTTCCAAATATGAGATCGTTCTGAAATGTTTGTATGCTAGGCTTATACTTGGAATGTATTGGAGATCTCAAAAGGACTCACCGTGATTAATTTTCCAGATGAACATCAATTAACTTCCTCAGCATCCAATAGAAGTTAGGCCAATCCTTTTTATTTCTGATTTTTCTGTCTGATGATATACATGAAGGTTCCTTCCTTCCCAGAAGATGTGGCAATGGCTCTTATAGATGAGGAGCTTGGTCAGCCATGGCAGAACATCTATTCTGAACTTTCTTCGTCCCCAGTAGCTGCTGGTAGTCTCAATTTCTAAGTTCTATGAAACATAAAATTTAGCCTCTGTTTGCTAGTGTCTGAAGCTTCTCAACTTCAGAATATTTTTTCTGTGGAATTCCTGTGGTAGCATCTCTTGGGCAGGTATATAAGGGTCGGGTGAAAGAAGATGGAGACCTGGTGGCTGTCAAAGCACGGAGGCCGTTTGTTCTTCAGACAGTAACAGTTGATCTATCCATCATAAGGAACTTGGGTTTGGCTCTCTGAAAGTTCCCTCTGGTAGGTTTCCTCATTAATTATCTGAAATTCTGAACCCCTCCTTCCTTTTTGAAGATGAAATGATGAGGAAGGACCTTCCACAGGTAAGTCTGGTAGCTCCAAAACCATCTACTTTTTATGTGCATGTCGAATTCATGTGGAGTCCCTGTTTAGCTTGATCATCTGATAAATTTGGTTAAGCTAGCAATATTCCAACAGAATGGAGCCAAGAAAAATGGGGAAGTCGGAGGGAGTTGCCACTGATGGTGTAGACCTTTACGTACTAGGGCACCATAGAAACATGCAGTGCTATGATGGTTATACCTGCTCCGTTTTAGCTGAAGTTATAGTACAAGTAGAGGAAAGGGTTCTATTCTTCCATTAAAGTTTTGTGCCAGGTCAAAACTAAAATATTGCGATTCAGGTTGTTGGCCAAAGACCCACGAGAAGTCTACATCCAGAAAAGTTCTTCTAACAGAGTGGATCGAAGGAGAAAAGCTCTCACAAAGTACTGAAAGTGATGTTGGATCGCTTGTTAATGGTGGGAGTTGTCATATGCTACCGGAAGCAGGGACTCCACCGATGCCCTCGTACCATGCATCGGCTCCAAGTCCATGAGCACTGCACGAAGAACAAGCCTCCCGCAAGAAGCCTCATTGCATATATATATATATATATATATATATATATATATAAAATCTAACACGTCTATCACTCTCATAATTTTTTATTTAAGAAAAAAAAAACGCATGAATTACTATATATATGCTCACTAAGTGAAAATAGTGATTAAATAGAGAAGATCTAAAAAGAATTGTTAAGTAAAAGGAAAATTAGAAGAAAAAAATTTAATCGAATATAAAAAAATCACTAGAAATAAATTTATTTAAAACTAAATTAAATTGCTACTATAATTCTTCAATTCAGAGAACACTCATTCAGCTGTTCAAAAAGGATTGTTTAAATTATTTAACTTAAATTTTGCTCACCCTGTTATTTTTTCTGTTCTTAAAATAAATATTCTTATAACCTAAAACATCCAACAAATTCAGAAAATCATTTGGTGAGATTAATTTCAAGCAAGTTTTTATGGATATTTCAGCTAATTTGCCCACTAGAAATAAATTTATTTAAAAAATTAAATTTAATTAAACTGTTACTATAATTCTTCAATTCAGAGACTACTCATTCAGTTAGCAAATTACATTATTGATCCACCTAAATCACTTCCCATTATTTGAAATGTGTTTGTCTTTTCTAACTCAATACATTAATCAAATAATAATCAAACAACCAGCTACATGAAATATTTTTCTCCCCATTGGCATTACCATTAACCAAATTTCTTTCGTCAAGATCAAGGCCAGAATTATACTAATTATTCATCGAGAATGAAGGCTCGAACCCATTTTAACAAAAATATACTGCTCGTGTCCAAATGGATTAACATCCACCTAGAATGTATGATGCAAACGGGAGCTCAAACAAGAAACAAGAGGATATACAGAATATTTGGTCTAAATAGTGTTATCACACCAAGAACCCTAAGTCTTGATTTTTTGTTTTGAAAAACATGTCTGATAAGTTTTGCCTCCTTGTGGGGTTTATGAGTTCTTAAATAGGTACAAGACTCATCTTAAGGAGGAAAAATATAACCCCTAAACAAAAACGAAGACTACCAGAAAATGTGAAAATAACATTAAAATAATAAAATTAACTTAAATAAAATCTTTAAATACTATTTACGAACTTTTTAAGACTCAGCTAATTAGAATGAGTTAAACCTCTTGTAGATTTGGGAATCTTCTAGTAGAAATTTAATTCTAATCTAATAATTAAATAAAAAAATATGATTTTTTAATATTACTGAGGCATAACCAACTTGAGTTTAGGATTTGTTTTTTTCATAGAAAATAATTTCTTTATTATTAGAAAAGTTGGTTAATAAAAAATACTTTTCAATCAAATAAAAATTTAATTTAGTTTCTAGAAAAATATTTTCACTTCATTTTAGATGAAAAATACTTTTTAAAAGTTATAAAAAATTCAAAAATATCTTATTATTGATTATATAAAATTTGATTCTTAATATTTTGAATATTATATATTTTATTTTGAATCTTTTTCTCTCTCAATTCCATTCCTTTGAATTTGATTTTTATTTTTTAATTTTTATTTTTTTTCTTATTCTTTTCTTCATTAAATTTTTTATTTAATAGATTTGATCCTTTTTTTATTGTTATTTTTTATTTGAAATAATTTATAAAATTATATTTTTTTTTAATTTTATTATTTTTTGACTTTTTTATTGATCATATTTGATCTTCATTATTTTGATTATTAAAAACCAACCAAACACAATAAAAAAAATATTATTAGGAATTTTGAATTTTAATTAGACATAAATAGAATATGTTTACCAAATTTCCTCTTTTCTTATGGTTCTTTTGTAATGATATACTCTATTTCATTAAGGTTTTGATATTTTTTTAATGATATCATGTTAATAAAAAAAATCTAAAACAATATTATTTCTTTTTTTTAAAAGTAATGACCTGCCTAATATAAAATTAGAGTTTTGAGCTGAGTCAACTCTTAAGTTAAGTCTTATAATTATAAAAACAACAAAAACACTTAAACAATTCACTTTAGCAATTCATTCCGACAAATTATTTCTCATCCTTAAAATTTTTTATGAAAAAATTACAGTTTTTAATGCATAATTTCATGATAAATTTTTCAAAATTTATTAAGGAAAGAAAAAAAATCAATGAAAAAGGATCAAAGTGTAAAGTAAAAAAAAAATTTATGACCAATCTCAACTTCAGAAGACAAAAGTTATGCTTGAGAGTAGAGAAAAAAGGTCATTGAAAAAATAACGAATAAGAAAAAAAACTATTAGTTTATCCTTATTTTAGCAGCAGCAACAACAACAATAAAAATTTAGTGTTAATAAGTTTCATTTCATGAGAGAGATTTTATTGAGATGTTTTTTAACTTAAAAGGGTAAATCAGAATTGAAAGAGAAAAACTTTTTTTGATTTGATCTTGTGTTTTTGATGTTTTTAGATTTTGTTTTGATTGATTAATTGGTTTTTTTTAGGTTTTAAAAACAATTATTAGGTGTTTTAAAATTAAAATAAATTAAAAATAATTTTTGAATTAAAAACTCTTGCTTTATTTTTCAATCACCCTTCAATGTCAAAATTTGGAAGATAATATATCATTTGTTTTTTTTTTTAAATAAAGGTGAATGATATCTCATCTGTTTTTTTACTTGAATAAAAAATTAAAAATTACATGTAATAAAAAATAATTTTAATTAAAAATATATTAAAATCATAAAAAATATTTTTAAAATTTAATTTATTATTTTTTAAATAAAAATTATTTTAAACCGTTGAAACAAACACATGTAAAGCTATTGCTAGATGGCCATGAAACCATCTCTCCTGCCAAAATTCTGTTATGTAAAGAGCGAAGTTAGAATTAACCAGTACAACAGCCTATTCAGAGCACCCGGCCATTTATCTTTCACCATGTGTCATCTTTTTCAAGCCTCAACATCATTCACTTGTCAACTTAACTAATTCTGTCATAACAGAAATAACCGCACTATTAAAGTCCAAATTTTGGTGCTCCTCTCTCACGCGCACATCAAGAACTCATTCGCTTTGTCTTTCTCCCCCTACCAGTCTCTATCTCTCTCGCAGAATCAAGAAGCCACAAAGCCATTAATTCCTTCATCAATGGCTGACGAAGATAACACTCAAAGTGATCAAGAAATGCAGGATCCTTCATCAATAGCTGACGAAGATAACACTCAAACTGGTCAAGAAATTCAGAATCTTGTTATGAAACTGGATGAGCACTATACAAACTTAGAACAAAAGAGGCAGGTTTTTGAGAATTCAATTGGATCAGAAATCGAAGTCCTCAACAAAGATCAAAATGAAGCCAGGAAACTAAGGCACAGTCTTCTTTATGGATCTGATGATATAAGCAGCAATCTTGAAGCTGCAAGCCAGAACATCGCTAATGTGAAGCAATGGCTGAATGAGAACGCACTGGACAGTGAGGACGAAGAAGATCAGGGGTAAAATAGAGATCATAGTTCCTCTTAAATCATACGGGTTATATTAGTGACCATAAATCATATGTTTGATATCTTTTCAGTGCTTCCAGCAATAATTTCTCTGTGCTTATTGTTGATGATGATCGTACTATTCGAGAAACCAATCGGCGATTCATGGCGTTAGCCGGGACACAAAAGCAGCTAAGAATGGAATTTCAAGAGGCAAAGAATGGGAAAGAAGCTGTATATCTTCATCTTGCTGGGGCTTCTTTTGATCTCATTCTTATGGACAATCAAATGCCCATCATGACTGGAATTCAGGTATATATTTTTTGACCAGCTTCAACCTATTAATTTTTTTCAAAACCCCATTTGTAGTTTTTTGATAAAATTGAATAAAGAAAGATTCTTCTTTGTTTTCTTGATAACTCATAATATAAGACCCCCTAAGTTTTGGTCTGGCCTTGAAGCATAGAACTCAATGAAGTTTTGGTTTATCCTTGAAGCATAAAACTTTAAATGGTTCTTCCTGTATAAAAACTACAAATGCTAATTAATGTCGTCATATACATTATATATGATATTTGCATCTGGTCCTGATATTATATATGGTATCAGGCAACACAACTGTTACGCAAGATGGGTGTTAAGAGTCGGATTGTAGGTGTGACTTCTGAGCCCGACCGACAAGCTTTCATCGATGCTGGCCTCAACAACTGCATTCAAAAGCCACTGAACCCTGGAAAGATCGTTGAATTCCTCACTGTTTCCAAAAAGCGAAGAAGGACCGATACATCACAAGCTTGAAAGTTTTTGGGTTTCCTTGGTCTCTGCTAGTTTTTTTTTTCCCCAAGGTCCTTTGATGTAGAGATGAACTCTGTGAATAAAATTTTTGACTCGCTAGTTATTCTAAGAAGATAAATAAATAGTTGCGAGAACTAATAATCGCTGCGCTTCAAGCTGAATATTAAGTGTTGCTTGCATAGCTTGCTGAAAGGAATTGAGACCAGAAGTGGTACAAATTGTTAGAAATTCTTTCACGTTTTTTGTTCTGATGTTGATCATTCAGCTTCTTAATTGGTCATTACAAGCTTAGATTTAGCTCCTTAATTTGTTTTTACTGTATTTGATATGGATGAATGTGATGGGCTACAGATTACCGCATGCCTCCTGAGATTGGATTTTTCTCAGGTGCTTTGGTTGATTGAAACCACATTTTTTCTATATTCTGCTGTGCACCTCTGCTTTCCATCTTCACTTTCTCAACCATCTCCACAGCTATAACTTCTCTGCTTTTCCTCTCTGGGGACTTGTTTTGGCGACAATTGACCAAAGCAACATCTTAATGGTCGGCATGGTTTTACTTACTAATTCATGGGCATGCAATTTTTACATCTTAATGGTCGGTATGATTTGACATATAGCCTGATAACAATTTTGATTTCAAAAGAACTGTATTTTTGGATGATCTTGTTATGTGTTTAACTCATAATAATATATTGTAAATGTGTGTGTGTGAGGTGTTCTAATATGACAAAAAAATATATATATAAAAAAAGAAGAAGGTAAATTTGTAGTTGTAATAAATGAAATGTCATACTATGATTAAAGGATATGATTGTATCCTTTGGCATAATTTGGGTATCTTTGGCATAAGTCTCACTTAAAGGATATGATTAAAAACATTCTAAAAATTTAGGACAAAAATGTAAAATTACATGTAGTTTTGCCCCCGCTGTCTGGGGCATGGCCTCCGTGCTTGTCCAATAGCATCTAAAATTACAATTGTTAGGCTAACTCGCGGGAGTTGGCCATGAAACTAACTTTCCCGCCAGTATTCAATCATATAAGGAGCGAAGCTAGAATTAACCACTACAACAGCCTATTCAGAACACCCGCCCATTTATCTCTCGCCTTGTGTCACCGTTTCTCCATCACCTACTTGTCAACTTAACTAATTCCCTCTTAACAGGGATAACCGCTCTATAAAAGGCAACATTTCGGCTCTCCTCTCTCACACGCACATCAAGAACTCATTCCCTTTGTCTTTCTCACCCTCTCTGAGTCTCTCTCTCTCAGAATCAAGAAGCCACGAAACCATTAATTTCTCCATCAATGGCTGACGAAGGTAACACTCAAATTGATCGAGAAATTCAGAATCTTGTCAATAAACTGAATGAGCGCATTGCAAAGTTAGATCAAAAGAGAAAGGTTTTAGAGAATGCAAAGGGGTCAGAAATCAGAGCACTCAAGAAAGATCGAGATGAAGCCTGGAAACTAAAGTCCAGTCTTCTAAATGAATCTGGTGATACAAGACAGGAGATCGCTAATGTGAATAACTGGCTGGATCAGAAGACACTGCTCAGTGGTGACGACCAAGACGAGGGGTAAAACAGAAATCATTGTTCCTCTTAAATAATATGAACTATATCAGTGACCATAAATCATATGTTTGCCATCTTTTCTATGCTTGCAGCTATAATATCTCTGTGCTTATTGTTGATGATGATCTCACTGTTCGAGACACCAATCGGAGACTCATGATGACAATTGAGACACAAAAGCAGCTTACAATGGAATTTCAAGAGGCAAAGAATGGGAAAGAAGCTGTTTATCTACATCTTGCTGGAGCTTCTTATGATCTCATTCTTATGGAAAATCATATGCCCATCATGACTGGAATTCAGGTATATGTTTTTTAACCATCCTCAACTTATTAATGTTTTTTCTAAACCCCACCCCCATTCTTCGTTTTTTTTAATAAAATTGGAAGAAAGAAATATTCTTCTTTATTTTCTTGATAACTCGTAATATAATGATAAATTTTTACGAACTTCTGCTTAAGAACCACTAACTTAATTGGTAGAGTGAAAAGGAAACTTGATCTTTGTGAAATACATCGGAACTCAATGAAATTCAAAGTTGATCCATCATGATTCTGAGGCTATTTTGGTTTTATCTTGAAGCATAAAATTGTAAATTTTGCTTCCTGTCTAAAAGCTTCAAGTGCTAATTAATGTCGTGATATACATTATATATGATATTTACTTCTGATCCTGATCATATAAATGTCCGTGTCAGGCAACACAGCGTTTACGCAAGATGGGTGTTAAGAGTCAGATTGTTGGTGTCTCTTCTGAGTCTGACCAACAAGCTTTCATTGACGCTGGCCTCGACAACTGCATTCAGAAGCCACTGGATATTGCAAAGATCACTACATTCCTCTCTGATCCCAACAAGCGAAAAAGGAATGATACATCACAAGCTTGAGAGTTTCTGGGTCTCCTGTGCCTGTGTTAGTTTTTTTTTTTTTTACAAGGTCCTTAATTTGATGTAGATATGAAGTCTATAAATGAAGTTTCTGACTAGCTAGTTTTTCTAAGAAGATAAATACATAGTTGTAAGGACTTATAATCCAAAGCTGAACAAGGAAGTGTTGCCTGCATTAGCTTAATAAATGGAATGGAGGCCAGAAGTGGTCAGAATTGTTAGTGCTTGTTTTCAAGTTTTTGTTCTGGTGTTAAGCATTCAGCTAATTCTTAATGGGTCATTACATGCTTAGATTTAGGTGTTGCAAAATGAATCGCTTCCGCAATGGCTTTCAGTAATGATTACCATGTACGGAGCTGACCCTTCACATAAAGTGCTTATTTATGTTCTTCAGCTTCATCGATGATCTGATTATGCTCTACGTACTTCTCTCAATTCTCCTTTCCCACTAGATCAAGGCATTTTTCCTGCACCAAACGTAAAGTGTTTTATATATATATATATATATATATATATATATATATATATCTTTAATTTCTAATTATAACAATTAACTGAGAAAACAACAATATTTTTCCTTCAAGTTTAACCACATGATCATGCAAGGCAAAAAATCTCTCAAGCATAACTTGCGGAAATAAATAAATATATTTTTAGATATGCCTCGAGAATTCTACTCAGTTATTCAGTATACACCCTCCTTTATTTAATGGTTTTCTACCAAGAATCACCCGCATTGTGACCAGTCACAACTTCTTGACAGAAATAACAGCTATTGAAAACCATAAATTTAGCGCTTCTCTTTCGCAGAACACTCATTCAGCTGTTGAGACAGAAAAAAGATTACTAGAATTTATAAATCAAAGGGATTTGTGTTTAGAGAATCCTTGAGTTTTTTGAATCATGGTTAGAACTAGTATTTAGAATGCTGGTTGGTTTGATCTCATCTTTATTACAACGATTGCCTTTCTGCAGACCACCATACGTCCAGAATGTAGGTGTCGCTTTGAGAATAGCTGCGCCTCCTTGGTCTGTGTTAGTTTTTTTTTTTTTTTTCAAGGTCCTTTAATGTAGAGATTAAGTCTATGGATAAAGTCTGACTAACTAGTTATTCTAAAAGTCTCTATTGCAAGCAATACTGGTAGAAATTGTTAGTACTTCTTTGATCTTTTTGTTTTGATGTCGATCATTCAGCTTCTTAATTGGTCATTACAAGATTAGATTTAGCTTCTTAATTTGTTTTTACTGTATTTGATATGGATGAATGTGATGGGCTACAGATTACTGCATGCCTCTTGAAATTGAATTTTTCTCAGGTGTTTTGGTTGATTGAAACCACATTTGTTCTATGTTCTGCTGTGCACTTAAAAGGTGACTGATTTACTTTGCATATTTTGGCTACTTTTCTCTTGAGCCACTAATGTTCCTAAATGATTCGCTGTTGCTATTACATGAATTATAACAACAGTAAACGGAGTTCATTTCCATTTGGCGTTGTAAGTAGCAAGCAAAAAGTTTGCTGCTTCATTGCCATCATCGGTTTGTGCTCTCTTCATTTTCACTTTCTCAACAATCTCCACAGTTATAACTTCTCTGCTTCCTCTTTGGGGTCTTAGTTTTGGAGAAAATTGACCAAAACAACATCTTAATGCTAATTTGCTTTAGGAGGAGGAGCTAGGGCTATGTAACACATTTTTTTTAGTAGCCTAAGAAGAAAACTGAGTTCATACTTCATAGACTTCATAATCCCGTATAAATTAGCCTATGTCTATTCAAGCATGACAGAATAAAGGAAAATCAACCTAATAGTACCATATATTTTAATTTTTTATTATTAGAAATAAATGAAAATCAACCTAATATCCTGGAAAATCAGCTGTTGCAGCTTTGTTATTTACCATCTGCTTGAACAGGTACGCAGAGCAATGATCCCTGCAGTTCTATCTTTCTTGATATAGACTAGTACTACTCCAGTTGTTACAGTGACATACTAGACATTCGAGTTGACTAGGGCTCAGGATATCAACGAGATTGGCCAGGATTGAGTAACAGCACACGAGGCATGCCAGTTTATGTTTTTGACTTAAACTAAACAAAAGAATTCAATCGGAAGAAAAAAATTGGAAGATGGAATTTTATTAAAAAAAAATATTTGATATTATTATTAAATTAAACCCCACATGTTATCATAATTTGAATTTTAATTTTATGATTGAAAATGCAGGAGTGATATTACAAAAATACCTCATTTATACTAAGTCTCAAAACATATATATTATAAAACAAATATATTTAAGATTCACATAATATTTTATAATATTTCAAATATTTCTTAAAACCAATAAAAAAATTCATAATTCAAAATGCTTCTTACAATAAATAAAATACAATCTTTGAAACAAAAATCTAAACTTGAATGAAAACAAAATAATAGTGAAGTGTTTAAAATATTAAATCATAAAAAATAAAAATAAAAACCTTACAGAAGCAAGCAAGGCACATTAACAAGTAGTAGGAACTCTCAATCAAAGATTAACTTATTAATAAAAGTTTAGACCTTAAATAATATTAAAATGGAGGGACGAGTTCAACCAACTCAGTAAAAAATTAACATTTAATATATATGTCATCTATGTATAAGTATAAGGACTGAAACATATACATATATGCACACATTTATGTTAAACATAATAGTATTTTGTAATGAAATACATGTTAGATATCAAACAAAGCCATAGGCTTAGATAACAGATGTAACCCTAAAGTTCTGATAATAGATAAGGTTTGTAGCCTCGGTCACTGTAAGAGAATCAGTCGTTACAAACTAATGTCTCTCTCATTATCAAAGTATTGAGAATATTATATGCATATAAACTTACTATTCTCTGTTAGCATAAAGTTACTAACAAGTATATCGATATCAAAAAATAATAGATATTTGCATGGTTATCAAAGCAAATGAATGTTATATTGAATAGAATTTAATTCAACAAAATATGAGTGCAAAATCACGAATTGATAAGTACTCAAAAAATAAAATAGCATATATAGATATTTAAGAATTTATCAATTGTACTCATCGTATAATCAACATACATAAATATTTATATTATATATATATATTATATATATATATATATATATATATTAAAAAATATCTCACTCACCTGAAAAAATTGAGCAAAAAAACATATGCAGAATTGGAGATTACTAAGAATCGCTAGTAAAAATGTCAGCAAAACCTATAATGACTATGGAAAAACACTAAAAAACAACTTAAAGCAAAATAACATAAAAAACTGAAATTGTAAGCTTAGAAACCAAAATGCAATTATAAGTCAAGCTGGCTCACTCAATTGATCTCGAACAATATCTCAAATTGACCGAACCTAACAAGCCTAATTAACTCTTATTATTGGTTCAACCGATCAACTATCACCGTAAGTTAGTTAGTTGATTGAGATTTTCAGAATTTTTATATGTCAATCTTTAATTCTACAAATCCTAAAAACAACAATTTGTTCTTCAAAACCCAAAATTACAAACATCTAATTTGTTTGTTTAAGCCAACTAACACCTTGATACATCAATTAAAACTCTTAAATCTTTAAATTATTAAATCATAATAAAAACCTTAAACTCTTTTTTAATCCTTTAGCTATCAATTTTCTAATAAAAAAAGGAGCCTATTGACCTTTCTTAAAATATAAAAGCTTAAGTTTAGATAAAGCTGAGTTCTTTGATATATTAAAAAAAAAAGTTACTAGAGGAGTGGAAAAGAGAAAAAGAGACAATTTTCTGGCAAAAGAATTTCTTTAAATGCATAGGTTATGTTAGGTTTTTAAGTTTAAGCTAAATTTGAGCTTGGGTTTGATAGGTCAAAATATAAGTCTTATAGATTAACTTTAAAACCTTCAAACTTAACTTTTTATTTAGCCTGAATTTAAAATTAACTTGCATGAGAGTAGACTCTATATGATTCTATTGACTTATTATGGTCAAAAGCAACTTGGATGATTAATAAAATCATAGTTTAACTTTAAAAAAATCTCAAGATGATATTTTTTTATAATATTGAGACAGCAATATATTAAATTGACTCAAGTTTTATAACTTAGCGCGTACAACTCACGACCTAGATCATAGAATTCAATAGGCTTAAAAATTATTTTTTATTTAAAGATATAATAATAAAAATAAACACTCAAAAAAATTAAGAGTCAATCAAATAAAGTATGTTTGTTTGAAAATATAATAACTTTCTAGAAAAAAATTTATAATAATCAATTCAAGATCAATAAAATATTAAAAAATAAAGCTAAAATAAATAAAATTAGAAGGTAAATTTTTGTGAAAAACAATTATGAAAAAATTTAAAAAAAATAAGATGCTTCTTTATTCATATATCCAAGCTCTTTCAAGTGGAGAGAAGAATTGTATAAATAAATAAATAATGTTGAATGTTTATTTGAGGTTTGTTTTTCAGCCAATCGATAATTAACCTTCTTAATTCATTTAGTTGAAGAAAATATAAGGTAAAAATACTTTGATTTTCTCATGGTTTGATCTCAAATTGAATTGTAATTGCGATTCTAATTCACGTTCTTGTTTTTAATTTTATTTTTTTTGTGTTTATTTAGCCAATCCATTAACACACACATAGTCGAACTCCGACCAACTTAATAGAGAATTCATGGCGTTTGCTAACTATGCTGACCCATATATTTATCTTATAAAAAATGTCTTAAATAATTAAAGATATTCAGTATTTAATTTTAATAAAACCCCTGCATTTGTTTGACAAGTTTTTGAAATTGGTGGTTTCATTTCACTAAAATATCAAGAATGGTCGATCTAAATTTTTTTTTATATGGGGGTTTCGAGGTCTTTTTAAGAAAGATTGTGATTGTAAATTGTAATCCTAAAAACAAAGAATATTAGGATCAAAAGCAGCTATCATTTCATTAAGACGTTGAAGAACTTGTAAGAATATTATTATGGATATGGTCTTTTAAATTAGAAATGATATAATCATAAATTTTATTAATTTTTTAACTGTAATAGTAATAAAATTGTAATTTTTGGTTTTTTTATATTTTTTTTTCTTTATACTAGGCATATTTATCACTATTTTTTTCTTATCTTATTTTTTTATATATTTTCCTTTTCCTTTTCTTTTCTTTACATTTTTTTTTTGAAAGAAATATTATTTTTTATTCTTTACCCTTGAAATATTTATAACTCCACATTTGGTCTACTTATACTATTCTTTTTGTTTTTATCCTTGTTATTTTCTAAGTTTTTTCAAGTTTTGTTTTTTATTCTTTGTAATTTGTTTTTTAAAATTTTATACAAAGACTAAAAAAGTTGTGGTTTATTCTATTTTTCTATAACATTATTCTATTTTTCTACTAAGTCAAGAGTTAGCTTGAAATCTTGTTTATCTTTATTAACATATATAATTTTCACTATATTTATTATATTTTAGTGCATAGTGTTAATAATTTCACGGACTAAAGTGATTTCTGTTGGCTGAAAATATGTTTTGTTTCATTTCAAAGCTTGGAACAATCGTTTTACACACACAAAATATGGCAAAATGAAGACTTTTTTAACCAATAAAGAGAAGAAGTTTGGCCAGTGTTTGCATGCCTTCATGTAAATTGTCTAATCGAAATTACCAAGAGAAAATTGTCTAAACGACAGAAGATAACTTCGTCAACTTTGGCCAGCCAAAGATGTTAAGATTACAGATACTACCGCCCATCTTCAGTCATTAGACTTTGTCCGTGAACTTGAAGATGTGGGTTTTGTCTTAAAAAAGAGGGAGAAAATAAGGGTCATCCTTGGACTTTATAAGCCTAAACTACCTTGACTTCTTGACAGAAACGAGATTCATCATCACCAGCCAAATTGCAAGGAAGGTTTAAATGGTGCTGCTACATTACGAGTTACGACAGCTTCCTGCAAATGGATCTGAATGTAATGAAATTATTGCCTGATACAAACACAGAAAGACGACAAAACCAATATTGTAGCATAATTATAAAGGCTGCACATGCGTACAATAAAGGTTCCGTGCCTCTTCCAAATTATAATAACATTTGCTGACAAGGAATTATATCAAGGAAGTAGTTCCTTGTTATGTAATCCAGCTATGGAACAGGGTAAAGAAGGGGGGCAAAGGTGTCTGAAATCATGTCCAATCAATCTTTACACCATAGATGCACAAATCAGCCCTCTCAACAAAGATTCTATATTGCAACTCTCTTTATAATCCTCCTCTTTCTCTCTGCTTTCCTTCTCCACTCACATGCTGCATGCCCTCTGGCCTTGTGCCAGGAAAAGCAAAACAGCGTGAGAAGAAATAAAAAGATCAGATGTCCGTTTCCATCTGTAAGCAAACAGTGAATATGATGCTCACATACACACAAATAGTCAAAAGTTAAAGAACAAACATGTACTACGTCTTTTTACCCATACACACCAATTCACCACCACAACACTATAATGAATGCTGAGAAAAAAAAAAGCAAAAGAAAAACGAGTCTAAGTGGTGGGTGAGGCAATGACCATGATTGTGCCTGTGCTTCTATATCCAACCATGTCTTCCCGATTTCCTGCATACCCCAACGCGCATAACCCCACTTCCAAAAACCAAAATATGGCCATATCCCCACTTTCTTAGATGCAAAGCAATAAACCATAATCATTTAGTGATAACCACCTTATATATTAACATTATTATATACAGGCTCTCTCCTTTTGTTTCTTTTTTTGTTCTGATACTTGTCCATTACTGATAACAGACACAGCTAAAAGGGTGGATATGCATGCTATATCAATACATAAGGAGAACACATACAGCGAGATATATCAAGTTTAACCTCATTGACTGTACTCCTGGCGGCCTCGGGGCAGAACAGGTGCACTTCTTTGGTGTGCTCTTGCTATGTACCTTCAAGAAACTTTATCAACAAAGGTGAAGAAAGCAACAAAACTGAGAGGGGATCCTTCGCAGAAAAGAAAGAATATGGGGTCATGGAAGAAGTCAGTACTTATGAATCAGTACAGGATCATCAAAAGAGCAATGGTGGAAGAAATAGTAGAAGCAGTAGTCTTAGTGGGTCTAATAATGGACCTCGCTTAGAAACTTCTACTCTCAAGAGTAATCTCAAGAAAACTGCTTCTACTACTACAATTGAGGAAAATCAAGCTGGGACAGATCATCAAAAGAGGAAAGTAAGTTGGCCTGATATTGCATATGGCACAGATATTGCTCATGTTCTTGAATTTGAACCGAGGTAAACTTAACCATCCCCTGCTTACCATATTTAGTTTTCATGAATATTGGATTTTGATTGTGTCTGATGATGAATCCCCACAAGCCACGCCATGTTTTTTGATAAGCAAATTATTTCCAATATTATCTTCAACAGTAATAAGGCTGTTTTATCCCTAACTTTAAAAGAGTGTTTAGGCTTAGGCACTATTATGATATGTAGGGCATGGCTGCATGAACAATTTCTAGAAAATGAAGTAATGATGGTTTGTTTTCTCCATTTACAATCTATTCATATAGGCTATTAAGGTTCAGGCAGCTATTTTATTTGCTTTTCTGTTGCACTTCCACTATATTTTACTTTCTCTTTCATAATATCACAGCATCTCTGATGATGGAGAACTTGAAGGAGCAAGGAATTCTTGTGTTTGTACAATTCAATGAACAAGAAATCCTGGCATAGGTATGACACTTTAATTGTTCTTTACTGATTTAAGCAATATTTCAGAATCATATATGTAAACTGGCAAGGCATATTTATATTCCTTGTTTTTCCTTCCCTTCAAAAAATCACTAAATATACTTATGATTAGCACAAAAACGAATCAGGTGCATGTCTTTTATGAGTATAATATTGAAATGTGGAACATGCCTCGAAATATAATCAAATGCAATGCCTTCTGTGAGTCAACAATGCATCTGACCATGAAATGCAAAATGACCGTTGAAGACTTCCTAGTTTCAATGGCAAACGGCACTTGATACAATTGAGATTATACTAAACACTTACCGTATGCTACGATGGTTAACAGCAGCCCCAGCTAGCATCTTTTTTTCTTTTTCTTTCAAATACATAGCATCTCATTGACAGGATGAAATGAACCCTACTTGGATAATATAATTCGATCTAGTTCAGAACCAGAGTTAGAATTCTTAACGATTGTGTGAAGCTGCTGAACTTGCATCATTTGTGTGTGTGTGTTGAGGCAAAGGAAAGCTTTCTGGCCTTTTATGACTTCTACTCTTAGAATTCTTAGGTGTTTGGACAACATAGGTAGTAAAAATAAAAACAGGAAGGCCACCAAAAGGCAGGGGCCCTACCTAGCAAAGCATATGTAGGTGCCTGATCATGACGTTAGCCATCATATGAAGGTAATTTTGTATTTGGGTAATGCACACAAACTTCGATTGAGATTTTTGTTTCAAAGAAGAGGCCTGAATTCAAAACCAATCAGAGAATTGAGAATATGGGTGCCTGCTGAAATTTTCTATATATGTTTTTAGAGCAGGTTGCATGTATCTATGGTGAGTCCATGAGGGTCTGCCTTCAAACAACCAAAAAGCAACGTATCAGAAGTAGCTAATGATCTCTGTGAGGTTCTGGGGATAAATAAAAATCTGAAGGCATGTACACATCAGGAAGAAATATGGCTTCACATCAATCTGTCCTAGGATCAGTTATGACAGTTGTATTGTCAACATGAACAAAATACAACGAATGCATGCTCACAAGAATCAATGTATACACGGAATTAGAACTGTCCCTTTCAGGACGAAGTCCTATCATTTTTAGAAATCCAAAACACTTCGATAAGGAAATTTAAAACACTTGATAACGCCGTATAAAATAATCTGCCTCTTGTTCTTGGAGAACAGTCTTTCTTTTTGAAAAAAGTCCCACTCAGTTTTCTAACAGTTACAATCTTCTCTTCTTGCAGATGGATCTCCTGGTGATGCAATTCTTCAAGAGCATTTCACAGTATTCACATTCTTGTATTTATTAACATAGAATAAGTCCTCTAGAACATTGAAGATAGAAAACGTGTAGAAAACAAAAGGGCTGTGAAAATTTTCGAGGATTCTTTTATTTAATGCTTGCCCATGTTGCACGACTATCGAACCTTGTGAATAGATTTCTAACAAATCCAAGACCAATCGAAACCTTTAACGTCCCTTTTATCATTCTCTGGAAAAATCTGCCCTCCTTCTAGAGCCACCAATGATTCCTTTCTTGGTATGTGGTGAAAAATCATAGCGAAGAAGACACCACTAACTGGGCTTACAGTGTGAAAGCATGGTGGGAGTTCAGGTTTGTGTGGCAGGTAATCGTGGGAGTCGAGGGTGACATTGAAGATCGAAGACCTTGGACTAAAAAGAAAAAAAAACTGATTCAGAAACCTCTCTTCAGTTTTAAATGAAATGAAAGATGGCACTCGATGTACTCGTCGGCTATAAAGGTAACTTGCTGGTTTTGTCAGTAAGGAGTTAACAAATCAATCACATACAGAAGGTAGTGAAACAAATTAATCTAAAATGAAGTTAAAACATGTTACAGGCCAAGCAATTGTTGTAAGAAAGAATCACAATATTTCTTCCTTTCCAACCCCCACAATGATGCACCAAATTTTCTCCCGACTAGGAGGGTGCTTTTTTTTTTCCTCGCATTGTCACAATACCGTGGTCTTATAAGACACTATTCCCTATTTGACATTGTCAACGCAAGTCCCTAATGACCATGATTTTTTGCTTTCTTTGATTTGTTCTTCTCCTGCATCTTCTTTTTCTTCGCTTCAGCTGTAACCCAGGTATACTCTGAAGGAATAGCAAATGGGTCCTGAATGTTTTCTATCCTACTGCTAGAGCCACCAGCAGAGGAGCCAGGGCGTTGGTAAGGGGCTTTTATCCACTGAAACCAAGATGATGTTGAGGACTGCGTGACCAATGGACTTTCCCGTCCCGCAGCTGTAGGACTTGAAGGCGGTGTTGAGAATTCATCCAGTGGCTGTAGTTCTTCAAACTTTGTAAATGTAACCAGTACCCTGATGGTGGGAACTACTGGAATGGCAACCTGGATGTAAACAAGAAGTACTCAGAAAACGTACTCAGAGATTGACAAAACAATAGGACCAAAGATAGAAAAGAAAAAAAATTCAAGCTGCAGCACAAGAAGTGGCAGCATTATCATCCAGTTCTTTTTTGAATGAATTCCAGTCAGTCAAGTAATTTGGTGGAATTGGGCCCTCCTCACCTCTCCCTTTCCCTTTTTTGAAGTGATTTTCTCCAATATCTTACAAAAGAATGTTATCGAGGTGCTTCAAAACTCTACCTTGGTGCAAGGGACTACTGCCAACAAAATATCCTCCAAATCACAATTGTTAAAACTTGACCCAGATGCCAAACTAGTCAACTGGATTTATAGGATCCAGAATAATTTATATGCGTAACAATCAGATATTTATGTGCGGTTTTTAAACATTTTATCTAGCATGGCCTGACATCTGACAGTAAGTGTTAGATGCTCTCTTACCACAAGGCCAGGTTAAAATCCTATTCTGTCATATCTTGGTCAAATGGTATTTCTAAAAATGGAGCTGCGCATGAAACTTCTCAAATTCAAATGAAATTCAGCAGACTAGAGTTACGTTTCAAGTTTCAGCCAAGTTTGACTCCTAGATGATCCTATCAGAAACCTAGACTTGCCAAGTGTCTGGTTAACTAGGTTTCTGGTTTCACCAGCCAGACAAGGCTGGATGGATGGATCTAATAACTATGCTTCTACCTTGCATCTGAAAACAAGTGGCATGTGGCTGGGACCAGGAATAAGGAGACTAAGCAAGCCATGGATATTTGCAAAACTCAAACATGATGATGATGATGATGATGATGATGATGAAATACTGCCTTTTGACTCACTGAAAACTTATCCCGGGACTAAGCAGAGAGAATTCATGAGATTTATCATTTAAGGTAAAATCATCATCTTCTTTCATTCTTCTTCGGGAAGTATTAATTGGTATAATGATGAGCATTTTGCATATCAATACAGAACTTACCTGATTCACCAGAGCAAATCCTTCACCAACTTCAGCCAAAACCACATCAGTATTAGTTGAAGTAATGGGGTCCAATAAATTCCACATTATTGTGTTTTTCACAATACAGAGGATATGATCTATAAAGCGTATCATGCCAACTAGCCTCCCACGAAGGACCAAGCCAACTTATCAGCAGATCAATCAAAGGCTAGTGAAGAGAGTCTCATGTGGCAACTATTTGGGGTATAGGGACATCAATCCGACAGTCGATTCAGCAAGGCAAACATGACACATTAGAGTGCTATATTAACTCCATATATGATATTGTACACCACATGTTGCCACAGGTCATAACTGAGGGTAACTAAAGTGGAATGAGCTATGCTATTCCTTGATTTTGGAACTCCAACCAATAATATCAGCTCCATAACTTAAAGGTAAAGTTTCTTATAATGATATTATGGTGATTGCCAATACTACAAGGACAGACATGTAAAAAATGACAGTATATGCATCCATGTGCATGCATGCTCACGTACACTAACATGTAAACATACATGCATTTCTGTAAATTTAAACATACACACTTTTCTAAGCTCAAGACTGAAGATTGATGCTTCTTCCTAATTCTAAGAATCCTCTGAGGCAGAACAACATTGTTTATCCTCATGCAACAATTCCATAATAGTGATATCCAACTAGGTTGTTGCTCCCTCACTTTCATATTTCTGATTAGGTTCTATTCCACTTGACTTATATATCATTGCAACAATTTGCACTAGAAACTAACCCATTACAAGTATGGTTTTCAACTCACTGGCATTTGAGGTGGAATATATGGTTATGTAATCCAGATCCATAACTAGCCATGAAACTGGAAAACCTAAAAATTTACTGAAGTTTGTTTCCTCATGTTCTCATTGGTATCCAATAAAGAAAACTATTTTAGATTCTCTCAGCCAATTCTTTTTTTTTTCTTTTTCAAGATATTTACACTATACTGCCCCTGCGGGCATGTAATCATTACACACAATGTTGGCACTAATCTACATGAGGTAACAATAATAGTAATAATTCTTTTTTAAGAGACTACTACTACTACTCCAATAACATGGAAATCACCCGTTTTTTCTTTTAAGACAGGAAAAATAAAATATGCATTCCAGATATATAAGCAAAAGAGGCAAGTATGAAGATTTCAATGAAGTAAGAATCACTTTGATTCACCAAAAATCAAGAGATACAACATGATACTATACAAGTTCAACATTTGGAACATTAATAAAAACCTCCAAGCTCTCTTAAATATGCCGATAATGATGACTCAATGCATGAGCAGAGAAAACAGATGAAGGTACAGAGCATAGACTGGAGAAAACAACTAAAATCAAAGAGTCTCCATTGCAGGGTCTTGGAATGATCAGCTTTTCAGCCAGGCCACAAAAGTTCTACAACTTCTATGACTAAACCCCTAGTCTCTGCTGGATCAGCAATTCCCTCTACCCAAAGGACAGAAAAATTACTGTGCACTCCAATATCATGATCACATGACCTTCCCTCAACAGACAAGTATATCAATCAACTCTTAGAGGCTGATCAATCAACGCTCAGAGGCTGGAGATGCATTAGCCTCAAATTAGGTAAAGTTGCCTCAAACACCTAAGCCCAGACATTAGTAAGACAAAACCCTCTTGCACTGTTAACACGAGCATGCACATAAAAGGTATTTATTCAATATGATTTACATCATCAAAAAGACTTTAAAGAGCACTCGATTTTTAGAAAGTTCTGGAGACACGAAAAAACCCTATCTTACCATGCAGATCATAGGGTTATTTGGTATAGAACAACAAGGCCATTATACAAGCAACCTTATCCAGAAAGCAGATAGATAATATGATTGCAAGGGCAGGGCAGCAGTGGATGATGACCTAATCAAACAGCAAGCAAAGATTTCTATAGTAAAACCCAGCTAGGTAGAAGAAACGGCATCATACCTTAACCGGAAAGGTTCCCATCGGAAGTTTAGTTGTCAGCAGCTCTCTTAAGCGACGAATTGCCTTAACCTTGTTTGCAAGAATGTCAAGCAGTGGAAGAAGTTCTTCAGTTTGCAAAGGGAAGTTTGGAGAGAGCCAAAGAGTAGGTCTTAATCCTTTCTTATATTCATTCTCACGGCTTCCTTCCTTGCGACGATTATTGCTCTCAGAACTCACAGAAGTAGATGCCTTGCTATCTCTCCCTTTCCGGTGCTCATCCCTCACAACAATCTCCACAGAATGTCGTCCTGGTTTAGGCTGACTTCCAGATGGAGAGTCCCCTAGCAAATCACTCACCTTCTCATCCACACAAAGAGAACTTCTTGGCGGAACAATTTTCTTCTGCCCTTCAACTTTAGAATCTCGTTTCCTCCAACCACCAAACCACCCTTTCTTTTCCTGCTTAGGCTCTCCATTTATACAACCATTTGCATCTTCAATAGGAATCTCCCTGTGCTCATAACAACTATGACGATGTGCAATAATCCCATCACCATTCTCGCCATTCTCAGAGTTCAGTTCCGACGCATCCAATTTAAGTGCATCTTCCAGTTGCCTTCTTTCTTCTACTGTCAAAATGTCATCGAGTTCCTCACTTTCTGTTTCATTTTCATTGGAAGATGAGAAGAACTCATCATCTGACATAGCCCCTGGGACCTTTCTAGATTTGATGCTAACAACCACATTGTGCATGTCATAGACCTTTGCCTTCCATGAACCCACCATTTCCATTTTCTCCTGCCGCCTCCAAGTCAGCTGTGGCAAAAGAACTGCTTGGGTCACATCAATCCCTGGCCTGAATATATTAGTCTGAGACATTGCAGCCACTTCTTGCCGAACCTCTTCGTCAGTTGCAGGAGAACCAGCACCATCCAAAGCATTCATCACCTCTTTATCCTTGTGTGTGATCATACAAAGCGATCCAGAAGGGACTTTCCCGTCCTCAGATCCATCACCGAGGAAAAGAATACTCTGATCTGAACGCTGAATCCTAAAACCATCGAAACCAGCCATGGTCATATCTGCCCTCAAATTAGCACCCCTCTTCCAAATTTTGTAAGTATCTGAAGGAGCAATCCTCGAGATGAAGGGTATCACAGAACTCTCAAAATGGAATGTTATTTCCATGTAGAAGTCCCTCATCCTTCGCATTGTTCCCACCAGACGAGGCAACCTCCTACACCACTTTGCCCATGCCAACGGCTGGTAATGCCTGACAATAATCATCGCAATCCCTTCCTCTTTATTGCAGATGGCTTCTTGTAGAGCACTCCATCCCTGCTCGTTCTGCAGACTCCAATCTGCACCGGCAACCATTAGCATCTCAGTTGCAGTCTCATCACCCAATTTGACAGCCAAGTGAAGAGGAGTGTCACGGTTTGGTACATCACGCCTATCAATTGCAGCAGCAATTGCTTCAGCCTTCTCTTCCTCGGCCAATGAAATTGCCTCAGTCCGAATCTCAGCTGGATTGCATAGACGGGGAAGGCCAGCTACTATCTTCCTGAGAGTGGCATAATTTTTTGTTGCAATGGCCTTATGCACAGGACTGTGGGCATATTTCGAAATATCAATGCCCGCCATCCCTCAGGAATGTATTAAGATCAACGCGGGCCAAGAATATACACAAACTCAAAACTTCAATTCAATCATCCAACAATAGAACTCGATAGAAATCACTGATAAGCAATGCCCCAGATTAGAACCTACAAACAGAAAATAACACTATCAACTATTAGCAGTTATAAACAACTGAGCTTCTACCATATGAAATAGGTCCAGTTCACAATTATTCACCGAGAACAGAATATAATTAATATCTTTCAGACTTTCCCAGAACAGAAGAGACCCAGCTCAAGTTACACCCAGATGGCACAAGAAAAACAACGGAAAAAGAATCAAACTTGCAGCAACTACCAAGAAGCAAAAGCAAAGAATCTATTAGTGGGCCCAAAGCACAAAAGAAGAAGATCCGAGAAGCCAAGAAAATCTCACCTTCTTCTAACTTCTTTCTTTCTTTGCTCTCTTCCACTCTCAAAGAAACCAAGATTCTCCAAAAGAAACTCTCAAGCCACCAAAACCCCACCTCTCTCTCTCTCTAGAGAGATCCTTGTGATCCAATCCAGATCAGACAAACCTAAAAACATGCATGTGGGGGTGTGTGAAGGAAAAAAAAAGGTTTAAAAAGAACCCAAGAAAGATTTATACTTAATTTATAGTATTAGAAAGAGCACAAGTTGAGGAATCTGGCAAAAGAAACGGATAAAAGACACAAGATTTAACAAGGGAATTCAAGAAAGTAACAAAACCCCATTATCCAACCAAACACCCCACGAAATAAAATACTGGGAATCAAAGAAAACCAAAAAAACCAAGACTATACTCTGTAACTTATATATTGCACACAAGGGAGAGGGAAGAATCAATATACAATGACCGCTACAAGTATTATTATTTTTGTTTTTTTTTTGTACGAGTATGAAACAGAGAAAGAGACAGGTGGGTCTTTGAATGAGAAATAAATTGCTAATCAATGTTTTTATTTATTTTGGAGCTGGATAAGAGGGGAGGAGTAGAGAGAGGGGGTTTTCTTTTTTTTACATTTGAATTTATTTATTTTTTTAAATAATCGTAACGTTGCAGTAACCAAAGATTTGATTTTTAATTGTATGTTAAGAGACTGTGGTGATGATGAAAGGGAAACACAGAGACGGAAATGTAAGGTTGGTCAGAGAAAGACAGAGTCCAAAATGGAAAGGCAGCATGTGAAGCAGGAGACATGGAACTTGCTTTCCTGTTTCTTTCTTCTGTCTTTATTATTAGTGTATTTATTAATTAATGATTTCTTTAATTGAATTTATATGGGATAATGAGGTGCTGTTACTCTGTTCATCTGTATCGTCCTCCTTTGTAATAAATTAGTCATTAAACAAACATGTGAACCAAAGACAAGTGGGTTCATCATGATTAGGCTGTTGGGCAAGGATCAGGTAAAGGTAAAGATTTATAATTTGTCCCCAAAATCCTCTAAAGAAACTGTAAGAATCCCTAGGGCTGATATATCACAGTTGTCCCGACGCTTGCAGATTTTCAGTATTTGATTGGACTAGATGAAAAATAAATCCAGTAGGGAAAATGTTAAATAAATGGTATTGTCATGTTATGGACTCAATTATGAAACTCGAATTAGCTCCTTAGGCAGGCAGGGTAGTGCGGATTAATTCAAAAAATATTGGTAAAAAAATAAATAAATAATATTTAAAAAAATCAAATTATATTTTGTATAGATAATAAATTGAATCATCCGGTTAATTAAATCATCTTGGATTAATTTTTACCAAATTAATTTAAAAATTAGTTAAGATTAAGTTAATAAAATTTTAAATTGATATATTAGATTGGGTTTAATAATATTATCATGAAATGCCATTAATATATCATAAATATCATTTATTTTGGATATAAATATTTGATTGAATTGATTATAAAATATACTCTCTTTTGAGAATTATAGAATCGGTTTCATAAAATTTTAAGGCTATTTCAACAGACAATAATAAAAGAAAAAAATTAGAGCCACATGTTGGTTGACAAAAAGGTCTATTTTCGTTTTTTAATTTTATTAATCTTGAAAAAATACTTTCTTAAATGCGTCAGAATATTATTAGAAATATATAATTAAAAAAATAGAAAAAATGAAATATAAATTAACATATAAACTGATCAGATGTGCTTTTAATCATGAAAAACAAAAAATTATCAACGGTACCCTTTAACGAATAAAAAAAACATTATATAAATTTCCAAAAACTCGTGTCACCAGCTTGGCGCATACTTTTTCATTCTAATTTGATGGGCATTCATCCACCTCCAACCAGCCCGATCAGATCACGGGCTCTACTTCCCCCGCACCAAGCAGCAAGCGTTGGTGACCTGTAAACCATGGCATTATCAAGGCTAGAGGTACATCTCTAGAAGCGGTGTGCCTTGCCGTTAATTCAGAAGCAATTAATTTTGTATCGAATTGAATGAATATTGTATGACATTGCACCAAGCAGTTTAAGCGGCGTGTATACATTATTTCATTTCAATATTAAATAAAATCAATTTAAAAAAATAAAAATAAAAAACTTAAATTAAGTTAACAAATCAAATACATGATTGATTATAAAACTATGATAATTTTATAAAATAAATTAAATAAAATAATAAAAATAAACTCTCAAACAAACTAAATAATTAAAGTAGAAGCCAGAGAAAAAACATTATAAACAAAATCAAATTAACTTATATTAACTCAAATAATATTAAAAAATAAATTAAAAATTAAAAATAATTTAAAAAAAAAACAATAAAAGATTGATAGCTAATTTTTAAAAATTTTAACCTGGATCATAAGACCAGGATTATTTCATGGAAGACAAACATAAAAAAAATCATAAACTAAAACTTTTAATGAATAAAAATTAAAAAAACAAAACAAATGGCATGTAAAATAATGAGAATCAAATATGGTATAGAAACTAAATAAAAAAATAAGTGCTTAAATTAAAAAAATCAAGAAAATGTTAAAAACAAAAAAAAATAGTCACAATAATAAAAACCAAATTAGATACAAAAAATAAATGAAATAAAATATCGAGAGATTAAATTAAAAAAAACCATAAAAGTGATAATAAAAATATAAAAAGATAGAATGAAGACCAGATTGGATACATAAATTTAATAAAAAAAATAATAAAAAAAAATAATGATCAAATTGAATATAAAAATTAAATAAAAAAAAAACATAAAGAAATGAAAACAAATAAAAAACCCTTTAACAGAGTAAATAGTAATTAAAAAATTTTAAACTAAAATCATTATAAATACAAACTTACAATATATATTTAGTTTTTTTGAAGAACTGATGTGAAATTCAAAAAAAAAATTCATTAAAACTCCACTGTTTGCTTTATTGTGCACACGTGCTTGATTGTTGGGAAGAGGATGGCAAAATCCTTTGAATATCACCGTCTAAAATGGTGTTCGATCGTCAAGAGATGTCATCCAGAAATATAGGTGTTTCTCACTCATCGTTGTATGTCTAACACATGTCAACTATTTTTATTATTTAATTATATTTATTTTTTAAAAAGAAATAAATTATCCTTATTCAAATTGATTATAACTAATAAACGAGGATGAATATATGAGAATACATATGAATACTAGTTTTAATTTTTTGCTTGTAAAAATAATGTAGCAATTTCATTATGCAATCATGCAATTAGGATGTTATAAGACCAAAAAGCTTATAAACCCTGTTTTTTGTTTTTTATTCTAAAGACATGCAAGTTATTTTACTGTGCATCTGAGATATCAAAAAAATGATTTGTTTCTGATTGATATGACAATAACAACTTGTCCTTACAAAAAAGATAATTTTACACCTAGTAACTAGCTGAGTGATTTTGTTTAAGAATGACAAAACATTCATTTCATTGCTCTAGTTTGTAGTACATACACGGTTATTCATTAACTTTTTTTTTTAAGTAGCTATTTAACTCACACTTCATCCTAACTTGAATAATTTATCTAGCCAAAAAAACTAAATATACAATTTTTCCCAGTATATTTTTTTGACAAAAGGAATCATAATAATTAATTGAGAAGTTTATGTATGCATTTAATAAAATAAAATAAATTTATATATCTAATAAACACAAAAAAAATATGTTAACATGTCTATTCCACTTGCTTTGTTGTGGACAGTTTTTTTTTTTTTCAAAGAAAAAGATGAATGTCCTTAATTTTGTAAATGTAAGATTCAACTTATTTTCTCAAAAAAATAAAAAATAAAAAATAAAACAATATTGTAAATGTATTTTATTATATCATGATTCTTTCAATTAAAAAAATATAAAGGTATTATTTACAACAGGTGAAATAAAATTTAAAATGTACAAGCTGATAAAAATAAAAATGAGATGATAATGACAATTAAATTATAAATTAAAACATAAATAAATATGATATTTAACCTTTTTAATGCATATGGTTTTTTTCTATCTTGAAAGTTACTTTTTCTTATCAGGAATAAATTATTTTTTTATTTTTTTTATTTGTATAAAAAATTTAAAAAAATATAATAGAATTAGAATAATTTTTTCGAAACATTAAATACATGCAAAAAAAAAAAACCATTACTTAAAAATAAACAAATAAACACTATTTCAAAAACATTAGAAGGATAGATGTTAATATAAATATAAATTAAAAAAATATTTTTAAATATAAATATATATATAAAAAATATTATTCGACTTAGAAAACGAGGCTTACATGCTTGCCTCGTTTTAAAAAGGACCCACTTTGTATGGTGGGTTGTTTTTTTATTTGAAAATTACATTAAATTTCTTGAAAAAAATAAATTTAGTGGGCTTGTTGCCTATTTTATATCATATTGTTGCCTATTTTATATCATATTTTATCCACATTGATAGCTGAAAATTCAAGGTTAGTATTTTATTTTACATAAAAAAATTAATTCTCAACCTGTTATTGAATTAAAATATAAATAAAATACCACACATGTCTTGATAAAACTTTATAAGCCCTCAATTTACCTAAAAATCAAATCATAAACCCAGAGTCAACTTAAAATCAAAAAATATTTTGAATTTGAACCTATCATTTCAAGCAATAAGAAGGCCAAATAATACCTAGATAATAGATGAGAGTTGAATGAAACATATGAATAATTTTTTGGATTAAATCGGTGTGAATTAAGATTTTTTTTTTATCATTAAAAAATTTAATGGTTTTCTCTTTTCTCTCTCAAAATAGATACTAAAAAGTAAAAAAATAATGTTTTGTAACATAATTGAAATTCTGAAATATCGAGGGATTGAATAACAATAGTCTAACAAGCAAGAGGAGCTGACACTCTTTTTCTTCTTTCTTCACAGGCTGGTCTCTTTTGTTTCAATTTAGATATTTCTTAACAATTCTTGATACATCGGGGTCATAAAAGGATACAATTGAAAAAAATAAAGTCAGAGGATTAAATAAAAAAATCACTGTGAATTACTAAAGTGAGTGAAAAATTGACGCGTTTTAGATTTTTCCCGGTAATAATAGCCCGGGACTTGGGAGAAAAGTACTCGCATTTGACAGTGGTTGGAAAGGTGGAAAAGACAACACTATGTTCTTGCAGCCGACATATGATCATTTGACCGAGTTGGGTTCTTTCAAGAGGGCTGGCTACGGATTTGGCGGCAGCCTCTCCTCGTTTTTCTCCTCCGCTCCAAGCTTATGCCATGGAGTCTTGCAATTGACAAACTAGTTGCGTTTTTGGGAGACAACTTTATTCTTGCCTGTCGTATAATGCACCAAAAGAGTAGGGGAAGGAAGAAAGCCAGGGATGTATCAAGCATTAAGTGATGCCATGTGCTCAAGTTTAAATTATGTCATCTGGGATACCACCCATGGACAAACCAATTAATATCTTTTGCTAGACACCATGTAAAATATTTTTTTCACATAAAAATAAACATTTAAATTTGTAATTAAAGAATTTATCGTCTTATCTGTATATTTATTATATATGATTTGACTTGACAAATCAAATTAAGGCTTGATTGATTTAATTCTTCATTTAAACCAGATTTTAATAAAAAAATCAATTTAAAATTGACTGAGTTTCACCTAGTTAACCAATCTATGATCTTATTAATACCACCAAAACAAAGTTTAACTTTTTTTAATTTTAAAACAATATTGTTTTGACTTAAAAAATAAATTGAAACAATATCATTTAATTAACCTAGATTAATTTACTGAACTTATAATTCAAAATCATGGATATAACTGGATTTAATAATTTTAGTTGCAGCAAATGCTAACTATGTTATGAAAAAAAAATTAAAAAACATCTTGATTATTAAAGTTCCACCAATTTAAATAATAAATGAGACTTTTAGAAGTGATTTCTATATAAATATAAGGATGGATGTATGTTAAATGTTTGGATGGGCTATATCCCTGTTAAGATTTTATTAATATTTTTTTATTAGTTTTATGTAAAAAAATTTGTAATTTTTTATTAAGTTATCAAAAAATTCTAAAAAATTACATGGAGTCTTCTAATATGATGTTTTAGCTTGAGTTAAAATTTCAAAATATTTTAAAAAATTCAGAAATTTAATGAAAAATCACAATTTAATCAATTTTATCTTATTGGATGTAATTTTTAATTCGACCATTAGATTAAGTTAAAATTTTATGAGAGATCTTAAAATATATTGAATAAAATTTAATTAAAATTTCAGGATGAATGCAGTTTAATAATGCTAATAAAAAAAAACCATCAAATAAAAACTAAACAACTCATTAAAGATAAAATAGTTATTTGCTATTAAAAAATAAAATAAATTAGTTTTTTTTTCCTTTTATATATTGTAAACCAAGTAAAAAGACAATAAAAAAAGACAAGGCAATAGAGAAAAAGATAAAAGTATGGAAAAAATATAAAAAAATATAAAAAAATAACTTTATAAATTTATAAAATTAAATTTATAAAATATTAATCTAACAGAGAACCAAGTCAAGGAAGGATGCAGGTGTTATCCTCTGGAAAGAAAAGGAAAAGAAGAAAGGAAGAGTCGCTGGTTTAATTATTGTGGAAGAAGATACATAAAGCACCAAGCTTCTAAATCAAATATTAAACTCTAGCTGAAAATGGGACTTGCACAATGGTAAAAAAGCCCAGAGCACTCGATAGCTATATTATGATTATGCCAACGCCCTTTCAGACAATTTTCCACGTAGGATGTAGATGACCGTTTAGCAAGGCAAAGTCGACCGAGCACCGGTTCCATTATAGCTCGAACCCTAGTGAATGAGTCAATTAACCAGCATGATTTTGTCCCACTTGAAAGTGATTTCTAACCCCTTTTACCATGCCCTTTCCTCGAGCCTTTTACCAAGATTGTTTCCTCATAGATACAAAGCACCACGCCACCACCCCCACAATGGTCATTAAAGGAAGGTTACATGTCGGTGCTACCTGTCACGACAAGCATAGCTCTAACTAACTTGTCGGGTACTTCAATATCTTTAATTAACAAACCTTTTTAGTGGTTTTTTATTTTTGATAGAGATGCTTTTTTTGATATAGTTTCTCTACTGTCATGACATATTACCGCCGGGTGTTAAGAGAAAAATAAAAAAACTCAGAGTGAATTTGGTTCGATTTAGTTGATTTGTTAGATGATTCATAATTTAGTTAAAATAATTAACTGACCACATTCATTTATATAATATTTAAAAGAGGGTTTGGAATCGTATTCTTAAAAAAATTATCTTTTTTATATTTGGTATTGTTTTGATATGTTTATCTTAAAAATAATTTAAAAAATATTATTTTAACATGAAAAATATTTTAAAAAATAATTATATTTGTTAATAACCATGTTAAGTTTGGATATAAAAGGTGAAAGTAATTTGTATCTATCATTTGTTGCAATCAACGCGGTGAAGTTTCAAGAGGAGGAAATAATTGGGGCAGGAATATTGAGACTGGTTTTTGGCAGATAATAGTGAAATCATGGAAACCAACAAAATAATGATTTGATTAGTCAATATAGATTTTTCAAGGAATATGAATATTCCATTAAGATCTTTCCTTCGCTTATGCTAATAAATTCCTTCTTTTGTCTTTTTTCTTGACCTAGACAAACCATAGTCTCCGGTGATCTCCGGCTCCTCTCCTTTTCCTTCTCTCTCCCTCCTTCCTTCACGTATCACAGAGTCTAGATAGAGATCATTTTTTGTGTTCTTCGTGAGCGTGTCGGTCTGGACATGTACCACCTTTTATGCTCGCCCTGCGCTGTGGAGAACAGGGTTTTTTAAAACATAAAAAAAAAAAATTCAGATTTCATGAGATTTTTTGGTATTTTTATTAAATATGAAAATACAGTTGTTTTAGAAAAAAATTTCTTATCAGGATAAATTTTCATAATAACACTTTTTTATTTTAATAAATACAATATTTTTAACTAAAATTATTGATTCCATAAAAAAAAGTATTTTATGGTTTTTAAAGCAATTTAATAAAAAAAACTATCAAAGTAATATGCGTGATTCAAAGTTAAAAATAATAAATATGATAAAATCTTGTTTAAAGCCTATTAAAAAATATTAAGAATAAAAACAATAATTTGAATGAATAATTTATTGCTATTATTATTATTTTATATTAGCTACATAGTAATTGAATTTTTTTATTAAAGTTGAACAAAAAGTTTATAAGAGAATCATATCTAAATTAAAAAGCATGTGAATTTGATAAAATTGTTTTTGGGGTGATAAAAAGAAAACTTCAAATTATCAGGCATAACATTTAGCCCGTAGGCCAGGCTTGTACTCACAGCCTTTCTTTCTTTATTCTTTTATTAACACTTTATTTTTTATTTTTTTTAAAATACAGATGATAAGTCGGGTTCCTTATTGTCATCTTCAGCTCCCAAACATGTGACCTCTTGATTAGCTACGCGCGCTAATTATTCTAGCTAGTATTCAAACCATTAAAATTATAAAGTGAGGTTTTGATTTTGTGGTGGAAGGGGTTTATTTTTTTTTTTTATTTGGATTTGAATCTCATCATGCATATCTGTCATTTACGCGATACTTTACATGTTCACTGGGCTTGCAGGATATTCAGTGGACCATACGGATTAGTCATGCTACGCGTAAGCTGGCCCGAACACCCCACGTAAATAAAAAAAATATATATATATATAAATTAATTTGATTTATTAATTATATAAACAGTGAAGTATTGCAGGTTAATGTGCTAGTGTTTGATAAAAAATACAACCAGACAACCTTTGACAATGCATGGCCAGGTTTTAAGGGCAGATTTTTCCCGAGGAAGTTCCGCTCATCGCTTCCGATCTCTGTCAGTTTTCTCGAGGGCTACTAGCGAGGTCACCTTTGATTTTGGGGTGTCAACTATTCCCCTCAATTTGAAAAACAAATTGCTATATATATTTATAAGTAGAGATTTTGTAGGAATTCAAGGTAACGAAACCGAGCATGACTAAGACGATCCCCTTAGAATTATTACTACTTACGAAAGTAACAAAAATGACCTTTATGAGGGTTTTTTTAGTGACTCTTTACGAACATAAACAAAGCAATTGCTAATCTCCTTATCAAATTCTTCTTCTTACCTCTGGAACATAATTTACGTTCTAAGTTTTCTTTGTTTCAAACCAATTTAAATATTGATTTGATCAAATTAAAATAATTTAATAAGTTAACACGTAATTTAATCAAACCCGGATAAAACTTGATTGTATAACTTTAAATTTTTTTATTTTTTAATGTTTTATCTAAATATATATTATTTTATTTTAAAAAATTATTGAAACAATTTGATTTGATGTTGACCTGATGACCTACTCCACATTCTTGTATACTTGTCTTGTATAATTGTAAAATGAGTGAAAATAAAAGTATCTTCGGTTTTTTTTATTTAATAAATTTATATATCAATATAATAATAATAATATGATTTTCAAAAGATGTGATTATCAATCGACCTGTTTCATCTCCCAAAATGATACAAACTATAACTTTTAATTTACGTCACCAGTGGAATAGAGTATTTCTCATAACATAAATTGTCGATAGAGCTTTTCGTATAAAAAATATTACGAAGGTAAAGCCAAACACCATTGCCTTGATCCCTCGCCCCCTTAAAATGCCCTCAAAAGAGAGAGAACCCAAACGACAAGAAAAGAAAAACAAAGCCACAGAGGTTGAAGTGGATGCTGCCCTTGGAAATCAACAGAAGCAGCATCTAGATTGTTGGAGCCACACTGTGGACCACCACAGTCTCAACAGTGAGCCCAGGCCCAAACCCAAAAAGCACACCCCATTCCAACCCTTCTCCTGTAGATTGAAGCCCATCCTCAGCACATCAAAGGCTGGGAGAGTTTTCCAAGCGTGTAATGCAAAGTTCGAGATCCTAGAATATACAAATATACAAATGTCGTGATACTTTTAATAATTATGATCCGGAGATTTATCCGGAAAAAATATATAAGTTATTGAATCATCCATGAATTTATCAAGTGAGTCCATAAATAATGAAACGACATCTCATTTCCGAAACATCCAAAAAGACGTCGTTTCTAATGCAATCTTCCGAGCCAATTATAGTTGCCGCTCGGCAAAACTTCTCATCTCCCACCAACCATTCATTGTTTTCTGCTCCTTTTCAACTCCCTTTCTCCCATCATTTTCTCCCTTGCAGCGTATCTACCAGATTATACCACTACACTAAAATAATTAGGATTTTTTAAGCAGTATTTAATTTTGGTATGTATAATTTTTTATTTGAATTTTAATAATTTATTTTTAATTATTACGTAACTGATATGAAAATAATAATACTAATAATAAATTATTCATGAAAACTTGATTCAAATTGTTTTTATTATTAAAAAATTTAAATAAATTTTAAAAATAATTTTATCATATTTATGATTTTTTTTTAGTTTTCAATCACATATAAAATATGGACATACTAATTTAATATTTTTTTTAAGACTTTCTTTAAAGATTATTTTTTAACAAAAATAATGATTTCAATTAAAAATCTTGTGTTTATTAAAATAAACAAGAGATATGTTGATGATATTTTTTGAAAGTGACTGTATTTTCAGGTTTAATAATAATATTAAAAAAATATCAATTACATGAACATTAAATAAAAATGATTTTCTAGTTAGCAAACCAAAATAATTATTTATTGTTTTATTATTTTTAAAAGTGTTTTTCACTAAAAAAATATATCAAAAATATTTTTTTATTTTTTAAAAATTATTTTTATTTCAGTGTATCAAAATAATCTAAAAATATAAAAAAATTATTTTGAAGTAAAAAAAATTATTATTTTTTAAATGTTAAAAAAAACATGTCACAACTATTATATTCTATAGCTTTTTCATTGTTTATTGTTTTATATTTGTACTTCCTCCATCGTCTTGCTGTGTTCAACGGGAACAGAGAAGGGGAAAAGAAATATTATCAGGCTGTTTTTTTTTGTCAACATTTTTTTTTTGTTATGTTTATAAGATCTTATAGTCAATAATTTTCCAGCAAATAATTCTGATTTTAATAATGAATATTCTCTTGGAGGAGCAAAAGACCAAATGTAAATGATAGAGTCGGTCATTGTTTTAGCTTTTCCTGGTGCATTATTAGCAGGGGATTCTGATATTTTATTATTTTTAAAAATTTTCTTGATGATCTTGCTCTTCATTGATATATATATTTTTCCTTTTAACTAAAATATGTTAAAGCTTTAATTCAGTTATTTTTGGTTGGAACTATACAGTAAGAATGATGGGATCAGTAGAGGTTTGATGGTGTTTCTATGGTGAGAGATTGAAACTAAAAGAGAGAATGAGAACGGAGACATGGAAAATGAAACTAAAGTCTGGCTATATATTTGGAAAATGAACTGATAAGATTCAAACATCTAAACTGGACGTTTGAGATCAAACTAAGCCGGGTTTGGACCATACAATTCCTAGCATTACGAGGTTCGGACCATGTTTTGATCTATTGAATGAGTCTTGCTGGGTTAATATTTTAGTTCGACTGTACTGGTAATTATGAACTGGTAGAGGTTATTAGGTTCTAAATTTCTTAGATTAATTTTGGGTTCTGTTGAGTTGTATAATAATTTGTTTTTAATTGAGGTAATAAATTTTACATTAAATTATTCATTGATTTTTTTCACTCACGAGTCACCAAAAAAAAAATCTATTAAGTATTTGTTCAAGAAAATGGTAGCTTTTGCTATTTAAAAATATTTTTTTATTTTTAATATTAACACATAAAATATATTACTAATTCTAAAAAAAATATTAATTTAATATTTTTTATTAAATATATTTTTGAAAGACATCCCGACACAATTTTCATATGAATGAATAACCAATGCACATGTGTGCAAAAACATGCAAGACTTTTTTGTTTTACGATGATATTATGTAGAATTTTCTAAAAAAGAAATTATCAGGCGTACATAGAGTTCCGCTCCCTTTTCACCGGAAAACGAGACAGGTTACGTAAAGATTGTTTATCCATCCTGTCTTTGCATGAAACAAGAGAATGTGTTTAATTTTGAATAATATAACTTTTGGTTAGATTTAAATTTTTTTTAAAAAAAATTATTGGTTTAAATTTTATAAATTTTAAAACTATTAAAAATTTATATAATTATTAATTTAGAAAATTTTAAAATTAATTAAAGTATATATAAGTAATTTCAGTACCAACCACCCAGAGTATACATCTCCATAAAATATTATATAATACCACACAATCATTATGTTATTTTATGTTTTCAAGTAGATATTTTTTAAAAATAATTTTTTATAACAGTGTTTACGATTACAGTTCAGCAAATTACGTAAATCCAAACACAACCACTCGACTCTTTTCCATGCTCCTAATTGGTGCTCTCAAGAGAGAGAGACTCTGTAGAGTAATAGGGCATAATTAAAAGAAGCGAGAGCATTTTGTTTCTTATTTTAAAAAAAAGAAGCCAATAGAAGTTCTAGTGCAGGTTGCCCCTGAAAATCAACAGAAGCATCATCTAGATTGTTGGAGCCACGCTGTGGAGCACCACGGTCTCAACAGTGAGCCCAGGTCCAAACCCAAAAAGCACACCCCATTCCAGCCCTTCTCCAGTAGATTGAAGCCCATCGTCAGCAGATTTCTTTCTCATCTCATCCAGAATAAACAACACACATGCACTCGACATATTTCCATACTCGCTCAGCACGTGTCTAGTGGCTCGCAGTTTCTCGGGTTTCAGCCCCAGCTTAGCCTCCACCTGGTCTAGAATTGCTGGTCCACCAGGGTGCGCTATCCAGAAAAGGGAGTTCCAGTCCGAGATGCCCAGAGGCTTGAACGCCTCCGTTAGGCTCTTCTCAACGTTCTTTGAAATAAGCCCGGGAACATCCTTGAGGAGGTGAAATGTAAGCCCGACTTCACGGAGATGTCCATCTATAGCCCCATCGCTGTCGGGTAGAATAGTTTGGGCTGCAGAGACTAGCTCAAATAAAGGCTTCTCGACTCCTACCACTGGGTCAGAGCCTATAATGAGAGCGGCAGCGCCATCGCCGAACAATGCTTGACCAACAAGGCTATCAAGATGGGTATCGCTAGGGCCTCGAAATGTCACGGCTGTTATTTCAGAGCACACAACCAGCACACGAGCACCTTTGTTGTTCTCGGCGAGGTCCTTAGCGAGGCGGAGCACCGTGCCACCAGCGAAACAACCTTGTTGATACATCATGAAACGTTTGACTGATGGACGGAGGCCCAAAAGCTTTGTGAGTTGATAGTCAGCCCCGGGCATGTCCACACCACTGGTCGTGCAAAACACTAGATGAGTTATTTTGGACTTGGACTGTCCCCATTCCTTGATGGCCTTGGTAGCTGCTTCTTTGCCTAACTTTGGTACCTCCACCACCACCATGTCCTGTCTAGCATCCAATGAAGGTGCCATGTATTCACACACACTAGGATTTTTTTTTAAGATCTCCTCAGTCAAGTACATGTACCGCTTCTTGATCATGGATTTCTCACCTGAAATGCATGGCATGACATAATTAAGTTTGATAGATATCTTCCAAGGCAATATATGTGTAATAGAAATGTAATTAATATATATCTAAAAGTCTTACACATTCGCTTGAATTTTTCTTTAAGCTCCGCCTTATGCTCACTGTTTGTGATGCGAAAATAATAGTCAGGATACGTGCTTTGATCAACACAGTTTGGAGGGGTTGATGTTCCTATGGCCATGATGGTGGCAGGACCCTCCGCCCGTTGCGACTTTCGAATTTCATCAACGGTCACCATATTTCTTTTTGCTGGGGGAGAAAACAAAGAAATCAAATCGAAGGGGGTTGGGGGCTGAGCACCGTGACAGTGCCCTGAGTGGTGTAGATGTGGCAAATGGCAATGGACTGGCTGTTGAGAGAGGTAGACTGGGATGAGTGGGAAATTCGAAGAGAATGTGGTCTGTATATATAGCATAAAAGAGTGAGAGGTTAGCTGAGATCAAAATAAGAGAGAGGGGTTAGCTGAGATGTTCACGTGTTGCCTAAATGCCCCTTCTAACCAGTCTGCCGAGGACTTGAATGGTCCGTTGCGATGACAATAAAAATAAATGTTCTGTTAGTTAATATATGCGATTGTAATGGATTTATATCACAAAATAATTAAAAATATGTGCTTTAGTTTATTACTAATTTACATGCTATCACTGCAAGTCATATTATTTTTTTAATATAATAAAAAAAATTAAAACATGGGGAATCATTTAGTATTATTAAAAATCTTAAAACCTCTTAATTAATTTAACTCATTGTATAAAGTGAGTTTAGAATTAAAGCATGTGCAAGTTTTTTTTAGCATGACTCATTAAACTTAGTTAGTCTAATTAACCTAACTAATCAATAAAAAAATTAAAAATAAAATTGAGATAAAAATAATAAATTTGACAGAAAGAACCTCTTAATTCAATTTCTTTTTAGTATAATTTTAAACTTAAATTTTTTAAGGGTTTACCTAACATGACTTTATTGATTTAACTTATTCAAAGATAACTTATTTAACTGATAAAAAAAATTGATAAAAAAACAATGAAAAAAATCTTACCATTTAATTTTTTAATTAACTCAAGTTTAAAATTAAAATATATGAGAGTTTTTTTAAAATGATTGAATTGACTTAACAGGTCCAGAATAATTTAATTAACTATTAAAAAATATAAGAATTTAATTAAAAAAATAATATATTAAAAAAAAAGATTTCATTGCTCATATTAACTCTTAATAAAAATTATAATTTTAAAATTTAATCGGGAGTTGATTCAAAACAATATCTAAATCACAAGTCACTAGTTGAGATGGTAGATTTAAGTTTATTTTAATTTTTTAATTTAAAAAAATCAAAACAATATTATTTTAAAAAATAAAAAATAAAAAAATGAACAAATCAACAAATTAATGGTTATGTTTTTATCAGGTCAAGCCATGGTTGGCTGAATCATCGGTGGGGCCTAAATCAACTATATCAAATCAAGCTTCGACTAGATTAACAAAAATGAAAAGTTATTTATTTATGTGTGGAAGTCTTAGTTTGAGTTTGTAACTATACAATAAAAAAAAAAATCTATCAAGTTGATATCCATAGATAACCCTATCTCCATTAATATATTTACGAAAGAATGTCTCTTCTGAGATCCTTCACCTGCAGGCATGCAAGCTTTAGGATGTCCTTTCTCGGCCCACATAAAGGGGTTATTTTCTCGTAATGCCAATACTTTTATTTTCTTTGATTTCTTTTAACACTGGTAATATGAGGCATGCAATTATTACTCATTAAATAATAAGGTAATTACTAAAAAAAACCCATTCATTTAAATTGGAGTTAAATTGATGTCCTGTCTCCATCAATATATTTTAAAAGAATTCTTCTCTGGGATCCTTCGAGGGAAGCATGCAAGTCAAAGAATGCCATCTCTGATGGGCATGCATAGAGAAGTTACTTCCACCTTCTTTGCCTTTTCACTTCCTAGTAACGGTGGGCATGCTATGCAGTTGGTCCTTTATTTCTCGACAATAGGTTTAGAGAGTTTGTTTGATATTTTATATGTAAAGCGCTTCATGTCTCGAATTGAATATTTTCGGAAGGAAACTCTATTTTTTATCGAAACGTTTTTCAACCGCCAGTGTACTCCGAAGAGTCATCATCTTAAAACTTGTTCGGTTATCGTGCCAGACTTAATCCTGTCAATATCATTCAACGTGCTGTGCTGTCATGCTGATACAGATTCTAGTTTACAGAATCCAGCAACAACGAGGTTATTTCGTTGCGGTTCGATTAGAATTTTATAAATTCATCAAGTCTTTTTTTTTAATAATTTATTCAACATGGTATAATTATTTGTATTTGAGAATTTTTGATTTTTTTGTTTAACTTAAATTTTAAATTAAATTATATAATAATTATTCCAATGTAATCTTGTTAACCAGATAGGTCTAAAAAAAAAGAAACATGCAAGTTTTCACCTTAATTAATTTGTTAAATCAGCGATTTAGATTTTTAAAATTTTATTATATTAAATTAATTTTATTATTTTATTATATAATTAAAAATATAAAAATTAATTTTTAATTAATTTAATAAAAATTTAATATTAAAAAATAAATTTTTAATTTTTTTTAAAAAAATCACCGATAAAAATAGAGCTGTGAGCCTGTTTAAAACAAGCCTAATGGCATGGGTTAAGGTCGGCCCATGTGCCTTGGTCATCCGCTCCTTTTTAAAAAAAAATACAGACTGACAAATCATTTGTGGTTGATAGAAAATATCAAACACCCCAATAGCTCTAAAACAAGAATTTTAGCCCCAGGTCCTGTCATGTCAATTGCTGTTGCCAATAACAATAACATGGGGTATGAAAGTTATAAGATTTTAATTTAACTGATTAGATTATAAATTTATATTTTAAAATTTATTAATTTAAATTTTATAAATTATTAAATATTTATATAATTATTAATTTTAAAATTTCTAAAATTAATTGAGGTAAATATAGTTTCATTATATATATATATATAAGGATTTGGAAATTGTAGCCAACGACTTGATCCTCAGGTTTTAGATTTAAAAAATGGATGAGTAGAAATACAGTATAGAATAGAGTGGTGGGGTGTCCTTTCAGAGTTCGGAGAGAACCCGAACCCGCCACCAACCACTGGGGTCACGACGACAAAAGCGGCGGTGCTTTACTGCAGGAAGTGTCATTGTCGAATTTTACTTCAAATTCTCTTCTCGTCTCTCATTTTCATCCCTCTATTTTATTTTTACTGCCTCTACTGCACTCTTCGTTGTCGTCAGCGAAGGGAAACTTTTTTTGTTTTGCTTTACCCCACAGGATAGTTAACGCGGTAAAAAGGGTTCTGATGGCTACCACGGTAGCCATGGCTCAGATCAATTTTTAACCGTGTCAGGTAATAATTTTTTGATAATTAAAAAAATTTCAAAGTAATTTTTTTAATAATGAAATGCTTTTTCTATAAACCTGAGGAAAGAGATTATTTCAGTTAAAGCTGTAAATTAGAAATAGACAAGTTTGGCTTTTTCTAGAATCGGGAGGACAAAACCTGACCGTAAGTCAATAGACTCAGGTTCTGTTTATTTGTATATTTTTAAAAAAAAAAATAATTTATTTTTATTTAAAATTAAATTTTTTATATTTTTATATTATTTTGATGGGGTGATATTACAAATAATTTTTTAAAAATAAAAAAAATATTTTAATATATTTATAAATAAAAAATACTTTCAAATAGCCTTTCCATCTATTTGTCATAACCTTTAATTTTTATTTTTTGTTCAGAATGATTTTAATTTTCGTGACTTGTCATTTCCACACCACGGGAAAAGGAATATAATATTATCTACTAATTGGGTTCTACAAAAATCATATTTCTACTTGAAAAGGTATAAAACCCTGCCCGCCTATCCTAGTTTTGTCTAATTTGTATCCTAGTACAAGGGTGCGGGTCCGAATTTCTTCATATACTAGTTAAGAAAGCAATACCAATGTCCTACAAAAAGATCTATTTTTTATTTTTTGCATGCTTCATTTATCTGAAGCAAGGGTCTCTACTGACCCAACATTGAGAAATGTGCTTCTTCAATTTAAATTTTATTTTTAGCAACATGCAATGGTAAAAGAAAAATTAAAGGATCAAAACAAAAATTGAAAACAATGTTGTCTGCGGGTGGACAGTGAGTTCACCACACATTTAGGTTTCTTGTAATCTACATACAATAGTCGAAGTCTTCTTGTGTTAGTAATAAAGGGGTGACTTTTTAGCTTGGAAAAAGAAGTAGGAGAAGATAAAGCAATTATGATGTTACGTTTGAGGGAGGTGCAGCCGGGGGACAAGGATTGGTAGGACTTATCTCGTGCAAGCTACATGCTTTTATTCAATACTAGTTAGGTGGCGTTCACCCCACCGCATATCAACTTTTTTATCTTCATAAAAAGTATTAAAAAATTTTAAGATTTGATCACGTTAAATCTACCTCATAATAGTATTTATAATATAAATAATAATATTTAATTTATCTATTTAAATTTAAATATTTTTTAATCTTTTAAGAAAATTATAGTTTTTTTATAGTAATAATAGTATTTTTTAATTTTTTTTATAAATAATAACAGCAATAATAGTTTTTAATTTTACTTTTTAAATCAAATCTATTGTTATTTTTTAATATTGATAATAATTTTTTAAAATTTATTAATTATTTCACTACTAATATTAATTATAATAAAAATAATAATTTGTTCAAATTTATAATATTTATTATTTGTATTCAAAATATTATTATTTTTATTGTAATTAATATTACTAGTAAAATAATTAATAGATTTTAAAAAAAATATTATCAAAATAAAAAATAATAATAATAGTTATTATGTTGCTGTTATCATTAATAAAATCTTTAAAAATACTATTATTACCATAAAAAAAAAACCATAATTTTTAAGGCATTAGTCTTATGTCCAGACATGGATGCATCACCAATAAATCCGGACTCGGGGGAGTGGGTGTGTAGTTCCCAGACATGATGGTTTGCACTTAGCGCGTAGGTTTGTAAAGGAGTGGGTGTGTAGTTCCCATACATGATGGTTTGCACTTAGCGCGTAGGTTTGTAAACCTAGGCGCCTAATCCTACGAACTCTTATTGGGTCTGCAGATCTAGTACGCGGATGTGATCCTAAATTGTGACATGATAGTCTCAGTGTCAGGTGTCTACGTTCTAAGACAAACTTTACCCCTGTGGTCTATAGAATTCCATGTGACAAGGCATGGCAGTTCTAATGTCAACTGTGATCAATCTTGAGCTAACAACCCCATCATGTTCCATTAAAATTTATATTTTTTTTAAATCATCATTTTAATGTTAAATGCATAATAATAAAAAGATAATCCTATCCTTTTTTTTTGTTGTATTTGCAACTTTTTATGATAATGGCAGCTTTGTCATTATAGTATTTTAAATCTTCATCAACAGGACTTTTACTAATTCTATTTCAACCTATGGTATAATAAATCCTGATAAACAGGAATTTCCTGAATATTACAAGCTGGGATATATAGACTTGACTAATTAAAAAAATAATGAATAATATAAAAAGAAGCTAGGCAATGTGCTGAGAGGATTACGATGATTTTCTGGCACAAAAAGAAGAAAAGAAAAGCCTAGGCTCACCTTTACTTGCCATGCCAAGCCCTGCCCTTTCCTTTTAAGAAAAAAACAAGTACTCTATTCAACGTGGTGGAAGAGTCATGCAACGAGAACAAGTACACTATCATTTTTTTTTTCTTGGAACACAGTATTCTCCACCGTAATTAATTAACTGCTCATAGAGTTTAGGGCCACTGTTTATTACAAACGTACTCAAATCCAAACACAACCAGCTCGAGGCTTACCCTAGTGCTCTCAAAGGAGACATATTCTGCGGAGGAAGAGAGCACAATTAAAAGAAACAAGAGTAAATTGAAAAAAGAAAGAAAGAGAGAGAGCCCGTGGAAGTGGGGGCTGGCTATGTAAAGCAACAGACGCAGCTTCTACACTCTAGTAGCCACACTGTGGAGCACCACAGTCTCAACAGTGAGCCCAGGTCCAAACCCGAAAAGCACACCCCATTCCAGCCCTTCTCCAGTAGATTGAAGCCCATCCTCAGAAGATTTCTTTCTCATCTCATCCAGAATAAACAACACACATGCACTCGACATGTTTCCATACTCGCTCAGCACGTGTCTAGTGGCTCGCAGTTTCTCGGGTTTCAGCCCCAGCTTAGCCTCCACCTGGTCTAGAATTGCTGGTCCGCCAGGGTGCGCTATCCAGAAAAGGGAGTTCCAGTCCGAGATGCCCAGAGGCTTGAACGCCTCCGTTAGGCTCTTCTCAACATTCTTTGAAATAAGCCCGGGAACATCCTTGAGGAGGTGAAATGTAAGCCCGACTTCACGGAGATGTCCATCTATAGCCCCATCGCTGTCGGGTAGAATAGTTTGGGCTGCAGAGACTAGCTCAAATAAAGGCTTCTCGACTCCTACCACTGGGTCAGAGCCTATTATGAGAGCAGCAGCGCCATCGCCGAACAATGCTTGACCAACAAGGCTATCAAGATGGGTATCGCTAGGGCCCCGAAATGTCACGGCTGTAATTTCAGAGCACACAACTAGCACACGAGCGCCTTTATTGTTCTCGGCGAGGTCCTTAGCGAGGCGAAGCACCGTGCCACCAGCGAAACAACCTTGTTGATACATCATGAAACGTTTGACTGATGGACGGAGGCCCAAAAGCTTTGTGAGTTGATAGTCAGCCCCGGGCATGTCCACACCACTGGTTGTGCAAAACACTAGATGAGTTATTTTGGACTTGGACTGTCCCCATTCCTTGATGGCCTTGGTAGCTGCTTCTTTGCCTAACTTTGGTACCTCCACCACCACCATATCTTGCCTGGCATCCAATGAAGGTGCCATATAGGCGCACACATTAGGATTTTCCTTCAAGATGTCCTCGGTCAAGTACATGTATCGCTTTTTGATCATGGACTTCTCGCCTGAAATATTTGCAAAATCAAAATTGATCAATCGGTGCATACTTCAATACACATAATTGGAACATCGATTGTTTAATGGTATTTTATTTTATTTAAATTAAAGGGGGGATTATTTAAATTAAAGGGTGGAACATCAACGGACAATAATCAGTGTAAAAGTTAAAACAATGCCAAAAATCTTGTTCTCTTTGGTATCCATATAAAATATTAGTTAGTTTATGTTTTTTATTTAAAAATATATTTTTTATTTTTAAAATATTTTTACATCAAAATAATTTTAAAACACAAAAAAATTAATTTAAAATAAAAAATAAATACGGGGTAAAAAAACAACATGTACACTGTTTTGGCCATCTTTAAGGATCCTTAGCTCCTATATAACTTCATTTCCAAAAATCCATGGATAAACCAACGATGATCAGTAACTTTAAATTAGTTAAATAAATAGGCAAGGTATTTTATCTTTTGAACCAAATGTAGAAGTTTGAAATGTTCCCTTAAGAATACGATACGGATTATTTTTAACAGATTAATTTAAACACTTTATGGTATAAAATTTGATAATACGTTATAAATGACAAGCTCCTTTACCTACTAGTCAATTGGGATTTTTTCTCATTAAAGGTTAGAGCATTAATTTATAAGACTCTAGATAGTAAATTCTATGATATTCAGCTACTATATATATATATATATATAAAAGAACCTGGCTCATATACAAACAGAGATGAGACGAAATCTAGTAGCTAGAAGCAAGAAAATATATACGTTCTTGCGTATCAGGGAATATCTTGAAATTTACGAAAGGAAAATCTTCAAACGAACACATGAATGAGCATGAAATACCATATATATATATAAAAGAACCTGGCTCATATACAAACAGAGATGAGACGAAATCTAGTAGCTAGAAGCAAGAAAATATATACGTTCTTGCGTATCAGGGAATATCTTGAAATTTACGAAAGGAAAATCTTCAAACGAACACATGAATGAGCATGAAATACCATATATATATATAAAAGAACCTGGCTCATATACAAACAGAGATGAGACGAAATCTAGTAGTTAGAAGCAAGAAAATATAAACGTTCTTGCGTATCAGGGAATATCTTGAAATTTATGAAAGGAAAATCTTCAAACGAACACATGAATGAGCATGAAATACCATGGAAATGAATTAATCAGAAGCAAGACTTACACATGCGCTTGAATTTTTCTTTAAGTTCCTCCTTATGCTCACTGTTTGTGATGCGAAAGTAGTAGTCAGGGTAAGTGCTTTGATCAACACAGTTCGGAGGGGTTGATGTTCCAATGGCCATGATCGTGGCAGGACCCTCTGCCCGTTGCCCCTTCCGAACCTCATCGACGGTCACCATTTTTTCCCAGGCCGGAAAGAACAGGGAAATTAACTCGGAGAGATAGATATCGGTGGTGAAGTTATGGCAATGTTGCAGCTGCCTTTTCAGAGAGTTAGTTAGCTGGGATATGCCACTTGAATTTCAAGAGGATGTGACGTATATATAAGAGCAGGAGAGAGCAAGGGGTTAGGTGTGGCTTGGCTTGGCTGTTGGGTGGTTATGCACGTGTTCCGCCGGTGCCCTTCCAAACAAGTTTAGAATGACTCGATTGAGTGCCGGCAGGCACGTGATATGCAGAGTTTGGTAGGTTTAACGGCTATCAAACCGTCCACGCAGCGTGGAGGTTTTTTTGTTGGTTAATCTCCACAAATAGCCCATCAAAAGTTTCCTCCTTTATAAGAGTGTCTGGTCTAGAATTCCAATCTTTTTTTTTTAAATTATTTTTTATTTTAAAAAATATTAAATTGATTTCTTTTCATGATTTTGATATATCAATGTTAAGATTAAAAAATAATATTATTTTAATACATTTTTATTAAAAAAATGCTTTTAAAAATCATTTTATACCCCAATATCTCTAAATGAGTTTGTACGATCTTTCACTGTGATGGCAGAATGATAACCACCGACTACTTTTATTGATGAAATAAACGGTGATCCGACACAATTAATTTTCAACCTTGAAGAGGGGTAGCACAAACTTTGTATGCTCTCAGCTATGCAAAGAGAAACAGCTGACATGAAAAAAAAAATATCTTAATTTTCCTAAAAGCGGCTCTTCTTGATGACTAGCATAAAGATTGTGCTATGTTATAGTGTTGATCCTAACGAAAAATAAATTAGGTGCACATATTTATTAATGGATTTATTCGAGTTTAATAGATTTAAGAGTATTTTAATTAAAATTTAATGTACTAGATACCTGTTAGCTTCTAAAATATATTTTAATTATTTGGTTGATAAAAGAACATGAAAGGACCATGATCAATATTATAATAATTACTCTGAATATTACCAATTTACCATGATAAATGCCATACGATAAGGTAAGCCTATCTCTCTTCTACTTGAAAAGTTAGGTGGGTCTCGTGATATACCAAATTTTTAAATACTTAGGTTTTGTAATTAACTATATTATCAAATTTAAAAATATATAGTCATGATAAAATGTTAAACTTAATAAAACATGGGTTTAATATTATATAACATCTAAAATATTTAATTTTGATAATAATTAAACCTAATATAACTTGAGATTATTAATTTGTCAAAACAAATAAATTTAAGTTCAACTTTCAGCTAAATCTAAAATAATATGAGCATGTTGAGATATTAAATTTAATATATTTGAGTTTAGTTGTTATATAAACCTAATAAAAACATGAATTTAGTAAGATATTAAATTCAATATACTTTAGTTTAGCTGTCAGTTAAACCAAAAAAAATAAATCTAACAAGATATCAGATATAAAATACTTGATTTCAAAGTAATGTATTAGATCTCAAACAATTATTTAAACCTAAAGTATTATAGATTAGATAAAATATCATGTGCCTTTCTTTTGATTTGGTTATATCTTATGTCTTGAGTTTTCAAGACTAAAAAATCCAACCTTTAGAATAATTACATATATTATTCATATTAGAATCAAAATAAAAGTATATAAATTCTTTAATAGGTTTGTTATATTTGTTATCTTATTATTAACGTATAAAAGATATTTATTTTTTAACAATACTAATTAAAAATAAATGATCTTTTAGTTAATTTCCGCCCCAAAAACCACAAGAATTCAGGGATATCTCCTGTTATCTAAATCAGTGTTTGTAAAGGAGGAGATAAGTCTTCTGGGTTCTAAAGATGGGCATGCATAGGGGTGTCTGTATTTAATTTTCACGAAGAGAATTTGCCATTTTTGCTGGTGTACTTGGATATTAGCCCCTGCATGGTGGGCAAGGACACGTGCATAGGTCGCGTTGACTTGCATGAAGTAGTGATGTGATGGGCATGGTTATAGAGTTTAATTGCGCTCATGATCTGGCATGATGATATCTGAAATCATGAAAGTACTTAAATGATATTTGGTAACGTGGCTGGGGATGTATTTTAATGTTTGGTAAAGAAAATAAACTTTATTTTATTTGATTTATTAATTTTTATTCTCCAACCACATAATTAGAGAATGTTTATTTAAAAAAAAAAAATTAATGGGAGAAGTTTAGTTTTTTTTTTTTTTGAAAAAACCATTGTAGTTAATCATGAACAATACTTTTTTATTTTTAAAAAAATTAATTTAAAGTAAATTAAATTTACTCATCCTATAATAAAATTATATATTTTTTTAAATATATTTTACTCCAAAAACTAATATTTAATATTATTTAATAGCACTATATAAATTAGAAAAATATCACATAATAACATAATATTTGTGAAATTTGATCGCAATTCCAACAATAAAAATATCACAATCTTTATTATTTAATAACACTATATAAATTAAAAAGTTCATTTTTTGTTGTTGCGTGCTTAAGAAACCATGGAAAATATAATCCTTGTTAAATAGATTTCGTACGTAATGATATTGCACATAATTTAATGGAATAATAAAAAATATATTAATATTATTTATTTCATGATGCAATAACAGTTGTTAATTCTACAATATTTAAATTAAAAATTATTAATATATATATATATATATTATTTTATAACCCCAATTTGAAAAGTATTTTTTTAACCAAACACATTAAAATTATTTTTTCTTCAACTTCAATTTCAACCATAATTTTAACCAAACACTTATTTTTTCAAACCAATATCAACTAAATATATATCAACTAAATATATTTTTTATGAAACAATTTTTTTCAAATCACAACCACAACAGTTACCGCAATACCAAAAATGCTCTTAATAAAATAGTAGGTGGATATTATTTTTTAAAATTATATATTTTTAAAAATAAAAATAATATATTTTTTAAATTTATTTTTATATCAATATATCAAAATAATTTTAAAACAATTAATTTTAAACTAATTTCTTTTAAATATAATTTAACTACAATGGTAATGATACTGGTTGGAGAAATTACTATGTGGCCAGATTCCTCTGGCACATAGCATAAGGTCAAGGGGGTTAAAATGTCCAATAAGTTAAAATACCTAGCTGTGGTTTTGGGCTACATGTCTAGCCAGTATTGGTTCCCCCTTGAAGTAGTTGGATCATAAAGGCAACTATTCGACTCACCACCTCTCCTTTGAAGATGGTTTTGACAACACTTATGACGTCACCTGTGCCTGTCACTTCTTCATCCTTTCGTCCGTGGGATTTTATATTGAAAAAACTCTCAAGAATAAACATGAACACACTTCGTATTTGACATTTGTATTTTAAACTTGAACACCCTTTGTATCTTTATATATATATATATATATATATATATATATATATATATATATATATATTTTATTATACTAGCTAGTTGCTATGTCGCGGGAACTTTATTACAGCCAGTGTACCCGGATTATACACTGGACCGCGTTTTGAAATAAAATGAGTGGAAGTTAATCTAATGTGATTAAGTGGGGGGGTAATATAATGTGATTTAGTTAACAGAATAAGTATATTTTTAATTTATTTTATCTTATTAAAATTTAGTTTATTTCTTAAAAAAATAAATTTAAAAACAAAATCAATTTAACATTTTCTTATAAAAAAATTAAAATAATACTATCACAATTCAAGAAATGAATCAGGTTTAATAAAATTACCTTTTAAAATATATATATTTTTATTTAACCATTTGAAAAAAAAAAAAAATTTAAGTGTCATGTAGAACATCTCAATGAATTGTATATAAAAATAATAATAAAAAATGACCATCAACTAGTTTTACGGTAATTTGAATACCCTAATTAATCTTTTAAATATTATAGATAAATAATTCATTATGTAATAGAAAAGATTCCCGATATAAGATAAGCTGAACTTAATAATAAAATGTACATATTGTCACAAAGGATTTTAAAATCACCACTTGTTTTCAATAGGCTTATACGGGTCAAATTGACCTAACTCAAATTCAATCCTCATAGGAGGAGATATAACCTGGTATTAAAAATTATCTATATAAACATCCATGCATGTTCTAGATTTAAAATATATAAAAAATATAAATATCAAAGTTATATATACAAAAAACGTTTAGAGTGATACTAGTGTTTTTTTAGCTGCATTACACAATATATTGTTTTTTTCTCCATTAAGAAAATCATAAAAATGTTAGAAAGTAAAATACTCAATGTATAGTAGGTAAAACATTTTTAAAATAGTTAAGTGGTAATATGTTGGATGAAATATTTTTCTAACCTGCAAAACCCTTAATATGAAATATAAAATAGTTAAAAAACTATGAAACCATTTGGAATTGAATCCTATTCTTTTTTTCTTCTGTTTTTTTAACAAGGTAACAGTCTCACAATGTTGCACGGAGACAATAATTAATTAACTCAGAGAATGATTAAACAAATTTTTACAGAATTACAGAACACGTGGATGAAATATATAAATCTGGTGTATAAAACAGCATAATATATGATTAATAAATCCCAATTTTCATATAGTTTTGGCATTTAAGTTGTTTTCATCAGTGTTTCAGAACATAAAAGATAAATACAAAAAAACAAAAATGTATTTAATTGAAAGAACGTAAACAAAAATATAGAATAAAATTATCTTTGAAATTTTTTTAAAATAAAATTCTGTCATTTCAAAATAGAAAGGGCAGAAAGATAAATACCTCTGTCCCAATCGGTCTCCATCTTCTATTTCAAGATAGAAACCAAACCATACCTTATACGCATAACGGCATGCACTGCACTGTACTACACACTGCACTGAAACAGATGGACCATCAATGGAGTGTTCTACGAGATGCACAAGGACATAATAAGAGCTCATGTTTTATTAACAGAAAGTCTGCTGTTATTCAACCCCAAATCCATACAATTCTAAATGCATCAGTTGCAGAAATGTACCAGGGAAAGATTACAAGACTAGAAAAGAGAGAAGGGAAAGGAAGACATAAACGAGGGAAAATTTCACTACCCTGCAAGAATTTTCATTAATACAATGTCCTTGCATCAAGAAAGGGCATTGTGGTTGAGCGGGTCGAATAGGTATACTAATGAGCCGCAACAGGCCACCCAATATAGCAGTGTGGCATGCAGATACTTGGACTTCTGCCACACTCTATAGTCTTCAGAATTATGTCTTCCCCACTATTCATCTGTTACACATCCCTCTGAAGCAGATTGCACGTTCTTGATGTACTGGAATGAATGAGAATCCTCAGTAAATACATTCAAAATGTAGAAAAATATCACTTGGATACACCCACCATTACCTTGTATAAAACTCCTCGAGTGGCCTTGTATGGAGGTGGAGTCCAATTTTTCCGTCGCTCTTCCAATTCAGAATCTGTTAGCTGAACATCTATTCTCCTCTCCCTGATATCAACATTAATGACATCTCCATTTCTAATGAGACCAATTGGACCACCTTCCTGGAAATGATTTTCAAAGACCTCTTAATAATATGATAAAACATTTCCTAGGGCTACGCAAAAAGAAAAGAACAAAGATGTCTTACAGAAAAGCACTAATTTCCTTATTTTGATCAATCGTGTAAAATAACCAGAAATAATAAAATACAAGTGTTCCATAAAAAAAAAAGAGAGAAATTGTAGCTCAAGGATTAGAAAAGGGGAGGCACCTGTGCTTCAGGGCATATGTGACCAGCAACAAATCCATGTGAACCTCCTGAAAATCTACCATCAGTCAACAATGCACAGTCCTGCAAATTCAGCAGAAATAACCAAATGAAACCATCACGTTGAAGGCAAGAATGGTAACATCATCAGCAAAGTAAATCAATTAGCTATGGAGAACCTATTTACAGAGAAGACGAATGAAAATGTGTATCTCAAGTCTAAGGAAGTTTGGTCCACTAAGATCACTCAAACAAGTGACCAATCAGACTTTCACGAGATCAGCATGCATATTCCTTTACTAATATATCATCTTACAATCAGAAAAATCCTGAAGCCATATGATTCAAGCCAATACTGGCAATTAGAAGGCACAACCAAGGTTCATATAACTGTACCTTTCCAAGCCCTGCTCCCATTATAGCACTTGTTGGTGTTAGCATTTCAGGCATGCCCGGTCCTCCTTTTGGTCCCTCTCCTCTAATAACTACTACTTTCCCCTACAATGCAATGCATGCAACCAAATATCAGATAAGCAGTTCCAGTAGAAGATGTCACCATACATGACCCAACACGAAGAAGAAAACAAGCCCATGAACACTATACCAACAAAAATCATGGATGAAGCTATGACAGAGATAACACTTCAAGAACGTAGATGATGCCACATAGGAACATCATACCAAATACAATCTCAAGGTCACATAGTCAGAAAAAAATTGGGAACTTATCATGGTTTGAAGGTGCAACTTTGGGGTGAAAGAATTTCTAAAATAACATGCAACAACAAAGAAATTTGAGAGCATTGGTTAAAATCAAAGCTCTCTTCAGTCATGTTGCGTATCATAAACAACTGAGGTAAAAAGAGCTTCGAAAGAAGAGTCATGATGCTACCTGCTAAAGCCTCAAGCTGTTTTATGATAATGGAACTGCGAGGGAACACATTCATGTTTTTACTTGACAAAAATGAAATTTCTATTTGTGACTGATTTTTACTAAATCAAATGCAAAGGTAATTCCAGTTCAACACATACCCTAAACACAAATGCAGAATTATGGACTACACATGCAATCAGTCCTATAAAGTACCTGCATCCCTATTGGGGGATCAAACCTTTTTGCATGAAAATATGTTGTAGTTATAAAACACAATGCCAGCTGGCCTGAAGGGAAAAGAATGCATAAACATGCCCAGAATATGATCACCTTAAAACTCATGGGATCCTCAGAGATAGCTGCAATCATAGATTCCTCTCCCTCAAATACAAGTGCAGGACCTGGAGAACAGTGAATGTTTGATTATATTAATGTTTACAGTTGATTCAACCAAGACTAAAATGTTCAGTTGTACATCTGACATCAAGAAATCATAACAAAGTACATAATAGAAACATTACCAGAGAAATATAACCCTTCTTTTCCAGTAATTTTAGCTACAGAACCCTCTGGTGCAAGATTTCCACGTAATATTTGGAGGTGACCTGTTTGCTTAATAGGGTTTTCCAATGATCTTATTATCTCCTGGAAGATAGAAGACAATGGATTGTTAAGTTAACTATTTTGTCCAGAAACACACTGCTTTCTTAACAGTAAAAGAAGGAATAGAAACAAAGAAAACAGCATCCTACCTGCCCCTCCGACAATGGTGGACAATTTTGCACATTTTCAGCCAATGTCTTCCCAGTGACTAAAGAGAAAACAAGTCATGTTAACATTATAACATATAAAACCACCTCCAGAAAAAATTAAATAGATGCAAAAAATCTCAATATAATCCAAACTTTGTACCAGTCAAACAGTCACCGTCCAGAAAACCATGCTCCAAAAGGTAGCGAAGGACAGCAGGTGTTCCCCCAATCTACCAAACCATTTGGACACAAGGAAACAAAGTGAAAAGTACAGCAAGCAGATCAAGTTCAGCAAACTCTACATACATGTCATGTTCAACAAATATCAAGAGGCACAGTGTTACATTGATTATCTTAGAATAATTCAAATGGTCATGCAAGAAAATTCCGACCTTATGCACATCCTCCATAACATATTTGCCACTAGGTTTCAGATCTGCAAGGAATGGAACCTCATCACTGACCTTCTGAAAATCATCGAGGGTTAACTCCAACCCAACAGACCTGCCAACATCTCATGAGCCATCTCCATAAAATGCAATTATTGTTGATATATGAGAGAACGCTACTAACCTTGCAATTGCAATTAAGTGTAACACGGCATTAGTAGAGCCACCTAGTGCCATGACAATGACCATTGCATTACGTAGTGACTTGAGAGTGATAATGTCTCGTGGTTTCAAGTCCATCTTTAATAGTTCTAGCAGATATTTTCCAGCTAAACGGCACTCATCCAACTTCAATTGGTTTTCAGCAGGTATTGAAGAGCTGCGAGGAAAAAACAAATCAGAGGAAAAAAAATTACTTACAGACACCAATTCAAGTGATACTGCAGGGTAACATTTCTACCTGTAGGGAAGAGACATTCCCAAGGCTTCAATAGCAGAAGCCATTGTGTTAGCTGTATACATTCCACCACATGCCCCTGCTCCAGGGCATGAATTATGAACTACATTTTTTCTTTCATCATCACTAATAGATCCACTTACATACTCTCCATAAACCTGGTAGGAGAAAAAAAAAACAAAAGACAGGGAGAGGGCAACAAAAATATGAATGAAAAAAATAATTAATTTTCGATTTTTAAAATGAAATGTTCATGATTTGGTTATACTCATTGCTTCAAAAGAAATTTTTTATCAAAACAATAAAAATAAAAGTAAAAATTGAGCAATCCAAAGTTATGATTCAATTGCAGGGTTGCAGATAGCATTGCAATCTCATAAGTGAAGTATATGCTTCCAAGCACGATTACATTCTCATTTGAAACACCTCTTCCCCAACTATGAAGCATTGAATACCATAATTTTTAACAGACATAAGCCTAAAGCATTCTATTAGATTGCATAGCAATCTCGGACATGAAGCATATGCTTCCATGCATGATTACATTCTCATTTGAAACGCTTCTTCCCCAACTATGAAGCATCGAATACCATATTTTTTAACTGACATAAGCCTAAAGCATTCTATTAATGTAATGGGAAAAGCATATGATTAGCTTATTTGCCAACCATGCCACAGGCTTTTTTTCCAGCACAATTAAGACAAAATAAAAAAGAGACTAGATAAATGAACATTGAAAACTGTCACAAAATATATCAGATGTAACAATATCAAAACAGCGAAGTTGTTTGCTTACCTGAAATGCAGATATTATATCATAAGTATGACCGTTGAAATGACCAGGCTGCAAAAGGTAAGGTGTACAATCACTTAAGTCGACAGCAAAAATCACCGAACAGATACATATCCAAAGATTTTTAAAAGAGGTTTGCAGCATTGAAAAAATCCTGGCTCAAAGTATAATTCTTAAATGGTTTCAAAGTATACCAGCACTTTCTGGTGGCCCACAAAAAAGAAAGAAAGCAATTAGGAAAAAGAAGGTGAGGTCTCAGACTCACACCTTGATAGTTCCACCATAAACCATGATGCTAGGTCGATTCAGCCTCCCCATTGCCATGATTGTACCAGGCATCTACAAAAAATGAAAAAACTTAATAAGTAAATGGTTGAAGATGGAAGTAAGAACGGTGGACATCGACTCTTGTGCGAAGAAAAGGGACAGACATGATCCAAAATGATGGCACTATTCTATCTTCTCATGGTTGGTAGCATAATTTACAGGGTCGAGTTAGACACTACAAAGTTGCACTATTATTGTCATTCTTTTTTCTTCTTTTTTTGTGTGTTGTTCAGTTACTTTTCTTACCATTCTTTCTGGATACGAGGAGCTATTTTGATTGTGAAAAAATATATCAGCTTCGAGTAACTTTACAGCCAATACAGCAAAGAAGAACATGTATTTTTAGCCAAAAAAAGGGAAGAATATATTAGTTAGCTTTGTTTTTGTACCAGGAAAAAAAATAGTATTAGCTTCAACACTATGGGCTGGATATTTACAGAAATCTCGAGTACCGAAATGAAAACAGAATAAGATGGAATAAAAGAAAACAGAATAATATTACTAAAATGTTGAAAAAATATTCTGTTATTGACGAGTCCGGCATATTGCCATAACAGGGTTCAACTTTGGCGATCTTAATTCCATTTCAAGTTTTTCAAAAACAAAAAAACATCAGCATAATCAACCACACCAATAGCCAATGATCAAACCCTCAATAAATACACATAAATCACACATTTCACTCAAACCCACAAACCAAAAGGTCCAAATTTTGCTTCTTTAGAAAAAAGAAAGAGAAAAGCTTACATTTTTATCGCATCCGGGAATGGAGATGTTGCCATCATACCATTGAGCACTCATAACAGTCTCAATACTATCAGCAATCAAGTCTCTACTTTGCAAGCTATAGCACATCCCTCTAGTCCCCATTGAAATAGCATCACTGACACCAATTGTATTGAACCTGAAACCAACCATTCCTGCCTCCTCGACCCCTCTTTTAACAGCCTCTGATAGCTTCAGCAAGTGCATGTTACAAGTATTCCCTTCATACCAAACTGAAGAGATACCTATCTGAGGCTTAGACATGTCATCATCCGATAAACCAACCCCATGAAGGATCGCTTGAGACCCACCTTGAGATTTGGGTTCGGTAATGCGGGAACTGTACTTGTTTAGCTTTTGTGCTACTGTGCTTGTTGCCTGTGACGATTCTACTGCAACAGACTGGGCTTTGACGAGAAGAGAAGAGGAAGGGAGGCGGGTGGGGAATGGGGTTTTGGGTTTTAGAGGGGTGGCGCGTGGGGAAACGAAGGTGGATTGCATGGTGGTGCGTGGAGGGGGAGAGGTAAAAAGAGTAGCTGTTTAAATGATGAGGAGGGAGAGCCCTAGCTAATGTGGTAATATTGCGATGCGGTTTGACGCCGTATTACTTCGTTTAGTTTTCTTTGTGGGGTTCCACCAGGGCTCAGGGTTTTGAAATTGGGTTGTCCTGGGAGTTTAATTATAATTTAGTACATGACTGTTTTCGTATTAAAAATGTATGGAATAGATTTGAAATTTTTTATTTATTAATTTTATTTTAAAATCATAATTTTTTAGTGTTTTATTTTTTTTAAAAAAATTAATAGTATTAAAATAATTTTTAAAAAATAAAAAAATATTTTTTAAAAAATATTTTTAAATAAAACATATTTTCAAAAACAATCACAATAATATTTCCATGCACTACTTAAAACTAATTAATCAATTTTAATATTAACATTATTCAAATAATTTCTTGACTCACGTTAAACATTCAAAAAATATCAGTTTTCAAGTTTGATTAAGAATTGCATCATGAATTGATTTGTGTGTTCATGGATCACCACAAAATTATGTTCTAAAACAATCATAGTATTTTTTTTGGTAAAACAAAAACTAATTAAAAATAAAATCAGACTTGAGCAAGATTCTAGAATGGTGGGTCATTTAATTGATTAAGTAACTTGAGTCGAGTTTGCAAGACTGATCTCACATTGTTTTTTTTTTTTCAAAATCTAATAATTGAGAAAAAATAGAAATTAAAGATTTCTAAGTGAAAGAATTTCAAAATTTTGAGGGATGCACGATATAAGTCTTAAGACCACGAGGACTATTACCAGTGTCACTAACTACAAGGACAAAGTTAGTGCCGTGGTGGTGGAAACTGGAAAATTTAGGTGAATCTGCTGAGCTTGGGCTTGGTCTTGGTCCTGGTCAGGTTAAGCTTTCAATTTGTTTTGGACCTAACCTAACCCGGCCCATTATACCGCTGACAGCAGCCTAAACCTGAATACAGAGAGAGAGAGAGAGGTAGAAGGATCAGATAAGCGCATGGAAATTATTTTGTTGGTGTAATTTTCGATTCTCAGTTTTTTAATAGCATCATCAGGTAATTAATAAATTAATCAATTTTTTTGATCGATCGTCTAATGCAAGTCTTATTTTCCATTTTGGTTTAAAGGTTCGATTATTATTATTTTTAAATATTTGCAAGAACAGTAATTCACGTCTTCAATTAATCGCTCATTATGTGTTGTCTGATTTCGATTCATTTAGTTTTTTTCTTTTGATGAAAAAATTCGTTTCTTTTTGAATAATTATATATATATATATATATATATTAAATTAACCTTATTTTTCTTTCTTTCTGTATTGATGATTTATTTTTCTTATATTGGAAATTTTTGTATGTAATTTTTCAATTGAATTAGTTCTTTATGTAGTTTTGATTATAAATATTTTTTTTTTGTTAATTTATACATGGGTTTTGGTGTCAATAATTTTAGCTGGGTATTTGTTATTTAGTGAATTGAATATGAAAGTTTGAATCTTTTATCATTTATAGCTATAGTTTCTTTCAGGTCATTCTTTTCTACTTTGAGTAATTTCCTTGTTTACTGCTATATTATACTTTTTATGCTTTGATGATTGCATCTCATTATGTGCTAATTCAGGAATTCTAAATTCTAAACCCTAAAATATAAAAGCTCATGTAAAGGAGTTCCCTTTGTGTTAGTGTTGAAGTTTGGCATCACGTATGTTTGGCAAGTCTACCTGTAACCTGCTAGCTCATGTTTTGCTTCTGCTGGATGCTGCAGCTAATCATTCATTAATTTACCTCCTACATGTCAGGATATTTTATGCCTTCTGTGACTTTCTAGTCATTTAATTGTTGAATTTCTTTTTTTTTAGGTATTTTGAAGTGCATTTGTCTATGTTCTTTTGTTGCCTCAGTATTTGGGTGATGACAAAGGTGATTGTTACTGGAAATTGCTCTTTGATATTGACAGACTGGATTGGTTGCATTTTTTTTTTGTGGTCTCTTTTAGGTGATAGAGTATGGAAGATATGAATTCTGATCAGGTATTTGAAATACCTGACACTCCCGAGAGAGCAGCTGCACGGAGTATAAATGGTGCACAATTCAGAAAAGAAAGTATTTCGTCAATTCCTGGTCGTCTAAGAAAGTCTGGCTTTGTGGATGAAAAGAGTTTTAATCCGTCGCGGACAAGCAGGGGTAGGATTCTTAGTGAAAATGGGCTCAATAGAAGACTTCATTTGCATCCTCAAAAGAGTCCCATTAATGTTGATGAATATGATTCTCCAAGTAATTCTGCTTTGGATTCCCATCCCCACCAGAATGTGCCTTTATTTAGAAGGCCAGCAATAGTTAATAACTCCAGGCCTGAGAATAGGCATTCTAAAGGAGTACAGTATGTGGAAAAATCAAAAGCTGGCCGTGCTACAAATTCCTCTAAAAAACCATTTTGCATGGAAGGTGATGATATTTTTGATTTAACTGAGATGAGTGAGCCTGACAGATTACTCGACATTGTTTTTCCTCACAGTGCATCAAAAGATCTCCAAGTTAAAGAGACAAGAGAAGGTCAATTATCATCTAATGGTGGCTCTTCTGTACAGCTGGCTCCTCTTCCTTCAGGAATATCTGGCAGCACCTCTAAGGGAAAGGAAAAAATAGATGTGAATACATGTAATGGTTCTGGTTCAGCTTCAAATAATGTGAAAGAGATTGATCGTGCCAGTGGTCATCAACACAAAATCGAAAAGCAGCTTCCTGCTTGTCATCTATCTGTTACCTCACCAAGAGTTGGTGGGAAAAAGAGATTAGTGCGAAATGGATATATTTCTCCACATAATATAGCCACTAGAGCCCAAAAATTAGCTGAAAGTTCCCAGGATGGCTCCCCAGGTGACAAAAGAAATCATGCCAGGAACAAGCTGTCTGATGGTCCACCTATCACAGATCTCAGGGAAATAGTTGCTGAAGACAATGATTGTTATAGAGCTAAAGGAAAAAAGGCAATAGTCCATCCTTCTGCATCAAAGGAGCATGATGCCTACATGACCAGGTAATTTCATCTATCTTGCACACATTTCTGGTTGGATCGCCTTCATTCCCACTTCATGCAAGAATGCTGAAGGATAGGATTTTCCCTAAACTCTCCCTCCCAGGATTTGATGGAATCATAATTGAGCTCTACCTTCACATAAGTGCTGGAGAGTTATCTGCTGGTTGAGTTTCTATTTTCGGTTTCCTTTCCATTTTTCTGTTCAAACTCTTCAGTTTAATCCTTCCATCTCCTTGTATAATTAATAAGTTGGACAATGATTCCTCTCCTGTTAGTTTCTTATGGGTACTCTATCTCTCATGCCTGACAGCATATTATGTGCATGCAGAAGTTCTGCAACTAATAATGAAGCATCCCGTGAATCCAGGGATGGCCATAGAGATGCATTATTTGGTGGCTGGAGAAGTAGACACAAAAGATCGAAGACACAAGATCAGCCACTGGCTTATATGGAACAGGGTATTTTGGGAAGAGATGATCATGCTAGATGCTCTACAAATGAACAACATGATGACAGATTAGTGGAAGGAGATAGTAGCAGTGGTGGAAAACTACATCATGTTGGGAATCTAGTTGCGACGCATGGATTAACTTCAAGAAATCAAGGTGAATGCTGTACAATGGTTCCTGATGACACTGAAGTTTTGTTTCTTGGTTCATCTCGGGAATCATCTAGCTCAAGGTCATCTGGAGTCCACAATCATCAACATGATGGCAATCTAGAACCAATTTATGAAATTGATGAGTTGACTGAAGTGAGAAACAATGATCCTCAATTAATAGGTTCCAGCAGTAATGAGGACTCAGATGTTATGGCAAGGCAAATGGAAGCTGATGAGATGTTGGCTCGGGAACTGCAAGAACGATTATATCATGAGGAACCAATATTTGGAGGTGGCGAGGTTTGTTCTCTTCAATTGTATTCCCACTCTCCCTTCTTGATGTCACCTAATTAGTTAGAGACTCTATTTGTCAGCTTTTCATGTTTATTGACAACAGATTGATGAAAATATAGCATGGGTCCTGCAGCAGGAGGAAGATGCACTCCCTGCTACATCTGGTCACAATCATCCTGTTCCACATCTTGTAAGTGCGCTGCTTTAATTTCAGTGGGTTGCTGAGCATGAAAGCTCCAGTAAATGCTCATCAATGATGGTATCTACAATTTGCTTTTGATAACAATGACAGCATCTCATAATTATCTATGACAATGATCTGCACGTCACTCAGAGTTTATTTTTCAAGAGAATAAGAAACGCTATTGATGGGGTATTCTTGTTCAAACAAATTTAGGGACCTAGGACCAGCTTTATTTTTAAAATCTCAAGGAATAGTTCTGCAGTTTCCATTTTAATTCCTCCATTATGTTATTTTTAGTTTCTTTTGTGAGTGGCTGAGTTGGGAAAGTGTGATATTTCTTTTATTAATATCTTTCATGTTTGTGATGGTGGGAGTCCCTAGATTTTATTTTTGGTGTTCTGATAACTATTCAGAGTCTCTCTCACTCACACATGCACACATGATGTTTTCATCGCCTTGAAAAAAGAAACAAGATGTTTTGATGATCATATTTCTGATCCAAAGGAAATAAATAGAAGGCAAATTGAGATTATATTTTCCTTGGAGTTGTATAATTAGGCGGGTTTTGAACTTAAATGACTTCTCATAATGTCAATATTGAACTTACTCTGACTTGCTAATTCTTCCCTCATTTTATTACAAAATCACTAGAAATCTATGAGACAGTCTACTACAAGGATAGAAGTCATGGCAATCTCTTGGGCCTTGATTCCATTGAAGTTATTTTTGTGATCTACCTCACTACAAGAGAGTGGAGTATAGCCAAAATGCAGAAACATAGTGTATGAGCGTACATGCATGTATCATGTTACCTCTATTCTTCTGCTTGGGGCTCTATTCTATTATTAAAAACCGGTACATGCATTTGCACATATAGGTTTTAACTTTTACTTCACTGTTAGTTGGGTAAAATTGAACTTCAAAGTTCAATCCCTTGGCGTGCAGAATCAGAAGATGATTAGCAAACTTAGGCAACCATGAAAGTTGGACTGGAATGATTAAGAAGTTCAAGCTTGTATTTGGATGAAAAAGAAATGCTTAATATGTAAGGATTCTAGCTTATATTTTAGGGTAGTGGGGGATTGCAATTAAACAAGAAAAAGAAAATGCTGATTCTCTGTTAACTAGAACAATGGTTCTGCCTGCTCTTATCCTGATGGTCTGACTACCGGGTTGGATGGTTCAAGGCACACATCTTTCTCCCTTCAATTATGATCTTAAAATCAACTATGTTCTCTCTATTTAAGGTGGAATGCCTTAAACGGCCTGAACCTTGGAGGAGTGAGTGTTACTATGTAGTAAACCGATGAAGGCCTGAGTTGGGTTATATTGTCTTAATAAATAGCATTAAAGTTTGCTAACTTCAACATGTTTTAAATCAAACAGTCCTCATGCAATTTGAAGCATATGCCACTCCCTGAATGTTCTACTGCACATACTTATATCCACTAGTGTTTGCTTAATGTTGTTAATTAGGTGGTTGTGATGCTTTCCTTTGACTTCCCTTTTTTTCCAGTTAAGCTGTTTGGTCCTGCTTAGATTTATGCTATAAGTTGTCCATAACTTCATCTGTTTTTCACTTTGTTAGAGAAACTCATTAGTAGCACATCCATCAAGACAGCGCTTGCCTCGGTCCTCTCAGAACCCTTCAAATAGGAGAGGAAACCAGGTTCAAGTTACTACTACCCGAGCATCAGGCTTGAGGAGTCGCTTGTCCAACCGGACTCCTGTAAGAATATCAAGAGAGAGGAACCCCGCTCCCGCAGTATTCCCTGGAGGGTTGAATTTCCAATTTCCTTCGGGAATGGATTTATTGATGGTATGTTTTTCCCTTGTGTTTTGTCCTTCATTTTTTTCATCTTATTATTATCTGCCTTTTCTTCCGCAGTTTTTTACTTTGTACGCCACTACTGGCGGAGCCTCTGTCTGAGGATGGGTTTGAGAGTCATGGCTTCCCCATGATGCCCCTATTGAATTATCTCCCTTTGCTTCAGACACTCCTGCAAAAATCTTCTAGCTCTACCACTGCATGCCACTGGCACCAAGCTTTGATTGATGAGGATTGTGACCAACTTATGTTGTTTAGTCATCTGATTATTCATCTTTATATGAAAGCCTGGAGGTCACCTGCATTTTAAGTTTCAGAAGAAATAACATAGGATAAACATACCTTAATTCAATCTCTCTACCTAGTACCAAAAGCCTTACCAGTCACATTTTTGAGAAAGCGCTAGCATAATCTTAAGTCTTCTCAATATGCAATTTAAGCCCCTCTCTCCGCCCAGCATCATTAATCATCTCATCTGTCACCAAGGCTTCATCGTGATCTGATGGCCTTGATGTGAGAGCATGATTGACTGGTGCAGAAGCAAGAGAGCGTTGTTTTATGATTGACTGCAAGGGAAACAATGGTGGGATGCCAGATGATTATTTTAGAGGAGAATGGGTGTTTATTAAAAAGGGTTTGGGAGTAAGAATCAGGATTTTTGGGGCTGAATTGATTGTTTAGTCTGGTGCAATTTAATTTAGTTAATTGGCGGTAAGCAAAGAATCTATCAAAAAGAGAGAGAGAGAGATAGAGAGAATATCATCTGGGCACTTATGGACCGCATACAAATCTTCAAAGCTTCAACCATATTCAATCACCTGCACTGATTCAGGAGTTATTACTGCATTATTTTTGGATGAGAAAGTATCTCAAGTTAATATTTACTCCATGCAGTTCTTTTCTTTTGTCTGTTGTATAATCATATATCTTTCTTGTGGTTGTATGAGAAAAAAGTAAGATGACTTTTTTCCTGCATAGCAAATTACATCTGGTTTGCTGTTCATGTAACTTTGTGATTTGTAATTATTGTCATTGAGAAATCTTATCCTGTGAATGGTTGGCATGTGTAACATTGATTGCTTGCTTCTCAATGCAGAGACTTGATATATTGGAAAATTTAGAGGCTTCAATGACAGCTACTCGCATGCTTCATGTTCAGCGTGATTTTAATGAGTAAGATGTTTTTATTTTTGCCAAGTTGTGTTCTCTGCTCACTGATTTATTATATATGATTGTCTTGAGCATTTGGAAAGATGACTTTATGCCCTGTATTTTATATCTATTCAGCTTAAAAGAGTTAGTTGTTGTTGCTGGCAATAAACCGTACCACATATACGCCTATAATTTGGTTGGATGAAAATGATTTGATAGACTCACTTTTTTGAGCTGAAAAATTTTACCATTGGGAGACATAAGTTGAGCAAGTGTGTTGTTGAGATCTCTTTATGTGTGGTTTCTGTATTCTTGAAAACTCAGCCCATAAAGATATCTGATTTGAATCCTGTCCATCTCTTGAACTTATTGATGTGAGTGAGACTACAGCTATCATGTGATTGAAATTGAAATTGCTTAGTATTTGCCTTTCAACCTGAAACCCAATGACAAATTGAAATTGCTTGTGGTGGCAGCAAGTTTGATAGATGCCTTCAAGCAGATAACGTTAGTTGAATAGATTGTCAGTATAAGGGGTGATTCTTTTAAGTAGTCCTTAGTATTGATTTACTTGCTTCATTGCTAAATCTGTGTGAAATTATTAATTTGAGTATTGATTTACTTGCTTCATTGCTAAATCTGTGTGAAATTATTAATTTGAGCTTCTCGTGTGTAACAGTCATCACTCATAAGTGTTCTTTTCTTGACTATTATTCGGAATTTCTTTCACGATCAGAACATTTAGAAAAGTAGTTACTTTGTGAAAAATAGTTTGGTGGTTAGGCAGGCTACACTATGTAGTAGTATGAAGCTTGATGATATGTCCAGTTCTGATATGTCTTCATGGAAACTAATGGTTACTTTGGTGTGACTTCAACTTTTGAGATTATTATCCTCTTTTCTCTAACCTTTCTAGGTGGTTTTCACTTTCAAATCGTTGGGTTAATATGGAGAACATCTGACAAAGTTAGGATTTATAGATAACACACTCTACTGATTTGAACTATTTTGTTGAAGTTTCAGTGATGAATTAGGATTCCTGGGTTCAACTGTATCTTTTGTGTGTGGATGGGTTTTAAGTGTTCGATGAAATGCCGCCATTCTATGTTAAACTTTTTATCTACAATGTAAAGAAGCTTTGGAATTCTGTGAACAGGTTGTGCGTGTCAAATTTGGGTTCCAGTCAATAGTTTTGTCGTGTTTGAAACTTCAATCCCCTTCAACAGAACAAGTTTTTGAGAGTCAATCCTCTGAAGTGCTGCCCTATTTTTGACATTTTTCTCCTAAATTGTACTATCTGATAGTGATCTAGATCTTTATATCTGCTATTTTATTGTACTCTCTTTATTAATGTTTAATGGTGCGTGCTATTTCTGCATCTCCTTTCCCTTGACTCCTCGGTGACAGCTTTTTGAGTAAAATGTTCATAGTGGGTATAGGTTTAAGATATATATTATGCTTCTTACTTTACTCCTTTTTTTTCTTTGGCAGGAATGATTATGAAATGCTGTTGGCCCTTGATGAGAACAATTCTCAACATGGTGCATCTGCCAATCAAATTAACTGCTTGCCAGAGTCTGTGGTACAGGTATGCTGATCAGCATCCAAGCCCATATCCATGTCATGGATGCTTCTAGTCAAGAAAGCATTTAGCTTGCACCATGTACTGCTTTCTGCATGTTCATTTGCTCACCTTTTTTGTCTTCTGCTACGCATCATGCAGACTGATAACTTTGGAGAGACCTGTGCTGTCTGCCTTGAAGCCCCAACTATTGGAGAAAAAATACGTCATCTCCCTTGTTTACACAAATTTCACAAAGATGTATGAATCTCTTTCTTTACAACTTAAGAAGCATTTTTTTGTATGTTTTATCATAAACCACAAGCATTTGATTGCTTTATTCATTCTGTTGGTGCAGTGTATTGATCCTTGGCTCAGCAGAAAAACATCATGCCCGATTTGCAAATCATCTATAACTTCTTGATTTTGCACTATTGAGTTTCGGTGCTTCAATTATGATGATGCCCCATTTTAGGTCGATATGCTATTGACCTTTAGGAAAGGTAATGATTATACATGTCTGTTTTTGCTATTCTAACAGAAATCGGTGCACTTGAATTCTGGAGAAAACCTGTGCGTTCTTTCTTTTATGATGCATTTTATATTGGATCAGAATTTTAATGTAGACGGTATTTTTAATATAGATGGTCATCAGGAGGCTTCCTTCTGTTATTTTGAAATTGATTTGTGGCTACCAGTTGGGCTAGCTTGTAGACTGGGGTTAAACCAAACCAAACCTTGTGATTTAGGGGTGGAGTCCTTGACCAAAAATTTTGACGAAGTTATCGCAAAGGGAAATAACATCCTGCACTGTTAAGGAGTTTGAAAAGATAACCTGGAGCGTCAATGGACAGACAGATGAAATCCAATGTTTTCATGTCCTATTTGATTGCTGTGAGGAGTAAGAGCAAATGTGATGCTCATGAACTGCCACGAGATGTATCGTAACATAAAAACTTTTAAGATTTGACCTTCATTCTAACGCGTTTTAGATTCAACCTTCAAGTCCTCGAAGGGCTCGGTTAAGTGATAAGGAAAATGGTTTAACTTGAGGTCATCCGTTCAAGTCTTGCTATTGACTTAGTGAGATTAGTTAAACTTGTGTGGATACCCTAAATTTCAACTTGCTGCAGAGGCTTTTCTGGATTTGTAAATGAAGATGCGCAATGTTCTCTGTCAAGTAGATGAGCAGTGCTTTCATCTGTACACCCATTTCTGTAAAAAAGAATAGGGTTTAAATCTTTGGTAAGTAATTTAGGTTTAGATTTCCTGGGGTAAAAATCTCTAGGGTTTAACGACTCATATCTGTTTGACCCTCTTTTTTAACACGTCTCTTTTAAATGCTGTTAACTCGCGGGCTGTTCGGTGTTATTTTAATTTTTTGGTTTTTGTTCCCATTTTTTTTATATCAAAATTTGAAAAACCCATTTGTTTTGACTCTGTTTACAAAGATTATATATATATATATATATAATAGCATTAGGGTTCTCAACGTTATCGTCTCGAGTTCCAGTTCAAGGGTAAGGCTGCAGTCTCTTGAATTGCAGTTAGTGTGTGGGTGACTTTGCCAAAATCCGACCTGAGAAGAACTTCTGTTTTCGCATTTTTGTATTTCAAAAGTATATTTTAAAAAAAATTAGTTTTTTTTATTTTTTTTGTTATTTCAAATTATTTTTTTATATTATTTTGATATATTGATGTTAAAAATAAAATTTTAAAAATAAAAAATTATTAATATAATATAGTTTTAAAAGAAAAATACTTTGAAAAACTACCAATGCTACAATACAAAGGCATGTAAAAACAAGTACTAGGATACTAAAAACAAACCATAACCATCAGGCGAGCACTTAGAAGGTGGCAGACAGATTAATCCCATTTTCGATCACGTTATCGCCAATAGCTTAATCTGTTTACTGAGTTGCAAATCGATAGAATTTCTTGTCTTATGTGGTTCTGCAATTGTGTCCAGATTGAAAGAATCGAAAGAATCGTCTGAATTGTGTATAAACCCAGAAGGGCTACATCCTTGCCTTGAAATTTTGCATTTTGCCATTGCTCTTATATGGCACATGTATCAGATGAGTAACTTGGGATTGTGTAGTGATCCAAGGCACCAGCGTTTGACACCACTCCCATCGTCATTCATCTCTGAGATTAACCCAAGAAACTTCGGAATGTATACTTGAATTCATAAAAAAAAAAGAGTAAAGGCTAAGCGAGTATGAGGAGTGGTTCATGGCATGAGAAAATAAAAATAGAAGCCATCTGCCTTTCTAGTTTTGTTTAAGCGACTATAGAACTACCTCGTTACACTTTTATTATGAATAATATAGTGACCCTAAACTGCATTATCGAAGCTTCTGCAATATGCCATCATCGTATATCAATGCTGAACCCGGTGTGTCAATCATGAATCGTTGGATAAGAGGTTGTTGTTTTCGACTTTCCAACCATTGCAGAGCTCATCACAACCATCCCCCCTTTCAAAAACGGCAGCAGCTCCCATTCCTGTGCCTGCATTTGGTGACAACAGCTGATAATATAAGCATAAGTTCCAGCAACACTACCCACATAGAGATAGAGAGGATGAATACCTATGCACATTGACACCACCCCAAAGCGACAATCCCTACCTCGGCGCTTCATCTCATGCAGTAAAGTAGCCACACATCTAGCACCTGTAACAGTTAACAGCCAATTAATTAGTCTCTGATCAGATGATTAAGAGTTGATCCACCTCATTTCCGTGTTAAATTGAAAATCATCTATTAATATATAGATGCTCTTATCACAACGATCCATTAACAAAATCAAAACTTTTGATGCTCTATGCAACTCTTAAGCAGATCTACATGCAGCAAGAAACTGTTTCCACCGTGGATACAATGATACTGTGTTCCTGCAAAATTAGAACACCTAACTGGATGTGCATATTCCCTTCTTTCTCCCCAAAACAACATTGACTTCAATCTATTAGCTATCACCAGCCTGCCAGCTTATTAATTGTGCTTTTGAAGAATAGAAAGATGGTTAGAATAACTATCACCAGAAATTACAGTGGAATTCATTTTAACTTCAATTATCCACAAGAAAGTACCTGTTGCACCCAGAGGATGTCCAATGGCCATTGCACCCCCATTGACATTGATCTTCTGTGAATCAAGCTCCAGCTTCTTACGGCAATAAACAAACTGGGAAGCAAATGCCTTGATGAGGAACAACAAAATTTAGTTAGACCCTGAAGCGGTGTTTGATTCTGAAATATAACTGTGAAGTATTCATTTTCTTTTTACCTCATTTATCTCAAAAAGATCAATATCCTCAAGTTCGAGACCAGCAGCCTTCACTGCAGCCGGGATTGCAACAGCTGGGCCTATACCCATGATGGCAGGATCTACACCAACAGCAGTAAATGTCCTGCATGGCCAAAATAATTTTAAATGGAAAAATGAGGAGGAGAATCCATTACTTATTCTCATCATTAATTGTTGGGCATGAAAACTGACAAAGTAGATGGCAAGTGACATCTAAACATTTGTTTCTCCAGTAAAACAATGGAACATGCATTTTCAGAGGGCTATCTTCCTAAACTACATAACAAATATGCTGCAGGGAAATTGCTGGACAAGAAATTATTGGCCCTGAATGAGGTTGTATACCTTGAACACAAAAGTTCAAGACACCTTATTTCAGTACTAAAAGTTCTGAACTAAAATAAAACGATCAAAGAATACAAAAGATCACATGCCAACAGGTATGTTGGACAGCATTTCCTCTATAAAATGATTATTGTAGGAAACATGAAGCAAATTCATCCAACAACCACATTCTCTGGTCAGCATGATGATGATAGTGCAACCCCCCCCCCCCCCCTCTCCAGTGAAGAAATGCAATCTGGTAGCTAACCCAACAAATTAGGAATGCTTCTAGACTTGGTGCTTCGATGTGTTAGATTTATAATCTTGACGCCCACCACATCCATCTGCCACTACCTTTGGTTTATTGCACTTTATGATAGAGATAAACAATAAGTTTCTAGGACTTACATGCCTGAATACACCAAGAATTGGTAGCCTTTTGCGCATAGCGACACTTCTTTTCATGAGCAACACAGCCCCAGCACCATCACTGACTTGGCTAGAATTCCCTGAAGAAGAACTACCACATGATCAAGTGGATCAAAACAAACTGAAAACAAATGAAAAAAAAAAGTGCACAGGATGCATACCAGCAGTGGTGGTCCCATCTTTCTTAAACAAGGGCTTTAATTTTTCCAGTTCTATTAATGTTGTGTTTGGGCGAATTCCATCATCAACAGAGATTACAATGGGCTTCTCATCACCAGTTTTAGGGTCAACGATCTTCAAACAGGAAAATACCAGCAAAAATCAGATATTACATATTCAATTCTTAAGACAATAATGACCACAACATGTAAGAACATGAGATAAAAAGGATCGATTTTTTTCTCAAACCATTCAACTAAATATACCTTTGTAGGGACAGGGATGATTTCATCCTTGAATCTTCCAGAAGCAGTAGCAGCAGCAGCCTTTCTATGAGAATCAACCTAACAACAACAAGTTGGCAATCTTATGAGAATCAACCTATCAACAACCATTTGAGAATATTAATACAACAAATCATATTGAAGCATACTGCATGGCAAATCAATTGCACTTACTGCAGCCTGATCCTGCTCCTGCCTTGTCACACCGAAACAATGTGCCACGTTCTCAGAAGTAACACCCATGGGCAGAAGGCAATCTTGAGCCTTCTGGAAATCCTTTACCTGCCATCATCAACATAACCTTTAGAATCCCATCCAGATCAATAAATAACAAAAAAAAGCTCACCAACAAACCTTTTGAAACTAATTATATGAAGAGAAGTATAAAAATACCTTTGGATTCACATCTCCATCCCATGCCATTGGATTAATTGTCATGGATTCCAACCCAGCTCCAATTCCTATGATGAAATGATAAAAACGATGAAATACTACACTATAAAAAGCATTTCAGGGGATTTCTCTTACCAATTTCATAGAACCCTGCTTTGATAGAAGCAACCACATCAGCAACTGCCTGAAGCCCGGACGAACATTGCCTGTTGACAGTCCTTATTGGCACAGTTTCTGGACCAAATTCAAAACCCGATCAAGTTAGCAATAAAGCAGTAATGCAACCACTGCCCCTCGAAAAATGCAATTCAAGAAACATACCAGGGAAACCAGCATAGAATGCAGCCATCCTGCATTCACTTGCTCTTTGAGATCCTGGGGCCAACACCGAACCCACAACAATATCCCCAACTTCTCTTGGATCCACATTCGTCTTCTCTATCAATGCCTACACCAACCAAAATCCACAATAACAAACACAATTCTTATTATCCAAAATGGAAAAATTATAATCAAAATCAAATAATGACCTAAACTAAAACCAAATTCAAAATTAAACCTTCAAAACAGGTGCAAGTAAATCATCAGCATGAGTATCCTTGAAACTACCACGCTTCGATTTGCAAAGAGGAGTTCGATATGCTCTATATAACCAAAAGTACAAATAAATTAAAATGCACAAGAAATCAAGCTCAAATCAGCAAGACCATCTCATTTCAACTACGAACTACTTACGCAACAATCACAACGTCATCTCCAAAAGCCGATGTCCTTTGATACGCTGTGCTATCTCCAGCTAAACAAGCAGATGCCTGAATTCACAAACAATAAAAATCCAATTATTAAAAACACTCCAGTTTATATCAATAAATTAATTTAGTCATGAAAATCCGACTTGTATTCAAAAAAAAAAAAAACCTTAAAGTCAAACACAACAATATGTCTCAACATATTGATAAAAACAATATAAAGCAACATATTTCATAAATTTCAAAATTTCAGATCGATCCTTCAACTTTCATGATCTAAACTAAACCACAAACAATCGAAATATCAGCTAAAATATCGACCAAACGATTAAACTTACAGAAAGAGTAGATTCAAAATTGTGATGGGAGGGAGAAGAAGGACGGAGGTGGTCGAGAAGGACACGTTGCCTGTTGATTGCTTTCTCCATTTTCCCCTTCTTTTTCTGTCTAAAACGAAGATGAAGCTGATGCGTAAAAATCTCCTCTGGTGAATAGACAAAGGGGACCGGCTTTTTATATATTCTTCTATGTTGGCTCTTGGCAGTTGCAGATACATGTGATAGCAGAAAGGGGGGGATTCGAAGATTTTGGATGAAATAGTATTTTAAATATATACAGAGCCACTGTCCACTGGCACGTGTCTGTCAACTCTCCTGTCTTTTCTTTGCTGTAGCAGGTTAGATTACAGGTAAGTCCATATATTTTCATGCTTTTCCACTCTAGTACTTGTAGTTTAAGACTTCTGAGTATTAAGTCTCGAACTTGTGAAACTTTCAGATGTACCCCTTGACTGTTATATGGTTAAGGAAGCTAATAGCGTTTGCGCCTTTAAGTCGTTTTCGGGTTTTTTTTATTATGAATTTTATGAATACGAGGAGTCTGATATTACATAGGAGATACATTGACAATTTAAAATTTGATTCGACAACATAATTGTTAGGCTATACGGATAATCTTTTTTTATTTTTTTTATTTTGATTGTCTTGCAAATACGGTGACTGTTCACTGTATTTATTATGTTTTTCTTTTCATCTCAAGGATTTTTTTTTCTAATAAGTATTTTTAACTATTAAAATTTTATTTTTATATATTGTTATTCAACAAAAAACATATACTTATTAAATTTATGTAGCGTTGCTAAAAATGAGGCAACAACCAAAAAAATATATTTATCATTTAGAATAAAACTGAATTAACATATAAAATTTATAATTTAGATATAAAATACATTAAAATTATATATATGTCATGCATCTTAGATCATGAAGTTGGAATAATTTAATAAATAATAATAAATAAAAAATATATATATTAAAATATTTAATAACACAATACGGGTTATTTATCCATTATATTTAATAAATTTATTTATTAAATTTATTTTTTAGTAAATGTCGAGAAAAAATAAAAATTCATTTAATAAAATAAAAGAAAAAAATATCATGCAAAGTTGCATGTATTAAAAATATCATATCAAAATAAATATTTTTAATTCTCCAAAACAAATTTAATTTATAATAAATATATATATATGGATGAATTATATTAACCTTATTGAAAATTAAAAACACTTAATATAATTAAAAAAACAATAATAACAATTTAAAAAAGAGGTAAGCCAAGAAAATTGACATGGGAGGGGTGTTAATTTAAAAAAAAACTTGGAAAACAGTTTTAAAAAAAACATGAAAAAGTGTTAATTGACAAGACAAAAAAAAAAGTATTAAGACAATAAAAGCTCAGCTCGTTCATCTAGGCCTATTAGTATTTTTACTTTTTAAAAAGCATGACAACTTGTCAATCACCTTATTTTCTTGGAAAAAATAGTCAAGCAACGTGTTATTTATGAGCTTAAATTTCAATCACAAGTGTGATGGCTAGAGAATTAAGCCTATCATTTTTTAAATCTAAAAACTGATTTTCAAGTCATTTCAACCATATAATATTATATGAACATCCTTAAAATACCTGTAAACAAATCTCTAAACCTAACAAACTCAAATAATAATCTAGACCACATAATTAAACTAGAAAAATATTTTATTATTGATTTAATTCTGATTTTTTAGGCTACATTAAAAGTTAAAATAATCATTATAATATTTTCTTTACTTAGCAAAACTCATTGATATCAATTTTAACTTGTTTAGTGATTATAATTATCATTAATAAAAAAAAATTTTTTACTGGAATCCAATGATTCTTTTTTTTCTTTCCATAAAAAAATACTAAAAAAACAAGAAAATAAAATTTAATATCAAAATGTATCTTACCAAAATTAAAGAGACAGTTCATCTAACAACAAAAAAAAAGATAAGGGATGAAAATATATTTTCTGAACAATTTGCAATGTTGTTATTCATGTTATCCATGATGATTTTCACTTTGATTCTTTATTTTGGAATTCAACCCTCCCCGGAAAAATATATAAGTGAGTGTTAATTTTTGTTTTAAATAGTTTAATTATGTAAAATAAAAGTTTAATGATTAAATTAAAAAAATTTTAAAAAAAAATTCCTTCAATCAACATAATATATTAAAAAAAGAAGAAGAAAGAAAGAACCCTTTTAGTTCACATTAATATTTATTCCAGGAAATCATATCGTGCTTTATTGAGAGGCATGGTATATGCAATTCAGAGTTTCGCTGTCTTTGTCTTCCTTTTTTTTTTTGGTTGTTGCCTCCACAAAATTGTGCAACGTTGGTGTAAAGAGCACATCCAAAACTCTGCCCTTCTGCTAGGTCCCTAGAGCACAATGTGCATAAATCTAAATTAAAGGTCATGTTAAGAATCTTTTTGTTACTGCAATAAAAGAATCCAAAATAAAGGGCACAGACCTTCGACTTCAACTCAACAGAGATCCCTAGAGCTTCTGGCTGTCTAAGTTGTCCTGATTTTACAAGTACAGCACAACTTGTGCAACAACCTGCAAGCACATAGCATTTTATCTTGAATAATTTTAACCAGAAAATAGCAAGAGCCATAGGCTGCAGGGTAAATACACGAGCAACCCTGTTTCCAGAAAAAATCATAAAAAAATTATCACCAAATGGCCTATCAGAGAGTGTAAAGCAAGTTTTTATATTGATTTGCTAGGGTTTAACACACATGCAGGAGATCTAATAAAACTAGCACTTTCTTTTGTATAAACTTAAGTTCTAGGTTTAATTGACACTGAAAACGCCATACTGCAGTGAGCTATAAGTTACTTAATACACCAAAACAAAGCTAAGAAAGAATTGATAAATAAACAAACAAGCAGAGAGCGAAAGGGCAATTATTCGTTGGGGAAGATGATTACTGGATAAAAGGTATGAATGCGCTTCTTTCCTTTTCGTTTCTCCCTCCCCACTCGATTTCATAACAAGCTAAATTTAAAGACCATACCAAGGGAGACAGTACATCATATCTGACCAGAAAAACTTTAAATGCCCAAATCTTATTTGACCATGAGTCTTTCAAATCGTTCCACGGCAAACTCGTAACGATAAAATTTAAAACTTCATTAATCCTCTGGATTGAACCTTAGGACACACATTTATGCCAAATGGAAACAGGTCCAAAGGTGACAATAATTGGCCTCACTGCTATACGATGAAGCTTATTTGCCAGGAAGAAGAAGATACAAGGTACAGGTCCTCAAGTTTCAGAGCCTTTATTGGCTGATCACCGTAAATGAATGCAGAAGCAGCTCAATAAAAAACAAAAACACTTGAAGCAGCATGCGGTCACATGAAAACATTTCCATAGGCAGGCACAGTTTAATTGTTATATGATTGGACCATAGCCATCTGGTTCTAGTGAAGTAATAACTCTGTCCTCTAAAATCTACTTTCTTATATGTATACACCGTGTGGGTGTGACAAAACATCAAAAAGTCGAGCAATTCTATACAATAGTGTGATATCAGAGAACAACATTACCGTGCCTGCAAGCAAATGGAAGCGTGATGTTCTGTGATTCCACTTTGTGCGATATATACTGGTTCTGCAATCTGCATTCCCACCCAAAGCACGAACAAAATAGCATTTAATCTCCTGATTCTATTAGAACAGCAATTCGATTCACTCGCAAGCTATCTATATTAGTAGTATTATTTTTTTCCCCGGGAAACAATCAGAGTCCAAATTCCGTAACTCTGGAACAAGGAACTCGTGAACCACTCCTCGTTGCCGATCATGAACAGTGACTGTATTTAAACGCAGAGTTGCCCGTTCGATCGTTCACTCCTACTGAAGTTTGTAGCTCCGATGTCGTTTTAACACTGCGGCATTTAAGAGAACTGGATTTCGGAGATGTAATTTGCCGGTAAAATGAGGTGAAGGAGAGGAAAGAAATGCTTCGGTCCACGGATTCCTTTACTTCGCCTCTCCTCTCCTCTTCCTCTTCCTCCTATTTGCGTTTATGTGAAGAAAGGTTCGTGGAGAGGCGGCCACTTGGGACTTCCGTTTGTTGGGAATCATTGCGCCACACCACTTTTTCCCTTGCACTTGTTTCGTACTTCGCTTTATTTTTTTCAAAAAACAATTTACGAGGACTTCCTTTCTTTTAAACGCTAATCAACCCTATTTTAAAACTTTTTTTTTTCATTCATTAATTTATACTTATTAATAAAATAAATTTAAAATATTATAGATTATTTTTTTAATATCTAAAATGTCTTCCTAATTTCTATATCTTCTTTTTTTTACTGAATCATTTTTTTAACTAAGATCACAACTGGAATTATGACTGAATCATGTATTTTTTAAAATAATATTTTATTTTTAATATTTAAAAAAAAAAATTATATTCTGATGTTAAAAATAAAAAATATATATTATTTTAATATATTTTTAAATAAAAAACATCTTAAAAATTAACTTATACCACACATCAAAATAAGTTTATTCTCTATTATAGTAACGGATTTTTAAAGTGTAGACATTTTTTTAAAAATAAAAAACATGTGAAATCAAAAATTTAGATAAGGGATGTTAGGTTGTGGTTGGCATGGAGCATGGAGATACAAAATATGTCCAGTTTCGGTCACCATGGTAGTTTAGTGCAACATTATAAAACGTCGAAACTGAGAATTTACTACATGGATGTACTAATTTATTTTTATATTTTAAAAGTATTTTTTAAAAAAATTATTTTATTTTTTATTTGAAATTAATATTTTTTAATGATTTTATATTATTTTAATGTATTACTATTAAAAATAATTTTTTAAAAATAAAAAATATTTTTTAAAAATATATTGAAATAAAAAACATTTAAAAAAATACCCCTAACCTCAAAATCAAACAAGCTTATCAGATATTGTACAGCAGCAGACAAAAAGTTTCAGCAGCCCACATGCTAATTAGCAAAATGTTCTTGGCGCATGGCATTGATTTCCTGGATCTTAATTGTTTCTGTTAAAAAAAGCAAGTGCTTGAACAATGACAGGGGAGAAAAAGTACTGTAATGTTTGAGTTAAGAAGTGAAATGCGGGGCAAACACCAAAACCACCAAAAATAACTAAAATCTTGTCTATGCTAATCAATGTATTGTTAGCATAAATACCAAAAAAAAAAAAAAAGATTTCTTGTGTACAGTAGTTGAACTCTTCGTTTTTAGAAAAGTTCAGATTTATCTCGCATTTTGGGCTGCTGAACTTTCTACTGCACACAAAATGATGTGTGATGTTTTCCCTAGAATTCAAAGTATTCCTGGGGAAAATATTTATGATGTGGATAATCGACCGCTAATACTTGTAAAAAAGTTTTATTTGGTTAATTTAAAGATTTTGATGGTTTAATTAATGAATTTTTAAAAAAAAATAATTTTACAAAAACATATTTTTTAAATAAATATACAATAAAAAATAAAAATTCTGAAACTGTTATTTAAAGGGTTCATGATATATATAGCTCGTAAAGAGATAAAAAATTGAAATGTAATATTGTTTTGAAAGTATTTAAAAGGGAAAATATCCATGATATGTATATTGATGTTAATAAAAAAATATCTCTAATATATATTAATAGTAATAAAAATATAATGGATTTTTAAAAAACTTTTAAACATTCAGTAAGAGTGAAAAAAAAATAGAATTTAAAATGTAACTATACTTGGAGTAGATAAGTTTTTCCCTTGACTGGACTCAAGTAAGGATAATTTAAACATTCAATAAGAGAGGTCTGTGAGGAGATTGGTAATATTTTATTTTATTTTTATTTTTGTCTGTGTTGCAACTTTACAAAGTTTGTACGTTTTAATCCCGTATTAAGGGATGAGAGAGAGAGAGTTGGATTTTTCTATATTATTTTCATAGTTACTTTAGGGTTTTTTTTTTCAAATCAGGAAAATTAGATCGGCTTAGTAATAATTTAAAACTTATAATTTATTTCCAGAACAATTTTATGATTATCTCTAGTTCTTTTCGTGCTGAAACCGACACCAGGATGGCAAGCTTAATTTTTGCGTTCCCGTTGGGTTCGGATTTTAACAGTTGGGACCTACAGGCTACTCCCATGGTTCGGGCCGTCATGACTCAAAGTAGCTAAGCCCATGTAATTAACCTCGTGAACCATTTCTCATCTCTTCTGTAGGGGTTTGCGCCATTGGCGATGCCTTTCAATTTTAATGGTGAGGTGAGTCTGCTGTGTCTATTTTTTTCTTGCGTTGTTGGAACGATGCTTGCACCATCATTGAGTGGTGGAAATCCAATTTAAAGGAAAAAAAATTAAAACGAAAGGCTGGTTTATTGTGTCCTTAGATATACAAATCATTATTAATATAATTATTATTTTGTTATTTAAAAAAAATGGTCTTCTTGGAGGTAATTCTATTTTTTTATAAGATTTATTTGTTATTATTAAATTATTTTAAAATGAATTTATTTTTTTATTTTTTAATCATAATAAAATAACCAAATCATCATTCAAAAAAGTTTTTAAGACTATCATCAAATTTGTTTTTAGAATTTTCACCTTTTATACCACAATAAAATTACTTAGGTATGCTTAAAAGCATAAATTTATTTTAATTTTTTTACATGCTTGTTAAAAATTAATTTAATTTAATAGCTTGAGTTATTAATATAATTTATATTATTTTTTAATAAATACATACATCATTTTTTATATATTTATTAAGATATATGATCAATTAATTTGATATAATATAATGACCAAGGTTTTTTATTTTATTTTAGATATTTTTTTATGTGTAGAAAAGAAATAACAACTATCACAATTATTTTTATACAATACTTAGTTTTTGATCCAGCCCTCGATAAAAGCACGAGCACATCAAGCCGGGCAAGTAAATTAATCAATTTATTCATAAAACTTGTAGAAATTGATTCGAAATTAATTTAGTTGAATGATTTTCTAAGGATTTTTGAATATTTTATATTAAAATATGTTTACCAAAAAACCTGATTTGGTTTCAAAAATCAAAATAAATACAAAATTAAACCAAATTAAAAAAATATTAAGCTAAAGGTTTATTAAATCAAAACTTGTCAAAAATAGCCTAACTAAAAAGCATCTGAATTAAACTGGACTTATTTGATTTTAGAAAATGTAAAAACAAACTAAATCGAATCGACAAGTTCATGTCAGTTATTCTGTCTGATTCAATTCGATGTTTTTTAAATAAATTTCGATTGGAATTTTTTATCCAAACCAAACCGTTTTAATCGTTATTCACCCTACAAATCATCAAACCCGGGAGCATATGGGTAGTTAACAATCTCTATCCACGTGCCCAAACGGAGCACATGGCGTAGCCAGGGGACCACAACACTCCCAAGGTTTTATATTTTTTAATTTTAAATCTTAAGATTTTTGCACTGTACCCTTATATTTTATAACATATTTGTTTATTTTATATTCCCCACGCCTAAGATCCTCGGTAGTTTCACAATCTAGCTTGCGGCTTGCCTTGGTTACGAAAAAATGGAGTTGAAATGATCCAGGTGCTTGTGGAACGAAAGCAGCAATAGAGTTTATTTTTGTTTGTGTTTTTATATTGTTTTAATGTGTTTATATTAAAAATATATTTTAAAAATTAAAAAATATTATTTTAATATATTTTAAAAAAATTATTATTATTATTATGCTACCAAATAAACTCGAAAAATATGTTTGTTTTTACATTTAAAAAAATATATTTTTTATTTTTTTAAATTGACTTTTTTATTTTGAATTATTTTAATGTAATGTAATGTCAAAAATAAATTATAAAAAATAAAAAATATATATTATTTTAATATCTTTATAAACTATATATATTTTTAAATACAATCAACACTACATTATCAAACATCAGCATAATTTATCTATTGAACTGACATTCGTGACAAAATCTGCACAAAACAGACACGATCCAAGAGGTGAAATTGCACGTTACGAGCAACCACCCAGAAAAAAGAAGGGAGAAAGAAAGGAGACGAGGAGTGAAAACTGCAGATTCCAACGCATAATAAAATCAAGAAAAATAATTAATTAATACTATCCCAATTGAATGTGGCGTAGCAACTTGCTTTGATTGATATGGCCTCGTGCACATCCTTATATGCACATTGCGCTTCATGTGGGTTATGGGGGCCGAGTTAGACACCTGTCTTTACACACGTGATTTCTCGAACGTGTAGCAATAGAAGGTCAACAGATAGCACACTGCCCACCTGAAAGTAGAGATCGATTGTTAATATTGCACGTACAAAAATAAGGTCAAACAGTGAGGTCGCAGGGAACAGGGAAAACCAGAGGTGGGGTTGGGTTTTCGGTTTTGGAATCATAATTTTGCCCATGGCACGTGCTAATCCTTGTGCATGGCCCTTTTTCCCACCAGCTCGTTTCTGGCTAATCGTTCTTAACTATCTTTTATTCGTGTGTTTAGTGTGTTTTTGTTTTAAAAAAAATAGTAATTTAATATTTTTATAATACAAAATTAATTTTAAAAAATTAAAAAAAACATATTGTTAAAACAATATCAAACACCGTAAACCCACATTTACGTTGCATTTAAGGTTGGAAGTCATATTTAAAAAAAAATCATTTTTTGTATTGGTAAAATTACAAATAGAGATATAATTCAATTAATTACATCTTAGATTTTTTCTTTAGAATTTATTAGTTTGATTTTTATAAACTTTAATATTGTTAAAGGTTTATTATATAATCATTATTTTTAAAATTAGTTAAAATATGTGTAAATTGATTTAGATATTTATATTAATAAAAAAAAATTATTATTTAAAGTGTATATATATATAATGATCGCGTGCAAGTTGTTAACTATTGAAAACCTAATAAGAGCTGACATTTCCCATAAAAATAAAATTGTGCAGCCATTACAATAAAAGAGAGAGAGAGAGAGAGAGAGAGTAGGAATTGATGTTGAATGAAAGTTCACGGATATATGATTTGAACCAGTTAGCATCTATTGTTTTATTTATAGAACTTATAATTGTATTTTAGAAGAGTAAGTTTTTACTTTAGACATGTGAGGCAATAATATCACCTGTCATCTGAAAAACATATAAATTTTTTGTAATCAAAACATAATATCATTTTATTTTTTAATATCTTATCCAAAACAATATATATATATATATATATATATATATATATATATATCTTTTTAAATTTGATGCAGCTATCCAAAGACTCATGCCCTTAGCCAGGTCGAACCTCGTACTATAACTAAAATAGATAACTATAATTTTTAATGTTCTTCAACTAAATCAAATCAAGTGAATTTAAATGTATGCTTGTTAAAATCACAAAATCAGACTTGAAACCTGAGAATCAATAAAATTGAATTTGATTTATATAAAATTGATAAACTATAAATTTTAGCTGCAAAAGCAAGGAGGTCAGTATGCCCGTTCCTCTTCTGTATTGAATTTGAGTCCTCTCCCTAGCTCGTGCTAAGTGGACAGCCAAGCCCTTCATCCCTTGGAAGGCTTTCAGGGCGAAAGATTATTATGAACATAGAATTGCAGTACCTGAATCGAGCGTTTGATGTTGAATGGCGCCCGGCGCCCCATCTGGCAAATCCATTGGACGACTTTACCTCTTTCCCTTCTCTTGGGCGAGCTTTCTCAAGCCAACCACCAGGTCAGGAATTAGAATGGTTGACGAGAGAGATCTCCGGCTCACAACACCCGAGACAGCTTTAGCTGTGAAAAAGATATAATATCAGGCATAAATTTTACGAGTTTGATGAAATTATAAATATCTTCCCAATTAACTCACCTTTCTCCCATATCAAATAAAAAAAACTCTAGCCCGCTGTTTTCTCTCTCCCACCGCATGATAACATCATATCTCTCTCTCAAACTACCTTTTTTTTCCTTGTCTCCTTCTTTCTCCTCCATGTTTCTTGTTTCTTGAAATAGTTGTTAAATCACATTTCTAAATGAATCAACAGCCACAACATCGTCACCAAACCCAACTCGCAATCACCAGTGATTATCCTTTTTCTGCTGTCAAATATTGACTGCAACCCACCATCTCCTAGCTAGCTCAGCATAGTGGAAAGAAAGGTGCATGATACGAATAATTGTCCAAGCGTAGCGTGATGGCAGATAATTTAAAATCTGTATAGTAAAATTTGATTTCGAATCAGAATATATATTTTTTTATAAAAATTTAGTACAGTTAAAGTTTTATTTGTTTATATAAACCTATAAAATATACTTTTAAAAAAGTTAATTTTTCTCAAATAAAAAAAGATATAAATAATTGTGCAATTAATTTGTTTTTCTTTATTATAACCAGTCACCTTATAATTTGATAGTTGACATGTTTGAAAATCCGTGTATCCTTACTAATTTTATCATATACATTTACTGTACCAGTTATCATGTAGTTTTTTTAAAGTCACTACTAATTCTAATTATTCTAATTTTTTTAACGTCACTGATAATTATCTCATCCTAATTACCACTCTAGTAATAAACGGTGGAAAGACTGATCACATTAATTTGGACTGCGACCATCTCCACGAACATCAATCGTAATCGTTAAAGATTGAAGATGATGGGTTATTAAATCATCATTACAGGAATCGAGTGGCTATCAAGCAAACGATAGATTTCAGAATTTCCACCAGCCAAGCTTCTTTGGCCGGAAGTACTTTACACAAATATTCCTTCTTGCAAGAATATGTACAGCACCGCTTTTCGCAATATATTTCAAGATAACTATGAGAAAGTAATTAAAATAAAAAAGCAGTGTGATATCATATAATATTCCGCAGCTCAGATAAAAATACAGAAAAAAATGAAAATCACTAAATAATTAGGTGACATATATAACTACATGGAATTACTCAAGTGGAGTAATGTATAATTTTTTTAATTTGAGGTCATTGTAGCTGCATGTCTTACAAATAATTGCATGTTTGTTTATGCAGTTTTAAAAGTATTTTTTAAAAATTTAAAAATTTTAATTTTTTTTATTTACTTGAAATAAATATTTTTAATGTTTTCAAGTTATTTTGATGTGTTTATGTCAAAAATAAATTTTAAAAAATAAAAAATATTATTATCATGTATCTTGACATAAAAAATTATTTAAAAATTAATTATGAATGCACTAGCAAACAAGCTCTAAAATATTGAAGAGAAGGAATTCATTTGTGTAATGTACTGGGACTTCTTAAAAATTAAGGAGTATGTTTAATAATATAAATATGCGCCCCATACACCTATATTTACATTGAAAAAATTGAATTGAAAAAATACTAAATTAATATTTTTATTTTGATGAGTTTTTCAATGGATTAATTTTATATTTTTGTGTCCAAAGTACCTTGAAATATTGTTCAAATAGATTATGGAAGGAGCTAATTTGCATTGTATTAAAAAGAAAGCAACGGAAATACGAGTTTTATTACATTTTCACACGTACACAATTAATTTGTTCGATGATTGCATTTCACGTAAACTAAAAAGTGCAATTAATTGCTTTTCTAATGTCCAATGTACCCTTATTAACATATAATCAAACTTCTTCCTTAACATTTCACACAGTAATTTATAATTACAAACTAGATATATATAAATATTATAATATATTCTGCCGGGATTTTCCACAGGTTTTTTTTTATTCTGTAATTTTTTATTTTAAAATTATTAATATATCTTTTTATAAAAAAACAAATAAAAAATATTTTATGAGAATTTTTATTATCATTTGTTAATTTTTTGATAGTGGTATGTGTTATGTTATTTCTAAACTTGATAAAGTTTTACATTTCAATTGAGTATGGATTACTGTTATTTTCAATGATAATATTATTGAATTGCTATTATTTACTAGTTTTTAAAATCATAAAACAATACAAGCTACTGAAAAATAACAAAGCATCTCTTAAATTATTAAAAACTTACAACAGCATTGATATATATATATATAAGAATCCATATATCAAAGTTCTTTGGTGGAATTCATGAGAACTGTTCTCCATTTTTTATGACAGAATTACTCTCCAACTTAAATAATGACCAGATTAGAAACTTGACAGTGATTGAAAAAATACGGGACAGTGAGTGGAGCATTCTTTGAATTAGTTGTGATAGAAAAAGGTTATTTTAGTAATTTTAATCTTAGGTATTGGATAGATAATATATTACCAATCTCTATTTCCAAAGATATAACTAATTAAATGCGGCATTATCATGCTTGATCCGAAAAGTAAATAAAGTTCATAAAATAACATAAGATTGTCATCACTATAGAGATAATATTTTATAAATCACTTTTATGATAAATGAATTACTTACATAACAAGCCTGTAGTCCGCCCGTGAAGGGGTGGTCTGACTTTTTTATACGCATGGTTTATTATATAATATGAACTTTTTGAGCGTAATTTAGGTAATTGTTTTTCTTATTTAAAAAAAAAATTAAATTTGGTATGGTTGTTAATCATGTTGAATAATAAAATTTCTTATCATTCATTTTCTTCTAGTCCTATGATTATTATTTTCTGTGTTTTAAAAATATATTTTTAAAAAAAATTAAAAATTTTTCATTTTAAATTAATGTTTTGTGTGTTTTTAGATTATTTTGATATATTAATGTAAAAATTAAAATTTTAAAAAATAAAATATATTATTTTAATATATTTTTAAATAAAAATAATTTAAAAAAAATCGCTGTCATGATACCAGAAATAATCTTGCATGTAATTTTTCTTTTATAAATATGATAACTAGCTTACTTTATGATAGTTACATATTTGTACTATTCATATCATAATTGTGGCTTATTGTCTCGTGCGTTGCATTGCTAGAGAACAATGACATTGAAAAGTGACAGGTGGGACAGGCACATCCTTCCCTCCTTCATCGGGGCCCAGAAAAAGAAGAATGAATGGTCACAATCCAACGGGTGCCACTTGTACGGTGAAGTGTACCTATGCTTTGATCATTAAAATCCAAAATCTACGGATAAGAAAAATGGAACAGATTGTGGCTCCCACACGTGCCTGTCCACCACAGTAAATTGAAGATGGGACACATGTTCATTTTACAGCCCGACTACAGCGGCATTACCCCTACATGGTGTAACGTCATGATCAAATCGCTATCATGGTTGGATTTGAGTGTGTAGAAACATGGCTGTACCTTGTTTTTAAAAAAATTAATTTATGTTGTTAGGAATTAATTTTTTATATATTTTAAATTATTTTAATATATTAATTTCAAAATTATTTTTTTTAAAATAAAAAAATAAAACATATTTTAAAACACAATCATAACCAAACAAGTAAAATTATATTTTACATGCCCGCAATTTTTCATTAATATATATGATATACTAGCTTACTTTACGAGTGTTCGTTATATATTTGCTATTTATAACATAATTATGTTTCGTTGTGCATGCAATTTTTTTCCGATTAATATTTTTTATTGTTTTGGTTCATTGAATTTAAATTATATACTGTCTTATGATTTTATGTGCTCTATAATAGGTTTGTGTATGTAATATTTATTTTTTATATATTCTGAGATGTTTTTAATTATGTTAATGATTATACTTTTTACTATTTACGTGGATTTTTTTTTCACACGATTTTTTAGAAACTAATACATCTCTTTTTTCAGGGGCTTCATTTATTTTAAAGTTATTGTCTTTGTGTTTTTCTGGTGAGATTATATAAATATATAGTTATTATTTTTTGCAAAGTTTCCATGATTTATTATTTATTGGTTTTATTGTTGCATTCTTTTATCTTTCTTTAATAAAATAATACTATCTTGACAATATATATTGATCTATCATGTTGTTGTAAGAAATCCCCCCCCCCCCCATAATATAGTATCTTGCACGTATTAATAAAAAATTACAAAGCGTGTTGATTCACCGTAGCACTGGATACATAGTGCTGCAGATTACTGTTGATTGTTATTAAAAAATTATAATGCTATCCTTTATTTCCCAGCACATAAAACATTGTTGTGGCTACATTAACAGAACAAAATTATAAAAAAACTTTTTTTTGGCCCTCTCCACTTCTCCTTTATGTTTGCACAGTAAAAAAATTGATTTGTCCATTGTACTGGAATTTGTTTAACTTTGTTTTAATGGTATTTTTAGTTTTAGATGTAGGTTTTTTTTGTTCTGTTTATTGTAAACTAGAGGTATTTTTATTTTTTAATAAAATTACAATATTATTAAAAAGAAAAGATATCACGTGATAGTTATATGTGTTATTTGATCACTATATATTTTTTTTACTAATTAAAATTATTATTTTATCATATCATTTAATACATTAACATGTTTTTTTTTTTCATGAGCTCTGCATGTGGATGATGATTGGTAACTTTTTTTTTTTCTCATCATTTATAAGTTTCAGGTCACTCTTTTTTATTGTTGATATCTTGACTTAAATCCTTATTTTTTTAATTTTAATTTTTTTTTCTTTGATTTTTTGTAAAAGTTTTACATGTTTTTTTAATTTAACCCTTAAGCTCTAATTTATCACATTGTTTTTTTTTTTTCAATCTAATCCTTATTTTTTTATCTTTATTTTTTTTCATTAGCTTGTCTGTAAAATTTTTATTGATTTTCAATTTTACTATTCAATACAATTTATAATTTTTTTTATATTTTGATTCTTGTTCTTTTAATTTTTTTATTTTATTTTACTAAAGCTATTTTGATTTTTAATTTAACCATTTAACAAAAAAAATTATTTTCCCCTGTAATTGATTTTTTATTTTAATTTTCACTCTGATTTTTTAATTATCACTTTCCTTTTATTATAGATTTACTTGTGTGGATATAATTTTTTTAATTTTATCATTTAATATTTAATTTATTTAGATTAAACTTTATATTTTTTTATATATAAAATTTATGGTCTATTAACCTAGATCATGATTTAAAAGAGTTAACCTGAGTTGACATCTTTTTTTTATATATATTTTTTTAATTTTATCGTTTAATATTAAGTTTTTTTTAAAAAAAAATCCATCATCCATCATTACTTCTTTTTTTCCACTTCTATTTGTCACCTTTTATTTATTTAATAGATTTTATATATGTGTTTATTTATATTATCATCTATTTTAATAATAAAATAATTTTAATAAATAAAATTATTAAATATAACTTAATAAATAACTTGTACTTGAGCTACATCCTTCTTTTGATTTTTTTGTTGATGATTTTTGTTTTTACTTATCTACAAAAATCATTCTTTATTTATTGAATAAAATATATGTATAAATTTTTCAATTTATATTTATATCTTTTATATAAAAAACATGTAAAAAAATCTGCATATTTAATTTTTTTATTGAAAGAATACTCAAAACTGAAGCTCAGCGCAGCTCAAATAAGTTGACCAAAACCTAAATTGAAAGTACTGTATGTATTTATTGGCCAATGTTGTCGGTTAAACTTATATCCACGTGTCTTCACCTCCTTATTAGCGCTCCACCCCCACCGCACCAAATTTACCTCCGACTTTCATATAAAGCACCCACTGGATGAAAGTCACGAAACAAAATTTATACGCCCCTCTTTTGCCTCTATAAAGTCTTAGCAATGCAAGGCTCTCTTAACTTCTCCACCACCGCCACCGCCCCTCCCAGGCCTGCATCCTCAATCTCCAAACATTCACCATTAATCATCACATGCAAGATCCTCATTAACCCCTCCAAGAAAAATGCGAGTCCCATAAAACTGTCAATGGCACCGCCAGTACCTTTGCCAGAACCGGCACCTCCATTTCTTGAATCCGAACCAACATCCATCCCAACAGAAAGAACTACCCCCCCAACTCATCTAAATCCTTTTCAAAGTCTTGCAGCTGCTGTTTTAGACAAAATTGAGACCTCGCTAATTGTACCGTTTGAGAAAAAAGTTGTATTGCCGAAAACGATTGACCCAGCGGTTCAAATGTCGGGTAATTTTTCCCCGGCTCAAGAGTGTCCGGTTCATCACAGTCTGGAGGTTGTTGGGCAGCTTCCCGATACCTTACGTGGGGTTTACCTACGCAACGGTGCTAATCCTCTGCATGCACCCACAGGGGGACACCACTTGTTTGATGGTGATGGTATGATCCATGCGGTTACCTTGGGCTTTGGAAACCGAGCCAGCTATAGCTGTAGATACACCCGCACAAGCCGGTTAGAGCAAGAAGCCCAACTAGGAAGGCCTTTGTTTCCTAAGCCAATTGGTGAGTTGCATGGTCACTTAGGCTTGGCTCGGCTGGCTCTTTTCATGGCTCGAGCTGCAGTCGGCTTTGTTGACGGGACACGTGGCAGCGGTGTAGCCAATGCCGGGCTTGTCTATTTTAACGGTAGATTACTGGCCATGTCAGAGGATGATCTACCATACAATGTTAAGATCAAGAGTGACGGCGATTTGGAAACGATCGGACGGTTCAATTTTGATGATCAGCTTGATTGTCCCATGATTGCACACCCTAAGGTGGACCCTGTAACTGGTGAGCTCCATGCACTTAGTTACAACGTTATCAAGAAACCCTATCTAAAGTACTTTAGATTTGATGCATGCGCTAAGAAGTCATGTGACTTGGATGTTACACTGGACGAGCCAACTATGATCCACGACTTTGCAATCACAAAAAATTTTATGGTGATCCCGGATCACCAAGTCGTGTTCAAGTTATCGGAGATGATTCGAGGCGGGTCACCCGTAATTTATGATCAAAGCAAGATTTCACGGTTTGGAGTCTTGTCAAGAAAAGCTGTCGATGATTCAAGAATTCAGTGGATTCACGTTCCGGGTTGCTTTTGTTTCCATTTGTGCAATGCATGGGAAGAGAATTCTAGTGACGGAGACAGGATTATTGTTGTTATCGGGTCGTGCATGGACCCGCCTGATTCCATCTTCAACCAATCTGAAGACCCGCTTCGAAGTGAGTTGTCTGAAATCCGTTTGAATCTGAGGACAGGGGAGTCAACTCGAAGGGTTATTGTCGAGGGTATGAATTTGGAAGCGGGTCAAGTAAACCGAGGGCTTCTAGGTCAAAAAACCCGGTTCGTTTACCTAGCAATTGCAGAGCCTTGGCCAAAGTGTAGTGGAATTGCAAAAGTTGATTTGGAGACTAACGAGGTGACCAAATTTATTTATGGTGCTGGTAGGTTTGGTGGTGAGCCATGTTACGTGCCCAAAAAAGGAAATGTTGGCGATAATGGAAGAAGTGATGATGACGGCGAAGGCTTCATTATGGGTTTCGTGAGAGATGAGGAAAAAGGGAGGTCAGAATTGGTGATAGTGAATTCATCAAGCATGGGTCAAGTAGCTTCAGTGAAAATGCCCACTAGAGTGCCCTATGGCTTCCATGGTACTTTTGTCAGCGAAGCTGATTTAAAACAACAATCTGTGTGATAGCTTTGCTTAATGTACATGCTTGTTGATTTTCTGCGGTTTCATCAAAATAAACTCTCGGTGCTGCAGAGCATGTGTTCCGTTGCCGCGCTACCAGACAAATCCTACATAAAAGCTTTCCTGGTTAAAATGTGCACGCATCTCTGTATCTAAATGATATAATTAAATGGAAAAAAATATATGTATCGGTACGCTTTATGTAAATTTGTTTTCTTCTCCTCTATGTTTAGCATATACTATAACACTAACGTAAGTTAGCTGGAGTTATTGTGTTTTTTTTTTCCTTTTTCTGAGATTATTAAAAAAAACAAGGCCAACAAAGATTGACCATTTCGAAGATAATAAAAGAGAGAATTATCTGTATTTATTGATAATAATATATCTATTTAAGTTTAAGAACATTATTTTTTGTTTTATGAGGCAAGTGTTGAGAATTATAATCAATAAAATATTCTCTCTTATTGTTTTCATGGAATAAAAACAAAATTAAAAGCTTTAAAATCAAAATTTTATTATTATTATTTGCTTTAGAATAACTAGATAGGGTTTGCTAACATGGCTGACAAGGGTAGCTGAGGATAGGTGCCGGGTTGAAAATATGCAAGTTGGATTGGAATTAATGGGCCTTTATCTTATCTCTTAGTGTTTCAAATGTACTTTTGTCTCCCCCATTATAATTCACCAGCAGTAGACTTATATATGGTGTTATGTTTCACTGTAATAATTAGTCCTTCTATAGCAGTCATCCTATGAGATAATTAAAAGATATTTTCACCTATAATTTATTTATTTTTTAAAACGGGCCAATGAATTAATTAATAGAATACTATTTATTCCATGAACACAATAAGACAGAATATTTTACTGATTATACTACTCAACACTTGCCTCATAAAACAAACAAATAATCTTTTTAAACTTAAATTGATATACTATTATCTGTAAATACAGATAATTCTCATTAATTCCACTCCAACTTGCATATTTTCAACCCGGCACCTATCCTCAGCTACCTCAGCACGTCATTCTAGTTTCTTTTTGTCAACCATGCTAGCAAAACCTATTTAGTTATTCTAAATAAAAAAAAGAAATTAAAAGAAATTGTGATTTTAAAGTTTTTATTTTTTTTAATTTAAAAAACATAAACATGTTTGATTTCCATTTATTCTTGATTTAATTTTTGGAGAGGTTAAAAGTAGAAATCACAAGGCATGGACTGGTGTTTGCTTAAAATTTGATTTATTAACATGTAATCTTGTTAATAATAAGATGTTGTTTAATTGATGAGATTTTAAATTTATTTTTTTAAATTATTAATTTAAATTTTTAAAATTTTAAAGTTATTGAATTTAAATAAATTTTAAGTTATTAAAAATTTATATAATTATTAATCCTAAAATTAAATGTAATTTTAGGGGTTCGTGAAATTAGACATAAGCCGACTGAAATACAATAATAAATAAATAAAAAGTGATCTTGTTTCTTTACCTTTCAACCCTCTTCCCCGCTAAAACCAACAGTTCCTTCTCCTTTTATCACAGCCCAGTCCCCATCCCCTCCTATGGCCGACACCCCATAACCACCTATCAGTTCCACCAAACCAAGACACATACCACATCACAGTCCCATATCCACAGCCATTAGCCACTGAGTCACCAGCAACAACCAAAACCATAATTCTCGTGTCCCTCACTTTACCAACTGAATCGAACACACCACAAGCCCACAAACTCCACCCTACTTTCCTCACTAAAATCACAGCAGCCCACCACTCATCAACCAAATCCAAGAATAAACCAGCAGCCACCACCAATGTCAACCTCTTCCACCCGAATCAACCCACCAAAACATCCAGTAGCAGCCTGAACCAGCACCAGCCTAATCTCACAGCCATTACAGCCACAGTAAGTCGTCATCTGCCCACCGACTCCACTGTCAACACCAGCGGTTCAATTTCCCCTCTTCTCTAACAGCCGTCAGACCAAACACAACCTGATCTTAGCGTCGCTGTCATCTCCAACATCCAACACCACAAATCCTCCACACCCAAACCAGCAAATCATCCTCCACCACAGTTACCCCAAACCTCGTCAAAATCGCAGTCTTCCACACCAGTCAGATCCTGAAATTAGCAACTTCCATTTCTCCAAATCATCACGCCAGCAACATAACCTCATTGGAGTGCCCTCTCGGCATGTCAGGATTATGAAGTTCACCCACAAGTTGTGACCAAGTTTGGACGATCTCTAAGAGCTTGAGGGAGAAAGATAAACATCTGCTAGAGCTGTTTGTCTCTGTTATTTTTTTTTTTGGATTTATAAAAGGTGCGTGAGAAGCGCGCGCCATCCAAGTCAGAATCCAAGTGCCGTGCGTGTTACACGCGTCAACAGTGTTTCCAGTCTCTATTTCCAGCAAGTTTCTGATCTTCTCCATCAGGTCAATTTTGTTCTCAGTTTGTTTTTTTTTCCTCGTTCATTTGTTTTATTGTAATAATGGATAATTATAAAAAATATGAAGGAGCATGTGGGGTTTATATTCGTGCTTGATGCGTGAATACCCCCGGGGATTTATAATTGCTGGGGATTTTTATGCGCTTGTAGTGATAAGAAAAATTCAATCCCCTTGTTGAGCTCGAAACGGAAGGATTTCAGATTTTCAATGTTCTTTAATTTTTTAATTTTTTTATGCATTTTTTTAGATAAATGTAAGTGTTTAGCTGCACACCACAATTAATTCTACGGTTTTTAAAGTTAATAATTATATAAACTTTGAGTGACCATCATATGAGTAATCAAGAACTCGAATCTGAGACCATAGAAGAAATAAATCTCTTGATCCTAAATTCTAAATTTTTATTATTTGATTATCATCTAAATAATTATTTTTCTATATATTTTTATTTTGATTTGATTCTGTGTATTTTATTTTCTGATACTTTCCTTAAAAAAAATAGTTTTTAATTTTTTTTTTCAAATAAATTACGGTAAAAAGTTTTGTTTTTTTAAGATATTATAATAAAAAAATTATTTTTCATGAAATTATATTGATAAGTTAAGGCTTTGTTTTAGAATAATACTTTACTTTACCTTTCCCATTATAATTATTATAAGGAAATTTAAATTGCACAGGGATTTTACCGTTGTTATAGATAGATTATTTAGGATTGTTACAGTAAAATTTATATATGTACATGTATGTTGTGTAATGGAGAAGATCTAAGACGTTTTAATATTTTTATGCTGTAATTTTTTAATAAAAAATCTACTGACATGATTTTCACATGTTGTAATGAGTGGTCACGCTCATCCTTTAAAAAAACATATCTCATTAAAAAAACATGTGAAGTGTTGTTTATGGTCAAATCTAAGCATTTATTATATAACTATATAACTATATATATATATATATATATATATATATATATATATTTGTTTTACATGATAAGGCTCATATATGGATCTTATAATTAGATTCCTGTTAATAATTAATTATTTATATTTTTTTTAACAATTAAAATATATAATTATTATATATTTATTTGTTATTTGCTTGGTTATTTAAATTTTTTGAGTTTGATAATAATATTATGTTAAAGAACCTTGAGTTTGATAATCATATTTAATGTTATGCAACTCCTAGACATGGTGTAGCATTCATGTATAATTATTAAATTTAAAAAAATTAAGTCTGATATATTTGCTTAACCCAAAACGTGTAGGTTTAGTGTGATTACTAGATTTAATTTGTTTGGATTTAGCATGTTTATCAAACACAATCTATTTAAAATGTTTTCTATATATTTAATGTTTTCTATATTTAAATATTTTTTGATATTGATTTGCTGTAGAGTTTTCTATATTTAAATATTTTTTGATATTGATTTGCTGTAGAGTTTTCTATATTTAAATATTTTTTGATATTGACTTGCTGTAGAGTGTTGATTAATATATTAGTTTTATAATAAATTTAGATAGAATTATTTTAGAGATGACTATGTTATCTTAAAATATTTTTTTTTATTTATCCTTTATTTATTATGAGTAGATTTTTTTGTGTTAAAATTGCTTATTTATGCTTTTTTTTAATATTATATTATAAGTTAATTTGAGATAAATCAGTGTAATTCCAAAAATTTAGTAAGAGTGAATGACACCTAAAAGTCTAATTTGAATCACGATGAAGAAAATAGGCTTAAAAGCCTAATTTAATGTTCATTATCGTATTGGATTTAATGCTCATGTTTTTTAGAGTGGGGATTGGGTTTTTAGATTAGACCTCATTCTAAATCATTTATATTAAGTTTAGATAAATAATTAAAAAAGCCTCGTAGTTACATCATCACAAGTTCATAATTAATAAACAACTTACTCGAGTTAAAATATTTTAGGATGATAAATTCTTTATTTAAGAATTTTTAACTCAATTAAAGTTTTTGATTGTTATAAATTACATGACCCTCTCTTTATCTAGTTTTTAATTTTACCATGATGTCTGATGAGGACACTAATTTAAGCTTTTTCAGTAAAAATAAAAATAAAAATTACAAATAAAAATAAAAATTACTATAAACTATTTTTAATTACGTATTATATAGTAACGACTGTCTCTCTCTAAAAAACAATCCTAATTATGTAGATCATGTAACATTATGTATGGATCGATGTATTTGTTTTTAAAATTACTAATATTACCCACTTCAAGAACCGACAAAAGACTCGTATCGTTAAGTCATCATTCAACCTGTGGATTATTGACTGAGTCTCCATCAATCGTTATTTATTTATTTATTAAAATAGTATCATATCGAGTTAATCGGATTAGAAGTCAATCCTGCCTATAATTAGGTTCCAGGCTATGAATTTTCTTAATCAAGTTTTTGATCCGAACCTATCAGAATTTAACAACTGTTTTTTATTGGACCGATGATGGGTTTCATCCAATGAAAATTTGCTTAATGGTTGACTTTAAATTTTGGATTAGTTATTCATTGTTTAAAATTAAAAGAGATGTTTTTTTCACTCTTTAGAATGAGGTTAATAGAGTCTATTTTTGGATAGTACTCTGATAGTGTCAAGTGACAATTTGATATTATGATGTTTTTTATTTTAAAAATATTAAATTAATATTTTTTTAAGTGATTTTTAATGGTTTTAATATGTTTTTGTTAAAAATAACATAAAATATAATTTAATATATTTTTAATTAAAAAATACTTGTACAAATTACTCCATGTCAAAATACCAGACTCAAAATCGTTGAATTGCTGGCATAAAACAGAACTAAGGACTTGGCAACAAAGTCAGGAAAACATTAACACATGTTCATATTTTCTTTTCGGCCTACGAGGATCTTTATCTACAACTATATGTGGCTCGATCTCATCAAAGCCACTTGGGAACTCTACCGCAACATTTTCCCAGTAAATGTTTTTGATATGTGAAGGTTTTTGCACGACTCTACAAAGTATGGCTCTCATCTATTTGCATAATTAGGTCGCTTTGGCTGGAGTGCTGTTGACATGCTTCGCAGCCTATTTGTTATCTCTGTAAACGATGGTCTGGCTTCTGGATCAGAGGCCCAGCATTCTTCCATCAAATTTCTCCATCCTGTATCGCAGTGTTCTGGTACAGGAGGCCTCAGCGTGCTGCTTACAATTCCACCTTCATTCAGAAATTCCACAATGTGTAAGATCTTTTATCTTTTCAATTTCCTTTCCTCTGTTTTCTCTTACTTGTATTTGTCCCTCTTGTGTTGTAATTATTGATAGCTTACGCGTTATAGAGTTTCTGGGTTAAGGGAGGGGAAAAACCTGACCTATTATAGCGCCGAATTGCATGTTGGCATATGGCTCTTCACCAGTCAGGATCTCCCACATTGCGATGCCAAACGAGAAAACATCAACCTGTACAGGAAGATTTCTCAAACGCTGATGGAAAATGTGGTTCAAAAACTATATTAAGAAGTTACAGTTTTCATTCTTGATATACTCGAAACTCCATTATACAAGTACTGTGCTAACCTTCTCAGAGACTCGGTTGCTGGTGCCATCCAATAACTCTGGTGCCATCCATGGAAGGGTTCCACGCACACCACCAGATACGAGTGTGTTCCTTTTAATTTTTGACAATCCGAAATCTCCAACCTGGAGAACAGGTGAATTACATGTATGAATGAGACTAATGTAGAGTGAATAAAGCTGAAAGAAACTCTTTTGGAAATTGAAAAGCATGTTTTGATATAGAATCAAAACTAATAGAAGACAATAGAATAAAGGAAGGAGTAACGAGTGAGGGGTTTCTGCAAACATTACCTTGCATATGGGGCGTTGGGGATCCCTTAAATTGACAAGCAAATTGTCGCACTTCAAATCAAAATGAATGATATCTCTCAAATGCAGATATTCCATGCCAAAAGCAGCATCGAGAGCGACCATAAGCTTTTTTCGACGATCAAGTGATCTGTGCAAGAAGAAAGATTCTAGCATATATCATGATAAATGGTACAAGCAAGCAAAGGATTCGCAGGCCACCAACTCACCTATCCTTCTTTTGTAAGACACGCCTCAATGATCCATTTACCATATATTCAGTCACAGTTGCCATTGTTCCTCCAGGGCCGTCAGGGACCACGCCATAAAATGCTAACACATTTGGATGATGAAGATCTGATAGGATGCGTGCCTCTCTCCAGAAGTCTCTACTCTGCATAAACAGGGAGGGTTAATTAGATTTTCAATCAGAAATATTCTAAGGCTTGTCTAAGAAGAAATCCAGTTGTAAGATTTCTAATTCAACAAAAGGTTATGAGTTGTTTGGTCTTGATTTTTTCACTCATTATTTTATGAAATCTTAGACTGCTGCATGAATTTTTCTACCATGAACAGCCCACCATTATCAAGTGAAAGAAATTATGATGGAAAGGAATTATTTGTTCTAAAATTGATGATTACAAGGACTAACCAATCGCTCTTGCTCTGATGAGTTGCCTGAAAAACAACTCCTTTTGATCCTTTTAATAGCAACATCAGTACCTCTCCATTTCCCATAATAAACAGTTCCAAATGTGCCAGATCCTAATTCCTGCTCTTCTTCAATATCTGCATTCCTTATGATCTGCAAATCAAGAGTGTGAAGCTTTTAGTTAATTTAATTTATCCCTTTTGAAATGGAAAAAAATGCACCATGTAACATCTAAATGATGGTAGAGAGTTGAAGTCATGAGCACATTTTAATAAAAAAAGTAATGAGATTCAGGTCACATTTGAACTAGTAGGTTCTTCCAAGTTCATACTTCTTTTTCACTGAAATGAAGGTTTGTGTGAAAACAGTTGGAACTGGCATCGGGGACCAAAAGCATTCCCCTACAATTAGCTAAATGAAACCTTTGACAGATTTGGCTTGCAGAACAGGCATGGGATTACTAAAGGATATTTTCTGATTGATGAATCAAGAAAAAAAAAAAAAACCAAAGATGTGAGGCTTGTGAGATATTATATCCTAACCTGCAAACGATAGATGCCCGCTTCTATTTCAGCCATCGCAGCATCACTAATGGAATCATTTACGTCTTTGTCATCACCTTCAATATCCTAAAAAACAAGGGGTCAGAGAGGTAAAACAGAACAGAAAATGAAATATCATACACAGAGAATCCAAATCAAAAGGAAACAGGTCACCTCAGATTCATATTCTTGACCCGTACTTTCTACGTCAATATCTCCATCAGATTGAAATCCCTCTGCGAGCTCTTCTTCTACTCGTGGGACAACATTCAAAGAAAAGGGAATATCCGGAGGCGTAGTTCCAGTGACATCCTCAACAATTACCCCTGGCTTTGCTATCTTATCATCATGATTGTTATCTAAAGGCTGTGACTGGACATATAGAGCATCTCCATCGATTGATTCCTTATATGATAGTCCCTTGTCATGAATCTTTTTGACCTTTTCATTACAATTCACAGGGTCTTCATGACACAAGGAATCCAATCTACTTGAAGCACTCCTGTCGGATTTCTGAATAGATATTTTGAAATTAGAGGAAATTATTAATTGCAAGTTTTAGTTCAGATCGGAAAAATCTTGCTATGGACAGCTATACTTACAGAGCTGGGGACTTTTGGTCCCTTGTCCCTCGATCCAAGAGATGCAGAAGGTAGATATTCAGGATCCCAATGGAGAATTCGTTGACCATTTATGCTCTCAGTCATAGTACAGTGCTGTTCCTTGGCGACCTTTTGGCTCTTAACAAAAAAATTAGGTGTATTAGTGTCTGATTGGTGACTCTTAGGGTGCTCCCTCATAGCATCTGCATAATTTTCGGAAGTGTTAACTCGAGTAGCTGAAACCATCCTTCCATATGCTTGAGAATCTAGAGGATGATGATAAGCACTTGGTGGGAAGTTTAAATCCGGTAAGTTCCTATGCTCCATGGCATTATCATTCAGTGCAACTTCAACATTTCCTTCATACTGTTGCCTGTCTATATCAGAATAGTTAGCATTCCTGTTCATCCACTTCAGCACCTCTTGCTCTAAGTCAATATAACTCAGCTCTTCACTGCAATGATTCTCGAACTCAATCAATTGGTGTTTCTCATCCATTATATATGGTGCCAGCACTGGCCTTTCTAAGGATGAATTTGACATTTTCAGTGAAGGTGATTTTCCCCTTCCATTCCCGAGGGACAGCAGAATAACTGCTTCTTCCAACCATTTTTCTGACACCTCACCATTTTCCTGCAACTGCGAGTCAGAAAATGCCCTTTCCATAATCGCAGGCCTGTCTGAATTCATAGAATTTTGAGGATGTTGTTGATAAGAAAGGAAATCTCCGCTCTGGCTACGATTATGAAGATGCATTTCAAGTTGTTTGCTGGTCTGATCAGTTTCCCCTGGATATTGTTGATAACAAGCTTGATTCACCGATGGAATCGGCCCATGAGGAAGATTATTATAATATGCAGTGTCAAATGGAAATTTGTCCACGGAAAAAGTACCGATGTTTTTATTACTGTCAGGGAAAGGTTGATCAACATAAAATAAGCTTTTAGAATTCTTATGATCTCTGTACTGAATGTTAACTGGACTCACAGGAGAAGATTGATTCTTATAATCTGAAGCAGTTCCTAGTTGGCTTGCAGAACTCTGTCCACTAGAGCTCTTCTGGGGACTGTGGTCCAGCATGCCATTAACAGCAACAACATACTGACAATCAGCATTACACTGTTGTGATGTCTTACCTTCAAAAGAATTTGGGCTGTCAGGTTCAACGGAAGAAACAAGAAATATACGCAGTCTTTGTGAGCCTCCATTTTTTTCAAGCCCTTGATATTCCTCTATCATGTGATGAAGATCTTCATCAGAAGAAACAGAAATAAGTGCATCAAGATCCTCACCAGGGAGCTGGTACTTGATCGTATGAGGTTGGTCACAAATTGCCAAAGTTTTCCTTGCAAGCTCCTCCCATGTAACATTTTTTCTGATGGATATGATCCTTGTTTCTCCACCAACATATCTAAGCTTCCCATCATTTGGCCTGGGCAATATCCTCCCCCCAAAGCTGCATAGAAATTTCATTTTTCCAGAGAAAGCACATTCTGAAACTCTGGTTCCAAAAGGCTGATAAGGCCAAGGGGTATCCGGAACACAGTTAGGTGAACTGGTCAGACCTAAGGTTACCCGACCAGAATTATTTGTTTCATCAACACAGTTACTTGGTTTTAGTGCATTGGGAACACACTCCCAGTGGTATCTGCCTGCATTATCAGTATAAGCCCTATTTTCTAGTTCAGCGGCATGTCCTGTGGCTTCTATCCTGGAAACATGATCTGAAGCATCACAATCAGAATCCTTTCTCCTTACCCCATGAGTGCCGGCATGACTTTCAGAACCCATCGGATTGTTCTGACTGTAATTGAATCCCATTTGCCCTGGCTGGTTATGATCCAGCACTCTTCTTCGAGCGAACTGGGGAGAAAATTCCTCACCAGTCCGTACAGAAATATTATGTACATTTCTATCTACAGGAATTCCGTCCCTAGTCACAACTTTCATTTTATCTCCAAAGAACTGCTGGCCTGAGCTACCTGGCGTCTCATGTGCCATGGTCTATAAAAGGAAATTCACTTTAAATACAGCTGCATATGAACATTCACTAGCCTGTCGAGCCTTGTTTTCTCCATGCTCTTCCAAATTCCCACCGCACTCGAAATTGGACCAGATCATAGTACTCACAGCCCCTATGCACAAAATCAACAACATTCAACGCTTATTTTCTCAATAGCAACTGCTGTCATCTTAAACGGGGGAAAGATGTCAAAGTGCTATCAGCATCATTATGCAATACACAAATTCCCTTTCATCGCTACCAAAAAAACATTGTCATTAAGAATCTGTATACACCAGGTCTTTAATCAAATCCACTTGATTTTACAATTCCTGCTAAATCCGTTGAACACAGACAACTGCGCTTCAAAAGAATAATAAAAATAACTGCAGTGCCACAATTCACTTTGATCTTTTACGCATAATCATCCATCAAACAGTTTATAGAAACTAAAAGTTCAGCCTTAATTTTATGAATCAACCAATGAAACAATGAACCAGATTCAATCCATACAACAACCAAAGGATCAAGATATATCATCAACAATGCATTATTCAAATTGCAAAATAAAGGGCAAGGAACGAAAACAAAATTAAGAATTTCCTTAGTAGAAGATTGATTAGATGTGGCAAAGATATTAAACTATGAACATGAAATAGAGTAGAACATGTACTGAAATGGGTACCTTCTTGTTTGTTGAAATTTGCAGTTTTATGTGAACACGTAAAGAATTGAAGATTGTTCCATTGAAGAAGAGGAGAAAGCCAAAAGAGGAAAATTGAGCATGAGATTAAGTTTTGTTAGAGTTTGGAGGATTTGATGGAGAAAGAGAGAGCGTTGCATGAGAGTCGGAGTTTAAAAAGGGAGAGCTTAAAATAACGTGGACACAAATGCAAGGAGAGCGCGAACATAACTGTAAACTACAACCGACTTAAACTTTCACTTTATTACAGGTGGATCCGTAGCTAATCCTGTCTATTGGGTCAGGCCGAGGGTATATAAAAATTAATCTAAAATTAATTTAATTTGACCCGGTTTATTGTCAGGTAAATGAGTTAAGTGAACGTATAATCCACTTAACTCGATTAAAATTTGATTTATTTATTTATTTTATTAACATGGTTAACTTATGACATGTACATTACTCCAAATTGACCCGAAGTTTATTCTTGTATTTAACTGCATAAATTTATGACATGTACATTGCTCCAAGTTGACCCGAAGTTTATTCTTGTATTTAACTGCATAAATTTACTCGTATAAGTTTGTAAATTAATTATGGTTAGAATTACAAAATAAAAAAAAAATCTCGACCGTTCGTGCATGCCTAAATTTGAAAAACCTCTAAAACGTTCCACTTTCTACACTTGTAATGGCTCTCTCTCTCTCTCTCTCTCTCGCTCTCTCTCATCATTTCGCACTACTATTTACCTCTTTATTTTTCTGTGAAGAAAATCTAAAAACGAAACCTTCTCATGGGTTTAAATTGAGTCCTTGAACAGTTTGCGGGCAGTAAAAATTGTCTTTGCATTCCAAATCGCTGTTCTTGACAACAGATTATCGAACCACAAAAGGGAAAGCAGCGAAACCTCGCACAATGCCGACGTCTAGTTGAATTATAGTGGCTTCAACAAAGCAGGGAAAAGAGCTTGAGCTTTGTGAAATGATGCTTGTAGAAGCTAGCAGCCATAACTGTTGAAACGGATGACTCTGTGAAATGATGCTTCTTGACGGTTTCTGTTGTGCTGCCATTCAAATGGCTCCGACGGACAACACAACTGATAATGTTCAAGTTCCTTGCAAGCAGCCAACGATCAGTAGCAACACATGAAAGAGGTGAAATATCCAGAACCGATAATACCTTGATACCGGTAATGGCTCAGATTATGAAGTACAAATTCATCGTTCATCAAGGCAGGAAACAATCTGTTTCCCCCGAGCAAGAACAGGGGTAAATTGCATCAATAATCTTTTGCCTTGTGTCTCCCAAAACTGAGAACTTGTAATGGGTTCTTCTGCTATAGATTTCGTGGCTGTATATGTATACTTGAGATTCTAGTAGCAGCAATTAACTGCAACCGTTTGGCATGAAACTTGTAAATTTTAAAACCTTTACAAGCTAGTTCATTTGTTATCCACCCAGTTCATCAGCAATCGGCTTCAATCCATTGACCTTCTTTAGAACATCATCAACCAATGACCGGATAGCAAGATTCTGGAAGTCATAATACAATAGTTTAAAAATGTACCCAAGAAAAAATTAGAAAAAAACAAAGAAGAAACATGTTCATCAAGACAGCTACTACATTTTAAGATGAAAGTTAGAAACAGAAACATCATGATTTATGCATATGCAATTTTTTAAAATTAAAGTGATGGTATGGAGTCGCTTTTTCTTATAGGAAGTTACGAATTTGCATCTCATTCATCAACGGAGAAAAAAGAACGCACTAAGTGTCTGTTTTGATTTGAATGTGTGGTGATTTTTTTTTAAAGATATAATTCTTTTAAAGTATAAATTACATTTTTAAAAGTTAAAAATAAAAAATCAAAGTTACCTTCAAACCAAACACTTTTAAATCAGGCTACAGAACAGAGAAAGTGAATGATTTTATTTAGGAAAGCATTCCTCTCAATTTCATGTCATCTCTTAAGCACTAGTCAACTAATTAAGGGGTTGATTTATTTTAAACACATCTAAATCTTATGCTTAGAAATTTAGTTTTTTGGTGATTGAATAATGAGTTTATCAAAGTATTTGTGCTATTAGATACATTTTTTATAAATAAAAAATGTGGTAACTTGATGTAAAATCTTAACACTTGTAAAACAATTTTTTTTAGATGGATTTGGGAATTTTTAGATACTTATATTAGTATCTTTGCAGGTACAAAAATATAATAAATATGCAAAGAACATTAAATTTTAAAAATAAGGTTTTTTATTTTTATTTTGGTAGAAAAATAAATAAGAATGAAAATCATCCACCTTTTACTAAATCTTGTCAGAAAAAAGAGTCATTCCACCTTAATAATATTAATAAAAAGTAAATATTCCTAAAGTTGGGGATTTTCTTTACTATTTAAATCAATTCTTATCTAGTGACTTGAATTAAATCATCTTTTCCACTTAATAGAAGAAAGAGTCTCCCTCTCACATATTCGTCAATGAATATGATAGCATTTCAGTAAAAAACAAAAGGCAAAATTATTAGTGTCATTCTTTCAATAAAATGTCATCCTTAAAGAAAACAGTGGTTCGCCAGTATTGCTTGTTTTTGTCTGTAATGAAAATTGTTCTTAAAAGTATTTTTTATTTAAAAAATAAATTAATATATTTTTTATTTTAAGAAATTATTTTTAATATTAACACATTGATTAAAAAAATAATAAATAATTTGAAATTAAAAAATATTTTTTTTAAAATATAATTAAATCACAATATCAAATAACATCATGGTATTGTAGTGCAATGATAAAAAATAAGGACTCCAATCAATTTTTATATGTATATCTAATTTGTTTGGAATCAATTATCTACTATAATTAAATTCAATTATAATATTTGATTTGAATTTAAATGATAAATAAATTAAATTCACATGTTTGAAAAATATAAAATTCATTTTATTTTTTTCTCTATATTACCTTAATTATTTTCATCTTATTTCTTCAAAAATCTTAAAAAACGTTAGATAAATATTTTGAGAAAATTAATTTTAATATTAAATTTATTCTTATTAGAATGGTAAATCAAAAGGCAACCTCTCTCTGATTTATTTTTGTTGTATTTTTAAAAATTAGATTTATTTTAGAGATTGTTTTTAAATCAATAAATTGAATTCAATTTAGAAAATATATCAAGTAAATTATATTACTAAAAACATGATTAATTCAAATATTAGTATCTTTATTGATTTAACTTAAAACCCAACAGGCATCATGTCTCGAGTTGCAGATTCCTGAGGTTACTCCTTCACTGTAAGCGGGGTCTGACAATTATAGTTGAGATTAAAAAACAGAAAAGATTTCTCCGCAGAAAAAAGAAAAGGAGCAGGGGCAGGCTGGAGTGTAAAGAGTAAATTGGTAAAGTGTTACTATGAGCACCTACCTAGGTAGGTGGCAAAAGAGATCCTACGTGGCAGAGTGTTTTGAGAGAGAGAGAGAGAGAATCGTTTGTCACGTGACATGAAGACAGGCTTTACTTTCTTGATGCTCTTCGGCTACAGCCACTCGTCACGGGTGTATATTTGGGTATTATAATAATTTTTATTGTTAGAATTTAATAAAATATTTTATAAAAAATATTTTTAGTTAGGATTGATTTGATATTTATATATATTTAGTTAAAAATATAATTAAAATTAAAATTGAATAAAAAATAATTTAATATATTTATTATAAAAAATATATATATAATTTTTTTAAATTTGATCAAGCTTAGTATATTTAACTTTGAACTAGACCTGGAAGAATGGAGAGTAATTCTATTGTTTATGTGAATAACAAAGTTTCACTCTTTATTATTCATAAAATGCGAGAAACAACAACTTTTCATAAATCTGTAATTCAAATAAATTTTATATGGATGTTTATAAAATATGTTTTAATATTAATAAATATTCAACTTAACAAACATTCAACATATACAGTTTATTTTAAAAATAAAAATTATCATTTAAATAATCAAATATTAAAAAACCATCTATAAACATAAAGGTGCGTTTAAAATAAATATTAAAAAGCCATTTATAAACATAAAGGTGCATTTGAAATTGTGTTTTGAAAACATTTTAAAAAATATAAATATTTATTTTAAATAATTGGATACTAAAAAGCCATTTATAAATATAAAAGTGTATTTGACATTATGTTTTGAAAATATTTTAAAAAATTAAATATTTATTTTATTTTTATCCTTTTTTTATTTTAAATTAATATATTTTTATATTTTCAGATCATTTTAATATACTAATATTAAAAATAATTTTTAAAAATAAAAAAAATATTATTTTAATATATTTCAAAATAAAAAACACTTTAAAAATTAATCATAACCACTCTCCCCTCCACACTCCAAATACATAATTCATGTTTGCAATGTCCAGCTCACGTGACCACATTTACAATAGCGTGGCCGATTGCTATCTCAATATCATCATCATACAATTTTTATTTTAATATTACTCGTAAAGAATTCTCAATAAAGAAATCCTATTTGTTTTTAAGCTTTCTATCATATTTTAATTCTGTAAAAAAACATCATCTTACAAAGAATTTAGCAGCTTTCGTTAAGTATTTTAACGCAAGTCATAATTAAGAAATCAAAATAATTTAAATATTCTGGGCAAATAAAAAATCTATAAAGATGTGGACTCCGAGGTTACACCTACCCAACCCGTGAAAAAAATCCAAAAAGTAACACATTTTCCCAAAGGAAGTGCTTCTGTAGGATGCATATATTGGTCTGCAATCTGAATCAGTGGAGCGGTGTGTAAGAATAAGACTATGATACCATGTTTATTCAAATCTTTTTATCTTCTAGATATTATATATATTTTCATGAATTCAAAATTCAGATGATTCCCTCTGATCAACTCCCGAGGATGTCTCTGGCAATCACAAGTAGTGACCATTAACTTGTGTTTCTGTAACGTAAATACATTGGTCTGCATTATCGGAGCAGTGTGTGACAAGATGGCAGTGAGTATAGTGTTTACGGTGTTAACAAGGAGCAATGCATGATCCTGAAGTAAAAGGGTTGTTGTATATCAGTAGAATGATGTCCCAATAACTGCAACCGTGAGCATTTCTATCGATGCGGCGAACCACGTCCATCTAGCTACCAAATCAGCAGCTTCATTTGTTAGACCTCCTCCGTCTTCAGGCTTGCCACCTACCTATTGCATAGATTAAAAAAAAAGGGGAATGTCAAATCCTAATGATGATACAGTTTGGAGTTAAATCTTAAGTCAGGAAATCACTTCTAAAGTTGAAGTGATGCACAATTCAGGCTGCCGCACAACATATATTTGGTCACCGTGACTATCGTCCTTGTAAATATCCTGGTTTCTGTGCCAAGTCCACAATGCATATGTGGAATTCACAACCTGCATTAAGAACAAGAGGATAATATTCAAGAAATAGAAAGATTCAAATTGCAACTAAATGAAGCCACTCTAGCTTCTTGCAGGCCTTAATTGGTCTAACAAGATCAGCAACTATGAACTCCATATGCACATACACTGATACTCATGGATATGTGTGTGCGTATATGTATTTGTGCATACAATTCTGCTGTCGGATGTCCATAAACCTGCGCCTATTAGCAAATTTTGAATGAAAAGACATGGAAGAAAACAAACAGTGGAACAAATGGTTCGATCTTGAATTTTCATATGGGAAAACAACTGGTGTCACCAAAGGTTCTGGAGAGGCAAAAGATCCTTCTACAGAGAGATTTATTTGAAGCCAAGTCTAAACTTCAGGCACGAGGCCTTGACTTTGGTCAAGTGTTGCTAGGCCAATCGATAAAATGTGGCTGACGTGACTAAGAAAGCATCTGGAACTTCATGGTGTATATTATGTACATGAAAATACACCCAGTGTATCACATGAGAGAAAATTCAAGAATCAAAGCACTCCCAAGTTCTGAAACAAACTGACTGGAAAAACTACATGAAGGAGTCCATGAAACTTTAGGCTTAAGACCATACCTCAAGTATTCCATGCCCAAAGCTGCTCTCCCTAAATGCACTCCACTCAGGCTGCTTGTCCCAACAAAATTTTCCCTCAGCAGGACCAGAAGAAAAATTAATATGACACACCCCTCCAAATTCTGGTATGTTATCCCCAGCTGATGGACAGTTTCCAGGTTCATCAGCATGATCGACATCAACTTTCTCAATATTTCCACCATCGCCAACTGTTATGTAAACGGGGCCACATGGATCTAATGTATAGTTATAAACTCTGTTCATCCGCTCATAGGCATGCACCTGTAAAGTAGATTGTATTTGATGTTCATTTATAAAATAGATGATAATCTTGGCAATAATTTATAGTTAATTCATTTGTATATCCATGTGCTTCCTCCCATGCCCCCAAAACATCTCCATATAAAATATAATGTAAACAAAAGATATAACTGGAATATCTATAAATAGCTCTTCTGTCTTTGAGAAGGGAAGCGAGCTCTTAAATTGATAGGGAACAAGAGTAAGAATGCTATGCAACTGAGATATCCAACTACTTGATGCATCTGTTTCTGAGGCATCATATAAATTTTGTGAACACGATGTGAGAATTCCCAGCAATAATTACTAACTTGAATTCTGCCTTTGGTGGAAAGGGTTTTTAAAAGACTATTAAATGAAGTTTTATTTGGGAACATAATTCCTTTTAACCAGCAAGCTATTCTGTAAAACAGAATGTTGTGAACCTTGATGCTTGAGAAAGTGTGTTTGAACTTTAGTAATAGGAATCGAAACAGTCTTATTCGCCAATTATCATTCTTTATCTGATTTGATTAGTAACAGAATTTGCAAGTAGATATCCATCCATGAGAGCTAATTATGCAGATCCAAACTTACATGACCAGAAAAGACAATGTCAACACGGTATTGATAGAGAAGCGCTTCCATTTCCTGCCTCATGCATTCAAATTCCTGATAGTGAGAGGAGTAGCTATTATACCATGGTGGATGCCAGGCAGCTACCAGCCAAGGGGTCTTAGCGCGGTCTACTTGATTTAGATCTTGCTTTAACCAGGAATACTGAGCACCTGAATTGAGATTGATAGAATTTACCAATTTAGTGGTGCTTCAATCTCAGAAAAGAGATAGCACCCTAGGATGGCAATGGTCCTGAAAGTTTAAATATGTTGGGGATTATTTTGATCACGAAAAGGAATCTCTCATACCTGTGCTGTTGTAGTCAACATATGCTCCTAACATTACAAAATGTATGCCCCCAGCATCAAATGAATAATAGAAGTTGCTGTTAGAGCCAGACTCTTCCGATGGAACTGCATATCTAGTCAAATATGATTTGAAAGTTATCCCAGAAACTTGAGGTTCGATCTCATGATTCCCTTCAATGACCATCATAGGACTGCTTGAGATAAGTGGCTCCATGAATCTGAACTCCAATTAAAACAGTTTCAATCATAAGACCATGAAAACTTGTTGTAATAACACAATAGGGAAATACTTTATAGAATACTTAATGGAAATTATAAGCCTTTTACTTGTGCTTTTCTACTTTGGAAGGCTCTAGTAAGTATTTGTCCATGCAGTTAAACCATTAAATAACAGTGGATGACTCAGTACCTATGAGAAACTTTAGTTTAATGGAATGCAAGAAAAGGCTTGGAAAATAGAAGATGGGCTTATGCACAATAGAGAAACAAGCAAAAGTACAACTGCTTGAAGGCAAACAAATGATCCTCACAGCAGGGAGAACACAGTCAATTTGTTCCAGCCCGACTTAGCTACCAAAGCACCGATAGCCTGACTATTGTACACTGTTTTTCGATCTGGGTTGCAATTGGCGATTCCAATCCGTCGAAAACGTGAGGTAGAATTGCAAATGAAGAAAATAGCTGATCTTAGATAATCTAAAATCAGATCAGACAGGATGCCTTTCATAATAAAAGAAAACACTATAAGCATTCACATCTCTGATGGCTTCCATGCTGCGAATTTAGTAAAACTACTTTTCTTTGTCAAAACCATCCACATACTCAGGCATAGCAGAAAGGTTACCTTCCCCAGCCATCCCAGCGGGGTTGATACGTCTCTCTTATTGGTGCATCAGGGAATGCACAGGAGTAGCATGGAGCTCCTTTTCCACCAGTTGTAAGGTATTGATTTGCATAAGTTAGGTCTCCAACCATTAGAATCATTGATGGATCATTCACGATCACATGGTCTATGGTTGTTGATGAGTTGCTTGTGAGTCCCAGATCTCCAATAATGGCTATTCGATGAGGGTATGCATTTGGACTTGGCAAAGGTAATGTTTCAAAGACATGCTCTTCACTCATAGCTGGGATAGAGCTATCTCCACACTTATAAAAGTACTTCGTCCCAGGTTCAAGACCTGCAAGGAAAAAAGAAAAACTCCAACAAATTATGATAAAACTCTTTTGTGTGGTCATCTAGGTGCGAGAATCTCACTGAAAAACAATGCAAGATTCAAAGAGACCTAGTCTGCATTGATGTTCATGGATGATGAGTAAAGAAACTAGGCATACTTGGACAGCCAGTGGCTATATTCTGAGTCATTTTGTTGATAATTTGCTGACTTCTGATCACCACGTTCATCATAATTAACCATCAGCTCACACATTAATGGATCAAAGAAATCGCTAAAATGGTTAGAGATTAGACATAATCTAGTTAACATGGATGGCCACAAAAATTTCTTACCGTATTGAAGTTTCCCAAAGAAATCATGTCACTGCACACACGCATCAATTTATTACAGGGCAAGGCGGGAAGCCATTCCTATCCACAATGAACTTATGACACAAACGCGTATTCTATAATTCATTCTATCCCGCCTTCACTGAATCCCAATTTAAAATTTAAAGCATTGAAACTCAACAATTTAAAGAACTATAAATGAATTTTTTTTTTTAATTTACCGTCAATTCTCACATGGTGAATGATGCCAGAGGTGTAATTCGAAAGTCCTTCAAACGGATACAATTGTGAATAAACAGTTGAATTTCCTTTTCCTCTACTTAAGTACTTTCCACTCTCTTTTCCATACCAAACCTCGCTTGCCACAGAAGCAGGATCAAGAGGAATCACATCAGAACCAATCTGTGCTTCCCCTGCACCATTTATAATCCAAGAAAACCAAACCATAACCCAGAAATCAAGCCACATCACACCAAATAAAACATCACAAAAACACAAGAAGAAAAAAATCAAGAAAATCAATAACCAATAATTAAAAAGAAAGATACCCGTGACCCAAGAAACCCACATTGAAGTTGGTGAGGAGATGGCAAGTGATATCTGTTCAGGGAAGTTTGAAGTTGCGTTCTTTTTAAGTCTTGGATGGTTCATTGGCAAGTCATCACTTCCTCTACGTAATGAAGGATCAAACCTGCGAGTTACTGGTTTAAAAGGGCCATCGAGTGTTGTTGGTATCTGGTTTTGAGCAAGTGACGTCTGCGTTGTTATTATAGTAATGAAGAAGGTGTTTATAAGCAGCCATGGTTTAAGGCGATTCATGTCTATGAGTTTTACTGCTTTTTTCTTGATGATCTTGGTGTTGTAAAGATTGAGAATTATACGTATTGAGTGATGAGGTTCCACCATGGTGGGTTCTGACAGCTCCCTTGGCTGCTTTGAAAGGTACCAAGGATTTACCGTTTCGGTATCTTATCGTTAATTTTCATTTCATATTTGGTTATGTTAGCTACTAGTTAAATATAAAATATGAAATTCCAAATGTGTATTCATCAAATAAATTTTTTTATAGATTCTAAAATTATATTTAAATTATAAAAAGAGAATTTTAATTTTAATGAACTCTTAAATAGTCAGTTAAATTGATTTATTTAGTAAAATATAAATTAAATTAATATTACAAATTTAATGAGAAAAAGATTGAAAATAACAAAGAAAATTTAAAAAAAAAATCTAAAACAACAATCTTTATAGACATTTTGGATGAAAAAGTTTTAAACTTTAGTCGAATACAATAAATCAAGTTAAAAGTTACATAATTGTTTTTTTTTGTTAGTAAACTCATTTGATTTATCTTGACTTTTTTTTTTAATTTAAATATGTCCTATAAACTATTAATTAAATTAAGTGGTTAAAACAATTATGGATTATAAACGAAGTTTGGTATCTCAAAAATGGGTGGTAGAATATGCTTCTTCTAGGTTTCGTGATGTGATGGCTATGAAAGGTGACCATGTTTTTTAAACAGTAAGGAAAGTGGTGGTTCAAGGGGGTCTCTTTCATGCACAAGGCAATTTATTCTTAGCATTGGCTTTATATGGTGGTTGAACTGATTGGGATAAAATAAAAGATCCGCTAGAGAAGAAAATAAAAAAGAAAAGTTAAACTTAGTCGATTTGTGGCCTGGGTGATCTCTGATAAAGATTTATTTTTAAAAAATATTTTTTATATATAATTTTTAATTAATTATTAACTATTTTTAAACTGTACTACTTTTTTTTTTTACATAAGTACTGGAAGAGTTTTTTTTTGTTTTTTTAATAAATTTAAAATTTTTTAATATATATATTTTATGTTAATAAAAAAACTATTTTTTTAATGTAAAATAAAAAAAAATTTATTTAAATACTTTACGTTAAAAGGGTAATATAATATTTTTTAATGTAGGATAAAAAGTACTTTTAAATAATCTTTTAAATTTTATTATTTATAATATGTATAATTTATATTTATATAGATTATTTTTAATTTTTTTATATATAATATTAAATATTTAAATATTTTTATTTTTATTTTTTTTATGTTGATTCAATCAATATATAATTTAAAATCCAATCTTAACGAGGTAAACTCCAAATTAAATTTGATAATTATGATTCTAGCACTTCAAAGGTTAACTAGTAGAGATAAGATTTTATTATGCATTATTATTAAAAAAAATATACAAGTGCAATATTTTAAATTTTTAGATATATTAAGTTAATTAATTTAAAAAATAATTGAGTCTAAGCCAAACCTTGTTATGTCTGCCACTAACCAAACAGATACGGGAGATGATTATCATGATTTTTTTTTTTTAAATCTTTTAACATAGTGTGTTTGATGCTTTAATCAGTATAGGAGATAGGATAATTTTCTAACAATAACGAAGAGAAATTACTTATTTTTTATAATTAATTAAAGTAGTATTTAGTTACTAAATAAATAAATAAGTTGAAATTAAAAACATGTTTAATTGAAAAATAATAAATAAATATATTTCCTACCTTATTTAATTAATTTACCTTGTTTTTTCATTTGCATGAATATACTGATTTTTTATGACACGTATTAATTGGAACTTTTCCAGCAATACATCAAATTTGATTGAGAGAATAATATTAAGAAAACGCTAAGAACAATCAAAATGAAAGTGAAGAGAGAGAGAGAGAGAGAGAGAGAGAGAGAGAGAGGCCTTGTGAGACCTGTTATTAAGAGCTGGGTCGAACGCAAACCTCATGAATGGACTCCATGTTGAAAACTCATGAAGTCAATGGGGCTTTTTGATATTGGCCGGACCATACTTAAAGCCCATATTATCGGGCTTTCATGTTTAATGGGCCCAAAATCTGCCTTGGACCATTGCCTTATCGCCGTATTTAGGTAGACCGAAGGGCTGGACTGCAGCTGGCTCATGACATTGAGAAAGCTAGATGTTTTTGCACAGCCAAGCCCATTTATCTGACTCTTATCAACTGTAAGTTGCCCCACAAGCCCAGGAGAAAGTAAACAAGGAAGAAAATCTGATCGCTACCAAAAATTCTAATACATTTAATGACGGGTAACACTAAATAAGTAGCTCCTGTCCTGACACTCTCATCAGGATTTTTCAACTTTTAATACAAATATTTTTCATTTTCCCGTTATAAACCAAGCAACCAAGCAAGTAGAGAAGAGGGTTCAGTCAAGAAAAAAAAAAAAAAAAAGAGGAGGAGAATAGGCTTGGGTTATCTCTAAAAAGAATAAATTTGCCAATAATCAAGGCCAAAGGCCAGTGGATCCCAAAAACATATAATAAATCTTGATTAAATACTTGTTTAGAAGTATGGTAAATTTTGCGTTTTAAAATGCATTTCACATAAAAATGAATTAAAATTACATATTTTTTATTTTTTAAAATTTATTTTTGACATTAGTATATTAAAATAATTAAAAAATAAAAAAATTAATTAAAAACAAATACATAACAGCAATTCCACCGCAACTGCAAATATATCCTAACATGGGCCATAACTTTCTCCACTCTTTAACCCTCTACTCCTGATCCCTTGTAAGCGGAAGCCTCATTCAATTTTATTTGACTAATTCACAAATGACGAATGAATTTATTACATTAGGTAGCACCTGCATGCCTATTCTCATTACAGACTACAATCCTGCCGAAGCTTCTTCCCGGAGCTGAAGGAGTGATTAAGAATAATTAGTCGTATTATGGTATATTGAGCTCTAGGTCAAGTGTTAATCTCGATTTGTTGGTAGAGCCACAGGGTACCTATTTTTAAACCTAATTGATGCCTGCAGGGCCATGTATAACCACGTCTCCTTTTTTCCCTTTTTTTTATTAATTAAGTACTAATGTCTTCTGAGAATCACAAAACAAATAATTCGGTGGAGACAACTCAAGTACATGAAATGAAATCATACTCCTAACCTAACTACATGGCAAAAACCTTCCACAAACCCCCATTTATCCAAGTCTATACCTAACATAACTCTTGCCGATAAGATGTGAGGTGGGAGATTAGTGGGGCGAGGAAGCCACTGATGCAAAATGTGATGCATATGGAAATTAGGTGTATGAGACCATATAATCTGGAATTGTTGAGTATTTCTATGTGGGAGCAAGTAGCCTAGCTAGGAACAAGGACTCGACTCTGTGTGGCGATGACATTCCTGCATGTTACAGCCAACAATCAAGGACAGTGGAGTTGCGCTGTGTGCTTTAGTTTCTGAGTGCACATGGGCTCATGTGGGTTGACTTACGTGGGCCTAACTTCTTTTTTTCTTTTTTGATTTTTCAGGATTGGAGGTTGTGACTTGTGACTTGTGAGACCAATAAACTAAATATTCTGCTGGGAAAAAAGAAGAAGCCAGCATAATGGATTGGCATGCCAGCAGTCAGACACCATGATCTTTTCGGCCAGAGAAGCAGAAGCCCATCTTTATTTGCCTAATCCGATTGCTTCTATGAGCGCATCAGCACCTGGAACGTGTGCATGCGGACATAAATTAGACACAGCTAAGATCGATATAGAGAGTTTGTTCATCATTAATGGTGACTGGTGATGTACAAATTCTGTGATGTATAATCGTGAATGAACTGGATTGGGACGTCGACTAGGCCAGCAAGGTTTCCTTTTCCTTTTTATCTTGGAACTGCGTGAAGAGCCTTCCAAGCTTACATCAAAATTCAGGATCATAAGGTGTGCGATGTTGTCGTTGGAATCTCCTCGACGTTAGATATCTTTGTTTTTATGTGTAAACTATACAGAGAACAACCTAGCCAACGCCGACACACCCCACATGTCACTGTGCATAGACATATTATTTAATTCTTTGATTAACCTAATTTACGTTTGGAATCAAATGACCAATCATCAGCAACTCGTTGTAAATTTCGAAACTCCATACCATATTTTATCCAGATCCCATTAAGATATCTCAAGAGATAACATCCACTGCAAATTGCATGCACCTTTAAGCAGAGATGGACACTTGTTGCAGAGTTTTTCTTTTCTTTTTCTGGGTACAGATTCGTAAGGAGTTAGGTGGGCGATAAAATGATTTGCTGGTTGTTGGGAGCTAGAATTTATTTTTATTTCTCTCTATAGATAGGGAATGAATTATAGAGGGTGAGAATTAATATTATACTCGTGTAAGATTTTGGGCTGGGAAACTTAGATCACGAAGACACCAAACCTACCACATGTGAAAGGATCTGGCTTCTAACTGGAACAATACGGGCTTAATTAATAGGAGAGGCTACATAAATTAATTATTTGCTATTGATTTTGCAAGCTTCTTAAACATTTAATAGGAAGGTGAGGGTTGCTTCGAAAGGTGAGAGAATAAGGTTGGCTGGTTTTAGTGATGTCCACCACCCAGTATAGCACACCTTTGGGTTCGAGTGGCACTAGGAATTTGAAAATCTTTTTCACGTTGAAGAGGGCTGTGCATGATTTTTATCTGAAAATAAGACGTTGTGGAATAATGGGGCTGTCTAATTCGATTGTAGTATTCGAAGTTCAATGAAATATATGCCTAACTATCTAGTCAAATAAGTACAAATCCTATAGTACAATTGGGACTTTTAAAATAAAAATAAAAATAAATAGCATAGGTTGCTAAAAGTTTTGAAAAAATAAAACAAGTTAAGAAATTATTTAAAAAATAATACAATTTAAATATTATTACATTTGAGAATATTGTTTTTATATACAATCATTATTTGAAATAGTGATCACGTCTCATAATATATTTTTCTACACCATCACTGATAAAAATAGTGGTTGTTTAGTAAATATTTAAAAACATTTTTCTTTTAGAAATTAATGAAACATAACAAAGTCAATTAAACATTTTAAAATAATTTAATGGCAAAGACATAGGATTGAGGATTCAATGATCAAGAAAGAAAGAGGAGATAAAGTATGGTAGTAGTAGAACACAAATATAGGAAAAGAAACAAAAAAGAAAGAATGGGTTAACAAAAACACACCAAGATTTTATTTTTTGATACTTTTGGTATTATTAGAAGATCTTAACAAAATTACTCTAGCTATATTTTGAAAAAAACAAAAAATAAATAATTAATCCTAAATCAATCTTAAACAAAATCCCTAACAAATTATTATCATATTTGTTAGTTTTTTAAAATATAGTTAAAATTATTTTATTGAGATCTTTTTAATGATATTAGATATATAAAAACTAAAGCTCTGATATGTTTCCAATGACTCATTTTTTTTTGGTAATTGGGACTTGAATCTCATTTTTTAATCATTGGATATTCATAAAAATTTAGGTTGATTTTTATGTATGCTAATTGAATTGAAAGAAATATAATTTTTGGAACAACTATTATTTTTAATAATAATTGAATTTAAACTGTTATTTTTAAATTATTTTTCAAAGATGTATTACTTTTTCAAAAATTTTATTGATATGTGTTAGAATTCTAGAATACCCCCCTAGAATTGCTACTTTGAAACGAGTAAAATTATTCCCGCATAAAGTGAAAAAATGGACAAGTAATGGATTTATTACCTTCAAAGGTGAAAGGATAGGTTAGGCTTTACTAAACTCTCACCAGATTCATCATAAAGATCATATTTTTAAAATATATATAGACTCAGCTATTCAATTTGAGGTTTATATCCTTTAGATCGAAGAAAAAAATGATATGATTAAATACTTTATTGATTTACAATCCTTAAATAAAATTTAGTTTATTAATTTTTTTTATTAAAAAAATATTATTTTTTATTTTAAAAAAATTATTTAAAATTAACTGAAGTAATTCACGAACCACGAATCTAACTAGATTAATTTTTAAAATTATATATATATATTAAAATAATTAAAATCAAACACAAAATAGAGACTACAATTTTAAATAATTTATATATTATAAGTGTTTAATCTTAATCAAAATACATATAAAATATGTATAGATTAAATTAAGAATACTCTATCTATCATCAATAAAAATACATAAATATTATTTAACTATATATATATATATATATATATATATATATAGGCACACATGTAAAGAGTACGTCGTAGTGACAAATTATCATGCTTTTGTCTTTTTGTATTTATTTATGTGAAGGGAGAGCATTTTAAGATGGATATCATCACAAAAGGAGCAATGAGTAGTATGATCTTTAGCATAATGGCTGCTGAGACAAAATTAGCGATTAGATGTGAAGAATGTGTATGTAATCATAATCAATTATCTGTGTTCTCAGGATTTCCAAGATTTAGGAAAAAGGCAGATCAACACAAATTCCCTTCTTGTACAATAAAGATCACCAGGAATCAAGGTGGAGACGAAGGATGATTAACCCATGTGGCTGTGGGGTTAACCTCTATGCTGCTTCTCCATTGCAATTTCGATCTACTTTTACTGCCTTAGGCACGATCCCTTGTAAGGTAGGCAAATGACATCACACTCATCATCAGTCTGGACACCAGCTAAGTGAACAGCAACTTAATTTCATTAGAATCAGGGGAGTGTGTTTTGATTTTGACAGTGCCTGGGAAAGTAAGAGCCCGTGAAGGATCTGAGGATGGAATTGGTTTACAGAAAGGAAAAAAAAAATTGTTTTGTTTCAATAATTTGTTTTGGTAGGAGATTAACTTAAACAATCAACATTGCATTTCAATAATTTAATTTAGGCTCCAGTAATCTGTTGTGCATAATTAAAGACATTATCAGAAGTCTAGCAGCTAATCGCGCCATATCCTCTCAAGCCCTTTTGAATTTACAAGCAAAATTACACAAAGTCTTGGATCTAGATTTTAAAAATATTTTTTTATTTAAAAATATATTAAAATAATTTTTTTATATTAGTAAATTAAAATTATCAAAAAAGTATTAAAAAATTCAATTTCATTCTTTTGAAAAAAAAAAAAAAACAGGATCAACCTTGACAAGATTGTCAAAGCTTTCATCATATTGATTAGTCATCTCAATTTGATCCATAGAACCAGAAAGCGTGAGCTGGACTTTACACTAAAATCCTCGTGAAACAGAGGGGCGTCCCAAAAGCAATTGGAATTCATTTTATGGTGGAGATATTGAAGTTAATTAATTGTAAGGGTGGAACCAACCATAAATCAATTATTAAGGCATGATCCTTAATGTCATCAACGCACATAGTCGAAATGTCTTTGGTAAATTCTTAAAGCTCTTTCTAGAACTGGTTTTATTTTTATTTTGCCAAGACAAATCTCTTATTTTCTAAATCATATCAAGGAGGTTATACACCTAACACTCCATGTTTATAAACAACCACACATTTTTTTTTTGTTATTCTTTTGAAAAACTAAAGATAATAATATGCATTGAAATAAAAATATCAAAAATATTATTTTTAACATGATATAAAAAATACAAAATAAAATTAGATTATAAAATTATAAATATACCATTCAAAAAACAGATTGATATATGATTTAACTTAAAAACCTTTGACAATACAATAACTTCATTAACTAACAATTATGAAAATGCTACCAACTGATAGCCATATCCAGAGATCTTCATATACTAAAACTTTTACTTTTCATCGTTAGAAATAATTGTAAAACAAAGACACAACAAGACAGGTGTCTTATCTTTCTACTAAGATAATATGATGCATGGAAATCTTAAGAATTGATAGCATAAAATTATTCTGACGGCTGAAGCTATCAAAAGTTATTTAAAATCTAAAATGATGTTTTTTAATTAAAAATAAAATTATGTAAAATAAAATTTTAAAAAATAAAAATAGTATTGTATTGGGTTAAAATATTTTAAAAAATAATTACAAGTGACCTGATTTAGTTTCATCAAGATTTGGATAGAAGAACTAAATTAAATATGCCGACTAATTCAAATTCAACTTCATCAATATCAAGATTAATCAAAAATTAAACCCGGCCTGAACGAGTTTCTAGGTTAATAAGCCAATGGATCAATTCATAAAAGTCGGGAGGAGTTTAGTGGGGTGGTCTCAACAGGTGACACTGAACAAAAGAAGAAAGAAGATCAGGAAGAGGACGAGAAGAAAAGCACAGAAAATGAAGACCACCTCAAACACGCGCACCGGTAAAGTGTTCAAACGTACGCACATTACTTGACAGGATTACTTTGGGGACCAAGGAAATGGAGGCAGTAATCTAGAAGGCCAGAAACACTCTTTTTTAATTTATGCAATGCTGCTCCATATCCTGTTGGAGGTGGGGGACTTTTGCATCTTTTTTGTTCTTGTAAATCACACAAATAAAGACTTTACCACCTTCATAATTACAATTTGGAATCCCCCTCTTTCTTATTCTATATTCCCACCTAACGGAAAATTAGTTGCAAGAAAGGAAGCCATTGCCCTTTTTTCCCCTGTCAACCACCAGCTCAAAAAGATGAAGAAGCATGAGAGAGAGAGAGAGAGAAAGGGTTTCTCTCCCTAGGTATGGATGAGACGTTTAGACAGCCATTGTTGTTCTAGAGAGAAGATTCTTTCGTTAGTATTGTTGCACCAAGGCCACCAACCAAACAGACCTGACACCAACGTGGCCGCCTCTGCCACATGCTCTTTATTATTACTTCAAGATTCTAAGTTAAAATAAAGAAACATGATGCGGGGTTCTGACGTGGCATAAAAAACCCCGCAAATCACTCCGCAAGCAAAGATTAGAGACTCTCTCCTCCTCCTGTAAAATATAAGTATTAAATTTGGCACAATCTAACAAATTGACGCGAGGGTCAAATCTCAATTTAAAATTTTAAAAAATATTTATGAGATGAAGCACGAGTTGATATTATTTTTCTATAGAGAGATAAATAATGTTATTCCGATAAAAAAAATGATTGGTTGAACATAATAATTTAATATAAGGAATTAAAAATAAAGAAATCTATTTGCTGGATAACAAGAAAAGCGGAATAAAAGTTGAAAGTTGTCATCCAATCAAGAGGGAAGGGGAGGGTGTAATTGGATTGCGTTGGAGTATTGATTTGATTTTTGGGTACTGAGTTGAGTGGTGAGTGGGGCATGCGAGGGAGACATCTGCAATCCTGCATGCATGTGTGGTCGGTGATTGTGGTCGTTGCTTCATCATTTGTGTAAAAAACTATGGGTCCCTTTCACTTTCCTAGACTGCCTGTCTTCAATGCTTCAGAGCTGGGCAAATGAACTGAGTTATTCGGAATGTTTTAGAAAAATGGGTTGAAGTTAATTAAATCGAACGGTTTTTTAAATTTGTTCAATAATATTGGTTATCAAATTTAGAAAATCCGGTTTAATTGGATTAAATTTTATTTTTATATTTTAAAAACTAAAAAAATCAAATTGAATATCAAACTAGAATGAAAAAACCAAACTAAATAAAACTAATTTACTAAAAATTAAAATTTTATAAAATCAAAACCTATAAAAAAATAGCTGGAATAAAAATTTATTATCTTAAAGTGAACTTGTTTTATTTTAACAAATATAAAATGAACTGACAAAATTTATTTTTTTTATTTAGTTTGATTTAAAAATTTCAAAATAAAATTTGATTTAATTAAATTTCTTTATCCAACCTTGATGTTGGCCTTTTGTAAATATTATGACTCGCTGCTGCTACTATCGACTGGGGCCATATTTCAACAATTATAAGTTTTGGGAAATGAGGGAACGATGCTTCACGTTTACTACATCCAATTGACATGAATTAATTGACTGACGTTACATAACATTATTCACTTGAATAATTTTTTATATATATAAGTTATCTTTTAATAGTTTTGATTTTTTTAATTTTATGATATAGATCATTAGTTAACCAAATATAATTATATCATTTTTTATTTAAATTATCTTTAAATTAGTTATGTTTATCGGGTGAACTCTCATATAATTTAATTTTTTAATATAAATTAATTAAGGAGCATGACTTGATTTATTACGGGTTAATTTAAATTGATTCATATTATTTTTTTATGTCTAGATTATCTTTGAATCAGCCAAATTTATTAGGTAACATCAAGTCAACTCCTATGTGATTTAAGTTTTTAATCTACTAGAAAATTAGTTAACAACACCTTGATATTTTTTACTTTAAAAAATTAATGCAACCAGCAATATAGTTAGGTTAATTTAAGTTTTTTATGATCCTTTTATAATTATTTTTTTATTTAATATTTAATATTTTAATTTATTTTTTATGAATTATTATTATCTCCTGACCCAAGTTTAGTAAGTTAACCCAGATTAATTTGATTAATTTTTTGTTATATTTTATTTTTTTAATTCAATCATTTAATATTAGAATGATTAAGAATTAATTTTTTTATTTTTTTTATTTATGTTCTATGAATTATCATAATCTCCTAACTCGAGCTTAATAAATTAATTTAAGTTGAATTGAATTATTTCTTTATTATTTTTAATTTTACACACACATGTGTGTGTATATATATATATATATATGCAATCTCCTCCTCTGCGTATAACCACACACCGGAGCATTAAAAGTTTACTTTTGCAGGCTTATTTTTCAAAAAACTCTTGGACATGTGAAGTTTTTTCATGATTTTATTGTGAAATATACCTCTATAACAGAAGCTAAACAAAAAATAATATATACTCTATACTAATTGGTGCAAAGTAGTTAAAATGTAAATGAAACCTTACCCAAATCACAATATATATTATTTTAAAAATAATATCCACTTCACGCCCACACACACAGATATATATAATTTTGTGCTTTGCGCTGGTGCATGGGTCGAACTGCGCTGTATGATCAATGATGTCTTGCTAGCTATATTAGCCATGGAGATTCCATAACGTGTCTGCATGTTGCACTAAAGAGCATGAATCTGCTTTTTAATAATGGTAAACGCAGCAATTATAATCACAAGTATATACAATGAAGGATTCAATTGCGATTTTTTTTATATATAAAAAACAATCTCACTCTCGGAGCAATTTGATCATTAACTAATGGTGAATATAAAAACGAATTCCCCTTCTAATTAACTCTCATGAATATTCAACCGATGTTTCTAATAATTGTTCATATTGATTATAATTCAGTTGACTAGATTAGACAAAATTATCTGATTAAATACTTATAAGTGTGGCAATAATACATCTTATTCTAAATTCATTAGTGGAACCAGAAGTCGAATGAGTTTACTTGTTTAGAAAGATCAACTATATATATATATATATATATATATATATATATATATATATATATATATAGAAAAGAATAAACACCTAAATATGAATAGATTTTTTTCCTTTCATGTTTAATCAAATCAAATTATTATTTACAGAGACTTTTCCATTGATATTCAATTATCTGTCAATGTGCGAAAATTCATGGAACGAATATTCTCATATTGGTCTAGCTGTGATGCGTTGTCGTATTCCATCCATGCTTGACATCCATGTAAAAGCATATAACGATATATATATATATATCAATGTGAATTGTGAAAAGATTAAAAACGATGCAAATTAAATGCAAGCAGCAAGAAAAACTCTACGATCAATTCATGTCCATGTCATGGCTTATAAATCCTTATTGGAAGAGTTTAATTAGTGACGATGACACATTTGACAATTTGCATGTGGAAAGCCAGTTTCAAGATACTTTTCCTTTGACTGAAGCTTCACCTTTTCAATGTCCAGTGCATTTAGTTCACACCATCCTCCCTAGTCCCTAGCACTACTTTGAAAAGGAAAAGGAACTCTTAGTCAAGCTGTGGACTAGCTAGTTATATGTATCCCTCGAATTCTTTTTAATCTTACTGCAAATAAAAGCTACGAATAGAGAAAATCTAGAAGGGAGATCACAGATCAAGGTTGAAGCCTTTAGTAATGATTTGGGAGCATTCTTGTCAAGAATTGTGGATGGTAAAATCCTCGATGATGACATCTTTTTATAAAGCTTTTTTCCATGGTCTTGAGATAATAAACTCAGAATTAATATTCAATTAATTAGTATATGGTTGTCTTTTATCAGATAAATTAACTTGTTATACATGTCAGTTTAAATTCATGCTTGAAAACAATTGATGAATATTTTCATTGGCTGATTTAATAATTTATTAGAGAGAAAGATTATCTTAATCTAATGATTGATAATTTATCTGTTTCGATTTAAAAACTCTATGATTTTAATAGATAGATTCTAAAATTCTTAAACGAAAACTATAAAACCACCTTTTTTTGTTGCTTGGTTTCTGATGACCATATATCTGTTAAGCTAGCATCAACTGCAGGGTGGATGGATAACCCAATGTATATATGCCACGTGGTTCTTGGTTTTTGACTGAAACGAAAAGTTAAAGGCAAGCGATAGAGTACTTGCAGGTTAAGTTATGGAAAAGCTAGTAATTATGACATTGATGATAAATTCCTAAATTTCAAGGAACCATGGATTTTGAAATAAACGTCTTCTTCTTTGTTTAAGCTGATAACTTATTTACGTGATGTGTTTGTCACTGTTTTTTTTTTAAATTAAATTTATTTTTTATATTTTTTAATTATTTTAATGTGTTAATCTTAAAAATAATTTTTTTAAAAAAAAATAGTATTTATATTTTTTAAAATAAAAAATACTTTAAAAAACAATTATAATTATACTCTCTCTAAACCATGTTGCTGTCAAAAAATAACTAAAAACCAAATTGTAACAAAATCCCCCATGAACTTGAGAAAAAAAAACAATTTTTATTTTTTAATCTTAGTTTGTTTTTAGTATTGTAATGTAAGGTTTTATTTCATTTTTTTTCTTGAAAATTCATCAAAAATATTATATATATTACAACAATACAAAAATATAAAAGAATATATTAATTTAATATTTTTTAAATAAAATGTATTTTGAAAATACATTAAAGAAACAGAAGGTATTTTCACTTGCAAACTACAAACAATTTTAGAATGCAGTACTACTACTGTCGTTGGTCAAAGATTCAAAATGGGATTTCCTTAAGAAATTAACGTCAAAACATCTGATTTTGAATATATACTGGGTTTAAATATAATAATTATCGTATGAAAACAAAAACATTTTTTTTTAAATATTGCTACCCAAATATCATCATAACAGTACAGCCCATATCAAATCCAATCAACTCCAGCAATAGGATGAACAAACCCATTCAACCAACACAACAATGGCATGATCGGTTTTTTGACGGGTCAAAATTATCAATATCATCTCGAACCACCACCACTGTCGAGCTACTAATTCAAATTCGAAACAACCACTTCACCATTACCACCGCTAATGTAAACAACTAATGCCACCAGTGACACAAACAACCACCACCGTCGCAAATCTTCGATCAAGGTTGCAAACAACCGCGCGTTGCCACCAATTAAACATCCACCGCCCCCAGACTTTCGTGGTTCTCTAAAGTTGCTTTATTGTGATATTTTTCCGAGAGGAAGATTATGCACTAGGTGTTTGTTAAATGGTCCCAGAGGATTGGGAGGGTTGGGAGAGAGAGTTTAATAAATTTTCCCCAAGTGCATGCTTCTAGGAGGGGAGAACAAAAGGGTAGATAAAATAAAAAACAGAGAGAAAAAAGTACGTTGTCGGTGCACCAATTTTTCATGCATTTCGATTGAACACGATGGTTTTTTTTTTAAAAAAAAAAATAGGATATCAACCTTTTCAATTGTATTAATTGAGTGCTTCCATCAATTTTAGATGATCAGTGGTGGTTGACTTTGACCATTACTTCAATCCTGGAGGCTGGAGATTTCTTGGAAAAACTTTCCTCCAAATTATTTTTGCATTTAATCAATAAATATATTTTTAAAATAAAACAAATTGTCAATTTTAAAAAAAATACGATTAAATGTAGAATTTTTACAACTTACCGGTTAGGTTCTTCTTAATAAAGAGGTGTTTCGAGGGCCCATCGACGGGGGGCGCGGGGGGGCGGGGAGGATGAATATTGCCTCCGTGTTTGTGTCGCTTCTCGAGAAAAACCGATATATCTCCTACTGAATATTTTGCTGGCACTGAAAATTGCTGATGAAATATTGTAGCCGGAAAGTTTCTCGTTCAGTTTTTTAATTTCATTTTTAATTTTTAATTCACTAAGAATCATCATGAAAGTAATTTTTAAGTCCGCTCATTTTTTATCAGAAAATTCATCAACATTTGTTTTTTTGACAAAATATCTTGTCAGCGATTCACTTACTGAGTTCCTACACTTTTTATAGGTTTTATCTAAAGTTCTAGAACGGGCATGAATATTTATGCGAAATCACCGATAAAAAGGTAATTTATTAGGGATTTTTAATTATTATTATTTTTATTTATTATGATCCTTAAATTAACAATTATTTTTTTATAATAAACACACAATTATTTTTATTTTTATTTATTATGATCCTTAAATTAACAATTATTTGTTCATAATAAACTCACAACTATAACAAAAGGCATTTAAAAAAATTAACCTGTACAAATATCACAACAAATAATGTTAAAGAATTACACGTATCTATAAGTTTTCACATTTGAAGAATTTAAGTACCAAATTTAATTAAATTGTGCATAACAATGAGATAAACATAATTTCATATATAAATATTAAATAAACACAACACAAAATACACTAGAAAATTAATCAAATCTCAATTAAAATACAATCAGATTAAAAATATAAAATATAGATATCAAATACAACATATCTTACGTGTTGAAAATAAAGATAGAGTGGAGGGTGTTGAATCAAAAAGTTCAAAAAAAAATTAAAAGATACATATATAACTATACTTAACTGAGCTCAATATATAATATTTTGTTCCAGTATTTTTGCACTCATCTCATCTATTTCAATAGTTATTTGTTCACAAACTCTTTTCTACAAAATCTCATTAAATTCAAATTCATCAATGACTAAAAATATAAATTCTAATTTTAATATTATAGACAAACTATAAACCCGATTCTTATCAAATTCATTAATTACGATATACTTGAAGATAATAAAGAGGATGAAAACAAATATTTTGACCAGATTTCTCAATTATATCAGTGTTATACATTTTCTATCAAAAAATCAAATTTAAAAATTTAATTATATTTCATATCATTGAATCAAATAAATAATCTTAAACCAACAACAACTATTAAAATGCTCACAATGAAGGCATTTACTTTTTTATTGACAATTTTTTTTTTTTTGCCCCTAATTTATCCTTCTTTTTTACATGAGTTTCCTTGTGTAATTTTATTACTCATATTAGTTGCTTCATATGTTAGATAAACATAATTGTTTTTCCAATGTATTTTTTCATCAAACTATTAATTTTTTTTATTTTTATTTTGTTTATTAAAACTTGGATGCTTTGTAAAATTTTCAAATACCACAAATTCAAGATATATTTTCTAATTATGGTATGTGATATGCTTAGTAAAAGAATATATTAAGCATGATTTTATAGCTTTTTCAGGTCTTATGTCATCTAATCAAGCCTTTTTCAGTGCTCAATTATAAGAATTATGTTACAAATCATGCAACTTAATACAAGAATTTATTATACATGAATTATTTAAGAAAATAAAAAACTACAAGTTTATTTTATATTTAACCAAACAAGTTTTTTGCCATATTATTTTTATCTTTCTATCTTAAATATGTCAAAAAAGCCTAGCTGGCAGTTTAACTTGAACAACTTGGGCGTTAATTCTTGATATATTACTGAAATTTATATTTAAACTAATTTCACAGTTTCCATGGTAGTCTGTCGATTGAATCACCTACACACACTCAAAATTAGAGTGAACAACAATCACTGGGAGGTCAGATCGATATTGTTCACTGGGATCAACTGACACTGCTGGATGCAAAAAAAATAAATTTGAAGGTATATTAAGATATGTATTCGACAAATTAGGTTTTTAAGTTGTTATTACCAAAACGACACTGCTGAAAATAATGTAAAACTTAACTATTTATGGTCAATATTTCAGTAGTTTTCTCTGAAATTTGAATGCCAAGTGCTTCTTTTTCCTTTTCTTCTTCTTCTTCTTGTTGTTTTTTTTTTTAATCTTCTGCACGCATTCTATTATAATAAAACAACCAAATTGCCATGTTTTCTCATTCTTGCATTTTTCCTTCAGTGGAAAACTACCAAGTATAACATCATTTAAAGTTTTGTTTCAATTCTCCAAACAGAACTTATGTCTAAATATTTCTGAATTGTTGATTTTTCTTCCTTTTTCAATATGAGCTTGTGATCCCTGAAAATAATTTTTTATGCAAAATAAATAATGTGGCCCATCACCCTAAATGAGCTATATATATTATTGTTCTCTTTAATTTTAAGTTACTATCATAAATTGTTTTGTAGTTGGTATTATTAAATATCATTGAAGGTATATATATGTTCCCTACCAAACAAATATTAACTGGCTTCTAACTCTACAATGGATATATTTTGAAAAAAAAATATTAACTCCATCATAAGGTTCATCTTCCATCCAAGAAAATTGTTCATAATAAATGATGTTAACTGTCCGACTCTATCAAAGAAAATTTCTGGCTATGCCATCGACTACAACATTCTTAATAATTGAAGTTGATGTTTTATTGTGACAACATCTCAGTAACTTTATCAAGTGATCTCTTCTACTACAAGTTATTTCCCCCTTCTCATGCGTTGAAAAGAACTTAAACGAATGAATCCACGAATCCAGTGAAAGACCCGAACTTTATGAATCAAAATATATATTTTAGCAATTCGACGAGGGCCAATTCATGCAGATTTGGAGAATCTTGGAGCTTCAAAGGAACAATGACCCGTGTTGGCTCCTCTAAACCCGTCCCTGCATGAGCCTACAAGGAATAATTCGGTCTATTATTCATCATGTGTGCCGATATGAAATTTGACCGTATGATAGAGATATCGAACAAGCTGTTCACTTCACGGATAAGCAAACTATCTGCATACAAGTATAATATTTTCGGCAAGACATGGACCAAGCTATGAACACCTGATAAGCCGAATTGAAGCCTAAAATGTAGTTTGCACTAAAAACGAATCTAAACCTTCTTTTTTTTTAATATGAACGGACGTCAAGACTTGGTGCCCCGTGCCCATGAGGATCCAAGATTGCCACCGGTGACCTACCACTTCACCCAACTTATAATGATGCAATCACTCTCTGGCTCGCATCCGGGATTCTTGCTCAATCATAATTTGTTGCTTTCCATTACAAAAACATTCCTTGTAGCACATTTTGAGGTCTGGTCAAGGGACTCCCGGGTCTATGCTGCGCCTTGCTTTGGACACAGATGCAAAGATAAATTCCATGTTTTTGCCTTAAATCCTTGGCCTACGAAATCTATAGCTTTTCCTTTTCATTATGTAAAAGATGCAATGGAGTAAAAAGTGATGTATTCACCACATACGATGTCTTTCTTGCGTGTAAATCTAAGTATGAAATTGGATTTTGCTCTGATGGGTATTGCGGGTTTTATCTGTGATCAATGGAACCAATTATGCAAGAAGGGACGGTGATTAAAGCAGTAGGCTTGAAAATTCTAGGCATTGGTTGAGCAACGAGTCTACTAAGTTGGGTGAAATTTCGTCTTAAATCTAGAAATTTGATAAAACCTTTTGTCCAAATCCAACTAATAATTTCAACTATAGATATGATAGTTGTTAGACTTTTGTGTCATTAAGTTAATCATTGTTATTAAAACGAAATCATTTCACTCTTTTCCTTTATATGTATATAACTTTTAATATTAACTTCAAATCAATCAAATTTGTCAATTTGATTCAAGTTAGGTATTTTTATCGCAAATAACCCAATATGTCATTAACTACATGGATCAATTACTAAGCGATGTTTTTCATAACTAATTTGCTTTGATAAAAAAAATAATAATTAATCAGTGCTTGGAGATTAAAATGCTTTATAACAAGCTAGTCATAATAATTATCTTAAATTTGCGTTTGCTACCCAGACAATCCCCTCACTCAACAGTTGACGACAACCGTTTGATTGAGGAACAGATGGGTCCACGCAATGATTAAAGATTAGTTACAAGTTAATTATGGAATTTAACTTCAAGAACTCAAAAGTCAAAACAAATAATAACCCCGTTTTAACTCGTGGTAGATTGGTCCACATAATCGATGGTCCACATTCTGCTAAGTAGATCATAATGTTGTGTGTACCTTTTTGTACATGATGATCGATGGTCGAGCTGTAATAAAAATTTTGTACAAGCGTGAGAAATAGCCATGATGGGAGCCACTTGGATTCATGCATGACAGCATAATCTTGCCCCCGGAAAGGTAATAGTGAAGGTCTCGAAAAAATTAAATGGAAAAACGGGCCTCAAACATGTAGTGCTAGAATATATAATTAAATTGCTGTAAAAAATAAATAAATAAATTCGGTGCCTCCTTGGATTTCTGGCTACAGATAATTTACTTTAATCAATCATCATCAATTAAGAGGAACACTTGTTTAAATTCTTGTTTGAGTTACCCGCGCGCCTCAATATTACTTTTTAGATTATTTTGGTTTATATCTTAAAATACAAGAAATTTATACATAAAGAATATAAATACATTCGGTGAAAATGATAAAAATAAATTTATTTTTAAATTATTATTTAATAAATTTTATCATTTTAAAATATAAAATATAAAAAAAAACAGAAAATAAAACTTATTTGTTTTATCTTGACTATTTTTTATATTATTATTAATAATTATATAAATTTTTAATAATTCTAAATTTTATGATATTGATGTATACTAAAAATAAAACTTGAATAATTAAATTTTAAAATTTTTGTTAATTTTTCAAAAGTGTTACAAATGCAATTATCTTTTGGAGTCTTTTGGACAGGAATGAGTAAAAAAACTGAAGAATCAATTAAATCTAGAAAATTAAAAAAAATTAATTAAATTTATTAAAATTTTAAAAAAATTAGTCAGTTATGTTCAATTTTAGTTTTATAAGCAAAGAACAAAACCAGATCGAACTTAAAAAACTAAAAATAAATAAATCAAACTAAAAAAATCGAGTCAAATTTAAAAAATAAAATCAAAACTGAGCCAAATAAAAAAGAATCAAGTTAAACCAATTTAAATTGGTTTTTATTCTAAAATCAAATGAAAACCAGTTAATTTGAATTAATTTCAGTTAAATTTTAATTTTTTTAAAAAATAATTTAATTATTTTTTTATTAAAAATCAAACAATAAAAAATCACCCCTGCATTAATCGCTGCCCACTTCCTGAATTTAACATGGCTTGTTGATAGAATCAGTCCCTTCTGTCTCAATCCGCTTTTTCCGTTTCTATTTTAAAATACAGTAGCCAATCACTATCTATCAATTAAAATATAAAATGTTACTTTTGTCCATTTGAATATGAATCTAAATCTTTTTAAAAAATAAAAAAAAATCAGAACAATAGCCAAGAGAAGTAACTCTCAAAAAAGGCTACAGTCAAAAGCTGCCGACGTAATGACTATTGACAGTCCAGACCAAATCTCTTGATTTATCAGTTTTACTTATCATTGGAAAACACAAACTACTTCATTAAATGTTACTCTGAAAAGATTAGGTTATTCGTTTCATTTTTAATCTACAGTGTAAAATTTTGTGTTTCTTTAATTTGGTTCTTAGATTTATTTTTTTGATGATTTAATTCTAATAAAAAATAATTATTTTTTATTTTTATGAAAATATGGGATTAAAATAGTTTTTTCTATTTTGAAAAATTAATAATTTTTATGGGTTTTTATGTATTTTTTAATTCACATTTAAATTAGTATTCCTTCTCTTTCTTAAAAGATGATTATTTTATTAATTATGTATTTAATTTTGAAGATTTTATTTATTTATCTATATTTTTTTAGAGATGAACTTTATTTTTGAAAATAAAAAAATATTTTTAAATAATATTTATAACATGTGCAATATTGCATAATATTTTTTTATTTTATTCTATTAATTTAATTTGTGTTTCTATTTCTATTATTATTTTTTAAAATAAAAAATATTTTAATAAATAAATTTTACAAACACAACCGAACAAACATTTTGTTTTTCAAGACTAAATATATTGGTCTACAACTAACTTTCAATTTTTTAAATTTTAATTTTAGATATCATTAATAAATTTTTATTTATTTATTTATACTCATAATTTTTTATTTATTTAATTATATGTATGATAAAAAATGTTATTTAAATTTAGATTTTTTAAATTTCAAAATTGTGTTTAAAAAACCTCAATTTATAATTTCTTTTAAAAAATAAAAATATACAAAACAAGAATCACGTAACCAATCTAGTTTTGACTAAATTACGTAATCACTTATGAATAAAAAGCCATTTTCGTAAACCAGGGACAGTACCTCAGGTCAACACTCATGATCTCTCCGTTCATCTTTATTCCTACACCTTAATTTGAAAACAGAGGTCTATACGAAAGGCACAACATGGCATGGTCATGGTCTCCGTCAAAGGTTGTAAAATTCACATGCACCCAAAATTAATGTACAATTAGATGTGACGCAATGGAGTCGTATTCCAAGATTTCTAAATTTATCGATATCTTGACTTAAATTGAAAATTTTAAAAATATTTTTTATTAGAAAATATATTTCAATAATTTTTTATTTTTAAAAAATATATTTAATATCAACACATTAAAAAAAATTAAAAAATTAAATTATTAAGAACAGATTTCAAACCCAAACAACCTCTTAAGACTTTAAACCCAGTAAAAAAAACAATAAATAAAAATAAGTCTCCCACTTCTTTTTGAAAACCACCCTAAAAATAATAAGAACTAATGAAAAACGTGGAGACCCTCCTTTGGAGACTGGCCTTTGTTCTTCTAGTTTTGAAGCGGGTGGTGAGTTCGGTTGGTCAATGGAAAGGGCTTTAAACGCCGCGATTGGCGCCTGAGAAAACATAACAGAGAGGAAAGGGAAATAAATAAAGACACATTTCCTCGGAATTTTATTTGGAGACACGCAATTGACTTTGCTTTTATCCAACCACCGCAAAATCAGCAGGAAACCGTGACAATCTGCCTGTCCTGTACGGACACCGTCAATGCCCTTGCTGATGTGGCGTCTCCACTGCTAAATCGTCATCGTTATGGCTTCCCACGGCAAGTGACTAATTATGGAAGGGAGGGAGGGAGGGAGGGAGGGAGGAACTTGGAAGAGACTTTCAAAATGCCTTTGGAAGCTATTCTATTGGTGTAAAATGGAGATTAGAGACACGGTAGAGTAATTTTGTTTAGCTTTTGAAAATGTTATATATATATATATATTATTTTGATAGAAAATATTTTACAAATTATATTCCAATTCCTTCTGTTTTTTCTTTCTTTAGAGTATAGACAGTGTAGTCAAATTTGTTGATTTTGCAATTATGATATTAATATGTTGCGGTGAACTTGCCTATGATATGCCTTTGTATTTGGTATTGTATTTTTAAAAAGTATTTTTTAATAAAAAATATATCAAAATAATATTTTTTTTATTTTTTATACCAGCACATTAAAACTATTTAAAATCACTTACAAATTATTAATTTAATATTTTTAAAATTAAAAATACTTTGAAGAGCAATAAATAGTAAATAGTAAATAGTAAATAAATATACTTCTTTGATTAGATAGAAAGGGAAGCAATAATAAATAAAAAAACATTTTTATTCATGGTGAGAAATTCACGGGACAATATCTCATATTCTAGCCAGAATTCATTGACATGTTACTCATGCTAATCGACATGAGATATGATTTGTTTTAGGACAAATTTCATGGAAGTCACTTTTAAAGGCACTCTCAATTTAATCCTAAGCCTGTTATTGTTTTTGTTATTGTTTTATCTTTGCTAGATCTTAAATTATAAATTCTCAATTAGATTCTTAATTCACCTTCAGTGACAAAGCTATTTAGTAGTAGTATGAAATTCACATTATTTTTCTTCTTTTTTTTTCCCTTTTTTTTTCAAAAAAAACCCAATGAATTCTTTAAAATCCTTGTTTTGAATAATAAGAAACTCACGAGATATACCAAACTAAATAAAAAAAAATCAAAACTCTTACCTTACTTTCTATCAGCTATTTAATCCAGGCTTTATCGCGAGTTGGATAAATTTTTTTCTCAACTCAACAATATTTTTTAGATGTTTTTTATATAAAAAAATTCTAATCACAAGTAAAAAAATTAAGTGTGCATTTAATTAAATAAATTAATATTGTTTGTACAACTAAAAAATCATGAAATTTAATTATTAACCAACCAAAGTTAACCAATCAAACTTATTTTCTAGGTTATGGACTTAATTAGGCTAAAGAATTTTTTTCAGTAATTTTTTTTATAAAAAATAGGCATTTATAAAATTAAAAACTAATCAAATACCGAGATAACTAGATAAAAATATTAAATCAAAACAAATCACATCACTCAATTGATAATCTATAAGATATCAAACGATAAGATTGAAAAAAATAAAAAAAAAATTAATTATGATGAGTGAAATCTAAGAGATGGAAGAGGAAGAAAAAGGCTCGGTGTTAGAGGGTTGACTGGCTTAAAGCTCATGGACCTCCTGAAAAAAGTTCAAGACGGGTTTAGAGTAGCTTTATGCTCAAACTTTATTTTTTTATTTTTTTAAGGGTTCAACAAGGTTGTCCACCCCTTGAACTTTTGAAAGAAAAAAAAAAGCAACAAGTCAGTTGTTTTACTTGAATTTTAGTAAAACATTATTATAGAAAATCAGGCTATGATGTTTTATATTAAAACAAATTTATTTTTAATTATATTTTAACAAAAAAACATTTTAAACATCTTATAAAACATATCACTTGTCTTGAAATAAATTCAATATATCCAAAAAAGTAATTGAATACTCACAATCAACTCAAAATTAAAATTATCTGTGGGATTGGATCTTTTGTATAAAACAAATTCAAGAGAGAGAAAAACATGTAGATAAACTCTCATCATGAAAAAAAATTAGTAACATCAACATAATTTTTTTTTATGGTGTTGATCAATATAAATGATAATTTTTTATTATTATTATTGGAATTCAATCACTTTCCAATAAGAGACCAAAAAGAAAGGAAAATAAAGTTTGTTCCCAGATTGACTTTGTTCTTGATCTTTGAAAATTGAAGGGACCATATATTATAATTGGGAGAGCTTTGGGATTAAAATGTATATTTCTCACAAACTATGTTAAAGCCATTTATTTCCTCTGTGTTTTTCACCTTGGTCCCCTCTATTTTAATCTCACTACTTTTTAAAAAATTAACTTAAATTGGCCTCTAATTTGATAATTTAATGGTGAAATTTTTAAAAAGTTTCAGAACAAAATAAAATTAATTAACTGTGAAGGAATATATTGAACTGTGAGTGAAACTACAATGCGTGTGAAGAAACAATAACCCCGCCCCCACACCTTATAGGTTACAGAGCAATAATCAGTTGTATCATGTGATGTAAAGGATTTTAGTAATTAATTGATTTTAAATGAGATTAAAAAAAAATCACATTGTTTTCACGTTAATACCTAGCTATTGTATTAACTTGAACCAGCGAAAGTATCCAATTAAGAATCCGTTGATACATTGGGAATATAATCAAGACAAAAAAAGGTTAGGGACTTATTTGAAATTACCCTTATAGATCGGGGACTTTCTTAATGATTGCACTTTGTTTTTATTAAATCCAGGAAAATAATCTTACTTAATGCTCCACCCATTCTACCGATCAAAATTTTACTCAAAAAACACTCCTATAAATTCAGTAACTAGTACTTGATTTACGTGAATAATTTTTATTTGCTATTAACCATGGAGTTTCTACCTTCCTAGAAATTTACTATAGACTCTCTTTGGTTAAAGAGGTCGACGACATGACACCAATAAATTTCAAGATGCCGAGAGAAAAACCCATAAATACCCCTGGTAAATATCAAAACAACTAAAGTGGAAGGTCAGAACATTGCGGTTAAAAATCATATCTATTTGGTTTTTTATTTTAAAAAATATGTTTTTTATTTTAAATTAATATTTTTTCTGATATTTTTAGTTTATTTTGATATGATGATGTTAAAAATTATTTTTTAAAAATAAAAATATTATTTTAAAATATTTTCAAGTAAAAAATATTTCAAAAAGCAACTACAACTATACCTCTAAACATAATTTTAGTTTATTACATGTAATTACAATGTAATATTTATATTTGTGTTTAAAGATAATACAATATTTATAAGGGTACATGTGGTGTTCTTAGTTCTAGTTTGGTTTAGTGAGTCTTTTTCCTTCTTGTTTTCTTTAGTATTCACACGTATCTCTTTAAAATTTAAAATTATTTATTCAATATTTTTTTCTTCAAATTTAATTTATGTTTCTCTAATTATTTTTTGTATTTGAAATAATTTTTTAAATTATAATTTATTTTTAGTTTCATTCTTCTTTATTTTTTTTATCAATTAGATTTAGTTTATAATCTTTTGATTGTTGTTTATTGAATTTGAATATATATATTTTTTTATGATTTCATCATCCTTGAAATTTTTTTATGTAATTTAATCCTTGTTATTTCTTTTCAATTAAAATCTAGGACTCTACAGGTTGCAAATTCAAGAGATTAACTCAAGTTCAAAAGATTCACATGGATTTGTTTAGTTTTATTTTTTAAAAAAAGTGATATTTTTCGAGTTTTATTCTTTAATGTTTATTTATATCAAGTTTCATTCTCTTTTATTTTTTTTCGTATAATATATTTTATCTTTATTATTTTAATTACTATTGGTTTTTCTACAAATAATTTTTAAAATTTAAGTTTTTTTGCTATGTCATCCTCCAAATCTTTTTCCTGTATTTTTTTATTCTCATTTTTTTTTGCAATTCCTTTTAATTAAATTTTTTTTTCATTGACTTTGTTTTGATAATTTAATCCCCTAACATTATTAGATGAGGATTGGGTTTTTTTATTGAGTCATAATTTAAAATTGTACAAGTTATGAGCTTTAATAATTAATTTTGGTCCTAGGGATTTATTCGCGTTTCCTTAATTTTTTTCTTTCAAAACTAATATTTTTATAATTTCATCCTCAATATTTATCTATTTCCTAAAAATCATCTTCATTATTTAATCAATCCAAGGTTAATTGAGACATGGCTCAGGAGAAGAATAAGAAAAAAAAAAATTAAAAAGTATATTGTCCAACTAAATTAACCTACTATGACTGTGTTTATTGCTTGGATCATCAATTTTATAGGTTAGGAAGAATTAATATAATGTGTTGTTGTTTTTTTAGTTCAATTCATATATTTTTGTTGCAATTTAATTGTTTCATATTTGAGTTAGGGTTAAATAAGGATTAAAAATATAATAGTTTTAATTTAGTTTTGACCCAATTGTCATTTAAGCAAAACAAAATGTTAACTCTTGTCCAATTACGGTGAACAAGTAACACTGATTTTTCTTTATCTATTAAAACATATAATGGTCGAGTTTGTCAAGTTTTTAATTTTTATTTCAAATATTTTATCATATTTTAAAAAATAACAACACTTATATTTTTTATTTCAAATATTTTATCACATGAAAAAAAAATGACAACACTTACATTTTTTATTTGAAGTAGTCATTTGATTTTGATATGGCTCGAAGCTGGAACAAATATAAACATAAAAAAGAAGGCAAATTCTCGTGTATGTGTGTGAATGGCACGTGGGAGAAGGGTTACCTGGTTAGTGGTTAAGAGGAAGAGCAGGGTGCTGTGTTGGGTTAGGTTAGGTTAAATGGAACCTAACAACTAACCAATAACCAGCAGGTAATGTCAATCGTCAAAGCTAAAAAAAAAGAAAAAAAAAGAAAAAGGAAAAAGGAAAACGTTACATGGGTTATATTAGCTAGTTAACGGCGTTAAATATACTGTCTAGAGACTTTTATGCTGTAAGGTACTTTTGTTACTGCATGGGTGGGTCTATAAGAAGGCCGTTATGTTGGAGCTCTAAACTACGACTCTATACTTTAGGTTCTTTTTTCTCTCCCTGCCCTTTACGTTTTCTTTTTCTATTCTCAAATCTTTCCACGCAGAGAGAGAAAGAAGCAGAGAGAGTATGACAATGGCGGTGCCTCAGAAATGGGTTTGTGTGTTTTCTGCTGTGATTGTATTGTTGTTCGTTGGTGTCGTGGCTACTTCAAGACACGATGTTGTTGGGATCTCTGCTTTTACCAGGTAAACATATAAACGCACAAAATGTACATGTTTACGCATATGCGCTTCTCTGTTGTCAAGACACAGAATTAGCTGCTCAACTTCTCTGTCCTTGTGCTTGCTTTGTGTGCGTTTTGGGTTAGAAGAAACAGAGCTTTCTCTGATTTGTATTTGTATTTGTATTTTTTGTTCTCGCAGCTTCTGCCAAAATTGAAATTTTGTTAACAGTTATGCAATGAGCTTCTTTTGAGGTTGTAATTGAAATATTTTTGACATACTTGATTTTTTTTGGTTTGAAAATCTCATGATTGTTAGAAAGCAAAGCTACAATCTATGGTGTTTTAATGAAAATCTGTAAAACCAAGATTTCGGTTCTCTGCTTGTTGATACAACTCCATTAATGCCCATTTTCACAAAACTAAGGGGAGTTGCTTTCTCTTCATCAATGGAGTACACAAACTTAACAGAGAGATTGAAGGAGAAAAAAAACAGAGAGAGACCGTACAATTCCACTACGTTTTTTCCTAAAATGTTTACATTTTGGGTGTTTGTTGTATTCTCAGGAATGTAGAAGCAGAGAAGGAACAGAGCTCAAGCAACTCAACTATGGCGGCCAGGTATAATGTTTATTTTAACGGTTAATCTGAGCCGTTGTTTATATGTACTGTCTTTTTTTGGTCAGGTAGATGTCTCTTATTTATCCACAGTAACGGTAGGAATCTTGGCCGTTGAGATCATTAGATCTGGATCGTTTATTCTGTTATTTGCTGCTACTATTACCAACTTCGGATTCCTCGGTTAAGATTAACGAGTAACTCCAAGAGTCCTGCTTTCCAATATTACCCTCACACTTTTTCCCGAATTCCATGTTTGTTTTCACTGCTCACTTGAGGACAAAATAAGGGTAGTTTAGTCATAAAAACATGTTATCGCCCTCGAGTCGCCTCGACCCTGTGGTTTTACTTTCCTGGAGAAACGCGTTTTAACGGTGTCACTTAGCAGTCAGTGACCGACGCCTTGAGCAATGCACACACTCCTCTCTCCTCTCTGTACATATTACTTTCGTTGCGTGTCCCACATGATGTCCACTCCCTTCCTGGGATTCACACCTTTCCACTAGTCCTGAATGAGGTTTGGTTAATTTAACGTAATACTCGAAGGTTGTTGATTTTTGGTGGTTGTTTCAGGTCTCAAGAAGAGGCTGATGCATTTAACGAGAAAGCAGTTGCTGCTGATCCTGAAGAGGTGGTTTCAATGGTTGAGATGTATGTCACTTTCTCTACCCTCTCGTTAATGTTTTAGGAGCGATTAATTAATAACATTGCTATTGCCCTTTAATTACATTCCGACTTAGCACTTGAAATCTACTGAATTCACTACTAGAGCGAGGATTTGGTGCTTATGGTAGGTATTTAGAAAATGCTATTCTCGTAATTACGACCACTAGACCAGTTAATGTTTTTTTTTAAAAAAGAAGAAATTTCCCTTTATGCCTTAATCTTTCTTGTGGGATTTGCACTTTAATAAAGGGACAATGGGAATATGTGGAATCAGCCTCCCAGCACGTTCCTCTCCTAAATCTGATATGCTGTTCATATTTTGACCCTTTTCACGTTGTTTCGCTCCACAACCTGCCAGCTACTGTAGTTGTTGTCGTAGGGGCAGTGAATGAGTGAGATCTGTGTTTCAAGAATATCATTCTTTTGAATATTTTCTTTATTCATGTAAATTAAATTATACTTGAGAGTACAGATTTTGATTTCTTATGAACACTGTATTTTACTTGATATCTCTATCGGTCACTGTATTTTACATAACATGGGACTGATTTAGACACCTTTTCACATAATTTAACCACTGATTTAGCCAATGGAATGATGTCTTAGTCGGATGCTTTTTTGTAGCTGTGATTTAATTGATCGTGACCTCCCAGTATGGATTTTATAAAATTATATATAAAAAATATGGCTTTTATAAAGGGAGAGACCCAATTTTCTAGTTTTTTGTCATTTTTCCATTTTTTGTTGATAGGCCTTTTAAAATCTCAGCTGCAGGTCAATATATTTTGGGTTTTTTCAAGTAGCTGAAGATGGGTTTGTGAAATTTCATGGAGTTGATTGCAGAGAGCATGTGGGTTCTTAATTCGCATTGTCTATCTGAGGTGACAGCTTCATTCATGTATGGAGCTGGACAAACACAACGTACATGTCATGTACACTAAGCCAAGATAATTCTATCCGTTAAAACTGAAAAGACCTGATGGTCCTCACAATATGACAAATTGTTTGTTTCCTGTTGCCATTAATCATACGTCCGAGTTAGCTGTGGCCTTTTTTCCACCGACACAAAAGTCGCAGATTTTAGTGTTGAAATGAAATCGGTAATAATTATCTGATGCAAAATAGTAATTAAAATGTTAATGATTAAAATTAGAAAATTATTTTGTGTAGCATTTTGGAAATGGGAAACAGAGTAGAAGTTCAAAAATTGGATTGTAATTATTAAAGATGAGCTTTATTTTTTGGTTGAATAGCATTCATGATATTAATGTTGATACTGATAGACCATTGAATTTGAGATTGCAGGAACATCCGCAACAGTACTGAAAGGAGGAGGCTAGGCTACTTCTCTTGTGGAACAGGCAATCCTATTGATGATTGCTGGCGTTGTGACCCCAACTGGCACAAGAACCGCAAGCGCCTTGCTGACTGTGGCATTGGTTTTGGTAGAAACGCCATTGGTGGCCGTGATGGTCGCTTCTATGTTGTTACTGATTCTAGTGACCATGACCCTGTAAACCCAAGGCCTGGAACTTTGCGCCATGCCGTGATCCAGGACGCTCCTCTATGGATCGTGTTCAAAAGGGACATGGTGATTCAATTGAAGCAGGAACTTATCATGAACAGCTTTAAGACCATAGATGGCCGTGGGGTCAATGTTCACATTGCTAATGGTGGGTGCATCACTATCCAATTTGTTACCAATGTGATCATTCATGGTCTCCACATTCATGACTGCAAGCCCACTGGCAATGCTATGGTGCGTAGCTCACCATCTCATTACGGATGGAGGACAATGGCTGATGGTGATGCCATCTCTATTTTTGGATCAAGTCATATTTGGGTCGATCACAATTCCCTTTCTAACTGCGCTGATGGCCTGGTTGATGCTGTTATGGGTTCTACTGCCATCACCGTCTCCAACAATCACTTCACCCACCATAATGAGGTTAGCTCGCTGATCCTTTTGGTACTCTCAATGTTATTTTTCTTGTTGATGGAAGCTAATATTGTTTTGCATGGCATTTAACACAGGTAATGCTCCTGGGCCACAGTGACTCGTATACCAGAGACAAGCAAATGCAAGTAACCATTGCGTACAACCATTTTGGAGAAGGACTGATCCAGAGAATGCCAAGGTAACATTTAATTATATCTTTCTTATTGAAAGGACTTTGGCTCCCCGAAATTACCTCTTTATTACTATAAACTTGCCCTGTAAAATTAACATGACGGGAATTATACCCCAATAATAGACCAATAGAGATTATATAGAAATAGTTTCTTTAACTTGAACAAGGTAGAAAATTGCCTAATTCATGAAATTAAACCATCTTTTGCTTGAATTCATGAATTATACAGGTGTAGACATGGGTACTTCCATGTGGTAAACAATGACTACACTCACTGGGAAATGTATGCCATCGGTGGCAGTGCAGAACCCACCATCAACAGCCAGGGCAACAGATATAATGCTCCAGCCAATCCTTTTGCAAAGGAGGTATTATACAACTAGTTAACTCTTCTCATTCTCTGTCTCCATTTTATGTTTGCAGTGAAATGCACCTTGCATAGACTGGTTATTGATGATTCATTGCTTTGACCAGGTGACAAAGAGGGTGGATACAGCTCCAGGCAAATGGAAAAACTGGAATTGGAGGTCAGAAGGAGACCTGTTGGCGAATGGAGCTTACTTCACTCCATCCGGGGCTGGAGCTTCAGCTAGCTATGCTCGCGCTTCAAGCTTGGGTGCCAAATCTTCTTCCATGGTCGGAGCAATGACGGCTAATTCCGGTGTTCTTGGCTGCCGCAGGGGCCATCAATGCTAGTCTTTTCAGTCAAATTTAAGTGGTCAAAAAGAGGCCACTTGGTTTTCTTTCTCTTTTTTTTCCTTCAATTTTTTCTTATAACTTTATAGTCCTGCTACTTCTGCCTGTTACTCGTGTCTCAGCCATTGTTTCTGTCATATCTATCTGCATTCATCACATATATTGGCAAGTGTACAATTTTTACACATGTCATACCTAAACCATCTTCATTCCAGTTTGTCTCTGTTATTTCTCAACCTCGGTCTGCTTCAGATGAAAACCAATACCTCATACCATTATCCAGAAGAGCAGGCGCAGAAGCGTTGTTCATTTTATTTCTTTCACCTCTTTCCTTCCATTTCTTTTGCTCCTCCATTTCTTTTGCCCTTTCCAATTTCACATCTCCTTTACTTCTAGCTACCAGTCATGCATCTATATCTACAGTGTCAGTCTTGGTCGATCTCCACATAATGTCTAGGCTTTTGAGTCTATAGGATTTGAATGATTTGTGATCTTTCTTTCTTTCTTTCTTTTCTTTCTTTTTAATTTTATCTGTCTAGTGATACAAGCAAGCAGTACCATGGATTTCAAATCTGAGTCGATGGAAAAACTTTGTTACAGAGTGCAAAGAAATAGCAATGAAGTTCTTTACCTCTTACCTTTCTTCTGCCTTTTCTTTGGCAATGGAAGCTTTGCGTATCTTTACTATTTCTTATGCAATTTACAAATGATCCCTTGTTCTTTCTATGGTAGAAATGATTTTATCATGTGAGCACCAGCAGCCTACACATGATATAAAGCTTAACCAGCTAATAACTTACATCATCACCAGTCTAATGGAATCCCGTGTGATTCATTGCTGGCCAGGGCCTTGAGGAGCGATGACTTCTTACACAGTAAATATATCTCGAATCTAAATCAACAGAGCATCTATGATAAGATCACTCATGAGCTTGAAACCGTAATGTAAATGCTATTAATTTCCTTACTTCAAAATGGTAGATTGAATAAGCGAAACTTTAAGGTTGAACCACCACCAGAACGGCACATTCTGCCTTGCTGCTTTGGGTAGAATTTCAGAGCATATAGATTTTCTCAATACAACTAAATAAACCCCTTGTAAATCATTTCAAGAAACAGTGACTGGTCATTTGACGCCCCTCCACTCACAATGGCGTGGTGAACTGTCCCCTTCCATGTGGTTCACAAGCATCACCACCACCATGGTTTTTGGGCAATAATGGAACTGTTGATTTATGCACAAGTCCCTAACCATGTGATGGTTCTTAGCCGATGGCTACAGAAGGAAGAGGATAAACCGAAGGAGAGGTGGTTAACAGGTATGATTCACATGGAAAGATGATAAAAACGCATGGATTTGCTGTGAGTCAGGGTCCCATATGGCATGTGAGAAGTTCTGTACCTGTTAGAAATGGGGCCAATTTAATTTTTTTGCCAAGTTGTGCATGTAACAACAATACATGGTTTTCATGTGAACGTTGGCTAGCGCTGTCATCTCAGACCCTTCTCCAGAGTTAGCCATTTACATTTAGCATCGTTCGTTGCCCTGCTTCATTAATTCCCCGTATGGCTTTATTATTTTCACACTAAAACGTACAGACTCCACTATTGGGGTGAATTCCTTTCAAAATACAATGAAATGTTATGGACAAACTGGAAAATGACAAAACTGTTGAAATATTGGAAACACAAACTAGTCCTCCTTATAGGAAGTTTTCTAGGTGTCGAATGGATTCTACCAAAGAAATCATGAACAGAATTGTATGGGGCATCTTTCTGCTTGTTCATTATTCTTGGGAATCCTAAGATTCTCGTAAGTTCAGAATCTTAGGACAACAAATATAGGAGATGAATACCAGAAAGGATAGCAACTTGTCCGTTTATGATTGTGGGGAGGATTTTATTTGTCAATTGTCATGATCGTCATCCACAAAATCTAAAAGAAATCCCTAGAGTTAAGGCAGGCGAACTTCTCTATTATGAAAAAGATGATTGATGGCTACAACTTGGACGCGTAGGGTAAGAATAGTGGGATTGAATGCTGCTTGTCACAGAAGTGCCCAGCAATTGAACCAAAACTGTTTCACATTTTTCATAGACATAAAAATAGACTTATAATTGCTATCATAACATTATAATAGACTACTTCTATTTATGATGGAACATTCACATGAAGTAGCGAAATGTGTGCAATGGATATGTTGTTTGTGCCCTTTGTTTTTTTAAGCAGATATAGAAGGATCAAAAACTCCGGATTTCACCTACATATGGTGCCTGACTTGTCTGGGCAGAAAAAAGTGGCATATGGTTCAAGGAAAGGAAGTTTTAACACCTGTTTTTGCAACAATTGGTACAAGCCGCTAGGCTGGTGATATCTGCTCACATTGAGAATCTCTGCTTAAAGAGGCGAAAGCTAAAGAGTTCAAACGCTAGCGCTAACAATTCAATGTCAAGCTGAACTCATCCACGGTCTTAAAACACTGGTACAGCAAACAAGATATTAACCTGGTAAGATCCAATCAACCAGACCAGGTTTCTAGTGCCTCGGTTGACCCGTCCAGCCTTATCAAAAACATTGATCATAATTAAAAGGTAACAAACATACAATAACATAATCAGCACACTTGCAATGAGATATCAAAAGATTCATATTAACTATTAACCAGAGCATCCTTTCCTGGTAAAACAGATGATCATCCAAGAGTCAGAGGTCAAATTTCGCTTTTCAATTAAGGTTTTAACATTTACCTTTCCACCTCAGTTCAGAGGGAAATCATTCATATATGTTAAAAAGATACTTTGACATTTTCTACTCAGCAGAATAGTAGTACAGTTGTCTGAAATCCTTCTTCGTGACCCCACCTCTAAAAGAACCGTTCCCTATTCCCCGTCCTTTTTTCCCGACATAAGACAATCATGGAAATAAGCAAGTGTGGATCCTGCGCACAAGTAAATCTTTTTTAACTGCCAAAAATCTACTATAGCTCACTCTTTTTAGATTCATTTGTCTCGAAAATGTATCCAGCTTCAGCAAAGTGGGATTTAACCAGATCAAGAGCCCTGGAACGGTGAGAAATCTTGTTCTTTTCATCCTTTGGCATCTCTGCATAACTGTAAAAGAAGAAAATTAATATACTCTAGTTGCCTCTTGGTTCAATTATTAAGCAAGACTGGGCCAAAACAGCAGGAATCAAAGCGGAAAATTACGTTTGCTCGTAGCCATCAGGTTGAAAGATTGGATCCCATCCAAAATCATTAGGTCCCCTCGCTGCAACTATCTTCCCCTAAAAAATAAAGCCACGGATTGTAAGTTGTTAATTTTAAACTTTTAACTAGTCTTTGTCAGTTTTCCTGAGAAATAGCTGCATCTGAAATTATATATTTTTGGTTCATTAAAATAATTATGATTTCTCAACTTAAGCATACAGAAGAAAATCATTTTCCTGATTTGAGTTTAATAATCTTGACAGGAAAGGACAAAGCAATGAGTCAATGACTCCTAAATCCTATTTTATGGAATTTTCCTTAGTCATCTATTTGTCTGGATTTAAATAGAAAGCATAATGCAGCTTCTTCCATGATTTTTTTTATTCTTATGATAGACTATTGCATTGTTCAACCAAGAACTTCAGCAAGATTATCATCCATTGAGATGACTAAGAATGGGATGTAGGCCTTGACTAAGTGAGAAAAAAAAGAAAAGAAAAGGGGGTAAAAAAACTCAACAGCAAACGTAATTGGAGTAAATATAAGTAATCTAGATGCATGTTCCCAATACAATTAATCCTTCAACTCTTCGTAACATTTTTCAAGTGTTATGGAAAAGGTGGAGCCAGAAGTATCTGTTTTGATATTTGAAAATTTTGATTAACCGACCAGGAAATTATATGAAACAAAAGGGTCAAGGCAGCATGTGTGTGCTCCTTTTCTTGAAATAGCCACCAACAAAGTTGTCTTATTCATTTTTAATAGACAGTTCCTACACGCATCACTGACACAACATAAAATTCATAGAATAAGTTACCGCTAAGAGAAAGATCGTAGTCAAAGTTCGGTCGTAATTCCCTTGAAATTAAAATGGCACATTGGCATCCTAAATAACATAGGCTAGAAATTATTTTGCTTAAAAGATTCAGTAGCAGTTATTTGCATTATAGATGCATCAAATCTTAAAAGAAAAGAGACTCGGGGTAGGAATATTTGTTACATTCTTGTAAGTTTTGAAAATGTACCAGAGTTTTTCCAAGAAATGTAATCGGTTCAGCATCAGGCCCAAGAGCAAAAGAAAATGCACATAAAGCATAGGCTGATTTGTCCTCATATGCCATCAGCAAGTTGTTCAGACCTAGGAAAGGAGAAAAGACATAAGGTGTTTTGTACAAGAAACCAACAAAAATGACAACATAAAAACGATAGGAACAAAAGACTATGAAAAGAAAAACCTTCATGACCAATCTTTTGCAGAAACCACTTGCTGCGTGAATGATAATCTTGTTAGATGATGGCAGACGAAAACCACAAAACAAGATCATTACAACTAAATTCTTGAAAATAATACCAAAAAACTACTAGATGAAAGCTTTATTGTCTGATGATACTGAACTGTCAACTCTTTTAAAAGTTGAGGTTGAGCTTGATAAAATTAATAATTTTTATTTTTCAAAGAAATAGAGGAGATAGGAACCTTGCCAATATCATTACAAAGAAATACAAACAAAAATGGTAGACCTCATTAATCTTCCTTTGAAAAGAAGAAAAAAAGAAGGGAAGAGGTAGAATCATGCAAGATCTTCTAAGTCATCAGGCACAAAAGGATAAAAAAAATGAAAGATGAGGTGTGCAAAAAGCATAAGGCAAGATGAGCATCAAAAACCTTTATCTCCTATGTCATTTAGATATTCTGGAGGAGTTAATGTGGCAAGGGCAATGCAGTATTAGGAAACAACGACCCCCTCAGTTCTTTCTATTCTACCTCAATGAACAGAAAAAGGATAGAATTGCATATAAAATGACAAGATGGAACCTTTGTGTTCATGAACATTCTAAGCAGGTGAAGAGATGAGTTATATCTGTTGGCAGAGTCGCTTATCATGTCAACACTGTTACCTCGGCCTAGTTGCATGTTATTATGATGGATAAATCGCTGAACATCTTTTGAGAAGAAAAGGTAACTGAGAGCTTCATTCAGGCACTTGAGAAGATCCAAGAAATCTTAATCCTGTACAGTTAACCAATGAAATATTCCTCACGACTGTATTTTCTTTTCAACATCACATTCCTTCTAATATTGGAAAGATGGGATGGTTCATGGCTCTGGTGAAGTGTTCTGAATACAGTCATGGTGATAATCCATGCTTAACACGGGAGTATGATTTGGGCATCATGTTTGGCCTTCTTTCATCAAGTTGGAATTTCCCTAGATCCTATTTTCCCTCCCATAAAAAATCATTCTAAAACTCCTCTGATCGAGATTTATGAAAGTCGACAAGAAAAGAAATGCAATCCGATATGTAATTCATAATTAGAAGGCCTATTAAAAGAACGAAACTTCACCTTGATAATAGAAGAAAAAAATGTCACAACTTACATGTATGGCCCTGCAAACAAATGCACAAAAAATCATAAGCTGGAAAAACAAATCATACAAAAATAAATAAATACGAACAAGTTATCAAACAAACAAGATCATTAGTACCTGGAAGACCCTTTAAGGCATTGAAGCAAAGACAAGTATCCTCCACCAAAACAGGTCCTTTCACCTTCAATTTCCAATAGAAATACAAACATTATATATTTATTTACACATAACAAAAAATAAAATGCACACACAGAGATGGTACATGTTGTACCTCTACGGCAGCTAAACGAGCTTTCTCTTTAGAGATTTCTTCAGGTTCTCCTTGCAGCTCGGGTACTGTAAACGCCAACAACAATCAAACCCAGAAGCATAAATTTTATATTTTCCACAGGGAGCCAGGGATATGTATATATAGAGAGAGATTGTACGGTCAAGTTTGAGAGATTGGAAAGGAACGGTTTGGCCCAAGATTGCACGGACTTCTTCAAGCTTCTTTGCGTTTCCGGTCACGAATGTCACCGGCCGTTGCACCACCACCCCAGTTGCCGCCGCCGTTTCCATTGCTTTTCCGAAGTAAGAAACGAGAGGGAGAAATGGATTCGTTGATTGAACAGAAAGGAAAAAATAGGCCCAATAATCGAGTCCAAAGATGCTTAATGGACTAAGAAAATGGCAAAAGGATCCACGAAGTTGCCGCGGTGCCATAGCATGTATTAATGTAAAAAATCAAAAAAGAGGAGGAAGAGGAGGTCGCAGAAATCAAGGTTCTAACCTATTTCAATAGGCCCAAGAGGCCTTCACAAACCCAAAGAAATAAACTAGGTCATTAAGTCATTGAAGACACATTGACCCAGCCCAGTCCCACTTGTAATAGAAGGCCTTGGTGATACGCCGGACCTCGTCAAGTGTATTAATCAGAGTGAGCGAGTGTGACTGTGTGGGCGGCTGCTCTCTTTTATCACATCACCAGAAAAAAGAAGACTAGAGAAAAATAAATAAAAACCTCATCCAACGGTGACGACTCAGACCAGATGCAGAATGGTTTTAAGATCTGGCAGGTCGATAGATGAACTGGTCGATTTAGAACGGAAATCAAGTTGAGTTTATGAAAAAATAAAGAAAGATAAAACTTAAGCTGAACTGATTAAAAATTTAATTATAATTTGTTAATTATTTATTTTTTAATAAAAATAATATTATTTTATTTTATAAAACAATTGAGGGTTGCTCTGGAATAATCAATGATCTAGGTTTTGCATTAGGTTAAACACCGGTCAAATAGCTTAATTGCTCTATTTGTAGCATGTTTTCTAGTTGAACGTGATTATTTTTTATTTGGTTTGGTTTTTATATATAAAAATAATCAAATTAAAATTTTATAAAATACAAAAAATAAAATTAAAATCAGTTTAAATTTATCAATTTTAATTTAATTTTAATGTGATTTGATTTTGGTTTGGTTATTTTATATTAAAAATAAAAAAAATTATATAATTTTTTATTTTTTTAACTTTCTAATAGGCTTGATTTACATTTGGTTTTGTTTTTGAGGTTTGTTTTTTTATATATTTTTACTTGATTTGGTTTTTTGATTTTAAGTTTAAGAAACTAAACCAACTATTTTTAAAAATAATTTAATTAATTTAATTAATTTTTCTTCATGATTCAGGTTTTTTTTTATTTTTTTCTTCAATTTAATTAACTTTTTAATTTTCTTGCCCGCCCTTATTTCCAGCTATATTATTTATACCCATATGCAACCATTTTCCAAGGTTAGCACTGGCCATTTGTGTCGGGCTAACTTGTGAGGTTGGTGACAGAAACAAAAACGTTTATAGATTCCCATCGGGGGATTTCCCGAGGCCACGACCCTTGAAACAGGGGGCTTGAAGCTGCGCCGTTTAGCTTTATTTTTTTGGCCCTTTATGGTCCTAAATAAAGTAAAGTAAACAATCCGAGGGGGCATCAAGGCTTACATGGAACAAAATAATTTGCTTTATCCATATAATAACAATATGCTATAATTCTACAGTATAGTTTATGGCATATAATAATACAAGATTGTGAAACAGGATTTGGTTTTGGTCAGGCAATTAGTGGGCTACAGGATTTGGATTCCCTTCCTCACGTGATATGGCCTCAAAATCAGGGATGTGCTGATGTTAAAAGCTAAAATCCCCAATCGACTCCGGTGCTCCAAGTTCATATCATGATTTTAAATTATTTTACTCGCAAATAAGGTTGCCTTCTTCTTCCTCCTTTTTTTGTTTCCTTCTTTTGATGATTGTGGGGTGTAAGATTGACCCACTTGTCGCTTTGTTGGAGCTCCCTGGCCTCATGATGGCTAGCCTTTGGCTTCTTCTTGTGATCACAGCCAACGTTTACATGGATCATGGGTTAAAAATTATGGTACAGCCTCTGCTACCAAGATGCATCATTATCCAATTGAATTTTTTTTATTGATATATATATATATATTTAAATTAATTTATATATATTTTAACTAATTTTATGAATTTTAAAATTAATAATTATATAAAATTTTAATAACTTTTATATTTAGGAGAATCAAACTAATAATTTATAAATAGCAAACATAGAACTTGATCAATAACTACATCATTATATTAGTCTTGATTGTATCAAGCCCTCCATGTTTTTTCATGAGATTAATCATTCAAATTCTATTTTTTTTTGTTAAAATATAGTTTTTTTAAGAAAAGTGAATTCTTTTTTGATAGTATAATGAAAAATAAATTAAAAAATACTTTATAATATTTAATTATATCATAAAAAATTCGATGGAAATAACTTATTAATGATTGATTTTTTGAAATTTATTAAAATAATAAGAAACAAATCTTATAAATTAAAAAGTTGAATGATAATAAAATTAAAAAAATATATAATTTTATAAATAATCTAAAATAAAATAAATAATAATAAAAATAATAGAGATCAAATATTAAAAATTAAAAATTAAAAGATAAAAAATTAAAATAATAATAATTATCATTTCATAAATTATTTCAAATAAAAAAGTAATAATCAAAAGAATAATGACTAAATTTAATAGATAAAAATTTTTTAATTAAAAAATAATAAGAAAACAACAAATAACAATGATAAAAATAAGGATCAAAATTAATATAAAAATAAAATTTTTAAAAATAAAATTAAAAAATAAATATTTAAAATAAAATATATATAATAATAAAAAATTTAAAGATCGAATTTAATATAAACAACAAATAATATAATTTTTATAATTTTTAAAAAGTATTTTTCATTTAAAATAAAAGAAAAATATTTTTTAAAAAATTAAATTATTATTTTTTTCATTGATTATTTTTTTAATAACAAATAAATATATATTTTTTTTTAAAATACATTTTAGAAAAAAAAACAAACGCACCATGGGACTCGTTCACTAAACCAGTCCCTCCTTGCTTATAACACACGGACACACCATGATTCATCTGTGTTATACGTGCAAAACTGAACTCCCCACTCTCAAATTACCTATGAAAATTGTTTAAAATTAGCCAATTAAACTACACATACAAAGTGGGCTGGTACACAATTTATTTATTTAAAAAAAAGAGGGTATCAAGTGACTATATAGAGGACTGTTCTGACTATCAATTAAAATCATGTCTGTTGGTCGACTCTTGTGCTTAGAGCATCTTAAGCGGAAATGATATCCAGAAGGCGTAAATTAGTAATATGGTTTTTTAAATAGTATAAATATTATTTTTTATTTATTTGCACTTCAATGAAAAAAATTATTTAAAAGAGTTAGTTATATTTTAATATATTTAATACATGATTATTTTAATAATATAATATGACTTGAATAACCTTGTAAATTTAAAAACAACTTAGATAATTTTTAACCAATTTAATATTAAAAAATAAAATTAAAAAAATAATTAAAAAAATAAAAAATCAACTTTAGTCAAGTGAACTCTTAATTTCATAAAAATAAATTGAAATAATATAAATTAAAAAACTAGTGAAAAAAATTATTGTAATTAATAGTATTTTATAAAGTTTTGATATTTTTATATAAAATAGTATTTTAACATTTTATTTAGTATTTCTAAAATAAAAATTGAAAAATGTTATGGGTATTTTATTTAGTTTTTTTTGGCGCATCCCTACCCTTAAATCAACCATGAAAATTGTTTAAATGTAGCCGTTGAAGCTACGCATGTAGTGGGTTAGTACACCAAAAAGGAAAAAAGAAAAAAAAGTGGGTATCAAGTGGCAATAAATAAAAGAGGACAGCCTTGACTATCAATCAAAATTGACTAGATTGATTAGTTAAATTTTTTTCAAGTCCCTCGTTAAATTGAATATATTACTTTATTGGTGACTTGCAGTACTGAAGAGGAGACTTTATTTATTTATATATATATATATATATATATATATATATATTATTTTTAAAGTAATTTTTATTTTAAAATATATTAAAATAATGTTTTTTAATTTTTTAAAATTTATTATTAACATCAACCCATCAAAATAATTTAACAATAATTAAAAGTTAAAAATACCCAAAATAATTTTAAAACATAAAAATAAATTATCTCTCCTAAAAGTAGTTACTCTCCATAACTAAACATAAATAAACACATGATCCTGAGAGATTTTGGAGCTTCTCTTGTAGTTTATTAAAATTTAAAAACTCACAAATTAATAACATTGGATCTGATTGTGATCTCTACCTAATCTCTTTGTTCGAAGGATGCTCCTACATTTTAAATATATGTGTGTCAGGTCATTTTTTTAAAGCAAAAATATTGCTAACCATGTAGGTTCTCAGTTAGAGCGTGACTGGACACAGTAAAATGCACATAAATCAAACTTAAAATAAGGTTAATATTTGTAGAATTGCTTAATTAATGTAGATTAATTACTTACCCACGCTTACCGCGCATGATCTTACACTATTCAAGCTTGTAGGACAAGTGATCATCGTACCATCATCTTGATCACACTTCGTTACTTTCAGTGCACGATCACACTTTGTTACTTTCAGTGCAAGTTAAAGATGACTGTTTGCATGTCCTAGGAAGCCATGAGATGCTATTTTAACAATTTCCTAACGTTTTGAAACTGTATTTTATAAAAATTATAATTTTTTTATTTAAATTTTAAATTTTTAATATTTTTAAATTATTTTGATATGTTGATATCAAAAATAAATTTTTTAAAATAAAAAAAATATTATTTTAATATATATATTTTTATGAAAAATACTATTAAAAATATATTAAACATTACTATTTAAAGTGTTTTTCATTCAAAAACACAGCAAAATGCTATATTTTTATTTTTTTAAAATTTATTTTTATATTAATATATTAAAATAATTTAAAAAATATAGAAAATAAAATTTTTAAAACAACAGTTAGACCACAATGTTAAACATGGCACAAACATCCCATCAAGCTTCAAACTTAGTTGTAATACTGCACATTAGAGTTGCATTTTTCAAACTATTTTTGTTTCTAGAGTTATAATTTGATAACTCGAATCGAACATGACGAGTTGAAAAAAAATTTATTTGGATTTGGTTTTTTCTTCATAGACAAGTGTGCATGGAAATATAATTCAGACTTCGAACTTGATATGTTCTCTTCTGCAAAACAGCTCCCTTGTATATAGGGGACTTTTGGTACTTAAATCAGTACAAGTATGGAGAGAATGAATAAGAGATAAAAATAGAGTGAACTATATTTAGATATTTACGTGTGTGCATGATATGTTGTAAAAACATCACAAGAATACTAGAAAGATCAAAGACAAGAAACAGGTGTTCTCATGTCTATCACAAGAGGATGCTAGAAAGAAAGTGTTCTCATCCTCCCCTACGTTGTTCTACAAATTGCATGGTGCGCATAAACTTCCAATAAGCAGCACAAATTGATGGAGCTTCCTTTAATAGCCATTAATAAAGAACTAAATGCACTTAATTTTATTTTTTTGAGTCATCCAAACCAACATAGGAGGTGTGAGCTGGTTGCTATATTGTTAATCACTTCTTATCAACAAGAGATAATGTAAACTATCAGATTATTTATATGTATATTTACTAGCCATCCATCATCAAGAATGCTGGAAAAACACTATTATTGCTCCCTTTTCTTATTCTGCTGTATTCTACAGGATTTAGTTGACGATTTAGGATGCCGATAGCCCCAGTTTAAAGGTATTAGAGTGATCAGACGCAGCTAGAGATATTTATGCCAGATATATATAAAACCCAACACGATTGCTCGAATGTCCATGTCCATGTCCATGGTTCCAAGGTCACTTTCCATGTTTCATGAAATTAAGTGCATTGATGAGAGACATTCTTGGTAGCAAACTATTTCTCATGGTCATAGAATCTACAGATCCATTTCTTTTGCTTAATCTGTAACATAAAATGGCAACAGAATCCCAGAAATTAAAATGAGTGAAGCGGTACTCCACTGTGAGGACAGGTTTCTTTGTAGCACCCTGTACTAAGCTTTCTGTCTTGACGAAAATTCAAAATCGAAATATGTATTTAGCACACTCTCTATCCACAAAGAAATTCTTGGCATTGGAGAACTAGGTAATTGAGTGGTCCATAATGCATTATATATCTTATAATCTGGGTGGTGACAGAACTAAATACTTTATCAAGCCCCCCAGTTCAGCTGGTCGGGAGCTTTTTGACGAACACTTGTTAGGTGCCTTGGTAATTACCTTTCAATTAATGATATTCTAGGATAGATTAATGATCGATTTTATCTGGTGATTTACTGTGCCGTCCTTTAAGTATGTTTCCCGTTCAGCCGAGAGGAGATTCTTCAATCGCCATCGCTTCTCCCCTCCTTCAAGAGTTGATCCTTACTATTCAGAAGTTTTCTATTCTGCCCGAAGCTTTCTTAACAGTTTTGATGTTGACCGTCCACCGCCATGAAACCGTTTGAAACCTCACATGATATTCAAAAATAGAGTTGGTCTGAAAACCATCGGGAAAGTCCCCAGCTAAGAGACGTTGACAGTTCTTGAACTCTGAAACTAAATTGAAAGCGTCTCTAGTAGTTCATGGCCATATTTATAATTGCCTCTAAACGTTAAGGACATGCACATCCATCCAACTGATTTCAAAAGGAATAATATTTGCCACAGCATTCTATTTTTATTATCAAATAATGCTATTTGTTTCCATGTAACTCAATTTAAAAATTATAGTTATTAAATCTGATTTATGAGCTAGATTAATTTGATGACATACTAATTTAAATATATATATTATTTAAAATAATATCATTTTAGAATTTTCAATTTTTTTCCTGAAAACTTTGTTATTTTTATTAAAAAAAATTATGAATATATCATTTTAGTTAATTTGAGTTGATTCAATGATAAAGTAACCTAAATCAATAACCTAAACTATTAATTGTTAGATCTTGGATGTGTTTAACATAGCTATGGTAATAATCACAATACAAGATCAATCTGCAGGAAGGAAAAAAAAGAAGAAATCATTAATAGCATTTTCCCATGCATACCCTAGATTAGCTAGTTTTAAAATGCACGTTCAATGTAAGATTCATTTTATACATAGTATTATTCAAATTCAGTTGCTACTCCTATACTTATCCTTCCTAACCTTAAAATGCACATTAAAGTAGTCACTTGCCAAAGTAAAGTGATACGATATATACTTTTGATTGATTATCAGATAATACCAAAAAAACAGGATTTTCTTGTTGAAAAGAATGGTAACTATTGCATCTTAATTTTACACTTACACATACGCAATAGATACATAATATTTGTGTATATATTATATTGTATATTTTCCTTTTATAACACGTACAAGCGTAGCATCACATAATTAGTTTTTATAAATTTAACTATATAATTTATAACTAGGTTTCATAAATTTAACTATATAATTATTTAAATGATGACTAATTAGTAAAAATTTAAAATTAAAGAGTTTATTTCAGGTTTGAATTCTTAGTTGTTTATAATATAATCACTAAAATCTTATATGGTTATTAATTTTAGAATTCGTGTAAGATTAATCATTATACATGAAAATTAAACTAGAAAATTATATTAATCTAAAAAAAATTAATAAATATATGTTATAGTAAGCCTGTTTCTCTTTTAAAAATTCCTAAAGAGATGGTGATAACATGCACATACTTTCATTTCTTTACTACAGTTTCTATGTGTATATACTTTAGTGTAATGGAGTCTAAGAAACTCAACTATAATAATGCCAAACCTGTTTTTCTGCTGAACAATACAAATTAAACAATTCTCTGTAAATAAACAAAGAAGATATTAAAAGTCATGTGCCCATGTGGTGCCTCTCCTCTCTGCGCGTGAACCCTCCTAGCAAAATCCTTATTTATTTTTTTGTATGTCAGAAAGAGGGTGAGACAGCAGTGGGATCCTATAGGTGAGTGTGTGTGATGGTGGTGGAGGTGGAGGTGGTGCAGCAGTTTGTTGATCTCTAGGCATTGGTTTTTCACTTTGTTCAATGATATCTTAGAGGGTTATTTTTTCTTTTGTTTACGGTTTTGTCTGTGCTTTGGTTTTGCATCACTAGGCAAAGGTGCTAAACACTATAGTACTTGTTTTGAGTTTGAGTTCGAAGCAAGAGAAAGAAATATAGTGTTTCAATCCGCCCGCAGAGAGAGAGAGAGAGAGAGAGAGAAGTAGAAGTAGCAAAACCCAATGATGCAAATCCTAGGAGAAAGTTTTGGAAATTGAGGCAAATGTCGATACCCAGCTCGAGGCAAAACCTCCTCTTCTCTCCTCCCCCCCCTCCTCCTCCTACTTCATTATCTTTCTTTATCCTTAACACTCTTCTCTCAGCTCTTCTTTTCGCTCCTGCTGCTGCAATACCAAATCATGAAGCCTCTATTCTCTTTTCTTGGCTACATTCCTCTCCTTCAATACCTTCTTCTTTATCTAATTGGAACAATCTTGATTCCACACCGTGCAAGTGGACCTCCATAACTTGCTCTCCACAAGGTTTTGTCACTGAGATAAACATTCAGTCAGTTCCTCTTCAGATTCCTTTCTCATTGAACCTCTCTTCATTTCACTTTCTTAGTAAACTAGTCATTTCCGATGCTAATATCACTGGAACTATCCCAGTTGATAGTGGTGACTGTCTCTCACTCAAGTTTATTGACCTTAGCTATAATAGTCTTGTTGGAACCATACCTGCTAGTATTGGCAAGCTTCAAAATCTTGAGAACTTGATTTTGAACTCAAATCAGTTAACTGGAAAAATCCCAATTGAGCTATGCAGCTGCTTTCGACTCAAGAATCTGCTTCTTTTCGATAACCGTCTTGCTGGATATATTCCACCTGAGCTAGGCAAGCTGTCCAGTCTTGAAGTCCTTAGAGCTGGAGGCAACAAAGACATCATCGGAAAAGTTCCTGATGAGCTTGCAGATTGCAGCAAATTGACTGTTTTGGGACTGGCTGATACAAGAATTTCAGGTTCTTTGCCTGTTTCATTGGGAAAGCTGAGCAAGCTGCAAACACTGTCCATTTATACGACAATGCTTTCTGGTGAGATTCCTCCTGATTTAGGTAACTGCTCTGAGCTTGTAAACTTGTTTCTTTACGAAAATAGTCTCTCTGGATCCATTCCTCCGGAGATTGGTAAACTTCATAAGCTTGAACAACTGTTGCTGTGGCAAAATAGTCTTGTTGGAGCAATCCCTGAAGAGATTGGTAACTGTACTAGCTTGAAAATGATTGATCTTTCTTTGAATTCTCTGTCCGGGACTATACCTATTTCCATAGGAGGCCTTTTTCAGCTTGAAGAGTTTATGATTAGTGATAACAACGTGTCTGGTTCAATACCATCCGACCTTTCAAATGCTACCAACCTTTTGCAACTGCAACTTGACAAGAATCAGATCTCAGGTTTGATCCCACCTGAACTTGGAATGTTGTCGAAGCTCACCGTGTTCTTTGCCTGGCAAAACCAGCTTGAAGGAAGCATTCCTTCAAGTTTGGCTAGTTGCAGTAGCCTCCAAGCACTAGACTTGTCCCACAATTCACTTACCGGTAGCATTCCTCCTGGCCTGTTTCAGCTTCAAAACCTCACAAAACTTCTCTTGATATCCAATGACATTTCTGGTGCTTTACCACCAGAAATTGGTAACTGTAGCTCTCTAGTGCGTTTAAGGCTTGGTAACAACAGGATTGCTGGTACCATTCCTAAAGAAATCGGAAGTCTTGGGATCTTGAACTTTCTTGATCTCTCCAGCAATCGCCTTTCTGGGCCAGTGCCTGATGACATTGGAAGCTGCACAGAACTGCAAATGATAGACCTGAGCAACAACATCTTACAGGGTCCTCTGCCCAATTCATTGTCTTCTCTAACCGGCCTCCAGGTCCTGGATGTTTCAGCTAATCAATTTACTGGTCAGATACCAGCAAGTTTTGGTCGTCTCGCATCACTGAACAAGCTCATGTTGAGTAGGAACTCATTCTCTGGATCAATACCTTTGTCTCTTGGCCTATCATCAAGTCTTCAATTGCTTGATCTCAGCAGCAATGGGCTCACTGGCAGCATCCCAATGGAACTGGGTCAAATTGAAACTCTTGAAATTGCCCTCAATCTCAGCTGCAATCGACTTACAGGACCAATCCCATCTCAGATATCTTCACTGACTATGCTATCAATATTGGACCTTTCGCATAATAAGCTTGAGGGACATTTAAGTCCACTTGCAGAGCTTGACAACCTTGTTTCTCTCAACATATCTTACAATGCCTTCACTGGTTATCTTCCTGATAACAAGCTGTTTAGACAGTTATCGCCGACAGACTTGGTAGGTAACCAAGGACTATGTTCTTCAATCCGGGACTCGTGTTTCTTGAAGGATGCTGACAGGACAGGGCAACCAATAAATGAGAATGGCACAAGGCAATCGCGAAAGCTTCAGTTAGCTCTTGCTTTGTTGATCACATTGACTGTGGCAATGGTGATCATGGGAGCAGTTGCAATTATGCGGGCACGAAGAACAATCAGAGATGATGATGATTCTGAGTTGGGCGATTCATGGCCCTGGCAATTCACTCCATTCCAGAAATTGAATTTCTCGGTCGATCAAGTACTGAGATGCCTGGTGGATACCAACGTAATTGGGAAAGGATGTTCTGGGGTTGTTTATCGTGCTGATATGGACACCGGTGAAGTAATTGCAGTGAAGAAACTTTGGCCAAATACAATGGCTGCATCCAACGGATGCAATGATGAAAAATGTAGTGTCCGTGATTCCTTCTCGACAGAGGTGAAAACACTTGGTTCCATCAGGCACAAGAACATTGTTAGGTTCTTGGGTTGTTGTTGGAATCGAAATACAAGATTGCTTATGTATGATTATATGCCTAATGGAAGCTTGGGTAGTCTCCTCCATGAAAAAACAGGAAATGCATTGGAATGGGAACTTAGATACCAAATTTTGCTGGGAGCAGCTCAAGGTCTTGCTTATTTGCATCATGATTGTGTCCCTCCAATTGTACACAGGGACATCAAAGCTAATAACATCCTCATTGGCCTTGAATTTGAGCCTTACATTGCTGATTTTGGCCTTGCCAAGCTTGTTGATGATGCTGACTTTGCCCGGTCATCCAATACAGTTGCTGGATCTTATGGATACATTGCTCCTGGTAAGTCCTCTAGCTACAGTTCAGTTCTCATATGTCCTTTTTGATATATACAATCCTGCACTAATATTTCTCGGTTGTATGCAGAATATGGATACATGATGAAGATCACAGAAAAAAGTGATGTTTATAGCTATGGCGTGGTGGTATTAGAAGTCTTGACAGGCAAGCAACCGATTGATCCAACAATACCAGATGGACTACATGTGGTGGATTGGGTGAGGCAGAAGAGGGGGGGAATTGAAGTGTTAGATCCAATCCTACTCTCTCGACCGGCGTCAGAAATTGAAGAAATGATGCAAGCATTAGGCATCGCCTTGCTGTGTGTAAATTCATCCCCTGATGAAAGGCCAAATATGAAAGACGTGGCTGCAATGCTTAAGGAGATCAAACATGAAAGGGAGGAGTATGCAAAGGTTGACGTGCTCCTTAAGGGATCACCGGCAACTGATAATCAAGAAAATAAGAAATCGAGTGGAGTAGTTCCAGCAACATCATCATCAAAGCCAGTAACGCAAAGTCTGTATCCAAAGAGCAAAAACTCAAGTTTCTCTGTTTCCTCGTTACTATACTCATCGTCTTCTAACTCCAAAACAAGTTTCAAGTGAGAAATTTGAATGGTCACAAAAACTATGTAGTGGAGAAGCTTGTTTCTTATATGTTTCGTCAGTTTGAAACTCTTTGTTCTTTATAATGTAAAGGAGGAAACGTCAATAGCATTCGTTATTACTACATCAAGTACAACGAATAGACCCAATATACTAGCAGGCTTTAGCTTTTGGTACTGTAATGCTCCACAAGGGTCAGGTTGACACCGAATAACTTCTGCTTTCTTACAAATCTTAAGTCCCAGTTTATAGATAGCATAGACAGTGATAGAATAAAGATCAATACAATTACAGGATAAGTGATCAGCTTCTTGGAAAACGAGATGGATAAACATTACATCGTATCATTGGACAATTGGTCTTTAATTGATGGGTTTAAGGCCATGTCTATGGGACCCCAGCACCAAGCTAGCATCTCTTAGTTGCTCAGGTTTCTCCCAGGGGCCCTGCCGCTGGCTTAGCAAAGAGTTGGGACTGCTTTCTGGTTCACTGGAGAGAGTATAGCAGGTCGACATATCATTTCCTAGTAATAAAGCTGAGTAGTGAGAAGATTATTCAAATCAAGACATTTCTAGGATGGATAGAAAGGAATTATCAAGTGGAAAGTTCACAAAAGATTGACCGGCTCAAACATCAAGTCATTGGATTGACCATTAAACTCCAATGGGGTGGGTCTCATGATGGGTCGGGTCTCTGATTCCCTTCATGACTAGGCACCCTGTCCGTGCATAAACGGGGGGTCTAACCTTTTTCTCATTTCCCAGTTGGGCAATGAACATCAAAGAATTAGATTCCAAATTGGCACACAGTCCATTTTTACCTTTCCAAAGATCTTAGACTGCTGAGCTACTTTAGCAAAGGCACAACTTTACGCCTGGAAAGGACTGCACTATCATCAGCAGTGAAGACTGTAGTTGGTGTCTTGCACTATCATATGCAACCACGTGGCCCAATGCATGGCCTCATAATTTCATCTTATGTTTGTTATTACTGGATAATTGATCTGCAGTTGCTCTTTGAATTTTTGTGCCTCAAGAGATAGACCACGACCATATTGGCAAGATTAAGAACTGGCAAGTTAAGATTACTCAACGTATGTGTAAATTGATCAGGATATTTACGTGAAAAAAAAAAAAACACTAAAGAACGGGACATTGCTCATCACTTTTGATGCTTCCCTTCAACCCCAGTTTCGTTGCTTTGCTGAGTCCTCTGTGCCATCCTTCTTGCCCTTCTGGGAACTGAGCATACTAGTGTATGTTTCCGAGTACCATTACGCTTGTAGATTTTTACGCGAAATTATTTCATGACACTACACCATCACCGTGTAGTGGTACATTGAACTATTTTATTTACATTTTAATTCGAATTATGTTTGAATATATCTTTAACTGAGGCAGTTAATTTAATACGATATTTTTCTATATTGTACATATTTCACGAGGAAAAAATAAATTATATACTTTGAGTAATGTCAAATTAACAATAATAATTGGTCTAAGAGAACAAAATCGACCATATTTTGACGCATCGGTGGGAAAAGAATATTTTACACTTAATTTCTCTAAAGTTCTTTATGATGTTTTTGGGGCGATTTCATTGAAATATTCATTTCACAACTTTGATGACCTATTTTATTCCTCACCAATTAAATTTGGCCATGCAATATTTTCATAACCCTCTATTTTGAAAACAAGATCTTATCATGAATGGGATAGCAAAGATTTTCAAAAAGGAATGATTTTTTTTTTTTGAATCATGGAGCGGATCGAGAGTAGTGTTCTGTAGAACGGGTGAGAGTTTTCTTTCTTTTTTTAATGTTTGAGAAGCAGAGTGAGGCCGACTCAGAAAAGGACGATGTACGCTCAAGGAACTGAAAGTACTCCTCTTCATCCCTATCCACCTCTTTTCTTCATTTGCTGCTCTTGCCTTAACCATACACGACCAAGCATAACTACATGTGACTGTGAAAGTTGATACATGTGGTAAAGAGGGGCACAGGGCTGTAACGCGTTTTTTAAGTTGTTGAACAAGCTTGACTCATCACGAAAGTGGCTCGAACCTTGTTTCTTGGTATTCTAGGCTGTGTGGCTCTTCATATTTTCTTGGTCTTCGGCAGGTTCCAAAAAATAGCTTCAAGTTCGAGCCCTTTTATGATCTTTGAGAGGAGCCCCATCGTAGCATGGTAGTAATCCCACTAAAAGTTTTTCTTTTCCTCCAGATCATGACCTTATATATGAAATTTGAGATGGTAGTACCAGAACAGCGTGTCGTTTGACATGGACCCTGGCGAAGTTGAGCTAGAAGATCATGGAAATCAGATGCATTTCTAGCATAATTTTCTACAAGATGGTTAAAATCATTACTACACTCGGCGAAGATTAGTGTGACCGAGTCGCCATCTTTTTAACAATTTCAGGCTTGCTGGAATTGGAAGGAAATGCCAAGTTTCCAGCCAAGGGAAGAAGTGTTTGAGAGTGACAGAAAGTGTAATGGTTAAGGGTTGGAATGACATATTGATGAAATGATCCTCAGAAATGGGGAATTCAAAAAAGAATAGTTGCTGGATAGGAAAAATATGCAAATACATAAGATCAAAAAAAGGTTGAAGGTAGTGACTTCTCAGAGATGGTGCCAGGCAGTGGCGAGACTTGGCAATGCTGAAGCGCGCGCACCATCTTGTGTATTGCCACATAATGTAACTTGTCTGTTCTATATATTGCAGGGTTACTTTGTCTTTATATGGTGTTTCTAATGACAGATGGTAATAGTTCTCAACTCAATCACTTAATTGGGCATGGACGTCAGGTTAGATGAGGTATTGTCTTCCCGTTCACAGAATTCCTACCTAGGATCACTTAATTAGCCATGTCCTGGTGCCTCTAAACGTTGCCGGCCCATGCATGTTTATTGCAGCAACTTCAGTTCTAGGTATAATATGATATTGTTGATGATACAGCCATAGCTCACCTGGCCCTAATATATTTTGAATCAGAAGCAGGGCATCTAAACCCAAGATCATGCACGGACGTCCCAAGAGGCGTTGCATCTAACTTAAGGTCTTTAGTTTATTATAATGTCTACGTTACATTAGTTTATTATAATGTCTACTTTAGTTTCGCGGAGAGAATTAAATTAAGAAGGTAAAAAACAGAGAAAATCGAACATTTATCAACTTGCGAAAAGGCAAGTTACAAAAAGTTGAAGGAATTAAGAAACTAATAGAAATGAAAATATTAGTCTCGTTGTGTTCTTGATCATGACTGCAAGCATCAATCTACTTGCCAACTACTTTTTCCTTGATAATTGAAGCAGCCTTGTCTGTGATGGCTTCTGCAGTTTCAGATACTTTTTTTGTCACCTCCTTACTCATATTTGTCACCTGTCGCACAAAACAATAACAGATTTATTAATATTCTCTATAATTTATACACAATTAATACGTTTTTTGATTGAAGTCCATGAATATATATCCACATTTCTGTACAGAATGATGATCATTAACACTGCTCTTACAGTTTCAGCAGCTTTCTTCACTGATCTTGCACCATCTTTAACTGATTCTGCTGCCTCAGTTACACTCTGACATGCCTCTGCTGTCTGTTTATCCTTTTTGTCCTGTAGATCTTGTTAAGTTTTTTGGAGAAAAAAAGCACTATATACTCCAAATCTTTCATACAAAGTTATAAAAATGAATGATCGATCATGATGTGTTTTAATTAGTTAATCAAAAGCATGGCCCGTTTGTTTACTTAGTAATTTTCAGTGAAAAAAGTGGATGGATTTGGGGATTTGAATTGGTTACACACATTGTCTTCTCTACGGGTTTAGAGGAACATGCCTTTGTTGTAGCTATGTATCGTAATCCAAGAATGTTATTGAATTGAAGAAAATTTGAACGAGAAAACTAATATCTTTCTTACAGTTTTTAAGGTATAAAATATGAATGACTGTGAACAAAAAACTGAACAAACTTGTCCAGACACACGTACACACAAACATGTTTATATATGCCAGAAATTACAGGCAACTCACTTGCAGTGGTCTAGAAGTGGCAGTGACAAAAACGCGATGGCTCGGGCTCCCATTGTTTGCCGTTTTCCCTCTGGCGGTAAGGAATTTGGAAAGCATTGAAGTAATTTTCAGGGTTGACATCTTCTTGGTATGCTAAATATGCTAGGCTAGTTTTTGATTGCTGTTCTCCTTTTCAAGTGAAAACCAGCAAGGTTAAATTACTTCACAGGTACCAATGAGACCACTTCCACTTGTCAGTCTCTGGAATGCTTCTCTGCCCTCTGGTCGGTTACCTCCATTGTGGTGATCCATCTTTCGCGGGTCAATCTTTTGTTTAATTTCCGGTAGAATTGGATCACATTCTGCGCACCTTTTTCTCCATGCTTCCATAGCTTATCAATTCATCCTTTGAGGCTTAGCCTCAATAGTAAGTGAGCTGAGGAGTGCCAGGTCAGATTGTTTGGACATCTCTCCTACATGGCTCGGTCCATACCTTCTCATCATAACTTCGTTTCCGGGGGACTTGATGACGAGGGTTCAAAAAGAAATATATATAAAAAAATTGTAGTATGAGTTTTCCTCGGTTGGACTTCTTTTATGTTAAAACTAGTCTAATGTAGAGTTTGACTTGACTCGTCAAACCAAACCCAGCATAGGCTACCTTGGCTTTGGTTGCATTTTTTGTTTGAATTGGGTTTGATCATAGTTAAATGTAGCTTAACATATAGGCTTACTTGAGTTTTATTTATTTATTTTACCTTTCCTTGTAAAATACAAGTGTTAGTTATTAGAATAATATTTTATTTTATTATTATTTTAATTTTATTATATAATATTAATTTTTTTTATTTAATTATTATATTTTTATGATATGTTGCAATTACACTCACATTCAAGATTTTTAAATATGATACTATAGCTAAATTTAAATTATATAAATTTAATATTATTATTAATATTATACATATTATTTTGGAGTCAGATGTTGTAATTAGATGGAAGATTATTAAGTATAATTTTATAAAAAGAATTAACGTTTTTAAATTTTAATTTTTTAAAATATTTTTATGAAGAAAATTAACCAGCTATGTATTACGACACGTAACTAGTATGTTTGTGTCTACGTGTGTGTGTGTGTGTATATATATATAGGATAATCGTTTCAGAACCTGTTAATCCGTACTCTGTCCATAGGACAAAAATACATGTATTTGGCACTGTTTAATGATGCTTAACACAAAAGACAAACCTGGCAATTCACTTGGATGACATGACACATGACTTCCTTAAATTTTACTACCTTTGATTCACCTAACTCTCTGGTTCCAATTTCAAAGAATTTCCCTTTTCGAGATTACGAGAGCTATGTCTCATTGTCATTTACTATAACCCCTTTATTATCCTCAACCGTTACCCACCCTTCAAATCCTTATAAAATCCACATCCATGCAACAACAATAGCTCAAGTATTGCTTCAAAGGTATATCAGAGAGAAAGAGAGAGCGCGATGGCTAGCTCGGTTGTGATTTTTGTGCTTGTTTTAGCATTTGTGCATGCAGCTGCAGGACGTAATGTTCCAAGTGATGCTGATCTTGATAGCAATAATGTTGTCCCTAATGAAGAGCAGGTATTGCATGCTATTGCACCAGCTGCCGATTCACCTAGCAGCACTGGCCTTAAAGACAAAAAGAATTTCATCTATGGTGGTGTTGGTGGCTTTGCTGGAATGGGAGGTTACGCTGGTATCATTGGTGGTCTGCCAGTTATTGGTGGCCTTGGTGGAATTGGCAAATATGGAGGGGTTGGAGGAGTTGGTGGAGTAGGAGGTGTTGGTGGCCTTGGCACTGGTACTGGTCTCGGTGGTGTAGGAGGTGCAGCTGGTGGTGCTGGTGGTTCGGCTCTACCATCCCCTTCAGCTGGTGGTGCTGGTGGTTCTGCTCTACCATCCCCTTAAGTCAATATGGTTTTGCTTGGTTTGGTGTTTTAGGGAACTGGGACAGGTCGTTGTGTTAAGCGCGAGTTATTATCCTTGTCAAATAGCTGTTTCCTTGGACACATCTTATGCTGTAGGTGTTGTTGTCTTTATGTTTCAATGATAATTGGAGTTGTTGCCTTCGTGTTTTAGCAAAACCTCGTGTGTTAATTTTGTCGCAGCTGGGATTTATCATTGTAATTACTTGTCTCTTGGCATAATTATTAGTTAGTTGTGTGATTTGTGAACAAGAAAACAAAACCAGAACCATGCATGCATGCATGCCAGGCTTTCGCGATTTGGTTATGATATTTCAGGCACACCTTTTGCTTAATTTATGCTCCCATGATCGAACTATATACTAGATTTTGTGATAGTATACGTAGCCAGGGCATGCCACCGGAGTTGGCTATTGTCGTAACCCCCTTTTTACTTCTAGTTTATAAGAAAATTTTCCTTGCAAGATTTGTGAAAATCCTAAAAACTAAATATTTTCATGGAACTTCACATATTTTTCAAGAAAACAAAATTACACCTGAGTTTCTCTGATTTTTTGTAGAGATTTTAATCGCTTCGCAAGATATCAAAATTTGAATATCTATAGATTTTATGACGCTTTAGCAGGCAAGTAAAAACATGAGAGAATAATAAGAAAAAAGAGAGATTAATGAAGAAAAAAAGATAAAAAAATATAAGCAGACATGATCATGTTTTCCTTATTTCAATTTTATTCTATCAATTCCCAGACTAGTTCAAGAATTTCCAAATACCCAAATCAAATACTCTAAGCAAGGTATTGCCTTAAAAATTTCCTTATAAATTCATCATTTGTGCAAGTAAGGGCATGCACATCAGAAAAAATACATAAAACAAAAATATTCAACTTTCCTATCGATTTTCCCTTTCATCTTTCCTAAGAGAACCAACCATCGAAAACATCCAACACCACCCCTTAATCACCAGTAAAATACTAAAACACCCTTCCATCTCCTCACTTGGAAGTTGGAACCACCACCACATCTCCTTAAACAACTACCTGTATCACCCCCCCCCCCACCCCCCCCTAAATTGCCATCAAAACCCTAAAACTTTATCTATTAGATCTACCACAGAAATTATTAAAAAAATTATTTATGATTGAAATAAATAATTAAAAAATAAGTTTTGAAGGGTAGAAATATCATTTTTAATGTATTTATTTTATATAGAAATAACATTTTTAATATATAATTAAATTCTCTAAACCTCTAAATTTTTTTTATATGTGTTCTTTGTGTAGTAAATGGTTCTACTAGACTTTAAAAATATTATAATAAAAAATTATATCTTTTAATATTATAACTATTAATAAAATAATTATATTTTAAATTAAACTAAATAGCTGATAGTAAGTTTTATCCAACCATTATAAATATCAAAATTAATTAAAAAAATTAATCTTAATCTTAATATATTAAATATTTATATAATAATATTAGAAAGTCTATTCAAAGAATTCATTCATCATTACTTTTATTTAACGTATTACATAATAAAAGCTCATATTTATATTTATAAATACTTAATTGAAAATATTTATTTTCAAGGTGAAAAAGAACATATACAATCTCGAATCGCGACCAACAATAACATGCAATAACAAAAAAAAAACGCATCAAAACCCCAAAACTCCATCCAACCATCAGACCTACTCGCGAGCACCCATACTCCAACCATAGAACTTAGCAGGCACCACTAGCAAAACCGCTTCTATTTCAACCTAAGACCTAGCAACAAACCAGCACGAGACACCACCCAGATTCATGCCATTTCCATACCAAGACTCTATCCACCAAATAGAGCAACAAGCCACCAATTGACGCTACTCAAGCCAATAATTGTAACAACCACCACCAACACAACCGTAGTGAAAAAGGAGACGAGAAGCAAACTAACCCGAGGAAAAACACGACTAGATCTCCCTCGTTGGTTGGAGGTGAACACCACCACCCCCATTAACGAATAGATAAGATCAAGTCACTCCCAATTTGTCCCAGCCAACTCCTTTCAATCCACCACCACACACATCATGTGTCTACCTTCCAGCTGATTTTTCAACAACTAGCAAGGTGTTTTTTTCCCCCTCTCTTTTATCATGTTTTCGTCCATTTATTGAATTCCTATTGTTGGTTTATAACATTTGTATATGTTTGAAGTGAATTTATCAAGCTCGATTCATAATATCCCAGGAGTTGTTAGTGATTGTCAAGGACTTTTACAGAGAAATAAAAGGGTGACCAATTCCTTGCAATAAGGCTGGGAGGTGGAATGCGTGCCATATTGTATTATCCAAGATGTAATAGTAGGTATTGGTATATGAACTTGATTGAGAATTTATGTGTTATGCTTCGCTTGCTTGTTTATAACTTAGAATTGGAGGATGGATAAGAAAGTAATTGATTTTTAATTTGGGTGTAAAATATATAAAATTGAAGAATACAATTAAACATGTTCAAAATTCTAACACTAAAATGTAAAATTTTCTTGAAGTTTGGGATGTCATAGCCCCCACCATTCAACATAGTTTCGCTAATTGAAACACAGTTTAAAATCATATATAAGAGAGTCCAATCATACGTTTTCTCTCTGAAAGGATAAAATTTGCATGCAGTTTCAGCTTTTATTATTTAATCTTTCTAAGAAGTTGTTCTTCGATTCGACTATTACGTGTCAGGTAAAATCAGAACTCGAATTTTGCATGTAAACCACCTGTGCAGGCAGTGTCAAGCAGCGGTTCAGATCAGTCTAATGTGCATTTATTGACAATAAATCCCAGACAGAAGAAGTATTTATACATTAACTCCAAATTAAAGAAAAGCAAAAGTCAAAATGGTGGAGACAGGCATTGCCTTTGTTGCTGTCACAGGCCTGACTGTGTCTAGCTAGCTAGCCAAATGCTATGAAAGCAACTGATATGACCCATTGAAAGGAAAGTTCAGACAGTGTAAGATAATTAAGTCAGTAGCAATCACATATATAATTATTGTGTATTTATTCAAGACACTGTCATCTACTACAAGATAAACATTACGAGAATTAAGGTAGCATGTATGAGAGTGATATGCACGCGCAACCCTTGAGATGGACTGCTAATGCAACGACCTTACCACCTGAAAACAAACTAAGATAATGAAAGACAGTTTTGCTAGATGCACACAAAATTGAAGGGTTTGTGCGTGTATTACAAAATGGAAACATTATGGAATAGGCACTGATGCGAGCATTGAAAAATTAAACCAAGCTGGCTCTGCATCCAACACACATTTGACATCCTAGCTTGGAGCACCGTTGACCATGATCACCTCCACCGCCACCTCCACCAGCATCCCCTCTTCCTCCATAACTGCCACATCCAAAACCAAAACCACTGCCGAATCCACCCTACCCTTCTCCACCTTCCCATTTGGCCACCACCACCACATAGATCTTGTCCACCGTCAAAGTCCCCGCCATTATCATCACAATTGCAACCACTCGCATCATTGCTTCATCGACAGCCACCATAATCAGGATCACAACCATCAACCCTACAATATAAAATGTACAGCACAGAGAGGACGATAAACAAATAATAGAATTGCTTCATAATTAATTTAGTTCTGATATAAAATATTTTTTGGTTATGCTAGAAATTCAAGTTCATTATATAGAAAGCAAGCCAAAGAGAAGGCATAGATCCATTATGTGGCACGTGTATCTCTGAAAAGTAATGTTACATGAATCCATCCCCGTGAGAGCAACTTGTGAAAGACTTCGGTCCTTGTTACTGTTTTTACCTCAGGTCATCAGGGACATAAAATCCATAAATTTGCCCATGCATTACCTGCATGCAGTTTTCTACCAATTATATGCAGGCATCAGTAGGGGCATAATGAACATGCATACATACTCCCACGATGCCCTAACTTCTGCTTTCCAATCTGAAGCGAATTCGAGGAAAAACATTGCAGTTGTCATACATGTAAATATAGAATCCACTAGCAAGGACTCTAATACATGTGCAAACTGATGACTGTCAATGCATAACAGAGGGAAAAGGCAATATCATGGTCATGCACTGCATAATGCAGGATTATTTCCTCTAAATCAACGGGAACTTTGCCAATAAAAAACCAGCTCATCAGTTTTTTCAGACTGAGAGTTCCGATCCATGAACTTGCTAGCTAGTTTTCAGAAGGAAAACCAACTAGCCAGTACATGGATCAGAACTTGAGTCTAAAAAACTCTCTAAGAATAACTCTCTGCATCTGTGTAAAATCTCTCTCTACGATGGTCATGGCACTTGAGTGGTGAAAGCATGTGCGTTTTCCAGGAATGATTGCAGAATGACCATGTAAGCACGTGGAATAACAAAGATCCTGGACCTTCCACAAACTCAGCAGCTTGGAGTAGAGGTACACTCCCTTATCTAATTTTGGTTTCCCTGTGTGACTGAAAGTTATGTTAGAATTTTTAAATAATGTAAGAAGCTGAAATGAGCGTTTAGGGAAAAATTGACGATTTTGACGGTTCAGAATTCTAATTAGCTGCGTATTTACGTAAAATGATAATTCTTTAATATAACCGTCTCTGCCCCGATCGCATTTCATTGTTGCAATGGACAGGTACACCTCTGCCCTCATTAGCTGACCTTCGAGTTCCCAAACCTGTGTCCCTGGCACCAGCCATCTACCATCATAGTTAAAAGAACACTAAAGCAATTGAAGATTGTTCTCGCATATATGGCAAGCGATAAAAATAAAAAAGGACTAAAAATAAATGAAAACAAAATCAAGGACAAAAATGATGCGCTACAAGCAGCAAGGCATCGTTCAGTATCTTACTCAAAACTTCCACTACCTCTCTGGCTTTTCTCATGATTTTCCAGTGGCTCCAAGGTAATTTTCCCTTTGGGATCTATCCTCTTCTTTGATAAAACTAGCACTCAGCAGACATATGCTCCTTGCTCCAAGTAAATGCAATTCTATTTAGTTATAGCGCAGCCACTTTCAAACATTTTGGCAAGGAAGATTGGGCAGTCAGATGATCATCTTCAAACAAAAGGATTGTTGTACAAAAGAAATGAAACGTTGTCAATTTTTATTTACAAAACAACATATGAAATCAAAATGGCAATCAAAATTGTTTAGCTTTTCTCCCTAATAAAAGCAGCAAATGAAAAAAAAGATTTGTGGATGGATAGATCGAGGTTTGTGCATGGCCAATTGCTCTTCTATTGTATCTGATACAGAAAACACATGATTCTAGATTGAAACCATCATCGTCCACATATGGCACTTCTTAGGCCGTTGTTTCATTTTGCAGCAACTTTTCACTGTACCGAAACCATTTTCATCTACTGGAAGTTCCTAAATCCAATGCCCACGGAATTTGTTAAAATCTCAAGTTCAACTTGGCAAAATGGGACGTCACAATAAAAACTCGTCTGCTGGATTGGAAACAGCTGCTAGTTTAATTTGATCCCATTACTCAAAATCACATCCTCATGACTCCAAAATACATAGGAACTAAAACACACACAGGAAAGCTAATTGTAAGCAAAGCATATTAGACTAACTTGTGCAAGCATTTATTCAACCTGCAAAAGCTTAACTTTGCTTGTCCAGCACTCCTGGCACCATTATAACTACCTGCATGATGACCGATTAGAAGGGGAAAAAAGGCTCGTTTTAATGTAAAAAAGTATGAACAAAATCCCACAAAAAGAAAGGCTATTAAGATAAACAATCATTAAGTAAAGTTTTAATACCATCAGAAGATTCAGAACTGCCCACTTTTATGTATCCATCAGGCAAGAACATTTGCTGGAGATTTTCGTACCAGAGTGCTCTCTTCGAATATTGGTTTTGTATAATTGTCTCTGTGGCTCTTGTCATTCCATCATTTGCCCTAATATTTCAGAACTCACACCTTGGCGTGCAGTTTTATTTCCCTAAAATTCCTTTCAGATACAAACATTGCAAGTCCTCACAATTATCAATTCTTCTTAACTGGAATATTACCAAATACGCTGTATACTTGCTTCTGCTTGATTTGCTTCTTTTAGCTACTTCGGCTGATTTGTTATTGTGCATGCCTATATCTAATTCAAATGTGTCCTCGATCAATAGCATTGCATTCAACCTTAAAACAATTCCTTTGTAGTCACAATAACTTCAATAGTTCTTATCAGCCAGAGGGACCAAAATTTTTGTTTGGAGATTTATGCTTGCAGTTTTCTCATTCTACTGAAACGATAAATTCAACTTAACACTCCCATCCCATCACTTTCTCAGCAATCAAGTATTCTATGACAAACTATCCAATTTAACGGCATGCGTTGCCATAACACCAATTAGCTGTTTAATTACTACGAAATCAAAGGAAAGTTAACTAGGAGATACCTTCTCTTGATGATATGAGCATGACAATCGCAATTCAAAAATTTTACTTGCCTTCTTGAGATAACCCACCAACAAATATGCCTCTGCCGCAAATTTGTTTACTGGAACCCCAATTGGGAGCCTCTTAAATTTACCTACACTTTTTCCTATAGCAGCTTTATTAGCTTAAACAACACAGTCGTCTAACTGCTTTGGCCCATACATGACCAACATGGCCTTGATCTGGACAGCAAGATCACCACCTTCTACCAAAAACCAGTGATTCTGCTTCTTTTATCTGGAAGGCATCCAAAAGAGTGAAATTCTCTTTTTATTTGCGCAACTTGCAAGTGAGAAAAACTGCCGCTTCTTGTTTTTTCTCACAAGTTACAAGCCATTTAATGCGTTTCGATAGTCCCACATCGGCTAGAGAGACTATGTAAGTGAGACGAGTCGCGTATATAAACTAAAGCTGAACGCGGAATAAATCATACCTTTCTCGGCCTTTTGGCTAAGATCAAGTGTAGTATCTGTTCTTATCAGTTTAATATCTGATACGTGGGCCATAGGTCCACACGATATTAAATTAATTTTTTAAGGTGGGGAGAGTCCATAACGGTAGCTTGCTACCGGGTCTGTCAAGCGTCGTTCTTGCGTTGCACTACTGCAAGAGCCTGGCGCGCCCCACCAAGTCCAGTGCAAATGTGTCCCCTGTTCTTGATAGGAATTTATGGCCTAACTCTTGGATTGTTGGGTCACATTAGTTAGAGCCTTAATGTGATCCGTCTTGTTCCCTCTCGTCTAACAACTAGAAAATCGAACTTCTAACAGAGATCCCAATATTTCTGGTCGGAAGAAAAATAAACCACATTGTACTTTATGAGAACCCTGCGCACTGAATTCAATAGCCGAGTTGGGTAATCTGAGCTTGGGACCCAAGTGAGGGGTGATTGGACATTGTCTAAACTTGCGAGCTCGGGTCTGATAAGGCAACCAGCTGCTCAGATCGATCCAAGACTGAAGTGAAGGAAGGTGGACTACAGTCCCTCCGTTAGAATACACACAATTGCACCCTCGATGTAAAAACTAAACGAATTTCCGTACAAGCATTATATATATATATATAACATTAAAAGATATGAGGTGAAAACACTGTTCTTAAAAATAGCAAACCACCTGGAATTTTTTTTTTCTTTTACATTTATCTTTGGCTGGATACCTTTTCTTTTTGTGGCATCGGATCATTTTTCTTACTATATAATCATTATAATTTAATTTTATAAAATTAACTTTGTAATTCATAAAAAACGTGTTTGAATTATAAATAATCAACGATCTCGGGGTTTTTTTTTCATTCATATCCCTTTATTGGATTTTTTTTTTTATATGCCTCTTTTTTTATTCATTCATTTTGTTTCTCACTTAATACTTTTTTTCTTATTGGATCCTTTTTTTTCATTTGTATTTTTTTATTGAGTCATTTTTTTCTATTTAATAATTGTGTTTTGATTTTGTTATGATTATAAACAATAAACCATAAAGTTGTTTTTGGTTCATTCCTATCTTTTTTTTACTTATTCTTTTTTTATTTACATCATTTTTTTTTATTGTTTTTTTGCTTCTCGTTTAACTATTGTAGTTCGATTTTGTAAAAGTAATGCTTAGCAAACCGTGAATTCATGAGAAAATACGAGATGAGGGAAATATAAAAAAATAATGAAAATGTAATACTAGAGAAAGACAAAGTCTGCTGTGGGTTGTGATAGTTTTTTATAATTGTTTTTTGTCGTTTTAAATATTTTATTCTCATTTTAACCCACTTGCATTAATTTGACATGAGATCAAGTTCGTATTTTGTTTTGAAAGCTTTTATACGATCTCTCGTGATATATTTTTTTTTTTGTGTTGACTTGATATTTAATTTTAAAAAATAAAATTTATATTTATTAATTTAAACCAATTGAAACTTCAGAGTCCAATTTAAAATCAAAACAAAAATTCAACATCTCTTGTATTTTTTAAGAAATAACATATTTATCTCAATTTTTTACTTTGTCTTTAGTTGGACTCGATATATTTATTATTACTTTATTAATAAGTATATTTTTCAATTTGTTTTGTTAAATACATATATAAATTTTTTAATTTGCAGATAAAAAATTTCTTGATGATAGATCTATTAAAAACAATAAAACACTGCAGTTTTTTTTTTTTTGAGGGGGGGGGGGGGGGCGCTAAGAAAAACAAAACAAATACTCTATCCCATAGCGTAAAACAAGGAATCAAACTAGTAAGATTAAGACAATAGATTAAGGGCCATTTATTTTACGAAAAATAATTTTTTAAATAAATATATATATAAAAATTAATTTTATTTTTAGAAAAGTATTTTTTTATTTTGGATGGAATTTTAAAAAAAAAATTATAAATTTTTTAAAAATATATATATTATTCGTTGATTATATCAAATTTGATCCTCAATTTTTTTATTTTTATATATATTTTTTAATTTTTTTTTCAATTTCATTCTTTATAATTTAATTTAATTTAATTTTATATTAACTTATATCTTTATTTTTATTTTTATAATTATTATTTTTATTTTTTAATTAAAATATTTTATCTATTAAATTTGATTATCATTTTTTTTATTGTTATTTATTTTATTTGAATTAATTTATAAAATTATAATTATAATTATTTTAATTACATCATCTTTCAGTTTTTTTTGGTTAGATTTAATTTTTATTATTTTTTATTTTATTTAAAATAATTTATAAAAATAATTTTTTAAATTTTATTTTCATTAATTTTTTTGTAAGAATGTTTTATTATTTTAATAAATTTAAAAAAATATTAATAAATTATTTTTCAACTCATTTTATATGATACAAATAAATACAAAAAAATATTTTTTAATTTATTTTTCATAATACTATTAAATATTAAAAAATTATTTAATTTTTTAAAAAATTATTCTTTAACAATCAAACAAACCTTAGGAATACTAACAGCTTTTCATCATGGATGATTCTATAATGTGTGTGTGAGAGAGAGATTTAATAACAAGGTCAATAGCGCGATAAAAACTGAAAAAAGGACCCAGTTGTAAATTCAACTTCGATTTTTATCGAAGGCGGGGAAGCAAAATCAAAATAACATCATTCCCACCCAAAAAAACCGAACTCAAACAGGGAAACAAAGAAAGTGAAAAATGGAGAGAAAAAGCTCCAGCAAAGAGTTGCAGAATCTTCTGCAAGCGATCAAATCTTCAGATGTAAGCCAGCTCCTTCACTTTCTTCACTTCTTGCTTATTGTTTTTTGTTGTTTGGTTACCAAAATCGAAATTAGATCTCTCAAAAGCTGCAACGAAATGATTCGTCTCATTTATGATTTTGTGTATTTTGATAATCTGAGAGGTTTCGAATGCTAACAATACAGGTTGTTGAGAGCCGGATTGAACTGGTTAACAAGCTTCGTGATCTTGATTTCCTGGAGATATCGGATTTGGCTTCTCTTCTTGAATTCCTCACAGTATCCCCCATTTTACTTGTTTATATTCTGTTTACTTTTTATTTATTCGGAAAATGTATGTCACTGATATAAAATAAAAAATTAGGGTTTGTACATTAGTTTGGATTCCTATGTTTTTGGATGCTTACGATAGATGTGCTGAATATCTTCGTTGTTAGATTTTTATTATTATTATTATTATTTTGCCTTAACAAGAAGCTGGACATTTTGGGAAGACTTTACTTGCTTGGATATATCTCAATGCATGTTAAACAAGACTATTTTGAGCGTGGCTGCAAAATATGTAGATTCAGACGTGTCTGGATGTTTAGTACAGTTTCTTGCTCTTGGGACAAAGGTGGAGTTTCACTTTAGCTTAATTCAGTTTGTTGGTATTCTTATTAGACATTCTGTTGAGTGGTATGTCTGTTCTTGACCTTATTGAGACCGTGTGTGCATTAGGCAAGTGGGTGGTGTGGAAAACATCTGAAGATGACTGCTATGTTAACTGAAGAATCTCAAGAAGAGCATTCAAATTTATTCTTTCAGGTATGTACTTATTTCTGCAGCGCCATTGGGTGTAGATTGTTCTGTTTAGGATAGAATTCTTAGGTTTTTCTCCATGATTAGCATGTGGTTCCCACTCTTGATCTGTGTTTTTTTAGCAAAGAGGTTTCCTGGAACGAGCTGGATTGGAGCCAACATGAACTTGATGGTCTTTGTTTATAGTTATAGAAACTAAAATGACACTGGCAGTCTTTAATTGTATGTTTTCTGAACTTTTAGAAACTAGTAGTGTGTTATTACTTAGTAAGGACAACTTTTTCAGAATACAATAATATTTGAACGCACTCAATCAGTTGCAGGCCTATGTGAATTTGTGAAAAAATGTTAGTTTTCTCAAGGCTTAACTATGCTATATCGTTAGCTATACATTGAATGAAAATCTTGCATATTAAGTTGTGCATATCCCCAATGGGAATTTGTAAAGAAGAAAGTGAGTTGTTCGCTATAATTTCTGTCTCCTTGCTAAAAGCTTTGGACAAATTATTTAACTTACATCAATCAACATCTTTTGAACTACTGGTTAGCAAAACAAAAAAGGTCATGAACTTATCTTGGGAGTTGCTGCAGAGCAGACAACCATAGAAGTGCATATTTAGTATGTGAGAAAATTACTTCTGCTGATCTGATGTGTCTAATAAGAAACTGGTCATAACTACTTCTTGAGTAATTCATATCGTTTTTAGGTGCTTAATTTGTGTTGTATTAGTTAACTTTCCTTTTGTGCAATATATTTACAAGTTCTCCAATGATGAACATCCTCTCTTCTTGAAAACAATATTGGGCATCTATCTTGCCATGAACAGAAATGGAGTTTATGCTTTTGTAAATTATGGGCCTTTTAAGCTGAAATGTGAAATTTTTAATAAGACCCCCGTGATTATTATCATATATTTTCTGAATAACATGTGGTAGCTTTTGCTTTTGTTTTTTGATGTGTTAAAGTTATCTTTTGCAGCTTCTTTTGGATTTATTTAGTCTCTCTGCTGCCAGTATGGTTGCTTTGAAAAGACACGCTGTTTTTGTTGACAATGCATCAGCAGCTGTTGTTGAGAGATTCATTTCGGAACAGCTAAATTTGATAAAAGACGTAGTATCAGAGATTAAGGTACTAGGTCGTTTATTTTCTTATGTGCCTTTGCATCATCGAACAGCTTATGACTTCATCAAGCTGCTTGCTTGAAACACCTGTTGCCCATAACCTCATTAACAATTTTTACATGCAACAATTGTACTTGCGGTGAAAGTCAATGGTAGATTATCTGTTTTCAGGCTTACAGGAAATCATAATATTTAACATCTTCAATGATTCTGTCTTTTAGCGAAGATCTTTAGGGAAATCCTAAAACCGTGATCCATATCAGAGAGTCCTTTTCATCTCCTTCCCACTTTAATTTTTGCTTCTGAGTAAATTCCATCATGCATGGCCTTTGTGACATCCATAGCTGTCTACAACAATGAAACATACTTGTACTCTGAACATTCGAGGCATTTAATTACATCTTTACGACCATAATGATCATACCATGGCTATCATCAGGTGGTCCATTTGAATTGCATTTTAGTTGAAATTTCGTTATCCTGTTAATGATACTAATTCATTGCTTAGAGGATTTAGTTAGTATCTCTTTCTAAGAATGTTCTGTTACCATTCTCAAGCAGAAGATCAACTCATTTGGCTCAGAAGCATTAAAGGCTGCACAGACTCTGATTGATACTGTAGTGAGACTATGCAAAGGATATTTTGATGCTGTGAATTGGGATCTTTGTGATGCAAACAATACAGATTCAGAGAGAGTCAATTTAATGAATCATGTTACGAACATAACAAAATGCACTACAGAGAAATTGTGTGAACTGGGGATCGTTGCAGCAAATGATGGTGGAAGTCTGGTAACCATTCTCAATGTGTCATGGAAAGGTGTGATTACCTTGCTTCAGCAAGGCAAGAGGGTGTTAAGAGAGATCTTAAGCGTGCAGGATATTATTCTAACCCTAATTTCACTGGTGAATGAACCTCTCAGGTGTGCAGCCGGGGCTTGGTCTTCTTTATTGAAGGAAACCATTTCTTTAACTGAAGCCAGAAGGACATTTCTTCCATCTAAGTTTTACCTTACCAATGCTATGAAAATCTCTTCCCTCTATCCATGCCAAGCATATTTGGTGTACAAGGAGGTGACCCTCTGTGTCATAATGATCTCATCCTTTAGAATTTCACTGAGCTGTGAAAAACTTTTGAACAAAGCTAGTGAAGTGCTGTCAGAACTTTTGGAGAAGACTTCAATAGATTTGCTGAATTCTTTACTCAATTCAGCTGAAGTGAAACAAGAGCTCAAGTTTGAACTTCTGGACTGGCTGTTCAGTGATGATTTCTGCTCAAACTCTATGCATGGAGATTCAAGTAGTTCTTATCACATGACTTCAATGGTTGAAATCTTTTCTGTGAGTTGTGAAGCTATGTCTGAAGCAAGATTATTGTTGCTTGGCAGGATTGCATTGTTTCATAATTTACTAAGATATTCTATGGATCTTGAAGATGACATAAAGATCAAGATCACTAGAAAACTCAGATGGTTTCTGGATATGTTAGTTGTTGAAGATGTATACTCCTTCGTTCTTGATTTGCAGATTCCTGTGCCATCTGGTTCTGGGAAAACACTTGAATTGATTTGGCAACCTATGTTTTCAGCTCTTTTGCATGCACTAAAAACCTTCATGATTGTGGTGTCTTCAAGTTTTGCCTGGGCAGAATTTGAGGCTTTCCTGCTTGAAAATCTTTTCCATCCACATTTTCTTTGCTGGGAGATTGTAATGGAACTTTGGTGCTTCTTAGTGCGTTATGCTGAAATGGGCGTGGTGAATGGCATCATTGATAAACTTTGCTCATTAATGAAGCTACTGGAATCTCCAGAATCAGTTCTTATTCCAGGTTCCCCTCTGAGGAAAGTGGCAAGGATAATCTGCTTGCTTGCTAAAAGTACACCTATGGCAGCAGACCATGTTTACAGCTCTGTTGTTGGTGACGGAAGATCTCAATTGTCATCAGTTCTGTATGCAGCCTTGCTCTTGGAAGGGTTCCCTCTAAATTCACTATCAGATAACATTAGAGGTACTGCAAAACAGAAGATCATTACTGACTACTTTGGCTTCATAGGGAGTTTTGATGACAAAGTGTTGACTAGTAGTTCTGGTGCATTTGGGATTCCAGTTCATGCTCTATCTGCTTCCTTGCAGGCACAGTGAGTAACCATTTTCTTTTATTTACATATAACATATAAGTTGTTCTGATAAAATGGAAAAGGAACTCTCTCATTTACATTTTGCAATCCTGACCAAACTACGAAGCTTATACAATGCCTCTAACATTTATAGCTCTCAAGTAGGTTTTCATATATAGGATTAAAATCAGAGCTTCACCATCCCCTTTTTGCTGTTGCAGCGCTTCTGTCACTCTTATGTGATGATTGATTCCTTCTTTTATTTTCAAACCATTTTATCTTATTCTTAACGTAGTCTTGCCAATGGTATCACCAAACTTTTCTGAATGATCCTCTAGTTTAAAATCATAAATACGTGAGAGAAACCCTAAACAGATTAATCCTTATCCCTATTTTTTTTATTAGCTAAAATAATGACTAAACTTTATGTTTTCTAGGCAGGTTAGCATATCTGATGTTGATGTGAAGACCCTAAAATTTTTGGTGGCTATAATTCGTAACTTCAGAAACCCTGTCGAGAAAATAATGAAGGAACACTGTCATAAGCTTTTAAGTGAAATGTTGGGAATTGTTTCAAATATGAAGCATCTATACAAATCTGATGAGATGGAGGGAGTCCTATTGGAGCTTCAAAACCTGTTTGTCTCAGGGCCTGCAGCATCAAATACCCAATTGTATCAATGCAAACCATATCTTGCTCTCTTTATGGGAGGACTTGGAGACATGGAGATGAGAGAGAGTGATAATTGTGCAAAAAGCTCTGCTGTGTGGGAGCTGTATCACATGCTATTCAGGGAGCGGCATTGGGCACTTGTCCATCTTGCAATTGCAGCATTTGGATATTTTGCTGCTCGTACTGCTTGCAATCAGCTATGGAGATTTGTGCCACAAAATGCATCGCTTTCTTATGATCTGATGTCAGGGAATGAAGCAAGCGAGGAGAGGTTTATGTCTGAGTTGAAGGCATTTCTGGATAAGGAAACAGCTCTTCTTACCACTACACATAGCATTGAGCAGCTTGAGTTGCTTGTGAAGGAAGGTATGATGCTGAAAGAAATGGTTCAGAAGATTTCAGGTATAGATGCTATGGAATGTCAAAGTATGGAGATTGATGTTGACAACGTATCAAACAAGAGAAGGAGACTCCCTGATGGAATCAGCAAGGGATTGGAATTACTACAGAATGGTCTGAAGGTTATTGGTGATAGTATTTCTCAGTGGCAGGAAAATCACTGTGAATCCTTCGAACTTCATGACAAGTTTTCGAGCCACCTTTCTCGCCTTGAAGATGTCGTTGCTCACTTGACAGGCTTGGCTGGTAAAGGTTAAGTTCCATTTTCTAGCTCTCTAGTGGAAAATTGTCTCCAGAGGACGAAGGACCAAATTACTGACTTCTAATTGTACACGTACTGCAGGAATGAATGTAAATAAAAGAATTAAGTACTGAGCAGGTATGTTTATTTGCCTCCTCTTCTCTGATTTTTTATAGTATAAGTTTAAATTTAACGTGCTATGAAAATGGCATCACTTCTCCCTCTCAAGTATAGCGTTTGAAAGAATTAACCCGTGTAGCGGACCCATAATCACAGTAATTAGAAACTCAAGTGCTATAAATTTAACCGAAACGAGTATTAATTCTTAATTATAGATTTGTCATTGCAATCATGTTTGCTTGAGGAAACCTGATGGACAAGAAATGAAGACTTCTTTATTTAGTTTTTTTTTTTTTTTACCTAGAACTGGATTTTTTAGGTTTCACTTTCTTATTATTAAGTTATTCCTTGATTAATTACTGGAGTTTTTTTTTACATGCAATAAATATGTCGGCAGCTTATGCTCTCCCATATGCTTGGAATATAGGCTGTCAGTAAATGCAATGTTTAATCTGGCTCACTAAACCTGTTCAACAAGATCTTATGGTTATAATGCTCAATCCTTTAGCGAATGAAAGTAAATTACATTTGGTTGCTAAAGGATTAAAAGAACAGCTTACCATTATCTATCTTTATCTTTATATATGTATGTATGTATGTATTATTTTTAATTAATAATATTATTAGTTAATGTAAATATTGTTAACATGTATTATGTGATTTAATATAATTAAAGGGAAAGACGGAAATCTTAATGAATTATATAAAAAAGCAAATCTATATATATAAATAAAACAAGAATGTAGTAATACAATGGGCCGTTAGCCCATTGTTTTTCATATTCTTGTAAAATCAAAGAGAATCAAGTTTGTCCTTCGCTAGTGACCTAGCTCATCCTACAACACTAGGCATGCTTTCATAGGTCAGTGGGCTTAGTCCTTGTTTCAGTACCGGGTTTCTGTGTCAATCTAATGGATATTTATGGCGCATTAGCATTTGCGAAGCCATGGACTAATCTAGGGGCAGTGGCGAAGCCGATTTATTTATTTATTTGGATGAAAGAAAGCAAATCCGTTTCAAGGGAAAAAAGAACCCGTAAAGGCTTCCTCTCGCGCAAACACAAAGGTGTTGTTAATTTTTGACTTGTTATTTCCATTACAAGTCATATTTTATTCAAACAAAAAAAATTATATTTTTCTACACTGATTCTATTTCCAATTATGCTTTTCAATTCAGTATAATTGAGTTGATTCATATATCAATCAAGGGTAATATATCTTTTTTTTTTTTAACTTCTGACTATTTTAAAAAAATTTAATTAATACCCTTTCCTTTATTTTTTTATTTTTTTCTTTACATGAGTTTTTTATTTAAGTTTTAATTAATATCCCTTGTTTAGTTCAATTTTTTTAAAATATATATATATATTTTAATTTCATGATGCTTCGAAGCTATTGTTGTAATTTATCTTTCTTGTATTTTATATAAAAAAATTATTTATTTTTAGCAACCAAAATTAACCTTTAAGAATAGATAAAAGTGTATAAAATAAAAAGACAATCAAGCTAAAATATTTGAAATTATTTACTCTTTGATTGTACTAAAAAAGAATAGCTTTCTACTTTAGTATTTAACTAATGATAAGGATTCTTTTATTTTTTTTTATCAGTTTATATTTATATATATATATATAATTTATTTTATTAAGCATAAATAATATCTGTTTGTTTCTTAATTTAAAAAAATCATGATACCCAAAAAATACATCCACAATAACAAAATTTTTTAAAAAAAAGATTAATTTAAAATCCTATCTAAAACAAAGCACAAATTTGAGAAGTTGTCGAAACTAAAGTAAATTAGGAAGTCCACGAGGTAAATTACATTTCATTTTAAGAATAGAGGAGCTACACGACCGAGCTTATGAAATTATTTTAACCGATACAAGATTAGGGCTCAGCTTGGAACCTTGACTCTGTAATTGCTGTGCCAAGGGCGCAGCCTAGATTATGTATATGCATTTTTTAATTGTACATTTTATATGTAAAGGAATAATAGTACTAGGCCAAGGAACATATAGACATGTACCAACAAATAAATAAATAAATAAATGTTATTTAACCTTAACACCAGTCATTATCATGGTATTGCATACTTTTTTAAATTATAGAAAAGTTTATAGATACCAAAAAAAATATGTATTAAAAAAGGTAAACAAATCTCTATTCTGATACGAAGAGATTTCGTCGATAATCAGGCTTTCCAAATACATATAAACTATACCAACGGTTTTCAACTTTAAATGGTAATCTCTTGAATCAGGAGGGAGGTGGATTGGAGTCAAGTCCTACCCTTATCATCGATTTAACAAATCTATCTGCCAGCCTATATTCAGTCTTCGAGATTTTCATCTCACAAGTCTCAAAAATGAAGGTTCTCACTAACATTTTTCTTCTAGTTAGCCTGGCCATAGGCATCATTTTCATGTCAATATATCAACCAGAATATTTCTATGGACTAGAGTACGATGTTCGTGTCATCAATGGGTTTAGAAACAACTCATCACTGCCACTGGTCATATGGTGCTCATCAAACAATGATGATCTCGGCGGACGTGCCCTCCAGGAAGGTGATGATTTCAGTTGGAGCCTGAAGACCAACTTCTGGGGCACTACTCATTTCTTGTGCACCATGAAGTGGGATGCAATGAGGAGGAAATTTGATGCCTTTAAGGTTCCAAGGGATCTTCAGCGTTGCAGCCTTTTCAGGAAGTGCTCCTGGTCGGTGAGAGAGGATGGGTTCTATTTCAGCAATGATGAAGTAAACTGGAAGAAAGACTTCTCATGGTTATAATTATATGTTTTCATTTTCTGGGCAACATGGCTTCTTTGCTGTTGCTAAAATCATTAATTATGTACTTTCGAGGATTTGCAAATCTAAAGATGCAATAGTTATCAGCATTTGGCAATATATATGTTAGCAATATTGCTGTAGTCATGTTTATTGCAGGAGAGTATTATTAATTAATTAATTAATTAATAGAAGTTCTCAACTTTGTTTTTCAATAATTAAATTAGTGTTCGCCTGAATAACAAGTTTTTCTTCGATCACTTGCACCCACGAGTTTTTCTTCTATATGAAACAATTAGATTTTGTTTGGAACGAATTTTTAAAAGTTTAATTTTTTTATGTTTTTTTATTATATATTGATATCAAAAATATTTTTTCAAAAAATAAAAAATATATTATTTTAATATATTTCTAAATAAAAAATATTTTAAAAAATAATTATCATCACATTTTTAAACATCTTCTTATGTGTTTGGAATCAAGATATAAAATAGATTTTTCCTTTAAAATGCTTTAATATTTTTTTTATGATATAAACATATGAAAATAAAAAAAACTATAAAAATATGAATTTATTTTTTAAAATTAAAAATATTTTTAAAAAACACATAAATATAACACTCTCGTACGCACCGGAATGGCGTATCGTTTTTGTAATCTCTATAAACACAAGACAAAAGCACATCTCCTGCAAAATACAGTAACCGGACTAAATTGATATTTCATTTTATTAATAACCACTGTACTTATAAATAAATATCAAGGATACCAGTAATGGAGTTTTTTTTTTTTTCCTCTCTCTCCTTTGACGGTACATAAAAGGAACTTAATGCAAAAGAAGGACACTGTTTTTCATCTATCAACCTGTAAAGAGCATACTGTGTTGAGAATGATGATATAAATAAAAGAATCTAATTTCAATTCGGATAAGTTCTTTTTTGGTTTAATTTTTAGAGAATTGTATGAAATATAATAACTAGGAAATTCTTAGTCCCTGAAATGTCTTCGTACATGAATAAATATATTAATTATGATATGATAACAATCAATGTATTTATGAATTTTCATTAACCATGAATATTCACAAATTATGAGTAATTAATATTTTGATTCTCAAAACAACCCTGTAAATAGAAATCTTGGTTGTCTAGAGAGACATTCGGAAATTTCTTGAATTCTTGTTGGACGTTATATATAAGAAAATATGGAAATTTCAATTACTAATAAAGAAAGAAAATATATAAAAGAAAATTATTGCTGGACTTTATAACTTTCTATAGTTGCAAGTTTTTCAATATTATATATGCTTCTCTACGTACAGAAGATATCTACTGCATATATTTTGATAAATGATAGCTTTACACTGTCGAAAGAAATTTGCTTTCTCTTAATACATCATGGCCGCTGATTGGATCCACTCTCTTCTCTTCTTCAGCTTTGCACTCTGTGTTTTGAGTGCGAGACCAAATGAAGATCAGCCCGAGCAGAATCTACCAACTGTTCAAATCATCAATTCTTTGCCACCGAACTCACCACCACTGAATGTCAGCTGTTCTTCCACGCACTTCAAATTGGGTGCGCGCTCATTCTCTGTGGGTGAAGCCTACGAATTTAAAGTAAAGGAAAAGGATATATATTTCTGCGCAGCTCAATGGGAAAGATATTTTGAATCGTGGCATGGTTTTGAACCACATAGAGATAAGAATCATGGAACTGTGTATTGGTTGGTGAAGAAAGATGGGTTCTATCGTAGCTGGGATAAAGCCAGTTGGGTGCTGGAAGATCCATGGGAAACTGAGTGATTTCTTATGTTCGTGTTTGCCGTATTGTCGGAGCAAGTGCATTAATCTAGCACATACAATTCTATCTAACAACAATAATAATAAATTTATAGTTATTGCCACTTGTATTATTTGACGTAACCGTACTGCACTGTGCATAGTATTTCGAATTCATTTTGAATGCAAGATAAGAAGACACTGTCATTATGGATTTGTTTTTTAAATATCATGAATTCTTTTAACTAATTAATAAATGGAAAGATATGTTTGTGTTTAATATAATAAATTAAAAAATTGTATTACTTGATAAGTTAATTTTGAATGATAATTAAAGATAAGAGTAAAAAGTTAATTTTCTCAAGTAAATAGTAAAAGATAAATATAAATGCAAATATTTTACATATTATTTTTGTTCTCAACTATAATAAATTAAAACATCTTTTTTATTTTTTATTTTTTATTTTTTTAATCTATCTTGGTTGCTAAATACATATTATTTTTGTTCTTATAAATGCATAATACAAATATAACTCCTCAATTTTAAATTTAGCAGGAGGAGAAATTATGTATAAATTACAATAAGATAAACTTTTGGAGGTGCTACCCAAAAATTTTATTGCTATTTTAAAAAATAGTTAAACTAAATAATCTAAAAAGTTAGAGAGAAGATATCAATTAAAAATCAAATTAAAAAACAAAAGTAGAAAAAACGAGGGTTTGTTGGGCATATAAGATATTCTTTTTTTTAAGAAAAAATAAACAAGTGGCTTTTTATAAAAAAAATTAATCAAGCAATATGCCATTCATAGTTATATTTTTAATCTGAATTAAAAAAAATTAATTTTTATTTATTTTTATTTGAAAACACTTCAAAAACATTGTTTAAACCTTGATAAGTCTTTTTTAACCCCAAAACGTCTTTTAATTATTTTAGAAACAAATAACTCAATCAAATCAAAAAACAATTATGAAGCTTGATCTTCTTTTTTTCAAGTATATCCAAATATCATAACCATCACTTTCACTGAACTACTATCTCCAATGCAAATCAATTAGCACTAAAATCAAGCTTTCTATAGTTAAAATATGGCTAGACTGACCCTTCCTCTATCCTCTCCCCTTTTCAATGATGTTTTCTCTTTTATCTTTCATGACCCAAGAAATAATGCCTTGGTAACCAAGAAACGAAAGGGATATTAAAAGGTGTGTTCATGGCTGCTCGTTTCCTACTCTCACATGTTGGAATTGCAGTTCTAAAATTTAATCATGAATCTCTTTAACGTGTTAACTAGCATGCACAGGGTCAATAAATTGAATTAACAGTAGCGTCTCCTTTTAAAAAACAAAATCAATCCGGACCTTTCTTTTATATATAAAATAAACTTATATTAACAATAAAAAAATAAAATAAAAAATAAACTTATATGATAAAAATAAAATAAAATTATATTAACAGTTCACTTGACTGGATTTTGATCGAAATTTATTTGGTAATATAGTTATAATTATTTTTTTATATTAAAATATATATCAATAATTTTTTATTTTTTAAAAATTATTTTTAACATTAGCACATCAAAATATTTTTAAAACATAAAAATAAATAGTGCGAAAACTTTAATAATAATTAAGAAGAAATTTTATGATATTAATATAATAATCAATTGATATTTCATTACTATCTTTTAGTTTTTTGAAAGTGGATTTTTGGAATAATTAATAAAATATTCTCTCTTTTTTTCTTATTTCCTAATCTTTTCGATTTATAGGTGTAATATTAATTATTCCAAAAACCTATCTTCATTTGGTTCAAATATTGTACTTTACCAAATATTATTTTTTTCAAATATATAACTTATCAAACAAGGAAATTGATTTATGTGATTAACATACTTTTTAGTTATTATTACTTATAATTAATATTAAGGTCATTATATTATAAGACAATACTACAATTTCAGCGATAATATATGATTGACAGTATAAGATCTTGGGGACCCAAAAAACTTGGTATCACGATTCATTAAAATCTGCCATATGATCCACCGACTTAATGCTAAGTATGTCAAACAAATTACATAACTTTAACTCCGCATATTGGATGACTTTTCTTGAGCAACCAACCCATCCATGCTAAATTGAGCCCATCCTCAACTCCGAAGGATCATGATTGCATATGCCTCCCTTAATTTCCACTGCTTAGCAACCCACCTCCCCAACAGCCCGTGGATATTTAATTGATGTTTTTTTAGATTAATATAGATATTCGATCAATTATGTATATTATAATTAATTTTATAGATTTTAAAATTAATAATTATGTAAATTTTCAATAATCATGATTTACTAAGTATTTAAACTTAAAATTATAAAAATAATAAACTTTGATTTTAAGTTTTTATTACTTGAACATCATTTTAGATGGTTTTTTAATTGGTGTTCTTCGTCCCATGAGAGATCACTCGACTTGTTCTTCGTTGGTGTTGGCCCGTTAGGTATAACTATTTAGACTGTCATCATGGAATCATGGTCACGGTCCCTTTATCCATGAACACTTGAGTGATTCGAACCGCATGCCGGGAAAGTTTTGTCTGGGAGCATTAATATTTAATTATATAAGAATTATGATTTCAAAACGGTACTTATCCTTTACTCAACAACATACAGAGCCGCGCAAAAAGAAAAGGAAATGTCTCTTTCCTTCCTTGATTCCCTTTTCATGTTGGGTGTTTTATAAAAAGAAATGGCGAAACTCGGTCTTTGTGTTCTCTTGGCTCACTTCAACAATGCAGAGTATAAAAAAGATATACAATATATAGAAATATGTTTGATTAGGAAGACGAGAAATGGAAACAAAATAAATATATTTTATGATGATATTTGAATGGATTTCTACTTTTTTTGAAAGAAATAAAAGATACGAAAGAAACATGTTTTCTTTATCTATATTTGTCTATCTCGATTTAATAACTAAATCTTTATATATACTCTACAAAAAAGAAATTATTGCTAAGTTTCTAATTCCCTCAACTTTTTTATTCTAGTGGAAACAATCATTCATACATTTTTTTGAACTCACTATTTAAATAAACTCAGTTAAAACTTCAAAATTAATTCCAATATTTCAAAGTTCTTATAAAAAGGATAGCAGACTAATCAGGCAGAGAGCACCACTCCTAACAAAATGACTTATTGGATCAACTTTCTTCTCTTCCTTGTTCTCCAACTGTGCTTTTTGAGTGCTGCAACAACAAATGAGCATGATGACCATCCTTTACCCACTGTTCACGTTATCAATGCCTTGCCTAAGAGCTCAAAAGCAATGAATGTCAGGTGTTCATCCAACAATATTGATATCGGAGAGCAGTCACTTGTCAATGGTGAAGTCTACAAATGGAGGGTGTCACAGAGGAAGCTACACTACTGTGTAGCTATCTGGGAAAGATTTTTTGCATCCTGGCATGCATTTCAACCTCGTAGAGATGGGGATCATGAAACTCTGTTTTGGATGGTGGAAGAAGATGGGTTCTTTATTAGCTGGGATAAAGCCAACTGGGTGAGAAAATACAGATGGGAAACTGAGTGATTTTTAGTTTCCACTCTCGTACCGAATGCATTTATATCCATAGATTACTTACCTTATTGTCGTTCAATTGGTTTGGAAAATAAGCGTGTACGTACAATATTATGAATATAATATTTGTATCAGAGAGTTCAGGTTGTCAATGTGATTGCAGTTTCATATCAAATGGATGGTTTTTAATTTTCTTTTTTATTGATTAATAATTAATATCTAATTCATAGCAAAACATTTCATATTAATCAAACTCAAGCTTGAACTCATGAATCCAAAAGACCCGTAACTCAATCTACAAAACTATTTTGGATTTGAAACTTTAGTTATTCCAATGTTTTTTGGGAATTATTTTTTATTAATCTTTAATTAGTTTTTTAAAATATATTTATATTTCTTGTTAAAAAACTCAAACATGGTTTTAACGCAAAATATAAGTGTATCACATTGGATTTAGACTTAAAAATATCTTGTTACATTCAAATTGCCCATTTCTCCATTGAAGTTGGTTTACCAAGTCCACCTCTTGAATCTGGCTACAGGCATGCCCATATAAGAAATTTGGATAGCAATGTCTAAAGAATCGCTTCTCGCATCCATATATGAAGGGACATTTTAGTAAGCTTTCACCATAGCAACCAACACCATCAGAAAGTTATGTTAACCTCGTAAATTATAATCAGAGGAGATAGAGGGTAACAGTAGCTATAATTCAGACTTTTCAGCTATATATAGCTTATAAATTAAAATTACTGGCAGGAGAAATAACTGGAACTGGTATCCAGGGAGTACTCATGAAACTTTATCACATCAAGATCTGTAAAATACATGTATTGGGTGGAGGGGTGTTGGGGGGTTGGTACTTCTATCTGTACAAAAGGTCGAGCCTATACTGATTGCAAGACAAAATGCAGATTTTGAGAGTAACATCAATTACCCTCATGAGCCATAACGGAAAAGTTAAGGATCTTTTCTGATAAAAAAATGTACATGATGTAATCACTTGCTGTTGCAAATCATACCAGGAAGAACCAGCACCAAAAAACCATATCAGTTAATAAAATCTGGGAAATGGTCACCTATTTTCGTGAAATATCATCTTTCCACGGAAAATCATAAGTCGAAGACAGAGTCAAATTACCTTCTCTCTCGTTAGACTCAATAAGCATCAACACAACTTCCCGCATTGATGGCCGATCAAAAGGTGACATACTCGTGCAAAGCAGAGCAATTTTCAATGCACTAATCATGTGAGCAACAGTGCTTTGGTCTTCAAGGTCCAATCGATCATCTAGTATCCCGGGTGTCAATGAATGGTCCCGAACATAATGTCTTGCCCATGTCACAAGATCACCTCCTTGATCTAGTGGCTGTACAGGAGTTTTTCCAGTTAGCAACTCCAATAGAACAACTCCATAGCTATAGATGTCACATTTTTCAGTAACTTTCATTGTGTACGCATATTCTGCAGTGAATAAGAGGCAAGCCACGAATAAATTAGAAGCTTATAATCTCTTCTCTAACATCCATTGAGTTTGACTTTGCTAAGCAGATGGTGTGTGAACGTTAAGAACATATTATAACAGAAATGAAAGTTTTCTTCTCCGATAAACAAAGTTGACATCTACTACTTTTTTCATTTAGTTAAACGATCTCCCATGTTCAAAGTGGCCAAGTGCAGCAAGGCATAAAGTAGAGCAGTATATATCAGCAGCAGAGATATATCAAGAAAATAAATAAGTGATACAACCTTAGAAAGAAATAAAATCATCATTAACAAAAGAAATATATTTTTATTAAATCTGAATTGAGGAAGGGCTCACCAGGTGCAATATACCCATATGATCCTGCGACTGCTGACATGGATTTGGACTGGGGCATGTCAATCACTTTTGCCAAACCAAAATCACCAACATGGGCTTCAAAGTTATCATCTAGTAGAATATTATTTGACTTTATGTCACGGTGAATAATAATTGGTTTGCAGTCATGATGTAAATAAGCAAGACCTTCAGCAGCTCCAAGAGCAACCATGAATCGAGTTGACCATTCCAAGCTACAAGAGGGCCCATGAAGCAGTTCACCCAAGCTCCCCCTAGCCAAGTACTCATAAAGAAGCAGATTGGAACCTTCATGATAGCAGAAGCCATAAAGTTTCACAATATTTCGGTGCCTAATCTTTCCGAGCGTCAGAATCTCAGCCTGAAAACTGTTCTCAATGTTACTCCCCTCCCTATCAGAAGCAAGCTTTTTCACAGCAATGATTTTCCCAGAACGCATTACTGCCTTATAGACCGTTCCACAAGCTCCCCTTCCAACAACATAACTGTCATGAAAATTGTTGGTGGCTTGAACCAGATCTTGGAAAGTGATTCCGTCCTTTAGAGGGAAGTAGATATCTGATTCTGGAGATGGATTCTCTTTATCATGTACCGAAGAGGCTGTCGCAGTGGGATGTCTCATTAAATATAGTATCACTATAATCAGAATGAGAGAAACACCACCAACAACGGCTGCAACAATTGTGATGATCCTACCTCGAGCATCCATATTTTTCTGAGGAACAGAACCAGAAGACGTATCTCCACCGCAGTAGCCAAGAGGCCCACCACAAAGCCCTTTGTTTCCAAGAAAGCTGCTGATGGCCATGTTCTGAAATAGTGATACGGAAGGCAAAGACCCAGTGAGGTCATTGTACGAGAAATTGCATCCCAGTAAACTTGACAGATTTTCAAATGTTTTGGGAATCTCACCGGTCAAATGATTGTTATTGAGCAGGAGGAATTCCAGTAAATTAAGATTGCCAAGCTCTGGTGGTATGCTGCCAGTAAGACTATTATAACTGAGATTCATTGCAATCTGCAAGCTTGAAAGCAAGCCCAATGAGGGAGGAATTTGACCAGAAAATGAGTTGCCACCGATCTGCAATTCAGTCAAACGGGAGAGATTTCCTAATGCCAGGGGTATATTTCCAGAGAATTTATTTTCTGAAAGCCTAAGAAGCTCCAATTGAAGAAGAGTTCCGAGCTCATCTGGTAAAGCATCAGAAAAGCTGTTGTGGCTGAGATCGAGTCGTTGAAGCATCTTGCAGTTAACAATTTCAGGTGGAATCTTTCCAGTGAGCAAATTTGATGATGCATTAAAAGTCACAAGTTGAGACAGATTACCTAATTCCTTTGGCAACTCTGAAGTAAAGTAATTGTTTGCAATATGAAGTCTTTGCAACCTTCGGCAGTTCCCAATCTCTGGTGGAAGTGGACCAGTGAACATGTTCTGGTTCAGTTCAATAGCAGAAAGGTTCACCAATTTGCACAACTCTGAAGGAAAACCACCTGTTAACTTATTTCCAACAAGACGAAGTTGTACCAATGTTTGGCAGTTCAGAACCCCAGTCGGGATATTTCCATAAAGCCTGTTAGAATCCAGATTCAGTAAAATCAGATTAGAATGACGGCAAAGATGAGGAGGTATTCTTCCAGTCAGATCATTATCTGAAAAATCAACCACCCAGAGTTGGCTATAAAGTCCAAGCCCCTGAGGAATGCCACCACTCAGAGAGTTGTTAAAAAGCTGTAACTGAAGCATTTCAGTCAAATATTGAAACCCAAAAGGAATAGGACCAGTGAGGTGATTAATTGAGAGGTCAAGCTTAGTCAGGTTTCCCAAGATACTAAGCTCATTTGGTATGACACCAGTAAGTTGGTTCTGGAAGAGGTACAAAAGTCGTAGACCCTTTATCTTACTGAACTCAATTGGGATCTTGCCAGTCAAAAAATTCTCTGAGAAATCAATTTCTGTTGCCATTGAAAGATTCCCAATTTCTCTTGGAATAGTTCCATTCAATCCATTCCGATAGAGGTACAGCTTCTTCAGAAACTTCAGGTTCCCAATTTCCATTGGTATTGGTCCATCAAGGGCATTTGCATATAGAGCAAGTGTCTCAAGGTTTGTACAGTTCCCAAGCTCTTTTGGTATTAACCCCGAGATCTGGTTCTCCCATAAAATCAATTCGGTTAAGTTCCCGAGCATCCCAAGCTCCTTTGGCAGCTCCCCTCCAATTTTATTTTGGGCAAGACCAAGCATTTTCAAGCTTTGACAACCACTTATTTCAGCAGGAATACTACCAGAAATTTGATTCTGCCCTGCACGGATTGTTTTCAAATTCTTAAGATTCCTTATAGAACGAGGCAACGGGCCAGTCAGCTTGTTGGTATAAGCCACAAACTCAACCAATGAAGACAATCCGCCTAACTCCTCTGGAACTGAACCAGATATCTGGTTGTTGCATATATTCAAACGTTCAAGAAAAGACAATCTACCCAGTTCAGCAGGAATTTCCCCACTCAACTGATTGTTATTCAAAAAAAAGTATTTCAACAGGGAACAATTTCCGATCGCTTTGGGTATATCTCCGGTGATTTCATTGTAAGAAAGATCAAAATATCTTAGGTTGACCAAACCACCAATACTGTGGCTCAGCGTCCCAGAAAGATTCATTGAGCTCAAACCAAGAGACCAGACCACAGGTTCATAATCTGAAGTGCACCTCACGCCAGTCCAGCTGCATGGTGTCTGATCAGTGGAATTCCAATTCTGCAGATGATTGAACTCGTCATGGAGGGCATTCTTCAGCTCTAGGAGGTGATGCCCTTCAGAATTCAACCCCTCTGTGGTAAATATCAATAGGAAGGTAACAAGCAAAATTCCAGCAAGCCCCAATTCAAATACTGCACTTGATCTGAAATATGCTGACATATTGGTATCCCTCCACCTTACTGAAATTTCAGAATAATACCATCATTTAAACACCTGCATATCACGGGATACTTTAGAAATTTGGATCACAATTGTGAATTGTCAAAGAACCAAATCTATGACAAACATCAACCAAATAGTGCAACATTTAACAACTGGAAGAAGAATGGGAACTCTAAAACGATTGTGGTATTTTTTTTATAATGAGAAATTGTTTAACAAAACATTCTCCTGTTAAAAGGAACTCAACTGTAAGTATGATAGAGAAAAGTAATTACTACTATAAAGAACACCAATCGTTTCAGTATTCAAAGAATTCAAGAGCTATGATACGTCACAAACTAAATATGAATTTGGTTTGTTGAATCTCTTAATGTGGAATTTTAGTTTGTAGGAATTTTTAGGGCCTGGAAATTCAATTATATACAATTCATAGAAATCCTAGTCCCGGGACAGACATTGGAGCAACAGTACTCATCTAGAAGAAACAAGAAACAAGGCAACGACTCTAAATATGAGAAGCCAAGTTACCAAAGAGATAATTTCTGCAGGAATTCACATATCAGACAACCAGAGACGCCAATTTAAGCAAGCAAATCAACACACAGAATAAGCTAACAATTGAAGAACGAGAGATATACCTGTTAAAGCCAGATAACCAATCACTCGTCAAAGAAGAGATAGTAAGGCAACAACTGCACCAGTTCCCCGTAACTCCTCGAGACCATAAGGCTAAAAAAACCATGGAATTCATGAATCAATAGAGAAAACTGCAGCCAACCCAGTTCAGCTTTCAGCATAAATGGTGGGGATCTTAGGATCAAAAGGCCTAGGATTTTGTAGCAAGAAAGACATCTTTTTTTCTTCCTTCCCCCACTCTTTTTCTTATTTGCTTTTCAAAAAAATAAACAAGCAAAAGGAAAAGGAAGAGATCTTTTATGGTTTTCTAATAAGATATTGAAACAAAAACAGTGAAAATTGTGTAGTCTTTATGTGAATTAAAAAGGGTCGGGCCCGAGCTACGAATTCAAACTCTAATGGCTGACAAGGCAAGCCCTCATTTCATCTCTCTCTCTCTCTCTAACCTGTATATGGATGCAAAGTTTGTGCCATTCACACTCATTCACTCTCTCTGTCAATATATGTAAGTAATGGGTGAGTGTGCTTGGCGTTATCGTTAGCTTCTCTCTCTGGGAAATGGAGGTGGAGGTGGAGTTGAGGTGGGCTGGGTAGCTTCTCTCTCTTTTTTAGTGCCTTCAACTGTTACTGACTTTTTGTAAGGCAACAAAAGTTTAAAGTTTTCTTGTCCAAATCCAAAAAAAAAAGAGGACTTTTTCTCGACCAGGGGAGGTTGGTGCTGCGGACTCCAAATTCCACATTCTAATTCGTAAAAACTGAAAAAGAAAATTGTGAAAACCGTGATTAGTAACCATTTTCGTAATACAGGTTTTTATTTGAATAAAGATATGCATCTTTTATAAGAAAAATAAATGAAATTTTATTTATTTATTTAGGTTTATAAAATATATTTTTTAAAAAGTCAAATTAAAAAAAAAGTGTAGGGGGATGGATGGCAAGGAAAAGAACTTTGTCCATCCAACAATTCCAAAGCTTGATAGACTGAACAACCACTTGTGCATGCTCGCGAAGAATTTTTTGTGCTTGAATGAATATTGGAGCTTGATAGAAGAAGGGATCTCCACAGTAGCAGCAGGAGCAAAACTCAGAGAAGGACAAAAGAAGGTTATTGAAGATGCCAAACCAAAGGACTTGAAGGCCAAGAATTTTAGAGATGGTGCATTGTCATATGCAGGAGCAAGTGGCTGATACAATGACTAAACCTTTAAAGCTTGAAATTTTCCTGAAAATATGCGATCTACTGGGTGATTGTTTGGATTCTGGAGTTAACTCACTATTAAAGCATTCAGTTTAATAAATAATGTTAAAGTATTGTTTAATTTGTTGCCGATTTATTTGCATTTCTTATTGATAAGGAACGTTATGTTTAGCTTGACCTTTTCTTTAGTTATAAACCTTAGGATTGTTAAATATCAATCATTTTTAATTTTGTTTTGAGTTATCTTTGTGAGGCTATTTGTAAACTATGAGATGTTTTATTTGTAAGCCATGAGATGCTCCTGTTTCTTGCTTTCTTCAATACACAGATTTATTATCACCCTTGAATTTATTTTGAAGATAAAGAAAAGAATTATTTCATTTTGGATTGACACTTCATGGATAAATGGATAAAAAGATATTTTAAGAAATTACTCTTGAAAATGGTAGACGCTTACTCCTTCGGATCCATTAATGATTCAGGATTAAGTTTTAGTTTTAATTCACAGAGCATGATGAAGTTTAAAAAATTCAAATAGTTTAAAAATAAGAATTTTAGATCTTGTAATTGGTTAATTATTTAGTTATAATAAATTTATTTATTTTTTATATTTTTTTAATTAATGATAGCTTATATTTGATGTTTGATAGGATAATATAACATGTAGATAATACCTATAAAAAATTATTTTTAATAGATATGAAGACACTTCAATACTGAAACAAGTATTTTTTTTAAAAATAAAATATAATAATATTTTAAAGATATACTTTGAAAATATATATGTATTAGAAAATGAAGATTGTGAACTTTTATAAATTTATATCTTGTCGGAGATAAAAAATTAGAATGTATTTTTATATTTATGATATTTTAAGTTATATTGTGAATTATATTCCACTTATTTTACCTCGTAAAAAAATAAAAATATAACAAGAAGTATTCTAATGGTATTGATAAAGTATAAACTTGTTTAATTAAATTTATTTGTAGGGAAGTAAATCTCGTGAGATTTAATATAAAAATCTTTTGAATAAATGATGTTAAAATTAAATATTGAATTCATAAGTATAGCAAATTTAACCAATGACAAAACATTTTGGGCTCAAAACTTTTAAGAAATATGCGCAAAGCCACCTCATTGACCTAATAATACATCATGCTAAGCTATTAGGCTTGACAATACCCGTTAGACTGAGGTGACATTTTATATCATTTATCAAATCCAAGTATTAGCTGCACTTTGTAACTTTTAGTTCTGAATAGTATCAAACCCAAATAATCTTTGGATTTAGTAATGGTTGGACTCAATACATTTACAATTTAGTACCCTATTAAATCTAATAATAGCTGACTCTAACTATTGCTAGACTCCAACATATTTTCACTGTAACTATAAATTTTTTATTACCTGAACTTTTTTATTTTTTATTTTTCTTGATTTGGTATTTACCGAGAAAAATTTATAAAGACGTGCCTACAAAATCTTGGCCCATATTAGGTAATATACGTTTGATAACTCTTATCCATAAAAATCCTCCTAGCAATTCTTCCTAGAAAAAAAATCAACTGGGCTGGTTTATAAATTATATTTTACAATCAATAATCATGTCATGAAAAAAAAGAAAAAAAAACCCTCTCCAGATACGCGTGTGAAAACTAAGATCATGCTCGTACATTAAATGGATCAAGATAGAGCACGTCTAGAATGATGGGACTTGAGGGGCCCTCCAGAATTGTACAAGTAATATAGTGATTTTTTAAAATATATTTTACTTAAAAATATATTAAAATAATAATTTTATTTTTTAAAAAACTATTTTTAAAATTAACATATTAAAAAATAAAAAAAATAATTTTTTTAAATTTTAAATCATAAAAATAAACAATATCTAATGTCCCATCAAACTCTTGGCAAGGAGTGGGGACCCACAAAATGGCCGAGACAGTTTCAGTAACTGTCCAACCATCATGCCGTGCATCCATATGAGACGATCCAGTTTTGTGGGTTCTTGTCTGACAAGTAATCATGCAATCTAGAGAGGATAATCTGTGGGTCCTGAAATAACTATGGATTTGCTTGTTGACTCCCATGCATTTTTCACTGTGCGTTCGGCTCTTCTCCACTGGCATAAACCCTAATCTGTTCGAGACCTCTTGAGCGTTAGGAAGACAAGGAAGAAATGGCAGTCATGGTTCTGGTGCAGAAATTCTACATGATTCGGCAGGATGAGCCTTCTTTCTTTGATTTTGCATGCTGATTAATCACTTGAAGTCGGTGTTGACCCGCGTTTTGAAGATATTCAGACATGCTGCATTATTCATTTGTTTGCAAAGGTCTTAGCGTGATCCGTGAGACTAAAATTGATGATGTTTCGGATTTTATTATATGAAATATAAAGGAAGAAAGGTGTCATCTATTAGCTGAACTTGAATTAGTGGATGCCTAATCGGTGTTTTTTTATCTTGTCCTTTTTGATAGATAATTGGCTCTTCTCTATCCAAACACTAATGTTTGCTTTTGCGTTTGAATTCATCTTAAAAAGGTGTTTATTTTAAGAAAAAATCAACTTAATATTTTTAAAAAATGTTTTATGATAATTTGAATTTGTTGGTGTTGAATATATAAAAAACAATTAAAAATCATCTTAACATATTTATAAATAAAAAACAATTACTAGTTCGAAATCAAATTCTCTTCTTCACTACCTTTAATGACATGTTTTTCACTTTGATCTTGATTTGTTGTGCTTGGAAAAGTAAAAGTAAATTCTAGATATTAATTATTTTTGTTTGAACCGGAGAGGTAAGAGAAAAGAAGCAAGCAATTAATTGGATGTTTTTGAAAACGCGTGATTTCACTTTCTTTTAAAAATAATTATTTTGATGTATTTTTAAATAAAAATATTTAAAATCATAATTATTATCACAATTTTCCTGTCTATAAATTGCTTCTAGGCTTGTAATGGGCGTGAGAGTCTTGTAATATTTTCAAATTAATTTACATGTTGATCTAGTTCTCATATATAATTAAGATAGAAGGAAAAATTAATAGCACTCGACTAACATATATTTTTGTTTTTACTGTTCATATATCCAAATTAAATTAATTTTCAATAAAACTATATCTCTCACTTGTAACCTATTAATTATCTAAGCGCGTTTGCTGAGGAGTTCCAGTGTTCTTTACTGATGTTCATCAATAATTAACGCACAATATTCTACTAATCAAATCATACTGCGTGCAAAATTGAGAAAATGCGCATGCCACCATAATTGATCTCATGACTTAGCCCTAGTTAAGTTATTGCAGCGTAGATTGTAAATTATCTATGCCCTTTCCAGGATTTCACGTCCCTAATATGGGTCATGGTCCTTTTTAGTTGGCAAATATTTTACGGTAGAGATTATTTTAAAAAAATTTATTGTTTTAACAAATAAAAAAATAAACAGACTCTTCATACACTCCAAGCCTCAGCCTCGATTCATACAAAGAGTCAAGTATTTATCTCAGGATGGGTCCGGGTTAATGGTTTGCCTTTACCCAAAAGCTTCCTCTCGGATTTTATACAGATTGAACATCATTTCCTGACAAAAACGAGGAAAAAAGAAAAGGATTCCTTTACGTCTTTGAATTCATTGATCGTCTTTACACAAATAAATAATCATTTTCTATCTTTTCATTACACGTAATTAACTCACTCCCTTTTAATCTTCTTTTTTTATTATTATGTTTAATGTGCTGGACTTGGTTTTGTCCATTAAAAAACAACTTTGAATGATTTCAATATTTTTTCCTTTTGTTTTCTTTTTATTGTTCATTGAAAAGTTCATTGAGTTTTAAACTAGACAATAAAAGAGTTATTTATCATTATCATCTAATAATAATTAAACTTGAATCCTATCATTGGAATTATTCTTCTTAGTTAAAAGTAGCTTTTTTCATGGGTATGTTTGGGAGTAGGTATCCTTTGTTTTTAAGTCTTTTTTAAGAATATATTTCCCACCTAATAAATTAATGTTTTTTTTTATAATTTTAATATGTTGATATTAAAAATAAAAAATTATTTTAATATATTTTTAAATAAAAAATATTTTAAAAAAATATCCTGTGTGAATACATTTTAAAAAAAAACATCTTTTACATAAAAATACATTTTTAAATAAAAAATATTTTTAAAAAACATCTTTTACATAAAAATACATTTTTTTTAAGCATTAAGTGAATCAAACTGGTCTTTTTAAGAATGCAAAAGTCCACATTCCCAAATAAAAACATCATTGTGTTTTGTTTTTTTTTTTTTTGGACTGGCTGTGGTGAAGTATAGTTTGATATTACCATAATAATAATTTTTTTAAAAAAAAAATTATTTAAAAGTATTAGAATAATTTTTTAAAAAATTATTTCTAACAAAAATAAATCATAAAAAAATTAAAATAAAAAAAATAAACACAATTATAGTTATTTTAATCGACTCCCGTTTTTTTGTTTACTTTGGGTGTCTGGTAGATCTGCATAGTGCATACCAAGGGACTTGACTCCACCGTCAACACGCGCAAAACTTCAGCAACTTTTGTCTTCGTCTTCTTCTCTTAATTGTTTTATCTCTTTATCACCAAATCCTAGTTGGCATCACGATCAAAGCATCATGCATGTTACGCTCCCTCCCGTGAACCTTGATCCATGCAGATCGGGATGAATACCATGAAGTCATGAACCATGTTTTTAATAAAAGGGCTCTTACTTTTTTCTTTTTTTTTTATTTATTTATTTTGGAGCATCGGTCTCTTGCTTCCTTGTGTTATAGAAAACCTTCAACTTGTGGTATGCTGTAGTAGTCTTTTAGCTAGGGTGGCAATTGACCGAGTTGAGCTAGCTGGATCAATTGATGGCTACGGTTCAATTGGATCTTCTTTTTTCAAAAACAAAATAGTGCAATTTGACCCGTTTAATCAATTCAATTCCTTAAGCTTGATTACAATCAAATTAGTCTATATATATATCAATGGTTATGGTTAGGCATAGAAGGCATATCTATAAAGTCAAGTCTTCTTATTTTATGCTGAAAAGTAGAAATAAGAAAATGCTAGAAAAAAATATCATGTGGTTTTGTCCATTTTCATTTAAGTGATCAGGTCAATGCTACAGATGTTGTTTGATACTGCAGTACAATTATGTTTTTAAAATTATTTGAATTTTTTATGTTTTTTTATTGTTTTTATATATAAATATTAAAAATAAAATTTTAAAAATAAAAAATATATATTATTTCAACACATCTTCCAATAAAAATAAATTTTGATAGTTATTTACATACATTAACAAATGTCTTGCAACTTCATTTAACTTACTGAAGGTGCGATGATAATTCCGACATGTCAATTTTCAAGAATTATACACCGGTTGACACACACACACACGCATGTATACGAACTCGATGACGATGACTCGTGGGTGCGCGCTCCACTCACCAGCATACGCATGATGCTCCTTTTTTTCAATTACAGATCAAGTATATCAAGACCGGCTCCCTTTCGACGTCAAGAATATTTATCAGGCCATAAAATTCTGCAGAGCACCGCCGCCCAGGTGTTTATCATAATGAGGGGAGAGTTTTTCCATATGGTCATCAACATCGAGTTCATTCGCAACGTCGAGTCTAAGTCTGGATACAGTTAGGTCGATATACTTCTCATGCATGTTTTCGTTTTGGATCTATCAGAGGAAAGTTATCAGAAGGAAGCTGATGCTGGTTCCTGGTTGCTTGTTTAATATGAGCCAACAATGGATTTAATCTAATATTAACTCAAAGCTAATCCAAAGATGCTATAATCATTTTAAAAAAACACCAATGTGATTGGATGCATTATACTAATGTCTCCTCCTAATGAACAACAGGGATGGTATTAATTCGATAATTAAAACTTGAACTCCAAGAATATCTCTATTTAGCGCTGCAATACCTGCTTAAATTAAGTTATATAAATAAATTAACTTGTGCAAAATAATCTTTTTAATTTATATCCTGGAATTATTTATCAAGTTGCTAATAAAATACATAGATTTTCCAACGAGCTAGCATTATACATACACTACCTACATGCACACCAACCCCTTGAAGAAGGGGCCAAACAAGAGAAACAGTAGGTAGGAGAAATGAAGGCTTGTAAATTTAAATAAAATTTCTTGTCTCGTCTGGATGCCATGCAAATTAACAGATAAATTGGGAGTCAGGACTACTTTCATAGAGGGTTAGGAAAAACATATTAGGTATGGACCATGGTACTATTGTTAGGTATGGTGTGACCGCTTTCAGTTAATTATTCTTAATTTGTTAGGTCTTTGTTGGGTTAATTATAGTTTTCTCAATTAATTCTTGGCTAGAAAATCCTCCACATATATCTCTCCCAGTTCTTTCTTTCTCGACCATTATTTAACGTTGCAACTTTGTATTTCCGCTCCAACTGTGAAGGTTCACAAGCCATTCCTTATTGGCTGAAGTTTTGAGTTATTTTTTATTGCCTCCTCGGTGGAATGGGATATCCTTGTAGTCAGTGTCCGTGTGGGAACGTGGTTTTCCAAAAAAATATTTTTTTTTTTGTGAAAAATAATTATCTTTTTATAATTTTTATGATGTGATGATATTATAATTAATTTTTTAAAAAATATTTTAATATACTTTAAAATAACTGTATGGCAATATATCTTAGAATTGATGTTTAACTAATGACTATAAAGTAGGAACAAGGGCCGCCGAGGTGGTTTGGATTTGATATAATATTATGATGCTATAGTTATTTTTTAAAATATTTTTTATTTTTAATAATTTATTGTTAACATAAATATATAAAAATAATATAAAAAAATTAATTTTTTTTAATTTAAATCAAAGAAAAATTTAATAATAATAATTTTTAAAAAAAATATTTTTAACACACAAAAAAAAATAAAGTTTTATATACTAATTTATATCTATAGATTGGAATATAGTTTTTTCTAGAAAATCATCTATGGCTATAGCTCAAAAAACACGCTTAACTTAAAAGTTATAAAAAAGATTCTATAGATATATCTAGAGTCAACTTTGATTTTTCATTTGAAGTTGTCACTTATAAGTTGTCAACTATTCTTATCTCGTCTAGATTTAAATTTAATATTTCTCAAACTATCCAACTACAGGAGTTGCTTTTAAAAAGATAGGGTTGGATTAGTGTGCAGACGGTAAATTTAAGCCTTGTAGGTAGGTGCCTGTTTGAATTTATTATCAGTTAAAAACATGTTCTGAGTTGTTTTAAATGCTTTGTTTGTCAATTTAATACATTTTAGCTAGAAACAAATATTTTTATTTTTCATTAACAAATCATATATATATATATATATATATCCGTGTATTAAGGATATTTTATTAAATTTGAATGAAAATTTGATTACAATGAAATTTTGCTCTTTAATTGGTTAGGAATTCTCATTATTGATTTTGTATCTCAAAATAATAAATTAATTTGTATATTTAAAATGACAGTCAAATAAAGTTTGGTTATTGTCTCAAAGACAAAATAATAGAAATAAAAAGAATATATTTTTCTCTATTTTTCATTTGAGATAAAAAAAAATTTCACAAAACTTTATAAAAATAAATTTATAACTTTATTTTATAACTAAACATAATGTTTTTTTTTTTCCTGGGTGTTAAAATGATGACCAGAACCATGTTTCTTCTTTCATCCGTTGATGGGGGTGTGGCGTGGGCTTCTATCTACTATTTTAAAACACCTACAAGGTATAGAATTGAGAGCCCTGCCCAGCTCTTACGCCTTGAAGAAGTACCCCAAAAAATGATAGTACACGGTGGTGCTTGTCAATGCAGGTTGATTGTATTTTTAAGAGAAGGATTGATTTTTTTAATCTTAAATTAATTGGATTATTTTAATGTATTAATCTTATAAATAAATTTTAAAAAAATAAAAATATTTTTAAAAAGTAATCCCTACCATATTTGAATAAAATAATGGTTATGCACAGGAGAGCATACACTGCAAAATGGAATGCATTGGCACTTCCAATGATTGGAGGCTTACAAGAGTGGGAAACTATCATAGTCATGGGTGCTGTCCATCACAATAAGCAAATTAATATATAATTAAAAAAGTTTATTAAAATTATTTTTTTATTTTTGAAAAAATTCGACTGGTAATAGTTATTAGAATGAAAAGTTGATGGTTGGATTACAGTTATCTAAAATCTTTACTTGACTAATAATTAAGTTATGATTACTGGTTTTTCATATGTCTATACCAAAAAATTATACTAACCATTGGAATTGGGTGGGATTTAATTTCAGGTTTCAAATAAATCCAAAGCCAAGCACAGACCAATCTCGTTTACCCAAATTAAAAAAAAAAAAAAAAAGAGGGGAAATCCCTTATCATATCAATCCAATTTCCCTCTGAATAACCTTTTAATTGAAGTTTTTCAAACACTATCACCTTCATATATGGTAATTTAATACGTATGATAAATATTAATTTAGTTTGAATTGAATAAATAAATACTTTTTAGATAATTTAATAGAAAATATATAATAGGTAAGATATGAATATTATTAAATATGACTTGAAATCTAACTGAACCCTAACTTGAAATATATATTTATAAAATATTTAGATTTTTTTAATACAATATAATTTATGAAAATCTCAAAATTAACACAAAACATGGATGTATACCATTTCTAATTATATATATATATATATATATATATATATATATATATATATATATAACCTTGTATAAACATATTAACTATTTTATTTTTAATTGTATGATAAATAATAAATACTAATATAGATATCCAAAACCCATTTGATAATTTAAAAATATCCAAATTTTTATATAATAAATAGAATATAAATATTAAAAAATCTTATCCGGAATACCCATTTCAATCCCTGCTGCCTCCAAATCTGCCTCTCTTTGTAATTGTGTCCGCAAGAATTGGTACTCTCTCATTTCCTCTCCTTCCTATGGTCGTAGCTTTATAACCCTCCATCTCAATCATCAGTGCAAGCACTACCCATTTGCATTTTTCTTCAATTATTGGACTGAATCCAATGGTCATGGACTGTTCACTTTTTCTGTGGAACCCATGCTCAGATCTTGTGGATTGAACTCATCTATCCCCATGGGAGAAATGGGTCGGTTATTGTTTTAGCCACCTTCGATGTAAATTTGAAAACCCAGAGAGCCAAGAGAAGAGAAGACGAGAGTAAATGAACAGAGAGAGAGAAAAGAGAGGAAAAAGACAAAAAGTAGAAAGGTTGCTTTCTTTTACAATTGACTCCGTCTGGTCTGAATCGAATCTAATCATGTTACTCAAAAATTTTAAAATCTGAACAGATTGAATAAGAACTCAAATTAAAATTTTCATCAGTTCAACCAGAAACTCTGAGTCAATCTCTAAGTTTTGAATTTTCTGGATCTGGCCTTGCAGGGATAGATCATGTCACGTTACAACTTGTGATGGAAATCGACACTAGAGATTGGACAGGAGCACAACACTATAGATGAATAGCGAACCCAACAAGAGTTCCATGCTAACTTTGTTGAAAATTCATGCCGAAAGCCCAGCATAAATCAATGGATGACAAACACAGCGAAGGACAGGCCAACAAGGCTCCCAGTTGTGGCAAATCATCCAATATTTGCGTTGTGAATTGCGACAGTTGTCTCCAATCAAATCAAAACCACTCCCAACTTCTACAGGCTGCAGTATACTCCCACGTTGAGGAATAAGGGGAACGCTTTATACTGACGTTGGTGTGTGTCGAAGGCAAACCCCGTCTGAAAAGGACCTGGCTTTTCCTAGTTGGAAGGAAAGCAGCCCGAGTCACCTCACAAGGCCTGCATTTATGGCAGGAAGCTCTGTGAATGGAAAAGATTCCTTTGATCTTTTCATGCAAAAGAGAAGGGGCTATGTCTACGAGGCATACGTGCCTGGTCTAAACTACAAGACCCAGAACTTCTTTCTTCCTTTTGATGTATATTACTCAACATAACAAAGGATTAACGAATAAATAGCAAACCTTGTAGTGCTTTTTTCCCCTTCGTACTGGTTACCGGAGAAAGGTCCTGTTGAATTCCCTCTGACACCTTAGCTCTCACTGTGAATTTGTCAATGAAATTGATATCTGCAGAGCAAGATGCTAAGGGATGAACTGATTGTTAAACCAAATGCAATTGTCTTCATCAGTCTGATGAGTGGAGTTTTAGGGACCAGTCTATCTCATTATCAAACTCGATCCAGCCTCTTCGGAATGGTTTTGGCTGGGAATCCTCGGTGTCTTGGATTGGTTTTGGTTCCATAATTTTAGAATTTTTATAGATAGATATATTCTGATTTCCAAGTAATTGATTGTGTCCTCAAAACCTTGCTCTTATGTTTTGTATTTCAGATGGAGTTTTCGACAAAAGTTTCTTTACCTCTGCGGTTTTCTGCAGTGGCTAGCTAGTGTCCATCATCAATCATTGTGTTAAACCTTTTAGCACCAATTATTTTAGTCCTTTCTCACGTTCGCTGGCCAAAACCAGCGCATTCATACAGTACCCCCCATGTGGCATCGTCAATCCACCTACATGCCAAAGGTTCATTGTCCCCCTTTAAATTATAGGTGCAGTCCCTCCCTTACCACACATGACGACATAAGTTAAGGAAGCTTAGTGCTTAAGTCAAGTTCATTAATTAAACATTGACACTTAATTAGTCACCTTTGAGAATAATTTGTTCGCTTAGTATTCTAAATCCAATATATTTTCAGCGACAAAATTGATGTACTCAATGCCATAACTACCGCAAACGTCTTAAACCATTCAAACCCATGTGAACATGCCGATTTGAATTATTGCCTTGCTAAAATCATTGAATCGGTGATTTTTATAACATTCCAAGTTGCCCTCATCTTTCACAAATTGTTAATCAAACAGGAATGGCAGATTTGATTGAACAATTGCCTTCATCACTTGTCAAAGGTTGGCCCAGATCACCCTTGTTTCTGCTCTCAAAATAGACCACGGACCATCATCTGGCATTGCACATGCCATATCAAATATACTATATATATAGATTTGAATCATCTTAATCAGGGAGGAAAAACAAGATTAGAGTTGTTTTCATTTTTTTTTTGGTTTTAACACTAAATCTAAGTCTCATTCAATTATTCATCCTGGTCATGTTGGAAGCATATCCCAACCCAGTTTATATGCAATCTTAACAAAGAGAAAAAAGGCATCCGTCGGCCTGCAAAGTTCTTGTATCCTGCGGTTAAGCCCTCTTGTATGACGTGTCCGAGTCTTTAAATAGACTGATGCCTCACATTTCCACCCTTAAATGGCCATCAGAGCCATTTACTTGCAAACAAAAATTCCAAAGCAGCGGCTTTTTATCAGACCAGCAATGAGCTTACAACGCATAGAATGCTTTCCATAACCTAGAAATCATAAATAAAACCCCATGAAGGAGATGAGAACACGAACTATGATAGATTACTTGCAGGGATCTGTTATTGTTTCTCCTCAACTGACATCTGAAACTATGATAGATTCAGGGATCTCCAACCACCTGAAAAGCACAATCTGTGGAGCTACTACTTGTTTCACAGTTCTATTTAACTGAACATTTGAATACATGAAGCGATCTAAGTTAAGGAAACAATTAAAAACATCATCTGAAGAAGAATTTCACAAGGAAGAACAAGACAGCAAAATTTGCCATGCGGACAAACAAAACTTACAATACACTTGTCTGTAATTAGGAAATTCATGGAGGGTTTTCTCTAAGCAGCCAATTTGGATTGTGTAACAGCTCATAAAATTGCCCTCGTCCATCAGAAATTAGTTAGTTCAAGCACAACCTCAACCAAAAATTATAACCAAAACCCACCCAGCACACCGAATTAACCCCAAGTCTCATCATCTCCTATCCAAGCAATGGAACAAAGAATTAAGATACGAGAGAGACCAAATATAGCACTACCTTGCCTTCTATTTCTAAAACACAACCAAGCACACTAAAAGTCAAAATTCCCCTAGTAAATTTCCTTCAAAACAAAGCATCATCACTAATCACCTATCCCATTACATCAAATCCCCTACTCCCTAACTATGCTAGTAGTAAAATGACTCCAAAAAAGAAGAAAAGGAAAAAAAAAGTACTAATAAACACCACCCTACCCTTTATCCATTGGCTTCACAACAAGTGACCCCATCATCTGCTTCTGCCTCCTCATCTCCAAAACCTTCCGATGTGAATTCGAGTGCAATTTGCTGGAGAATGTCGGGCTATTCGCAGGCCGATACTCAGGCACCAACCTACCAGACTTGTATCGCACCCCGCAAGCATTACACAACGTTTTAGGCCCATCTGGACCTGCCCGCCATTGAGGGGTCTTTTCAACACCACAATGCTGACATTTTCTCCCCATTTTTGCTACAGACACAGCTGGTTTTCTCCTTGTAGAATTTTCCCGACTCCACCAGCGCTCTTGCTCTCGGATTTCTCGAGGGCGCCTGTGGCGACGCTTGCTGCGAGCCTTGACAGGCACGCGAAGGCTACAGTAACTCATAATAATGCTACTATTACTGCTATTCCCACTGATGCTAGTGCTGCTAGTGGTACTGTTTTCAAGAACGGAGACTGGGCTGTGGTGCTTGGGAATGCTGTCTGGCTCCTCGGAGACAATGCCGAAGCAGGTTTCCACTGCTGGGAAAGCATCTTTATTTGATAACCATTCCAGTTCTTCCTCTGCAAATTCCTGAGATAACAAAAAAAGGAACAATTGATCAGCAACTAAAAAGTCAAAACCTTCAATTTTTTTTCTCAATGAGTCTGAGTTAACTCGAGGGTCAACACTCGAGAACTCAGAACAATGTTTGGACATGGTAGGGTAATTTAAAGGATGTTGGGGGCAGTATTGTCTTTTTAACATGAGCATGACACGAAATCCCGAAAGTGACAAGGACAATTTATGGGGTCCAACTACACCCTTGTGAAAGACAGCTCACGACGATAAAGACTACACGTTCTTTGTATTAAATGTCCAAGACAACCCCCTTGAAACCGCCGTCCTCTTCGGTGGGGTTGTGACCCTGTGGTCAAAATTGTCCTTTGCAAAAATTAAAAATTCAATTTGTACCGTTATTCAAGGCCATCCAATTTGACTCAGCTGAGTCACCATCATGCCGAGTCAGTTAAACTCAGCCGCTAAACCCGGACAGAGTCGCCGAGTCGGCGAATAACAGACTCTAAACCAGGCCGCGTCAGGCACAAAAAGGCCAAAAAAACACAGAGCCAAACCGAGTCAGGCCTAAAAGAGGGCAAATACCATCAAAGGCAGCGACTTCCGGACTTAAAAACCCATAAAAGGAACACCCGGATAAGAAACTTACAGGTAACAAAGCATGTTCCAAAACGTTGAAAGAAGTTGAGGGAAGGGCATTGGGGTTAAGGGAAGGAAGTCCCTTTCTGGGTTTTTTGTTGTTGCTCTGGTGTTCTTCGTCATCATCTTCCTCTCCTATATCAAAACCGAAGTCCAAAAGGTCATCAACCATGAAACCAGCAGCCGTGTCTAGAGACTCCATTTCTTTGAAGAAGGACAAGAAACCCCCAAGGGTTGTTTATTTGTTGGTTTAATTTCTAGAGAGAGAGAGGCTTTGGTGTTTTGAAGGTGAGAGAGAACATTTCACCTTTTTCTTTCGGCTATATTACCTCACGATGGACTCGAGGGTTTTTCCTCTCTCTTTTTTTTATTTCTTTTTTTAGTGGGAACGAGGGGGTCTGGATTTTTCTGGTATTTACTATTTCCATTATTAATATAAATTTAGTTGATTTTATAACGTCTAGTGGGCAGGGCAAGTATCCCATGTAATAGTGTTCATTCATGGGTGATGATAAATAAATTCTCCACGCCCGTTTTCTTCAACGGACCCTTTAAAAAAGAGCACTCCACTCCCCTGCTTTGCACGAAACGGCATGCTCCTCTTTTTGTCTCGTGGATTAGTAGGTGTGATTGAGCTAATTTATACTTGATGACACTAAATCAAACATCATGATTGGTGATTAGCATGATCTTTTGGATTTTCCTGGGTTTTCTTTTTACATGAATAGTAATTGAGAAAGATTCTAATCTTTAAACTTTCTAAGTGTTCTTGGGAACGTATTTCTCAATGCAGTGAATTTAGGTTTTGATTTACAGATTTTTATTTCTTACGTAGATAAACTTTATATGATGTAAATAAGGGAAATTATCTATTCACGGTATATTTAAATTCAATAATCATTATATTTTCTGTAAAGGAAAACACAAATAATGTCAACCATGATCTAATGTCCCTTACAGTTTATATTCTCTCTATGCTTAGTTGTAAATTAACTATTTTTGTATGTTTAGTTTGGTTGATAAATGAATTTTCTCCTTGTATTGTCATTTAGTATCTGAATTTTAAAAAAAAAAACATTAAAAAAATGAATTTAATTCGATGGTGTCATTTTTGAATATGCACGGTTTGTTTAAAAAATAATAAGAGGGAATCGACATGCAAAAATTCCTCTGCAAACACTTTCACCGAGGAAATAGTCATGGTTAATTTCCTAAGAAAAAAATATAATGTCCATTAATAAAATAAATAAATAAAATATGCAATTATTTTAATGTCCATTAATAGTCAAAATAAAGGACCAAGCACACAAGTGAACAGTTCATAGTCCATTTGTTGTCATCACGATGATAAAGTTGGAAAGTACTATAATCTCCCTTATTCCAGCATGACAACATTATTACCACCCTCCTCCCTGCATTTTCCAGAATTTAAATGCTTTCCATATTCGAATTTCAACGCGGTCGTAAGCGCAAATAAGGTAGAGCGGGGGGGCGTTATGGTAATAAAAGATACGCTACGAGGAGATAAATAGACACGATAGGTATCCAGTGGTAGTAGAAGAAAAGGAAGGGGCGGGCCGCTTACGCAACGGGCAGCCCTAAAACGGAACGGTCAACACAATGCGTGAACTGCATCCCTCCCAATAAGGTCCACCACCCACGTCACCAGACAAATAACATAATGACATGTAGAGAAGGGGGGAAATCCCCCAAGCTTTTGACCTCCCTGACACCGGACGTGGCGGCGATGATCTTGTGAGAGCTGCACCAATCACCGGTATTTTAACTAGGTACCCGTAGTTGAATGATCTAATTAAAAAATAGTGTAGAAATAAAAAAAAAAAGTATTTCAGATTAAGTGTAATTGGTCCAACTTTGTGCCCTTTGATTGATTTATTTTTTGGGGACCCTTCTGCATGTGCATAAGGGGGTCCACCACCAACTGCACGTTACCCCTCTGGGATGATGGCTGGTGGGTAAGGGAGTAGCAGGGGGTGCCGGGTGCGCTGTCTTCTTCTTTCATGAACGTGAGAGTCACGTGCTATTGGTGAGAATTATTGTAAAGCGATACTAAAAAGATTCAATGAATTGCCTTTGACATTTTTTTTGTGTGTTTAGAAAAAAAAATTGAGATTATTATTATTTTATTTATTATATTTGATTATGACTTATTGAATATCCTGTAAACTCAATAAACATGAAAGATATTATGAGAATGATAGACATATATATAAAAACTTAAATCTAGATATAGTAAAAAAAAACAAGTTCTTTTTACCAATAAATCAAGATCTTCAATACAAAAATTGAGATTATTAAAACTATTTGTGGCTTCAGTCTAATGAACTTGCATGGCTAGGTTTGGTGTTCTACGAACCTAGACAATCAGGATAATATAAATTATGTTTTATATTTTATTAAGTTATTAATATTTTAGATTTTAAATATTTAATTTTTTTTAATTAAATGATATGATGATAAATTTTTAATCTTAGTATTTTTATTTTTATTTTATCCAATGAAATTAAATATAAAAAATATAAATCTATACAAATTTAAATCTCATATAGCTTCTATTTGAAATAATATATTAAAAATTATATAACTTTAAAATTAAAATTTCAACTAACATGAATTTTTAAACTATGATAATTTGATAAACTTTATAAAAAATAAATTTTATAATTAAATATAATGTTTCTGGTTTGATATTAGAAATTATCAGATGAATCTAATTCAATTATATAAAATTATAGACTGAATTAATTAAAGTCTAACATTTCATTGAATTTGTTTACATCGTCTAGATGATTAACATGCTATTAATTATTTTATTTCATAACTATGATTGTGCTATGAAACGTGAAAAGATTCATATCTCAATAAACAATCTATTAAATTGATAATCTAGATAAACTTGATTATTTGTAATAATTTTACTAGTTGGTCATCATCTTAGAGGTAGAACCAGACATGTCCAATAATTTCTTTATACATAGTCAACAACTAGCACTAAAAGAGGCCGTCAATGATTATGATTTCATTAAGAGAAAGTCTTGCCACCAAATGACATGTTTGCTAACTATTGTTCTTTAATCTAAAAAAAATAAATATCTTGTGGATAGCTCGATATTAAATCTCTTTTCCAGCATTTTTAATAATATAGAGAAAAATAAAAAATATCTTTGAATGCTGGGCGAAAAATCTAAATCTGAAAAATCAAGGAATTAGGCAAGCTTTACTAATCGCTGTCACCGAGGCTAATCTCGCTAACTTCCGTGCCTCGAAACCAAGACCATCCTGCGAGAAGGCAATAGATTGATGCTGAAAAAACAACCAGAAATCAAGATGGTAGGTCCATTTCGGCCTACCTTCATAACTACTAGCATGCAGCCAAATGGACCTGGACACCACACACAAGGCAAGAGATCTATAATTGTCGAGGCCCAGGCACCCTTTTCCTAAATTCACCCTCCTCCTCCACATTATAACGACACCATACTATGCTACAAGTTAAAATAAATAATACATGTTTGTTTTTTAACATAGAAATTAATTGCAAAAACTATCCAGGAAAGTATATTTATTCCATATCCTTATCTCTTATCTACATAGCCAAATAAGTTCTTATTCTCTCTGGAGGTCCGTAAATAACATGGTTGAATTCATGTTTTTTTGAATTTTAATTCTCTCTCTCTCTATATATATATATATTATTTTAATGTGTTAATTTTAAAAAATAAAAAAATATTATTTTCATATATTTTTAAATAAAAAATACTTCAAATCATAATTGATAAAAAAAACCACAGGTCATTGTCCTAGATCAGTAAATGTTATCGAAAATAATTGATTGAATTTCTCAACTGTAGGTTATTGACTGAGTCTCCTGACTCTTGATGTTATCCTTTGGATCCTTCACCTGTCTTCCTCTCCCCCAAACGGATCCCTGTGTTAAAATAATTGAAGAGAACATTGTACAACTCACACGTATCCTAGCGAACTCTAATTTTTCTGAGGTGACAGAATACGGTATAGAGACATTTTTAAAAGATGGTTGTGATTGTTTTTTAAAATATTTTTTTTATTTTTAAAAATATTATTTTTAAAATTAATATATTAAAATAATTTATAATATATAAAATAATTAAATTTTAATAAAATAATTAAATTTTTTAAAAACATAATTTATATTATATTTTCAAACATTCTCATAACCAAAACCTACATGACGTTGATCTATGTTTTTTCGTGTTTAGAAATTAATTAATAATATATATTATTAATTACTTATTAAAACTCACTTACAAAAATATAATTAAAAAAAATAAATTTTAAGTAAAAAAATTCATTTTTTAAATTATTGCAACTAAACTAACCAATGACAAAATTTTTCAATTTGAGTATTATATCAAACCAATCAAAATAATTTATTTTTTTAAACACAACCACTTTAATGTAAAAATTGAGCTTTTAAGATTATTTTTTAAAAATATTTTGATCCTAATTCATGTACGAACAGGAGGGAAAATATCACATTATACTTGATCTAACCGTCCACAATTTAAATTCATTACAGTCAACATATTTTATACAAATTAAAATTAATCAAAATTAAATTAGTGAATGGGCCCTCCTCAAATGAGCTAGAACTAGAAAAGACTGGACAAGAAGGCCCATCACATTTAAACTCCTTAACAATTTTCCTTTCAAGAAAAAGCTAGAATATCGAACGTCGTCGTTCCTGATAACAGTAGTGTTTTATATTATTGTACACGTGGCAGCCAGAAGCAACTCCACAGAGAGAGCGAAATAAGCAGACCACGCTGATAAGACCGATAGAAGGAAAAGAAGTCGTTTCCCATTTGTAAATCAACCAGTCTTCATTCAAAAAGCAGTGAGTAGTTCATTCGTTCAAGACTATTGGAGCTGAAATGAATTTGTGAAATATTTTGTGGAAGAAAAAGGCGTAAAAGATGAAGGGGCTGACTCTTCCAAAAACACCACTAACTTCAAGCAGCAGCAGCAGCAGCGCAAAGCCTACATTACTGCCTTTGGTTCCATGTTTTGCTGGGATTTCTAGAAAAGACATTCCATCTTCATGTAAGTTCTTTTGTTTTGTTCACTTTGATTTCCTCGTGTTAAAAAAAAAATTATTCTTTGTCCAGAGGAAATGATAAAGCTACTTACTCGACTGGTATTGCAATTCCTTTTCATCTGTATGTTGAATTTCGGCTGCTTGTTGTGCTAAATGGTTAAGTTAGTATAGGTGGGAGACCTACGTCATAGTGAAATTTGAGTTGAGCTTATCTGGGTCAAGAAACAAAAATTAGCTTAGATCGAGTCAAGTTTTTGTTAGGATGAGGTGGAGAATTTGAGCTTATTTTGAGGATACTGGTTTCTTCTGTTGTTGTTATTGTTGTTTGCTTTTTTCTTCTTGCTGGGATTAAAAGGTGGAAGTATATATAGTGGAGCATAAAGGGTGTGGAGTTGCAATTGCCATCGATCATGATTTGACGGTTTTGTTCAAGTGAATGGATGAAAAACAAAAATGCAATGAGTCCAAATATAGCGGGGGGCATTTTTGTGTTGTCAGAATATGGTGCTTGTTCTAGCACAACACCAGCAGTAATCGCTTTTACAATCAATGTTTGAAAATCATTCCTAAGATTCTAGTAGGATTTCTTCTTGGTTAAAGTTCAGATATACACCATGCTCTAGAAACCTTCAATTTCCATGGCTGGTTGATTGGATGGTGGATGCCTCTTTAGGGATCATAGATGTGATTTCTTTTACTATTGTATGCTGTTTAGTTAGTTTAGACGAGTGTTCGTTGTATTCTAGCTTTCCAGATAAAATAAATGGGTTGTGGGTGAATGGAAAACCAATAAATTTTGGATGCTAAAATGATGAAATAGAAAAAACGAACAGCACTTAAACTAATGCGTGGCATTTGGATGGTTTGTCTCTGGAGAGTAGTTACCATGCAGGGTAGCTGTACTGATTGGGTATTGTTTAGGGGTGTATTTTTAAATATATTGAACTAGGATATCTGCTGGAAATTCATAATGAGCCCAACAATTTAGTGGCTTAAATCTACACACTCCCCTTTTCTTTCCATCTTCATTAAGCATTATGGAGACTAGAGAGGGCCTGAGCACAGAGGTATACCTAGTAGCTTGGCCTGATGTGATCCTTAATTCTTTATTAAACCCTATTATAACATGAATGTGCTGCAATGTTTCGTCTCCTGTGCATTTTGTGCTATCAAGTAAGACTCTCCAACTTCTGCAGTCGGGCTGAGATAAAATTCAGGTATAATTATGGAGGCTATTGAGTGTCATCACTTTGGGTTCTAAAGTGGTTCATGGATAGACTTTCTTTGTTGATATTTGTACTACTAAAAAATGACATGCATCTAGCAAATAGAGTTTTATATTTGTTGATGCTTAACGAAGACAAAAAGAAAAGGGGAGTACATAGATTTAATAATAAGATGCCTCTAGTAAATATATTTATGTTCCATGTATTTACATCATGTCTACTGTCAGTGGTCGTGGTGTTCAATTAGTGGGTAACATGTTCGTTAATAGTAAGATGCAGAGAGATCTCAAAGTTGAACAGATTCGACACATTTAGAGCACAAGCATCCAATGTTACTATAGGATCTGGGGGCTATGAAGGTGAGGAGGAACAGGACAACAAGAAAAGTTTTGGAGGGGGTCCACCTGGTGACAACTTACCTGAAATGTAAGTGATATGAAATACTGATTCTTATAAAACTACAATGTGGTAAACATTTGTGTTGTTTAAGCCTTTATGATGCACTCTCTTTGATGCATCAAGTTCTATGGCACTGCAAGCTTCAAATAGTCATGTATGGTGTGCAATTTCATAGTTAGCAACATTTGTATGCATAATTGGAAGAAAAATCCTCGAGTGTTTTTATTACTTAGTTACTCTTTCAGAAAGTGGAGCTGGCAACCTTTTTCAGTTGAAGAAGTTATCTAAATCTTATTTATGTATGATTCCAACCCCTCTTTCCCCCTCGTTGGCAGCTAGAAGCAGCCTTTCACTGTCAGAATTATGGAAAAAAGATTTCTGCACCTCCTCTATTATCCTTTACGAAAATTACATGATGTGGACATCAATAAGGAATTATATCTTTTCGGGGATAGACTACTTCGCTGTTTTGAGTATTCATTTGATTTCAAACCCAAACTTGTTTTTTGTCCAATAACCCTCAACATTGAACAGATTGTTTCTAAATTTGTGTATCATTGATGATCTTAAACCTCTAATCAGTACTCCTGAACTCTAAATTGCCAGAGGCCTAGGATGGACAACGTTTAAGTCAGATATCACTCATATTTGTTTCGTATTTGCAGTATAAAACCACCCAGCAAAATTCCTTATCCTCTATCTATAGCTATCATGCTACTTGGATGTGCTTTGGTATTTTCACTTATTGCTTTTGTGAGAGGTGGACCTTCATCAATTTTAGCAGCAATCGCAAAGTCAGGATTAGCTGCTGCATTCACATTAATATTTGTTTCTGAAATCGGGGACAAGGTAACCAGTTTACAGTTATAACTTTTTTCTTGAATTTCCAACTACTTCTACATCCTTGAAACTTTGTATGATATTGTTCTTTGATTTACTCAGTTCAGTTCTTATCTCCTTTATCGAAGTTCTGCATGCAATGCCTAGACGGCTTGACATTTTTCAATGTATCCATCTAACCTTTTGCTCTTAGCAGAAGTTTGTCAAAGAAGGTTCTTTCTTATTCAAATATTTCCCTAAAGGAAAAGGTAAGGAGAAAAAATACAAGAGAAAAAAATGTAGAGAACAAGGAGGGTATAACAACTTCCCTGCGAAATGAAAACATGAAGTATGACCTAAAGCATACAATCCAATTGCTCAAATTTCTTGTCAACGGAAGAAAATTAATTACATTATTTTTTTAATATACTGATGGCTTCAGTTGCTCACTTGTACATGATTTTTGCTGACCAAATTACAACCACTACTATCTCAAGACTTTTTCCTCCATTATCTGCTCTTCCAACATTTGAGGAAAACATCTTACTACTGTTTATAATTCATTTGAGAATAAGTCAGCTATTTGTGATTTTCACCACAAAGTTAAAGTAACCAAACTTTTGGAGCCTCCCAAACTATAGATAAAGGAAATAATTTTTTATCATATCAGTTTTCCAAAGTTAAGGGCAAAGGAAAGCCAACTGCAATTTGGTTGCAACTGCAGGCAAACTTGAACAAATGATAAATAAAGCGTACATGCTGGATGCTTTTTGGCAGTCAGGGAGGCAGCCTGTGGCTGCTTTTAAAATTGTGTAACATATCTGTGCAACAAGTACATTTGAATTCTCAAAAAAAAAAGAAAAAGAACTGATTGCCCAAAAATAAAAGAGGATACTTCACCCTTTGTTGAAATAATTGATGTTTAACCTTGCACGTTTTCATGTTTGTGGCACTCCAAGCTTCCATGCCCCTTTGCATTTTCTGCATTCCAGCAGCCAGGCTTGATAACTGTTATTCATTATGACCTCATTGGCTCCTGCTGGTGAGATAGATTTACTGGACTTGATCTTCTAGTCTCCTTGAGTAATGAGTACAACAGATATCCAGAGACTGACAGGAAGTGTGAATATGTTTGCTCGTAACGTGTTCTTTCTTAGCTCTCAGAGTTGTTGTTGTTTTATGGCTTCACACATAACAAATGAATGGTGGAAATCTTATTCTAAGGGAACCTTTTGTTTTTCTAATTTAATTGAGGGCATCATTCAAATATAAGCGGAATGGTGATTGGGAGGAGCACAAACTGATGAGAAAGATTCATGTAGCTAATGTGTGAAAAATAAAAGCAGTACAACTTAGGGCTGAGTCTGATTGGGATATGTTTTACGCATTTGAGGGTTTTGTTTCTTACATGTGAACCCATTTGCTCGCTGCAGTCAACTATTAGTTGCAAACAGAATGAAATTGTTGAAAGATCAATAGTCATCACTTAGTATGGTTACCACATTCTATCTTACTTGTACTCCAAATTTCTGGAGCCTGAAATTAACTTTCTCTTGTATTAACAGACATTTTTTATTGCTGCACTCTTGGCCATGCAATATGAGAAAGGACTGGTATGTTTCTCACAAGCATTCACCCCATTCTTACTTAAGCATTGCTTACTGTTGAGTTATTAAACTCATTGATTATGTCATGTTTTCAATGTTTGTTCTGATTCAATTTTCTTAAAGGAGGTCATAAATATGACAGTTTTATTCCGTAGGTGCGCAAGAAAATCTGAAAACCCTGAGAAGTTGTCAACTTACTCCCAAAAAAAGAAGACAAATGAGATAGTAATAAGTGGAACTGATTGTCATTGCCATTTATTTCTAATCAGAAAACACTAGTGGTCACCCCTCCTTGAATTGCAGAAAGGTGACTCCAGAACTCATTTATTATAGATTTGAACTAGTACATCACTGTTGTCACCAGAAAGCTTCTCATGGATGTGTTTTTGTGAGGCAGGGTGCAAAGGGACTGATTAAAAGCAATGAAATAGATCAATCCTAAACATATCCAAAACAATCACATTATGGTTTTTTTATTCAATCTAGTTATCTTTCAGTATCTTTTGGACTGGCGATCAGAATCTTGTTGTTTATCTGTTGCCTTGGTTTTGCTATGAATAAACACCATAAAATTGAGTGTATTTCTATACAATTTCAACATGAAACGATGAATCTGAAGCACTTAGCAACCATCATTAAGTTAAGATTGGTGGTTGTTTATTGCAGATGTGTATTATAGTATCTAGATATGATGATCTCATATCAATTAACGCTTACTTTTTTTACTAATTTTTTCTTTCAATGCCTTGAATCATTTACCAGGTTCTTCTGGGGTCAATGGGTGCTCTTTCACTTATGACAATCTTGTCAGTTGTAATTGGAAGAATCTTTCATTCAGTACCTGCTCAGTTCCAAACAAGTAAGCTGTAGTCTTGGTAACTGTCAACTAACTGACTTGCTTGTGTTCTTTATTAATGACTTTAGTGAAATAGAAACATCTCTTATCTTGTTAGCTTGTGAACAGCCCTGCCAATTGGAGAATACGCAGCAGTAACACTTCTCATGTTCTTCGGGCTAAAATCAATAAAAGATGCATGGGATCTTCCAACAAATGATGTTAAGACTGGCGACAAAAGCAGTCCAGAACTTGATGAATATTCAGAAGCTGAGAAGCTTGTGAAGGTAATCTTGTAACCTGGAAGCCTGAGTTTTCGGGGACTATATTCAGTTCATTATTTCTGAGTGAGTTGCAAAAGGAAAATGAATGGCGTATACTTGTCTGTTGATTTTAGGAGACTTTGTTTTGTGTTGGAATTTGTTTCTTTGGGTGTTTCCCAAAAATTCATGGCAGCAGATACTTTCTTAATGTCTACAGGTCTCAAAACTGCTCACAAATCCATTTGAGATTGTGTGGAAGTCATTCAGCCTTGTATTCTTTGCGGTAAGCATCCATACTGCCATCTGTTTTTTTAGTTTAGCGGTAAGAAATTTTTTCCCCATATGGTCTCACTTAAGGGACCCTTAATAGAGGGGATTTTGACATGGTCCTCTCTGTGGTTTTTGCTTGAATTCTTGGGTCCCAAAGGTCCAGTATGTTCTCTTGTAGTTTTAAGCTCAAGACTTCACCTCTGCACCAAGCAATTGCACCTTGAAATTGTCATTAAAATTGTAGTATAAACAATTGGATACAGTTGCAGATTTTCATATTCGTGCACAGTTATTCCTTGTAATAGCTGGCAACTTCACTGTGAGACAGAATGTTAAAAGGTGTTATTTTATGAACCAAAGTGTCCAATTTCACCATATCCTAATTGGTTCTAGGAATGGGGAGATCGCTCGATGCTTGCAACAATTGCTCTTGGAGCTGCGCAGGTTCAATTTCATGAACTGTTGATCATATGATGTAGTCTCTTCACAATCGAGAATCAATCACAGTATAGCTTCTCCCCTTTGCCCTTTCTGCAGTCTCCCTGGGGCGTGGCAACAGGAGCCATTGCTGGACATCTGGTTGCAACATCCATTGCGATTCTAGGAGGAGCCTTTCTTGCAAACTACATTTCAGAAAAGCTGGTAAGAGCCGCAACCTTGCATTTATAGGTTATCATAAAATATTGCTACTGATGTTCTGTATTCTATGCAATTCACTCTGCCTTCAAATCAGGTTGGTTACTTGGGTGGAGTGCTGTTTCTTGTTTTTTCTGTTGCCACTTTTTTTGGCTTCTTCTAATGAGTTCATTGGAATCAAGAGAAACGGTTTTCAGGCAGCCATACTGCCTGCGGATGTTGGACAGCATTAGTTACTAGGGAAAAGATAGCTGACGAGACGGAGCAAAATATGTGCCACGCAGCTCTATGACAGAGATTCATACCAAGACCCCAACTTAGGTCAAGTGTAATTCATGTTGTAATACTTGAGAATTCAGTTGAAACTTGGAAGGGCGAATCTGTGTATTTTTTCACTGGATGCAGAATTAAATCCTCTCTCATGAGTAAGAAACTGACACTTTAGTATGCTCTATTTTGCTGGTTGGTCTTCACAAGCTAGTCCCACGATTCAAAAGTATCCGTACGTACCTCGTTACTGTTCCTCTTAACATCTTAACAAACGCCTCAAGTAATAGGATGCAAGGGAGAAAAGGCCAGCAGATTATTGCAAAACTATGTTCAATGGATTCTGACTGTAGATGCAGTGTGGCTGGTTGTCATTTTTTTGGATAAAAGACGATATAACTTCATTAAGATGTCTAATAGCCAGTAAGAAAATGGCTATACAGAGAGAAAGAAAGAAAAAGGTACTTTACAAACTAAATAGTAATAAATAAAACAATATCCTATTAACCAAACAAAGATATAACAAAAACAAACTAAAACCAAGTAACTAGATTTGCTTTTCTAAGTATTTTTTATGTTGTTAAATGATCTACGATATAATTCTTCATTCAAAAAATATAAATAAAAAATATAAGTAAAGTTCACAATAAAGAAAAAGTATTATAAGAATTTCAATGATATTGTGGTTCTTGATCCATGTAATGATATTATATAAATTAGACTCCATAATCTAATTTCTATCAAGTATATAGGAAGAATCAATACTTTTCTAATTGCCAAAATCTCAATCACATTTGATTTTTTTATACTTGTAGAATAACAGAAGACATATAGAAAATTTCCTTCATGTTCTCTTAGAACCCTAACAACGCCAGAGGGATCTAGTTTACCATTTGAAGAACTATCTAAATTCCATTTTAACATCCTTACCGGAGGTGGTATCTAAGTCAAATTACTTCAAATTCTGGTCAAGTTGATCCACATAAGAAGCTCATCAGGTACTGGTCCAAGCAAATCTATTCTAGAATAGAAAACACCTTCACGACCATATTTTACTTAAGTTACAACTTCATAGAAAATGCAATGATGTATAGATATCATCCTAATAGAAAACTATCTCATTAAAAACCAAATAATTTCAAGCATTCTAGACAGAAAAACCTATTCTCTAAGGAAAAATTTTGTGGGTAATTTATTTAAAATAACCAGCCAAAGATTAAAATGCATCCTGGGAGAGCAAAAAAGGACTAGATATCTGATTAAAATGGTTTATCAATATCTGGCAAAAGAATTGTCTCTAGTATGGTCGAACAACTTTTAACTACAGAAGGCCTTTGGGATCTGACTTCCAAATCTTTCAATCCTTGACTCGTACAAATTTTAGATAGCGCATCTGCAATAATTCCCTTTCCTTAACCATTTTCCAATCCCAAAATCTCCTTCGCCATGTTAACTTAACTTTCATTCTCATTTGATGCCATTCCATGTTCTCATATATGATACCATATGATTATAATCCTCACAAACAACATAAAAACTATGATAATTGTTTTTAATGACTATATCTTCTAATCATTTTGAAGTTCCGGAGGGAGTTTTAGTGTATTTTTTTTCCTAACAACCACTAAAATTGCATCTTACGAGGCAAATGAGCAATCTTAAAGAAACAAGCAATCAGGAAACAATCAGATTGCACAATTAACATTCGTGTAAAGAAAAAATAAAGAATCAAAACCCTAATTTACAATTCGAACCCCTCGCACAAATCAAAAAACCTAAATCTACAGTTTTCAAGAAGACATATATTGCATGAAAAACATGTACAAAGAGGGACACACACACATTAAAACCTAACAGGCCATCGTCGGTGTATAGATGGTTGGTACTGCGCCATAACAAGCAACTGAAGGATCAAAACAGCCACAAACCACGGTGACATTCTCTCAGAGGACAAGTAGGGTTTGTTCATCATTTTCTGCCCACACAAGCCTTTGAATGAAGATAAACATTGTATGATAAACAGCATGGTTATAGGCGTGGCAGGAAGCACCCACTGGAACGTCATCCGATATTCTGGACCTTCAGCCTCAAAGGCATGCATAGATGTCACAAGAAGAAAGATTATGGCAAAGAGAAAGAGAAGAGCTTTGTATGGAAGAGGGTCTAGAGAAAGCATCTCTAGGGCACAAGAGAGCTTGCTTCTTCTATTTCTGTATTGCATCACTAGCTAGCTATACGATCAATCAATGACTTTCGCTTGATCTTTTTCTTGTCTTGAAGGGATCAACCAAACTAAGCACTGGGCTGGTTATATATCTTTTGATGACGTTGAGAGAGATTAAAGATATGCAAATGTGTCGGCAATTTACAGGGAAGTGAAGATTTGAGATTTCTCGGTAAGTATATCGGAGTAAATATTTGTATGAAACCCTAGAACATCTCAGGTTCCTTGAATAATAACGGGTTTTAAATATCCGTGTCGTCTTTACGCGGTTCTTGTTTCGAAAAATAACTGCAAGAAAGTGGGATTTTCCCCCTATAAATCTGGATGAAATAACCAAAATAAAGCTGTGAGATTCATCAATCAGTTTTGATTGGGAAGAGGAAATATTTCTCTGATTTTCAGTTAATATTTACAATTTAAATTCACGTAATTCTAAACAAAACAATATTTTTCAAGTTTTTTGATTTTTCCATGAATCTACAAGCCTCTATTTTCGGCCAAGATTGTTTATTTATGATACTCGATCTTAATTGGATTTCTTTTAGAGAATGATAATTCTGGCGTGTAATTTCATTTATTTTTTATTTGAGTGTATCGATTTTTCTTTTAATTTAAGTGTATATTTTTTTTATTTTTTTTCTCCTTTTCTAATCAAGTGTTTCTATTATATTTTATAAAAGATATATCCATGCAGCCAATAAATCAACACGTTAGCATGTTAAAACGTCAACTGCATAAATATTTCACTTTATTTCATACTGAGTGTACTTTTTTTTTAAGTACTGTGTGTATTTATTTATTTATTTGAGGTTCAAAAACTAATCAATTAAGTGTTTTTAATCTTAAAAGCTAAAAAGTATTCACTGCGCATAATTTAAAATAATTTATGTTCTGATACCCTTTGTTGTTATAATAATTTAAATAAAATCTTAAAATACTTTATTAATTACTTCAACCTTCAATTTTAATTAATTTGTTCTGGTCTAAGATTGCACAGTTTATATTCGTTAAAAGTCAATAGAGCTCAATAATAAAAGTTTAAAAGTACAAACACTCAAAAAAAAAAAATACATCCTCAAATATTTGGCATTCAGACATTAACATCCAATCTGTCTCTTTAAACTAACACTCGAATCATGCATGGTTTTCTACAACCAAGCTGCTTATTACACTGTAGTTGTAATATGAGTCTATGTGTCTATTGACATGTTCAGTATAATGGCTTTGAAAATGCAGGTGAGGGTCCATGGCTTATATATTTGCTAACATAAACATATAGTGCAGAATTAGAGGGTATTTAAATGGGTATTGCATGCATGTGATCCTGACTGGAAGATAAATGAGCTGAAGTCCCGTAGAAAAGAGCTCTAGATAGGTGACCTAAGAGGTCAAACCACATGAAACCCAATCAAATTTATTCATCGGGCTGATGGAAAGAGGATGTGTTATTAAAAATGCTCTGAAATAAAAACTTTGAATAGGTTGTTTTTAAAATGTTTTTTATTTTTAAATATATTAAAATAATATTTATTTATTGTTTATTAAAACATTAAAATAATTTAAAAATATCATAAAAATTTTAAAACAAAGAAAAATTTTAAAATTTTATAAAATAATAATAAACTATATATATATAAACACGCACGCACGCACGGCCGGTGAGAAACGGAGGTAAAAATAATAGAAGGATTTGATTTTAAGTGAAATATAGCTGAGGGGGGTCAAATTGAGGATTAGAAGTTGAGGGATCCAATATCACATGACTTGAAATTAAAGGGGAGGTTGCGCTTTTTTAGCCTGAGGCTGATTTGCAGAACATATTATTCTCCGAACCACCCAATCTTTGGTACATCTGCAACAGCAGGGCACTGGTTACCTGAACCCGAACTCTTTCACCTGCAACTCCCTCCCTGTCTCCTCGGCCATCCAGGAAAAACCATAGCCAGCAAAAGCAGCGACACCTCCTAAACAAATAACAACCCACCTAGAAATATACAGCCTTTTTTGACTCGAGAGAAAGAAGCATAAAAGAAATCCATGGAACCCAGCAACCTCAACAAAGAACAAGACCAGAACTCGTGGGCCCTTAATGCTTGGACCCTTCTCTCCAAACTCCGTGACCAATCTCCACTCATACAGTGCATCACCAATTTTGTTTCAATGGACCTTATGGCCAACACTCTCTTATCTGCTGGTGCATCACCAGCCATGATACACTCTATAGAAGAAATTCAAGACTTCACTCCCCTTATCCACGCGCTTTGTATTAACGTGGGTACACTCTCTCCTGCCTGGTTACCGGCCATGAGGGAAGCTGCTCTGGTAGCTAATAAAGCAGGGAAGCCTTGGATTCTTGACCCTGTTGCAGCCGGAGCTTCTTGTTTCCGGTTGAAGGCTTGTTTGGAGCTTGTGGGGTTGAAGCCCAGAGTTATTAGAGGAAATGGGTCCGAGATTATTGCTCTTTCTAAGGCTTCTTTAGGAGCCACTAAGGTATTGGATTTTTCCTTACAGTTGAGTTTATAAAAGACCAATTCAATTCAGCACCATTGTGAAAATTGCAAAACTTGAATTGCCTTGCTTGAAATTGTTTTTTCTTGGATGAATACAACATGGGACTCTTCAATTTTTTGTCAATTTCTTTTGCGTTTTTATGTTAATTTCAACTTCATGATTGAGTTTTATTTTCAAGGGTGTAGATAGCTCTCATGAGTCAATGGATGCAATGGAAGCAGCAAAGTCCTTGGCTCAGTCAAGTGGGGCCATAGTTGCTGTCTCAGGAGCTGTTGATATCATTACAGACGGCCACCGAGTTGTTGGTGCTCATAATGGAGTCTCCATGTTGCAAAAGGTCACAGCAACAGGATGTGCTGTCACTGCCCTTATTGCTGCATTTGTCGCTGTCGATCCATTGCATGCTTTGGAAGCAACAGCTTCAGCATTGTCCATATTTGGCATTGCTGGGGAGATGGGAATGGACATGGCCAAAGGTCCTGCTTCATTGAGAATGCACTTGATCGATTCCCTGTATAATCTTGATCAAGCTGCTGTATCTTCTCGCTTAAAGGTTTCCAGTCTATGATGACACTGGAGGAGCTCTACAAAGATGGTATGTCAAACAATAAAACAATCTATTTGAGATTTTGGGCTGTATTAGTGCTCATAGATTAGTGATACAATAACTGGCCGCCATTTACAACTTTAACCGCAATAAATGTTTTGTATCAGGCAATGATCTGGTAACTGATTCGCAGCTTTTTACAAAAAATGAGATGCTGTCGTCTTGTGTGGATTCTGAATTGCTGCCTGGGATGGTTTGTCCTCCTTCCCTCCCTCGTGGGAGAGGGATGATGTCATCCTTGTCTGCTACAATTGTTCATAAAGAACTTATCAAATTCATGGAGAACATACGCTGATTTGGTACTTCTTAGTGTGAAATCTGGCATATTACCATTACTCTTTTCTAAGGCGTTCATTCAGTAAAGAAATTTCCCTTTTTATTCTTGTCATCTCAAACACGATCTTAGTGTTTCAGAAAAGCTTGAATTTTGTAAGCTTTTTCTTTAGATTTGTACCTCTAGTTACCAAGTCGGACTCAGATGTCTCTGTTGAACACAGTAGGGCGTCATTACTGTTGGTTTATGTTCTTGTTTACTTTCTCTTTCCTGTTTTGCAATTTGTTTGGCTTTTCTGGTGATATACGGATTTGAAGTAGGAAATCTTTTATATTCATAGGGAAAATCAACCAAGATCATATAATATTTTCATATTCAACATTTCAGTTGCATTGTCTGATACATCTGACAGTATGAGTCTATTAACCAAGAGAAACCACAAACCATGACCACATAAATTTTCACGCCAACAAACCAACATTTAATCCAATTAACTTGTATTCTTAGTATTTCAAATGGACAGCGATCCTAAGTAATGTTTCTGCGCCATCCATGACTGCTTGACCTGATGGGATAAGTCCTCGTACTTCAGCAAACCCGATAGCATTCTTAAACTTGCCCGTTCCTCCAGTCACCGACAAACGTGACATTGCGCTACCAATCCTGTATATGCCATAAAAGTTTAGGCTATCACCAAATTCTCCCCCTTCAAATATGGCTGTAAATGCCATCATCTGTGTGCTTCCATCTGCAGAACTAGCCACATAGACTCCTTGAGCTTTTCCCAGTTGTTGTGACCCTAACTTAGGGCTGTTGGTCAAAGTGTCATCGATGACAGTGATCGTTCCAAAGCCGAGTCCCAATCCGTCTGGTCCAAGTTGGGTTTGGATCTGACCATTCGTGTTCTGACCATTAGGATGTCCTGCAAAAGTCGTGCCAGACAAGCCAGTACCTAGTGGAATGCCATTGAGACCATTAACAGTTGGAAGGGCACCATTGGCATTGGGGATGGCTACTGCACCTTCTGGAGGAACGAATCCTACTGGCCTTGCAAAGGGTACTTGGCCACTATATATGTTCCCTAGCAAACCAGTGATTGGCCTTGCTGTAGGGTTACTGCCCCCTAGAATGTCATGCATGTACAGCTCAAGAACAGGCTCTCCTCCAGCTGGTACTGGTTCGATGGCAGCCACATATATTGCTGTGTGTAGGGCAGCAATTAGCACTGCAATGAAAAAATATGGAGATGACAGCTTGAACATCTTGTGATTTTTGTATATAAGATTCCTGGAAGTCTGTCAGATGTGGTAGATGGAGGACTCTTGAAGGACTATGCAACTGGTTTGTAGTTCTTGATGTTTAAATAGAAGGTTATGAAAAAACTGAGATAGTAGTTGTAAGGCTTCAGAGATGATGAAGTAGTTGGAGTGTGTTAGTTGTGGCCTTATGGGAAGTGGAAGCCATTCTGTTTTAGTTATATCTTCATTTTCTTTAGAAATATAGCTAATACTCAGAAGTGGAGTCCGTACACAATAAGTTCTTCAACACTGTGTATCACCAACAAAATCAACCGATCAAATTACACCCATTTGAAATCATTAGTCTTTTCCCCTCGACTGATTTGGTTATAGGTAGATAAAGGTGACAAGTAGTTGGTGTTTTGCGAGTTTGACCCAACTCTGAAATATCGCTTTCGAGGCTCTCATTTCTGGGAAACCACACTGGCTGGCCTTTTATGCTAGTTTGGACCGTGTTTTTGCCAAAGATGAAAAATTTTGTTTCCCTGTTCCCAGATAACATCATGATATTTTAGTGTTTGTTTATATTGTTTGCAACTCTTGGCATACATTTCAAGTGCAACTGTATAGTTCTCTGTGCATTCTTTTCTGCATTGATCAAAATATTTTGCAAATGATGTAATTACCGAATCCTGTCGCTAGGAAAGCTAAACAGTAAATTTGCTACCGAGCACTCTGAAAAATTCCATGCCCACGTTCGACTGTAAAATAGAATCTTCCCACACAATCTACGATCCGCATCCAAAACTCTACGAGCCATTATCAGGTATTCTCTATCATGTCTGCATAAGATACAATCTTCGGAATTATGAGGAACTGCCTTTTTAGAGTTTTCTGTCATGCTTCATTGTTTACATTGTGGAGTTGGTGCAAATAGGTGATAATTGTTCAGTTGATCCCTCCTAAGATTAGATCTGGAGTGGGTGGTTGTCGAGAAATTTGCTTAAAACACGAGATAAAAATATTATTATCTTGCAATTGTTATTAGCTAACATTCCATTTCAGTGCTGTAATCTGTTTGTTTTAAAGCTCTTTTTCCTCCCAGGCAATGTTGTACAGTGATAAAAGGTTCAAGCCCATCAACAAACAGAAAGACATCGCTCACCAGCATGTACAGTTTTATCAGGAACATGAAAATAATAGTTGATGAACCTTAAAATTCTTCATCCAAATATAAAAATCTTATGGCATATGTTCTTTATTATTTGGATTGTGTTGTGAATATTTTTTTTAGCTTTTCTCTTCCTTCAAAATTCCTTTGGCATAAGTTCTTTATTAGTTGGATCTCACAAGAACATTTTTTTTTCAGGTTTATTTTTTCTTTAAAATTCTTCCGGCACAGGTTCCTCATTTGCTGGATGTTACATGAATATTCTTTAAATACATATGGCATTCAGGGAGTAGTAGAAAAGCACTTTATATGGGGATCCACCGGAGATCACATAATCAGAACCTTTCCAGATTGTGATGTTCTCCATTACCGCTCCATCTCTATATCCTCTCCTGCTAACTGAAAAGCTCAATAATCTGTCATGTTACTTCGAGTATGTGGCACTAGCTGACAAAACCAAGACCTTTGGGGGCTTAGCTTGGATAGCGAGTGAGCATGCTCTTCCACTTTCAAATATTATCAACCAGAATTCGAATCTTAGAAATGGCTACAAAGAAATTTTATTTTTTATTTATTTACTTATTTATTTTTGGTGAAAGCATCAATTAGATGTCGGTCATAGTATAGGTTGCTTAAAACCCAATTTTTCAATGGGAGCGGAGCTTGATCTCTGTGTGCGAAATATGACCAAGAATACCTTCACAGTTGGGGAAGACAAAAAAAGGTCATCTGTTAATATAATTAGAAGGTCAAATGTGAAATGGTCCAGGCAATTGACAATTTTAGCTGTCTCTACACAGTTCATCCTTCATCAACAAACATGAAGCCTCCATACGCTGACTCAGATTTCTTGCAGATTTCCATGCATACAATATTCAATGCCAGATTGACTTTTGAGACCTTGAGTTCCCAAAGACACGCACGAGATGAGGGAATGCTTATTGCAGGAAAGGAAATCAGGGTTAACTAGATGCAAAAAATGGTACATGATCCATTGATTTTGTGGTTTTTACGTGTTCTTTGGGTTTTGAGCTTAGGACTCCATGAATCTGCCTATAAACAAATGATGAGGGAATAACAAGATAAACCTAAGTGCAAGGGAGATCTGCTACAATTTCAAATGCTGAACGAGATCATGGCAAGGCTACATTAACAACAGTCTGTCTAATTGAATCTTCATGATCAGTGACTTCGGTCTGTCTTAAAGTTGGGGAAATCAACTTCCATACTGCACAAGACAGAAAAAAGAACCAAGAAAAACAGAGATTATTTGGGGAAAAAATTATGATTCAAGACCTCTAAAGTTATGGTTCCATTCATGTGGGAACTTAGAAATTTTAGAGTAGGACTCGACCGAGGGAAAGATAAATTTCCATCATATAATCAATCTGAAGGAAAAACACCGGTGGATAGATTCACTTACAGTATATTGTTGCTGCAAACCACTCATTCACTATTTTCACCCATGTACTTGCCCAGCCAACATCAATGCTCCACCTTGAACGGTTAAAGTGATTTAGGTAAGAAATTCAGTTCATAAAAAATAATGTGATGACTGGATGAGTTCAGGAATCTAGTTCCCTTACTTTCTTGCTGAGTTGTTCAGGTTCCAACTGATGAATAACATTCCAAAGTACATGGCCCCGCAAGCAAATACAAGGTGGAAAAACCCATAGTCATAAGAGATATCATCATCCTCTTGAGCATTATCATTGCGGAACTGAAGAACATGTGAAGAGCAAACTATCTCTTATCAAAATGACAGACATCAGAAGTAATTATCAACCCCTTGCAGTCATAGCGCAGCATTATTTCATGTTATAATTTTGCTCATGTACTGGTAAATTGCTAACAAACTAACGAGGATAGGAATTGGTAAATGTTTTTTGATCCATCTCAACCAAATCAATTACTTTACAAGTGTGATTGGGGATTCACTGACTTGAAATGGAATTGAATGATCTAACTTTGCAGTGGTAACTTCAACAGAGGAAAGCAATTTACCTGAAATGATTGTGAATCAATCCCTGTGGAAAATGTGGCCATAACAATGGCACCAATTGCGAACAGGAAACTCTGGAAGAATACAAAATAACACAAACATAATGGATCGAAAAATGGAAACAAATAGCTAGGAGGACACAGGAGTTTGAGATGCTGATGCAACAAATCGAAGATATGAAGTACAACACCAATAAAGATAGTAGTGCAAGTTATACATGCATGGTGCGTTTATATCTCTTAAAGAATAGATAAAGAATCAGTTATGAGTTTTCAAAGAATGATAATTGTCATACTCCAATCTAATTTAATTCAGGCCAATGGTGCAATGTCTGCCCCGTTGTATTTTATGCATGCAAATGCAAATTTAAATGGTCTTGTTTACAGTTTGCACGTGAGGTTAGTCTTCTTATAGAATTGACTGCAAGAGAACTTTGATTTTTGAGGGAGGAGGCTGTATCACCCTGGTTATAGTGATGCTGAAAATGCCCAGTCGAACATCAATAGTTTTTACCACTATGCTATGGAGCGAAGAGGCCAAAACCCTCCTTTTACATATCTACTTTTTTGGTGATACTAAATGACAAGGAGGTTATATTTAGCTGCCATGTTTAACAAATGATGCCTCAGTGGTGTCCATGATTATCAAGTTAATAGTTGGGTTTGGAACTATTATTTGCAAGTCCACAAAAACAGAGCTGCAGAATCAAGCAACATCAAGTAAAAGCCAAAACATGATTTAGCACAACTGTTCTGGAAACACCAAACAAGAGATATTGAAGAGAAAGCAGAGATATTATTTGGTCTTACAAGTATGGTGGTCCAGTCACTATTTCCATTTGCTTTTTGTTTGTTGCAATAATCACTGGCTGGTTCACTGTAAAGCCATGAGGTAATTGCAGAAATTAGTATCATGTTGCTGGAGAAAACCTTCAAGTTTTGAGCCAGTTAAAAGGGGCCATAACAATAGATGGGAAAATGTGACATCAATCCAAGTGTCAGAATTTCGAGTGTGAAAAGAAAAGCAACTAATTAGGATTTTGAAGGGGAGATGTTTTGAGATTTAAAGGTAAGAACTCCAATCCGTTCCTTTATGGAACAACATTCGTGCCCATATCCTACCTTCTTATGGCAGACCAACAGAGGAAGACAAGGTATGAAGCCATAATCCCAGAAGACAAAAGGCCTCTATTTACCTGTACAAAATGAACAAACAACAATCAGCAGATTTTCATATGTAAAACCTGAGCAGAAGACAACTTCTTGACCAGATTCCTGGTACAACACCAAGTCAAATAAAAAAGGAAGCTTATGTATCACAAAAAAAATTGCAGATTAGTAATTCTATAGCTATGATAGAAAACATTCCAAAGCACACATATTATCATTGACAACCACTGAACTGATCCTCTATCCTAATCTGAAGTATGTACTCCTTGATGTGAGTTCATTTGTAAAACTGAGGCTTGTTAAACATATTAAACTAGCTGCCCCCAACTTATGTTTAACAAAGACTTAGAGTCGCAGCTTCTGGTGTCAGAAATGCTGCAGGAATGGAACATTTTATCCTGCAAGACCTGGGGGAACTTGTTTGTACTTAGCAATGCAGATTTCTAATGTGCTTGCATCCATTAAATTTCTTAGCTTGGCCAATCCCAAGTGATGGGTAAAGGAGATATCAGATTTTTTTTCTTTTTTTTTCCTGATCGGACAAATTTGAACATCAATTGACTGTCCCTTTGACCATAACAAGGTTTTTGCACCTCAATCAGTTCTCATATAACAGTTTGGAAAGTTTAAGATGTTGAGTAGTTTACACCGACACTCTCAATCAGTGGGTGGACCTCGGTCAAACTTTATCTCATACAACAGTCTGGAAAATTTAAGAAGTTGGGTAGTTTACACTGGCACTCATAATCAATGGGTGGTTTCTCATATCATCCATCTCTTAGTGGCAGACATGTTAGATTAATTCAAAGAACAGATACAGTTTCTTGATCATGGAACTCCCCTATGTCCAACTCTTATAATAGTGAAGTTAGATAAAAGGACATACCTTTGAGTGTAAGGACACAGCCATCATCACTATAAGAAGAATGGCAGTCCATGTAATGAAGAATATGTTTAGCGAACATTCAACTTTCCGTCCATAGAAAGCATACATCACCACAATTCCACAAACAGAAGCAAGATAGAAAATTGTTGACATGAACAATCCAAGGGAGCAACTGCCAAAAAACATTATCACAGAATTCTCATCTGCTTACATAAAAATGGCAACAAAGTTTCACAGTACCATTAAACATGAGAGAGAGAAAAAATTCAAATTCTGCATTACACATGCTTTAGGTCATAAGAAACTGAGAATCAGAAAACTGGGATTCGTTCAAGTTATCCAGCCCATTAGCCATTGTTCAACTATCAGGGTGAAAATCCAACACCCCACCTCCCTGATATCCAACACCCCACTTTTAGATTCTTTTTCTCTGATACCATAAATCCCAATCGGGATTGGGGCATCCAGCAGCATTCCAATAGTAGATGCATGCTGTAGTCAAAATCCTTAAAACGTGGATTGTAGATTTTTGTTTCCAAACCATAAAGGCATTTGTAGTGAATGAGAAACATATACCTTTGCTTCTTTTGTTCATCAGGCATCCAGTAATTATTCCACCAGGTGATGAACTCAATTACGCTTACAAGTTGAAGAACAAGAAAAATTCTGCAGCACAACAACAAAACACCAATTATTACTTGTGATGCGCATTCCAGGTAAATTAAAAGTAGTTTTAGCAATCCCAGTGGTAATTTAAATATAGAACCACATGGCTCATCGGTTTGAAATAAAATATTCCCCTCACAGAAATCAAGACCTCGTACGTCGACAACAAGAAAATCAGCAAGTTCTTGTTAGCCAGCCACAAATTCAGATTTTTACTTTTGTTATTAGCAGGGAAAGGATGGATTGTTCTAGAGACAACGCCAACTAAAAGAAACGGTACTTGTCTGTCTTAAATGGTACCACATTGTTTATTGTTAGTGAATGATGTGTAAAACTGGAAATTGTCATAGGATGAAATTCTATTTCTAGAGATTAGATTGAAATATAAGAACAAGAAAAGATCAGAAGATTACCCAGCACCAACTCTAGCAAATTCTCCTGAAAGATATAGCAATGAGCTTGTTAAACAATATTACATTTCCTGATGCTAAGCAAGTTGACAATAAACAGAGGCAGTTCAAAATTTGTAAAGGAATAGACAAAAATTCAGCTGTAGCACTATCCCAGCTAATAGAGATTAAAGGGGAAACTTCTTATAAGGAAGTTAGATTTATTATCAATCATCTGATAGAGTTTTAAACGTAAAATTTGCACGAAGTGGGCCTAAAATTTCAAGACTCAGAGAACTTTCTCTAGTTAAACATACCATATATTTGAATGTATTTTGAATGGAGGAAGAATGGTACTGCCATTGATACAATCAATAGAACAAGCTTCACTGCCCACCATCCTGAATGCCAACGACTGCGAGCTTCATATAATTTTCTTGTTTTTATAGTGGTGAAAAACATAACAGAGAAAAATATCTGAGTTCGATGTCAAGGATGCTACATGAAAAATATAGAAACACCAGAATAGATATCAATAATAGAAGACAGACTGTTTCTGTCTTTGTAGCTACATGCATGTCCATTCCCATAAACATTGCATAAGAGATCCAAGAAGCAACGTACAGATTAAACTGTGCAAGGAAGGGTAAGGAAAGAAAGGCAAAATCTAAGTTTAGCCAACATTTCTGCATTATAGAACCAAGTAGCAATATTCTGGAAATTAGGCAATGATATATAATGATGTAAGGCATCGAACATGTGAGAATTCAGAACAATTAAAGTCATTGTTCAGTTAAAACAAAGATACAAAGCATCCTAAACTCACACGAAGAACGCCTAATGTATGACAGCAATCTTGTCCGTCAATTCCACAAGCTTTTATATCTGCAAAAGATATTAACAAGTAAAATAAAGATCCGAGTAATATTTTTTTCGTTTCAGCACAGATTCTGCAACAAATTCACATCTGTGGCAGAAGCTCAAAAACAAATTTATAGAAAAATACATGAAAAATACCTTTCACTTGGACTTAATGTTGACTAATTATGAAGTTAAATTAAGATCAAAGAGCTAAAAGATGCAAGAGGAAATATAAAATATGGAGCACGGTGAAAGCAGAGTGCAGTAACTTATAAATGGCAGTAATCACCTGATATAATTCAAGAAAGCATTGTTTTCATGTATGCTAATTTTCTCTTTACATCAACTGATCCAGGGATGCATGCTACATTCCTAAAGCTAACATGTGATGATTTTTGTTATCACGTAAACTTCCAAATATTCAAGTATAAACTGAGAATGCAGCCTCAAAGTAACTAGCACCAAAAGAGAAACAGCAACCATAGGCCTTCACCAGAAATCTTAACGGGGGTAACTATACAATGCTGCTAGTCATTTCAAAGACATTATCAAAAGATTCAAGCTAGTGCGGACACTGACATAATATTATAGATACCAATTGAAGTGATAATATCAATGAATAAATGATGTATCACAACTTTTACATGATTTATGGCAATCTCAGGGACCAAAAATGATTCATTTAGAAGTAGAAGAATGCTACAAGTCATGGAAAGGGAAGATCATTGACTCACTATAGAAATGAGATAGAACCCTTTGCCCATAATCTCGAAAAAACCAAGCTTTAAGATTTATGATCAAGAAGATGATGCCGTATATATAACGAGCTTGCAGGGTCTTTTTCTTTTCTCTTGAATAATCAATCCTCTTTTGCTCTAATCGACTATTCACTTCCACCTGTGGAACCCCGGCATTGCTTGGTCTTGTATCCACTGCCCCAGCTTCAGCTGGTCTAGCATACTGGTCCATTCTGCAATTTCAAGTAATACAGTGTACAAGTTGATTAATTAATTTATCACGGGTGACTTTCAACACTTTCGATGCTAACATTGTTATGCTGCATCCAGGAGAAACTAAAAACAAAGAGGAAATCCCAAGTTTCATTTTTAAAAAAATTAAAAAAAATCAAGATTTCTTTGCAAATTTGACACATTTCCTGCTTAAAAGACCTGGTAATCTACTAATATTGCACAAACAACCCAGAATGGCAGCTGAAGGTTTTAAAGATCCCTTGAAAAAAATTCAATTAAACTGGTACTAGAGAAATACTGAAAAGTATTACTTTGGAGCACTCAAACTGAAAGCTAAGACCTTGCTCCACCAGTAAGCCATATCAAAGCGACGCTATATATTCTATAGTAATACAATTAAATTTTGAATTGTGGATGGGAAATGGCTGATAACTTGATGTATTGATTGTGTTTTCTAGCTGACAACTAACTTGTGCACAGAACCACGGAAACGAAAATGCAGGTACATAACACTGGAAAGTAATGAACTCGAAGAAAATTGAGATTCAGAAAACTAAGCAGAGATACAGAAATTGGCTTGTGAGCAACCCAGTAAATGATTAAGCAATGCTGGCCAGTAATAATGTGAGGAAAGAGAACACAAACTAAGTGAGAATTCTGACATTCTGAAAAAATCTAACCTTCCTTGGCACGGAGAATGCAGTTTGGGGTTTGTTGTTCCTCGGCAGAACGAAAGCCACTGAAGCAGCTCCTTCTTCACTGCTTACACAAGCTTACCAGAAGGAAAAAGGAAAAAAGAAAAATCTCCATAAGTCACTACTCGTCAGAAAAGTCTGTGTATTGGTTCACTTTTTATCTACAAGAAAACCCAAAATTAACAGGTTTCTTGGGCTCATAGCCGTTGGGTATTTGAACAGTTTGCCCGTGTCCATTTTCACGATGATGTTATGAGAGCCCCCCAATCAAACATTACAGAAAGAACATTTATTTAATCACATGCATAGCATTGCACATTTGTTACATGGATTTCTCTTCAATATTTAAGAATAATTTACTCTATCTGATCATCTTTTTCCTTCTTGTCTTTTTTTGACTTTTCGAGGTATGAAGAATCTTCAGTGTCACTTTAACCTCTAGTAGTGTCCATACAGCTGAGGAGCGAGAAGCAACCTTGACGAAACAATGGCATGCATGTTAAGAAAATTGGAAAGAAGTAACTAAGAAGGAGGGGAGACCTTTTTTTAATGATTTGGATGAAACTGAAAACCTATTTTTCACAGGGATTAATTCCTTGAAGAAAGGAGGTCAATGCTCGACAGACGTTACGTATAAGAAAGTCTTATACTACCCAACCTAAGAGAGACTTTCACCGGTTAATTGCAATCTCACGTTAACGGGTGGCGTCCGGTTTCTTTTACCATTCGTACAAGTAAAACTCTCCAGTTATTATGATATTAGCCGATGTATTACGAAGGGTTAACTCAAGAAAATACAGGATTCTGTTCAAATTGGAAATACCAAGTAGCCAATACGAGAGCACTACACAGGAACAAGACATTCGAGATTATTTGAAAGAAACTTGAGGTAATTGACAAACAAGACATGGCCAAGGAAATTATGGCCCATCTCTGACAAAAAACAATTTAAAGTTTAAACGTCCCTCTCAGTATCTAGCTAGCTCCAGCTGCGTGCATTCTAGAGGGTCAGGGAGGGCGCATTTAATACGCTCTTGTACGACTTCCGCGTACCGTTAAGGCTAGTGACACGGTGCTCGAAGCTATATATATGTTTCTTTAGCAGCGTTTTGATTGATTTTTTTTTTTAAGTATTTTTTATTTATAGATTGCATTGTAATGCAGTGGTCAAATATTGTAATTCCTGCTTTATTTTTCGTGTCTTGTTTTCACTCTTGTATCTCAGTATTCCACTTCACATTTTCACTAAATTGTTCCTTCTATTTTGCCCTCCACGCTAGCTAGATGCGAAGTATTGTGCTGGTGAATCAAAAGGAGTATCGGTGTCTCTTTTTGTGTCTAAGTTTCGAAATCGAACCATTTATTTGAAATTTTAAAACAAAAATTGTGAAATGTAACAAGTAATGGGGTTTTATCCTTAAATGAAAATTATCATTAGCATCTTATACTTTATTCCAAATGACACCTTGTCTTCATTGTTTCATAAATTATAAAAAACATCATTATTCAAATAAAAAAAATTAAATCACACCAAATAATCAAGCCATCCCTGTGTATATCATATCCACAAGCTTAGCAAACAATAAACACCAACTTATTTTCTCTCTCGTTGCTTATAATTTCTAAATAAAAATGATGATGGTATTAGCAAAATTTCTAAATAGAAACGGTGATAATATTAGTTCAAGTGCTGGTAAAGGGAAGGCTGCACTTGTGAATATGAATATTGATAAAGATGATGAAAGTTGGTAATTATAGTGAAGGTGTAAATATTGACGGGGACAATTCAGATTATAATATTAAGTGTGAGAAAAATTGCTAAGATGGTGATTTTAGTGAAGATGACGAGGATTATATTCTTTAAATTAAAAAAGATTTGAATTCTTAAATATAAATAAAGATTAATGGATTAATAATTTTCAAAGAAATATTTGTTTTGTTAGCTTAGAAAATATATGGAAGCAAAGAAGCGGTGAAAATGATCTTGATGTCGAAAACGTCCAGTAGTAGTTAAAAAGATAATGAGGATAAAAATCCGGCTACCTACACTGGTTACTACTAAAATAACATGATATTTCTCATCGTGATCACGTTTTTAAGTTTCATTTTTCTCTGCATCTCAACTCCCCCATTGAATTTTATATATTTTTTGGTTTCGTGCAAAGAAGGGTAGCCTATAATCGTTCAATGTCCTTTTTTCCTTGCATTTTATGAAACATGAACTGCCTTTGTCTCCGGGTTAATCTTGCTCTCATAGTTAAGATTATATGGGATTTAGGTGTGGGACTGGCACTTGTAATTATAATTTAGTATTGACTCTTTGTAGAACTTGTAGAGGATGGAATGTTAGGACAAATGTGGGGAGATGTGGTTCGGTACAGGTTGGCAAGAAGAGAGGAGAATGCCCTAATTAGCTTTTCTATCTTCCATCGAGGGTATAAGAAGAACCTTCGCTCAAAACAAAAACATAAATATGGGATCCCATTACAAAGCTGCCCCCACGCAGGATCGAACTACGGACCTTCAGTTTACAAGACTGACGCTCTACCACTGAGCTATAGGGGCAATTTTGTTGTCCCTTCGAGGGAAAATATAAATAAAAAGTAACATCTTCTTATAAACGACAGCGGGAGCAAATGGGAAAAGGCCTTTGATGTTTCTATTTTTATGTATAGTTTTTCTGGTACGTGGGAGGAAAGGAAAGAGAAACTGAATTTGTAGAACACCGCTTGATATTTCTATTTTATATGGAAAAGTGATATTTCAAAAAATAATTAACGGATTCACGTTAATTAGAGGATCGAGGTCATTAGAGGACTCACTAATCTGACATCTTCGTCATCACTCTTTTTATAGGTCTGGTGCTGCTTCAATGCTCAGCATCTGCTCCCATTTAATCTGTATTTCTCCCCTGATCATCATGATTTGGTTCTATAAGAAGTATCCTTATAAAAATAAAAATAAAAAATTGAAAATGCTGGGAACAGTGAAACCTACGCCGTTTCTAGTTGGATTCGAATAGAGTCCTCTTGTGTTCCTTAAAACATGGCCTGCTGAGTGTGTCGGATCTTAGACTTTGAATTGGAATCAATACAAGGATTGTCATGTAAATTTTTTTCATTTTAAAATTGAACTTACGTCGTTTTAGTTGTTTATTTATTAAAAGAATCTTAGACTGGATTGAAAAATATCTAGATGCACACTTATTATGATTGCTTACAAGAATTTAATGATGTATCTGTCCTTCACATTAAAAACATTTAACACTGGTTGCTAGAGGTATGGAGTTTTTTATGAAGTATATTAGACATTATTAATTTGATTATGAATAAATAACTTTGAAATGACTAGAATATTATAAAAATAAAAAAAATAGAGTTGAAAGACAATTAAGTGCTTTTTATAATGATTTCTATGTGATTATTAAGTCAAATGAGAGGAAATTTGGTGTTTGACTAAGCATGGAAAATAATGAAAAAGCAAAACTCATGTGAAATGATTAATTTTATTTTAATTTTAATTTTTTCATTTTTTTAAAATTTTAGTTTTTATTTTTTTATTTTTTATTTTCTTTCTTAACCTTTTATATTGGTTTTTAATTTCATTCTTTAATTTAAATTTATGATATATTATATTTTTTATTTTTTTTGTTTTTTTATCTATTTTGTTAAAGATACTTTTCTTTTTTGGTGTCACCCTTTAGTCTAAAATTTATAGTTACCTTTTAATTTAATTTTGATTTTAGTTTTTATTTTTATTATTCTAATTACTATTTATTTGTTTTGAATTTTTTCATGTAATATATATTTTTCTGATCTCATCGTTTAATATTTGATTTACTGAGAATGTAATTTCATAAATTTTTTATGTATGGTGCTTTTCTTTTGATGACTTATGCTATGAGTTTGAAAAGTTAATATAAATCAATATTCAATTTCATTTTTTTTTAATTTTTATGGTTGATATTAATTTTTTTTTTAAAAAATAATTATTTGTTTTCTATCAAGTTATCATGTTCTACTGGGCTACGGTTTTGTAGATTAGCTCAAGTTATGTTATTTTTTATTATTTCGATTACATATCTATCATGATATCCTAGGTTAATTTAAGTTGTTTTTTATCATTTTTTTATTTAAATTTATATATCCAATGATGTTTTTTTCATGTTTTTATTTTTTTAAAGAAATTTTGATCCATTTAATATCATTGCATTATTAAAATAAAACCAACTTATCGGACTTGGTCAGGACTGTGTTCCGAACTATTGGTTTTTTTCTTAAAAAGACTTGTATTTACAATATCTAAACATTATTTTTCATGAAAAAATAAAAATATAGATCCATGGCGTGGCGTGGGTCAGTGCCTAATAATGTACCTTTTCCTTATGTCCTGAAAACATAAAATGAATGCCTTTATGGAACTGATGCTCTAACTCATAGTTATTAAACCTAAACCTAGCTCATCCTTGTAGAATCGATTTATTCATTTATTGATTCGAAACGTGATTTTGTTTGGAGTTTTTTAAATCAAACAAAGTGCTAAACTAAATAAACTCGAATGGATTAATCTAGTCAACTCATGACATGTCAATTCAAAAGTAACTTAAATTAGATTTGTTTTAACAATGTAAAAGTTAATTCGATTAAATTTAAATGACATAACATATAAACTTGAAATGATGTTAATTTAGCAAAACTCAAGAGAGACCTGATCATATAAACTCTAAGGATTGTTTTAAAATTTTTTTATATAAAATAATGTTGTTTTAGTATTTTTTTTTAATATCTAAAAGACATCCTTTTATTTTTAAAAAATAGTTTTAACCTTTTTTTAATTAAAATTAAATATTAAAAAAATATGTAAAAAAATAAAAATATTATTATAAATAGATTCAAATTAACATAAGTTAATAATTGATTTGTTTACCTATAACCGGAGTCTTAAGTACTATTTGACCAAACAAATAACAGTGTATTTGTCAAAAAAAACTTGATTTTTTATTTAAAATTATTATTTTTTATTTTAAAATTATTTTAATATATTAATTTTTTAAAATTAAAAAATATTTTAATATATTTTTAATGGAAAACACTTTAAAAATAACTCCAAACAATACTGCAAACAAGGCTAGGCCTGATATCATAACCACGCGCCAACCGCAAATCCAGCCGCTTTGTAATTGGATGCTAAAAACCGTAATCTGTAAATTTCAATCTGCATTTAAAATCCAGGGCTTAAAGGCGGGACCCTTGAAAAATCAAAATCCCAGATACAAACCCTAAAATGTCCTCCTTCGTCGATGAATTTCAAGCCAGTAATCCCTTTCTCTCTCTCTATCTCTTTGAATTTAAGGTTATTGTTTCAGTTTCGTAATTGCTATGCTTGATTGGTTTTTGTTTGAAGTTATGCCAGTAAACCCTAAAATGATTTGTTGTGCAGATCTGGAAGCGCTTCCCAATATTCTGCAAAAGAAGTACTCATTGTTGCGTGATCTGGACAAAAGTTTGCAGGGTATGCTTCGCGCTAAAAACAACCGTGCTTTGTTGTTTATTAAATCGCTGTTTCTGTCATGTCTTCCATCGCTTGTTTTAAGTGTCGATTTAAGATTTGATAAGATACCCTAGATTGATTGAATTGATGAGAACTGCAATAGCTGTTTGGGGGTTTTGACTGCGTTGGGGGAGATTAGACTCCTAATTGAGGGATTTTTCTCTTATGCTCTTTCTTTTCGTATGGCATTTTGAATCTGTAGGTTAGGGAAACCATAACTTGTAGAAAGCTCTTATTATTTTGTTAATTTTACCTGCTAAAGGAAAATTATGTCGGATTTCGTTTTGTACTTAATCATAATAGGACTTGAGTGCCAGAAACTCCAAGATAATGGAAAATTCCCCAAAGATCATAAGGTCACTAGCTTGGAAAAGCTGGCACTATCTCAAACCAATATAACATGGGTGCTTGCATGGTTCCTTCTTGTTTAGCCGTGCTTTGTGATACTCTCTGTGCTTTCCCTTTTGCCATCTGGTCCTGCTGCCTCCCTTTCTTGGTTGCATGTTCAAACAGAAAAGTTAATCGATATTCTCTGTCTATAGTTAAACAATCCTTGTCTCCTTTAAAGCACACTTCTCAAGGGACAGTTTTAATGTACGTGAACAGAGATTCAACGCCAAAATGAACAACGATGTGAACAAGAAATAGAGGACATTAAGCGAGGAGTTAAGGCTGGAAACATTACACCAAATACTTCACTTATCAGATTCTCAGATGAGGCACTTGATGAGCAAAAGCATAGCATCAGGATTGCAGATGAAAAGATGGCATTGGCTGTCCAAGCATATGATTTGGTATGTTGAATCTCGTAACTCAGCTTTATATATCATCAATCCTTTCAGGGAATGTGTCTCATCATACCTGATTTATGTGATCAATTCTTGCTCTTTTTCTCATCTTATATTTGTAGCTGTTCATTCTCTTTACCATCTTCTGTTGATGCAATGTCCTTTTCTTGTTTCTGGGAATTACCTTACCACTCCATTTTTTTTCCAATTAGAAAAGAAGAAGATATGTACAGAGAACACAACATGCAGACAAATTGACTAGCCTTTAAATGTTCATGCAAAGCTTTCTGTAACTTTTGGTTGGAAAAACCTAGCATCCCACCACTGATAACCATCAGTTTTCCCTAGATTAGCTGCATTCAACAATGGTAATACAAGTTCTTATTAGTTGACTATCTGTACCAAATAGTGAGTAGATGTTATGAGATTTTTTTTGAGTTTCAACTTAGTTTGCTGGAAGGGAAAATTGGAGATTAATGGTTCAGGGGCCAAAGCTCAATTGCAAGATTTGCTTGTAACAGAAGTATTTTCATTTGTCAAGTGTGGACACATTTTCTGCTTTCTGCCATCAGTGTTCCTCCATTTAGGATGACGAGCTTTCAACTTCAAAAGTCACAGGTTTAAATTTATTAACTACATAAACAGATTCAATATCCTTACCCTCTAAGTAAATATTAAGCCTTATTTTATTTGGTTAAAAATTGAGTGAAGTGTTTTCTGTGAATGATTTTGTTGCTTGTGGCTATTCATAAGTGATTACTGGACCAGTGACAATTTTTCTGCCTTGAATAACTGTTCATGTCTTTTTGGAGAGGCATTCCTCTTAGATATAAAGAAAAGCCATGTAGTCCATTGATATGGTCGTGGAAATTGATTCAAATTATCCATTTTAATGAAAAGATGTTATTTTGGATATAGTTGGTTTCCTCTTCCTGCCCTCCCATTGCTATTGGAATGGGTATTTTAGCATTTATGCTGAAAAGTGGTCCTATTGGTGTGATTATTAATGATGTGGATTATCTTCATGACACTCCCACCCTACTATGTGCTTGCACATAGTGCTTTTAGATAAAGCGTCACTGCCATCTGCGCTATTATAATCATACACCGTGATGCTTCTTGTACCTTTCTGTTTGTATGCAGTAGTTCTAGAGATAAAATTATCTAATTGACTGCATATTTTATTATTGTTGCCTCAGGTAGATGCACACATTCAACAACTTGATCAATTTCTGAAGTTATGTGACGTAGACAATCGGCGTGGTAATTTGCACACATTTTCAGTCCCCAGGGTTTGTTTTATTCATACTTGATGATGAAAGGATCTACTGAAAGGTTTTGTTTTGTATTTCTCAACCATTTTAGTATCTCCATCGTTACTAAATTATTGTGATCATATGATAATCTTTGATAGAAAGAGACACTGCTGCCGCTGCTCCAGCATTGCTTGCTTCAAGTCTTGATGGCGGTACAAAGTCTGGAAGGGGTAGTGAGAGTGGTAGAGGAGGGCGTAAAAAGTATCTCTCTTCTAATTATACTTGTTCATCGTTTCCTTATTTATCACTTTAAGCATATTAGTTGGTTAAGCTTTTCGACTTCACTTTACTTTCTCTTGGGAAGCTCTGTGTTGAAAACTGAAATGTCTTTGTTTTCAAGGATAGCGAGAGAAATCTTTATACTGAAAATCACGAGTTGCGGGATTAGGACTTCTTGCCTTGAAAATAGAAGACACTGATATATAAATAAATATGAGATCAATGATTAGGATATTTTGCCCCAAAAGTAGAAATCTTGCTTTGAAAATGAAATTGCTGACAAAGATGCAGGGATTCCTTTATGTTACGATGATGGGAAACATATTGGGAGCATCAACCCCATGTCAGCCAAGTGACAGGTTGTCTTGCAGTATACAGGTCCCTGTCAAAGAGCTTAAGAGAGCTCCGTCTGTGAGAAACTGCCTCTTACTAAACATGAATATAAAAAGGATAGGAATGTATGTAAATTTGTTTAAATTCATGGCTTAGACTGAGATTCCATGGTTTATAATGACAATTTGGCAAATCCAAAACAACAATGATATATTTCATTTGTCATATATATGCATTCCAAAGCCTAAACTGTTATCACTGGTGCTGCTAGGAATTTGTTTTCTTTGTACTCAAACAAATCATGAAACATTAAGAAACTTCTTTCGGCTAAATCAGATTTCATAGTTTCTTAATTATCCCTTGTTAACTGCACATTTGTAAAATAGTCTGGCATTGATGTTGCTTGTGTAGGAAACAACATTTACAATTATTAAATCAAACTTTATATGCAGAACACGCCTTGTTGCTGCAGAAGAAGCAACAGAGACAGAGGTGGCAGTGGCGACAACATTTGCAAATACTACTGGTATGCAACTAGATTTGCCAGTGGATCCGAATGAGCCGACTTACTGTTTCTGCAATCAAGTTAGCTATGGGGACATGATTGCATGTGACAACCCCGATGTATGTAACCAGATTATTATTTTTTTGCTTTTTTTGAGTCTTATCCGCAAAAAACACCTAATCCTCCTTTTTTGAACATGCAGTGCAAGATAGAATGGTTCCATTTTGGTTGTGTTGGATTGAAAGAAAAAGTAAAAGGAAAATGGTATTGCTCTGATTGTGCCCCTTTGAAAAATCGCCGCAGAGGTAGATAATGTGTTGTAAGGTTCATGTATGTGTACATCCATGGCATGAAATTTGAGATTTTATGGGCTAACTATAAGCAGCCTATTACCTAAATTCTGCTTAGTGCTTGTTTTATGAATCGTTTTGCTTTATGCATATGTACAACCATAACATGCAATTTGAGATTTTATAGCAATCTGTATTGTAAATAATCCATCTGTGTATTAATTTTTTGAGATTGTTATCTTCTTGGATTTGCAATAAATTTTTGTTATGTTACAAAAAGCATGCTAATTGGATCCTCTTTTAAATATATATATTTTTGTTATTATTATTCGCTAGTGATAATTCTGATAGAACGGAAGAAAACTCTGGTGACCGTTATCTTTCCTTACATAACATTAAGTCCAAATTAGCTTCTAATTTGTTAAATGGCAGAAGCTCCAGAATATCAATATGGAGCATCGGTAGCCTTAGTGGTCGAGATGAGGTTGAGATGGGTGTGTTCCATTTGACTTGGACTTCTGTTTGATGGAGGTTAGAGGATTAAAGTTTTACCATGTACCTAACGTGAAGAAAATGAATCTCTTGTTTTTGGTTTATCCCTTCTGGCTTCGATCGGACAAGGACTCGAGTCCTGGGGACTATCATATCAGCTCTTCAGGTAAACGAGTTCTAAAATTTGTTTTGTTTTGTTTTAGTGAAGTAAATTTTAAGAGTGAAAAGGAAAATTTATAGGCAAAAAATGAAATCCATAAAATTCTGTTTTTATTTTTATTTTTATTTATTATTTAATTTCAATTTTAAATAAGATTCTATTTTTCTTAATTTTTATCTTTAAATTTTTATTCTTTTTAATTTTGATTCGAGATGGAACCCAATTCTTCCAAGATTTTTTTGCTTACATTAAATCATCACCTTTTATTCTAAACATAAGATTTGATTAATCTTTCGATTTTGGATTCTCTAGGTGGGTGATTGACGATATTATATGATTGAAAATGTTAGATAACATTAAGGTAAAATTATTGAATACCAGTGGTTAAGTGCCGCCTTGATGATGAGCCTATAAACAAGTATAATGACACATTGATCAAAAGAAAGGGAAAATTGTGTACAACCGTGCTGTTTAAAAAATTTGAATATTTTTTTTTAAATTAAATTTTAGTATTTTTAAGTCATTTTGATATATATTAAAAATAAAAAATATTATTTTAATATATTTTCAAATAAAATAAAATAAAAATTAACAACCGACGCTTACGCTTAGATGATTCCTTTCTATGAAAAGCCCCGTTGTCTTCTTTCTTTCTGTCAAAATGCCATCTGAAAATTAGCTGGTAAGAAGGGTAAGGTTCATGTCATGTTTCCTGAACAAGCGTCAACTCACTCAACCGAGAGCTCGTACAAAATTGTTACCGGCAACCTTTCGATTGGAACGAGAAGACACGAACACGACAAATTCAGCTGGAGCTTCTTTTTTTAGTTCTTGTTTTCTTTTATTTTCCTCTCACCTCTCTTTCCCCAGATTAACTCCTTGCTCGCTTAAGTCATTGTTCCTGTTCTCTTTCCTCTTGCCTTGTTTACTTTTTCTTATTTTTTCTTCATTTTCTTGCTTCATTTGAGACTTTGTTCTTGTTTCTTTTCTTGCTTTGATTTCTCTTGAAAAACCACGCATCAACGCCTGACAAAGATCAAACTCAAGTTAATCTTGAAATTGGGAAATCACGTGCACAAATGTGTCATTTTGGTGCAATCTTGGTTGATAAAGTTAATCTCTTAGAAATCATGGCTACAAAAATTTACAAGGCAGTAATTGAACCGCTGAAGGGTTTAAAGATGGATCTTCAGCAGTATGCTCGATCTTTATCACGAAACGAAGACAAGGAATGACCGTGTGAACGACTGGCTGAGTATGAAGATAACTGATCTTGAAATACAGTCTCTATTTCCAGTACAGCTGAGTCGATGTATTGAAAACCGTGATAGAAAGAGGGGCTTCAATGAGTGAATTATGCATTCTTGAGAGAGAAAAACATACTGATCTTGTTCAATTCAATCATATATAAATATTGTTCATAATGTTTACAATGATAGAAAGAGTAAACCTAGGGGTACGTACATGTAAATCAAGTAAAAACAATCAGTTTTATCTTCATTTTTATTTTTTGATTATTATATCTTAAATTTTATATTTTGATGGATTCTCATAAAATTTTATGTTGATTTTCTGTGCATGTTAATTAATTTTATTTTTGATTTCTTGAGTAAACAACAACTATTTTCAATAACATTTATAACAGAAGCAATATTCATGGCTTCTACCCTTCCATGTTGAAATAGTAAAATACCCGTTTGAGGAAAGCCGCATCGTACTTGTTCTAGGATATTGTTTTAAGGATATTTATCCATTTTGTCTAAATAGATTGATCTGCTACGGAATTGATTTCTGCTTATTACAGCCAAGCAGCGAAAACCATGGTGCATCCTGCCACCACTTGCTAGGCCAAGTCATCAACAGAGGAGGAGTTCAAGGGCGTGGGCAGCGACGACATTGTGAATCTCCCCACGATCTTAACTCAAAGAAAATCCTGGCAGTATCATATATCTGTATTATAGCTGGACTGGCCAGAAGGTGGAGGACTCGATATTTGAATTGAAGGCACTGCTTTGGCTTTCGCCATATTGCTCTCATTTTTTTCCACAACTGGACAGACAGTTTGCGTTGCAGAGCGGAAAAGGAACATTTTAACACAAATCAGATTCAAGTAGAAACCCTAATCAAATTGCAGATTATTCTAGGGTTCACGGAGAAGGAACAAATGCCTCGGACATGTAGAAAAAAGAAAACAGGGCTATAATGACCAGGCTCTTGGTTGACAAAGAAAAGGATGTGCCCGGGGGAAAATGAGCCATACACGCAAGTTTTCCCGAACAATAATCCATTATCCAATTATCAAACGCTACCTACAAGCCTAGACTCACTCACTATGATTAGATGATGCCTTTTGATCTTAGGAACAATGAATCGATAAATTGGGTACAAAGGGTCAAATAGTTGTCAGGCAGGTCGGATCAGTCCCTAAAAATCAACCTCAGTAATCCATGCCCATGCCTGGACCCATTGCCGGAGCATCATTTTCATCCTTTGGAAGCTCAGTTACAACAGCCTCAGTTGTTGTCATCAACGAGGAGACACTGAAAGCACAAAAAGAGTTAATAAGTGCTACTTGGTAAGAATGAACCCAGCCCCAAAACCCTAAAAAAAGAGTGATGGATTACCTGGCAGCATCGACCAAAGCAGTTCTAATTACTTTCAGCGGGTCAATAATGCCAGCTTTCACCATATCAACATATTCATCTGGTAAAACATGAACATACCGAAAAAATTAGTTAAAAAATCAGTTCCTTTAGTGGATAAAGTAGGCAAGCTTCATAATAACAACAATGATAAATCACTGACCTTTGGCAGCGTCATACCCTAGATCAGGGTTGTCCTGCTCCAATAGCTTACCAACAACAACAGCTCCCTCGACTCCCGCATTAGTAGCAATTGTATGCACAGGGGTCTGACATTGATAGTTCAATTTTAGGATTCAGTTATAACATTATATAAAGGACACCAAATTCACATGAATTGTGGAATATTTGAAGCTTGGCTATGCACAAAATTATAAAGTGCATGAATCTTCAAACTTGCACCCAGATACAAGCTTAAAGATTGAATATTCAGGCATACTCATACACATGACAAAGGACAAACCTTCAGGGCATTCTGAATAATTTGAACACCGATCTTCTGGTCAAAGTTGGCAGTTTGCAGCTTATCCAACTCTTTTGATGCATAAAGAAGTGCAGCACCACCTCCTGCCAAAGGAAGTAGCTTGAAGAGGTTGGTGATTTTAATTCAACCATGTACAACATGAGGGAGGATGGATGGAAATGTTACCTGGCACAATACCCTCTTCCACGGCAGCCTTTGTGGCATTTAGAGCATCTGTAACTCTATCTTTCTTCTCACCAACTTCAGCTTCACTAGCTCCTCCAATCTGCAATAATGGCAAAATTTTCACTCAACTGACCCCAATTTAAAACTTTTAAACAGTAGATATTTCTCCAGTTAGAAGATGGGGGACTCAGCTAGAATAAATACCCCATATTTGTATTTACAAGTCAACAGAAGAAAATATGCAAAGAGTGCTAGACAGTTCACAGACCTTCAGCACAGCAACACCACCCGAAAGCTTTGCCAGTCTTTCATGCAACTTCTCTTTGTCATAGTCAGAAGTACTCGACTCTACTGCAGATCGGATCTGTAATTCCAGCAGTAGACAAAAATCATGTTATTCATTCACATTGGAGAATAAACATAGTCCAGCAATGAAGCAAAACTGACCTGTTCACATCTTTCTTCAATGGACTTCTTGTCACCAGCACCATCAAGAATAACAGTGTCATCCTTTGATACTGTAACCTATAAGACAAAACCCAGCTAGTCAATCATCAAAATACACAACGTTTTACAGGCACCCACCCTTGACCCATTCTAATTCTTTGAAGTGCCTTCGCTACTGCCCCTAAGATCTAAATTAAAATCCACCAAACCCAATCTAGCCCACCCAGCACCCCCATGCACTGCTTGTGCCCAATAAACTAACACTAGAGTCAACAATTTGAGCTCACCTTTTTGCAACTGCCAAGCATATCCAAATCCACCTTTTCAAGATTGAGGCCAAGCTCTTCAGTTATAACCTGCAAAACAGAAGAAAGGAACTCGTTCAATGAGACCAGAGAATGTGACACAGAGAATTAAATATATGTGCAGAGGCCAACTCACTTCGCCTCCTGTGAGGACAGCAAGATCTTGCAATGTAGCCTTCCTGTTCTCTCCAAAACCAGGGGCCTTAATGGCACAGACCTTGATTCCAGCACGTAGCTTATTTAAAATAAGTGTTGCCAGTGCCTCACTCTCCACATCTTCAGCAACAATCAGCAAGGGCCTTTGTCTCTGAACAAATACAGGAAAATCTAGTTAAGTAAGAAGTGAACAACATTGTAGTTGTGCTCCAGCTTCCAATAAGAAGTGATTGGTAAACAGAATGTATACCTTTAAAGCCAACTCTAGTACTTTGACCACAGCATGCAAATTTGAGACTTTCTTGTCATGGATCAGAATGAGAGGGTCATCCAATTCCTGTTTGTGCACAGGTATAGAAAGAAACAGGAAACTCAATGGCTGTAGAAGCTGTTATTTCATATTTTGTACTATGCAGTCATGTGCACACAACCTAGGTCTCAAGACATATGTCATGATTGGAATCAGAAGTGAAGGCTTACACATTTTTGGGTTTTCTGGTCTGTGATGAAATAAGGAGATATATAGCCCCTGTCAAGCTTCAATCCCTCAACAACTTCCAGCTCATTAGATAATGTTTTCCCATCCTGCAACCAGAATAAGACCAGAACAATATTTTGGGAGAAAAAATTAAAACATGGGAGAATGATTAACTGAATAAGAAAAGAATGAGAAAAGTAGCAATCAGTATCCAACTGCATGTGCCAATAAACAGTACTCAATACACTTGACATCCTTTATAACAGGGGATGTATCACCAATCTAATGCACAACTTACTTGAATTGTTATAACTCCCTCTTTCCCAACCTTCTCCATGGCCTTTGCAATCAACTCACCAATTTCTCTCTCCCCATTTGCTGATATTGTACCAACTTGTGCAATTTCTTCAGATGTGCTGATCATTCTTGTTCTGCTTTTCAAATTGGTAACAACTGATTCCACAGCCATGCTGATACCACGTCTTAGGTCCATTGCATTCATTCCTGCTGCAACTGACTTGCACCCTTCAGCAAATATTGCTCGAGTGAGGACCGTAGCACAAGTGGTCCCTGCAAAGACATTGGAAAAGCTCTCATTGCCCAGCGAGACAGAAACATCAAACAAGCAAAGCTGGGGTACCATATCAAGAAAAAAAAACACAAGCACTGGATTTAGAGCCTGTAACATAAAATCCCAACCTAATGATCAGATGCTACTGCAGCATCAAAATTCCAGTGGTTCAAAATACTTAGATAACAACTCTCGAGGCGATGAAACCTTACCATCGCCTGCAGCATCATTCGTGGCATTTGCAACCTGCTTCACGAGGCTAGCACCAACATTCTTGACTTTATCCTTGAACTCAATGCTCTTTGCAACAGTCACACCATCCTTAGTCACTTTGGGGGCCCCAAAGCTTTGTTCAATAACCACATTGCGACCCTGCAAATAAAAAATCATCAAGGATAATATCATTAATTTACCGATTAACCCAACGATTCCTTCAGAGAAAAGGTTAAGCAAAAAAGGCCAAGTTTCACCAAATTATGTCAAATGCATTAAGATCTATCATACTCAATCAGACACTGCTACAGAAAAATAAAACCCGCACTTATCTAGGATATCATAGAGACAAGCCTTACTGTTGATGCAATATTCCAATTGCGAACTGAATATGGTTTCAATTGATAACAAGAATCTAATGAAACCATATTCAGCTAAAAGAAATATTCAAATTTGACTTCTTTTCTACATTGGAGATTTCATCCACGGGCATCAAACATGAATATAACATAATCAAACAGACAATCAGTCACAACACCTTAGGGCCCATGGTGACTTTGACCGCATCAGCTAGCTCTTCAACACCCTTAAGCATCACGGCACGAGCCTCCACACCGAATCTTATGTCTTTGGCAGCATAGTTTCTGCTCCAACTCAACCTACTTCCAATCTGATATAAACACAGAAAATTCACTTCTTAGAGAGAGTCATTATAATTGCAGGAGCACACACAGGATCAGATAGAATATGATGATGTGAAAACTTGAAACCAAACCAATAGAACCACCAGCACTCACTTGTTTGGTGGTGCTCCTAGCAATCCTGTAAAACCCACAGAAGGCAAAACCCATCAATGTAAAGCCATAGAAACCACAAAATCACAAGGAAATCCAAATCCAACTTCAAACAACGTTTTTGATGGATTAGTTTTAGTCAATAAACTGCTACTGTGATCAATAAACACCAAGTTCTATTTTTTTCTCCTTTTGGGCTTTGACATTTTCTCGCCAACGAAACGGAAAGCGAGGAACATAACGAAAACCAGATGAGAATAAAGGAAATGAAGGAGAGGGAGGAAAGTACCGAGCCTTGGAAGCGAGGCTAGAAGTGAAGCGGTGCATAGTAGCGCCAAGAAGAATTACGAGAGAAGAAACAGACAGAATTTGTGCGATTGTAGAGAAAGTTTGAGGAAGTGGCAGAGACAAAGAGATCACGAATGGAGGCCGAGGAAGTGGAGGGCGAGTGCTTTTTGTAGAGAAAGAGAAGGCTCTAGAAGCAGCTTCTGGTTATTGGCAGGGTTTAGGGTTTTGTGTTCATTTCACTGTTAAGCGAGGTTTACCGTTGGGTTGGACCCGGCCTGCTTTTGGCAAAATGTATGTCCCATTTTCACCCTATAGTCCGTTGCCAAATTACAAATGCTACCTTATCTTGTTCTTGCATCGACAAGATTGGGTTTTCAGGGGGTGACCAAGCCCAAGTATTCCACCGGGATCCGCCCGCTAGAGATTCGAATATAAGTTCTCTTCCCGTAGGGGCCGAGTGGGCTTTTACGGAGGGTGAGGATCATGCAGGGGCAGAAGTGAAAACAAGTGAAGGAAATTTGGCCACGAGTGTAATAAATAAACCTCTCACGAGGGCCTAATTGAAAGTATCTTAGAAGTAAGAATGAAAATTGATTTTATAAATTTTGGGAAGGTCATGGCCCCTTTAAACTCTTAATTTCAAGCCCGCTAGCATGTGTATATATATTTGAATCTTATTCATGTTATTTAAATAAAAATAAAAACATAAAAATCAAGATAACATTACAAAAAGCTATATCAAAAAGTCATGAGAGTATTTTAATATAAACTCAAAAATTATTTTCATGATTCTATCTCTTTTTTTTTTATTTCTCCTCATATAATAATAATTATTATTATTTCCCTTTTAAATATAAAATTTATTTCATCCCCGCAACAACCATATTTCATACCACAAATATTTTTTGCAATCATAGAATATGTAAATTACAAATTCTTTATCATCAAAATAATTATTACTCCATTTATTAGCAAAAGAATTGCCAAAAAGAGCACTTGATAACCTAACCCGAGAAAGTGAAATTAGTCGCAACTAATGGCCACGTGTCTATCCCTAACTGGATCCCCAAGCATTCCCACACCATACCCGTGCGCACATAACAGCATCCCCCCAGCCTCTCCACTATTCATCATGCAGTCTTCCCTTTCCTAAAAATCACAAACAGAGAGAGAAGAAGAAGATCAACAACAAGAGAAAATGACGGAGGCAGTGATAAGGAACAAGCCAGGAATGGCTAGCGTGAAGGATATGCCGATCCTTCAAGACGGCCCTCCTCCTGGTGGCTTCGCTCCTGTCCGATTCGCTCGTAGGATCCCAAACAAGGGTCCTAGTGCTATGGCCATCTTTCTCGCTGCTTTTGGCGCCTTTTCTTATGGAATGTACCAAGTCGGCCAGGGAAACAAGGTCCGCAGGTGAAAAGGGTTCTCTTTTTCTTTGAAGATTTTCGATTATTTCATGGTCTTGGCATCTGCGTTTTTTTTTTTTAATTAGAGTTAGAAATTCGAAGGAAATTGATTTTTTTCATGTCAATTGGATTGCATTTTTAGATTGAAGATGTTTGGGAACACTTAATATGGCTCTTTAAACTTCTAAAAATTTATGTTTTTCTGTGATAATTTTTGGCAGCAGGACTTGTTTGGATTGTGAAATTAACGCTAAAATGTGGCTGGTTATTGCGATTCGTCAGAGTATTATTATTATGAGATTAAAATTTTGTTAGAGTTTTCCTAATTTTTTTAGAGTTTTCCTACTTTGATTGCCGTGTTGGCTGGTCGCTACTGGGCATTTGTTGTTTTTAAGGGTGAAAGGTAGAAAATTAGAAATTGTGAAGCCTTGTTAGTAGACATAGTTTTTTGTAGCTAAATTTTGTATATTTCTGAAATGGACATTAGAAATGTTGAGATTTTAGGAGGGTTTCAAATGCGTGCTGCTGACTGGTAGAGAAGAGAGGTCCATTATTATAAGCACCAAGAGGTACCAAGGAACTGCCAAATTCATTGACTGTACTTCATATTTAAATTTTATAACCTTCGCTAGCAAAATGCTCTCCAGTGCACTACAAATGGATAGCTTTTACTTTTAACTAAAAATATCCTTAGAAGAGCTGAGAGTAGATTCTCCCCCTTGAAATACTCTATTACAAAGTCTGCACTAAAAGCATAGACATGTATGCATTTACAAGTACAAAATCCACAACCTTTCCAGTCAATTGTATATTGTTCAATATAGTTAGTAGAGGAGACTTGAAGATCAATGAATGTGTTTTTTAATGAAAAAGCAGGTTGCTGTAGTGAAGTTGGATTTGGTTTATTGAAAAACAGGGTGCAGGAGAGGGTTTATCTTTGATTGTCACGAAAGTGAATTTGGGTGGTAATTTAAATTTATTGGTGATTTGCTGGTCTTTACGTGCTATTGTTTTTCATGGAATAAGCAATTTTGCATGTCTGATATAACATGATGGAGATGTCTATTATTTTGAATGTTTGGGATTGGTTGAGTCGGCAGAAGGCAGGTTTTTTGTCATAAAAGCAGGTTTGTGGATGTTATGTTACCTTTTCAGAAACCATGGTTTGAATTCTCAAGGCATTTACTCTCGGGGCAAACCATAATTTTGAAAAAACAATCTTGAACACATCCTTAAGCTACAAGTAAATTGAGGTTTGTGAATGACAGTGTAAGAAAAATCTTTCAGTTTTCATGAGGAGACGCTAGCTTGTCATATTTTGAGTAAGGCGTTTGGTGTCATTGTCTTTAAGTATTAGTGAAAAAGTGAAGGATTGTTCCTGTGAAAGAGCTAGTGTGTTGCTTAGGCAGTCAAAGCTGTGAAAAGGTTACTGAAGATTCTTTGACATGGGCTTATATTGAGTGTTTTCATTGTTATATTTTCTATCCTTTTGAAGATTTGGCTGTTTGTATTGAGAATGGGGCTGCAGGGGAGACATTACTTGCAGATTATATTTTGTTCTTTGATGAGAATCAACCTAGGCAGACTATAAGTTTGGAGGAAAGCATTTTTTGAATGGAGTGATTTTAGATTTCAAATTTTATGCAGTTTATCTCCTCGTGTTCTCATTCTTAAGGTGTAGAAAAGACTCTTTTTTGGGAAACCACACCTGGGTGATTTGATTGCCCATGAAATTCCTTGGAAGTTGTCATTTTTGTTGGTGTATATCCAAGGTGTCAGTGTCAATGTTTATTTATTTGTTGAACTACACGTATGGATTACTAGGAAATAGATTCACTGGAGAAGAAGGATGTTGAGGCGTCTTGAGTGCCAAATATAGAAAGTAAGCATCATTTGAATTCAACATACATTCCCTGCTTCCAATTCCTAAGTAAAAGTACAATCACAGTTCATGTCATGCAGATTGCCAATATACAAGCTTAAATCTTAATTTGAGCTGAGGACATACGAGATATTGGCCATTGAGAAGCTGGATTACTTGTACCCTTGACCTTGAAGGTGTTTATATGACTGTCCAACTCATATAAGAAACCTAGATTATCGTATGCTGTATAAGAGAAGTTTTGAAAATATCATAAGTTTGTACTGATACTGTACTTTTTTAGTGGTTCATGCAGCTGTCTGCTTTATAGCCTTGTATGTAGTAATTGATGATATAGCTATACTGTCAAGGCAAGTTTCCCTATCAGGGTATGTCATCAACTGTAGATTTGTTCTTAAATCATTTGCATTCTGCAGAGCACTTAAGGAAGAGAAGTATGCTGCACGCAGGGCAATCCTGCCTCTGCTTCAAGCTGAAGAAGATGAAAGGTAGCAAACAGCTCTTTTCCTCCATCAATAGCTAATGTGTTTCCATCTCTTACTGTAAAATATTCAAGTATTTGCTCCCCTCCCTGCTTGCTTTTATTTAGATTTGTCAAGGAGTGGAATAAGTATCTTGAATACGAGGCAGAAGTAATGAAGGATGTTCCTGGTTGGAAAGTTGGTCAGAGTGTCTATAATTCTGGAAAATGGATGCCCCCAGCAACTGGTGAGCTTCGTCCAGAGGTCTGGTGACACCGCTCTGTATCTTGTTATGGTGGATGTCTGACTTCAAGTGTCTTCTTGTTTTTTCTTCATCTAAGTGTCCTCTGTCACTTGGTGTTCATGGAATAAAAATTTAGCTTTCAATATCCTGAGAGATGCATTTCAAATACTGCCTACAGTAATTTTGTTTTCTTTCCTTTTCATTGTATCCTCATTACCTGAAAATTGGGAACATAAAGAATGAAGACCTTTAGTGCTGTTTTCTCATTCAATTTTATGGTAAATTTCAATCTATTGGTAATGGTGTGGAAGGGTACCGGAATCAGGGATACCGGGGTGATGATTAATCAATCCATTGATTGGTTTCTGTTTGATGTTGTTCTGTTATGTGTCTTTTAGGCTTTGTAAATAATAATGCTCGCTTATTTTTGTCTTGCTAAATTGCGGAGAGGACTCACTAGGAACAATTTTAGCCTCTTATCCTCTTACTTACTAATTTGAGTTACTTTGGATTCTAAAAGAAACTGAGTTGCTTAACTATTGCTACTAATCTCTTTGATTTTTTCTTTTTGTTGGAGATTTATCTCTTTGGCTAGTTGTCATAACCAACGAGGTATAATGCAGAAACAACAATTCGATGTTTGCTGCTGTATCTTGAACTTGTAAGACAAAAAGGATATAATACTTAAAAGGGTTTGACTCGGTGAATTGTGATAACATGACCGAGGACCAGCTTCACTGTTAGCTGCCTCCAGGAAAATGGATCTCCTTTTGTTTTAGTGACTCTTGCTGAATTTGAATCCATTCCTCGCTATTGTGTCGGGGATGCAAACTGCGCTTCTTTGGTCTTTTCTGTATTGGAGCTTATTTGTTGCAGGTTTAGATTTCCGCTTGCCGAATCAGACCATATTGACAATGTTTGTAAGATACTCTTTAACTTTACTTGTTTCATCAGGATAATGGGGAGGCTCCCATCAAGAAGTCATCTTTCAGTGATAGATGTGTGGCATGAAGTGCACAGGTCATGGATGAATGGTAGGGAGGGAGACCTCGCCTGACTCAATTTTATCTCAAGTAAACATAGTAACATGCCAACACGGGAATATAAAATCCCCACTTGATTTGAAATTTCGAAAATGAAGTGTGATCGATTGGCCACTAATTTATGTGTCATAACAAATCTGTTAGCTGGAACATTTTATGTTTGCACCACCATTTATTAGAGTGTTGGACTGTAGATATTTTTAGTTTTTATAAAAAAAAAATATTTAAGTTTTTTCAATATATTTTTTGTCTAAAAAATTGAAGTTCAAATTTTTATTTATGTAATCAAATAACCTGAGGACTATGTATGTAAATAAATAAATTATTAATTATTGATAATATCTAAAAAACTTAAAAAATCAAAAAGATAAATATATCTTAAAATATTTAATTTTAAAAGTACATTCACCTGAATATGTTTGTTAAATTTGTTTATTAAAATAATTTTTTATTTATGTTTGTTAAATTTGTTTATTAAAATAATTTTTTATTTAAGTAAACGATAATAGAAATCGAGATATTAAATTGATTGAATAAAATAACATGCAAAATTATATATATTAAAAATATTATCTAAAAACATATTTTTATTTTAAAAAAATAAAGTTTGTCCTTGCAAAAGATTTAAAAAATCATAAATAAATTAAAAAAACTCTTCAAATTTAAATGCAAAGCTAAAAAAATAATTATCATTTAAAAAAAATCTATAAACAAAATGAAAAAAAAAGATATACTAATTTAAATATAAATTAATAAAATTTAGACAAAAAAAATTAAAAAATCACTTTTTAAAAAAATTAAAAGAAAAATCAAAATAAAAACCAAGCATCTGCTAAATCTAACGAGTGCTTATTGATCTACTTTGTTAGGGCCTACATAAGGCCTGTCCTGACAAGCTTGCATAACTCGGCTTGTAATTTTATTTTATTTTTATAATTGAAGCAAACTGATCTTATTTTATTTTTATAATTGAAACAAACTGATCGCCCCAAATCATTTTCTTATAAACATATTCTAAATTTCAACTTATTTCTATTATAAGTTATTTATAAAAAATAATTTTAAAATTATGACTCATAATCAAAATTTACTTTTGATGCATCCGCTCAGCGGACAATTAAACATATGATCGTAATCTCATTTGCTTCTAAGTGAAAAATATTCACTGTTAATTCTAAGTGAAAAGTATTCACTTTTAATTCTAAGTGCGTGTAAGAATATAATAATAAGTATTTTTCATTTAAAAATATATTAAAAAATAATTTTTAATATAAAATATCATCTAAAAACATAGAAAAATACTTTTAAACACAAACTAAACACCCTCTAATATTATATAAGCTTATAGGTTTTTCACCACCTTCTAGCTCCTCTAATCATCAATTGGGAATAACCACAGGAGATTATAGCTCTCGACTTGTAATAAACTTGAAGGAACAAATTCCATCACCTTCAAACTGATAACTGGGCGGAAACTGTTTATGAAGCTTCTTATTTCCAAGTATTGCCTATGGTGCACTGGTCATGCTACAGGTTCCTTCTATGAAAAGTTTCTTACTCGTACACATGATTTACATCCATAAACACTTTCCTCCCGCTTTATGGTTAGGATCGCACTTCAATTTTAAATCTCACTGTCTTGCCAAGACATTCTCAACAAAAGAGAATGTGGTTTTCTTGACATTTTAATTCTGTAATAAATAAGGGAAGGCGGAATTGTTTATGCGTCCCATCTCGAATACTTCAAATTCACTTCGAATCTACCTTTCAAAAGGATCTCCTCTATTTGAATTCAACGGAGGGTAAACAGCTGCCGCAATTTTCTGCCGAAGATTGTATTTCTTTGCAATTAGAGGCCTCACATCTTCAACCCCAACCAAGCTCTCCAAAAATGGAAGTAGTGAGAGCAATTCTTTATCTGAACGATCTTCAAACCAGCTCTCAATTGGTATACCATTGTCTACTTGGAAGCCAAATGCCTGAAATGAAAACCATCGGCCTTGTCAGTAATTTAAGCTCCAACAATTTAAAAAACACCTGACCCCTCCTACAAGCCTCAGGTCATTCTGCCCTTTTTCCTTGCCTCGACTCTCTTCCTTACCTTCTGTCCTTCATCCACTAATAAGCTGAAGTATTGCTTTTATCTTGAAAGATACACATGGTTTCTAAAGACAGCGGACACCCACATTCAATGGTTACTTGTGTACAGTCCTCAGAGAGGATTTCAAGGTTTCAGACTGTAACTCAAATGGCGTTATTGATCAAACTATTGCATGAATTTTAATTTCAATGGCATACCCAAAAAAATGCAAGTGTTTAGGCAAATTAATTACAGATTAGAAATGGTTTTCATACAAAGTAGAATGCAAGTGTTTAGGCAAATTAACTACAGGTTAGAAATGGTTTTCATACAAAGTAGATATCTTTAATCAATTTTGTGCCATGGATAGATAATAATGCCCGATGCCCCAAACAACCCTACCCCACAACCCCAAAATATTATTGAAAAAGGCAAAGATCAAGAAAACAGATGGAAGTAACTGTATCACCAATTAAATTAGGACAGGTGCCAGGTAAATCAGAAAGCAATGAAAGACAAGAATTCTGCAACAGTACCTGGGGAGAGTTGTCAATTATAATAACACGGGCCAAATCACGACCAAGAACTGACAAATCCTTGAGGTAGTTACCCTCGACAAAAACACAGGATTCACGGAACACACGATGTCGAAATATCCTCCTCTTTGGATCAAGCACATTTAGAAGCTGTTCAGCATAGATACTTTGACTAGCTGTAAATATTATGATCTCAAAAAGACTAGAAACTCTCTCCATGAAATCTCTGAGGTAAGGACGGCACCGGACAAAGACCATGTGCTCCTGAAGGTTGAAGTTGACAGGAAATGTGAAGTCCGCATCATTACAAGGTTCAAGGGCAGAGTGCACCAGAGTCTCTGAAATTAAAAAGAAATCAACACTTTCACAAACAGAAACAGATTGAATGCAGGTAGCTCAATGGCCAAATATGCATGTTGCAAAATATTAAATGCAAAACTGCCACTTCATGGAACTAGGCAGCATCAATTCCAATTTTTCTTCTGATTAAACAATCCTACCTTCCACCAACAAGTCAATATGAAAAAGACCAATGTTCACTCCATTATCACAATCAAAATTACATATAGCAGATGACCAGGTACATAGAAATCAAAAAATTACATTTCATGAGCCACTGGAAAGCTATAATAATAATAATAATTAAAAAAAACCTCAATTTTTTTCACACCACAATTAATGCAACCTGAAAATTAGAATTGCAAATGAAATATTGCAAGGCATTCTTTTTTTAGAAACAAATAATAACATCAAGAAGCTGCAAAAACGTTTCCAAGAAAAAACAAAAAATATAAATGAAAGGTCTCTGCAAAATCCCCTCCATGGATGCAACAAAAAACAAAAGATTAAGAGACAAATTGCCTTGACACGATAAAATGGGTAGAATAACAAGCTTTTTGTGAAACAAATCATTAATAAATACACATAAATCAAAAGAATAGAAAATCCAACACTAAAGTTGGAGACCACATATGATAGACATGTTTGATGGCAAAATCATGTACAAAATTAGCATAAAAAAAGTGTCTAAAATTGTGTACCATCCAGGTCCAAAACAAGGGTTGTAGGAGGACAACTCCGAGTCTGTTTAGGTAGCAACATAGGCCGAAAAGTGGGGACTACTGATGACAGCTCTGGCAGGTTCTTTATAAATAGATAAGGGTCAAAGTCATCAAAATCCTCATAATCATCCTCCTCCAAGCAAACATCAGTTGACATAGAATCTTGACCGTGCTCATCAACACATTCCAGTTTTGAGCTCTTCAATGCAAGATATATAGTTGAAACATCAGAAGCAAGACCAGCACCATTTGAAGCTGCAATACTATAAGAATTCACAGTAGTTACGTCAGCAGAGAGCACCTGATCACCACAGAGATCCCCATATGAGTTTTCGGCTGATATATTTTTCTCCAATTCCATGTCACTATGACATGTGTTGAGTGAAGTTAATGTGCTCTCTTTGTGTTCTCCAAAAGAGGATTTAAAAGTTTCTTGTGTATCATGACCATCCAGCATATCAACCCGAGAGTCTCCAGTCCGAAACAGTTTTATCAAGTCGACTAAACAGGAGATTTTACCAAAATATAAAAGAGCATCACATGAGCGGGAAACAATAATGGAACATCAATGAATATATGTACACATATAATACCTTTAAAAAAAAAATATCAATTTTGTCACCCACCTCCACCAGAAATTTCTCCTCCAGCAATTTTAGATATGTGAAAAGAAGGAGAAAATATAGTTTGCAACACACATTGAGCAGATCCTTCATCACAACCCTGCAATCCAAAATAGCAAATCATATAACAGAACCTTAATACTTTATCTATAGATTCTTTTTTCTTATTTTTTCACTCTTTTGATATACGCTTCAGAGAGCTATTATGTTAAACATGACTAATACAATTTGATGAGAAAATAATAGGAGCATGCCAAATTTTACACATTCATTGCCAGACCCACAAAAGAATCTAAAGCAGATTGGTCGGAATGGAGCATAGTACACAAAGTTGGTGCGGTTACCTTAGGATCCACCACATCACTCTGGGTAGAAACATTGGAAGCCTTTTGATGCACATTGTTGTATCTAGTATTCGAATTTGTTGCCAATATAGGCTCCTCATTTTTCTTGGGAAGAGAGCCTGATAAGAGTGTTGGGGATTGAATGCAAACAAAATTAACAAGCTTTAATGGTTCTTGCAATGGCAATAAACAAGAAATTCATTTCTTAATAACACTATGTGTGGTGCTGAGTTCTGTTATATTAGAATTCCCTCCTCGGAGCCTGACATTGAAGCAGCAACAGTGAGGATGAAACTTGATGCTATCAGGACCAGAATCAAGTACATTTAAAAAAAGGAAAGAAAAGAGCACTATTACATTTTCTTAAACAAATCACATCCTTTATCACTAAATTCAATATCCTTGAACCAGTAGAGGTCATTAGTTGAAGCAACAGGAAGTTGAAATGCTAAAGTATGACAACAATGAGAGCAACTAAGAAATTAAGCTTAATTCAGGTACCTAAATTCATGCAGGAATCTGCTACTATTGTGGTAAATCACATTTTGCTTCAACAGATCGAATTGCTTGACACTGGTTAGTACTGCACAGGTTTGATGTCAGGCACCTAGAACAGTGTTTTGTGTTGATTTTGTGTGTTAAATTCAAAACAGGATTCAACATTTCTCCTTCTTTTAGATGAATGGTTTGCATCAGAGGACATCCTTCAGCAGTATACTTGGGTTCCTAGCTCTTCTCGATTTTTCTTTTAAACTAGACGAAGAAAATAAACATTTATACTGAAGGTTTCAAAGAAAAAAACAAAATTGTACAATACTTGCTCCGCTGAGCACTGACCCCCCCCGAGAAAAAAATTAAAAAAAATCCAACACTCAATTACAATCTACCCAAAAATAAGTTGACAGTGTATTCTGTGCAAGCATGCATGAACTGAAAATATAAAAAAAAAATGCAACATACCACATTTCTGCTTTCTGGCTGAAGATGTAATTAACTCTGAAACTTTCTTTTCAGCAACCTGCAAATTTTCCAACAATTTCTTCTGAGCTCTCGAAATCCTGGGACTTGCAGGCTCTCTTGGAGCATTTCTTCCAGAAATTCTTTTCTTAGTTTGCATTTCCACAGGAAGATTATCGCAATCTCGAGTCTATTTCACCCTATGCAGCTCCAGCAGAAAATCCAGAAATTGGAGATACAGTTCTGATTGGAGCACCCTATACTCAGGTCAATTGAATACTGTTTAGTTTTTCACATTGAAGTCAACCAGCTCTAACTTGTACAGCATGGTGAAAAAAGAAAACAGCAAAAGGAAAGATCAAAATGGATTTCCTTAAACATGGAAGAGTTGGTTTTTAACACTATATAAATGTCCTCCAATACAACTCACAGACCACATTATTGATGGTAAACTGGATGACTCCCACTACACGAGAAAGAAAACAGTGCAGGCTTCTACACAAGGCATGGACTTCGTATTATATTGGCCGCAAAAACACATTGGCAACATATTGAAGCCAACATTCGAAATTAGAAAGACTGGTTAAAAGCATAATAGAAAGCCAACATATCCAAACACAGGTCACAGATTAAAGCAAAAACCCATTAAAAATACATTTTCCTAAGCTTCAGACTGCTTAGCAGCAATCAATAGGTATTACCTCGACTACTACACCTGAAACCAATTGGGTTGGCTACAAAAGATTTAAAAGGACACATGAACAAATCTTAAATGATTAGCTAATCTAAGAACTCCAAACCTTAGTTTGAAGTCAAAATTGGAACCTTAGAATCCCAGACTCTGAAACACAGCTAAAGATCACATTCGTTCTGCACTAAATCTTACACGGACAAGTTAACATTTTGAAATAACCTCTAGAAATTACTGGAAACCTTAGTTTTCAATCAATTAAACACGAAAAGAAAAAAAATTCCCTAAAACCCATTTCAAAAAACCGCCCCAAATTGAAATCAAATTCATGCAACCACATAAGCACAAAACCCTAGACGTACCCCTTCACTTCAAAATCACTAAAACTGAATTCCAGCACGCAAAACTTCATAACCCCATCGCTAAACAAACTAAACCCGTCAAAATAACCCAGCCATTCACAACATCAAATTCATGAAAATCTTAACTAACAATAGACAGCTAGAACTGAAAAAAGAAGAAATCGAGAGCATAAAATCAACATTAACAAGAAAAAGATTACCTGGAAAGTTAAAATCGAGTATAAGCAGATCACAAGTGTTGAGCTGACACTGATTTTTTATGCTGGAAATCAAAGAATTGAAGGACCCACGGTGAAGTAAATTACCAGTAGGGTGTAAAACCCTAGAGATACACAACAGAGAGTTAGAGGTGAGAGAAGGAGAGGATTTTGAGTTTGTTTTTAATTTAATTTTTGAAGAAGTTTTTGTTTCCCTCCGACGATGTCAAAAGAGAGGGAAACCATGAGCCATTGAAATAACTTTTTTTTGTCTGAAATGAAACCAAGCTACGATAATTTCTCGCTGTTTGAGCGTATATTCATTAGGTATTTAATTTTTTTAAAATAAAGAAAAAAAATCGAGAGAGAGAGAGAGTGACAGTAAAAAGGAATTTAAACATTGTAATTTGAAGTTTGTGAGAGATTCGTTACTCGCGAGTGCTGATGTAATGGCTGTGAAAAGGAGACACGGGCAAGGGCTTGAGACGAGTGCAATTTGTGCTATTGGAACAGCGCGTGCATTTATTTTTTCTAATCTGAGATTAGGAAAGACTTTCTCTTTCTTTTCTGGTTAGACTTTGTTGGAGTTATGACTGCGTCGTTGGGGGGTTGAATTTGTTGGAAAGTAATTTTTAATTTATTTACGAGTAAGAAAATGAGTAAAGAAAGAGGAGGGCGAATTTCTATTTTTATTATTATTACTATTTAGTTTTATTGGATTCTGTTTCTGTGCCGTGATGCACTGTAAAGCTGTATATAAATAAGTCTGCATGTAAAGGAAAATTATTTTTTTAATTTAAAAATATTAAAGAGTTATTTTAAGTTATTGGATTGGATTAATTTTTTAATATTATAAATTTTAATTTTATTATTTTTATTTATTTGATAAAAATTAAATATAAAATAATATAAATCGGTATAAATTTCAAGATTAAATAGTTTTTATTTAAAAAAATATGTTAAAAAATAATAATATAAATTATATTTTAAAATTTTAATTAATAGTTTAAATTGAATTAATTTTTTAAAAAAATATATATTAAAAAAAAAATTGTTTTTATTTTTAAAATATTAAAAAGCATAAAAACAATTTAAATATATAAAAAAAGTGTGGAACACAGCTCCCTTCCCAGATCACAACTAAATTTGTGAAGAAGGGTTTCTCTACTTCTTCGACTTGCAAATTTCTACCTAATTTATATGGTATTTACAACTTGTATCTAAAATGAAAACAGTCTTTCCAGGCGTGCCAGATTTTATGAAATACCAGCTTACTTCACCACTGATGTTATGTTTGATGTAGAGATTTTTGAAACCGAAGACGGACTATATTGCTGAGATTCGTACGAAGGAGGCAAGAACTTTAAAGAATTGTGGTTGTTTATACGGCGGTGGCCCCTAATTTAATTACAAGAAGATCGAGGGGCTGCCTTGCAAACACATTAACCTTCTGAAAGTTTTAGTGTAATTATTGCAATGCCTCGTGTGAAGAATCTTTTGTGAAATTTTGAAACTGAAGTCGATGCCCTTTTTGAGCTTCCACCAATAGCTCCATCAGTCCACCTATCAGTTTGAACTTTGAATCGCGGACTCACACGTGTCGGATGGATCGCATTGCCTCGCATGATCCTGGTTCTTTGTCTACGCCATGGGCTCGTCGAGAAGACATTGACGCCAGACTGCTATGTGGTTTAAGCGCAGGCTAAAAGTTAACGACCTCCACTACAGTTTTCACTGAGACCACAAGTTCGAGTTCGAGAACCAATGGCATCATGGCGGTGCGGGATGACGAGTTGAATAAGTTGGTTTGTTTATTTTTATATTTAAAAAAAAAATTTAAAAAATTATTTTTTTATGTTTTATATATTTTAATATGTTGATATTAAAAATAATTTTAATATATTTTTAAACAAAACATATTTTAAAAAACAATTAGATTTTTACTAGTTAAAATTATATTTGCTTTTATATTTTAAAAATAGTTTTTTAAAATTTAAATTTAACTAGATTTAGTTATCAATTAGCGAAATTCCTGTTTAGTTTTTTAATATCATCTTTTGAATTGTAATTTTATTTTCAGTATAATGTATGAGTTTTTATCCTATTATTTGTGAAGGTTTTGATACAGTTTTATGTATGAGTTTTTATCCTATTATTTGCGAAGGTTTTGATACAGTTTTATGTATTTAGACTTCATTTTATGTTGTTATGATTCAAGAATATGGTTCTGTAGAGAAGAGTCCAATTCTTATCCCGGTGCTTGGAATAAACCTACTCTTGTATATTGACCATAAGTAAAAACACAAAATCGTCAGCTTGTTTGTAAGGCAGAGCTTACAAGATAGTGATGGAATATGCTGAATGGAGTGAAGTCAAACACACCCATATCGGAGCCTCCTGGTATTTTTTTCATGGTGAGAAGTATAAAAGCTGTCCGAGAAGTGTATTATTCCTCTTCAATCCAGGATATTCTAGAGATGATCTTGAATATAAAGCATTAAATCTTACAAACAATATATCATCTCCGATATCTGTAACTCTACACTACTGTGAACAAGTAAATGTCAAGCTTTAAAACATTAAAGTACATTGTTTTGTGTACTAATTTCCCTTCGTGCTTTATACTTTTTGAAATGTTTACTTTTCGTTGAACCAACAGAAGCTGGTTAGAAGATTCTACTGTACAGATTATAGAATCCGAGGGCCGAGGTTCAATGGTTCTCTGGCATTAGGATATGGCGAAGCTCTGCTTCCAGCCTGTGGTGCTGGTGAATGTCAGCAACCCTCGTTGATCCATCATAAACCAAAGTTGATTTCTTCTAATTAATCATAAATTTATAGGAGTTTTAAGCAATATATATCATCCATTTATAATTTAGAAGTTTAGTTGAAACTCATAGCATATTTGAAGGGAACTAGTGTTTCTCGGCATAAATACATACAAACTCAACTCGTCATTGTGTTTCTCAGCATGGTTCGGACTAGATAGTCAATGAATTTATCAAGCCACCCAACTTGCCCAGGCACAAATTGCTGTTCATGCATTATAATTCACATGCGTAGAAGAGAGGGAGCCGTTTTTCTTCCTTATTATTCATAAAAAACAATATAATTTGAAGTGCAGATAGACTTTCAAACTGTGGATACTACGCTGACCAGAATCTTGCTTCGATCCAAAAACAGGAATAAACTTTTGTTCGTTTTATCACCATTGATACTGGAAAGGAAACACAACTGAATTCAGAGCCCCAAGCAGCCCAGCAAGAAAACACCAACACCCCACTAATTGCTAAACCAGTTTTCTCTGATCTAAATCATCACTTTGTGATTGTGATGGTTACTAAAACTATATTACAATTACGACTCGAAACTTACGTTGTTGCTTTAAAAAGATGAAACGTGTACTGTAGTGTTTCTTTTGTGATGAGAAATGAAGTTTGTTTATCAAGATTTAGCCAATCATGCACCATGGCTTCCTTATTTTATCAACGCAAAACACATATTCATTAATTTATCTGGGCTAGTTTGATAAATCACGTTTACTATAACTTTGGCCATTGAAGTTTGGAAATATAGTTGATGGGAATATTGCCGATAAACCTTGCTAAAAAGGGCTATTCAAAGCTAATAGAGGCTAAGAAGATGGTAATGTTGAGCTATATATCAGCCATAAAACTTACAAGACAAGCTCTCTTTTTAGGTGTGATTAGATTTGGCAGGAAAAAGGAGACGTCTCGTGGGGTTGAGAGTGTGAGTTTGGTCATGGAGAATATCAAGGTTTAAAAGGCGCGAAGAAGACAAAGTGTTTTTTCATCCGGTAGAAGGTGACTTGTCTTGAGATTCAAGAATTGTTGATTTAGCCTAGAACTCTCATGGCTGTGTGTGCGAGCATGATGATCATTGTACTTATTACTTATTATTTTGAACTACTTGTTATAAAGAGCCATAATGACAATGTACCACTGCAGGATTCAATAGTGTTTTTTTATTATTATTAATAATGCGGTGGTTGTTCAGGGTTTAGTGCTCATGTGTATATTTCATATGTATTAAAATTAATAATAATTATGTAAATTTTTAATAATTTAAAAAATTTAAATTCATGGTAACTAAATAATAAATTTAAAATCTAACCAGTTGAGTTATCTCTCAATATTAAGATTACTATAATTTTTTTAATTAATATAAATATCTCGATCAACTTGTATGTATTTTAACTAATTTTATAGACCTTTAAATTAACAACTATATAAGTATTTTGTAGTCTGGACTCAAACTCATCATTGAGAAATAAACTAACTTAAAATTTAACAAGTTAAAGTACTCTTTGTTATTAAATTATAATAGTTTTTGGTTTCATAAGTTGTGTGATTTTTTATTGATGTGTATATTATTGATGGTGGTTATTTTATCGATCATTATAGTGTTGCGTAGTCAGCTTTTATGTTTGAAAAGTTTTTTAAATTATTTTTTATATTTTCGTATTGGTTTGATATACTAATATCAAAAATTATTTTTAAAAAATCAAAATATCATTACCACACTTTAAAATATTTTTTTATTATTATTTGTAATGTTGTATGATTTGTTTTTATATTTTAAAAGTATTTTTTAAAAAAAAATTGCATGTTTTCAAGTATTTTAATATACTAATATCAAAAATAATTTTTTAAAACTAATAATAAAAATTAATCCTGTAAAAAAATAATTACCATCCTCCTTTCAGATATATTTATGATAATCATTATACTTATTATTTATTATCTCGAATTACTTATGATAAAGAGCCGTAAATAACCACCGCGAAGATTGCTATAATTTTATTTATTTATTAATGTAGATGTTTGGGTTAGCTTGTATATATCTTTACCAATCTTATAAGTCTTCAAATTAATAATTATATAAATCTTTAATAATTTTAAATTTTATAAATCTTGAATTAATAACATATTACAATAGTTTCTGGTCTCATGGATGTGTGATTTTGTTGGTATCATTTTCCATGGTTGAGTACTATGTATGTTATTAATGATGATTATTATATCAATTATTGATTCTTTTATAGTATTGTATAATTAGTTTTTATGTTTTTGAAATGTTTTTAAAAAATTAAATTGTTTTATATATTTTTTAAATTGTTTTAATATATTAATATGAAATTTTGAAAATCAAAATAAGAGTACCACTCTTTAAAATATCTTTGATGATTTATTGTAATGTTGCATGATTTATTTTTGTGTTTTTTTTTAAAATATTTTTTTACTTAAAATTTAATTTCTGTATATTTTCAAATATTTTACTATACCAATATCAAAAATATTTTTTAAAAGAAAAAATATTTTTTTAATATATATTTTTTAAAAAATTAAAAATTAATTACTACCCTCCTTTCAAATATAACTAAGAGGTGTGCTTGCATTTAATGGATGTATATTTTGTTCCCCTCGACTGGTGGGCCTTGTTTGACTAGAGCTTGTGCAATGGGGTGAGCATATATCGTCTTCGGAAGAGGACTTCAACACTTAATAACCTGTTGGCACTAAGACATCCCCGAGCCCAAACCACAGGGTGGCACGCCGGGATGTGCTGGGCTACGAAGCACACTCGAGCCGGTAGGCTGCGTTGAGGCAAGCAGGGCCTATCTGAGCTTGTGAGGGTCTCAAACTGTTTACACGGTTATTTTTTAAAATATTTTTTATTTAAAAATATATTAAAATAATATATTTATAATTTTTAAAAATTATTTTTAATATTATTAAAATGATTCAAAAATATCAAAAAATAATTAATTTTAAACATTTTTTTTACTAATTTCTATTTGGCCTCCAATCTCAAATTGAATCTAAATAGACACTTCACGTACCGTTTTATAATCTTGAAATTCTATTTTAAGAGTTCTCCTGAGGAGTTGAATGAATCTTCCCTCTAGAAAACGAGTTGAATATTGCTGTGGTTGCATTTTACAGAGGCAGTCTGTGGTTGCATTAGACAGAAGAAATACCATAAGCACGAGAGAATTTAAAGGTGGGCAACTTTGCTAGCATCGGCTGAAAAATAGACTGCCAACCACACCTCCAGGAAGCAACATCTCGAGAGATTAAACATAATTTTCATGAATCTCCTGGTTTTATTACCAATTATAATAAAACAATTTTTTGATATCTTATTTAACGGTTAAGTGTTTTTTATACACACACACATATATATTTGCAATTATGGCTGGCATGATCGAGGAGGTCATGACTAAGTTTCAACCATTCTAGAAAGTCGAAACTTAACAACCGTTTATTAATGCGACGCATCGCTTAAACAAAAGCATTCTTAGTACACATTCTAGGTGTGTTTAATAGCGTGATGCTTCACGTACCAAACACACCCCTTGACATCGACAACCACTTTACACAATCTAGAAGAGAAATACATTCTTAATTTACAGTTAAACACACCACACGATTCGCCTGAAAAGGTCCTGCGAAGTTTAATTTCTGATCGAAACCTGTAGCTTCATTGCTTGACCTTGCTCCGTCGTTGAACCACATGACATTCCAGCGGCCTTTTCATTTCGAGAGAGAGCCTTAAACACTCAGAAAGATCCACGGGTTTTGCGGGTAACCATCTGTACTCGTGTAAAAGCCGTGCGAACCATAGGTGCACCGTGGCTAGCCCAAGTGCCTTGCCTGGACACACCCTGCGCCCTGCTCCAAATGGTGCCAGCCTTAGATCCGAGCCCATAATCAGCACATCCTCTTCAATGAATCGGCCAGGATTGAAGACCCATGGATCCCTCCAAATGGAAGGGTCATGTGTTATGGCCCACATGTTAACCATCACTGTTGTGCCGGCAGGGATGAACGTTTTGTCCACGTGCACATCATGGATGGCTAGGCGGGCCCACGAGAGTAGTGGGCCAGGTGGGTGCAATCTCAGGACTTCCTTGACTATTGCTCGGAGGTAGGGGAGATTAGGGATATCAGAGTCTAGCACCTCCCTGTGGCTGCCAATGCACCGGTCTAGCTCCTCCTGGGCCTTTGCTTGGATTTCTGGGTGCACCACCATCCGAGCCATTATCCACTCGAGAAGCAAAGCAACCGTGTCTGTTCCTCGGAATATCATCTCCTGTGTTACATTGTCCCACAACAAAATCATCCCAGTGAGATCCTCCTGGCACATAGAATTAAAAATCTTCTCCATTTGGTTCTTTGTACAGTTAGGATTGCAGGTAGAAAGAACAACGAAAAACGTGGAAACCAGCAACCACATGTCAATTGGTAACAAGTGTGGAAAAAACGTAGGTAAAATGAGAAGATATTTGCCATGCATGTGGATACAGTATAATCTAATAAGTATCTAAGTAACTTTAACGAAGCTCGGAGGGGAGCACTAAGATGACGATGGTTCTCGAATCTTGAAAACGTAGCAAAAAGACAAGGAACCTTTTAAAATCCTTAGCCTTTTCAAATATCAATAGAAACTGATCGTCCTAGAACGAAACAAAACACCTACAAAATCTGCATCCAGCCACAATATAACCTGTCAAAAGAATACTGAAAAGGATCTCATGCAACGAATGACCTTAGCTAGTGGTAATAATTGAGGAATAAAAGAGGTTGCTGGTTATACAAGATTATGAAAAGATATTTCAGATTGGACAAAGAAATTCACCAATAATATATCACTATTGAGAGTAGTGTCTCAACATTTAATATGTACGAAATTTCCCTTGAGTTTTTTATAATTCAAAAAATTAAATAAAATCGTCTTCGTTAAGTGTATTCGAAGAAAAGAGCATAGTTTCTTTCAGATTTAATTACAAAATTAAGATAAATTGTTCTTTTATAATCTTCCTCAGATTTCAGATGAGAAATCATCCTTCTCCCCAGCTTTTAAAGCTTAAACAATAATTTATTTATTTTACATAACACAACTTTATAATTCCCTTTTGCAATTTGCACTGTAAAATTATTTATTTTGTCAGATATTGGTTTAATTTACTTTTTAAGATTCAGCCGAGAGAAAGGGAGAGTCTTTTACCCATAAAAGAGCCACCATATCTGATTCATTCAACTGGTCTTCCTCAGGCAAAGATAGCAAAGCACTAAGAAAGTCACTTCCACTCCTTGAGTCTCCAGCTCTTTTTCTTTCCTTCACAATTTGACCCACAACACTATTGACCTTGCCAGCCAACTTACAACACCTTCTCTTCACTCCATTAAAGTCCAAAAACCTTAGTGGAAAATAGTCATCGAAATTAAATTTTGCAATCAAGTCAAATCCTTCTTTAACCATGAACCCTAACTCCTCCCCCTCTATAGAGACATCACTACCAAAAACACTCTCTAATACATTGCTTAATGAACCTTTCTGCAATATGTCTCTTAACACAACAACCCGTCTCTCCTTCATCTCCTCTCTCACTTCTGCCACCATTTCATTAGCTAAACGTTGCCTAAGTGGCTCTAGAGCAGAGATTTTCCTCGGGGAAAACATGTAATTTGCCGCAATTCTACGCAAGTGTCGCCAATAGTCCCCGGAAGGAGCAAAGCCAATGGCACGCTCAAACATTAACAAACGAGCTGATTCCTTAATAGGACGGTCAGCGAAAGAGCACCCGCAAAGGATTTCCCTGGCTGTGTCTGGATGGCTACTAATTATCACACGAGTTGAGCCTAAACTGAATGCCATAAGCTTAGTTGCCCCTAATGAAGCAGCCATGCTAGCTAATTTTCGATGAGCAAGTGAACCCATTTGGGGTAAAGTGCCCACTATAGGCCACCCAATTGGACCACGAAATCTTGAAGGGTTTTGATTGTCGTGATGGTTTCTCCATGCAAAACCTCCAGGGACTAACCAATAGTTTAGAGAGAAAGCAAAGAAAGAGGATAATGAGAATAAAAGGAGAGCAACAGGCCATGGAGTTTGGTGGGTGATGACAGCTAAGCAACATAGTATGGAAGAAAGGTTTGCTGGTATGGACTTCATATCAGAAACTGTTATCTGGCAAAAAGGGTCTTTCTTGGAAGAAAAGCAATTCAGAATTGTCTACAGATGGACCTTGTCATGGATTGGATCTCATGTGGGTCTATATATAGCATGTGGAAAGTTTATTCTGGTAAACTTATGTGGCCACCTACTTTGCTGACCCTGTTTGGTGGCCAAGCAAGAATCATCGGTGGTAATCTCATTTTCTTCAAAGATTTTATCGGGAAAGAAACAGTTAAAGAATCACTGGTAAGATTTTACTAACCTTAATTTCTTATTCATATTTCATGAGTTTCCGTGAAAAATAAATTTTCTCTGACAAAATATCTTAAGAAATAATAATAAAACTTTTCGTCAAGAAAACACACACACACACACACACACATATATATATATATATTCAAAAGTATTTTTTTCATCTGAAATTCCATCATAAATGTATGTATCATCAATCCTAAAATTTTATTTTATTGTTAATTTTTTTCCACAGTACTGCATGCATTAGAATATTATAATATGTACCACACCGGTCCATATTCACAACATTTTTAGTGTGCCACTCACTCCAATCAAAACAAATATACAAAATATTAACTGTAAGAAATATAATATAATTAATTATATTCTAGATTTGTTTTTTAGAAATTATTAATTTAAATGTTATAAACTTATAAGTTATTAAAGATTTAGCTGGTCATTAATTTTAGAATTTCAGATGATTACATAAATTAATTTGAATATCTACAATTACAATAAAAAAATACAAAATATTCAACCAAGGAAATTAAAATTAAACTACCCCAAATATATATAAAATATACTTAAAACATATGTTTAACAAGGTAGTTCCATCCTAAATAAATATTTGAGAGGGCTGAAAAACATATTTGCTCCGTACACTCCTACAATTGCACAAAATTAATTAAATCTCATAAATAATATAATTTGATCACATAAAACGTGGAAGAGTATGAGGGAAATGGAGAAAAGCTTACTGTAGCTTTAATGGTAGCTCTCATTTTGTTCCGCTTGTTGTCGCATAACACAAAACTCCTGAGCGGCCATTAATTCATCACTTTTCCTTTGTATCTCCACCAGTTCCCTTAAAATCCGAACCAGTCCTAAATTCATAATAAATTAATTCCTAAACCTAAAATTACTATTCATATTTTCAATTCAAAATGCAATTAAGCTTATTATCTCAAGTAATTATTGAAATATCAAATACTAAACTCAATCCCCCCCAGGTCCAAACCAACCCCTGGCTTTTTAAATCGGTATCAACAAATCAAAATTCTAACCATATCCTAGTTTCTCTAGTAACATGATATTTTTAGGGTTAAATTTTTATTGAAAATAGTTCTTCAATAAAAATTCATTAGTATAAAATGTTAACATGATTAAAAAAAAATATAAGTGAATAAAAAATTGATATAAAAGAATTCTTGGTTAGCATGTTTTTGTAAAACCCAAGATCCTTTATCTCATATAAAAAATTAAGATTTTTTTTATAATTTATATAATAAGAAGTTAATGAGTCAAGAATGAGTCTTAATAAAGAATATGAGTTGACATATACTCGTAAGCTTGGCTTGGGCTCATGCATCTGAGTCTTGGTCTCTGGTTATTTTTTGTTAATATATTTTGAATTTAGGTTTAGGTAATTATAAAGTGATTCTTTAACCTTTTAAAAATTATTTTTTTTGTCAAATGAATATCCAATAAATGAATAAAATTTTTGAATAGTCTATCCTTTTTATTTTCCTTAATAGTTTTTCAAATGAAAACATATGGTTTAAAATATAAAAATAGTTGTGTTTTTATTATTTCTTTATCAATCTTGGCTCTACAATCAATACAAATAGGGGTTAAAGAGGAGATGTTCCAGATATTTTTACAATAGATCTCCAGTCTTCTCCTCTCCTTTCCTAATCCAGTGTTTAAGTTCCCATCTTTGCAGGGAGTTGTTGAATTCAATTGTTTAGGTTTTTTGACCTTGTTGAGCAACGCATTTAAATAAAAAGTTGTTAGAATCCAAGAAAACTAATATCATAACTATCATGATTGCATCAATTGAGAAATAAAAAATTTTAAAAAATAAATAATTAATCATTAACAACAAGTTATTATCACTTTTTGATTTGAAGTTCTTCAACAAATAATTATCTTAAACTTATATCTATTTATTTTTAATTAATTTTTGGCTTTACCTGTGATGATATACTTTCTAGGATCTTCTATGCTTAAACTATAACTAATCTTATATTGCCTATATAAGTTTAGCATGCTTACTACGATCGCTTTGATCTATTTAATTACTATTGTAACTTGATCACATAAAATTGCATACAATACACCTAAATTAGGGTGACATCTAGTCTAATTTTTAGCATAGAAACAACAGTAAGTTACAAATTAAAATCATAAACACCTAGATATATAAGCTGGACATTGTTTGATCTATTAACCAGCAAAAACAACAAAGGGAAAGCAGGGAGTTTTTGTTTCTCTTATTGTCGCTACTGCTATCAGCTAACAAGCCATTGTCGCTGCTGGGCTATTGGATGCATGGGGGTTAATTTAATGATTTAACATAACCTAAGAGAATAATTCAATTTTTTTAAAAAAAGAACTGAACTGACAAAATTGCTTCTGTCATAGATTTCAAAAGTTTTGTCAATAACTCCATTGGTGATGAACAATTTTCTAATAGTGAATGAATAACGTAAATACTACAAATTTTGTAGGTAAATTAATGTTATTTTTTTTTTATTTTGACAAGCTCATAAAACTCCTTGGACATGTTGAAAACCAGGAAACACAAGTAATAACTGATATGGACATGGCCCCTAGTTAAGCTGCTCTTGCTCTTTCTGTTATTAATCATTTTATTTTATTTAGTTTAATTTCAAAGATTTTCGATCTCACCACGATCTTATTAAATTTCTAAACGAATCTGGTGGCAAACCCCTTCTTAAAGCTTTTCAGGCTGTTTAGTACTCTTGATTATCAGATATCATCACATGTGTACAAGTTCAAGAGGATAGAGATGGAAACAAAACAAAATAAAAAGAGGAAGAAAGTTAAATGTAATATTATTGCACAGTTAGTGCACCAAGTTTTGAGGTTCTCTCAATCAAGTCCTCTGAGTTTTATTATATGCAATGCATCACACTGAATCGAATCAATAAAGTGTTTGGGTACTTGTCGAATGATGCCCCTTTGCCACGAAGCGGCAGCCCGAATGCCATGTGTTAAACTTGATGCAGCTCTATCATAGTTATTAGGATCTGATTCGAGAGTTGATTCAGTCAAGAAACCACATACCAAGTTATATAAATTTAAAAATAATATTTGAAATTTTGATATTTCATATAAAAAATAAAAAAAATCCATGAATATAAATTATATATCTTATAAATAATGAAATTTAAAATATTATTTCAAAAAAAAATTATTTCACATTAAAAAAATACTATATTAATATATGTAGCCAATACAAATTTAATAACTATGATTTCCACTTGTTTTTGTTTGATGTAAATTTTCATTCCAGGAAGATCCATTTCCAAGTTTTCAATCCATATAGGTCAAGGCCAGAATATTATACGTGGAGAATATATATAAGTAATTATAGGACGCATACCTAACGTCTTAACTTTGAGCTGTGGTCCTTACGAGCCTGGTGAATCTATACTTTCCTGGGGATACGATAAAATTTTGGGTTCCAGGGTTTAAGAGAAATTAGTCGACTGGTCAGCACTCCATATATACCATTCTTTTTTCTAAAAAATCAAGCACGAGTATGATCCCCTCCCCCTCGGGAATTTTGCTAAATAGGTTAACTTTTGAATCTTTTGCTAACTTTTTATTTGTTTTTAATTTTAAATTAAATTATGTATAAATTATTCTTGCATTAGTAAATCAACTTTATAGATTCAAAAAACAACTTACATGTCTGATAAAAATATTATTAAGTTTTTTTAAAAATTTGAATGTGACAAATTCATTTAACTATTAAAATATTTGATCAATTTAATCACTCAACTTATATTCCAAAACATAAATTTTATTGGTTTTAATCACTTTATTGTTTAAAATATTTTTATTTAATTATATAATAAAAAATATGCTCACAAAATCAAGTAACAATACAAAGTCAAGATTGAGATTATATATAATAACATTACAGTAAAAAAACCATAATAAATCATAAACCTTATTTTCTAATAATCAAATATTAAAAAATAAAGTGAAGTGAGTTATAAACTCCATTTAGATTAATAATTTTTTTTTCATATATATACATATCTCAAAACTATTCTTTATTTATCCACATGATAATAAAAATAAATAATTATAAAATCAAGTATCAATCCACGCTAAGATATTTGTTCAAGAATATGATAACTTCTTAGAAAAAAAATGAAATAAATTGCTCAAAATCATTTTTAATATTAAAGAATAATATAAAAAATAAAAATTAATTTGTTTTTAAAATATCATACCAAACCTCCAAATTGAGGCAACCTGAATTACTTCGTCAGTCTTGCATGATAATTCATGGACTCTATTAAGGTTGATAATATAATTTTTAAAATTATTTTTTAACTATATAATTAAAAAATAAATAAAATCAAGTTCAATTAAACAAAAAATAATTATTTTACTAAACTTGTAAACCAAGTTAAACTTGATTAAACTTGTAAATTAAGTCATGATCTTCGTGAAATTTAATAATATATTTTTTTATAAAATTATTTTTTATTTAACTATATATTAAAAAATTAGATATTTATAAAATTAATTATCAACCCAAAGTTCAAATATTTAAAATCATAATAATCCTGTAAAAATAAAATAAATTATAAAATTTAATTATCATTTAATCAAATATTTAATAATAAAATCAATAGGTAAATATATAAATTAAGAACTAAATCAAAAAGGTTTTAGAAATTAAGAAACTAAAAAAAAAAAGGAAAAATTACTTGGCGCTTGTGAAATACATACCGAGGTGTGAGGAAGGCCCGTAATATTTGGATGGCAGGCGAGCATTCCTCCAAGTTCTTATAGATGTTATTTTTTTTATGTTATTTTTTTTTTATTTTTAAAATATGAAGGTTAAAATTAAAAAACTACTTTTAAAATAAAAATCTAATCAATTAGAGCAAAAACTGGAAAAAAATAAATTTACAGGCCTGCCCCTGTCAGCTTCCTGATTAATGTGCCCTGACTAAAAATGACGAGGGAATTGAACTTTTAGAGGCAACGATAAAGTACTCTGGTTCTGTACGGAAACCTATATTTTTTATCTCATGTATCGAACTGGAACGGCCATGGGGACTGGGCAGTGCTAAGATATTTGTAATTCGCCGACAAGATATGATTGCGTGCCTGAAACCACCTTTCCTTGAAGATGTCTTCAAAGTCGGGTGGTGTTATTGCACGCGCTCTCGCTCTTGTTCAAAGAAATTGAAGCCAAACACTTTCACCGTTCCAAGAACCTAATAATTGCATCCACCTTTAAGCAAAATCCAAGGTACGAGAAAAAGGTATGCGTGCACGATATAAAAAATAAAAACAGATTTCATCCTGGGAGCAGAATCCAATTATTAAATAGATTTCAAGAGCCGTGATGTAAAACATGAAACACCAATGAAAATAACCGACAGTTCATAAATCATCCACCATATGTCTTTTTGATGAAGTGTTTTTATCAATAAAATATTCTATTTAAAAATTAAAAGATTCCGGCAGTGATCCATATATGTATACATATATAATGATCCTTGCTTGATATATAATTAATGCGTGTTTTCACATAATGGTGTATAGGTTTTACATGATTTTATCTATGAATATCATGATTATTGACTTTGTTTATAGATAACATAACGGAGCATGTCCATCTAGTTTATATATATATAGACAAGATCTTGACTCTATCTAATCCCTTCAAATATTTAAATTATTCTTGACCAACACGTATTAATTATAATTTTTTTTATAAAAGAAAGAAATAAGAAAAATCAGCAGGCATCCATGGAAAAGTGCTGTTGGCATGTTAGAAAATATTAATCCTTTTAACATTTTTTTGCATGCAACGGTAAAAAAGATCACTTTGTCCATCACTGTCTTTTCTCCTTAATTCATTCTTATTTCAATGAACAAAATGGTCTTTATTGCAACGTTTTCTAGCATGCCAATAACAACTTCTCATGCTCTAATTTTACAAAAAAAAATGTTTATCGTGATAGAACAATAAAATAAGGTATAATTATTTTTTTGTTGACGTAGAGGGGTGACAACTAGACTCACCTGATAGTCTCTTCTTACCATATTTGTTCATCATTCGATTTCTATATACACGACCTTTCCTTTGAGCAACGTCCCGTTAGTTGCCGACAGGAGCAGAGAAGGTGTGAAGGCAGGGAAAGTCCTGTGTAAAAGAGTAGTAGATATTTTCTGAATACATTTTGAAAAGAAAAATAAGTAAATAATTAAAGAGAAAATCATGGAAGGGGAGGGATTCCAGTTTGTCAATTTTCAGTAATGGTGGCACCACCATCCTATTTAAAAGTCCTGTTTAGCGTTACGGTTTAATTATGTTTTTAAAATTTAATTTTTTAGTTTGAAATAATTTTTATATTTTTAAATCATTTTAATATATTAATATTAATATTAATTTTTTTAAAATAAAAAATATATTTTAATATACGTATATTTCCGACAATATCAGTATATTAAATAATAAACTTTCCTGATTGAAAGAAAATGACAACCATTCTGGCGTCCTCCCTCCATTGATACAACCAGGATCCCCACCCCCTGCGTTCCTATTATTTTTTCCTTCCTTGACAAGACGCTATAGCTTCCAGCCCATTTTGGTTGTGTAGGAAATTGTCTTGTATGTATCTTATACGTAACATATCTCTTTCAAAGAGCCATCGATCCAAAAGATAAAAAGATTTAATGATTTTTAATTATTTGTTTTTGAAATCTTAAAAAGCCAATAATCGATTGTAAAAATGTTTAAAAACTAAACAAAGCAGTTCCAAAGAACAAGGTAAAAAACCAACAATTTATTGTCAAAATTTTTAATGTCATGACAATGGCAATGGCTTGGCTTTTAAATAGGATAAAAAAACTGCTAGTTTCTTAAATGGACGCCACAGCAAAATCTTTGAACAGAACAGATTCTGTGAATTACTTCGAGATGGCCACCGCAACCATTCTTTTCACCTAAGCTTGGCATCCACAGGGGACAGGCACAAAGGCAATGCTTCTGCTTTGGGTATTACCCACGTATGCCAAAATTAATTCCTTTTTTCCAAATTATTCCTCACCTTCTCCAAATTTCGAAATGGAGTTCTGTGTCATCCCTTAACTAACCACGGTTAATAAACTCATTTTAGCTTGAAGAGTTAGCTCGATATCCTATCATGAACCAATCATCTATGTTCACATCATCCTCTTAATTCATTATGAACTGGTTTGGTTAAAACAAAATCCAAAACAACAACATTTTAATAATATTAAAAGAAAAATAATCTTGAAACAGCTATTAGAATATTTTAGATTGACCCGATGGGATTAGTGTCGGTCAAATTACTGCATACACCACTATAAATCATCTGCACAGTTCGGAGCTATATTTCACAGATCAAGCTAACATGCATAAAGGATCCCGTGAACCAACCAAAAGCTAACCCATACTGGTGCTGTCTGAATTATTAACTGCTTGACCCTACTGCTTCTGGAATAAGACAACGATCTGCTGGAGTTGACCTATGAGGAGAATTATCGAATTAAACAGTAACCTATGGATGCACTACCACCAACAAAGATTGGATAACATAGTCGGTGAGAATAGGACCAAAAAGACGGAGCAGTCCATAGTCCGGAATAATCCAAAGCCCGGCAGATTAGGCCACACATTTTATTTAGAGAAAGCTGTCTGTGTGGTTCGGTCCCAACTAGCTTTAAAATTTAACGAGAGATGAATTGCAGGCACAATACAAGCAAGAACAGCCAGTGATCAAGTAAATTGATAAATAAATAAATGCAAAAGTTGTTCAGATTCAAAAATCCTCAACAGTCATGCTTAATTAAGGTGAAAATATCATCTCCACCTAACTCCTCCTCACTCTTCTAGTCCACAAATCAGTAGTCGTCAGCATGCATATAACCACTCTCTCCCATTATTTTCTTGACAAACCACAATCATGGAGGGATAAACTTCTGCCAACAGAAGCATTTCAGGGTGCAAATATCTACTAGTTTCTATGCTTCTCTTCACAAAAAGCATTCATATAACTGCATGTTCTATCCTTCAGAACAAAGCAATGGTATATAGAATATAGTTGGATAATGAGTGCTCAGCTTTATTAAAGCAAAGCAGAAAGTAATAAGAAACACCCCCACTAATAAGTCCTGTATTTCTTCTCCATCACCTACTGGATGTAAGAACCACAAAAATGCCAGTTAGGTGTTGCCGAATAAAAAATAAGACAAAACCTACCATTACATTTTTCTCCAATAAACCTATAAAAGAGGGTGGAGTCAACAACTCCACAAAAATAAGGTGTCTTTGAGGCAGAAAATGTCTCTCTCGCCCCTTCTGGGAGCATCCCTTAAAAGACATCCAAAAATGTCTTTCTCACGCCTTCTGGTAGCATCCCTAAAAAGACATCCAATACAGCTAATCGAAGTGGAATGCTTAGTTAACTTCTGATTAATTTAGCATTATCATAGCACTCACTAGCTACCTCGTGAACACAAAAGGCACGAACCCTGATTCTTTCATAGTGAGATTTCTTTCCACTAATAGAAAGGTGTCCAACATGAATCTGCCAGCTGACCCCCACTACATTCCAATAAGAGAGTGGTGGACCTCAAGCAGCAAGATAATCCTGATTCCACCAAGGAATCATAAAATTAGCATCAAATCCTTAACTATCCATTACAATAGTACCCTAACGAGATAGAAAGAGGATCCTATTGCTAGCCAGGCCAATACTATAAGCAGTTAAAAAGTATTAAAAAATAATATAAATTATATTATAGAATTTTATTTAATAACTTAAATTTTTAAGTTAAATTAATTATTTAATATAGTATTAGAATTTTAGTAACCAAGTAGTCACGAGTTTAAATCTTAACATTCTATTATTTGATAAAATTAAGTACAAGATAATGTTAACCAGTGTAAATTTTAAATTTAAAAAGCTTTCACTTAATATTATAAATTATAAAATAATAAACTTAAACTTTCAAAAATTAAATTAGTTCTTTTATAAAAAATAATCATCGCTATTATACCTGCATAGAATACAAGTAATTGCAACAGCAGCTTGCTAAGCTAAACAATAAATAAATGGACCTGCGTGACACAAACCAAAACTGGGGTGACATATTGAAATCCTATAACTCGGCATAAAATTCAAAATCAAGCCAGAATTGTGGTCAAAACTTAAATAACTCAGGCTTTTTAGGGTCTACAATAAAGAAATGAGGAGCCAAATTATAAGCAGATGATGAAACACCAAGCAGCGGATCAGCCAATAAAATCTGATAAATAATCAGTGAACATATTTTCAATGGTCATTTAAATACTCTTAACTTACAAATTAAATGATTATTGTTTTACTAAAAGAAGAAAGAAGCCATTGCCTACACAATTGGATCCCACTGAGAACAAGGGTGGATGCCTGATAGGGAAAGATTGAAATAAAATAAGCTATAATTAAATGGCCACGGTTACAACTCTCTCTTCTCTTTTGGTGGATCATGGAGTACTTCTCAAACAAAAGATGTATTCATAATGAATATAGAGCTAGATACTTAGCCACGTAAAAATTAAAATGGTGGTCAGCAAAATGGTCCAGAGAAAGGGAGAAGTTAAAGGGAAACAAGATTAGACACGATTTTTTGTAACATAAAAATTGTAGATCACACCTACATCCGTACACCAATCATCAGGGCAATTGCATGATACAGCACAGGATATGAGGTTCAAGCTTTTAACCATTTTATACACCACGTTAATTGGTATCGGAACAGGTTAATCTTTTTTATGGACAGACACAGTAGCAACTCACTCCGTGGTACAAGAGATAAGGGTCTTTAGAGTGCTAGCTCAGGAACAAAAATTAAACTGTCTGGAGCAAACCATAATAAATTTAGCTCGGTTAATAAGTATTGCAAACAAAATTGTGAAGAGAAAGGGAACTTGCTTGAAATTTGATGAAATTCTATTATATAATAGGAGGATTTTAAAGAAAAAATTTATAAAATGATAATGAGAATAAAAGGCCTATCATTATTTTAAACTTGTCATATATAAACTTCTTTTTTATAGTGTTAGAGAAAAGTAATTTGAATTTCTAGACTTTAGAATTTATATTAGCATGTTTTTAATTTTATCTTGGTAAAATATGAAACAATTATTAATTTTAAAGTTTATATAAAATTATGAATAGAATTTATATTGGGTAGATAAAGAAAATAAATTATTATTATTTTATTAACGGTTAAAATTTTTAGATTTTGAAAACTTTAAAAGAAATTTAAAACACGATTTGATAAATCAAGTATAATTTTTAATCAAGTATAATTTTTAATCTGATTATTTTAAAAAGCTAAAATTTCTATAAAAGATTTTAAAAATTTTATTTTTTATTATGTTTAAATTTTATGATGACTAAAAATTGAAAATGTTTTTATATAAGACTTGAAAGTTATCGTGCAAGATTCTCTTTATTTATCTTATTTTATTTTTATTTTTATTTTTTATTTAAGTTAGAACTTCTAATTTAATTAGTATTTTATTATTTAAAAATTAAATGAATTCTATTAATTAGTTAAGTTTTTATGAGAAATTTTTTCCTACAAAAATTTTTAATATCAATATAAATATAAATAGTAATGTCTAGTTTATTTCAAGAGAAAGGCTATTATTTAGGCGTGTAATAAAATACTATAGAATTTTTTTAAAATTTTTCTATAACTTAGATCCAGGTATGTAACTTTAAAACTTGAGAACCGTTGCTTTTAACCATGTTATACGCCGCATCACTTTCTTACCAGGAGCAGGATGGTTTCATGACATCAAACAACCCGAGCAAATGGACGTAAGAGGGAAAAGAAGAAAAGCTTGAAAGACTGTCAACAGATGTATATAACTAAAATTTGCACGAAATGATAATTCTAACCGAGTAAGTAATAAAGATCAAGATCAACATGCGGATAGCATACCACATGTATAACTGAATATACATGCCTTCCAGTAGGAATAATGTGATCACTATTTGAACATTCTTGAAAAGATATTGCCATCTGCACTTAATGCTTATATTGGAGGAGGAGGAACATGGGATTTTGCAATCCCCATCCATGCAACGATTCCAACTGCAAGGACAATCCATCCAAATATATCATACTTCATATCACTGTTTGCCTTCTTCTTGGAGCCCTGAAACAGGATTGACAAAGAAATGTCTGATGATGCTTTGAAAAATATATAGCAATCGTGTGAGATGGTAATTAATGTAGTGACCTGTGGGAAATTATTCAGCGTGAACTCCATATTAACTCATGGCTAACCATCACTTCCAGAACCAAACACTTACAAAAATATCATACTTAAGCTGCATTACAAACTATGGATTTGATGTGCTTCCGTAAATTTTTAGGGAATTGGCATGTCAAGAACCTCATGTCACGTCAAACTAGTGGCATCCATCACAACAAGAAACCACATGGAGCTTTAACTAGAATAAAGAGAATAGTTTCGGCTCAATTTTTTTACTATTTTGTGAAGTTAGGCAATAGGAAATGCTTGCATCCGGTTTTACTTATCCCGAGGACTTAAATAAACTTGATTCACCAACCTAGAATTGGATAAGTGAAATCAGATACATTCCACCATAAGCACAAGTTAAGCGTGCAAGGAAACAACACGTGAGCTACAAATATATGCATGAATAGCATGTACATAACAGCATGCATGCTGTAGAGCCAATTTGGAGTCCGTGCATTAAAGTCGATTCATTAAAATTGTTTCAACAATCCATATGCAATGGCAGCAGTTGTACATCAGGGCCACAGTCTACATCGCACCATTCCATTGAGGGCAAGCAGGACATAATTGTTGTAGACCATAAAGTAGTGGATATGGTGTGCATATAAATATCTTGCGTTACATTCCATATCACGTGATTTGGAAGAATAAGAGAAAACAAAGAGAATATGAAAGAAAACACACCGGCTGAAACTAGAGGACTCTTTATCATCTACTTTAAATTAATTTGCAAGAAAAATGCTGACTGAACTCAGATTACAGCACATTGGAGACTTTAATTCAAATGTGGTAACTTGCAAATAATAAAACAGGGTTAAAAACTAACAATGCCTCATGCTAATTTGCTAAATACTTCTCTGGAATTCTTTTTCTAAGAAATAAGAAAACAAATGTGGAAAGCAGATAGTAAGGCACCTGAATTTAAAGCACAGAAACTCTTATTAAACAACAAAGCTGACTCTTGCCAATTTTTTGTTAGCTTGAGACTTTGGGGAGAGGGGAAAAGTACAACCAAGGCAGTGTAAGAACACACAGCGGATTGTTCAGATACACATCTAAGTTAACTTTTGACAATTTTTTGTAATATTCAAGAGGGCTTGCACTCGACTTTTTTTCCTCGTTTTTTTTTTTTTTTTTTGGTGGGGGGTGTTGGACAACCAACAAGGTGGTCTAAGAACTAATTTAACTCTATATTCCAAGGATGATTTCTCTTTCCTCACCGAGTCTAGGACATTGCTACTACAATTTACACCAATGCATGTGGACTAGAATGCAAACATCTCCCTTGGGCTTTCAATTACAAGAATTTCAGCCATTTAATTATAACAATGATTCAAATTGTCTCAGTTATTTGGTTACTTTCCTATTTCAGCCTGGTGCTGAACCCCCATCAGAAATCATAAGGTGCTATACAACATTTTAAGATACCAAACTCTGGATGCTCAAGCTCTGAACTGTTCTTATGGGTTTCTTTAGCTGATACGTGGAGATATTGGAAGGCTTTCAATCAGGATGCAGCACTTTTAGTGTTCTTTCTTCTGCTTCTAGATTTTTTTTCATCCTAAAGTGAGAAAACTCCTTGGTTTTCAATTTGAATTCCCAAAATTTTCCAACTGTTTCTTTTATTCGAAAAAGAAACTAACTCCAAGTCACAGTATAGTACAAGGAAAAGCCCATACATGATGAAATTTTAAGCTGCAATAAAAAAAATCCTTTAACTGTTTTCGTTTTTTTTCAAAAAAAGGAGGGAGAGGAGGAGGAAAACACCTTTTTTTCTCAAGAACAGGAAGAAGCAAGCAACCATTTACTTGGGTGAACTTCGAAAAAAATGAGCTGCCTAAATTCCTCACCTTTGCATTTGAAGAAGGAGAAGATTCACCACCCACGGTCTGTTGACTGCTTGAATGCTTATGGATCTCCATATGCAAGTCTGGAGCCTAAGAAGATATAACCAACATCATCTTTAGTTGGAAAACTGGAAGATCACATATATCACTTAAAAAATAGTACCGACACATGATCAAAAGTGGAGTTCATTTGATCAGGATAGTCAGAAGTAGTTTCAGAAAAGCTAAAGCTTGATTTGCAATGTTCATTCAGAACATAAAGCACGGAATAACAAGGAAAATATTGAAGATTTGGAGAAGTTGTGGTGATGATAATCAATATAATATCTTCGTGGTTTGATTATTTGATTCCCTTGGAACAAAACCTCAAATTGAAATATGTTTGAACATAAGATGTATGTTCTGCTTTTCAACAATAGGAAAATGAGTGATTTCTACCTTGTTAGTAGATAGAGGACTATATCAGCATAATTAGTAAAACTCACACCAGAAATCTAACAGGGTGGGCTCAAAACCACCAAATACGCTTAAAGAAACAACAGTTTACACTCAACATTTTTTTATGACAAGGAAGGAAGGTGCAAAGTATACCTTAGCACAAACTTCCAAAGACTCACTATTTTCATGTAAAAACCAAGTGATTCTACCTTGTTAGTAGATAGAGGGCTATATCAGCATAATTAGTAAAACTCATAGCAGAAATCTAACAGGGTGGGCTCAAAACCACCAAACACGCTTAAAGAAACAACAGTTTACACTCAACATTTTTTTATGAGAAGGAAGGAAGGTGCAAGTTATACCTTAGCACAAACATCCAAAGAATGACACTACTTTCATGTTAAAACCAAGTGATTTCTGCCTTATTAGTAGATAGAGGGCTATATCAGCATAATTAGTAAAATTCATACCAGAAATCTAACAGGGTAGGCTCAAAACCACCAAATACGATGAAAGAAACAACAGTTCACACTCAACTTTTTTATGAGAAAGAAGGTGCAAAGTATACCTTAGCACAAACTTCCAAAGACTTGTGGTATAGCTCGTTAGTCGAGTCCTGTATCAAAAATCAAAATTGAAAAGTTATGACTTACATCTTAGAGAAGATTACTGGAAACTAATATGCTTAAACATATCCTGTGAATCAAAGCCCAAAAAACTCCAAAAATTACCTCATCAACCGCTTGTTGGAAGTAATCAGCTGCCTTGTCAAAATAATTTTTTGCCTCAGAAAGATCGGGAGTCAGAAATGCATAAGAAGTGTTGGCATTTCCTATTGACCACATGGCATTGGCTGTTGGATTTAACATCATTGCCTCTTCCAACTTCGAAATAGCCTCTGTAAAATTATGACACCGCCCCAATAACATAAAGCCCAGAAAATTTGCTAAATTGTGAATTGGTGATTATAACAACAGAAACTACAGTACCATTTATCATCTTCTTTGCCTCTGCCACGGTTTGAAATTGTGATAGTTCGAGCAATGCCTCGCCCCACTTAGACAAGTTCTGCAAAGCATACCCTCCTTTTTTAATGCTAACAAATCACTAGTCATAATGATAATACATCAATGGTGAGCAAAAAGAAAATTAAAGTGATAACCAGCATATATTTTTTTTACTTAAAAAATTAGGCAACATGTTTTTATATATGTATGCAGGACAAGATGGGAGATTTGTATTTGATATAACGCACATACACAAGTAATAATCAAGTGAAAGATAATTCTATTAACCAAAAACATAAAAAGCAGGATTGACGATGGGAAAAAACAGGAAATAACAGGAGATTAAACGAAACACGTGCAACGAATATAGAGTACCCACGTCGGCATCAAGAGGATCTTCAGCGTAGGTAGCTTCGGCAGATTTACGAGCGTGCTCGAACCTTAAGAGACGATCAAAGTCATCTTGAGAGAACTCCATTGTTGCTGACTTGCTGTCCGTTTCCTAGTTCTGTCGAGATCTAAGAGAGGTGTAGCTAGGGTTTAATGAGATAATGAAAGAGAGGGTTTAAGAAGCAACGGTCTTCGTAAGACCGTCTGTTACCGAGACTTTCTATGTGGCACGTGGTAAATACGTCGTCGTCGCATGTTGAGACACCGAATCGATCCTACGGAAGTAGCGGGCCGTTGTATAATATGTTAAAAATTATAAAGAAGAAATTTGGATTAACCCCGTTTATTACTGTAAAGTAATTTTTTTAAAAAATAAATTATTTTTTTAATATTTAATAATTTAATAAAAATAAGTTAAAAAATATTTTTTAGTATTTAGTTATATTATAAAAATAAATTAAAAAATAATTTATAAATAATTTATTTTTTAAAATTTATTAAAATAATAAAAAACAAATCTTCCAAATCTTCATGAATTATTGGGTCTTCGTCCTTCTACATTTCATTGTCATGCAGTTTCCACCACAGGCTAACTTTATTACATCAAATAATAGTTTTCTAGAACCATTAATATGATAATAATTTCATGTACTAAAGGAAAGGTCTTCATGAATAAAGGGTCCTCCGTCCGGATAAAAATAAACATATATGGGTGGTCTGTCTTTCCACGGGTCATTGTAATGCATTGCAGTTCACACAACAGGCAAGCGAGATTGCAAGTTTTCGTGGAGACAAGTGGCTGTCATATTTCCCTACTGGTACTAACATGACAAGCGTTTCACAAATATTTTCCCCCTGAAATGACAGCACTTCAATTTCTGGTTGCCTTTGATTTTGGCATGAATTCATCAGATATTTCCCCTTCCTAATCATGGAGCCAAAAGGCATCGATAAATCCTTTATCTCTAGTGTATAAAAATGTTTATCTCCAGTGTATAAAAATGGGAGCACTTGAAAATTAAAATTAATATAAAAATAAAAATTTAAAAAATAAAATAAAAAAATATTTAAAATAAAATATATATAACAATTAAAAAATTTTAAATCAAATTTAATATAATCAACAAATAATATAAAATTTTTAAATTTTTCATAATTTTTAAAAAATGATTTTCACTCAAAATAAAATAAAAACACTTTCTTGAAAATTAAGTCAGATTTTTATTTGATTAGAAAATATTTTTTATTAACTAATTTTTTTAATAATAAATAAACATAAAAAAATTTAAAAATCATTTTTTATCAAAAAAAAAACATTCTCTAAATTAAAAATGACTAGCAAGTGAAAAAATTAGATTGAATCGACCTGTTTCTGATGTACACGAATTTTCTTGCAAAACCTGTTGGAAATAACATTAGTATTTGGATGAATTTCTCAAAGCTGTGTTCATTAATTCAGCATTCTTACACAAACTCTTATAATTCTGAATACATTGTCATGGAGAATTATAACCATCTATCCAGAAATCTTATAATTTTGAATACATTGTCATGAAGAATTATAACCATCTACCCAGGAATCTAACTATCTATTTAAATAAGAATTATAATAAACAAATCCAGCACAAATTTTTTTATTTTAACAATTTTTTTATTAGATTAATATTTTTAAACACTTAGTTTAATAACACAAATAATACATTATTTGTCTAGACATAATCCAAGCAGGTTCAAGTGCCTAAAAAGCATATCTATCGAAACAAATATGATTGTCCTGAGAAGATATTTTTTTCATTCTTTCTCTAATATTTACGGAATTTGGTTTTTTTAGGGTTATAATTAATAGTTGTTTCGCAATTCCATCTTTACCGTAGAACTAAACATGAGAGTTTCTTTTCATTCAGCTACTTGCCAATGAAATAATTTATGATTGATTATGATTTAAAAAAAAATATACATAGATATTGATATTTCTCTTAATCTATCTATCAAATTAAAATATTATATATATATATTTTTATCTATCTTATTAGGCTCGGCACAATAAAGCAACGGCATGGGCCTGCAAGGCTTGATGTGGGCTTTTATTTAAAAAATAATAATAGGACGAATGATGTGTTATCAATTCTAATTATTATTTTTTTAAAAAAAATATATCGCCTACATCAGCAGATGACATATCATATGAGAAACCTAGAATTCAGTTATTATGGTACTCGAAAAAAATAGAATTTTTTATTTTTTCTATTTAAAATCTCATTTCAATTTATTGCTTACCCAAAACACCTAAAAAATATTATAAAGACTTTATTAAACTAGTTTATGCTCGAAAAAATTCTATAAAACCACCTCAAAATCCAAAATTCTCCTAAAATAAAATTTTTTTCGAACTTAGATTTGCTGTTCTAGATGTTTAGAAGATAAAAACAAAAAAAAAACTTAAATGTAACCTTTTTATTGTATAAAATTTTCTGATACAAAAATCAATCATTGTAATCTTTTTTAATAACTAGTTTTTTTCTTTAAACTGAAATTTGATGACTCTCTTTCATTCTAACATAAAAGTACTAAAAAAGAAAATTAAGTTAGATATCAAAATATATTATCTATAAATTTAAAAAAATTAACCACCCAATATTTAATAAACACCAGGATTAAAATGAAATTTTCAACCTGCATTTTGTTACCTAAAACTTTTACTTAAATTCTTTAACTTTCAATCCAATCTTCTGTCCCCCAAAAAATATATAAATAGAGGTTAATTTGAGTTTAAAACAATTAAATCTTGTGAAATAAAATTTTAAAAACAAAATAAAAAAAATACTCTCTCTAATTCATTGTATATTAATTCCAGCACAGTAAAAAACTGATTCGTGCCTTTCCCGGCTGGCACGATTTTGATCTTTCTATTATTTATACATAATCAATTATTTAATTACATTGTTGTCATTTTTCTATATCTGTCTGTATTGTTCTTATTGTGTTTAAACGTTAATAGTAATAGACCTGTATCCATGAAAAATGCTTAAGCCAAAATTGTTAAATTTGTAGCATTTTATTTATTTTCCAAACAAACACCAACGTTTAATTATACTTATTATTATTAATATAAAAACTAAAAAGTATAGAAAATTTACTGTTCACATGCACCAATTACACCATAGATTACAGTAGCAATCTATGGCGCCTTCTTTCTTTTTTTTTTTTTTACTTTTTTAATTTTTGTTAATTTTTTTATTTTTTAAAAATTATTTTATTATTTATTTTTTTAATAGTGATGTAATTAAAAATTAAGTTTTGTAATTTATTTTTTTAGGGTTAAAATGATTTATCTATTTGGTAGAGTGACCCAAGTTGTTCCGATTTACAAGTTTGGTGAAATTTTTTTCTTTTCAATTAAATTTGACTTTATTATCATTTATCCCATATAGTTAAGAACAATACTTTTAGGGAAAAACCATTACACATAAGGTAAAACATGTGAGTTAAGTATTATAGCTTTGATTACATGTTACTCTGAATTGCTATGACATTTTTTTTTTAAAAAATATATTTTTGTTAATTTTATTTTTTCAATATCAAATTGATTAAAAATCTATCTTTATATATTTTTTTTAAATATTGTAGATTATTATAGTGTTTTTTCATATATTTTTTCAATTTTATTGTGCATAAAGCTAAAACATGCGGGGGAATTACTGTAACTTTTCTCATATGTTATTTTGAATCGCTGTAATACTTCTCTTTTTTGTTTTCCCTACATTACTTTCTCTTTTTTTTCTTTTTATTTTTTTTTTAAAATTATCTATGTTGATTTTATTTTTTTAATATTGAGCAAGTTAAAAATTTAGCTTTATAATTTTTTTTTAAACACGGTGGATTGCTACGGTGTTTTTTTACATGATTTTTCTATTTTTTAAAATTATATTTGTTGATTTTATTTTTTTAATATTGAGTTGATAGAGAATTTTTTTTGTAATTTTTTTAAAAAATATTGTTGATTTCTATAGTATTTTTTTACATGTTTTTTTTTTTAAAAAAAATTATATTTTTTAATATTAAGCTGATTAAGAATTGTAGTTATAATATATTGGAAAAACACTTTAGCTTTCCTTACAGATTACTGTAGATCGCTGTAGTGTTTTTTTCTATATATTTTTTTTGTTTTTTATATTTTTTAAAAAATTATATTTATCAATTTTTATTTTTAAAATATCGAGTTAGTTAAGAATTACAATTACAAGTAAATATAAATAAGGCTATATCATGTGGGAAAAATATTGTAACTTTCTTCACAAAACACTATGAACTGCTAATGTTTTTACTCGTGGTTTTTTTCCTGTTTCTTTTGTTCTTTATTTTTTCATGGTATTTTTTAAATTATTTTTTTTAATTTTATTTTTTAAATATTAAACTAGTTATAATTTAAATTTATAATAAAGCTTAATAATATAGGAAAAACATTATAGATTTTTTCACAAAACATTATTAATTGCTACAGTATATTTTCACATGGTTTTTTTCTTATGATTTTTTTAAATTATCCTTTTTAATTTTATTTTCTTAATATTAAGTTGGTTGAGAATTAGAATTATAAGTAGTTACAAATAAAGCTAAATCATGTGGGAAAAGTATTGTAGTTTTCATCACAAAACACCATGTGTTGTTACAGTGTTCTCAACATGTTTTTTTTTTCCTTTTTTTTGGCTATATATTTTTTTAAAAAATTATCTTTATCTATTGTTTTAATAGCCAATTAAAAATTTAGTTTTGTAATTTTTTTCTTATAATACTCTGAATTTTTGTAGTGTTTTTCCACGTGATTTTTTTATGAGTTTTTTCAAAATTATTTTTGTAAATTTTATTTAACATCGGGATGGTTAAAAAATATAATTAAAATAAAGCTAAATCATATAGAGAAAGTATTATAGTTTTCCTTACAAAACACCGTGGATTGCTACATTATTTCTCTAAATGGTTTTTTATGTTTTTTTTCTAAAATTATCTTTGTTAATTTTATTAGAAAAACACTATATTTTTCCTTATAAAACATTATTAATTGCTACAATGTTTTCTCTCATGTATTTTTTTCTTTTTAAAATTATCTTTATTGATATTTTTTTAATATTAAGCTAGTAGATAGTTTTGCTTTGTAATTTTTTTCTTTTTACCAACAAAAAAATTAAATCACACGGTGAAAATACTATATTTTTCTTCACAAAACACTGTGAACTGTTACAAATTATTTTTCTTAGTCTTTGAGTTTTTGATAACCAGCACAACTTTTTTTACCCTCATGGAATATTTCATCATACTTTTAGTTTTTATTACTTATTTAATGTTGATTTAAAATTATAATATTATCAAATATATTTGTTTTATAAGCCAATAATAATATGTAGACATGCCATTTCATTTTTTATCTATTAAAACTGAATTTAAAAAATTTATATCATGAAAATAAAATAAAGGATAATAAAATTTTTAAAAGTATAAAATATTTTGAAACTATATTATTAATTAGTCTCGATTTTTGAAAAAAAAACAGTGTTATTGGTCATTATCAAAAAAATACTTTGAATTTTTATTACACGTCAGGGTATTATTGGCCATGCCTTAAATACATCGCCGCATAACCAACTCACATACACAGTATTACGGGTCATACTTCAAATACACTCACATACCCTGACAAGTGAACATGTCAGGGTATCTTAACCATGAAACGCATTTAGAATCGAATCTATTTTGCCATACAATTACTCGGCATCTAGGTATATCAAAGACAATTGAGAGAAAATATCAGGGAGAGTAATTTAATTTTTCATATTCTAAATTTATTTTTTAAAAATTATTAATTTGAATCTCATAAATTTTAAAACCATTAAAAATTTATATAATTATTAATTTTAAAATTTATAAAATTAATTAATATATATATAAGTTAATCTGAATATACATAATAATAATAATAATAATAAAAAAACTATAAATAGAAATTATTCAATTAACATAAACTAAAACAAGTATAAGGTGGCAGTAAGTTTTTCGTCCATCTTTTTTTAATTTTCAAACTTTTTTTTTAAATTATATTATCTTTCAGTTTAATTACTTGAAATTAAAATACAAAGAAAATATTTGACTCATCATAAATTTATAACAGATTTTATTCTAATATAAAAATTTATTTTATTAATTTTCAGTATTAGAGTTAGAGAAAGCAAACAAAAAGTTGTTAAAAAATAGCCAAAGGGAAGAAAATAAATGATTATTGCGAGAATGACAACAAAAACATTGTAAAAACTTGGTGTCAATAAGATTTATTCAGTAGGAAAATGAACTGGATTTGAAAAAAAATGAAGTACGAGAAATCAAATCAAATATTTCCAGGTCATTTAAAAATAAACTCATGGTTTTTTGATTTTAATTTCAATTCTTAATCTCTGAATGTTAGTTTTAAAAATAATATTACATTGTTTTTTATAAAACTGATCTTGTAATCAACACTGGAACATTCAATGAGAAATAACACAAACTAGAATAGATACAGATAAATAAAATCATGTCAACATGAATTAATTAAAAATAAATAAAGCTCATTGATCAAAATTTCAAGGATAAAGGATAAAAAATTTGGTCCGGAGTTTTCATATATATATATATATACGTGTGTGTGTGTGTGTGTGCGCGTGTATATATATATGTATGTATGTATGGAGTATCTGTCTCTCTCACGTTCAAGCGAGTGTAGTGTTTCCCGCCAACGGGAATGGAGCTTTAGGAAAGCCCCCAAATTCCCGTCAAACAAAACCCTATAAAATACCCTCCCTTCCCGCTTCTTTCAATTCCCCGATCAAACATTCAAACTTTACAATCCACACACTTCCAATTCCCATCTCCCATTAGAATTCACCTTCTCAGAACAAGACAGAAGCAACAACAACAACCAGACCTGAATTCCCAACAGGTCGGATCAAGAGAATCTCGACAAAGACATCAACAAGGTCAACCCAGATACTCTTTTCATTGTCTCCAGCACCACCGAGTTGTTTCTCTGAGAAATCAGCTGAAAATGCAATCGAGAACAGCCGAAGCTAAAGACTGTGAAACTCGACCACGTTCGAGTCGCTGTTAAAAGGCACCACCCTCTTAGAATCTCTTCCTCTGCCAATTCAATCACCGGAGAAATCTGCGAGTGACAACACTAGTGCTCTTACCTTGGCAGATAAACCAACCCCGGTAGGCACTCGCCGGGTCGATCATTTCGTCACCAAGGCGGCAAATATTCAAGTTTTATAACGTAAGTGATTTTGTTAATTTATGTTAGAATTTCACTGAAAATTATTACGTTTCAAATTACTTCCAGTAGAATAGGAGAATCAAAGCTTCTTGAATTCAAAACATAACTGTACATACTTTTAAATATCAACTTATTCGATACAGTAAACAATAACTTAAATGTGCAATGGAAGGACATAGATAGATATATAAGGGTATTTTCTGACGTAAATAGGTAAATTATTGTTCTGCAGAAGAAGAAAAATATTATTATGTTTAGTTTAATATCTTGTGATATGTGAGGTTTTTGTGGTTACGTGTGAAGATTTGAATAGCTGAATGGGAATTTAGGGAGATAACGGCCCAGAAAAGGATGAGACGACGGAAACTGCTTCATCTCGAAGATGAGAAGTGAGGTCAGGTCGAGGAAACATCCTCTGTCCTTGCATCTTTCTTCCTTCCTTTATGTAAGATATTCCTTGATTTGCAGAATTGATGCTATTGGTTCCCAACTGTTGGAGACAAAGTGAAAGCCTTCTGTTTAAAGGGTTTGCATTGCTCAAGCTTCCATTTAAGCTCCTGTTTGAAAGACGTCGACTGCCGGTGTCTGGCCTTGACCCAACCACATTTTCTTGCCCAGCTACTACATGGCTTGGGACCTTCTTTTCCTGTGATGCAAAGGCCAGCTCACCACACATTAGGTAACGAAAATAAAGTCATTCTTGAACGTGGTATTTATTTTATGCTAACAAAAAGATTAACATTGTAGAAAATAGAAGGGAAACATTATTAACGTATAGATAATATCAAAACCTTCGCCTGTATAGTGTTGGATGAACTAACCTTTTGTCTTTGCTTCTCCTCTTCCCTCTCCTGCCTTGACATGTTATATTCTTCTAGCATTTCCAGCAGAGGTACCTAGATTATAATGCGTGCAAATGTTTATTTGATTTGCAAGGAAACTCACAATTTATGGAGAAATGCTGCAACGCCGAACAAGAAATTCTTCTTTTACACTTGATGAATACAATATGTGTAGGTTCATACATGCTGATAAAATTAATATTTTACCAATATGTAGTCACATCTGAAGCAAATAAATTACTTACCCCATCATACAAGAATATTTTGTTTCTTTCCTCTTCCCAACTCCTAGTCTTTGCAATAAGCAATGCCACTAGAACTGCGCAACCAGTTTCACACTATACATAAATATCACTGGCATGTATTAAAGCAATAAGATTTTCAAAACGCAAGGTCAGCTGTCTACATGGCTGGAAGATGGAATCAGGCTTTTCATCCTGCAATCACTTTTTTACTACAGGTCTCTTCACCAACCACTCCTTGACTCAATTACTAGTTAGTATTCATTTTATTGACTAATGCGAACCTTCACTTCTTTACCTATTGAAAATGACTATTTTGGCTCCAGGATCTTAGTCTTAATGGTGAAGGCCAGGGTGCATTTTCTGGTTAGTTTGTGGTTGCAGAGGCTTTGATCTGGCATGTTAGCATGCCTATTGCTGTTTCAGGATTCTTTGCAAACCAACCAACCAACTTCCTAGTCTTACCTGGGATTTTGTTGACTATTATTCGGGCACGTTCTGCACGTCTCAGATTCTTGTGAGCACCTCTGCGAACTGAATATCGATTTTCATCCTGATAACATGGAAGAAAATATGAATCATCATGCAAAAACAAAAAGGCCAGGAGCCAACAAATCATGCAGATCAATGGGTGATATTAACCATGCTATATTCTTCTAACCAACGCTCTTCATCATGTGCTAGCATCCACCTTTCAACCTTTTCCATTATAGCCTTCCTGCTAGTGGCTTCTTCTTTTGCTGCTGATATCTGCTCATCCAAACTCATGAGGAGATCGGCATGGTCAATCTCCCCTTTTTTGGTTTTCATTCAGTGTGGTTGATACTAGTTTAAACATGAATTAGATCAGGAAACTGATAGGAAAGACAAATTCAGTCAATCTTACCTGAGTTTATAAGATTAATTATATTTTCCATCCCTGGCTGTGAAGGAATCTCCATGTGTGATTTATTGCATATTTCATCTAACTCATTCTTTTTCTTGAAGAAAAGCTCTTTCATCTTGCTTGCTTTTAGCTGATCCAGTCTCTTGACTTCAGCTTCAGCCTTGAAACATTTCAAAAAACTATTATGTCTGAGTTGTTTCTGATAATTTCTCACCGTTAATCATATACTAACCTGCTGGATTATATTTAGAGTAAGGCTTCCATGATCTGATACTTCAGCTGATGTGAGAGATAATAAGGCTGTGACATTGGAGAATGAGTGACGATCTTTATAGGGTGTGTCCATTAGATTCCACAAGTTTGTTAGTGCTTTTCCAAGCTGATGAAGCTGTCAAATTCAGAAAAGTTATACAGTGCCAGTTCTTTATTGTTAGTACTGTTTCTTAGATCAATGGAAATAAAATGGTGGAAGCAGGAACTTTGATGACCCGTATTGTTTTATTTATATGTGATTTAGAGCACTTGAACTGTTTAATATATGTAGGATTGAATCAAACTAATCGGTTAGCTTTCATCATTCATTTCTCTGGTTACTGCTATCTGTTGTATCTCCAACTTATATCCACATGACACTACGATGCCATTTCAAATGTGTATTTTTTCTGTAGACAAGATGCTAGATTCCGCTACTGAGGTTTGCATAGTAGGAGCAAGAAGTTACCACAACATTGATAGTAATATTTACCTTCTCAAGCTGCGTTTGTTTTTCTGCTTTGAGAGATTCCACTGTGCTGTTGAGTTTCGCCAGAATACTGTCACTTATATTTTTTGATATTCCACACAATTCATTCAAAGTTGGATGCACCTTTGTTATGATCATGGAGGATTCCATTCCTAATGTTGAGGACAAATCATGAATTGTGTCGATGTATGTGTCCACTAGCTGGAGCCTGTCATTCTTCAATTCAGTGAAAGAGGAAGATAAGTGAAGTCCCCTTTCCACATGAGAGTATAAATTTCCATGAGATGATTTGTGAAATTGGTACTTTTACCTTCTCATCGCACAGTCTTTGTAGCTCAATCTGATATTCCTCGAGTTTCTTTAATGAAAGATCATTCTCATTCACAATGACATTTGTTATTGAGTCATCGTATACTGATTGACCTGCAATTTCAGCAGAAATTTTTTGAATTTGGCCTTGCACGGATCTAAATTGATTCATTCTCTGTTCTTTTCTCAGACGCATCTCCCGGAGAGCTGGGGTGATTGCATCTAGCTGCTCCTTCAGCGTTCCTGACATTTTTTCTGGCTGTAGAGACAACAAGATAATCAGCGCATGAAATTCAATGAGAACATCATGCGCATCCAACAATGCTATCATCAATATGGAATTTGCTCAATAAACAAACAATAGATATCCCTGGCCGGTTCATCACCATGTAGAGTGGCAATGACTCAAGTAATCAATCAAGTAATTTATGCTAAATGTGTGTTGCTAATCACTGAATGGTTTAAAATTCTCAATTTGTATCCTTACTATGCACTAGTGTTCTATATTATACTGTGCTTTTAGCTCATAAACATGCAATTTTAAATGCTCAAATAAGTGAATTGGATGCAGATGGATGAAAAAGTACCCGTCCTGGAAGTGATCTTTCACCAAGGGACAAAAGAAGATGGGTGAATTCAGCTTCGGATTCTGCCAGCTCTTGATGCAGGCGAGCTCTTGATATGTTTGCATTGTCAACTTTTCTCCGGTAAACCTCCAAACATTCTTGTTCTAAATCATGCAGAACCTTCTCTCTTTCAAACTGATCTTTCCCAACTTCATCCCAGATCATCTGTTTCACATCATTGTTTATATAAACTGGAAATGTGACATGTTTATTATAAACAAAGACATCAAGACATTAGGAACATAATATAATTATATTTTTTATTATTATTGACTTCCATATTAAATAAATGCGAAATAAAAAAATATACGATAAAAGATAGTAAATGAAAATGCTTTAGGAGTTAGATTAAGGTTTTTAAGAAAACGGGTTAATGATAAAATGCCTCCAAATGTAAAAGAACATGGAGTTTAAAAAACAATATCTTGCATGCTAACTAAATAAGGGTATTTTTCGAACAAAAAATGAATTCTGTCCTCTTTTATATAACTTAAAAGAAAAAAGCACCGCTGTTATTCGTGGATAAATTACTATATTAATTTCCAAGAGGTAGTCTTGCCTGCAATTCCTGAAGCAGATACCCACATGATGTTTCTAGTAACGCAGAGCTTCGCATTCCAATTTGGAACGAACCCATCTGACGGTCTCTAAGATATTGCCTTGCCGCAGCTCAGAAATATTTGGATTGCTAAAATGTGGAAGTGCTGTGGGAGGTTCTTGGACTACAAAACTCTGGTAGCATTCTGTTTTGAGTTACTTGAAAATCAACCAAGTATCGAGAGGGAATGGAAAAGATAGAGAATTGTGGCTGGGAACTTTGATGCGTGTATTTGCTTAAAAGGTAAGACTGCAGAAGTAGGTGACACTGAAGCTTTGGGTTATATCTCTCCTGCACTCTTATTTAAATTTAAGGTGGTAAAAATTTCTCATAATTAAGACATAAAGTTGGAGTTTCTTGTTCAGGGGCACACATGACTTCTATTTAGCAGCAGTTAACCGAACCTTTCCTGGTGAGCTTGATTCAGAAGCAACCTATGCCAAATGAAAACAACAACAGCTTGTGTCCTTTGTTAAGTTCTGGAAGAAGCAAGTCTTCCAGAAAAACCCACGATCAAGATCATTATCTGCTCATCATTTTCAGCTTCTATCTTCTGGTAAATTTGGCCACACAGAATTTAATTCCCGCATATTATGATTAGGTGGCCATTTACAATCGCTGTTCTATTTCTTTGGGTATTTTTTTTAGCTTGTATTTTAAAATTATTTTTGAAAAAAATTGATTTTTTTCTTCAAATTAATAATTTTTTAATGTTATTAAATTATTTTAATGTACTCTATTAAAAGCAATTATTTTTTAAAATAATATTTTAATATATTTTTAAATAAAAAAATTATAAAAAATAATTATTATAGCACTTCTAAACATATTTTTTCTCAACGCTCGGGATGCTGATGGATTATCATTAAATTTCATTACGGTACAGATGATGCAATGATGCTTTTGAGTTGTAATAGCACTTGACATCTTAATCATCCCATCCATGATGGGTACTGAATCATTGTCAACACAACACTCCACCTAGTTCACCTTTTTTGACACATTTTTTTTTTCTTTTGAAGTTGTATTCGAGAAAGAAAAACATGGTAAGCAGTCCTTTTCTAGTCACAAGCCCGATGTACAATTAAAAAAAAAAAACTTGTGAGGTGGGAGTGAGAGAAGAGAGGGATCATAGAAAGATAAGATTAACAAAAATTTGGAGAGAGAAAACCACAAACAAGGAACAGGAACTTGGTTTCGATTATTATCCATTACATTATAGTTTCAAAGAGGCAGTGCATATGAAAGAAAAAGAAAGGGCAAAGAAGAGAGCGTGCGCGACAGAAGAGAGACTTGCAACTTAAGAATATTTATTAGACTTCACTACTGAGTTCATGGCCCCAAGTACTGAACTACTGACTTCAGTCGATTAAATTTGGGCTCCAGGAGTCAGGCTGTTATCATGACCCGCACTTACAAAGCCCATCTGTGTATAAGACTGATGACGTGCAAAACTAAACGCGTGACGTTGATAGTTGTATTGGAACTAAACCCACATCGCATAGTTGCAAAGACAAGCCATTCTATAACCAAAACGCAAGGGGATTCGAATTTGTCTCTTCGGAGACATCTGATAAAATTGGAACGATACAGAGAAGATTAGCATGGCCCCTGCGCAAGGATGACACGCACAAATCGAGAAATGGTCCAAATTTTTTTTTGTTCTTCTGGTGCTTCATCATCTTGTTGTTTCTCCTTTGACACGGGGAATTTACCGCATTGAACAGCAGGTCACTTTCACTCTCGCTGTGTTTTTCGTTAAGCAGACGGAGACATGACATTGCCAGCTTCGTGTTTCTGAATTTCGCTTCTTAAAATACATGCATATAGTTTGAAAGCAGCAGCCTAACTTGTGACATGCATGCATGTTCCTATTATTTCTGTGATTCCTTAAAACACAATCTAGTTTTTTAGGCATGCATGACTTAGAATGGTCAGTTCCAACCGATGCCACAAAAATCTCTTAGAGTCAATTCGTCGAACACCTTGATTGTGTATTCAATGAGACCAGCCTTGACGTAGTGAGAGAGGTGTGATGGGTTGAATGGTAACTTCAAGGGTTAGTCAATGCAAGGATACAGATGGAAAGCTAGCTTGTTCAAAGCTGTACAGACAGATTGTCAAGTGAAGCTAAAAACAGAGCACTAGTGGTGATGGAGATACGAGAAAGATGGGAAGGAAACTATGCGAATTGATTAATGGCATTTTTAGCCATAACCTGGCTTTATCTCAGCAAACAACACAAGGACTCAGTTTAAACACACATGGCTTGCCATTGAGCAACCTATATAGTATCAGTAGGAAAGCGTTGATTGCAGAGAATATCCTTGCTGTAGCTTTTTGGAGAGAGTTTCCTGTATTTTTGAGATCATCATATTTACAGCTAGCCAAAGAATGTTATCAGAGCAGCTTCTTAATGCCGATATATTCAAAGTGGAATATAGTTTCGCCATTGCGTTCACCGTGAATTCTGTTTATATCTTGAGTGGAATTACCTCGAGGACTTTTCTGGTCACGCTCGTGATTTGGCATGCATTGTTATAGCTACTGGGTATCCACCGGAGTGCACCGCTGCTGCTTGTCTCTTGCGGTGATATATGTTTTGCATGCCTGGGGTTATGAAATTGATTTGGTGGCATTGCATCCTTTTGTCTGTTGTCTAGTTTATTGGTTGACTCTGCACTTGCATTCTGGGATGGGATTTCAGTCAGATGCTTCAGTGCTATAGCAGTCCGACCATAAACTCACCGATGACATGCTGAGAGAAGTTCTTACTAAAACAAAAACCATCAGATCTGAATAACTTTCTTCATAATGGAATGACAACATTTAAAAGGGAAAGAGAGATGTGCTAATGATTCTCTTGATTATGTAGATAAAAAATAAGAAGACAGATTTGTTGGTGAGAGAAATTACTGTTGGTGGGGGGATAAAATATATTTTCTATTTTAAATACAAAAATTTATTATAATTAAACAAAAGCTTAATTGACATCTTTTTTTTTCCTACTGTTTCTTTCAAATCTTTCAATATATAATAGTATAAACTTAACTAATTATTTATACACAAATTCAAAATAAAAAAATTTAATTTTCAAATGTGGAGATAACTAATGACTAGATGGTGATAGCTAATGACTAGAAGTGATAGTAAATGGTTTTTTTTTTTTAACATTCTAGATTGAATTTAATTCAATAAGATTTGGGTTATCAATGATGTGTTTACCCAATCCATATTAATATTAATTATATTAATTAATTAGAAAAAAATAAAAGAAAAGAATGTAGGAAAGGAAAGAGAAGAGGAGACCATCAAACTTCGTCAATTCTTCGGACAGTGAATAAAAAATATAAACTTTTTATTATTTAATGTGATTGTGCTTGGATGATATAATTATTCTGGGATATGTTTATTTTATTTCCTCTCTGCTGCTTTTTTTTTTTTCCTTTTCCAAGAGATTCGTAGCTAGTCTAGTTATATCCATGCAGTAGAAAAATATCCCAATGCTCTTCAACTGGCATATAAAGTTTTCATTCCTTGAATATCATCATCCGCCAAACCTTTGGTTACTCCACTTTTGATAATTGGGAACATGGCAGCATTCTCGACGGAGGTATGGGCAAGCCCTAGAACATGTCCCAGTTCGTGCAATCCAACTGATCCCATGTCATAGGCTCCCTTGACTGGACCATCTGACCATTTTTCATCAGAATCATAAAACATAATTCCTATTGGTGGTGGATTTGCATAAGCCAGTTGACCTCCAGGCCCATCAAAATCTTCATTTCCCTGACCCTCACTTGTAAAACCAACTTTGATGTCCGCAACAGTAAGGTTTTCATCGACGAAATTATACGCAAAAGGTGTCGCACCACTCCATGACAGAAAAGCAAATTCTACAAGAGGGTCGATTACATCTCTTCGGGTACCAGGTTGAAGTCCCCAGTTAAGTACTTTCTTGGATAATGGCCATCTGGGTGTTCCATTAAAGAATGCGTACTCAATAATATTGTTTCTACCTGCAGCATTCATTCTGGTTTTACCGTCTATGATATCCGGCACCCCGCATCGTGGCATCGCCACCCGCGCTACTGTTTCAGGGTCTAAGACTCCGGTAGGCTTTAAGTTGAAATTGAGCTGGTAGATTTTGATGGCAGTCTCAATGTGTTCATCAAAATGATCACCTTCATGTTTAGTGCTGTTAACAACATGCCGATGGTCCAAGTATCCAAAACGATGGAGGTATTTTTTGAGGTCATGGATACCTCTCATCCTCACACCTTTTTTACATCCTTGAAGATGCTTGATAAAGTGAAATGGTGATTGTTTTTGGACTACTGCGTGGGCCAAAATTGAATGGAATAGGTAAGGGAGGAGGAGCAGAAGGAGAGAAACGAATGCAGTGAAAGAAAAGGTCTCGAATGCCATGACATGAAGGGTGGAATGTGTGGGGTGTGTGTATGTGTGTGAGTACGAGAAGGTCGTTTATAAATCTAAAAAAAAAAATGACTACCTTTAAAAAAGAGAGGAAATAAATCTCCTATCTAATAAAATAGGACATGTTAATAATAAGAAAGGAAATAAATCTCATTTGTAATAAAAATGTTCATGCATGATAAAACCATATCTTGAAAAATTTTATGGAAATCAAGTGTTAATTAAAATAATTTTTTTGAAAAGTTATTTTCAAGAAAAGTAATTCCCTAAAAATTAAATTATTTTTAATCTATATAGTGTCATGGAAAATGAGTTTAAGAATACTTTTTAGTGTTTGGTTATATTATAGAAATAATGAATTAAAAAATAATTTATTAATATTTTAGTTTTTTTAAAGTATATTAAAAGAATGAAAATCAAATCTAACAAATAAAAAAGTTAAAAAATGATAAAATTTAAAAAATATATAATTTCATAAATTATCTTTAATAAAATAAATAGTAATCAAAAGAATAGAGACAAAATCTGATATGTAAAAAACTTAAAAGAATATGAGATTGAAAAAAAAATAATTATATATATATAAATTATTTAAAATAAATAAATAAAAAGAATGAAGACTAAATCTAAAAATTTTTAATTAAAAAATAAAAGAAAAATAAATAACAGTAAAAAAATAAAGGCTAAAGTTAATATAAAAATTAAAATAAATTGAATTTTAAAGGATTAAAAAAATCAAAACAAAATATATAATAATAATAAAATAAACATCAAAGTTGATATAATTAACAAATAATAAAATATTTTTGAATTCATTATAACTTCTAAAAAATATTTTCTGTCCAAAATAAAAAAATATTTTCTTGAAAATCATACCAAATATTTATTTGATTAAAAATTCTTTTATTGATAAACTCTTTTAATATTAAATAAATATAAAAAAAATTTAAAAATAATTTTCAAAAAACCATTTTTATAAATGAAACACTCGTGTCATCCTACCTATAAGTTGTAAATTGAACCATTAACTAATATATAATGTTACCGGCCACGTTAGCAAATCCAAAAAATCATCAATTATATCCAATTTTTCATATAGAACAACTACTAAAACAGGAAATTAAATGAAATCAATTACTTTTCTAGAAGCCAAATTAATGTAATCATTTCTTTTTAGATAAACGATTAACATTGATTTTGGTTTAAAATGAATTTATCAACGAGCCCTTTTTTTTTTAAATGAAAGTTTCAAACCTAAAATATAATTAATTCAAATTTTTGCATATTGAAATATTGCCCTCTCATGATAATGTAAATCAGAATCCATTCATTTAGAAAAGTTAAAAATATAGAAATATCAGCAGGACATGATATTTTTTTTATCTTTTATTTCTCATTTCTGTAATAATAATTGGGCGATCATTATGATAATTTAGTTTTAAAAAATAATATTTATGTTTTGTATAATTTAATTATAAGAAAATAAAATAAATTCAATACGAATAAATAATCACTTTAAAGTCATGGGAAACAAACCTTATAATTAAACTCAAAATTTATTTTCGGTCTATTATTTCCACACCTCTGAAAGTTTATTTTCTCATGTTGATAATGCATTAGGCATTAAATAAATAAGGTAGTGTGCCCAAATAAAGTTAGAAATGACTTGGAAAAAAAAAAACTGACAATCATTATCAAGCATTAAATAAACATGACAATGCTACAGATAAAGTTAGAAAGGACTTCAAAACAAAACTAACAATAATTATATTAATTTGGATCTTTAGGAAAGTAAGTGCTTCAATTTAATTTTGCTATCATAATTAATGATTTTATGGATTAGCATATAATATTGATGACATGTCATATTGATTAATAGTTTAAACTATAAGTTATAGAATGATACTAGTTATAACTTGAGTGGTATAAGTTATAACTTAATTTATTCTTTAACTAATATGCTATGTCAGCCCATGCTAGTAAATCCAGAAAATAATTAATTATGTCCAACTTTCTATCCAGAAATTAAATCAAATAATTATTTAGCTAAAAATCCAAATTAATATAATTAATTTTATTATAAGGATTAACATTAACGCTAGTTTTAAATTAATTTGTCAATTAACATGTTTTAATTTTTATTTTCAATGCAAGTTTCAAACCTATGATTAATCCAACTTGTTTTATGCTGAGATACTGCTTCCTTAAAATTGATTCATCTAAAAAAGGTAAGAAATTAGCAATATAAGTAGGAGATGAATTTTATTTTCATTTTTTTCTCATTTCTATATTAATAATTGGGTGATCATGATGATTAATATACTTTTAAAAAATAATATTTATAGTTATACAATTAAGCTATGAGAAAATAAAATAAGTTTGATATGAAGAAAAAGTCATGGAAAAAAACTATAATCGAACTCAAAATCTCTTTTGGTCCGCTATATCCACACCTCAAGAGGTTTATTTTAATCTTCTCGTGTTGATAATGCATTAAACATTAAATAAATAAGGCAATGTGCCAAAATAAAGTTAGAAATGACCTCAAGAGACATCTAACAACAATTACATTAATTTGGTTATTTAGGAAATTAATTGTTTCCATTTAATTATTTCACAACAGGATAGATGATATTTTAGATTTACTAACATGGATGGATGGATAACATGACATATATATTAATTAACAATTCAGGCTATAGCTTTTAGGATGCCACTAGTTATAAATTGAGCACTATAAAACCTTTCCCATATTTTTGAATTTCATGTTCACTTTATTTTAAAATTAATAATTTTTATTAGGTAAAATAGATAAAAAAAAAATGAATTAAATTGTTGCATTTTATCACCCTCAAAACATATTCATTTAATTTAAATTCAATGATTTAGTTTTGATCTTCAATTGTTTTGATTGATTTTTGGTAACCTTTGAATTTTAAGGTATCTTTTGGGAGATCCAATGGACTATTTTTTAAAAAATTTTAAATTAATATTTTTTAGTATTTTTAAATTATTTCAGTATACTAATATTAAAAAAATATTTAATTTATTTTCAAATAAAAACACTTTAAAAAACATCTTATTCTACACACTACACTACCTAAACCCACGGAGGGCCAGAGTTTGTATATCCTTTTCCATGTTTAATTAATTTACAGCGAAACATTTTATGGGAATGAAGTTCAAGAAGAAGCGAGACAATGGAGATATTTGTGCCTATGCCCAATTTGTTGGGTTTTGAACATCCACGTGACTTATATATGATTTTTATTTTATTTTTTATTTATAATATCAACATATATATATATATATATAATTTATTTTAATATATTTTCAATTAAAAAATATTTTATAAAAATATCTTATAACGCATCACTGAACACACGTTTAATTTAAAAGCTTACTCCAAAAAAATCCCAATTAGTTCCTCCAGGCCACGCTTTAGCAATGCTTTTCAACTAGATGGATGATGTCAAGATTTGATTGTATATTAATTCATTAAAGTACATGTATTGTCCATCATTAGTAGCAATGACAATGATCATATATAAGACAGATACTCGTGCAACACAGTCTAACAAATATCCTGATAAAAATACCAATTGCATGGTGATTAAGAAATGCAACAGACTTATCTGGGTACATTTAAATTTATTAAATTTTATTAAGTAATCAAGTTAAACAAATTTCGTGGATTGTTAGATGAGCGAGCACTAAATAAATTTTACATGGGACTTTACTTATTCGATAACGAGTCAATTCTATACACATGATAGTTTGTTGAAGCTTGGTAGATTTAGTTCGGGTGGATATTATTCTTTAAAATATTTTTTAATTATAAATACATTTAAATTTATTAACGACTAAGAAAAATCCAAAAATTTATAAAACGGCGGTTAGATTCATGGCACTGATATTTGCAATCCTTGTAAAATTGTACGTAACTATAGGCACCGGCGTAAAACGCCAGACGCGCTCTAGGTTACAAATGGGGTCCACTTTAGCTTTTCCGTTTCATTTCTTGTTACAACTCTTCTTGCATAGCCAGTCTTAAAAAGCCACGTGGCATACCTTCTCACCAGATTACCCCTACATTTTCAACAAATTAACAAAAAATGTCCCTCCTTTCACGTAGTTCGCATGCCTGATGCCACCGAGTTGACCACAGGTTGTCACTACCCCCAACCACGGTTGAATTGCATACCGTTGTTTTTTTAAAACGGTAAGGGGTACACTTAGAATAAAATCTCTCCCTGGCGCCACCATCTCCCATTTAATTCACTTGGTTTCAAATTTCAAAAACCAACCGCCTTAAGCTCCCTCTCTAGCTCTCTCTCAGTTTTCTCCAGAAACTCAACAACAATGGTGATCAATGAAGAAAAAAATCTTAAAATCCTGTTTCAATTCTTTCATTATAGAGAGTTCTTGTTTCTCTAATTCACTTTATCACTCGTTTTGTTCTTAAATGCGAGAATGATTAATATTTCCGTTTCGTGTACGATCAGGTTGTTGCTCAGAAAGTGAAAGAAGCGGAGATCACCGAGCAAGATTCTCTTCTTCTGGTACACATATATAAACGATTTCACAATGCGAGTTTCACTTTTGAGCTGTTGTTTTCTTAGCAAATTTTCAGTAGAGTGTACTTGTTTGTTGTTTATTCTTCTAAATTCATGATTATTTAGTGTGATTAGCCCGTCTAAAGAAAGTTTCGTGAAGCTTTTTTGTTCTTATTTGAAGATTCTGTTTGCATAAAATTTGAAAAATCTCCTTGCCGATTTATTTTTCTGTCTGATCAAGTAGATTATGTTAGAAAAACCTTCATGTTTCACAAAAATGAGTCATAGATGAAACTCTGAGCGGGATTTTGGCTTAACACAGTAAATCATCATGAGATCTCACAATTATTTGATGACGCGTTGAGTAATTGATGATCATTAGTCTCGAAATCACTTATGTACTATATGCTAATTGTTTTTGTTAATGAAAAGTTGATCTAATGTTATCTGACGGTTTCGTTTCTTTATTTGTTGTGGTATAGACAAGGAACCTGCTTCGTATTGCTATATTCAATATCAGTTACATTAGAGGCTTGTTTCCAGAGAAGTATTTCAATGATAAGTCTGTCCCTGCTTTAGGTAATCTCCCTCTCCTGCTGAGATCCTTTTCTTTTCTAATTTTGCTTTTAAATATGAAATATGATATGGTGAATTTCTCTGAAATTATGAAATCACTAAGCAGAGATGAAGATTAAGAAGTTGATGCCCATGGATGCTGAGTCTCGTAGACTGATTGATTGGATGGAGAAAGGCATTTTGTTTTTTATCTTTAAATTATTCACTGTTTTTTCATTGATTTGTTTCTTTATCTTGTAAAAGTTTTTACTATATTGCTTCTTTTCTTTTTGTTTTTTAGGTGTCTATGATGCATTACAGAAAAAATACCTAAAGACACTTCTATTCTGTGTGTGCGGGACTATAGAGGGCCCGATGATCGAGGAGTACACATGTAAGTGAGGTTTTTTTAATCATGATACTGTACATGTGGAACGTCTTTAATGGGAGGGAAGTATGCAATAACTGATTGTTGATGCTCTTCAATTGACTGTATTTTCTTTTCTTTTTATACTTTGAAAGTAGTGTTGGGGGATTTCAATGGTGTCTCTTTTTCTGCAGTTTCCTTCAGTTATTCTAATTCTGAGAGTCAAGAGGTTTCAATGAATATCAATCGCACTGGAAACAAGAAACAAGGAGGAACATTCAAGTATAACTCCACAAATGAAATTACTCCCAATCAGATGAGGTGATTGAAGTGAAATCTCTTCTTAATTCTGAATCTCTTTCCGTCAATGTGTGAAAACTTATGAGTTCTTAAGAAAATGATGGGACATTTATAAAATGCAGAAGTTCTGCTTGTAAAATGGTCCGAACACTGGTTCAATTGATGAGAACTCTGGATAAAATGCCTGAAGAGGTAAAATCCTTCATCAACCATATATAAGTATTTGTTTTTTCTGAGTTGTAGCAAGCTGGTCACCTTTTTCAATGTGCAAGTGCCCAGACGATGACTGGCTACAGTAGTAGTGTCTTAACTTCAAGATGATTATCTGTTTTCTGTTTCAGCGGGCTATATTGATGAAGCTCCTCTACTATGATGATGTGACGGTATGCCTTTACCTGCATTCTTAGATTTGGTTTTAATCAGTTAACACGCTTGAGCCAGGATTGTGCCTTCACGACGTGTTCATCTAATTTCTTAGTTTACTAAATGGGGAATTGGAGATGTATGAGATTGTGGTTTCTCTTCCACATATTGAAGTTTGTTTGTTACACACTGCTGCTTTGGTGATTAGATATGTTTGTGGAAACAGCTTTAGCATCTATAAGTTTTGCAATGCATGTGAATTCGTTTTAATAAATTGTCAAATGGCATTTAATATTTGACGAAGGACTTATAGAGAGCTTAGCAGAGTATTTTTCACCTCCCAAATTATGAATGTGCACACGAGGAAAGAGTGTTTTAATACAAATTGTATGTCTTTGCAGCCAGCAGATTACGAGCCTCCATTCTTCAGGGGCTGCACAGAAGAAGAAGCCCATAATGCATGGACTAAGCATCCTTTGCAAATGGAGGTTGGCAATGTCAACAGCAAGTATTTTGTATTAGCACTCAAGGTAAGGGACCAAACTTACGTGTTTTCCTGTGACCAGAAATTCCAAGCCATGGCTCATATTTGATGCCGACTTTTGTTTGAATGGTAACATGTACAGGTGAAGAGTGTGCTTGATCCATGCGAGGATGAAAATGATGATATGGAGGATGATGAAGTGAGCTTAGGTGCTGATTCTGTAGAAAGGGATGGTTATTCTGAATCTGGCACAGAGGTAAATTTACAATACTCTTTAATTTTATGTTTTAATAGTCACTCTATGGTTCCAGTGAGTTTAGTTGACGGAAATGATAGCTAAGTGACCTTAAATGACTGGCTATCTACACAACTGTTACAAACTTGTTATAAATTCCAGGTTAACCAATCACAAGAAGACCAATACATAGTTGCACCAGTAGGTAATTACATGAACTCCTTTTGGCCGTCGTTTCATTTCCGTTCATTCTATTACCAGTTGTTTTTGGTGATTTTGATGCTATAAATAATCAGTGCTAATCTTGACAGACAAGCAACGTCCAGAGGAAGACAGTGGCCTGGTTGATGAAGGTAAAAGTTTCAATTTAAGTATAAGATGGCTGAAATTCTTAGGATATTTGGATCGACTGCCTTAATACAATTCACCATTGTCATCCGCTTGGCTCCTTACACTAGATTTAGCAATAACGATATCTCAAAATATACTATCTTATTCCCACTCAAAGCTTGGTTTAATATAAGCAGGCCGTGCTAGTTTTTTCACAATATCATCATTAATTTCTGATATGTCGGATTTTACGATGATTAATATATGTAATGAATTAAGATTTCCAAGCATTACCTTGTTTATGCTAATTAGTTTAGATAAGCATATTGTCTCACTTGAGTGCGAGTTTGTCGATTAGCAACTCTACTCTGAGATGGCAAATGCTTCATTTGACTCAATGGAGTCCAAGGTGGGTATAGTCATATTGAAGCAACGTCCAGAGGAAGACATTGGCCTGGTTGACGAAGGTAAAAGCTTCAATTCAAATATAAGACCTTAGAACTGTCTTCACCTTGTAATGGGACTTGAGAAACAAATACGAAATTTTCAAGTCAAAAAATGAAAAATTGGGCAAATGATTTTTAAATTAGATTTTCAACGTTTTCACTTCTTTTCCCTCTCTGCTTTTCAGAAGTAATTTATGGGTTTACATGGCCATTGGAGTCATCACTGAGTTAGGGCTGCCTTTCACTAATGTGCTGTTGTATGTTTGTGTAGATGATACACAGGACCAAGTGGAAGATGAGCAACAATTGGCCAGGGTGAAAGACTGGATTATAAGTTACCATCTCGATAACATTGAAGTTACTGACGTTCTCTCTAATTTTCCAGATATCTCAGTGGTAAGGGCTGTTTTTTTTTTCCTTCAAATTTCTCAATTTGAACAAAGCAGGAAAAAGATTTAAGGGCAACTGGCAAACGAATTCAATTTTTAGACCCGACAATTTATTTTGTTTTGCTAATGCAGGTTTTGATTGAAGGTAACTCAACTTTCTAATTAAAGTTAAAAGAGGAAAGGGTATTACTGCGTCTTTTGGTTTTCTTTCAATCAAGTTTCTAGTCTGTTTTGATTCTTCTTTAATTGGATTTCAGAAATTATGGGCAAACTCATCAAGGAAGGTGTTTTATCGAAAATTGGAACAGATAAATACAGCAAAATCAAGCAGAAGGTTCTATTTTTCTCGCTAGTTAAAATTCTGTTACTTGGCTACCTGTTAAGTTTGGCTCATGCTTCTTATCTTTTTGTGACATGTCAGGCCTTCGAGTATGAGTTCACTGCGGTGAAAGAGGAAATTGATGGAGACAAAGCTCCTCAGGCTGAAGATCGCATGTACATGAAGGTGAGCTTTCTTGTGTATCAGATTCGGGTCTATTAACACCCTGCATTGATTGGTATTTACCATATCAAAGCAATTCCTGTATTGATTGACTTTAAATGTTGTCTTGAGCAATTCGTGTGCTGTTTGACTTAAATGTTGTGTTGAGCTGTGCATTTAGTGTTTTTCTGTACGTACATAATTACTTTTACTTAGAATCATCAACACATTCTCTAAGAATTGGAGCTATGCTAACAGACCAGCTATCAGTTGAAGCCCAGAAAATTTGTGTGCATGAGAAAACTGAGATGATTTGGTTCAACTCTATTTTTATTGCTTGTGTATGAACAGCAAGATTGGCGAAGAGTATTTTATAAAATATCTTTGTATCTTAAGATTAATCAGAACAATCTTAGATTTGAACTTGTCCACATTGCATGTCCTCATTTCACTTCTCCGATTTCAGGCTTTGTATCATGTGCTTCCAATGGAATATGTGACAATTTCAAAGCTACAGAGCAAGCTAGCCGGAGAAGCCAATCAGAGTACTGCTCGCAAGTTACTTGAAAAAATGATCCGAGACGGGTATATTGAGGCCAAAGGAAACCGAGGGCTAGGTGCGTGTTTTCAAACAAAAGCTATTTCTGTTTGTAGTTTGAGGACCAAATTATTGCTGATGTACTTGCCATTCATCCTATGCTGTTGTAGGCAAGCGTGTCATTCATTCCAGCCTAACTGAAACGAAGCTTATGGACGTCAGGAGAGCCTTGGGCAATGATGCTATGGTGATTTTTGAGATCATTATTTAACCGCTGCTTCTGATTTAGATATGAAGTTCTTAACCTTTTTGTGTTGAGCAGGACATTGATACTAATCAACCACATAAAAAATCCAACCGTCCAGAATCCCAGAAAATGGGTACCTATTCAAACTTCTCCTAGAATCCTAGTTTTGGTTCTTTTATTTACACTCCATCTGAATACCAGGAACTGCTACCATATAATGTTTCTTTAACTATCAGGGAATGACTACAAGGATGGCTCAACATGTGGTGTTCTCCACTCCATCGGTTCAGATATTACACGCATGGTGATCAGATCAGAAATGAATCAAAATGGATCAGCTAGGTGTGAGCAGACCATCTCAAAGACACGGGACCATGGAAACACTCCTACAAGCAGGGCTGAGGTTAGTTGAGATGTGGATTTTCTCCTCTGTGCATATCAACAAATCCCAGCAGTAGTTCCGTTCCATAGCTGACTAGCGATGACTTATTTTTGTAATTGTGCAGCCTGTTGCTTCAAGAGAGAGTTTTTTTCCAGGAAAGGAGAACGTCAGAGCAAATGGAAACACAAATTACCTTGACGAGGCAGATACAGTTATCTGCAGCAGATCCTCTCAAGATAAGCGGTCCAGAAAGACGAGCACGGTATGCTTCAACTTCCTCACCACGAACTGGTTGTAGCTCTTACCTGCATGGAACAATCCTATTGAAACCCCCGAACTTGTTTTACCGATACAATGGGACTTGTATATTTTTTGCAGGTCAAGGAGCCTATTGTTCAGTGCACGAAGCGCCAGAAATCTCAAGTTGTCTGAAAGGCTTCGAGAGTTTGAAGTCACCAAATTTACTCTCCACTCCTTCAGAATAGTAGTAACTTTTTCTCAAGGCCACAGCACAAATGATGAAAACAACGATTCACAGTTTACATATATCTCTATAATGTTTAATATGATAACGGTGGATGCTTTTGCCCGTTACATTTGTATTTCACGGGCTTATAAAATAATGAATGAACAACATGCTTCCTAGTGGATACTTTTGCCCGCACACCTCGTGAGCTCTTGTGCTGCTTTTTTTTTTATTCTTCGCAGCATAACCACAGCTGACAACTCTATCATCTTGTCAACTGCCTAAAGAGCTTCGGTAGTTCACGTGTAATGTAGGGGCGGTCAACTGTTGGCCCTTGCATTAGGCTGCACTTTTCCTAGTGGGGTGTGTTTCGTTGCTCATACAGGGTTCCCTGTAAGTATGTTAAACCGAGCTAATTAGGGAATTCAATTTACTCTACAATGCAAATTTTGTACAATTGGTTCTATGAACTAGAAAATTCTCTTCAAAACAAATATTACAATATATGGTCACTTTTTTTATTTGTCTACTAATTCATGGAGCATTGCTGCGGATAAAAAATGCAAGAGTTAAAAGTAGTTAAAATGTCAACGTCATGTCGGCTGAATTCATACCTTCTGCAACAAGAAAATATGTTGGATGGCTTACCTCCAACGACAACAATGGTGACGACCATGACGTTTGCAATATTTTGGCCTATTATGAAGATTCTAGTCGTGGTATGAATTGGTAAGACTCGCAAATGGTCGCGTAACATCAACGCTATTTTTGTCGGAAAGGGTGAGCAAGAAGTGAGGGATTGGGTGCTGATAGGGTTGGATTTAGGTTCAAAGTTCCGTCAACGAGTCTGGGTCCTGGTCCAAGGACGTAACCACCAGCTCTAACTTGGGCGCCAGCATTCACCCTGAGTAACTTAACCCTTAACCGGTGGTATATTCCCCCATTGTGAAAGAAAACAGGCTTAAGGAGATATCACTGGCATCCCGACTGGTCCTAAGTTAGCTGACGGTAATTTCAGTACCCACATTAAATATAGAGACAGTCCTCAAATACATGTCATCCTAAGAATTGATTCAATATTGGCCCTCAATTATGCTTAACCTACGCCTCCCGTTAAAAATAATACCAATAGGGTGGTTGGTTGTTGTTATTAATACTCTATCCTCCTCGAGTAGTTTAAAATTGTGGGTGGCAAATATATCATTCTTTAATCTCAACTGAGGTAAGCATTAGTGGATCTCCGAACCAATAAAGAAACTTGTTTTAAAAGTATAGTAGCTACACTAACTCAACTTCACCACCCTTTCAACCCTCTACATCATTGAAATACCTTTTATGACAGAAACTTTCAATATTCTTATAATTAAGTGACGTTGTGTTTGAGATATCTTTGAGCAAAAAGCCAGTTTTCTCCTCTCAGTTTTAGACATCTTTGGTTTCTTCCGAGACTGATAACCAAGAAACTCTTGGGTAAAACAAGTGGTTTCTCTGTTTGCCTTTCCTCCCCTACCTTCTAACTATAAAGACAACTCTTTTTTAGAATAGGGAAGGGTAAAATAATGCATTCAAAGCAGGAGAGAATGTCACCGCTTTAGGGTGCTGCATATTTGGGTAGAATAAGAGGTTTCAGAAACCTAAGTTGAATGGGGTCGAGCTTGGAATTGGAAGACCAAGAGATAGTCTGCAATCGAATTCCAACATGTATTTTTAAAAATTTTAATTTTTTTTACTTAAAAATAATATTTTTTAATGTTTTTAAATTGTTTTGATATTATGATATCTAAAATAATTTTTAAAAAATAACTATAAATATATTTCCAAGCCCGCCTCAGAGTATCAATACACTGTCTTGTGACCTTTTTCTTCACGTGTTAAGGTTTGAAAGAACTATATAGACTGATCAGGTTAATTCCCACTTAAATATCAATATAAAGAGTAAAAAGATAATAAATAAATAAATCCAAAAGGAGATGGAATTATAAAGATAATGACATTACCGACTAAACTTACTTCCAGGCTGCACTCCTCGATCGATGAGAAAGATGATCCTATAGATCTCAGTCATCCTACAAAGCCAATTATGATTCTTTGTTCTTAATTAGTTCAAAACTGTATGCTCTTTTCTTCAAGTAGTCCACAATTATGCTTACAACAACCCATTATCATTCTTGAACTTTTTTGTCCCAGGAAATCCAAAATTATGAGAGGACAATTACATCATACACTCGTTTGAGTTTAAGGATATATAAACAACCTTCTTCTTCTTATTATTATTAAAATTTTAAACACTACTTTATTATTATTAAAATTTTAAACACTACTTTATAACTAAACACACACGCTCACAAGATCTTTTTTTCCAACCTACACCGACCGACTTAGATATTAGAGGGTCCCAACCTATAAAAAAACCTTTTTTTTTTATGTAGATTTTGTAGTTGCTCAAATCCAACTTTATCACCCTTTTAATCCTTTATAGCCTTGGAAGACCTTTCATGACCTGGGTTTTTAGTAATCTCATTAGGTGTATACTTAGTTTGATAATAAGGATAAAGATCTAATGAAAGAAATAAGGGATCCCTCCAGCCCTCTCTCTCTCTTATAATTTTGAATTCTTCTAGTTTAAAAAGATTGACCACTATCATTTTTTTTATTTTATAATCTTTATAATTTTTAATTTAGATGATTTGTTCTTATACTTTCCATTTTTTTTTAGCTAAACAACTAGATGGATAGCAAGTTATCCATCCTTTTTTTATTATTTCTTTTTACTCAATCCATCATCCTTGGTAAATACAGGTTAAATGATACTACTAGTTATATATTAAAGAACCATCCTACCTAATAATTTAAGTTGTTAGATGAGATTTCTGAATATAATTTTTATTATTTTCTAATACATCTTCTCAAGTGAAAACCTTTTGAACTTGAAATTTATATAAAACTATATTATCTTGTACTTGATTTTTTATTAAATAAATAAAGATGATGAGATTTGAACTAGTGATCGCTTGATCATCGAGGCTCTAATACTATATCAAGAAACCATCTCAACCCAATAACTTAAGTTTTTAGGTAAGGTCCCAGAATATGACTTATATTATTTTTTAGCACATCCCCACAAGTGAAAACCTTTTGGGTTTGAAACTTGCACAGATCCACATTACTATGTACTTAATTTTTTTATTAAATAGGGATGATGAGATTTAGAAAAAAACTTAAACTATTAGGTGAGGTCCTATGATATAATTTATATTATTTTCTAACACGTCTCCTCAAGTGAAAGTATTTTTTACTTAAAACTTACATAGGTTCACATTATCTTGTGCTTGTTTTTTATTAAATAAATAAGAATAATAAGATTCAAACTTAAAACCGCTTGGCCATCAAGACTTTAATACTATGTTAAAGAACTATCTTATCTAACAACTTAAACTTTTAAATGAGATCCTAAAATATAATTTACATCATTATTTAACAAATTTAAAAAATATAAAAACAAAAATTAGATAATTCAAAAAAAATTATGAATTAATAATATTTTTTAATTTAAATTACAGGAATGCTCATCACTACCTAAATGCATGCTTATTTAGCTAGCTTAGATTTCCAAATATAGCCTGGTATTTTCTTCTTTCCTCGACTAGGGAAAAATGCCATGGTATATGAATCAAATCATAATCTTACATGTAACTTTTTGCTATGCTCAAATTTCTTTATTTATTTTTTAGTAATGTAAATATTCACATAATTTATGTATATTTTTAAAATTTTTAATTAAATAAAATTTAATAATTATAAAATTTATAAAACTCAAATTAATAATTTTTAAAAACTAAATTAATAATTTAATCAATTAAATAACACCTCTAAAAAGAATTCCTTTTAAACTTTTTTTGCTGATCAATGAGGAGGCATTGTCACCTGATTATTTATCCTCTAACCACCATATATTGACGATTCTTTATTAACTTAACGCTGTACTCAATTCTAATAGAATTTAGTTCATCAAATTTTTATATTGTGAGAAAGGAGAGGATCACCTCTAGGGACGAGGGATCTATATATTTTATTTCCGTAGATATTCTATGGACCCCTTGAATGTCCTAGAAAAAAGAAAGAAAAATAATTTGAAACAATTTTTATTTTTTATTATTCTTAAAATACTTAGTAAATTTGTCGGTCATAGGAAGTACAAATCCCCCCTTGTCCAAAACAATGTTCCACAACAGCCCACCAGAAAAGGACAGCTAAAGGCGCATTTTGCCCAGCACGAAATTTTATTGCAGCTTCCCAGATATTTCCGCCCTCCACCACCCCACCCGTAACCACGTGTACTTCACGAAGCCTCCTCCTGGACCCCACCACATGACCCCACACCTCCTCATCAAATCTGGATCCAAAGAAGGGGGACACGTTATGATACCATCCATCTAGATCTCATTTCAACCGTCAGATCACCCTCACGAATCAGATTCACTCACACACGAATCACACTCCCTTCCTTTCTATATAGATAAACGCAAAACCTGACTCTGAACTCCTATACACTCCAAAATCTGAAGAACCGCAAGGAATCAGAAACAAATAAGTAGAGAAATCTTGATGCGGATGATGGAGGTAGTGAGCAGTAAGAAAGAGCTAGAGCTGAAGCACTTAGGGTTTGTGAGGATAGCTACGATTCAGATTTTGGTTTCCGTTTCCAATCTTTATGATTATGCGAAACGTAACTCCGGGCCTCTGAGATCTCCCATTGGAGCTGTTGAGGGCACTGTTAATGCTGTGGTGAGTCCTGTTTATGATAAACTCAAGGGCGTCCCTGATCATCTTCTTGTCTTTCTTGATCACAAGGTAATCTTTTCATCCCATTTTGATTCATGGTCATCTTTTTTTTTTCTCATTTGATTCTTGAGGTTTTTTCTTTCTATGTCTGCAGGTAGATGGAGCAACAGCCAAGTTTGATAAGCATGCTCCTCCTGTTGCGAAGCAAGTTGTGAGCCAAGCACACTATTTGATTGAGAAAGCTTCAGAAAAGGCGAAAGTACTTGCGAACGAGTTTCAAGCAGGAGGACCCCGCGCTGCTTTGCACTATGTAGCTACAGAGTCTAAGCATTTGTTCCTCACTGAATCTGTGAAGGTGTGGGTTAAACTCGACCAGTTTCCCTTTGTCCACAAAGTTGCAGGGGTGGCTGTTCCAGCAGCTGCGCATTGGTCAGATAAGTACAACCATTTCGTCAAGGAGATGAACCAGAAGGGCTATACAGTGTTTGGTTACCTGCCTGTGGTTCCGATTGAGGAGATCTCCAAGGCATTCAAGCAAGGTGAGGCAGAGAAGAAAGAAGATGCAGCTGCACATAAAGATTCGAGTTCATCAGACTCTGATTAAAAATAATGCATTTCGTGCAAGGGCATCCTTAGCCTAGTAGCATGGCTGGTGAAAATCTGACAGGGTTTGTGGGTGTTGGTTGAAACATGAACTGCGTGCTAATATGTAAATTAATTCAGCGGACCCTTTTTCTCATATCAATGGATGTGAGTTTTTTGTAATTCCACCTCGTATCTATTTTGTAGATTACAGCACTGTATTAGATTATGTCGTTAGGATATGCTCCCCTTTTATCCAGAATCCTCTGGCTTGATAGTTTGGCTCGTTGGACCCTGTTTCGTTTTGCCATTGTCTTGTTTAAAGCAGTGGGTGCTTGCCTTCCGCCAAATATGGTTCTCGTGTGGGAATAAAGCCTTAAAGTGGATGCTGCTTCATGGCTGGTATGCTTTTTCAGTACGTCTTCCTTTGCGTTATATAAGAAGGATAAAGATCCTGTGTGCTTTAGGGTTTCAAGTTTATCTCGCTTCTATTTTCATTAGAGAACGCGTAGGCTCCTACTGCTTCAGTTCTCAAAATATTCTGTTCTATCGTGAAGAGATGGCATAGAGCAGGTTTTACAGCATGATGAACAGGCTAATAAACATCTCAGAAATCGTCTTCATGGTTTGAAATCTGAACATTATTAAAAAGAATCACTAGGAGCAGTTGCATCTGTTATTCTTAATTATCTTGCAGTACAAATTCTAACTAGTTACTCTGTCGATGCCATCCCCCACGAAGGAAGAGTAGCAAGATGGCAGGAATATCCAGGAACAATGCCGAGGTATAAGAAGAATAAAAAAAACTTTCCCTGATCCAGTTAAAGAACACCGGAGGGAATTTATTTGTGAGGAAGGATTAAGAAGAATAGAGTCATCATGAACACTCAATTCCATTGACAAGAGTTATATGGGCAATTATTCAAACTCATGAACAAGTCTCGGACATCCAGGGTATTACGAAATCAGCTGACATCCGTACAGTCCACAGAATACACGACTTTGAGACGGGAAAAAGAAAAGAGCTTAAACATCAATCTCCACACTCGTTTCTCCAAGAAAGCTTTCTTGTCAGTCTGCTAATGGAAACTGAACTTTCTGCATCAAAGGGGCAAAATTTATGAGTACTGATCGCATGATCAAACAAGTCAGTTATGGTTCTCTATTAGATTTGGAAGGTTTAAAAGAAAAAAGAGTTCTCCACGAGACTCAAATTAAATACGCTTCCACATATATCTTGATATGATGATAAACTAGGTTTCACTTTAACAAAGTCTATGCAATAACCCAGAAGATGAAGCTTTGGATGAAGTCGGCACCATACATAAAATAACTTTTATTTGCTATGGAAAATACCAAAAAACTTCACACACTGTGCACCTTTCCAATCAACCACTAGATCAGTTTCAAGGTTCCAGCACATAATCTATGCTGCTTCATCCCAAATCTGGTGAGATGCAATATCTCATAGAAATATTCAAACTATATAAAAACCTAAGAATAAGAAATGTATTGTAGACTGGTATTCCACACAAACAAACTCCACTACGAGCAAGCAGTATGGTTACTTTCAACTAAAATTATGAAGCTAAACGTCAGTTATATTTGAATTGTTGGTTACAATCCTCAAAAGGCAAAGAAGCAATTAAAAAAAGAGAGAGAGTTAAACAACTCATTGCAATATTAGAATAGACATGAAGCTTATCCCTTCTAACAAACAGAGATAAAAAGTGCATGCATGCAAATAGTGAAATCAAATGAAGGAGAATATAGTCTTACGCCATCAAATCCATCATGACATTAAAATATTACTGCATTTTCTTACATTTTCAATAGCTAAGCCATCATTGCCCCTCCAAGCAATCTCATATTCTCATTGTCAAAACATTGTATTAGAATAGACATGAAGCTTATCCCTTCTAACAAACAGAGATAAAAAGTGCATGCATACAAATAGTGAAATCAAATGAAGGAAAATATAGTCCTACGCCATCAAATCCATCATGACATTAAAATATTACTGAATTTTCTTACATTTTCAATAGCTAAGCCATCATTGCCCCTCCAAGCAATCTCATATTCTCATTGTCAAAGCAATTGATATATTTATCAAGAGTTACGAAAGTCATTCATTCTAGAGCAAAAAGCTTCTTTAATTGAGTTTAAGTGACAATTTATCTCAAATTGCAGATCTTCTATGATAGAGTAAACTGAAAATCACCTCAGTTTCCATGCCCCTGAAAATAAAAGCCTATCGTTGCACGATCATATACTTTGCAACAACCATGTCATTCAATAAAACACTTGACTTTGCAACAACCATGTCATTCAGTAAAACACTTGACGCCACATGAATCCAAGAAAACATTGGAGCACAAAACCAACAAAACGAAAATACCACAACACCCTCAATCAATAATTCAGTATAACATACTCCTCACCCCACAAATATCAACATAAAACCAATCTAATTTAAACTCAATAGAACTGGAAAAACAAACCTTGAGTGAATTCATTCACTTGGGGAAGCCATAACTATCTTGAAGGAGGTCATCATAGGGGTCCCTCCGACCAGGAACCTGGCTAATCTTAGCATCCCAAGCAAGCTGCGCATTGTGGCGCTCAAATGTCCAAAACCCATAAGGGCGAAGAGGATAGCTCCACATTTCTTTGGTCTTTTGGCATCGATCCTTAACTGCATATACACGCTCCCTGAACTTCCGGTCCCTCTCCTTTGGATCCTCCATTAACCTCAGAATCAAATTCTCAGCAAATTCCATGATAAATCCCATCTTCTCTTCCTAAAATACCTAACTTTCAAATCAAACACGCAAAGAATTAAAAAACCCAGTTCATGAACTCACTCAAAGCAGACCCGAATCAAGTATTCTGGCCAAATTTGGACCTGATAGGTATACAATTTAAGAACCGAGAACTACCAAAATTAACAATCAATTTATAATAATGAAAGCCATCTAATAGAACCAAATTAACAATCAACTTATAAAAAGTATTGATGGCAGAGACTACCTGTTCAGCAGGCAGAGATTAGACCTCGCGAAGTAACAAACAACGTTTTTGGATTGACTGTTGAGGAAATGAGAGCTAGGGAGAAACCAGTAAATGATGCCACTTGCTGGAAGATACATTTGGGTCATGGCCCTTTGAGCCATACGTTGTTAAAGCCCACGAAAAGATGATGAAAATAGCCCAGGAGAAACAAGGCTGCAATGGGCATCACGCAAAATTTAGGCCAGTCCGTACAACCCCTGGGCTATTACCCCCGTTTTTGTTCTTATTTACACTTGCTGAGCTTTTTCTCTCTCTAATTTCAATCGTCGAATTATTGTAATTTTTTAAGATTTTAGCAGTTGAACTTCAATTAGACTCGTTAGAAAACACATGAAAATCACTTGCACACAAAAAAACATCTTTTTTTTTTAAAAAGTAATGTCTGGTATCTCTTCGCCTATCATTTCTGTGTTGTTTAGTAGGCTAGATCTTTCCTAATGTATACAAAAGCTAAGAAGGACTCGAGGTTCTCATAAGGTTATGATCATCAGTAACATTTTCAACAAATGGATAGAAGAAACTCAGGTGCCACATTCTCCTATGTTTCCTTCTTTAAATCCCATGGTGAAATTCAAAACTGGAACCGTGCCAATTAGGTGGAACATAGGAGAGCAGGAACTAGAAGTCTTCTGGTAGCAATATTCTGATACAGTATTCATCATTTCCAGTAAACGAAGGAAAGCAAAAAGATCATGGCCTAATTTTCTCAGACGTAGATTCCACTCATTTCTGCAATGGTCAGATCTATGCGTGTAATGACTATCCTAACAGAACGACAACTACCATAAGAATTTCTAAGAAGCCCTGTCCTCGGCTTTTGTTATTTTCCCTTCTTGGAGACAAAGCACAATAGCTAAAACAGCACACAGACAATTTCCAGTCAAGGTAGCCACCTCTCCTAGATTTCTGATTAGCCAAATCTGTAATAGAAGCTTATCGATCTGTAGCTACTATTGTCTTTATTCTCCCCTGACTGTTTTATTTGGTTCAACAATTCATTTATCCTCTGGCATCTACAAGAAAGTAGCGTGGACTCTTACACCAAAAACTCAAATCATAAAGCTCATGGATAGAGCAGTCCTTCGTCTTCCTGCTGTGGGCAAGTTATTGCCTTCTGGGATAGGAATGAGAGAGTCAATCTTTTCATCAGTCAGTGGCTTTCCAATACAGCCATTTAGGTGGCCTGCTCGAATGAACTCATTTATGTCCTCAGACTCTGACGTATAGGTGAGACCAACAATGTTACTCTTCACACCAAATAAGCTTCGCAGCTGTGTTGTTGCCTATCAAGAAATTATGATTGAAGAAGTAGATGCGAGTAAGTAAAAAGAACATGCATGTTCATAGCATAGAAATGAGAAAAAAAGGGACAACCATGAAATAACTCTTTAGAGTTAGAATATTAGCAAGCAGGTCGATGTATACTGTATACATCTTTGAATGGAACCTAAAGAAGCATGAAGAGCAACAACATCTTCTTCGTTAAGCTCTCTAATCTGAATTAATGCAGATAAGTTTCTGAAGTTTTCACAATGACACTCACATACCCTGCCCTTTTAATAAGCTGTCTCGTCTTATTGTAGTTTATTATTCAAGAGATTGCTTTAAGCTACGAAAATATATTCTCTGAAGTTTAAGGTCATAAAACTATACCTCATATCCACTCGTTACATGAGCAGGCATATCCATATCCATAAGAATGAGGTCAAAAGAAGCCCCTTGACTATGAAGATGAATAGCTTTTTCTCCACTTTTGGCCACTTTAACTTCCATCCCAGGATTATATTCCCTTCCAAACTCGATTATCTGCGTGTTGTTGAATAAGCGATCAGAAAATTCATATTCCACAAGAAGCACAGAGAACTTGTCGCTAGCGGTTGAACTTGAACCCTGGGAGCTGCTCTTGACCTCTTCATGCCCCGGTTTCTTCTCTTTTCGGCTTCTGTGAACATGAAAATGGATATCAATTCTTAGAATTAATTTTACACGATCTTGGAACTTTAAAGTAAGCCATATCTGAAGAGGGCTCACGATATGATCCAAGACTAAAACTATATTAGCAATATTGGGATTAAATGCAGTTTTCTGGGATCAAAAGAGAACCAGAGTTAATTAAGATGCAAGTTCTACCTTCTCCAGTCCAAACTAAGCAAAAAGCATGATAAAAACTACAACACCTACCCCTCTGCGTCTTCTTCACTACCATTCTCCAAACCAAGCACATCTTGCTCCCTTCCAGGAGCAGTAGTTTGATCAAATCCAGTTGCACTATGTTCCTCTTTCGTGGTTTCATCAATAACAACAATCCTTTCTTTCAGCCATCGATTCACATAAGCAATCTTTTTGCGCGCTTCAAGAAGGCTTATTCCACGACCAATGCCCCTCATATTGATCACTAAATCACTGAATAACTTCAACGATTCTTCTCGGTTTTTCTTCAGTTCTTCGATGCCTTCCGTGAACACATTGGCAGATGCAATCATCTTTCGACCAATTTCAGTAATGTAATCATTCAGTTCTGCAACGGTACTCTCAAGGTTATAATAAACTTGAGAGGTTTCGTCAGCCATTAACATATGGGTTGAACTTTCTTGGGAAGTTTTTCTAGCTCCTTCCCTTATTATTTGGATTATTTCTCTGCGAGCCATGGGAGATTCATTCATCCTTTGACTGAAGTTTCCAATACAAAAACTAAGCTGTTCAAGTATGTGAGAGATTCCACAATCAATGAGAGTGTGATATGTGCCATCCATTGATGTATGTTTCTTGATTTTCTTGCTTTTGGGAGAGGGGCCGAAATTGGTGAGTTCCCAGAGAGCGCCGAATGAGAGCAGTTATTTCTGTTAAGGAGAAGTGGTTCTTTCACATGCATGAGAGGTGTTGGTTGCTAACTTGCTATTATATAAAAGAGGATATATTAAAATTACAATTAAATTAAAATTGAGATGGTAATATACAAAGCCAACCAGTAATTTGCAGCTTATCTTGTAAAACCTGCAATTCAAATTATAGATTTAACAAGACTTAAAAATTTTATTTTTAAAAAATATTTTTACTTACTAACACAATAAATAAATAAACAATCTTGGAACTAAACAACAACTAAGTCGGAATGTTTGTTTGAAAATTAAAAAAAAAAACAAATGAAATTAATTAAAAAACCATAAAAAATTCAATCCAAAGAAAATAAAAAGGAATTTTGGCATGAGAAAGAAAAAGATTATGACAAATAATAAAATAAAATAAAATATTAAAAGAAAAAAATTTAAAAGGTGAAAATAAAAAATAAAAGATAAAGAGAACAGAATTTTGAGAAATAAAAAAATAAATTGAGGTGTTTTACTGTGATTAATTTAAATTATAAAATATTAAAGAAAAAAATTAAAAGAAAAGGATCTGAAAGGTAGAAATTAGAAAAAAAAAGTTTGAGAAATAAAAAATAAATATTAAAGTATGAATCATGAAGTACGATAATGATTTGAAGTTTTGGTTTTAGGAGGGAGAGTAATTGTTTGTTGGGTTAAAGAGAGAAGGAGCGATTATCTCAAAAAGTCGTAGGCTTTTGAAAGCAGCCGCGGAGACCTGCTTCAAGTCCCGTATCCTGATTTATTAATTAATTAATTCAAGTAGGTCCCACAGTTATGATTAAAAAAATAAAAAAAGAATTTCTGAAGGGAACTCCACCGCGAAGACTATCAGCAGCTTCCTTTCCATTTGCGGCCGTCCAATTTCATTCGAAGATTATTTAAATTCCCATACATGTTCTCGAAGTTTCGGAGGCACGAATCATCACCCAGTTCGAGCTAGATTTAAAAAAGAAAAAAAAAAAATCGCTGGCAACCAGGTTCTTAGATAGACATATAACTAGTTGCGGAGATGGTTAGAAGAAGTAAAAAGGTAGTGTGCTAAACCCAATACTACACAGAAACTGTTGAATTAATAAAAAGCATAAAACAATTCAAGATTTCCAGCATAAACAGGGAATGGTATTACTGAATAATAAATAAATAAATAAATAAAAAATATGCGCCTGAGGTGGCCTCTGCTTCCCTAGAGACCTCTAGGCTGAAAGGCCTTAAGCAAAAAAGTTAGCAAATGATATAATTATGTAAAAAGAAACTATATAATATAATTATGTAATTTATAAATCTATGTACTAAAGCCACTTTCAGATTTAGGATAGTTAGCAAATGAGAAAAGATAATTAACTATTTGGGATAATATTAATTTTTTTATAATGATTTATTAATCGTTACCTTGAAATAAAATTTTTTTAAAGCTATCATTGGCGCTTTGGCATGACATGTGCCCATGGTCATTCTGCCCCTTCAACTTATGGAATCAGTAGTCTTCCCCTTCAACATTATTGATCAAATATAGAAATATAAATTAATATAAAAGATGTTGAATAGACCACTTATCATAAAATTTATGTTTTTAAATGAATCCATATTTAATTATTGAATTATGGAAAAAATTATTCCTTTTCAAGGATTGAAAATTAGAGTTTGTTTTCGTTAATTTTCTATAATTTATGTTATTTTTTAAAATAAAAAAATTAATATGTATAAGAAAAGAAACTAATACATAAGAATACGAGGACCATTCCTCAAGAAAACACAAGGAGAGCTGTAAGAGTGGGAAAAAAACACTCGAAATAGAGTCCGCCCCATTTGCTGCAGAGTCATTTTCTGAGCTTGGCCTTCCACGTCCGTTGATAGCAAGATTAGACAACTGATGTTCAGTCTGCAGCAATCCAAACTATTCCCGACTCTTTTTTTATTATTATTTAAAAACATTATCATCATTGAAATTTTTTTTTATATCAGGAAAAAATTTGACAGGCCCGCAGCATATCTTGGCCCACGGATCCAGTACAAACTAAGAAGGATTCTTTGTTTCATTAGGAGGCGGACAAGCTAATGTTAAAGCTGCAAGGGGTTGTTTTGTAGCCCAAACAAAGCAGGCCGAATACGTCACAAGCTAAGAAGGCCTAACTAAGAAGGAGTCGAGGTTCTCACAAGGCTTTTATGGCTAGGTTCTGATCATCAGTATTATTTTCAACAAATTCATAGCGGAAATTTAAATGCTACAGAAGCCTCATTCTCCCACGTTTCCTTCTATAAATCTCATGGTGAATATCAAAACTGGAACCATGCCAATTAGGAGGAACATAAGAGAGCAAAAACTGTGTTGTTGCATATCAGGAAAATATGATGGAAGAAGTAGATGCGAATAAGTAAAATGAACATGCATGCTGGTAGTATAGAACCGAGAAAAAACTGACAACTTCCATGAAATAATTCTTAAGAGTTAGAATATTAGCAAGCAGGTCGATGTATACATCTTTGAATGCAACCTAAAGAAGCATGAAGAGCAACAACATCTTCTTCGTTAAGCTCTCTAATCCGAATGAATACAGATAAGTTTCTGCGGCTTTCACAGTGACACTCACATACCTCCAGTTGCTGCCTTCTAACAAGCTGCATCGCATTGTTGTGGTTTATTCTTTAAGAGATCGCCTTAAAGCTACATTATTGTAACTCATAATTAGTAAATTCATCTGACCACAATATTAATAGCAAACCAGATAAACCAAAACTGGGAGTCGTCCTTGTAAGGTGCTTGTGGACTGATCAACATGCCCATCATACATTACATTTGGCCATGTGCCCTGTGCAAGCTAAAGGTTTGCAGTCGTCCAGAATCATGGTTAAGGTCATCTGCCTTGTATATTGCCATTACCTTGATATCAGTCTATTGTTTCAAATTAAAATCAATACCGGAAAAGACTGATGACTTTCGGGTTCTTTCAGCCTCCCTTATTCAATAAAAAAACATGTTTCCATTGTACTTGTCTAAGTTCTACTTTCTGTTGTACTAGATGCTTTCGTTATTTGCTAGTTGATCAAAGGAGCTTGTTCGTGTGAACAGATAATTAATAAATTCTGTCATAGTAGGTGATGCTTTTGTTGACATGATTGTTTGAGATGCCTTGTAAAATGTCCCCTCCGTGCTTTTGAATTAGTTCCAGTTTTTCCGTAACTCTAATTTCAAAAGAATTATAACATTACCTTGTTTCTTTATAACTCATTAATCTTTGATATTTGGATAGTTTGCTGCCTCATTTTAATAATGACCTCTTGTGGAGAATTGTGCTGGCCGATGCCTTGCTGACCTTTTCTCAAGGGGGCAAAGACATCTAAAATAAAATTGGTAAAAAGAAAAATTCTGTATGTGTTATCAAGTATGCTAACGCTTCGCAAAACGAGGTCTGTAGAAACCTGAGGGCGAACGTGTTAGCAGCCTTTTTATGCTTAAGCTATTGCAAGCAACACTTCCTTATTCAACTTGAAGCGCATATATTATTCGTTTTTACAACTTTATCCGTAGAGTTCAACTCTACATCAAAGGACCATGAAAAAAATACCCAACATAGACCACGGAGACCCAGAAACTCTCAAGCTTGTGATTTATCGGTCCTTCTTCGCTTGTTGGAATGCAGTGATCTATGCAAGACTCCGTAGCTTTCGAATGCAGGTGTTGAGGCCAGCGTCGATGAAAGCTTGTTGGTCAGACTCAGAAGTGACACCTACAATCTGACTCTTAACACCCATCTTACGTAACAGCTGTGTTGCCTGACATATATGTATATGATCAGGAGCAGATGTAAATATCATATAAAATGTATATCACGACATTAATTGGCAGTTGAAGTTTTTATACAGGAAACGAAATTTACAATTTTATGCTTCAAGACTAAGCCAAAATGGCCTCGGAATCATGATGGATCAACTTTCAATTTCATTGAGTTCCTTCGTATTTCATCAAGATTTTGCAGACTGACAGTTGTCTCCTTTTCACTATACCAAGTTAGTGGTTCATAAAAACTATCATTATATTATGATTATAATGTGGATGGGGTTTTTGAGAACATTAATAAGTTGAAGCTGATAAAAAAATATATACCTGAATTCCAGTCATGATGGGCATTTGATCGTCCATAATAATGAGATCGAAAGAAGCCCCAGCAAGATGAAGATAAACAGCTTCTTTCCCATTCTTCGCCTCTTGAAATTCCATTGCACGATGTTTTTATGTCCCTACTGGCATCGTGTATCTCTGAATGGTGTCTCGAGCATTACGATCATCATCAACAACAAGCACAGAGTAATTATTTCTGGAAACATAGAAAAGACATAAAATATTATGACTTTTAATTTAATTCAAGGTGCACAATCATTATTTAAGAGCAAATACACATGCCCCTGATCATGTTCTCCACTAGTGTCACCACTGATCAGTGCCTTCTGATTCAGCCATTGCTTCACATTAGCAATCTTCCGGCTTCCAGCTTCAATGTTGCTGCTCGTAGCACCAGATTCGTGAACAAGAGTCAACCTTAGTTCCCTGGTTTCCCTTTGATCTTTCCCGAGTGCTTCGGTTTCTGACTCATTTGCTTTCTGTAAAACCTGCCTCTTTTGATCAAACTTTGCAATGCACACATCGAGTTTCTTAACAAGATTGTGAATTTCTTGGTCAATTTGAGCGTTATCTTCGTCAGCCATTGATGAAGGAATTAATGGCTTCGTGATTCTGAGAGATAGAGAGAGGGTGAGAAAGACATTTCTGCTCCGTCAACAGAAGACAAACATTTCTGAAGTCCAAAATTTATAAGAAGAATATGTGGAACAAAGTGAACAAGTTAGTTCTTTTCTACTCTGGAAAAATAAAAAAGAAAAAAAACTACTAACAAAAGACGCTCAAATATGACCCGAAACTAAACAAAAGACGTGGTAAAATTTTTAACGCATACTCTTCTGCATCTCCACCATCTTGCTTCTTGCTAAGCAAAGCTTGTGCCTTTCCTTGTTTCGCAGAGTGATCAAGTGCATTCCTATTATCTTCTTCTGCATCTCCACCTTCTTGCTTCTTACTAGGCAAAGCGTGTTCATTTCCTTGTTCCCCAGCATGATCAGATGCCTTCCTATTGTCTTCTTCTGCTTCTCCGTCATCTTGCTTCTTACTAGGCAAAGCGTGCTCCCTTCCTTGTTCTCCAGAATGATCAGATGCATTCCTATTGTCTTCTTCTGCATCTCCGCCATCTTGCTTGTTACTAGGCAAAGCGTGTTCATTTCCTTGTTCCCCGGGATGATCAGATGCATTCCTATTGTCTTCTTCTGCATCTCCGCCATCTTGCTTGTTACCAGGCAAAGCGTGTTCATTTCCTTGTTCCCCGGGATGATCAGATGCATTCCTATTGTCTTCTTCTGCATCTCCACCATCTTGCTTCTTACTAGGCAAAGCGTGTTCCTTTCCTTGTTCTCCAGAATGATCAGATGCATTCCTATTGTCGTCTTCTTTGATGGATTCATCAATATCAGTTGTCTTTGATCAGAAGGCAAGCACTGAAAGAAATTCAGCGCTTCTCCACTGGCTACTCGAGAGCTGCTTCTTGTTAGATTGGAATCGCTTGAAATCGGCATTGAAACAATGAGCCCTTTTTTCTCTTGACTATCTTCTTCTGTCTTGAATTCATCCATCTTCTGACTCAGCCATTGTCTTGCTTTATCAATCTTTGCCCTTACTTCTTGATCAAGATTTTTTCTCGCAATAATTAATGCTTCAATTTCTACCTTAAAGGACTTGGCAGCGATGATTTCTTTCGAGCCGCCATCACTCTTTTCTTGTGATTTTGCAATGAAATGATCCAATTCTGAAAATAGCATCGTACTTTCAAGATCAATTTGAGTGTTATCTTTGTGAGCCATTGTTCTTGCTTTGGGAGTGAGAGAGAGGGCTGAATGAGTATTCTATGAGAGAGAAGCACCAAATTTGTGGCTTACAAAAGCGGTTATTTCTGTTAAGAAGTTGTAGATTATGGACATATATTCTCCTTATGCTTGTATGTGGATAAACATTTTACATTTGATGCAGGAAAAATGCCTCAATCTTGTGGACAACAGATCATCAATGAAGCTGAAGAACATAAATAAGCATTTTATGTGAAGAGGCAACTCAATTATGAAACCAACAAAGCTCATAACAGAGAAGGTAAAATTTCTAAAAGCCTCATTTCCCTATGTCCTCTCACCACACTCTTTCTTATACACACCACTTTCTGATTCTCCATATTCCTTTCAGTTTTATTATGGAAGTGGAATGGATGTGTTTCTGCAGCTATACTATGAAACCAAGAAAATTTCCATAAAGGAGCTGGCAATCATCACTGAGAGCCATTGCGGAAGCAATTCCTCGAGAGGTACAAAATATTGAAAGAAGACAGGGAAGGAAAATGCTGAAAAGGAACTGTATATTTGGGTCAGCGTCGAAATCCTCGGAAACCCGCTGATCTTTTGAGGATCGAAAGACTTCTCTTGAAGTTAAATCACAGCATTCCACCTCGCATGCTGGTGATGCTCAGTAGAAAACGTTAAATAAAAGAGGGTGGACTGCACAACTTGGGTACTGTTATGTTTTTACAGTTGAAATCGCGTTTTGTGATTTGTAAATTTTGTTTTTTTCTTGTCTAATGAAGAATGAACTAGGTTAGTTCTCTTCTTTGGCTACATATAAACACCATGGACTCACAAGTCAATAATGTCATTTTTGCCAAAACCAAACACCGAGGAGGAAGAACAGAGAAATTTTTTTGGCAATGTTATTTAATCAAGTTGAGCCCGATAAATTAAAATGATGATTTGTTGGCTAGGTTTTTAGAAGAGGCTAGATTTCAAAATAAACCGAGTGATAGATGATCTAGTTTAGTTTTTTTATTTTATTTTATTAAAACATCACCTTTTAAGTAGCCAAAGAAAAGAGAATATGCATGCTAGCAAAGTAAATTAGTCACCATGAATTAATAATTTAATATCAAAACAGATAAACCACCTTTTAAGCCAGAACTATGATAATATACATGGAAAGAAGCAGAGCACACGACACAATCATCCCTGATGCATAGAACCAAATATTGGCATAACCCATGGTTAAGTTTTGCAGAGCATAGAACAAATGTGGGACTAATTTAATTTAATTTCAGTAAAAAAAAATAATTAAACATGCAATGACCAATTAAGAAGCTGAATGATCACAATGCATAAATCTCTAAGCATGCAACGACCAATTACGAAGCTGAATGATCAACATCAAAACAAAAACGTGAAAACAAGTTCTAACAATTTCTACCACTCCATTCCATTTACTATGCTTTTGCAAGCAACACTTCCATATTCATCTTGAAGCACAGCAATTATTCGTTTTTACAACTATTTTCTCTTTTAGAAACACAAGGTAGTCAGAAACTTTATCCATGGAGTTCATCTCTACAACAAAGGACAAAGGGAAAAAAAAAAGAACACAGATCAAGGAGACTCAGATACTCTCAAGCTTGTGATGCATCAGCCCTTCTTTGCTTGTTGGAATTAGGGAATGCAGTGATCTATTCAGTATCCAGTGGCATTTTAAGGCATTCGTCGGCGCCAGCATCGATAAAAGCTTGTTGGACAGACTCAGAAGCGAAACCTATAATCTGACTCTTAACACCCATCTTGCGTAGCAGCTGTGTTGCCTGACATATATGTATATGATCAGGAACAGATGTAAATATCATATAAAATGTATATCACGACATTAATTGGCAGTTGAAGTTTTTATACAGGAAACGAAATTTACAATTTCATGCTTCAAGACTAGACAAAAATGGCCTCAGAATCATGATGAATTAACTTTCGATTTCATTGAGCTCATATGTATTTCATCAAGATCAAGATCAGATTTTGCAGACTTAACAGTTGTTTACTTTCCACTCTACCAAATTAGTGGTTCTTAAAAACTATCACTATATCATGAGTTATCAAGAAAATTTCTTCATTCCAATTTTATCAATAGCCTACAATATTGGGGTTGAGGTTTTGAAAAACATTAATAAGTTGAAGCCGGTCAAAAGACACATACCTGAATTCCAGTCATGATGGGCATTTGATCGTCCATAATAATGAGATCAAAAGAAGCCCCAGCAAGATGAAGATAAACAGCTTCTTTCCCATTCTTCGCCTCTTGAAATTCCAATGTAAACTGCTTTTCTGTCCCAACTACCATCACGTATCTCCAAATGGTGTCTCGAGCATTACGATCATCATGAACAATAAGCACAGAGTAATTATTGCTGGAAGCATAGAAAAGACAGAAAATATTATGATCTTTAATATAATTCTAGGTAAACAATCATTGTCTAAGAGCAAATACACATACCCCTGATCATGGTCTCCACTAGTGTCACCACTGATCAATGCCTTCTGATTCAGCCATTGCTTCACATTAGCAACCTTCCGGTTTCCAGCTTCAATGTTGCTGCTCGTAGCACCAGATTCGTGAAGAAGATTCAACCTTAGTTCCCTGGTTTCATATTGATCTTTCTTGAGTGCTTCGATTTCTGAATCAATTGCATTTTCTAAAACCTGCCTCTTTTGATCAATCTTTGCAATGCACTCATCTAGTTTCTTAACTAGATTCTGGATTTCTGGATCAATTTGAGTGTAATCTTCGTCAACCATATCAGTTGTCTTTGATGGTGAACTTTTTGAGAAAAACTTATCCAAATCGGACAAGGCTTCTTTATAAAAGAATGAACGTTCCCTGTTATTTTTTTTAATGCAAATTAATTATTGCTCTACTAAAAATATACAAGATTTTTACAAGATTCAAGAAATACAAGGAGCTACCTGGCCTTGTCCATGCCTTCACGTACAGAAGCCTTGACCCGCTCAATTTCCTCAGGTAAGGGATTCCAAGAACCAGGCAATGTATCCTCCGAAATGCCAAGAGCAGTACTCATCAGTTGCTCAGTGCCTCCTTGAAGACTAGACTTACGGTGGTCTGCAGCCATTGCTTCCGGATCAGAAGGCAGGCACCGAAAGAAATTCAGCTTGGACTTGCTTGAAATCGGCGATGCAGCAATCAGCCCTATATCCTCATAACTACCTTCTTTTGTCTTGAATTCATCCATCTTCTGATTCAGCCATTGCCTTGCTTTATCAATCTTGGCCCTTACTTCTCTGTCAAGATTGTTTCTTGTGATAACTGATGCTTCAATTTCCATCTTGAAGGACTTGGCAGCAATGATTTCTTTGGAGCAGCGATCACTCTTTTCTTGTGATTTTGCAATGAAATGATCCAATTCTGAAAATAGCGTCCTACTTTCAAGCTCAATTTGAGTGTTATCTCTCTCAGCCATTGATGCACTGTACTGTTCTTGCTTTGGGGGAGAGAGAGGGCGAGGGTATTCTATGAGAGAGAAGCGCCAAATTTGTGGTTTCCAAGAGCGGTTATTTCTGTTAAGAAGCTGTGATTTGTCACATGCGGGTGATACTGGTAGATAGCCTTTATATAGAAGAGGGTGGACTGAATAACCGAGTAGAGTTCTTGAGGCAATTCTAAAATTTTATTTATTTCTGCTTGGTCGCACGGAAAGGAAAAACATTTTACATTTGATGCAGAAAAAATAATGTCTTTTCTACTATTTGACTTTTTTACTTTTACATGAATATAAAAAAAAATTTATAAATTTGATTTGCAATATATTTAAAAAAAAACTATATTCACATCAAACTTTTTAACACTTGAACACATTAAAAAAATAAAAAAATTTCTGTGACAATACATTATTAATATTAAAAAAAAATCTCAAACTCTTGAGAATTTATAAATGTGATTTTGTTATCAAGAAATTACTTTTTCAATAAAGTAAATTTTATAATTAAATATACCTTATGCAATATTATAAAGATTTAATTGCATAAATATGAATATAAAGTTATTTTATTATATATATATATATATATTAAAATACTAATTGTTGATAGTTGCTATAATTTTATTGACAGCTAAAATATTTAATCAGTTCAAATTAATCAAGTTAATTATTCGATTAGTTTTTATATAATTTTTAAATGTTTATCATAAATAAATAAGTAGTTAATCAATTAATTTGATACATAAAAATAATCCATTAATTCATGCATAATTTAGATTTATCAATTTTAATTCTGAATGAATTTTTAAAATTGTTTTATCAATTCTTTTAAAATATATATAAAATAAAATTTATATATTCATTTTAATTTATTCTATCAAGTAGGATATAAAAAAGTTATATTTAGTACTAAAAAAATATTTAAACTAAGTTTTCATTTTACTCTTTTTTTTATTTTTTATTTTTATCATGCTTGTTGATATATTTTTTTAAATAAAACTTATTTAAAATTTATTCTCAATTAAGTTGGGTAATAATCTAAGGCTATATTTAAGATTTTAAGAATAAATAAGATATATTTATTAATAATATTTTATAAAATAAATATTGTTCTTACTTACTAAATGAAAATTATCCAAGACTCCACTTATAAATATAAATAAAAAATAAAAAAATAATTCTTAAATATTTAAAAATACTTTATTTATAATTTTGTTTAGATTTTCAGTTTTAGTGCCAATTTATTGTCACAGTAAATTTTTCAACAATATTATTTAATCAAGTTAAACGTGGTAGAAAGCATACTGATTTGACAACTCGACTTTTGCCGAATTTAAAGAAAAACTAGGTGTGAGTTAAATAAGTTTGGCTCGGCTACCTTTACTAACACCACGAATTAGCGGCGCCGCCTTTTAAGTAGCCAAGGAAAAAAAAAATGCAAGCTAGCAAGTAAAGTAGTCAACAATTACGCAAGCTAAGCCAGAACTACGGAAAAGGGTGCACAACAGCATCATCCTTAGAACATAGAACCAGATATTGGTTAAGTTCATCTCTACATCGAAGGACAAGGGATAAAAAACGAACACAGACCAAGGAGACCCAGATACTCTCAAGCTTGTGATGCATCAGCCCTTCTTCGCTTGTTGGAATTAGGAAGGAATGAAGTGATCTATGCAGTATCCAGTGGCATTTTAAGGCATTCGTCGGCGCCAGCGTCGATGAAAGCTTGTTGGTCAGACTCAGAAGTGACACCTATAATCGGACTCTTAACACCCATCTTACGTAGCAGCTGTGTCGCCTGACATATATGTATATGATCAGGAACAGAAGTAAATATCATATAAAATGTGTATCACGACATTAATTGGCAGTTGAAGATTTTATACAGGGAACGAAAATTTATAATTGTATGCTTCAAGACTGGGCCAAAATGGCCTCAGAATCATTATGGGTCAACTTTCAATTTCAGATTTTGCAGACTGACAGTTATTTCACCAAGTTGGTGATTCTTAAAAACTATCACTATATCATGATTTATCAAGAAAATAAAGAAGAAGCTTTCTTTATTCCAATTTTATCCAAAAAACTACAATGAGATCAAAAGAAGCCCCAGCATATGAATATTGTCCATGGATAATAATAATTGGTTGAAGCTGGTCTAAAAATATATACCTGAATTCCAGTCATGATGGGCATTTGATTGTCCATTATAATGAGATCAAAAGAAGCCCCGGAAAGATGAAGATAAACAGCTTCTTTCCCATTCTTCGCCTCTTGAAATTCCATTGCTCGATGCTTTTCTGTCCCAACTGGCATCGTGTATCTCTGAATGGTGTCTCGAGCATTACAATCATCATCAACAATAAGCACAGAGTAACTATTGCTGGAAACAATGAAAAGACTGATAATATTATGATCTTTAATATAATTCAATGTAAACAATTATTATTTAAGAGCAAATACACATGCCCCTGATCATGTTCTCCACTAGTGTCACCACTGATCAGTGCCTTCTGATTCAGCCATTGCTTCACATTAGCAATCTTCAGGCTTCCAGCTTCAAGATTTCTGCTTGTATCTCCAGATTCGTGAACAAGAGTCAACCTTAGTTCCCTGGTTTCCCTTTGATCTCTCTTGAGTGCTTCGGTTTCTGACTCAATTGCGTTCTGTAAAACCTGCCTCTTTTGATCAAACTTTGCAATGCACTCATCTAGTTTCTTAACAAGATTCTGAATTTCTGGATCAATTTGAGCGTTATCTTCGTCAGCCATTGATGAACGAATTAATCTCTTCGTGACTCTGAGAGAAAGAGAGAAAGGGTTAGACATTTCTACTCTAGCAAAATAATAAGATAAACATTTCTAAAGTACAAGTATAAAGTGCGAAATTTACAAGAAGAATATGTGGAACATGGTTTCATCTGGATCAAAGTGAACAAGTTAGTGCATTTCTACTCTGGAAAAAGAAAAGAGAAAAAAGAAAATACGAACAAAAGAATCTCAAAAGAGAAAAAAGAAAATACGAACAAAAGAATCTCAAATATGACCCTGAACCAAACAAGAAAACATATTAAAAATTCTGAGGTACATGTACGGAGCTACCTGGCCTTGTCCAAGCTTTCACATGCAGCAGCCTTGACTCGCTCAATTTCCTCAGGTAAGGGATTCCAAGGACCAGGCAATGTATCCTCTGAAATGCCAAGAGCAGCATTAATCAGTTGCTTATTGCCTCCTTGAAGACTAGACTTATGGTGGTCAGTGGCCATTGCTTCTGGATCAGAAGGCAAGCACTGAAAGAAATTCAGCTTGGAGTTGCTTGAAATCAGCACTGAAACAATGAGCCCTTTATTCCCATGACAATCTTCTTCTATCTTGAATTCATCCATCTTCTGATTTAGCCACTGCCTTGCCTTGTCAATCTTGAAACTTACTTCTTGATCAAGATTTTTTCTTGCAATAACTGATGCTTCAACTTCTATCTTGAAGAACTTGGCAGCAGTGATTTCTTTGGAGCTGTGATCACTCTTTTCTTGTGATTTTGCAATGAAATGATCCAATTCTGAAAATAGCATCTTACTTTCAAGTTCAATTTGAGTGTTATCTTTGCCAGCCATTGATGTATTGTACCGTTCTTGCTTTGGGAGTGAGAGAGAGAGAGAGATCTAAATGAGTATTCTATGAGAGAAAAGCGCTAAATTTGGGGGTATTTCTGTTAAGAAGTTGTGATTGGTCAATTGCGGGTGATACTGGTAGGAAGCCTTTACATAAAAGAGGGTGGACTGAGTAACCGAGTAGAATTCTTGAGGCAAATCTAATATTTTATTCATTTATTTATTTCTACCTGGGCACAAGGAAAGCGAAAACTGGGCTTAAACTGATCTTTGAGGTGAAGTTGATCTAGAGATGTTTGCTTTGCAGCAAACGTCCGCAAAAACAAACACAATTATGCTGGAACACCTAATTTTTTTTGTTCTTTACGGTTTAGTGTTGAAAATTTTAGAACCTCAAAAACCTTATCCGCGTTATAGATTGCATCAAATTTGGGGCAAGTCTTTCCCACAAGAGGTAAGCGCCAAAGGGTTTGTTTTTAAAGGGCTGTTAAGGGGATCTGCGCAGTTCACACACAGTTAGCCTGATTTTTGTTTGTTATTAATCTTAATGACAATTAACACTGACCTTTACTGTCAAGATAGTTAATGCTGGGCTTAGGACGTCACTGAAGATCAGTTATAGATGTTTGCTGTGTTTTTGAGAGGGAGGGATGGCTTTTGGTAGATTTTTTTCTAGTCATTACGATTACACCGACCCGTTTCGCTTGGCTTGAGGTCACAGAACTGACCCGTTTCGCTTGATAGATTCGTGAAAGAATAGCTAGTATTGATAAAGGAAGTTGGTCGCGATGTAGTGGGCAATGTTAAGCAGTGGAACGAGGCGTATCGGAAGAATTTTGATTTTATCCTTGCAATTTAGTTTTACACTTGAGTTAAACAATCAGCTACATGAAAAGATTTTTTATTCTATCAATTTCTTACTATTTATAAGAAGCAAAAATCAATGTAGCTTTACTTGTCTGAATTGATAGGATACACACCTTTTGATTCAATCTCATGTTTTATTCTGTTACATACAGGAATCAGATTCTTGAAAATCTGTTTGAATAAGGACAAAGTTTTGAGTTCAAATAATACAGAATCCTACAATGTTCCTTCGTAAAAAATCGGTGCATACTGAAAGGCTATTGATTGCATATACTGCGATGCTGTCATGACTCAACAAACACTTGCCAACCTCTCAGCCCATGCCAGTCTCACACTCTCACCTGTCTCTTAATTACTCTCTGATTCCATGCACAAAACATGGCCACAAAATTTTTTTTACGATTTCACCTACCTTTGAAGCACTACTTGATTTTTCCCTCCTCCCCTGTCTCCTATCCACCATGGAAACTACCATTCCATGCTCAGCAGAAGAGGAACATATTTTCCGAAGCCAGCATCCAGCAGTCCCGGTGCCGGACATCACACTCCCTGATTTGTACTCCAAGATGCTCAATTGTATGCTGACAAGGAAGCATTTGTGGAGGCTGTGACAGGAAAGACATATATATGCAGAGGTTGTTAGAGACACTAGGAGGTTTGCTAGGGCCTTGAGGTCTCTTGGCCTGAGAAAAGGACGTGGTGATTGTAGCTATCCCAAATGTTGCTGAATATGGCATTGTAGCACTAGGAATAATGGCTTCCGGTGGTGTGTTTTCCGGTGCTAATCCTGCTGCACATGAATCAGAACTTACGAAGCAGGTGAAGGCTGCAGATGCTAAGCTTATTGTGACAAATGACTTTTAACAATTGAAAGGTAATTAGTTAGTCTTATGATAATTATTATAACAATAATTGTCTAAACTCGGTCTGGATCAAGCTAGTTAAAGAATCAGGTCCTAAATTACATATATTGATTTGGGTTATCTTGGAAAAATTAAAAAAACAATATTTAAAATTTTAATATTTCATATAAAAAAATTAAAAAATAATTTATTCTACATTAAAAAGATATTATCATTTTATCATTTTAAATTAAAAAATTTAAATAAAAAAATTATTTTATATTGAAAAAACACAACGTTTTTTTTCTGAATATATATATATATATATAAAAAGAAAGAAAGAGCATGTCTGTTAGAATGTTGATATGTGTAAAAAAAAAAATCAACATTATTTGTTAAGATGTGGACATATAAAAATGTAAAGGGCATCTACTTTTCAGTTTTGAGTTAACTCGGCAAGTGAGATAATTTTTTAGTTTAATTACAGAAGTAAATTTTTTTTTATTTAGATTTGAACAAGGCTTCAGATCACCTGCATCATAGATAAATCCACCGGGCGTATTGATAACTCTACTTATAATCAGTAATGTCATGAATTTAGTTCAATTTTTAACGGTGTCTTGGGAATACAGGTGAAGGGTCCAGGGCTACCATGAATTGGAATGAACTGCTTGATGCAGCTGACCGTTCTGGCGATGTACTTGCTTGTGAGGAGGTCCACCAGAGTGATCTATGTGCACTTCCATTCTCATCAGGCACCACCGGGATGTCAAAGGGTGTGATGTTAACCCATCGGAATCTGGTGGCTAATTTGTGCTCCAGTCTCTTCAGTGGAGACCCAGAAATGATGGGCCATGTTGCCACACTGGGCCTATTTCCTTTCTTTCACACATACGGTATCACTGGAATATGTTGTGCGACTGTAAGGAACAAGGGGAAAGTAGTGGTGATGGGCAGGTTTGAACTCACGATATTTCTAAATACGTTGATAACACAGGAGGTCAATTTTGCACCAATTGGCCTTAGTTAAGAATCCAATAGTGGAGGAATTTGATCTCAAACTGAAGACCATTATGACTGCAGAAGCTCCACTTGGCCCGGAGCTGCTCGCTGCCTTTGAAAACAAGTTCCCTGGCGTCCAAGTCCAAGAGGCGAGTATAATTTTGCTCCATTGTTGTGAATTAGACATGATTGTTGGATGATTTATTTCCAAGAAATGCTCTGCCTGTGATTCATTGTTTTCATCTGGTCGAATATTCTTTACGAAAAAATCGTGTTCAAATTAATGTGCTACCTGACGTGTTTTTGGTCAGGCATATGGACTGACAGAGCACAACTGCATCACGCTCACTCATGGGGATCCTAGTAAAGGCCATGGCATTGCAAAGAAAAACCCAGTAGGATTCTGAAACTGGTCGGACTCTCCCTCGGAACACCCCTGGTGAAATTTGTGTAAGAAGTCAATGTGTTATGCAAGGTGCAAAGATCGAATACTCATAGCTTGACTTCCACTAACTTGACAGGTTACTGTAACAAAGAGGAGGAGACGGGCAAGACCATTGACACTGACGGATGGCTGCGCCCTGGTGACATTGGGTGCATAGACAATGATGGAGATATCTTTATTGTGGATCGTATCAAATAAATAATCAAGTACAAGGGCTTTCGAGTAAGACCAAATAGCTTGACTTTTCTCTTTTGGACGAACTGTTACGCAAGTATCATAAAGCAATGCCCACCAAGGGGAAATAATGCGAGGGCTTCTTTTAATATACCAAAACCACCTTCAGGGAAACAGTGCGAGGGCTTCTTAGAGAGAAGATGGAGACTAACTCGAAAGCTAGCCAATGAAACATGGTCCAAGTGGCACGGCCTTGCTGTCTCTTTTCTTTGATTGACTATGTGGGGATTAATGACTCCGATAAATGATAAGAATATGCGAGTTTCGAATTTTGACTGATATCTGTTTGGATTTTATCAGTATGATGAAGCCCGCCATCTGTGGGAATATGTTTGTGGGATTTGTGTCCTTTGTTACACTTCAAATTATTATTATTATTATTATTATTATTATTATTATTATTTCTTGGAGATAAATGACTTTAAAATTTAGTGCATTTTATTCCCTCCTGATGAGAAAAAAAAATTAGATTAATTAAGATTTAAATTAAGTTAATTTTATCAATTTTAATCAACTTGAGTTAAGTTTTAGATTCATCAACTTCCAAGTCAAAAATTAGATTTACCAATATAAATTAACTTATCTTAATTTAAAATAACATTATTTTAAACCAATTTACTTTCCATACTATGAACTCCCACGAGTCTATAAGCAATATGGGACACACTTATTACTAAAAGCTTTTTAAAAGTGTGAATATAATTATTTTTTAAAATATTTTTATTAAAATGTATTAAAATATTTTTTTATTTTTAAAATATTATTTTAAAATCAATACTTCAAAACATATAAATAAATTAATTTTTAATAAAAAATTTAAATCTTTTAAAAACATAATTTGTATCGTATTCTTGACAAACACTAAAAGCTACAAATCCGCTTTAATAAACTAAGTAGCAACACCGCCTCTTTTCCACGAAATCTATTATTTATTATTTTGATAAACTATATGGAATAATTTATAAGCAACTCCATGTATGAAGAGCACACCAATACGAAGTTAACATGTTATTTTGAAAAAAAACAAGCATAGCTGCTCTCAAAGTCTCGGATTGAGAACTATGGGTATTTGTTCTTCACTTTATCACGTTGGTTTGAGTTCTAGGTGAGAGGTTATAAATTAAATATTTTTTTGTGAATAATGGACTCAGCAAGAAGCCAAAGCATCCATTATTATTCAGAGCACCAAAACCTGTGGCAGAAAAAACTTGAAAACGAAAGGAGCAGTGTCAGTTGTGATTTCTAAAAGCTTTGGTTTCCTCAAATATTTAATTCAATAACCTTGGAATTTTAAGTGACACATGCCGCCCTTCACATGCATGTGTTCATGTGGGTGTGTGTGGCAAATCTGCCAAGAAAATTTGAAATGAAAATTATCTGTTGACAATTTTTTATTAAAATAAAATATACCGGGGAGGATTCTCGAGGGTGTTGGGGGCAACGGTAACAGTAATTTTTTATTTTTAAAACGTATAAAAATGATATTTTTAACATTATTTTTCAAAATATATCTTTAACCATAGCATATAAAAATATTAATAAAAAATTTAATTTAAAATAATATAAATCAAAACCTCGTGAAATTCCGGTGACACCTGACACAAACAAAACAACCCTGAAATATCCTCCGAACAACTTTATCGGCGGCGCGTGGTCAAGTAAAAAAAAAAATGAATCAGTAAAAGAGCAAGTAAAAACTCGAAAACATAACCTAGTGACCTCACGTGGATCTCCTGAACTAATCATATAGACGAGATTTTGCTTCTTTTAAATATCACGCTTTTTTAGATTTAAGTATAAATTAGTTTTAAAATATTTAAATAATCGCTTGACCAAAAAGGCCACCGTACTTATTTAAATTTACCGTCTTCCCTACTTATTTTCTATATTCTATTTCTTTTAGAAATAAATTGAAAAGGAATATGGAATTGATAGAGGGGTTGATTCATAGATAGATTGTGAGATCAGGAATCAAATCTTGATTTTTAAACAACAGAAGGACTGATTGGGTGGCTGGTTAAACTACGAGGACTAGGTTATAATTAACTTTATTTTTAATTAACAGTTCTATGCTTTTATATTATTAATCTTACGTGCTTTTGTTTTTAAATCACCGAAGATTTCATATTTTAATATCAACAAGTTGATTGTAAAATTAATAAGTTTATCTTCTTTTTTTTTTAAAAAAAAAAGAGCATTGCCAGCTCCAATAGACCGACTTATAATATCTTGAGACTTCGGTCACACATCTTAGGTTGGATTTAATTATCGAACCAAGCCACTTGTTCTTAATATCATATTGTCAACTAGCCCAACTTGTTTACAATAATGCCACCTCCTATTATTTATTTATTTGACCATCATTTCGCTTGAGGAAATCCCAACTTGTTAATTAATTAATTAATTTTGATTATATGTAAATTAACAAGAAAAAACTGTTGAAAACAAACAATTCAAAATTGTTTTTTTTTTCATTTTTTTTTGGTTGAAAGCTTTTGTGCCCTTATAAGATGAAAATCTCATATTCTTAAAAAAAATTATTTTGATTCAATTTTTTTTAATATAATACTTTGTTAATATAAAATTGAATTTCATACAACCTTTTTAATATAAAAAAAAGTTATTTGTCCCCTTTAAAAGAAAAAAAAAACATAAATGATTTAGGCACATAAATTTCTCTTTTATTTTTATTTTTTTTTCAATTTCATATGTTATTGTTTGTATTTATTGAATTTTTTATTATTTTTTTATGACATGTGTTACTAGCTTAGAAGTTAACTTGTGATATCTCAAGTGTTTTTTATTTTTTTTAAATATACCAATTTAATAAAATTATATTATATTAACTTTCATATAATTTAATTTATTTATATCCAAAACTTCTAAGCTTGTTTTACTTTAATTGAATAACAATACGTCAAGATTTTATGTAATTATTTTCTGTACTTGAAAAAATAAATCCAACGCACATGGCAAACGCAGTGCAGAAAGCAACCTTGTTTTTTATTTATTTTCCGAAAAACGGGACTGAAAAAGGAAAATAAAAGAGCCCTTAGAGAGGGCGTGTCTGTGCAAGCGAGGAAGTCCCATTTCCACGTGTCGATTGTCAACTCACCCACAAAAATAACATAACAGGAATCCACCACCCAAAAAAAAAACCAAAAAAACAAAAGAAAAAGGAAAGGAAAGGCTCCCTGTAATTGCTGCATTTATTCCTTCACACAGTAACAAGAAGAAGTCAAGTGGTGTAATGAAAGCAAGGAAGCAAGCTCCTCATTTTCTGCTCCTCATCTTCTCTCATTAATCACAGACAGCATTAAAAATAAAGTTCTCAGGCGGCTTTTTGACAGAGATCCCTTCTGTTTCTCCCTCCCCGGAAGGGTAAGTAGTAGTACTAGTAGTTTTTCTTCCTTTCTTTTTTCTTTTTCCACTCTTTCAAGTTTCAAATTGAGAAAAAAATTTGAAAATCTGTAGCATTATTTCCTTTGTGATGCTTTGGGATATCACAATAATATAAGAGAGACAAAAGGATTTTAACGGTGATAGCTTTTTCGTAGCTTCATGTCACGTGTCTTCCCTTTATATATGTAAATGGAAATTTAAAGTTTGTGGCTTCATGTAGATCAAAGAGCTGTGGAATTTCTAAAAATGAGGAATCCCATTTTCTCAATAGTTAAGAGTGGGGACTTTTCATCCAAAGAAAGTTTTTTTTTTTAAATAAATTTTACAGAGTGCCTTTTCTTTTGTTTCTACCTTTCTTTTATGTCGGCTGTAGCAGTGGTGGTACATTTTTTTTTTTGTTGGTCGAGTTCTTGGGAGAGTAAGCTACGAGACGATGTGTCGTTTCTTTCCAAGAATAGGAATGATTGAGAGTGGGGGGGCCTTTACTTTTTTTTGTTTTGTTCTGCAAGGTACGAAGTCTAGTTTGTTTTGTTCTGTGTTTTTATTCTGAGTGAATTAGTGGATGTGTTGGGGTGGGGGGTAAGATTCTTTTAAACAAGTTAGGTGACGAGTCGGTATGATTCTTATTCAGGGGCCTACTTGCTGTAATTAGCCCAAACAACTTCAATGTGAATTATTGCTTGCTTTTTGTTGATGGCGAAAAGGTGAAACCAGGTCCATTCGATACAAGTTAGATATAAAGAGACAATTGAGATATATATATATATAGAGAGAGAGGGAGGGAGTGAAAGAGGGGTTTTTATGATGAGTGGTAAATTCCTAGAGGAATTTGACCACAAAGTGTTGCAGGATTTTAGGGATCAATTATCAGGTGTGCTTGGATAAGATGTGATTTTGAGAGAGACAACTTTGTTAGTTAACACTCTGAGAGTTCATGGTTGGGTCTAGGAGAGGTAAATATGGATAAAAGTAGAGGGATTTGATTGTTTTTTGTGTTCGGTTTCCTTGATTTGAAGGGAGGAGAGATTTTTGTGTCAGCATCTCGAGGTTAAGAGGTTTCAAGTTGCTGTGCTTGTGATCTGTGAACTGATTGGTGGATGTTTGTGTTTGTAGATTTGGAGATTGATTGATTTCTGCAAGAGAATATACTGGGTTAAAAAGTGACCTTTATTTTAGTGGATACTGCTTTTACTTGGTTTAGTTAAAGTTTATCTGGTGCTTTGTTCGAATTCTCTGAGATTGAGATTCAGTGCATTTGTAGGCATCAAGAGGAGCTATTTTGCAATATTTGGGAAGAAGCAGATCGGATATTGTTCTCGTAAAGGGAATAAAGATTGGCTTTCCTATTTACATAAACAGAGATGGCTAGCACTTAGATACTTCAAGATTTAAAGGTCAGCTGTGTTCTTCACTTTTTCGGGGTCGTGTGCCTTTTATATTATCAGTTTTTGCAGAACCTCTTTCCAATTCTGTTCTATATCAGTATCCTTTGAGTTTTGCATGTTTAAATTTGCTATTTGATTCTTTATTTTCATGATGATTGCAGGATCTGGTTTCTAATCGCTTGTGGATTACATGAAGTACTCTTTGTGAAGTGATTCTATGAGTTCTGTCTCACTGATGGAGTGGAATGGCAAACCCCACTTGCAGTGGGACTGGGAAAACCTGATAATGTTCAATGCAATAACAAATGAAAATTCAAAGCAGTTAAGCCTAGCAGATTTGGAAACTGATGGAGAAAAAGGAAATGATTCTGGGTTTTTCTATTCATCTGGGAGTGTAAGCAGAAGCCGTGGATCTATCTCTGACTTGGAACTTGCTTCTTTCTCAAAGAGCTCGAAGTCAGCTTCCACCAATTCTTCATCAGCTGGGGAAGTTAAAACATCCAAATTCACTTTGGAGGCCTCTAAAACAAATCCATCAGATTACAATAAGGAAGAACTTGTGAAGTCTAAGGCAACTGATACTTCTCCCACGCTTGAAGCTTCAGTTGGTTCAGGTGATCAGCTACTTGGTTTGAAGCTTGGTAAACGAACATACTTTGAAGATGCTTGTGCTGGGAGCAATGCTCAGTCTACATCAATTTCTACAATTCCTGTGCCTTCCTTTACTCCAGCAAAGAAATTGAAGTCCAGTAATCATACTCAGCGTGCTCCACGCTGTCAAGTAGAAGGCTGTAACCTTGACCTCTCATCAGCTAAAGATTACCATCGCAAACATAGAGTTTGTGAAAGCCATTCAAAGTGCTCAAAGGTCATTGTAGCTGGTTTGGAACGCAGGTTTTGCCAGCAGTGTAGCAGGTAAAGCTTCTAATGAAATGAATGGTTGTTTTTTGGAAGATGACAGTGCATGAGAATGGGTCATCTTCTACTCATTTTGTTGCCAACTGTTGTTATCTAGGGTGATACATTGATGATGCCTATTTTCCTCAATTAGTAATTATAGTAATGATAATTCCCAGCTCATATGATTGGTGTGACATTGTCTGCATTTTGAATGTCAAAGGTTCCATGGTCTGTCAGAGTTTGATGAAAAGAAGAAAAGCTGCCGCAGGCGACTTTCTGATCACAATGCAAGACGCCGCAAACAGCCAGGATCTGTCCATTTGAATCCTTCAAGACTTTCTTCATCATTATATGGTATTGGTATTGAACTGAGTCTTTGATTATTCTCTTGAAGCTGATCTATAGAATATGCTATTGTCACTGTTTTAGTTTATGCTATTGTCATTCATCTTTGTTTTGGTTGTTTCTCAATCTTCCCATGTACTCTGAAATGAAGCTGTATAGACTATGCTATAAATTTCCTTTTGCCTTAATGAGGCTAAACCAAATGGAGGAAAGAGACCCCTTTGGTGAGTTTTGTATGAATTTCACTTCTCAAATTAATTTAACGTTCTTTTCCAAATAGAAATTTCCTCTAATCAAGCATTCAAAAGGAAAAGAAGATGATTTCTTTCTGATTGTAACCTGACACTAGCAAGTTAATGTCCTGATTTATTTGGTTTTGAAATCACTAACAAATAAACATAGTGTAGTATTATAGTTTCAAAGATTTCTCCCAGCATGTCTAACCTGCTTTTATCATTGGAACCTTCAGTGTGAGTTATGGATATTACTATATGTTTACTATATGTTGTGACCCTGTGATATGCTGCATGTGACAGAATCCATTGTGTCCATTGATTGTTTAATTTTTCTTCATCAATCCCCCAAAAGGCTTTCCCTTAATGAATTCTTGGTTAGCTTTATTTAACAAAATAAACCTGTGGTAGCCCTACATCTCATCTGTCCCATATACATGTGGGACTAAATATTGTTTCAACTCGGGATACTTAAGTTCATGCAAGTAAATTGGTATTGCATGATAACCATTAATAAACTAAACATGATCTTTGTTTACCTATGCAGATGAGAGGCAACAGATGAGTCATGTTTGGGAAAAGGCGCCCCTTGTTCATTCCAGGCCCAATGCAAATTTGACATGGGAAAGCACATCCACCTCCAAGTTCACAATAATGAAAGAGTATGTAGCAAAGCCTGCAGAAATAGGTGTTAGTGATAGGAGACTCCACTTTTCTGGCATTGATCTGACAAACAGCATTGCTATTCAGCACCATCATAAGTCTAATGGCTTCTTACCATCCAAGGCCAAGGGCACTGCAGGTGAGGATCTCAACCAAGGTTTGTTTTGTCTTCATTTTGAGAAACAAGCCTCACAATTATTGCATTGAGTTTCTAAATGTTGATGATTTGGTTAGTGCCATATAAAAATTTTACTTGGATTTCTTAGCAAGGTTTCCTTGATATGTCTAACAAGTAACTATGTGCTCCAGTAGCCAATAGTAAAACAAAAAATAATATAACATTTAACCGAAGATCCAACAAGAGCTTGTTTCATATGAAAAGGACACGAAGAGGAATAAACATCACAGCATGTCTTTGTGAGATTCACCAGGTGAGTCCATTTTTAGTGTTGTAAATGGTGGATAATTTGGAAACTTACTGTTTTCTCCATGAAACTCACAACATCCAGTTTCACCCATCTGTAACCCTAAATCAACGCCTTAAAAATTTCTTAAATTTTCAATTTATTCAGTGAGAGTTCAATGTCTATACATCTTTGGCATTTGTCATGGACCTGGAATGAGCTCTTAACCAATGCGATAAGCCATAAGTTGTTGGCTTGTGACTGCAGATTAGAACTAAAAGTAAGGTTGCTAATGCTTCAATCATTGGATATGAAACGAGGCTTTCTTATTGACTGATGAATATATCAAGGTCCAAAAAATGTGTCCCTCTATGAAATTTCTTCTGAATCAAGTATCAACCTATCAAGATCAGCATTTAAAAAGTGATGGAAAATCCGTAGTGAAATTATGAAAATTTTACTTGAAGGACTTCGGAATATATTAATTGATTCACTTTTGCTTCTTTTTTTTCTTTTTTTTGACAGACTTGTGCAATTAAGATATTTAACTGATGGATTCTAGACACAATGGGCCTTAATTGTAACTACTGTAAAATAAATAAGTGAATATTAACCTTGCATAACAAAATTAACATGTAATAAACTTGATTAAACGTTGTACAACATATTATGTTATTCAGGTTGCACTATGCTATTTGATTTGAAATGAATATGATTTTTTGATTATATTAATTGATACAATTTTTTACTTTTAACCTCAATGCTGCTAAATTGTATGTAATGCGCTTTCCCAACACTGTTGTCTCTGATTCACTGAAGTTTAGGATTTGTACACTGTCTGTGTCCACTTGGTCACGGGGCTCATTTGCTCTTTGTTTTCCTGCTATATTTCTTGTGTTATGGTACGCTTACATAGATCCAAAGCTACACACATCTATGTACATGCAACAAGGATGTACAAGATTGCAGCATAAGCAAAGACTATTGGTTGCTCTGGTGGCTTAAAATAATCCTAATGTGACACGTGGTTGGAGCCTCTTTCAAGAGTCAAAGTACAGTGATATTTCTGAAAATATCTCAGAAGGTTTTGAAGATACATGGATGATAGTTAGATACACATGATATATATATATATATATATATATATATATATATATATATAATTCAGCAGTGCAATCCATGGGATGCCAAATCTGATATTTGACATATATACCACTGATTTTGGCTATTATGAATGCAAGTAAATTTGGCAAAGCCTGTGGGGTCTTGTAATTAAATTTTCCTGGTGGTTTACAAAATTACAAGTTTATTTAAGCATGCCTCTGCTTAATTTTGGAAATTAGAGATGTACAATGCGGTGGCTGAGTGCAAAGTGAACATTTTTCTGTGTTTTTGGCTTATTGGTGCAAGTAAGAGGATCTTAATGACTTAGAAGAATCTTAAGAACATGTAGATGGTTAACTATGACTGTTTCTAAAGTCATATGGATGAAGTATGATTTTGGAAATGTTGCACTTTATGAAGACAGCTAATAGTGCAAATCTTCATGGATAGAGACAAGCACTATTATGCTAGGCCTTTCATTTTTGTCTGGAGTGATTCTCTTCTTAAATCAATGCTTAAATTTAATAGGAATGTGAACTTTTCAGGTTTGGACTACTCCCTCATTCCTTCCAAAGCGGAAGCAACACCAGAATTTCACCGTGCTCTCTCTCTTCTGTCAACCGATTCATGGGGTTCATGTGAGCCACAATCTATTTCATTTGAACAGCCCATGCATGCAAATCACACCAGCATGCATCAGTCTGTGCTACACGCCGTACCCCAAAGCTCACCACTTGCTTCATCAGAGTACTGGAGGACTGAGCAACAGTCAAATGACCCTCGAGTGCATACCTTGAGTTCACGCACTGATGGTAGCAATTACCTTCAAGAGTTTCAGCTGTTAAGAACATCAAACGGGAATGACTTCTATTCCAGTCACATGAACTGACTGCTGAAGTGATTTATCATTTTCATCTTAACAAATGAAGTGAAGGTCAGTATCTGGTTTGACATTTAGTGTAGGTAAATAATGCTTTCATGTGTTCATTGTAAAAATTTACAGTAATTATGTGGTGGTCAGTCTTCCTTAAAACCCTTAGCACTTGTGGATATGGAAGTTATATCATAGTATCCTGCATTGGTGGAAATTATTTGAAATCATTCAACGTGGTAGTAAAGTCCAGGTGATGTCCTGCATGTTGCCAGCACAGGCTGTAATTACAGGGGAGCTCACGCGCTCTCAAATGAGAGAGTGCCCAAATACTTGAAATTTGTCTGCCCTTAAAACTCTTAGTGGATTCTGATCTTGGAGGACCGGAGGTCATATGACTCATAGTTATGGTGAAGTTTTCATATCACTGCAAAAATTCTTCAGTGCCTGTAGTAATCTGACTAGTGTTTTCCATTTTCTTCAGGAACTTGACCATCCTGGCTCATGCTGTAAGGATTCGGATCATGGTGGTTGTGAAGTTCTATGACATTTCTCCTGAAGTAAACATTTGGAGTGGTCAAGGATAGAACACTGATTTGAAGATCATCGTGATCCGAGTTAATAAAATTTCTAGGAACCTAAGACTTAAATTGCAACCTGCGATTGCCTTGAAGCATCTTTTAAAAATCCCTCGGGATCTAAACTACTGTTTTTTCTTCCGTTAATGGACATGGCAAGGCGCCAGTGAGTTTACCTCTTGAGCTGTAAAATGCTGGAAATTGCGAGTACTTAACTGCAGGTATGAATGATCTTTCAGCCCTACATGGTTCTGATGTGAACTATGAGCATGAGTGATTCGAAAACTTGTTGTCATCTCTATCTAAAGTTTATTTACTTCATGCAAGTGCTGGCTGCAGACCGATAGTTTTTGGGGGGCTCTTCATGAGTTACCTTTTTGTTCGCATGATGAAACCTAGGGTGAGCATTTTCGGTTAATTGTGTTTTTTTTTTTAAAAAAAAGAAAACTAAACTGAAACTTGTATATAAAGAAGTATAGAACTTCATGTTGTAGCAAAAGGATACAGATCTTAAGGGTTTGAAAAAAAGAAAAACGTGATGTTACTATGAATGACAATTTTTTTTAAAAAAAAAAAGTAATTCTTTTATATTTATTCTTATGAAATTATATTATAAGTAATATCTTTTATAGTTATTCTTAAAGGTTTAAAAGCAACTTAATAATTAAAAGATTAGAAATTAATTTTTAAAATTTTAATAATACCTTTTATAGTCACACGATATTCTAATTTTTTTTATAGAGAAGTAGTTTTAGATTAGAAATGAGAAATGAAGAATTGTTTTTTGAAATTATTTCCTGAACAGCTGCAGGAATATGGTGGGTTGCCTTATACCACCAAAAGGAATATGCTGGCGTGAATTCTTTCACGCGATCCTTTGATCCTTTTAAGTTGGTGTTCGGTAGAGTGCAGAAGGATTAAAGTTTAAAGATTTATATTATTAGTAAAGATTTGTTTCTTGATGATTTTTCAAAAAAAAAATTACCATCTGTATTTTATTGTATATTTTCCAAACAACTTGATAATTACAAGATTAGATCAAGATATTAACTAGTTTAACACAATTTTAAATCTCCAACTTAATCACAGAAATATAATGCATAAAATCTTAAACAAGATAACATGATTTTTTTTAAAAATAAACAAAAATGATATATTTCATTATATTAATATTACAATAACAAAAGAAAAAACAAGAAATTCAACAACGTAAATCATTAAAAAAACAATAATATAAAGGGGAGAAAAAGGATCTCGGGCCTTGAGCCTCGAGCCTGGACTTGCTTGGGCTCGAGTATATGCCCCTTTAATTCCTTTTTAGATAAAACACGACGTCATTTGCATGGATGACATGTCATCCGTTCATCATCTCTCCTTCGTTACTTGCTGGATTTTAGGCAATCACATCAATTTCTGCCTCGAAGACACATGGAATTGAGCCTCGTCTTGTCCCCAACATCTCGCATTAACTGAGATTTCTCCTTTATTGATTAGCTTCCTACTCTCACGCAAAATGCTTCATCAGGTGAACTCCATCGTTTTATCACCTCTTTCCATTTTAATGTTAAAAGTAATAGCTACCCGTCGGTGGAAACTCATTTTGTGCAAAGAAGGCAACCGCACCACGAAGAATGGAAAGCAAAAGACAGGTGGTTCAGGGAGGGATAATGAAACAGTCAGGTCACTGAGGTTCGGACCGATGGTGAGGGGTTTGGGAGCGCCAATATCCCTCTCCTCAGAAGCAACGTTGAATAACCTTTCTTTTCAGGTCTGACCTCGAATTCATCATGAACAGTTGGCGTGGAATATCAAGGAACCACGGGAGCTTAGGAAACAATCCTGCAGGGGAACCACATTCCAGAATTCCGACCATTCTAAGATGAGAGTAATCCACTGAACAATAATGACACCGAAAACAGGATGGAATCATAATTCCACTAAAAGATGGAATGTGCATCCATCCACACTAAAATGAGATTTACCCACTAAGGTGGTTCAACCCCATGCCAATTCTGAAAACAATCTGTCTCCTCGGAGAGAACCAAAGGAGATTGGAATGTCACCACGCACTTCTGAACGAAGAAATTGCAGGCTAAAGGGGACTAAACAAAGTTATGCACCTACTGCTAGTGCCAACATACCTTCCATCCACGAACCACAACCAGCTCTAAATTTTTTGCCAGTCGAACAATGGGTGTTAAATAGATATTAAAAAAAAAAAAAAAACTACCCAAAACCTTCCCACAGGTTCAAACATGCCAGTCCTGACAGTCCCTGCTCTAATTTTACAAATCAAGAGTCCAAACTCCAGACCGAGTCACACACAACTAGAAGGGAAAGGAACCTAATTAAGTTGTCAGCTAATTTCAATGGCATAGACACAATTTCATCAAATGACAAAGAAATATGAAGACTGCAGTATTCTAAATTCATGGTATCATCCCACTGGAATAGATGAATGATTCCAAAAGTACAAATGCCTAACTGATAGAAACCATAACCAACCTGTAGAATCTCAACCAGATTAATCTGGCAGACACATAATGCATCAAATGATCCATAAAGACCAGTAGACCACAATACCATCGCTGGTAATACAACTTGACAGACATCATGAGAAGGTATGGTTACTCGACAACCGCAGCAACATGAGGACGACAAGACTGACTTTCAGACACCCATATTGAGCAATGCTGGACGACAACTCTGGACCTTCTCAAACCCCAAACATGTCCTAGAACTCACTGGAACAGTAGACAATTGTAAATCAATGGTTGCCATGAGAGAGATAATTGACAATTAGTGAAGTGCATTTCAAGAAGATAACAGATGAGAGGGAGAGCATGGAGAATGAAGGAAGACGGGTCAGCCAAACATCCTTCTCACTAATAGTCATTGAATTTGTGAAGAATACATATGTGATTACTGAAAATAACAGTTCCATACAAGAAATGGAAATACAGTCAAGATGAATCACATGACAAACCTGTTCAACCTCATCTGGTTCTGGAGAAGGGGATTTCGCTGACTCGGAAGGTTTCTCAGCCCCACAATTTTGTCTATTGCACTTGGTCCGGAATGGGTAGTTTATATTGTTGCATTTTTCACACTTCCAGCTTCCCTCTGGCATTTTTTGTTCTAAAAAAGCATGAAGCTTGTCAGTATTATTTCAGAATACGAAGCTCGCCATGAGCAGGATTAAAGATGACTTACTGGAATTTTTGTCAGACTTGGCAGCCTGTAATGACAAGAAAATATTGAAAATTAGACAACTTACCAGTATTAAACAAAAGTGGAAGCTACAAATTAGGCAGATTAACATTACTGTGAAAAGGTTCAAGCTAAACCGATATAGATTCTTGTACACAAGATATGACTTCAGCTTCCAAATAATCATCTAAGCTTATCCAAGTTCAGAATCCCAGATGATAAATAGATTGCTTAAAAGGGCCAATTACATGACAGAAAAATGCCAACAAAAAAAACAGAGTGGTTCTTCTATCTTTATGAAGAAAGTAGCACAAACCTGGGATCCTGGCTTTGGTGTATTGCACTTTCTCATGTTGCAAAAAGTTCTAAAAGAGAAGTTGATGTTCCCACATTTTGGGCATGTCCAGTCATTATCACGCGTCGCATCTAAAGTAGCGTTACAAGAAGTAAAGATCAAGGTTAGAGGGTAAGTAAGTTGCAAGCTGTTTCCCATACACATCGTATTGATGACAAACCTGAACCCTTCTTCTGAGATTTATCATCTGGGAAAAAACCTGGCCTTGGCCCCTGGAAGAAATAGAATACATTTATGAAATCAATTTCATATCCACAAGGGAATATTTCTAGAATCTATAAACATAATGAACCATGTATTTAAATGCGTATTTATTTTGTTTACTACAAACAGATAGCTCCATGCATAAACACAAAATGCTCACCAATTGGCAGACAAATAAAGTGACTGTTGTATGCTTAAACATGAACTATCAAGTTATATAAAAGCATATAAGCAAACTACAAGAAGCCCTTAAAAATACAAAGAAGAGCACATATACAGGAGCACTTTTCACATTTATACAAACAGATAGGAACATGAAGCAAGGACCAATTAAGCATAACATGAAAGTCACAATTTTAAAGCCCTGGACCTGTCTCATAAATTCCACAACCAATCGGACTAGCAGTGAGAATAATTACTAACATACCATCGCTGCAGGGCCCATTGGCATACCCAATCCATACCGGTCCATTAGGGGGGGGATTGCGTACATCCCACCTGCAGAAAATTTAAAGAAAAAAGGTCATTACCGCATAAATGCAACCTTAATCATTCAAAGAACAGACATACATACTTAACCTACAATAGAAAGCATCTGGAGAGACCGTTGGTAATAAAGAAATAATAATTAGAAATAGATGACACCACAAGTTCAATATATCAAATATAACAACAGAAGACAATACAGTAGAATACATTAAAAACCAGGAAGAAAAGCAAGGGAACATGAACGACAAGTTGGTAACATACGGTAAAAACAAAAAATACTAGTAATAATTAGGGAAAGCAGAAGAAACAAAAATACAATACTAGAACACGATGAGGATTTTTAAGGAAACAAATTGGAGAAAAGACACAAGAACATACCATTTCCCATCATAGATCCACCAGAGTAAGGAGGTGGTCCTGACATATGCAACGGTCTATATGGACTGCCACCAGAAAGGCGGCTGCCATAGCTGTAATGATAAGCTGAGCCCCCAGTGAACGGAATGTCATATGTAGGAATAGAGGATCCATTGAAGAGGGAGGGCCCATATTGTGGCACACCCATATACATTGAAGCAGGTGCACCAGAACCTAAATATGGAGCTGATGAGTAACCCTGTGGTGCTTGCAGGGGCTTGGCAGCAGATTTCTGGTGTCCAGGGGGAGCAAATATATTGATTAGAATCCAAAACAAACAGCAGGAAAAGTCAAATACCATAACAAAATGAGAGTACAAAGAGGAAAAGTGAATAACGTCATCCTAAATCAACCCACTTTCAACTAAGTGACTTATGGTCTTGACACTAGCTGCTCGATGCAGACAATCTTCTCTCAGTTTATAAGGTTTGGTTCTTGGTATTACAAGATCCACTTAAATCCAATTTCAGAAGAACTGAACATACATTAAACACACCAACATCATTTTATAACAAGGAAAGCAGGTCAGCACAGTTACAACTAACCGAATTATGATCAGCTGGTCTGGGTTGGGTACAATTGCGCATATTACAAGTGGTCCTGAATGAAAAGTTGACATTGCCGCAGCTTGGACAAGTCCAGTCATCCTCCCTGCGACTACCTACACGAGAAAGCACACAACTTATTTCCAACTTCATGACCAAAAGCAGAACCTATTGAAAATGCATACAGTATGGCCAATTTAGTATGTATAAGTTATCTTTAAAAGACAAACGCTTATTAGAAAAATAAAGATATAAAAAGAATTGCATACCGTCAGTTCTTGCACGCTTCGCTGCTGATGAATTTCTGCTATCCACCTGAAGAATAAATAAACCGATAATAACAGTAAGAAGTCCACTTGCAATCTCAAATTAAAAAAATTCAATTCAGCAATTCGTAATATGAACGAAACCCAACTCTTAGCATCCAAAAACTGTTAATTTAATTTCGCAATAATAGCAAAAATACCCGATCCGTTAGGGTTCAGTCCAGAAAGAAAAAATATGGAAAAAAAAAGAGAGAGAGAGAGAGCAAGGTTTACAGTTAATGCGTAAAGAATTGAAAGAAAGAAAAGAAGAGGAACCTGAGACATGGCGTGGTTATCGGGCCTTTAGGTTTTTTTCGGATTGAGATGTTAAGAGAGACTGCTTTATTTCGCCCAACTATAGAAAGCAGTGGTTTGGGGATTCTTCTTTTTGTATTTTGTATTATAATGAACACTTTGGTGCCTCTACTTGCGAAAATCTTAAGTCTGGTTCCACTCCTTTGATTTTTTCTATTTAAGTGCCTGTGTGTGTGTGTGTGTGTGTGTGTGTATTATTTTTCCGACCTTTTCAATTAAGTGTTTTTACTTTCTTTTTTTCTATTTAAATGCATGCTTACATGGTTATTAAACTTGATCTAGTCTCTTTAAACATGCTTACTTTCACTTTGGTGCCTCTTAATAGGTGCCTCTAATTAGAATACTTAATATAGATGAGGATTCTTATCAAATTGACAAAATAGAAGGCACGTGATCTTGCTAAAGCTGAGAAGAATATTTATAAAAAATAAAACATTAGATAATTCACTTGTAAATCAAGAAATCAAGAAGAAAGTACTCTCGAATTTATTTCTAGTATAGACTAGAAGTTAAAAAAAATGTCAACAAGGGGGGTGTTTTTCTGGAAAGCAGAGATTTTGAAAGAGTTGACATGGATTACCTACCAAATTTAACGATACAAATAAACTTGATGAAACAAGCTATCTTGTGTTTACTGTTTTCTAGAAGCAAAAGATCCCTTGGGTCCTCTGATTCTTCATGACGTCACTGGTTCCCTGGCTAGCTATCTATAAATATTTGCACGATAGCCTATAGTTAATTCCCTAGACTGCTAATACTGTTAAGTGTGTGTGTGTGTGTGTGTTTTCTAAATCACACACAATAGCGAATGGAATGGCGTTTTTAGGGCTTCCAAGGTCGTTTAATTTTATAACGATGAATGGTGGCAACTTTGCTAGTCTTAGCTGTTATAATCCTGGGTGCTCAGTATGCATGCGTATAGCTCATCTTGAAACTAGTGATCCACGCCATTGAAGGACATCTTTTTGCAGTTAATGAATGACCCTTTTTGCATGAATATAGATATACTGGTGTCAAAAACCCTATAGGAAAGGTGAACACAGGCCAATTGTCGATCTTCCATTACCAGTTACCACCACCCTATTTTTTTATGTTTCCTGAAAAATAGTTATCGTGAAATATGTTTTATGCTGGCCCAAATAATTGCAGGTGGAGCTGGAACAGGGAGTTGAGATTTAGGCATGTTTAAAAACCATGAAAGCCATTCTTCCATGCTAGATGATTTTCATTTTTGTGAAGAGAGGCAGAAAGTAGTGCAGGTGTGCAGATCGGGGCCGCATGTAAGGGTGTTCCTACTCCAGTGGTTGGAATTAGTGAACAAAATCTTGTTCCCTTCAGGCTTTGGGAAGTTTTGAACTTGACAATACACCACCCTTCATTCTCCTTCTATTTTATTAATTTTTTGTTCATATTTAAATGATCTGGATTCTTTCACAAGATTGATGACGTTGATACGTCGCGGCAGCTCCATCAATATGACTCGCATGGTGTTCTGAGCTGCTAGTTCTGATAGCTATATTTTCTTAGGCTTTGTGGCGGTATGATATTTATTTCACAGGCTTACAAGCTCACATGATCATCGGAAGCAATCGTGGGGTGCCATTCTAATTAAGAGAGCATGGAAATCGAGGGGCTTTAAAGTGTGTGTTTTATGCATATAAGTTTTTAAAAAATAAAATATTAAAATAATTTCTTTTTAATTTTTAACATTAATAAATTAAAATTATCATATAACACTAAAACAAAATTAGAAAAACCGGTAGAATACTTTATGATTTTTGGTTGCTGTCGCCTGCCCCCGTTCTTAACTCTCATTAAAGGCGGTGGTCTTGCATTAATTGGATTTTAGACCAGCTAGCTGCGCAGATGAGCGTGGGGATTCTGCGCTTTCTTTTTCCATTGGTGTTTGATTTTAAAGGGATATTTGAAGGGATCTTTTCTTATTGGTACATGTGTCAGCTTATATTCTCAATAATAAATCGGTTGGATGTATATATCATTAATTTTATTTAAGTAAATATATTTTATTTATTAATATGATATTATTTATCTTTAATATTTTATTAAAAAATATTAGCAAAGGCAATTATAAAATCTTAATGATTGTAAAATTTTTATTTCATCACAGTATTAATTTTAAATATTTTTAATTAACATTATATTAAATTAAGATTGAATATTGATTAATTGAAATTGTTAAAACTTATATATATTATATTCTTTTCTTTATAAAATAAAATTTTTTTATTATAAGTCGAGATATAAAAGATATTTAGAATTAACATATAGATGTTTGTAAGATGATATGTACACTAAATTATCTTATATAAAAATCTTACATAAAAAAATCACATGTGTTCATAGAAAAGTTCACATAATAAGATTATTATGTAAATGATTATTAAACTTAAGATCATTATATTATTTTATATAGAAAATATTATATTTTGATTATGCTATATATTATCATAATTAAATATTACAAATTGATAGATATTGAATATGACATAAATTATATAAAGATATTTAAATAATTAAAAGATTATTCATCACTTTAGATAAACTAGAAAAAATATTTTATATGTTTTCAAATAGTATTAATTTCAAGCAATGTAAAATAATCATTAAGATTTGAAAAAAAATAGAATATAGTATATATTTAAGTAGAGTATAATATATATAATATTATTTAAGAGACAGACAGATTAATATTTTATAATTTTCAATTTTTTCTATAAATAAAAAATTATCTTTTATTTTTCATAAGTAAAATATAACAAAGAAACATATAAAACATTAAAAAAAATAAGCTAACATTTAATTATATATCATTTCTTCCCAACAAAGTTTAAAATTTTTTTATTAGTGATTCATATAAATTATTATTATAGTATAAAAACTTGAATGATCTATAATTTACATCATCTTAATTTTAAATTAATATAATTTTTATATAAATCTTAAACAACTATTAATATATAAATCTTAAATAACTATAACTCTATTATACTTGTATAAACCTTACATAAACATAAATCCATCCAACAAGATACTTAGAACTACTTAACGGTTTCCGTATTGCATATATGCAAAATCCAACAGTTTGAATTGAAAGGATTTGGTGGGTATTCGCTTTTGACCTGACCAGATGAGTTCATTGTCCCTGTTCCTCGCAAGAACTCGTTTCGTTCTATTCACAATTCCCATTCTGTTGCCATCTTTTGAACGAAAAAGTGTTTTAAAGAGGAAGCAAGCTTCTAAATTCCAGTAAAGAGACTGTTTGTACTTGATTTTATCATTTTTTCCGGTGAACATGCTTGATTTTCCAGGTCCATATCTTGATGAATTGGATATCTGTTTAATTGAATACCACGCAACGCGAACCCATAAGCCAGCTCTGCGGCTTAACAAAGCCCTAATCGAGGTCAAACATGCGAGGGACGCCAGCTCATGCACACATTTAGATAGCGAAGCAATATAGTCAGCATCCTGATATCAGAACATTCGTGCTTGGAGATAATAGCCTGATAGGCGAATGTTAGCTTAAGTGCAGGAGACAAGATTACACAACTTGCAACGAGAGTTGGATTAAATCCTGAAAATTCAAAAGAAAAGGCACAAAAGGAACCCAAGCTTCGTTTTCATTGCTTTCATTAGGTGCTGTTGCTGTTCACCCCTAAAACTGGAACATGGAGGCCGACCCAGCAGGGGAAGCAAATACGAAGATGGCAGCAACAATCGCGAAAAGACCTGCAAGGTGTGGTCTATGCCGGAATCCACTGGAGTCACCTGCTTTCTCTGATTGTGATGTTCCTGTTGATGTTGATGCAGCAGGAATTGCTGTTGTTGAAGTATTTGTGAAGATAGCAGCGTCTGGAGAGCTAGGAGATATGCCTAGAAGCTCTGTTCATTGACAGGGACGATATGAAAGTTAGCAACTCCCTAGAGACCTAGAACGGACTTTTATCTTATATCAGATATATTGAAATTTTCAAGTCATATTTGTACAATTTTGCATATCCAATCTAGAAATAAATAAGGATATCACTGGTTATTGATCAATAATGGTCAAGCATGGATCGTGACCAAAATAGCAGTGAACGGCATTTCTAAACGGCCAAGTTAGTGATTCACCTAAATCTCTGATGCCACGAGTGTATGCCTATGTTAAACGCTTAGTGGATCAAACAAAGACAGCTGCAGCCACGTTGCATCATATTGGGTTTTCTTTTCTTGCAATATTTTTTTTTCTTCTGTTTTCTAGACCTAACTTTCATGCTATCTGATTTTTTTTGATGAATTTTTGCTCGTTTATATATATGGACAAAATCTGAAGGATATTTTATGGGAACTAAAGCTAACTTACCTCCAAAAAAACAAGACTTGAAAAACAACAACAATAATAAAGAGCATGAAATCAATGGCTGGGTGACAGAGAGAGAGGTACTCACTAGGGCAGAAACTAAGACTAGCATTCTGCAGCTGGCAAGCAGTAGGGAGCTGGAGCAACTTGGCCTCCTCGATACCCAAGTTCTTGATCTGTGCACTACCATTACTTGTTTGTTGCATGATGAAACACAAGCATTTAGGGTCACTTTCTTTAATATTTTGCACTGAAAGGCAACAGTCTTTTGTGGGCGTGTTCGCTTTCCCGGTAGCATAGCTCAGGCAACCCATTACTTTTTGGAAGTCACTGCTACACTCCTCCGTCACACCATCCCCGTTAACAGCCCTAAAAAGAGAAGCACTGGAAGCAAAGAGCAACAAAACACCCAGGAAAAAAAGGGACTGGCTTCTCATCTTTGATAAAAAAAGTATATTCTTTTGGGTTATCGAGTGATTAAAAATAAGCCTGCCGGGGCTTTGGTATATAACAATAAGACCGAGAGAGGGGGGCATGGCGACATTTATCAATGCTACTTGTATTATTTAATGTGGTGACCTGATTTGTTGGATCTGGGCCGCTGAAGTTCGAGTGGGTCCACAGTTGAAATTGACGATGCAGATGGGACTTGCCCATTATGGTAGCTGAGGGGTAATTAAGTTCCTGGATCGGGGATCGGGTTGTTGTCAGTTTTGCAGGCGGAGACTACCTTTGCCTTTAGTGAGGTTGAGCTGTAGACACCGACACGTTTCATGAAACTACTATCGTGGCACAGTTGCAACTATTCCATTGCCGCTACTACCCCACGAGCCAGAGCAGAGATAAAATATAAAGCGCTAAAAAATAAATGATAACGTGTTTTTTAAAAATAAATAAATTTTAATTATGAATTGAATGATATTTTGATATAATATTGTAATAAAAAAATATTTAATTGGTGTTTAAAAATATGATTGTTGTTGTAGTTTAAAGTATTTTTTATTTAAAAATATATTAAAAAATATTTTGATATAATTATACCAATAATTTAAAAATATAAAAAAATTATTTTAAACAAAATAAAATTTTAATCGCATTTCCAAACATTGCCTTGATCTATTTCAGTTAACTTGAACTAATTTGTGAAACTCACAAGAATAATATTAAGAAAAAATTAATTGAAAATCTTAATATTTAATAATTTAATACTGAATAATAAAATTAGTATGAAAATAACATTTAATTAAAAAACAAAGTAAATTCGAGTCAATAACATAAACTCATATCGCAAGTCTTGCACATCATCAAATTTAATAAAAATATTATCTCATATATTATTTTTTATTTAATTATATAACTATAAGGCACATGATATTATTTTCAATATGAAACAATATATTTTTAAAAAAGTAAAAAAAACAGTGCTATGTGTATCTAAAAAGGAAAAATATAGATTATTAATAACAAATAGTAAAATTAGATTATTTTACATTTGAGTTGGATAATAAAAAATCAAATCATTGATGATAAATGATGAAATTATATTTTTTTAATAAAAAATTTAGAAAGAGAAAGGACATCAAACAAACAAAGAAAAAATAACTCAAATGTTATGAACTAACTTGTTTAAAACGACAGGCTAGAACAAAATGATTTTAAAGCATTAAAAAATATTAATATATTAGTGACTATTCTTCTAGTAAAATATATTTAAACCACGAGTTGAATGAAAATTTCATCTGATACTAGGATGGAAAAAATTAATCTATATCAATTAATTTTAGTTATTATATAAAACTAATGAACTTAATCTTGAAAGAAAAAAAATAAAGATCTCAATTCTAGATTAACTTAAAACTTAAGGATCAAATCAATCAATAAATAAAAAACTACATTTGATTTAAAAAATAAAGTAAGTTCAAGTCAATCAATGCATATTCATAACACTAGTTTTGCACGTCATCAAATCTAGTAACTTTTTTATTTTAAATATTATTTTTATTTAATTACATAATAATTTTTTACATAAAATAATATCTTTTAAAGGTCAAAAAAAGAAGGATAGTGCTAGGTATATAGAGTTCAGATAACAAAAAAAGATCACCGACAACAGATAATTAAATTACAATCTTTTAGGTTTGAGTAGAATTTTAAAGAATAGATCATCGGTATTGATAACAAATTGCGTTTTTTTAATGTTTGAGTTGAATAAAAAAAATGCATCATTTATAAAAAAATAATGAAATTATATTTTTTTTAAAAATTGAATGATAAAAAAAATAAAAAACTAATAAAAAATTAAAAATTAAATATTATGGATTAACTCGTTAACTTATTACATGGATAAAAGATACAATTAGATTAGAGAATGTATTTTGTTTTTTTGAAAAACTAAATGTAAAATAGCCAAAAAAAAAAGGAGAGAGCTTAATCACGGTCTCGTATATCAAAGCAAAATAACCCAAACACGTGGGCCTTCTAGCCTAGCATGCATATCTGGACCTACTTAATTTTGTATTATTATTTTTTTTTTATTTATGTGGGGTGTCCGGGCCAGTTTACGCGCACCACGACTAATCCCCATGGCTCACTGAACATCCTGCAAGCCCAGTGAGCAGGTAAGGCACCGCGGGGATAACAGGCATGCATAGTGAGATTCGAACCCAGATACGGAAAAAAAAGACAAGTCTCTTTCATTACTAAATCAGAACCTCAATTACGTAGGATGAATGATGTCTTATCCACCTCACTTATTATTATTTTTCAAAAAGATAAAAGACTATGCATCGTTTGTTTTTTGCATGTTATTAGAATTTCAGCTTTTTTCATTTAAAAACTCATTGTTCAATCTATCCATGGTCGAAAACATTATACACACTTCAATAAACATATTTATTGCCACAAATAAATTCTAAAAAATAATTTAAAAAACCAAAATTAATAAAAAATTAAAATTATTTCCGCTCCCATATCTACTTCACTGGGCAAGGAAAAGGATAAAAACAAGTAAGTCAAACTTTTTTTATAAAATAAAATCTAATAATAAAAAATTAATTATTTTTATAAATAGAATCATCAACAACATCAAATTTTCTTTTTAATTTAAAAGAGTTCAGTCATGCACATAAAAAGTTTTAAGAATAAATTAAATGCTTAATTGATACACTCATAAATTTATTCTCTATCTTATTTTTATAATTTCTAAAATTACATCAAATAAATAAATATTTTTCATAAAAACGAATGGTTCAAAACTCAAACAAAAAATTTTTCTTCGATTTGCATAGTTGCAGCCGCTTCAGTCTTTAGACGGAAGCTTGACATAAAGATTTCGATTTCATGTTAGCTAAACTTGTTAGCCACAATTGACTCAATTTAAGAATTTAATTGGATGGGCCGGTGCATTGAAATGAAAATAAAATACGTACACTCTCCTCTTAAATAGAAATTTTAAGCCGGGAGCGAGGGACTGATTTAACTCTTATGCAAAAGGTTGGCGGAAGATTAAATTGGATGAGATGGTGGCGTCAAGATGCCACCACCTCAGCTATTTGGGCTTTGTCCTTCAAAGAGATGACGAAATCTTGACACAGAATGCAGCTCGAGGCATCGAAAGAGGCTCGCTAAATTTTTGAAGGATTTAAGAGCATAGAATTGGGTCTGCATCCAGGAGAATTGAGTTCATGTTCAAATTTCATAGATTTAGGTTCTTGGTCGGACTCAGGAGAGTTGAAACTGAACGCACTACTCAAGAGAGGTGGGTATAAACAATTAATCAAATAGAATTCAGTATTAATGATTGACCTGGGAAAATTGATTTTGAACACATGACCACGAGTGATGGGTACTTCCCAAAGACTTGAGTTCTCCTCTTGTTCCTAGAGACTTGTTCCTTGTCCAGAGTATTGGGTCTGGATGTATCACCTAAGAGAATTGGTTTATTACTCGGAAAAGTTGGGTCTGGATGCATGAGCCAATAAAAATAATAATATTTAGAATTCAAATAATAATATTTATCATATTAATAATATTATTAATCTTGTTTATCCAAAGTTTTTGCAATAATAATTTTTTAAAAATAATCATTAACAATAATAAAAAAAAACAATAATAATTATTATAATAAATATAATTATAATTTTTTTGTTTTTTTGTGGGTGTCATGTCAGGACCTAATAAAAGTGAATCCAAACATATAATCCAAGAGTGTTGAGTCCGAAAGCTGGATACTCATCCTGACCCATAATACTTGGCCCTCGCTCGGACCTGAGTAGCCGCAGACCTTGGGGGTGCTGATTTATTGACCACCGCGTCAATATGCAGACCCTTGACGGGAGGGTCTACAAACTTGCTAGCCTGGATCAGCAGCCTATCACGCGGGTCTTGCCCTTACTCCCATGGATGACATCTTTAGCGCTTGATGTCCGTGCCTGAGCATAACCTCTCCCCCTGTAGCCGTTGGAACTCTCTGTGGCAAACATGTTTGTCGAGCACCGGGTGCTTGTGCTTGCGGCTGCAGCCCAGCATGCCCCCGTTAAAATTTACAATTCACGGTAAAATAAGTCTCGGTAAACATGAGTTTTCCTATATTATTTAACTTTATGCATAATAAGTTTGATGAACGTGTGTTAACAAAATCAGCAGGTAATGCTCTGTACTTTCCTTTTGTTTTCTTTGAAATATACTTACAATATCTTTCAATATTTAATAACCAAATTATGATCGTAACATTATTTCTGGCATGTATTGAATTTAAAGTAACAATAGAAAAACATATATGTCTAATTTAAGCTCACCTAACAGTAAATTATCATAAAAAGCAAATAAAAGCCTAGTAACATTTAAAAATATATTTTATAATTCCAATAAAATAATTTTTTTTTACTCGTCATATTTCTCTTCTAAAAGATGTCAAAAAGGCTACAAAATCTTACGGGTGATATTTTGTAATTTTTATTTGGTATCTGGTTATATTTTATTTTATTTTAACTTTAAGATATATTTCTAGAGGTTTTTTTATTGTTTTGGTATGCTAATATAAAAAATAAAAAAATAAATTATTTTAATATAATTTTAAATAAAAAAATATTTCAAAAAAAAATCTTTACTATATTTCAGAACTTACTACGAGTTTGAAGATGTTCTTCAACCTCTCAATAACTAGCACAAAGAGATAAAAATTAAAATTCAAGAAGAGTGGGAAAAGAGAATTAGTGATTTACGTGATAGGAGCAAAAACAAATTCGCATTTGAAAGATAACAAGATTTTTTATAGGATAACAGAGTTTTTTTTTTCTTTATACCAACATTTGTTAAATTTTCAGTGTATTTTAATATTCAATTACACTTATGTAAGCTTTTCTCAAATAATATAACACTAAAAAAATATATAAATTATTATATTTAATTATACTCGAACACTAAAACTAACGCTAAATTGGGATAAATAATTGAGTAATACTAAAGCAATCAATGAAAATCAATTTTGTTTTTGTAATAAGACTTGTATGAATTGTTCAACCGGGTACATGATGATCAATTAAATCACTTTTTAATCAGTGGTTGCAATTTGTTATCTTAGATTTAATGAAGCATACTTACATTCTAAAAAACCACATAACTTTTGTGATTATAAATATTATTAAAGTTATAATGTAAATCAACAAATTGTTCTCTGTACCTTTATATTACTAGAATTTCTTTGATGATTGCATCATATTAATTTTACACGTGCAAATATTATTGTAATAATCTAAATCACTTGCTTTTAGGTAATTTTGAATAGCTTTTTTTTTTTGAAGCTACTAGCACCATTATCATAGCTATGTATTTTAAACCACGAGACTATTTTTTTTTTTTAAAGCTACTGGCACCATTATCATAGTTACTAGACACTTTATCACATAGGATAGACATCCGAAGAGACATTATAAAGATATACTGACTAAAAATAATTCATAAACTAAATTCTTAATTTAGTCCATGCAATTTAGTTTATATATTTTATTTCAAAAAGTTTTTGAGACGAGTTTTTTTATTTTTAATATATATATATATATATATATATATATATGAAGTTGCTATGAAAAAAGTTATTTTAAGTTTCTTTAGAAAAGGGAAATTGCATGCTTACCAAGTCAATAGGTGTGCATGGAAAATCTTACTGACCCATGAAAGTCAAGTATTGAATCCAATAATAATTCAGCAAAAATTGGAAAAAAAAAAAACAATCAGTAATTTGTTAGAAGCAGCACCACAAAACATCCAAAGAGATGATACAACTTACAGACAACGTGTGCACAACTCCCAAGTCCTAAAATTATATGGGTATTTATGTCCAAAAACAAAACCTTCACTCATTATCTATTTATGCTCTCTTCCACTCTTCAACTCATTTCCTATCTCTTTATATAACGAACAACAATCTTGCCAGACACAGCTCCACCACCCAAGCCCAAGACCAAGCAAGATTCTCTCCTCCTTTCTTTCCCTTTTCCCAAGAAACCAATCATAAATTCTATCAAGAGAGAAAAAGAGATGAAGAGAACCCAATTTACTCCGGAAAAATCCTGTCTACTCGCAGTGGCTTTATCCGGTCTGATCATCGGTGCGTTTCTCTTTTCAAACTTAATCCGGTCGGTTGATAACATCTCTTCCTTCGGCCTCTGCTCCTTAGCTTCGGCCAAAGCCCGCGCCGCAGCGGATTACGACGCTACGCCGACTCAACTCCAATCTATCCTTCACTATGCAACGTCAAAGATCGTCCCACAACAATCTTTGGCCGAAATCTCAGTCACTTTCGATGTCCTCAAAACGCGTTCCCCTTGCAACCTCCTTGTATTTGGTCTCGGTTTTGATTCTCTCATGTGGACATCATTAAATCCACACGGCACCACTTTATTTCTCGAAGAAGATCCCAAATGGGTTCAGACAATCGTCAAAAAAGCCCCAACGTTAAATGCGCACACGGTTCAGTACCGGACGCAACTGCAAGAAGCCGACAGCCTCCTAAAAACGTACCGGTCTGAACCGTTGTGTTCGCCAAGTAAAGCGTACTTGCGCGGCAACTACAGGTGCAAGCTAGCATTGACTGGATTGCCCGACGAGGTTTATGACAAGGAATGGGATTTGATAATGATTGATGCGCCAAGAGGGTACTTCCCGGAAGCACCAGGGAGGATGGCTGCGATATTTTCAGCGGTGGTGATGGCCAGGGGGAGGAAAGGATCAGGAGTGACGCATGTGTTTTTGCATGATGTGGATCGGAGTGTGGAGAAAATGTTTGCGGAGGAGTTTTTGTGCAGGAAGAATTTGGTTAAGGCTGTTGGGAGGCTATGGCATTTTGAGATACCAGCTGCTAATGTGAGCCAGAGTGGTGGCTGGTTTTGCTAAAATACGCTTTTTTTTTTCACCTCCTTGTAATTTATGGGATTTTTAAATGATGTACTTCTGATAAGATACATGAGACACTGAGATGTGACGTAATAAATTTTTATTTTGTTTTTGTTTGAAATCTGTGTCACATAAGAAAAAATATATTCTGAGGGGAAGGGAGGGGGGTGGGTCGTTGGGGGACTCGGGCAGATGGATGACGGTAAATGCATCTGTGAAAATTTTGAAAATTTAAGTGGAAGCCGAGTTATTTGACGACGGGGGGTGGGTTGATGGTGGACGAGGGCAGATGGATGATCATAAATGCATCTATTCTTCGATGGGATTGAAGGGTCAAAATTTTGAAAATTTAAGTGGAAGCCGAGTTATTTGACGACGATGGTCTTCTCATTTCTGCCTTTTTCTAGTAATGAGAATAATAATTGATTAGTTTGATAATATATTAACATAATATTTTTATTTTTTAAGATTTTTTTAATATTAGTCTATTAAATAATCTAACTATAAAAAATATTGATTTAAATTAAAAGAATAATCTTTTTTAAAAATTATTTTTGCACTGTAAAATAAATAAAAATAAACAGTGGCATGATAGTTATTGGTGAGTTTTTGGGTGTGATTACCGCATTTTGCCAAGATGGCAACCTGCAAAATGGAAGGTTAATTATTTTTTGCCTGCAATATTAAGGTAACATTAACCATCTTTTTGAAGACACCTGTGCAATCTGTGCTGCAGGCTCTGCGCAGTGATAAATAAACCCTCGATAAAGAGTGTGTTTTCGCGAAAATACTTTTTAAAATTTTATTTTGGTATAACATGATTGATTATTATTTTAATAAATTAAAGTTAAAAATAAAAAAAAATATTTTTTAAAAAATTACACCATATCATTAAAATAATTTTATTTTTAAAATATAAAAACAAACATTGCTCTTGAAAATTTAACCAAACTCATAAAACTCCAATCTTCTTGTGAGCACGGTTAGGAGGCAAGGGTCCAATGCGTTTTCGAACGGGTGAATATGTATTTGATATGTGAATTTTTCAATATTTCCTATTCGAATATTTAATTTTTTTAAGTATATAAATATTTAACTCTGTTATATATTAACGTGACAATTAAATTGACATCTAAATGACGTATTAACGTCTCACGACATCCTAACATGTGTGAAGGTATACGTTACCATTTAATTTTTTTTATATATGTTTATCACAATGTTTTTAAACTTAGTTCTGCAGATAAATTTTGAATTTGAATTTGAATTAAAAAATCAATAAAAATTAACCTTTTAAAATTTTATTTGAATTTGAATTTTATTTTTAAAATAATATCTTTTAATTTTTAAAAAATTAAAAAATATATTTTTTTTGATATACTTTTTACAAATAACAATTGCCTTGCTCGCTGGTTTGAGTTATCTTTTTTAAGGAATCTAAAGGTAATTTTTAAATTGATTGGATATAATTTAGTAGATTTTTTGTTCTGCACAGTGAAACTACATTGCTGCTCTTGCAAGCAAGAACAAAGACTTTTTGTTCGGGGGGCCATTTTATCTTTTCCATTTTATTTACACAGTGAATGGCACTAATACCCTTGAGAGTTCAAAAATATTGACCTGGACGAAACGGTTATTTTAGTTATTTTCATGCTTTATGTACAATAAAATGACAAAATAAAAAACTGCAAGTCAAGTTTGAGAGGGCGTTTCCACTTTCCATCACTGCAATATGGTTTTTTTTTAAAAAATATTCAGATGATATTAGAGGCTATTTAGTAATTTAAAGTATTAAAATATTAATAACATCTGATTTTTTTAAAAAAAATTAACCCCATTCACAACACATGTGCAGATAAATAATAATATATTATACTGTCTAAATTAGTTAACAAGGCCATGCCTCTGTCAAACGTGGACGTGGTGAACATATATTGCGTCATGGGAGGAGTTTGTACAGACTCCCATTCCTTCGTACAGACATCTACAATTTTTCCGACAGTGACCTTTGCCTAGCCAGTCCCATGTAGAGACGCAACCCCCTGCTTTTGCCTTTGGCACCATTTTCTCATATGTATAAAATACAACCCAAAACATATACATTCGTGTGTGTAATATGTATGTATGTACGTATTTCTGTATGTGTACGTGTGTAAAAGCATTCATCATCATATCATATCATTTTCTATATAATAAACACTATTTTTTCTTTTATATGTGGATAAAAATATAATAATGTTAATTTTTTTTTTAAATAATACCAACTAATTGGTATGATGGATCCTAATGGCGTGCTCCGCCAAAGATCAAACCATCACACCATTAGGTGGATGTGGCTAGGAGCCTATGATTTCCGGGTAGAACTCATTTAAGTTTTTTCGAGATAAATAGCAGTATTCTAGTTCTATTTAAAGATGGTAAAATAGCTATCCTTTATCAAAATCTTGGGATTGTATTTGATAAAAAAGAATTAAATCGTGCCCAATCACGCAAGTTATTCAAATGACTTGGCCTGAAAAAAAAAAAAGATTAGAAACTTGTAAAATTGACTTAGTTTCGTATTAAAAAACAAATCGAAGAATTGTATATAAAAAAGATTAAGCTATTATTCATGACGATTAAAACAGTTAGTGGCAGGCCACTCCTCTCTTAAGGCTCAGCAACCACTCTGTAACTGGAGATTAGAATTCCCTTCTCAGTAAGTAGCGATTAAAAAAACATTATGTTCTTAATGAGGTCAGCTTGAAGAAGCACAGGCCCACAAACCATCTTTGAGTGATCTTAAAGCAATATTTATAATCAATGCTGTAATATTTCTTATTATTCAATGCAAATAAAAACAGAGAAACCCGCCAAAAACCATCCGTTCTCTCTCAAAATCAAGGCAAATATGATGTGGTTGCGGTGTAATCTAATCAATTTTTCATTAGTTTAGTACACGCTGCTCTTCAAATTATATTTTATTTCAAATATATTAAAATACGAAAACAAACAAGGTTTGAGTTCATAAACAGGTGTGGGTGCGATGTAATCTATTTTTACATTCTTCCTGGCAATGATTTTTGCCTTTGCAAGCTTGGACTTTGTGCAATATCTTCGTCTGTGCCTTGCGCGCTCGTTTCTCCAGGTAATTAAGGTTGATTTAATATGGGATATCCTGTCCTGTTAAATCTATGGTTAAGATTATAAAATTAGAATAATTTAATAAAAAATTAAAAAAATTATAAAGATTTTTGTTTTACTAAAAAAATTATATTAAGTTTTTAAATTTATAACTTGAACCATTAAAACTAGAACAAAATATCTAAAAAAATCAATTAATCAAGTAATGAAAAATGATATTGAAAAAAATTATACAAAAAATTTAAAGAAATAAGAATCAAAATAAATTTTATATTTAATTAAAGGTTGGAATTAAAAAGAAAAATCAATTTAGCAAAAAGATCTAAAAAAAATTAAAGGAATAAGGATTAAAATTGACATAAAAATAAAAATAATTTTTTAATTGAATGATAAAATTGAAAAGAATAATAACTTTTATAAAAAGATTAAAAAAATAAAACTCAAAACAATAAGAACTAAATTGGAAAACACAATATCATCAAGGCTATGCTTGTTTATCGGAAAATAATTTTTAAAAAATTACTTTTTAAATTTTTCTGTATTTGTTTGTTATTAAAAAAATTGATTAATGAAAAACACTTTCTAGTTAGAGAAAAATTTGGTTTGGTTTTTAGAAAAATATTTTCCTGAAAAATTTGGATGGAAAATTTTCGGAAAACACTTTCTAGAATTTTTAAAAAATTTAGAAATGTCATATTATTTGCTAATTATATCAAACTTGATCCTCAAACTTTTGAATTATATATATATATATATATATATTATTTTGAATATTTATTTTTCAATTTTATATTTTAAAATTTAATTTTTATATTAACTTTGATCCTCATTTTTATAATTTTTTTGCTCTTTATTTATTTTTTTATTGAAATTTTTTATCTATCAAACTTAGTTTTTATTCTCTTGATTGTTTACCTATTTTATCTAAAATAATTTATGAAATGTTAATTATTATTATTTTAATTTTTTCATCTTTTATTTTTTAGATTTGATTTCTATTATTTTGATTACTATTTATTTTATTTGAGATAATATATTATTTTTTTTTCAATTTCATTCTCATTCAACATTTTAATTTGTAAGATTTATTCCTTATTATTTTAATAAACTTGAAAAAAAATACATTAATAAGTTATTTTTTAGCTTATTTTTTATGATATAATCAAATATTGAAAAATATTTTTCAACTTATTTTTCATTATACTACCAAATATCATAAAATAATTCACTTTTCTATAATTAATTTTTCTAGAATTTATTTTCTAAAAGAAAACTACTTTCCAATGAATAAACATAATCTAATTTTAATTAAAAGATGAAATTAAAAATTCATAAAAATCTTACAAAAAAGGATAAAGATAAAAGAAAATCAAAAATATAAGGAATAAATAAGAAAAAAATAATACATAAAAACTTAGAATAAAAGAATAAAATTGAAAATAAATAAATTTTTCATCAAAGATTTAAAAAAGAATTTAAATCAAAAGAATAAATAATGACGTTATACAGTGGGTTGACTATATATATATATATAGTTAGTGTGCAGTGTATATTTTACTGAGATCTGCTTAATAAATTTTAAGTTTTAATTAAAATATATATTTTTTATAAAAATTCGAGAAGGCTAGAGTTTTGCTGGATAATAGGTTCATAAAGTACATTTATGACAAACCATGTTTCCTCGAATAAAAAAACAAAAAAAAAAGTGTATATTCTAGTACCGCACAAGGTAGTAGAGTGCGGCGGGTGGCTGATCCAAACTCCATAGGGACCAGTAATGGGAGATGGAGGGTTTAATTCTGGGATGCTTTTAATACTGTTATCTCAGAAAAATAAATTTCAAGTCACCTTACCTCGTTTGCATTAGGTGAGGCTAACCGGTCAAAACCAAATGCCTCCTCTGTGTGAATTAGCCTTTTTGCAGTTGTGATGCGATGGGATTTTCCCCAGCCGAAGTGCTTTCTCGAATCCTCTGGCATCTCACCATCACAGCTCCCAGACCCTTTCTTGAATCCTCTGGCATTTCACCATCACAGCTCCCAAGCCCACCTGCAATTACCTTGCGCACCAGTAAATGGATGCCTTTTTCTTTATATATATATATATACACTTTGTCTTTCTACTCCTAATTATAGCAGATGGATCGCTTGCATATGCACCACCTAATATCCTTGAGTTTTTGAGTATTGTCGTTGTGAGATAAGAGTGGGGTATCAGAACCTCTTTCTTTACCTGTATTTGACTAAATTCTTATTATTAGGGGAATTCAATAATGTTTTGACTTTTGAACTTATAATACATGCTAATATCTTCTCTCTCTCTCTCTTTATTATAAACTTTAATCACGGGTTTCCTTGTCTAAGAATTCGAATTATTAAAGAAAATATGAAGTTCATGTTTGTATCATTCTCAAAAAAAGAAAAAGTCGTTTTCGTCAGGTCAAGAGGAACATACAAGTTTTTATGTCTTTTTAACATGTCTGCTCATATAAAAGTTTATTGGTTTGATGTCTGAAATAAAACGAGCCGTCCCTTTACTACACAGTGAAATTAATTAATTTGTGATGTCCAAATTAAATTTTTAACTCATTTGTTACAACTAAAGGGACTGTCAAAATATATATATATTTCAGTTAAATATCAAATTATTCCTAAACTTACTTAATACTAATAATAAAAATTCGTTACAAACGAGTCTAGAATTTCTCGTTGATGATAATGTTTGGTGTGCAGTTATGGGTACTTTGTAGAACGCGGGAGTGGTACCATAGATGAAAAGGTTGGTCGTCAGTGGTTGTGGTAATTATTATGGCATTGTGGGCAGAAAACCATTGGTGAACAAGTGCCGGTGGAGAATAATTATTGGCGAGAACTGTGAAGCCTGCTGTTCCACAAAGAAAGTTTTTGTGCATGCCTGGTAGTGCAACAATGACATCATAGGAATAAAAATATACGGAAGAGGGTGTCTTAAAGAAGAGACATGAGAGAGAGGAAAAGAGAAAATGAGGGAGGGAGAGGGAGAGAGAAGGTGTGAGAGAGAGGTGTGTGAAACACAAAATGTTTCGGAGGGAGAATATGTTTGGGAGAGAGAAAGAAGGTAGAGATGGAGGAGGGAGAGAGACGGAGAAGAAGAAAAAATAAAGGGGAAGGGGGGTGTCGTGGCATTGCCTGGCCCCAACGATCAGGGTTTTTTTTACCATTTGTATAAATTTTAGGATTATTAAAAATTAATCAAATTATATACAAACATGTTTATATACCGATATCAAGTAAAAAAATAAAAATCAAGAAACATTCATCAATCAATGAATGAGGTAGATCACTCCCAAATTGATCTTAAAATCAACGGCCCCTGGAAAACCGAGTCTGTCTTGAAAATATCAGTCGAAGTATCCATGAATCTCCCGGGGCATGCGCGCAGTGAAGTAATTAATGACGGAAGTAGCCAGCAAAACCTCCCAAGAAAGATCAACCCATATGTCAATGGCTGACGAAACCACTCAAGTTTGTCATAACCTTCACAATACCGTTGCAGAACTAAATGATTACATTTCTGAAACTGATCAAAATGTTATTGCATCCGCCTAGGTGCTCACGGAAAGAATCGAAGAACTAAAGAAAAAGCGAGAAGAATCCAAAACGCTATTCAACTAGTTAATGATCAGAATCCAAAACGCTATTCAACTAGTTAATGATCAATGTGAGGGATTTTTGTCAAGAAAGAAACCTTCTTGAAGTCCGCAGAAAGATTGATTATGTGAATCAATGGCTGAAAGAAAGGACCGTTGTTGTTGATGAAACCATGAAAGAAGAACATAATGCAACTGGATTGATTAATCTGCTGCTCCTGGAAAGGAGCAAGACCTGCTTGGTTTCTGGAATGGTAGTGAAGAAGACAGGATTCCTTATTTATGGAGGCTGATTTGTCTCTGATCTGCATCCAGCTATAGTTTCCATGTATGGTGGGTTACTATCCTGAAGTGCAGTAGCCGTTGGACTCTCTGAAGTAGCCATTGGAGTGTTTTTCCTACAATCTTGGATGTTGACGTGACAGGTGTTGATAGATTGATCAATGTTGCTGACGGGGACGGAGAGGATGTGATGTTGCTGCTGAGGTTATGTTTGGTGCTATGGAGCTGCACGGGGATGAAGAAGATGCGATGTTGCTGCTTTTGCTGCTGCTGTCTCCTGCTGTATTGCTGCAGTTGCTGCTGCTGTATAGTTGCCAATAATAACAAGGTACGTCAACCACTGGCAACAAGTTCTCTGTGCTTCTTGTGCAACTTGACACTTTTGATCGCACACCCAACAAGTTGCTGATAATTTCAAGAGGCCAAAGATGGAAAACAAGCTATTCTTCTTCATAGGTCAAAGATGCTGATAATTTTGACCTCATTCTTATGGATATGGATACAGGTTATAAATCCTGGAAAAGACCGATTAACCAATTAAAAGGATGTTCGAAAAACTTATAAAACCATCATATGATGGATGATACAGCTTAAGGCAATCTCTTAAAGAATAAACCACGATAATACAATACAGCTTCTTAAAAGGGCAGCAAATGTAGGTATGTGAGTGTCATTGTGAAAGCTGCAGAAACTTATCTGTATTCACTCAGATTAGAGAGCTTAACGAAGATGCTGTTTCTCATCATGATGGGATTGATTCCCATGATGATCATGCATAAACAAGTAGATACAAGACTTCAATACTATATTTGTAAATAAATGAGGAAGAATCAGTGTGTGAACCTCTGTAAATCCAAGACTAAGTAAAAAAAATAAAAAATCAGGCTTTGAAATCATGCCCTGGAAGCATGCTTCAAGCCATAAATAGAAATTGTTTGTGCTCCTTGTCTGCTTTTGTATTTTCATGCGTATTTTTCCTTCTCTCTAGATGTGTGTTGGGATTTTAAAGAGCATATTTCAGATCAAAATTAATTATAGCTATGTTATTTAAAAAAAAAAACCTTAAAAAAATAGTTCAAAGTAAAACTAAACCCAATTCAGGCTCCGAGCACACAGCCACAGCAAGTTTTAAAAGCATGACTATCTATACTTTGAATTTTTGGACCTGAAATAGGGAAATTATTCAGTGTTTTTGTTTTCCTGTGACCGCAGCCCACAGCCACGGGCCTGGAAAGAGACTCTTCAGCCAGTACTTCCTCTCTTATATAACAGCAAGTTAGCAAACCAATAATACCCGCATGTGAAAGAACCATTTCTCCTTAACAGAAATAACCGCTCTCCATTCGTCGCTCTCAAAAACAAGAAAATCAAGAAGCATCTATACATCAATGGATGACATTGATCATACTCTAATTGATCTTGAAATCACTGACCTACTTGAACAACTGAGTCTTTGTCTTGAAAAGATCGGTCGAAGGATCGATGAATCTCCCGAGGCACGCAGTGAAGTGATCCGGGTAATGAGGGAAGCAGCCAGCATAACCTACCAACAAGGTTCAACCCATATGTCAATGGCCGAGGAAAACGCTCGAGTTTATCATAAGCTCGAGAGGACCGTTGCAGAATTGGATGGTTACATTTCTGAAAATGATCGAAAGATGATTGCATCTGCCAATGTGTTCGTAGAAGGAATCGAAAAACTGAAGAAAAACCGAGAAGCATCCACAATTCTATTCAATGAGTTAATGATTAATATGAGGGACATTGGTCAAGAAAGAAACCTTCTTGAAGCACGCAAAAAGATTGCTGATGTAAATCGATGGCTGAAAGAAAGGGCCGTTGTTATTAATGAAACCGTGAAAGAGGAACATAGTGCAACTGGATTTGATCAAACTACTGCTCCTGGAAGGGAGCAAGATGTGCTTGGTTTGGGGAATGGTAGTGAAGAAGACACAGAGAGGTTGGTGTTGTACTCTTATCATGCTTTTGCTTAGTTTGGACTGTAGAAGGTAGAACTTGCATCTTATTTGACTCTGTTCTCTTTTGATCCAAGAAACCTGCATTAAATCCCAATATTGCTACTATAGTTTTAGTCTTGGATCATATCGTAGGCTCTCTTCAGATATGGCTTATTTTAAAGTTCCAAGATTGTGTAAAATTAATTCTAAGAATTGATATCCATTTTCATGTTCACAGAAGCCGAAAAGGGAACAAACCGGGGCATGAAGAAGTCAAGAGCAGCCCGCAGGGTTCAAGCTCAACCGCTAGCGACAAGTTCTCTGTGCTTCTTGTAGAATATGACACTTGTGATCGCCTATTCAACAAGACGCAGATAATCGAGTTTGGAAGGGAATATAATATTGGGATGGAAGTTAAAGTGGCCAAAAGTGGAGAGAAAGCTATTCATCTTCACAGTCAAGGGGCTTCTTTTGACCTCATTCTCATGGATATGGATATGCCTGCTCGTGTAACGAGTGGATATGAGGTATAGTTTTTTGATCTTCAACTTAAGGGAATATATTTTCGTAGCTTAAGGCAATCTCTTAAAGAACAAACCACAACAATACGATACAGCTTATGAAAAGGGCAGAAACTTATCTGCATTCATTCAGATTAGAGAGCTTAACGAAGAAGACGCTGTTGCTCTTCATGCTTCTTTAGGTTATATTCAAAGATGTATATACATCGACCTGCTTGCTAATATTGTAACTCTTTAAGAATTATTTCATGGAAGTTAGTTTTTTCTCATTTCTACGCTATGAACATGCATGTTCGTTTTAGTTATTCACATCTACTTCTTCAATCATGGTTTCCTGATAGGCAACAACACAGCTGCGAAGCTTATCTGGCGTGGAGAGTAACATAGTTGGTCTCACCTATACGACAGAGTCTGAGAAAATAAAAGAGTTCATTCGAGCTGGCCACCTAAATGGCTGTATTGGAAAGCCGCTGACTGATGAAAAAATTGACTCTCTCATTCCTATTCCAAAAGGCAGTAACTGACCCACAGCAGGAAGACAAAGGACTACTCGATCCGCAAGCTTTATGATTTGAGTTTTGGGTGTAAAAGTCCATGCTACTTTCTTGTAGATGTAGGAGGATAAATGAATTGTTGAACCAAAAAAAACAGTCAGGGGAGAAGAAAGACAATAGTAGCTAGTAGCTACAGATCGGTAAGCTTCTACTACAGATTTGGCTAATCAGAAATCTAGCAGAGTTCGGCTACCTGACTCGAATCAATCACACTTGTAGACACTTAAAGACAGTGGAGCGATTAACATGCTAATTCATGCCCACCAGCACATGTCAATTATTTTTTAAAATACTTTTTATTTATTAAAATACTAAAATGACACAAACCTAACTCATTAATTACAAAAGACCAGCTACATAATGGCAAAAATACCCTCTGGCAGAAGTGTTAAAATTTTTATCTTCAAGGACAACTCGGTCTTTTTGCCATGCTTTTCAAATTAAAAATACGGAAAGGCCCCATGGCTAGTAAATTTTTTTTTTCCAAGAGCGAATAAGGTATTTTACTAAGCACCTTTTATATGAAAAATACAAAATCAACCATCAATTGGAGCTTAAAAAATTATTTCAATGATGTAAATTTATTGTTCCATCTGAACATAAAATATTCATCATGTCTCTAATCAATTTTAAAATACAAAAATGATTTTATTTCAAAAATAATTCTACCCTCAATCATTAATCAATGGCAAGAAGGCCAAATGTTATTTTTATCTATGGTGTGTGTTATGTTTAGATGAACAATATTTTCACCTTCTTTTTCAGTTTTTTTTTTTTGTAATTATGGTAAGGAGTTTTTTTCAAATAACATGGTTTAGCAAAAATATGGTAAATGCAATTTTATTATTTTTTAATATTTTAAATTTAATAAATAAATATTAATCTTAATATCAAGTTATGATAGACAATATTTATTTAAATTTAAAAAAGATGTTAATTATGGTTAGGTGTTGGATGATGGATATCTCTTATATAAGAAAAACTTGATATACATTTTTAGGTATTTATCTTGAATAGAATCAAAAATATAAATTTTATCGTATCTGAGGTGTTAACCTAGTGGTGAAAGTGACTTGTTTTTTTTTTTTTTATACTCGGATTTAAACCTCATTGTGCATATCTGTCACCTTCGCAGTGCCTTACATGTTTATTGGACTTGCAGGATGTTCAATGAGCTATGAGATTAGTCGTAGTGCATGTAAACTGGTCTAGACATCTACATAAATAAAAAAATATATGAATTTTATCTCTTAATTGATTTTATTTATTTTAAAACTATGATAAGAAGTTTTTTATTTAACAAAAAGTTTAATTAGTAATTGGGTCTGGTTATGAAGTTCTTTAACACATTTTTATTTTTGATTTGTTTTATGTAATAGCCATATTTGTAAATCATTAATTCAATTAAAATATATTTTATTATTATTAAGTTGTTCTTGTTAATTAAGAGAGGGTGTGGCTTGTAGGAGAAAACTTAAAAACTGCAAACCTTTATCATGAACCATCACCATTTTTTTTAAACTCAAATAAATACTATCTTCATTATAATTTGAGATTAAAATTAAAATTTATTCATTTTTTAAATTTAAAATTTTAAATAAATTTTTTAAAAAATTACATATTTTTTTTAAAAAGTCATTTATGACTCGTGAAACTATGCTATTTTCTTAATTAAGCTTTGAACTGTGTTATTTTTCTCGTTTTTTTTTTTGTTTTTGTTTTTAATGTGTTAGCTTTAAAAAAAAAAAAAACACTCCAGTGAAAAGTTTAAGAGTCACAGATGAATTTAAGCAGAATAAATTTGGGTTTAACCTATATGCTTGGCTCGAGAATCGATACAGGCATAGGGCCCTGGCCCCAAGTGTCAGGTTTAAGGTATATCGCTTACTTGGACATAAGACCTTCATTAACAGAACGATCTACCAAACATTTAAGAAGGCTCCCTTTTAACCTCAAAACAAACTGGCCATAAGATTTAAAATTTGAAAATGTATCTCGCAAGGCCCCTCCACGTGATTGATTGCTGGGCCGAAGCGGTCCAGCTAGTACCCGATGCATCAGGTGGCAGTTACAGTAACTTGCTATGTAATTCACAACAGTTTTCCTTGCCTGCATTCATGAATGACGAGCATTCTCTCCTGTCAACTGTCTGACTGCTAGAACTTTGGCATTGTTTTGTTTTGTTCTTTCGGAGAATTTCCCAAGTTCTTAGTCAGAGAGCACAGATTTTAACCCAGCAAGTGGAGAAATCAAAAGGTGAGGCTACAGACAAGGGCGTGGAGATACATGGAGAACTGTTGTTTTGTCAGCTTATCTCAGCTTGTTTCTTCCTGCCTTCTTGGACTGGCTACTACTTACTAGAATGAAGATACATGGAGAAATATTGACGGAGCAAATGCATGCTTTAATTTCTTTTGAGAATGAGAAAATACAGGAGTGAGGATCATATACCACAAAAATGCCCCCTTATTTACATCATATTAATTGTTGACAACCTGAGGAACCTAGTCCAAGGATGCAGAAGTATCAAATGATAATTTTCTAACCAAGAGGCAGGTGATTTTTGATGGCTGGGCATGTGTATTATCAAGTGTACATAACACGAAGTCGGGCCGGTGGAGTGCAAGGGCCAATCTGTCCTCACCGGAAACCAAGCCCGTGGCGTCAAGGAGGACATGCCATGAATTTCTGTGGGCCTCGGATATCCAATGCATAGAATACCTGGTCTCATTGACAATAGCAGGATATGAGAAAAGGCCCTTTGGGATGTGCTTGCATTTCCTCCTAAAGTACTGGCTCAGTTGTGATCCTTTTATCCTTAGGTCCAACCAAGTTTCCGGCATTGGAATGACCTTTGATTCTTTACTAGTAGCAAATTCACGTATCATGTCATTTTCTTCCTCGATTATTGTCATGTAGTAATTACCTCTGAAGAAAGGGTAGCTCTCTCCAATTATCACCATAGCATCCCTATAGTTGGGCATGAAAATTACCAAGTAATCAGCTTCACTGAGGCCACAATGTTTCAGGGCTCTATTTTGCACTTGAATTTCTGGGATTGAGATGAAGTTGCCTTGGAAAGAAGTTTTCTTGTTAAGAATATCTACTAGTCTTGAAGCCTCCAATTGTGTTTTGTCAAGATCAGATAGGCTGCGAGTGAATTTAGGAGTGGACTCTCTAGCGCCAAAACTCTGGAGTAGACCGCGCTTGCTGTCTGGTGTGCTTTTAGACGATTCCTCATCGATGCAGAGATTGGTAAGATTAAATGTGCTATCTCCATCTGCCACAATACCATTGCAATATTGAGGATACTTTGCAAGAACATACTGCCTCACATATTGCATTTCACTGTGTGTTATTGGTCCGGACCATCTCAGGTCAAGGCCACGGATCGTTGATATGGCTTCGGCTACCAAATGAGCTGGAATTATGGTGTGTGCCTTCTGTTTATGTTAAAAATTACATCAGATCATACACATTTAGCTAGAAACTAATATCAATCATGCTATTTATTTAAGAGAAAAATATAAACAAAAGATCCCTAGGACTTGCCTTTACAACCATGCTGGTTGGTCTGCTATTCTGTGTTGGTGAATTGGAAACAGAAGCTGAGGGTGAATCTTCAAGTTTTCTTTCCAGCACATCCTAAACAGTCACAAATAATCAGAAACCTCACAACAGGATTGCAAGCAAACATTTAAATGGGCTGAGAGGAAAAATATAGATCTCGAACATGAACAGGAAAACATAGCAGTCAGTACCTTGGAATCTACATTTAGCACCAGCTGTTCTACATTAGTCAACATGATTCCTACTGCCTTCCTACAAACTAAGATGGCTGAAGAAAATTAGTGGGCTCTAAATTCAGCAAAGAAGAAAGGAGAAAGAACAAAGTTACAAATCTAGATGTGAAGACCAGACACTACCATATAAACATATTTTGCAGCAGAAATGGGTCAAATTGGTCGAATAAAGAAATTAGAAAGCATTAAGACAAAGGGAGAAAGGTCCACAAGTTACGACAGCGGTTTCACACAAGATGGAGCTATGAAACAGTGATTCGGTAGTTGCAGTAACGAAGAATCCACCGAATAATTGAGGGGCTGAGACTTGTTTAATTTCCCCCACTTTTGCCTATCCTACTAGCGGCAGAAAAAGATGAGGAACAATGTGACACCATCTACGTACATATCATTATCAAATTGCTGATGCTAAATTGCTAATCACCACCATTAATATTAAATTACAAAGGGATGGAGACCCGTTGATCATTTAAAGACGTTAAATATAAATAATCAAGTGTGTTTGTCTTATGGATACGCAATAGAAGTAGAAAAGAGTGGGAATCCTTTTGGAGTGAGAGCGACTGGTCATAGAGTCAATCTAAGACTAATTTGAAAAATGGAATACTGGATGGGAGATGCTTCTTTGATTACATCCTGTAGGTACCACAACGTTGCATCTTTCATTAAAATATTGATTAGTTCAAATTGTACAAAGGGCTAATTGGACTAGGAAATTCTTATCATGGAACCATTACAATTTTGAAATTGGATTACAGCAGCGCAAGCCCTTAACCGTCTCTTCCCTACTTGCACATGTACGTATGTGCAGATGTAATTGTCTCCATTGTTGCATCTATCATTTTTCAAACTAGTATCTAAATGAGAGTGGTTGGGCTATTCTAAACCAATACACATGATTATGAGTAGATAGATTGCATTTTAATTTTTGAACAGCATGGGAGAGAATACATGAAATGGGATGAGATCATATACAAGTCTAGAGGAACTTTATTTAATTAGGTTTAGCCTCTTTATCTGAAATGCTAGACTACCTAAAATTGCAAACAACCAGCCGCATGGCAGCACTTAGGTGACTGTAACTGCTCCGTAAGACCAGTCAATGCTAAGTTAATGGAAGCTACAGACAACCAGCAATGCTGGCTCCCCAAGGTTATGTATTTGGAGTTTTATTAAAACAGCATCTCCAGGAGTGTTTTGCAAGGACTCGTCTCTAGTCAACATCAAATTATGAGCCCTTAAATACAAAATCACATCTCTTACTAGTATATGATAGCAAACTATTATTGAATCTGATGTCATACTGCATACCTTGACTTGACCACTGTAGTGGAAGTAGTCCCACGTAAAGCCTGATAAATGGTAGAAACTGTTGTTAGCTTGACCGTAGGAACACTTCTTACTAACAGAGTTGTTCCACTACCACTGGAGATTAAGAGACCATACAAACCAACAAGGTCTAAACTGTATAAGCATTTGATATCAGACTGGGACCCATCCACGGAAGTTACAAGCAGGTGCAAAATGGAATATGCCAGTCCTACATTTAGAAGTGGGAATGATCAATATTGCTGCTTTTGTAATGGCAGATCTTTTGGAATGTGAGACAAAAGCATAGATAAAATTAACTGGTATTAGGAGGCAGAATTAACATAAGGCCACGTTCTCTACACTTCAAAAAACTTAAGAAACATACGACCCCAATTTCAACATGCTCAAAACAGTATGTCCTTCCTTTTAAGTAATTTGAAACCACTAAAAGTAAATGAAGAAAGAAATTCATAACATGCTCAATTAATTATTATCCATAGCCAATCTATCTATCGTAGATCAAGCATGAAATTACAAAAGGAGTTTGCTACCTATTTTATGACTATCAAATCATTATATTGTACATCTCAGAGAAATAATGAGGAGATCATATTGAATCATGATTTCTTAACTAATAACAGCTGCACTTTCGAGAGAACATAACTGGGAGATGAAGAGTGGAAATCTACAGAGAGTCAAACGTTCAGCCTCACATATCAGCATTCTACAAAAAATAAAAGGAGTTTCATACTACAAAAAGTACTTCATGCGGTCATCTCTTCTCATGGCGTTGTATACAGCTTGAACCTGGCAGAAAAGAAGTTTCAGGTCAACAAATAATTACCAGGTGTTATCGACATCGTGTGCAAAATAATCAACATATCATTTAATAAGTGTAAATAAATTTAGATTTACCAGCCTTTTTCCCCTTTCCTTTTGCTTTCCAGTAAAAGCAACAGATGATATTTCTTCAATATCTTTTATGTTCTTGAGAGAAAGAAAGACCTGCTCGCTAGATACAACTTGAACAGGACCAATGTTGACTGACACATATTTGCCCCTCGAAGATAATTTCTGCCTCACTTGACCCTGGGAAAATAAGTAGGTTAATGCAATTAGATACTTGTTCATAGTACAAGCCCTAGCTAGATGATTTCAATTTGTCATGCAGATTCAGCAGCAAAGAAAAGATTGCCCAAAAATATTCATCATAACCGCAGTTATATTTATTTCTAAAAGACAACAAGTCTTTCAAGAACAGGAAAGCATTTTGAAACAATCAGCATCAGTTTGATGGGTCAAGTCTCTTAATTTCTTCACACCACAATCAGTGAGAGGTAAGACACCATTTGGGAGTGCAGTTGGACTGCACTTTTCTAAATTTTTAATTTTTTTTGAAAAAGCCTCAAATTAATATTTTTTAAGTTTTTTTTTTATAATGTTGATGTGCTGATGTAAAAAATGATAGAAACAATTATGAAAAAAAATATTATTTTGATACATTTTTCAAGTGAAAAGTACTTTGAAAAACAACCTTAACTACACTCTCAAATAGGCTCTAAAATAATTTCACCATGTAACAATAAATTTACAGCAATTTCATTCTTTTTTCCTGGACAAAACCGGTTAGACAAATGTGACCTTGAATATAAAATCTTGCCATGGAAGAGACCAAGAACAAAAGCATGACAAAACGATTGACAGGTCCATAATAGTAATCTTATTGAGAGATTAAGCTCTTTCCAACCAAGGTTCCTAGTGTTCTCTAAAAGTTTAAAGGTGAAGTCAACCATCAGGGTTGCAAGATCGAAGAAAACAAAAATTGTTTTATAGCCATATTTCAAGGCATAACAATGATGACAGATAAAACATGTGGCATCTATTTCACATAGCAATGTCAGAAAAAGTTACAAACTCTTATATTTGCCAGAAGCTTCCAACACCAGCCCTTACAAAATTGTTGACCGCTATTCTCTAGCCCCAAATGTGCACAACAACCAGCGCCAATTTGTGTCCAATGGACTGTTTCTCAATCAGGCCTTCCTCATTACCACTTGTTACAATTAACCAACATGTTAATATGGTCTGCATATTCTAGTCCCCATCATCCTAGGCTTTTATCAATGTGCTTCAAATCCTAGACCCACTCATGCTATTTGACAAGAAATGGCCTGATAATGCACCGCCTGTGGAAAAACACAGCTGATGCCAAAAATCTCTTCCATAATCTCAAACCATTTGATGGGCCAATTCACTACTCACATGCTATCATGAAGGTTGCCATTACAGCAGGATTAGCAGTCATTCCCTCAAAACTGGACTTGGAAAAATAAAGGCAATGACATCATTTATTTACCCATTCTGAAACCTAAAACCATGTTTTCCCTAATCTATTATATCAATTATTGAAAAACTAAACAAGATAACTTAAGTTGGTATAGATCAAGCAGTTTCAGCTTTCTGGTTTCTGCAGAAATTTCCTGTAGAAAAGCACAATTAAGTTAACCAATCACTTTCTTTAAATACCTTCCCCTTCTGTCGTACATCAACAAACAATATAAATTAGCAATGCAGTCTACAAAAATTTATACTATCTCTAATTTCTGGACAAAGATGTCATGGCCAGAGATTCTCCACCTAAAATTTTCTTCATCAATCACTAGACCTTGAACTAATTATGCTAGTTGCAGAAGTCAACCATTAATTTCAATCACACAGGAGACGTTCACAAAATACAGAATGCTGGACCATCAACTCTGGCATGCACAAGATGCAGCTCAAAAAAGTTCTACTCATTATTGGCAGATAATAAGCACCTCTGTTCAGTAGCTGTTTTCTATGAGCATCCATTACATTTCAAATGTTTACAAAATTCTGATGCACGTTACATATTGGATGAGATCATTCAAAATATCTTATGGAAGAAAACTTATTGTGAGGAAGGCTAAATGAAGAGCCTAGAAAACCTTAAACAGTAACACTTTAAAAAAGGTTGCAGTAAAAACCCCTGTAGGTGATTCTAAAAACAAAGGCATTCAACATCAACATGAAAGGAGTAACACGTCTCCTCACAGTTGAATTCTTTTAATGCACCGCTATCTTAAACATCTTTTCTATTACTGAATTGCAGCAGCGCTTAGAAAGGACATATACCTCAGGGATTGGTTGTTGAATTACAGATTCAACAGCAATAACCATAGCTTGCACAAAATCATCACCTCCTGTACCAATTGCAGTAAATCCTCTAACTGTTGGATACGAGTTTACCTGACAAGTAAGTGATACTACTTCTTAGATGCAAGATTTATAAGGGTTTGTTGAACACATAACGATAGTGATTGCAAGATTACAACTTCATAGATTATGCGTAAAATAATAACCCGCATTTAGAATATGAATACAATAAGGAATCTATTGCGTCACTAAAAAAAATCAATAAGCTAAATAATAATGAAAGGAGAGTGGAAATGGAGAGAGGCAAAGGAATTGTACCTTCTTATCCAAAGCAAGCCATTCATCAGTGGAATCATCTACTACCGTACCACCAATAACAACATTTGTGGTTTGTCCGACCCTCGCTTGTATCTTTGACACCCCTGCATTCAACATCATCGGCTAAAGCATCTATCATCAATGTATGACGACTGACTACGCTTCTAACAAATCATAACAAAGGAACAAATGGAAGATAGAGAGATACATAAAGAACCAACCCACGATAAACTTCAATTCAAAAACATAACCAACTCAATTAGATTCGAAGTCATTCATTAATTGTCAGACTAATTCCAATTACCACTTGCATTGGTTAACTGAATTAAACTAAGCAAATGGTAAAGAAAAAGTTAGCACAAACCAGAAATAGCTTTAAGCACAGCTTCTTGATCCTGGTCACCTTCATTGTTATAAGAGCAGAAACACTTAACAAGAGCTGGTTTTGTTCTTCCAAAGCGATGAGATTCTGGAGCCCTAATGCTTGCTGTTTTACTGCTTGAAAATCCAACGGTTCTTGCTGGTGAGAAAGAATAGATGATGGCTCGGGTTGGATGGAGAGGTGATATCATCATCAGCCATGCTTCTGTTCTCAGAGCGGAACGCAGCACAATCCTGCACACCATTTTTTTTCCTTCTTTTATTAAGATTACGGAGAACTATTTTGTGATAGGGAGTATTTATATACCTGTGTTGGGCTGGGTTGGGTTTTAAGGCTTTTTAATTGTCCATTCAATGAATCAGATTTCGCTCTCTCTCCACGTGGCTGCTCTGGATGGAGCAAGGGCTGCCCGCGTTTCTACCCTGAACCAGAGGTCAAGATTAATATTTTGTAAGTATGTTCTAAACACTGTATTATTAAAATTTATATTTTTAATGTTTTAATATTAATTTTTTTTTAAAAATAAAAATATTAATGTTATATATTGTTAAATAAAAAATATTTTAAAAATAATTATTATCGTATATTTAAAAATACAATCAAACCATTTTTAAAAAAAATTAAATTCTTTAATTTCTTTTAAAAGAACTTTAAAAAATATACATGCTATTGAAACAAAAGGACTGTAGACAGCTACTCAAAACCTCTGCGCCCAATTCAAAAACCCTAAAAATCATTGAATAATAATCACTCCTCGTCGAAATGTACGGCTCCTATAAAGCCGTTACCGACGACACAGATCGAACGGAATTCCGAAAAACAGAGAAGAAGTACAAACTTTACTACGATCAAAATTCTAAAAGGTTTGTCCCTATCTTTCCTTTTCTCAAGTAAAAGTGCCGTCGTTTGTGATTTTATCGGTTTAATCAATTAAACATTCTGATTTTTCAACAGGAAAAAGCAACCAAAACAAGTCGACTTATCAGAGGTTTTAGATTTCGAGTCATTTTTGGATTCTTATCATAAAAACGGGGAACTTCCTCCTGAAATTGTGGTTGTTGATTGCCGTTTTGATCGGCCCGTCTTCGGATTGGAAAGTCAGCCTGGTATCATTTTTGTGTTTTAATTACTTTATGCTCTTTTGTTTAAAGAAAACCTAAATGGCGTGATTATCACTTGATGGAAGTAGTTACCTGTTTTATTTTTTATTTAGTTTTCTGTATAATTCAAATAAAGATTTATTGATTTTAGAGAAGTTTTTATGGAGAAAGATGAATTTTGCAGGTTTTTATTTCATTCCGGGGGCATTGAGTATTGATGAACAATGCCGATGGATAAGGGAGAGCTTAATGAGTTTCCCTCAGCCTCCTAATAGAACGAATCACAATGCAATCTATGGGCCTATAAGTGACCTGTTTATTGCTGCAAAAGAGAGGAAAGTGTTGGTTGAGGATGAAAATATGCCGGCTAGTTCAGACTCTGTGTCAAATGGTTGTGTTGGCAATGTAGATGCTCGTAGATGGAGTTTTTGTGAGGAAGATAGTATTCTGTTAAGAGGGAAGCCTTGTAAGCCCATTTCAGCTTCCGTCTTATTGCGGAAGTTGCGGTGGAGTACCCTTGGACTGCAATTTGATTGGTCTAAGGTGATTGCAGCTTCAGTGTTTTTCACTTTTGCAATTCCTGTCTACTAGTTTTGTGTTCTTCCATATTGACCTTTCAATTTCATGATACAGTAGGGAAGTACACGCTCAAATTTAAGTTTCACTTAGTAGTTGTTAGAGCTTGTCCCTTGGGGCCATGCTGATTGACAGCAAGTATAGATCCTTTAACAATTATAAAGCATAGACTTTTCTTTCTTATGTAGCCTTCTTTCAGTTATGTAAGGTTGGCATTGTCACCCTTGGGTTTAGTTATTGTATACCACACCCTATCTATCTGCATTATGAATGCCATGGGATTTGATCACAGGATATACAATCTGGTATGATACAATCTTTCAATGTACTAACATTGTTACACCTTGGTTTTCTAAATAATGTATAGACACAAGTATGATTGTCAGCAGTAACGATTTAATTTGTTTTTAGTCTGAATTTTAAGAGGTTGTGCTTGAAGCTAGCAGTTCAGTTTAACTAGTTTGTCTTGAAACAATTGTCTACTCTTTTTGTGCAAAAAAAAGTTTTATCAACTTGCTGCTGTTTCAGAACACAGTGCGTGTAAGGATATACACCTTCAACCACTTAAATCTTGCTCTGCTCAAATCTGTATCAAGCCATTTTATGTGACTTGAGAATCAAGATGCCAGCTAGTCCTTCTCTTAGTTTATTTGTCTTCATCAACATTTTGGGCGTGTTGATTATTATACATGCAAACTCTCAACCCAACACATCTTTTAGAAGTTTCTCTTCTTTATGAATTGGAATGAATTTATGTCTTTTTGTTTGTGGTGTAGCGTAACTACAATGTATCTCTTCCACATAACAAGATCCCTGATGAACTCTGTCAGTTTGCTAAAAAGTTGGCTGCTCCTGCGATGCCTGTGGGAGAAGAATTCCACCCAGAAGCTGCAATAGTAAACTATTTTGCATCAGGTAATTATTAATGGAAAGCTTGTTTATATCTTCCTTTCGTCTATTTCTTGTTTAATATTTATTGGCTTATGAGACCTAGTGCAATTGTAAGGTCGTGTGTTTGTTAGCATGTTGAAACTGCAAGACAGCCTCCCTGCAGAAATAGGTGGAAAGTTGTGACACCTGACCTTCCCTAGACCCTAGCCATATGAAGAACCTCATGCATCAGAACACCCTTTTTCTTGGAAGTGTAATTAATGCACGCAATATTAGGTTGTTAACATCAGTTCAATTTCTTGGAAGTGTAATTAATGTGCACGATATATTTTATGTCACTGGTCAGGAGATACACTAGGGGGCCACTTGGATGACATGGAAGCTGACTGGAGTAAACCTATTGTAAGCATGAGGTATTCTTTTTTCTATCATATCTCCATGGTTTTCAATCCAAAGAAGAGGTTTTGATTGCTGACTTTAACCTTCTTTTCCCCTCAGTTTGGGTTGCAAGGCTATTTTCCTTTTAGGAGGAAAATCTAGAGAAGATCCACCTTTAGCGATGTTTCTCCGAAGTGGTGATGTGGTTCTCATGGCTGGAGAAGCACGAGAATGTTTTCATGGTAATTGAACTATAAGCCTCTGGAATAATTTGAAATAAAGATCTGGATTAGCTAAAGAAAAAGGTATTCATCTTCGTGTTTTACCTTGAAAGTTTTAACGTAACTGATGATGGGGAAAATTAATTGCATAGGAAACATTATTTTTTTATTTTCATTACATAGCTGAAAGTGTAGCTCAATCAATAGAACTTCAATATAAGAAATTCATTTTTCTTGTGAAGTGATAGGTAGCTATTCACATATCAGTAGCTATTCATAACAGATGTAGAATTTTGTTACTATACTGTTTGCAGCCAAAATTGGCACAATCTAACTTCCAAATTCCTGTGCTTAGCCTTATCCTTCAGTGACTTGTGAATTCCTGCAAATTTGTATTTTTGCTTCTTAGTACTTTTCTTTCACTTCTGATTTCTGATTATTGTAGGTGTGCCTCGGATCTTCACTGACAAAGAAAATGCTGAAATCACAACCCTTGAATTGCATTTCTGTGATGAGAATGATATCTTAGAATACATCAGAACCTCGAGAATCAACATTAACATCAGACAAGTGTTTTGAGAGCAATAAATTTTCTCCCATAGATGTGAAACCTAATTTAAAGATTCAATTGGGAATGCTTTCATAGGAGAGATTAAAGGTGACAAGAGGACAGCATGATAGAAGACGTTGAAGATTTTTGTAGAATCATTTCTTTTGGTTCTTTTGATGACAGGGGTGGGTCTTGAACAGCTCACACTCTCTCATTTAAAGAGGTTTATGTGGAATCATAATAACGATTTTTAAGGAATCAGTTGATTGTCCAGATGGGATAAGATAGTATGTTATTGAGAGAAGATACAAAAGAATAAGCTCTGACTATACAATTAAAATGCTATTGAGTTGAGAGGAATGTAGCAGTCAATTTATACCATTAGCAGATTGCTTCAAGAACACGACGATTGTGCCGCATCTTTGTAGTTACAAGTTTTTTTTTTTTTTCTTGCTAAATTGCCCTGAACTTTGGGTCAAGTCAAATTTAATCCCTGAGCTTTTCTACCAAAATGTAAGGTTGCAGGGCTGGTCCATCCTGTCAGCATGGGGAGCCCAATGGTTCAGCACCGCAGATTTGACAATGGCCCCGAAACTCCTCATGGGGTGGCACTCAGGTCCTTGATTGTATGGTGGTGCTGGATAAGTTTGATCGTTTCTTTTTCTGTTTTACCAACTGCTAACCACTACTCTCTTGCACCCTAGTACTGTTAGGACGGGCTGCTAGATCTATCCTATTACTATAGTTCTCAGACCCGGTATAAGGTTAATCTGATTTAAGGAATTGAATTTCGAGTTACATGGATTGATTTGATTAATCTAAATCAATCTGAAAAAAAGTAAAAATAATAATTGAAGTCTTAATATTTTATATAAAAAAATTATGTAAATATAAATTATATATATTATAAATTATTAATTTTTATTACACATATACCACTTATTTAAAAAATAAAATAAAGGTCATGGTGGAAATATAACTGAATACAGGTCATTTTTGTCCTCACAAAATTTTAACTTATTCTGTTATATATGGTTCGATATATATATATATATAAAGGCCTTAGGAATTGCTTTTTCTTAGATTTTAATGATGTATTACATTATATGTATGTATTGACCCATTCTATTCTATCATATTTATTTTCTAGAAGAAAATGGGTTTTCAGAAATAATGATAATTGCTAATTTGCAAGTACCTCTCAGCAGAAGTTTATTGATGTATTAAATTGTTTTTTGCATTTTATTTAATTTTTTGCTTTTTAAATTTTACTATTCATCAATTATTTTTTAAAATTTTATGTTTTAATATTATATTTGTTTTGTGAATTATACTTTGTAATTTTCTTTTATTTAGGTTATGTTTATATTAGTCTTTTAATTTAATTCTCTTTTTAATAAAACAAATCAATTATGAATAATGATGTATTTTAAAAAAAATCAATTTCAACGATATTTTTTTTATATCCTTAAGTATTAAGCTATTTTAGAAATTAAATTTTATATTTTTTATATTAGGTTATTTATTGATGTCATGAATTTAGTTTTTTCTTTTCTTACATTATACTTGTAGGAAGTGGGGTTTTGTTTTTTTTTTACTTTAAATTGATTTATCTTTATCTTATGCCCAGGTCATAATTTTATCAAGTTGACTTAGTTTTTTTTTTATTTTTTTAATTAATTTTTTTTATTTCATCTTTCAATATTATAATGGTTCATAAATGAACTATGTTATTTTTTATATAAAAATATAGGATTATCTCATTTTATAATCTATGTTGCATGATTAGTTGACTATGTTTATTTTTTAGTTGATTTTTTTAATTCTATCATCTAACAACTTGAACCTTTTTTTTATTATTATTATTTAATATTATATTATCTAAGAATTGAGTTTTATTGATTTTTTTCAACTTCTTTTTATACAGAATTACCTTGGTGTTATTGACTTAAGTTTTTTTTTCAACTTTTAACATTAGTTATGTTTGAAATGAGACTTTATAATTTTTTATTTTATTTTTTATGAAGTTATTATGGTCCAATAATTAAGATCACATGTTTAACAAGTTAGTTTATATTGACTTGAGTTATTTTATTATTATTTTTAACTGTTTTTTTATCCTTTAACATTGAGTTAATTAAAAGTTAAGATTCATAATTTTTGTATTTATTTTATGCAGGGTTATCCTACTTTCATAGCTTAGGTTACATTCTTGACAAATTAAATCAGTTAGACTTAAGTAGTTTTTTTATTTGTTTTTCTAACATCGAGTTGATTATAAATTTATTTTCATGATTTATTTTAATTTTTTATATAGAATTATCACGGTTCTATAATTTAAATTGTAAAATTAAAAAATTAATTAAAATTGATTTAATATATCAAGATTTTAGTATTTAAAAAATAAATATCAAAATTTAATATCATTCTATATGTATTATGTTTTGAGCTCATTGTAACTTTTTTATATTAAAAAATACATAAAAAATACTTCTTAATGTTTTTCCATTTTTTTTTTTAAACCTAACAGCACGAAACAGTTACATGTAAAAGCTTACATACCAAATCGTACGAGGATGCTCATTCCCAAGTACGAAATCAGCTAACGTACTGCTCATCGCGGATCAAATATAGTGTTTTTGCCTGGAAGGTTCATGCATAATAAAGCAAGTGGTACATTGGACTGGACTCGTTCCAAGTCAACAGGAAAAGCGTTCAGTCAGAAGGAAAACATTCAGCAAAGAGGTATAAAAGCTATTGACTCGCATGCCGCTCTATTCTAACCTTTGAAATGGAGTCAACAATTTGCTAATAAACTATAGACTTCTGTATACACAAGTGTTTTAATGCAGGGGGCCGATCTTTGCCTTCAATTAACCGATAATAAGTTTGGAAGTGCATTCAGTGCAAAGAACTTTTACCAGCCTTCCAGTCTCTGTCTAGATGGCTGGTTTGTTTTTGACTGGACCAAAAAAGTTAACCCAACCACTGTTCAAGATATATAGCTGGTGTGAGAGTAAGCAGGATTTTTTTCCCTTTTTTATGATGGAAAAAACCCTATCCACTCCATATGGTGTTTGAGGATTTCAGCAATCTAGATACAAGAAATAGAAAATCCTGAGTTTTAATTTCTTTTGTCTGTTTGGGTGAAGGACAGGACAGTTCTATGATAGGACCAGCAAAATATGGAACAAGGATATTTGGATAAAAGGAGTGGCACGAGCATAGTTGTTAATCCAACATTAGAGTCCCCTTTTTTTTCATATTTAAAAATGGAAGGTGTTAATCTTTTTATCATCCTGCCATCAAGTTATTTTTCCTTAGGACCTTCCTTATAGTATCTTCACTATAATAGAGTTTAATTATCAAGTTCAAACCATGGACCAAGAAAGGCGTGAAAAAAAAAATTATATAGTAATTGTGAGGCGTAAAGCTTGGGTTATAAATTTATTTGGGTTAATTCAAGTTAATTAAAAATAGTTTTTTTAAAATAAATTCTAAACAATATCATATATATATATATATATATAAATGATTTTTGATAGGGTTGATGATATAACTCCATATTATTATTATTATTTTTACACCCAACTGGCTAAAGGCAAGTCGGCTACGTGACAAATTGAGGGTAATGGTGTGAATTCACACTCGCCACCGCCCTCACCCCTCCCCCCTCCCCCCTCCCCCCTCCCCCCTCCCCGACAAAGGAAGAACTGGACCGTCCGGAGAAGTCAGCCGACTGGCACAAGCAAAAAATGTAAACGTGAGCTCACACAAAGATAAAAAAATAAAAATAAAACCCCAACTTAAACAACGATATCTACCGACGCCCCCCCAAAAAAACTAAAATAAACATCTTCATTACCCTCCAAAATAAATAACTCAAAGCCACGACCAAACACTCACGCGTCTACGTGTACATTTCTACTACCACTCTATTTCCTTGTCTTAAAATCACAATAAAACACACCATAATTTACCCCCAAGAAGACACATATCACAGGAAATCAGCCTCACTTTCTCTCCTCTCTTGCTTATACAGTCTCACACGGCTCATCTCTCTCTCTCTCTGCCTTATCGTTTTTGTTCTCAGAAGAATAATGGGACCGATCGTTCTGAGCCAGTTGGCCACGGGTCTTAGTGTGCTAGCCGGGGCTGTTCTGGTCAAATCGGTTATGGACCAGAAGCCCATGGCCGGCCCGTTGTGCCCATCTTGCAACGGGACGGGTCGGGTCGCTTGTCTATGTTCCCGTTGGTCCGATGGAGATTCTGGTTGCCGGGCTTGTTCCGGTTCGGGTCGCATGGCGTGTAGTAGCTGCGGAGGGACTGGTACCGGCCGGCCGATTCCGGTTCAAATCTCTATGCGGTCACCGAACCGTCCTCCTTCTTGACCTGCTCGAGTATTTATTTCGGGTCTGTTATTGTAGCTAGTATTGGTTAATTGTCTCTCTTCTTATATTTTTATGTAAACTTCTTTTCCTTTTTGAATCTTTTCCAGTTTGGAAAATTTTTAATTTGTAATATAATATAAGTTGAAGGGACACTTGAATGGAGGAAGGGAGATCAGATGAAACTTGGAAGGTGAGTAGTTTGTAACTTGTGATGACAATATTTAATCTATTGAGTACTCAGATTCTTATAAAAAAATGATAATGGATAGGTTTATACCCGTTGAATTCTTCTTTGCTTACGATGTTAATTTTCAATCAGTAATGATTCTATAGCCAGTTTCTGTTGTTAATAATTTTAAAAATATAAAGAAATTATTCTAAATATAATTTATTTTATGTTTCTGTTTCGTTCTTCCATCAAAACCTTGAATGCTGAATATAGTTTGAGAGATTTTTTTGCATGTGTTCTCTTTAAACGAGTTTAAGAAAATCATACTTGTGTGTGGATTTTGATTTAATTCCAGATGGCTGGGAACTTAATATATTTCAAGCGGATAGGCATGTCCTCATTTATCATATTCACTTACTGATTATGTATGTCTTGGAGTGCATTTTGCTTTCTTTCAGATCGGAAGGTATTTGCTTACCATGGGCTACGGCGGTAAGATTCGAAAAACAGCTTGCCAAATTATTATAAAGTTAATACAACACCATTTTTGGAGCTTTATTAGATAGTTTAATCGTTTTTTTATGAACTGGATGGTCTGTTTCGGCTAATTTGGAGCTGTTTAATGAAAACTAATTTTCAATTTCCTTAAAACTCTTATAAGTTAGAGTATTTTATTGTTATTACGAAAAAAAAGCCTCGAACACGAGATCTCTTAGGAGAAAAGGGTGCGATTGTTTAGCCATCCAGCCTGTACTTCGTCGTTTCTTCGACTAGATATCAACCATTTCATTTCAGATTCAGGGTGAGTTTGTTTCGCCTTAGGTTTTGCATTTATAGAATAAAAAATACAGTAAAGTATACTAAATTTTATTTTATGCTTTGTTGTTCATTAAAAAATTAAGTTTAAAATACAGTTTTTATATATTTTTTAATTAAATCTCATAAAATTATATTTATTTTTGCATTTCCAAAACATTTTTTTAAATTTAAAGTTTTTATTTTTTCTTTACTATAAATTATTTTTTATATTTTCAGATTATTTTGATGTATTAATATTAAAATAATTTTTTTAAAAAAAATAAAAATATTTTGATGCATTTCTAAACAACCAAATATTTTATACATATTTTTTACTACATATAAATCTTAACCATAATTTTATCAAAAATATATGTAAACCTACCTAATTACACATTACCATATTCTTTTTAAGCTACAATCGTTTATATTCTTCTCAAGTTTGAGCCTGTCAAGTCGCTGATTTTCCTGATGTGAATCAACTAAGATTCCATTTCTTTATCCAAAAGCCGGCTGTAGATGTGTTCACTGTTAAAATGCAAAATAAAAAAAAAATAAAAACCTTTCACATCCCAGTTAAACAAAGAGCTTCTTTATTAAAGTACAATTTTTAAAATTTTGTAGTGTGATGGGCATATCATCTTGATTATATGCATAAATCACCTTCTTTGGAATAAATTCTCTAGTATAATTAAATTTAAATATTATATTTCATTTAAATTCAATTGATAAATAAATTGAATTCATGTATTTAGAAGATATAAAATTTAATTTATTTTGGTTTATATATTATTTTTATTAACTCATCTTATTTCTTTAGAGATATTTAAAACAAAACTAGATGGATACTTCGAAAAAACAGTTGTTATATTAAATTTCTATTGTAAATAAGAGGATTCCAAACATGGAATTTTATTAAAATCCTTAAATTGAATTTAACTTAAAGGTTTGAAAGGTGCTGTTAATACTGGATCCAAATGGATGCATGCACGCGAGAATCACTTTCCGCTTGAAAGTAGCCAATAAAGGAAAACCATTAATTACCTAAACACTCAAAAAACCATCCAAATGGATGCTTTAATGTTCATATAAATAATAAATTACATTAATATATATATTTTTTAATTTTTTAATGTAATTACATATTATAACTCAGTTGATCAAGGGACTTGATAAATTCATGATTTTGATTATAAAAAATTCACAGTAAAGGATATTTTTAAATCAAGAAGATTAAATCTTCTCTGCTAACAATTAAAACGCATTTCTCACAATTTAGTATGTTAAAAAATTAAAAAAATTTATATTAGATGTTGGTCTAAAAGTTTGAACCTAAATATCGTTGATCACTTGGAGTTAATTTTTTTTTTTTTTGTTAATAGTGAAAAACCAAATTATATGTATTATCTTTTTTCTATTTCCCAAGGAAATTTATTCATGAAAGCAGAGGTTAACAAGTGGCATATTCTTCTTATTAAAAAATTACATATTATGAGAGCAATTATTGTTCTGCAAAGTTTTTATTTTTATTACCACTATTATTACATACATATTTTTAAAAAATTTATTCATGAAAGCAAAGGGTAATGCATATTCCTCATATTCAAAAATTACATATAATGAGAGCAATTATTATTTTGTAAAGTTATTTATTTTTATTATTACTACTATATATATATATATATGAAAAAAATGTTACATTGATCATGAAAATTAAATTTATCATAAAATTTAGATAATATTTATAAAAAATTTCCTTAAGATCTTAATATTAGTTATTATTCGGACTCAGAGAAGTATTGTTAAATTTATCAAGATATTTCTCACCATGCAATAAAAAATAGAAGAAGCTGAATCTACTTATTTCAATTACAAAAGATATTTACATGGTTAGATAATAATTGTTACATGTGATCCAATTAGATAGACTAACTTTAAACTTAGATGATTTGAGATTTTGATTGAACATGTTTTATTTAAAATTTAGGTTTATAATTGGCTTGGAAAAATAAATCGATTTATTAAGTTAATTTAGAATTTAAGTTACTAGAGATTCATTTTTTTTCAAATATATTTTATTTTCTAATTAAAAATCTTATATATATATATATATTTGTCAGTTAATTATTAATTCATTTCAAAATTTATTATATAAATATTAAAAAATATATTTTATTTTTAGCTTTTTAGTACATATATTTTATATTTACAAAAAAAATTATGTTTTTTTAATATAAAAAATTAATTTTTTTTAAAACTTCATTATTTATCATATACACACGTGAATTGCATGTACGGATATTCTAATGAAGTTTGATGTGCCTTAAGAGCTTGTGTCCTTTGTGGAGCCCGAACTGGATGCTTGTCAAGTGGTGCGCTTTGTCGGAAGTCGAGAAGTTCCGAGGGTATAACATGCCTGTAGGTATGAGATACCAGTGGTGATAACTGAATTGCATGCTCCAGCATTTACCAAGCAAATGCCTGTAGGTATGTGTTTTAATCCAACCTAAGATTGCCATTTCAAATTTATTGGTGGTTCAATTAGTGTTTATATATTCTTTCATTTTCCTGACGTGAATCATCCAAGATTCCTTTTCTTGAAGTGATTTAGTCTCTTTATCCAGAAGCTGGCAGGAGGGTGTTCTCCCTATTAGAACACAAAAAATAGTAATTAAAAAAAACTACTGTTTCCCAGTTAAAACAAAGCTTCTTGGAGAACAATTTTTGAAGTTTTGTACCGTGATGGGCGTACCTTCTTTGATAAAATGCTGGTGTGCAGAAGCTGGCATCCAAAACGGATGCTATAAGAATTACTTTCCCGTTGAAAACAGCCGAAAAGATAAAGAAAAACCATTAATAATAACCAAAGAAAATTTAAAGTGGAAGAGTTTGATTCCCCCTTCCCGTGCATCGATAGTCACAAATCATTATGATATTATTGAGAATTAAAGCTCCATATGCTTGAATCTCTATAACTTCCGCCTATGAAATTGTCAAAGACAGTATACTATGATACTCGATCGACAAGAAGAAAATTCATCACTTAAAATAAGTTTTAGATAGTTGATTGACGAACGAGAAGATAATAGCTAAAATGACGGTTATCTGGGTTCGGCTTTCCTTTTGCCGCTTGCCTTCGAGATGCTCGTAGGCCTGCTTTCTTTCCTTGTTCCTTGGGTCTTAAGCCCAACGTTTGGGTCTCTAGGCTAGGACCCAGTCTTATTGATGGTCCTTTGGACCAAATCCCAGCCCTATCAATGTGTTTGATACTTCTGCCGAAAATCTTCTGTTGCGAAGTACTCAACATTTGAATAAAGTGTACTCAAGATGAGAATTGGGAAATTTATAGGATCAGTATGTTTTTTTTCTTCTTAAATTTATGAACTGATATACTGTTTGTTAGGAGTGAAGAACAGTAGTTAATACCCATTTTGGCAGGAGAATAATGTGCACACCACAACAAATATGAAGGATTAATTTAATCATCTCCTACATGAAATGTGAACAAATTTATCTCCAAACGAATCCTAAAAACTAGATGTACGACTGTAGAAGTCAAGAGATTGCTAGCGATGAGCCAAAAACTCATTGGTTTTTTGCAGGAGGGGTTGCGTGAGGCAGGCTACTTTGCCTCCTATACTGATGGAGACACGTTGCCCTTTTGCTAAACAAGATGTAAAATTTAAGAAATTAAACAAGAAAAAAGGAAAAGGAAATCAAGAAGAACATGAAAACGTGTAGCCTAGAGTGCAAGTTATATTCATGAAAGATGAATATGATAATCTGCCAATAGCTTTGTCATAGATTCAGGAATTCTCCAAGTCATAGAGAAATGAACTTTAGCTGCGATTTCACAGTCTACGCTCTTATAATAACAAAAAATTTGGTCTTCATTTAACAAAGATCTATGCTAAGTGATTAACTACCAATTGATTCCTCCCAAAATGTGCAAGAATCTCTCTCCTTTATTTTTATGGGTCACCGGTCAGGTCTATGGGTCCCGTCTCAACTGGCAATCCCATCTAAATTGTTAGGTGTCTGTCGAAATTTATCTGATTTACAACCGAAGGGTTTGTCCTTATGTGATTCACTCGAAAGAAAGGAGATCAGACTCGGATTTGAATGTAGACATGGCTTTTTCAAAATGGTTTTTAGAAACAAATGATTTAAATCTACCTCAAGTACATAGCCCTCCATTTAATTTCTCAGTTTAATGTTGTGTTCTGCTTTGACGGCCAAGTGTCGCCTTACTTTTCTGCAGTATTGGCATCTGTTCTGTATTCAATAATTGATTTGAGCTATTGTTAATTTGCATATTCTTAAAATGGATCATCTACGCTAATTGTTCTACTTTACTCGTATTAATTGGTTCGGTGGCGTATGGAGTAAAATGCCGTGCCACCGCTCGCTGTTTCAAAAATTGATGTATGGGCAGTGAGATAGTTGGAGATGAATTCTGAAGTTTCATGTGGTTCGTGACGGTTGCTTTTCTGGGCAACTTTTGTTACTAGCTCAAATATATCGGTGACATCAAAGTTCAAGGGGTGGTTTTTGTACATTGCAACAGCACTCTATGAGAAATCGTAGTTATCAGACATTACAAGTTCTAATAATGATACAAAGGTTCTATCGACAAATATTTCTTTAAGCTCCTTCCTTAGGGAAGCATGCTCGCCGGCGTTTCTCACTTGGGGGTAAAAGCCTGAAACACACCATTTAAAATAGTTAGCTTAATTTAAAACAACTTGTTCTCGCTGCATTATTTACAAATTACCGTTATTGTTTGAAGTTTTAGGGGTGCACTCACAGCAAAAACGGTGGCATGACCAGGATCTGCTAGGTGAGCAAAGAGGTTGTCAATAGGACCGGTGCCAGTGTAAATGTGTTGGAACCAAGCACCCATCACAGCCAACATAGCCAATCTTCCATTCTTGATCTCCTTTGTCCTCAATTCCTTGATCTTCTCGGGAGAACCACTGCCCCATCCAAGTGGGTCAAACCATAGCCCACCTGGGTAACCAACATCTGTACCAGTGAGTTTGTTGTTAGGGAAGATAGGATCAGTGTTAACGCACCCTGGCTTGAGAATATCAGCCCATCTTCTTCCCTCGGCCCAGCCTATAAAGATTAACTCAACAATGAAGAGTGTGGTGGTGTCAGTGAAGTATTCAACTTCTCCAGCACTGTACCATGATGGGGTGTTTAGGATGCCAATCTTTGTTAGGAATTCTGGTATGAAAATACCAGCAGCACCTAACATTGCCCATCTACAGTGAACAAGTTCTGCTTGCACATTCCATCTTAGAGTTTCAGGATCAGATCCTGTTTCAGACAAATCACAACTTGCATAAGTACTTCATGATTGGCTATATTGTGTAAGTGACTAACACCTAACAGTTTAGCTCTCACTCACCAAGACCTAGAGGATCAAAGCCAAAGTCTCCAGGGAGGCTGCAGTTGAGACATTCAAGCAAAACTTTAGAACGCTTAGCACAGTAATTGAGTCTTTACATCAATGACAAGAAAGAGGCTTTGGTGCTGAAGAACAAGTCAGCAACTGACCTGCCATCAAGCCATGGAGGAGGGGTGCTGCCTGGGAACCAGAGGGGTCTATCAGGGTCAGCTGCAACACAAACTGTAACTGATCGAGCTGCGGTTGGTGACGTGTACGTCTTCAGTCTCAGTTTCTCCCCCCTAAGAAAAGAAGCCTTTGTTGACCCGACAAGGGATCCAGTCTTCTGGGAACTGCAATGTTTTATTTACATGAGTCACTTCACTTTAAAAAAAAAAAATACTCATGTTATTTTTCTAAGTCTTTGATGTTTCATTATAAGCCTTGATTATACAAGTAACCAACATGTAATTAAGAATTAATCTAGAATGAAGCAGCACGATCAACTTAACTAATATTGAATCACGTCTAATACATGTTAAAAAGTTCATGTATATGCCACACAGCTAACAGTTGTTAATAGCATCATAAGAGGTAGTCGTGATGGGACTTGAGAGAACTTGCCTGGAAGAAGAGATGGAAACGGCTGCAATGGCAGAAGAAGCGCAAACAGCAGCCATTTTTTTATTTTTTTTTTGCCAAAAGACTCTTCCAATTAGTTTGTGCAGTGTTCGAATGGCTTATGGAGGTGGGTTGCAAATCTGTTAATGCATGCCGAGGCTTATCTTAAAGGATAGGAGAAATAATGTCTAAATGGCTACTTGATTGCCAGGTGGCACGCAGAATCTGATATGAAGCGCCACTACCTCCACGTCTTTTGCTTGCTTTGATGAATCATAAATTGGTGGCTAACATTCTATATATCTGAAAAATCAGTTGCAATTCGGGCCCATGGTGCCCTCTGTAATTTGTCAATACTTGATAATAGATTTTACAGGTGAAAGAAAGGGTGGGGATGCTACTCATTTGAAAGAATCTCGTGGAATCGGACAGGCAAATAATTTAGAATGAGCTATAGCTCTACAGGGAAGGGTTACAATGCGTGTATTCTTCCCCCTTTGCTAAAAGAATGGCCCATGTACGAGTTCATAGAAGCTCTCATGATAGGCCCTAGTAGCAACAATGGTCCGACAAGGAACATTGATTTAGAGGCCTAAGGCCTCAGCCTACCGTAAATAATCCCATTTGTGATCCCCAAATCTGTCTCTGGGCCTTGAGATTGCTTGAACTCAATAATTTCATCATGGATTGAAGGAGATCACAAGGTGAAGAGGCTGTTTTGAAAAGTTAGAAGTGCCCCCAGAATCGAGAATAAACAACCATCAAGAGCTCCAAAGTTCGAGAAGAATTATTGCCACAGGAATTGGATGGAACTTGTTTGGAAAAAGCCCTTGTGGTAATTGCTCTATTAATTCTTAGCGATCCACTTAGTTCTTAAATGGTTATAAACCAGGAGAGGAATTGCCCCCTCGAGAGCCCAGACTTTCTCACATTAGCCTGGATCGTTCTGGGCCCAAGCAGTTGGAAAAGCTTATCTTGTTCTTATCAGAAAAGAAAATAAAGGAGCAGAGAGAGGCACGCAAAAAATCAAAGTACGAATCTCCTTGATCTTAACCTCACAAAACTACATTTGTTGGTTGGTGGAGAAAGTCACATGATGCCACACAACTTGGTTCCTAGAAAATCATAGCTCATTTGGTATCATAACAATGAAGAAAATAAAAGTCAGGTCCCCCAACCACACTCGAAGACGCAGTCTTATCCTTTTCTTCCAACTTGTCCTCCCAAGTCTAAAGTAGAAAAATCAAACAATCTGTACTTGTAGCCGTAGAAAAATCAACCAATTTGAAGAAAAACTATAAAGTGAAAATTTCATGAGTAAATCCAGATTACTGCGTAAATCAGATCAATATTTAAATAAAAAATTACAAAAAAAATTAACCTGCAAAAGCAAGCCATATCTGTTAACCTTTACCCAATCTTAATTAGGGATTGAGTGATTTTGAATGAATTTACCTGCAAGGGTTCATGTAACTTTTATACGGGTGATAATTAGGTTTTCCTCTGATGTTAAAGATGAGGAATATTGGCATAATTACGGAGCTAATCATCGGTGAATTGCTCTGAAAAATAAAGCACCGACCGGGGGATCCGTTTGGTAGCCTTGTCATGCTTTCATTCAACTTTAAACCCAGGTTTTAACATGCTTGACCACCACCACCCACCACCCACCACAAAGTGAAATCTGGGTCTTTTAAGGAAGCAAATGGTGGTGGTTAAGAGTATAGATACGCTATCTAATTACAAATAAATGCTTGAGGTCGACAGACATTATCAAAGCTTATTTGATAGGTGTTTAGCAAAATCAGTTGGAAACACACCTTGGATTCCTTACTGTACTTTTCCATGCAGGCATGTGCTCGCTATTAGTACTGTAATTATTTCTTACAAGAATTATAGCAAGAAAACAATCTGCTAATTATGTCTCTTGAGAATTATTATAGCATTTTTTTTTTCAAAAATATAACACAGAAAATCTCTCCATCCCTTTCTGGTTTTTTTCTTTTTCTTTTTCTTGCAGGACACATGAAAGGAGGCTCCATTAGCTTTCTATGATCATTTCATCTTTCAGGTCCCTTTCATTGTACCTTAGTAGCGGAGTCAACAAGCGAAGATACAGCAGTCCTCGGCATGATTGACTTGTGAGGGAGAGAGAGAACACTGATCCCTGTAGTGAGTTATGTTCTGAAAGGTACTAAATAATGGAACATTTGGTTGTTATAATGACTATAACAACTTTGCCAAACCTCTAAAAAGTACGATTATTGTGTCGGAGTTTTTCCTTCTGTTTTGGCCCCAAAGAAATTATGATGAAATTTATCAGTTTATGCTCACTAGCGAGCTCATCATCACATCTTCACATGCTGGAGTTTCTTAGTGCTCACCAGATTAGAACTTCAAGGAGTAATTGTGGGTTCAATCAACTTCTATTACTGACCAAGTCTACCAATCTCTTTGCTGATTTGAAGAAATGCTAAAATGGGATTGCTGAAATACTAATCTTCTGTTTTTTTTTTTTTGGGGGGGGGGGGGGGGAAGAGCACTGATTGCCCTGACGAGAGAACATTTGCCATCACCTAATTGCTTGAATGCTTAGCCCAGCTTTTGTAGGGCAGGCTATAATTTTGATAAGTTATTATAGCATCAGCATCACATTTATACACGGTATTGGTTGCTCCAATTTTGCTTTTGGACCTGGATTTTCCTAGCTAATAGAGAGTTTGCTCGCAAGATTAGCAGATAAAGTGAACGGGGTTTCAAAATGGCAACCTACTTGAATCTTCTTTTGTGATCAATGATGCGAACTTTTAATGATAGCCATGGAACAAATCAAGCATCCTGAAAAGCCTATTGCCATGATCACCAAACGATCATCAATGAGGAAATAAGCATGTCAAAAGCTAAGCACATAATCACTGATAAGGAAAACAACATCAACAGGGGTCCATGCCCTTGGTGTCTCATGATCTTTCTACTACCGTTGGATAGCCATTCCGAGGGACTTTGAATTTAAATTTCGTTTAAACACTAATGAAACTAACATTTTTTCTCTCCTTAGGGCCTCATATTTCTTGCATTCAATAAATACATGAACTTGTTCTCACCTAAGTGAAAATGTATGCATACCCAGATATATGATCCGTCATGATGATGAGAATGGTGTCAAGGTCCTTAATGATGAACAAGAATGTGTTTGCCATTATAGTTATGTGATCACTGTCATCAAAAGAAATGTTATTTCCGGCCAGGAGAAAGAAAGACGACACGACCATATTATTACTCACAATCAAAATCTTAATAATGTTGCACGGTATGGACATTACAGAGACTTGCAAAAAAGCAAACCAAACAATATCTTTTCTTGTAGTTTAAGCAGCCAGCCGCTCCAGATCTAGTTGAAACTCTTTTAAGTCCTATAAATTTCATATGGTTGACATTGATTATCTGGATAAACCCTATCTGAAAGATGTGGCGTAGACTTGAAATATAAAATATAATCATTTTTCCGTTTGTAATCGTTTAATTACTCATTTATTTATTTATTATTTTTTATTTTTGTAAATCAATGTCCATAAGTAACTTAGCCCTCTTGCATTTTTCCTGAAATCATCACTTCTAAAGCCAGCTTCAGTAGCGTTCTCTTGTGCTCAATTATTATCATCCATTCTTGATACTTACTTCATCCAACCCTTTAAATTTTATTCAAGTTGTCCCGTAAACGCCCTCGATTGCAATCCTTGGCAGGCTGTAACGCGAACATAGTAATTAGAGTGACTTGCACAGTGACGGATTATCATCGATAATTATTTTACAATCCCCCAGAAGAGTAGCATTTTAACAAGAAGTTGGAAGTCAAATCCTTTATCCACAACATATAATTAACGAAAGCTAAAACACGAGAGATTTCTGCAGAAGCATGTAACTGGAATAGTCTTTTCAAGGTTTTGCTTTCCCACCGAAAAAATAATAATATAAAACTAGCTGTTAGAGGTATTAAAAGATTTTCATAAGGCTTAATAGTTATTACTAAATTGATTAGGAAGAAATAAAAATTTTCACATTTCAATAGCACAGCAAAAACATTAAAATATTTTTGAAAACCAAAAAAATATATATATATATTTTTGTACTTTCACAATTATTTTTTTAAAATTATCAACTTAAATAATAAACAATTTGATATTTGATAGGAAAAAAATAACACACACACCAAATCAACCACAAATATTTCACAATGGTTTTTTTATCATTATTAACAAGTCAACCAAAAGGATAATTTAACATTTAAAATAATATTTAAAAAATCAAGGAAAATACCGATATATCCTCTTTCTATTGAGGGAACGCATATTGGTCATGGTTGAGTAGTTTGTGCCTAGTGGAGCATTTTTTTCTCTTCTTCTTAAAATGCCAGCTTGGTCCTCTTTAACAGTATTTAAACTTTATTATTTATTTTTTAATTTTTTTGGCCCTTTTATAAAAAAATTATTTATTTTCAATCTCATCCTTCAACCTCAATTTATCTTATATTATCATTTTCAATTTAATCTTTATTTTTTTAATTTTTAATTTTTTTATTAGCTCTTTGCAAAAAGTTTTATTTGTTTTCATTTTTTTCTTTCAATGAAGATTTATAGTATACTATTTCTACCAATTTGATCTTTATTCTTTTCAAGTTTTTTTTGTTAAAATTATTTTTCTTCTCAATTTTGACCTTCAAACAAAAATTTATTTTTATTTTTATGTTAATTTTGATTCTCGTTCTTTTAATTATTTTTTTTATCTTTTTGCTAAATTAATTTTTCTTTGCAATTTCACACTTCATATTTTGTATTTCAATTTTGATCTTTTTTATTTTAATTGTTATTTTTTAATCCTTTTGTGCAATAGTATTTTTTAAATATTTTTTAATTTTATCTTTTAATATTTGATTGATTGAGAATTGAACTTAATAGTTTTTCAGATAAATTGTTTTTAAACTTATCTGGTTACAAGTTTAAAAATTTAATGTAAGTTGGTATTTTTTTAAATTGTCTTTGTAATTTTTTTATTTTTCTATCAGAATATTTGATTTCATGATTTAGACCACAGGGTTTGGGTTCTAAACAAGTTTACTCGACCCTAATTACTAGAGTTACAAGTTTTTCATGTTAATTTAGATTAAATAACATTTTTTTACCCCATTTTATTCTTATGTATTTAATAAGCTGAGAGCTGAGCTACATCATTTGTCCCCTCTTGAGAAATATTTTTTTTTAAGTTATTGTTTTCACTTAAAAAAAAATATCTCCTATTTTTATTTATTTTTTATTATTTAATTAAAATAAAATCAATTTATATAAACAATTAGGAATATGTTTGTATCGTGATTTTTTTATCTATTTTAAAAAGATATTTATGCTATCTAAATATTATTTTTTATACAAAAATCTAGCCTCATTGTGTAATGGGAGTCCACATCTAATGACTAGAAAAAATAACAAAGACAAATTGAAATTAAAGGTAATTAATGATTTGGTTGCTAAAATATAATGAGTGCTTTTGTTTTTGCATTTAAAACATATTTTTGAAAAAGTTTTAATTTTTTTTGCATCAAATTAATTTTTTTATTAAGTTCTTGAAACGTTTTGATACGGTAATATTAAAAATAAATATTTTTAAAAATATTTTTTTAATATATTTTTAAATAAAAAATATTTTAAAAAACAACTATTATTACAATTTCAAAAAGTATATCCAACTCATCCAATTGTTTTGAATATCAATAATCATGGCAATCTCCATATTAGATACAGCATGATATCACACATGAGTGAAATTATGTACTTACCGTATATAAAGAGTCCTAGTGAGCAGGTTTAATATAATGACTTCGAGATATAAGTTGCACCTAACACTAAGTTTATTGCGTTTCAACAAATACATCCCTTGTTAGAATTTGCATCGACATATAATAAATGGGACTTTATCACATAGTGATCGCTTTGGTATCTTCTCGTGGTTGAGCTCGCAAAAGTTGAGACATCCTAATTATTTTAGTAATAGTTAATTAGCATATACATTAAATGGACCTTCGGTTTATTACTAATAATCCATTTGATAAGAAAGCAATCGAGCCCCGTTACACGTCTCCAATCTTTGAGACCTTGAACTTCCATCTAGGGCATGAAAATTCAATCAACGTGGGGCTTGCTTCTGAAACATCTTCGGTTAAATATTTCTTTCATCAAGTCGAAATGCCCGATCAATATTAACTAGTAACTTTTGTACGTGCCCATTTGCAAACAACTCCATACCGAGAACATCCTCTCAGGAAATTCAATTACATCTTGAAACCTAACAATGGAGGTAAATTATAGAAAGTGCTGAAAGGTCTGTGATGTCTCAAAGCATCGGATTCTCGATCTCCAAGCTCACAAGATGTGACATTTTATTTAGAAATTATAAAGCGTGGAATATGTTGGATGTACCGAATTAGAAGAAAATATTCCCAAAAAGATTGGGAGTTGTAGATTAGATACCGACCAAACATCATGGTTTTGTTTTTAATACGAGCAATAATACAACAATTGCTTGCTAAACCACCTAATCCAGACCCTTTCAAATTCCGAGCAGGAGTATAAGCATGCTGGTGTTTTGGACGAACATATTTTGTCATCATGTTTATGCATGTCCGGTCGCATTAATATCCTTATTTTAAGTATTATTAGATGATTCAATCACAATTAGAATTACCATTTTTTAAGTTCCTCATTTCAATGTCAACTAAGAAAACGAGGCGATATTGAGTTAGATTAAATGGAGCTCTCAACGGTGACGTTTAAGTAGTTGTCGTCAAGACGCATGCACATTCAAGGACCAACACAGGCCGTAAAGGCAGTCTTTTTAAACCTCACCCTCTCTCTTGGATAAAGAAGATTTGCCAGCATTGTTTATGCAACTTGACGAATGTTATGGTAGCTTATTTTATTTCTTATGTTTTGTTCATTAGAGCCTTTATATTCCAAGTATATGTCCTTGTTGTGATTGACGCTGATTTATGGAACAAAAGCACCATTTATATAAGAAAAGATTACATCGAAGGTTTTTCTTTTTTAAAAAATAAATAAAATAAAATAATGAGGGTGGCTATATTTAAGAGCCAAATATTCACTTCTACAACCAGTTACGTCAAAATGGAATTAAAAAATAGGAACAAAATTCAGATGTCGTGATTTGGCATGCTATGCACGCATTCTATGGCTGATTAAACATAATACATCTAAAATATTGATGTAACCATATCAATTTCATATGTTTATAATATGACTCTGTTAAATATCATATGACTGTTAAAGCCCAGTTTTTGGACACATCACACAGCCCCGGAAAAAAAGTACAAAGCCAAATCTTAGAGATAAGAGGGTGTGAGAATTCAGATAGCTACTAGATACATGTCACGACCTACGTCTGATCTAAATTTTGCTAATTAATAATAAAAAATTATCGAGGCAATGGCACTATTTTCCAAGAAGCTAAAAAAAATAAAAGAAGCAATGGTGCTATGCTTATCCAGATGGTTGGATGGTTTTAACAACGCAATGAATCACAGCATGAAAATATTTCATGCTTGTATTTAATTAAATAATTTAATTTAATTTAAAAAAAATATTTTAAAAAAAATAAAAAAATAAAAAGATTTAGGTTAATCCAACTAATTTTTAAAATTAATCACAAATTCTATAAAAGAAAGTAAGTAAGAAATATAATGCATCTTAATCTCTAATTAAATAAATATTTAAGGATAAAATTTAAAAATTATGTGTTTAGAAAAAGTAAAAAAAAATCAAGTAAATTTTAATTAATTTCTCAAACTTGTAAATTATTAAATTTTAAATTGGAGTTTAATTAAAAAACTCAATTTTCCATTAATTTAATATGATAAAATTAAAAAAAAATATCAATTTGAAATATTTATCTAACATACTCTTACAAATATTCTAACCCTACATTAATCTTTTAAATTTATAATCCATGAAATCCTAGTATCTAGCTCCTTTAATCAATTCAACTTTTAACTAATTTAAAATTAAATGATAAAATTAAAAAAATTATTGAAATAAAAAAATAACAATTAAAAACATATTTATCAAATCTGAAAAAAAAAACTTTAAAAAATGAAATAAAAAAATAGTTGAAATTAGGAAATCCAAAGAGCGAATTGTTGGCTTAAATAGTAACCAATTTATTTTAGTCCGGCGCTAGTGAACTGTGACAACTTCCATTAGCAAATAACATTTGATATATGAAAAGGTAAGTGTGTGTGTTCGAGAGATAGAGCCAAAAGCTCAAATAAATTAATTTTTGCACCAATCACCCAAGTGCACAGCTTACATAAAAATTGTAGAAAAATGTATTTGTATCATGAAAAGAGGAGCTCATTATTAGTTACTCCCTCTACTTATCAAAATTTATCCAATGTTCCTCCTTGTAGAATGAAAAAGCAATTATAGTTTTTTATTAATATTAATATCCGGTATTGGTTTTTGCATATTTTAACAAATTCTATAATTTTTAAAATTAATAATTATATAAATTTTTAGTAATTTATATAAAACTTAAACTCATAACTATTAAAAAATAAATTTAAAATTAAACTAATTAAACTACCTATAAGAGTTCTATACATACATACATATATATATATATATATATTTTCTTTAACTTTATAACTATCATAGAATTAATACTTTTCTTCTCAAAAAAAATGTTTTTTCCTTGGCAAACCATACCATCTAGTATAATTTTCTTTCTTTTTTCTTTCTATTTTTAAAAATATAAAATAATTAAGTGGAACAAACAAGCAATCATCCAAAAAATAATTAAGTGGAACAAACAAGCAATCATCCAAACTACTAAGACATAAAACATGTAACAGCATACATTGTTTTTAAAACTACAAGGAGTAATTAATTATTTTCATTAAACTACACGGACTCACCATTAATCCTCAAAACAAATCCAGCAAAGACAACTATTTCGTCCATTCTTAGGACTAAATTGTAAAGAAATTCACGATTTTTTTTTTTTGTTTCCGATCACAGCTGTACCCTCTCCTGATTGAATATTCTCGAAACTTTCTTCTCTTACCGCGCAAGTAAAGGGCATTTTATGAATCATGAGCTCTGTCAGACAAGAGGCAAATTCCCCTTCCTTTTTGGTTCTGTGTAATTTGAAACACTCGAATGCCCCTCAAGTCACGTCTACCGTGCATAGCTGTGATTAATTTCCAGAGTGTTTCTTCAAAAATTATCACATGCAAAGCAATGCTCCATCTCAGTGACTACGTACGCTTACACATATTTAAATTATCAAGAAATTGTTCTTTTTTCCATCTTCCTTTCCCCTTTTCGGGTCCAAATGGCAAATTATTTACCTATTTCACCTTGAAGGAGAATACATTAATTAATTAATTGGCATATAAATATATAATTTAGTTTTGTTTTCGTTATTAGGAATATAATAACTAGACCCTTCAGAGTTTCAAGAGTATAAATTAATTTATCACTATATGACCATTAATTCTTTAAAATTCCTGTTAGTTTTTTAGAAAATGATATCAAAATATCTCTAAATTTCTTTCATTTACTACATAGCCAAGACAGTGTTTTGAAAAGAATATTTATACAACTTAAACAAAAAAATTAATTTGATGGGACCAAGTAATTACTTTTCTAAAAAAAGAAGAACTAAATAATATTCTACTCTTAATAATTCTATTGACAATATAGTTTATTATTATTATTATTATTATTATCGCTACACCAGCCAGTGATTTTCCAACCAGAGACAATGACATTATTACAAAGTTTCCATTGTTTGCGGTATTAAATAAAAACATTATAGCCCTCTGTCACTTCCCTTGCATTTCTTTAGATTATTTCAGGGTGTATATTAGTATAGTAACTGTTATTTTTTAAAATATATTTTGTTTGGAGATATATTAAAATAATATTTTTTATTTTTTAAAATTATTTTTAACATTAATACATGAAAATAACATGAAAATACATATAAAATAATAATTTAAAGAAAAAAATAAACTGACTGTTCATAGCTGGCAAATGTCCTTTGATTCATTTATTCATTAGAATGCAAAGTGTTACAGTGTTGTAAATAGAAACTATTCCTAATGCGATCTGCAAGCACGTCAGACCACATTAATAACTAGTGCTTCTAAATAAACAATACAGTCTTATTATATTATTTTTTTAAATCTAATTTATGTAGTTTACAAGACCTGATTGTATTTACATGGTAGAAGTATAAGCATGAGTCGATAATGTACATAACACTAGCCTTTGTCTGAGATATGACTCTTGTACTTTACTATATTCTAAATATACCCCTCCTCCTAGTTACGTATTAATGGAGGTAGTGAAGAGATTTGTTTACTTGACAGGGAATGTTACATATCTTGTAAATCACTCAAGCAATAGGGCCAGCACGAGTGCACGCTCACTGGGATTCTACACAACACCCGAGGCTGGAAAGGCCCTCTCTGAATTAGTTAATTAAATAATTTAAAAGGTTAATTAGAGTGCCAAATGCGTTAAGCAACAGCCTTAGTTCCCTCTCCTTGATCCCATTTATGGTTCGTTACGCTAAATCCTCACAAATCCCCAGCCACTCAGGCTAATTAATACAGGAGGGGACGAGAACTGCAGAATTTTACGCTACCCAGAGCTGCCATGTTAACTTCTAAGTTAAATACTTTCCCTTTATCACGTGCTCTTCGTCTCTAGGAGGGAGCTACATTCTTTCTTTTGGTAGCTTGTTTAAAGTAGTAATAATTATTTTTTAAAAAATTATCACTTCAAAACCGATAAAAAAACACTGAAATTTATTAATAATTTTTTTAAAAATATATTTGAAATGTAATGCCAAAACAATAGACCAAATAAGTAAATTGTTAGAGCCTTAGAAAAAAGAAAAAGAAAAAGAAGAAGATGAGAATAGTTAACCAAAGAACAATGATTTTTTTTATTTTATGTAATTTACGCAAGAGAGATTTTCAAATTTATATGCTACTTCTATATTAGGGATTTAACTAAACAATTAGTCATCATCCCGCTGAATATAGACGAAACTAAGAATCATTACATGAGTTGCAAATGTCATAGTTTAGAAACATGATGTAAATTGTATTTTTTAAAAAATTATTTTTTTTTATATATTTTAGATTATTTTGATATATCGATATTAAAAATAATTTTAAAAAATAAAATAATAATTTAATATATTTTAATAAAATAATATTTTAAAAAACAATTATAACTATATTTTTAAACAACCCAGCTCTTAAAATGAGTGGACGGAACGGGTTCGACTAGCAACAAGAATTAATTTGCATTTACATGTTCTTCACAGGATTGCAGAACTCTCATGGAAACTTCTTGTAGACCCCTTGATTAGTTTATTTTTGTAATAGAATCTCTTACTATACCGATTAAACATGAGCATATTTACACCGCACACTACAAAAAAAAAAGCGTTATTTTCAAAGGAACTTTCTTTGAAAAATACTATAAAACTCCGTTAAAAAAATTAATTTCTGAAGAAAAATTCATAAAAAAAACGATTGAAAGTTTTTATTTTGCAACTATTTGTTTTTTAAAACAAATTACAGCAGTTATGCAATATCCCGCCAGTAATTAAATAAAAATTTAAAAAATAAAATGTGAATTAAATAAAATCTTAGGAAAATAAAAACCCAAACATTCTGTTTTTCAAAATCAAATTAATTTTTTCAGAATTATCTAAGCACAATGAAAAAAAAATAGTTTCATATTATCAAAAACAAATCTATTTTCCCGTTATAACAAAAATAAATTAAATTTCTTAATAAAACAAACATATAATCTTTTCTTCATCACACATAACCATATAATGAAGGAGAAGATGATATATAGGAGCGGTAAATTTTTTGAAAAGAAGGAAAGCTAAAATCTTTGCAAATCTCGAATTAGTGAAAGAATTATATATTCTATCAGTAATTTGAATTTTTGTCTTAGCAAGAATTGTTGCTTGGGAGAAATCAAGGTTTTTAAAAAAATTGGAGGGATTTAAAATATTTTGGATATAATTACCAACACAAAATATTTATTGTTTCACAAAATCCTTTTTATTATGAATTGTTTTTTAAAAAATCAGATGTTTAAGATAATTTCCAGTAGAATTAATGACAAAAAATATACTTATCTCGCGAATTAGTAATAAATTTAATTATTTCAGAGAACTAGCGATGGAAATAACTTCGTTGCTAATTTCCGTCGATACTTCAATTTTTCTGATACTGACACGAGGAAACTTTAATTATTTGAGTTTAATATTTTGATTATGACTTTTCCCCTTTACATGAAGGGATTTGGAGCCTGAAGAAAGCCGGCCATGGACGAGGTTTTAAAAATATTTCCATCAGAGATAAAATTATACATGATGTCTGTAAAACCTTCTCGGGTGAGGATTAAGGTCACATGTTGACTTTTTATTTGTCATTTTTCTTCCATCCGTCGCCCAGTCTCCACGATAGTCGAGTCACCACTCTCGTGGGTGTGTAGGCCACCGTACCTTATTTTTTCAATCAAATAAGAAACATTCTCGAGCAATGACGCGCTCAACTTTTATGCAAACATACTGATATTTATGCTCGTTTTTGGATTCCAAGCCACCTTGGCGCGGTTCGTGAGAACTGGTTTAAATTGTATGTAAAGGATTTAAATTAAATCCATTAAGAGTTATTTTAATGCAGGTTGGTTTATTTGATAGGTTGAAATATAATATGAATAATTATTAAAAATATACTTTAATTTTAAAAAATTTATTTTTTTATTTTTTATTTTTATTTTTTAATATTAAATTTATAATAAATTGAATTCCATATACTTTTAAAATATTATTTTTATTTGAGGTTATTATAATATATTGATTTAGATCATAAATTTGAAGTGTTAATTATCTTGACTTGAGTTTTTTTTTTGTTTAATTTTATTCATTAATATTTGATTGACTAAGAATTGGATTTTGTAATTTTTTTATTTGTTTTCTATAATATTATATTCGTCTTGTAACCAGGGTCACGAATTTAGCAGATTAATCCAGGTTAAAACAAGTTATTTTTTCATGTTTTTTTTAATTATTTTTTTTTCAATCTCATCTTTCATTGCTAGGTTAATTAAAAATTAAACTTCATATCTTATTCAAATTTATTTTTTATTGGACTACCTCAATCTCAAAACTTAGGTTACTGGTTTTCTATGTTAACAAGGGCTAACTCATGTCATTTTTTTTTAAAAAAATTATATCCTTTAACATTGAGTTGACTAAGAATTCAAACTCATTATGTGTTTCAGTTTATTTTCTATAAAGTTATTAAAGTGCATAGCTCGAGTTACAAGTTTGATGAATTAATTTAAATTATCTAAAAAAGTATTTTTAATTATTTTTTACTTCACCTTTTAATATTGAATTTACTAAAAACTAAATTTCATAGTTTATTTTAATAGGATTTTCTCAGTCACATGACCCGATTGCGAGTTTTTCAAAATATCTAGGTTGACTCGTTTATTGAAAATCAGGTTTCTTGATTTTTTTTAAAGAAATTATCATAATCTCATAATTCGGCATATAGACTAGAAGGTTAATATGAGTTAAATAAAATCAATATAATATTTTATCATCTTAATATTTATAGAATAAAATATCATTTTAAATATTTATTTTGAGGAGAATTACATTCTTTCATGTTTTTGGGTTGTTTCTGAACTGGCTAAGTCAACGAGGTCATATTAAATTAATCCTCATACAATTTAAAATTTTTATACATAATAAAAAAAGTATTTGTAATATTTAAATATTTTTTATTAAATGTTTTTATCCAACTCGATAGAATTATCTAGTTATAACTAAGTTGTTTTTCGTCCTTATCTTTGTTATGTGAATCGTAAGAGTCAATCACGGTGATATACTTGAACTTTTTTCTTGGGATACAAGGTACTATCATGTTAACATGGAACTTGATTCTATTTTAGCCATATCCCGAATAAATCAATACAATTAATTCAGGGTGTGCTGTTGGTATTTTGAACTTGCCCAGAAAATATCGAAAGATATCTTAAAAAAAGAAAGATATCTTAATCTACTTAATTACATCCACTTGACTAAATTAAACGTATCCTCTACCGCACAAATCCTATCACGGGTGAGTTGAGAGATGAAAAGGTTTGTAATCCACTCACTCCCCATCTTAAACCTTATCTCTTGACAACCAGTATTTTTCCATTCTTTTTCAGAAGAGTTTTTTCAATATTTTCTCTTCACCCAATCCTCACCCAAATTTATCAAATCCAAAGGCTAACAAATCTTTACATATATATAAGAATCCACCATGCAACTGGCGTTACCCGATTGGACCAAGCAGCCGTACAAGAAAAAATCCACCATGGAAGGAGAAAAAACCTAAAAACACGACAATCCATGAGAAAATGGTTATGGGTGATAGCAATTCATCTCCGTACATCGACGGCCGATTTTATCTTGAAGAATAATGTAATTTTAGGTAAAGTGACACAAATTATAAAATTATTTGAAAAATAATATATTTTCAGCATAATCATGATTTTAAATATTGTTTCTGTAATAACTGAGAATGTCATTTGTTCACTTGGAAATCATGTCTTGCCCAAATTAATGAACATGGACGGAAGAAAACATTAAAATTTATGATCAATGATCAATATATGATATTTAGATCTGAAGGTCAATAAATAAAAAGAAGATAAGTTGAAGTGAGACAGAGAGAGGGAGAAGTATCTTGACGAAATATTTAAAATCATACCATGAAAAATAACCAAACAAATTTGTAGTTTGTTTATGCATTTGTTTTGGATTAATTTTGGGTTAAAAAACTCTAGAGTTTGATTAACCCTAAACAAAATCATTAACTGAGTAGAATATTGTCTAATAATCATTTACTGTGCTGTTAAAAATATTTCATTAAGTTTTTTTTAACGATATTTGATATGTGAATAATACAGTTATGGTGTATTGTTAATAATCTATTCTTTTTCTCACTTCTCCATCTCTAGCTGATACCATATAAGTTTATCTTTGAATCTCATATTTTGATTATTGGAGGTTAATAAAAAATTATGCTAGAGATTCTATACATATTGATTAATTTCACTTTTAATTTGTTGAGTAAATAATCGCTATTCTTAATAATATCTATTATAAAATTTCTAGTAGTTTTGTTGAATCTTTATTATTTTTCATAGAATTTTTTAACATTTTCCCAATACTTTTGCCGAAGCTAGGTAAAATAGAAAAATACCCATGGAAGGGACATCCATGGTGAATGGATTGTAGCCAGCAAAGCTGGCCTCAGCTAATTTTTTGTCGTAAAAGCTTCGAAAGTTCACTTACCATGCACGTAAAGGCAGAATGGTAGTACTAGTTTGTTCCTGAAAAAGGAGGCAAAAAGCAACTCTTCTTGCTTACACGGCCAATTAAGCAGTCGAAACCGACGGGATTCGAAAGCTAAAATGCCAAGAAAACCTAAAATCATTTCAAGAAAGTAATATTTTCAGAAGATGTTTCTCTCTATTTGAAGAATATACATGAACTTCTCCTTGAAATCTTTCACACACAGACAGACACAGATCAGGGGAAGATATAATTTTACTGTCAATGAACAGTCAAGTAAGTGGCAGATAGATAAAGTGAACCACAGCAGAGAGACAAGTTTCGATATCAAATTACAGTGACAGAAAGATACAGCAACGGGGCTTTGAGGTGGCGTGCAGATCAACTCGTACGAAAGTTCCAAAACTGTGAAAGTAAAGTAAGATTCACTTGATTGTATAGACCAGTCAAACCCCTCTGTCAAAACAGATTTTTTAGCAGCCAGTGTAAGTCACGTGCAATCGAGTAGACCATGTGCATGCCGTGACGTGAACGGCTCAGATTATCCAATGATCTTGCATTCATGACACTCAACTTGGCTGGGCCAAGCCAGCACGATCAATCAGAAGACCATAAAACGACTGTTGTCGAAAAATGATCACCTATTTTTATTTTTTTTATTTATACGCTTGTTTGGTCAATTTACACGTATTATGACTAATTTCATAATTTATTAAATACTCTGCAAATCTAATAAACATGTAAGGTACCACAGGGATAATAGACATACACGTGAGGACTAAAACCCAGGTGCAGTGAAAGGAGACAAGCCCCTTCTACCGCTAGGTCAAGACCCTCGGTGCATGATCACCTATTTTTAATACGATGTTGGAAGGTTTTTTTCAGTAACACTGTTTAGGTAAAAATTTAACAAATTAATATGTATTAAAAAATTATTTGAAAAATAATATATTTTTATCGATAGACATGATTTCCAATCGCGTCTTTGTTCAAAAACATGATTTTGAATAACTATGCTTACATAACACAATTGATAATGAGAATTGTGTATTTGATTGGTATAAAAACTTAATTTTATTTTCTTCTTTCTTACATAACACAATTTTGATCGATATGGATGATGCTTATCACTCATAAAACCTAAAAAAAAACCCTTTTCCACCTAAATTTTTGAAAATAGTTATTTGTCCCCCACTAAAATATAAAAAATTTCTTTTCCTTTATCTCCTTGTATCTTTCTAGTGCTATTTTAATAAAGATCATCGGTATAATCTCCTCCTCCATTCTCCTTTCCATGACCAACACTCGAACCACCATAAGCCATCATCGAATCAAGATATAAACATTATATTTTTATTAATTTTATAGGTGTTATTGTTAAATTGTGAGATTATTAGTTTAGATTTATTATTGTCTATACAGTGTTTAATAATTGAATGATTTATTTCTACTGAAATAATTTAGGATTTGAGTCAAGCAATTAGTTATGTTTTTAAACAATTGATGTTTTTTATTGAATCAATAATGTTTAAATTAGATAAATTAAGGTTTGCAAATTTAAAAAATAAGGATTAACAAAATTTGGATAAATTATCATAATTGGGTATTTTGTTTGGCAAGATTTTATTCATGTAATCAAATATGTTTTCATGCTATCGATGTTATGAATGTCAAAATAATAGCAAATAAGGTTTGCTTTTGGTTTTGAGATGAATTATTATGAATTATTATAGTTGGGTATTTTGTTTGAATTGAGAAAATTGAGTTAATTTAGATTTTAATTTATACAATTAAGTATGCTTCCATGTATTTGGTGTTATAAATTTTAAAATAATAGCAATTATACATTTTTATATTTGTATTTGTGTATTTATAATATTTTTATAATCATCTTGGATTTATTATATTGAGATTTTAATATGGTTTTTTATATTATCAGCATTCAAATTTATTTTGCATAAATAAGTAGAATTTTAAACCATAAATTTATAAGTGAATATGTGATTAACAACAACATACTATTTATAATTGTAAAGCAAATATTTATATGTTAATAGATATAGCAACATTTACAAATAAACGAATGTGGTGCATGGTTATTTAGTGTTTAGGGATTGTTGGTTTGTATTTTAAATTCAAGGATTGGATCCAAGAGCTTGGGATTTAAGGTTAATAATTATAGGTTTTGGTTTGAATTTAAAAATTTATGATTTATGTTATGAGTTTAGGGTTTGAATTTATAAGTTTAGAGTTTATAATAATTAATGGTTTGAGGATTGGATTTAAAAGTATAAGGTTTTAGATTATGAATTGAGAATTTAGATTTAGATGTTGGAGTTTATAGTTATGAATTATAGACTTGGAGTTTGGATTTTAGCATTTGTGATTAGAGTTAATGTTTATGGTGAGGAATTAAAGATTAATATTTTAGAATTTTTATAGGAGGTTAATTTCAAGTGAGGGAAGTTTAGAGTTTAAATTTCAAGTTAATTTAGATTTTGATTAAAGATGTGAATTTGATTCGCATTTTTTATATAGAGATGTTAAAGGGATTTACATGTTTACATAAAAAATATAAAAAATATTAATAAATTTCAAGTCTTAAACTAATTTACACTAATTTTCTAAAAAGTTTCTCCCTTGATTTGCTTCATTAAAACTTTTAGCGAAGTGTCTTAGAAAGGGGAAATACCTATTATTTTTTAATGCATGGTCAAAAAAGATGTTTGAGATTTCTAATAGTCATTGTTACATGCAAATTAAATATTCATTAACTTGGAACTTAACCAGAGATGGGTTTCAAAATCATTAAATGAGAGTTATTCTGATTAAAATGAGATGAATTAACCAAAACTGATTTAATTTTTTTTTAAAAAATCAAAATAATAATTTTATATATATATATAATCTTTAAATTACATGGTTCTGGATTAATTCATCTAAAACTTGGGCTTTAAGCTGCATTAATAACTTCTGTCATGTTAACTGACCAAAGACGTGAAATGCAAGCGAAACAAAAGCAAAGCAAAAATCGGCCGGGAACGTGCTTAACCTCGCCATCACGTGAGCAAGCATGCGACCACATTTCTCCCATCAATAACGAGAGAGGATGGGAATGTGACTAATCAACGGCAAATGCGTTAAGCAACATCCTCTGCATCGTCTACTGAGATTCTCTGTTTAATCCAGTTAAGTTATAGATCCTTTTGGAGTTTTTAATGTCGATTCCTTGAAATCCCAACAAGATGGGAATAAGGAATGAGTGATCGGCAAAATCTTGCGTTAATTAGGGGATGAGTTTGATGCCACTCTACGTAACCTCTCCCACCTCATCTCCCTGGCTAGCAAAAAACATTTAACGAGGGAAGTTATTCCCATCTCCCACAAGTTTTAAAATCGACCTAATTCAATCATACGTGCTTCCGTGATGTGCTCCTTGCCTTGAAAAATCAACTATTTCTTGCACACATGCACCTCTCTTCACAACAATAAACATGTTCAGTTAATAATTTTAAAATGTATAATTAAATTAATTAAATTCTAAATTTATTCTTTAAAAGTTACTAACTTGAGTGTCACAATTATTGAAGATTTATATAACTATTAATTTTAAAATCTTGATAAATTAATTAAGGTGTGTATATATATATATAAGAAAACATGCTTATTCAGTGTACTAATTAGAATTCAATTGTTACGCATGCATTTCTAAAAAAATTTCTACATCTCCTCAAACAAACAAAATTTACCACCGAACGTATTTTCCGAGACTTGTGCTCAACCATGATTCATAAATGGATGACTAGAGTGCATGAGTAAGAATTGGAGAAAAAGCACACCCGCCAAGGAGGCGGAACCATGGGGAGTGGAGGAAAAGCAACAAAAGTTACAAAACAAGCGGTGAGGGCTGCATGCTGCCTGGCTCCCCTTGTCACCGCATTGTCAAGTTAGTTGACCTGTGCTGTACTCGCACCACCTCACTCTCACCGTGCCAAGCGTTCGGGGTGCCCGATTTGTCTTACGTGGCAATTGGAGGTGTGTGCCAATACAAAAGCCAAAGGGAGCCCCTTATCCAGACACGTTTCGAATGAAGAAAAGAGCCACGCCCCGCTCACAGGAAGCAACCAATCACCTGTCCCTAAACATGGTAACAAGAAATGGGACCCCTCTACTCGTAACGGAAGAAGAAGGGCTTTTAACAGATTCTGTCTTAATTAGAGGTAGTGGTTAGGCTCTTGTGGTTTGAACTTTGAAGTTTAGTTTGGAGCCAACCTTATCTTTCGCCTCTCTCAAAAAGCATCTCAGCCGTCGGATTTGGATTCTTTTTATGTGTTTTTGTCCTTGTCTTGAGTTCTTGATTTTATAGCAAGTACTCTCATGATAAAAGACAATGCACGAAAAAAATAAACTAGCGAGGACGGTAATTCATTGCCTTACTGCTGTAAAAAAATTGCGGTCGCCATCTCCACCATGAACAGCAGGAGGGTTTTTTCACTCTTTATTTTTCCTCTAGTTTTATTTATTTATTTTTTAAAAAATTATTTTTTAGTATATATATTTAAATTCAATTTTATTCTCCAATACATGTTTAATTTTATTTTTTTTCTATAAATTTATTAAAGTTCCATCAAATACTGTAATATATTGTTTATTTTTAATTTTATAATCATTTATTTTTTTATAGTATAATTATCAAGTAAAAATTGTATTTTTAAATATAGTAAAGTTCATCATCCAAATTATAAATTTAACAAATTAAATTTATAAAATATGAGTTGATTTATTATATTGATATTTCAATATTAAAAAAATAAAATTTTAATTTTTTAAAATTAAACTATATTTTTTATTGGTTATTTAAGTTATCTTTAGACATATTTAGTTGAATAGGTTAGTTGAATTAACTTTTATAATATTTAATTTTAAATTTGAGTTAAATAATGAATTAGGAAATAATATTTTAAAATTAACATGTTAAATCATATTTAATAATAATATTAAACAGTTTTTTATATTTTTTTTTACTTTCATTTTTTTATATTTAAATTGCCGGGTAACACAACCATGAAGGCTAGTTATTGCTATATCAAGTGCATTTCCATGTAGCTCGTAGAACACAGCACGCGTTGAGTGAAATTGAAGCAATTTTATAAGAAAAAATGAAATTGTGTGTAAAACAGTAAAGTTCAGTGTCTATCCACCTTATCGTGAGCTTTTAACCGTGACAGTGACAAACGATACTTGGCACAGCTTATGGTGAGCATGTGATGTTCAATGTACTGAAAATCTGTGAAAAAGATGGTAAAACTATAGAAAAAAATCATAAAGTCTGAAATCATGAATCACTGGTAACCGGTGGCTGAACACTATAAAAAACGATAAATAATATGCTTTAGTTGATAAGAGCTAACAAGAAATAAAAATCAACATAAACCTAAAAATAAATATAAAAGGTAAAAAATAAGGGATTATTAGATATCTGAAAATGGTTTAATGATGAAAAAACCTTAAGAAGTGGGTATTTGATGTAAATTTTGATCTAAAAAAACACTTTTTTAAAAATTAATATAAATTATATATTAAAATATTATCTAAAATTTTAAATTGTCGCATGAAATTACAAATATAATTTTTTTTAAGATACTATTTAAAGGGGAAGTTATTTATTAAAATTTTTAGAAGTTTATATTATCCAACACCATTAATTAATTTTAATTAAAAAATAATGAAGATGATGATATTAAAATTCATGATTGTTTGTTCATTAATTATAATATTATTTTAAAAAATCATATTGTAATTGAGTTTCAAATTAAATCCAATAATAAAAATAATAATAAAACAAATCAAGTTTTGTTCATTTTTTCTAAAAAAACTCCCCTTCAAGTTCTAATATTCGAATCCATGTTCCCCTTTCAAGATATATATTTTGATTTCATTTCAGAGCCATGCTGTCCGTGTGCACAAGGACGCTTGTCCATTCATGGAGGTCAGCACTGTTCGGTGAAATTAGAGCTTGCCAATGCTAAGCACCTGTAAAGTGGTTGGTACATATAATGTGCCACGTGGGTGAACAATTGAAATGTACTCCAACAACCATGCAAGAGTGAAAATGAATTAACCACCAAAAACGCCATCGAGGGACTGACAAGAGTGAAAAGGCGAGTAAGGGTTTTGCGTGGCACGTGTAGCGTGCATTGAGAGATTGTTTAGTTGTCCTGTTCTCTTTGTTCTTACATTTTCTTGAAAATTTTTAAAATTTTAGTTTTGTTTTATATTATTTTTTAATATTTTAAATTATTTTAACGACTGGATATTTAAAAAAATAAAAATATTTTAATATATTTGAAATAAAAAAAACACTTTAAAAATTTACCATTATTATAATGAGAGACTTCCTCTGTCCTCTTTCCCATCTCCTAGTCATTTTATTTAAGAGACAGCTATCACATGTACCTGGCGTGGAGGCGTCTTATTTCCTTCGCCTTTTGCATGCGATCTTGTACCTCCTTAACGTATTAAAATAAACATTCAAAATTGTGGTGATATATGTTTTTTAATATTTTTTATTTAAAATTAAACTAAAATAATACCTTTTATTTTTTAAAATTATTTTTAACATCAACATATTAAAATAATTTTAAAAATTAAAACTAAAATTAATTAATTTTAAAAAATAAAATACAGAAATAAATTAGTTGATAATCTCTCTCTTCTTGGATTGTTTGTCAAACCTTCACAGCTCAAAAAAAGAAATTCTTGGCTTGATGTTTAGCAACGTTACGTTTTCCTTAATTCTTGGAATTTAAATTTAAAACTAATTTTTTAAAGTATTTTTATTTTAAAATTATTAAAAATATATATTTTTATTTTTTTAAAATATTTTTAATATTAGTGTATCAAAATAATTTAAAAACACTAAAAATATATTAATTCAAAGCAAATAAAAATAAAAAAAAAATATTTTTTTAAAAACATAAAAATAAATAGAAATTATTCGATGCATTTATTAATGAATAATATATTCATTGTAACTCATTTCAAATTTCAAATTTTGAGTTTGGACAGTTATCTCATATAGTACTAAAATTATCACGAGTTTGAAAAGGACGGTGAATAATATAAAATTATCGATTGAGTTACAACTAATAAATTAAACTTTCAAGTTCAGCAATGCCAGAAAAATATTTTTAAAAAATATCAGTTACGAATGACCATTACTAGCAAAAATTAATATCAAGGCATCAGACAGAGAATAACAACTAGATATTTAAAAGAGAAAAAATATACAGAAAGTGCCTGAGGGTAAATAATAAATAAATAAATTTTAAAAGAGAGGCAGCCTTCCGTGAGATGTGCGAAAAGGGTTGGCACATTCACTCTTCAATGTTATCATGGCCGGGAACCACCACACATACATAGCTCCCCTCCCATTCACATGTATATGTTTACGGTAGTGCACCACGTGTCGTCTGATGAAAAATCTAATCCAAAATAAAAACTTCAAAATATCTCGAGCTAGCTAGAAACCCTACTGGGTAATGCTGGGTGTCATGGTAAATACATTTTTTATTATTGAAAGTGTTTTAAAATAATAGTTTTATTTTTTTAATATTAGTATATTAAAATAAATAAAAATTACTAAAAAAAACTTTGATTATATATTTTTCAAGTCAGACACGGATGAAAAGACACACTACCTGGTTAAAATAGAATAACAAACTTAAAGTTGTACCGTTAAATTATTTATCTGCATATTTAGATTCACGTAATATAAATATTAGATATAGTCACAAGTAAATTTAAAAGTAACACAAGTTTAATTGATAAAAAAAATACTTTATTAAAATTTAATTTTAATTAAACAATATTAACCTAAATTAATTTAAACATCAAATAAATATCCACAAACTCAAAAGATGTTTTTATTTTCAACATTAATTTTTTAAAATAAATTTAAGAAGAAGTTTAAAAACTATCTAAAAATAGAACTAAATTTTATTTCACTGGAATTGCCTTCCCTCCTCTTCTCACTCTCATCTGGAGCCCGAATATATTAAGCAATAATTTATTTTTATCATATTGGATATGTGAATTTTTTTCTGTGTGAGGCACGAAGGAAAATCAAAAAAATATTCAGAAAGAGGATTTTTAAGTCGAGAAGACGTGGCCGTGTGAATGAATTTCACATCTTTGCACGTCTGGAAAGCTTGCATCTACCATGTGATGTTCGAGATTCACGTGCGGTGATTGCGATCTAGGGCGTAGAACAAGAACACATAGATTCATCGTTCAATTAGCATTCATATTGGTGGACTCATTTTGTTCGTTTCACGCATAAAATATATGGTAATATTTTTTTTATTTGATATACTTTTTTGTTCTTGTTTTATTTGAAAATATTAAACTAAAAATTGCTTTTTTTACAGGCTAGAGTTGTTATATACGTAAATTAAAACCGGTTGAGTTTTCTTTTTTTAAGAAACTCATAGGTAAAATAATAACCATAAAAAAAAATACAACAACTCCCTGATAATTAAGATCATTTTATAGTAAATTAAATTTTAATAAATTATTTTTTAAAATTATTAATTTTTTAAATTAGCATAATGATTTTTTTCTAGAAAACATCTCACCCAAATAACGAAAAAATACAGCAACAATGTTAAAATTAGTATTTTTTTAGATGAAAAAAATAAAATGATATTTTAGATAAAAAAAAATCATAAAAATACATGTTCTAAAATATATTGAGAATCAAGATATTGTAAATTTAAAACTTGAAAAAATTATTGAATTATATTTTACAATGAGAAGAGGTTGAAGAACCATTTTATATATGTAATAGTTTTAGCTGTACTGAAATCAAAATAATAAATATTGTATCATTATAAAATATGAAAGAACTTACATAAAGATCCTAAAAAATTACAGGGAGAATATAGGCTAAATACAATGCTCGGGAGTTATAATTGTTGTATCTAAACAACACATAGACCTATTGTTTTTGGATCATCGTGGTTTTTAACCCTTTAAATTAGGGTTCATTAACTTCTTTTTTTTTTATCTGTACTATCAATTAAAATTATAACATAATCCGAGATATCTCTTTCTTAGAGAATTAAAATTAACAGATAGAAGAAACGCGGCAGGATAGTTGTATCCCATCTTTAACTGGTTTTAGAAATTCTCATAATTTAAAGAGAGGCTCTCAATTCCCATCCTTTCAAGTTAAGGAACCAACAACCCTCTTGCTGCGCGAAAATCTACAAAAAAAAAAAAAAACTGTCACCGTCAACCTCGTAAAAATCATCAGCACAAATCAATGCATGGTTGAAATGTATAAAAGATGTCAAATCATTTTTTTATCGCCGGCCGAAATTGACTATGGACGTCTTATAATAAAAAAAAAGACTCGTCGTTTGCTTTTTTATTTAATATTTGAAACAAAGGTTCTTTCAATTTTTAGGTATGCTGAATTATTAGTACGAATCATATGCATTTCGATTGAGCAAATTTCGTTGAAGGGGAGATGAACCACCAACAGATCATGCCTGTTAGCTAGTCGACGAGCTTCTACCTTCTTTCTATTTTGCTATTGCAAACATCTTATGATTAAACAGGCCATCAAATTCGCATCAAGGCCAGGGTGGCTGTGACGTGTAGCGTATAATAAAACTATTTATAAATTATACAGACAAGATCAAAGTATTCATGGAATATACAGATAGGATCAAACTTGAAAATATATCAGTAAAGAAGTTGGACCCATTATATACATGAAGCCCGATGAAAACCATGATTAAAAAAATAAAAATTCAATTATTAGATTAGGTTAAAATTTGATTAGGTGATGCTACAGTGCTGAGTTGAGACCCACTTGATTAGTCTTCGGACTTTTGAGCTTCTTGAAATTAGACATAAAAATTACTATAGCTAAATCGGTTTCAAGACTTCTATATAAAACTGGTTTGAGTATTATTATTATTATTTATAGTAATATTCAGATATTTTATAAAACACGAGAAATCTTCTTTACAGTGTCAAGGTTACAATCCTGGAACTCTTTGCTACACGCTGTGATTATTTAAAGACAGACTCGTGGATGTTTATCTTGACAACCGCTAAAAAAACAGTAAAAAGAGCGTGTCATTCGAGGATCAAGGATTTTTCTAACACGAAACACAGAACATGAAAACGGTCTTTTCACTCTGGTCATCAAGGAAAGCACATTCAGGCTTGCCACCTTCACAAGTAATCTTGGCATCAAGACCCTTACATCCCAAAAATCGGCTACGTTGATTGCGGGGGCCTGCCAATGCCCTCCGTGGCTTTTGGCAGATTGGCAACAAGAGCACGGTCCCGCGGCCCAGTCGCTGCTTTCGTAGGTGGAAAAAGAAAAAAAGTGTCCCATCTGCCTTCACCTTAACCAAGCCGAAGGATCTAAGATTTTGTTGAGAAGGGGCTGTTTGGAGGGAGGGAGGGAGTGGTAGGTCCCTACTTTCTTGACATCACTCCTTGAGATCCACGTCATTCTCAACTTATCCACTCCTTGAGCTAGCTTTAGCTTTGCCCACCCTCGCTCCCAATCTATGAATACCTTCACCCCTCATCAAAGTCACCTCCAATTCTTTCAAATCAATCCTCGTGTCTCGTTGAAGAGTCGCCACATAGGAAAGTACTCACGCGCCACTCACGATCATGTGGAAGAGTGAGAGACAACTATCGAGCTGGAGCTAGCCTTTTACTTCTTCAATAATAAATAAATAAAAAGAGAGAAAAAGGACATACCATTGATCAGTAGTGTTTTGGTAGAGTGATGTAAATGTTATTTTTAAATTTTTTTATTATAAATATGTTATAATAATATATTTTTTATTTTTAAAAATTATTTTGGATAAAAATATATCAAAATAATCTGAAAAAATATTAAAAAATTAAATTTTTAAAAAATATTCTTAAAATATAAAAAACAAACATGACTTGACTCAGAGTGGAACCAAAAAAAAAAAAAACTCTTGAGGAGTAACTTGAAAAAAAAAAAAAATCTCTTGAGGTGGAGACGCCTTGGTTGAGACGTTGAGCCAGACTGCCAGTTATTTCCACAGTAGTATGTATCACAATACGAAACTCCTTGATACCGTGTTTTTAACACTGGACGCCTTTGACATTCAAGAAAAAGAAATGAGTTAATTTCAAAACAATTGGATACCCACTCCGGAAGAAATCCACCGTACTTTACGTGGTGGTTAATTTTTAATTAGTATTAATTAGGATACATACCAAACTCCTTCACATTGTGTTTTTTTTATTTTTTTCAATTATTTTTTTATTTTATTTTTAGATATTATATTAATTTAAATTTTAATTCTATAATTTATTTTATTTTATTTTTCATGATATTATCGTAATCTAAAAAAATTATTTGTAATTTTATAATTAATAAAAATATATTATAATTTCATAAAATTTCATAAATCAATTCATATATTTTGGTATTTACACATTAAAATATTTTAAAAAATATTATTTTAATATTTTTTAACCTAAAAAATTTTTAAAATCACAAGTTATCTTAAACAGTAAATAATTATTCAATTGAAAATGAAAAAAAAATCAAAATCGGAGAAAAAACAAATATTTTTTTCTGGGATTGCAAGGACAGACGGAGGGAGGAGAAGTAACGGAACGGAAGAAAAATCTAACAAAATCCATTTAAAAATCTGAGTGAGGATATTTTTTTGGAGTGCTGGTGACATATTTCAAGTTCACAGGTGCGTAACTCGAGTGACATTTCTTTGCAAACATCGTCGAATTTCTTCATTTCCCCGGAGCAGGAAGAAATGGAAGAGGCCGGAAAAGCTGGGGTTACAGTACTGCTTATATCACCCACGTCAATGTTTTGATGTGACTGAAATTTTACGGCGACGTGATACGAAGCCGACGTTCTTGCGTTCCTAACGCGACAACAGGTTCACACAACTAGAAGCACAGCCTCTCTCCGATCTCTGGTTGGATTTTTATAGGATTATATATATACATAATTTCACTAAACACGTCTATAGAAGTTGCGGTCATCAAATTGTCAAGTTACATGTGTATTGATTTTATTTTTTTGAAAAAATATTTTTTATATATTTTTAAATTATTTGGATAATACAGTATTAACAATAAAGAAATATTTTTTAATATATTTTAAAATAAAAAAATATTTTAAAAAATAACACAATCATTTACATTACCAAAACAGGTAATGAAGTGCGGCTCATGGAATGCAAGATATAAAAAGTGCTAGCTTGAGTTCCGAGTTGCCGAATGACCACTCCTGAATTGGATCCGTGCAGCTCTGGTTCATCTCGTGGTGGGATATTACTAGTAAATCACTAACGTGTAACAATTTTTCTAAGAAAGCTAGGTCATTTTATGATGATGAGCTACATCTTCTTTCACATTGCTATATTGAAATCTTTTCTATTAGCTTTCTTTAAAATTTGGTCGTAATATAATATGAATTTTTGTTTCTTTTTAATCATTAAGGAATTTTACGGTGAGATGTTAAATTCATTTTATGATCTTCACATGTCATTTTTAGTTATTTTGTGATTCTTTAATGTTACATGCCTTTAAATTACTGCTATATTTATTAAAATTATTTCAACTATTCCTTGTTTAAATTTAGATGTAAAGTAAAAATACAAGGGGAAGATTAAATTATCGCCCAAGTTAGAGACTCCCTTCGCATAAACGAAAAAGCATGGATGGAGACTTGTTAGATAGAGACTAGTCCCAGGCATCCAAGAATTTTATTTTATTTTAAGCTTCATTTCCATGAAGTTTCGCACTCATACTTCTCAATAATCAATACCATCCTGTTGCCACAATAAAGTTGAAATTTTATTTTTTATTATATAGATGGAGTCTTCAAATGATTTTTATTATTAAATTCACCAGCCATCTTCTAAAAAGAAAAAATAAATTAACAGATTATTATCAAGTTTTTGGGGTGATTCATTCATGGTAAATTATTTTACATTGTTATATATATATATATATATATATATATATAAAATCTAAAACAGGGAAAAAACAAATAAAATATTTTTTATTGAAAAACATTTTTAAAACCGAAAAATAAACTTTATATTAGGGTGTCTAGTAATTTGATGAACCCTTCTGACAGCAGCAATTTTGCAAGGAGACTGTCATCCATTGAACCTTAAAAATGGGTTAAATTATCACTTTCATCAAACCCTTGATGTGAATTCGCGTCTGCAATAGTTTCGTGACGCCAAGATTGTCGTTCAATTCGTATGTGATTACAAAAAATTGTTACGTCCTGCTTGAGAGAAAAGGTGCGAGCATGTATTAACCATTGAAAACCTAATCAAATGATTATAAGATGGTAAAGGTGTTAACATCCGGGCCCTGCTGTCCAGCAGAAGATTTTGCGAACAATTTGTTTTTTACAGTCACAACGGTACATTTAGATCCCAAGTTGATTACAATATGGTAAATCTGACGTCTATGAGACCCCGTCGCCATTCATCGTTTTTTCTTCTAATGTAAAGACACCATGCATTTTGGAATATGTTATATGATCGGTTTCTTCTTAGTTGTTGTATAATCGAGGAAATTTTGGATTATGATCAATTCATCAGCCTATGTATTTCATGTTCTGCGCTGTCACGTCTAATAATCTTGATTTTGAAAATTTTTATTTTTAATATATTTTAAAAAAATACTTTAAACTACCATTAGTTTCATGATTTTAAATATACCTATTCAGTTCTCAGAGATATCACTAATTTACCTTTTATCACGAACCAAGTGTGTTTTTTAAGAAAAAATCACATTGAAATTTTATCTGGGTTGATTTTCAAATTAAGTTTAATAATTTATATATTTTGTTTTTTTAGATTAACGTGGTTATTCGAATCAGTTTACGCGTACTACGACTAATCCCATGAGTTCTGAAGTTAACAACTATGTAAGCCTCCAGTGACTGAGAAACCAAAAACTTGAACCTGAAACTATAAAAAAAACAAATCTTTTAATTTTAAGTTCTTATTACTTTATTATCATCTAAATAATTAATAATTTGTATATTTTATATCCAGGCTGAGTGGTTCATCAGCCTGCCAGTAGCTAAGATTATGCCTTTCACTGTTATAACCAAAGAATATTACCTTCATCGACCTTTATTAAGAAACATTGAATTAGAAGTAAATCTTTTAATGTCGATGGCTTAAAAAGGGGGGAAAAAGCACCAGTAATGATTCGTACTTTTCCAGTGTGAGAATATACTAGATTAAAAATTGAATTAAAAAAATACATGGTATAATCATTTTCCTTAACCTAGTATTCATGTGTGCTATAATGTTCATATCCATGATGTTCCTGATCCCGTGCTCCCAGAATACATGGTCGAATACTACATAGGGATTTTCCGAGGAAAGCATAAAAAATACAGAGGTGTCCTGTCAGATGCTTAGGTTCATTTCACTATTAAAAAAACAAAATGGTGTGGGGTTTGTATTCATTTCAATCTCACCATACCAAACCTGTCTTGAGGTGCCTGCGTTTCATCTTTATGCTGTCTCACTTTCCTTTTCTTTTCCACACATTATGTGTTTTTTTTATTATTATTTTTAATGATGATGAAATATAAAAAAAAATTATGATTTTTTTATTTGTTGGGAAGGGATGCCTGTGACTGGATTGAAGAGGTTGTTTTAGGTGTTGTTTAAATTTTTTAAAAAAATATTAATATCAAAATAAAAAAAATAATTTTTTAATAACATCCGTAAAGCAAAAATAAAAGTGTGTTGGGATTATGGTTATTATTATTTAAAAAAAATTCACTCAAAAATATATTAAACTAATTTTTTAAAAAATATTTTTAAAAAACAAAAATAAATAGCTTGACATTTAAATCTAGTCTAAAGATAACATACATGCATATGTTTAGATTTGTTTTGAGTATTTTTTATTTATTGGAGTTTTGAAATTTTATTCTTAAATAAAAAATAATACATCAATTTTATTTTATTTTCCTTGATAAACCTTCTTTTTTTTTAATGAATCAAAATAAACTAAAAAAAACCCTAGCAAATAAACCATCAATTGTTATGGTGTGAAATTTGAAAATTTGATTTGAACACATTAATTACCAGTGTGCATGTTGCGTTTTGTTTTATTTCATAACTGGTGAAATATTTCCCTCGTCATTTTGTCTTCCCTTTTTTACTATTGCATACGGTGTTATTTCTAAATTGTCAGTATTTTTTATTTTAGGGTTTAAGACGTTGTGGGGAGTTTCAATTACAATGACCAAACACACTTGATTAACGGTTTAAAATTAAAAAAAAAATACAGAGTACATAAAAAAATATATGGTTCAATGAATAAAAATAAAAAACAAAGATATTAGATGTAAATGCTCTTTATTTTAAATATCTCAGTTTCTCTTTTTGTCGAGAAAATAAAAACGACGTCTAAAATACCAGTCAAGTGCATTTCTAAACTTAAAAAAAGAAATGTCAATGTAATCAAAACTACCCCGTCGTATATAGTACATTCCAGCGAAGAAGGGCACAGGGAGGATCTTGCGGTGCCAAAATTTTGGTAAGTCTATTATTAGAGAACACAAAGTCAAGTAAAACAATCTTCCAGATTCATGTTTAAAAAGTGGAACACAATTACCATCTTGTACGGCCATCCAACCACACTCACAGTCGATACGATGGTAAATCTTGGAAATAGCACTAGTTTACTGTGGAACTCTTTTTCACTATCTTCCCACCCATTTTACCATCCTTCCAGATGCATGGACCGTGGTCAACGATGTTTGACCGAGAAAACGACAACAATAGGGATAATGTTGTAATTAACTCACAACCCTGCATAAACTCTCTGTTTAATTAAGTAAAATAATTAATCATTATTTATTCAAACCAAATCGGTTTCTGTCGTTATTGTTGTTGTTGTTGCTCCCTTTGCTTCTGGTTCGCTCCCTTCCCTCTTTTTATATATAAGCTCTCATTTGGCCTCTCATCCGTCTCTTTATCTCTCAGAACCACAGAGACAAGAAAACTGAAGAGAAATGAGAACACGGAGAGGGCTTTCTTATCCCAGAGGAGCAGCAGTAAACGCTTGTGATACAGCAGCAGGGAAGAGGACGGCAACAACAAGTTATAAGAGAGGAAAACCTGATTTCGCCTCCGGAGATTACCTGGTTTGCAGGAAAAAGAATCGATTAATCTCAACTCAAAAAACCGGAGAGACCGACTTGTTTGATTCTTTACCAGATGACCTTGTCATTTCTATTCTCTGCAAACTTAGCTCTTCTGCCTCTTGCCCCTCCGATTTCATCAACGTTTTACTTACGTGCGTCTCTTGTCTTCTCTCTTTCTCTATCAGTTTTCTTTTCCTATTTTTGAATATTTGTTTTTTTTCTGGCTGTTACACTTGAGATTTGGCCGGAAACAATTACGGTATTGTTATTGAATTTTGTGGGAGCGAAGAAAGGCGTTATTGCTTAATCATGTCGGTTAATTTTAAACTGCAGGTGCAAGAGACTAAATGGGTTGGGCCTTCATTCTCTAGTACTATCCAAAGCTTCGCCGAAAACATTTGCAGTCAAGGCCAAAAATTGGTCTGATTCTGCTCACCGTTTCCTCAAACTCTTCGCCGACGCTGGAAATGTTGAAGCTTGTTACACTCTTGGCATGGTAACTAATTGCCATTAAATTGCTGACAATACGAGTCTCAAAACGCATACGCAGCTATTCTTTATTATTTTAAAAGACATTAAATGAAGTTTTTGCTTGGCAGATTCGGTTTTACTGTTTACAAAACCGAGGGAGTGGAGCTTCTCTGATGGCAAAGGCAGCGATTAGCTCATACGCGCCCGCACTTTATTCCCTTGCTGTTATACAATTCAATGGAAGCGGTGGCTCTAAAAGCGACAAAGACCTTCGTGCCGGCGTTGCGCTGTGTGCACGCGCTGCCTTTCTTGGCCACATCGACGCCCTACGCGAGCTCGGTCACTGCTTGCAAGACGGTTATGGTGTCCGTCAAAACGTAACAGAAGGACGGCGTTTCCTCGTCCAAGCAAACGCGCGTGAACTCGCCGCTGTTTTATCAAGACCTCATTCTGGGCTCCCAACACGCACTTGGTTCTCGTGGAACCCACACGCGCATCCTAACCACCGTCACCCTACTGGGAATGGACACAGCGGGTGCCCGTTATTGAGTGACTTTGGGTGTAATGTTCCAGCTCCTGAGAGTCATCCAGCCAGTCGTTTTATGACGGAATGGTTTGCTATTCGGGGCGGGTCTTCGGGGTCTGGTCTCCGGTTGTGCTCTCATACGGGTTGCGGGCGTTCCGAGACGAGAAAGCATGAGTTTAGACGGTGTTCTGTTTGTGGAGCTGTTAACTATTGTTCACGCGCCTGTCAAGCACTTGACTGGAAGCTGAGGCATAAAGAGGAGTGCGCCCCTGTTGAGCGGTGGGTCGATGAGGATGGTGCAGACGGGGATGACGGTGGCGTGGATGGTGACGGCGACGATGTCATGATTGAGAGCTAAAATTAAATCTAAAAATGGTTTAACAGTGGGGAATGGTTAGAGACTGACGGAAACGGCGGAAACTGTGCGTTGTAGCGGCCACAAAGAAAAGGAGGATAATGATTAATGAGGGTGCTTTAATCCTTACTCTGTTTTAATTTTAAAGGCTAACCTAACTTTGGTTATGGCCGTTTGATAGCGCACAAGAATTTTGTTTCCTCCTTGGTTTCTTGTATATAGAGAGGGTATATCGGAGAAATCGAGGGCTACCTTTTTTTTATTATTTCTTTTATGTACCAAGGAGGTCTTTTTTCCTTTTTTTTCTCTGCTACTACCCCCGCGCCCCCTTTTTTTGTACTATACTTTAAATTCGGCGTCAGTAATTTAAAAATTCAAAATCCCGAAAGTTTTACCTGTCTGGATTATCGATGCCCAAAGAAGAATTGCAAATTATAGCTACAAATGTCACCCCATAGTGTTGGATAATTGTTTTAAAAGTACCCAAAAAAAAAGGATGGGAATATATTTTAATGCGTTTCAATGAAAAATATCTTAAAAAACCATGTAAAAAAAATTAAAAAGCTGACGTGTTAACTCGGGTACATGTGTTTAGATGTGGCGTTTTGTCCACAGTATTATCCTCTGCTAAAATAGGCAACTCAGAAATAATTCCCGCAGCCTGAAAAAGCTGGCCAGTGCCAAGAACCGTACGCGTAACATGTAGGGGGTATGAAGGAGACATCCTTTTCCTTCTTGAAAGATCGATGAGAACAAAATTAGGTACAGGGATGGGATGAGTAACCACTCTACCATATGTTTGTATTAAATCTATGTGCCTGGGAGTTAGGAATTCTCAAATAGCTTAAATGTTAGAGTGAAATTTAAACTTCAGATTAACCATAGACGGAGGAGTATTTTGTTATAACTGAGAGCATCACCAGCAAGTTGTGTGAGGTGGAGTGGATGATGGGCAAAGCCAATAGCATAGAGAAGGATTGGAGGTGATTGATTATTGCATTTTCTTTTTCTACTAACACTTTTTTTTCTAGTTTTTCTGGGGGCCGAAAAGGTTAAGCAACGTCAAGACATTGACCAAGAAAGAATTATTATTTTTTTTATAAAAAAAAAAGAGGATAGAAAAGGAGAGGAATTGGAGTGGTGGGAGGTACGCATTTTGCAAGTGGAGGAAGTGGTTTGTATCCAAAGCGTTATATGCTCTAGTCACATACAAGAAAGAGAAATATAACAAATATATTCAAAGAGAGGGCATCTCGTTGTGGGGGAGCACTCTTTCTTTTCTTTTTTTATCACCCATTAACTGGATACTTGTTCAAGTGTGGTCCAGGCCCAGCCCATTTAATGCCATTAGGTGGGATCTCCAGCTGTGGCCGTAAACCTGTTTCCTATTCATAAGCAGGTGCTGCGGTGCAATGAGACGGATCCTGGGCGCAAGCAGTGAAGATTTCATAGTGGGTTGTCTCTCTCTCTCTACAAACATACACATATTGTGTAGTGTAGTATATTCTACCAGTTAATGTACTGGGCAATGGGTGTAGAGTGGGGCGGGTGGCTGATCCAAGCTCCGTACTGACCCGTAATGGGAGATGGAGGATTTAATTTTGGGATGCTTTTAATACTGTTATCTCACAAATATAAATTGCAAGTCACCTAACCTCGTTTGGATTAGGTGATGTTAAGCGGTCAAAACCAAATGCCGAATTAGCCTTTGTGCAGTTGTGATGCGATGGGATTTTCCCCAGCCCAAGTGCTTTCTTGAATCTTCTGGCATCTCACCATCACAGCTCCCAAGCCCTTCCTTGAATCCTCTGGCATCTCACCATCACAGCTCCCAAGCCCACCTGCAATCGCCTTGCGCACCAGTAAATGGATGCCTTTTTCTTTATATATAGACACTTTATTTTTCTACTTCTAATTATAGCAGATGGATCGCTGCATATGCACCACCTAATATCCTTGAGTTTTTGAGTCTTGTCGTTCTGAGGTAGGAGTGGGGTATCAGAACCTCTTTCTTCACCTGTATTTGACTAAATTCTTATTATTAGGGGAATTCAATAATGTTTTGACTTTTGAAATTATAATACATGCTAATATCTTTTTATATTTTTTGCTATAAACTTTAATTACGGGAGTTCCCTCGTCTGAGGATTCGAATCATTAAAGAGAATATGAAGTATATGTTCTTATCATTCTCAGAAAAAAAGAAAAAAGTCGTTATCGTCAAGTCCAGAGGAACATGCAAGTTTTTATGTCTTTTTAACATGTCTGCTCATATGAAAGTTTATTGGTTTGATGTATGAAATAAAATGAACCGTCCCTTTACTACACAATGAAATTAATTAATTTGTGATGTCCAAATTAAATTTTAGCTCATTTGATACGGCTAAAGGAAGTGTTCAATATCAAAGTTTAGGTCCTCACACCGGCGTGGCAGGGTATGAAAATTTAACTCGAAAATTGATGGATACCAACCTATCTAAACAAATAGGAATTTTTTGCAATTCATAGATAATGAATAAGGCATGGGTATTATCAAACCTGACTTAAAATCCGTCCAAACCTAACATGAAGTATATATTATTTAATACACATTTATGTATATCAACTATTTTTTTATTGATTAATAAATAATAGTATATAATAGATATTCAATAATTATCTGAAACTTAATAAATAATTTATGAATATTTAATTTTTTTATTTTTTAAATAATAGATAGGATATACATATCTTTTATCTTTTGAATAATAAATATGATATTGATATCAAGACATTGACTCACGAAAATCTATTATCATTTCTAAATATATTATTAATAAATAATACGTTATTTTTAATTGTTTTTAAAAAATTGATTTAATTATTGTTATTGATTTTTTTATACATATATTATTAAATAACACAATTTCACTGGATCGAGTAGGTTCGGAACTCAAGTCAGGATTTTTTATCTTAATTCAAAACAATCTACCAGTGCGAGAACTTTTTTTTTTAATCTAATAAAAAAGTCAGCTTGGGCCACGGCAAAAAAATGAGTCCCCTATCTAATTTAACTATTATCCGCTGTTTTCAATTATGTAGAATTTTCGATTATCAAGCCCAGGCCTAGATAGGAAGTTTAAATCATGCTTGAAAGCCCAAAGGCAAATCCATTTTACTTTGGTGGGCTTTTCAGGGTTTCAACTCATGATAAGTCAAGTTGGGCTCCAAATAGTTCAGCGGGTGGGAACATCAAATAGTTCAACATGAAGCTCCGCTCAACTATGCAATACACAGGTCTTCTTGATCTGCCCATGTGGCCTCTGGGACTTCATCCCAGGCCTCGGTGTGTAATTTAATCACTAATGCAATGCAATGGAATTGAATTTTTGTATTAATTTCTTTTGTTTGGGTTCTTAAAATTGAATCTGCTAAATTCAAATTCAAACTTGTTACTCGTATTACTAAACTTTTTTAAATGGCTAACATACACACACACATACACAGGGAATTGCTTTAGGAACTGGGTTTGATCCCTACGTTATATTTTCAGGCCCGTTAAAGAAGAATCCTTAGTGTTTCCCGGAGCAGTCGTGGGAGCCGAAAGGCACTGTGCAATTCATTTCATAGGCGTGGCGGCGATCTCTTTCTTTAATCGAACTCTCGGTTACAATGGCAGTAATGAAGCTTGCAAAGAAACATGAATACCAACCAACAATATCAAGCAATCAGAACATCATGGCCTATCCCACGCGGAGAACCCCTTTTAACAATCAGGCAAATGCCCCATTTCATATATAAAAGAAAAATCAAAGCAATTATAATGGTATTTTGGGTTACTCTCAAGGATAGCAAATATGAAGCCTCTCTGAAGTCTGAGGCTCCAAGAAAAAGAAAAGAAAAAAGGATCAGACACGGCAAAAAGCGGATTGCACACGTAAAAGAAGGGAGTCCATGATGATGATGAGCCATGATGCATACACCCGCCAATAAAAAATCGAAGAGCTTCTCTTCCCTGGTCGTTGAGATGACTACCCCCGCATCCCTTCCTCTTGGTTTTGACAGAACCACATTGCTACGAATCAAAACCTTCCCCCGATGTAGAAAGTTTATGTTTTCACGTTTAAAAATTGTTTTTAAATTTTTATTTTTTTAAAATAATTTTTATATATAATTTTAAATTATTTTAATATGTATATGAGCTTGATTGCTTCTGGATTTTCTATCCCAAATTTACATGCCAATAAAAACAATTCAGGAAAGCCGTGTTTATAGTTTGTAAATGAATAAAAATAAAAAAATATCTATCACACGTTCAAAAGAAATATAAATGTTTATAAATATAAGTTATTATTGTATTGTAAATTAAGTGAAAATTATAATAAATAGGCATTTTTAGTGGGCATTCTAATACTATTATATGGATATTTATAATATTAAAGAATAACATTTGACACTTAATATGTTAATAAGATTAATTCTATTTTTGAATTAATTTCTTTGATTTTTGTAATTAATTTTAATATTTTTTATTTTTTAGATAAAATTAAATAATAACTATTCAATTTAATTTAAAATATAATAATTTCATTAATAATCATATAATTTTATTAATAATTATAATATTAAAAAACATTATTTTTTATTATAATGTCTTCGGGCCTAGTACAACTTGTTATTGCACTAAAAACAAATATATAAAATAAAAAATATTTTAAAAAATAATTACTAATAGAGTCCTAAACACTATCATAGTTAATTGTTTTTTAATATATATTTTATTTTAAAAAGATTTATTAATTCATTATAAGATTGTCAAGGACATGTTGATTTTTTTCAAATTCGGTACAATAACATCACACCTTCATTCTCAAGGTCAACAAAACTTAGAGTTGTTAATGAAGAGATTTTTTTTTTTACTTTTCATAAATTTTTAAACAATAATAATATTTTCTTACCCCTGTGGTTAAAAAAAAATATCAAGCTACTGGAGAAAAAACCAAGAAGTTTTTTTATTTTTCCCTTTTTCATATAAAATTAAAATACATTATTGATCTTGAAAAAGATAAAAAACAAATAAAGTTTGCTTTTAGATGTGCTTTTATACTTCCTAGTAAGGCTAAGAGAGGTGTTTTAATATTTTTTATATGTATTTTTTTATTTTTTTATTTAAGAAAATTGTTATTATATAGTTGTTATACATCGATAATTGGATAATATTTACTGTATTTAGATGATACGTATAATGTTACCTAGTATCCAATCATAACTTTTTATTATATTTTTTAAAGCTCCACCATAATTTTTTTTTATTGTGACGGTATATAATAATCAGACTATCATTATTATATTTTTCCTGTCATATAAAGTGCACCATTGTCTTTCAAGAATGATGTTATACACACACAAGACAAGAGGATATTCATTATAGCACTGAACATAATTGTTGGAGATAGATTGTATATTTGATATATTTTTTTAAAAAAATTACAAGCCCTGGTTGAACAAGTGGTTAAATCGCTAATGTGCATACGTTTCTGGGAGTGTGTGAACTATTTACATACACCATGACTAAATAATAATTATCCTCACTTTTCATTTGGATAAGAATACAAAATGTCTAGAACAAAGTTAAAAGTCCATATCGCTGCCAAAAGGCAGCAGTATCAGAGTGTTGAGATGGAGACTAGTGATTCACCAACCGACCGGTCTTGCAAAAATTTCTTTTATTCAACGGTAATCTGGCCTTTTTTTTACCAAAACTCAGAAAAATCCATGCTTTTGATACATCTACGAAATTCTTTTTTTTCCCCCAATAAAATTGCATTATCTGACAGTCCACTTTACGAATAATTAATAATTCTGACTAATTATCTTGATCATGGAAAACTTGCACCGAGACGATTTTTCATGTGGTTATGTCTACATCAAAGCAAGACTTCATTTTAATCTTTAAAAATCAATTATGAATCCTTGAATTGCGAAGGTACCCCCACCAAGTTTTTCATCCATGATGAGGTTCGCATGAATTCAAAATGCTTGAGTGCTAAGTTTTTAATTTTGCTGACCTGAACCGTTTTTTCTGGTCAAAGTCGCTCATGAATAGTATTTGATATTTTATAAATTTAGAAATTTTTTTAATTTTTAAATGATTATTATTTAAAAGATAATACAATCATGCTAACAATAAATGTAAAATAAGAAGTGATTTGTTTTTTTTACCTTTAAAGAGATACCATAGTTCTTTTTTTATAGCCTATCAGGCTATAATTTTTTTTTTAAAAAAATATAAAATGAAAGTAATATACTTTTAATTTATTATAATAAAATATCTTTAACTAACCGGAGAATAAATTATTCTTGATTGATCAGATAAAAAATATTTGATTTATTAAAAGTATCATGAAGCAAAAAAAATTTAAAGTTAAAAAGATTATAAATTTGATATTTAACTGAATTTGAAAATAATGGGTTTGATAATTTATCATATTTATAAATATATTCAAGTTTAAAATTTAATTGGACTCGAGGATACTGAGATATTATCTTATTGTATGATCATTTTTCTAGAATAAAAAAATAATATTTCTTATTTAATAAAAAATAAAATATTTTTAACTTATTAGAGTAATTATAAAGCTAAAGATTTTTTCAGAGTTAAAAAAATTAAAAAATTATAAACTTGATATTTGACTAAGTCTAAAAATAATAGGATTGATAGCTTGTTAAAACATATATTTTTAAATGTAATGTTTGATTAAAGCAGAAAATCATGAGTTATTATCCTTATCGCATTGATATTTTTTTAGAAGAAGAAGATCCAGGTAAAGAACAAAAAAAAAAACTTATCCGTCAATCCACGGCGCCATAAGTTGAAGAATCAACATGATTATTTAAATAATATTAAATAAAAGAAAATTAGAGAGGAAAATACAGATTGAGACCGAACAGTATAATTATCCTGATTCTTTTAATTGATTCACTTTCAACTGCATGTCCTGGGCACATTCTGATCCTGACTAGTCTATTTTCTTTCAATAACCTGAACCCAATTTCATCTATAATTCTTTCTTGCATCTTACTGGGTTTTCAATTCACAATCATGAGAGGAAAATTAGAGATGAAGAGATTAACCTAGCAGGAGAAAAGGGATGCATTGCTGGAGTTTTATACGTTGAAGCAACAATAATTTAATGCCGTCTGGGCTGTGACCATACGTTAGGCTGTCGATGCATCGTTTGCCACTTACATGACTTCGAAGTTGAGATTTATTCCCGATACCTGTGACATCTTACCTGTGAACGACCACCATTAGGTCACAGGCTAGCACCTGGTTGGAAGTCTCAAACTTTAAAATAAAAAAAGAGTCATATAAAAAGATTTCGTGGAAATATAAAATAAACATGTTTTTTATTTTCATTTTCGTTATTTCTTTCTGTTTTATTTTAAAATAATAACCAAATAACATGACTCCAATATAATAAAGGAGTAATTAAATCTGAAATCTAGGATAAATTAATTTAACTATTTTAAAAAAATTATTGAAATATTCTAAATACCATGTGTTATCGTGATCTAAACTATTTTTTTAATATTTATTTATTTATTTATTTTAATATATTAATATTAAAATTATAAAAATATTAATTTAATATTTTTAAAAACAAAAATTAGTACATTTTCAAATTGTTGTTATAATTATTAAATAATAAAATATTTGATAGTATGATAATATTTATTTTTAATATCAATATGTATTAAAATTCATCCAAACATTCCATAAAAAATGACGGGTGTCGATAAGAAATAAAAAAAAGAGAGAGAGAGAATAATGAGTAGGAGAGGGTGATAATAATTACTACTCACAGGATACATCATTATCTCGTGCGTATATATGTATTTTTATTATCAAAGCAGGTACTTTCGTAATTCTAAAAAAGTCATCATAAAACGGGAAAAAAAGTGGAGGGACAATCATGCTGAGTGCGTGGACAGGAGAAAGGGAAGGAGAATTAAAGAAAATGCCTGGAGGAGACATGTGACCTCAGCCGTTGATTTTCTTCTTACCAAGAAAAAAAAAAAAAGCTTCATAAAGGTTTTTGGGTTTGGTCTTCTTGTCGAATCACCATAAGAGTCCCCGTGTCCACACTTGCCGCACGTGGAAGACCGGCGCAAGTGAGTATCCTATATGGATACTCTTATATAAATTTAAGTTTTTTATTAAAAATTATTTTTTATTTTAATGTATTGTGATTAAAATTATTTTTTTAAATAAAAAATATTATTTTAATATATTATTTAATAATTAAAAAATAACTAATAATCTCAAACATTAAATTGATCAAGGGAATCATACACTTAAAAAAAAACAATGATTTATCCTTTCACAGTGATGCCCTTGATTGATTTGTTGAGGAAATCCTTGAACTTGGTATTGTAAAGTGTTCGGTAATGTCCGGTGAGACTTGAAATACTTAAAACGTTCTTTCTATAGCATCATCCTCCCGGAACTGGCCAAATTTTGAGGAATATTGAGTGCATATGAAAATGGTGAAATAATAAAATTTACCAAAAAATAAAATAAAAAATTATAAGTAGAAATTCCAAATATTTTCATAAAATAAAAATAATAGATTGTGTTCATGCACTTTGTGCATTAGTATTGTGGTTGTGTGTTTGATATGTAATGTATAATATTTTTTATTTAAAATATATATATTTTTTATTTTCTACGTTAAAACTATCTAATAACATCTAAAAAATGTCAGTTGGATATTTTTTAAATAAAAATCAATTTAAAAAATACTTTAATGAGCAGCAGCCCAGTGCAATGCCAAATTAAGTATACGTGTGCCGTTCTTAGCCGGATCATGTCCCACTGAATAAAATCTTCATCGATTTCAAATGTAGTTAATGACTTGTTTTTGACTTAAGTCTTCAAGTAAGCTCTTATTTTGTTCAGGTCCTTTCAGTTTGAGAATCTATCACTTATTCCTCTATTTCATTTATTTTTTATAACTCAATCCCTTTATAAGTTTCTCATGGTAATCTAATTGGGATTGTATCCCATTTCTTGACAAATTTTCAAATATCAACCATTCAACACAAGTCTTTAGACGTTTAAGAAATTAGCAGTCAATTCTAGTCACGTGACTAACCTTTGATTTTCAAAAATTGGACTAACATGCAAAATGTTAAAAAAAACATGGCGACTGGATAATATGTTATCTCTCGAGCTCATCACGTTTCACTTCTACCCTTTATAATCCACCAATGTTATCCTCTTCCCTTTCACAAATGTCCAATCTTACCCCTATAACCCCATCAATACTCCACTTCTATCCCTATAGTTTGAGTCTACTAATTTTATCCCTAGTTTTCAGAAAGTACCAATTTTACCCCTACAAGTTAAGTATTTTACTTTTGAATACTATGTTTTAGACCTTTCTACTTTTCAACATTTTTTGTGAGAAATTGTTGCATCAATGAGATCTAAGAGGAAGATGAGAGAGAAGTAAAATAAACTATGAACAAAATGAGCTTTTTTTTTTCTTGTAAAGGGGGTAGAATTGAAAACTTTTAAAAAATACAGCACGAAGTTAGGAAGTTTTAAAATAATATAGTAGCATTATTAGAACATCAATCAATCTATAAAGATAAGAATATAGTTTACACAAATTATTATCGGCAAAGCCGATAAAAAACAAAGAAATCAATAATTTCAACATAAAAAACAAAATCCCAAATCCGGAAGCACAAGCAACCAAACCCAGGTGTCAATTACCAAATAACCAAGAGATAAAGAGACGAGGGCTAAAAAGGAAGGTACGAAAAAAGAAGGTTAAAGATAATCCGTACAGAAGGGACGCAGAAAATTAGAGGTTGAAATTGTGGAAGAAATTATATTTTATTTAGAAATATATTAAAATAATATTTTTTAATTAAAAAAACTTATCTTTAATATTATCATATTAAAATATTAAAAAAATAATTTTAAATAAAGAATATTTTTATAAAAAATCATGGTCGAATAAAAAAAAAACTCTGCCAAAGAGCGTTGTGTTTCCTGCAAGCGACCGTTTTTGTTTTGATAATTGCGTGCGGGTTAGAAATAATTACTTTGCAGTAACCACAAGAGAGAGGAAAAAAAAACAACAATCGATTATAAAACGGGCCGGTTCTGTTTCGGACGCCTACTGGCCAACCCAGAGGAAGGAAAGAGCATTCGTAAACACTATAGAGAAGAGAGAGAGGAAGACAAAAGGGGGTGGTGCGTGTGCGGTGGTATTGGTGTGGGTAGGGGCGGTGCTGGTGGTGGCGGCCGTCGTGAGTGGCGGAATACGCCGTAGCATGGAAGAAGAGCTGGCCATGCTTAGGCAATTCATTGGTCAGCTTGTAGACCTTTTCAATCTCTACGGCTCTCCTCTCCCTCCCTTTGATTCTCTTCAACTCCTTCACTTTCACAACCAACAACAAAACAACAACAACAGGTCTCTCTGTAGATCTCTTTCATTTCTTGATTTTTATTTCTTCCTCTCTGTCTGCTCCACTACGACCTATCATTTCTTCCTTTTTCTTAAATTTCACTTCATTTGCTACTTAGGTATTCTGCTTTTTTCCCCCTTGGCTTTAAGGTTACTTTAATAATAATAATAATTTTACTCTTTAACATTGTTTCGTCTTGGCTTTTAGAACTTGTTGTTATGTTTCCGTCAAATATCTCTCTTCTTAGTCTGTCCAATTGTTTGGTTTTGGTACGGACAGTCTCAAGCTCTTAGCAGTTATGTTTCTTTTTTGGTTCATTTTCACTGTTCACTGTCCTCCCCTGTTTCAGGAAAGCTTTTAAATCTGTTGTTTGAGAAAACAGAAATGATTCATTCTTATGTGATTTTTATAGTACTTGTTAAGTTGTGGTAAATTACGAACATAGGATTTCAGGTATTGGATCCTTCACTAGATTCTTAATGGGTCTTGAAATCATGCATAAATTCTGTGTTTTTATTTTCCTTTTTTGTGGTGGCATCGGTTTAAGAATTTAAATTTAGCCTGATCAACCCCTCACGTTCTCATGTTCATGGTTCTCCCGAGAATGATAAGAGTGAAAGAATAAATCACGGGGAATCGAATGAATTATAGAGAGTTGCATACTGTCCAAATTGCTTCTCGAGAATCAAATTATCGTGTATGAAAAATCACCAAGGGCGTTGTTGATTTTGTTTCTGTGTTTGTTCTTTTCAAATATATCTGCGAACATGCTTGCAATCGAGGTCCTCTTATAGCTAAAAGTCACAAAAAACTGTAACATCTTTTGCTGCTAAGATTTTTCTTTTTATCTCTCAGTTTGCATGTGAAGAGATGCTTGGATTTTCCATATTTACTTTTGGGATTGGAATGCTTGGATTTTCCATATTTACTTTTGGGATTGGAATGCTTGGATTTTCCATATTTACTTTTGGGATTGGAATGCTTGGATTTTCCATATTTACTTTTGGGATTGGATTAAAAATGTCATTAAACTTACGTGTTTGGATTTGAGATATTGGCGCTTGCCCCAGGGGACTTGAATACCCTGCATCAATTGATTTAAGAGTGCTTTTGTCATTCTGTCGCATCTTAAGATTTTCACTGAACATGCCCATATAGGTCACGTGGAAGTGATTCTTGGGAGTTGAGGCTCATTACTTGCTACGAGCTCTGTTATTATTTATAAGTTAGGATTGGCGTTAGCTTCTTTCCTGGTGCTATGGAAACAGTGTTGGACTTGCAACCACCTTGGGGAATCAGAGTCTAAAGAGCAGTCAATTCATACTAAAATTGTGATATAGGTGATTGTCACTAAATTTCCCTTACAAGATCCTAATCTGGCAGGAGTTAGAAACACAGTTGAGCAACCTCCTTTTCTTTTCCAGCCTGTTGTGAATGGCATGGAATTTTTGGACAGTGATGCTTTCCCCTAGGAATTCCTGATTAATTTGCGTTCTTCTGTGCAAAAAAATATAAAGCTAACAATATTGCTTTGTACTATCATGTTAATAAATGTTAGCCATATCTCTGTCAATATTCTGACTGCCTGGGTTGATATTGTTATCGACAAGGGAAGCCTCTATGATGTTGTTTATATTCTTGCTGGGATATGCCACAACCATGGTTGAAGGCCAGGAGAGGAGCTGAATGTAAAATAGGGCTGAAAGTAAGGGAAATGATTTAAGATAAACCTAGGATCTTGCAGATGATAGCTGGCATAGGTTACTAGTCTCAACTCATTTTAAGCTTCTTTGTACGCCTCAGGCTTGGAACTTTTGGGATGTCAGAGTAGGTACTGAAGAAATCTTCAAACAGGTTGTTTGGAAGATTTAGTTTCAAGTTTCTAGCACTAATTCGTTCTTGTATGCTTGAACCTGGTTTATTTTGGGACATTTTGTTGAGTAGGTCACCAGAACTACATAGAAGTCCATTTTGATAATTGTGATTTGTTTTTTTGTTTTATTTTTTGGAAATTTTGTGATCACTCCATTTTTTTCCTTTTAGCCAGTCAAGAATTTATCAAAATGAACTCACATTAGGATCTTGCTAGTAAGAATCATGGGATATGCTAGATTTTCATGCAAGAATCTTGTATCTATTGGCTCTGCTAGTTGATCCTGACTCCATCTTTGTGATATTTCTCGTCTTTTATTGCTTATTATTTCTAATCATTGGTTCTCTAAAATTTCCTTTTTCTGTGTTTTCTCCCTTGTATGTTTCCTGCATAACTTTCTATTTGATTAGCATACTGCGCCTAAGAATTCCTCCTTAAAAATAACAGTGGCATGAATGTCCCTACCTTGCATTGTCACATGGAATGAACTTCCTGTCTCTCACAATAGCTTCCTTCTGTATATTTTTGGTGCCATCACCACCAATACTTATACTCTTGAATCTTGCTATTTTATGCTGCTTGTGGATCTGCGTACAAAGAGAGAAATATCTACAGCATGCATGCATATCTATAGGAGAGCCCACTTCTCATGTGAAATGATGAAGCACTGTCAAAAGATGGCGAGCTCAATCACAGACCAGAAAATGCCATACATTGTCTAGATGGGATATATTCATGCAATGCCATTCCTTGCTATTAAAAATTTAAAATTAAATGTGGCAAAGAAGTTGAAAAAAATGAGAATATGTATATAAACAACAGGAAAAACTGAGTTCAAAGAATGTATATGTGTGCTTTGGATTCAGTTTTTCCTGTTAACGAGATCTTTATAGGTTTTTCCCCCTTTTTTACAGTTTTGATACTCTCTAACTATACTCCTCCGCTTTAACACGTGGTTAACATAAATAGTGGATTTCTTGGCAAAATGATAAAAAGAAAAAACATGCTTGCTGTTTAGTTTAGAATTCTCGAGTACAGGCATCAAGATCTCAATGCTGTATTATGTCTGCATCTGTTACCTCTATTATGTTTTTGGTTTTCCAAGCATAAACATTTGAACTAGACTCACAGGCATTAGATTGAATATGATTATGTGCAGGTTATTTGAAATTTAGTTGACCAGATGTTCTGGCTGTGGCATATTTCAGCTTGTTGAAGCCCAATTTGTGATTTTGAGCATCTCTGTGTTTATATTTTTTTCACAACCTGATATCTGCTTATTTTTTAGTAATGATTTTTATGCTGAATTATTTTGGGTTTGCATGTTAGTACCACCATGCACTCTGTTCACAGTGTGAATTTCTTAGCTCTTTTACAGGTGGTGCGTCCTCAATCTTGATGATGGCTCTGCAGATGATTACTGTAGCCTTGTGATGGCAGCTGGAAAATCTAGAAGATTCAAGATGTTGGAACCTGGCAAGCCTCCAGCCTCCAAGAAACCTCGAAAGGAGCGGAATCGAGGAAAATCAGTTGGAACTACCAGTTCAAATGAGGTTATGCAACAAGAGATTTGGAAAGAATTCCCAGAAGACCTGTTTGAAGCTGTTATTGCTAGACTTCCAATTGCTACATTTTTCCGCTTTCGCTCGGTTTGTCAAAAATGGAACTCCGTGCTTGATTCTCGAAGTTTCTCTCAGCATTGTTCCCAAGTTCCACAAGCCAACCCCTGGTTTTACACCATCACTCATGAAAATGTGAATTCTGGAGCCATGTATGACCCTTCTTTGAAGAAGTGGCATCACCCAACTATAAGTTACCTGCCAACAAAGATGATTGTCTTACCAGTTGCTTCTGCAGGGGGTCTTGTGTGCTTTCTTGACATTGGTCACAGGAACTTCTATGTCTGCAACCCTCTGACTCAATCTTTTAAAGAGCTGCCACCAAGGTCAGTGAAGGTCTGGTCCCGTGTTGCTGTGGGGATGACTTTGAATGGCAGTGCAGCCAGTGGGGGCTACAAGATCTTGTGGGTGTGCTGTGATGGAGAGTATGAAGTTTACGACTCACTGAAAAATTCTTGGACCCGACCAGGAAGCATGCCCTCTTTTATAAAGCTACCCCTATCACTGAACTTCCGGTCACAAGCAGTTTCCCTTGGAGGTACGCTTTATTTCATGCGGTCAGATCCTGAAGGGATCGTGTCCTACGATATGGTTACTGGTGTTTGGAAGCAATTTGTTATGCCAGCCCCACTCCATCTGAGTGATCCCACACTTGCAGAATGTGGGGGGCGGATCATGCTCGTTGGCTTGCTAACAAAGAATGCAGCCACATGCGTGTGCATATGGGAGCTGCAGAAGATGACACTCTTGTGGAAGGAGGTAGACAGAATGCCAAATATATGGTGCTTAGATTTCTATGGAAAGCACGTTAGGATGACTTGCTTGGGCAACACAGGTTTGCTCATGCTGTCACTAAGATCAAGACAAATGAACCGACTAGTTAGTTACAATGTGGCGAGCAGGGAATGGCTCAAGGTTCCTGGTTGTTTGGTGCCACGTGGGAAAAAGCGGCAGTGGATTGCATGTGGCACTGCCTTCAATCCATGCTTGACTGCAACAACTTAGCCTCTTCTTCTTGTGGCAATATTTGCACGTTGTTGCAGCAGATTTTACATATTTAGTGGTTGGCTGCAAGGTTTTGCTGCTGATTTGTTCCGGGACCAGCTTCCTTGGATGTTTTAATGAAGTAGACGATACCAGGGGTTTAATATAATGGTATCTATTCATGTACAAACATGTTGTCTAATAACTTTTGAATCGAAAATTCACGTTTGAAATGGAATGTCACTGGTTCAGATCTGTCCATTTTAAAGTGGAAGGACCCCTTAAATTTTCCCAAATCCCAGGCTAATGATAGCTTCCGCTCAGAATTGCCACCTGATTAAATTTCAATTGAGTAACATTTGCCTTGGCTAAATTTTGTCTGCAGCCCGCAGCAGGGTTAAGAGCAGGAATCGAAGTTTCACTACTAAGAAATGCCTTCGAAACTCACTTTTTGCTTGCATGATGAAAGGTCAATTTCCTGCATTTGGCACAGTATCTAATGTGATGTGCATGGTCGATTATTTTAAAGCTAGAAGATGGGTTAGTTAATTTACATGAACTCTGCCGTTTTATCAGTTCACTCATGAACTACATCAAAGGTGCTATAACGTTTGAGGATTCCTTAGGGGGTAAGAGAAAAGCTTACAGCACAAAGCAATTGCCCGAGGAAACGGGTTTTAAAGTGAAGCGAGTAGAAAGCAGCAACCCCATGGTTTTGCTTAGCAGTTACTACTTGTGCACGCAAGATTCATGCTCCACGGATAAAAAAAATTAGATTTTCATAAATTTTCACGGGATTCACAATATGAGACCTGCTACTTATAATTCTGATATGTGTAACTTCTCAAACATCATCGGTTCAAACATAGATTAGTATTATAAATTTTAAAATCACTCAAGTTTACATCATTATTAACTTCTGGATTTCAGAAAATTAATCAAAATATACATAAACTAACCCAAATACTCACCCAAATACTCGCATTACAAAAATAAAATAAAATAAGAACTTTATAATTATGGTGTCATCTCGTAACATAGTAACAACAGCACCAGAGAACTTGTACAAAATGCAATTGCTGGATGCTGACATAATAATTGTCATCAGTAATGTTAATTCAAGTAAGTTCACAGGAAAATCAAGGCCGGGGCCTATCCCTCTGTTTAAGTCAATCCAGCCTGATTGTAGTGGCTCGACTGCTAGAGGACCCAAGCTAAGGGATGTCAAACCAAAGCCAGTTCTCTGAAGCAGCTTCAATTTAAATAAGGAAATACGCACAACTAAAATGAACATTTTTAATTATCCAGTCATGGTGAGGAGCACGTTTTTTAATCGAACGTTGGAGTTCTTTCAGTAGAAGGATAAACATTGATCTAGTACACAAGTATTCTCCATCTATCCTACATGCTATCAGGAAACGGAACCGAAACAACCAACCATCCACTGCTGCCATCTCCCAAAATCAGTGACAGTTTAAGCCATGCCTCCGCTGGTGGCTGTCCTGATTATCTTGAATAGAGCTGCTACAAAAAAAAAAAAAAAAAAAAAAAACATGATCAACGACTAGGAAATTTCGGTTCCTCACAATAGAAATATGCAAGCACACAACATCACTGTACTTGTTTATAGAAGTCATGAGATCCTCGTCCAGCCAACGTGATAATACGACTGATGAGAATGAAAATAATATGAATGGAAGGAGATAGCATCATAGTTATCAAGTTTTTGTTCCGCCACGAGCAAATGCAAGAATCCACACTGGAAAGGACATGAAACCCTATTTTCAGGACTCATTAAATTGTAAAATGACAATTTCAATCCAAAAGTGGCAAATTCCCATGTTTATGATTTCCAAGGGCAATCTTCAGACTCCAAATTCAATTCTAGCACAACGCTGCTATGTTTGAAGACTACATTCAAATAATTCAAAAAAATATGAAATTAATAGCCAATTCACCATAGCAACAATCTTCAGGAAATCATAAATTGAGCAAGTTTAATTACATTACTTAAAAAATTAAAAATCAGGACATCAGGATTTGTTGAGAGAAAATTATAAACATGCCTAAGACAAATAAAAGAAAGCTTAGAGACACAATTAAAAGAGGGTTAAATGAAATTTGGCTCACATGATCCAGTGAAAACAAACATGAAGAATCCAAGGAGAACAGGACCAACAGGACAGTCCTTTCCCTTTTTCTTGGTTGTTTCAGGCATGCTCATCTCTTGGTAATGTTCTTTTCAAATCTATCAACTTTCATATCCGCAAGATACCTTGATGTAGTCTGAGCGGACAACAATAATCACAATAACACAAATCAATCCTCAACATATATCATAATCTCGTAAAGCTAAAGTGCAATGTGCGTAACATTATTACAGATGTAGGAGAAAACAATCAAATTCTAATTTACAAGGACATTATTTGCCACACAAAATTTTAGTTCATAATCTGCGGAAAAAAAATATTGATTTCTAACCTTCTTAAAATAAATTAAAAAAAAATGCATTATTCAGCTATCACTAATCCAGATATTATTAATAGCAAAATAATTGGCCAGTTATTCTATCATATGCACAACACACAAAAAAATTAGAGCAAAATATAACATAGAAAATAAATTTTGCCGATCAGATCAGTTTGATCACTCATCATTTTCCTGTTCCAAATCCAACTGAACAAGGTAACAGAACAAAATACAAACAGATTAAAAACCCAGAACTCTGAAAATATAAAGGAATAAGAAGCAATTATTATAGAACTACAAATTACCATGGTTAACAGTGAGGGATATCCCGTAGCTGGACATGGTCACGAAGTTACAGGTGACTGGCTCTTTCCTTCATTACTTTCTTCGCTCTCCGTTTTATTTCCCCCATTCTCCACAATCTCTTCTTCCTTGAAATCTTCCACAACCTGAAGAAGTTCTGATGGAGTAGCTGCTGGGTCCAGCTCTCTGCAACCTTTCGGAGCATTGGGACCTTCTTGACCCATCAGCAAGTATGAGGGAACATGGTGTGAAAATCGAAACATCTCTTCCCTTGGGATCCTTCTGACTTCCTTGGGGTCCAAATGCTGGTGAAACACAGTCTTGAAACCAGCAACTTTTACCAAGGGAGTAACAGTTACACCTAGTTCTTCACTATAGTCTTCAAGTACTTCCACCATGTCATACTTGTGTATCAGCTCATCTGCTGTCAGCTCGTTCCATTCAGGGGACCAATTCCTATAGAGAGCCCAAACATCCCCTTTCCTCGGATATACACGAATTACCCCACCTGTTCCTTTTATCCACCTAACCTTGTGTGAAAAGGAATTGAGTGAGTTATATATCTCATATCTGCCCACTCTGAAATCGCCACAAGTTTTTGAGAAGCCAGAACCAACCCAATTTAGTAGGCCCAGTTCACTATTAGTTTTAGAATTAAGCCAACTGATCCGCATTTTGAACGGATTCAAAGAAATTACACTGTGGATCATAGCATAATATCGGGGCATCCCATCATCATCATCATATGCAGCCCATACCTGGTTTTCCCCAAAACATCTTTCAGTTCGATCTTTGTCAAAATCGTGAAAATCAGGATCTGGGACATTTATTGACATCGTTTCCAAAGTTTCAGCATCTGTCTTCATGCCAGAAGTGATGGGAGAAATTTTGATGTCATTGACTCCATTTTCCATATCCACAGACTTGTTCTGTTCAGTTATGTCATCAGGGTTTGACAAAGAATTTTTCCCCTGATCAATTGCTTTCTCATTCTCCACCCCCTTTCCGGGGGCAGATTTAACTACTGTAGCGGACTTCCATTCATTTATAATCTTGCGAATGTCTTTCTTTGCCCTCTCCATTAGTACGGTTTGAGTTTCACACTTGGAGACATCCCTCATGCCGTAGGGCTTAGTGATTCCATTCACCCTATTTTCAGAACTTTCCTGCCTAAATCCAGATATATTAGCTGTGCCAGCTCGTCCAAATCCCGTTGTAAATGGACTTCCGTTGTTTCCATGGCCAACATCTTCCATGCCTCTTCTTCTCTTAGCAGCATTAGAAGATGCACTAGACATCTTTTTTGAAGCAGCACGATTCTTTCTCTTCATGGCCTCCTCTCTTTTTGTAGCTGCCTGTGCTTCCTCGCGCTCTCTCTTCACTTTTTCATATGCCCGCTGGACCACACTTACAGCTTGAGCGGCAGTTGTAGAGCCACCAGCTCTAGAGAAAGCGCCCCACTGAAAGTTACCCTGGTTATATGAATCAGGATCACGGGATCCCCCTGCTCCCAAATTTGATGAGGCAACATCACTCCTTCCAGAATGAGATGTGTTTCTGCTAGTAGCAGCTTGATGGTTTGAGTTCTGCTGCTGCTTAAAAGAACTCGATGGTGCAGAAGACCTAGAAGCATGCAAAGGAGGGGGTGGCATTTCAACGGCTAAAAATGGCTCATGGCAATTAGGACATAGGAGCTTATGATTAAGATAGACTCTGAGATACTCGTATTGCATCTTGCATCCATGACAGACAGTCCAAAAGGTATTGGGTTTCGTCTTATAAGATGAAGCAGGAGTTGAAGAATGGCCGGTTCGAGATGTACTTTTATTCGTCTTCACACTCGATTTGGTGAAATTGAAAAACCCATTGGACCCTGGTTTTGCTGATGAACTCCTTTGAAATACTTTCCCATTTCTTCTCTGGTCATATGCCATCCTCTTGGTTTTATCGGACAATAAACTCCATGCCTCGGAAATAAACTTAAATGCACCATCTGCTCCAATAGACTTGTTTTTATCAGGATGAAGCATAAGAGCCAGCTTCCTATAATGTTTCCGCACCACCTCATCATCTGCTTGCGGATCTGCACCAAGTATCCCATACCAATCTGCTTCCCCATTTATTTTGTTCCCAGCAGCAACATACACATCAAGTGTAGCCATCATCTGAGGAATGCCTTCAAGTCCAGGATACAAGTTCTGGGCCTTCAGAGCAAATTTCTTTGCCCCCGCAATGTCTTTCGCCGAGAACTTCTTCTCAGCAATCTCTTTGGCCCTGGTGGCCTCATCTTTGTTGCATTCCATTTTATGCTCTCTCACTCTCCTTTTTTAAGCAAAACACTAGCACACACCAAGGCAGATTTCAGATTCAACAAAGTTCAGCTACCCTGTTCCTTTGTGCAAATTCTGAATAAATGAAATATTAATATCAACTATCTGTTGGGCTTCTGGTTCAAAATCCGATCGCATAGATTTTTTAAACAGACTAAAAAACACACATGTCTCAAAGAATGAAAATTACTAATTACCATGGTTACAGCAGCGACGGAGGGAGATGCGGTGACCGGAAACGGCCACGAAGTTACAGCGATTCCCACTCTTTCCCTCTCCGGCGAGATGGTCTCTTGTCTCTGCTCTTTAGTTTCCTCCTCCTCTCTCGGTCGTTTGGTTATTGTTATTATTTATTTATTGGGGTTCTAAGAAAAAAGATTGGACGAGACTCGTCTGTGAGATAGAGTGTTGTTTTTTTTTTGACAGGGCATCGACACGACCATTCAAAAGGATCTAACGGTTTATAACTGATGCGTGACCATGTAGAACATCAACATAAGCCATGTGTCCGATAACATCTTACCTCTTCAAAAATATATCGAAATGTGATCTCAGCTCTCCACGAAATTTATTTATTCTTGTATTTTTAAATGACAAGAATTTAAGAAAATATAAGAAAAATCTTTGCAAGAAATAAAGGTTATTTTCTGCTGTTACTTGAAGGGATTGCAATTACCGTGTTTAATTCCTTCCTGTTACGAACTATTAAATATATATATTTATTATATTTTAAGATTTAGTTTTGAGTTAAACTTGGTATTTCGATACAAGTTAAATAAATTATTTTTTATATAAAAATAATATTATGCTGTTGCAAGTATGTTCTGAGATATTATTTGAAAGTGTGGTTTGAACGTATTTTAAAAAAAAAACCTTTTTAATAAATTTTTAAATTAATATTTTTGTAGCATTTTTTATTGTTTTGATGTCACAATAGATAAATATTTGAAAAATATATATTATTTTAATATAATTTTAAATAAAAAATACTTTAAAAAACACATTATACTATAATCTAGAACAAAAAAAATTACACAATTCAAATCACAGACTTAACCAAATTAAATAAGTTAGATTTAATTCAAATAGAAAAAAAAAAACATGAAACAACAAGAATTTTGGATCAAGTTAAAAAAAAAAAAAGTGATTAGGTTAACCCTAAAAAAAATACTTTTTTCAAAATAAAACAAATAATGTATCTCAATTCACAACTCATTAAACACATAATAACAAAATAATATAGAAAAATAACATAAAAACCAATATTGCTTAACATGATTTAGCATGAAAAACATGTAACATAAAAAATATGGATGAGACAACTTGAAATATTATGTTAAACTCATGACTCGGATCTTAACATTGAAATAATCCAATAAGAAAACAATGAAAATTATCAAAAAAATTTTTAAAAATATGTTAGTTTTTCAAACTCATGATGCAGGGCATTAGTCTTGAAGTATCTTATTTTTAAAAATTATAAAGTTTAATTTTCAATTAATTAAATTGAACAATGAAATTAAAAAAATAATTATAAAAAATAACAATCAATTAAATGAAGATCAAAATTCAAATATGAACTAATTTTTTATTTGATTAAAGGGTGAAATTGAAAAGAAAAATCAGTTCAGCAAAGGAAAAAAAATAAAAAAATAATGATCAAAATTAATAAAAAAAATATGATTAAAAGGTTAGATTTAAAAGAATAATAACATTTCTGAAAGGGCCTAGAACACAATAGAAATAAAAAAAACGGATCAAATTATAAAATACAATACCATCAATTTAGATTAAAAGATGAAATTAAAAACAAATAAAACTTTTACAAGAAAAAACAAGGATAAAAATAAAAAAAAAATAAAAGGAATAAGGACCAAATTAGAAAATATAATATATGTAAATTGTGATGGAAAAATAAAATTAAAAATAAATAAAACTTTTATAAAGGAGTTAGGAACAAAAAATAAAAAATAAGAATTTAAGTTTAAATATCAATAACAAACAAGTCAAATTGTAATTTCGAGGGAAAAGAGAGAAAATAAAATAAAAAAATACATTAACATGTTTTGCTTCAAATAAAAGATGACATTACGATGCTTTTAATTATAAAATGAAAAAAATATTTTTAAATGCAAAAAAACACCATATATGTCGTTTAAAGTGCATGAGCTCCTACTAATGTCGTATAATCTCACCTTTTTATTTTTTAACTTGGCTAGATATAAAATTGTTTTTAAGTTGGTTAAATAATAAAAAAAAACTACTGTGACAAAATAAAAAAGACCTCTTGATTCTAGATTTAATATTTTTACTTTTATATATATTTTTATCATCTCATTATATAATTAATATAAAAAAAATATTTATTTATTTATCTTTATTTAATTTGGTAATGACAAACAGTCATGTAAAAATATTTAAATACCCTTAATTGCTAGTATTACGTTTTTGAATGAATGGTCAAAATTATTATTATTATTGTTATCATACTGATCAATGAACATTTTTTTTTTTAGTGTCCAGCTACAATGTTTTTCAATAAGTTTTAGCTTCTTATGATATAATAATCCATGTATCTTAAAACGGTACATTAAATATTGTAAAAACTTTCATAGACAATTTAGAATGGCTAATTCACTTTATAAATATATCTGTATATAATTAAAAAAAAAAAGTTGTGTTGTATTTACTAAATACTATAAAGAAGTTATAAGGTGAACCATTAATGAAAAATTCGTATAATATTCAAAGATTTATCAACAAAACTACGGAAACAAAAGATCAATGTAGTCACAACTTAAAAAATCATGTTTCTTAACATTTTTATTTTATGTTTTTTTGATGGTTTTGATTTGTTAATGTTAAAAATATATTTTGAAAAATTTAAAAAAATATTATTTTAATATATATATTTTTTTAAACAAACTATTATCACATTAACTCCAGAAATGGTTGAGCTTATAGTGGATTTACTTATGAATGGACCTGATAATTGTTATGTTTGAAAGCAGATTTTCGCATTTCTGACATGTAATTCTTCTTTTTGAGTTTTGGGTTTAAAGAGATAAGAAATGAGTTCGTTTCTTCTCCTGTTATGTTGTTGCGAGGAAGATGAGAGATGGGATTTTATCGGGAGGTTAGGATTCTAGAAGGATTAGTTAGGATTTTTTTCAGATGTAGAATTAGGCGTGCCATTTTGAGGTTGGAGAATTTTTTTTGTGTGTGTGGGTGGGGGGGCGCATTTTTTGCTGGTAGGGTGCGGCAGAAATGGAATGCTTCGTGGCTTTAAGGGTAGTAACAAAAACTGATGGGTTTTTGAAGTTTGCGTGTAGTGGATTTGTAAGTAGTTTTGATGTATTATTTCTTCATTCGTGATCCGTGCTTGTCCCATCTCAGGTTTTAAGACTAGGCCTTGCACGGGATGTTTGATCAGTTGGACCTTTTGTACTAATTTCCAGTTCTATGAAGGGTTCCCCAATTCCGACAACAGCTCCAGCCGAGAGCAATGGCGAATGTGTTTTGGTAAGACCAACTCTCTCTCTACTTGATACCTATAAAAGTACCATTTTCGGAGGCTTTTCAGCTCATCCGGGTATGAGACCAGTTAAAGGATGGCCGACTTTTAGACATTCTGTCAAAGTAATCCAAATTCACAGAAACATGGCATGGGGTTTGGATGAAGACCACCCTTCAGCCTGATCGGAGGCTAAGCGTCCTGAGATGTCAAGCCTAAGCCAGTTATCTAAAGCAGCTTCAATGGAAATATGCAAACATGCAAAACTACAATGAACAGTTAATTAAGCAGCACGGGAAAGGCAGCAGTTTCGCATCAAACATTCGAGTTCTTGAGTAAAAGGTTAACAATAGATATAGTAAAAGTGTTTTTGTCTCTCCTACTAATAAGAAATGTGATGAAAACAACCATACGCGGCTGCCATCCCCAAACAATTTAGGCCATGCCTCCGTCTGTGGCTGTCCTGATTATCTGGAATAGAGCTGTTGCAAACAACAATGAAAATCTGATTAATGACTAAAATTTTAGGTTACTCAGCAGCATAACGGAATAGAACCGAATTACATAATTCTACTTATTTGAAGGACTCGCAAAATCTTGATCCAAACACCAGAGATGAGCAATGAAATCATTTAAATGGATAATTTTCTAGTCAAGAACAATGTTCCCTGTTTCAGCTAGATTGAATGGTAAAATGACCATTATTTCATTCTAAAAGGTGGCAGATGTGAGGCCATCTTAAAGATCCCAGACACAATCCTAGCACATGAAAGCTGCTAGATTTGACAACTATATCTATTTAGATAATAAGAAACAAGCAAACATGGAATAATCATGTATGCAACGAGCTTCAGCAAACTACAACTTCCCGCAAATCAGATTAATTCCCAAATAATTCAAAGGTTAAATAAAGGAAACGGGGCTTACATGATCCAATGACAACAAAGATGAAGAATCCAAGGAGAAGAGGACCTACGGGATAGTCCTTTCCCTTTTTCGTGGTTGTTTCGGGCACAGCTCCTCTCCTAGAAATGTTCTTGTCAAATCTATTGACTTTCCTATCAGCAAGACGCCTTGATGTAGTCTAAACACACATAAAAGTAATGATCACAAATCAATCATCAAATTTCAAATTGAAACGCAACATCATCTTAATTATGCCAAAACAATAACTTTTGCGGATCAGATAGGTTCGATACGATCGCATTAGATAATTAAACAGATAAAAAACAAACACTTCTCAAACTACTGATCAATAAAGGAGAAGTAATTATAAAATTACTAATTACCATAGTTACAACAGGGAGATCTGGTGGCCGGAAACGGTTAGAGCGAAAAAGCGCGGCACGAGTTTACGGGCGTGTCCGAGTCTTCACCTCTCCGGCGAGATCTTTCCCTGGGGTCTCGCTTTTAGGCTTTTATTTGTCTCCTATCTCTCGATCTGTTTTCGATATTTCTTTTCGCTTATATACATATATATAGCGAAATAAAACAACTTGATGATTAGGTTCCCCGGCCGATGCGTCACCGACTTTGCTGTGATTGGCTAGATCCACGCGAAGAGAACACTTGTCCTGTTTTTATTGCATATTAATAGGTATACGTGGACAAGAGGTCGACGTGGAATTTACATGAGAAGCGTTGTCGAAATGGTTTTACCTGTATTTCGACTCCCTCCCTCTCTCCCGGCTAAATTATAAATTAGTCGATGTAATTTTATACAATGAATTAAATAGTTTTTTATTTTGAAATTATTAATTAGCGTATGTTTAAAATTCATTTATAATTCAATTTTTTCCGCTCATTTTATGTTTTTCTTTATTTAAAAAATATAAAACGGAAAAAATGATATGGAAAGATTGATGGAAAAACAAAATATCTTTTAGAAATAAAAATATTAAATTAAACATGATCGACATTGGTACAATGACTGATTAATTATATTCAAAATTAAAGATATTTTTAATTTATTTTACAAAATTAAACGAATTAATTTACAATTTACTTTTTTAAAGTAATTCAAGGTGCGAACCAGTTAAAAAAAGTCTTTGAACTGTTTTAATGATGGTAAAAGTAGTTTTATGACTCGTCAATTAAAAACCAATAAGAAAAATTAAAAAAAAAAGGAGTCAATATTGTTTGTTGTTATTGGATGGTTCTACAATAAATAATGAAATTCTTTATGAAATTCTTATAACCACGCGATTGAGTCCATATTTTGCATGTAACAGGACGATTAAAACAGAATGAAAAATTCTTATAGCCCCGCTTGTATTTTTTTTGTTACAGTATAATGATTTTTTTTCATTTCTAAAAAATTATTTCTAAATTAGTTATTATAGATTTGTTTAGAGGTATTGTTAACTTTTCTATATGTTAATGAATAGTTAAATAACCAAAAAGCCCTCAGTCATAAAAACAACTAACATTGTCAGGAGTGTTTTTGTTTTCCTTTGTTTTTACAACAAGTTACGCAATACCCTTTGATCTAAAAATTAACACGTGGAATTAGAGGTGAAAGGGTATTTTTGCCTCGTATATTTTGTAATTGATAGTATGGTCTAGAGTAATAACATCATTTTTGATATTTTTCAATTAAAAAGGTTGTTAATGTGTAGAAAACTCTGTACAATTTTTGTGATGCATGTGATATCCTCTTGGTTATTAGAAATGTACTTCCACCATCTTATTTTATTACTCTTCATTTTATTTTTTTGAGTGATGTCATGGTTGGTTTATGATCGAGTGACTTTTTTTTTTCTTTTTTTTTCATAAAAAATAATTTATGGACCATATTGTTATTGGACTTTAAAATCCAGTCCTTTTGATTTTTATTATTTTTATCTTTTTTATTTTTATTAATTTTTTTATTTTTAATTTAATCATTTAATTATAAATTGTACTAATAATATTTTTTATAATAATAATTACAGTGATAATATTAATAATATTTATAATTGTGATTGTGATAATAATAGTCTATTATAATAATAATATTAATAATTATAATGATAGTAGTAATAATTATGGTGGTGACATTAATATGTCGACAATAATAATAACAATAGTAATGATGATTATTATAATAATCATTATAATAGTAATGGTAATAACATTAACAGTAATAATTTTTAATTTTTAATTTTATTTTTTAAATCATGTTTATATATATTTTTAATAATAACAATAGAAATACTATTAATATTGTTAATAATGGAAATAATCATAATAATAATAATAACATTGACGGTAGTAACAATAGCGATAACAACACCAGCGGAAGTATTAACACTATTAATAATTGTAATAATACTAGTAGTAACAATAATAGTAATAATAACAAATGCTAATAATAACAATGGTAGTAATAAAATTAATGGTAATAATAGTTTATTATAACAGTGACAATAATAATTATGTTGATAATATAAATAATAGCAACAACCATGACAACAACAACAATAATGATAATAATTATAATAATAAATAAAAATGATATTACCACTACTACTCGTAATAATAATAATAATAATAATAATAATAATAATAATAATAATAATAATAATAATAATAATGGCAACACTAATAATAACAATGACAATAATGATATTGTTTTTATTAATAGTAATAATAATAATTTATGATTTTTAATTTTATCATTCAAATTATCTTTGTGTTTTTATTTCTTTAACGGTGATAACAAACAAAAAAAATATTATTAGCAATAATCACAACAGTAACAACAATAATAACAACAATAATTATGATATGGATAATACTATTAATAATAGTAATAGTGAGAATAATAGTAAGAATAGTATTAATAATAACCACAGTGACAATAATTATAATAGTAATAATTATGTTAGTAATAATAACAATAAAAAAAACAGTGACAACAACAACATTGAAAGAATGTTTAAGAAAAATCATGATGTAAGTCATGCATAACATCAAATTCAACAAAGTTTTTAGTCTGAAAAAAAAAATATTTTAATAATAAATTGAATGATATCTCTTTAATATTGAAATGAAAAAATATTTAATTTACTTAAATTAACAAGGATTGACCAATAAAATTCATGAGAATATTCTTAAAAATAAATAAACTAGAAAGATTATTTTTGAATTAACTCACTATTAAAAAATAAAACTAATAAAAACTAACATTTAATTTCTAAAAAAAACAAGTAAATTCAAATTAATTAAGAAAAATCATGACATAAGTCATGCATAGCATCAAATTCAACAAAGTTTTCAGTCTAAAGATTATTTATTATCTAACTACATGACAATGCACATGTTAATCTTTTCTGTATAAAATATTTTTTTAGAAGTAACAAAATTGTGATAGATACGTGGTGGCAGGATAGTAAAAATATATCATTAATAATAAATGGTGACATTGTATTTTTTTATATTTAAGGTAAATAAAAAATAATTATTGATAACAAAGGATAATTTTCATAAAAAAAAATATAAGGCAAAAGAATAAAAAATAATAACCTATATGCTACAAATTAATTAATTAAACCTGTGAGTGAACATATTATTTAATTCGGTTGAAAGAGTTTTTTATCAATTTTTTCAACCTAAATATAAAAATAATAATAAAAAACTTAAAATAGCCTAACACTGGGTAGTCGAACATGCCTGGGCATAAAAAAATAGCTCAAGCATGTGGATCTTTCAACCCAGCTCATACACCTATATTTGTTTGTATTTTTTTTAATTTTTTAAAGGGACAAAGTGTGTGTCCCATTATTTTTAAAGACAATAGATGATTCATTATATATTTTTTTGTAGAATTTGATAACCTTTCGTAGACAGAAAAACAAGGCTTTGGTTTTTTCAACTTTAATTTTTTTTTAATTTATTTTGACTAAAAATATTTAAAAAACACTGTAAATACCTTAATAAATTTATTCATTATATAAAAAAAACTTGAAAAATCAAAATAAACCCTAACAATTTTTTTTTCACAATTAGATTTGCCTGCCCACACAGGAAGAGGAAAACAAAACACCTAGCTATGTAAAACTCTATCATGAAATGGAATTCATTATCACGTATTTTAATCTTTTTGATAGTTAGAATTATCTTCAACGATTTATACTCAATGATATCTTTACTTAAAAGAACAATTTAGAAAGAAAACTCACTCACTTTATGGGATTTGGAGAAAGAAATAGAAGGTTGCTCTTCATTAGAAGTTACTGATTGGATAATGGCGATTGTCATGACCATCAATTGTGGCTGCGGGATGCTCTTCAAGAGGAGGTTGAAGGATAACGAGGCCAACTTTGCATGAAGTCCATATGTCCTGTGGTTCAAAGAATCAGACCCAGTAAAATCAATACAGCCCAGAACCAGGTGCCGGGCCGAATATGGGCGGGCAAAATCACATTTTAAACTCTCCAGCAATGAGAAATTTGATACACTAAGGGCACTGGATTCAAATAAGATATTGCGGCCTTAGCAACTTAGAAAGCTTGCCACTGGGGGTGTTTGACATTGATTGCAATCTGCACTGGAGAGTTTTGCTAGTTCAAAATTATCGGGGAAGTGTTGAACTCGGAAAAGATATCTGAATTTATAATAAAAAATAAGTTCAGATACATTACCTGAATTTAAATATGATAAGTTTGAGCAAGATAGCTTGAGTACACGTGAGTAAGGTGCATAGCCAACATCCACCATGACAGCACGCCCAACAAGCTGGGCATGTCACGCCCATGCCAGTTCGTGCTCATACATCTTAATAGTAATTGGGCCTAAGCTTACAAGCCCGAGTTCATGAGAATTTTTTTTTTGTCCTTTTAAAATGTTTTATATGCTCATTAAATTTGAGTTTGTCTTTTTGTCATATGCAGTAGGTTGTCTTAAATGAGCTTGGTATTCGTACTCTGCAAGTGCCCAAATGAGTGTTCTATTGAATCACTGTTTCAGATGAAACTGAAACTCGGCCATTATTCAGTTGACTGGGAAAGGTCAGTGGTCGGCAAAACTAATGTGTGAAGCAACTGAATTGCCGTGCCAGGACAAAGCTTCAAACTCAACCATCCTTTGGATATTTATGTTGGGTTAATTCGAAAGTACACATAACTAATTCGATATAACTATGAATTGAAACGAGATCCACTAAATCAATTAGCGTGCCATGAGAATGAGAATAGAAGAATGAGAATGGTTATTCTGTACCTTTTTTCACTTGCACACAAAACTCTTTACTAAAAAGTAAAAAGAGGCGAGGAGAAAGTTCGTGATTCTCTAATTTTCAACCTAGCATCTGGATCCGGCTTGTAGCATATATATTCCCTCAATAATTTTCAATTATCAAGTTCACTTTTCATTTTTCATGAAGCAAACATTTACATTTTTCAAAGGCATGTTGGCCCTTTCAGTTGTTGAGGACTTTCAGTAGAGACATATGATAGCAAGGTCAATTGATAAGACTGTTTTTCTGTTGATCGATGGGAGTTTCCCTTGTTGTTTTGCCAAGGTGCAGTGAGAACTGTCTAGCGACACCAATCAAGCAGGCACACCTCCACTACGGATTATCCCTGTAAATGAACCTGACCCCTTGGTTCACGCATTAACGTTGGTTTGTTAACATTTTGGTTTGGTAGGTCCGGGTCCGAAGTGCTTGATGCATGCCATGATCCTGATGTGGGATGGTGATGTTTTTTCTTCCCTTTGCTTGGTGCTATTCACTTTTTACTCTCTCCTTTTCCCTTGTATATATATGGAACCCGACAATGATTGAAACAACCATTTGCCTGGCTCGCAGATTGTGACCAGCTTGGAGGACCCATCTTCATTCGGAAGCAAAATATTTCAAAAAGGTCAAATTTTATGGATGCTTTTATCGTCCAGAGGATAGGAGACTCACAAATTGCTGGAAGTGCGTTGTGTGCTAGCCATGTCCATTGTCAACCGTGATACATATTACTTGAAAAAAGAAGAAGCTCTTTCTTCCTTCTTTGCACTGCTTGCAGATACCACGTAGGGCAGCTTCCTGTCTTCTGATTATTTAAATCCATCTCCTTTTTTAGGAGTTTCTTATTTTTTAAATAATTTTTCATGTAAGTTAAAATATATGTTAATTATAATTTTTTGAAATTAATTTTAATATTAGTATATCAAAATGATTTAAAAATACTAAAAACATATTAATTTAAAATAAATAAATAAACTAAAGTTTTTAAAAATTTTTAAAATATAAAAACAAACATATACTATATACTAGATAGCTAGCAGCAGTGTGGCTAAAGCGGATCAGGCATACACCCGGCCGGAAGTATCTAGACCAGGGATGCTGTCTTGAATTACTTTCTATACATTCGTGATGGATTGCTGAAAAAAGGGTATATGCATGATTCATAAAATACAAGTGAAATTAATTTGTGACAAATTACCGTTCAGAATGTTAGGCCTTTCGACTTGTTGTAAACCAAAATCACTTTGTAAATATTATTTTCACAAATCTTGGTTGTTAACTTTATTGATATAATTATCACATTACTATTTGAAACCCCATGGCTATTTCGGTGGATTTTTTTTTAAAATGTAACAGGCTGATAAGAAAGTATTCCCTTAAATTTTGTTAAGAAATAGATTTAATTTACTAGTTGAGAATACATGAAAATACCCTTTATTGTTAAACAAAATAAAGAAAAAAATAGAATTACTAATGGATTGCAAGTGTAAATACGTGATATATTCCCAATCAAAAGACTTAAATCCTCAGCTTCTGTTTTTTTTTTCTTGGTTTATATTTGGTCTTGAAAGCCCTTAAAAGGATATTTTCCTATTTAATAACCAATATTTTCTCGCATTCTCCCTCAAACTATGGATCTTGAACCAAAAAAAAAAAAAAACAAAGTAATTGATCAAGATTTCAAGTTCCTCGTAAAATATTTTTCAGGGGACAAAAACTTCTTCACCATTTGAAGATTTCGGGGCATTCCTCTGTTGTATGCTCACCGTTGAAAAAACACTTCTCCAATTTTATACTTTCCACCGCATTTAAATTTATCGAAGGGAAAGAAAAGAAAGAAAAACAAATTCCACTGCTTTAGAAATTGAAAATAAGGAAGAAAAGGGAGTTAAAAAAAGGAATAATTTTCTGCAGTTAGGCACGGCTCGATTTCAGCCAGAATAATTTTTTTAACAGATCAAATTGACAAAATAAAATGTACTCTTGATCTACGTACAGCATCAGAGTGTTAGCTGTTTCTGGTTTGTGATGAACTGGCTGTCTGAAAAAAGAATGGCTGATGGGTCTGTTAGCACAGTGGTGTAGTCCTTGTCTGGGGTTGAAAACACAGGTACAGAAAAATTATTGCTATACATTTAAACCACCATTTTATATATATATAAACTCTTCAATCATGTAGTTATATAATTTACTGTTATTTTTTAAAATATTTTTTTTGTTTTGAAATAGTTTACAATAATATTTTTTATTTTTTATTTTTATCTCTAATATGAGCATAAAAATATAAAAATTAATTTAAAATTTTTTAAAAACATTTTTTTAACCACAAATACCAACAGACTCTCCATGGACAGATGCACTTGCAAGAACATTAATCGAAGAAACAGGGAGAGCACCCCTGCACCAACATTGGATTTTAAATCACATAATACTCATCCTGCTTTCCTCCCAGATGGTTCCTGGGTACTTCACACATGTCAGACGTCTAAGCTCATGGCTTATGATTGGCAGTGTTATTGCGGTATGACTCACCAGAAAAAGCAAGGGATGATCGAACTAACACCACTAATGAATTTGATGGTGCTTGCGGCGCTTAGCGAGGCAGGTTCATTATATAATCGCATATTCATTGTTTAATTAAAGTTAATAGCTTTCTTCTTTCCTTTTTTTTGTCTTTATTAAGTAGGGTATAATTAATAATTACTCGGTGGTTAGCTGCTAGGTTAAAGAAGGAGAATAAGGTTGGCAAATTCCCACCATTGATCACGTGGACATATCGCTATCGCATAAAAAATTAATGGACATGTTGGTCCACGATAGAAAACGTTCGGTAACAAATTAACAATTGCTAATAAATTAAAAACCAACCCCTCCTGAATTGTTTAACATTTCAACCGTCTAATTCCCAATCCGATTGGATCTTTCCATTTCCAGAGCCATCCATCGCCCGATGGCGTGCCACACAGAGGATCGTGGTGGGACCCTGACAGAAGCAGGCAACCTGACAAGGGTTTGCAAGAATTAGAGACAGCGGAGGAGCACAATGGGAGGAAAGGGATTAAAAAACAAGGGTTAGATTAAAAGAGAAAAGTCCTGATTAGGAGTGCCGGTGAGATGCTTCTGAGGGAACTTTAAACCTTTATTTATTCTAGTTTGTTGACGAAAGCATCAGATCAGCCCTTCTGATGGGTTGCCGCAATCTATGACTCTTTGGTTCCGTTTAATTAATGAGCCAGACTTTACGAGGGTGACCTAAGTATGTTTATGTACTTTAGTTTGGTGTGATATGTCCCTCCGCCCTCATTGTTTTGCTTCGAAAAACTTCTATCTAATTATTTTGTCAGCTCGGACAAGCCTCTTCAATATTTATTATAGTAATAAATCTTCCTTTCTGTTGGCGTGTCCAGGTTTAGATGCAACCTCCCCCAAGTTTAATATTTTGAAAGTTTACAGAGTTATTTAGTCGTGCGGTAATAATTGTTTTTGATTTTTTTTAAAAAAATTATATTTAAATAATATATTTGTTATTTCTATAATTTTATTTTTGATATAAGTATTTGAAAAAAATTTAAAAACATAAATAAAATTAATTTTAAACAAAAATTTTTAAATACTTTTAAAATATAAAAACAAAATGGCTTTTAGTATGTGTTTAGAAACACAATTAAAACCATGTTTTTTAAGATTTTAAGATTTTTTAATTATATTAAAATAATTTTTTTAAAAGATATTTTTTAATATATTTTTAAATAAAAATAATTATTACCATTCTCTTACCTTTACTCCCTTTTTATTTTTAATTGTGGTATATGGTTTTAAGGGGGCTAAGCTTTGATTTAGCAAGGCACCTCGATAGGGTCAAATTTTTGCTGGGAACCATATGTCTTTTCTTTTGTCATCTGCTAAAATCCAATGGTGCCCGTCTGTTCATGTCCTGTACTCTTAGCTATGGAGTATAGTTGTACTGATGGAGGAATATTTATCATCGTCTGTAAATACAGTCTTTTAACCTTGAAGATTTCGGTTCATGCTCTTATACTGTGTTTTTCCCATCTCCTCCACCTGGTAATTAGTGGGAAAGAGATGTTTAGATTAAATTAGCTTATGGAGTTGATCACACGACATGAACGGACATCCTTGCCTCCTTTCCTTTCCGTATGAAGCCCATGTCATAACAGCTCTTGCATAAATCGTCCTGGATGCTAACATTGTAGTTAACTGTGATCCTGCGGCGGCTAAAGAAAAAACTCTGTAACACCAAACTTGTCGGAAGAAATTTATGTTTTAGAACTTTTTCTAAGATTTGAACCCCAGTATGATTCAAATTAGAAGCAAATTCACGGACAGAAAATTACTACACGATAATTTATCACAGATTAAGGGATATTCCTTATTTATTGTACAACAAGCAGACAGTGGGCAGCTCGGAATAAGCAACAAGAAAGCATTCATCTAATTTCTGAAATGGCAGGGGTGACACGATAAACTGTTTGGAGGTACCAATTACAGCGAAGAACGATCTGTCTTCAAATTTCATTTCTATCTTTTCCAGTGGGAAACTTCTAACAACGAATCCAAGAATGATTAAACAAGCAACAGCACAATAAAAGAAATCAATTCATAAGCCGAGGGAGGGTTAGCCAGCATTTATGTCCACACTTTGATCGAAAACAGTAAATCATAAAGCACAAATATCCAAGTCTTGAGTCATATATTTGGGTTCAAAAGTATTCGAATTATTAGTCTAACAGGACTTTTCTACCGACCACAAGCAAAATGAAACAAATTGATAGACTGCCACCATTATTTTCGGGAGGGGGGATGCATCTTGTCGTAGATGATGAAATAAGAATTTTTCTTCATGCTACTGTGCCATACGTATTTTTCTTCAATATCTATTGTTTTCTCTAATGGCTTCTTAGGGTTCAAGGGACAATGTCAATGGCCTACAACAGCAAGAACGTATTCCAAAGACGGGTGGCATTAATTTCTATAGTCCTTGTGTTTTTATTTGTCTTTCTTTATGCTTGCGTTTCAACTGATATATAAGCGGGCATGTATTTAATTAATTGTATGACAATATTGTTGTCAAAACCTGTCATTGTAATTTTATTTCGCCTGAACTTAGTTTCAACTAATGACTTTTGACACTTGATTATAATCTTATTGACAACTAAGCCTCTAAAAATAAGTGTATCATATAGGTTGCACAATTCATATTCTAAAGAAATCGTCGAGGGTCAAAATTAAGAATGTTTGCTGAGCACTAAGCCGGCCTCACAGCCTCGCCTTAGAGAAATTCCCTCCGCGGGAACAAGTTGCCGCACGTCAACCCTAGTTTATATATTGAGAAGAAAACAAATTCTGAAATGGAGGAGCTAGTCCAACATATTAATTGTTTATTATTTATGATAAATTAAGTACATATAATTGAAATAAGAACCTTCAGGCTAACAAATAATAGTTTAAAATATTTTAAAAATCTCATTTATAATTTTACTCAAAACCCTTCTTCATCTTAATCAAGGAGTGTGTGTGTGTATTAAAAGTATTCATTCATGCTTATTATATCTTTGATTATTTTAAGAGAGTTTTAATTTGGACTTTATTTTAAGTGTTTTTGAAAGTTGAAACTCGCAAATCTGTCAGCTTCCTTACAAAAACTATTATATATGTTTGAGAAAAACCATCTCGATCGAAAGAGGAACATCACACCTTACACCTAACGCTCACCTGTCAGTACGTACCGACCGACGAGAACTATCATGATAATAATATTAACACTCTTTATCGAGGCGTAAAACATGTTTCTCGAGCTAAGTATTTCCATCAACAATAGTATTTTACAAACTAAAATAACAAAAGGCAACCATTTAAGCTGTTTTTAAACCCTTTTTTTATATTCTTGGGCGACTATAATTGAGTGATAACTCATGTGTTAAAAAAAGAATGCGAGTACCTTTATTTATTTGCCATGCATTACTTAAATCAGGACCGCACCGTAAGCCCTTTAACTGGGTCTCTCTCAGCACAAACATTATTGGAGGAGTTCCCTGCACCCGCGTTTATTGATTTGACGAGGAGAGAGTGGTGGGTTTTGTTTAGAGAAAAAGGGTGTGTCTGTATATATAAAAAATCTCGATTTTTTATTTTTTTAAAAAATAAATAAATAATGGATATTAAAACTAGATGCACACGTTAAATTTTAAAAAGTAACAATTGTTAATAAAGTTGTGACGGCAACGTTGTCAGGCATTTATATAAAAAGTTGGTTTAATATTGTAAGTTTAAAATATGAATAAAATATAAAAAATACTGAATTTGTAAACAATAAAAAATACTGCCTTTACAACACAGATATATATCATATCATGATGCATGATATATATAAGATATATTTTACAAGTATATGATATATAAAAGATTTTTTATCTTGATAATACAGAGATATTGCTAGTCTTTTACTTTGAAATGGAGGGACCAGGAGCTATAAAAAAGAAGAAGATAACTTTCAGTCATGTTCGATTTTTTATCAATAGTAAATATATTCTAAAAAGTTTTTTTTTTTAAAAGTATAACTAATTTCTCTCTGAACTAACTAATTTAATTATAAAAAAATCTTTAAATATATAAAAAAATATTTTTTTATAGATATATAATAAACATTATTTATCAGCCACTCCATCTAAAAATTTAAATCAGATTATCAAAACAAATAAATTTAAAAATTTTATCTCAAATCTCAGCTTGAGTTTCAAACTCATGAGATAGAAACAGACCTTGTTATCACCTTCAAACCCACCATTTTAACAGATTGATCTTGCAAATTGCATGTAAGCAGGAAAAAAAAAAAGATTGACTGGTCTTGCACAGTATATATATTGAGAATATAGTAGTCGGTGAGGACCCAGATGACATTCTGATAAAAGAATAGTAAAAAACAATCAACCCAAAAATGAAAGAAGTAGGCAAGATTAAGAACTGAAAATCAAATTGTAAATACACCCTCAGAACCAAAAATTTAGATAGTGATATTGAACTGTGTAGTTGTTAAAATTGATTTTGTTCGAACTTTGAGTTACAAGTTAGGATTAATCTTTATCAAAATAATATTTAATTATTTTTTAAATTTGTTTGAAATAATTTTTTATATTAAAAGAATAAATAATTTTTTCACTGACCTAATTAGGACCAGATCAATTTGATAACAGCGAGTTCGAAAAAATTTACTGGGTCATAAGGGTTTCGCAACAAAGTGACAAACCAGAAAGAGAACACTACCAAAAGGAAATCTCGCTTTTAGCCTTGTGCTCTATCACTTGAATGAAAGGCGATCAAAACATGTTAACTTTTAGGTAACTCCAATGAGACAACGACGGACAATTCACAAGCTGGCAGGAGTAGATACTAGAGAGAGACTCCACGGGCATGACGCGTGTCAAAGAGATGGTATAATTTTATCCCAACCCCAGTGGCGACAGGTAGCAAAGCGAAAGCCATTATGGGCATAACACGTTGGAAAAGATGATTAGCTGTTGCCAGAAAGAACCGGTGCTGCTGACGTGGGACGTCGCTGTCGTGAGGAGCTTAACAATGCCCCAAGTAGTGATGGCCTAATCACCCCCAGGTGAGTGACAAAGCCTTGATTAAAGTGCCCCTTATACACTTGCCACTACTTTACCTTTAAATCACACATTTTGCCACTGTTGTCCTCGAGCTACTAATCCATAATCTATCCACTTCGATGACAACATTGCCCTTTTGAATTTCCATTCCATTCTTTTTAACGCTCGCAGAAATGCCCTAGTTTTACTTATCAAAATGTAAATTATGAGGGTGTAACTCTATATTATGTTATAGATTTATTTTATAGAGTTTTTCTTTTTAAGTTTTATAAATTTATATTTATTAAAAATTTATATAATTATTAATTTTAAAATTTATAAAATTAATTAAAATATACACAAATTTATAATAATTAAAAAAAAGTAATTGCGTCTTCCGATGTTGCTTCTTATTGCATGGACAAATTACAAATGCTGAGAGAAAGATTCTTGCCCACTGACCTGTATAGCCTAGAGGAGATGGCTACAACCACAACTATGTACTCTCACTAGCCGGGTTTTGCTACTTTTAACTTGTATATATATAGGCTAGAGATTAGGTCTCGTTCTTTCAAAGAAAAAGCAACAACGCTCCTCTGTTTTTATTTAAACCTAGCCTCTTAACTTTTCTTTCAATGTTTTTATTTCGGTGGAACTAAATTTGATTCCTTTTAAATCATTCAAGAGAATGTTTGGCCTGTTTTTGCATGGATTATTCAATGCTCTTTGCTTAAAGTTAATACACATATTAGTCTGATGGAAAATTCTATGGTGTTTACTGAGAAATTAATAGCTAGTATCTTATTAGTTATGTTTTAAATTACATTAAAGATAAAAATAGATAAAATCCTAAAGGAAAATATTCTTATTATTTTTTGTTGAAAAAAAAGATAAAAGAAAGGAAAAGAAAGAAATAAAAATTATCAACAATAAATAATAATAATAATAATAATAATAATAACATCTGTTATTAAGTATCCTCTTAGCACCATGAAATCTTTCCAAGCTCGATTTAGTGCAGGCTCATTATAATAAGAAACTGGCACGTGTAGAAAGAGATCAAAGACAAGTTGCATGTAACTTATTTAATGCTTCCTTGAGGATAAGATTTAAACAGCCTTTTAAATCTTAGACGCTATAGATGTTAGTACTTATCTAGTTTTGATTCTTAAAATTTTTAATCCTATAAAATCTAAATAGACACGAGTATCGTTAATCAAATATTTTCTCGATCGCTTTAAAAAATTCGTTGTTCTAAAGACATATTATCACGATAATCATTAACTTCGGTGCAAACACAAGTCGTAAACTTTTCAAATTAAAGCAAACGATGTCAACAATACAATGCATAGCTTCTCAAGAACTGAAATGTGAGTTGGATGTGATGAAAAAGTGAAAGCTAACTAGCTAGCACCCATTATGTGTTTTGTCATGTAATGGATTTGAAACAAAATGTGGCTTTGGGAGGAAGGAATTCTAGATCTGCAAGTAAACTCTCTAACCAAACATTGGCTATCGGATTCCAGAACAGTATAGATCAATATAATAGACATTTATAATAACGCCTCGAGAGGCTCCTGTCATGCTGGGGTCCTATTTTTATATTTCATTACCTACTCTTCTTTTGACCCCGCCATGTCCTTCCATGGTAATTTTGAAGAAGCACAGGGCATCTAATGATAAATTCGAACAAAAAGATCACTTTTTCATCGTCTGAATAATTTCGGTTCCATGCAGGGGCACTTTTGTCAACAGAAATAAAGTACAAGCCATACAAACACAAGCACAAAGAGTTAACAAGCGTGTAGAAGCTGTCCACTCGAAGGGATGGACTAATGAATGGATAGGGATGTGAAATCCCGAGGGAAAGAAAGATGTGAAAAAGCAGTAATTTCTGTTCGGCAACCAAAAAAAAAAAAAAACAGAAGAAAAAACAGTGATTTCTGATCAAGAGCGCTTTACCTTTTATGCCCTTAATTTGCTGTCCATGCATCCCTGTTTAACGTAAACAGAATAAAATATTGGAAGTCATCGAAAATGAAAATGAATATCCTTGTCGATTTATGGTAGTATTTTGTGTGTTTGAAATAATTTTTATGGCATGGATATAGATAATGGGGCTGGAAGGCTAGCAGACATTTTCTTTAACCTTATTCTCTCATCTTTATTTCATAGATTCTTCTTTTGTTAGTGTGTCCATGAGTAACTCGCTCTTGTTACCTTCTTTTTCTACTAGCAGTACTCGAGCCATTTCTTCTTGTTGTACTTTTGTTGTCTCTACTTCTTCTCGTTGTGTAATTTCTTGTGTGCATAAACTTGGTGGAAACACTTGGGAGAGTCAAACCTTCAATGGTGGTTCTTGATTTTCTTCTACTAGTTGTTTTGAGTTGAGAAATTTGTAAGGACTCTCTTGTCAAACTTGATTTTCTGGCTAGAATCTTTGTTGGATGTTGGAGTTTGTGTTTTAATACAAGCTGAATTTCGAATCTTTGTATGTTCTGGTCCGTTTGTTTTTCCAGGTGTTGTTTTTGGTTGGTAGTTAACTGGATAAAAATCATTTAAGCTCTGTTTTAGATTAGAAACTCAAGAATCTTGAGGATTCTTTGATTCTTTCTTGAGGGTGTATTTGTGAATTACTTTTCTTGTTTAATATCTGGTCCTCTTGTAGCATTCAAAATCTGAACTTCGTAGCTGTTTTGACGGATAAGATCGCATCTTTTCCTGAAACACACATCTCCTTTCCGAGTTCCACTTGTCTGTAATTGAATTTGGAGTTTGGTGAAGTTCTCTAAATATTCTTCTTCGTTTAACCGTGCCTCTTCTTGGTCTCATAGGTGAAGTTCGCTAACTATTCTTCTTCGTTTAACCGTGCCTCTTCTTGGTCTTTTAAGTTTGGATTTCTTTTGATGTTGGGTTCTACTAGACAGTCTCTGTAGACTTGACAGTGGCTTCCTTTCTTTCTCTCTCCCTTTATTTTTTTCTACACCTAGGGCTAGGCACTAAGTAAGACCCACTTAAACCTTGGTACTGTTTTTAGATATCCCGTGTTCGTTACTGCTTTGGATGAGTTTGCTTCATGTATTTGGGTTTGGTTTAAAGGTGGGTCATCTACTTTGGATGCTATGTTGCTGGATTGTATCAGTAATTTCCATGAACTGGTTCATTAATGGTGGAATTTTGGAGACCAAGGTCGGTTTGCTTGGTGATGGTGGCAAGATGTGGCTCAAATGCTTGGAGAAAGTTTCAGGGAATAGTTGCAAGATCCATCATCTCTACTACCAGTATATTGGTTCCAAGAGAATTAGAAAAACATGGTGGCGAAAGCTTTTGGTCGCGTGGATAGTTGGCTGGATCATTGTCTCTGTTTGGATCTTCTGGTACATGAGCTCACAAGCTTTTGAGAAGAGGAAAGAGACACTTGCAAGTATGTGTGATGAGAGGGCTAGAATGCTACAGGATCAGTTTAATGTGAGCATGAACCATGTGCAGGCCATGTCCATTTTAATCGCAACCTTTCATCATGGCAAAAACCCTTCCGCTATTGATCAGGTTAACTAGATCTCCTTTAACTCTTAGCAACTCTGAATACTCTGGTAGAAATTGCTAATTGTCTTAGAAGTGCTTAAATGCCTTGCTTCTTCTTTTGTTCAATAATGTCAAATTATTTACAAACCAGAGTCGATCATTGCTCCCGCTCCCTCGATTTGATTAATCTAGGTTCTTATTCACGCAACTGCTTTTACTATGTTAAATAATCTCGGTGTGCAGTTTTGTTATTCTTAGTTTTTCCATGTTTGGAAATTAGTTCACCGTGTTAATTTCAGTGAATTTTGTGAGGTTTCCATTTCATGCTGTTAATGGCTTAGTTCCAGAACTAGATCTTGGGTACTTCTCGTCTATCATTGATATTATCCAGTTGAAGTATAAACTGGTTTTCTAAATTTCAGAGGACTTTCGCGAGGTATACGGAGAGAACCGCTTTTGAGAGGCCCCTGACTAGTGGAGTAGCATACGCTGTAAGGGTGATCCACTCTGAGAGGGAACAATTTGAGAAGCAACAAGGCTGGACTATTAAGAGGATGGATACCTTTGAACAAAGTCCAGTTCAAAAGGATGACAATGTCGCCAAAGCATTGGAGCCATCCCCAGTTCAGGAAGAATATGCTCCTGTCATCTTTGCACAGGATACTGTCGCACATGTGGTTTCCCTTGATATGCTGTCAGGAACAGTAAGCCCGATTCTTTTTTTTATTTAAAAATTTCAGAAATGTTTTTTATCATCCAATTCCCTGGCTGCTCATTGATTTCGCTAAAATTATGCTAATGGGACACAATAAATTACCAAGAAAAAATGACCTGGTGATAGCTTCCATTCATGTTTTCCCACTGGTCTCACAATTTTCGTTAAGCTATTCTTTTAATTCCTTGCCTGCTGCATTGCTGATTTAAATGTACTTATTTGTGAAGTTTTGTTTACATCCACATCAGGAAGACCGTGAAAACGTGTTGCGTGCTAGAGCATCTGGAAAGGGGGTTCTAACTGCTCCTTTCAGGTTACTCAAAACTAACCGTCTTGGAGTTATTTTGACATTTGCTGTCTACAAGACAGACCTCCCTTCTAATGCAATGTCAAATGAGAGGATTCAAGCAACTGACGGGTATGATTTAATTTATCTATATGTGAGAGGAAACATTTCTTAATTCATATTGTCCCGTTCTGTTGATGCTTGATCAAATAAAGGTGCATAATTGATGCGAAAACTGAATTTTAATCCAGAAGCAAGGGCGAAGCTTGAAAATCTCAACTGTTTCCCTACATTGAGTCATTTGTATGGAAAGAAAAAATAATATTTGCAAATTATATGGTGTCAGGATTTTCCCAAAGTGATGCTTGAATATAAAGCATGAATATATAGAGTTGGCACTCTGATGAAAATTATAATTAATCAACAGCTCTTCTGATCTTCTCTTGACTCCAATCAGGTACCTTGGAGGAATCTTTGACATTGAGTCGCTTGTGGAAAAGCTACTTCAACAGCTTGCAAGCAAGCAAACTATCTTAGTGAATGTATATGATATTACTAATCAATCTCACCCTATCAGCATGTATGGTTCAAATGTATCAGATGATGGGCTGGAACATGTCAGTGCCCTTAATTTTGGGGATCCTTTCAGAAAGCATGAGATGCGCTGCAGGTAATCAATAAACATCCATCTTTTGTTGAATGGCATGGGGTTCAACTTGTGTATGAAATAGCCATCTCTATTTGATTTACTATGCAATAGCATACCACAAGATATCACAAGTTCTTTTAATTCAATTAAAAAGATAGCCTTACAGTATATTGATATAGTGACATGGTTGGTCCAAATTTCCTTGTTTTGATGTGGTTATGCCATTATTATTCAAAAGAACGGAGAACAAAAATCACCAGTTGTCTCTAAATCACTGTTGTAATGCTTTTAAGTGTATATTAGTTGAGACAGTTGCATAAACTAGTTCTCTCTTAATGCAGATTCAAACAAAAACCACCATGGCCATGGCTAGCAATAACAACATCAATTGGCATCCTTGTGATTGCATTGCTTATTGGTTACATATTCCATGCAACTATGAATCGAATTGCCAAAGTTGAAGATGATTTCCATGAGATGATGGAGCTTAAAAAACGAGCTGAGGCAGCTGATGTTGCAAAATCTCAGGTATTTGGTATTTCTATTCTGCTCCTCTTTTTTTTAGGCTTGCAAGTTATGTCATACATGCTAAATAAATTTTAACTTTTTGTAGTTTCTTGCTACGGTTTCCCACGAGATCAGAACCCCAATGAATGGTGTCCTAGGTGAGTTTTGAAATTGTCCATTACTTGTCCCATATACGGAACAGTGCAAAGTTCATGCAGCCATGACACAGCCTTTGTCCGTATTTCAGGAATGCTACATATGCTTATGGACACGGAACTAGACGCAACTCAGCAAGATTATGTTAGAACTGCACAAGACAGTGGAAAAGCACTAGTCTCACTTATAAATGAGGTCTTGGATCAAGCAAAGATTGAATCTGGTAAGATTGAGCTTGAGGCAATGCAGTTTGATCTGCGAGCAATTATGGATGAAGTGTTGGCACTCTTTTCTGGCAAGGCTCATGAGAAAGGTGTTGAGGTAATGTGTGTTTCTCGAAATTTGTTGTTTGGTTTCCTTTGGACCCCACTTCTTGTCCTTGATGGTTCTTTACATGTTTCATTTTCATGATACAATTGGCGGGAAGAGCAGCTGGCAGTATACGTGTCTGATGGTGTTCCTGAAATGCTAATCGGTGATCCAGGGAGGTTTCGGCAAATTATTACCAATCTCATGGGGAATTCAATCAAAGTAAGTGCCCAGTTATTTCTTCCTTCAAAATCTTTGGTTACAATTAAGGTTGAATCTCTGAATTGATAAGCAGCTACCAAAAACTGATTCAACTGAAAACTTGAGAACTTGCACAGAGATATAGGAGAAAACACAAGCCATGGTCTGTTGCCATGCAAAGCAATTTTTTTTGTGTTAAGGCTTGGACATATGTCTTCATGTTTTCAAGTTCTGGCAGCTGGATTAGCTAATGTTTTCTTGCTCAGTGATCCTGAAGAGATCTCTCTGTGCTTGCCATGTGTTGGTTGAAATTAGGCCCTGTTGTGACATAAAAATTGTACCTTCCTTTTGAGGAAGAGTGGAATGAGGAATGTTGTGCCTTGTCTGTAGGCTTAATGGCCTCTCCTAAATCATGATTTTTCCCCTATCAACGAGAAGGATAAAGGAGTTGTTGACTGATGTTTTTTTTTCCTCTTTTTTTTTTTTCTAGTTTACAAAGAGAGGGCACATCTTTCTCACTGTTCATCTTGTAGCGGAGGTAATGGACTCGATAGATGTTGAGACAGAATCATCATCACGAAACACCTTGAGTGGTTTGCCAGTTGCAGATAGATGCCGGAGTTGGGTAGGATTTAAGACTTTCAATCCAGAGGGATCAAGTCATACTCTCTCGCCATCCTCTTCTGACCTCATCAATCTAATAGTTTCAGTTGAGGATACAGGAGAAGGGATCCCTCTAGAAGCCCAACCTCGTGTTTTTACTCCTTTTATGCAGGTTGATCCCTCCATTTCCAGGAAATATGGAGGCACAGGCATTGGCCTAAGCATAAGCAAGTGTTTGGTTGGCCTCATGAATGGGGATATTGGCTTTGTTAGCATACCGGATATTGGGTCCACCTTCACGTTCACTGCTGTCTTTAGCAACGGTTGCTCCAATTCAAATGACTCCAAACTCCAGAAGCAGAGACTAAAAACCCAAACTAACACAATGTCTTCCAAATTTCAGGGCATGACTGCATTGGTTGTGGACCCCAAGCCTGTTAGGGCCAAGGTCTCAAGATATCAGATCCAACGACTAGGAATACGTGTTGAATTAGTTTTGGATTTAATTCAAGGTTTATCTAGCATAAGCAATGAAAATAAAGTTGTCAATATGGTCTTTATTGAACAGGAAGTTTGGGATAAGGATTCGAGCATTTCAGCTCTCTTTGTCAACAAGTTACAAAAAATTGACTTGGGGGTTTCTCCAAAACTGTTCCTCTTGGGAAATTCTCTCAGTTCTTCAAGAACAAACACTGCAACTTCTGGTGTTTATACCCCAAGTGTCATAACCAAGCCCCTCAAGGCAAGTATGCTGGCTGATTCTTTACAACGAGCAATGGGTGGGAATAAGGGGAATCCTTGCAATGGAGAGCACCCTAGTTTGTCTCTTCGCAAACTCCTTGTTGGAAGAAAAATGCTTATTGTAGATGACAATAATGTGAACCTCATGGTAGCTGCTGGTGCTTTGAAGAAGTATGGAGCTGATGTTGTCTGTGCAGATAGTGGCCAAAAGGCGATCAAATTGCTTAAGCCACCTCACAAATTTGATGCATGCTTCATGGATATCCAAATGCCTGAAATGGATGGGTATGTGATGCTTCACACCTGTAAGATTTTAATGTTGGATTTTTTCAAGTTCGTGGTTAACTTTTGAAACCCACAGCAATAGGAAAACTACTAATTTTGAAATATATATTTATAGGCTGCCTAGTTTGTGATGGCAGCTGTTTGTGCTGGATGTGCTAATCCAGATGCATTCTTATCTGTCCATTGATTTTATTTGGATTTATTAATTCATAGATAGATTTTTTGCTAATTTTAAAAACAATGTCTTTTCCCCCCAGGTTTGAAGCTACAAGGAGAATTCGGGATATGGAGTCAAATTGGCATATACCGATACTGGCAATGACTGCAGATGTTATCCAGGCTACATACGAGGAATGCCAGAGATGTGGGATGGATGGATATGTTTCCAAGCCGTTTGAAGCTGAACAACTCTATCAGGAAGTTTCACGATTTTTGCAGCCAACTTCCAGTGCGAATTTGTAGAGTGCTTATTTTGAAGGCTACTCATGACATGAGCTCAAGCACCTATTCTCCAGGGCTTGAAGGGGTTGAGAGTTTTCTCGAACAGTGAGTTCTCCGTTCCCCTAAAATGATTGTTGATTTTCATAGTCTCTGCGATGAAGGTTTTTCTTACAAAATTCCTGCTCGTTATTTTTTTTTTCAAAACCTGCAGTACACCTTTCTCAATTGTTCCTCAGATGTTCGACTCTAAACGTCAAATTACTTTGCTACCTCACAAGCTTGTGGACTTCCTGATCAGCTTGATGTTTCTCCGAAAAAAAAAAAATCGTTTTGTTGCGGAGAGTGTAAATAGAAGCCATGATTGATTGGTTGGGCTCTAGTTCATTGATTGTTTTACGGGCTGCATAATGAAAGCTGATTCCCTTTTCCTTGTAAAGTTGATCTCATTTCCTAGCTGTTATAAGTGGTTAGGAACGGGGGTTTATTGGTAGAGACACAACTCTTAGAATAGGACGTTGAATTCAATTCTTACATTCCAGTGGATGGAGAAATCCAGATTCCCGAGTGTATCATAGAAAATACGGAATTGCATTCTCCTTCATGTGAAGTAATAAATCAGTGAGAAGCCGGAGAGATCTCTCTTTCTTTGAGGGTGGCCGCCTGTGCCTCGGATACAAGATTCTCTCGGAAGGAGGAAAGATAGCTTCTTGGTAGCGAAGGAGAGGATGCTTCATGTATATTATCTCTTTAATAACGATGTTGATGTGTACTATACTAGGTTACTTTGTTAGATGTTTCTAACAGTACCAGAAGGTTGTACTGCTAAGAATTGATGTAACTTATACAGTGACAGTCTAAAACATTTGAGTAATCGCAAGATTCTTGTCTGTTCATCACATTTGACTCGCGGCATTATTGTTTCAGAGAACGTTCATTACGCTCCATGACACTGTTCTTCGCGGGTGAAGTGCTTTTTATCAGTACTCGAAACGGTCCTTCGCAGTTCAGTTGTCAGAAGTGATAGATGCTGTTGTCCTAAAGCTTTATTCCTTCTGCTTCTGACAAATCAAGTTAGACATCAAGTCAGAAAACAACATACATTATCTACTCTCTTTTTTTCCTGCATACAAAAAAGATGTACAGGGAAGGGTATGGAATGGATGGAGAAAGCCCATGTAGATATGTAATTTACAGTAAATTTTCAAACCGTAGAAAGTGGAAAAACAACCTGTGGCCTTCAACTGGAGGTTGAGTTTTCTACTGAACGTATTAAGTGTGAGCTTTGTCCATAAAACAATTATTCGTAAATAAGAGAGAGCTTTTAATCCTCACACCCGTCGATATGTCCGAGTGGTTAAGGAGACAGACTTGAAATCTGTTGGGCTTCGCCCGCGCAGGTTCGAACCCTGCTGTCGACGGCTCTTATAATCCTTTTCAACTGCTTTCATTGCAGATAGCATTATTACATGCAGAATATACAAATATATGGCATGAAATACCATTAAAACTAGAAATAATAATAATAATAATTAAATGACAATAACATGAGGTTAAATTCATTAAAGCATGGCTCACGAAATAACCTGCAAGGCAAAAAAAATTAAAAATAACCTGCAAGGCAAAAAAAATTAAAAAAACTTTTATGAGAAAAAAAAAGTACAGAGTTTAAAAAACCTGAGTAATGCAAATAAAAAAACTTTTAAAAATTCAGTTTAACTTTATCAACCAACTATCATAATAACTAAAAACAAAAGGAAATTAAAAAAAAATTCAAGAGCAAATTATTCCATGCAAAATAATAAAATTATAAAAAATTAAAGATAAAAATTAGATTTTCAAAGGAAATACAAAGTTAAAAAAAAAAACTTAGTGAAAAATATAATTTAACTTGGATTAATTTTTTCATTTGATGCTTGGGACTATTCATTGACACACGTATAATTATTTTTAAATAATATTTAATAAAACATGTTTAAAGATTAATAATTTAATGATAAATAATAAAATAAAATTAAAAATATCAACTCAGATTATTTAACTAATTTGTAATTTAATATATGAGATAGAAATAATTTAAAAAAAAAAACGAATCATGAAACTCGATATCTAATAAATTCACTGTCAAATTGTGGAAATAAAAAAAAATAGAAAGGACTTTAGAAAACATCAAACTCAAATTGGGTTTTTCATTATAATCAATGAATCTAATTATAAAACTGAGATTATTCTATAAAAAAATATATGAAAAACTCATAAAGAAAAATTTCAAATCATAAAAAAATTAAAATTAAAACAATAAGGACTAGACCACTAAACCTTACACAACAATAATTGAAATAAACCAATCTAAGATTAAATTGATAAAAAAATAAGGAATTAAAAAATAAGTATTAAAATTAAAAACCAAATAAAATTAAATTGAACTCTGAGGGATTAAAAAAAAGCCTAGATTTAATAAAAGAATTATAATAAGATTAAATGATGAGAGATAAAATTAAAAACAAAATAAACTTAGAGAAGTGTAAAATCTAAAAAAATAAATATAAATTAAACCAAAAACAAATATAAACAGGAGGACACAATTGAATTTTTAAAAGCTTTACATGAATATCAAAGCTTAGAAGAGAGTAAATAAGTAGAGAAGAAAAAAAACTAATATACTACTTTAACATATACATGGCTATTTTTTTATTTATTTATGTAGGGTGTTCGAGTCAGCTTGCGCACACCACGACTAATCTTCTTATTAGATGGGTGAATGATTGATTTTTTTTTTTGTCATTGTAACGCCATTACACGTCACCAAAATAGCACTAGGGCAATGATATGTCAATGCGTGTGTGGCACACGTAACCTATTACATTAATTTATTAATATTGTAATAAATGAAAATTACTAAAAAAGTTATAAATGAAAAAACAACGATGGAAATATGAAAATATTTTGCCAAGATAGCCTTTGATTTTCCAAAGTCAAAGGATAAATATAGAATTTCACTATATATAAAATATACAAAAAAAAAAACTCATGCCATGAAGGCCAATTTTTATTAGACTTGGAGGGTATAAACATTATTTAACTATATAAATCAATTTGCAAAGACATAAAAATCCCTTGACCAAAGACCTTTTTTTGGTTTTTTCCCCTTGTTGCTCACAATGGCAACATAATATTTTTACTGCACATAAAAAAACACTCAAACGACCACTTCGTCTCTAACTAATTTTCAAATGATATTTATTTTGAGTGTTTCAAATACAACTTTCCCCCGTTACCAAGACAATTGTTAACTGCAACAAAGGGTAAAATGATCAATATACCGTCTGAATCCGCAGTGTTTTCCCTCTCAATATTAAATAACTGAATTTAGTTTTTTCTTTTGTAATTTTCCATAAAGTGGGCTAGGCTTAACCCTCCATGTAAGGCTTTTGGAGGCCCAACTCAGCTACAATTGGGCTTCAAAGTTTTCCTACAACGTTCGCCCAAAACAATAGAATAATAAAAAAAAGTAATTGAAAAAAAAAGCCGTGTTAAAGAGATGAGAATAAAATAAATTTCTACGGTCGTAAAAATCCCCTGGATTTTCTCACTCCCCAACCCCAAATCCTAACCGTTGGATGATGAAATAAAAGCAAAACTAAACCTTCTCTTCCTTCCTGTCCCTCTCTGTCTCTCTCTGTGAGGAAACAAGATTAAACTAAAAAGGGGTTGAGATGGATCCAGACACAGTAGCGAAGGCATTTGTTGAGCACTACTACAACATGTTCGATTCGAATAGAGCTGGGTTGGCGAATCTGTATCAAGACGCTTCCATGCTGACTTTTGAAGGTCAAAAGACTCAGGGATCCCAGAACATTGTAGCTAAACTAACTGCTCTTCCTTTTCATCAGTGCAAACATCACATCACTACCGTTGATTGCCAACCTTCTGGTCCTGCTGGTGGTATGCTTGTTTTTGTCTCCGGTAATCTCCAGCTCGCCGGCGAACAGCACGCTCTCAAGTTCAGCCAGGTAGTTCTTTTTTTTTTCTTTACGTTTTGTCTTGTGGTGTATGTGGACTGATCTGTGGTTAATTGATTGATGTTTACGGATTCGATTCTCGATCTGATTGAATTAGTTGTTACTGATAGGTATTCTTTTTTTATGATTTCGTTATGTTTTGGATTTTTTTTGGAAATAAAGAATTTCTGTGTTTTGTATGGCTAGATCTAGGGTTTATTTGTGCGTGCCTCGTTGAGATTTCCAGTTATATTATTATCTGATTTGTAGCTAATTTATGCACGTCTAGAGCTTTATGGCATTACAAGTGCATGAAATAGCAGTGACATGAAGCAATTTTCTGGTTCAGGTGATTTTTCAATGTTTATGCGTATTTGAACTGTTTTTTTCCTCTGTTTTCAGTGGCTGCGCAAGGGTTTTTTCTATACGAGATGCTTAGAAACTTATATTGAAAACTTGGTTGGTGCTCGACCTCCTAGAACATTATAGGTGATTACTTGTTTCATTTCCATGGTGGTTTGCTTGTTGTAAATTAAGCATGCGCTGCCAAAGTGGAGTGAGAAAGAAGTGATTCAGTAATGCTGAAAAAGTATGCCCTGAGCATTGGATGATGCTTTAGATGATCAAATCTCTTAGATAAGGAAACTTTAACGTCGGAGCTGGGGCTTAAAAATGAAACCCCAACTCTGTGTTCTGTCGAGTTTCTTCATTATGATTCCTGTGTTGAAATCAATTTGATGAATGTTTGGCTAGCTCAATACACATGCATATGCTTAACTGGTAGAGGATGAGTTCTCTTGTTAGTTGTCTGGGTCATCTAATCATGTGTATGTTGGCACGTATCAAATTGGTCCTCTGAATTCTTCAAGCAGGTACTCTTGAAGTCTAGCGTTCTGTCAGCCATGACAATGTGGCACTGATTTGTTTTTTGTTTGGTCCTTTTTCTAGCACCATCTAAGCACTTGGTGTATAATGTATTGTTCTATGTGATCTTTGGTTCATTTTAGTTTTGTGGTGTGTATTTCAGTCTTCATTTATTTCTTTACCGTGCTGTTCTGAGACTGAAAGGTTAATATTGTCCGTTTAGTCTCTAACTGAATTTTCCCCTTGTGCTTTCTGCTCTCAGATGTTCCATTTGATGCCAACGCCACAGGGAAGCTATTATGTGTACAATGACATATTCAGGTTGAACTATGCTTGAAGACAAGAACGGCCAAGCAAAATCTCATATGGTTATAATGTTCAGGGATTGGACCTCTTTCGTTATATCCGTTCAGTTCAAAACATTTTAAACGAAGACGGGGATTTTTTGTTTGGGTTATGTTTAATGTTTCATTCCAACACGTCTTCTTGGTGTTCCCGAAGTTCATAGATTGCTATGTTGTGGTTGGCTGAGTTGGTAAAAGATTTGGTGGTTTAATGTTTAAAGATTTTGGTGTTGGAGTTTTCAAAACATTTTGCTTGAGTCGAATTCCATGTCATGCGTTCAATGTTTCAGGTCTTGCTTTGAAGTTGAACTGCAGATGCTTGCTATTAAACCATCCATCATCACTCAATTATGCGCGTTGTATCTGCATTAAATGACTTGTGGAATGGCACTGTTTTTATGTTTAATTGCTACGGTGGCAGGCTAGGCACCACACCATGGTAGTCGTCGTGCAGATGATTTTCTCACTAATTAGTCATCTATGAGGAGTTCACTGCGCTGTTGAAGTTTGTGGCTGGCATGAGGCATTGTTCTTTTAATCGTTTCTTTGCGTAAAGTTAAAACACTCAATCTTGATTCTTTACGTTATCCAGTTTCTCTCAAATGGAAACTTCAAGGCTCAAAAAGCAGTGGACCTTGCTCGCAGTTCAAACGCAGTAAGAAGTATTTTACACAGTTCTCTTACAAAACATCGACCTATAAAAGCAATTCAACATGGTTTTCTCTTCCTATAAATGCCTTGTTTATACCTGAATGCTAAACACTGAACATGCAATTACAATAATGCATCATATAGACATTTAGTGGTAATAGTTTTTTTATTAAAAAAATATGTTAAAATAATTTTTCTATATCTTTTATTTTAACATCAATATATTAAAACTATATATAAAAAAATATTTTTTTAATCCGAAAACATCTTTGAAAAATAAAAATAGCTAGAAGCAGAATCACTACCAAACACCTACTTAGCGGGTACCCTTCATCGGTTTGCCATCAAACGCACTTGAAATGTAGGAAATGCTACTCAATGTTGGAACCTAAATCGATATGTGGAAGCTCTGGAATTTTTAAAGGAGGAACTTTGACAGGAACCACTTCTGACTGCTGATTTTCTGAATCTTGACCGTTGGTACGGGAACGTTTCAGCATCCCAGCTAACATACTCCCAAAGGATTTAAACGGGTGGCTCAACCCATCTTTAACTTGCAAAATGATGGACACCTGAGATACCTGCCAGGCAACAGTGAGGACAATCATTGCTGAAAGAAGGCACTGCGTAACAAAATTCTGCCTCCTCAGTTTTCTAAGCTCTTTAGCTATCTCTTCAGCGGCTGTATTTTCAATGCTGTTCTCATGTCTTGACAACACTTCACCAATTGCAGGAGAATTTACCTCCTCCTCCTTCTCCGCTCCAGGTGATATATCAGACTGCTCAAGTCTAGCATCATTCCCTTTGAGTGATTCCAACTGTTCATACAAACGAGGCCAGCTACGTTAATTGACAGCGAGACATGTAATTTGAACAAATCATTCGATAGAAGTTAATCAATCAATCAAAGCATGAAGTGTTTATTGAAAGTCAATCACACAAAAAAATGGTTTGAATGTTCCTTGGAGTTTTTTTCTCTCTCATATACCTCTGAAAGCAATTTGGAGAGGAGAAGTTGATCGTTATCATCCTGGAGGAAACCATCATCACCAGAGGATTCTTTGTTTCTTTTCTCTGCTAAGAGCTTCTTGATAGCCTGATCAATGAGCTCCAGATTTTTGGCTGGTTCCATGATTAGGTTACGCAATGATATGGATGAGAGAAGAATTGATAGAACCAAACAAGTCAAGAAAACGAAATGAAATGTAGTTGAACATTCTTACTGGCGAGCTTATCTTTTTTTAGAGGAAGCCACGTGGCCTTACACGATAATCGTGGCTCAAAATCACAACTTCCCATAGCGCACGCTGTCTGTTGCATTTTGACATTTGAGAGTGATATTGGAGAGCGAGCAATGCTTGTTTTTGAAGTTTTTTAAAATAATATTTTTTTTTTAAAAAAAAATTATTTTTAATATTAATATTTTTAAATGATTTAACAATATAAAAAAATTAAAATTAATTTAAAAAATTAAATTTAAAATTTCATGAAACACCCAATTAGCGAGAACCAGGGCGAGGGCGGCTACGTCGACAAATTTCCACTCTCTCTCTACACCCTTCACATTTTCCATTTTAGTCCTTCAAGTTTGAACTTCTTCATTCGAAATAAATAAAAATGTATCGATCGTCTTCATCATGCTCATTTTTTATCGATGAAAAAGTAGCTATGAGCTCATAAGCTAACCCTAAAAAAAAAAGAAAAACAAGAGTACTGTAAGCGCGATGCCTTCAACAAATATTTATAGGGGTTGACGTGATAATTTCTCTATTTCTAGTGCCGTTGGTAGCCATGTGCATAATCTCTATTCTAGCCAAAAAGAAAAGGCTCCACGCATAGTGATCCAAGGAAAAGACTTTGATACCAGGAATCCCAGCATGGGCATGCATGCATAAGAGGATTGGAATTAAGACTACTATCCATACTAAAGAGTATATTAGCTTCCAAGAGAATAAAGAAACTACTACAACTTCTTCATGTACCATTTACGGCACTTACAAGAAGCATTTACACAATCAATATGAGATATATACCAGTCATAGTCTAATATCACTAGAGACTATTGTGAATGCAAGCCATTATACACAACAACTGAATCCAGAATTATCCAAGGCAAACTTAAGATCGGTCAAACTGGGGTGAAGATTGGTTAGTGCAATTGGATGTCAGAAGTTGCTTCTACTGGAAACGGTACAGATCATCATTTTCCATCTCATTCGCATCAGCCAGAGAAGTAGACGCTGCTGCTTCACTAGTACCGAGTTCATCCTGCAAGAATGGAAGAAGAATTCACAGGTTTGGCCAAAAGAAAATAAGCGTGCTCAGCACAGAAACACTAAAATCGCACAGTGATTCTCTTGGGATAATCCTGGGCCAATAATAGCAGGAGAAAGTTTGTTAAACTTTTGAGGTTGATTCAAGATAAAATGGCAGGAACTCTCAATTAATCCTCCCACCTTCAAACCTGACTTTCTATTTCCAACTGTGTAATTAGGCCAACATTAGTATTTTCAAACACCACGACATTGAGTTCACCATGCTTTACATGCATGAAAAAAAATTACATAATTGTTTCTTCTTGTTAATTTCATCCAATTACTTGGTAAAAAAAAAATCCATTCTATTGCACAATCAACAGATGCTCAGAGTTAAAAGGCTTAAAAAACACATTAACCAGTTGCATTAGAAAGCATGAATGTTCAAATTCCATGTCAATACAATTTTTTCTGATCTATTTACCTTAGCTTGGCGGTATCGTTGCAGCATCCGACGATATTGCTGACGTGCATCCGGAGAATCAACCATCGATAGCACACGAGAGAAAGCCTCATCAATGGTTCCATCCACTTTCTGTTTGCGGAACATCTTGAGAATATCATCATCTTCCCTTTCATCAATGGACTCCATCTCATTCCGGAAACCTCGCAAACCAATTCCTTTGCGTCGCCAGCGCAGCACTACCTTATCTAGAATTCCAACAGCCCAACATATTACCTTATAGTTCTTCCTAACCCGATAGCCTCTCACATGAGCCTGCCAAAAGACCACAAGGTGCTTAATCAAGGATACTCTACCCCTCAAAATGAATGTATGTAATGTACTTAATGGTTTGTTGATTGTGCTACTTGATAAATGAATACACAAGCTGTCTAGATAATGAAATGCTGAAGCACAAAACAAATCATGATTTTAATACATCTCACTATTTTGAGAAAATACAGATGAAATTAGATCTATGGTGAAAAGATATAGCACCTGTATCTTCACAACTTTCTGTCTAAGTTCTAGAAAATCCTTGCGACCTTTCCATCCTCGATATTTCTTCTGAATGGATAATGCAGCCGAATTAATATCCTGGGAGTTACGAAAGGCCAGCTTTGACATAGCCGAGAGCCCTTGAATGTCACCGGCACTGATACCATACTCATCTAAAATAGAAGCTTCTATCTCTTGTCGCTTTCTGAAAGAATGTGCACGGAAAGCAGATTGTATTCGGGCAGCTGCCTGAGCCGCATTCCGGACTGCAGCCAAGGTATCTTTAAGTGAAACCTGATCTTCATTGGCAGCAAAGCTCACCTTTGAGATGCTATCAACAGCTCTCTCAGCTTCAATCTCAGCAGAGCCTTTAGAAAGCTCACTTTCCTCGAGTCTGAGAGATGAAAGATGGCTAGTTAGTGCCACTTCTGAAAGATAACCAGCAAGTCCCTTGTGCCCACTACTGGCAGCAATGGATGCTGCGGTTTTGCCAATTGGATCTTTTGAACTAGGATCAGTCACAGCCCCAGCTGAGGCACCAGAAGCTAAAAGGGCAGCAACCATTTTTTCCCTGTTACAGAAAATAATGATCACCATTCAAAAACTAGTAGCAAATAAAACCAATTTATTATGAGATTTACTACATTCCAAGTCATAGCCCAACAACACCCCTAATCATCTTCCGTTTCAGTTCATTTGGTTAATTGGTGAGTTAGAAGATAATTCTGCCACTGAATCCTTCTAGCTTTCTCTCAAAACTAGTCAATTCTATCTTCTCATCTCCTATACACGTACTCAAAATTGCAAGTCTGGGTTGGATGTATCAACATTCAACATGGATATTCTTCCCTTGCAATATAAGTTGTAAGCCTCTTCTTTTGGAAGATCAACAATCTCTATAGCCGAAATCAGTATACAAAATATATGAAAACATACCAGGTTATAATTTTACCTTCCAAAACGAGCAGCCCAGTGGAGAGCGGTCCACCCATTAATGTCACGGAAATTTATACTGACTCCATGACCGAGAATTGGGCTTAAGGCCCACTCAAAACCTAACCCAGCAACCATGTGTATGATCCCTTGCTCTTTTTTGGACAATGAACATCCAGGATGGTCATATTCTTCCTGAGACTTGGAGGAAAGCCACTGCCGCAGCTTGTCTTTTAGTAGTTGTTGCAGAAGCCAATCAACTGTCGTGGATGAAGTTCCACTGCCAACTAAAAGAGCCTCTATGATATAACCCCATGAATCATCATCAGCCTTCAATTTTTGAAGTAGATGAATTCCCGTTTCTATGTTGTCTCCTCTCTGCAAAGAGAAATCAGACAGAAGCATCTGCACAAATCTGACAAGTAACAATAGCTCTTCTGGACTCTTAGTAGCTTCTGTTTGGGAAAAGTTACAGTGAGCACAGCTACTATCCTCAGCTCGGTAATCAAAGTCTCTGATCTCGCTGCAGGACTCCCGATTGCCAGAAGTAATGCAGAGAGTGACCTTTCCGGGCTGGTGGGGAGGAGCTTCGCAACGAATAATGCCTTCTTGGATGATTTGAAGAGGAACTTCAGTGTCACCAAACATGCATGTCCATGATGATTCTGACGGGTCACAGAGAAACGATCCAACAATGATGACCTGCATTGAGACTCAGGACTTGAAATTTTGGACTCTATTTCTTATTTCAGAACTAAAAAGAAAAACATCTCAAAGCAATGCATAAGATAACTAATTTAAGAATATTCTCAAAGAACAACAGATGCAAACTGGAAATGTTCCAAAAATAATCCTGAGGAATGAGTCATCAGAAGGACAGAAGTTCATTTGGTGCATCAGGAAGGTTTATGAGATAACTGTTTAGTTTGCAAGCGAAGTGGTAGTTTGAAGAATGTTCACCAAACCATCTAGTTATCTAAAGGATGATAAACTACCAGTAACTAGTCTTATCTGGTTTTCACAATGGTACCAGTAAGCACCAGGGTTGGACGGTAGGTCGTTGTCCATGAAATTTTGAATTACTCTTTGCCTAGAGAGGGAGAGGGGGAGAAGGAGAGGGTGCAGGAATCCATCACTTGAGACTGGGAAGCATGAGATGATTCTGTGTCCTTTGCTGATTTTATACATGCATTGCATCAGGATCATCTAATACACTTTATATTCGAGTACTTCAGTGTCCTGGAACAGAGTCATGTTTTCCTAATTTCTTAAATAATATCTTCAATGAATTCAGCATAAGATGATTCTGTGTCCTGTGCTCATTTTATAAATGTCTGGCATCAGGATCATCTAATACATGCTATATTCAAGTACTTCAGTGTCCAATATACAGTCATGTTTTCCTGATTTCTTAAAAACTGTCTTCAATGAAGTCAGGAACCAATTTAGCAGAATCATAAAACTAGGGATAAAGCTACAAGGGAAAGTTTTTCCTCTGTTTTGTTCAATCCTGATCAAGAATGAGGATGGTGGCAAGTAGTTGGCCAGGCAGCAAAAAACTAGTCAAATCTTACATGAGATGGATGCATCGGTGAAAGCATAATTCCGAAAGAAAAGAATGAACACATCCAGACAGGAGTGAGGAAAATTATGCTATCAACTTAGAATTATATCACTGCACTGAAGGGGCAGCCTTTTTTCAAATGCTGTAAATTAATGAGTTCATACATTCTTCAAACCACGCAACAGTTCAATTCTTAGAATATTATGCCATCTCAATGAATGAATAACGAGAAATGTAGTGAAGAGCATAACAGTTCATAGAATTTGATGAGTTGTACCTTTGTAGCCTCTGTAGCATAACCCCATTCTGGGGATATTTCACGGATACTAAACTTCTGCTGCTGTGCAACTGTCAAACTTGAATCTGCCTCAATGGGTATTCCAAGATGGCCTTGGTCGTATAGCATTGCATAGCAGTCAGCATTGTTTTCATGTGTTTCTATAACGGAAGAATATGTTGGAGTTTCGAAACCTTCAAATTCTTGAGGCAGCAACAAAGAAGCTGGCAATATGAAAAAAATATTAAAGCTTGATAAAAGTTCACTACATGTTGAAAATTAAAATGTGAATGACTATTGATATCTTTTCAACACAACATAATTCATTGAAAGGATCCTCAAGGCCATAAGATATCATACAGTTTCCAACATTGGTTTCAGCAAAATTTTTCCAAAGAGAATTTTCTTGCTCTTGAGCTTTTTCCATCATTAAAGAAGACTTGGGCTTTTCCTGTTGAAAAAATATGAATGTCCATAACCAGTATAAACAACTAAGAGGATATCAAAGATGTAACAGAAAGACAAGTCATTTACAGTCTCCATGTATTTAACCTGGTAATCAATGCCTGATGAAGTCTCATAGGATTCAAACACTTCATTCCAAGAAAGGTCTTCTTTACTTCCATCTGTATAATATTGAGAATATGATTGCTGGTATGCGCCACTATCACCTAGAAACCATAATGTCATTAGTAGCTTTTTCTTGATTCCTTTCATATTGTGTTCTATTTATATATAAATGAAGAAAGGAAGAATGGAAGGCAGATACATGAACACAACTAAGCAGATCCAGTAGTTAAATATTAAAGCATCAATCCAAGAGTAAGTACGCAGTAACATTAGCTAGGAATGACTGAGGAATCTCTGAGAAGTGTTTCAAGGAAGTGGTAAACAAGAGATTACTTGGTGGTTACACCACAACTAAAATAAAAGGATCATATTGGACAAAATCTGGTCCTTGGGAGATGGATATCCTCTCCCTCTATGATCAAAAGATCACTTTTAATCCATTAATTATTAAAGCCCTATACAAGTTAGTGCTCATGTTTCCAGAATAGCTAGTTGATGAGATAATATAAATTAGTTCCTAACCTATGATGATATTGGAAATTCTCTTCCCTTTCCAACTCAAGTATGATTCTAATAGAAGCACAACATATGCTGTAAGAAACACCAGCATCAGGCCCTCTTTCTCTCAATTAAATTGGGACATATACAGAATCAGAAAGATGCATGTTGTACTCACCTTCTAATCACAACTCTCTTAACCCTGTCATTTATAGACCACAATACCAAAACAAATCCATTTGGAATTTATCTGTGAGGAAATTTTATTTTTCCTTATTTTGTTTTGAGGATTATGGTGAGAGAGCTTTACTCACAAACTGTCAGTCAAGTAAAACCTCTTCCAAAATCTTTGCACGCTTTTCTCTCAACAGGTAAGATTTGAACCAGAGATCTAACATGACCCACCCACTTATTACCACCTGAGCTAAGTCAGAGAAATTAACAAAACTGAATCGCAGAACAACAGTAATTGAATCACTGCACTCAAGAATTTGATACACACAAATTTTCTAAGCCAACAACACTATGAAGAATTAATTAAGAAGCTAATGTTAAGTCAGAATTAGCAATAAAATAAAATAAAATGCTTAACAATACTAAACATGATGTAAGAATACATTCGAAACAAATTAAATTAAATGCAGCCATGTGTAATGTGGCATCAATAAACTAGCAGAAGTAAAATGCCACGTTTAAATTGAGTACAAGCACCAGATAAGGACACAACAAACCTGCATCCTGAAGTGGTGCAAGATTGCTTCTCTCTAGTTGCTTTCCAGAAAGTCCACCATAACATTGGTAATCAACAATATACTGTGATCCACAAAGTAAATTCTTAGATTGATCCTCCTTGGAGATGTGGTTTGTGTATTCCAGAATTTTTGAATCATTTGTGGCTCCCTCCACACCACCAAATGAGCCGATTTCTTTGATGTTGTCCTCGTTCAAACTCAACTGCTCCTCCAGCCTTCGCAAACATTGAGTAACATTGTTATTAGCAAAACTAGTAAGCTCTGCAGCACTATCCACCCCATTGTCCTTGATGTCTAATCCCGAGTTAACTTCTACAGATGCTGGACTGGACAAACTCTGATGTTGTTCATATACGCCACTAGTTGCAGAGGATGATCCTTGAGTTTGACTAGTATTACTGCTGGGACTATAAGAGAATCCGGGTGATAGCTGTGCGGCAGATCCAGGAGAGGGTTTTCCCTGTAGACATAAATGTGACAAGTGACATTAATTTGCAACTTATAGCAGGCTAAGCAACATTTCATCAAAAATCGTTTGCTGCTAAGCTAAAGGATTGACAAGCACCTCAATGGAATGACAGAGCGGTCAATCCAACCCACAAAACAGAAATAATAAGGATCATGACTGAAAATTACAAAGAACTTAAACACATTCAAACATGAAATATCACAGAATTTGATAATTTACAGAGGTCATAATAACTCACCTCAGAAATCTCTCTATAATGAACAAGCACAATGTGCTCAAATGCCCTGCCAAGAAAGTAATATTTCAGCACATGTGACCCAACACTTTATCATCCACTTTTCTTGCTCATAAAATGGGAGTGAGTAAAATGGCCATGATTCTATGGATAATTTTAGGTTAGCTTTTCTATATCTTGCGTAAAACTTATGTTTCCACTTGCCTCGAAAGATATCATGAATATGAGGTATTCTCTATGATCATAGCACATCATGAAAGGGAAAAAATAGTTATAGAAGAGTAGAGAGTTTACTCACGGGTCCAGCATCCAATAGCTGCGTCTCTGAAAATTTGGGTTTTGCTCACCATGTGCATAATAACAATTTATAGTCTCAACATTTCCAACCTAATCATGCCAGAAAAATGTCAATACACAGAAAAATGCCAGAAATATGAACCTTAGAATAAACACTAAATGCATGAAATGGAAACACGTTTCACTAACTAAACCACAAAACCTATCCGAAAGTCATTTCATGTTCTAGAACACCGTTGAAATGCATATTACTCCTTCTAAATTGATACATCTAGCAGCTAATACTATAAATGAGATCCATGATCATATCTTAAAAAAATTTCCAAAGGAACTTCTACCGCACGCGAGATGACAATCACACGAATAAATGAATAGTGATGTACGTGCCAAAGATTTGAAGGTGTGAAACAATAACCTTGAGCCTTTCATGTGCTTCCCCGACAGTTCTTCCATCCTTCTTCTTGCGCCAACTATGACCATCTCTTCTGAAGAACCTAAGAATCCTCTTATTAAATAGAAACAAAGATCCACCTGTTCAACACTTCCACACTGTAAGTAACTAATTAGCGGTAATCCAATCTTCATTACCTATAAGAAAACCTTAATTACTTACTGGTTGGCTTTTGAAGTGGTTCCTTTGTGAACTGATACTTATCATGATTTTGTAATATAAAAAGCACTTCTGCTGGTTTCAGCCACCGCGTTTGTGCTTCTTCAAACAGACTATTAATATCATACCCTGATTCAATTCCAGATTTTCAGCAAAATAATATAAAATTTGTTCCTCATCATCATCATAAGAGCATAATCACAGCAATTCATCTTTAATTAAAAAAAAAAAACTTACCTGATTGCAACATGATGGAATTAACTTCTCGAAGAAAAAACAGCTAACTGGAAGAATTGCAGGGAGCCAAAAAAAATACAGAAATCACAACACCCTCTACCCGATTATGTGAAGCGGAGACTCTAATTGCAGAGAACATGAAATGAAAGTCTCTAACTAGGAAAACTGCACTTACGGTCCGGATTTATCAATCCTTGACCCATTTTCTAAGCTTAAACAGGAGACGCCGATTGACGAGAGGGAGGGGGAGGGTTGAGAATTTTTCACTAAGCTGTGCAGTTATTGAGGTTTTTAAGACGAGGAGACAATACGAGTTCGTGTAAGAGAAAGAAGGAAATTATCCAATGTTTAGATCATAGCTGAAACTACTTTGACCTCTCAGCAAAAAGGGAGTAGGTTACTGGTATATGCTGCTCGGTTATTTTGTTTTTATACTAAATTAACCCTGATTTTATATGAAATAACTCATTTGTCCCTGGATGAGCCACTAATCAGCAATTTGACTTGAGAAAGATCGGGATTGTTACGACGGCCTGCCAAGTATAATATTCTCGTACCTGTATTCTTAATTATTAAGTATGTATTTGTTAATGTGGTGTGGTATATTTTTTAAAAGTATTTTTTAATTTAAATTATATTTTTTAGATTATTTAAATTTCTTACATTATCATATTAAATTGATAGAAATATGTTTTTAAAAAATAATTTCATATTTTTCAAATTGATAAATAATTTAAAAACATATTCAATTGTTATCCTTGTGTGAGATACAGAATAGTGGGGGCAAAGAGGTGGTGCTGGTGACTAGTTCATCAAAGTCTACTCTGAAATCTGAGTGGTGGCGTCGTTGAACAGCCAGTGGAACTCTTTCACTGGTGCCAACAAAAGGGTGGTGCAATTTATTACCGCTGGCTTAATTCAAGGGTGTTTTGTTTATTTTACTCGTTTCCAGATTTTAAAAATCATGAATGGAAGTGCTGGGAAATTGGTGGGGGTATTGACAAATCACAGAAGCTTATTTAAAGTGAGCTCATGATTTTTTAAAGCATATGTAAGAAGCACAAACACGTGGTGAAGGGCATTTTCCAGCTCGTGGAAGAATATTCATATCAGTGCAAGACTCGTGCATCATGCATATAATTGTTGACCGTTAAATAAAGGCATTTTAGCTTATGCGTGGTGGGCGAGCCTATCTGCAATCTGCGCCCTGACATCATTCTATAAAATCCAAATCATAGTTTTCAGATTCAGTTTAGTGACCGGTACGGTTTAAGATTCAGATTTAGATTTTAACATGTTACTGGATTTAAACAGGGTTATGAATCACCAATATCAATTTTTTCAAAATAAAAATAATATTTTTTAATAAAAAATAAAAAATAATTAATTATAGTTAATTTTTAATCAGTTCTTATATAGTCATATAATTAACTAGTCAAATTAACCGAATCATATCATTTTTTTTTAATTTAATCTGATTCTAACTCTGATATATTTGAATTTAAATTGATATATTAAACTGAATTGAATTTTAAAATTATAATTTAAATCTTATTTATATTCTTTAAAATTTTAAATATAGTCAGATAATCCTAAAATAAATATTTTCATGTGGTGTTCATAAATTATAGCTATTCTATATTTATGTTTAAATATGTATTTGGATAAGAAGTGGGTGATGTTTTTAATTACAAAAAATATATTTTTTGTTTTTATAAAACATGATATATACTTTTAAAATATTTTAAAATATTGTATTTTTAAGAAAAACCATCGCACCTTCCACTAAGCACATCTTAAATAACCTCACGTAAACTCTTGATATATACACATACACCTTCCAAACATATATGGTGGCAAGACAAAAAAAATTTTCAATTTCATAAGGATTGTTTATCAGAGGTGGCATGAGAAGTATTGAGATATATTTTATCACAGGTTATTTAGTCTCGAAAGTCTAATTCCAAGTTAATTTCTAATCGGGGTGCCATTATGAAAAATTATTATGGTGTTTAGGTTGTAATCAGTGTCATTCTATGTTAGTTATTCAATGGAATTTACTTTATATAAATAAATAGATGCAAGCATAAAAAATAAATATTAGATGAAAATATTTTTATTATTTTTTATGTGTCATAAATTCTATTACTTCTCAAATTCATAAACAACTCTTTTTTTAAAATAAATTTTATTAAGTAACTAATAAAATATTATTAGTTATAAATTCAACACCGAAATTTTTTACTATTTTTAGGTTGAAATTAGGTTAGAGATAATGGTGAATATCCAAATGTAAAATTAGTAAAATTACTTTTTTATATAATTACTCTAATTATCTAAATTCTTATTTTTTTTATACCAATATTTTTTTCAACCCAAATTTATTTTATTTATAAAACCATTTAGATAATTTGAATATTTCACTCGTCTCCTTCATCCTTCCTTTTTAACTAAAATACAAAAAAAAGAAGAAAAACAATAGCTAGTCAAAATTAAGTTGAAGGAAACCTTTGACTATCCAAAATTATATTAAAAGTCAACTACAAATTCGTTTATTTAATGATTATACATGATAAAAAGATATTATTCTAGTAAATGGAATAATCTGTTCTTCAAAATTTAGAAAAATTAGTACTTAATTTGTATACATCTTGATTAATTTACAGTTACTGATAATACTACGCTGGCCCTTAATGCAAGCCGCTGATTATGCACCTCTCATTCTGAAGACATGATTTTTCTTACCAGGTAGATGAGTCCATGATGTTTCGTTCAATTACCAAGCGATTGAGCTCATCATGTGCCTGGGTAGTGGGTGGGACCGATGGAGAGGTTTCCTTGTCTTCGCTTGTCGGAGCCATCCAAATTGTAACATTGGCGTCCAAATTGAAATTTCCTTTTGTTGTTGTACGGATATAACGTCGTGGTGATCACTCACTATTCAAGAAAAGTATGAAAGTTTACCTGGGCAAAATACAGTGAAACAAGAAATTTTTGTTCTTTTCATATAAAAATTAGGAATTGTTATTTAATATTTTAATTATTAAAAAATTTAATTGGTTTTAGAAATCAGCTATAAAGAGTAATTATATAAATTTTTTTATTAAAACTCTAAATACATCCTATTTAAAGTAAGTTATATTATTTTATTATATAATAAAATCTAAAATTTAGTCATATTTTCTAATTGTTGGTCTTGTTTATCCAATATACAAGAAAAATCCTCTTCAATAAAGAGTTTTTTTATTTAATATAGTAAGATCTAATTATTCTAGCATCTGAAAAACAAATTTAATAACTAAAATATATATTATGTGTAATGTTATACTCTGAATATTAAAAGACAAACAAAATAATTTTTTTTTATTTTTAAAATTTTTACTATTGTTCTCTTGACTTTAATAAATTGCTTATTAAAGTTAAAAAACATGATAAAACATTGATTTTTGTTTTGTTTATCAAAAACACAATATGATTTTTTTAACTTTGAAACACTTAGCCGCATGCACAGAAATATTTTTTAAAAAAATTATTTTGAAAGTTTAAAAAACCTGGTATTTTAATACTAGATTTTATATTTTTACGACATAAAATACACACCAATATTAAGCAAAGAGGCGTATAGCAAAAGATGGAAAATTCACAAATTTCAAAAAAAAATTAATTTTTTTAGACTAGGTTGAACCCGGCCCGAATGTATGGGCTGGGCTCAACTCGACCAAGAAAAAGGAATCTTGGATCACCCTCCACTCTTCACATGTAAAGTGAACAGTAAAGGATGACTAAAGAAGGAAGCTAACGGTGGGCGCAAGTAACAGAACATTGACCAATTGCTCATGATGCTAACAATGGGGGTCCTGTCATTGTGGTGACAAGTGGTATTTATTCTGTTTCTTCCTCTTTCTTCTCTGTTTTTTCTTTTTTTTTCTCTCTTTTCTGCTCTTTGTTTCTTCTTTTTTCCGTCTCTTCTATGCCTCTGTATTTATAAACAGAGAAGAGCGATAAAATGACTTACCTTTGTTCGGTCAGGGGACATCGCAAGGTGGTTGGGGCAACCTCTATATAGCCGCCAAGGAAGCATGTCTCCTCCTTTTCTCCAATATGTGGGAGGTCACGGGTTAGCTTAGCAAGAAAGGTTGGTTAACATCTTTTGGAGAGAAAGAGATGGTAGTGAAAAATAGAAAAAGACAAAATCTTCTTCTTCCCTTACTTCGTGTGTCCAGGAAAAGAAAAGGACCCATGATGCTGTTTAAAACGATATCATTTCAGGCTTTTTTTTTTTTAATAAACAGTGTATGAAATGTCGTTGTTTTAGACAAAACATATTGTTTCATTAAAAAAAAAATAACGGCAAAATCATGTTAAATTCTAAATTAGTCTTTAATGTGTGATTTATTTAATCAAGTTCTCAATTTCAATTTTGATTTTAAAAATCAATTCATTTATATCTGTACTAAATTTAGTTGCCACCTTTGAAGTCAATCATCTTTTTTAATTTAGTTCTTAGTTTCTGATTTATGTAATTTAACCTTTAATTAATTAATAAAATTTTAATTTTTTTAATTTGGCCTCAAGTTCAGCTTAATTATAGCCCCTCTATTTATGTGCCTTTTTTAGCTTGTTTCTTAGTTTCAAATTTATTTATTTAAGTTTCTAATTAATCATCAAACTTTAATATTTATATAATTAAGCTCTTGATTTGACCAAATTAATTCTACAAAATTATAATTTGACTCCAAAACTTTAATTTTTTTCAATTAAAGCTCTAACTAATTCCAAAATTAATTTTTCTTTCAATCAAATTCTTCATAAATTTAATTAAATCTTTAATAACATTTCATTATTTTTTTTGTCAAGAGAACTCTTATTAGTCAATAAAATACTGTTAATTTTAATTTTTATATTTTTAAACATTCTCTACTAATTTTTAGTCATTTTCTAAGTGCTCTAGCATTTTTTTTTCATCTTTATATTTTTGTATTTTTTTAAAAAGAGAAAAAATGTGAATTTAAAAATAACCAAAAAATATATTATAATAAAAATGGATTGTGATGGTGTCTCCATGACTTCTCAATTTGCATGCAATGCAACTTGGATGCTTTTAGAATATGGTAATGTCCTAAAAATCTAAGTTGTTTATAATAGTATTTCGAGGTGAATAATTAATTAATTCAAGTAATTTCATTTATTTTTTTAAATTAAGATAGTTTGCTATCTTATAGGCTTGGTAGGTCAAGCCGTATTTAAATTTATGACTAATATCTATAAAAAATTATTTTTGATATAAATAAGGATTTTTTGATGTTTATATATACATTCAATAAATATTATTGAATCACCATAAGTTTGAATGTTGTTTTTCAATCAGGATATATATAAACTGTGTTTTCTATTAAAAAATTTAAAATATTGTTTTGCCTATTTTTTTTTTTGTAAATAATGCTATTTTTTTTAAATCAACAAAATAGAAGCATATGCCAAACTATTCGTGCTATCTTTTTCAATGTTTCCTTCAAATACCTATGGCACCGTAGTCTAACCAGAAAGGGAAACAAAAAAAAAAAAAAAAGAACGTGCAAACCATCCATCCGTCACGTCATTATTTTTCAAATGGTTAAACCGTGCATGATGGAGCCCTCTTTTTTTTTTCCATGAGTTGGCTAACTAATATTGCATGGTCTTACATTTGAAATAAAACAAGGAAACAAGAAGGAACAAGAAGAAAGGTCCATCCTCTTTTATCTAATTTGGCATATTACAGGTGGTAAAGGTTGAGAAAAATGATATCACCGAAATTATTCGTATGCATTGTAATTATTTTTTTATTTGAAAATACATTAAATTAATTTTTTTTTATTTTTTTAAAATTATTTTTAATATCATTGCATTAAAATGATATAAAAATATTAACAAATATTTTGAAAAAAAATAAAATAAATTTAATTTTTTTTTAAAATACTTTTCAAATATAAAAACGAATAAGGTTATAGGTTGCAAATTAACATTAGGGGTGCGAAAGGAAATAAAAACAATGTGTGACCAGAGATCAATCTCAGTGATGATTGAGATATGAGAAACGACTAATCTGCAGGGATAACTCATCGAGTTATAGCTTCTTCTTCTTTTTAATTAACATGAGTATTTTCTTTTCTATTTTCTTTATGATTTAGAAGTATTGATCTTAGAGAAAACTCATAACTTGCGCACCATATTATACAATATACTATAAATAAACCAAATGGGATTTTACCATCTACAACTTGCACATCATATTGAGTTTTTTAAAGCACGAGGTACGTTGGATGTCTGGGTCTCTTAAGTTCACTTCCTTTTTCATTTTACTCCCTAAATCTAGAGAGATAAAATAAGCGAGGAGAAAGAAAAGTGTTGAATTGGCCACTTCTAACTATCTAAAGCAATTAAAATGGCTGCCAAAAGCTTCAGCTACACAGAGGAGTCTCGTTGCCATGGCTGTTAGTGTAAAAAACAATCCAAAAAATATTAAGAGAGAAAACTAGATCTGAATAAGTTTGATTCAATATATCTGTTAAGCTATATTAATACTGTAGCATAACAAAGATAATAATAGAGAAGTGTGGAGTTTAAGGACATACCTTACAACTTCTATTGAAAATCCTAGGATCATGTAGCGATTGTCTCATGCGACAGTAAGTTGAAAAATCTAGTTGTAATCTGACTACCTAATCTAAGACAAGATTCTATCGTTCAAAAACCATTTGGTGTTAACATAAAACAATGGGAGCTCCTCTTGTGAGTGTAGGCATGGAAATTCTATGCCTTCATTTCTTTTTGGTATATTGCGTGTGGAGAAAAAGTAAAGTGCCCCCAATTTTATTATAACTGAGAGAATTGATTTTCCTTAACTAATGAAGAAAGTAGAATAATATAGAGTGATTTCTCTTATTTCCCATGTCATAGCACAATTGGGTTGACCTAATCATAGGCATTCAGATTTCTCTGTCTAAAACTTAAATAATCTATCATTTAATTCTTATTATGATTTTTTTTATATTAATTCTCTATACGATTTTTCTTAATTACGCAATGGTTCATTACATATATTTTTATTCATTGCTTATAGTATATGAGTTATTTAAATTATAATCCTTCATTATATTGTAATTTTAAGAATTAAATAAATAAATATGAAAATATAATAAATTTATTGCATTATAAAAATTGCAATTTCTCTTAAAATGTGACTTTAGTGTTTAGGAGAGCCGTGGACAAAGGAGGATATCCGCAACTAGGCAATAACTAGCCATGATCATTTTGCATTGTTTCTTTTTAGGAAAATGGTAACTCCTAGGCCAGGCCTGCTGTGCTCAGCCCAGGCGCTAGGAGCCCCAGGCAGCCTGACCCAAATTCGTCTCTTACTTTTCAATTTTTCTTTAACGAACTAATTTTATGGTCATTTGACATCACATCCATACGTTTGTCGGATAGGAAGTCTGGCAGCCAGTCTCATTTCCAGACATTAATAGCTGTCGAGTACGGGATGAGAGGGCAAACTGGTCCCCCAGTGCACCAAACAAAACCGCCAGCACAATTCAATTGTCGAGAAATTTTGACGAAGTCTTGGCAGTGTGTTTTGCACTGCGGTTAAAATATTGTTCCTTTCAAAATTAAATTTATTTTAGTTTTTTAGATTATTTTTAAATATTAATATTAAAAATAAAATTTAAAAAATATATTATTGAAATATATTTTAAAATAAAAAGTATTTCAAAACGTAGCTTTTTACTCAATCAGATTTGCACTGAAAAAACAGCAATTGGACATGTGGGTCTTTCTAGTTATTCACATAACTTCCTCGGCACACAAAAAATTATCCGTGTAAGATCACCCATGACTGCACATGTGGTCACATCACTCATCTGGCAGTGCTTTAATGTGCTTGCACATGACACATTCGATTAATGTATTTGTCATGAATTAAAGAGTGGACTAAATATATACATGCCAAAGAAAAAAAGTGTATAAAACACGGGAAAAGGAAGCATGATTAATGAGCAAGTTATTCTCACACGAACCACCTATAGGTAATATCTTTAATCAAGTGCCCTTTAATCCTTAAACTTGTTTTAAACTCGTTCCAGATTTAGTTATCCAGGTAATGCAAATAGATTAATTAATTAATTAACCGACACACCTTGACCATGCATAATTAAACCCTCGTGCTTATGATATATCTAGAAGAATAACAAAAAAGAAACATTTGATATAAGGTAAGATGTTTCTCGTAACTGAGAGAGGAGTGTGGCTAGAGCATAGGGAGCGGTGTGGAGATTTACCAGTCAGAAAAATTGGATGAATAATTGCCCTTTTTTATTTTCCTCGCAAAGCATGATGAATCAGAGGAAGTGTTACGCAAATGGTATATAACCCAGATGATGACTGATAGCAACGACTGGTTTTCCTTTTCTCAGGGGAAAAAGACTAGCCAATACGGTGTCATTTATAGAAAAATGGTAAAATTACAGTGCCTTTTATTTTGGAAATCGGTAGTAATTATATCACATTAATTGCTATCCTCTTTCTATAATCGCATAAATTTTCCACAACAATGTCCTTTTAAAGCAAGTAAAATTACAATGACATTCCTTCAAATTCTAATAATATAATATCAATTTCACAATGAAAACACTTTAATTGAGGATAACCAGCTATCACAATTTTAAATATTAATAAATAATTTTAAATATTAATAAACAATGATGATACTCGGTTAATAATTTTTTTTAGATTAATGTGGATTTCCGGCTAATTTGTGTATATCACGATTAATCCCACGAGATCTAAAATTAACGACCATATAAATCTCTAGTAGCTATCATATAAACAATCAAGGACTTGAACCTGAGATAAAAAAAAATAAATTCTTTGATTTCAAGTTTTTATCACTCAACAACATTTAGATAATTATTTGGTTAAGAATTTGATCTAAAAAAAGCTTAAATTATTGTATTATATAGTCAATTTATGCACAAATCAGGTCAATTGAATATTGGTAGTAATATTTTTTTTTCCAACCAGCTGACATAAATCTTATGTACGTGGTAGTAATTGATGGAATAGCATTAAATTAGGGGGGGGGGGGGGGGGGGGAGGATAGCAAGAAGAGATGTCACATGCGAAAGGCAACGACCACCGGTTTGAGAAAATGAGATGGAGGTGGGGGGCAGAGAATCCAAAATGACTTCATCTACCCAAGTTCCGCCCCACACAGCACTCCCTCATGATCTCCTCCTTTTTCATCCATATAAAAACCCCTCTACGATCCTAAAATCTTCATCATAGCTTTCTCACTCTCTTCAAAGAAAGACCAGGGCCGAGACCGAGTTGAAAAGACTAAGCAAAATGTCAGACTGGGGTCCGGTGTTTATGGCCGTGGTGCTGTTCATTCTGTTAACTCCAGGGCTGTTGTTTCAGGTTCCAGGGCGCCATCGAAGCATTGAGTTTGGAAATTTCCAGACAAGCGGTGCATCAATTATGGTTCATACTCTTCTGTATTTTGCTCTCATTTGCGTCTTCCTGCTGGCTGTTAAGGTTCACTTGTACCTCGGTTAGTACTTATTTATTGCTGATGCAATTGACTTGCCCCCCCAGTTGAAAAACAAGATCAAGGGTAATAAATTCAAGGTGTTTTTTGAATTTGCTTCTCTGTCAAACGTAGTCTATTCCATTGTTTGCAAGTTATATCAAGATATTATTTTCCTAAATTTTAGAGGGGGTTTGATTAATTGCCATAAATGTAGCGTGCGGAGCATTGCTCTTGCTTGCTTTGTAATTAAAAGTTAAGGATTTGTGATGCATGACTTCAACTAGTATCTTAATTGTTCTTATTGAGTAGTTTAGTTATTTCGTTATCAATGGCGATGGAATTGCTATAAATCAATTGGCACTGCTTGTGTGGGTGTTCATAAGACTGATCTTGCAACAATCTGGACTGCCAGCTGCTGGCCTGCCAGTGCTATGAACACAGGTAGAGGGGGCACAAATTTCTGATTTCTTTTGATGGCTCACCATGGAAACATTTCAAAATAGCGAAAAACTTATGCGAACGCATTCAACAGAGAGAATGAAAGGCATAAAAATCATTAAACATAAAACGTGTGGGATCTTCATCTTCAATAAACTAAAAACAGAAACTCTAAGTGTGACCTTAATGCACCTGACCAATTCGAAAACAGAAAATATAGCAAAATGGAACACTCAATGGAGGTTATAAGTAGCTACTGACGCGCTTGCCACTGGTCAGAAAAATATTTTTTTTAGAAAAAAAATATAATGGCTTATCCAACACGGGTTTTCTTGATAAAAAAATAAAATAAATATACAGCTTGTCCAATGCATTTTTTACAGCAAACGAAAAAAAATATGGGTGAAACTAGAAATAAAAAAAATCAATCTAGAAAAAAAAAGTTTTGAATTAATTGGAATTAACTAGGTAACCTCAAATCCAGACATCTTTTTATTTTAAAAATCATTTTTCTTCTAAATAAACATCAATCATATACGTAAGATTTTTCTTTATACCAGACAACAATCCACTTCTTACCAAATAAATTAATAAATAAAGGTGGTGCGCTGGCCTAAGAAAAAAGAAGAACTTTAATTTTTTTTTGGAAGTGAGGATTTCTTGCCTAAAGTAAAAAAAAAACCCTTTAAAAAACAAACAACAATGAAATAATTAATTAATTTTTAATTTTAAGGGGTTGAGAATAATTCAAATAATTTTTTTAAAAAAATACAAATAGGCCATACACTAAATAAATAATATTCTAGCAAGGAAACACCATAAAAAATGCAAAAGACTTGCCTAAATTTTATTTTAAAAATCTAACAAAAAATCCAATAAAAAACTTAAATAGAAGGATTAAATCATCAAAATAAAAAAGAAAAAGATATAAAAATTCAATGGGTTAGAAAAAAGAGAGGTGGATACACACTTGCTTGACTATTTGAGTTGCTTGACTATTTGAGTTAGCATTGTAAATTCGTGACTCGAATTGTGAAGTTGGGCTATCTTCATATAAAACAAGTGAAAAAAATTTAATTTTTAATAAATTCAATATTAAAAAAATAAAAATAAAAAAGATCGATATTGATTTCGGTTAATACCTCATAATTGTGATTTGGATATTAAGATAATGATTATTGTATCATAAAAAATTATGATATAAACTCGAAACTAATTAAATATTGAAGGATAAAATTAAAAAATAAATTTAATTAAAAAAATAAAATTTAAAAGAATGATGATTAAATTCAACATAAAAACAAAATAAATAACAAGGGATAAGATTGAAAAATAAAAGTCAATGAAAAAACTAATATAAAAAACAACAATTAAAAAAAAGACTATGATATAAAAATTAAATTAAATTAAATTTTAAGGGATAAAATTAAAAAAATCCATAACAATTAAAGGAATAAAGACTAAATTTGATATAAAAATCAAATCAAATCAAATTTCAATAAATAAAATCGAAAAGGAAAAAATAGTAATAAAAATAAAATTTAATATAAAAATAAATTAAAATAAATTTTAAAAGATAAAATTAAAAAAATTAATCATGAAAAAGATTTAAAACAATCAAAGATGAATTAAAAAAATAATAATATAATTAAAATAATAATAATAAATTAGGGGGGCACTTTTTTAAATTTTTTGTTTGGATAGCACGAATCTCACAGCCATGATATAGAAAAGAGAGGGGAAGAACAAATTTGATCCTTCCCCAGCTGCCATGGAAAACAATACCTGCATTTCCTTATTAGAAGCGCATTCACTTGACGGTGGTGGTACTATGGCCGGGTATTTTTAACCATCGGAGGAGGTACACCCGACGCTTGGATGTAGCAGTCCTCCTCCACACTGTAGTTTCTCAGCTACCTATAACTCTTTTTTTTATATCCCTAAAAAGACCAAACTAACCCTCCTTGACATTCTATATAACAAAAAAATCAGCGTAAAAGTCCAAAAAGCTCACAGATGTAGCTTTACAAAGTTGGGCTTCGAGGGGTGTGGAAATTAAAGTAATTTAGAAAGAAAAAAACCATTACATGATTGTAATTTGTTTATTTTTTAAGGGCAATATAGTTATTTTATTATTTATATTTTGTGCAAAAAAACCATTCTACCTTTCCCAAATTAACAATGCACCCCCAAAGTAAAGCTTATTTTTTCAATGGAGAGGTAAAAAATAATAATTTGACTATAACAAGACAAAAAATATATTATACCCCCAAAGTAGATTTTTTTGTATAATATATATAAAACATCGGCTTCCCAGAAAGCAGAGATTTTGGATACAAACAAGATGATTGTATTGACCCCCTTAACCAGCTAGTTTGCGTGCAGATCAAATAAATGGATTGTCTTCCCTGCCAAGCTGTACTTTAATATATATATAAAATCCAGGTTGATTTTTGTTCAGGATAATTAATTAATATCAAAAATATATTCTAAAACATGAATAAACAACTGTTATCGAGAATAACAGTGGTATGCAAAACTGAAATTCATAAACGTGATTCTGTTAAAATTGTGATAGTTCTCTTCTCGTTTAGTTTTCTAACCTATGTCATTGTAAAAAAAAAAAAAAAATCTTTAACTAGAAGCAGCGAAACAAATAAAGCTGCCACGTGCATTGGTTCAGCATCTATCCAGAATGTACCGAATGTGACCTTGGAGTATATTATCTGCTGCTAGAAGTAGATTTTCTTTCTTTTTCTTTTTCTTTTTTAGATTTCTTGTTCTCTGCTGATGCTCTCCCTTTGCTTCTTTTAATCTACTTATTTATTCGTTTCGTGCTCCCTCAATTCATCAACAAAGAAGTCTTGGAATACCTTCGCCCTTCCCTATATTAATAGAGAGTTTGATATCAGAGCTGCAGTTCGTCGTATTTCTATAAAACATCAACACCCGGAAAAAGAAGAAGAAGGAGGCGATGTCAGACTGGGGGCCAGTGGTGATAGCAGTGGTGCTGTTTGTGCTTTTAAGTCCAGGATTGCTATGCCAGTTGCCAGGGAGGAGCAGAGTTGTTGAGTTTGGGAATATGCAGACAAGTGGGTTATCGATTTTGGTCCATACCATCATCTTCTTCGGCCTCATAACCATCTTTCTCATTGCCATTGGTGTTCACATTTACACAGGATAGCCAAATAATGCTAAAGATATGTCCTTTATTTTCCTTTTTTACAAAGTTGATCACCCTCATAACCTGTTTCACTGTCTGAAGCATGAATATCTGTTTCATGGTCTGCCCTGATGTCTTGTGTTGCGTTATCCGGGCGCTTTTCTTTGCCGGTGGTTCTCTCTCTTTTTTTTCTTTTCTTCAAGTTAGTTTTGATTTTCGTTGTTGTTAATTGATTTATATTTCTTGTAATGATACTTCAGCTGATTACCAAACTAAAAGTTTAGATTCTTATTCTACATATCTCCCATCTTCTTCCTAGTTGCGTTGAGTCTTTCTTTTTTCTTTTTGCTGAAAGAGTATGGCACTAATGACATGCGTGAAGTGGTTTCTACTCTGGTTTTTGAATGTCTGAGAGTGATGCTGGACGCTCTCGTCGCTGGACACCGTGGGGAGGATGGTGGTCGGTGGCCTTATCTCCTCCTATCCTGTGAGTACATAAAACAACACGGCATCTTTTTAAAATTTAAAATTATTTTTGGTAGGATTTTGTAGTTGAAAACCACATGGATTCGATTATTGGTACGGGACTCCCATCAGTGGAATTGCGCGTATGGTCGATGATATTGATATGCGTCTGTTGAATATATAAAAAGTTACGCCGTCGTGTGAAAGCTGGTGATTTTCTAGTTCTCATCTAACTAAACTAACATCATTTAGATATGGGTTGTTGCGAGGTTAAAAAAATGAACATTAAATAGTATAAGCGTGATTTTTAAAAATGTAAAAATTGATTTTTAAAGATGTTTAGTGAGTTCATTGTGAATATAAAAAATAATTTTATTATTAATAATGATTATTGAGATATAATAAGCAATTAATTTGATATGTATTTAATTTAAAACAAAAAGTAATAATCTTTGTTTGAGGAGTAAAATTTACTTTTCTAAAACTCCAATTTGAAATATAATTATCACCTCTTTAATAATTCACTTTTTCATCAAAAAAAAAAAATCAAACAAGTTTAAATTTTACTTTGAAAAACCAGGGTTTCTTCGATGTCTCCTCTAGAGAGGAAAAATACATCTTTTTTTACGGATTAAATTGAAATTAAGAGGAAAAATACATCTTTTTTTAAGTATTAAATTGAAATTAATAACTTCTCTATATTTAAATGAAGAAATAAATAACTAAAAAAGTCTTTCATTTGTTATCCTATACAATGTTAATTTCTATATGTGCCCCTTCATTAAGAATATTCTATTAAGAAAATGAAGAAAATTTTTTCATAAAAGTCTTATTTATACCTCTCTTTTACTCTACCAATCTAGGAAAATATGTTTACTACCAGAGAAAGAAAGGGAGTGGAGAGAATTTTTATGAGTTTATTTTTTTTAATTTTTCAATACAATCCTAATAATTATTTTTTAATTTATATACTTTTTTTATCTCGTTCGATTCCAAGGACTGGTTCTTACTATTTGACTTCCTTTTGCCGTCAGATTGGGTCGTCGGTGGTGGTAGGAATACCTTATAGCACAAGTTGGTTAATAATATACAGGGGAGTCTAGAAAATGCTCAAAACATGGCCCCCTATCATTATCATCGGCATTGAATAAAGTAGTAGAATTCTTTTGTACCGTATTAAAATACGAAAGTGACACTCACTAATTTCAAATGTAGTTATAAATAAAAAAGATTTATAGTATGTTCGTAGTCAAATGCAATTCAATTGATAATTTATTATAAATTTTATATTTATAATAAAATATTAAATTATAATTGAATTTAACCATATTATTTAGAACACTTGTGGAAATCAATTGAATTAATAATCTTGGCTATTTCATCTTTAAAATCATTTCTTTTTATAAAAAAATATGCTTTTATTATAAAAAACCCTTATATTTACTATTTTTTAACTACTATACCTGTAATATTTTTACCATCTTTATATTAATTCTACAATCGAGCATGTTTGTTACCCTTGTGGAGTCAGCTACTCTACCATCATCCTATTCTACCGTAGCAAATCCAACTTTCATGAGGTCTATGAGCTCCTTAATGAAACGGAAGCGTAAAGGTGCCCATCAAATGTTGTTTCTTACACCTCTATCATCGCTTTTATGGCCACGTCACAGAATGTTGATGAGGCTTTACAATTAGCTCAGAGGATGAAGTTAGCTAGATGAAAACATGATACAGTTTTTTACAATTCCTTGATTCGACATATACTAGGGAGAATGGTCGATTTGAGGAGATTGTTGATGTTTTTTAGAAGATGTTAAAGACAGGGGTCTCTCCTAATACATATACCTCTATACCTATAATTCCATGATTTCTATGCCTTGTCATCATAGTCAAGTATCAAAGGCCCTTACTCTTCTCCAGGAGATGGAAACCGATGATGTCCCAAAATCAGAAGTGTTTAGGACCAAGGCTTCAATGGATGGATAGTTAATCACTTAGTTTTTACAATATACTTGGCTTTTCTTAGCTAAAATAGTTGGAGCTTAATGTCAAATGCTATATACATGCAAAAGGGTTTTCTATAGTTAAAGAGGTATTTATAATCTATAAATCTTGTGTTAGGTGTAGTAAAAGAGTTAAATAGTAATTATATCCTTATAAATTAATTTTTCATCATGAATAGTATTCCACTCGGCCTATCACAATCATTCACTTGTCTTCTTCTTGATTTATTTAGTTAAGAGATAAAAACATTGCAAGTCATGAGAAACTTTCATATACCTAGTGGTGCCGGGAAGATGTACACAGGGAGCGACGCTGGGAGAAACTTTCGCTGGAGGCTAGATGTCGAGGGCGGGGCATGCGAAGCCCTATGCATGCTCCTTGTGCCTTGTTGCGTTTATATGATGTCAGACCAGAGGCCTGGTGCCATATAAATGAATGATATGGCTCCAAACTGTTAATAGAAGAGTCATATGACTCTAGATCTGATATATCAGAAACTTTGGTACTCTGCAAGTTTGATGGTCAGGCGTTCTACCCATTGCTTAAGGTATGCTTTAGAACTGAGGACATGAATTTGTGGAGTCAATTCTTGGATGACACAGTGAACAAGCACAAGCCAAGTCTTGACAAATCAGCCTATGCCCCTTTAATTCATGGCCTTTACAAAACAAACAAAAGCAAGAGGGCTTACCATTTTTTGAAGGAAATGATCGGCAAAAAAATAGTACCGAAATATCAAACATGTCATTTTTATTTTAGAGGAGAATATATATATATTCTCTCTAACGCTGCTAAGAATATTAAGAATATCTAACATGCCATTTGGTTTGTTGTGTTGTTAAAAGTATTTTTGAAATATTATTTTTAATGTCAATTTTAAAAGAAACTATTGTGATAAATCAAAAGTCTCACTTTTTATTGTTTTTTGTTATTTTTTTAGCTATTGAATTTCATATAGAATTCAAATAAATACATTGAAAAGGATTCGAAACAAAAATCTCACTTAGAATTGAATTTGATTTCAATTATTCAGGAGAGCATTGCATTATCAGAGGCAAAAGGTTTGGGCCAGTAGCAATGCCCAAGACCACCAATGGTTACCGTATGCAGTGAAAGCGCCACCAAAATTGGCCATTGCACGGGATGAACATTGAATTCCACCGTTCACTTGACAGATGATCACAGCTGTTCCGCTTCCTCTGTACAAAGAAATAAAACCGTCACCAGAACTTATGAGAAGCTTGTCTTAATTCCAGAGTTTGTTTAGAAGTGATGCTGTAATTATTTTTTAAATTAAAAGATATGTCAATGATTTTTTTTAAAAAATTATTTTTAATATCAACACATCAAAATAATTTAAAAATATATTAATTTAAAATAAATAAAAAATAAAAAAATTTCAAGTTATTTTAATAATATTTTTAAAACACAAAAACAAATACACCCTTATACATTCAAGCCCCTTATAGTAAATGACCTTGAGATCATCATATCCAGAAGGTTGAATTTGGAAGAATCTTTAAACTTCCAAGAGATTTGATCCAACTAACTAACAGCAGGATAAGGGACAGCTGTTCAAATCTATAAAAAGAAAAAGAAAAAGAAAAAGGAAAAGGAAAGAACAATTGTGATCAAACTCTTGGCCTGTCTTATTTATTAATTCTGCAGAAGGTTCCATCCTATATCTCCAAGCTTTTATACGAGTGCATGACGAGTAACCATGCTCTGATCCCATTGACTAGTGTGATGCTGCCTGCTTCATCCCTGCTTCAAAGGGCATAGGCCTACAGCACAGTCGACCTTAAGAGTTGTCTTTTCTATGCAGTAGGCTAACGCCTGTACATGCTTCTGCAATCCGAGAAACGAAGCAACATGTACTGCAAATAGCACTTACAGAATGTAAGTTGCTGTGGTCTCTTAATTACGACATGCTTGCTTGATAACCTTCAATTTTCCTATTAAATAATTCGACTGCAGTCTATGCAAATATGATATAATACATGCACAGCTTTCCCCCAAGCTGCAGCGGGTCTTTTTGCTTCTTGGTGTTCTTAACATGACGAACTTCTATATGATTTTATTTTAAAAAAAAACCCTTCTACTTCCATTTTCGATTTAGCATAAAGAATCTGAGTATTTAACTATACTAGAGTGGATTCAAAATTTCATCAAACAACAAAAAATGAAGGAAAAAAAATTGGAACAGAAAAAAATGGGAATCGTCATGTGAAATCTCAACTTTATCTCGTTAGATCAAAACGAAAAAACTCATCCAGTATCTCAATCATCTCTCCTTCCCCTTTAGAATTAAATATGGTTACAAGAAAAGAATACAGATGAAATAAGATAAAATGGTAATGCTGATGTATTGCTGAACAGATAAGGGAATTGAATATCAGAAAGAACCCGGGAACAACTCTCCCATTTCCTCCCACAAGTAAGAATTCATTATACAAGTTCTTAAGACCTTCAATATTCACCATTTCTAGTTGATAAAAGAAGTCGTATCCACAATTTTAGGCCATCAGGAAACACAGTTATCTACAATTCCTGTGATTTCATGAAAAAGCTGGGTAATTTCATATATACGCAGCACATTCACTAGAACATTAGTGCTGCTCAATACTCCCGTACATAGTTCAGCTCTATGAACCACTTTGCATTCACAAAAGTTTCCATGCTGCAGTCACGCCAAGAAAAGGAGAAAAGAATTAAGCTACACACCAACATGCATATAATCTGTGTATTCAATAGGGAAAAACAATGGCATACACATGTACAAAAGTATAGAGAAATAGATCCATAGAAAATATGCCATATTTATCATCTTCCCATAAATCAACACAACTTCCTATAGTTCTATGTTAGACCAGGAAAAAGGAGAATGACTGATGCCCCTAAATTATTGTCAAATATGTTTAATTGTTCATAGCAAATCTAATTTTTACTGGGTATAATCTGCATTTACAAGATTTATTTAGCAGTAAATATATTCTCATGCATTATGAATATGTGGACAAGCCAAGTGCATCACCACCACCATCAAAGCACATCTCAATTAAATTTGACTGTGGATAAAGCTCAAATTAAAAGTCAAATTTAACTAGCCTTATTCAAAAAAGTTATGAGCCAAGAGTAACAAGCTTCAATTTATTCCATTTATTTGTCAAAATAGCCATCTCTTATCAAACTCCACCAACTACAGATTTGGACATGCCTTTAAAGTTTAATCAATACAAATTTTCACACCTTAACCACCTTCAACTACAAATAAAACAATGCCTTCTGGTTGCAAGATTAGACGGATGGGATTGAGAGTTTTTCAACAATTTGAAATTTGGAATCTAAAGAATAGAAAAGGGCATACACAGAAAAAAGGTCCACTATAGGATTGATATTTAGAGCTTCTTCACATTTAGAAGATCCAAATTATATTTCCAATATGAGATTCAAACAGCCAACAAAAGACATATCACCCTAAATGAACCGAAACCCAAGATCCAATACTGAGTTATTCCTCATCCTCATGTTCAGTATCTAGCCAGCATTCCAATGTTGAGTTCTAAATAACAGCAGTATTAAATGTTAGATAGCAAGGCAGGTAGCAGGAAAGCAGGTTTACCAGAACGGAAAGAGATAGACAGGATGCAATGAATGATAATGTGTTTTAAAGAATTGGTTCGAGAAATCTTGTCATTCTAGCTCCAGAAAGGAGGGAATTTTCTTCCGACGAAAACATCTTCTATCCAACATGGTTTCCAAAATCCCAAAATATAACTCCTGTTAAAAAAAGAATCGACAATCCGAGGCTAAAAAAAGTTAAGGATAGTTAGACCATTGTGATCAAGATGAAGCCATAAAAAGGAAAGTTTAAAAAAAAAAATCTCCTTTTCAGTTTTATTAGATAATAATAATTCAATCAGCACATACAGAAACATTAATCTGCAGGAGATGGCACATCCATTTTCAACCTATCAATCTTAACGATTCCAAAAAACCTCCTAAGTTTACCGACCAACACATCCAAATACAAATTAACAAAACAGAGCTGCTTCTCTTCACCACTGATAGCCTTACAAGGGCACAAACATAGACATCGAAAAGTAACACAATATCCAAACGAATCCAGCCAAGATTCCTTAAAAGATTTCATGAAATTAACACACAAACAGACAAAACACACACAAATCATAACAAACCAAAAGAACAAAAGAGGGAATTCTTGATTAATTACCAGGAATCTCCTTTCGAGAAGAAGGATTCGTGGCGTAACAAAGAATAGAGCGGCCCAGCATGGAGACAGTAGAAACAATCCCAGCAACATAAAACACCATAACCAATCCAAGAACCCAAGGCATCAACAAAAACCCAATAAAAAACGTAACCGATCCACATAACATCAAAGCCAACGATATCCCTAATAGCAACGACGCGAACCCCCCCGGCGTTATTCCCGGCAACCTCCTCCTCAGCGACGTGGAGGGCACCGGAAACTGATCAGAAAACGAGATCGGCGTCGATGGTGAACGGAGGAGATTGAATACTAACGCTGATAGCTCGTCGAGTACACGAGATTGTTGATCTTGATTCTGTCTTCGCATCATTTTTCTCGATTCCTTGATTACTAGATTTTTAACAGAAATCTTAAATCTTGAAAGATTTGACAACCTTGGCTAATTATCTCTCTGTGTAGATAGGGAGTTTAGAGATGTTAAGACCAGCGTGATTTTGAGTTCCGATAAAATCGAAGAAAGTGGACAAACACATAAACCTTTACCTACACAGAGAGTTTCCAAATAACAAGCTGAGGATGAGTTATGATAAATAGGCAAAGATTCGTTTGTTTCTCGGGAAATTATTTCAGAAAGTGAATAGAAAGGCAGCGCCGGGCGCGGCGATCGCTTCTATTAATAGAGTTTTGATGCGTAAAATTTTTTGTAGTGTAGAGAGAAAATAAGAGGCTTGGGTGTGGATTTTGTTTGTTTGGAGGCGGTTGTGCTTTATCCAGATGGAATTGCTGTACCTTTTCCTTTTATATATATACACACACACACTCCAATTTTTATTGTTATTATTATTATTATTATTTAGTCCTTTACATATCAGTCTTCCAATTTTACCTTAGTCTCGAATCAGTCTTCAAAGTTTGTGATCTTAGATGTTGACCTTGCAGCTAACACTACCGCTTCAATTTGGTCCTTTATAATTAGATGTGATGGCAAGGCCAGCCTGTGAATTGCGGTTCCTGAACGCTTGATTTCAGTTTTTGGAAACCTTAATTAATTTAATAAAACTTATAGTTTTGTATTAGAAGAAGAGGATGTTTTTTTTTTCTTTATCATTTCAAACAAGGTGTTTTTATTTATTTTTTTATCGTTTTGATTGGTTCAATATGACAAAATTGCCAAATTTACACGCCAAGAGAGATTATCATGCCTTCGTATAATCTAGTCCAATGTATCGCATTTATCTGAAATCATAAGCATAGCAAGCCATTATATCTTTGCTCGGCATGTGGTAAAACAATAAAAAGAATATTATGATGGGGCCAAAAATCTAATTATGAAACTGATTTTATAATGTTCTAAGAAATAAATTAAGTGTTCATTTGTAGTCTAATAAAAAAAAATCGCTAACTTTTCCCCTAGGGTTTCCGCTTGAGCAGGGGTGAAACTGTATTACACTTCTCTTCTCGATCCTAATCATATCAAGAATTACCTTTGCTTTCAATCAAAGTATATAGAGTGCTTTTGTATTAATAAAATATATTGCATTTTATATAAATTGAAATTTGTAATTGAAGCTTCATGGGCCGCAAAGACCACCCCATGTCATTCTCCACTTTTAAAAGAAAATATAAAAAAACATTTTTAAAAACAATATATTAGAAAAAAACAGCTAGTAGCCATGAATGGTAATCAAGGAGCCCAGTAAAGTCAGTGCAACGAAGGGGAAAGCCCGCTACCTCGTGAATGGCTTTTTCGAAAGGGTAAAAGCCGGGAGAGAACGGGAATAAATAAATCATGAAGAGAATCTCCTGTTAATAAAAAATAGAAAAAGGCTTTTATCTTATCGCTAAGAATAATAAGAGTGGGCTCCAGAAATTGAAGAATACATGAATGGAGCCCCTCTTGCGAAACCAAGAGAGGTGATCAATGCATTTAATGTGGTATTCTAGCGGAGAAAAAGAGAATTTTTTTTTTTAAATATCCGGATTTGATTTTTTACTTTTGATTTTTTTTATATATATGTACAGTGTTTTACTTGTTTATTGAACTTTTAGGCTGTTTAATAAATTTAAAAATTAATTATAATACATATAAATTAATACAAACATTTTGGATTATAAAAATAAAACAGTGATGAAATCAAGAAAATACCTCTTTATTAACTTACAATTATGTATTCGGTTAATTTTCGGTAATTCTATGTCAATTGATTCCTTTGTTTGCTAATTTGAGTCGGTCGAGACTAATTAACATAATTAATCTGTGTAATTATATTTATTAATCGTAAATATAATAGCATTAATTTCATCCACAAAAAAGAAATAAAGTAAAAGAAACCCAAGAAATTGCAAAAACAAATAAAAGGCAGTAGAGATGGAATTCACTGATTGGACAGACATCTACTGTGGCAGGTCGATCACTGGATTTAGCCATTTTACTTCTTAAAGAGCGAGCATTATCTGTTTTTTTCAGCTTTATCTTTTGAAATTTATTTAATTAGCGGTTATATTTTTTTTTTCCTATTGTCAACCTCTTCGTTTTAGTTAATTGTTATTTAATATTTTTTTCCTAAGTCAAATTATTATATTATTTAATTTTATAGTGAAGTTAATGATTGAGTATAAATATTTTCTTACTTTTTTAATAAATACTATCGTTTAGCTTTTTAATATATGTGATTAATATTAACAATAGATTATTTAGTTGGCCATTGAGTGACTCTTGCGTGCAAGCTACCTTTATTTGCAGGATACATTTCTTTTTAAACAACAAGAGAGGCTAAAATAAGGTGTTTACGACAGTTATATGTATTGTTTTGAAAAGTATTTTTGTTGGAAAATATATTAAAATAATATTTTTTTATTTATGATAATAAAACAAAAAAATTGAAGAAAAAAATTATTTTTTCTTAAAAAACACCGGTTAAAACATGGGACCCCCTAAGAGTCCATAAATTCCTCGTGATCGAATAATAAACAGGTCAAGTTCTACTAATTACCTTGGAAGAAGGGGATGGGAGGACACTTCCGCAAGCAGACGAGACCTGAGGGTATCACTTGTTCATTTGAACCTGGCATGCACCACACATGTTAAACACTAAGCTGTCCTCTCCGAAATGTCCGAAATGAAAGTTGTCTTCATGATAGAATACTGTCCCACACCCAGCTAATCAATGACATCGATTTAGAGTTATATTAAGCTTAAAGATGAAAATATTTTAAACTTCTGTGGTAGACCGACAACGCACGTCGTCGTCTATCACCGTCGTCGCCGAGCAAAAAACGTGAAAAATGTTCCTTCCATGCGAAATCACGCGAACCTGCATAAATGAGTTAGAGGCGTGAATAGAGACAAAGATGTCTCTACCATATTAAACTGTTGCTTAGGCTGTATATGTGGTATTATATTATTGGATGCTGACCTTTTCCTTCCTGGTGTCATAACCCATAACCATGACTTCTTAACCAATCCGGCTTAAATTGCCTGTCCACCTATCAATTTTATGAATTAGTGGCAATGTATATAGCAGTAAATCAGTTTCTCTAGCACTGTCACTGTTACGATTTGTTGATTCTTCTACAAAATAAACAAACTTAATTGGCAATAGATTATATATGAGTAGAAGTAATTATATGGAATTGCATTTCATGAAAATTATTTTTATTTTGTTTTTGGATTTTTTTAATATGTTGATATTAAGAATAATTTTTTAAAAATAAAATTTAAATATATTTTTAAATAAAAAACACTTAAAAATTAAAATGACGAGAAAATACTTCGTCTATATTCTATATGTATCAAGCGATCAAAGAAATCTGTAGCACCACCGCATTTCTTCCGCGCGCCGCCCATAAGTGATTGGGTCGAATAAGAAAGAGAGACACTCAGGTCAGTTCAAAAGGGCTGAACAAAGCTAAGCGGTAGACGAGGCCACCTGCCCATTCTGCCTGCGTGGTATAGGGCGCCCACATTTCTTCTTTAAAGTAAAAGCAAGCGGTCGAGGGGTCACAGATTTGCCTTCAGAACTCACAAGGCATTAGTGCGGTGATCAAGCGATCTGTCTCCTCTTAGTTCAACCCTAAATGGCCAAGATCAAAACTCTGGCCTAATTAGCTGTTACCATATAGCTACTTGCTTTGGTTACCTTTCTTCACAAAGAATCAAGCAAGACGCCACAAAAAAATGTTGTTACCATATAGCTACTAGCTTTGGTTCTTTGCAAATGCATGGAATGCCACAATCACTGAGTATTCAAACTGCAAAAAACTCTGAGCTCCCTCCCTCTCTCTTTTTCCCGAACATGTTTATTTCGCTATTCAAAGCAGACATGATAATAACTAAATGGTAAAGACGTCTGCTGTCTTTATGCTCCCCATGCACGTATCATCAGTTAAGAATACGTGTAGGTCGGTAGCCTGAAAAACACGCTGTTATGAAACTGCTATTAGTACCTTAGAAGTTAGATGTATATCTACTAACTGGGTGCGCTTTGTTTCTTTTTTGTTTTTGTTTTTTGTTCTGAATGAGATTTCTAGACTCTGCGTAAAGTCTAGCTAAAACAGTTCAATGATATCAACCCTGCATCTTTTTAGAGAGCCCACTCTTCGATCCACCTGTATCATGCATTGTTTTTCTCTCCCAAAGCAATGTCAGTATAGCAGCAAATAGAGAGAGATTCATACATCTTATTCTGTCGTCTACTCCTCTGCATATCCACAATGGGAGTTGAGGAGAAAGAAAAATCCTTTAATTTCACATTGATAATATGAAATAATCACAAAGGTAAATGGGTTGGATGCAGGCAATGGCATGGATTAGCGACAGAAGGAAATGGGAAGGATAATTGATGTCCTTGAACTTTTCCTTCAAGATTAATCCGGATGAATTTTTAGTGTCGCGGGATTTATATGTACTTCGTTATTTTTAAATATATACTTCCATGAATTTGAGTTAAATAACCATGCATACACATGGGCGAGCGCGCGAGCACACACACGTATATGAATGTTATGTATCTTTACAATCCAATTTTCCACATGTTGCAACCCTCAAATTCATTTACTGACAATGAAGGTTAACACAGGCCATAGTGGAACACTGTATCGGGGCTTAATAGAATTCAGTCAATGATAAATATATGCTTAATTTTGAATAAATGGAAATGTTTGGAAAGAGTTAAAATGCTTGGGAGGGTGGAGGATACTCAAACATCAGCTCAAATAAGAAAGAGAAGAGAAGCAGAAACGGTGCAAATGCAACTTCAGCAGGAAGATAATGAAGTTAAAATGTTGGGTAGTGCATGCATGTGAGATCGAAGAGGTAACTAGATTTCCTGCCATTATAGCCGCCTCCAGCTGTAAGTTATCACACTGCATGTGCTGCCTTACTATTTAAGCAAACTCAGTGTAGTTTGTTGTGCAGGATGACACAGAGGGTGATCCGAGTCTGTACCGTTCTTCATTGCTGCAATCTGCACGTAATACAATTAACCCAGTTTTCTACATTTTGCAAGTAAAATTCCAATATGCACTTGCTGAAAGAGCAAATGGCAACAGGATTAAACACTCTTTACCTGTTTCTCTAGCAGCTGGTTTTCTTCTTTCAGCATCTTTTCCTGTTGAAAGCAAAAGACATTCATATAAAAATCAAAGATACCTATATATATATAAAGACATTTGATTATGAGATCACTTCATTCATGTAGAATTATACACAAGCAAACTGCAACTGAGCACACAGTACTAAAGAACACAAAGAAAGAGCAGAATGCCCGTTACCTGTTTCTCTAGCAGCTGGTTTTCTTCTTTCAGCTTCTTTTCCTGTTGAATCAAAGGTACCTAATTCAGTTTTTCCTATGTATATATATAAATAATAAAGACATTTGATAATGAGATCACTTCATTCATGTAGAATTGTACACAAGCAAACTGCAACTGAGCACACAGCACTAAAGAATTGATTATGCCCAACAATGATACCTGAAAAGTAAGGCTTGCTTATCGTACAATCCAAGAGCAGAAAGCCCGCATAATTATTTTTTTTTTGTCATTTGTGGCTTGCTTTATATTTATAAATTACTGCTTTCCCTTCCTCGTGACATTTAATTTAGTAACTATCTTACTTCATTGATTTACCTAATGATGTTCCTCGAATAAGAATGAACGGTTACTAGAGACCATGCATGGGCCCAAACTTGACCATGGTCAGACAATACAGGGGGGGACATAGAGCCAAACTTGACCATCTCACCACAAAATAATTTAGTAACTATCATGCATTGTTCTTCTAGAGATCATAATAATGTGCAGGGATTCGAAGTATGCAGCAAAATAATTTTTAGTCGAAAGTTTTCTCATACTTGGATTGTACGATAAGCAAGCCTTACTTTTGAAGTCAATTTTAGCTTTGACATTCTTAGGAAACAGTTTTTAACAGGCAGTGGGAAAGACTTACGAATTGATTATGCCCAACAATGAAGAGTACTGCTAGTTATCCAACAGTACAAGTAGGAAACCAGAAATTAGGAATGCAATAATATCACCTAAAGCTCAGTAAGGTTGACCAGCCATAATTGCTTTGGACCGGCTCTATTCTACTATTTTGCTAAGAAGCATTCTGGATTTTTTTTTTATTTAGTTCAGGATAGCATGCCAATTTGAAACATAATGCAGGAGGTTGATCAAAAGTTCTTAGACGACAATTAATTGATGCAGTAAAGGGATGCTATATGCTGGTCCGGGAATCCTGGACTTGACATGAGCATTTTAGCAGCTATAAAATGTTGGATGGAAACAACAGGTAGGTTTTCTTAATTATGAATAAGATGTTTAGGAAGTTTTCTCATACTTGGATTGTATGAAAGCAAACCTGTAAGTTTTTGTATCAGAAACCTTCTCTGGTCAAAAGAGCTACTAGAGAAAAATGAGGATCCAAAGATCATGTCTTGCTCTCTCCATGCAGCATTCATGCATTGATTGCAAATGGGGGTTTATATATTGCAGAAAATGATTTTCAAAGCAGTTATAACCAAATGCACTTTCATACCTGGTCGTGGAGGGACTTCACTGATTCCAACATCATTTGTATCTGAAACAAAAAGAAAAACGATGAAAAGCACTGTAGCGAGATATTACGAGATAGTATAGTTGTGCTGGTGAATGGGATGTGCCCAGAAATACAAAATACACTAGTTCTAAAATTCTAGAATAGAAAACAAACTAGCAATCAAGCAACAAATAATGGACTGAAGATAGTGTTTGTCATAATAATCAATTATATTCTTTCAAACCATGTTGGTGTTTCCATATCTCTAACTAGATTCCTAGCTTTTTCAATTGAGAGTAACTTTAGGCTTGCGAGTTTTCTATTTCTTATAGCTTATCTCCAATGTTATCAACTAAATTCTTCAATTGTACCTTTTCAACAACAATGACACCATATAGCTCTTAAAGCTATCTTAAAACTTTTACCCTTAATATCATTAGTTATTAAATTTTCTTTAGACTTTTTTGAGCCAAACACTTTTTTTACACAACTTCTTTCTTATTAAGAAATGGAGCATTGAATGTCTTTAAGAAAAAAAATTCTTCTTTGAGAAGAATAACACTTCTAAATAAAATTTTCAATTTAAGCAATAATATGTATCTTTATAGATAATTGGTCTAGCTTTACGTCCAACTTTTGCTCTTCTAGCTTGTTTGAACAATTTCAACTTCTTAAACATCATCTCTTGATAAAAGTTTTTATTTTTTAAAAGGAGCCAAGGAACTATCCATAGACATTGGATATTTTGAATTATCTTCTTTATTCGGATAAGAACCATTGTTACTTTCTTATATATGATTTGGTAATGCAACTTCATTACATAGAGATGACCTTATAGGTGTTGCAATAAACTATACTTTATCTTGTTCACATTCTTTTTCTTTGAATGAAAGAAAAACACCTTTAGAGCTTTCAACTTGTAATGAAAACTTTTGTTTATAAGGATAAATAGAAGAGAGTTCTAGTTATTGATTTGGTTCTCCATTATGATCAAGATTACAGTCGCAATCTTAATCACAATCATAATCCTAGTATATTTTAACATCATGCGAACCAAACAAGGCATAATAGCATATTCATGTTAATTATACTATAGATAATAATTTTTTCTTCATGCTTGAGACATGATAAACATCTTGAAGATGTAAATGATCAGATTTACAGCGAAGCGTGTTTATCATCTTACCAGTATATGTGATCAATAATCTTGAGTTATCAGTTATCATCACTGTATAATTTTTTTTATTCTCCTTTGTTAGAGTTGTAACTTTTGTTTATCACCTTTCATGTGATTAGAACACTCGAGCAATGATCCAATCAATTTCATAATTGATTCAATCATCAATTATCATTGTTAATGCTAATTCTTCCCTTCTTTGACAAAGGATTCTTTAACATTCTATTCATCTTCAACTTGCCTTTCTAAACTTGACATAATAACATTGTTTTTATAATTATGACAATTATCTTTAATAGGCTTTTTAAACCAATAATCTTTTTTTCTATGATCACTCGTTTCATAATTATAACAGATGCCTTCAATTTTTCTATCATTTCCTTAATTCTTTAAAGCTTTATATATATATGAAAGCCTTTTTTTCCTTCAATAATTCTTCTTTATCACAATCCTTATTAGATTTACTATTTATGTGCCAATTGTGAATTTTGTCCTCACGAGAAAGCCATTGTTTACTCCTGCCATTGTTGGTATAGAGTAATTACTCTTCACCCTTCAATGAGACTTCTATCATATGTTTAGCCATATTATCTTGACTAACATGTAGATTTTTAAACTCAACTATTGATGATTGAGTAGATTATCCTTGTAGTATAGCAATAAAAGTATGATATTTAGGTCTTCAACCATGGATGATTATTCTTTTCATCCAAGTATGATTATTCTTTTCATCCTAGTTTCACCAATAGTTGCTTCAAAGTCTAATTTAGAAATTTGATGATTTCACCTGATGAAATTATTGAGGAATCGTCATGTCTTATTATGTCAATAACAATAACTCATTCTCAAGAAATTACAATATAGTATCATTCTTCTTTGAGAAAATACTACTAATGGTGTCTTATGCTTTTTTTGGCATTGTAGCATCCTGAATATTCTTCAAGGACTTTATTAGTATTTTTAGAAGTTCATGTGTTTTCCTATAGATCCTAGCCTTACTTGTATAATATCATACATGTTGCCGATGTACTGTAATTCTGATTGTTAATTTTTTTTTTATCCCTTCAACAATTTAAAGATCTTATATTGTCTATCATAGCAAAAAACAAGTTGTTCGTTGTCATGATCTACTAGAAGCTGTTGGAATGTATGAGGCTATTATAAGAACTTATAAGAACATGTGATCAGCTAGACTCATATTATTTCATAGCACTAATAATATTGTCAAACATTACAAAGTTCTAACAATATTAGAACTTTTGTGAACTATGAACTATACATTTCATAGAAGAAGGTGAAATGCAAACTTTGTATCAAAATATTAAAGCATCATATAGTAAAAGCCTAACTTTATGATGTACCTTAAACTAGGCAACCTGTATGATGACTTTATTGTTAAGGGATCCTAGCCCAAATGTGTCCATAACGACTTCGGTATAAATGAACCTTAAACCACGTATTTTGAAAATGACTTTGAAGCAAGTGCGTTTCCTAAGATAAATTAAATGTTTATATTTATTTTCTATCCCAATTTTGATAATTATTGAATACTCAAATAATTGTTTAGTGTTTTTTTCGTTGGTCCTTGAATGTTATACAATTGGGTCACAGTCAAATACTTCACTTATCTGGGAATGTGGGATTCAATTATAGAAACTGGTCATATGAATGTCAGATTTTACTTTAAAACCCTTCTTTTTGCTGTATCATAGGTTTGGAAGAAGACGCCCTAAGCCAAGCTCAAATCCTGATGCAGAGTTTGTTAAGTATAAAATGGTGCAATTATCAAGGAAAACAATCTAAAATATTTATAACACTTGTCTAGTGGAAACAATAGGGTTCCTGATGCATCACAATACGGATTTCAAATGACAAAGGACAAAAAAAATCATAAAAGAGAGACAATTAACCTTTCTAGCTCTGATATATGTTAGAGTAGCTTGCAGTTGTTTCTCTAGTTCCACGAGGCTACTTAATGCTAACTCCATAACATATGGACCTTCAAGGATCCTGTGACAGAATATACATTAGTAGATGTTAAGCATTTTTATGTTAACACATGGAGTAAGCATTGTCGTATGTCACCCGCGCGGCGCCGACTGGTAAAGAGGAGAGAGAGGCAGATCCAGAAACAGTGAAAAACAAGCATACTGGAAATTGAACGACAAACCTTTCAACCATTAGTTGTAACTCTGGAAGTGATTTCAAGTTCGCATGTTTATCACAATATGCCTGCTTAGGAAATAGATATTTAACATTGGTTCTATACTATAAGGAATATAAATTTAGAAATGAGAAAAAAAATAATATGTCAAAAATCAAGTTCAAAATCTATTTTTTTTCTTAATTCTCTTTGTTGTTATAATGGCATTTACATTACCAATAATTCAAATGACATAAGCATTACATACCTTTGCATGATTAACATCTTTGGATGAAGTTGCCATCTTTTTAAAATGACTCGTGTAATGCTTGAGGATATTTGTTATACTGTATTGTATAAGAAGAAGATGAGTCTTGGTAACTAAAATCAAATCTTGAGATAAATAATATTTGATTATACCTATCAAGATGACAAAATATATTAGGGTGAGCAAAGCAACATCTCAAAATAATCAATTTGATGACAAAAGATAATGAACAAATATATGATCTTTTGGTTTGATTTCTTTGTTCATTGCAAAACTCTGCTTGGTCGAAGAACAAATAGATGCTATCATAACTAATAGAAACACATGTCATTCTTTTGTATTATGAAAAATCATTAGTTTTAAGCTATCACTTTCTTATATTTTCATCCAACAACAGGGTATGTACATTAGAAAGATCTTATAAAATGTTTATCATGTAATACAATCAATAAAAAAACCTCCTTTTAAATCATGAAGATTTCTTAAAGGAATCTTATGTGTTTGTATTCCATTAAACGAGGGGTTTAAGGGATTGAATTATCATAACATTAATTAAAAGGCTTTGTTAAAACCATTATTTAATAGCTCTAAGAAACTTAGCTACACTTAGGCGAGCATTAAAACTAAGACACAATATCTCGCTCCTTTATAAATATTGATGTGACAAAGGCTTCATACAATTATGAAAGAAGTTTTTGATCAAATAAAAAAAATCTTACCTTGTATCATTTAAATCATTCACCTATCACCATGAATTCAAGATTACAAAAAAACTATTTTAGAAAAAGTGAACCCTCCACCTCTCAAATCATTCACCTTAAAAAAAAAGTTTTGTCTTATTAATAGTTAAGATATAATCAATTTTTGTTTTTAAGAGATGTCTCTTTTTTAGTTTAGTTTCATGTAACTTTTGATTTTACGAATCATGAATTTTCTTCATCAAACCCTTTTCTTTCACAGCCATTTGTCGATCTTTTCATATAAGGTTAGGTTTCATATTGGAAAGAATGGTTACTTTGGGTTGGATGTGGATTTTGGTCTAAATCATCGTAACCCAACCCATGCACACCTTTACACCCTATATCATAAGGGGTCAAGAATTAGCTTTTAGGTAATCTCACTCTTGTAATAAAAACTTGTCAGACTTATTGCACATAACCTATCATCTGTCATGCATAGTTATATTCCATCACGTGCTTTCATTAAAGAACCACCTTAAAGAAAAACAAAGGACAAAAGATAAATTGTGTGTTTTACTTAATTCTCTTTTATGTTAGGAAGATTGAAAATGTGACAATGAAAGAGAGATTAATCCTTTCAAATTATTTGTTTCATTAGTATTATATAGTTATAACCAAGGTTGTTAAAAATATTCTTTTAACACGATATGAAAAATACAATGTAAATTCGGATTGTAAAAACAAATCATAAAATCACGAGTAATTTTTTTTCACACATTATTGATACAAATAATAAGCAATTCTATCAATAAAAATATGGTGAAATGGTTCTTGTATAACAAAATCTTACCATGTAATATCCAAGAAAAAACGTTACGAGTGGTAGGTAAAACTCTACATTAAGAAAAAAACATTGAAAACAACTATGTTTTCAAAACTATGTTTTCAAAACTATGCTTTCTTGTTGACTAACACTAGTTCCATTATTCCCTTTAAATACATGATCATTTGTAGTGTTTTAGCTTATTTGATGTTTTCACCTTGATGAATAATACATGATTTTTCTAATCTTGAAGTCTAGTTCTTTGTTAGATCATATATTAGACAAGTTGTGGATTTTCTATAGAGAAATCATAATGTTGTAAACTTGTTTAAAAAACTATAGTATTTAGACATAAATACATGGTGGATCAAATTTTAAAGTATGGTTTGTCACTCTTGTTTATAAAAAAATCCTTATAGATTAAGAATTTTCAAAGTTTTGTCCTATAATAGATAATTATTTATTTGTTAGGAAGGGTTTAAGCAAAACTATGTTTTTTTTTATCTTTGCATTATTGATTGAAGATAAAATCCATAAATACAAGTGTTTATGGGGCTCATGATCGGTAGTAAAATCACAATCTTACCGAATTTACATGATTTTAGTATGATTTTATCATTTCTTTATTTTTATATGATTTTGCACGATAAGTATACGATTTCATAAGTGAACTCGTGATTTTAACAACCTTGGTTATAACTTTCAAATAATCATCTCAGTCAAAAAACTTAAGTTATTAGGTGAGGTTCAAAGATATGATTTATATAATTCTCTAACACATCTTTTAAATTAAAGTCATTTAGGCTTGAAACTTGCATAAACTTATAATACATTGTGTTTAATTTTTATCAAATAGATTGAGGGTGCTGAGATTTAAACTCATGATCGCTTAATCTACAAGATTCTGATATCATATCAAAAAACTATCTCAACCTAAAAACTTATATTGTTTAGTAAGTTCTCAAAATATAATTTATATAATTCTTTAACAATAACCTCTCATACATCCTCCTTCTTTCCACCCTAGGAACTAGATTTTTCTGTTTTAAGGATAAAAAAGATTAACATTCTAAAGAATTGAGTAACTAATAATCCTAAGACATTTAATAACTACTAGGTTTTTTTTACAAGTGTTGCACATGTATGATTTAACTATTTTAAAAATATCTTCTGATCTATAATATATATAGCTGGTTATGGATTATTAATAAATGAGAAATCATGCATACTTGTCAAATTAAGATATTTGATTTAAAGGCAAGCAAGTTCATATACATTTTGATAATTTATAATTAAATAATTTATTTTATTTTTAAAACATAGAAAATAAGAATCAAGATGTAAAATTGAAAGTACCATCTTTCAATGTTTATGTAAGTATACTTCACAGTTGAAAAGATATTTTTGGTATCATGTTATAGTAATAAATTGATATAGTACTTTCAAGATTAAAAAAAATATAAAGGAAAACAAAGTTTCATTTTTTTATAAAATACTTTTTTTCATTTTTATTTTAAAAAGCTAGTTTGATTAGATGATGACATCGAACTATTAAATACAAAAATAATATGCTATGAATTATCCTGGTTATATCTCTCGAATGGCTAACATAACTCTCCTTTAAATAATTCAAATTTGAGTGCTTCGAATAAATATAATAATAAATTCAAAGTTGAGTGCTTTGACTAAATCCAAAGTTTATTTATAATAAATAGAATCATTGATATTAAAAAAATAATAATAAGTAATCCAAAAAATTTCAAAGTTATTTTAATTACTACAATATTTAATAAATATCTATAATTTAAAACTATTGAAAAGATTTTGCAGAAAATATAAGTTTGATAAGTTATTGAATGATAGATACTAACATTTAAGTTTTAACATAATAAAATTACAATGTAATTTTCTAACTCAATAATTATCATGATAAATATATTTCTCCATTTTCTTTCTAAAAGAGATAATTTTTTAATAAAATCTATTTATATTGCATGAAGATATAATTAAGGTGTTAAGATGGGGAGAAATTTTAGTCAGATCTTATTAATTATTATATTTGATAATTGAATTTGAATTTGATTCAAAATACCTAGACTTTAAGTTTTATAATTTATAATACATTCTTAATTTTATATATTATTTTTTAAAATTTTATTTATTTCATAACATATCCTTTAATGCAATCATAATAGCATTAATGATATACTATATACAAATCTTTTTATTTGAAGAACTCTTTTCAATTATACGTAATGTGGAGCAAGATTAACAATACATAGATGGATAAGAACTTTAAAGATTTATTTTTAGTAAGTAAATATTTTTATAACATTGGTAGAGTTTATAATATTGGTTGAGTCTATCAAAAGTAATAACATAAATTTTATGAATTTTTAAGTGGCTTAAAGTTAATTTTAAACAATAAAAAATAAATAAGAAGATATTGTAAATAAAACTAGAGGATCTAGTTCAATAATTTGATAAATTTTGATGTGCATTGGTTCTTTTCTAAATCTAGTATAATCAGTTTTTCTAATTTTATTTTTATTTTGTTATTAATATTAGTGTCCAAATCAATTTGTGCATATCTTAACTATTCTTACGGATTCTGAAATTAATGACAATGTAAAATTTTAGTGGCCTTAAGGTTTATGAGATTTGAACCGATAATCTCTAAAAAATAAATTTAAAAACATGACTAATTGAGCTATAGTTATATTTTTAAAATTTTGATCTTTTAAGTAAAGTGTTATGTCAAATGATGTATAAATATAAAATATTGAAATAAGTGTGATTTAACATAGCTTTTAGAAATTAAATTTTCTTTTCTAATAATCCGTTTTCTTTTTAACAAGAGTTGGGAGTGAAATATATGTGATGTTGCGCATTAAAAAAAATAAAAAAAATTAGCAATCTGTTTAGGCTGGCAGCCTAAATGGACTTCACTTCCCTTTTTCTCTTTCTTTTTTTTTTTTCATGTTTTTCAAGAAATTCTTAGCTATTAGCACACATCTTAATAATTTTCAACTATTAACGCATAATTTAATGTACTGTTTGTCAAGTTATGAAAGGTCAAAACTCCATATTATACATCACCACACGCATAAATTTTTTATAAATTGTTGGTATATTTTATAACATTTTCTTCAAGGACATATTTTTACATGGGATTGCCGATATCTTTCTAGCCAGTGATAGGGGACACAAATATACATCACATTCATGCAATCAAACACCTCTTTTTTGTATTAATAGTTAGTGTCCCTAATATTTACTAATCACTTTATTAATAACATCTCAAGCATTATATTCAATGATGAACACCAGTATTTTCATCGATAAAGTTTTACACAACTCACGAGATAATTTAATATTACCAAAATCTATAAATAATTTTGTCATCAAATAAATAAAACATATCTCAAATTTAATATTTTTCTATATTTTTTTCAAAACATATATCTACTAACTTGAGTTGCGAAAAGTTTCTTATTTTATAAAAAAACTTGTTTTTTTTTAAAAATTTTAAACATTGATCAAGCCCAAACAAAAAAGCTTTACACAAAAATCATATTAAACTCATATGCCTGGGCCTAAAATAACAACTCGTGAAAATTTAAAAATCAGATGGGTTGATTTTTGATTTACTTGTAATCATTTTAAAAATTAAAATCCATTTAAAATTCAATTATTAATATTTAATAGTATTCCAAACATGTTACTTCATTAAAATCTCTTAATTCAATTTAATTATAGGGTTCCAAACACATTATTCTAGATTTAATAAAGAGAGAACTGACTGGCCATGTACATTAGGACGGATAGCAATTATAACCAAAACTGTTATGGTGGTTCAGTTGTAGTTAATAATTGAATGTCTTAGTTTCGATTATGATTATGGTTTTCATTATAACTAACTAACCGTATTTGAACTGAAAGAATAATATTTACCTCTTTTAACTGTTTTGGTATTAAGTATTGAAATACTATAATTACTCCATTTCATATATTCTTTGAGAATGCTTAACTTTTACTATGACGTAGAGAGTTACTTTATGTTTGAACAACTAAAATGGTGGTTATCATTAGAAATGAATATTTTATGTGATTTAAGAATACTTTCATGTGCAAATTCTATTTTATTTTTTTAATATTATATATTTTATGGTTAATGTTTTAGCTGACATGTAATTACTCCAACTTGGGTTCCTTAAAAAAAAAACAAAAAAAACAGAGGGTTAATAACTGATTTGATAACCGATTGACCATTGACATCTTTGAAGATTAGCACATGAACGTGAGTTTTCCCCCCCTAACTGTGTATAGGTTAGATGTCATCATTATATATAGGTTAGTTTAATGCTCATCCTAATTACGCGAAATTTGTTTATCCATGATATAACCATCGATCTTGCTTAGCAATTGCATGGTAGTTAATTATTTGTCGTAATTAAGAGAAAATTATAAACACCATGTAATTAAACAAATTATTAATACAGAGATGAACTTGAAATCGATGACAAAATCCTAACGAAAAGACTAAATGAAGCATTTAAATGTATAGGATTGTCAACAAGTTTTGTTCGATTGTTCAACAGAAAGTTTCGTGTCTTTATATTTTGTATGGAAGGATAGGCACGCATGCAGCAAAGAATACACATACATCACATCAAAGGCTTTTCCTTTCAAAGAAACAAAAGATCACAACATGTACGAGCCATGACTGCTCGCGTATAAGCAACGATAAGCACCAAATCCCTAGAAAATTGACAAACCAAAGAAATCAACAAGCGATTTATGTGCAAGAACAAAACAATGCTTCTGTTGGTAGTCAAGGGACCTGAGAACGAGGTTTTAACCTAAAAAGTAAAAAGAGTTGGGTACCTGCCAACGCTAGAGAATTCATAAAGCTTGCCGCTACTTGAAAAGACGAGGACGGCGACTTGTACGTCACAAAGAACGGAGAGTTCACGAGCTTTCTTGAACAATCCATTTCGCCTCTTTGAGAAAGTAACTTGGCGACTGCTCTTGTTTTCAATTCGTTTTAGCTCCACTTTCTTACGGCCCATCCTCTTGTCAGCTAGCTAGCTAGCAAGCAAGCAAGCAAGAAAGCTGACCCGATCGATCCTAAATCTGTGACCTAATTTTTTCCTGATTTTGAATCTTATCCTTTCCTCAGATGAAAGCAAATAAAGTAAGTGCTCTACTTCTATCACAACCGAGTAAATGGATAAAAAAGAAGAGGAGAAAAGGACTGAATGTCAAGATTTTTACCGGCAAGGAATTGAGCTGTGGGTCTTCCGTATGTCGTCATAAATTCGAGTCATCTCCCTTCCGCCACGTGTCATGCGCGCTTGCAGGCCTCTCCTCTCCGTGTTGCGGCTTCTGCACCTTTTGATGCAAGAGGTTTTTAGCTGTTTTTGTTTTCCTGTTTTCGTTTTCTAACTTCCGATCCAAAGAAGTACAAGAAAGACCCTTAGCTGAAACGATGTGACTGTATAATTAGCTATAAGTGTACAGTGAGAAGAATAGTTGATATTTTATTATTTTCGACAAAAAATTTGTTCCTATCTTTCCATTTAAGGTCTTTGTGTTACTTAAGGTCTTTTCATTTAAGGTCTTTTTTCTTTTTATTTCATTTCAAAGAATTCAATTTTATAACAATCAAACTAATGAATTTACTTTTTGATAAAATCTATGATTCATAAAAAAAAAATTATAAGAATATCTTTGATTTTGACCCTGAAGATAAAGTTGTTAATGAATATCTAATTACTCTCTTAACCATAAATTTAAGCTAAATCCTTTTTTATTTATTTATCAATAGATAAACATTGTGATTTTGAAAGGAGAAACAACACAAATTAAAAATTTTGCTTTTCGGTTTTTTATTGGGATCGAGTGGTATAAAATTTGAGTTTAAATTAAAGATTACTCAAAGTATCTAAAACTAAATTATTATTTTTTATTTAGCACATGTAATTCACGCACCAGCATGTCAGGAATAAAGTTTCATTGGGGAGGCGTGTGCAACTTCCTCCAAGTTCTAATGGTACCCTTTCTTAATGGTGTTGATTCCCGTGCCTGAACTTATTATACTAATTTTTTATTTATATTTTTTACTTTGCTAAAAAGTGTTTGTATATAAAAGAAAGAAAATTTGTTTTTCATTTGTTTTTTATTTATTTGAAAAACAATGAAAATAAGAAAAATCGAAGAGAACCTCTAAAATTTATTTTCTAAACTCCTAGAAAATATGAAAAATTAGTTTTTTCCTGAAAAATAGCACTTGAATAGGAAATTCTAATTATATTTTTCTTATTCTAACTTTATTTTTTCAAAAAATTAAAATATTATTTTGTTTCTGAAAAACCCTAAAACTTTAGTGTAAATACAATACTGGAATGACCTCGCATAAGTTTTTAACGTGTACGGGAATGCTCAATTTGGTCCACAAACAATTTTTTCCTCAATTTCATATTTCATATCTGAAATCCTCAATTGGATTATTCTATCTAAAATTATCTAGATATTATAACATAAAAAGACAAGTTCTATTAAAAAAAAAACCTTTTGCTTCATTAATTTTAGCACCTGACACATAGGAAGTGTTAACGTCCATAATCGAGGACCACTTTGAGGAAAAATATAATTTGAAGTCCTAGTTCAAAATCGGTGTATAGATTAAAGACTCATTAGATTACAAGTTGAGAAACCCATACTTTTAGTCAAAGTTATCAAACTCATCCCGATTATCCAACTTATCTGAGATCAAAACATCACACTGAATTTAAAATATTAACTAATTTCATCATTTTTCGGCGAGAAAGGGAGCGCCGTGTGATACAGGGTAGCGTGCATGCATAAATCATAAGAGACGAGGTAAGAATGATCCTCTTCCCTTAATCTCATTGTTCAAGATTAACTCTAACAAGCTTTTACCCTTGAAGGCCTTATAAACCATACCAGGTGATTGATTTAATACACGCATGAATTTTTTGTGCCGAAAAAATGAATGTCACATTTCTCTCAAAGACGTTCATTTTCTGCGTGTTTCCAAATGAATATTTACCACAAGCTTTTCATATTTATATATTTGATTTCATTACAGAATTCAACAATATAACGTTGTGCATCCGATCCTCATCATAACATGCAGAAAAGGAAATGAATAGTACCACTATATATGATAGTAGACACAGGGGTGATAAGCGTCTGAGAGACTTCGGAGGTGAGGAGGAAACTTAATTTACACACTCACTCAATATTGCCGTGAAGAGAGAAGCTGCAATGGAAATACAAGAACAATATGGTACATATCTTTTGCTAACGCATGTGCATTTAAGATCATGCAGGCGACTGCCAGATTGTCTGCCATTCCGATCAATTCCAGCATCAAGTTTAACTTTGTATGCAGTGCGGCCTTCAAACCTGCTGTTTAAGCAAACCAAATAGTGGTTCAAAAGATCCAGACATCATGCCATTAGTCTCATTGTTCATGGCTACGACCTACATGTAAAATAGTCATGCCGACAACATCCAGTTTGCCTTATAAAGAAACTTGATGAAAGTGCTTGACACGGTGACATCCTAAGATTATTCATTCTCATGCTCACCTGCGTCTGTAGACGTTGATTTTCCTCCCTTAGTGTCTTTTCCTGTTGAGAGAGAAACTTATATTTCAGCAAAATCAACATCTAATTATGGATGGAGAGATTAGCAGTCCACGTGATGTGTGATGACCTTATACATTCTCACCCTAGCTAGCTAACTCGTTTATATTTCTCTCCGTAAAAATGGAATGCGGCACCGAGACGTCCAACTCTAATTCTAACACAGCTATTCATGTTGAATTACACGTGTGCATTACACCCATGCACAAACAGGCGTACAAAGACATGCTGGAAGAGATACTGTGCAAGCAAGCAGCACATGTTTGTACCAAGACAAAAATGCAGTCAGATAACAGTCCTATGACATTCATATTTACTTCAAATGTATAATTTATTGTTCCATTTCTTCATGATATTAGTTAATTAACTGCCCTCGTTCGAGTTTTACTTCTGATTTATCTGATACCCTTCCCGAGGAGAAGGGCGTAAGAAAAGCACAGTAGCTCGACCCAGCCTTTTAAGAGGTGATAATTTAGAGACAACAAAGGCCTAAACAAGATTATCTCACACATAATATTATCCTAGACATTCGTTGGAAGTGAAACAGATGATTGGACGAGATATATAGTTCTCCGATGTCTGTTTAGAAGCATTCCAGGTTTCATTTCTGAGTTCTTTACTGGGTAGCATGCCATCTTGCAACATACCGCAAGAGGCAGAGCAAACTTTTTTAGATGACAATTACAGCATATACGAACAAATATTAGATGCAGGCTTGGAACATCATCAATTGATTGAGACATCTGAATGTAACAGCTTCTAAGAGATTTGCAGGAAGTTCCAAGTCGCACCATTCTTGCTAATATATATTTTTTTACAATCCTCATCTTATCATCTATGTGAGTATTTTTGCATGCTAGAGGTCCGCCGGTAGGATGTGAAGGGCAATAGGTTTTCTCGGCTAGCAGCTAGCCTTTTCAAAAGCATTAAAGATCATGCAAGTGTTTGCCCAGTCAAGGTGTTTGGATGAATATAAAACCTGGAAGTTGTATCGAGGATCATCTTTACACCATCCTGTTAAGGCCTAAAGACCTGCTAGTGCAAAATTGAGCATCTGAAGTGATGAGGTCTGGTTCTCATAGAAGCTTCCATGCATTGGTTGCAAATGAAAACGTAGATTTTAAATGAACGATTGTGAAAGCATTGATGCTGCTAGTGTGGAACTATTAGAATAAAGTCTGCGGCATGTGATGGACAAACCAGCCGTTCCTTTTTACCCGTTCAAGCAGCCAGCTGTATGCAGGTTGACTAGTTGTAATCTAGTGATTACAATCCCGTGTTTTTACAAACTACGCTGGAAATATTTTTCTAAATCTAGTAAATAATCATCGAAGCTTGATCATATAAAAAGGGTATATATAGTCGAGGGGAACAATTGGAATAATTTCATAAATTAAAGATCAACTTTTCTTTTCCTTTTCTTTTTCCTCGAAACTTGAATAGAGTGATGGATGGCAGAATATTGATAGTTGCAAACTAATGTTTGATAATGAAATAAGCTCCATACCTTGTCATGGAGGGCGTTAATTGTTTCCAACATCAGTTGCGTCTGAAACAAGCACAAATCAAATGAGATCACAAAATGCAGAGTGAAAGTTCAAAAAGCATAGAGCGATGGCAACTTTCTTATGTTCAAACGAATATATGCCACCTAAAGACCTTGAAGGAGAGAGCTTCAATGATAACTAAAGGTAATCATGAAATAGATAAGAGTCGCTCATCAAGGCTAAGCATCTAGTTCTTCCTCTTAAGTCAGCTAATGAGACCACACTAACAAGTTCAGGACTGTCTTGGAATACAGGCTTTTTATTTGTTTCTTTATTTTTCTTTCAGCAAATGGGCATCCTGACTACCCCTCCAGCTAAATGCAAACCATTACAGCCACATGTCCCATGTGAATCTCGGACTGAAGTCCACATGCGTAGCCAAACATGGACTGTTTGGCATCTAGCAGCATTGAAAACCAACCTCGATTTCGTGTTCTAATACACAAATCACAAGCAAGTACATGACTACCATGGACCTGTGGAGTGTGCCAGTTAGTGGAATTATTGATCATTAGCCAAGAAGGTGCTTAAATGAAGAGACGCAGACATGTTGCTGAGATCTTTTCCAAGTTTACTTGGAGTTAGGTTGTCTATGCATGAAATGCACAGCATAATATCTCCAAAGTGTCAATAAAAGAAGGCACAAAGCATTTTTATATAGATCAACATATTAAACCCTCGGCAAGTTATGTTGGAGGAATGTTTCTTATCTTTTTCTTTTTTCTTTTTCTTTGGAGAATTATGCTAGAGGGACAATCAAGGTAGCTCAAAGCAAGGGTATCTAATTTTCAAGTCTATATCAAGTCTAGATCAAGATATTGATGTGAGACTGTAAACCTAGTAATACCAATAAAGTATTATTATATGGGTCGTGCTCCATTTTGTAATGGATGCGATCAAATCATCACACGCAGAGCATGTTAAAAGGAAATGGTGCCACTATTAATGCACTTGGCGGCATCAAATATTTGTCGAGTGGAGCAATTTGGTCCATGATGCACCATATAATGGCTCATCAAATAAAAAAGACAGAGAAACGAATGACCTTTCTAGCTCTCGTACGTCTCAGTGCAGCATCAAGTTGCATCTCCGTTTGTTCTAGGTCGCTTAAGGTCAGCTCCTCGAAGTTTGAATTCCCAACTTGCCTGTGGATACTGTATATATATACGTATCTGAATAGATAGCATGCATTGATATCCATAACATTTAGCATAGGTATACAGGAAGCTATACAAGTTACCTTTGTACTGTCTGCAACAGCTCGGCATACGACTTGATTTTTTTTTCATATTTACCGTGATATAGCTGCAGATGAAATAGGAAATGTGTAAAGTCATACCTAGTTTCGAATTACACGATAAAAACCAAGCAAATAAAAAAGAATATCACGATACGAAAAGAATGAGCTACGGTGTAATTTTTTTATCAGCTTTTCCATTGTTAAAACATCATTCTCTACATGCATGTTTTAGCCAGACAAAAGTAATTGCTTACCTCTGCATCATTAGCACCATTAGACAATGCAGTTTTCTCTTCGAAATAACTCCTGTGACGTTTCAGGATTTTGGCCAAACTGAGTAGTAGAATTGATGGGATTAGAATGAAAATCCACAAAATACAAAAATAAAGCGCGCACGCAAATCAGCGTTGTTCAGCATTGTCTACATCATATGGTAGACAATGAATGCAATCTTCAATAAACATCTTAGAATATATGTCGCACTTCTATAGACACAAGCCCTACATAAACCCTAAAGTCTTTGAACAAAACTACGAGTTATGAGATATGAACTACGTAACATGTGATTCTCCCTCCAAAACATCTTGGCTAAGGAGCTCCTTAAAAACAGCTAAATAAACACCACAAAACACCCGAAAGGGTCTAGGTAACTATTACAGAAAGAACAAGAAATATAGCTGTCTGTCTCAGCAGCCAAAAAAAAAATGTCTTAAAGAAACCACACCATAAAACTTAAATATGCTTTCAAAAAGGCCGCACAAAAAACTAAAGAGGAGACTTCTTCTGTCGGAGTAAGAGCCAACAGACTCACTTACAAACCTCACACAATGTTCATTTCTTAGTGCACAAAAAATACAAAAATAAAATAAAATTGATCACGTGTTAAATAAAAATAACAATATTTGAGCGATACCTAATTTTACACTTGCCTCGACAAAAATAAATATCTATAATGAAAGCAGTGATATTAGATGTTAAATAAGGATGAAAAAAATTCATCACTGCAGATTGAAAGATGTATCGAGATCATAGTTAAAAATTACTACCCAAAAATAATCGTTGTAAAGGGACAAGATTTTACTGACTAATGGAATAAGTTTAAGATTTTATTTTTGGTGTTTCTCACCAAACTGCAAGTTCAAAAAAAGTTTTTGATCAATAAAACAGACTTATGCGAGGAAAGTACACCTTATGGAGACTCGGGGAACAGTTATTAATTAAACTTAACACCAATGGCTTATCAGAGGCAGCCTGCAATCAAAATGGATACTTATTCACGTTGTTGAGCGGCCGATAATCAATAATGGACAATGCTCCCGCTTAAGTTAAATGAAGAAATCTTTTTAACTTAAAAGAAGTTTGATAATCGAGTTTGCATTCTCAACTTTATAGTGGAGGTCAAAATAATGGTGGATGGAGGGATACTATTCCTCATATTATTAATAAGTATCGTTTTTTGATTGAGAATAGGCTTCCAATCTTTAATCTTCCATTATCAGAAATGTGACCAAGGTATAATACTCCTTTATTAACACCGGATATCAAGTTTCCACAACTTTGAAAAACCGTTGCTGTTACAAAGTGGGCAATGGAAAAGATTTATGGTTTTGGACAGATCGTTGGCTGAAAAACAGAACCCTAAGACAACAATTTCCTCAACTTTTTAACCACACAGCAATGCCAACAGCAAGGATTGCACATATGGGAGATTTGAATCTATTTTGGAAAAGGCACTTAAGGCATTCAAAGTTGGAACAAGTTAATCATCTTCTTGCACTGTTAGATGGAGTAAAACTAAAGCATCACACAGTCGATTCAAAAAGTTGGCAATCTGAAAGAAATGGAGAATACACAATGAAATATTGCAACATCTTCTTTGACAGAATTGAATACCCGGGTATGTCTTCCATCTCATCAAAGATACTATGGAAAGGAAAAGCACCACCGAAGATTGAGATTTTCCTGCGGTTCTTAGTACTTCAAGGGAGAGTTTGCACAAGGGAGTTTCTTGCATGTAGACATGTCATCAACTTAGAGCAAGCTATATGTCCCCTTGGTGCCTAATGAAATAGAATATGTTGAACACCTTCTCTTCAGTGTTATGACGTTTGCAAACTTTGGAACCGTTTTATGAATTGGTTAGGCTTAGAACAGTGCATGACAAGGACCATAGAAGTAGTCTTGCTAGAAAGGAGTGTAGTGGGGAATTTGGTAGGTTTTTCATGACGAGATACCATATTGGAATATAGTTTTTGAGTTAATTTTTCATCGTCTAACTTTGCGGCTCAAGACTATTAATGGCAACTTCAAGTACACATGAATGGACTTGTTCAGAGGGTCATAAGGTATCCTGAAACGGACTCATAACCAATATCTTCATGTCATATAGATAAAAAAAAAATTGACTTCTGAAGTCTGGTTGGTTTTTTTCTTTTCCTTGTTTCTTTTCCTCATTGTACATAACGACCTTTTTTCTTTGTTTTGATAATGCTATCGCCTTAATAGAGCTAGATTTATTTATAAATTCCTTGATTATTATAAAAAAAAAAAGAAGGAATCAAAGATACTTTTTGCGAGGAAATGACACTTTCTAAGACTCAGAAATAATTATTCATTAAACTTATCACTAATGGCATGTTATAGGTAGTTTGCAATCAAAGTGGATACTTATTCTTGATGGTTAGGTTACCTTGTTGAACGACCAATACTCAATGGACAATGCTCCTGCTTAAGTTTAATGAAGAGATCTTTTTAACTTAAAGGAGTTTGATAAGGAAAAGCAAACCTCTTAGAAAAACAGACTTTATTATAGATAATTACGTGGTAGAGAAGCAGATTGAATTATAGATTATTATTTGGTAATAAAGCATGAATTTGGGTTATTGTATGAAAACCTTTATCACCAACAATTATGTCCTTTTTCTTGCTTGTTGTCTTCATTTTTGCCTATCAATTGGTATAATAGCATAACAATTCTTGATGGTTATGTATTATGTGTTGTTGAATAACCAGAAGAGGTGATCATAGAAAATAATGTGTTTATATATAAAAAAAAATTGATTCTTTCTTGAAAAAAAAGATATTAAAGAAGTGGTGATAAAAGTTATGTAAAGATAGATTATAAAATTGACTCCTAAGTTAATAATGATAAAGTTGCCAAGGTAAATTAAAGAATTATATTGTCAATTAACATAGATGAAGAAGAAAAACAAGAAGGATTATGAAAAGTGTACTAATTATAAATCCATGATCAATTTTGAAAATGTATTTTAGAGGTAAGAGAAATCAACTTCTTAATAAGGATGAATATGATGTTGAAACTAGAATCACAATTTTTTTAAATGATCCTAGTCTTTGTTTTTTAATGGATTGAAATCAAACACTAAAATTCAATGAAAAAGAGGTAGTTAGTGTAGAAGAAGATGATTTTTATATAAAAACTTGGTATGTGATGACTCTGAGTATACAAAAGATATTCATGCTAACAAGCAAATATTTTAATTTTAATAGGGAAAGAAAGAACAAAACTAGATGTAGTTTTAAATGTGAATTTTAATAAAGTATATTGTGGAGGATAAAACTAGATGCACTTCACATGTGATTGAGAAGAATTTTAAAATTGATAGGATAAAAGTTAATGTTTTTAAACTTGAAATGAAAACTACAAGTAAATATTCAAAAGTTCTCCTAATAAATAACCATCACACATCTTATTAGTAATGATATAAAATATACATAAAAAATTATTTGGTTTCTGTGGTATTAGGTCTTCAATTGAGTTATATTTTAAAAAGGTTGTTACACATATATGGTATTTAACATAGCACTAAGATTCATTTCTAGGTGTCGTTGCTAGAAAGGATGAACATATTAAAAGTCTTAGAATATAAAGTTATGATGTTAAAAGTCTTAAAATATAAAGATTGAAATCTTTTGATTGAACCATCATTAGATTGAAGCAAGAGTAATTAAATTTAAGAACAAGTTCTTTCTAACCCGATAAGACTAATGCAAAAGATTTTTTTCCCAACACATAACATTAATATATTAATGGGCATAAATTTTGATCGCTCCAACTTGATAAGACTAATACAAAAGATTTTTTTCCCAACACATAACCTTAATGGGCATAAATTTTGATTTGGTCATTGGATCATATTGAAATTTTGATAGGATATTTTAGAAATCTTATTTTTTATAGGGTTAAAATTTCATAGCCATTCGAGATTGATAAGGTGTAAAAGTTATTTTTCAATATTTGTTACATTTTTCTAATTGATTTAAGATTATTTTTCCTATTTAGTTTAAAGCTCTTTTTTATTATTTTTTTCAACTTTGTTTAGGATATTTTTACTTTTATATACACAATGTATAAGAGATTTAATATTGAATTTTGATTAAATAAAATATTGAGATTGTACAAAAAAACAAATAATCCAAAATTATTTCTTAAAAATTCCAAACAATTGATTTTATGTAATTCCGTAATAGGATCTTCATTCAATGCCCAAGTTTTTTTTAGAAGTGGTTTTGGATAGAATATTTGATAAAATAGTAGTGCTTATCATAAAGTTTTGAAATTGTATCACCTTCTTATCATTGTTTATGATATTGCAATTACATTCTATAATATTTTAATTTATCAACTAAATCTTGTAAAACCTGAGAATTCATCAATGTAACCAAAATTCCATTGCTTTCGAGCCACTTATCAAAATTCTTTTTTTATAATTATACATTATTTGATGATCTAGAATAGAGATTCAGAGTTCTTGGACAATTTCTTTTGGATAGAACCATTGAGTTGTTGTCATAACATTTTACGATAAATTGTCAAATTGTTCATAACAAATGCAGTAACTTTTGTATATTTGAATTAGCATAATTTTGACATCTTATTTAATTGTAAGAATGCTTGCCACTACACCATTCAAATGGTTATCTTTCATCTATTTGATTGTCACAATTTGTAACTCCTTCAGGTGGAGAGGTTTATATATATGGTGATCAGTATTTGCTCTAATAACAATATTAATATTAGGCACTTCCATACCGATTATCTTAATTAACTTTCTTACTTTTCTGTTTTAAAAGCATTTTAAAAAAATATTTTTTTTACTTCAAATTAATATTTTTTTATCTTTCCACATCATTTTAATATATTGATATAAAAACTAATTAAAAAATATTATTTTAATATATTTATAAATAAAAAATACTTTAAAAATAAACACAGCCACATTTCTAAATATACTATTAATCAAGTGCCAGTTAAAAAGGCAGAAAGGGTTAATCTTTCATTCAATTTTGGTGCAAGATTTGGATTCATAATATTTTTTTCCCCACAAATTACCAAAGGACATTGTCTCTTAATTTAAATGCTAAATGGGTTTATTCCTTACGTCATCATGCGGAATTCAATCCTACACGAAGCTATTACAAAGAAATCTCTCGTATGAATTACCTATATAAGACCTAGCCGAGGAAGAACTTAACTTACCTAGATAAGACCTGAATGAGGAGGAATACCAAGTTAAAAGCATCCTAGACAAGTAGCATACACGTGTGGGTGGTCATTCTGTCATATGAACAATGGTAGAGACATCCACCATCCAATGATGATAATGCCAGTGCAGTATATGTATGGTATTGTAATGGAGTGTATTTTTAAAAAAATATTTTTATTTAAAAAATCAGATTTTTATGTTATTTTTTATATAAATACATCACAAGTATTGAAAAAACACTAAAATAATATTAAATTATTGACCTTTTTTAAGACACATTTTTTTAAAAGTCACTCTACCATGATTTCAACACACTTGCAAATATTTACCGATACAAAGGTATTTTTCTCCTGGAAAAATAAAAGATAAAATCACATGCTAGCTATGACAGCATTAGCAACAAGCTGCTTTAAAAAAAAATATATGTACAGTGTTTGTTGTTTGTTTTTGTGATGATTTCATGTTTAAAAAGTTAATTTTTTTACTTATATTAAGTTTTTATATATTTTTAGATACTTTGATATGCTAATATAAAATATAATTTTTTAAAAATAAAAAAAAATATTACTCGAATTTATTTCAAAACAAAAAACTTTTTAAAACAACAATTAAAACACTAGACTACCGTCCTTGCATAAACGTGTTAATCGTCATGTCAAACTATCGAACATACTCGTACTTATCACAACAACAACACTGAAATCAACAAAAAATAATGATAATGATAATCAGAAACATTAAATTATAAAAAACGTAGATAGAAACAAATCTAAGATTGGAGTACCTATCCCCTACAGAAATGATTATTTTATTAAGGATCGTTCTAGATAGAAGTAATGATAAACACCAAATATCCCGAGAAATAATAACAAAAATAAATAAATTATTTGTGAAAAAACAAAAATAAACCTAATAAAGGAAATAAAAAAATTTGTGCAAAAACAAAAACAGACCTGATCAAATAGGAAATCAGGAGCATGAAATCCAAGATTCAATGAGTTATCAAACAAACTATATGAAGAAAACTGTTCGTCATAATATTTTGTGCACAGTGCAGTGTAGCAGCATCAACTCATGCTGAGCGTTCGTTCCGGGTTGAGAGATTGAAGATCAATTTTGAGACAGAAAGCTAGCAGAGAAGTGAAACAAGGCAAGCTATAAAGACATAAATAAAAGTAAGTACCTGCCGGCGCTAGAGAATTCATACAGCTTGCCACTACTGGAGAAGACGAGGAGGGCGACTTGGACGTCACAGAGAACAGAGAGGTCGCGTGCTTTCTCGATCAGTCTATTTCGCCTCTTCGAGAAAGTGATTTGACGACAGATCTTCTTTTCGATTCGCTTTAGCTCCACTTTCTTTCTCCCCATTCTCGATCCAGAAGTCGACCTCACCTTATTTTTACCCTAATTTAAATTAAATAATGATGAAGGAATGCTACCAAAAAAATATATAGAATATTTTATGTGTACATGGAGTAAACTTTAATTTGTCTTCTCAAGTTTTTTTTTTTTTTTACAATTTTTTTAGAAAGGTGAAAGAAATGTAAGGTCGGAAATTCGAATCATCAGCGTTCTGCCACGTGGTGTCCGCCTTCGTCTCTCGATTTTATAACAAATCCTTTGACTTGTACTCAGCAAAATATATATTCTCGGAATAAAGTGAAATATATAACAAAATATACACAATTAAAAAGTACAAATAACAGCTAATTAAGAAATGATTTCTCTCTTGTATTTGTTTTATGTTTACAGATGGAGTATTAAGAAAACTAGAGTATTTATTTTATATTTATTCTTTAATTATAAAATAAATATAAGCAATTAATATAGTAATAAAATAGCAATGTTTTATTTGTATGCCCCCTTGAAAAATGGAAGTTGTAATTGCCTTGAGAATATAATTAGATATCTTTTGATTGATGATCCAGGATTATTTTATAAAAGTTATTGTATTTTTCTGTGCATGTTTTTTTTAAATAAAAGGCATTTTATTTTATCTCTAAATGATAAAATTAAAAATTAAAAAAAATATTAAAAAATAAATAAATAAACTTAAAATCAAAATAATAGGAGTCAAAATAAATAATTTAATATTTAGTAAATTATGAATAAAAGAAAAAATTAAAAAGAAAAAAAATTCTAGAAAAAAAGATAAGAGTAATAACTACAGATCAAATAAATAAGGATTAAAATTGAAATATCAATAATAAATAAGACCAAATTATAATTTTTTAAAAAAAAAAAAAGAAAAAAATGAGGGTCACAAAGGGGCTACCATCAACAAAATAAATCATCACTTGAAACATGTGTTGTACCAACAAAACAAATACACAAGAATGCTTTTAATAATATAATAAAAAGATATTTTTAAACTCCAAATAATAACATTCATTACTTTAAATATATAATCATTTTTCACTCGTCTCCTAATACGTCTCCTAATACTGTATAACTGGACCATAATTTTTTTATTTTCCAAACATGAATTATCTCCTGGCATTGTATATATAAACCTGAAAGTTTTTTTTTCCTTTTACGTTGTTTTATATAAAACCATTGATTTTAGGTTTTATTTTTTTGATTTTATGGGTATTATAGTTGTTTTATTATGTATTTTAATTATTTATTACTTTTTATATTTGGTTAAATAACAAATTTTGCCTTGATTGATTATATAATAACAACAAATGATTGTGAAAAATACTAATATGCCCCTTAATGTTAAGCTTAAAGTTTCTGCTTCTAATAATATTTTAGTTGTTTTTCCTATACAACATATATAGAAAAAGATACATTTCTTTTTTATTAATTTAAAAATAATAAATAATTCATATAAAAATATTTTAATACCTCTAAAATTAGTGTCAAGTTCATAATCTTAAAATTCAATTTGACAAACCTTGGATAGAACCATACCAGATTTAAGAAAAAAAAATAATTTAGTGTAATCTTATATGCTGATTTAGTGACCAAAAAAAATCTAATTGCAACTCATTTACTTTTATTTTACTAAAATAATAGTATTTTGATTTATTTTAAAAAATAAAAATTAATTTCAATTATTAAATGAAACAATTAAAATCCAAAACTCTTACCTCACACAAAACCAAATTTAAAAACTATTGTTAAGCTCTATGAATGGAAGGGAAGACTCGTCACTATACCATTCCAATAAACAATATTTATAAGTGCTCATCTATAGTGATTTTCTAGGGAGTCTCAGCTTCTTTTGATCTTTATCAAAAATATTTTTAATAGGAAAAGATAATAATGATGGTAAGAGATTGCAAGTTATTGGATTATAATGGCCTGTATGATTTTATAGTAGATTTTTCTTATTTAATGATTTATGTATACTCTTGAAATTTTTTATTTATTTTTTTTAAACACCATCATGTATTTTTTATTCTTTAATTATTGAGAACGGAAGAAACAAAATAAAAATGGAGGAATCAGCTTGAGGAATCAAAATAATGTTTTAATTTCAACACCGTTTCTTTAATAATAACATTGAACATGAATGAAATTTAAAAATTTTATTGTCTTAGTTTTCTTAAAAAAATAAATAATGGTTAAAAAATAATTAAATTAATGATAATAATAATAAAAATGATATAAGTAATTTTAGTGATGATTATAATGAAGAAGTAGAAAAGCATTTTGATTGGGCTAACTCATTTTATTGAAAGAAATTTTGAAAATGATTTTCAAAATACATAGAATAAATATCAGACAAAATGATAAAAATTCTTTCTATGAAAAATTTAAATTGTTTTCTAAAAAAAACTTTAAAAAAAAACCCTTCAATAATAGCAAACAGGCCCTAGGTGGTAACATTACGAGTGAGGCCCAAAACCATGTTTGGGTTTACGAAGTGAAGCATAATTATTTTGTATAAACCTCAGTGAGAAGTCCACTGTGATGCCGGTGCTAAGAAAACTTGTCCAGCATAAGCTCCAAACGGGCTTGGGTTGGCCAGGTGTAAGCCGCAAAGTTGCGGGCCTTACACAAGCTTGTCGTAACTACGTGGCTTCCCTCAACTTCTACTTGGAGAATGAGAATCTATGCGGGAGTTGAGCATTATTTAAAATACTTTGGAAAATAGAAATTTGGGTATTTCTTCGAAATAATTTCGGAAAACCAGAATTACCTGTAATAATTTTTTTTTAATCCACACACACACATAAGTAATTTGTTACTAGATTGGAAAAAAAAAAGAAAATACAGTGAAATAAAAAGAGATTTCGGATTATCTTGAAAATTCATTTTTTTATATTTTTTAAAATATAATTCGGAGAAATCAAAAAGTTAATTCGGGCTGGAGAATTTGAAAAAAAAAACATTCAGAAAAAAATTGAATTGACAAATCTTTACCCCAGTGCTCACCTCCAAGTAATCCATGTGAGGCTAGAATTTTTTGCCCTTTTTGTCGGATTCACTGTACATTGCTTTACAGCTTGAGTGGCCGGATCTTGAAGAAACATGCGATTTAAGATTCTGGAGGATAATTGTAGTTATATTTTAAAATATTTTTTGTGTTAAAATGGATTAAAATTATTTTTTTATTTTTTTAAATTATTTTTAAAATCAGTATTAAAATGATTTAAAATATACAAAAAAAAAAATTTTAAATTAATTTTTAAGATTGCAACTAAGATTGGTGTTCGTGTTGAATATTCATTAGTTATCATGGAGATCATCAATCAATTTCATGAAATAATAATAAAAAAAACAATAATTTGAGCTGATGTAATTTCAATCAAATCTGCAAGGCAATTTTAGCCAAGAAAATCTAGGTGGTTTGATTGGTTGTGATTGTCTGTCAATCGGTCACCCTCAACAATGACCGACAACGAATGACATGGCTTGCACGGCGGAGATAAAGGCTGGCATTGCGGTTGTATTGGATTTTGAATTTTTTTAGTTTTGAATTATTATTTTTTATATTTTTATATCATTTTAATATATTAATATAAAAAATAATACCTCAAAACATTTGTAAATAAAAATCACTTTTCACAGTAAAAAAAGACCCCAAAGTTGCACCAACTAGCCTCTCTCCATGAATCCCCCTGTAAACAACCCTGTAGAACCCATAGTTATAATTAATACGATCCAGGCTCAGACAAGTTTTCTCGCCATGGAGATATGCTAACGATGTTCTCCTCCACGAGCGCGCTTTCAAAAATGGTCGGACTCTTTCAAAGTCAATATACACCCACAATCAACGACTACGTGTCAGGAATCTTTATCTAACTAGCATCCTCCTTCTTTGTTAATTCCAAAGGCCTATTCTGTGTTATTTTGAATCCTTAACATGACGAGTCGCGAAAGGATAGATAGAAACACCTTAAATTTCATGGTCTTGCATACAAAGGATAATTATTCTTCATAAAAATAATTGAAAAAAGAAGAAGAGAGAGAGCCTGCAACTGCTGAAAGCAGCAGCACAGTGCTTGCACACGCACACACAAAGCATTACTTGCACTGGTCCTAGGTGCAGTAGAATTATGATAAATGATTGATCCACCTCATTATAAAGACTGTTTCATCAGTAACATACAAGACGCGCGGATTTTCTGAACAATGGTAATCAACCTTGCTGCTGAGGGAATGCATTCCATGACTGAGAACCGCGCGCGGTGGTCCTCCTATCATGGCAACCAATCTGGCATGTAAGCAGTCATACTTGGGCCAGAAGTGACCACTGTTATAGCACTGTCAGGCTGATACCTGCAATTCAAAATTAAATCGTAGTAAGCCAAATCCTCCTCGTCCCTTTTGTTCTAGCACTGCAAACTGATTCTACAACATTGAAACGATGGCTTCCAGTGATATAACTTGTATAAAATAAGCACATTCAATGTTTTTTCCAATGACCATCATGATATTGTATCCCGCTGATAGGTTGTAAAACAGAAAGGATCAGACTAAGAGACCAGACATACCCAATTTGTAACGTAGGTTCGCACTCCAAAGGATGAAAGAATCCATAACCTTGGGGTTGAGCTTGTTGTCGAGAAAAACCCACATCTTCTGCACTTAGATTCAACTGGAGTGAATTTACTTCGTAGCCTTCCATCAACTGCAAAATTAAACATATATACCAACCCTCATGTCATCATCATATTCATTCTATTATTGACAGGGGAGATCAAATAAATTGGACTAATTTATGTTCAATCTATGAAAGTAACTTACTGCTTAGCAGTACTTTCCATTTTTATTTAACACAAACCTCTGACTTAAATCAAATCCAGGGTTTCTTGTTTCTAAATTAACTTCCTTCCACCTAATTTGGAAATGTAACATACCCTTTCTTTCAGAGACTTGTTAGCTGCAGTCAACATGTGTTCCTGCATGTAATGCTGGGGTTGAGTTGAAAGAGCCAGAGAAGAAAATCAATAGACAACAAGTTTCAGAAGTTTCCGTACCTTATGCTGTAGATCATTGAGCTGATCCAGCATGTACTGGGTCTGTAGAACGGTAAGAGAAATTATAAAGTTGAGATATATATGCTAATTAGTGTCAAGTGCTATATTACATATAAAAATTACATGTTTGTGAGCAGCCAGGTCAAATTTAGCATTCAGGCACTTTTAACTGTAATTGTCTATGTGTTCTATTCTCATAATTTCACTTATTAATCAGAACGCTAACTACTGAGTTTTATAACACACACACACAAACTCAGTAGTTAGATGTATGCAGGTATCCTTCTATCTTCAAACTATACTCAGATTAAATACCCTTGTTGATCTTATCTGCTTCAATGACATATCAAGCTGTCTTTCAAGTGATTCAAGTTCTTTGCTGCTCAGAGGACCAAGGTCTTCTCCCAAAAGATTCCTGTGGTGCGACGCCAATGACATATTTAGTGTGTTAGAACTAACTATCAAAATCAGATTTCAGTATTACGTGGGCATAGATAAGGTCACTTTCCAATCAGCATCGCCCTTCTAAGAGTACATTAATTTTAAACACTGTTGCTTCAGGCACTCTCACCTCTGGGTTCTTTGCAGAGCTTCGTAGCGTGCCTTAAGCTTCAGATATTCTTGCTGGCTACTCAGTTCCTGCAACCACAGCAAGAAAACCCATTTGAGCATGAATGATTCAAAATACCTGCAGATTATGGTAATAAATTTTGCATTACATAGTTTGCACTGAACTATCAGTACTTCTTGACGAGGCAGTTGCCAAAATATGTCAACATACTATTGATAATGTTGAGAGTATTATCCATGCCATGCTCCAAATTAGTATAACACATTAAATTACTAGCTTCCTGAATTTATATATATATAAACACGGAGCTTTTCTATTCACTTCTAAAGTAAAAGGTGTTACATTTTTGTTTTAAAAAACATAGTGAATGGGTACATTTTATGACAAATCATAAGCGAAGTTTAATAGTAAATTTAAATATAATATCGTTAAATATTTACTTTTAAATAAAATTATTTTTATTAATTATATAAAATCAAAAGAAAATCTAGCGAATTTGTTAATTATAGATTTATTGAAAAAGCTTGTGTATAATTAATTAAGCAAAATAACCTTAAACATTTTAAAGATAAAAAATTATAATGATGGTAACTCAATTTAGTTGACTAAAAATCTCATAATCTAGGTTTAAAGAAAAAAATAAATCACATAATATTTCTATTATCACTAAAAAAATCATTATTTTTCCAACCTATTCCTATAAAAAATACATAAGTGGCAACATGATAAAGGATGAGTTGTATTTTTAATGATTTTTATATCTTATATCAAATATAGTATATAAAATAATTTTAATAAAAAAATCAATTATATAAGTAATAAATACGATTGTCTCTTTGAGAATTAATTTTTTTTTATCTAAAGTACTCATGAAATCATGAGTTGATCATGGACAAAATAAATACAATTGTGAGAATAAAAAAAAATCTCTAAGAAGATAACTATATATGTATTATTATATTGGTGAATGATTCGTTCATCAAATACCATGTGTTCTAGACTTTTTATTTTATGGTATCTTCTAGAACCACATGCATTTAAATGAAATGTTAATGACTCTTCTATTAAAAACCTTGTCTTAATGGTATTAATGGGGTTCTTTATAATCATAATGGTCTTGTGATATGTTTTTTCTCTTCTTGTGTGGGAATTAAGGATTCAAACAAGGCTAAATTGCTTACTGTAATTAAAGCTTTTAAATTACCTTCTACACAAGATGATTTTTTTTTTAAAGATTTCATTAACCTTTTATTTTAGCATCTAGCTTCTCTTAATAATTGGACTTTTTATCTTTTTATTATATTTTACATGAGGCTAATCATATATAGCTAATAATTTTGCAAAACAAGGTGTAAGAATAATATGTCACTTCATGGCTTGGATTTGAAGGAACTAAATTTTGAATATTGTCAAGGGTTTATTTTAAACAACAATGGTGTTTTAGGTATTGAGTATCTTTATATTTTACATATTTTTTTGTATTCATCTTATTAAGGCATTGTTATGTTTATGCTTATCAAGAAAGAAAACATGAAAGATTGAATAATTCAAGAAATAAATTTATTATTTAACTAAGTGAATCCACCGAGGAATGTTAGAAACTAAAAGCCATTCATCTTAATGTAATGATCTACTAAATTATTATATCTCTACAAATCTTTAAGTTTTTATTATTAGTTAATCAATTTTCATTTATACGAGAGATAGTTTTTTAAAAAAACAAATGTGGTCAGTAGTCATATTTGAGGTCAAATTAAAGTGTGGTCCACTTATTTTTGGAGTTAAAATTTTATTAGAAATTATTTTTCAATAAAAGTTTTTTAATATGAAATACTGATATGATTAAAATAAATTATGGATGAATAATAAATAAATTTAGAAAAACTCTTGATTGATATATTTTTATGAAACCTAAAACCTTTGTAATTCATATAGTGAGAAGTTGAAGAGTTACAAAAAGATTTATGTAACGTAAGCTTAAGGTTTAAACCCTAAGCACATAAGGCCCTAGCTTCTGATACTAGGTCTAGGTTTGTGTTTACTATAAAATATTTTTTAAAACTAAAAGGAATTATTTTTTATTTGTTTATTATGGACTTAGGTATGAGTTTGCTATAAAATAGTTATTTTGTCCATAAAAAAATAATTTTTCACCAAGTCTATGAATAAACAATTTGAACAATAACCTTTCACCTCTTAAACAATTTCATTTTTTAAGTGAAAAATAAAAATAACTTATTTTTTAAAAAAAAATTATCAATTGTTTATGACAGGTAATAATAGAAATATGGCAAAAACTAATTATGATAACTACCATAACTATGTATTGTTTAGATTCCAAAAATTAGTATAAATTAATAAAGGTTGAATCAGAGATGTTTGCATATATTTCAACAACTTATTTGTCTTATTCTCTTATGTATTCCAGTTTCTTTTGCCTTAGTTTTTGTCCCATTTTACTCTATCCTATAGCTTAAATTCCTGACATTCATTGAGAATTTTGAGTTTTATTTTCTTGAGTTCGTGTACTTTGTTTGGATACTCAATTAAATAAAATGATGTTGAAATCTTAGCTAGTATAATTATTGATGTGATCATGTTTACTCTAAAAGTAATAATAAACCTTAATAATAAATAATTAATCAATAACAACAAATATTTTTATCTTAATCAAATTTTAGGATTTTTAATAAGCAAATATCTTACTCCTATGCTTTTTTTATATAGTTTACGTATAATAATTGTTTTGATACATGTTAATAAGCATGCTAAGATCTTTATTGATTCAAGTGTTACCTTATATATTTATGCTTAACATACGATTTTATTTTTAAACTCTATTACAAGTTCATGTTTTTTTTCCTTGTTGCATTCAATCGAAACAAAATAATTATAACCTCTAAATCTTCGGATAACAAAGGAATCATGATAAAGTGATTCGAACCCTTAGCCACATTAGCATTATAAAATATAAATTAAAAAATAATCAAATCAAATAAAAAGACCAAATCCTAAAAATTAATGAATCATTTAAGTGTGCAAATTCATTTTTCATCTTTATCATCCTTTGCCTCTTCCATAGAAATAAATAATGACACACACACACAGATATATATGATAATAATGTTTTATTTGTTTAGATCCAGCCTTCAATATGTATCCAAAAAATAGAATTACAATATGCATAATGATAATACTTGCTTATCTACGAAAAAAAAGAATTAAATTATTCATGTTAGCGGGTCATGAGTTTGGGTAAAAAATCTGCACTTTACACATTTTATTAAGTATAAAAAATAATCATGGCTTGAGAATGGTTTAAAAAAAAATTAATAAGCATAGTTTTTACTAATAGATTTGAAGCCAAAAATACCTTTCCTTGAAATCATTTTCTCAAAATTATCTAAAGATAAAGGACATCTTGCAGCTGCCAAAAAGCGGTTTCATTCCCTCAATTATAAAAATGGCAATTATCATGAGTACCATGAGAATGTGTTCTAAGGACATGGTATTAAGTAGGTTTTAAAGACCACTGCTAACTGTATCACTTAGCAAAATCTTCACCAACCAATTACTGTGTTGGTTACAGTTTGCTATACACTTGCTTCTTGTCACTTCACAGGATTTCACTTTAAGCTCGGGTTGCTTATTAAAAAGTATTTTTTAAAAGTAAATTTTTAAAAAATAAATTATTTTTTAATATTTGATAGAATAATAAAAAATAAGTTAAAAAATATATTTTAATATTTGGTTATTTTATGAAAAATAAACTGAAAAATTAATTATTAATATTTTATTTTTTTCAAATTTATTAAAATAATAAGGAATAAATTTTATAAATTAAAAACTTGAATAAGAATAAAATTAAAAAAAATATATAATTTTTTTTATAATTACCGAAAAGTGATTTTAGTTAAAAATAAAAGGAAAATAATTTTTTAGAAACCAAATTAAATTTTTTTAATTAGAAAATATTTTTTATTGAACAAAAATATTTTTTATTAACTAAAAAATATTTTCTATTCATCAATTTTTCTAATGATAAGCAAATGTAAAAAAAATTAAAAATTAATTTACCAAAAAATATTTTTCAAGAAACAGTCTTTAGGCACTCGCGTCGTTCTTTATTGTTGATGTTTTTATGAGCCAGGAGCCCAGGATGCGTTTTTCCTATATATTATTAAAGAGCACCATCAAGTCCACTCTGCTTGGAGAAGAACACAAGAAAAGAAAAACTGCAGCAACAGATTGCAACAGCTAAAACACAATGCTGTTATGTGTCACGAAAGATTTTATTAACTTAGTTAATTCAACATTGTAAGAGAACAAACACAGTTCAACAGAATGCGTAACTGGCTGAAATAAATATGATTGCTGCATAAATATTGGTCATAATCAGCACAAAATAAATAATTTTTCCCCTCAAACATTTTAGTTCTGAAACACATCTCAAGGGCATCATATATCCATACTCTGTGATGATTTTAGGATTTTTTTCTTCATTGCAATGCTAACTGTCATACAAACCTGATTGTTTTTATAAGATCACTGAAGTTCAAACTTTGAAGGATTATATTAAAGACCGGCAGAGAGAGAGATGCAAAGAATATTAAAGGAGAAGCTAAATTTAAATACCAAGGCCTCCCTTGCTGATACATTTGGCTCTGGTGCTCCATAGTTGCACTTCTGGTACCTCTCAAGAGTTTTGAGCATGCTGAACCAACAATAGTATCAATCAGTAATATTTAAATCTTGAAATCTAACCATCGAGATTGAAAAATGTAACAACATATAGTGAGAGGTATGGGCACAATATATCTAGGAAGGGTTTTCATTTCAGCACAATCATTTTCAGATAGTGTGAAATCTTCATACTTCTCCTGTTTAAATTAATACCAAAACTCATTTACAATTCATGTTGTTATTAACTCAAGAAACTTCTTTCGATAATGGATACTAACAACAAACGATTCACAACGAGAGAGAGATCCTGTAGTGTAGTTACGACATGGTAATCGACATAAAGGTGGCCAAATATTTTTCTAATGGATTTTTTTTTCCAGTTTAAATTCATAATACATGTATGCGAAAAAGTTTGAAACGATCTGAATTGATCATTAAATTTAAAATTTAACAAATTGATTGTGTTTCTCTTATTGCAGAGCTTTCTTTTCCTCATATTGTTACTAAACTAGATCTATTTGAGTCCTTAAATGTAAAACAATATTTTTTCTTGGTTAGTAAGGTCACCCGAAAGGATACGAAGAGCACAACTTAATTAAAATAAAGACTTGTAAATTAAAGACTGAAAATTTAAGCTGAAATTAAAACTTAATTAAGGCACAGGAGATGGAAACGAAAGTTTCTATCATAATACACACTATAAATTAATTAAGAGATTTTATTTCATCTATTTTTTGTAATTTTTCTAAAAACAATCAAGCAATAATCCCAGAAAAAAATCTCCTAATTGGTCCAATAATTCAATAGAAGAAAAGTGATTAGCCTATCTTAAAAGCTTAATTAATTAAAATTGTTTGGACATAAACAGTCACATCGTACAAAGTACACACAAAACCCTAGCGTAATCGAGAACATGAAATATAACATTGGACTAGAATTAAGGGTACTGTTAATTGTACAAGAACAAAAAAGGAACTACCTATCAAGAGGAATTAGAACATCCATGGACATTAGATTGATCACCCCTAGGACGCTAAAACTCACTTACGGACTTCGAAAACTCAACATTACTGATATAACTTCTGATCTGAAAGGAAGAGGACAATTCAGAGAGGACTGATCTGTAGATATAAAAAAACCCTAAGATCCTGGCAGCTTTGGAAAGATCAAAACCCTAGATTTCTCCATTAGAATTCATATGATTGGAAAGCTTCTCTCTCCACAGGAACAGAAAGGCGAGAGTTGAAGATCTAATGGAAAGAATGGATGCTCCTATGTGAAAGGACTAATCTGAAGAAAAGAGAGGAGGCAAAATGTCTCATTCATCTTGATTCATAAAAAAAAAGGAGAAAAATCTGCCGGAAAAAGTATGGGGGTAGAGAGCATGAACTATTGAGAACCTGTCTTTTCCATCATGTAATTAATCTTAATCATAACAAAAAAATATATATATTCTTGAAATTAACATGTGAAGACTCTGTGAGTTAGTTGGTAAAACATCTAAAAATTAAAAATTCATCAGACAGAAAATCAATTAAGACATGGAATGAAAAAATAAACGTAAATTGAAGAAAAACCCTAAGCCTCATAGATTGCAAGTGAGAGAGAGAGCAGGATCAGCTGACTTGCCAACTTTCTTCAATCAAAGCTCAAGAAAATTTTACTTGCTCAGCGAAAACCATGTTAATTTGGATTTAAATAAACAATTGAAGGCCAAATTAACCTCGAAATGGTTAAATGAAAAGGGCCAACACTCTCAAAGATTATTAACAAAGAAAATGAAAGAAGAAAGAAGAGAAGATTATCTCTGAAATCGTGTAATAACGGTGCTATGTTGGATCCTGAAGAGAAAATGAAACGAGAAGAGTGATAAAAAAGAAAAAAGATCAATTAAAACTCTTAGCTTGTTAGATTAAGAAGAAAACTCAAAGTTGCATAGCTTGGTGGGCTTTGAACAGTTTGAAAAGCAATGGATCATCCGAATTTCACTTTCCAAGAAGAAAAATGAACATACAAATGGAAAATTCAGATAGCAAGCCAAGAGGGAAAAGAGAAGGGGAAAGGGCAAAAGACTTCGGATAAAAAAAAGAGAGGGTGATAGAGTTGAGTCAATATAACAGTTGAAGAGATACTTATCTTTCTTTTTTATTGTTTTCCAGTTGCAGATCTAACATCAACACCACCACAAACACACTCTACCTGCTATAAACGCCGAGACATTCACAGAAACGGAAACAAAAAGAAACCAACTTTTGTTTCCATCTCTCTCTTTTCAATTCTCAAAACAAAAGCTTAAAAAACCCAACTCTGGAAACAGAAAAAATCAACTTCCAAAGCCCTGAAAATCTAAAGAAGGTTTCAAAACAAGAAACAAAAAAGGGGTCAAAGAAAAACTGATCAAATCTAGCTAGCGAAGAGAGTGAAGGAAGCTGAGAGAAGTAAAAGAGAGAAGCTTTTCTCTTTTCTTGTGTGTGTCGACGTGTACAAAAATTGGTTTGTTTTGGTGATACCTTGAACTACTGCAAAACTCGTACAGCTTTCCTCTATTAGAGAAGATGATGAGAGCAATCTCTGCATCACAAAGAACGGAAAGCTCATAGGCTTTCTTCAAAAGTCCATTCCTTCTCTTTGCAAATGTTACTTGCCTGTTGATCTTGTTCTCAATTCTCTTCAACTCAACCCTACCTCTCCCCATAATTTCTCCTTTCTTTCTTTCCTTCAAAAAAATCTTTCTTTTATTTTAGCACTCAAGTCAACAAATCCCAACAATTCTCCACACACAGAAGGCTTCTCTTCTCCTCTCTCTCCCTCTCTCTCTCCAATCACCAACACTTTTATTAGTATCACTTAATCTATGTTCACCTTTGTTAGAAATCTCACTAAAACAATTAATCAACAAAAGAAAGAGTAACCCATCCCTCGAAATATTTAAGAACTACTCTACAATTATTGAGAAATTAACACTAGCTAGTAAGAATAATATAGAGCAGTAGAAAAGGGATTCCCAGTAATTAAGAATGACACTGACAGCCTCTATGTTTTTTTTTTTAAGCAACTGTTTGACAACGCGGTAAAGGATATTTTTGTAAAAATCTTTTTAATAAAAAAATATTCAAAAGTAATTTTTAATTTTAATTTTGCATATTAGCACTAAAAAAATATTGAAAAAATATTAATTTAATATCTTTTTAAACTAAAAACAATTTATAAAACAGGTTGGCATTACGAAACAAGTCATAAATCAACGAAGGTGTACTGTGCCTAGCTACATGGGCTTTAAATTGTGTGGTGAACTTGGGAGAATGGATGGACGGTGGAGAACAAGTCAGAATGGAGAAAGGAAGTGTACTTGAAAAAGAGAGAAGATCGGGGCATTGGAGGAATAAATGAAAAGTAGGAAGGGTAAGTTACACGTGTCGAAAGATAAAGTGAAAAGGGCTTCTGATTATCCACCTGACTATTTTCGGTTTTGGGCAATCAGGTGACTTAACCTTAAAATGTTTTATTCCTAGTTTCTTTTCTTTTACCATGATGCCCTTGCTTTCACTTTTGTGCTTTGGGTTTTGGCCAAGGGCTGGTTGGTTGTTTTTCCGCGGGATTAAAGGGCCGAGATGGGGCGAAAACAAGATTGTTAAAGAGATTTTACAAGTAAATATATATTTATTTTAAAAAATAAAAAATTAATAAAAATTAAGGACTAAAATTAAAATTGATAATATCCTGATTTTAAATACTAATTTTATATTTTTATTAAAAATAAAATTTAAGAACTCTTCCATCTTCATCTACAATAACAATTACTTTACTAGTTTTAATCGATTATTTTTCATTGCCACAACAATAACATATAAGATCTCTTCATTATTATCTTAATATACTTGATTATTCATCTTCTTTTTATTTACAAACCAAACATGACACCATGATCACCAACATCAATAATAAAATAATTTGAGATTCTCAGGCTATTATCTCCTCCACAATCTAAAGATTTATAGCCATTACAAGCAACAATATCTTTAAAAAAAAAATTTTGGTAGACTCTTTGGTCCAGGTCTCTGGACAAAATAACCCCAATTTAAATATGGATTATATTGATGTCATTTATTTTTATCAGAATGTTAATTTATTTTTTTGTTAATTAATATTCTTTATTTGGCTTGTGAATTTATGTGTGTTTGAATGCATTAGATCTTTTTTTTTAAAAAAGATTTAGAACTGATCAATTATGTAGATGTAACACATATTATTGTTATTTCTAGTGTTAGTATTAGCTGTCTCTTATTAATTTGTAATTTGTTGGATGGTATGTAAAATTTAAAGCATTGATCAGTTGTTGGTTTTAGTTCTATCACAAGAGGGATACGATGATAAAGAATTTGCAGATGCAAACTAGTGAAATAAGTCAATATGGATAGTTATGTTGTTTGTTTTATAGAATTTATGTTGTTTTTAAGTCATTCTTTTTCTATAAGCTTATTGTTCAAAACTATGGGATTATTTTGGTGTCTTTTTCCTGTGAAGGGAATTTTTTATTGATAGGTTAGATTTTGAGGTTTTTATGCTCTTTATTTATGTTTAATATGAGATTTATTTTTTGTTCAGCCTTAGTTTTTGCTATTGTTTTATTGAATAGAATTTGTACTCTACATTATTTATGATTTTATGATACTTTTTTACTATTTGAGTTTACTTACTTAAGTTGAATTCAACTCTTCTTAATTCTATTATTGTTAAACTTTCTCTTTTTTTATATATTTATTCTTGATTTCAACCAAAAAAAAAAACTCAATCGGTTTGATACACTAGCTAGGTCTAAGACATAGATTGGACAAGTTGATGAGAAATTAATTGATCCAAGCCAATTAAAAGGAATTATTTTTAAAATTTAAAATAATATCATTTTAAATTTATTTTTTAAAAAAATCTACAATCAAGTGAATTTCTAATTAACTTTTTTTACACCTAACCATAGTCAGTGCATCGACCAGTCAAGTTGGGTTCATAACAATGCTTTTCATACCTTCTTTTATTCACTTCAAGTTATAGGAAGGGATAGTGAATTAATTTCCTGCTGATTATTCAATTTCCCATTATATATCTATCTATACATATACAACAGATTATGTATATTTATATTTATATTTATATTTCGACGCAACATGCTAATTGATCTCAATGAAGTCATGTGTTGATTGATTGAAATCCTTTCACGTTACTATTAATTACATGACTTGTTATGCTAGTCAACTTATTATATGAAAAAAGTAATAATCATTATCTAAAAATAAAAACAAGCACCATATCGATCAAAACAATAAGTTGACAGAATCTTATTGCAGATTTAGTGAATGTTAATTCTGAAAGCGTGGTTAATTTGAGCTTCATATTCTGATATGGTAATTGGACCTTTGAATAAAGAGATAGTCAACAATCTGCTACGAAACCACTCGTCCACGTACAGTTATCTCTTACCTAAGCACATAAGTCTATCTCACGTCGAGGAATGGGAGTAATTGATCTCTCATTATTATTACAGGCAACAATACAACAGAACACACAGTAAATCACAGAGAGGACCTTACAAATATTGCAATTGAGTAGCTAATTTCATCTATAAGAGATCCTAAGTTTGTCCAAAATGCATGTGTGTATGTACAACCACCTTATATTCCTGGAAAAACATTGACGGTTCTTTTCTTCTTTGTCTGAGCTAGCTGTTGTGGGAAAAATTCCAGTCATCTGCTTTCCATTATTGTTATTAATTTATGGTCTTTCACCTATCAAATTCATTAGTTACAGTGAGTGAATTATACTTGCAATTTAGTTTTCAACCGAATTAGTATTGTTTGTTGAAAAATATAACTAGTACTATAATTAAGTTGTTTTCTTAAAAAAATAATAATTAAATAACAGCATGTATAATTTTTGTATTACTTGCATTCATTGCTTGGAATTTGTTATTTAAAGATAATCCATTCAAATTATATATACATATTATTAATTTTAAAACTTATAAAATTACTCAAAATATATATAAACTAATCTAAATATTTATGTTAATAAAAAAAATTTACAAGGAGAAAAATTATGATAAAAGTTTCCTTCGGTCATCAATCGCACATCAAGAGCGCTGATGACAAAAAAAAAGCCCACATGTGTTCACCTGCTGGAAAGCTCAGTTTCGAACACTGTGAAGTGGTCCAGTAACATACGACATGGCTGGTGAGCCATTGCCTTTGCGTATCACTGTTCGACGAGCCATCAAGTGACGGAGCAAAGCAGCTCTGTCGTTGCTCTTTAATGCAGACAACCGGAGATGGGCAATTAAGTTCAACGTCAAGATGATGAAGGAGCAGTTGGCGTTTACTACCACCAGAAAAATATGCCACGGTATGCTATACACGGAATCATCTTTCTCTAGTATATTATTTATTTTATTTTGAATAACACAAGACTTTTAGGGGAATTAAATTGATAACCTTGATCTGAAAATAAATAGCAGGACAAATCCTCAAATTAATTAGATAGTGTATTTTTCTGTTATACAAAGGCTCAACACTCAAAATTAATACAAATGCCAGCATAGTAATCAAATTTGGTTTAAAGCCAGGTCAGTCAAGTTAACTTACATATACATAAGTCAATTTACATATATTCTAAGAATATAGTTGCTTTGAATTTTTTAAATGAAATAATTTTGAAATAAAAATTAAGAAAAAACTAAAACAATTTTATTTTGAATTAATTTTTAAAAAAAAAATTCTTAGAATTGATCCAACAAGATCAACTGAATCACAAATTGATCCATAAATCATTTGAGTTCAATCATATCACCTTTAAATTTGATTTGAAAGCAAACTCAACCAAGGCTAAATTATGGATCAATGAGATGCCAAACCTATTAAGTTGGATCTTGTTTTTGATAACTATATATCACAGGTTAAATTTGATTTGATCTTCTTTTTTTTAATGGGGAAGCATGTTTGTATATGTGGGAGAAGGATACTTATAATTGAAGTCTGTATATGTTGGCGAGAATTGGACATAGAATTAAACACAAAGACGAATCGAGAGAAGCAGATCTTTCTCTCTTACGGCCGGCTATATATATATATATATATAGATATATATTCCTGGAAAAAAAAACAGGGTTTAAAGGCATATCATTGTATTCTATGGTATACTGTCGTGGTGTTTCTGGCGTTCATGCATGAATATGAAATTAATCAATCGAGTTAGATTGTAGTGGTTGCAAGGATCTATTCCAATTAAATATCTTCGGGGTTCCTTCATCTTTGCTAAGCTTTCAAATAAAGAATGTACGTAAACCTCCTATTCATAGCTTAGATTTGGGAACACATCATAGCTTGACTGTATTAAATAAGTTCCAGACTGCAATTTAACATTCAATTCTATAGATATATAAAGCTAATTAGTGGGGAGCATTTTCATTTTATCTCGAGCATTTATCAAAGTAACATGCACGCCAGTGAAATGCTTCCATATTGTAACTATGGAAATGCTAGAATCGGGTGGTCCACTATTATTTCCTTCTAGGAAAAGAGGGTCGGTAAATCAAAAGAATATTAAAGAAGTGGAAGCAACAGGGCTAGGTATATAAATGCTATATATGATGAATGGTATTGTACAATATTTCTTTATTTTTTTCACGAGCATGTATATACACAACTGCGTATGAAGAAAAAAACCAAAATAAACATCAAATAGCCAAAACCTCCAACCGTTTAGTTAGTAGGGCCTGAAAGCCAAAAAAGAAGAGGAAGAAAAACGAGAATTATATGTGCATTAAACACAGACCTAACATTTCCTAAGAGAAATTGGGTCAAATTCATATTTTTGAATCACTTAAGAGTTGAAACTATAGAACAGTTAGAGGAAGGATAGAGATTAAATTTACATCTTCAACATTGTTAGAAATTAAAAGTCATGAGAACCCAACTCTTTTTTTTTTATCATCAAATTTTATTGGGTTTTGAATGATTTTTCCTCATTACCAAACAACTAAATAAATTAAAACTAAAACTTATTTCATATATAGAAAAATTATTAAATACATAACTATTAGATTGTATCAATCTGGACAGGACTCTTTTGATTGGTCTCAAAATGAGGAGCAAAGATTTAATTTGGTATTATTATTAACGACAACATAACTTGCCTTTCACAAACTAGCCTTTGAACCAAAAACAATTAATACATGCATGATATGATTTTTATCACTCACAGGCCTGTATTTGTAAAAATAACTGTGGCTTTATCCAGTCCAATTCACCGATCCTAATGTGCAAAGGCATGGCTAATTAACTTGCTTCTTCTGGTGCTAGCTATAGAGTGCAGGTTCTTTATAAATAATACAAATTAATTAAAGCTTTATTTTTAGTTTCTTGGGGTTCCATAGTTACTGTTTAATTTCCAATCTCTTAATTAAAGCTTCCAAGTTAGCTTGACACGGACTAGTAACTGATTAGTTTTGTCTTCTTTTTTTTTCTTTTTTTTGTGTTCCATAGTTTCTGTTTAATTTCCAATCTTTTGCTTTGTTTCATGGCTTATAATATTCGGTAAGCTTCCTACCAGCTATCATGCATGGGCAGACGGAGAAATTGGGACAATGTATTATGTTTTCAGACAGGCAAGTACGGAAGAATAAGCACACTTGGAAGCGTAGACAACAGAAGGATTTAATTTACGTACACGGCAATGAGTGAAGCTACTTCCCTATTAATTTGATTGCGACTACTGATCAACCATGTGCAATCTTTACTTGCAGCTCCTTTATTTATGATCACGGTGGGTGGCGGGCCACTTGACAGATGAGGTGGTCGTACAGATACAAAATGTAGCCCGATGCATCAACAAGCTGAAGTCATTATATTTTTACCGTGAATGAGGGAGCAAAACTGGTTTAAATTTATTTTTTTAATAGCATGAATTTGAGTTTTTTTAGGTTTATTAGAAGTTTATATCTTATTAATTTTAAAGTTTATATAAAGTATAAATTGAGGTGTAAATAAGCTCATTATATATGTATGTATGTATGTATTCTACCATGTATTACCCATCTCCCCTAGCCAAACTTGTTGCAGTGCTTTTCCTTGTGTGAAATCAAATGCGGAACGTATCAATTGATGCTGATAGACTGTTTGCTTGATATTCAAGGGGTTAAAAGCAGAGAATTTCGGGGTGGTTTCCTCAGCTAATTTGACTTTGTGTTCAAGTACTTTCCGATTTGGTGAAACAAAGAATCTAAATGTTCAAGTTACATGAAAGAGGAAGATTAAGTTCTTGATTACACCCATGAATTATCTCTTAATTCTGCAAAGCTTGGAACGGGTTCTAGTCCAAGCTCTGCAAGATACCCAAATTAGCAATAGATGAGGAAAACTGAGTCACTCCTTGAATCCAAGTTTAACCTTAACTTGATTGTATGTGATATACTAATTAGAGATAACTTGGTTAGTGAAAATAATGAAATGGTTGGTGGGGGACCATGAAGATGCAGTGGAAATCCGATGGCCGGAGATGAAGAGGGCCACCCTATGAGGCTAGTACTTTAGCGATGTCAGATTTCTTTCTATTTTAAGGTAAACACTATCAACGTCAGCAATAAGGGCACCTGGACCGTAAGCCTATTTCGTAAACATCTTTAATCGATCTACAGGGGTTGGTTCTCTGATACATTGGCCAAAGTCTTATTCCTTGAGACACTAAAAAAGTTTTCTTCGCCTAGTTGTCTTCCATGACTTTTGTCTTGGAGCACCGTGCATCGTTTCGATGTCAAGGTTGGGTTTTTATTTTTTTTAATTATAGATGTTTGGGTCTATGGATGTATTTTGATTAAATTTTTTTAAAATTTTAAAATTAATAATTAAGTAAATTTTTAATATTTATAATGATAAATTATAAAATTTTATTAAAATAAATTATAAAACATGTAAAAAGATAAATATTATTTGGTTTCTGGAATTTATATCTTATTTTATTTTAATCATTAAATTGTATTTATTTTTAATTAGATCTTTACCATTCATGTGTTATAATAATTTTATTTATTATTATTTGATTTGATTTAATTTATATGGCTAGATATTCTAATGTTAAGTTAAAGACTAATTTTTCAAAAATAATTTTATATTGTTTTTAAAACTGAAATTGATAAATCAAGGACTAGAACTAGCATTTCAAAAAAAAAAATTCCACTCTTTCATTTCCTAAATATACGAACGTGTTCAATTTGGTCCCTCAAGTTTTATTTTTTTTCATAACCAGACCTTTTTTTTAGGCTTTTTATGTTTTAGTCTATAAACTGTTTTTTTTTTTAACATTTCAATCTTTGAATGTTTAAAAAAAAAAAAAAAGGTAATTTATAAAAAGGAGAAAGAAAGTTCCTAGAATACTAAATTCCAATCACCTGTTAATTTGATATTTTAGACGCATCTTATAAAAATAATAATAATAAAATATTATTTTAATATATTTTTTAAAAAATTATTTTAAAAAAATTATTTTACTAGCTTTTACACCAATAACATTAGCAATAATATCTTTAGACGCAATTTAGGGCTCACCTTTTACACCAATAACATTAGCTCGCCAGCTTTACATTTATCTTCAGGCCACTAGCCGACGCCGTACTGCGCACATGGGAGAAGCAGAGCAAGAACAGCGACGTGCGTATCTTTTAGATGTAAAAGAATCAAAATAAATAGTTCCATTTATTGCTGTGTTCTTCCACGTTAATCTAAAAAATAGCAATCGCCAACTTTATCGACTTAAATTGCAAACTTTCCACAAGTATTGTCCTCGCTAGCAAAAGCACAAATATTCTTTAAATATTTATCAGTTCCTAGACTTTTGGTTTTCGTTGTCACGAGATAGATAAGCTTCCGGCGAGACCTGAACAACTACTTAGAGAAACCAGTTGCGTCCAGTTCTATTTTATTAATACCATGTTTGTTTTATAAAAAATTATTTTTGAAAAAATATTTTTTAAATTTATTTGTATTTATTTATTATTAAAAAAGTTGGTCAATAGAAAATATTTTCCAGTCAACAAAAAATATTTTCTAGTCAACGAAAAATACTTTCTGATCAATAGAAAACACGTCAACGAAAATATTTTTTAGTCAAAAAAAATTTGGCTTAGTTTTTAGAAAAGTGTTTTTCTTTTTAGCTGTGTTTATTTTTTGAAAAATAGTTTCTGAGAAAACACTTTTCAAACTTTCTTGTGTTTGTTTTCAGAAAGTGGTTTCTGGGAAATCAATTTCTCAACTTTCTTGTGTTTGTTTGTTGTTAGGAAAATTGGTAAATAGAAAACACTTTCCAATCAAATGAAAATTTTATTTTATTTTCAGAAAAGTGTTTTCCAGAAAAATAGGGAGAAAAATACTTTCCGCAAGTTGTGAAAAATTTAGAAATGTCATTATTTGCTGATTATATCAAATTTGAACCTCGAACTTTTGATTGTTATATATATTTTGTTTTGAATATTTATTTTTCAATTTTATTTCTTAAAATTTAATTTTTATATTAACTTTGATCCTCATTTTTATAATTGTTATTTTCTTTTCTCCTATTATTTTTTTATTGAAATTTTTTTTATCAAATTTGGTCCTTATTTTTTTATTGTTATTTATTTTATTTGAAATACTTTATGAAATGTTAATTATTATTATTTTAATTTCTTCATCTTTTTTTTTTTAGATTTGATCTTTATTATTTTGATTATTATTTATTTTATTTGAGATAATTTATAAATTTTTTTTTCAATTTCATTATTATTCAACTTTTAAATTTGTAAGATTTATTCCTTATTATTTTAATAAACTTGAGAAAAATAAAATATTAATAAATTATTTTTCAGTTCATTTTTTATAACATAACCAACTGGAAAGTGTTTTCCAGTTTATTTTTCATAACACTATCAAACATTAGAAAATACTTTATTTTTTAAAAATTTATTTTTCTCAGAATTTACATTCTCATAATTTATTTTTTTCAGAATTTATTTTTTTTTTTAAATAATTTTTTTGCAAATAAACAGAGACTAAGAAAGAGTCGTAAATCATTAATCCTTGTACTGTGAACTGTGGTTGATTATCCACTCAAATATAAGCATCCGAAATTTTCATCAATGATTAGTAAATAATAATTTTGGTGTTGGAATAGTTCGTACAAAAACACAAAGAAATAATTCTATTCCAAGTCGAAGAAAAAAAAAAAACACTATTGGAAGCAGTACTGTGATACGTTATTTATGAGTGCTTGTATATATCGAGTACTTTGCTTGATGGATCCCGTTGTTGACTTCATTCTGAGACATCTTGGTGGGATTTTCTGTAGTTTAATTAAATTTGGATCGGTTTAACAAGAATTGGTTGATTTATTGATTGGTAATATAACCCGGGACAAGTTTCATGTTGAAATAAATAGGAGTTGACTGTGTGGAATTAGGTTAATCTAATCAAAACATGGACAAGACTTATTTTATTTATTTTTAAATAATATTATTTTATTTTAAAAAAATTAAAATTATATTATTTTAAATTAATTCAGATCAAGCCAAAATTAAGCAGAGTTAACTCGTTTATTTCTTGAACCTAGTTATAGATAAGCCAAGTTTAACCAAATTGATATTACGTGGATAATAGAAAGCTGACACTCAGATTTTCTTTTAATGCCAATAATATTTTATTTTTCATTTGTTTTTGTAAAATACATCTTGAGAAATTCATATTCAATTTACAAATTAAAATCTTAAGTTTAACCTTAAAAGAAACTAATAGCTTATTTGAAATCAAAATTACATATTTTTTCAATTTAAAAGAAACTAATACTTGGTACGAGAGAGAAGAAGCAACGTGCCCCATCATTGAAGAAGATCAATATTTTTTCTTACCAAATCGCATCCATGGTTTGTTTCATATACACTCCGATCTTCTTCAACTTCAAAAATTAGAATTTTTTTGCAATCTGAACTGTACTTGAGATGGGTTTCGGTTATTATAAGCATTGTTTTTGTATTGATAGAGATTTTTGTAATGCAAATTGACAATTTTGATTATTTTTCTTTTTAATTATATATGATGTTTAGTTGATGTGTCTGAGATAATCAATCACAAAGAATGCTGCTTTTTCAATGTTTTGTTTTGTTTTAAACGGAGACAGAGTTATTTATTTTAGGGGTTTCAGGAGGGACTAAAAATGTGGATTTTTTTTAATATTAATTTTAAGTGAAATTATGTTAGCAAGTCAGAGATTCCCCAAACTTATTTGCTTTTGTACATTTATGAATTGAATTCTATTTAGAATTTAAATTAATACTCTAAAAAATTTTCAAAATAAAAAAAATTAATTTAATAATATGAATTGATCTATTAAATTCACGGAATTCCAAACAATCTATAAAAAAACCAATGGCTAATTACAATTCTATTTATTTAAATGACTTATAAATTAATAACCTGTTGTGGTTGATTATCCACTCAAATAGAAGTACCCGAATATTTTATTTTATTTATCAATGATTAGTAAATAGTGAATTTGGTGTTGGAATAGTTTGTAAAAAAAAATACAAAGAAATAATTTTATCCAAGTTGGAAAAAAAAAACACTTCATTGGAAGCAGTGTGATATCTTATTTATGAGTGTTTGGGTTGATGGATCCTCTTGTGAACTTGACGCTTAGAATTCTTGGTGGGATTTTATGTGGATACTATTGAAATAAAAAAAAATGACACTCATTATATACATAATGAGAGTGATGTTATTTTATTTTTAAAATGGATCAGTATCCTGAGATTACATAACTCCCTATCTTGAGTAATTTTTTTTAATAAGCCATGAAAGATTCATTAGCTAAAAAATTGGTGGAAGAGAATCACAAGTATGCCAAGCAACATCGTCGAGGAAGAAAGCTAAAAATAACAGAGGACCCAGTAGACGTTTGCCAGAGAAAAGAAGAAGAAGAAGAATTTGCATATCATTTGGGCTTGGCCCGTGAGAAGCTAAAATGAAGCACAGTGGAATACATAATCTACATCCATTCTTGCCCATGCTTGGTGGGTTTACACCACAGGTCACAACCGGCGAAGTAGATTTGCGCCAACCCCAAATATCCCCCTATGCTTCTATTAAGTTAGTTTCTCTATCTCAACGGAGCTGTATCTCTTTTTTCTCTTGCCTAAGATCAAAGTGCACCATTTCGGCAAACCCACTACCGATCAAGCTTAACAACAACACTAATTTTCTGTGGTATCTTTCGATAAGAGGTTCTGGGTCTAAGCACATATAATTAGGTTAGCTTATTGATATGTATGTGAATATGTTCTATATCCCAATTTTGCAACAGATTGATTTATTCTTAAACTTTAAATAGCTAGAATGGTAAAATTATTTTGTTGAGTTGTGTCGCGAGATTAAAAGCTTCATAATCCTTTTAAAAAGTTTTATAATCCCTCTATAAATTTGGCTATGAAGGTTTATCTTTACATGGCTAGTTATGAGGTTAAGATCTTATTTATTAATGAATTAATTAAACAAATTGCTTTATCAACTAAAAACAGTTATGCACCACCACTTATAAAATTAAAAAAGAGTTTTTAGTAGAGGATTAATCGTAATACACGCAAGCTGATCCAGATATCCATGTTAATCTAAAAAAAAAGAGCTTTTAGTAATCCTGAGAGGTGTAATTCAACTGATTAGATCTTGAATTTATCTCTTAAAAATCATTAGTTCGAGTCTCACAAATGATTACTAGTTTTTAAATTTGTGGCATTAATTAAGGTATGCAAGCTAGGCTGAATATCTATATTAATATAAAAGAAAAACGAAAATTCTTGATAATCCTGAGAGGTAACTCAATTGATCAAATCTTGGATTTACTCTTTAATGATTATAAGTTCAAATTCTCTCACTTAATTGTTAATTTCAGGACTCCAAAAATTAATCAAGATGTGAATAAATTAACCGAAATACTCACGGTTACTAAAAAAACTATTATTCTATCAATTCATACTATATTTAAACCTAATAAGTTCCCTAGTGTTGTTAGCTCATTCGAATAATATGTTAAGTTACTATTATGTTATAATTCTGGTGGGGATTTTACACATTTTTTAAACTTTCACAACATTTATGCATTTACCCCCTCCAACCCTAGAGTTTTTATGATGGCACTCAAGTTAGAATGTTCCGTCCCTGGTTGCATGCCGAAAGTGTATTTTAATATATCAGATGCTTCTATATGAATTAACCAATCTAATCGCTATGAGTATCGGGTGGTACTCAATCCGAATCCATTCCAAAAATGATGTTAAACTTCAAACAATTGATTTTTTTTCAAGCTTATGTTATTAATTATTTTCAACTTAGTAATAGGATTACATGTTAATGATAACATAAATGATCACGATTTTGTACTTTCTTGTTTTATTATGGTAAATCTTAATCTAATTATATGAGCAATACATTTTTCCCCTTATCACTACACTACACTATCTAAATTTAAAGTTTTAAAACATACAGTTGGTTTAAATTAATAATATATATAACTGACTGTTAATCTCTGACATGAGATGGGGTTAGGTTACCCCTTTTTTTTCTTGTGTAATTATATTTTCAGTGTCAACCTCTATCGAGGACTGCAAATTTACAGGTATATAAAATCATCCATAATAAGATTCATATATGGATACAAGGAAGGATGAAACATACATAATTTAATTTTTTATTTATTTCCAGATAAGTATCTTTTATCTTTTTGTGAAAACAAAAAACATAACAAGTTGATCAGTCCCTAACTCTGAGTAAGTTATCACAGGGAGTAATTCATGCTGCACCTTACAATGCCTCGAAATCAGCTCTTTCAAGCTTGAATCGCTCTCGAACATGCGAAATGTAGGTTGCAGCTTTCATGTCTACATTTTCGTCACCACCAGAGTCTGGATAACTTATCAACTTGGTTGTGGAAACCTTGTGGAAGGATGGAGGATTTGCGTAATAACTCTGGCGAGTAGGAAAATCTACGCGAGTACCATTGAGGGTACACGGGCTAGGACTGACCTTGCTACTAGATTGCACTTCCTTAGAAGGCTTGATGACTCGAAACAAAGACTTGACCAGCTTACCTCTCACAAACCCACGAGTTGATCCCCGGCGTTTTGCTTCCATTTTTTTTTCTTTTGTTAAGTTGGCGAAAGCTAGGAGGGGTTATGTGGCTGGATATGGTAGCACTTAAGATTATAATTCTTTTGCCTATGTCCATTCCCAAGACGCATTTGAGCTATATATACAGATGGAGCAAGGGGCGTCCGAATCTAGCCATTTGAAACTGCAAATATACCCCTCCAATATATGTAGATAGGAGAATTGTTCCTTCTCATGATGATTCGGTGCCCCTTGATTGGGATATTAAATGACCGATAATTGGAGCAAATTGTAATCCAAGGGCCTCGAATTGGAAGAGTGGTTTCGATAAGCACGAAACATACTGTTGGCCCACCGCCCATTACGATCCAAGATTTTGAATGGATAAATTTGAGATGCTTTAATTTGAACTGTTTTCCTGAGATATGGATGATGGACAACATAGTGTTGATATTTCCCTACCAAGGCACATAACTATTAAGAAGATACGGTTCCCTTTCTTCTTCTTTTTTTAATATATTCTCTGTGATAAAAAAAAATATTTGAAGGTGCAATATTAGTTGTGGTTTAAAAGATTTTTTATTTAAAAATATATTTTTTTTATTTTTAATAATTATTTTTTATATCAGTACATTAAAATAATTTCAAAAAGTTAAATAAAAATAATTTTTAAATTTTTAAAAAGCCTGTTTTCGACCGCCATGTTCCCAGAGACTGTGAATGTATTTGTTTGTATAGCTAAAAGATATAGAACTTATGAAAGAAAATAGAGTAAATAAGACATTCTCATGTGATGGGGGCAAGTAGGACCTTTTAAAAAAAACTATGGACCCCATTACTGACGTCCATATTATAAAAAGCTCCGAAAGTTACGGGCATTATTACACGCTAAGACGGAGCATAAGCCATCCTTGGACGGTCCAAAAGACATATGAACGTGAATCAACAATACCATCAGATTCGTGTTTGGGCATGAACCCAAACGAATTTATCTCTGATGTCTTTTGACTAGCAGAGTGCCACCCCAAGGACTCAGATGGCAAACCTTTTGGGGATCCACGGTTACTCGCTTAACCGAAAGGAGACCGCCCTTGTCTCTGCAAGCCTTTTCTTCTCGAAGGTTCAAGAACCATCGCATAATATCTACCTGTTTTTCGTGCTGTTTTTTAAGGTTCTTTCGTTGAAGGATTTCACAAGCGAAGAGATCATTGCCATTGCTTGTTCAAGAAAAAGAAAAGGAAGTCACCAAGGTTTCCCATGCTAAAATAAATCATAGTAATAGATGTACAATTTGATATAATGCGTGTATTTTTACAATAAATGAATTTTAGAATCGGTACGGTAGAATATCCTACAATACCGAGTCTGATCTGATTGTCAAATAAAAAATTACACTTATTAAAATAAAAATAAGTTGGCAGGTGGCTGTTGCCTGGAAGTACCCATCGCTTTTTCATTATCATTAAAATAAAAATAAATATTATTTTAATATATTTTTAAAAAATAATTGCTGCTGTCCTGTTAATTGGCCCATAGAAGTAAGGTAATAGCTTCAAAGGTTGACCCAATTGACAACTCCCTATTAAGGTTCTTGTTCTGTACGAAATGTCGGGCCAGGAGGGTCGGCTCCAATATCATTTATAAGAATCTGGAACCTCTGGATTTCTTTTTTCTTTTAATTTCAACAATATTCTCATACCAATTTTCATACATTAGGAATAAGTTTCTCCTGTATGAAAACTCCCATATTCATGTTAATTTTACTAAAAGAAAATTAACTTCTTAATTTCTCTGTAAATTTTGAATTTTCTAAAACTCTGAACTTTAATAACACAGTAAAACAACTTTTGATAATCAAATTAAACATTAAATTCCAGTTTCTCAAAAAAAAGAAAATTTTAAAAACCAGTTTTTTTATTTTTCAATATTTGATAACGTTAAAAAAATTTAGTTAAGGAGGATATTTTTCAGTCAAATAAAAAATTAACCTTCAAAAAATATATTTTATCCTCTTCAAAAAAACCCTTTTGAAACTTAAAAAAAAATGAAATTGAATTTCTTTAAAATCTCATTTTTCTTCTACTTTTTTATTTTATGTGTCAGGTCTCCAATCTTTTAATAAATTTTAAAAAAATATTTTTAATTTATTTTTCATGATTTAGTCAAACAATAAAAATTATTTTTTAATTTATTTTTTATGAAAGAGTATATTAAAGGGAAGAGCTAAAAGAAAAACAAAACAATTCTTTTTTTGGCATTCGAGATGTTGATAGGATTATAATTAATGCCAAATGAATTGAAGTTTCCATGGACAGTTTGGGATGGTTCATGAAGCGAAGTTGAATTACAAAGCATTCTTTTTACCCTGCGTTGTTTTTTCCTTTTTATTAAGCATCTGGAGGTCTCTATAACTTCGGAATCTTTCCTTGGGGATCACATACTACACATGAGATACACAGCCAGCACCTGATAAAAGCATGGCAACAATTTCATCCTGTAATGAGCTCTACAAGAATGACACTAGGATAGCTCCATTGATCATGCTTTTTTGTTTTTTGGGAGGTGCATAGATTTAATTCCTATGAAGAGAACACTACATGCGTACATATTACAATATTGTAGAATCTTAAAAATCACCAGTTGTTTGGAGTGGTGATGCAAACAAAATGGAACATCTTAAAAGTTTCAGAATTAAAGGGCAATAAACTCTTTCATTGGTCAGATTTAGATCAAGAGGGGGAGATTAGAACTAGAAATGGCATGTACTACTCCCACGAGAAGGAAAGTGTCTGGTGAGATCCATTTGCAGATGACCCATCAGGTTCGATCTGAAACATATGCTGACCATTGAGGTTGGCATTGCCGCTGCTGCCATCAGATACCAAAACAGATCCTGCTGGTTCACTTTCCATTCCAAGGGCATTATAATTCAAGCTCGGGATCAAGGACTGAGCAGGAGAGTTCAGGTCTGGCTGCATCATGTCGCTCAAACCAATCTCCCGAGTCTCAGATGGGGGAGATGACAGAAGAGAGAGAGCACGGTTGGAGTCTATGACTCGGTTTAGCCCATCAGAGAACATTTTCTGGCTGTTGCCACTGTTTCCTAACGTTGAATTGGCATCTAGATGGACAGAATCTCCAGGAATTGTGGAACCGGTGCCCTGTAAGAAAGAGAACCGCTTTCCTTCTTTATAGTTGGAAGACAAGGAGCCAGGGAAAAGATTTTTTCTGCCACCGAAGTTCATCGAGGATTGACTAGTATTCAGCATTGGATCACTCTCAGCTTTTGCAGCTCCAGTCCAAACAGTGTTCATAACACTGGTTGAAAATATTTGAGAGCTACCAAAATGTAGATATCTAGTACCTACAATAAAGTAAATTTATATGATTCAACAATATGCAAAGTTGTGGTGTCCTTTTGAACTCCTCTGATGCAAGAAGACAAACTGAATGGTGGGAAAGAGACAACTCTCCAAAACACAATTTTATTGAAGTTAGAATTCGAACCTTGGTCGGAAAATATCCTTCCAGAATTTACTGAAAGTGATTCTGGCTGGGGCTTTCTTCGCCGCCGATTATGTCCGTCAAGACGTTTTCTGCAGCTTCGCTTTCCCTCATCAAACTCTCCCAACGAATGGAACCTATTTGAAGGGGCATTTAGTAGCAGTAAATTTCGCACCAGCTAGAGAGAATTGTGGCCTAAAAATTTTCTTTCTAGAATTCGTGATTGATCTGCTTTATGCCTAAAAGGCCATAGGCGCTATCCCCAACCTCGGGGGAAAGGAAGCGGGTAAGAAAAATACAGCTACAAGCCTAGAACTGTATGGGTTATTAAGCTGCCATACACTATCGACAGCATTTTGCAAAGTCATCCAAAATAGGGAAAGTCTTAGATCTTTTCCCTCACTTTTACTATATCGTATCGCAAACATTTTCCCAATCAATTAGCTTGGATCAACTACACCTTTCTCGACCAATCTGTTTTCTTCCACAACTTACGTTCCATTTAGACCTCTTCATAACAGCAGAGTGGCATTCATTGAATCGGCTTAGACAATCATAGCAAAGCAAACTGGTTGTTTGATCTTATAGTACCCGAACATTTTGCAAGCCAAAACTTTATTAGAAGGAAAATAGGGAGCCGTTATTCTGAATTTATAGTGAATGAACCTTGTGTAATGCAAAGAATGATGGACAAGCAATAGAGTCTCTCTTGTTGAAGATAAGAATGTGCGTTAAACCCCATGATAGTGTTGTTCCAGAGCTAAAATATAATCATGTAAGTGTATGGATTTAACAAGAGAGTCAGACTCAACAACCATGAGCTGGAAACAAATAAAAAACAAAGTGCAAGGAGAACATGCACAGAGAATTTAAACAATTCCACAGCTGTGAGCATACAGTAACTTCGACAAAAAGAATGCTGCACTCCATTTTGTTCAATTAAAAATTAATTCTAATTAGCAAAAAGCAAAAAGGTGGAGTAGCTAGAATTCAAACAACTCTCTATATTCACAAGTATGTCGGTCCTTACCTGCTGCACTGCTGGCAAAACCGTTGTTCCTGACCTTTAATAAAAACCTGACGAGACTTGGAGTGGAGCTCACATACTTTATGCCGCCTGTGGTAATCCCTACAATTGGTAAGGTCTGAAGTGCATCCATCAACCAAGCATGACGGGACTCGGGTTGCATTTTTAAGTGTCCTGGCTCTCTTCAAAGATCCAGAAGAAGCTGATTCCATTAGAGAGACCCTAGGATCCTTACACTTGTCCCTGAAATCACCAGAATTGCCCAAGCTTCAAGTCTACTGAACAATACCCTGTTGCCCGAGGTACTCTTAAACTGCTAGGTACAGTAATTTGAGTGAACTGAGGACTGCTTTGTTATTCCAATTCAGCTAATTCCCAAGGAGTCTTAAACACAGAACATTCTTGTTTTGCAAATCTATTTCTCTCTTTTCCACACTACCATTAAATGCTTCTCCAAGTGATCCACCAAGTCAATCATTGCACAGTCTGCAAGAACAGCAAATAATTACCAGAACAAAGATCAAAGAAAGCAAGAACTGTCAAGCATTTTGTCTTTGAACTTAATATACCCTGACGAAGAATTAGTTGGTGTTTTGCTTTTAGATAAAGCGATAGCTTACACCTCTTTATCCAAGTTACATGAAAAAATATCCACATATAAATGCAGTTAATAGGATAGAGCAATAGTATCTGAAGGAAGGAAAATGAGTAAAATGGGCCACGACAATCGTTGCACTTTAATAATAAAGTGCACCCTTCGATGCTATTCAAAGACTGGATACCTGTCACATCATGGGAGTCAGACCTCTCATCCCAGCCACAAAAGGCCTTGAACATATTTGTTTTCATGAAAAAACAATTTCCCATATCATTTTTGATTTCAAACAACAAAAGTGAACTTAAGTTCGTTAATGAACAGAAATACCTTGTTTGAATGGGTTAGCCCGTTAAACAAGCTGATTACAGGCCAGAATGATTGCATCTAAGTGGGACAATTATTGCGGCAGAGGGGCATGCCAAAAACTTTCTCTAATTTAAACAGACAATTTCTTTTCTTGGCAAAAGCTGCCACCACCCCTTTATTCCACATGTGTCACTGGAACTTTTACTGTTTACAAGTTACTATTGTAGGGTGTACCTTCTTTCACAAAAAATTATCATCATCGCAAGCAACAGAGAGAGATATATATAGAGAGAGAGAGAGACAGACACACACACACTCCTAAGCTATGCAAATTATACTATTATTGAATAAAAAATGAAGGATAAAATGATCGGCTCAAGTGAAAAAAGAGTTGAAATTTAGAGGTGGGTACCTGAAGAAAAACCAGGCCATCAAGCATAGGAGAGTGGAAATCAGCCTTGGTAACCCCCAGGATGCAGAAATCTTTAAAATGAGGCGGGAAAGGAAAGAACTGCAGGTTGAAGTATAAAGAAGCCAAACTTCAGAATCTAAAGCAGAGTGGAAATAAGGAAACAAAGAGATTGGCAAGGGTAGAGAAGAACAAGAAAGACGACTTCTGTTCCTGTTGACCTGATCACAGCCAACAAATCTCTAGCAAAAGCAGCATCAATAGTGTTAAAAAAGAAAGAAAGAGTTTAGCTTATGCTATCTGCTAAGGCATAGAAGCAGAAGGAAAAGAGAACGGATGAGAGTGACTTGGGGGAGAGGGGTGTGATTATAGGAATTATTGAAAGTAACATGGAAAGTGGATAATGTATTCAACTTTGGAAGTGCAGTGTTAAGAAAAGGAGAGGTGAGAAATGGAAAGGAGACTGCTATGAAGAGTAAAAGACTCGCCCTTTCCAAGTCTCTCTCCCCTTTAAGGCTTGTGGCCTTGTGATAAGAGTAAAGAAATATATAATAAAATAGTGTTCTGTAAAAAACAAAATCCAAAAAAAAAATGAGTGGTAGGGAAAGGGACAGGGTGTTGCTGCTTTCAACTTTGAGAGAGATGAGTTTCTTGTGTTTCACATTCCATGATGTTTCTTCTCGGGGCCTCGGCTCCGAGTCTCGAGCTGCCGAGCCAAAAACCATTTTGATACTTGTGAGAACCCTCCCTGTCCCACCCAGCCGTTTGTAGTGGCCTTCTATTATCCGTTGGATCTTGATTTCCTTCCCTTACAAGTTTCGGATCAACCCAGATCTGGACACACGTATCTCTCACAATTCCTCTCCCCTTCTTAATTACAGTCCTAGACTTGTACAAGGGAGCAGTACTCTTTCTTACCATTTGGATCTTCATTTTTGAAACGTTTCCTCTATGTTTACTTCTAGACCGTGTAAGATATCATAGATTAAGATATTTTTTAAAACTAAACAAGTTATTCAACATCAGTTAGGATTTAGATTTATATGGATTTAGAGTCCCCAGGAATTCTAGTATTATTAAAATTCTATAATCTAAAAAATAAATGATTTTTTAGAATTTAAGAGTAGTTAAGAGATAATGAAGTGATTAGTTTTTTTTTTCAAGTGGAGTTCAAGTTATTGTTGACATTTACGAAGCGCAAAAAGTCAAGTATTTGTGGTTGGGAACAGGGGAAATTACCAAAAGATACGAACATTAGGTATCCTACCACTAGGAATCCTTTTCGCAACACGGAGCATAAGCACCCTAGGACAAAAAAGAGGCGCTAGGTTAGAGCAGGGTAGGTTGGTGGGGGCACATAAAAGCATTGTTTATTTATTTAAAAATAATAAATTTTATTTTTTAAAAACAATTTTTTATTATTATTTTTAAATTATTTTAATGTACAAATTCCAAAAATATTTTTTTAATAATAAAAAATATTATTTTAATATATTATTAAATAAAAAACATTTTATAAATTAATAATAACTATATTTTTAAATAAGTATAAAACTAAGCTAATCTAGATATTTTTTTTTGGAAGTGTGGAGGAAGCTTTTAAAAAAATTTAAATTTTTCATTTTAATTTAATACTGTTATATTATCTTAATTAATGTAATAATCTTAAAAATAAATATAAATATTTAATCTTATCTTTTTAGCGGTGCTATAATAGCCGCAGAAGTTTCATGATGAGTGATTAATTTTTTATTATATATGTATTTTAAAGTTTGATATCAAATATTTTTTATTTAAAAATATATTAAAATAATATCTGTATTTATTTTTTAAAAATTATTTTTATATGTTAACATATTAAAATAAATTAATTTAAAATAAAAGGTAAAATTTATTTAAAAATATTTTTAAAACACGAAAATAAACACTTGCAATTTGAGTAAAAAGCTGGGCCCTTTGCTTTATTCTACCTTTTGAGCTCGAACTCTCGTCATACCTTATTGCAGATGTGATGGAATATTGAGATCCCATCTCCGTGAAGCTGCAAAATAAATAATAAAGTGACGGAGAAAAATGGAAACTTTGCCTTGCTCCAGCATAGCAAGCAGGGCCTCACTTGCAGCCCGCTGAAATATGCTGAGGTACAACTTGCTACTACTTCTTCTATTACGAGAGCAGGAGAACCACGCGCACCCTCATCCTTCAAGGGGCTTCATTATATTTATTCATTCTAGCCCCTATACTTTTAATTTTGGGCTTAACATCCCTCGCACTTTGAGTTAATTCCCACACGTGGTCCCTTCCAAGAAACCATGTTCTTCAAATGTACAAAACGGATTAGACGGTGTTTGAATTGTGTTTAAAAAATGTTTATAAAAAAATATTTTTTATTTTATTTTTTTTATTTTAAATTAATATATTTTTACATTATTTTGATGTGTTAATGTTAATAATATTTTTTTTAAAAATATATATATATATTTAAATATATTTTAAAATAAAAAATACTTTCAAAAGTTTTCGTTACTATACTTTTAAATATCTTCTGAGTGTTTGCATGTAAATACAAATTAAAATACGTAAGGGCAGAAATGACCTAAAATTTCACTTTATATTCCTTGTGGTTTACTACACTACTAAACATATCATTAAAGACGTGGTGGTGTTTAATATTATAGTTCAATTATATGTTTAAAATTTCTTGATTTTTTTAAGTTTAAAATTAATTTTTTATATGTTTTTAATTTTTTTAATATATTAATATCAAAAATAAAATAAAAAAATAATCTTTAATATATTTTTAAACAAAAAAATTCTTTTTTTTTTAAAAAAGCCTTCACACTATCCATTAACATGTACCAAAGTGAGGGTCCTCCTACAATAATATACATAAAACAAAATGCCCTGGAAAAGTTCATATGTTTTCATTACAGCCATCAACTATTTCAAAGAAGATTCCAACAAGAAAAAAAAAAAAACGTACTTCAAAGATACCTTTACATAACAGTGCATAGTAGCAGTGCTTTGGCATCTCCGTTGAGGAATATTCCTTTCCACTGATATTTTCTATCTGCTTTTCATTTCTTCCGTCTCTAGCGTTTCCCAACCATGGAGCCGAACCATCACACGGAATCATGCTTTGTTAAAAGTACGACTTTCACAGGCCAAGATAACGCCCAATGCTGAAATAAGGAAACACGTAACGTTTTGGCACTTTATTTCTTAGCTTATATAAGATGAGTTCTTTTAGTGCAAAAAATATTTAGAAAATTAACATATTTTAAAAGTTCATAGATGATTGCGAGCTAGCAGCTGTAATACAGACAATTTCAGGTTGTAAAATTCGTGACATAAGATTTAACAAGGAAAGAGAAGAGAGATAAAAAAAAAAACTTGAAGTTATATTAAATTCTCATGATAATAACAAATATGATTTAATAAAAAGAGGAGCAAGAAGAGAGGGAAAAAAAATTGAAAGCATATTAAAATTTACTTAACTTTGAATTGCTTTAATGACTTATTTTAATTATTGTTGATAATTTTTTTTTATTTCATTAAATTTATTTCATTGATATTTTTTTAATGATATTGATAATATTCACTATTGAAATTTTGGTCTATTTTCAAAGTTTTTTTTGTATTTTTTTCTCTTTCCTCTCTCCTTATTAAAAGCAAATGACACTTGATACTATATGTTGTTTAAACTTTATTATTTTTCAAAAAATATTTCATGTAACATGTTGATTCACATCTATATTTAGCATGCTAGAGTACAAAAATACTGTATAAAAGATACAATTTGCAAGCACTGATGCCTCGGAAAAACCCCCCCAAGTCAATCTGTTCCTCTGATTACACTTTTTTATGTATACTTTGTATTCGCCATGATTTGTCAACTCAGCTGTATTGAATCAAATGACCTATCCCAAGAGAGACTGTTGTAGACAGAATAATTGCTTAAGTTGAAAATATACGTAGTTTTGCGTACTGACAATTCTGTAAATAAAGAAAGAACCGCTTGTAAAAAACTTGGGAGGGAGAGAAGACATTTTTTATACGTAGGAATGCAGCGACAGGTGAGAGCTTGAGCGGGCACGAGGTAGACCCAGTGAGGTGTAGGATGGAAGCTTTTAAGGAATGCTGCAAATCTGTTATGGACCTATGGTTGGCATTCTGGTTTTTTTTATAAAAAAATAAAATTGAAATGATATATTTTAGTTTTGAAGGCTGTTTTGGGTAGTGCTGTACTAGTAGGGAAAAAAATGAAAATACATGAATATTTAATCAAACTAATTAATTTGATAGATTTAAAAATAATTTAGATGATTGATAAAAATATAATTTAATAAAAAATTCAAAATAATATTTTTAAAATAACATGTTATGATATGAAACAATTAGAATTAACTTTTTTTGTATATAGAAAACGCAAACATAGAGGCTAATTTGTGGGACTTTCCATCGTATACTTGCTAAGGAAACTACCATTGAAGAAACCAAAATGGAGGACAGAATCAGTATAGCAGACTAAAGAAAGCTTTTCAACGTATAAATATGAAATTTATAGTAGTAGCTTTGCACATGCATTATGATGTTACAAAATCTAAAGTGTTTAGAAATAGTTTTTTTAATGGTTGTATTATAGATTAATCACATGTTGTAGCAAGATAGTCTATTCTTTATTGTAAGACCTGCAAAACAGTTTAATGAGATTTGAAGACCTTCATATTATAAAGTCTAAAATCTTTAAGCAAATTATTACAATAAATAAAAAAATAAGCATTGATTCTTAAAAACAAGAGTCTTTAATTTTAATTTTGATGTGACAAATGCTTTGCAATTAAAAAATTATTTTTCTTAAGAATAAAAATTGTAAACAATGATTTAGAAGGTAACTATAATCATTAAACTTTTGTTATTTTGATGGAGTTGAAAGATAAAAAAATTAATTTTTTTTTGATAAAATTAATAAGAGATAAGTATCTTACATAAGATATCACTAACATTAATAATAATAAAAGATTAGAGACGAATATTCTTAATATTAATATTTTATATTAAAAATTATAAAAATAAATAAATAAAATTTTATAACCTATAAAGATATAAAGATCTCTAGGTCTTTAGCTCTTTATACTCGATACTCTAACAAGCTCACGGCTAGCAGCAAGCCAGGCTCATGCCAATTTTTAACAGTATAAATTACTAGTTTTATCTCTCAATTTCTTCTACTTCTCCCTTTTTCTTAAAAAGTTTTGTTTGTTAAGGAAGACCCTTAACAAGTGGTATCAGCTCGTCTTTAAGAATTTATATTTGATCAAAGAACAAGCGTGATGGAAACAATATGGTGAAGTCTTTAGAGGAACACGCCAAGAGATTTGAAGAATAAATGTTAAAAAATTATATAGAACTTCAGGAAATCAATGTTTTGATTCAGAAACAAAGGTAGTCTAAGCAAGCGTCAATCATAGGACGATCCAAGTTCAACTTCTTTCAAGGAGGGTTGCTAAAAAATGACTAAACTTTCCAAAGCTATCCATGTTCGCAACGTGGGGCATGAATTTATGAAAATGACTTGCTTCATCTGTTCAATGAAAGCTTGTTATGTTTTATCAGGCTCTTCTCCAAATACAAGATATCCCTTTAATTATCAATGCTCTCCAATACTAAATAAATATTCAGCCAACTATAAAGGAAATGAGTGTTATGTTTAATTCACATCACAACAAAAACTTAGTACAGTGGATCAAAATGCATTCAATGAGGTAAAATGCTCTTCTTTAACTAAATATGAGATTAGTTTTAAAAAGAAACAAGTGAGTTTTTTAAAAAATAAAGTAAATTTGATTATTTGAATGAAAAGAATGTTGCTTATTATGAATTGATTTGATGAAAAGATAAAGAGTTTTGATGTGAAAATACAAGAAGCTGAGAATTATATAGATGATAGATCAGGCTAGGGTTGCTGGAATGAAATCTGGATAATAGAATTAAAATTTAGTTTAAAATGACTATTCAATCAATAAATTAGCATTTGTGGCACGACCACCACAGCTACAGTACAAGTATGAACTGTTCTGATGTACCTAGGTCCAGAAAATGACAAACCTATATAGGTGATCGGTCGTCCAAAGGTTCTCCTTGTCCAGAGGGATTGTTCTGCAAGATAAACGTTAAAGTTAGCTTCCACCTCCTCTCATATAGCAAAGCTATAGAAGGAGGCATCTGGATTTCTTTAATTTAGTGAACTAGGACCTCCAGACTTGAATATTTGAGGAACTGAGAAAGGCATGCCTCAAGTGACAACGCTTGAGGCCAACTTTTACCGCAAGAACGGAATAGAGTAGAGGACATAACATTAGGTTTGATAATGCCAAAAACCACATCGATATTCTAAAAATCAAATGGAACAAATACTAAATTCCATTGAATCAGCCATTCCAACCCGAGTTGGGTTAAGCGGGATAAAAAAAAAAATTCAAGTACTTGTACACAAGTTGTTAGAATAACTACTACATAATCTCTTACTGTTGTTTGTTTCTGACCATTCAAATCGGTTTTCCATAATTCAACCAGGGCAATGCATCATCATATTAATGACAACATATTTGCTTGGACCCATTAATGGCTGGATCCCAGTTCCTTTGGGGTGGAATTTCAGCATCGTATCCACACCAAAACAACTCTAAATGTATCAAAATTCACATTCTGAGACTTAAATGCGATAAAAGTTCATAAATCATATCGGCATGTACCTTAGATTTGAAAAACTTTTGGCTGTCACTGAAGTATTGATTAGGATGATTAATACCAGCATCATATGACAAACCATGAATAGATTCAAATGTTAACGTGCAAGCCAACTGCAGACAATTTTATACATGTAAATCCAAGTTAAAAATAGATAATACAAGAACCTGAAGGAAAATCAGAATCTGACAATCTGATAACCTGATAATGTCTGTTTCGCACTTTATCCATTACATTCTCCAGTGCACCACTATTTACACCCATTCTGCTGAGTGCAGCCCTCAAGTTTTCCTCACTGTCATAACCACTAACACAACTTAAGTATACCAAAATCAAAGTCAAAATATCATGTCAGGTCAAATGAACATCATTACATAATGACAAATCAGGCAGCAAAACGAAAATGCACAAATTTTTTATAAGCATCAACTACTAAGTTTCAGGCATGGAATGTTCAACGTCAGAATTCCTGGTTTATGAAATACTCTAAATATTCATAACAAAATCAAGCAAAATCATTATTAGGTTCGTCACTAGGATTTTAAAGAAATTAAACCCTTTTCGAGTGCAGCAATTATTTTGCTTTTGCCCAGTTTCATATCATAAACATCAGATTAGTAAGAGAAGTGACCTGAAATGTCGATAGGGACAACCATGATGATCTCCGACACCAGGAGTTGATGAGATTATTTTTTGACAGGAATAAGGAGTATAATCCTGCAAAAACAAAAAAACTACATTTTTTAGGCAGTCATGATACACTAACAAATGAACATAAATGCAAGCAGAGGAATGAAGACCAAGTTCCAAAAGAACTAAAAGAGACTAAAGACCAATTCACCAAGAATTATATCAATCAGGAAATTGAATTCTAATGCTACTAAATTTCCAAATCATATTCATTTTATAATTCTTCTTAACTGTAAATCTCAATCTAACCAGTCTAGCATGACAATGACAACGCATACAACATCTACATAATGATGGTGATGGCCCAGACATCTTACTGTTCTCTTCCCTTCTCTTCCATAATTGTGGCGAATGCTGTATGCATATTCTTTGTCAAATCTCTCAGCTCCAACCTACAAAAGGGGGCCAAAAGATATAAAGATGAGGAACATTATTGATTAGCATTTGATTTCCAGGCACCAAGAGATCATATGAGAAATATGGCACCTTGAAATTGTATGTTGATCTAAAATGCTAATTATGGTGAGAGATTACTAGACATCTGCCCTCCTTTTGCTAATTTATTATAAAATGCAACTTCCTAACATACAAAGTTAAATATACAAACGGCAACATCTATAATAAATTGGTAGTTAAATTAACACCACAATTTTGTACATAATCATGAAGATTATACTGAGCTACTAACCTTTTGGGAGAACTCTGCTTTCCAGAATGCAAGAGCATCATCTAATTTCAATCCGACACCCTAGCATGCAGATAAAGGAAACACATTACCAATTATCAAGCGTGGTGAAAAAGGCTAAGGAAAACATTATCGACTGCTATACAGCTTTTTCTCAGATAAATAAAAGAAACAAGACAAAGCCACAAGGGAGATTGCCTACAGCAAATTCTGCAGGTACATGATGAGGGCATAACCAAATCGAGGGGCTAGAATGTAGGACAAGCTAGAAGAATGAGTAATGATCCTAAATCAGCTAATATGCACAAGTTTAACAAGACAGGTGTAAAGTGCAATACAACCTTGAGAAAGAGACCCAATTGCATCCTCCCTCCATGCTTTAAATGATGATCTTCTCTGAGCTGCACAAACATTCATGGAAAAGTAAATGAAAAAGAGAGGAAATTGTGAAGACTTGGTTGAAAACTAACAACTTTATGCAGGAAGAAAAAGCTGAGCTGGAAAAGAGGGAAAAAAAAAGATTAAAGATCCCCACTTGAAAGAGGATTGGTAAAAAGACTTGTTTGAATGATCAAAATTTCTCACTTTTTCAAACAGGTGACGCATGCACAGGGGAAATGAACTCTTAGCTACTTGGTCAATGTCTTTAATTGATACTTCAGCAAATTCTTTGGGCTGCAAATGATGTGAACCAAACTCTTCATGGTTAACTTGACCATGTGATCTAAAGGCAGCAGAAATGAGCTTATAAGAGGTAACAAAGAACCTGAGAATAGTCAGGACCCAGATAGCTTGTGCATAGGGTTTCCACTATCTAAAAGGCACCAAAATTACATGTGAAGCACTGCATTTTAAAAATAAAACAAAAATAGCAATCTAAACTTAAGACATTCATGATTCGATACCCACAGGAGTTAGGCGATCCTTCTCTTGTTCTCTGATGGTAGATGTCCATTTTCTGCAAACAAAAAACATTCAATATTAAAGAACGCAAACCCAGTTCTATAAAAGCAAGTGCATAGCATGTATTGTGCAGCAATGGAAAGAAATGTTGCAGTCATCAACATGACCTTGGACACAATATGAAATTAAACATTTCTTTCAATACATCAAAATCTTAGTTCTTTTATTTGCATAACTAAGATCAGTGCAGGTATTCAAACAAAAAATAGAAGGGAGCTTTCGAGCATCAACCATTGAGAAATAACCACCTGTTTGTTAGAACAAGTGCTTTTGATAGAAGACCACGGAACTGGGTAACAACAAGGGAAACAACCTAGAAAATGAAAGCAGAGATACATTAACAGATTGTTGATATACATTATCAAGGTGTAATGCCATGATTGAAACAAGAATTCGCTCTACCTGATTCATAGCAACATAAGCATAGCCTTTGGAGATGAAGACTCTACGACCAGCCACAAGTTCAGGAACTTCTTCAAATGGCACCTTCAGTTCAAAATAGCTAAGACTATCATTCTTGTGTAGATTAAGTAAAGTAATCAAGCAGAGGTAAACAAACAAACCTTGTAGAATATGGCATCAGATGCTGAAAAAAGGAAAGAAAGTAAAAAAAAAAAAAAAAAAGGAAGTGGATTAGAATTGTAAATGTGAAATGAAAACAAATTGTCAGAGATGTGCTATGGTCTTAAGCCCTAAACATGTAAAACATAAGGTAAGATGAAACATAATTTTCTCCACCAAAAATGTTGGTTAATTTTTATTAAAATTCCACAACGGAATAAAATGAAGTAAACCAATTATATAGACAGCCTGCCTATTTAATAGGTATTTGACAGCAAGGAGATGATGATAACAGAAATCACTCTTTGTTATCTCACCAGTGTACTTTCAAGATTGCTGAATTCGGGCAAAAGAGTAACATCTACTCGTTCAGGAAACTGTAAGCTATGTGAACATCTAAAAGCCTTTCATTATTCAACTGGGTGTGAGTAGCATATTCCTTTGAAATTATGCCTCAACTCAGAAATTGGTGTATTTTTGGCTATGAATGGATCTCAGTCTAGTTTGCATAGAGGTGGTAGTGAATGAATGCACGGAGTAATAAGGCTATTACAGAAAAATGAAGCTGAGCACTGAATTCATTAAGAAAATGAATTAGATGGAAATTGGACTCATGCATGAATTGTTTTAGCGTTTAGGTTGTGCAATGAAATGTTATCATTATCAATGATCTGTTTCACTCCCGACCATTGAGAAGAAGACTAATATCAAATAACTTAATATATATGAAATAGTCCATTCGCCAACCAGGCAATGATTCAGGGGTGCACTAACAGAACCACAATTGAAACAAAACACATTTTATGCTGTTACTTGCGGTCATTTAAAATGGTCAGCGACTGCTTACTGCAGAGATAATTAAAAAAGGGAGGGGATTACAATGAAACAAGCAACCAATCTGCTCTTACCAATGGGTTTAAGCTGGCCAGTTGATCGGGCAACTAGATGCAATTTTTCCCTTACACCCTGTGTCAAGTAAAATAGGTCAAAATAACCCTAAACCAAGAATTGGTTTTTTTTTTGAAAAATGTTTGCAAGCAATTACAAAGAGTGATTAAAAAAACCTAAAATGCCTTGGCATTATATTTAATTTAAATAACCTCAAATTCTGCAGTGGTAACAGGCTTGTATGGAAGATCAAACTCGGCCATAAGCAACCTCTGCAAATTCAAAACTGCATACCAGTCAGCATCCGACACTAGGAACTAACTAAACTAAGAAATTAATGACCTAATGAATGGATGAATCTCACCTGAGCTTCGGGGGATAGAAGCCGAAATCTGTATCTAAAAAGTGCAATCTCATTGGAAAGGAACCATTTCCTCAGCTCCTCTCTGACAGGCAGACATACACACCAACAATAATCACAAAATTTGAAGAGAATACGTGAAGTTCGCTATAAAATAACTATGTAATGAAGCAATCTTACTTACGTTCTGCAATAGACGAGACGTAAAACGAAGTGAGATATGATATCTTTATTAGTAACTTCAGATGGCAGTGGATGCCTCATATTTGCTTTCCACAAATCATTTACTAATTTCTCCATTTCTTCCGGTCTTTTTCCGCGAGAAAGTCCGTCTGATACACCTTTTAAAACTGAAAAATCAAGAGACAATTTTATTGATTTCTGTGAGTAAATTAAACCCTAGAAATTGCAGTTAATTGGTTAGTTAATAATTAAGGTAACGAAAAGAAGGAAAAGTTACCGCGGAGGCGATCGATGGCGTAGAGCTCGAAATCTTCCAGTCTGACTTCGAGAGGGGGGGCGGAGCGGTAGAGAGGGAGGGTGGAAACTACGTCGTTTGCAGATGGAGGTGGTTTCTTCCATTGAGGCTTGACTAGCTCCATTCTTTCTCTCTCTCACTAGAAATCCACTTTATGCTTGTAATGGAAAATAGAAGTAGTAACTGATCTGATTTTTCTCTTTTTTTCTTTTTTTTTGACATCATTTTCTATTTCTGTTTTTTCTCTCTGTGTGTTAGCGCGCCAAAGGAGGGCTTCATTGGCGGGAAACGAGTTATTGTCCAATGAAACTCGGTTGCAGAGGGTAGACCATGGCGTGTTAACTCGTGGTCCCCAGGAAACTCGGCCCCTCGACCCAAACAGGCGTCAACATATTTTCCTTGCCGCTTCCCTCTTCTTACACGTTTTATTTTTTTGTTACAAAATTGAAAACATAAAATTATATTATACAGACAATTAAAAAAAAAGTCTTAATTCAGTAATTACCACGTGAAAATAACATGAGATTGCGAGTTCAAGACTTGGGGCGCCATATTTTTTTCTAAACTAACAAAAAAAAATGGTTAATACATTCTTAAAATTCTTAGAACAAACTGACGTGATAATTCATTTGGTTGAAGCACAGTTACACAGACAAGGTTGCAAGTTTGAGTGATTTGATTTTAAAACTTCATGTTTTTTTTTTTTTGAAAAAACAAAAGAAAGGACAGGAAAAAGAAGAAGAAGAAGCTTGACGCATGGGCATCACTCGAGCCAGCGTTCCTGCCCTCCTTTTAGGTCTAGTCCATTATAGTGCAGTTAAGTTTTTTTCTTAGCCATATTATTTTTTCAGGTTTTATTTTAATTGTTATTTTTTTAAGTTCATTATTTAAAAAGAGATTTTTATTCAATTTTATCTTTTAATATTATATTGATAATAAATTATTTTTTATATTTTTTATCATATAATAAATAAATAAAAATCCACCAAATTGAATCCATAAATTAAATACTAAGAAAATCAAGTTAAGATATTTTTACACTTTATTTTATATCTTTCAGTTTCTTTTGTTGCCAATTCCACCATTTCGTAGGAGATTTATTGAATTTTAGCATTTAGTATTTAATCATAGTATTTTGTAAGATATAATAAAATAAAAAATTAATATATCCCAATGAGGGGTGGAGCCCAAAAACGAAGAAAAATGTTGACAACACATTTCTGGAAGTAGCAAGAGACAAAATAAGCAGGATAATGCACCATTCTGGAAAGATTATTTCAATTGGTCTTCGATATCATGTTGATTGTTCCAAGGAATGAGAATGCCTAACAGTCTTAAACCAAAAACTGTCAGCCCCATCGACACACTTCCAAGTATCAACACATCGAAAAAATGAATTCCTCGTCAAGCTCGAGGTATTGCTAGGAGAGTTCTTCCAAAATTATTTGACGCAATCCTTTTAAGCGGGAACTCTCATAGGTATTAGGAAGTACCTTGAACCCCTTCCCCCCCTCTAAGATTAATTATTCATATTCCTAACCTACATTGTACATGTCAAAAATGATAGTTAACCTTACAAAATAAGCATCTCTACAAAATTCAGCACCATCCTGGTATTTATATTCATAGGGAGAGACTCATCACCAGAACAACCAAACTTCAAGGACCTCCCAGAGTAAAACTAATTGCCGCACAGAAATAAAATGGTTTTCAATGGAAAAACCATCACGATTGCTGTCTGCTTGAACTTGTTTGTTGCGCCACACTGTTTGTTGCGCTTCGCGTTCTCATAAGAAATGCAGGTTTAAGCCAGCTCGTTCGATTACTTGTTTCTTCTTCTGTAAGGATACCTTTAGAAATCCCGAGGCCGCTAGCAAGCTCAGCCACTCCTGAAATCCCGTTACTTCTCTGGAAATGTTACGTTGAAAAGGTTAGATGTCGAGAAATTATATAAAAAAATAAAAAAAAGGATGTAAACAGAAAATTGAAATCCAAGCTGAACCTGCTGGCTTGAGGGTGATGCAGCATTACGAGGGGGCCTTTGGACCTGGGAAAGGGAAAAATCAAGGAAAGAAAATTGAGGCAATTATATTCTTAAAAGTGCTGGGAAGAGTTCCAGACAGAGAAGTTATCCTATGCTGTAAAAAACAAAACTGAAAAGGGAACATCAATCAAGCTATTAGCATGAAATAAAAGTCATAAAGAAATTCTTTAAACTTGTAAGATGGCTATATTAGATTATTCATGGACTGGAAAACAGGGTAAGTCACAATATATGAATAATTGTCAAAAATCTCTCATTGATGCTCGCAGAAATTTATTTTGGCCACAGGCAACAAATTTTCAAAAGTAAACAAACCTCTTGAGATCCAATCGAAGCAGGAGTTGATGGTTCACTTGATGGAGCAGGCAATGCCCCAGCCTGGTAAATAACAACACAAAAACTAGTGAAAACTTTAGGCACCAGAAACCATATTTGGAACATATGCAAGCACTTAAGCAAAGCTATTTTAAGCATGTGGCCTCTGGTTTGGGATAACAGAATGCTTCGGCCAGGGCATGTCCAGTAAAAGTAATTAAATTCCAATCTTAAATACATCTCCCCACTAACCAAGACGGTAAAACAGACAATATCTAGTTTAGAAATATAGATATGGTGTCTCCAATAACAAGAACAACTACTTTATTTAAAATGTTTTATCAGACACATGCCCTAACGCAGAAGAAAAATATTACCTTTGATGAGAATGTTAGCCGTGAACTGGATGCTGAAGTCTGCAGAATTTGTTGACCATGGTGAACGGTAAAGTTCAGTAACAGAGTATTGAAAAGGCCAAAAGGAAACAAAAAGGTGATGACATGCCTGGATATTCTCTTCAAGTAAGTTGTTTTCCAAACTGGAGGCATAGTCACACAACCTCTTTACTCCTTGGGTCGTCAAATCCTAAACATGTATCAAAATCAATAACAGTTACCACAGGTGCAATTCATAATATTTTCTGATAGCACTGCATACGATGTTGATATAAAATCAAAATTTACAACAGTAACCACAGGTAGAATAAACAACTGATAGCACTGTGTATGATGTTGATATGATAATTACCTGTTTCCCTTCAATTCTGCTAATTTTTAGTTCCTAAAAGAATAAAAAAGAATATGAATCAAATAAGCATTTGATTTCACATCTATAATGAATTTATAAAGATTGGATGAGCAAAAGGAAATATGAGTATCAAGACTGATCACCAGAGTTTCAACGGCATCACGAACGTATCGAACATCATTGCCAATCTTACTTGAATCTTCTCGCAATTCAATAACCTACAAGTGTCAACATACTTTTTATGTAAGTGCAACTACTGCACCAAAATATTAGCTAATAACTAGGTTAGACCCACCTTTTCTTGAGTGCTGGCTGTCAGTTCTGCAACAGCATTCAAATTTGAGTCCACGCCATCGATCTTTGAAGATAAATGCCTCCTGGTACTCTAGAGACCAAAAGACTTTGCATTGGGATAAGAACACTCTATATTTTAAATTCCATTAACGACCAATAAAAAGTTCCAGCCCTTTTTTATTAGATGGATAAAAGATACAAAAAGTTCAAAAACTTACCCGGATTGATGCATAAACATTCTCTAGTTGCTGGGCTATAGAAGTGCAAGCATCAGATAAACTACGCCTGGTTGCAAACATCATATCAGGAAGTTTCCAACCCTGAAAGTATAGAGCATTATAAAAATAAAGCACCAGTCAAACCAAAGAACAAAATGAAGCTCAAAATATATCAACAAGCAGCATAGTGATAATAATCTTAAGTATTATTTCCAATTGCTGAATTTGGTTAATACTTCAAGTCTCAATGGAAGAAAGATATTTTGAGGACCTCTACAAAATTATTGCTAGTATTAATTATACTCCATTTTAATGTTGTAATACCAAAAATATGAATCAGATCTTTATGGTATATATCATTTGATGTTAGAAAATTGTGCCTATATACACATCACATCAAATTATCAAGCAAAAAAGAAAACCATTACCTTCCACCAAACATAGCCATATCCAACAACTACCACCACAACAACTACACCATATTTATTACAACCTGCATATTAATATAGCGTCAGAGAACAGTCCAGAATAAGTGCATAATCAAAGCTAAAATACATTATAGGAATTTACACAGATGGGCAAGTAAAAAGCTATTGCTTATATGGAAGAACAGCACTTGATATCAAGAATTAAGAAGATAGTCTAAGATTTCCCGAGAGATTATACAGAGATGAAGTTGCAAAGAGATACAAACTCGCACTCATGCACCCAGAAGTATAACAGCAAAGATAAATTCGATTGTTGGTTAAATATGAACCAACACAGCGTACTATTGAGCATCCAGATAAATTTCAGTTATGTACATTTCCCAAATTGGAAATTAAAAGGTAAGAAAATAAGTAAACGAAAACCCATGCTCACAATGTGTATGCAACATCATTAGACAGCTTTAATTGAAGGTCAAAACAAGAAACTGTCAAAGCATGCCATTGAGGAATGAGAAATCAGATACAGTTCAGTGATGTACATACCACGTGTTATAAAGAAGGGAAGGTAAGAGATTGAGTAGAACAGGGATATCTATGCACATCAATTTTTCAGGTACATTATGACTTAGGACTGACAGCATTACAACACCACTCCCCCTCCAAGAAAAGTGGAGATTACAAGAATAGTCAATAAATTTATTCTGGTGTGCATTGCATCATGGATTTTCAGAAATTTCATTATTGCAAGAGAACATAAAATTTAACTGCAAAGGAAAATCCAACTCGATATTATATAACACACTTAAGTTTTATATTTGAGAAAGAGCAGGAGAGACATTTACATTAGCGTATTTCATATTTTGCATTGTAGATGGGATAAGTTCCATCTCCATTTCGATCAGTTTATTCCATAGATATATGTTTAGAAAAAGATGAATGAAACATAAATCATCTCCTGTTTCAGATGCAAGAGAAGGATCAGAATCCAAACCTGTCCCATTTGCAGTTACAATTGTGACTGGTCTACTTGATGCCAACATTTGCAGCTCCTGTCGAAGGCTGTTTACCTGCAAAACATGTAATTCAGTATTCACGATCTCTAACAGACACTTCCAACATAAAGCAATTTATAATTCATTTTCCTGAAATGATGAGAAAATATAATTACAAAAGACAATTTGAAGAATCTAAACTCAAACAATCAAATTAGTCCCCAAGAGCAACTGTTTAACATTCAGATATTCACATTAAAAAATAAATAAAGAATGCTGAAGGAAATTTCATTCCTACAGAATAAGTCATTTAGAGAGTAAGAGTTGTGATGTTTCTTCGGTTGTCCAAACAAATATCAGGAAAGAAAGTGTTCAGGGTAAACTATTACATAAATGGAAGCGCAGCAAAATGAGCATTGCTACTCTTGCCCGCCACCTTATCCTGTCACTTTGAGATTTTTACTTTTGCTACCAAATGGAAAAGGAGAAAAAAAAAAGTCCATAGCATGAAAATTACATTTTAAACAAGATTTAGTTTAGTTACTTTAAAATGCATTCATAATCATTACCAACAACACCATTAGTTACAACTGAATATGATTAAAAAAATGAAAGCATATAAACATGTTATAAATTGAATTTCAACACAGGAGAACTTATAAAGAACCATAAAGATGACATGCAAACCTGAGCCATCAAAGAGTCGTTTGGAGGTTTGCTAGACTTGCTAACTGATGAAGTAGAATCATCCTGTTTAAGTTGCCTGAAAGCAATCTGCGATGCAAGATAAATCACTATCAATCAGCAAGAAATAGACTAAGAATAGCCAAGAATTAACACTACATTTTCAATTGCATTATTGTTTCTAAAAGACATAGGTAATAAGTTAAAAAAAAGTACTGGACAAAATATTTTATCCAAAGAGTTCATTAAACATCAGTTAATATGTGACAAAGGATGCTACAAGCAACGTGGTAGACCAAATTTGATGCGCAGCATTCAAATAATCAAGGTGACAACATCACAATAGCTTTCAAATAGTATTGCATTCAAGGAGGTCCTACATTAATAAAAACACAGAAATTAAACAAAAGAAAATAATTATTTGATAAAAGGCGTGAGATTAAACTGAATTGAAACAATGCAAAACTATTTCCAGCATGCTCCACTACAGACACTGAAAAGGCCAGTTAAGAAAAGCAATTGGCTAGGAAAACAAAAATATTATCCATTGCAAAGGCATGTCTAGTCTTCCCATTAAAGAAAATACAAAGTTAAGGGCAATAGGGCAGATGTGATGGAACATAGTTTACCTATTAAAATATAAATAGCGGAGGTACTGCAATCAGGTCTACTATCATTGTTATCAATGAAGATAAACACCAAAACATTAAATGAACTTTGTGCATCTCTAAGACTTCACAATAAGTCAAATAAGTACCTTGAAAGCACCTGAAATGAAATTAGAAACATCAGGCAGCCGCCCCTCTTTTGCAAGAACTGAGCCAAGAATACCTAAAGAGCAGAAGACAACTAATTCAGTAAGAAAATTATTTCCACAGGGGATGGTTTTGATTTGGGTCAAAAAGAAACATCTGAAGGTACAAAGGAGATAAATTTGCTTATCAAGGCTAGGATCACAGATGGACATTCCTAATGCAGTCTGATTAAGATACAATAGACAGCAACATTAGCCATGCATAACAGAGATGAGATTTATTGACTATCACCATGGGGGCCAATGAGGTGGTAGACATAATGGTGAAAGGTGCATGGATAAGCTTTCTATGAAAGCTTGATCAGGACCTTTATGAGAGGCTTAGGGGTAAGGAACAAGCTGGAACAAAAAAGGTGATGTCCAGTCTACTCCGTCCAACTAATTGCCGGTCACTAAAGTACCCTAGGAGAGTGTTCCTCAGCAGTCCACCTATTTGCTGTCATGATTCTCCGACTAAAGAAGACATGACCTAAATACGATAGTTATTTATTCTAAGGCCTAGAAGTTGCTGCCCCACGAACACATATTTCAATTTCTTTAACGTCTTCTTATTCCATTTCATGACACTACAGTTATCTAGATAAATACCCAATTGCTAACTAGCCCAGCATTCTAGAATTATCCCATCAGCTAAATTAACTCCCAGTGGCAAGAAGAGTGAATTTCAAGTTTTTTTTGCACCAAATAAAGCCAAACACTTACCTCAATTCAAAGACGAGTATCAACAAGTAGAATCACTTTTAATAACTATAAAAGTAAAAGACAGTTCTAGTTAAAATGAGCTGGGTAATTAAACTGCAAATCAAGCATGACAGATGACATCAATGCAACAGAACAAAATCCCTTCACCAAGCACGCTAGCTTAGAATCTCACCAATCCAATGTTACAATTAACAGTAGAGCCAAAGAAAGCAAATACACCCAAAAAAATACCCAAATTTTTTTCAAGTGCCAAAGTACTAACACTGACAGGACCTCTCCTAACATTATCACACATACACGGACACTTACTTCGCCTCAAATGTAGACCTAACGGACAACATATTCACACACACTCTCTAGACCATGGAATCTAGGGTTTACCTTCAAAAACCCTAAAACTCACTCAATGAGTTCCAAACATCCGAGATTTAAAAAAAAAAAATCAAATTAGTTAATAATTCAATAGATAAATTAGGAACTGAAAATCAAACAAATTGAACTGACCTGCACCGACGAGAATAGTTAACTTGCCGAGAGGAAGAGCCATGGACAGCCACTAATAGCAGTAATAAATGAAAAGAGACGGAATTTTTCTAGATTTGATTTTGAATCAAAGGAATGCGATCATCATTTTTTTTAAGGAGAGTGAGAAGCAAGCAAACAAGGAATATAAGATCGTAAAACAAGAAAATATTTTTATTTTTTATATATGATAGTGTTTTCCGGTGTTGCTAGGTTTTGGTAGATCAAGTTTATGTCTGCTCTGGTATGGAGTCAGACGAGACTGGGACTGAGACTGCATACATCAGAGAGGGCGATCAGAGATTGGAAAGCGAATCAGCTATTAACTAACGCAGCTACAACGCACCAACCAACCCTATTTTTTGCTGGTGGTGTGGTGGCTGGCTCATCCACCTCTAATTTCGGTTCTTCATTTTACAAGTTTACCCCTCTACCATCGAATATGCGAAAATACCCTTCTTCTTCTTTTCTATGTTTTTTTTTCTTTTAATTTTTGTCGATTTTTCTGTTTTTCCTTTCATTGGGTAGTCGGCATTGGACAGGTCACGGTTTTTTTTATTCGAGTTTCATTATCTAAAGAAAAGGACTTCAAGTTTTCCCATGGTTGCGCATTGGTCCCCATGTATTCTTGATATTTTGTGGTGGAATGGCCTTGTATTATTTCTTTCTTTTTTTCACTCGTTCTTTCTTGCAAAATATTCTTTCATATATATTCTAGTGCTTTTTGAGTAATTATCATGATATTATGGAAAGAAATTAAAAAAAAAGAAACCCAAAAGTAGTAGAGTATTTTTTATATGTAATCACAGATGACATAATGAAAATGTTGTCGAATTTGGCTCCATCTTCTTTTATCGTCCTGTGAATATTAATATTCACTTATTAGAGTATTTATACTTTATGAGGGCGACCATTTGTGAGCATACACCGAGGCTCTTTAGTTTTTTCGTTAATAGGAAAAAATAAAATTTGATTGTTTTCATTTTGTTTGTCATAAAATCAGGACGAAGGATTCATTTAAGAAGGACGTCAAATAAGATACGTCAGTGAAAATTATTGAAATTATTAGAAACGACGTTGAACAAAAGAAAGAGAAGGGCGGGCTCGAATGAGCCAAGGCCCAGGATCACGTGGATAGGCCTGGAACCGAGGACACCGCGTGCCGGGCTTGCGCCAGAATTGCAGTGGCACTGCATCTATCAATCTTCATCATCATCATCGTATTGATATAAATTATTTTACTTATATTTTAATTAATTTTATGATTTTTAAAATTAATAATTATATAAATTTCAATAATTTTAAAATTTAAAATTTATAAAAATTGAATTAGTAATTTTTAAAGAATAAACCCAAGTTACATCCTTAAAGTTAATTATTATTATTATTATTGGTGATCATATTATTGTTATTATTATCCAAAAATAAATTTAGTTATAATAAACCAAACTACATTGTTTTTTTGTTCAGACTCTACCACGCGTACCCTTTTCACACTTCAAACCTGCATCACAAGAGCATAATTTATTAATTATGATTATTCAGAGGGCCAATTTAGCATAATTTTGAGACGTGAAGAATTAAGCAATTATGACCCAAGTCGCAGTATATCAAGCAATATACGTGAAAGGATTCGATAAAACCACGTCTTCTTAGTATACAATGAATTGAAGTGAGAAAGAATTTTCTACACGTGATGGGTTGTGAATACATAAAATCAAAATAATTAATAGAACGTTTTGTTCTTGGCGTTTCGAGGCTTAATTTGTCTATAGATTATTGATGTAGAAGTCTACGGATATCTCGATACCATAATTTCCTTATGTAACGATGATATATAGGCCTAGCTAGGGACTTAATTAGAAGGATTAGGCGTAGATTTGCATCTGGCTCAAGATACGCTCGAAGTTATCTGGGGACTTTTCAATCTGATGAGAATGCATTCCTTCATAGGTTGTCACCACGATTCCTTCATCTTTTGTTAATCTCTGAACCTGTTTCTTCACTTTGCACCCTTGATGTGTACACCGATAGTAACTTCTGTAGACACAGAAAACAAATTAAGATTTATATATGCACTCATGTTTAAGGTAAATCAAGCTATATATGTTAATTTAGCTGAAGAAGATGCTTCAAATATTTGGAGCTCAAGGAAACCATCCGGTATTTTTCTTTCACCAAAATGTAACGGGATCAAATTCTTGTAACTCAAGTAAGCTCAACCTAGTGATATCTTCTTCCTTAATATACTTAAAATACTTGACGTTTCCATCATCCAGATTGTTCATTATTCCAGATCATATACTTTAATCAGATAGAATACTAATCACCTTCCTGTCCTTGGCTACTTCAACTGAGGCAAGCAGGTGAGGACTATATTACGTGCTGACAATATTTCACTAAATAAATAAATAAATATTTTTTAAAATATTTTTTATTCAAAAATATATTAAAATAATAAATTTTATTTTAAAAATATTATTTTTAACATTATCAGCTATCATACACGCACGTTATTTTTCCACGTTGACTGAAGTGATCCTAGAATTAATTAGGGAAAGAAAAAGTCAAGCTTCGGCCATGGTGTTGCGTGCACGCATATACATCTAGATCGAATCTCTTTCGTTATTTTTTGTTTACTTTTCTCGAAAAAAAAACTAAAAAATAGATATGCATTTATTGGGTTTTTAGTTCTCATAGGGACTAAAATGATCTTTCGAAGATTTTGTCGGCCATTGCCCCCCCCCCCCCCCCCAACCTCCGTTTTGGCGCAAGCCCCTAAATACCCCAGAGTTTATGAGTATCCTGCTTCCCTGTATACTCCAAAAATAATGGCCTTCATGGTTTCTATAAGACTGGCAGGATAAGAGTCTCATAAATCAGGACACAAGTGTCCTCTCTTGTTCATTTATTTGTTTTAAAAAGGAATGGAGCCCCCCAAATCACAACAGCCGTGGCCTCAATTGCCCAAATGATGCTTGGAAGATTTTTATACCGTTTTCTCAATAATTTACAGATGTAAAAATTGTCACCTCAAAGCATATCAATATACTTTTTAATATTCAACTATCTCTGCTACCGCTCGAATTCTTCACAGGTTGAGGAAAAAAAATTATAATTAAGCAAATCATACATGTCGTGTTTAACAAATTAAAGAGTATAGTAGATTAGTTAGTAAAAAAGATATAGTTACCTGGGAAATTTGTTGTTCTTCACGGCCTTTTGACCATACTTCCTCCATCGATATCCATCATCAAGGATATCAACTCGGCTCCTTGTTTGAAAAGCGTACTTGGGCTTTCTTATCTTCTTTTCTCCCTTACTCTTTCCCAATTTCCCCTCAATTCCAGACCCAACAAAGCCTCTGTTTTGGGAGATGTCATGAAAATTTAAACTGGCTGGAGCTTGCATCTCTTGCATCAATTCCAACAATCCATTTCCCCTAGTACCTTCAAAGCCGGTAGAAGCATTAGAGTTGATCATGTTCAAAGACATGAAAGAAGCAGAGGTAGGTAGCTGTTGAAGATAAAATTAAATGGAATAAATAGGGTTTAGTTGTCCACGAGAGAGAGAAAGTAGAAGTAAGAGGGAGTGCGAGGGTGTGGCTGGCTATAAATAAAGGTTGAATTAACAGAACTCCTGAGAATATCAACAGGCCTCTCTCAAAATATCAATAAGGCGGCGGCATGCTTAATTAACTAATCGTGAGTCTAGCTTCTTCTTCTTCTTCCTCTTCTTCTTTTTTTATCTTATCGTAGGTGGCGTAAACGGCACGTAGAATTTAATTGAGATTAAGACCCAAACCGCAGCCGTTGGGTCAAAAGAAAATGAAAGTATACTATTTATTGAAATTTATTTTTTTATGTTAAAAATACAGTATTTAAAAAATAAATATTACTTATTTTTTTATTATTCATACAATTATACTGTTTATTAAACAGTGTAATTATATGAGTTCACTTGCATTGCGTTGATACAATATATATATATATATATATATATATATATATATATATATATTAATTTTTTTAATAGTTTTTGTTAAAAAAAATTAATTTAAAATGAATTTTATTAATGATAATATTTTATTTAATTTTATTACACGTTAAAAAATTATAAAAATTATAGTTCTTGTCAGATATATATAATAATAATAGTTAAATCTATAATATTTAAATTAAAAATCATCAATATTAATATATATTTTTTAAAATTATTTTATAACCTCAATTTCAAAAATATTTTTAATTAAACACATTAAATTATTTTTTTTCAACCATAGTTTTAATTAAATATCTATTTTTTTAAATAAATTTCAATTAAAAATATTTTTTATAAAATAACTTTTTTCAAACCACAACCACAACAATTACTTCAGTACTATGTACACTCTAAAAGTTTAAACTCAAAATCCCAACTCACGAGGATTAATAGAAGTAGTTGAATTAAAATCTTATAAAAAAAAGGGAGAATAAAGTTCTAAGAAGTGGTCAAGTCTTGGTATAAAATTCTACAATAATTTCTAGACCTGGATGATAAATCCTATCAAAGGGTCTCTTTCTAAAAATACAAAGGAAAGGATGGTGTCATGCCATTAATTGTGCTAAATATATAGGAGTACGAGATTAATTAGGGTGGTGATTGTGTGTGAAAATACTACAGATAGTAGTGCCCTACTAGGTGTGTATATTTATAAAAAAAAGATCCAATAAATAATTATTGATTATAAATTATTAATTATTTTTGGTATATTGCTCTTTTATTTACTTAGAAATGGATTGATCAGTGTACGAGTAATACATCTTATCTAGTCGATATAAAAAATTTGATACATAGTCTAAAATTTTATGATTAGTTATAGAAATAAAAACATCAAAGCAATCCTTATGGTCTTGTTTCTATGAATATCACGTGCGATATTAAATATCTTGGTTGGTTTTGACCAAACTTTGATTTCGTTCAGCAGTATTCCATGGTTTAAAATATTAAGAAGCTCCATGGGTGTGAATACTGAATAATAGCATGGAGAATTAACAAATTTCCAACCGAGAAAAAAAAAACATCTAGAAGAGGAGGAGGAGGAGGAGGAGGACGCCGCCCTTTAATTTCATGGTCACAGCACGTGCTTTGACAGACACAGTTCCATTCAAACACAGAATTTCAGCATTAGATGTCGATGAAACAGTAGTTGGTAGAGATCACGCCCACAGGATAGGATCATTTTGTCATATATCTCAACGTTTTCTGGATTTTTTTTTTTGGTATATATAAAAATGAATGTGTAAATAGATTAATAATATATCTGACAAGTGTTGTTGTACTTTCATATCAACGCAATCTGAAGTAGATTTATTGAACATGTATAAGAGCGTAAGCTTCGATCGAGATCTCTTGTACGGGCTGCTGCGTGTATAGAGCTAGTTGCTAGAACCATGGTTAAATTAATTATTTAACTTTTTCTCGGCAAATAGTTACGGAGGCCCGGACTCACAATAGTACTTTCAATGTTACATTTTCAAAATCGGTGACTCTTGACTCGTTAATCAATCCCGTAAATGTTAGCTTGTAGCCTAAAATACGATCGGTATAGAGATCGTAGCTCAGTATGTTTCGTTAAAAAAAAATAAAAAATAAATGTAGAATCAATATAGCATAAATTTTTTGTTAATTGTTTTAAGTAATAAAGATAATATTCGTTTACCTTGAGGTTTTAAATTTGAGCTGTACTGCTAGCTTTTTAAGATGGTGAAAGATCGGTTAAGAATTATGATATCCAGGCACGCATACTTCATAGTTACGGGCTCAATTTAAATGTGTTTTCTTTTAAAACGGATATATGTATTGCAGTAGCTGCCTACCCAGGAGTATGCTGTTTACCTTGTTTCTCTAGATTTTATCATTTTCAATATTAAAGATGTTTAAAAATAAAGTTAATATATTAGATAATTAATTAATTTCTTAATATAAATAATTTGATATATTTTTATAATTAAGTTATTTAATAACTTGTGTCAAAATTTTAAAATAATAATAATAATAATAATAATAATAATAATAATAAATGGTATCTGATAAGATATGATAAGATAAGTGATCGGTAACTAATATTTATAAAAAAAATTAATTAATTTGTGAATTCTTTAATGATAAAATCAGTAATTATATAAAAAAAAAGATATAATAATATTATAGAGAAATATTCTAAAAATGTATATGCAATTAAAAATAAAAAGATTGTGAAGGTCTTAACTTTAAGGATTTATGATATATTTATAAATCATGAATTTTATATTTTTATAAAAAAAATAATAATAATTTTATGTTTATAATTTTTTTGAGTTGTATTGTAGTTGAAATAATATATATTAAATTAATATAAAATATTAAAATATCTGCGTGAGATTTTTAAAAAATTCATGGTGAGTTTTGACCTCAGGCTGATTAGAGCTGATTAGAGATGAGAAATGAATTCACTAACGCTGCTTAAACCTAAACATGTTAGGTTCGCGTATGAAAGCTCAAGCTCACGAGGGTGCTGAGCATGCCATGCCTATGCCAAGCATGACAACACATCCAATTAAGTTTTTTACCGGGACCCATACCCTTTATAAAATTGAGTTCAAACTACTACGCATGAGATTATTATTATCATTACCTTTTATTGAACTCTAGGCTTGAAATGTTAAACTCAAAATATTTTATCATTGCATTTTATTGTACTTTGAGCTTGGGATATCAAGCCCAAATTTTTGTTGGGTTTATTTTATTTATATTCATTAATTTTTTTATATGTAAAAAATGTATTTAATAAGAATTTGAGAAATCATTTGCTTAATTTTTTAGAGTGTAAAATATATTTTATAAAAACAGGCTATATGCATATTAGTTTTTACTTCAAGAAACATGGATTTTGAAGATAAAAATAACTTTAAATATTTTACAATGAATTAGCCTTTTTGTTTATAAGTCGTGTTTGACTAATATTTAATTATATATATCAAATAACCTTAAATATTTTAAAATTAATTAACCTTAATTTTTTTAAAGTACATTAGTCCTCATCTTGTATGGATCTTAATTAAATTGTTTAATAGTTATATTTACTTTAAAAAAATGCAGTGTTTTGATTATTGTTTCTTGTAATAGTCTTGTTTTTAATCTCACAGCACAATAGTTTATTACCAAACAATTCAATGTATTTAATCTCACAACAAAGCATCACATGCGTAGCACAGCATGACATACACAACAAGAGCTAAACATGCTCCAAGTGCAATTAAGACAGGTACTTTTATGATTTATGATTTTTCCTTTTCTTTTCCTTCTTTCTAGGATGACTAGACGAGGGTTTCGCATATATTTTTTTCCCGGGTCAATGGTTCAATTAATCTTTATGTAACGAGGTAATTTTTTTTTTTAATTTGTTCTTATATCCATATTTAAGCAAAGCTTATTCTTAAAAACATGTTAAACTTTTAATCTACAATTCTAACTTGATTTTCAGGCTCGTTCATCCAAATTAACAAAAAACCACGTTACTTAAAAAGTTAATGAATATTCAAGTAAAAACTTATTATCATTTCCAAACATCTGTTTATTTTTTAATTTTAAAAGTTTTTTTTAGTATTTGTTTAATATTTTTAAATTATTTTAATATGTTAATATTAAAAATAAATTTTTAAAAATATTATTTATATATATTTTAAAATAAAAAATATTTTATAAAACAACTATTATTATAATATTAGATGAGCTTTGAATTACCTAGGTAATTTCGATGAGATGACTAAAATCTCATCCAAATAAAAAGGTCAGGAACTTAATATATATTCAAGGATAAAATTAAATCAACTAAAAATATAAAAAAAAATTAAAAAAATACATCTTTTTATATAGACAAATTCTGCGGCCAATCCTTTCTTTTACTTTTGAAAGAGAGATATATGTTTTGTAATAAAAAAATCAATTTAAACTAAAATTTAAATTATTATATAAAATTTTATAAATAATTTATATATTAAAGTTATATAAATTCAATATTCATATCAAAATTTTTACTTTTTAAATAAAAATTATAAAATCCAAATTTATAATTATTTGATTATCAAGACTTCAATATTATAAAAACAATCATCATAAAAGATTAAATTTAAATTATTATATGAAACTCAATGAATGATAACATATCTTCTCAAGCAAAATTATTTTTACTTGAAATTTATATATAGTACTTATATATGACTATAATTATATTTTATCATGTTTAATTTATTAATTTAATTGAAAAAATAAAATGTCAAGATTCAAACTCTTTAATACTTGAAATTATAATACAATATTAAAAAAATATTATTTCAAAACAAAAACTAAATTTTTTTAGCAACACTACATGAATGTTTTTTATATTATTCACCTAATATGTGTGTGTGTACAGCGAACAAATGAAAGTGTGGGTTTTAATATTCTTTATGTACCTGAAAACCAAAAGTTCATTTAAATGTCCAAATTCGTCTTGGCATGCGGTTTGAAAAATTGACGGTCAGCCGTGGACAGCGGCACGTCAACAGCTCGCGGTTGTCAGTAACCTATTATATATATATATATATATATATATATATATATATATATATATATATATGTATATGTATTATTTTTTGTTACTTTTGGTTTCCTCCACTTTTTGAATTTGACTACTGCATGCATAATGACCCTGAAACATGCAGCAGGCTAGCTAGTGGCATCAGTCGTCACGAAACCACATCGATTCTCCAGGCAAAAGAAACCAAAAAAAAAAAAGGGGGTGGGATCGGGACTTGTCCCCTTCAAATATCTTACTAGACCTTGATTAATCCCCTTCGAGCCATTTTCTATAACATGTTGAAAAGAATACCGAGCACAAAATTATACGCGGAGTAAGCCATGACGCGACCTATATTTATACATGTTCAAGCTTGGGGTGGTTAAACTCCATTTTTAAGAGAATTTCAACCATATTAGTTAGTTAGCTTTGAAGTTTCAAGGTAATTTGGCTTCCGACAATCATATAGAAACAGAGATATCCTGTTCGTTTGAAGTTTTGTTTTAAAAAATTTAAGATTTTTTTTAATTTTTTCGCTTGAAATTATTCTAATATATTTATAAATAAAAAATACTTTAAAAATAATAACTATCATATCTTTAAATTTTATATAAATATACAAAATTATTCAAGTTCGGCACAAGTGTCGACCAATACTTGTTACAAAATATTATCATTGGGGTCACTTGAGAGGAAACAAATTAACGTGACCTACAAAGTGTTGAAGTATAAGTGTACAGTTATAATTATTTTTTAAAAAATATATATTAAAATAATATTTTGTTAAGAAATTATTTTTAATACTAGTATATTAAAATAATATTAAAAAATTAAAAAATAAAAAATAATTTTTTTAAAACAGAAAAAAAACAAAATTACTGTTCATTGCGGTTGCCGGTACAGGAAAGGATTCCCGATTCAGAGTTTCCCACATGCACCTACGCCGCCTCGAGCTTAAATGTGCCATATTTATTTGCACGTTTCGAGTTGAAAATATGTATCTGACTGTCAGTGGATCTAGGAGAGTTCGAGGACGGTTCTAATTTCTAAACCTCCAAGGTTTGAAAAGTGTCTAAAATTATTGCTGAACGTGTAACAATTTTTTATGCTCTTTTACGAAATATTAGCCTCCCAAGACAAAGATTATATGCTGTTGCCATCCACTCAAGCCCGGTAATTACCATACATGTAATAAAATGAAAATGGTGCTTTTAGATAGAAATAGTATAGCTGTAAATTTTGTTAATTTCTTATACTGTATCAATGACAAAATTATAATTTTTAATTTTTTACTTGTTAGATTTTTATATATCTTTTCTTTTTATATTTGATATTTTTATCATTTTATACTTGATCTATTTATAACTATCTTTTTTTATCTTCATTTTTCTTGTAATATTTTTTTAGTTTTTCTTTTTCTTATTATATATATATATATTTAAAAAATATTATTTTTTATTTTTTACACTTTGAATATTTACTACTCTACCTATTTATATCATTCCTTTTATTCATATCTTTATTATTTTATAATTATTTTATACTTTTTTTTGGAAAAGTTATTATACAAAAACCAAGGAACTAATCTTTTATTGTAGCAAATTAAATCTTGATCCATTCTTCTGTTACATTAAAAATTAATTTGACCTTGCATATTTTTATTATCATATATAGTCTTTATTTCAGTTTATTATAAATAAATATTAATTTTTTATTTATATTTATATTTTTTATTAATATTAAAAAATATATTAATAACATCTAAATATTAATTCTTTTATGTCGGAAAAAAATCTGATAAATTTGCAGCGAGATAAGTTAAATAAATACGTTAATATTTTATTTTTGTTATATTTATTGGCACATATAATTATCAATATATTTAATTAAATATATACATAACATTTTTTTAGTTATAGCTAAATTTAAAAAACCATAGCTGAGATGTTTGAATATTTATATATTTTTTAAAAAAAATTATAAAGTAATTAGTTTGTTTCTAAACATGGAATGCTATATAGGGATGGTGGAGAATTGTTGCATCTGTGTGCTCGGTACTCCTAAACGTAATGGACCTTTGGTGGAAGGCAAAGATGATTAAGATGAAGTAAATTAAGAGATAATACAGACTGAATAAAAGGGGTTTGGGTTTTTTTTTTTGTTTTTGGGACATCATCTATTACATAAGCTAGTTACCAAGCAACCGTGTTACAATCTTACAATTCACTGAATGCATGCAAAATTTAGTAGAGCTGGTTGTGAGTTGGTTGATATATCTATATTAATCTTTAAAAAAAAGACAATGAATGAGATAATCTTAAAAATAGCTCAATTAGATAAATTTTAGATTTTTTTTAATAATTATAAATTTAAAGTCTTTTATGCTATTAAAAAATTATATAATTATTAATTTTAGAATCTATAAAACTAATCCAAGTAGATGTAAAATAACATGAATATTTATATTAATAAAAAAAATAAAAGGGATTGTTTATATTTGTTAGCATTGCACCTACTCAACAAAAATATGCTTATGGGGATTTGGAAATATATATTAAATTTTGTGGAAATTAAGAATCTAGGATCAAAATGAGGAATAGTAGCACATGCTTCATGTCTGATACGTTACATCGAATATTAGAAACAGCGGTGGCTGGTCAACATTAGAAAATTTGGTGGAGCATCTTTATCTATCAAAATTGTTATAATTATATAAAAAGTACTGTTTATAATTGTGATTTGTCTCTGTAATAAAATCCACGTTGAAGTTTCTTCGATCGAGAATGACTAGTCTAGTCAAATTTTGCTGACAACTAACCCATTACCATCCGGTCTTTATTTTCTATTTCTCTTTGCTTTGTTGTTTTTTCTTTTTCATTGGCCTTGATTCTATGGTGCTCCATGGTTCCTACTGGCTATTGTTCTTTTTTTGCTGGAGTCTATGCTGCCTCCTCTTGTCGAGCTAGTTTCTTTCTTGTCCTCGTCGCCAATGAGCGAGCTTCTGTATCTATCGCCTATCGGGTGTTTCTCCCTTTTCTTTTTAAATTTGTGTGGCTGTTTTCTATAAAAAGGAAGAACAAAAATTACTTGCGATCATTGCGGCACTTTTTGCTGCTTGGGACATAAGTTTGCTTGCAGTATAAATTATTTTATTTGCTTTACTTTACTCTCTCCCTCTCCCTCTGCATGCAGTAGGTGATGGTTAAAGACAAATTGACAGTGTTGGGTTGATAAAAAAAAAGATATTTTCAAAGGTTTTCTCGTCACAAAACACGAGCATTGTAATTTTATCATGTTTTTTTAATACAATCGCACAAAAAATTATTACAGATTTCTTGCCGGGGGGGGAAGGATTTAAACTATACAAATGTTTAAGTTGACCTCACAAGTTATAATTGACGTGTTCAAGGGTGGAACTACAGCATAGCTCTGAGGGGCCATGCGTTTTGTCGATTTCTCGGGGAAAAAAAGGATTTAAGCACATGTTCAGTTGGATGCAGCCATCGAAAATGGAAGTAGCACTAGAGAAGGAGTTTCTATTAAGACAATGATCATCTTACCTTGTTTATCTCAATGTAACTTTTTTGTGTCAAAATTACTGAAGACATTCATGTATAGTTACATATTTTTATATTTTACTATAGAAAACTGTCCTGTTTTTATTCAGTTTATCTCACATCTACCTTGAAGTTTCTTGTATTTCAATATTCAGATGGCAAAAGAGATTATTATTTTCTTAAATGGCTGTGCAATGTATCCCTTCTATCCTGTTCATCAAACACAAAACCTGTAGGGAATTAGGCAAAGTGTAATAGATTGCTCTTCCTGGCGTGTGTTGTTGTAAGAAATAGGGAAGAAAAAAGGTCCATCTCTCTATACAAATCATCACGCAGAAATGAAGCAGAGGTACCTTAGTATGGTTTAATTTCAACACTAATCTACACCCACATCAATGTAGCAGCGTGGCTTTGAACTCGATCGCTCTCAAATAATCTATATATGAATTGGTATTTTCTTTTCTATTTTGTACAAAAAGAAAGCACAGAAAAACTTTATTTCCTGTGGACGGTAATCAAAATAAAAAAGGCTACAACACGACTAACTATGCCAGTCAAAACGAGGAGGATTAAACACCGATACCAATGACCTAAATCATACCCACTTTCCATGAGTGAACCGCACCTTGTTATCAGCCAAACACCATAATATCTGGATGACACAATATTCAGAGGTTAAGGAACTGGTATATTGCGTGCAAAAGACAAATTAATTTTCACATATGAAGAAGGAATAGCAGGGTCAGGCACAAACCTTTTAGCATTTGATATCACAAATGCTTCCAGCGCCCACTTAGTATAGCACAAATTAGATATATAATTCACAACGCCATCATTCTCAGTGCGGGTTGCTATGAGGGTCAGAACAACCGGAAGCAGCACTGACCACTGCACGACACAAAAAATGCCTTGTTAGTGCAAGTGAAAACCATTTCTATATGTGCATGTGGATGATTTGGGTGTTTAGTCTACAAGGGCAATGGATGATGGATTGATGTTTTGTCAACTTGATTTATGGAGCTAACGAGTTCTGAATGCAAACTGTTCTTCAAATGCTCACCAGTTGGGCTGGACCTGGTTCGAAGAAAATGGCCAATGCATAGGCTATTCCAGTCACACAATACACTAGACAGATTAAGACTATGTAGTTATCTAAGACTGTTGATCTTGGATTGTTGAAGAAGTAGAACATTGACAGATAGACAAGCGGCTTGACAATTGTGCTGAAATGGTCTATTGTATCCTTTGCAAGAAAGTATGCCAAGCTGCTCATCCCAGAAGATCTCTCTCTCCAGTAATGTAGCTTATCCAGAGAAAATGACCTCAAAGCCGCGATCTTACACAGTAGTGCTGAAAGTCCGACAAAAACACTTAGACTGGTGAGAATGAATCTTGTACGAAAGTGCACTTCATAAAGGAACATAGGGAAGCTGACTTTCAATTTAAAAAGGCGAATTCGCATGGAAAGCAACGGGCACCTAACAGAGTGTAGATTTTTTTGTCACTCGTTACCCTACATTTTCAACATCAGAAGCCTAGGTCCCAAGCAAGAATATTCTAATGGAGCCTTGCGTATATAAGAACTTGGAGATTTTGATCACTTACAAACTGCAATGACGGTGTATGTGTAACCAACCACCCCAAAAGTTTCATCGCTCACTTTAGCTAGTGTTCCTAAGCAGATTCCAGCTAGCAATAAAATCAAATAATCTACAGCTTGTGCCCTTGCTTCTCGTAGCCGCTGCTTTCCAACCCTGCGACAAGTCATTCAAGAAGAATATGTTAGCTTGTTATGATGAACACAGTCAATAAAATTAATCATCCCACAATCAAGTTATCTCACTTGAGAGAAATTCAATTAGCACAATCGCTATTATCGTTATAATAGTACAGGGTTAGACTTTACATGCAGCACAGATAGAGAAATGAGATCGCTCTTACCTCCCCAGGAAGTATCTATACTGCTGATATACTCCAGGGCTTCTCCGTTCGGATAAGTCACCAGATTTCAAAACATTGGGTTTCAAGTTGTCTTTCTCTGACTCAACAGTAGATTTCAAATCATGCCAAAAATCTCCAGCTAAAGACCCTGTTTCAGATCCAACTTCACTTGCTCCATGAGCAGAATTTTCACCGGAGGATGCTCCCAATCCATCTGTATTCTGCAGCATATCCATTGGAACCGGGTAGCCATTGTGAAGCATCCATCTAACTGGAAGTTGTTTATAGTTCACCCCTGATTTTGGTTTCGCTATGCCCTCCAAAATATCAATGAAGTAATCTGGAGGATTCACGCGCTCAGGTACAGTAATTCCAAGGCCAGCAAAATACTCCTCGACATTCTTGGCTGATCCGTGATATGCTGTCAAGCCACCTTTGGCTAGAAGTATCAAATCATCAAACATCCTGAATAATGTATAGCTGAAGCAACCGAGAAAGCAAAGGAAGAACAGGAAAGTTAATAATCTCTTACGGCCATTATATTACATAATCAGAAATCTCTACTTATTGGAACAGAGAAAATCTTGAAATATAGCACATCCCCAAGAAATACAACTCTTTATCGTAATAGGAGTAAATTACCTTGGTTGGTGTACAACCATGCATATGTTTACTCCTTCAAGAGCTTCGCGTCGAAGAGCTCTAAGTAGCAACAGGGACGATGAACTGTCCAAGCCTGATGTGGGTTCATCTAATATTAGAAGTGAAGGTTCCATAACCATTTCAAGACCAACGTTGACACGTTTTCTTTGACCTCCAGAAATTCCTCGCTTTTCCACCGTCCCAACCAAAGAATCTCGCACTGCCTGCAGTCCCAGGGACTCAATAACTCTTTCAACAACTAGAACCTTTTCTGGTTTTGGTAGATCAGCAGAGAGTCTACAATAATAATAATAAAAAAAAACAGAAAACGTATTCGCTGACTTAATCAGAAAATTTATATAACAAAAACCCAGTAAACAAATATGCTAAAAAGCAAGTACTGTGGAACAGCCGCAGCATTTGTGACTGTGAATTTATGAACGAGAGGGAGAGAGAAATATCTAAGCAGCATGAGCAAATCAATATATAAAGCGTATGGCTTTGAGAAAGGGAGATCTAAGCAGGTAGAGCAAATAAATACATAATAGAGAGGAGAGAACAATTGCACATTCATGTTGTGTTGAAGCAAAATGCCTACATATATGAATGATGCCAAGCAGACTGAAAGAAGAAACAGAAAGGTTTTGTCTAACGAGGAAAAATATTTGGCACACCATGTCGAAACTCCAAAGTTTCAGGAAGCTCCAATACCATAGTTGGAATAACAGATATGTTTAGAAAATCTTAGCACAGGTAACTTCCTTTGTTTGGTATAAACTGTATATATACGTGTGTACAAGCGAAACGGACCACCTAATGCATAAAATTTTCTAGCAATGTTCATAAGTTTAAATGTTTACCAACTCAAACATCTACGAGTCTGAAATGTCTTAACATGAAAATCATTTTACAGTTTCTGTTGTTAAACAGTCCCTGGAAGCTAGGTTCTACTTCCACCTGTTAGGAAATTGTATCGGTCCATGTTGGTTTAACTCCGGGAGGACTAACATTAGATGAATTTATTTTGTTGAATACATGAAAACTTGTTGGATGTCAAACATTGACTCGTCATTCTGAGGGCTGCATGAATTGAGATTACCAAAACTGGGGTTAGTAATGAATGGTGAATTAATAGTTGAATACCTGCATCTTGCACTAAACCAGAGATTCTCCTCCACTGTTAGGTTTCCATGCACAATATCATCTTGAGGCACAAAACCAATGATTTTCCTGTATGCTTGGATTGGTTCCATCTTACCATTTACAAGAACCATACCAGACATGGTGCAGCCAGTTGCTTTTCCAGTCAAAGCAGAAAGAAATGTTGTTTTTCCAGCCCCAGACGGACCCATGACTGCAGAAACTCGGCCAGGTGATAATTTCCCAGTCACACATCTTAGCAGATGTTTGTGTTTAGTCGTCAAAGTGAGGGTTAAATCTTTAAAAGCAACCTCAATAGAAGGCCTTTTCCTGATTTCGGTATCGTTAGCCATTGAAATTACCCCAGAGAAGGTCAAATTCTTGTTCTGTTCCTGCATAGCTTTCTCCCTCTCGATTTGTCCGTATGCATACCTGAACATTTGACTCTGAGTATGCAACTGCTTACCCCTTGGTGCATTTTTTCTGATATTTTTATCTCCAATTTCCAAATTAAAGCCTTCGTGACCCTCGGGGTTGTTCTCAATATCATCCAGCATCTGTGTGAGGTTGCTCTTTCCCTTTTTCTTCCCTTTTCCAGATGATTGCTGAGATGAACTGCCTCCCGGCATGGGTGGTAAAGCAGCATCCGATCCGGGTTTAGCTTGACCAAAACCTTTTAGCTGTTCTACTGGCCTTTTTGACTTTGTACGAGAAAATGTGCGCGACAGCTGGGTTTGTAATCCAATCGCACCCTTCTTGGCAATGTCTCTTGCAGATTTCCATTTTTCACGAGCTTGAGCAGTTTCTCTAACACTTTGAACTGCCTTCTCCCTTGTCTTTGCTTGTCTTCTCTCTCGAGTTGCAAGAACTTGATCAGAACAGTTATAAATAATGATAAGCAGAAAGCTTAATCCAGCCTACATTGACAAATGAAGCAATTAGATCTGATGGTTGTGCACAAAAGATGACCTATAATGCAAACTTAGATCATGAGAATATTTCGAGTTTAAAGTATATCATCAATATTTCCCACCAACAGAACATGTAGTGCCCAATAGTGTTCCATTACTATCATGAAAGTTGGAAGGTGAATCGATGACTTACGAAAAATAAAATGCCATACGCAGTGATATTCTGATTTGTTGATTGTGTTTCACAAGTTGCCAGATTAAAACACCCTGTTTGAGACGTTGAACCAGTCCTGCAGTAATGTCTGAAAAAAGGCTACTTAGTTTAATTAGTAACGGGAAAAGCAAAACAGATGGCTGTGATATGTTTGAAGCAAAAAATGCCAACATCAAATTAAAAAAGAGGTGAGACATGCAATTTAATAGATTACTGCTAGAAGTTCAAGGATAATTTAACAATACCCACGACTGCATGGAATCTCTTGAATTGTGGACGGACAGTATGATCCTGCTGAACAGAATATCTCGCTACTACTCAAAATATCAGCCCAAATATCCGCTCCACCACAAGTATGGTTTGGTTTTCCTGGAGGCAATTGGTAATGATATCTGCAAAACATTTCTGCTAATAAATATTAATGTATGTACTATAAAGAAGAAAAACTTGAAAACTTGAAAACTACAAAAGCACAAAACACGAATGAACTTACGGGTCGCATATGCCAGTGGTTTTGTTCAGTTTTGCAAGGGGACAGTGAGCACCCAGTGGGCAAGCTTCAGAGACAGACACAAAATGCCAACATATAAAGAATATTAGTTGTGGCTTAATTAGGAACATATGCACAAACAATGAATCCATTAACAACCTAACTTACCAGAAAGAAATCAATGTAAACAACAATTTAAAGTTCAGAAATGAAAGCCAGAAACATTGTTAAAACAATTCAACATAGAATCAAATTCAGGAGAGACGGTGAATGCCTTTTATATGAGGGACTCTAATACAATCGTTGTTGTTTTCTAAGGACACATTTTTAAGTGGCAGTGATCACATCTCACTATTATGCATCAGACAAATTCCTAGATGTTTCAAAAAGTCCATCTCCTAGAAACAGGAGCAGTATATACTAAGGAGACCCATTGACTTGATACAGACTCGAGAGTTTATACTAGTATTTTCCTAGACATATCTGGATGAACACTTCGGTTAGAACGGAAAAGCGAAAAAATAATCATCGAGGAAGCTTGGAAAGTGAGAAAATAACTTTCTACACTTCAAAAATAAATAAATACTTTCTAGACTTTTTTTTCCATTGGATCATCTTCTATTTTCTGGTAATGCATGGACAAAAAAATGAAAAAAAAAAGTGGTTTCTTCATGCTCCGTTTCCTTGGCAGAGGTTTATAAGATTGCAATTAGAGACTCAGGACTAGGAAAGTTCATTTCATCAATTTTCCTCCATTAAAGGTGAAAATACTTTAATACTTTCTTATTGCCAGCGTACTAATTTCTTGCCAGTTTTTGCTCTTCAGAAAAATGGGACATTGGGGGAGCTGAAATGAGTATTCGGATGGAAAATAGAGTCTTGCATAGGATATATAAGGCCTATGATTCATCTAGATTCTGGAGTGGAGATGTGCAAACCACATCCCCGTACTCTTTTTAAGGAATATTGACATAACATTCGAAGCTATAATTTGAGTGGTTTTATCATTCATGATGTGAGGTACTCACTGAGAATGAAAATACAGAGAAAAAAAGATGCGGTCACCAGTCCAATGCACGCAGATTAAGAGAAGATCTACTTATGCAAATAAAAAACTTGTAATTAGCCCAAGGAATGCAGCAAAAATACCAATGGCGCATAACAAATGCAATTCTCAACTATTTCCATGGTTGATGATGGGTTTCCAAATACTTACGTATCATGCAAGCAATACCATGAGGGCAGAAGAAACCCTCACAACAAGCTGCACAATTTGTCGTTCTAAAAGGCATGTCCTTCGAATTTCTGAGGTCAACCTTCTCACCTTTACCAACTCCACAAGCCCATCCTGGCTCACACCCAGAAACCCATGAACTCAGATTACAGTTCTTGTTAGGTTTCAAATAATTGCTTTTCTTTGCTCCTTTTTCAAAGAGACTGTTGAAATAGAACTTTATTTCTGCTGCTGTGCATGTACGCCTTAGCATGTCTCCTGAAGCACCAAAATAACATGAAAAATGTCGGGAACATATTACTACAGAAAGAAATTGGATTAACAAACTAAGGGGAGTAGCAGGTATTTCAATAATATCGTTTCTTTATGAACTAAGGCAAGTCCCAATGTACATCGATCCGAGTAAGATAGCAAACCAAGAATTTAAACTTTAATCTGTTAAATTAGGCATCATAATTTGCTTTGTAATTGAATAAAGGAAAATTAGCAGGCATGCTCTATGCTCTATGCTCTATGCCTCAACCCTCTTTCGTTAAGGGAACTGCTATGGCTCTATGCTCTATGCTCTCTATATCGACTTCTTCTATAAAAAAACTGCTATGGCTTTTTTCATATAGGCTTTTTATATTGCCTTCAGATACTTCCATCTGATTAAGCAAATACTCAAATCCCTCTTTCTTTCCAGCTTGTGAATTGGTTTTCCATAAGGTAAAGGGAATTCAAACAAAATATCCATTGAGCTAATTAAGTTGTGTAGCATTCATTTAAACCCCAAAAGGAAGATACCTATATAAAATACAGACAAAAAAAGCAGTCTGGAACCTTAACCAAATAATCCTTGTTTTCATGGCTCCAAACTTTGTACGTACCTTTTGTCTTCTTGGCGCAATTGGATATGAATTGTGTACCTTTGGAGAAATTGAATGCCATATTCCAATCTTCATCCCTGCAAATCCAAATCAAAATAGAAAATTACCTTCTTTTAATGATCAGCTTCCATTCCTGAAATCTAACATTTATACAAAAGAGTGGCTGAGTTATCTACACGTCTGTTATGCAGAAACCAAAATATTTGACAATATCTTGCTTGAACACGGAGGTAAAATTTGAGAAACTGTTGTAAACCAGCTCTGAAAATAGCTCCTGTGTTGCTGGATTGTCATCATAGCCATCGATATCTTGACAATAAGCAGGGCTCAATGATAAAGCAAATGCAACAACAAAGATGGATACAGAGAGAAAACAACAATGGTCGTGTCTTAATTTATCAAACTTCTCTCCACTCATATCTTTGTTAAGAAAAAAAATGTAACAGTTCAAGATTCAAAGATGTTAAAAGTAACTAACTGACAATATCGTAATGTATGTGGTAGAGCACATACGAGGAAATAAAGATTGTTAAGAAAATGTAGAGGAAATTAAGGTTGGTAGGAGGTGGGTTTCATGAAGAGGAAGAGAGGAAATGGGAGGGATGTTGATTTTTGGAAAATTGGGGAAATAGAGGCCTCTGGATTTAGGGAGGAGGGTAAGGTTGGTTTTTTCTCGGAGGAAGAAATGGCAGGGAGGAAGAGTAGGAGATTCAAACAGTTAAGTCTGTCTGTTGTTGTTTTAAATGGGAGGGAGACCTACCATCTATCACATTATTTTTAACTTTGTCAAAAGAAGCTGTAGGCATCTGTGCCCCTCTTCCTCCCAAGTACAAGTTAATAATAATTAAAATAATTTTTTTCTAACGTCCTTCATGCATATTTTTTAAAAAAATATTCATAAATTTCTCAACGCATTTATGATATTTAACTTTAATCAAATATCATAACGCTCCATCCATCTAACAGGAAGATTAATTAACAGTGGTTGAACCACAAGCAAAAGAAAATGATTTTGATGAGCACTGGTGTTCTTCCTGAAATAAGATTGAAATTGGTTTTTTTTTTTTGAACCACTTTTAGAAACTGATTCAAGAATAGTTTTTCGACTTCGCTTTTCTTTTTCTTTTATTTTTGGGTGGAACAAGGGAGGGGGGGGGGGGGGGACTCAGTTATACCAAGATAGGAGTCTTTATTACTAGGCGACTCCCACTTGTCCATACATTCCTTGACTTTAACACTTGGGTTTGAGATTGGAGCATATCCAAGCTATAAATTACATCATCAATGGAAATATTTGGAGAGGCACTGCTTGTTTGTATTCACAAATAAAGATAGCCAAGGAAACTTCATCTCCTCCATGAAAACCAAAGGAACCTCGAGCTTTGGTCCTCACTGAAATTTGAGATCATTTTTTCATCTTTTGATGACGAGGTAAATTAAATTCAGGCACCTCCTCAATATCCTCTCTTGGCTGAAGAAATATGAAGGCGGTAAAAAATAAAAGAGCACAAGGAGAAATATTTCAGTGGAGAACAGCATCAGTCTAGAAAGCAAAATAATAAAAAGTATTGATCTATGAATTACAATGCAGGAAAAGGGAAGGTAATTTAAGAAATTTCAGTTGCTTGGGAAAAAGACTTCAATGCCAACCTAACCAGGGGCACCAACACTTCAGACTCGGATAAAAAAAGGAGCAATAAACCACCCAAAAGGATTGTAACCTCAAGGAACAGCAGGTTTGCTATTGTAGGCCTCTCTTGCTTCAAGCACGTCAGGACAGTACCGGTTAATGACAACATCAACTTGATCAGCAAATGACTTGTTACGATGGTCACCAAGGTGTTTGACCATTTGGTTCCATCGCTTCCGGCACAGATCTCCAGACCTGTGCTCTAGAAGATTGTCCCAGTCGACATCTTCCATGCAGCAAGCATCCAAGTCGTAGAGCTCCATCAGCAGCCGATAGTCATCTGTATCAAGCCAAATACCTTCAGCTACCATAGGTGACGTTAATTGATCATACCATTTTTGGCAGCAGAGAGCATCAGTCCTAGTTTCCAACTTCTCACTAATTGCTGTCCAACTAATATTATCTCGTAACATCCCATGCTTTGTCTTCCTTTCAACAAAAGCTTTCAAGCGCAGATCCAAGTTCACCGAATCAAATAAAGACTGGTACTCATCTTGAGACCATTTCCCTTTCTTCATATTGATCAATTTTATTCTGCGCCACGTATCCTTTACATGAAACCTATGTTTGCCCAAGGCTTCTGCCAGTGTCTTCCAGTCTGATCCATGTTTTTCATGAAACTTTCGGATGAGATCATACTCTTCTGGGGTCCAAGAAGAATTCTGGTCCCTTTCAAACAATATATGGGCTCGATAATAGACACTCTCACGAGGCCTCCAGTGTAATGCTGCCCCTATCTCCTTCCAGCAATGTTTAATCGCAGGGTGCTTTTTACAATTCAGCACCATGTTTAGACCGTCTGCACCTAAACCATGAACATTAATATAGTTTAAAACAGCTTCTTTAACGATCTCATCCTCCTCAAGTGAGAACCGCTTCCCTCGCACAAAACCGTCTTCCCCAACAGCCTTCTTATCACTAGGACCATCAGATGAAGGGAAAATCTCGACATCTTCACAGAAACTTACTCTCTTAGATGTCACTTTTTTAAAAGATTTTTCAGATGGACGAGTGCTTTCTGCGTCTTCCTCCATTTCTGTTACTCTTTCACTACTTTTTTCTTTTGAACGATTTTCCAAGGACTTGGCCTTCTTCTCCCTTTTGTTTCCACCTTCAGCATTGACCTTTAGTTTGCCATCTCTAGCCTTATTTTTAATCGAACTTCTGTTACCTCCATCACGTTGTATTACACTGTTTTGGTTACCTGTTGTCTCAGCCATAATTTGCATTGATGCAGCCTCTAGAACAACATTGAGTTTTTTCTTCCTTTTCTTCTTCTCCTTCTTTGAAGACTCTACCTTGTCCTGAAAAACTTCAATTGACTCCTCTCTTCCAGCATCTTTTCCATCAGCTACACTTTTAACTATCTCAGTATCACCACTGCCATCATCATACTTATTCTGTTTCCTCTTCTTTTCCTTCTTGCGGCCCTGTCCTTCCCTGTTATTCATGTTAGCAATATCTTCTTTCCCAGGGCCTTTCTGTACCTCAAACACCTCTCCCCTTCTGTTATCATCGACGCTGTTGAGCACAGAAGAAACAGTGATAGCTTTACCTTCTCTGTTTTTCTCCTTGTGATTTTTTTTCCTATCTCTTCTCACTTCTGACTCAGAATTGCTGACAACATCCACCTGGACATTCTTTTGCAATCCCAAATTATCATCCATTCTCATGTGGGTCTCCCCCAAAGCCTCTCTCACTTCACTCATCTTATTTTTCTTCTTGGACACCTGAGATTCTTTCTCATTATTAACACGCTCCAACTTTCTCTTCTTCTCCTTCTTGTCAGCAACATTATTCAAGTCTACATTACCCTCACTTAGACTAGAACTTACTAACTCATATTTCTCACTCTTCTTCTTTGTCTTCTTCTCCTTCTTCTCACCCTTGCCTGCTGCATTAACATTACCCTCACTTAGTCTAGAACTTACTGCAGAATCCTCAATGCTATCCTCATGGCCCTCACTCTTCTTCTTCTTCGTCTTTTTCTTGCATTCCATATTCAGAGTTTGACCCTCCCCTCCACTCACAAGCAATGAATCTTTGGCTTTCAAGGAATCATCCTCATTCTTTGTTTTCCTTTTCTCATGCTGTTGCCTCCCCACCGTTTTGGTACCCATGTGGGTAATGAATATTGATCTCACTTGAGCCTAAACAGCTACAGCTGAGCCAACCCGTCATCTAAAACTGAAAACAACAGAAATTCAAAAAATAAAAGTCAGATAACCAGTGATTTGATAGAAGCCCCTTTACCTAAAACATTATGAAAACCAATTCAATCAGAGGGCTTATTTCCAGTTTCAGCAATTTGAACCGAACACAAATTCTGCTCAACCGAACTCGCTTTCCTTGAAAAGCCATCCACCTAATTGTTAAATACCCAACACGATGACACTCAAAACCCCAGATAATAACTGAACCTGTCAAGATTAACGGCTAAGACATCATTCTCACCCAGAATACGAGAAGGAATGCTCAAGAGCAACAGCAACAGATATTGTGCAGCAAAGAGCGAAATTCATTGACATAAAAAGGGATTGTATTGCATTCAATTAAAGATCAAATAAATCAAAATGATAGTTCAATTTTCTGGAAAATCATTAAATAAAGCCCAAAAAAATATCAAAAAGACATCATTATTAAACTCTAATTCATGTATTGTCCAAATAAGGAAACAGAAAATTTGCAGCTTGCCTTGGAATTTTCAAGACGAGGTGGAGTGCCGCTGCTCGAGATAGAGACTGGTGATCTTTGGATGGGTTAGTGGCTGAGGTGGGCTTGATACTTGGGGTATAGTTGTGATTTTTGTTAATTTGGTACAGAGAATTGGAGCCAGACAGGGAGCAAAGAGCGGGGGAGTGGGAGGCAGCGCAGGAAAGAAGAAAGAAAAACACGTGCACATCATGTGCTGTTTATTTAGGAGTTAGGGTTATACTAAATTCGGTTTTCGGGCGGCACCGATTCAAAATTTGTACAGCCAAACTTTTTTACATTTTAAAAATGTTTTTTTAAAAAATATTTTTTTATTTTATTTTAATGTAATAATATCAAAAAAAATAAAAAAATTATTTTAATATATTTTATACTAAAATTATTTAAAAAATAATCATTATCACATTAATAAATAAATTTAAAAACAATAATAAATTCATTTTCAGTAACTAAATTTAATTAAAAATTAATATTAATTGAAAATTTAGTTTAATTTTCCTAGTGACATATTATTAGCCTCTAAGTATAATCATAGTAAATAGAATTTTTCCGTGCCTTAAGATCATAAGTTAATTAGAATTATTTTAAATTATTTTAATTTTTATTTTAAAAAATCAAAATATAATTTCATTCAGTTAATTAAATAAAAAGTTTAAACAATTGAGTTAATTCATTTAAATTCTATTAATTTTAAATTATCTTTTACACGTTACACATTAAGGTTGAGTTAATTACATTACAGTCAAAATATTTGTTAAAAATTTGAATTAATTTTATTTTGCTTGAAATTAACTTGTTTTAATGTTTTTAGATTATTTCACTATGTTAATGTTAAAAATAAAAATACATTATTTAAATATATTTTTAAATAAAAAATATTTTTAAAAGTCAATCATGTTTTATGTCCTATAAATATATTAGTTTACATTCAGATTGATATTATTTTAAAAAAAATATTAAAAAATATTAGAGAATATTTAGTTTTAACATATCTCAAGCAATATAAATTTAATTAGAATTCAAACATTCTAAATTTAAAAAGTTTAAGTTTGATAATCATATCTTAATTTAACACACGTTAATAGCTTTTAGAATAAAAAATAAAAAAAGATAATATTCTTCGCAATTCTCTAAATATTTACAATATATAATTCAAACACTTTATATTAATAGCCTGATACATAATATAAACATTATATATATATATATATATATATATATATATATATATATATATATATTTCCAGCACAGTATAGTTTCAGCATGATAATTTTCATACACGTTTTAAAGCATATCACCGAGCAAACGCCCAATTTTATAGCGGCGAGTAGTTAGATTTTTTTAACTTTCTAATAGGTTCTTTAGAATATGAATTTTATGATTATAACAATGGTTTTTAATTTTATTTTACAAATGAGCAATTAACTATTTAAAATACCTGATTGTTAGCCATAAATCATCCATGTCATTCAATTTTTTTTTTCTAGAGAAATTGAAATCTTACTATTTTAAAATTTCAATTTAATCGTGATTGTGAATTATTCAAAACACCTAGCGTTATATTATTCTTCTCTCACGTGAAAGAGGGTTCTTTAAATAATTTTATGACAGAGTTCACATTTATGTGAGAGAAGTTTCGATGTACTTGACGATCATTGCCTGTCTTATTATCTCGTACAATTTCGTCCCTGTACACAATTTTAGCTGTTGCTTCCTGATATTCCAGACATTTTTCAACTAAATCCTTCTGTCAGTATTTATTAGTGTTTTTTTTTTGTTTAATGCAAATATTTTATACAACACAGTTGAACAGAAGAAGGCCACCGGAGGGAATCTGGTTGCTGCTGTGATTTGTGCTGAGGCATACATCAGCTGTTGATGCGGCGAGAAGGCTATATTCTTCTCGACGAGGGTTTGTAAATTGTCAGCAGGTGACTTAGTTTTCTATCCTTTGATTGTATTGGGATCTTTAATTTATTTTTTCCTGTTATGATTTAATTTTAATATTTTAAAGCCACACTTGATTTTGATGATTGAAGAAGAAAATTGATTTCGCATGCTAGACGGGAAGCAGACCTTGATGGGATTTCTGCCCCCGGCAAATGATATATGAAAAGAGACAGCTCCCCTTTTCAGAGTCGTGTGTTCAAGGCATGATGGGGATAGTTCCATGGATCACCGCTGGCTCCCTTGTCACAGAAGCACTATTCAATGTTTTTTTTTATTAATATTTTTAAAAATAAATTATCATTTAAAATTAAATTTATTTTTTATAAAGTTATTGCTGATATAAATCACAAGTTCGGCTAATTAACTAAATTGACTCAATTTTTTTATTTTTTAATATTAAATTAATTAAAAATTATATTTTATATTTTATTTTATATTTTATTTTTTTATATTAAATTATCATGATTTTAATATTCGAGAATAATGTTTGACATGGTAACCTATGTTGATCTGTATTTTTTATGTTATTTTTTTATTAGTTTTTTTATAAGTTATCATTAAACATTAAGACGTGTGAGAATTTAATTTCATAATTTATTTTATTTTATATGAATGTATTTTAGTCTCATGATAAAAGTTGTGGATTTTGATATTAACCCTGGTTATGTTAACTTGTTTTTTCTAAAAAGTTATCTCAATTTCATCCAATAATTTGTTTTTTATTAGATTGTTTATGTCTCATGATACAAGTTACCAAAAAAATCAATAAAATTTTAAAAATAAAAAAGAACACAAATACTATTGTAAATAATGAAGATTATTTTAAAATAGTTTTTATTTAGTGTTTATATAATGAATTTTAATATTGATTTAGTGATCTCGAGAGATACAAAATCCTCAAGTTTGATATTTATGTCAAATTCAAAAAAATATAAGTATGAGAAATATGATAAATTCAAAATACTTGAGTTTAACTATTATGCCAGACTTAAAAAAATATGAGTGCAGTAAATATACCACATTCAAAAAACTTGAATTTAACTATCATATTAGACCTGAAAAAATATGGATAAAACAAACATGTCATGTTCAAAATATTCCTGTTTGACAGTTAATTTAATTCAAGGCAAGTACGAGTTTAAAAATATATCAAACTTAAAATATTTAAATTTAAAAATTATAGTGTTTTATAGTTATGTTAGATCCAAGATAATTTTCTAAATTAAAAGTGATGAAGATATACTAAAACATTATATTTTTTTTAAATAATTTTATAATAATTACAAAATCTTAACAACCCTTTTATTTTAAAAATTTTCTAAACAATTACAACTCTTTAACCCAACGGATCTTTTATTTTTTAAATTATTGTTATAACTTTTTTATTTTAAATTTTTTAAACAACTAAAACCTTTTAATTCTTCCAATAGCTCTTTTATTTTTTTAATTGTTATAACAATTACAACTTTTTTTTTTTCTGAAACAACTATAATTATTTAATTTATCAACAACTCTTTCACATTTTTAATTGTTGTAATAATTTTTTAATTTTTAATTTATTTTTGACTAGCTGTTACATATTGGTAATTTATAAATATCATGTACTCTTACCATTAAAATATACTACAAAATCATAATTTAGTTTTTTATTTTTATAAAACTTGCTAATATTTATTTTTTATCATGGTTGTTTTTCTTTAACCCTTATTTTTAGAGGAAAAACTTATTGAATCTTATAAGATAATTTTATATTAAAAAAATATTCTTAAAAATAGTGTCTATAGGTGTCTCCAGTTATTGTTGTTTGGCCATGTTCATCGTATCTAATTTTACAATAAATGCAACATTAAATTCAAAGTATCCGCCTTCTTCTTCCTCGTTCTTTCTTTCTTCTTTATTTTATTTTTTATTTCTAGGAGAAGGAACAACTTTGTCGAAGGACAAAACTAAAGTGACAAGAAGTCAATCACCAGTGACGTAACAAGTAAGGCACGTAACATCAATGCAGCTGGCAAGAAATTGATTAAGGGGTGTTTATTTTTTGAATTTCTTTTTTAAAATCTTTTTCAAACTTTTTTTTACTTAATATTTTCATGTGTTTTTTTATTTATGATTTTGACGTTTTTACATTAAAAATTAAAAATAATTAAAAAATATTACTTATAAATCTTCAATTAAAAAACATTTTTTTTAACCTCGCATCATATTAGCAAATACACAATGACATTCCACAAAACACTCATACCGTAAAAAAAGGGAGATTCTGATATCTATCCAATTATCTTGACTTGATGATCAGTGTCGTGTCTTAACCTCTCAATAAAAGGAGCACAGACGTTTTATTGAATCTTACACGCATTTCTCAGTGGTTCTATTGCCTTCTTAATACTATCTATCCATCATCTTCATCAGCACGAACAACTACGATGATGGATCGTATTATTTCTTCTTTGATTGATTTTAGAGCTTTTGCTAATTCCTTTTTATCAAATTATGAGCCTCTAGCTTTGCTTCTTGCTCCTCTTCTCACTCTTTTTACTGCCCGAATTCTTCAATCATTTTTTCTTCTTGTTCACGATAATGGTCTCAAACCCACCATTTTAGGGTTTCTAATCACCTCCATCAAGTAAGAGAGTAATCAACTGTATGTTAATTCCTGGAAGGGAATCTTTTTAATAATTTTCACATGATGTCTTTTTTGTTTTTTTATTTGAAAAAAAAGGATGGTGGTGCCTGGTGTCAAGGGTTATATAGATGCAGAGAAACAGAAGGTGAGAAAGATGATTTTCTTTTATTTCATTAAATGATAGCTTTTGTTTGTATTCTTTTATGTCTGATTTTGTGGGGTCATTTTTATTTTTATCTTTATCTTGAGATAACTATGAAAATGGGAATTTTGAATTATGCAGGGGAAACATTAAAAGGGGTGTTTTTCAGTTGCTTTTAAACAGAATGAAATTTATATAAATATAAGAAAAAGAACTGTTGCATCTGGTTTACACCTCGTGGTTCCTTGAAAAACTAATATGAATGTTAATTTAATATTGGGATCTGCTCTGCTTTCTGGGTTGACGAATAGATAACTTATTGGTTAATTTTCATCTGGGACCGTGTGGATTGCAGTAGTTGTTACGTGTAGGCTGTTCATGATGGTCATGAGAATCGGTCAGGCTTACTAAGTTAATTGGCTGGATGGATAAAGGTTTCCTTAGACTAAATCTATTAAGCAGATCTTGATTTGCTGCATTTGAGGATACTACTCAAAAAGTTGGTAGGATACTAAGTCTTTTTGTTGGATGCTTTAATGTCATATCTTCATGACATTAATCACTTAGAAGCCGTAAGAGTCTGTATATTGACTTCTTAATAGCAGTGCCTACTTAATGCTAGAAAGACAATCAGGGAGATTTAAGTCTAATCAGAGCAGGTTATGAGCTCTATTTCCTCTTCTTAATCAACTTAAAGCGATCTCAGGGCCACCATGTGCCCTTCTTAGATCCTTTATTTCTGCTTGTCAAGCCTTTTGGTGTAGAACCATGGTATTTTTTAACTCTTTCCTTGTGTTGATTTTTCATCTGGAAAAGGACTTGGTTTGTTGAACATGCAGGTCGTGGAGAAGTTGCAGTCTGGAAGTAAATCTAAAAGGGATGGCTGGAGATCGGAGCTACCAAGGGAAGGTTTAGGAAGAGCAGTGATAGAGAAATTGAATCAGGAGAAAAGTAATGATGTGGCTTGGCAAGGAAAATGTTCGGGTACAGTGTATGTTTGCAATTAATACCGTACATATTAAGACAAAAAAAAATTTGCTTTGGTATTGAGATGGTTCTCTGCTCTATCCGAGTTTAGTAAGTTACTGTTTTTTTTCTCCCTGTTTTTTGGTTGTCCAGCTACATTGGAGGGAGTGAATCTGAAGGACATTTTTCTCTGATAAATGAGGCATGCTCAATGTTAGTAAGATACGGAACATGTAGTGCTCTATTTAGTTATTTATTTATTGTCAGTGTGAAGTTTTATTACAAGTTGTTTTTTCTTTGAGGTATAGTTTGAATAGTATTTACTAAAATTTTGGCTGCTGTGTGTTTTAATAAATCTTAAGTTTGTATTGAATGTTTAGTGCCACCTTCAGTACTTGTCATACTCATGATGACCACGGACATTAATGGAGGAGCTAACTTCTATAGTATTGTTAAGCTTACTTATTCAGAAAAGAAATTCTTGTCACGTCTGTTAATCATAGAACACTGGTGGTCATTTGAAGACATCTGTTATGTGTTGTCTGTGGATATGTGTCCTTGCAGAAGTGGGCATTACAGGTAGTCATAATTGCCTGGATCATTTATTTTCTAAAAACTATTTAGAAACATTGAATCTTTAGTAGTAATTAATTTGAGCTTACACATATTTACTCTGAACTATCAAAAACTATGTTATTTGTTGAACCTGGAATATGTCCGTCATTTGTCTGTAGAAACTGAACAGGTTCTTTTTTATTAATGTCAAAGAGGAAAGACAGGCATCGTTCAAAAAATGACATTTTTGACATGAAGTTTAGTCAGGTTTGTAGTTAATACTGACACCTTCATAAGAAAATTATTTCATCCTCGCAGTTTTGTCATATGCTTTAATGTGGTTCCTATAATAATCTTAGTTCTTTGCATTTCATCCCTAGACGCACTAAATTTGGTTGGGATTGTAATATCTGTTGAAAACATCATGATTATGACATCATGTGCTGTCCAAGAAAGGATTTTACCCTCATATATTGGTTTTCCATATGATGATTAGTGTAGGTCTTCCTGTTCCTCCCATGTACACATCCTCATAAATGTGTTAGTGAAGCTTAATTGGAATTCATTTTCAGGTTTGCACATACTAATCCACTGCATTTGGACGTGTTCCAAACCATAGCACAATGTGAGGCAGAAGTGGTAGCTATGACGGCAGCACTACTTGGCAGCAAAAACAAATCTTCTGGAGGAGAAATATGTGGTAACATGACTTCAGGAGGAACTGAAAGTATATTATTGGCCGTGAAATCATCCCGTGACTATATGAAAGCTAAGAAGGGAATCAAAAGACCAGAAATGTTGGCCAATTTCAAACACCTTGTTTTTTTTTTATTAATTCGTGGTCTGCGAGTTGTTAATGTGAGTGGTTTTCTTCCCAAGCACAGGATCATACCTGAATCTGCACACTCAGCATATGACAAAGCAGCACAATATTTCAACATTAAGCTGCGGCGTGTTCCAGTAAATAAAAGTTTTCAAGCTGATGTCAAAGCAATAAGACAGCAGATTAACAAGAACACTGTTTTGGTACACATTTGTAAACCCTTTTGTTTCATTTTGTCATTCAACACCTTGAGCTCTTGCCCTAAGAAACAGCTCCGGTGTTGATGTTGTCATCATATTAAATGCTCTAACATAAGATTTACTTACCAGTAGGCCTAATATTGATACCATGATACTGCAGATTGTTGGATCTGCACCTGGGTTTCCTCATGGCATCATTGATCCTATTGAGGTGAGTGATCTACACACCCACTACCTTCTCATTTCTCAATTTATTCAAATTTATCAATGTTCAGTATCATTCAGTTCCCAAAATATCAAAATTGATTTTGTAGGAGCTTGGTGAATTGGCATTTAGCTATGGAATATGTTTCCATGTTGACCTTTGTCTTGGTGGCTTTGTATTACCTTTCGCTCGTAAGCTAGGGTATATCTTTTTCCCAAGCAACTGTTTTTTCCTTAGTGCTTACTGGTTTGTTTGCCATTTTTGCCATTATCCCTGAAACTCTTACAAATGCCTCTTTGTTTATACAGAGTCTGCAAATATCACAAATTTGAGGCCCTTTTTATATTTCTGTGAAATGTACACTACCAGAAGTTATTCTAATGCATGAATAATAACTATTTGGGGCTAAAGCTTGATTGTGAAATTGTTGGATAGCATTTTGGTTGTGGTGCTTTTTTTCTCCTTAAGGCAAGTTGATAACAGAGAAATAAGATTGCAAACAATTTACAAAATTAACTGGTTTGGCAAGAAAGAAGATTGTAGCCTTGTCTCTTGTTGAAAAATCATTTCAACTCAACAGCTTAATAGAATTCCTGAGAATGGTTTTATATTAATGCCTGATCAAGAGAGTGCAATTGATCGAAAACTAGTCTATATTGAGGTCATAATTAAGCTCTAAGTTATGTAGGTCCATGAGAAGGATGTTGGTTTCCCGCAAGAAAAAAACAGTATTCTTTCCTGTTGGAAATTGGACAGGGAAATGCAAAATGGTGTATATTGAACAATGTTGCCCCAGTTTAAATCATTTCTCAAAATCTGACACTCAGGGGACCATGAGGCACTCTGTTCATGGTAGATGGTGCTCAACAAAGAATGTATGTCTATGGTGAGACCCCATCACCATGGGCAGCGCTATGGGGTCTTGGTTAAGGGGTTTAGAGCCCTTATTCTTATTCTACCTTGAACTTCCTTTTCTTCTTAGGTCTAAGCAACTATGCTTCACCAGGACAACATATGACCATTGTTGAACTTCAATGATAGTTGTAACTGGCTCTGTTATTATTTTACATCTGTCTGTTGTGTGCTTTATAGATTTTGGTACACGGTATGAAATATCAGACTGTCAGTTGCTCTCTCATTTTATTGCTCTGGCTTTTCCGCAAGTTAAAGTTTTCTTCCCATTTCAGGTACCCAATTCCACCTTTTGATTTTTCTGTTAAAGGAGTAACCTCAGTATCAGCGGATGTGCATAAATATGGATTAGCACCAAAAGGAACAAGTGTAGTTCTATACAGAAATCATGATATTAGAAAGGTAAAAAGTATAGTTTTATCTGTAACTCTATACAGAAATCATGATATTAGAAAGGTAAAAACTATAGTTTTATCCGCAACTCTAGGCATGAGTGATGTGTGTCTCTCTATTTCAAATTTGGATCCTGAACTGGCTGTACAAATTTTGATGAAAGATAATATACTGGTGCTTTTATTTCTCACCACGCTGCCTGGCATTGCAGAACTAGTGTTCGGTTCCTTGACTTGTGGATCTCTCGTGTAGCTCACATGGTTAATTATTTGTTCCCTTTTTCATCATCAGTTATTCAAATTGCAGAAATGTTGCATCACTCACATTGTTAATAATCAAGATTCATATCAAATGTGTTACTTGACTTGTGGATTTCATGTTTTTTTATTGGTGGTTCTTTTGTTTTAAATTCTTGATTTTTTTCTGATATGAGTTTCTTGTGATGACATCTTGGGGGGCATGCTACTGATAATTTGTTTGCTTGGCTGTTTCCCAACAGCATCAATTTGTTGCTGGTAAGTTTTACTATTTATCAAATAGATTATCAAATAAATGAGGCTTTATATTTGGATGATTTTCAAGACCTACTTTAGTAAATTTCCTGGGCATTCATAAGCATTATGAACACGGAAAAGAGGTAGAGTTTATCTTAATATCAAGTTTTATTCAATAGGCTTTTCTAGTTGGCTGTTTGAAGGCTGTGCTTCTGGTATTCTAATTGTGTTTTCATTGTGTTGTTGTTGCAGTGACTGAGTGGTCAGGTGGGCTCTATGTCTCTCCTACTATTGCTGGAAGCAGGCCTGGAGGTTTGATTGCTGGGGCTTGGGCAGCGTTGATGGCTCTGGGGCTAGAAGGTACTATCATGTTGTTTTCCCCTACTGCCTATCCAGATGTTCCATTGAATGCTTCTGTTTAACCTGATGTTTCATTACATCCTGTAGGGTACCTGGAAAACACTAAAGCAATAATGGAAGTATCAAAGAGAATACAGAAAGGGTCCGTGTTGTTTTTAACTTCATTTTCCTATTTTCTTGGGTTGTAAATTCGTTGAACAATTGAGAATGATTCATTCTTTTTACAGGATTAAAGAAATACCAGAGTTGTTTATCATTGGAAGGCCAGACATGACAATTGTGGCATTTGGATCTAATGATCTAGACATATTTGAAGTCAATGATATCATGTCATCCAAAGGCTGGCATTTGAATGCTTTGCAAAGACCCAACAGGTAGGTTTTTTTTTTTTTTGAAGGAGAACTGTGTTTATATAGGGCATTTATGCTTGGTTCTCCCATGTCATCATTATTCTTGTTAGAAGATAGCCACCTCTGGCGCTAAGCTATTGTTCATTGATGTGAGGCGTTCGATTTAATATTATTATTCTAATTGTTTGCAATGTGAGGCGTTCGATTCAATATTATTATTCTAATTGTTTGCAGTGGCTGGTGTAAGTAGTTTATTCTCTGTTGTATTTCAGTCTCATGAATTGCTTCTGAGCATGCAATTATGAGCATATTTTTATACACTGATTACAATTTTTCATGTGGTTGAATCAGCATTCATATCTGCATTACCCTTCAGCATGCTCCCGTTTTTGAGGACTTCCTCCGGGATTTGAAGGAATCTGTACAAACTGTAAGTTGTATTCGCCAAAGGAGTTATCAAAGTACTTTGTAATCTACTCATCTTTAGGGTTGTTATGTTTGCTTCTGTGAGGTGCTAGTGGGAAGGACCTCCGGATATGGTCTCACTCGTTTGATTTTTCATCTTTCGCTCCCCCTTTTCCCCCCCTGAAATCCTCCAGGTGAAAGAGAATCCTGGTCCAATAAATGGAGGCCTAGCTCCAATATATGGTGCTGCTGGGAAGATACCAGATAGAGGCATGGTTCAGGAATTGCTGGTGAACTTCATGGACAGTACATGCTAATGACATTTCCATGCTATGGTTTTGTGTCTGCTCCCTTTTCCTTTCATTGTTTTTTGCACCATTGATTTGTATTAGAACGTGTTGGTGAAGTGATTCAAAACTGAAACATCACAAGAAATATTGCAATCACAAGGAACACAAAATTATGCCTAGTATGGTTACCATACAATAATTTCAATTCAGAATTTTATAACTCAATTTTTATTTATTTATTTATTTTTTATGATCAACACTGAATATTACAACACAACATTCTGCCTGATGGGTTACCATACAAAAAATTCAATTTAGAATTTTTTACTCAGCTCTTATAAACATTATTAACAATTTTTTTTTTAAATGATAATAAAAGAGTTCAACTCAATAGAAAAAAAATCCTAAATTAACTAGAAAAAATATGGCAAATTCATCTAGGTTTTACTTGAGAACCTTCCCAGCTTATGGTTGGATAAAAGAAAATTATGCCATTCTGCGAATTTCTGAATTATGAAATTTATAGCGGAAGAAATTGCTCGATTTCCTGTTGTCCCAAACCCCTTTCAGTCCTAAGATGCTTGGGCCAGCTGCCAACTTAACTAGGGAGTAATTGAAATGGTTAAACTCCATTTTCATGCAAACTCCATTTTCATGCTGATGTAGAAACTAAAGGTTCTCAGTGAGGATCTGATACTAGATGGGAATTGACCTAGAAAGATTATGTGAATGAAGATGTGATACTAGATGAGAATTGATCCAGATAGATTATGTAAATGACTAGATTAGCATTCTAAACAATGATAATGAGGTATCCGATTATCGGATTATTGTTAAATTTTTACATATGATTTTTCTTTAGAAGATCATGGGATTTTGATAGTAGATCCATCCAAATGACCCATAACTCCGTCCTTTTCACAAACATAGAACTAGAATTGTAGTAAGGCTTACAATATAATTTTCTCCTAGCATAATTATTACAAAAATAAAAAAACAATTGACAGAATAAAGAAAATCACCACACCATCAAAAAACCAATACATAGGCTGAGAACTCTACAACAGGAAACCCGAACTCCAAACTAGAGAACCACTTCCGCCAATACCCAAAAGAATATGGAAGGCTTGCTCTCTGAAACTACCCACAACAAAGTAAAAAAAAAAAAGAAGAAACCAGAAAGATTCAGCTAAGCTAAGAAAATACCATGTAAGAGAATCTGAGGTTTTGGTTTGAACACCTCTCATTGTGAGAGTTGCATTCTTTATATATTGAAGTTGTAGCTCTTTACAAGGTTAAAATCAGTCATTAGTAGTATTAGAGGAGGTAAGAGTAAAGCCTATCAATTATACCTCTATGTACAGTATCTCTCTCTCTCTATACACACACACACACTTGTAAGGTGATATATAAATTATTTTTTATTTGAAAAAATAAAATTAATACTTATTAGATATTTATTTATGGTTTCGATATACTAATAAAATAAATAAATAAAATATTGTTTTAATATACGTTTAATTAAAAAATATTTTTTCTCTACACCGTATTATTAAATACAAACTGTATCGCATCACACCATAATGCTAAATCACGGTTTCAGCTTACTATTGTTGTGGTCGCGATTGCGGACTTCATAGATGTTGAATAATGGGTTATAAGCATTGTTGCCGTGAATTTATATTCAAGTCGTAATGAACTTTCATAACACATGATTTGCTAATAGATTTTCTAAATATACATAATAATAGCATTTGTAGCAGATAAAGATTGTATAAACAACATATTATAACTATAATGAAGAAGGGGAAAAAATGAACCTGAAATATAAGCAAAAATAAAGTCTGTAAGTAGACTGTTCCTATCAATATAACAGCTAATAATGGTAATTAACTTTTTATTTTTATGAATTGCCAATAACATTATTAAAACACCGAAAAGTAGCAGCGTAGTGCTCCGTATTCCGTTGTATAACAAGGTTATTACGTGGGTGCGTGTTGGGATGATGCATGGGGTATTGTTTTTCACAAAATTACGGTGCTCTGATGAATCTAGGGGCATGATGGTGTCTCTGTCGAAGTTTTACATGTAAGCAATTTCACCGCATAATGTTTTCTACTCATTGTGAAACTCTCTGATCTCCATACTTTGCCTTCGGTATCCTGGCCATCAATTATTCTTTCTGTATTTTACTTAAAAGAGAACAAATATCGTCGCCTGTCTTGGTCAGTCCGGTGAGTGATTCGCTCCAGTGTTTTGGATAGGTCACCTGTCTAGTCATCCATGTATAAAAAGGGTCTGCAAGGTTGAGGATGAGGCTCGCCTGCTACCCTTTTTCATCCTGTATGATTCCCAGCTCATTTGTAGTCATAGTCAAGGATGGTTTTAACAATTAGATGTTAGAGACACCTCCATGAATATGCTCCCCTTGAAACAGATTTAGCACATTAAATTATGTATCAATCTGGTTTATAGGGATACGGCCAACAAAGACCCAGAAGACTACCCATAATAAAGACTGGAAAAGGTAGAACTACTCGTAAATGGATAAGATTTGACAAAAAGTAGCAGCTTGACTGCTGCATCTGCCTCTTAGAGCTCCAAGACAAAAATCTATAATCAAGACATTTGCACGAATCAGGAGGCTATCAACAGCAGAACAGAATAGTAGACACATGATAACTGGTATCAGTACCAAAAGCGACACATCTGCAATATAGTCCTTGAATAGTCTTAATAATGTTTAAACTTGGCGTGGATTCAATTCTTCTGCTGCGTGACCATATCCTCGACCCGCAATGGCAAGACTTTCTTCTTCTTCTGCCTTTTTTTACAAGCTAGCTTCGTATGGAGCCATTTTTAATAACAATCATTAATTTAACGTGTCATTTAGTGCTGTTTAATGTATTCTGCGCTTAATTCCTGTTATATTGTTATGTTTTCTTTCACTATCTCACCATACATGAGTGGTTAATTTGTTGCACACTTAGAATAACTTGCAGCATTTCCAAACGAAGCCTTAGTGTTATTGTTAGTCACTCCTGTGTAAAAAAGCTTTGGCAGCTTGAGCTACCTTTTCCCGTGTAACTTTCTTGTACCCTTCTGGCCCGGTTTGGTGTGTGACCTCTTGGTCTGGGGCCAATCTGTCGTTTGCAGCTCATTTACCCCAGGAAATGACGGTTGACATTCGAAATTCATTTGGATTATAACTGCCATATGCTTACAACAGATATACCTTACGTTACATGACAATCACTCAAAAGGCAGGTTACTATGAGAACTGCCCTTTTTATTTATTTTTCCCACACGAGTTCTTCATGATATAATAATCTCACTCACATATTACAAGCAACAATCATCTATACGGAAATGTTCTCAAACCCAACGTTACTTCTTTCCAATTGAAGGAGATATTTTAAAACGATACTTGACAGCTGCATTTGCCTTTCACAGCTCCAAAACCAGATCTGCAAAGCAAAACACACAAACTGAATTAGGACAGTTACAGTTTCCGCCAAAAAAAAGCACAAAATTAGACATTTGATGCCAGGTTCTGATGCTAAAATTAGCTGATCCACACTATGTCCCTGAACAATCAATCTTCACAATGCTTGAAAATAACATGGAGACCATAGAAGAAGTCACACTTAAAAGAATCTAGAGTAGAATCTCAAACAGAAGAATATCCCGTGTAATGTCAAATAACAGATGTGTTTGTGTTTTCATTGATCATAAAGAGGCAGAAACTGATCCCAGCCATATTTTCCAGAACTCGAGTTCTCAACAGTCAAGTTGTGATGACCATACATTTAGTGAACATGTAACTTGAAGGTTGATTACCCATTTATGGTCCTGTAAAAGAGCAGTTCTGTCAGGGATACTTACAGTCTGCATCTGTTTTAATCCAGCATTCCCTGCTTTCGTTAGATTCACAGCCCGTAAACGTGAAGTGGGGTGGGTTAGATTGACTTTTGAAGCGTCTTGTGCTCCTCCTTGAAAGGGTTCGAGGAACTATGGTGATGTCCTCATTCGGGAGTACCTGACCCCCCTTGTTGCTCTTCTTATTCTCATTTTTTTGGGGCTTGCCGGCCTTCCTCGTGGATGTTGAGCTTTCAGGATGAACTTTCCTGTGGAACATGTGTAGGATCTGCATACCACACATCAAGCAGAAGAAAATATGGTGAATTGCTCGTAGATAAAAACTGTTAGAGTTGGTGAACTGCGTCACTTTTGTCTAATTCTTCTTTTCAAGTTCATTAGATCGTCAGCAGGTTTCGAGTAAAGCGACAGGGACAGTATCTGTATTCCCTCATCTTACAAACCTCCCATCGCAATCCATTGGGATTTGAAATTAGGATTCTCGAAGTGGCCTACTAATTATATATACTTCCAATAATGATTTTAGTTTAGAAGTTATGATACCTGTAGACATACCTTGCGCAGTTTTGTTTCTGCTGAAGCAGAATCAAGAGTTCCTCCTCCAGCGGCAGTAGAGCTCCTAGAAGAAGCATGGAGCATTTTCTTCTTCAGAGTCTTTTTCATGAGATTCACGGCAGATTTATCAGCTTCCTTCTCCATGCGCTTCTCCTCTCTCTCAAATTTAATCCCAGAATTTTCCTCTGCTATTTTTGTTTTCTGAAATAGCTCGCCAAGTGATGTCCTGTGTTCCTTCTTTGCCACAGGTGTTGTCTCTGAAAGTTCAATTGATGATCCAAAGAGATATCCCTGCAGGGGACAGACAGCATTGGAATCTCGCCCTTCCATTGGCTTGCCACTGAGTGTAATAGTGCTGCCATGACTGCTTCTTCCAGCACTAACATAACTGTTCCTTCCTGATGAGTCATTGCAGCAATCTTCTGCCAGAACCTTTTCCAACTCATCATTAATGAGCTTTAGTTCATTCTCTGTCACCTCAGTCTCTTTCTCAGTTATATTCTCGACAGAGATGGGAAATGTTGGTGTTGATGGGTCAGTGTTGACTGGCTCTGAACCAAAGGTACCGATTGCCAGGAAACCATGGAATAGCTCGGATATTTCAGCTGATGATTCTTCTTCGTAGTCTCCTTCTTCTTCCTTTTCTTCTTCTTCTACTCGAGCTGTTTCTAAGCCAGAAAAAGAATTTCGTAGCTGCTCTTTCTGGGCTTGCCTAAATGTTCTGGTCCCATAGTTCGGTTTTCTGTAGTGTTGGTGGTCATCAAGTGATGGCTGTCCTGTAAGGCAATTGCAAGCATTGCCTGCCACACACATACACACAAAAGAAGGAAAACGTTAAATGAACTTGATTCTAGTAGTGCATTTTGGCAGGAATGCCTTGCCTTGGTTCTTAACCGTATTTTGCTAAACTAAGGAAAGATTTATCATTTTTTCTGCGTTCGGGGTCTTATGGATGGTATTCCAGTCATAATAGCACGCAGCATGGAAAGCTATCGCCTTTTCCAAAGTCTGAAAATAATTCTATTTATAATATGCTCATGATTTTTGTTTTCCTTTGGAAGTGGCATCGCATATCAGGTCTCTCATGATGGTTAACTACCTTTGCTAGGAGATTAATAAGATCCTGATAGCCATGAATCTGTCTTCTGTGCAAGTGTATGATCTGAGTCATGCATGACAACCTATTAATTTTGCACCCACATTGGGCCTCTTCCTCTACATGGATAATCTTCTACCCTCTCAAAAATCTAATGGTCATCATTTCTATGTTCATGCCTATTGGAAATAGGAAATGTTTCGTGGGAAAACAAAAATGGAAGATACCTACCAATAGCAAAATCCTTCAGTGGTTCACTACCATTTTGCCGAAGCTTACGGTGCATCCAACCTAGTAACTGCAATAAAGTGGGATTCAGCATTTAGATCAAGAAGCATTGAGAAAGATTAATACTTTCATTTTCACGAGTATATTAGAGTTTACCTTCATCTTTCTTCTCTCTTGAGAAAACCTCAGTTTCAATCACTTTGGTTGTTATGAGGGGCTAGGATAGGAGTTGCATTTCATAATTACAAGTCGAACTGTTTATGAATAAGATGTCAAATCCAACCTGGAAGCTCCAATGATCTCAGATGAAGGTGGCTCGAGAGAACCACAGAGATAGTTCCAAGATTCTGGTTGGCCATTCCTTGTCAAGATCAAATAATGTGGCCAAATGGACACTGGGTCCTGGACCTTAAGAGCATATGTTTCTGCATAAGCCATGTACTCGTTTGGGTATGAGGTTGATAATTTATTTATTTTTACATGATTTCACATTGATCATTATATCTTTAGCAGCGTTGCAACATCTTATTTGTCACAAATCTGATAGACCTGTATTTGCAGGTGCATTTTAAAGGCATTAGCTGTAAGAGATGGCCCATATACGTGCCTTTCGAATTTGACATTTTTATACGCATGCAATTTCCATATTGTTTTAATATTACTAACTGTTACTCCTATGGTACTCTACTAGTTACTTCGTGGAAAGACTTCAAATGCAAAAGTGGGGACTGAGAAGAACATCATGTCGGCGTTTAATGAGTTCAAGGACAAACTGACAAAGAAGAAGATCTCTTCTTATCGGGGTACAATAAGCTGAATTATCCTTTTGCTTTTTCCTTGGTCGACCTCAAGGTGGGGCATTTTAATTTCTGAAAGTCTCTTCTCAGATGAACAATACTGAATTGTGATTATATTTTATAAGTATCTTGATTCTGCATTTTCTTTTATCGTAAACTTTGCCATGTTTTGCTTTCGCTGTAAACATCATAGGCATGGCTAAAATCTAAACCTTTTCACAGTTCTGGTGCCATGGAGCTCCTAAGAGCCTGGTTTTACTCATGCCAGGTAACAATACTATTAATCACATTCAGGCCGTATGATCTACACCGCTTCCTGGAAATTTCTGCCGTGGATGGCTAATTAAGTTGCCAAAAATGCTGATCAAGTCGTGTGTTTTCAGAGTAAGCCGTAAAAAATTATTAGATGTGTTTTCTTAGCTCATTTGGAAAAAGTCTGTTGCCTGTTGGCTATAAAACACTGACCGTGCCCCACAGCCACCTTCATGAACTGGAGTCAGCTGAAAAATGAGGAAAGTGTTTTTAGCTTAGAGACAAAAGTTGATAATAGCTAGAGACATCCTTGAGGAGAACAACAATCTTTGCACGATAGTCAAGTAGCATTATAGTATCGAGCAACTTTGGTTTTAGTAAGTGGATAGGAGGATTAAAATAAGAGACTTTTACTTTTTAATGGATTCATATAACACTATTAATCAAATATTTCTAAATTAATAATTGAGACAAAACGCAAAACACATCATAAGAATAAATGTAGCCCTGGAGGGCTACCGAGCACGCTGTGTCAAGCTCCAATGGAACAAACAGATAGTTTCGATAAATGATAAAAAAAATTCAAGATGATTTCTGTGATGACAGCGCTTGTAAACCATTTCTGATTGAAACTGCATTACCTCAGCTCACATGTTCTTTGGCTTTCTAAAGCCTGTATTTGGGCAAACTTCAGTTCCAATAACCGTCTACTAGTGCTTGGTCTCCATCACCTTCCATGTTAATACCAGTGGCTTCGAGTGGATACCTAGAATTACCTTGAATTTGCTTCTATAATTTATTTTAACAAAAAAATCCTGGCAGAAAGTACCCTATAAATCCTGAATACTTAAGAAGCTTTGCCACGGATGGAAGCTAGTAAATAATTGTACTACTCATTGATTGATATGCTAGTTTAAATCTATCACCATCGATTTGATTTGATTTTACTTTTTAAAGTTAATCAAAGATAACTGGGCCATATACTTTGATATTGTATACAGGGTAAATTTCATGATCTCAGGATATTGTTCCCTCTTAATCTGTGTACGATCAAATTGATATTTGGAAAAGAATGAAAGCATGTTGATTATCTAAGCATGACCTCCTTCGGAATAGAGATTTCAGAAAATACTCACTGATGATGGTGTTAAAAAAAAAAAATCAACCCCATAAGCTTTTAAACTATGGTCTAAGGATTTATTTGTCTTTTCAATGTGTTTTTTTTTTGTAATTATAGAGTTAAGACATGGATAATTTTGTATTTTTAAAAAATAATTAATATTTAAATAATAAAATTTGTTAGAGCATGTATAACACATACGAGCATGTAAGGCCACTTTACACACTTAAAGTAACGCATGCGGTGAAGTTAGCAGGTGGAAAATACTATCCTTGATGATGTTAAAAATCTCACAGCAACCTCTTCCAAACTAGGTGGTGTTTGCAGTGGTTTGTTAGGTGATTTGACTTCAATGATTTTTTTTCTTCTTTCTTTTTTTTTGCCTTGAAAAACATGCAGCCCAATTAAAAAAATTCATACTGTCCATTTATTTTGTTTAGATATTTGATTTAATTTTTTTATTTTTAATTGTATGATTTTTATCTTGATTTCTTTTTGATGTCATCATTAATTGAGATTTTATTTTTCCTTTTATTTTGACTTGGTTTCAAATTCTTTCTTTTGATTTCAAGTTTTTAACTTGATTTTTTTGATAAAATGTTTGATTTTTTTTAATTTCACCCTTAATTAAGGATATTATTTCCCTCCTTTATTGTTTTGTTTAACATTTGATCCTCCTTCTTTTATATTACTATTTTTTATTTTAGGGCTTTTATTAAATTAATTTTTTTAAAATTTAATTCTTTAACATTGAAATATTATTTTTCTCTTATTTTATTTTTGTTTCAGATGTGCTTTTTTTTTAATTTTGGATTTTTGTTTTAATTTATTATGTGAAATGTTTGATTATTGTTTTTTAATTGCACATCCTTGAATCAATGAATTTTTTTAGGCCTTTTATCATAATGATTTTTTTTCCAATTATGCTCTTTAATATTAAGAAGTTATTTTTTCACTTATTTTTTTTTGGTTTAAGATTTGATGTCTTTTTTTTTAATTCAGTTTTTTTATTTATTTCTTTGATAAGATGTCTTTTTTTTTAATTTCACTCATGAATCAATCAGTATTATTTTCACTTTTTTTTCTTTAACATTTAATCATTCTTTTATATTATTTTTTCTATCAAATTAAATTTTATTTTAAATTTTATCTCCTAACATTAAATTAAATTGATGAGGAATTGAGAGTCATTATTTTTTTCGATAGGGTTACATCAAGTTTAGAATCGAGGTATGAGTTTAAAAAGTTGACTTGAGTGGAGATGAACTTTTTTATCTTTCGGTACTTTGCATTTTATCTTTTTTTTTTCTAGTTTTTTTAAAAATTATCATAATCTTTGATTGCATATTTGTAATTGTATATTTACTTGGATTATTTTTTTTTCTTTTTAATTTTTTTTGTAATACTTTTTATTAGATTGAAAGGTATCTTTTTTGTTGTTTTTTTTTTAATGAATATTTTTTGTATCATGATCGCTCCACTTTTTTCTTAGTTTGATGCGTATGATGTCATGAGATGAGACAAGCTTATTCAACTCCGGCGAGTTTACAACCCAAATCACAACTTTTTCTTGTTTTTTTTAAATCACACCCGCACTCTTGGCATTTACTTTGAAGGCTAAGTTTTTTTTCAAGCCCGCCGTGTAGCGATGATGTCGGACTAGTAAATTACTAAACGGAGTTAAAAAGCTGGCAGCAATAAAAGCAGATTTCAGGGAAGGGGAATATGAGCAATCCCCTAACACACATTCTAATGAATTCGGCGGCCATGAAAACAAAGATGGGAGATATAGGGTTTGTCGCGCAATTTTATGCCGAGACAGCACTCTCATCATAAAAATTAAAACCGAGCAAGACTAATGAGGATGTCAATTTGTCTCTCTATACATAGCTATGAAATTTAATTAGTATCAATACTATTCAACACAGTAAGAAGTAGCTCCGCTGTCACATGATAGAATAAAATAATTATGGAAACGCATATAATCGCAATAAAGATTATTAAGATATGTATTTTATGTCATGATTAATTAAATGTTTAGACAATTGCTAAATAATAACTTACTTTGTTAAAGAGAGTCTTCTAGTTTATATTAAACATAATGTTAATGCATTTTTGTGTGTTAAGAAAAGACACATTACTTATCCTAATGGAGTTAGACTAAAGATTTTTTAACATTTTTTTATTTTTTCATTCATAGTAGACGTGTCTAGTCCCCTACTAGAGCTAGCTTAATAGATTCTAAACTTTGAATTACCACTTATAAATTTTTATACAAAATAAATATATAATAATACATGGTATTAATTTAGAAAAAAAAATTACCTGATATATGGATATTTTTAAAAATAAAATGCTCTGGAAATGAAAGCTTGCATATATAGGGAGCAAACCATGTGTTTGCATCCAAATTATGGGTCAGAGAGTTTCTGTTCCAACCTCTTGTGATTACCAACATGAAACTAGAATACGAACACGTGGAAAGTTCATACCAACATGAAACTAGAATACGAACCCGTGGAAAGTTGACTGCCACAAACATGAGGGGAACCGACTATGCAGGAGAAACTAGAAAATGTCATCCATTCCCGCTTAACATTTTCCTATCATCAAGTCCAGACACACAGATCCCCACGGTGATACGAATGCAGGTCTGATCCCGAATTACGGTGGTGTTTGTCACTATCCTAGTAAACTCTCCTTTTCGAATCAATTTTGAAGATGGTGGGGCTGCTTCAGTTCTCCCTCTGTTGAACAGGAGGGTTTTTGCTACCAAGCAGCAAAGAATATCAAAGCACAAGGATAGCGTCAAGCAAGTGGTGCTGATGCACAAACGGAGTCGTGAATGAGGATGACTTCATATTCCTGAATTCTTGCAGGTGGTGTCGATCCTACTGGACGATTGAATCTCGAATAATCGGACATAGTAAAGTACTGGATCATCTTCGTCAACTTCAATTATGGACAGTATCGAATAGCCATTTAAAGCCTTAAAACTGTAAGGTCATGGATAGCGCAAATAAATGTGTAGGCATTAGCCCAATCATGGCTGAAAGCGAGAGGCTCTGATCAACCTCAGTTAGCAAAAAAACTACGATACAAATCATCCCAAATCAGCAATGGTCTTTATGCTGTTTTTGGTCTTCAGGACCTGGGGCCTTTTGAGCTTGTCCCGGATTGCGGTGAAGAAGATCGATCATCATTCTGTACCTGCCCGACTGCTCCTCGACTTTCATATGCTTCTGTGCAGAAGAAAGCAAGGAGGAGAGAGTGACAGATTCTGTTTTTGACCATGATCAATCCAGAGTTGTCATTTCTGATCTGAAAAACCTCTCTGTAAGGAGTCCTGATTTCAATTCAGTCGCAGGTTTCGTATAGTTATTTACTTACTATTTTGGTTTAGGATGTTCATTATTTTAATTGATTGATTCAAGCTTAATTTACAGTTCAGAGATTTATGCTCTGATTAAGGAGTAATTGCACCAGAGATATCCGGAGAAAATGGTGCACTCATTTATTTCTTAAACTTTGAAGTTTTCGTCAGGCGAAGAAAATAATGCATGCGCAACTCTCTCGGAACTATTAAGCTTAAGCTGGTTGGCGATAGCTTGATACTGTGAAAGCCGCTTGCAATTTGGAATTGGAAAATTCTTGTTTTGTATCCAATGGTTCACTGAACCATAAACTCACTACATCAATAATTAAATGGCTGTTGCGGGATTGGAAGGAAAATATTGGGAAAGAAAATATGAGTTTGGAATAAAATGATCTTGGTTTTCTTAATACCAAAACCATATAATTGTTCTCCATTGTATGCATTTACAGTTGCAGGTTTATCAATACACAGCACATTACAATAGAGTGCTAAAACATTCAAACACGGTAGTAATGGTTTATCGGCAGAATTCAAATGTTGCATGTGTTGATAAGATAAAGAAGATAAGGAAGAATTTGGGTGGTAACTACTCTACATTCATAATTTATTTCTTTGAAAAATAATGGTGATAAAGTCTGTTGTTCTTCAAGTTTTACAATACTTTTAAAATAGACTTGAAAACTCTATATCTACTAGAAAATAAATAAGAATAAAAAATATAACAAAAATTTTAAAAAAATCCAAAATAAATCCCAGAAAAAATAAAAAATTAACTCAAATAACAACTTTCATATCTAACTTTAGAAGAACCAAATGGCCCAATAAGCAATATAATGTTTTTACCTAAAAAAATTTAAGTTTGATTGAACAATCAAAATTTTTATTATCACTATTTTAAACCATTATTTTAATATAATATAATCAATTTTTTTAAGTCTTGTTTGACCACTTAAAAAAAATATCAAAATGATTTATTTAATTTAAATTTTCATCTAATTATAATAAATTCACATCCAAATACTGAAAAAGTTTAGTTTCTAACATCCTAGCTACATCATATAAATAAAAATGCACATCAATGTAAATCACTGAAGGCTCATTGCGTTGATTATCATGACTTTCAAATAATCAAGAATTAATGTATCCTTTTAGTTTAATTGGATAAGGGATGTTAAAAAATATTCTAGTATACTTAATTAGTAAAATCTTAAAAAATATACTAATACACTTAACGATTAAAATTTATTTTCAATAAATTATAGTGTAATTTTTTTAAATAATTTTTACTTAAAAATATATTAAAATAATATCATGATATTATCATATTAATACTACTAAAAAACAAACTAAAATATTAATTTAAAATTAAAAAATTAAAAAATTAAAAACAAAAACAATTTTTTTCTCAAACGCCGTAATAGTTTGTAAAGATGTTGCGTCTAGTTGGCAGCAATATTAATTATTAACATGATCCAGCATCCATCACCATCTGATGGGACGTTATGTTGAATTGATTAAACCATTGTACCTACCACCCAAGCGCGTTCTTTAACGATTTAATTGTGTTTTTAAAAATATTTTTATTTAAAATTTATTTTTTATATTAAAAATTATAAAATTACTAAAAATATTTAATTTAAAGTAAATAAAATAAAAAGAAATTCAATTTTTTTTTAAAAAAAAAAGAAAAAACAATCTGCCTCTATACAGCTAATTGGATTGCATTTACAAGCATCTACAACAATCCACAATCTCATTAAGAGAGGAGCGCGGATGCCATCTATCTTACTTGTTTAGTTGCTGCAATGACTGGTGAAGGTAGGAATTTTTTATAGTGTGGAGGAGGGGTGGATATGGTGGGGTAAAAAAGAAGTCATCCACATGTATCTGTTCGTAAAATTATGTGATATTTACAAGTAAGTTAATTTTAATATGTTAATCATGGAAAGTAATATATATATATATATATATATATATACATATCCTGTTTTAAATTGATTAAATGCTGAAATAATTATCTATAAAATTAGCACTATCAAATAAAAAATAAAGTGCTTTCTAGTCTATATTAAGCATTTAGGTTATTCTGTGTATGGATGGAAAATACACGGACTTTCCATTAAATTTTTGTTTATATTTAGACTAAAAATTCATTATATGTAACCTAACTTTTACATCAACTTGTATCCATCATGAACATATATATATAGGGCTTGTCGAATTTTAATTTGTTCAGTGGGAGCATGCATGTGATATCCTTTCAAATGAATGGATCTTGTTAAGCATGGGATCTAAGAGAGAGAAATCACTGTCCAGTTGATGTTTTTGTATCATGCATGCAGGAGTGTCTGTGTGATACATACATTTGAAACATGTTCTTTAGTTTTTATATCTTAGCAGTGGTGAAGTTCAGGATTGGCCAAATGAAGATGGTATCGGGACTACTGTCCGAATCGTTTCTAAACATACGCAGGGGTTGGTGGTCTCAATCCATCCCATCCTGGTCAATATCCGAATTAACCTGCTCTTTTGTCATTTGATTCAAGGTTCGTGGATTTAGAAAGGTAACGTCTGACAAGTCCTTCACAAGCTCAAGAATCAGAGGGAAATTGTCAAAAAGCGCAATCTATTATTAGATACATGCACCAAAACTTTCCTTCTCTATTGTCTCCTGCAACCACTGCTCCGAATACAATAACTCCAGCTAGCTTAATTATTGAAGATCAGTCGCTGCATAACACGTGAATGCCTCCGAGTCCCAGGCAAGAAAGCCAAGAGGAATTGTTAAGAATGTGACTTGACATCTGGGAAACTAGGCTAACTTTGCCTAATTGAAATAGGCAGGGTTCGATATATATCCACCGAATGCGTTTTCGGCACCAAGTAGCTGTCACATACACTTTAGGTCTTTCAATAAATGACCTTATAGAAACAGGCAGGATTGTGTTTTATCTCCAATTTTCGTACAGATTTTTTGCTTTATGATATATTAAGGATCTAATTTTTCAAACATGGATTTCTAAATATAATTAGCATAATCTTTAGTTCCAAATACGGACCTTTAACAGTGAAGTCATTATATCATCAAAAATAGCAGTAGTAAGTTATGATTTATAATTTGAAACTATATAGGGCCAGTGCTTTGCTAAGCCCAGCTCAAATTTTTTTCTAGCATCCAGAAAAAAAAATACAATACAAACAAGTTAATTTAAATAAAATAAAATAAAAAAAATATAACAACAATAAAAAAATTTTATGAAAACAATTAATAACATAAAAAAATTATAAAAAACATAATTACATCCATCTATATTAATACATCAAATTCATAACTTAATCATGATATTAAAATAACTTTATAATAAATAAATTGAATAAAACCATAAAATTTAATTATAAAATAATCTAATAATTTTTAAATTTTTTTAACACAGCTGATTTTTTTTAATTAAAATGTATATCCGACAAAGCGCATTTCAATTAGCTAGTTCGAAATTCTACAGGATGTCCGAAAAAGAACAGCATTTTCAATTACTAAAAACAGGAAATAGAATTCTCGTTATTTACTTTGCTAGACTTCATAGAGGATCAGGAGGGTTTGAATCGAGTCGACAAAAGAGGGCTTGCACGTGGCCCAATCTTGTTGTATGGAATGGGCTCGTTTCAATTAGCCTGAATAAATTTTTAAGTGGTCACTTATACAATACCTCCCTCATTTTAAAGTAATAAAAAACAGTAGAATTATAACTCGAATGCATTGATTTTAGTTAAATTGGTACATTAATTTTTAATATATTTTTTCGGATTTTAAGATCAGCATATAATATCTTTTATTAAATTATTCCAAGATGTTATATAGTCCCGACTTCAGATTTTCGAGACCTATTTCAAAAGGTTATAGAACAATTGAATTGAATTAAATAAATTATCAATTTTCAAATTAGAAAGTCTCACAAATTGCTTAAACCAGTTATCCGAAATTTACAATTATCTTTTAGCATGCTTTAAACTAGTTAGATTAATCTATTATAATAGGCTTACCTCATTTATATATTGATTTTGAATTTATTATTACTGGAACAAAAAAAACCCCAACAACATAAAATTGCTGTAAAAAAACAAAACAATAATATTGCTTAACACTTTTCGGATTATTTTATATGAAATTGAACACCATTCATCAAAAAACATTTTTCCCGATATCACATAACCATAAAAAAATATTCGAAATAAATTATCATCTCTCAAAACCCCGACAAACATGTAATGGAATGACTAAAATTGAAAAGAAAAAAATCAATGGCAAAAGATAGAAAAAATAAAAAAATCACGGCGTTTCCCCGCACCCTTTAAATTTTGCTTAATTAATAATTAATTAATCCTGGAGAGTGATTAGACGTGCATTTATAACTACACTTGAATACTTGTATTAGAAGCGCACACTTCGTCCAATGGTAAACAGAGGCTTCGCCATTTCAAACAACAAGATCTTATGCTATCTCATCGGGTCCCAAGCTTCCAATATGGTGGCTGTAGCAATAAATGCTAAAAAAAGAGAGCGTTTTGAGCAAAGGGCAGAACCATGAAGATATGCTAGCACATTTTTTGACACTCTAATCGCCATTTCATTGGCCGACCACCAGCAGCTAACCCAGCCGAAAGGAATCGAAAGAAAGCATATAAAACCACGTTAAAACAAAAAAGGAGCACCGAATAAAATAAAGCAAGCTTCATGTCTCGTGGATTCCCTCTATCCCAGTTTATTTTTATACGCAATATAGTATAATCGCCATTTCATTGGCTAATCACAGTGCTTAGTTCCTAAGCAAACAAATTAATTCATGCACGTCAAATGAGAAAACAACCAAACAACTTCCTCACCGAGAAAATGACTTGGTGCCTGTAAGTACATATACTTTCCGGCAGCAATATCACTAGTTAATTAATGTTAGTTTGTGATTTCTTTTTAAAATGCTTTTTATTCATAAAAGCATATTAATAATATTTCTTACTTTTTAAAATTAACATATAAAAACAATTTGAAAATATGAAAAATATATTAATTTAAAACAAATCAATTTTTTAAAAAAATTAAAAAGCAATCCCGAACTCCCTCTCTAAACCCTCTAAAAGAGAGAACTTCTTGGGCAGTGGTTTCCATTGGGGGGGGGGGGGGGGGGGGCATCTTGCCCCTATACTCTACCCAACACAAAAAGAAAAAATCCAAATTTCTAGAATAACAAAAGGAAATTATAATAATAATAATAATAATTTTTTTTTTGGAACTTACACATTCGGACTCAAAAGACTCCATAAACGAGAATTCAACAACCCTAACACATCCGGCAACACCTTCCTTGCCAAACCCTTGTGGCGACTACACACCGCCACCCCATGAGCAGCCGCTTCCACTTCTGTCTCCGATGCCACCACTTCCTCTGACACTTCATCATAAAGCTTGACAGCCTCCTCCATTTCTTCCCTCTCGGTTATCTTCTCAGGTGACAAGCCATTATCCGGACAACCAACATTAACATCAGCAACATCAGCAACCGAACCAGTAGGGGGAGATTCATGGGCAGAAGTATTACTAGTCTCCACAACTGTTAGTATCTCGGGTTGACCGGGAACATCAAGAACCGGTTTTTCACCGGCCCGATGACCCGTTTTGTCTCTCCTTTTACCTCTATTACTTTTCCTTGACATTTCACCGCTGGTCAAGTGTTCTTCAAAGGCTTCGATAACTTGATGAATGAGTTCACGGTTAGGAGAAGAATCCCACCTGAACCAGAAGCTTCTATAGCAGTCAAAGCAATCACAATCAAAGATTGGAGCTCTATGATTACTAGTCTGGCTATTATTATTGTTTTGTGGTTTCTTGGAGGATTTTTTTTTAGAATCTTGATGAACAGAAGACGGGTTGTTTGTGGTAGTGGTTTTTAAGGACCTCGTAATCATGTAAGCAAGAACTTCACGGTCTTCAAGTGAAAGAACAGAAGCTAAAGCAAGAATAGCAGCAGGTAGAAGCTTTAACACAGAGAGAACATCACCATCTCTCTTAGCACCAACAGAAGAAGAAGAAGAAGAAGATGGAGATGGATATACTTTACCTTTGTTCTTTATCTTCATTTTCCCTTTCTTGGCCTTTTTTGGAATTTGGTTCGATTTTTTTCTCTCGATGGAGCGACTGATGGGCACAGAAAAGAATTGATGGGGTGGTTTTTTTTGGTTTTTATTGTGATATTTGTTGAGGTGAGAGAGAGGGGAAGGGGGAGAGAAATTAGGGTTTGTGTTGTTTGACCTGAGAACCACCGAAGAGAGAGGTGCTGCCTATTAAGTATTAAAGTTGAAGTTTACGGTAATAACAGACGAAGTTCCTATTTACGGATACTGTATGAATTATTAAAGTATGAATCTTGTGATGGGATAGCCTCTATGGAAAGTGGAAGTACAAAACGAGAAAATGGTGGGGAGAGGTTTTCATTTTTTTTTTTGGCTTGCGATTTATGTTTTGTATATGAATGGGGTAATTTATTTTTAATGTTTGTTCCAGTGTAAAATATTTTTTTATTAAAATATATTATAATTATATTTTTTATTTTTTAACATTAGCATGCAGAAATAAATTTAAAACTAGAGAGTAGAAATTTTTTAATAATAAAGATTTTGTTTATGATAACGTATTTACCGAATATAAGAGATTTAGAAATAACAAATTGAGAATTGTTTTATTTTTATATTTTTAAAAAAAATTAAATTTTTTTTATTTTTTATTAATTTTTTAAATAATTTTAATGTGTTGATCTTAAAAATAATTTTAAAAAAATAAAAAAAATTATTAATATATATATATTAATATAAAAATATTTAAAAATAACTATAATTACACAGCAAAACAAGCTTTAATTGTTTTATCCTGAACTTATCTTGAAGTTATAGCCCGGTCAATTGCTCTTGTTAAATTACATTGAAGTGTTTGTTAGCCTTTTTTATTATTATTATTATTTTATTTTTTTGTTGAATTTTCTAGCAAAGTGGATCAGATTTGTATTATTTATTTATTTATTTACATAAACTCTAGAGTATGCTAGAGTGAGTGCAGTGGAATTGTTTTTTTTTTTTAGATTGATCGAGTCAAAACAAAGGATCCGTAACCCGGATTCCTGGCGGGTGGAACCCTGACTGGATTTTGAAAAAGGGCGTCCCTGGCGCGTGGTTTTGGCACCGCCACTACGTAACAGACAAGGGAGCACTGTCTTGTGATACGAGTGGGCGAAGCAATTTGCTTGCCCATCTCCTCTCAGCCACGGATCGTACAAACATTTCTAGCACGAAGGCGAAAGCACAGAGGCCTGGTACGGTTTCTTTACGTGGCTGGATTTTATTATCTTCTGGGTCGGAATTCGGATAAGGACAACCGTCCATGAGCACAGAGAACGGTGTAAGAAATCCAGTCATGATATTCAATATGTTTATTGGATAGGACTGGCTGGGTCGAATAATCAAAATATATTTTCACTCTCTCTGCTTTTGACTGGAAACAGACGGCTTTCCACTGAAAACGCAAAAGCAGCCCCCTCGGTTACTGTCCATTCTGCAGAAGCAGCGGTCTTAAGTCACAGCTTCGAAAAGTGTACGCTATGGGCTGGACCTTGCAATTGTAATTGCTCAGCTCGTGATGTTTTAAAAATAATTTCTCACTCCTAATGCAGTTTCTGTAATCGAACTATGCCAGGCAGAGTTCTTCTTTGAAAAATTATAATTTTTTTATATTTATATATGATTTTGATATATTAATATTAAAAATAAAAATACTTTGAAAAATAATCATTATTATAATTTTAAATAAATTTTTAAAAATATTAATTTAAATAAAAAATTGAAATAAAATTTTAGAATAATTAATTTGAAAGAGAAACCTGATAAAATTTTAGGATAAACTGAACTCCCCGTACAGACATCGCGCAGTTTCGCAATTTGATAGACGGAGTTGGCAAATGGCAAAGGCTCTTCCTTTATGTGACTGGGGAAAACATGCAAGACCACGCAGCTTTGACATTGAAAAACCACAGCAGACGTTTCTTCCTGGGAAAATGCAAGATGGAATGGGTCAATTAAGCATGTTGGCTGAGTCAACGGAAATTTATTGAACAATCTACCTCAGATCTGTTTACCTCCCAAATCCTTATAAACTGATATTTATGTGGTGAGATGACTTTAGAGTGGAGGCCGGCGAGGTGGCTGCCTTGTCCTATCATTGTCCCTGTTTCTCCTGGCGTAATGTTCTTACAGCCTTGCCTATCTCATCATCATAATATGCTTAATTAATAATTAGTATCCTAATAACAATATCATATGAACGAAAATATGGCAAAATTTCTTTTTAATTTTTAATATTTTTTTTTGTAAATTACCCTTGCCACCGGTACTTTCACTTATTGTTTTGTGACTAAATTAATCAATATTTTTAAATTAACTGGGGAAACCTTCCCCAAGTAATAGTTTTGTTATTTTATTTTATCATTTACATTTTGCTGTTAAAATTTTCCATCATTTAACACCTTCACCCATCGGGAACCGTCATCTCCACCGCATCTCTCTCTTTCTTCTTTTTGTCTGCACAGTAACTTTTCTCCTTCATGTCGTAGAAACCCACTTTGTCACCTTCATCCCTAAATACCCAGCAACTAGAAAGTCATGGCTCATTTTGAATATTTTCACGTACTGATTTGAGGATGTGAACCTAGTAGAATTGCTAGGAATCTACCTGTTGCCTTGCTGAACTAAAGTTACGATTTTGGAATTGGTCAAATCCGAGGGTGATAGATTTGAAAGCATGCGAGAAATTTGTTGCATTTTTCATAGCCTTGGGTTTTTAATTTTTAAAATTCTGATTTGGGATCTATCTGGGCATGGGCTTGGGTCGTGGGCATGGTTTTGAGGGAATCTTGCATTTTTCATAGCCTTAATGAACTTGATTTGTTTGTCAATGGTTTAGGGTCGAGTAAGAGTCGCCAAATATCCGACTTCTGTAAGTGAACCAATGCACAAGAAAAACTATTAACTGTGTGTATTAACATAAAATCAAGAAAGAGTACGAAAAAAACCATTACTTGCAAAAGGTGTCGATTGCTTGAAGGAAATGGTTGGGTAAATAATGGGAATTGAAAAGACGAGGGCGACTATGGCAGTCAGTGTGTTTATGCTGTGAAATGATTCAGTTGAAGCCCCCGTTCAGGAGTGTTGTTAAAACATGTCTTGGTAAAAAATTAATTTTTTCGTTTAAAATTATATATTTTTTTTATATTTTTAAATTATTTTGATATAATGATATCAAAAATAAATTTAAAAAATAAAAAAATATTATTTTAATATATTTTTAAACTAATAATACTTTAAAAAATAATTATTACTGTACTCTAAACACCTAGAATCTAAGTCTTACCATGTCAATAAAAAGAAAAGCTAGGACTTTAAGTGATTTTTGGTGAAATTACAGGTGGAGACTTGTGACGGCTATGAAGATCGAAGGTTTTGTGGGAGGTAGCTCAGTCTATCATTATGAGAGAGAACGACTGTTGTTATGAGTTATGGATTTAAAGAAGAAGACTATGATTCTTGGCAAGGAGTATGAAATAGAAGAGAAGGTTAGGATGAAGAGAAATAATAAGTTGTGTGGTAATGCTACATTTCATGTTTTAATTTATACGGAGGCATAATTGTTATTTCATTGATTTTCAAAATCTACTTTAATCCAAAGTTGCAAAATATAATATTTAAAAACTTAATTGTAAAGTTAAAAAAATTATAGAATTCTTTGAATAATTTTCCTTTAATGATATAATAATATGTAAAATGTCCTTGGATGGCACTATTAAAACATGTTTGGTATTGTGGTAATTATTATTTTTATTTAAAAATATATTAATTTTTTATATATAAATACATTAAAATAATTTAAAATTATCAAAATAATTAAATTTAAATAAAAAATATTATTTTTTAAATATTTTAAAAACACAAAAATAACTAGTTAAATGAAAGGGAAAAAAAAACAGAGTTGCAAATACTTTGTTTCCATGCACGAAGACATGGCCTTGCTGCTAGGCTAATTTATCAGTGGGCCCAGAGACATTTTCCTAGCAGTTGAATCCATCTTGCAGATTCAGCGGCAGGGCAGCCATGAAAGGTCAAATGTGTTTGAGTGTTCTTAGTGGGATCTATCAAAAAAAGTAATAAATAAATAAATATGTATTTTAACTTTTAATAAGATATAATTTGTGTTTTAAAGAAATGGTACATTTAATAAAAAAAAACTTAGTATCACAACTCTCACCCCACCGCATCTCGTCTCATTACAAGACATATATAATTGTAATTATTTATGTGGTGACCAAGTGATAAATACTTGAAATTAAGAGGTTTGTTTTGTTTATGGTTTCAGATTTGAGTACTTGATTACTCATATAATGATCACTAAAAATTTATATAATCATAATTTTGATATATATAAGCTGACTGGACACCCATTTTAATTTAAAAAAACATACACAATTGCATACAATACCAATTTTTGACATCCCCTCGGTAATTGTATTGCTTTGCTGGAGATAAAACATGTCTAAACATGCCACCGCTTAAGAATGGCCTTTGTTTACCTGGGGAGCGTAAGCAGCTAAGACATTCGCCTAAACAAACTCGACAGATGCTTCCCACTCCTGCCACGAACTCTGTAGTCGTCAAAAATCAACGAAATCCCAATGCCTAGCGTCTCTTGACCTCTCGGCAATCAAAAGAATCATGGAATGTTTTCGAGATTTGCATTAGGGAAAACTGGATCGTATATTTGAGCTGTAATGCAGTCAGGTCAAATTTATTTTTATGTCAAAGTATTGTTGTTTTTTTTCTAATAAAAGATCAATTAAAAATTAAAAATATCATTATATTAAATAAATAACATATTAAGTAATATTTTTTAAATATTAAAATAATAATATATTAAATTGATTCAGGTTAACATATTAAATATATAACTTAGTTTATAAAATCATGATAATTTCATAGAAAAAAATTTCAAAATTTAATTTATATCAAATCTAATACTAAATAATGAAATTAAAAAAACATAACTAAAACGAGAATGAAAAACAAAACTAACTCAGGTCAAAATAAGTTAACCTAATAAATCCTCTACTTAAATAATGAGATCAAGATAATTTTATAAAAAAAATTATAAAACTTCATTTTCAACATATTCAATGTTAAAAAATAAAATTAAGAAAAAATAATAAATCTAATGAAATTAGGGTAACTTCACATAAAATAAATTTAAAAAAATTATGAAACTTAATACACAAACAATATAATATTGTGAGATCAAATTAATATATATATATATATATAAAGAAGATCGAATTGTTAGAAATTAGAATGGAAAAAATATATATTCAATTAAGAAATGATAAATAATTTTTTTTATAAAGCTTAATTGAAAAAAATTCAATTAAAAATTAAAAAAATAAAGTCAACTTATTAAACATATGATTTGATAATAAGATTTAGATAAGTATAAAGAAATTAAATCAAACAATTTACAAAACTTAATTCTCAACCAATCCAATATTGAATTATAAAATAAAAAAAAATCAATTAAAAAATAATTATTCAAGTCCACCAGGGTTAATTTGTTAAATTTCTAATATAAGTAATGAGATCAAGATTAATTCATAAAAGCAAATAGAAAAAAAAATCATGAAGCCTTACTTCCAACAAATATAATATTGAAGGTTAAAATCAAGAAGAAAACTAAATTTGTAAAATAAATATATAACACAACTAAAAAAATAAAATAAAAAATAAAAAATCATAATTTTTTAAATAATATAATATTAAAGGATAAAATTAAAAAAACCTAAATAAAAAAATTGAGTTGTTAAAGAGTTAAATTAAAAAAAAAACTAAAAACAAAATACTATTTATGGGTTTGACAAAGTGATTTAGGTAGTGATTATTTTTAAAATATTTTTAATTTTAAAAATATATTAAAATAATATTTTTTATTTATTAAAAAATCTTAATTTGACATCCGAAATATTTAGAAAACAAAAATAAAATAAAATAAAAAAGATAAATTTATTCAAAAAGACAACAGCCCCATTGTGAAACACACTCTTAACTATTCGGTTTAATGTTTTGTTAATTAATAGAAATAATTAATGCCTAGAAACGAAAAGAAAGTTTCATTTCCATCAACATAAGGCGATAGCAATCGGCTCTTCACAAGTGTTTGGTTAGACCAAACCATCTTAGACTGCCACTATGGTGGTGCAGTTTTTCAGTTGCTGCAAGCCACATCAAAATTTTACATAGATATTGGTGGTATAAGATATGATACCGTCTAGAAATTGTATTGAAATCATTTTTTTCTACTGTAAAGTTTCAGAAGGGCGTAATAAACGATATGAAAAACCAATTTGTACACGCCCATGACTTAATTCGGTTTTCTTCTTGGTCTGAGAAAAAAAAGTGCTGAACTTTTTTAAGTGGTTACAGTTCTTGAAACAGCCGCTGCCACTCAATGTAACAAACGTGAAGTCGTCGGCCACCTCTTATAGCAGAGTGGTTAAGAGGAATATACCTACCTTTACAGATGAAGCTGAGAAAGTATTCTCACCCAAAGAGAGGCGATAGGAAGTGGATTGCTAGAGAGAGCTAAAGGACATTTCGTTTGTCAAATTTTAATGATTTTTAGGGTAATCCCAGTGATTTCACCTCATCAGCTTGTTATATTGCTTTCTTCATTGATATCAGAATCTGTAGGGTTGTTTTTATGCTGATTCGGATGAGCTTTGCCATAAATAATCATTCAAGGGTTCATAGAATATTTTTATGGCAGAACTCATCCAAATTAGCATGAAAACTAGCTTCTATGTCGATGAAGAAAGGAAAAGAGTAAAACCCGAAACCTTAATTGGATTTGAATTGGACTGAATTATAGGCTGATGAAATGAAATCACTAAGATTATCCTAAAAATAACCAAATTTCACAAACTAAATATGTCCCTTAACTCTCTCCAACAATTCACTTCCTATCCTTTTATGAATGTGATTTCTCGACAATATCTCTAAATATACAGACCTCTTGATCATTCTGCTATATATATATCATGCTTGTCGCATAAAGGGTTGCAGCCATTTCATGCAACAAGCGTTGGCACTTCATATGTTGGAAACCAGTTAGTAGGCTAGACTCTTTAAGGAACGAGTAAAGTATACCAAATGCTCTCTTTTCAAAGGAATCGCATTGGCCTGGTTGATGATTTAAATTTGATACATGTAACATGCTTAATCTGGGATTCCTGTTGCTTATTCTAGAGTATATATATCGGTGGTGTAGAAATAGCTTGTACCGCTTCAAGTCTACGAGGTTATATAAAAAGTAAAAGTTCGGAAGTTGCTGATCAGAAACATGTCCTTTTATAACAAAAAAAAATCCTTGCGCAAGTAGAAGAACTGCTCCAAATGTGATGATAAATAAACAGAAGTGAACTAAGCAGCTTTCTTATCTGCTGATTTGGTTTTGTTGGCAGCGGCAAAACGCTTGTCCTCTGCCATCTTTAATTCATTTTCATCCATCTCCCCGAAATACTTCTCAAAAGCCCGTGGAAGGAATTTCGGGATCAAGAAAAGAAGAAGATTAATTGAGAAATATGCTAGATTGGCAGCAGCTAGACTCCTCCCAAACCAATACCACGCAATGTCCTGAATCAACCACATGAAATATGTTAAGCTAATTAGCTCTCGTTTAAGTTAAATCTAAATCATGGAAAAGAGATTAAGAACCACGTACCTTAACTTGAGCAGTTGCTGGTAGAGTTTTGGTGAGCCACGCATCGCTCATCCAATCAATGATAACAAAGATCCTCCTGACTGTATAAAGCAAGGGTACTAATGCCCTCACTGGCGGTGAAAACAACGACAGACCACTTATTATGTTCTCAGTAAGGATCTGAAACGAGAGCAAGAACAAATGAGGTGTTACTGACCGGACTGCTTGATCATTACCCCTTGCAAACCCACCCAACACGTAGGCTAGGGGCAAGAACAGTCCTATGGTTGTTCCCAAAATGACGTAGAATCTAAAAAATCTGCTTCATTCGAAAATCTCTGATGAGGTTCTGCCATATAAAGGGAAAGCGAAGCGCGAGAGGGCTAGAAGATAAGCAGAGGTGAAGGCTGGGAAGACTAGATCAAGTAGCGGGACAAGGCCACTAACTGAGAAAACCATAATGAAGGCTACTAGTTGAATTTCTACAACACCCAATGATCCCATTAAACCTCCTACCATCGAATTCTGCTTTTCCTGTCGCTTAAGCGGAGCCTTTGTTGCTGAAACAGTGGTTCTATTAGGTTCATATGGTGGATTCACAGCGAGAGACACACCCGACATTTCGACATTTCTCCTTTAATTTGGTATAAATTTCTCTGTATTAAAAGTTTGGATGGTTCAGAATAAGAACAGGGCATGCAAAAAATGGTAGCAATTAATATGTCCTGAACAGAATTAGCGTGAAATGTCAACGAAAAATCAGATAATGAATGAATATCTAAACAGAAAGTCATCAAAACTAAAGACTAAAGAGACTGGCCATTGGGATTTATTAAAAAATGAAAAAAAAAAAACAGAAAACGAAAGACGGGACTGTACAACTACTATATGACCAGCATCGGAAAATTACTCAACCTAAGAGGTTAAGATAACTAGAACAGTCTTAAAAAACATTAATATTACTGATATGCAAAGCAATAAAGGTGATCAAAAGTTAATATTCATCTGATAAAGGCTGGGTGAATGTTTCAAACTCCAAAGAAAACAGAAGAAGCAAAATTAAACTACGACAATGATACAATACCACCAGAAGATTAAGAAAGAACGTGAAACAAGGGGATTGGTGGTTCAAGAAGAAGAAGAGAGATCTTACTGATAAATGCAAACGAATGAATCATTCAAAAGAACGATCACCGAACAGAAAGGGTCAAAAAATATTAACTAGCGGTGACTGTGCTGCAAATGTGGCACAGCGTGCCTGGTGGCTGCTCTTGAATGGGGGATGCTGTCGGCCTTGCGCGTGCCAAACCACCATTTTTAGAATGGATTCGAATTGCTATTGCCAAACCATTCTTTTTTATTTTCTTTTCACTTTCTTTTGACTCTGTTCAAGGATGAAGAATAACTAAGTTTCGCAAGAATAGTTCCATCACCGTTGGCAATATTATAAGAGTATTATAAAATATAAGATGATATATAAACCATGATTCATAATATTTAAATGAACTCAGTTAAATTTAAACTCAATGGTAATGTCAAATTTTGGAATTATAAAGTTTTAACAAAAAGATTGTCTCCTTAGGAACAAATCAATTTTATTTAAAATGGCATTAAGCCATACTGTTTGATAGGTATTGAGATAAATATTTAATCATGTAATTAACCTCTTTTTTTCTTATCTCTCTAGTTTTATCCAATTTATCATATTAAATCTAGGCGTGGAGGGGAGACAATCTAGAGATTACAATCACGTCCTGTTTTATTGTTGTAATAATATTTTTAAATGGAAATGAATAATTGAATTTTTAAAACAAGGAAAGAGTTAGTGTACGGCCTAAAATCTCACATCATGAAAAAAAAAAAAAAAACCCTCACACGTGGGGTGGCTCTGGAAATAAATCAGATCATCTAGCAACCGAATCAACGGATCCGCGCCAAAACCTTACACAGTATCCAGAATATTCTGTGAAACGAAGACAAAAGTCACAAAACCATTACAGCTTCCATTCGAGCAACGTGGGAACTTCTTGTTTTTGCGCGTGGAGCAAAAGACAAAAGACATAACGTAGACAAAAATGCGTTCAATTTTCTGGCTGGCGTCGAGACCCCGAGATAAAAATCAGTTTGTATTGACTGGTTCAATTTTTTTAAAAAAAATATTAAATTGATTTTTTTTCTTTTTTTATGATTTTTATTTGTTGATGCAAAATAAAAATATTATTTAATATATTTTCAAATGAAAAACTATTTTTAAAACTATTATACAACACAATTTCATATATACATTAAGTAGTTTTTTAAAAGACAGGAGAAAAATACTATTTTCCATGCTATTGTTCACTAGAAACAAATCACTGCAAATTACCATATTAATTTGTTTTTCTCTAGTTATTTTCTAATTGCACCCTTGTAGCCGCAAATAATGGCTTATTAAATCACATTTATTAAGGAAAGTCAAGATTTAAAGATACAAAATTAAAATGAAAAATATAGCAAATAAAGATGTTCTTATTAAAATTAGATACCGACTTAGAAAAGGCACTTGTATCGACTCGAGATACTACTTTTTCATACGCTATTCCACAATATAGAAGCAATGTCCATTAATAGTAGAATCAATTCTCTTACGAGTACGAACCATATTGGAAGGATGACTTTCAATATAAGTTTGTTTTGATTTGAGATGGTTTGAGTTTAATAATTTATGAACAGCTAATATTTCATTAATTTTATTAATTTTCAGCTTCACAGATATTGAGGTCGTCCAAGTAATAATATCAGCTTTTAAATCATTAATGAAAATTCTATTGTTTCAATAAAAGCCAAGTTTCCAGACATCCTGATTATAAACCTTATATCAATGCATGATTTATAAGATTTGAAGTTAGTGTTAACTTAAAATTTTAACTATTTTTTATGTTATATTGAAATTGTTGATTTATTTTTTATAAAAATTTTACACAGAGAACAAATTTGAGTGGGATAACGCAAATAATAATACTACGAGAAGAGTTTAGAAGAATCACGTTGTAATTAGGTAACATAAAAAAATACGATATATATATTTTTAAATTATATATTAAAATCTCATTTATCATTAACTCATATAAAATACATTTGTATCATGTAGGTTGCAGATTTTTGGTATGAAACGTAAAAAAAAACTAAAAAATATGATGATGCTCTACCAATCTAGAATGACATAACAGTTTTGAAGAATTTTAAACCTTCATACATCCTAAAGGATATATGAGTGCAATATCAGCATATGATGTCCTAGCAGTTCACACGACACTCATAGCTAGGTGTCAAGAAAAAACCTAGTAAATTCACGGTTCGACTACCATGCACATCGGTATCTCCATTCATTGATATATTTAACATGCAATATTTTTTTATATAGGTTATAACTCTTAGTCGTGAGTCAAGTCTAATGAAGTTTCTGTAAAAATAAACGTGTGGAGTGAAGATCGCCAAAAACGGGTATAACAGTTTGTCAACAATCATACTTAATACTTTGTGGTATGTTGATTCAACCATTTTCTTTTTGTAAGTTATTATTATTTTTTAATTGAATTTGATGAGTTTAGTTTTTCTTTATAGGAGACATATAACAGTATGTTAAGAAAGAGATACGAGGACAATTCTTCAACCCACCCAGATTTCGATCTAGATTTGTGGATGGAGGCATAGTCGTTTGGTGGACTCTATAGAAATGGAGTGTACAAACTCTCCAACATTACAACTGAGAACTTGCAGGAGGCTTGTAGTGTCGTAACCATCGAGAGCTTCTAATCAGTATTTAGTACCTAATTTCAAAAGTTCAAAGCTTTGCAACAATATATGGCTCATCTCACTGAAAAATACAAACATCTCTTGATGGATTATGAACAACTCTTGACATATATCGATGCATTTATTAAAGAAAGTCAAAATTTAAAGATAAGATACTAAAATGAAAAACATGACAAATAAAGATTATTTTATTAAAATCAAGGCTTAATATATAGTTCAATCTTCAAAATTTCCAATTAAAAAGAGAAAGTCTAAATTATTTCATCCATAGTGAAGTGTGTGGAAAAATACAAGTTTAAGGTGCGTTTGAGATTGGAGTAATAGTTGTAATTCAAAATATTTTTTCATTTAAAAATATATTAAAATAATATTTTTTAATTTTTTTAAATTATATTGATATAAATATATAAAAACAATTTAAAAATATAAAAAATAATTTTTAATAGAGCTTCACAATCATTAACCAATATGATTTTTTATGGTGATTTTCTTCGTACATGGGTTGATATTTCAGGCATAAAAAAACCACACCAATCCATCCCGATTTTAATGATTAAATTTTACTGCAGTAAAGATACTATAAAGAAGATCCTTCAGAAAAATAGCTCGACACAAGATGATAAAAAGCTTAACATCTCTCATTTTGACGTTCACAAGCATACGAGCTTCCGGCTGCTTGTTCCCGTGCGGTGCACCAAGAAAAACAACCGGGTACGTGTAATGACTTTGCTTTCAATAATTTTCCAATTTGGTTTGGATAAAAGAGGCGTTGAGGATTTCAATGCTCATTTTTTACCGTAGCTTCGAATGCAACGCCCTTCACAAGTAACGCCTCCTCGAAGCCGCACAGTCTCGCACACAAGTGCTTCCACGGACACAAAACCTCCTTGGCAAACAGGTCCCACTTGTGATGACTTGGCAAGACCCCATTTGCTCTTCCTAGACACATCATCATTTACATACCCCCAAGCCACCAACTTCGTTTTTAAGTTTTTAATGTTGAAAATTAAACAATTTTATCATCAACCCATTTTTATGATACAAATATAATTAATTATTTCTTGATGTGTTTTTAAGAACTCTGGAAACTGAAAGGAAGCCGTCTGAATACTCAATAGTCAATATAATATTTCTGGTTTCAACCAAAAAAAAAATATTTCTGGCTCAGATTTGCCCCTGATGGTCCACCGGCTTACTGTAGCGTCTCTCACCAACCACGAGCCATAAATTCTGAAACCACAATGATTCTTCCACGTGTACTTAAAACTCCCGCGTCTTAATCTATCCGTTAAACCTTAACGTTAACTCTCTCTCCTCTCTCTCTCTCTCTCTGCAACTCACCTCCCCGTTGAAGAAGGAAAAGAAAAAAGAAAAGAAAAGAATAAGATTCAAGAATTTTTTTTTTCCTGTTATTGATTTAAAGAAAAATCAAAAAATGGGAAAGTTGTTGTGCGATTCAACAGCAGCCGTTGCCGAAACGACATTTCAAACGCCACCTTCACCGGCTGTTCACTGGAGGGACGATCCAAAAGCCACTGTAGATCTTTCAGAACAGACTCTGACCATCGCCGCACAACCTACGTGGGAGGACGTGATTGGGTTGGAAGACCAGCAAAGACGCCACTTACAAAGGCTCCAAACCAAAGGAGTGCTGTGGAAGCATCCCAAGAACGACGATTCGTATCCGGCGGTGGTATTCAGGCTGTCGCACGGGGGAGACGTTTCGGCGGACGGGAACTGCCTGTTCACGGCCTCGCAGAGGGCGATGGCGGCGCGTGAGATGGACGCGCGGAAGCTGAGGAGTAGGACGGTGCGGAGGTTTGTAGAGGACTTTGGATCTGTTAGCGGGGAAGAGAGGGAAGTGATAAATGGTGCTATAAAGCATATGTATTCGCCGGATCTGAAGAACGGGTGGGGGGTACATGTCGTTCAAGAGATTAAGCTCTTAGCCAACAAAGAAGATCGCGTTGCGCTAGATTCTGCTATCGAGGAGCTTGTTCTCTTAGGGATGCAAAGGTGATTGTTTCACTGTTTCTTTCTCTTATCTTTTTTTTCGTGTTATTTGTTTTTTGGATCTGTACGTGTTACTTTCTTTAAGTTCAAGAAATGAAGAAGATTTTTTGTTTTTATTCTTTTTTTTCCTGTCTTTAATTTAAAAATTATGTACGTAATTTTGAAATGATATGTTATACTGGGATTTTATAGCAGCAGATGATTTTTGCCACATTATTTTTTTGTATATTTTTGTGTCTAAGAAGGGGATCGAAAGTTATGGTTTTTGGCCGATTTAGAACGAAGTGTTGAGGGTTTTGTCACTGCGTTTCCTTGCATCTGTTGGTTCTAAATGGAAAAGTGAATCGTCACTGTGTTTAGGCTCAAGAAATGACAACTGAAAAAAAGATTATTTTTTCTTTCTTTCTGGGTTGATTTTTGAAAAGGGAAGTGTGTTGTTGAAATGAGGGTTTTTATTGCAGATGATTGTTGTTGCTTCTGCTTTTTTTTATTTTTTATTAGAACTTATTTTTGTGATTTGAAGAGAAATGGCGGCAGAGTCAATATACAAGGAGAGGTGTATAGCGGTGAATGATGGCCCGAGTTGGGCAAAATACATGTTGATCTCTGGTTCACCTGATGATGAGGATGATATCATCACTTTGCAGTATACCGAGGAAGGTTTATTATCTGTAGATGAGAATAGAGAAGGTCATGCTGCTGCTTTTGGTGATGATATTGCAATTGAGTGTCTTGCAACAGAGTTCAAGCGTGAAATCTATGTGGTAAGGACTAGATTTAGCATGCACATTCCCATTATTTGTATGTTGAATTTCTGGTATGTAGATATGGATGCTGTAAAAGCTAGTATTTCTGGTATGTAGATATGGTAAAAGCTAACTGTATTACGAACGCACAAATTTCCTCGTAAACTCGTAAATTTGACTTGTAGGAGTTGCCATTGTTTCCTTCAACATTATATAGTTTTTAATGCATAAAAAGGAATATTAGGAAATACAATAATTTATTATTTGCCGTGCAACTATGTATTGCTGTTGTTTCCCGATTGAGTTGAGTTTATCAAGTCTTTCCAACATGGATAATTGTTAGAGAGTTCCACTTGTAATGATTTCGCTCTCATGTTCTGGTCAAACATTTTACAGGTGCAAGCACATGGATCTGATGCAATGATTGACGAAGAAAATTGTGTCTTCTTTCTCCCACATCGTCCCAGGACTGAAATTTGTGAACCCCCCTTCTTTCTCTTTATGAAAGGAACAGGTAATGAACTTGTCATAATCTATTTGAATGTTCAGGGTGAAAATTAAGTTCGTTTTTCGTCATGGATTTTCCATGTGTGTATATATATATATATATATATATATATATATATATATATATATATATATCGTACGCAAAGACAACTCACCACACAAGATTAGCTATTTGATTGAATTTTAGGCACTTTAGTTGTTGGCTAAAGAATTAAATTTTTATTTGTAATACAGGCTGGTGTGGTGCTGGAGCTGATCACTACGAGCCTTTAATTGCTCAGCCATCTTCACTTGTTTCCCAGGAGAAGGTTGCTTTTGTACTTTGAGGGAATTAGTCCCTGCAGTTTTGTGACCTAGAGAGAGGTTGAATAGAAGTAGCCGCCAAATTTGTTTTTCTCCACAGAGTTTGACTTGCAATGTTCACCTGATATTTTTTTTCCCAAATAATCAGGAGGATTTGACTGCACGACACAATTTTTTGTTAAGATCATTTAGCATCGATCACCATTCGACTCGCAGGTACCTGCACTTGTAGTATTTGTAGTGAGTTTTATCGGCATTTGTTATTGTTGCTGGGTTTTCATAGGGTGCTTGTATGATCTTGAATTTCTGGCCAAAGATGGAACAGTGCTTGTATGTTCAAAGTTTAATTTGACTGATTAATTTCATCTATGCACCACAATTGTGGAACTATGATGAAGGCTTATTTTTCGAGAACTCAGGTCATGGAAATTGCGAGGCACTGAATGAAGGCAAGGTGAACCGTGTCTGAATATTAATTACTCAGTTTGGCAAAAATGGTTTATTTCCATAGTTCTATACAAAGAGAAGCAAAAAAAAAAAGAAAAAAAGAAAAAAAAAAAGAGGTGATCTCACTGTTTTATTTCATTAGCGATCTCTACTGGCCCTCGCGTGATTCTTCGGTTCTTTTTGGCAGAATGCAATCAAAGCTCAGCAGCTCTCACGATTTTATTAGATTCTGTAATGAATAAATGGTTGAACATTGTAAGAAAAGCAATATGATTATAATTTCTCCATGGTTTGTAGAAATTCTCTGATAGTCAGCTTCATGAGGAGGTCCTGATTATTTTTCTAATCAATGTAAGGAGCATCTCTTCAAACAGCATTAGTTGCCTTATCATGGGTTAGAATAGTTAGATATGCAATCTCCTTATAAATAGATAAATTAGAATAGTTAGATAAATTAAATAGTACTTGTTTAATTAAATAGATAAATTAGAATAGTTAGATATGCAATCTCCTTATAAATATAAAGGCTAATGCATTCAGAATTTACGTATGTTGATAAAAAATGTTGATAAAAGAAAATATGTGTTAAGAGTTGAATATCAGGATCACAGAAGCAGATCATAAGGTTGGATATAAATATGTTGATAAAAGAAAATGTGTTAAGAGTTGAATATCACGATCACAGAAGCAGATCATAAGGTTTTTTCAACTCCCAAGTGCAAGGAACAGCTTCAACGTTAGGCAGCAAGCAGTAGACATCACGTTGCAGCAGTAGCAAAAAGTTTTGGTCGTCCAGCAGTTCTGTAGCAGTAGCCTTTTCCAGCAAAAAAAATAAATTAATTCCAATAGACAGCAGCTTGCAGCAATTATCAGATCCTACCTCGCACAGCGTTCAGCAGCATGGGCGCGATAACACTTCTTTGCGCCAACAGTAGCAGCAGCAGGAGGCCTAGGTAGAAGGGTAGAAGCACCTCCTTCACAGTCGGAAAAAAATATAAAAATATCCAAGACCAAGAGCTTGTGAAAAATCGAACCAATAGAGTTTTTAGGCCATTCAATTAAAAGGATGGGTTGTAATATAAAATACATGGATAGTTAAGTGCTGACAAAAACACCATTGAACATTGAAAAAATCAAATGCAGTCTTTATTTGAGTATTATGCCGGGGACGTTGTCAAGAACAAAGTTCGAAAGAAAAATAAATGTGTAAGACACAAATCCAGCCAAGGAAAAAAAAACCATTAAAAAGCCTAATATCACTTCTTGCAAGAGGTGGAATTATTTGTTTTGGAGAAGATCATGCATGTTGAAAGTGCAAAGGAAACTTTTTGGATATTTTTGACAAATCTTACAAAGATTTAGACAAGATAAAGAAAGTAAAGTTGTAGACTTTACAGGCATAGTTTGAGCTTCTCTGAATGAAAGACAATGAGAATATTGAAGAACATTTATCACACAAACAAAAATTGATTAATCAAAAGAAAGCTAATGGAGAAAAGATGATAGATCATCTAGTTATAGAAAAAATTAATCGAAGCCTAACATCTTGTTTTGAGTATTTGATAGGAGCTATTAAAAAATTAAAAAATTTGAGTGAGATATCTATTAATGAATTACAAGGCTCGTTAGCAGCTCATGAACATTGATAAATTACAAGGCTCGCTAGCCGCCAGACTTGTTGTATATCTTTTTTTTTTGTGTACATATGATAGTGCTCTTCCCCTCCTCAATATTGGAGTCATTGCCTACTTATTTTCTCACCCTAAACGAGCTCTAATATCTGCTCATGGTTACCATAAAAATCTATGCCCTGCTTGTTTCCTACCGTTTATAAAGAAAGGCAAAAAAATGAAGAAACCAAATCTGATCAATAAAGAAACTACAGGAACTATCTACACAATATTCTCCAAACTCTTCCATTATCATTATCATAACACAAGTCTACATAAAAAACAATAAAAAAAGTGTTAGTAATTGTGTGGCTGTTTGTAAAGTTTAATGTTAATAAAATATAAATTAATTCAATTAAAAAATAAAAAAATAATTATATGTACTTACTAATATCATTACCTAAATCAATTTAACTATAATTTTATACAAATACCTTATATATATATTGCTATTCATAAATTTTAACTACAATTTTTACCAAACAAGTATCTAACTAATTATAACTAACCTTGTTTTTTTAAAACTTGTTTTTTTCAAACTATAACCATAAAAAATATTATAATATCAAGCACACTCTAAGATAATAAACCCACAACACCTTTAAATAAAGGTAATTAGTAATCATCTAGTAGGTGACTCAGTAATAAAAGTTTGGGACGAAGAGATTTACTTCTCTTGTATCTCAAGTTCAAGCCTTATAGTTACTAATATAATGACTACTAAAGAATTATATGGTCATTAACTTCAGAGCTGACCCAAACACTTATGTTAATTAAAAAAAAGATAATTAATAATACTTACAAGTGCTTTTTAAATGTTAATAGTTTGAGTCTTATAAATTTCAAAGTCATTAGAATCTTACATGATCATTAATTTTAGAATCTTTAAAATTAATCAAGGTGCTTGCAAATTTACCCGGATACTCAGATTAATAATAATAAATAAAAAAAAAAAGAATAACTAGCATTGGTGGTAACTGAACATGACCACTGAAGATTACATCAATAAAAATCATAGCAGTAAAAATATTTTCATTATCAATATTTAATTTATAATAAAAATAATAGAAGTAATCTTTGATCATAATAGATGGAAAATACATGACGATAATAATAATAATATAGCAATAAAAATAATATATTTTAAAAGTGTCAGCAGGACTTTCCTTGGTTTTCTTTATAAAAATGACGAGTTCTCTATATTAAATGATATTAAAAAAAAATAAAAACTTAAAATGAAAAATTATAAAACTAACTAAGCGAGTTTATATTTATCTTACTTACTAGTTAGGATTTAATTTTAGATAATAACATAAGCTTAAAAAACACCACTAATGAGTAACGTAAATATAAAATAACATAATTAATTAATTAATTTTATTTTTACTTTTTGTTGACTTTTCATCTTGATAAAGAACCAAAAATACTAAAAAATTTATAAAATAACTATTATTTGGATAAATGCCACATCAATTAATTCATTGATGATATTCCAAAATTTCAACTAGCTTAAAAATAAAGCTCCGAATTAGATAATCATTTAATTAATTAATCTTAATAATTGTATTTATTTTTTCTATTCAAAATAGTTGATAGCTTATATTTGATCATCATTTAATTAATTAATCTTAATTATTATATTTATTTTTTCTATTCAAAATAGTTGATAGTTTATATTTAATATTTAGTAAGTTAAAATGACTTGTGTCAATAATCACAAAAAACCACCTTTTATGAAAGTGAAGAATCTTTAATGTTTAAATAATTATTTTTTTAGAAAAAAAATAAAAAATATTTTAAAAAAAAATATTCTGAAAATATATATGAAATAGAGAATAAAAATTATAAACCTTTATTTTAAAAATATCATAATGTATTTGTAGATTCTACTCAAGTCACATTCATTCCATTACACATGAAAAAAAAGGGTCCTGGGTAATTTTTTTAGAGCCATTAAAAATAAAATATAAACTAATGAAAATACTAATCAAAATTCATAGTATAAATATTCTAATAGAAATTAAAAAAAAATAGTAAGTACAAGCATTTAGGTAGAAATGATCATAACGTGCAAGTACTTCAAATATCATTTATCTTTGTCAAATTTTGACACGTGAACTCATTTGATAAAGGGATAAATGTGGCATCGGTATATTGTAACAAAAACTGAGATTTTTTATTAATCCAATTTTATAAGTACAAGTATCTAGATATAAAAAAAAATTAGTTCATATACTCAAATAGAAAAAAAAAGTGCAAGTACTTCAAATGATATTATCTTTGCACCATTTATGAAAGAAGAATCATTCTTGTGCTTTGTTTTTTATTTTCCACCTTCTTCATGAAAAAATGAAAATTAAACATATAAAATGAAACTACATACATTCAATCTAGAAAAATTTGTACGGGGGGAGTCTCTTTCACATGGCTTGTACTGTAACAATTCAAATGTTAAGTGGCCATAATAAAGTAGCTTTCCATCTATAAAATCAAGCATGGCCATGTATTTGATTGTTAGTTTAGATACTAAGATTGTGGAGGTGATCATGGCAGGCTGTACATACAGGAATCTTGCTTTGCCTAGCAAAAAAGTTACCAACCTAATTTTCTAAGTATTTTGACAATGACCTTGATACCAGTGTTCATGGGCGCTGCACCTCCTTTACAAGCTCCTTTATTGTCCCCATTCAACAAACGTGCTGCCATCTGCTTCAACTATAGACGAAAAGGCGCAAAACCATGTTCAAAAAGCATAGAAATGAAATGCCCATTTTCACCACAATTCTCTTCTGTTCAAAAGCCTAAGCAAGAAGAATATTAAACCTGTATTTCTTTCTACGAGTAACCTTTTTTTTTCTTTCGTATTTTCCTGCTGAATAACATAGATTGAAACAATGTATTAAGGCTACATGCATACTTAATTCTGTCCTAGTTCATGTTTATGTTATGCCTATGGGTCTGGTTTTACAGACTGGATTGCTGAATCCAGAAACTAGGAGTCTTCACTGGTTGCTGACGCTAACACATATTTATCAAGTAAAATTCCAGATGGAGAATTCAAAACCATTAACAGAAACAGTGGAAAGCGATGGAGGCTTATAACATATTCTCAACCCGCCTTGCCTTTTTACATAAGCAATTTCCTCTACACCTAAACAACAATAAAGTAGGATTTCTTGAATCCCCACCAAAATATCCTCCATCATTTCCCTTTTCCCTCCCTTTATAAATCCTTGTCTCCATTCCACCATTGTCTGTCAGATGTGTGTCCTCACTTAGCCTTTTCTAACTAAGTTCTCCTTAGCTTTCCCCATTAAAATCATAATATCTAAACTCACTAAGAAACCCCACTAAACTTCTTGTTATACCTCTTTCAACAATGGATACTGTAAGCAAGGCTAAAAAGCTCCAAGCTATGCGCAGTTTGAAGACTCAATTTTATTACAATCTCATGTTTCTTTCTTTCCTTGCCTTGACGTGTAGTTTGCTTTTTTCCTGTCCTCTTTGGTTTCCATACCTATGTTCAACCATGAAGCTATTTCTATCTCTATCCATCCCAAATAAGTTTTCCTCCTTCTTTAGCCCCAAGTGCTTGTTTATACTGGTAAATGTCATTGTTGTCTTTCTTGTTGGAGAATCAAGGTTTGTTGGGTCTCACTCATCTCCAGTGGGCGAAATTTATGATGAATACGTAGAGAGGAGCTGGAGTCTTAGAGGTGTGTCAGCTCATCAAGACAAGGCAGAGGAGAGTAAACTGGAGGTGAACTTGGTTGACCAAGAGACTAATGTTCAAGATAAAGAAGTAGTACTGAAGGAAGAAGTTGATGAATTAACCAACAAAGGATGTAAAGAAGTAGCGGTGAAGGAAGAAGAGGATAAAGAAGCTAATGAATTAACCAGCAAAGGAAAGAAGCATGCTCATGAAGAGGTTAAAGTAAAAGAAGATGGGCACGAGGAGAAGGAAATAAGTGTAGAAGAAGAAGAGAGTGGATTGCCTCCTGAGGAACTAAACAGAAGAGTCGAAGAGTTCATTGCAAGGGTTTATAAGCAAAGGTGGCTTCAAGCTCAGTTATTAGTCTGTTGTGAGGCATCATTACTAGGATCCAGAAACTGTAGTGCCATCAGAAAGTTGGAGTAAATACTGTATTCCTTGCCGCTATGGTCATTATTTTCGGCACAATAAATCTGCGTACTTGGAACTTAGGAGAAGGGCTTTGTAATTAATCTGTACTTATAAATATTTATCTCTATTGACAAACAGTTTATAAATAAAGGGAATTCTTCATTTTTAATTTTTTTTTACCTTTTAATTGAAAAGGAACGGCGAGAGGAGGGGAAACAAAAATGCTCTGGTGCTTTAAACAGAAGTGCTGACAATAAATATGGTATTGTAAAGGAAAATTTGGTGTTCTTAATTATTTTAGCCCCTTTGCAACTCCCAGCTTGATCCATGCAAATTTTTTTTTAATTAAGCGAGGTACCTCAATATACATAAATTACATAATTTAATGAATCATTAGAGGACTTCCAGATGACATGATTAAGTAAATTATTCTTAGTCCTTGTTTTTAATCTCAGTTTAATTTTCATTCTCATTCATATAATCTTCATTTTCATTTTAAAACTTTATTTGCACCCCAATCATTCCATTTTTTATTACCAAATAACATCATCATGGCTGTGGAATTCCAAGACACCTGAAATCATGATCCATTCCCTTGTTAAGTAATTTGCGAAGTCATCGGGCATGAGTTATCCAGAATAAGACAATTCACAATATAAAGAGGTTAATTTAAAGAGATGGACAAAATTAGCTACCTGTGTAACCTCGCTATAGTCATTGACAGGGAAGTTATCACAAGCTTGCAGTGTAATGTTGGGTCGTGAGACATGGAGGACATCCAGTTGTTGCTGTTGACTCATTAGGTGGTGAGCGGTGGGTTTGAAATGCCAAGGGGAATATTGCTTTATTAGGAGGCAAGACAACGCTGTTTCAAATGGAACTCCTTGGAATCTGGGAGTATTTTCTGGGCCAGCCGGCATCCATTGTGACTTTGACCCCTGCTTGGCTCATATTCCTTCCTTAGCACATAAGAGTGCAGTATGTGGGCGGTGGGAGTACCAAAATACAATATGTCAAGGGGAATAATTGATCAATTTTGTTAATTTAAGTACTTTAATTTATTTTTTAGAGATAAAATATATGATAATTTGATATAAAAAGCTTTGATAAATAATAATAAATGATGTCAAATAAAGTAAATTACTAATAACTATAATAATAATAATAATAATAAGTAGTGTCTAATAAATTAGATGATTGATATATATATATATATATATATATATATATATATATGTATATATAGATGTTGGATTTTGATTACAAAATCAGTAATTTTATAATGAGAAAAGGTATAATAATATTTTAGAAAGATAAATCTTAAAAATATATAGAATAAAAACATTAAAATAAAAAGATTGTAAATAATTAACAGAATAATTTATGATATATTTATAATATAAAAATCTTATTATTTTATTAAAAAATAATTAAAAATAATTTTATTATTATAATATTTTAAATTATATTAAAATAATATGTATTCCATCATCCGCACAAGCACAAACGTGTGCAGTCAACTTTGTTTCATAAAAACCTTTAAGAAAAGTAATGCGTAAAATTTCATATTTTGGATTTACATGCAAGAATACCGTTTAGATACATTGAAGTAAATCATTTTTAAGTTCCAGTACAAAGGCCAGCGTTTGTTTGGTGTCGGTTTCGTTTTATGGTTTCTACTTCTATTTTCAAAAAAACGAGGAACAGGATATGAAAGCTTATTTATTTTTGGACACGTGACCATAAATTGTCCTGTAAAAGACGGGTGGGTTTGGTTGTTTTGTTTTTTTTTATATATAATTATAGTTGTTCCCGTTAGCTTATATGTATTCTTATTAATTTTTAAAAATTTAAAAATTAATAATTAAATAAAATTTAATTAACTCTCATATTTATAATACTTTAGCTAATAATTCTTGAAAAGTAAATCCATAACGAGTTATACCCCATTAAATTGAGAAGATAGTAGATGGCAGCGTCCATCTAATTTTATCTGTTCTTGAGACCGAGCTCATACACACTCTTACATTATTGTACCCAATAAGAATGTAGGCCCAAGATCATTGGAGCCTCGAAGTTATACAAGCCTCCTCAGTTGGACTTTTACTATCTTGGAACTCTACTTAGCCCCAGGTCCCAGAGATGAACAATCCTCGACTTGGTCCTGAAGGTGTCATCGGCCCATCTAAGCAACCAGCGAGCCAGACGACACATATCTAATGAAGACAACTTTTTCGGTGGCTCATTCTCGAGCAATAGGTTTTAAAGTGAAATTGCATGCAGCTCACGGTATGGCTCTGTAATTTACTCAAGAATAATATTCTTTGCTTTAGCCAATCAAGAGTGGACAGATTGTTAGTTAAAAAATAATAATAATTTCTTAAGGCATGCTGGGACAGGTAAGATTGTTAGGCCCTTGTGCTCTTTCGAATGCGGTGGGGGCATCGGGCCATAATATCACTATTTCACTACCATGGTTAAATGTGTCGTACTATTAGTTTTATATTTTAACTTGTAATATATTTTTATATTTTTTAATTAAATATTTTTTCTGAAAATATTTTCCTTCATGTACCTTGCTGAGAAGTTTTTTTAAAAAAAATATTATGAATAATAAATAAGAAACAGTTTATATTTTTATAAGAATAAAAAACCAAACGTCCCCTAAAGAAAACATATTTTTTTTAAATAACTAATAAAAACAACTAAGTATTCTCACAGCATGGTAAAATCTCTGGATCTTGTCTTGTTTAGCTGTCTTTCTTTTATCAGCCCCCAAAGACACAGTCTATTCACATGATTTTGACCACCCGAGAACCCAATTATGACCGCACACCAGCCTAGATGAGTTTCTTGGTTTTGACAGTCATGTGTAATGCTGGCTTTACTATTATTTTTTTCCTGAGTTTTTAGGTTCTTTTCCATGTAAAATGATATCGTATCGTTAATTAAATTTAAATAAAATTGAACAGTATCATTACAGAGTATTACACCCATAGCACATTGAAGAATAAAGAAATACAATAAATATTAAATAAATACATAAAGCTAATTTTATTCAAATTTAATATATATTAAATAAACCACGAATTGTTAAATGATCCAAATTAATTATCTACTTTTCTCTTTAGTTTGAAATCGGTAATATTAAAAATAAATTGTTAAATGTCTCTTGAATCCTGAATTAACCCGCTGAATCAGCCGAGGTTTTACACTGATGGAAAAACCTCCGGTTTAATTAGGGAGGAATCAAATTAAAAAATAATTTTTTTGATGCCATCTGTCTTTTATTTGTCTCTCTAAATGAGTAGAAGAAGTAATTAATTAATTAATTTATTCTCCTTCTCTCTCTTACAAAAGAAAAAAAAAAATACAGGTGTTGCTTGCAAAGACAAAAGAGCAGCCTTTCGGAGATCTCAAGGGCCCTGCGATTGCGCTCACCCCTCGACGTTTCCGAGGTTGTTATTCTGAGGCCTCAGTCACCACCATTGCCAACTCCCTCAAAACCCATCTCTTTGATTCCTCCAAAACACAAACACACACGAGCACACACTCACGCACTCACACTTTTATAAGAGAAAGCAGAGATTGTTATCAATCTACAAAGATAAACAAAAGAAGAATGGCTGCCCTTTATTCGACGACATGTCGTTCACATTCATACTCTCGATTACCTTCTTCTTCTTCGTCATCATCATTCCATGGGCAGAATCATCAACGATTAAACTTCTCTTCTTATATTGCGAAAAGTGTTTTACCAGCTAAGGTTTCTTTTCATTCTCGAAGAAATTATCATTTAAATGTGGTTCTCATGCAAGATGGTTAGTCCTTTTAGTTTTATTGTTCTCGTCTTCTTTTTTGTTTTCCTTTTTTTCCTAAGAACGATTGTTTTTTTAGTCGTATGAATTGTTTAGCAGATTTATTTGTATATTTTTTGACATGTTTGGTTAAATTGCCTACTTGTACCGTTGGGTGTCTTTTTGATTGCCGAATGCTTGATTTGCCTTTTGTTTTATTGCTATAAAATCCAAGGATGCCCTTTAATCTATATATATGGCTTCGGTTGTGATCAGGGTTTATATATATATAGAAAATTAAAAACTGTATACAAGTCAGAGAATTTTTCTGCTTTTGATATTTTCACTCGTCATTTTTTGAGACATTATTTGATCACTCTCTTTGTGAATAATGAATATCTATGCTCTCTTGTTTGTTCTTATTTGAATGGGAACTGATTGCAGGTGCAGTGGCCACTCCAGCGACCTTGGTTGAAAATGAGACTCCTTTTAAGAAATTGAAAGGTGGATTGTTGTCTTCAGTGCCATCAATTCAGGAATTCAAGGAAGCAGCTAGTTTTGATGTGAATAAAGATGAGTCAACTGTCAGTATCACTGTGGTTGGTGCATCTGGGGACCTTGCGAAGAAAAAGATATTTCCTGCACTTTTTGCTCTTTATTACGAGGGTTGTCTCCCGAAGGTTCAAATTTGATTTTTTCTGTCGTCTGTCTACACTTGAAAGTTTGATTTCAATTGTCGATTGTTTATAAAGTTTTCTTTTTGAGCTTATGATAATATATTAAGTTGTGAAGTTATTTGGTGGCAGCATTTTACAATCTTTGGCTATGCTCGGAGCAAGATGACTGATGCTGAACTTAGAAACATGGTTAGCAAGACACTTACTTGCAGGATTGATAAAAGGTGACTTTGGATCATTTTTTTGGCCTTGACGTGAAGTTTACATGTTATAAATATCCATGATTTATTTGGAGGTTGGGACATGATATGTACTGCTGCTTCTGAATTTTCAGGGAGAACTGTGGTGAAAAGATTGACCAGTTTCTTAAGAGATGTTTCTACCATTCTGGTCAATATGATTCACTAGAAAACTTTGCTGAGTTAGACAAGAAGTTGAAAGAACATGAGGTAATGGGGGTCTAGGTCAGCACTCTAACAGAATGGATTATCTCTTTTAGTAGATGACTTAATGGTGATTGGCATGTAAATCAAACAATTAGGAAAATTCTCTTTTCTGTCTGTGGTTATGTGAATTGGAGGGTTTCCTGATAAGTATATCACTTTTGACTAATGGAGTCAATTGGAAACTGCATTATTGTTATCTGTAGACATTCCTAGTAAGGTGCAAAAAATTGGCTGATTGGGTGTTAGGGAAGTTTTAGAGTTCAGGTATTTTCTTGCAATGCCTAGATTTTATGCACCTTAGCTCTTGCCCCTCTTTATTGATGCACATCCTTTAATTGTATTGGAAACTTGCAATGTTATATCATATAGAATATTCTTGCACCTCTATATTGGTGGTACCACTTACCATTTCCAAGCTGATTGAAAGAGTTTCGATTTAATTATGGGTATAATTTTTGGGTAGGTGCATTTAGGAATGAAAAGCAGCATTGCAGTAACGTATTTGGTCATATAATTTTCACAACTGGTCATTGTGACCATGGTCATGGCTATTGAGCTTGCAAAGTGGTGGCATTTTATATTGCTGGATGCACCTTTAAAATTTTATCACCATCCTTCATTATCATTTTCATGATTTCGCCTTAAAGCTATAATTCTCATTGTTCTTTATTATTCTGGTTTTATGTCTGGTGAACTATGCTGCAACTGAGATGCAATTAGTATTTTATCTGTTGTTTAGAATATTGTAGAATGTCTTTTTTTTCTTTTTCAAGGTTAAGATGTAATGGGGTTCTTTACAAATTTTCTATAAATAGTTCTAAAACATGAGCATTTATATTATTGGATTCTGCTTGATCATGAAAGTTGCATGTGCAGGGTGGGAGAGTTTCTAATCGCCTCTTTTATCTTTCAATTCCTCCAAATATATTTATAGATGCAGTGAAATGTACAAGCTCGTCAGCTTCATCTAGTATTGGCTGGACCAGGGTCATTGTTGAGAAACCCTTTGGCCGCGATTCGGATTCCTCAGCTGCTTTGACAAAAGCCCTCAAGCAATACTTAGAAGAAGATCAGATATTCAGGTAGAAGATTTCTAAACTTAATCAGCTTTTATGAAGGGATTTGGAGCACAATCTGATCAGATGGATATTCCTTTGTTCAGGATAGACCACTATCTGGGAAAGGAACTTGTGGAAAACCTGTCTGTTCTTCGCTTCTCTAATCTCATTTTTGAACCCTTATGGTCAAGGCGGTATATCAGAAACGTACAGCTGATATTCTCTGAAGATTTTGGCACCGAAGGACGTGGAGGGTACTTTGCATTATAAAATGAGAGCATACTTTGCAATTCTGCATTCTATTTAAGAGCTTACAGTTAAAACTTTTGAATTGGTTGCAACTAGGTATTTTGACAATTACGGAATAATAAGAGACATAATGCAGAACCATCTGCTTCAAATACTAGCCCTCTTTGCAATGGAAACACCTGTCAGTTTGGATGCAGAGGACATCAGAAACGAAAAGGTTATTGTTACTTGCTTGAAAGTGAGCCATTTTAGCATAATCTTTTTCCCTGGTTTAAATATCATTTCTTGTTGGATTGCAGGTCAAAGTTTTACGATCAATGAGGCCTTTACAACTTGAAGATGTTGTTGTTGGGCAGTACAGCAGCCACACAAAAGGGGGGGTCAATTACCCAGCATACATCGATGACAGCACTGTGCCAAAAGGCAGCTTAACTCCAACATTTGCTGCAGCTGCTGTCTTCATAGATAATGCAAGATGGGATGGAGTGCCTTTTCTAATGAAAGCTGGCAAAGCATTACATAAGAAGAGGTGAGCATTACTACATTGATGGCAAAATGTACCAGGTGTTTGCTTCAAGAAATAACCTTTTCTCTTACGACTGAGTAACATGTTTATAAGACATGTAATTTTCTTGTTTTTTCCAGGGCCGAGATAAGGGTGCAGTTCCGGCATGTGCCTGGCAACTTGTACAATCAGGATTTTGGGAATGATCTTGATCTGGCTACTAATGAGCTTGTTATTCGAGTGCAGCCAGATGAAGCTATTGATTTGAAGATCAATAACAAGGTCCCTGGATTGGGAATGAGATTGGACCGTAGCAATCTGAATCTTCTCTATGCAGCAAGGTAATGTTTAAGATCACTTGAATGTTATACATGAAAAGCCTTCTTTATATGCAGCAAGGTCCATCCAACAATATCTTGATTGCAAATTACCTTGGTATGCCATTTGTAGATATTCAAAGGAGATTCCAGATGCATATGAGAGGCTTCTGCTGGATGCAATTGAAGGGGAAAGGAGATTGTTTATCAGGAGTGATGAACTGGATGCAGCTTGGGCACTCTTCACTCCCGTTCTCAAGGAGCTTGAAGAGAAAAACGTTATCCCCGAGTATTATCCTTATGGTAGTCGAGGCCCTGTTGGGGCTCACTATCTAGCTGCAAGATACAACGTCAGATGGGGCGACCTTAGTATAGAGCAATAACTCGGGGGGGTTTTGGCACTTAATAGTGTAGCGCGATAAGACGAGCAGATCGCTTTGCTATTTTTCTGTCATTTGTTAGGGTTACTTAATTTTCTTTATCCTTGTGTGTTGCTCTTTTATATGAACTCTTCTTTATCCTTGTGGGTTGCTCTTTTATATGAACTCGTTGGACACTAGGAGCATGCCAGTTACTGGTGCAAGCAAGCAAGATTTATCATTGAAGATAAGGAATATTTTTCCTTTTGTGTTTTAAATAATCCTTTTGTTTTTGGCTTTGCCATTTACTGTTGGTTCTTTGAGGTGAAAATTAGAAGAAATACAAATTGAGTTTAATTTTTGTTAACACGTTGTATTTTAGTTTTGTCCTTTCCCTTTTATTCTCTGTTAGGAGGTTTACTGAGGCCGTCGTAATTTAATTTTTTTTACTGATCTTAAAATAATTTTTTAAATCCAAAAAATATATAAATTCAACGTAATTAGATCAATTCTCAATCATTTTTTATTTTTATCACTTTTTTTATAATTTTGTTTTAAAATAAAAAATCAAAGATTTCTGTGAAAATATGTCCACACAGCAATTCAGCCAATTCTCAACCATTTCACTATTCTTGACTTTATAATGAGTTTTCATCAAAAGTTGATTTTGGCCCTTGTTACTGTAATGTTAGTTCTGAATCACCATGGTAGTATAAAAAAGGCCATGTATTATTGCTCATCATGGAATTGCTTCAAATATCCAAAGATATTGCTACTCTAACTATAAATTTTAAATAGATATATTGTTCTTATAAACGTGTATTCATCAAGTATAAGAGATAACAAAAGTAATAAAATAGTTGATAATGACTCAACAAAATAGATCTTAGTATGCATGAACAAAAAGAAGAGGAAGAAATTCATCTGCTCCTTTAACAATCAAAATGTCAATGTATTAATCGGGCAAGCCTAATGATGATAGGTCTTTTGTAACAAAATATTTATGTCCCTATGATGATGATTCTGATGTTAACAGTAGAAATGAAATATTATTATTTATTAAAGAAGATGGTTTGAGTTTAGCTAAAGATTATGGTAGTGTTAATGGTAGTGTTAGTATTAAAAAAAAAGGTTATGGTGTTAAAGTTGGTGTTAATATTAAAATGGGTGTTTATGTCAAAAATTATAGTATTGGTTTTTAAATAAGTGCTGAAATGGGTGTTGACGTGAATAGTTTAGTTATTAATATAAGAAATGATTGGATTGGATTTAGTAAAATAAGTGATATTAAATTTAAAAAGATTACAAAAATTAATACAAATATTAAAGATTATATTTTTTTCAAATGAGAAATGATTTGAATTTTTGAATGCAAGCAAAGATGAGTGGATTGATAGTTTATAATGAAAAATTTATTTTGGGATGCATCGAGTTGGAGAATAGAAGTTAAACATTGATGTGAATGATATTAATATTGAAGATAGTAAAAACTCGGACAATAATAATAAAAATAATGAGGATAAAAGCAACAATAATAAATATATATATATATATATATATATTGTTGATCTTATAATTGGCTTTAGAAATAATACATTTAAAAGTTTGTTTGGCTTTGAGGTGTAATTGTTTATTTTTAAGTTACAACACTTTTTAAGTATAAAACACACTTTTAAAAGTTAAAAAACATGTTTTTTACATAAAAAAAATGAAAACTAAAGTTACGTCCCATCTAAACACACACTTAAAATAAGTGTTAATAGATAAATTAAGTTTATAGAATCTCAGATTTTTATTAATGTCACTTACTTTATAGATATTTAAAAAAAATATAAAGTGAAATATAGATATCATTTAAAAAAAATACAATAATCAAAAATAAAAATTTAAAGTTATATATATATAGATAATAGTTATGAGTGAAAGATGTATAGTTATTTAGTTTCTGATAATAAGACATTTATGATGAAATTTTTATGAGATTAATTTTAATGGGGTAACAAAAAAGTTGCTTCCAATGATTTATGTTGATCCAAACATTTCCAATAACAACTTTAATAAAATTTTGGATGAAAAATTTGGAATTAAGCCGCACCCAATACAACTATAAAAATCTAAAGCTAAGACTAAAGTTTTTTTTTTTATTTTATGAAAAGAAGTCATAGAAAATCTTATAAGAGACCCTTGGATGTATCGAACTTTTAAAACAATATATCCCAAGTTTTGATGTGTTAATAGGAATTCATCTTAACTGCAACTCTAAATTACTTTCACCAAGAAAATTTCAAAGAATATATATATGTTTGAATACAATGAAGTAATGATTTGTTAAAAGAAGTAGAAACTTAATTAGGATTGATGAATATCATCTCAAGAGGTCTTATGGGAGAAGTATTGTTATCAACAGCTGGTTTGAAAGGTAATAATAAATTTTTCGCTTTGCATATGTTGCTGTGGAGTGTGAAAACAATGACAAATATAGATAATTTTATATGCATTTTATGGATTAGTCAAGCATGGAATAAATGAGAGATCTTTTTGCATCATGTCTGACAGACAAAAGGTGTGTATCCCACTTGCAGCTAATGGTTTTTTATGCGACTTTTTGCAACCCATTTGATGTTTTCATCTTATTTGATGCATGCTTTGTTCATAGAGTACCAAAAGCTGTAGCATAGACCTTCCCAAAGACAACGCTATTACAGACACTATTTATGGTAATAGAAAAAAGAAAAGATTCCATGGTTTGGAACTAAAGATGTGATTTTAGGTTGCCTCAAAAGCTCTAGAATACAATAACCATACGAAGGATATTGAGGTTGTAAATAATGGACCTTTAAATTGGTTAAAAAAACCCTAAAGGGCATTTTTTTTTCAAGTATAGATCATACTTAATCACATTAAAGAATCATATTAACATGAAAACAACACTCTTGTTTTCAGACTTCCAGAATGAAATTCGAAGCAGCACATCACTCTCCAAACTCATTAAATTGGACTTAGTATTGACAAGATTTATGATTACACAGAGATGAACAGCCTCTCTCTCACGCATCCACAGTGCATAAGCAATCAAGCTGGCTAATGAGGAAGATGAAACCGTCTGCATAGCCCATGTTTCATGATTGGTCCCAAAAGCTAAGGAACTGGAGGGTCCACTGCATTTGCATGATCCAAAAACTTGAAGTAAATGTAACTCCTGGATTCAAGGCACTCATTGTCTGCTATGAAAGTTCGGCCATGACAGTATCATTGATCCCATGTCCACAGGACATGTAAATTGTTATCTTCACTCCTTTCTTCTTCTCTACTAGAATAGGAAAACTCACTGCTTTCACACATTCACGGTTGCACGCGGCCCATAAGTCTACTAACCGACAATCACGTGCTAGTGCTAACTATTGCGGTCACTCAAAAACCCGAGTCACCCTAATTACAACCTCTAGTTTAATTTCTTTAACTTTTTCATCAGAAATAAGCTCATCTTTTCAGTCTCGTAAGAAAAAAGGCATGTGTACCGAAATTAATGAATTTATGAGCATTAACTTCTCGGAAAAGCTTGAACTTCTAATTCTAGTGGATAAAGAAAGAACACTCTTGAATCTTAACCATCAAGCCATCCTTTTGCAGTTCATTATCCTTACAACCACTAAAAAACAGCAACAAACAGATAATTATTGCCTACCATGTACATTATGTAAGACAAATGGAAGGTAGCATTTAAGTTGATAAGCATAGCAACAACCACCACCTTAATCATACAATCGTCAAATCATGTATTAGGTTTAGCTCATGTGTTAACTGCTTAACAAATAATGTTAGTGGTCAGGTCACATAAAAGCTTTCATCCTTGAAACATAAATATTCTAGCACGATGAACATTAAACTTTACTGGCTATAATAAAAGATATGGCCCAGTCAAATGAAAGAGAAAAGCGGTTACCTTAATCATTTTGTAGTAACTTTAAGTTGAAACATTGCGACAAAAAAAAAAGGTTGGAAATTTCAATCTTTGAACATGAAGCCAAATATGTTGACAAATGAGATTGAATGGACAAGAAAGCAGTGCCCTTTTGAGGTCACCTTCTTCAATCAAAGAGGCTCCTATTTTCCCCTGTTCCCATGGAACCTAAGAGCCCAAATCAATATCAACCACAGATGCCCTCTTTCTTGAATCCTTCACAAGAAGCAAGCATGTCAGAGAACAACATCAGCAGCAATAACAAAAAGCCTGCAGAGATCGAAGATTTTCAAAATATGATTGCGGACAAAGATGATAGCAAGAAGAAATTAGCACCAAAGAGAAGCTCCAACAAAGACAGGCACAAGAAAGTGGAAGGTAGAGGAAGGAGGATAAGGATTCCAGCTCTTTGCGCGGCGAGGATTTTTCAATTGACGAGAGAATTGGAGCATAAATCTGATGGAGAAACAATCCAGTGGCTGTTGCAACAAGCAGAACCATCGATTATTGCTGTGACTGGTACTGGGACCATTCCTGCATCAGCTCTTGCAGCTGCAGGGGCCTGTGTTTCAGAGCAGGGGGACTCTGTTTCAACTGGATTGCATGCAAAAATGGAAGGGTTGGGACCAGGAGTTACTGGGTCCAGAGATAGGAATGATTGGAGCATGACGAATACTAAATTAGGAATATCTAATGTGGCAACTGGGGTGTGGCCATCTGGTGGTGGAATTGGGTTAGGATTTGTGCCCAATTCTGGTCAATCAACATCGACTTTTGGAAACGAAAACTCCAGTACTTTACCGAAATATGGGTTCCAAGGGGCTGAGTTTCCAAATATTAACATGGGCTTAATGAGTTTTTACTCCATGTTTAGTGGCACTAACCAGCAACTTCCTGGCTTGGAGCTTGGACTTTCACAGGATGGCCACAGTGCGATGTTAAATCCTCAAGCTTTGAGTCCCTTTTACCATCAGATGGTGCAGGGTCGTGGTGTCTTAAATTCGTTGAATCAAGAAAAGCTGCAAGAGCAACCTCCTGATAAAGATGATTCCCAAGAATCAAGGCAGTAGAAATACGAGATAAGTTTCTAATGGATGGATATCCATTAGAAATCAGTAGAACAGTAAAGCGTACAGTCTCATATTTTCTTGCCTTTGAGGACTAGAAATGAGTGCAAGACTTGATCAGCACTTGCCAATCTCTTGATCAACAGTTTCATCTAAGTTTACTAAAACAGGTGCTTTTCTGCCTTTCTTTAGTTCTATAAGTGAATGAGCACATATTTTCTTCGTTTCTTATTTATAAGTATTAATAAAAAATAAACTTCTTATAATTTGCCATATGCAGGTTGAAATTTGAAGATAACATGGTTTGAAGTTGACATTTGGAGTTTGTTTCATATAAGTTCTTGCGGGAGTTTTGTTTCACAAATATTTTGGTGCAAGATGACCAAAGAAAAATATTTTTGCCACTATTAGACCTACATGTTTCTGTGTTTTCTTGCCTATATTTTCAAGAATTAATGTTTCTCTGAAAGATAAAATTGAGTAGTTTATAGCCCTGTTTAAACAACATAAACTTTTCTTGAATAGTCACCCTGGTGAATCTTGTTAAACCAATTTCTCTGGTTTCTTTCGCTCGATATTTTTTCCTGCATTAACCGCAGCCAAAACGATAACCTTTCTGAATCAAGCAGCATATAGCTGGTTGGGTCCTATATTCTCGTACTTGAAACTCCTTTAAGTCATCCTTTTAAGCTATTTTACGTTTGGCAACAAGAAAGAAAGTTTGAGCTTCATTGCAGCTTCACATGGCTACAAGCCTACAAGTTCTACAGAAAAAAGGTCAGTCCCCTCCACAGAATGTTTTCCAATCTTTAGCATAGATATTTCATGCTGGTTCAGTCCTGAGTGATTTAATATTCAGGCTGAATGCACATTTCCTTGCAACTCACTTTTTTCCCTAATGAAAATCTGCTTTGCAATATCGGCAGTCAATGCATGAAATTTCGTTTCTTCCTCTCCGAGGAGGAGTTCTCGTAGGTCCTAACACAGATTGACAAATGCCTGCTTAAGTGATCATTATCCAATTAACTTGAATCCTGAGCAGCTCAGACTCGTGGGTATGAGATTAAACACAGCTCACCCCCTCAGCTTATGCTGAAATTGACTCTAATTTCCACCTAAAAGATTTCTTCTTCTTCTTCTTCTTCTTGGTGCCAGCATCTAAAAATATCTGGAATTTCTTATAGCTCTCAAAAGAAGAAGTTGCCCCTTCATTTCAAACTTTGCTACATTGCTACGCTCTTACAATTCCATGAATCTGGAGAATAATGAACGATGTCCATGAAGTCCAATTATATGATTTTTTCTCCTAGTTTTTCCTGAGATAATGTAATATGAACGTCTTTAATCCAGACACTAGTTGAGCTTTATATTTCATTGTAATATGACAGGCATTTTGGTATATCTTTTAATCCAAGGTATACCTTGTGGATTTGTAGTGTGCAACCAACGGGCGTTATAGCTCAATGTATTCTCATTTTGCTTGAAGGAGGGAAGTGAGGTCGTTTTGGGTTCAAATTCTAGTCTTGTTTTTTTCTCAAGAAATCTTCAAGTTCTACTCTTAGTTATCATCCAAATAATAAAAAAAAAAAAGGGACTAACCTAGGCAAGATATCTAAAAAAATGAAGCTCACATGTTCCAACAATATGCAAATGCCTCCCAAGGTGGCTTTATTTTATCAGGATTTGTATATCTTAGATCAGGCAACATGGCCTAAGCCCAACCAGCCATTCGCCAGTGTTTGACAGCAGTGACCCATAAAACTTCTTCAATCCACCTTCACTGGTACACCAATTCATCCCCAACACCAAATAAATTTTCCCAAACCAGTATACTTCTCGTCTTTTTGTCAGGAAATAGAGATGGGAATCCGATATTGCTCGAGGAGAGGAAGGATGTGGACATCAACAAGGACTGAACTACTTGTTAGACGGGGAAGCCTGGTTTCTGGTCTATCTTCTCTTTTGCTTTATTTTATTTTCAAATTCGTCGGTGCCTCTAGTTGTGAAGTTTCAAATCTCTCCCTGGACGAGAGAAACCCAGGTCGAGATATCCCAACAAGTTGAGTTTTTGTAGTATTTGTTATTTGTTATTGGGCTTATATATTGAGTTGGGTTCCTGATTTGAAGGAGCTGAAGAAGAAGATGGTGAAGATCTCCTCAATCCTTGAGATGTTGATGAAGTCAGTGCTGACTAATGAGAGGATGGTTACAATGGCAAGCCTAGAATTCTCTCTGAATTTGAAGCCCGGGACGAAGACTGTATTTGAGAGGACCTGACCATCTGAAAAGAAGACTACGGTCGTGGAAATTACTTTCTTTTCTTTTCTTTCAAGGACACTTTAGCTCTTTAATTAATTATAACAACAAACACATAATATTTCAAAAAACATTTAACAATAATATATAAATACGAGAGAGATTATTCTAAACAAACTTTAGAATGTTTCAGATAATTTTCGCGTCGCTACTTCCCTCGCTTTCTAGGATTAAAGCCTCAGGATGTTGTAACTTTCAAGTAAATTAATAGCGTTTAAAAATTGTTTTTTAAAAAAATTTAAAGATTTTTAATTTAGTTTTTAATATGAAAAATAAATTTAAAAAAAAATATCATTTTAAATTTTTTATAAATAAAAAATATTTTATAAAATAATTACTGAGACTTTTGAAGTATGCATAGGGAGACTCTCAAGATTGGACATTAATTATAATTATTATTTTAAATGTTTTTTTATTTGGAAATATATTAAAATAATTTTTTTATTTTAAAAATTTATTTTTAATATCAGTTTATAAAAATAATTTAAAAAATAAAAACTATTAATTTAAAATAAAAAAAATATTTTTAAAAAATATTTTTAAAATATAAAAACAAAGTAATATTAATATCCATGTGTGGCTCGAAACTCTAGACTTCACAACATGCTTGATCCGGTACGTGCATGATGACTTCATAAGGCAAACCCTATAGCCAGTAAGCGGACAAAATTTATTACTTATCCGAAAACAACAGAACCAATTGGTACAAGTGGACAGCTCAACGTTGTGAAGTGGCCAGATCGGCTAGTGGTCCAAATCCAATGGGTTCTTGGACCACTTACAGTGAATTTGGGTCCAGTCCATTAAGGATGATGGCATACAGCACACATTGACACTTCCCCCGCCGGAACATGTTTTTTGTTTTTACTCTGTAGAATCCAAATTCAATCCAGCGAAGAGTGGAGGTTGGCAGTATTCCAAAAAAATTGAATTACCTGATAAGATTTTTTAAGATCTCTCGAAGAATTAAAAATTCGGGTAATTCTCCTAAATAAATTTCAAAAATCTTGGATAAGAGGGAAAAACAATTTGGGGGGCCTAGATTAACCCAAAATTCTTTTTTATTTAATTCATTAATAAATAAGTAACCTGTTCATCCATAATTATTAGCTAATAAAGCTCGAATTGTCTAAAGTGTGTTCAGCTAAACTTGGAAAAAATGATAATTTTTGAATATTTTAAAAGAAAACTTGGTGAAAAAAAACAAGAACTTGAAAAAAAATAGTTAATAGTAATTTTTTCTCTCTCAATATCACCCCAAAGCTCAGCCCAATCAAGCAAGAGTATTTAGAAACATGATGTAACTATTGTTTTTAAAAATTTTAATTTTTTTATTAAAAATATTTTTTATACATTTTAAATTATTTTAATACTTTCATCTCAAAAATATTTTTTTAAAAATAAAAAATTATTTTAATATATTTTAAAATAAAAATTATTTTAAAAAATATTCATAATCTCAATTGCTAGAAGCCGAAAGCGGTGCTTTTAAAAGCAAGCTGTACGGAATCACTCTAGAATCCACAATCAGTCGAATGGATGCTGACTATGATGTTCTTTTTATGCTTCGTCTAATAATGGCATTGACTACCGACTGGAGTTAAGGAAGCTGTAGCCCAGAGGCCTATTCTTTTTTTTTTTTTTTTATTAATGTGGGTATTCGGACCAACTTGCACGCACCACAACTAATTCCACAGGCCCATAAACCTATTCTTGCCTGCACTACTCATTGTCTCTAAACAGGTTGAGGGTCCATGTTGTCGAATGCTAGTTTGTCGCAACGGAAAATGTTGATAGCAACGGAAGATGGACTCAAGTTTTATGTAAAACCCCTAGAATTGCACTTGATTCTACATGAATAATTGTTTTGAAAATATGAAATTGAAGTGTGTTTGGTGAACATATATACAAGATTGAATTATTGTTTCATCATGTACATAATTTATTTATTAGATTTAATAAATATGTTTAAAAATAGAATTATGTTTAAATGTGTTTGGTTAATATATTATAACAAAAAAGACATAAAAAATATAAGTATGCTTAATTAAAGAATATTTAAACATAAATATAAAAATAGATATGTTTATAAAATAATTTTGAAGTGAAATCTTATTTTTTAAAAGAAAAAAAATAATAAAACATGTTTATTATATCTTAATTATTATTCTTTTCGAGACAACAACCAAATACTATTTAAAATATTGATTATTTAGATATAAGAAAAAAGCATAAGGAATGTGAATAGAATTTAAATGAGTTAGGAAAAACAGAGTGTTTACTCTTGTTAAATAATGTAATGAGAATAGGGACGATCTCTTCCATGTCAATCTATTTGCTTTCAGCTGTAACAGAAAATACGATCACCAAGTTTCCAGAAAATGCTGATAAATCATGCAAATACCTCCTCCTCCTCCTCCTCTTCCCGGGAGGAGGAAGTTAAATTTCGGAAGAAGAAAACAATTGATTCTTTACCTCAAGGTGTCACCTGTGAGTGGTGCAGAGGATTGCTCACTGACTATCATCGAAAGGACAAGACATATCACAGCCAAATGAGCAGCGATGATTTTTTAAAGGTTTTTTTATTTAAAGATATATTAAAATATTTTTTTAATTTTATTTATTTATAATATCAACACAGAGGTATTGAGAAAAACATTAATTTATTATTAATTTTAAAAAAATAAAATATATTTTTAAAACACGTGTAGAGCAGGAGCTCAAAGAGGCGGATGCCACCCTTGCCACGGCAGGTGGGCCTTGTGTGACCTTTACCTCCTGGCTTCGTACGGACATCTGTGCCTTTGTCCTTCCCTTTACTTTTGATTTAAATAAGCATTGATGAGGTTGGTGCGATGTTGCATGGGTATATTTGGTACATTCAGCGTTTACCATAAAACAATTAATTTAGTAATATCAACTTTATTTATTCAGCTTTAAAATTATGGTGACTCAATTGTCCAATGGAACTCTTTAAAAAATAAAACAATATAATATCTTACTAAATCATCTCCACGAGTACACTCAAGGGTTACCTTATCCTGTCAAGAGGATATAAAAAAATCAATTTAATATTTTTTAAAAATCACTCGAGGAAAAAAAAACACCTCGGCCATGGAAGCAATACCCAGTTCACTCATGTCACATGTGATACTGTCCGAGATGAGAGTTGCATGTAGTACTGTCCGAGATGACCAGGACAACAAAAATTTCAACGACTCTGAATCCCTCTAACCTCCATGTGCACAAGAAACGGGCATGGTGAGTAATTACACCCATTACTGCTCTTTGTGCTGTTTTTCTATTACTCCCACGTGCTCACTTTTTTATATACTTTAGATTGATTCCCTGCGTTGTGTTGCCGATTGAAACATTGTTTTTTAAAACGTAAAAAAGATGTGCCCACATTGTTAATGTTTTTTTTTCTTGTTAAAAAAAGATTTTCACTACAAATTAAAAAATTTATACATATATTCCTTAATATAAATTAAGAATTTTACAGATCTATAAATAATAATAAACTTGTTGATTTCAACCAAAGATTGAATTTAAAATTGAAATAGAAATGTTGTTTCTTATAAGAAAAAAAAAAGTCGATACTTTGTTTCTGTTTGGAATTGAATTTCTAAAGTATCAATTAATTTAAATTAATAAAATTAAATCTTATTTTACTAAATCAAGCATTAACTCAATATCAAAAATTATTCTTAAAAGTACAAGAATTCCATGTAAAAACCTATCAAGAAATATTATCTTTATTTTTTTGGTTTAATTTAGAAGAAATACAAGTTAAATTAAAAGAGTATTTATAATTTCTTTAAAGTTGTAAAATCAATAATAAACTCATGATTTATATTATCTTGATCAAGTTTATTAATTTTACATGAATTGAATCTAATTTTACTAATTTTTTAAGTTTTTAAAAATTACATAACTTTACAAGTCTACCTCTTCAAACTTTGTCAAATAATATGAAAAAAAAGTATAAAATAAAAATGTGATATCACTGTCACATGCTATTTAGTTGTACCACAGATTCCTACCAGCAGCACACCACTTCCCATATAAGATACTAAATACTGTACTTGAGACTCTAGCTTTATGGTCCACTGCCAGGCTTGCTTTACAACCGACCCGAGTTCGAACCTCTGTGTGCATTTGCCTGCCATCCTCGTGGTGTTTTACCTGTCTACTGGGTTTGCAGGATGTTCAGTTGACCCGTGAAATTAGTTGTGATGCGCGCAAGCTAGCCCGGACACCCATATTAATAAAAAAAGATACTAAATACATACTCCGATTCCAAGGAGCGAGGGGTGAGAAGGATTTCAATAGCCAAATATACTGATGTATAAAATGGGAACAGCAAATTATTGTGATTAAGTTACTCTAATTGGCACCCACCAAGTATTTCATTAGCCGGCATGCATGGATGGAACAGAGCCCTAGAGGTTCCAAGGAAAAAGGCGAAAACGATTCTATATCTCTGGAAGTAGCCGAACCAGTCTAGCCAGGGGAGGGGAGGGGAGGGTAGATACAAGATTTCTTGTTCTTTTTTAAAAAAAAATAAAAAATTAAAAGGGATCAGTGTTTTAACTATAATATGCGAGAAGAAACATTGTTTATTCCAGCGTTGTGTCAACTGTTTTCGTCATTCAATGCATTGAACAATCATATGGATTTCAGGAGTGAAGTTGTCTTATCATTTGTCAATTGATAGGAGGTAATATAGTAAATTTATGTTTTTTAAATCCTATGAAATTACTTCATAACCATTGAAAGTGATTAAAAGCTAAATAAAAAAGAGGCCTTTGTCGGGGTTTTTGTATATTTTCAGCTTTAGTTGCGCGGAAGATGATATCTTTAAAAACTAAAAAAATTTGACCTTGTAAAAATATTATTTTTTTTTAAATTTTTTATAGTAAAATAACATGTATAGTTTTGATTTAAAAAACCTAAGCCCAACAAGGGTGTATATTTTTGTCTTTTCAACATGTGCAACACATCATAATAGTTGCGCAGTCACCAAACATATTTTGATGGTCAAAATCTACCATCATGTCATTTGATACATCACGTGGCAAAGCAACTATTAGCATGGCATGTTTAGCCTGATCAGCAGTGGTTCGACAATAATAAAAATTTTATTTTCAATTATCGCTCTTTTTTATCTTTCTAATATAATATCTATGCATTTATTTTTAATTATTTTTTATGCATGATTTATTTCTTGTTATTTTTATTTTAAATTTTTTATAATTAAAAATTTTATTTTATTGTTTTTTCTCTATAATCATGACTTAGTTTATCAATTTTGATAATTAACCTGGTTTAAATTTGATTTATTTAATTTTTTAATTTTTTTTAATTTTCATTATTTCACATTAACTTGTTGGATTTTGAGTTTCATGAATTATTTTGATTTTTTTGTGAGGTTATTTCTATTTCATATTATTAGGTTACGAGTTATTAAAATAAAGTATTTTAAGCATCAAATAGTATATTTTATTTTAATTTTTTTATTTTTTTTTCTTTTATCGAATATGGTCCTCACTTATTTGACTTTTATTTTTATTTTGAATTTTTTTAGTGAACTTGTGGATTTAGAAATTTTTAATTTGGCTCTTTATTTCAATATTTGATGGTATTTTAGGTTTTGACCATCAATATTTTGGTTTAAAATTTTTATTCTTGGTATCTTTATCAAAATTTAATTTATTTTTAATCTCATCATTGGATCCATACTTTTGGTTTTTTTCAATTTCATCACCCGGGTTTGTTGGTATTTTTTTTGTTCATTGATTTTTTTTTAATTTTATCTTTTATTATTTGAATTTATAGGGATTGACAACCGGTATTTTTTTTCCATTCTTTTTATATGATTGGAGGTTGTTAACTTTTTTTTTAAATACATTTATAGCACTTTGTCATATTTTTTTACGCTTTAAAAAAATCAAGTCGACCCACGATGAAATGTGGGTAAGCAATTTTTTTTTTTCTAAATGAAGAGTCTAAATAAAAAAAACAAAGTGATTTCTCCCACGTTGTATATGTCTAGCGTGTGTTTGGTAACGTAGTGCAGTATATTTCTTAAAAATATTACTTAAAAAAATATTAAAATAAATTTTTTTAGATTTTTTATTTTTAATATAAATATATCAAAATCATAAAAAAAAATACCAATAAAAACACCACTGTAATATATCTTCTAGTAAAAAATATTTTTAAAACACTTTCAAACGCCTTTTTCAAATATAAAAATAAATGATACCTTAGCATAGAGTAAAAGGATGAAAAACTTACTTTTATAATTTTTATGTCCTTTTTACTTGTGTTTGGTTGATGTTTACAAGATGAGCAAGTTTCTTGAAGATTAGCATTTGACTTTGAAAGTGTTACCTTTGCGATGAGAGAGGGGTAAGGAAATTTTAAATGGGGAGAATCTTGAAGTCGTGTGTCCTTTCCATTTTTTAATTTTTTCCATTCACTTATATTTCAGATCAAATATCCTTTAACACTAATTAAGCCGCTTAAGCACTTTTTATATATTTAATATTTTCATTAAATCTTAATTCTTTAACATTTTTTCTTCTTCAAATCTTAACTTTATACCAAACACAAGCTTAACGAGGAGCGTGCCATAAAATCACAGGAAGAGGGAGTAGCCCTAAATCCAAACAAAATCCAACCAGATGTGAAGATGATTAATGTTGTCACCCAGATGAAGGGGGACACCCTGAAGCGCAGCAAGATCTTGCTGCATCTTCATGTGAACCTGAGATGGACCAAAAGTAAAAGAATGGGTGCCAATAGTTACTTTTTAAAAATTAATTTTGATACAAGTATATTAAAATAATCTTGAAAAAATAATAATTAAAAAAATCAATATTTAATGTAACGCCTTTTGAAAACCAGATAGAAACTCTGAAGTCCGTGGAGTATTAAGACGTGCTATTGATAGAAGGAGTCTATAAAACCAGGGCAAGGAATGTTGAAAACCCACTTGCACTAGCCAAAGAAAAACTTGGAGCCGCCTTGTGAAAGGGTACCAATCAACAATCACAAACCCTCAAACGGAGAAGAAGAGGAGACCAAGTTCTGGGAGGAGGGGGCGTAGGTAGGCCCCATGTTACCTGGCGACAGCAAGCCTGTTTGACAGTGCCTCGTCCCTTGCTTTCTCTGCTCTTCTCTTATGCTGATTATTCTTTCTTTTCTTTTTTTTGAAGGGATTAGTGTTGTTAATGTGAAGTTCCTCCAAAACTCTTCGTCCAAACCAAGAGACAACTCAACAAGCACACAACACAACAGAATTCAGAATCCAAAGATACAAAAAACTGATGACACTGATGGAAAGAAAGTACACCAGCAAACCAAAACAAAGCCAACCCATTTCTCTACGTTTTTGAAACACACAGACATAATCCTCTGCTTTGGTTTTATAAATCTCTCCTTTTTCTGGTTCTTCTTCCTGTTCTTGTTCTAGTTGTTATAGAGGATATGGACTGCTGGTCTCCTCTCACAATGGATGATGAATTTGAGAAGCTTGTAATTCGAATGAACCCTCCAAGGTGAATCTACTTTTATTTGCTTTTAATTTCATTTACTATGCGAGTTTTTGTTTGAATTGAAAAGGATGGTTGTGTTTTCTTGAAATTTTCATTTCTTGAGCTCAAAGTTCAGATTTTTTTAAGGATTTGGCATTATGAATGTGTGATATTGTTTCTTGTCTGTGTTTAATTTTCCAGGGTTACAGTTGATAATGCCTCAAACAGGAAAGCCACTTTGATTAAGGTGTTTGATTGAATCATTTGGATGTTATTGGTTCGTTTTATGAGCTTTCGTGAGTTTAAAGTCTGTAACTTGATTTTGTTTTGTTGATAATTTTCAGGTTGATAGTGCTAATAAGCGTGGTAGTTTGTTAGAGGTGGTTCAGGTCTTGACTGATTTGAATCTTTTAATCACACGAGCTTACATTTCTTCAGATGGAGAATGGTTCATGGATGGTTAGTTTTTTTTCCTTTGCCTTTTCATTCAAGTTTGGTGGCTCTGTAAGTCAATTAATTGTTGTTGATTTCTCGTCTTAAAATGGTTCTTTTGCAGTGTTTCACGTTACAGATCAACATGGGAATAAGTTATCCGAGGATGATGTGGCTGAAAGAATTAAACAGGTAGGTCTGCTAAGCTGGCCTCCATTTTAACCAAAACTGGAAAATGAAAATCTTTACATTTATAGTTTCCATGTGAAAGTGGAATTAAAGAGACTTTAAAGCATATAACTTTGGTCCTGAGTCCTGACTTCTTTTCTAAATGTTTTATGCCCTAATGGAGCCTTAGCTTCAGCAAGTGCCTCTGTGTTTTTAGCCATTTCACTCGTCATTAAATTTTGACAAGAATCCGAGAGCAAGGCCTCATTTTTTGTGCACATTTTTAGACTATAGTACTTCTATTCTCTCTGAATTCCCATTTTTCTTTCAAAAAGAAGGTAGAAAAATTCATATAGAAGTTCAAAACTGTTGAAAACCCTTGGTTAGATATATAAATGTCATGGAAGGAACAGACAAGTCAAATTGTATAGAATTCCAGATGCAGTGAGGAAGTCACTGGGCACTTCTTTTTGTGGATCCAAGTCCTTTAAATTAATTATTCTCCTTAGTTTCGCTCAAGGAGATAATGAAAGGAGTAGGCGAGGAAGAAATGGTGGCTGTTGTTTGGTCTCTACTATGAAAGTTTTACAACAACATGTGTGGAGCCAAGTAAGTCTCAAGTCATGTTCATGAATTAATTTACATGTCACAGTCACTGGGACCAAGAGGACCAAACTTCCGATCCTTGAGACGGTCTGTGGATGTGCAAGGAGCTGCGGAGAACACAACTATTGAATTGACTGGAAGAGATCGACCAGGCTTGCTTTCAGAAATTTTTGCTGTTCTTGCTGACCTCAAATGTAATGTGGTGGCCTCAGAAATATGGACCCACAATTCAAGAATGGCGTCTGTTGTTTACATCACTGATGAGGCTACTGGATTGCCAATTGATGATCCTGATAGGCTCACTAAGATCAAACAACTTCTCCTATGTATTCTAATGGGTGATAGAGATAAACGAAGTGCCAATACAGCTGTGTCCGTGGGTTTCACTCACAAGGAGAGGAGGCTGCATCAGATGATGTATGCTGATCGTGATTATGACGTGGATGATGCAGATTGTAGCTCAGCTAGTGAACGCAACCGTTTTGTAACGGTGGAAAACTGTGTAGATAAGGGTTACACTGTTGTGAACTTGAGGTGTCCAGACCGGCCGAAGCTAATATTTGATACAGTGTGCACGTTAACTGACATGCAATATGTAGTAAATCATGCAATTATCATAGCTGAAGGACCGGAGGCTTGCCAGGTTACTCTTTATTCCTTCAAGATGCATTTAATAATTTTCTGTTCTTTTTTTTTTTTGACCAAACAAATGCTTTTAAACATTGCTACGGAGGATCTCATTTGTTACTTGTAATACAGGAGTATTTTATTAGGCATGTGGATGGGTCCCCAATTACTTCCGAAGCAGAGAGGCAAAGACTAATTAATTGCTTGGAGGCTGCTATTAGGAGGAGAACTTCTGAGGTACAGATATGCTCAAGTTTGATTTTAATGCTAGTTTCAAACTTGTCAACATCTCACTAGTATTTGATTTATTGAACTGTCTTGATGCAGGGCGTAAGATTGGAACTTTGTTCTGAGGATAGGGTCGGCCTTTTGTCTGACGTGACTCGCATTTTTAGGGAAAACGGTCTTTCAGTCACTCGAGCTGAGGTTACTACCAGAGGTTCCCAGGCTGTGAATGTTTTCTTCGTCACTGATTCATCAGGACATCCAGTGAAGAGTGAAACTATTGAAGCAGTTAGAAAAGAGATCGGTTTGACTATACTTAATGTGAATGATGATGCTTACTCGAAGTCTCCGCCCCAGGAACGTGGGTTATTGTCTTTAGGTAATATCTTTCGATCAAAGTCAGAGAAGTTCCTTTATCACTTGGGTCTAATAAAGTCAAATTCTTGAGCTGTTCAATGGCTAAACTAGGTTGGTCAGCCACGTAAATGTTGGATAGTTTGACTTAGTTGCACAGGTTGTTCCTTAGAGCTTCAGTTCACTTCCCTGTTGATCTTGGACGAGGCATCAAAGTTGCAGTCAAATTTGAATTTGCAAAGCTTTTTGTAAATATCTTGTTCGAGCTTCCTTGTCCCATGTGACTTTGTAAATATTGTTATGCTGGCTCCAAAACTTCATCCAAAATGCAGCGCTGAGGGTCATTCTGCGTGATGGTTTAAGCGCTACGATCAACATGATTTGCATTTTGGATCCTGATGCTATGTAAAGGCTCCTTTGGTGCAGGATGCATTGCAGATTTGATTTTATTGGATCATTGAATTTGAGAGTGGTGATTCCATCGCACAGCTGTGCATTAATTTGATTGTTTATTTCCTTTGGTCCCTCTCTTAGCATTTTTCTCATTAGCAGGTAACTCAGGAATACAGAGCAGGCGCTACAGTGTTGAAGATTATATTCCCCTAGCAACATTATGGCCTAGGCATACAAATATCTATTGGTGGGATGTTTTAGTTGTGCTTTCGCCTACCAAGAGTATACAAAATGGTGATGTGTAATGGGACGGGTAAGTTTGATAGTGGTTCAACTTCCCTGTATGTATATAGTAATGAGCCATCAAGATTGACTTTCGCTGCAATTCCGACTAAAGAAAGTGCTTAGTGCTCATGACTCGATAGAAGTTGGGTTGTGGTGGTGACATGCCTTGATTCAGGGCTTTCCTGAAGCGACACCTTCAAGTGCTTACGAGTAGGTAAGGAACACTCCAAAAACGGTACACCCCAAACTAACCCCTCTTTTCCATGTGGAACAAGTAATGTGGGAACCCATCATCATTTCAAGGCCAATTTGCATTCCTGAATATGGCATGTTTTGATAAATCTGTGAAAAAACTTGTTCATGATTCAATTTATCCAATGCTTTTGGTTTCTTCTGTACATCCATTTATAATTGGAGAGGGGCTGAACACGAAAGTCAGAGCACGATATAAACTAGTGTGATTAAATGCCAGTATAGATGATTGATACCATCGATTCTATACTTCTAGCTTTTGATAGAGTTTCAAGTTCGGCCCTTGAGTGGTTGGATCGTTCCACAGCGAGGAAAACTTTTAACTAGTAATTGATCAATCCTTAGATCATGCACGTGAAAGACAAATAACATAATTATGACATAGGAAAACTCTAAAATGCAGGCTCGGCGATTGGATAAGAACGGGAATCTAAAGTCTAAGATCATAACGATGCAAATAGGAGACTTTGTTAGTGACTTCGTAATCATTTCGTAATTAAGACTTTCCTATGAAAAAAGACAGCAGAAAAGTCACCGACAGAATCTCAACGGGGGAGGAAAGATGTTGCGTAATTCCACATCCTCCAGCACCTCATTGATGTGTCCCTTTCCCCTTTCTGATTTATAGTTCTTATGATTATGATAGCTGCATCAGCAACGTAATCGTGGCCGGATAAGGATCTCACAAACGTCAGCCGCCAGTACATATGGGGCCCTTCTTCTGGTGTCGTGGGACCCTGTTTCGCCTTTCGAACGGTGGCGGAAGAGGACTGGATCCTTGAACGAATAGAATAAGATGGGAGGTCTCGCAGTCGAGATACTCTTTAAATCTTCCTCGAAGCACGTAATGTAAGTTGAGAAGATGGAGTGGTAGAATTTTTGAGACAAAATCATTATGTCTACTGTATCATGCATCCCATTATTATTACATTTACGATGTAAAAGACGAGTGTTGCTAGCTGCTTACTATACAGAGTATGGAGATACGTAGTCAAATTTAACATGACAACATCGAACAGCTGTTGTACCTGGCTACAAGTATGGTATTAAAATTGATTTTATTATCTTCATTGTTTAAAAGGAAGTTTTTTTTTATTTTAAATCTTGTTTAAGTTTCTTGTAAGCATAAGACATCATTTTTTCTCTCTCTATTTAAATGTTGTGTCGCATATATATATATATATATATATATATATTGACATATATAATATTTAAAGTTTTTTTTTCTCTATTTAAAATTGTTAGGAAATAATAGATCGGGCATATGTCAATATATAATATATTAGTATTATTTTTATCTAATATAAAGATAAGAAAACCGGCTTATATAATATTTCTAGAAAAATATATACAAAGTCATATTATACAATAATCAAATGTAACAAACATGAAATTTTTATTATAAAATAGAATAGCATAAAAATAAATTTATATATTTTCAATGTGTACTTCCAAACACCAAAAGGTATCTTCTATCTATTTTTTATAATATAGTCAAACATAAAAAAAGATAATTTTCTTAGAATTAGTTTTTATATGTATAAAAAAAATCCAAAAGAGTTTTGTCTCCTTAAGTTTATCAATCAACGCTACTTCTAGGCTTTTAGCTACCACAAGTTTTGTTTTGTTTTTTTTTTTAATATATTAATATTAGCAAATACAAGTTGATAGGAAAGTGTCGAGAAATACCCGACTAAATGCTTGGCTATTAATTATTTAACGACAATTATTAAAAGTTAAAACAAAACAGCAACAACAACATGATAATTATAATAATAAGAATGGTCATGAAAGTCACCCCACAAGAGAGAGGCGATGCCGTCGTCGGCACAATCATAATTAACAAAATATCAGGAAGCCAATTCTTGACGTGTTAAAGATGAAAGCAACGCTTGCAACTTGCGGTCATGTTATTTTACTTGACCTACCAAAACTAAACATTCGATGTCTGAATGATTTATGTGAGTTACAGTGGTGGTTTTCTAGTGGCTTCATGGAGCTTTTGAGTCCTAAGGCCCTACTCGGGCATAAGTTCATCGCAAACCCAGCTGTGAACTCTGTTACTTTTTACCCACTTCCAGTTTATTTTAGTGTTCTTGGTGGTAATTATGCCTCACTTCCAGTTTCCCGTACTGGTGCCTTTCCCCCCACTTCCTCACTTATATTACCGCATGTTTTAATAGTGCTTGGACTCCCCAGAAATCTAATACCTATTAGTAAACATACATCTGATTTTTCTTTTTCTATCACCTTTATTAATGATCGTTTTGTTATATAAAATTGAGTCCCCAAAGGGATGGTGGTGACTTGAAAATGGGCTATATGTTCCTCAGCATAAACTTCAACCTCTAATTTTTACTGTTAGGGCATCCATAATTCAGGCTGTTCTCTCTTTTGCAATTTTCGGTCATTGGCCTCTCTATTCGCTTGAAGTCAAGAAGGCATTTCTCAATGGTTTGTCTCTCACCCCTTCATGAGACCTTCTTGCTTATTTTGATGCTAGTTGGGCTTGATGCCCTAACTCGCGAAGATCAATTTTCGGTCAAGCAATTTATTTTAGTGATAATCTTGTGTTCCAGAGTTCTACAACCAACGGTATCCTGATCAAGCTGTTCATCAAAATATCAGGCTATATGACACTCACCGCTGCTAAAATCAATTGGCTTGGTCATCTTCTTTGAAACCTCAAGGTGTCTTCATCCTTGCCTTCAAGCTTTGTGATAGTCAAAGTTCTATCTTTATTGTTGTTAATCCAGTATCAAACAAGCATTCAAAACACATCGATTTGGATAGTCACTTTGTGAGAGAATTGGTGGCTTCGAAAAAACTTCAGATTCACCATGTTCCAACTAATCTCTCAATTACAGACATGTTTACCAAGAGCCTTTGTCGATCTGCTTTCATTCTTCATTCCAAGCTACGCATTTTGGGCAGGCTTTAGAGGGGAGGGTATTTCAGTTATATAGGGATCCAAAGAATCCTCCTCAAATCATGTCTGTGACAACTCCTTGACTGTAGGAGATATTATCTAGTATTTGAATTTGTATTTATTTAAATATATTTTATTATATAACAGAATTACTATACCCCACAGAGAATTGAGCGGTGATTTCATAACCTTTTCACTGCTATTAACTTGGAATCACATCCCAAGTCCACTCTGAACACTCAAAATAAAAACCATCGCCATGCCATCATGATGAGCACATTTCATATACTGAAAATGATATGCTCCAACAACCATGTGATTATTTAATTTTTTTCTATCCGAGAAACAACCCTTATTGCTTAAGCTTTCTAATGAATACAAGTGAAGAAAGAAACTTTATCAGAGGTTAATTCCATACTCGTTTAACGAAAGCCCTCCAACCGGGGTAGACTACTCTCATGGTCGATGTTGAGGAGAAGGGATGGATAGAATTGATAGCATCAAGCTTCATTCATGGGAAGCTCACCACTTTCAAGGATCACCACTCTCTTTGTGGGACGGTCTCCTCTGTCTGTCTCTTGTGACTCGATCAATTTAACAATGTCCATGCCTTCCAAAACTTGACCAAAAACAACATGCCTCTGATCTAGCCATGGAGTCTGTCATTTCCCATGAACAGAAAAACAAAGCAACACGTGTCAAGCCATATAAACGTAACATAAATCTGCAAAAATTTGACCACTTGACAAAGCTTTTAACTAGATGGAATTGATCAACAAAAGCAATAAGCATTTGTAGAACATAACCTGTCTCCATTAGTGACTGCTAAAAACCACGTTAGCTATAACAAATAGGTGCAACGCCAGCATGAAAATGGAACATTGTTGGTGAAATTTAGATGATATAGACCATCAGCAACCACAAACAAAAAAATGTATTCCAGTCTTCAAGACCTACATATACCATCTAAATGCGGCTATGGTCAACAAGAAGTCGTGTTAAATATAGACCAATTCCTGCTTTCTTTGTAATGGCCACTTTCCATACAGAAAAGTCTGGCAGGCAAAACCACCTGCATTCTTTCCAGCAGAAAAAAGGGGGTAGCCCGGAAAATACCCTGCTGAACTTTTTATCCTAATCCTCTTTTCTTTTGGGGAGGTGTCAAGTTAAACCCAATTTAACAACAATTAACAATTATTAAACCCCCTGGCCCAAAAAAAAGAGAGCGAGAGAGATGAAAAAAAAGAAAGACAAAATGTTAAAGTTGACTTCAGAAACAACCACCTATCCTTGTTTGTTTGGCGGTAAGTGATTTTTTGGAAATCATTTTCCAAACTTTTCAGTGTTTGTTTATCATTAGAAAACATAGTGAACAGAAAACACTTTCTAGTCAAAGAAAAATTTAGTTTAGTTTTCAGGAAAGTATTTTCCTTTTATTTTAAGTGGAAAATACTTTTCAAAAGTTGCGAAAAATTTAAAAATATCATATTAGTTGTTGATTATAACAAATTTGGTTCTCGAACTTTTGATTGCTATATATTTTGTTTTGATATTTTTTTTTCAATTTCACCCCTTAAAATTTGATTTAATTAGATTTTTATATTAAGTTTGGTCCTCATTTTTATGATTGTTATTTGTTTTTCTCTTATTTTTTTAATTGAAATTTTTTATTTATCAAATTCGATCCTCGTTTTTTTTATTGTTACTTATTTTATTTGAAATAATTTATAAAATTATAATTATAATTATTTTAATTTCATCATCTTTTAATTTTTTTATTTGTTAGATTTTATCTCCATTATTTTAATTATTATTTATTTTATTTGAGATAATTTATGAAATTAAATTATTTTTTTTCAATTTCATTCTCATTCAGCTTTTTAATTTGTAAGATTTCTTCCTTATTATTTTAATAAATTTTAAAAAAATATTAATAAATTATTTTCCAACTCATTTTCCATGACATAATCAAATACTGGAAAACATTTTCCAACTTATTTTTCCATGACACTATCAAATATTGAAAAATAATTCACTTTTTAGAAAATCATTTTCTAAAAAAACCACTTTTCAAAAAGAAACTACTTTCCAACAAACAAACGAGACCTAATTCTCTTGATCACTTCTCCAGTGTACCTCAAATCAAGTAACCATGACAATTTATTTTATACCATAAACACCACCAAACCCAGCTAGTAGCAGGGACATTAGCTTCCGGACATAGCAAAGAGAGAGAGCCTAGGAAAATTTAGTAGATATAGGAATTATTTTCATTCTTTAATCTCTCTATTTGAGATTCTGCTCCGTTTATATTAAAGAAAAAAAAAACATCAAAGATTCAAAACATTCTCAACCAAATTGAAGAGACTGTAACAAGAGGATATCACGTGTTTGTCTGCCCAGCCACAAATGAGCATGCCTCTACACACATGCATGAGGAATATGTGTCTAAATAAAATGACAAATCTACCTTGACAGTGCAGATGAAAAATTGGCTTCCATTGGTGTTGGGCCCTGCATTTGCCATACTAACAATTCCTGGTCCGCTATGTGACACTGCTAAGATATGAGATTTCATAATTAGGCATGCAGTGGCACATAGATAAAATATACAACATCCAACGCCAAAATTTAAAAATGATGACCAGGCAAAATCCAGGAAAAATCAATCACTCATATGGGGAAGTTTCGGTTCAGTGACTGCTCAATCTCAGACATGAAGAGAGTGAGAGATGCAGAAGTGATCATCTGTCTTCGACCAAGGAAACATCCTTGGTGAGATTTACAGTTTACTGAGCATGGGTTTCCAAACTAGTACAATAGATACATGAGAAGTATCAACTTACACTTGAAGTTTTCATCTTTAAATGTACGGCCGTAAATGCTTTTACCTCCAGTGCCCTGCAAGTCTTTCCAAATATCAGAATACAAATCTAATTGAAAACGCTGACAATGCCCCAAGTACAAAGCTAGTTGGTAGTAGCACAGATGCACGTACAAGATATAACATGAGCTTAGAGTATCATTGCCAATGTTTCATTTCTTAACAAACACACACGGAGAAACAAGGGGAACAAAGTTATAGAAATTGAATAAAGAGCAAATTTCAAGGGTCTCATAAACTGAACAACACACCTCCTGCATTATTAAGAGAATTATTCAATAGGAACTTGAAAGATGAAAATGTTTAGGAGGTAAGAAAATAGAGGTGGAAATGAGACATTGAAGTTATCTTAGCATACCAGCTCAAAATTCTTGGTTTTTCATTGGATATTAAGCCAATTACTATTTCTAGCAAGCCAATAAAAGGAGGTGAAGATTGCCTTTAAGAATAACAAAGGGGTTAAATTTGCGTCAAGTTACAAAAACATGTTTGTTACTATTTTTTTAACCGATTCAGTTTATTTATGTTATATATAGGTTATTTAGGAGTCAAATAAATGTTTTCATTAATTTTTTCTGATGTTTTATTTCGAATCTTCCTATAGTCCATATTTTGCACAAATTCATTTTGCTACTTGCAAAATCATAATCTTAGTTTTGTTTTGCTTGTTTTCAGTATCTTATTGATTCTTGATTCACTTTAGATATTTTTAGGAGAATTATTCAATAGGAACTTGAAAGATGAAAATGTTCAGGAGGTAAGAAAATAGAGATGGAAATGAGACATTGAAGTTCTCATAGCATACCAGCTCAAAATTCTTGGTTTGTCATTGAATATTAAGCCGATTACTATTTCTAGCAAAGCCAATAAAAGGAGGTGAAGATTGCCTTAAAAAATAACAAAGGCCTCTAGCACGGCAAATTAGTTGCTATCTTTGACTGCATGTATACTTACAATTTACAAAACAGGGATTCAAATCCCAGCTAACTAACAAAAGAATATATCAGAAGACAAAAAAAAATATACTTATTGTTGAGATGCACCCAAAAGTGTGAAGAGAGAACTCACATTTCCTTTGTCAAAGTCCCCTCCTTGAATCATGAAATCTTTGATGACACGGTGGAAAGCAGAATTTTTGTAGCCGAAGCCCTTCTCTCCTGATCAAAATACACAATTGAAACCAGATTTAAGAAAATATTCAAAGCTTTGATGTTTAGAAAAGAAATAACCGATGGATAGCATAGATCTTAAGTTCATATGACACAACCTGTGCATAAAGCACGGAAGTTCTCCACCGTTTGTGGCACATCATCGCCAAATAACCCAATGACGACTCTCCCAACAAGTCTCCCTACCGGATTCCCAATCCCTATATCAAAATACACTTTGTTGGTCACCTTTGACTGTAACTCTGCAACCTGAAACTTTTTTTAAGAAAAAAATTCAAGACACGGGTATGCAAAACCATATACAATTCAAACTTTATCAATCCAAAAAACTAATTCCACATCAAAAACATCACAAAACAAACTCTAATACACATTTCACGTAGCAAATCAAATTTTCTGATCCCAAATTTGTTCCTTGAGCACAATGAACAGTTGTGTATATCTCTAAGTGCTCAACATAGACGAACTCAAGAAAGTTTTTTAAAAAATAAGTTCACTAAAATCTAAAAAAATCTCACTGTCCAGGTCTCAAGCAAATAAAAAACTCTCAATCAATTGAACCGATAAAAACCACGTTATAAACTAGAAACATGGAATAATCCCAGAAGGGGGGGGGGCTGCAAAAACCCTAACCTCTGCACTAGCTCGAACGGAGCTGAGAATACGGGATTTCTTCGGAGAAGAGGTTGTAAGAGAAGCAAAACGAAGCGGACCCGAGAAGAAGCAGCTCGATGAAGACGATGAAACATTTGAAGGTAACACATTTCTAGTGGGAAACCTCACCGCATTGCACTGGGTGGATCTTACTGATTTTACCTGCAACATAGTATTTTGTGGAGTTGATAGTGAGCCCACATTTGCCTGCGAAAAAAAAAACACATTTTTTGCTGTTGGGTCAGAAAAATGGGATGTGCGTGGTTACTGAGAAAATAAAAGGAAGAAGGACTACCAGGGTTGTAAAAGAAGCCGCCATTGATGGGTATGTGTCAGAGAGAGAAGGCGTTAGGCGTGATTTTCCTTGGTTTTAGCTTATAGAAACAGAAGAGAAGATGATGCGGCGATGATTGTGAAATTACAGATATTGTGTTTGGGTTTACAACAATGACAAGCGTGTCCTCTCAGAATCTCCTGGGGTAAGTGTCGAATATCCAAGGACCATAACCATACCAACCAGGGAGGCCCCATTTTTATTTTATTTTATTTAAAAAAACACTAGCATTGGGCAGCTGAAATTAATGGCAGCAAATCACTGGATATGATATGTTCTGTAATGCTCGATGGCTTGGAATTTATTTTTTTTTACATTGGATGGTATATCAGCTATAAATACCAATTAGATTTTAACGTGAGAGCTTTTTATTTTTTCCCTAGAATTTTTTTGTAGAAAATTGGTTTCCTTAAAAATAAATTAATAAAAAAAATCTTACATTAATCGCTAAATATTACAAATTTTAAAAAATATATTATTTAAATTATTTAATAACCATCTCATAATAAAAAAGCAGTATCATTATTCTGAATATTTTATTATCAATATAATTATTATTTTAATATAATTTTATAACATTATTATTACTATAATCATTATCATAATCATTACTTTACTTCTAGAATTATTATTATTATTTTATTATTAAAATAACTACCATTTCATCATTATTAACACTAACCATCATTCTAAAACCATTAGACTAATATTATTAGTATTATAATTATTATTAATTTAAGTGTTATATTCATTACCACTATTATTTTTATCATTAACATTATAATTTTTTTTATTTTTATCATTATCATTTAAAAATTATAATGAAAAATAATTTATTTTTTAATAAAATATTTTTTAATATAGCCAAAAATAACTCATTTTCTATTAAAATATTTTCCATACTATTTTTCAATGCAGTAGAAAAAAACACTAAAAATAAATCAAATAAAGTATTTTTCAATTAATCACTAACAAGAAAAATGTTTTAACTTCTTTAATAAATAAAAATATGTTTCTTAACACTATCAACTCATAATATTTATTATTATTATTATAATTATCATTGTCATTATAACCATCATTTTATTATTAATATAATCATTATTTTATTATCATCTCATTATCATCGTCTTATCGTAATAGCCACCATCTCATTATCTTATTATTAATATAATTACTATTAAATTTAATCAAGATTAAGTTTTAAGTTAAATTAAAAATATATTAACTTTTTAAAATTTGATTAATTTGGTTGGTTCGATGAGTTGCTAGATTTTTAGTAACTTATCAAATTTAATCAAGTTAGCATCTTGATTTTTTGATTTTTATCTTTATATATTTTTTGATTTTTTTTTTATTAATGATTTTTTTATTTATTAACCCTTATATTTCTCAATTTATTTAATTATATATATAGATATATTTTTTAACTCACATTTAAATGTTTTTTAATTACAAAAACATGAGAAAACAGTTATGTATGTAATTTTTTAAAATAAAAAATATATATCCATGTGCATGTCGAGAATCGAATGACTAATTACATTCCTAAAATCCAAACCCTTCATGAATTACGAAAAGGTGAAAGTGAGCATTCTATATATATAAATGTTTTTTCATACATTGCCAAACCCCCTCAAACGCTTCGACTTGCAGAAGCCCAAAGTTCTCCGTATTACCCCAAAACAACAACAGCAACCACATAACAATTATAACTATAATTTCATCTAACCATGTCAATGACATGTGGCCAATGGTTGTTGAAGCCCTTGATATCAACTGCTAGTGCAAGATCCTCTCACTGCTCCCACTCTTATCTGTCTACTGTTTCAGTGTTCAAGCTCTTCACTAAAGAGACACCAACCCAAGTCTCTGCTGCAAGAATGGCCACCAGTAGCGGAGCTGACAACAAGAAAAACCCCGCCAAAGTCATTGATGCACACTTGCACGTTTGGGCATCTCCTGAAGAGGTAAACCCAAAATCCCAATATTGGAGACACTTACAGCCATTTCTTTCGTTTTCAATCTAAGATAATTGCTTTGCTTCTCGCCTAATGATGAATACCCACAAGCGCCACTTCCGTACTGGCCTGGTTTCTAATTCCTCTTACTCTTCTTGTATATTTGGTGTGCTGTGCTTGAAGGCTGCTGGTAAATATCCTTACTTTCCAGGTCAAGAACCCAATTTACGTGGAGATTTAGATTTCTTGTTGCAGGTATATATGTCTTTACATTAACCTACATGATTGTCTGGGTTTAAGGTTGCCTATATACTATGCTGAGATCTTTGAAATTCAAGAATGTCAGTTTAGAAATTAAGTCACTGTTTATTCTCGTATTAAATCGGTTTCTTGATCTAGTGCACACTGTGGTCATACTAAACTGATTGTGCATCGACATTTCTTCATTCGACTTGGTGAAATATAAGGAGTTCTTTTAACTTCTTTGATTCCATTGTGCTGCTGTAGACTAAATTCATGACGAGTCATTCCCTATCCCCGTGGTTTGTTTTTTATTATCTTGATTTTGTTTTCAAGACCAAATCAACTCTGTAAGTAATGTAAATGAGAGAGGTTGCTCCTAACTGAAACCAATCCTTTCATATTTGCTATCTTTATATCTTGTTTGTTAGATGTTCATGTCGATAATCTTGAATTTCAAACTCAAATCAATTCATGTAATACATTTAAAGAAAAAGTGCTCCCAACCTAAACACTTTTTTTTAATAACTTTCATGCAATACATATAAAGAAAAACTGCTCCCAACCTAAACACTTTTTTTTTTTTAATAATAACTTTCATGTAATAACTGGATAACTCGTGCTGTTCTGATTTTCTCCGCTACAGTCCTTGGAGGAAGCAGGTGTAGATGGTGCACTCATTGTACAGCCCATTAATCATAAGTTCGACCATTCTCTAGTGACAAGGTTTGTTGAAGTTGTATGTATTCAGTGTTTATAGTTAGTTAATCTGGATGGTCATATATTGCATTTGTACATGAACTGGCGGATGGTCATGTATTGCATTTATACATGAACTGGCATACTGGTAGAAAACCTCACAAAAATGTATGGATCATCCACTGTAATTAATACAGTGATCAGCATATAAACAATACAGTGTTTCTGAAACCCCTTGATGCTCATATGCGAGATACAGAAAGACAGAGTTCAGTAGCCTGGGGTTTTGCAATGTTTAATACGTTATTCTGCTCATATGATTTTGGTTAAAGAAATGGCATTTTGATATTTATTATACCCTCTCCAAAAAAAAAAAAATCTGGTGGTTCACATAGCATGGGAGCATGATCCTTAAAGACGAGGACAATAGATGATACTTTCCTCTAAAAACAAATTTCATTGGCTGTATGTACTTCTCCAAAAGTGCTACAAGCTATTGTTTAATGACAGAATTTTCCTTGGCCAGTGTCCTGAAGAAGTATCCAAACAAGTTTGTTGGTTGCTGCCTTGCAAATCCTGCAGAAGATGGAAGTGGACTCAAGCATCTCGAAGAACTTATTTTGAAGGTGTATTCCTGTTATTTTGTAGCCGTAACATTGCCTTTGACAGATCATTCTGACATTTTCTCTGGTGTCTATTCATGCTAGCATGGTTATCGTGCTGTTCGCTTCAACCCATATCTGTGGCCATCAGGAGAGAAGGTAAAATTCTTGCTTGTGGTTACCTGAAATTGTCAAGTTTCTAATACATTTGTAGCTCAATAAGTTAAAGGCAGGATGAGAAGATTTTTCTGTGGCTGCTTTCTCTTGCTTTGGACTGATAGATACGTTTTGAACTTATTGTTTGTCTTCATTACAGGAAACACAGAAACAAGTGGACTGTTTAACTTCTGTAGTTGTACCCTTCTAAAAATGTGGACATTTGTGGGATATGAATCTGCTTTTCTGAGCTAATGTGGGTTAAGAAGGAAAATTTTCAATAGCAATTGAATACACTGTTAAGAGATGGGGCTTGAACTTCCATGAGAGTTATCAATATTTTTTTTTATTTCTGGGCAATAGATTAAAATAGAGAAGTGCTGGGGTTGGGTTGATCTAGGTCTTTGAAACTCATAAACTACACGATTAAGATGCAATGTAAACTCCCATTTGAAATTTGTAACAAACATCAAATCTTAATTCCCTGACATATGCAGTGCACTGAGATAATTACCAAGAAAGTTGTATTCATCGAAGTTGGTAAATTATGCAGATGACAAATGACATTGGAAAGGCGCTGTTTTCCAAAGCAGGAGAACTTGGTGTACCAGTTGGTTTCATGTGCATGAAGGTATAACCATTCTTATCCAATTTTCCACTCAAGCCAAAAGCTCAAAAGAACTAACAGAACCCTATTTCTCGTCATGTAAGATTTACTTCCAAGTGCACTGCAATATTTACCCGAATGTTTGGGATATAGCATTTACAAGGTAAAGTCTTTTCAGGGTCTCAATCTTCATATTTCAGAAATTCAGGAATTATGCACAGAGTTTCCTTCCACGGTTGTATTGCTTGATCATTTGAGTTTTTGCAAGCCACCAACGTGAGCTGTCTCTTAACTTCTCTTGATTTGATGAAGCTTTTCAATCTTTATCCGGGTGGAAGACATATTAGCTGTTTTTGTGCATGTTATCGTGCAGAAATGATGAAGAAAATTTTGCCTTCTCTGAGCTTCTGAAGCTATCAAAATTCCCTCAGGTATGGTTTCGATGCTTGCTTGATTTGCATTTATGACTGATGCTGCCATTTGGTGAATCCATTTATGAATGATGCTGCCATTTGGTAGACAGCCTCCACTTTCTTTCCTTTTGTTTTCGAGTCTTTTTAGGAAACGACAATAATCATAAATGGCATGAAACTAAAACATGTAGATTTTACTTCCTATTAGATTTCTCAAGCTCTATGTAAGGTGTCTTATAATTTCTCATTAAATATACTTTCCTTTTTGCGGACATCTTTTTTTGTGTGTCTCCTCATGAGGTTAGACATAAAGCTTCCGAGATGATCAAAACATTTCAATCGAATTTGAAGTCAATTTCAATTATTAGTTACACTGTTAAATGCCTTGTTCTGAACCTTTTCATCTATTTAATTACTTTTCCTCCATGTAGCATCCAAATCATCCAGTTGATGACACAGATTCTTCATTTGTTCCACTATGAAATTATATTCCCTCTCCTTATATGGCATTCAGATCATCCAGGTGACTCCACTGATTCTTTATCTGTAAAATGAAATTTTATACGAGCAGGTGTATATTAAATTCAGTGCCCTGTTCAGGGTGTCAAGAATGCCATTCCCATACCAGGATCTGGCCCCCCTCCTCTCCCAAGTTGTTTCGAGCTTTGGCGCAAGCCGAGTCATGTGGGGCAGGTAACTGCTTTATCTATCATCTTTCCTATCACCCTAGAGATTATAAAGAGGCATGCACAGAAACATCAATGGCTATTCTTGACATTTTATTTTCGCTCCAGCGATTTTCCCTATATTGTTCCTGAATGTGGTTACAAAGGTGGAAAAGAAGCAGTACTATCCGTCGCCAATCAAGTACCTTTATCATCATCCGAGTTAGAGTGGATAATGGGTAAAACAGTGATGCAACTCTTCCAAGGTCAATGGGTTCCATGAGCTTGTACAAAAAAGATTACCCCCGCCATGCAGATCACAACAGAAGATGGTTAATTGCAAGGGGGGAAAATGGGGAATGTTTCTCGTAGCCTTCCACGCGCCCATGCCTGATCACAAGCCTCCATATTTTCAGAGACTTTAAGATGCTATTGGATGGTATGGGCTGAACGTATCAAAACTTACCAATCCATCCCGTCCTTTCAATTTTTATTTTTTGGTTCCTTTTGCTAGTTTATTTAAATCGTATGAAAGGTAACCAGTTCTCCATGACCAGATGAGATATGCAATACGAAACTCACTAGGGAAAAAGACTTTCGGTCAATGGAATTATTCAATCAGTTGCGCTAGAGCTGGACTGAAACTTACAGAAAGCGTAGGGTCGCAAAACACATTAACAAACATTAAAAAAAAGAAAAACCTATGCATGTTCCGATTTACAATTTCTTGGGTGTTGATTCCAAACAATCCAGTAACCCAGCAGCATTCCTCTTCTTCTTCCTTCTCCTCAACTGGTCACATATGTAAGCCCTCTCCAGTTGCTCAACCCTCTGCGATAGCGAGCTCAACAACCTTGTTTGCATCTCATTCCTCTCAAACAACTCAGCCATCAATCCCATCATTCTCTCATTATCCTCCATCATCCTCTCCAGTAACTCTTTGCCCCTTCTCGTACTCTCATCATTGCTTTTCACTTCTCCTTCATCCCCTTTCTTCTCAATTTCCACCGCACCAGAATGTTCTTCTTCTTCATCATCGTCTCCCTCCATCAAACTCGCAGAGGAATCCGATTGACTTTCCATCTGACTCGTTCCCATACAATCACCATCTCTATCAACTTGTTTTTCCAAATCTCTATGTTCTCCTTGGCAAGCCGTCTCATCATTCTCCGCCTCTTTCAATTCCACAGTTTCATTAACCACTTCCAGCACCCTCTCTGGTTCACAATAATCACTCGTCAAAGTCGGCACATCACCATCACATTCCGCTTTCCTCTCACCTTCACTAGCCATGGCAACATTCTCCACAGTTCCATTAAACTCTTCCCGGGCCTCTCTTGAGTCAGCAAGCACAGAAACAACAGCCTCAGACTCAGCAGCACCATTCTGCAATTCATCAGCAGCATTCGCAACACTGCCATTTTCTGCCTCTCCTTCTCCCGTTTCATCCACACCTTTCTCTCCAGCTGTCACAACAGAATCATCAGTATCATCACCATTTGCAGCTGCAGCAGCAGCGATAGAATCAACAGTCTCCTGCAACGCAATCGCCTTTTTAATAACCGCCTTCCTACAATCCCTAACACCAGAATCCACGCCTCGCACCGAATCCAACTTCAACAACAAACTCATTAGCATCTCATTAATCTTCAACTTCTCCTTCTGATCTCTCCTCATTAATTCAACAATCTCCTTCATCAAAATCCTCTTCTCAATCTCATCCACTTGTCTCTTTGTAGCCAAAATCTTCTTCATGCTTTTCCTCACCAGGAAGCCTCTAAACACCTTCTGGATCTTGATTGCAGATTCGGATCTGCTCCGCTCCGACCCGATGTAGCGGACTGGGATTGAAACCACTTTCTTTGGAGGGACCGGCGTCGTTCTGTGATGAACTGGAATTTGAGGGGAAGAGGAAGGGTAGTTACGGTGAATCCTGTAGAATGGAGTATCCATAACTGAAATCGGATCTTGTTGGGTTGCAAATTGAGGTTTTTTTTCTTCCTTTTTTTCTTGCTTTTAGTATGTGAAGATACTTTGTGAAGGCCACATGGTGTGAGATTTATAGAGAAGGATTTTTCATTCGTTCCATTCCGGAGGGGACTGGCAAGTTCCAGAAGGTTTTCCTCCGAGTTCTAGTTCTAGAAAACAGTCGAATGTTCTATTTGCGCGCGCGTCTAGGGAAATAGACTCTGACGTGTCGCGTGACGATTGCTTGCTTATTTCCATTCTTTCTTAATCCGTCGTCGGTTGCGTGTTTTTGCGAAATTGAGTATGTAACCCTTTTGTATTTTATTTTTTACTCTGATGCACCAATTTCTTTCGATTTTGCCAATCAAGTACTTTCCTCAATTTCTAATTTTCTAATATAGTTTTTCTAGTAGAAGTGCCTCCAAAATGATATTATATTTAATTAATAAAAATACTTTAAATTAATAAATGAAAACATCAGCATCCCATCACTTAAAATTAAGATTTCACTTAAATGTAAAGCCAACTTTAGCTCTCTTTTTCCTTTTTCCTTTTTTCTTTTTTGATAAAAATAAAAGATTGCAAAGATGATTTGCCTCTACATAGAAAGGTAAACATCTAGCGAAACTACCGTCAACCTCATTAAATCAAAGCAAAGCTATGTATTAACGTTTGTTTTTATGGTAAAATTATAAATTAATTTTTTTATGTTTTTATATGATGTATTAATATTAAAAATAAAGTTTAAAAATAAAAAATATTAATTTAATATATTTTCAAATAAAAAATACTTTATAAATCAATTACTACCGTCCCAACCAACACTACCTTAATCTCTACAAATTCAATATTTTTTTAAATGGCGATATGGGGAAAGCTGATTTTCGGTCCAAAACTCGTCTTCCTCGTTAAATGTGAACTCCTTTGGCAAGGACAGCTGTGGTGTCATCTGGGTTACAAATATTATAGGAAAGTTTTGGATTGTTATCCCTGTGCTGTGCTTTTAAGTTGAACAGCATTCTTTTCAGGAAGAACTGCAAACATGGATAGGAACCTTCAGAGAAAACAATTAGAGGACATCAATTCATTCTGTTGGGTGTGCTAATATCAGCCCTCTTCAGAAGTTTGCCAGGAGCTTCCTCTGCCGCTAACATAACTTCCCTATTTTACAGCAATTTGCGATCAACAATTTCCCTAAGATATTGCAGTAGGAATAGCTCATCCACATTCAAATTCCTTCATAATCCATTTGCCATTGCACATTAAGAAGACAGTACTCTCGCACCTCATGTTACAAGGCCTGAAATGCTACAGGTAAAACAAATATCAAACCTCGTGAGCTTTATATATATATATAAAGGGGATGCTGGCTACCGTTTGGGCCATGCCCAAACAGCAAGCTATGGCATACAGTCTGGGTAAAGGCCTAATAACAGGGTATCCTTCAAGGCCCTAAACAACAAATCAGGCCTAGTCCCCGTCATTCTAAGACTGAATCCAATCCGGTGCAAATTCTCATGAAGTTTAGGTATCTTATCTTATGCTTATTAATGAATTATCTGTGCAGCATTACTTTTCTCACCGGTAACTACAGCCATGTTTGTTTTTTAAAAAACAATTTTCAGCAAAATTACTTTCCAAATTTTTTATATTTGTTAGTTATTAGAAAAATTAGTCAATAAAAAACACTTTCCAGTAAAAAAAACACTTTTCGGTCAACAGAAAATATTTTCCGGTCAATGGAAAACACTTTCCGGTCAATGGAAAACACTTTCTGGTCAACGAAAATATTTTTTAATCAAAAAAAATTTGGCTTGATTTTCAGAAAAGTGTTTTTCTTTTAGCTGTGTTTGTTTTTCGGAAAGTGATTTCCGGGAAAACACTTTCCAAACTTTCTTGTGTTTGTTTGCTATTAGGAAAGTTGGTAAACGGAAAACACTTTCCAAACTTTCTTGTGTTTGTTTGCTGTTAGGAAAGTTGGTAAACGGAAAACACTTTCCTGTCAAAGGAAAATTTAGCTTGATTTTCAGGAAAGTGTTTTCCTGAAACATTTGGGAGGAAAACACTTTCTGGAAGTTGTGAAAAGTTTAGAAATATCATTATTTGCTGATTATATCAAATTTGATCCTCAAACTTTTGATTGCTATATATATTTTGTTTTAAATATTTATTTTTCAATTTCATTTCTTAAAATTTAATTTTTATATTTACTTTGGTCCTTATTTTTATAATTGTTATTTGTTTTTCTCCTATTATTTTTTTATTGAAATTTTTTTCTATCAAATTTGGTCCTCATTCTTTTGATTGTTATTTATTTTATTTGAAATTCTTTATGAAATGTTAATTATTATTATTTTAATTTCTTCATCTTTTTTTTTAAGATTTGATCTTTATTGTTTTGATTATTATTTATTTTATTTGAGATAATTTAAGAAATTATTTTTTTTTCAATTTTATTATTATTCAACTTTTTAATTTGTAAGATTTATTTCTTATTATTTTAATAAACTTGAGAAAAATAAAATATTAATAAATTATTTTCCAGATCATTTTTCATAACATAACCAAACACTGGAAAGTGTTTTCCAGTTCATTTTCTATAACATTACCAAACATCGAAAAATATTTTACTTTTAAGGAATTCATTTTCCTAGGAATTCACTTTTTCGGAATTCACTTTCTAAAATAAAACAATTTTCCTACAAACAAACAGGGCCTACATTCCCGACTTTTTTTCTAAAATAGCATCTACTTTCATATTAACCACCTTTGAGATGCCATGCCACCTGTTTCACCAATAACATAACAAAGTAGAGTGACACAAACATAAACAAATAACAACAATGTTAAGTTAAAATTCTAAAAAACCAAGAACACCATAATCATAAAAAAAAAACATTTAATTTTTATTCATTGAAGTCTTATTTTTCAAAAAGGTATTATATCCCTTTATAAAAAAAACTAAAAAACCCTTCGAATAGAAAATTTAGAAAAATCTAATAATGTCAACATGGAAGCAAAAATAAAAAACAATAAATTTAACTAAATTTTTTTTTTAATCCAATATTAAAGAGTTTTTTGTTTTCTTCTTCATTACTCCACTCCTATAAATAAAGTTACTGCGAACAAGACATATAAATGTCTTGGATGACCAGTTAAACGAAGGAACAGGTTCATTCAACAACACCACTTGGAACAGAAATCGAGGGGAGGCAACTCAAGGCCATTCCAGGGAACTCGAGGCTACACCATCATAATATGCAAAATAGACAACACAACCACATATATTTTTCTCTTCCCTAAGCTCTCATTTTTCTTGGGGCTATTCTTTTATTTTCTCTTATAATTTACTGACTTAAACATGAAAAAATCGAACTTGTTATTGCATGAGAGCGTGGAACAACCCGGTCCAAGCACTTCAGCCAATCTTCACGACTTCATCAAGACCATCGAGCCAAGCATATATATCGAACAAGTGCCGCGCTTCATTTAAGAATAGTTCCGAAGAAAAAGAGGAAAAATTAAACAGAAGGAATGTGCTGCAATTGTTGGTGGCAACACAGAATACCTGAAAGTTGTTTATAATTCAGATTCTAGATACACCTCAAAAACCCTAAATGAGAAGTGATAAAAACATTTACATATGGTCAATCAAAAGCATGCACTACGCACGTAGACGTTCGAGCAACTTCTTTGAAGTTCAAGGCACTGAGAACATGAGATGAAGAGCTATAGTAATGTTGCAAAAACTTCAAAGCTAATTTCATACCAGTCTTGAACTGGAACCATGGACCATGAGATGGGATGGATCACAGTAATGTCAGCTTACCAAATCATGAGAACAAAGATTAATCTGATTCAATTGGCTGGAAAAGCAATAAGAAAACAAATAGTTGAAGTTTCTCTAATTGTGAGTTAAACAAGAGAGATGGTGGAAGGGAGAGATCAGCAAGGTAGATGAGGAGGGAAAAGAACGAGTACTGATCTAAACTGGATTCCATTTGGGACAGCAGCACTGTCCTAATTAGCCTTAACAGTCCACCCTTTTTCTCGATTTCAAGGGATCCTATCTCACTATCGCGGATCACTGCTTTTGCATCATTTATGGTTGCCGTTCTGTAGGATCAGATGTTCACTTTGCGTGAACTCCCGTTTCTTTGTTGTTCAAAGAAGCTAGATACATCTCATCAACCGCAACCAGAATATTTGCACATAAACTTGCAGCTACTATTATCCCAAGGACCAGGGAGAACTCTGTCCTTAGTGTTTCGATGCAACTTGCTAGGAGAACGAACTTGGAAATAGTAGTTTTATTCAAATTGAAGTATGGTTTAACATCGAAGAGTCTTGTCACACTAACAACTGCTATTTATTTGGCAAATTCCACAGTCCATCTACACTTCCAAAACAAAAATGTTGCGTGACTTGAACAAATAGCAAATTAAAATGCAACAATAATATGTATGTTTGTGCGTGCGGCTCAAAAGAAAACATAAACAAGAAAACCTGACACTCAAAGGCGTTTGAAGCATAATCTTGGTCGGAGCCACTAGCAATGGCAAGTCAGACGTTGCTTATTATGCAAGTAGCTATATAACTTGCAATTTGCTTTGAGTTGAGTAAAAAAAAAATTTCAAAAAAATTGTGTTTAGTTAATCCAAATGCATTTTAAAAATTATAAAAAAAAATATTGAATAATAAAAAAAATTATCAATCCATATTATAATTGATCAAATATTGAATAATAAAATAAAAAAAAATTAATCACACAAAAATAATAATTAAAAGAAAAAAAAGTGTAAACCTGTCTAGATTAACTTTTCTAACATACGAGTCAAGTTATGATATTAATATAATCTTATAAAAATAGAAACAAAGAAAACCATGAAATCTATTTAAAAAAAACAATATTGAGTAATGAGATAAAAAAAATCAGTATAAAATCCAACAATGTGAACCCGTGGCCCGAGCTATTTGATTGAAAGTATCAATATGAAAAAAACCATAAAGCCTAGATATTAATAAATCAAATGTCAAATGTTAAAATTGATAAAAAAATCAATTTTGATGATAAAAACAAATAAAATGATGAATAATTTTGGATTAAAGAATTAAATTAAAAAAATCAATTTTCCAAAAGAATTAAAGAAGAAGCCACCAAGAGAATGTTGATGTGAAAAAACAAGAAATTTTAAATTTTAATTAAAAATAAAATTGAAAACAATTGAAAATTCACAAAAAAAAAATGAAGAAAAAACAAAACATGGACAAAATTTGAAAAATCAAAAACTGATGATAAAAATTTGAAAAATCAATTGTGAAAAAAAATAAAATATAGTAATTAAAATAACAAAAATCAATTTTGATGACAAAAACAAATAAAATGATGAATAATTTTGGATTAAAGAATTAAATTGAAAAAAATCAATTTTCCAAAAGAATTAAAGAAGAAGCCACCAAGAGAATGTTGATGTGAAAAAACAAGAAATTTTAAATTTTAATTAAAAATAAAATTGAAAACAATTGAAAATTCACAAAAAAAAAATGGAGAAAAAACAAAACATGGACAAAATTTGAAAAATCAAAAACTGAAAAATTTAGATTGAAAGCTACAATTCTTTTTTAAAAAGACTTACAAAAGGATCAAGGATGCAAATAAAAAATTCAAACAAATAAGGATCAATACTTAAATATTCCCAAACTAAAAGACTGTCTTGAAATTTTTAATATAGTTTTAAGAGAGGGAAGAGAAAAGAAAACAGCTTCAACAAAAATCCATCCATTGTAGCCCAAAATGTGTCGCGTGTGGAGGAAAAGGACGCTGTAGGCAATGGACAGATCCTGAGCTTAGTTTCTTGGGCTGGTTTAATAAAAGTCATCAACATCGACTCACTACTATAATCCGCCATGTCTATACCTGTCCTTGAGTGGGAAATCACGGGCACTCGACTTTTAACAAGATCATAAAGTAGGATTAACACCTCACTTCCTATAGCACCTCACATGCTCCCTCCAGAGGAAGAATAAAATTTATAAGAACATTTGAAATTGCAGGGAGCTGAAACCCAATTGTATTTCCACAGTGATTTGAACTCGAACTGCCTAGCAGCTCAGAAATTGATGCCTTGTAATATTCAGCATGTCGAAGTAACGAGCTCCCCAATTTCAACAAAAAGTTTATGATTACAGCTATTCGTAGGGCCCAAGACGTAGGCAATCCTTCATCAAAATCCACATTTGAATCAGTTAAACAGGCCCGCAAGCCCAATTTGTCAACAGCGTGGCCCTGCTTCAGCAAAGCAAGTCACCTATACAAATTAAAAAAAAAAAAAAAGAAACTTAATTCCGATTTTTTTAAAATAAAAACCAGACTCCCGGAGTCCATCGTGACGATCATGGCATTTTGGATTGTCGTCACCGAGTTGCTGCTACTTCTCTTCATCTCCCTTTCTCTCGCACTCTGTGCTTGTGCTCCTGCCTCCTGCTTCCCTCTTATAGTTTTGACTTCCGATAACTGCTTCGATTTTTAAGGCTTAGATCGCGCAGCTTTGCAGATGTTTTAGGGTTAAAAGTCAATTTCATCCTTGTACGCGAGGTTCATTCTTAATCCCATCACTACACGAATTCTTGCGATATAAGATGCAGAAATTTACAAATAGCCAAACAACAACAATAATAATAAAATTTTAGATTCTCCGGCTGGGAATTTCTTATAGCAAAAAATGCTGTCAAGAAGCTTCTATATTTATTTATTTATTTAAAATAAAATTGTTGGACCAGCAGAACACATAATCAAATGGCAAGTTCTTACCGAGATACAAACTCAATTATGCATCAGCTTGTGGTGGACGATGCACCATAGTAATTTCATTTTTTAAAAAAATCTTAATAGCAACACTATAAGCCTTAAGTTCGCAAAAATCATACAAGTTTAGTGAGTCAGCTTAATAAAAGACTCTTGGTGTCTTTAGTAATACTGTTTCAAAAAAGCTTTAATGTTTTTAGTAATACTTTTTATGGTATTAATATCAACTATACCAATAATTGAAAGGAAAAGCAGAGAAAAAGAAAAAGAAAAAACATGAATAAGTGACATCACAGAGAGGGATTTGTGGACGATTAAGGAGCAGAATCAATGTTATAAGCAAAGGGTTGGGGTAACAAGACAATTCGTGCGATATGTCTGAATCTAATTAGCTCCGTACAATGATAAAACTATTTTATGTTTCGTCCTTAGTGTGCGGATGTAAACCACCTATTGTGTCTCATCAATCATGGAGTTAGCTTCTCGTGTCTTAAGCCTGAAGCTATGTACATTATTGCAAAAACAAAAGCATTACCATACAAGACACATTTCATTGATTGTTATAACAGTGGAATGAAACTTTTGCCATCCTCAGGAAAATTAAACAAGTTTATAATTAAGGGTAAAATAATATCTTCCAAAGAATTTATCAGGCTTTGCAAAATTGATTGAGAACAAATTGGTGAGTGTATTTTTTTAATACAGCGAAATGACTTTTTTTCTTTTAAAAGTAAGAAAAAAAATCTATACCTTTCGACTAGGGTTTTTCTTTTTCTATTTAAAATTATTTAAAAAGTAAAATTATGCTAATTCTCTTAAAAGCACACAAAAAAATATATATTATTTAAAAAGTAAAATTATGCTAATTCTCTTAAAAGCACACAAAAAAATATATATACTTGCACATAATAGCTTATTCATCCTTTCCTTTTGTTTGAACAATAAGGTGAACAAAACTAAGGCTTGTTTTAAAGGTGTTCTATTTTTTTCATTCTTGTTTCTTTTTTTAGGTTTATTTAGAGGTTGTTTGATAATTTTAAAAAATAAATATTATTAACACAAAACTTGTTGATACTTGCAACACACTCATTAACATGTATGAGATTATATGGTTATCAAATGTTGCTATTTACAGGGATATTACGGACCAACAAGTTTTTTTTTATGACATACGTGTGTTCAAAAAGAAGGTCTTGTGAAGCTTCGTTATTCAATTTAAGTTAAGATTTTTTTAGGTTCTTTATAAAAAATATTGATCTTTTTTTATTATTTTAAATTCATCATTTGAGATTTAGTTATTAAACTTTGAGCTTCATTATTTGTTTTAATTTTTTTCTTTGTTATCCTGATCTTGTATCTTATATAATAAGTTAGTCAAGTTAATAAAAAAAATTTTAGTTTTTTTTTTCAATCTTTTTTTCTTAAAATTAATTATTTTTATAATTTTATCATTTGATATTAAATTATTTACCCTTAAGTCTTGTAATTTTTTCACTTTTCTTTATGCTAGGTTATCTTAATGCAAGTTAACATGAGTTAGCAATATATTTGTCAACATGTATGAGGTTGTCTGGTTACCAAATGTTGCTATATGTAAGGATATTACGGATCGACGAGTTGTTTTTTTGGGTGATCTGGTGTGTGCTCAAGGAGAAGGTTTTGTAGAGCTTTATTGCCCAATTTAAGTTAAGCTTTTTTTAGATCCTTTATAAAAAAATTGATCTTTTTTTCTTTCAAATTTATTATTTGATTTTTTTTTCAAATTCATCATTTGAGATGTAGTTATTACACCTTGAGTTTTATTATTTGTTTCACTTTTCTTTTTTTCTTTGTTATCCCGATCTTGTATCTCATATAGTAGGTTAGTCAAGTCAACTCGAGTTGATTTAAGTTTTTTTTCTCAACTTTTTTTTTCATAAAATTAACTATTTTCATAATTTCATCATTTAACATTAAATTATTAACCCTTAAGCCCTCTAATTTTTTCACTTTATTTTACGTCGGGTTATCTTAATGCAAGTTAGTCAAGTTAACATGAGTTATCTCAAGTTTTTTTAATATCATTTTTATTTAATTTTAGTTTTTTAGCTAAGTTTTTATTTTAAAAGTCTAGTTTTTATTTTTTATCTTGATCTCATATAGACGATGACAAATTAATCAAGTTGACTTTAGTTTTTTTCTCAAAGTTTTTTATGAAATTGATTTCTTTCAATTTAATTATTTGGTATTAGATTATTGGCTTTGGACTTTTATTATATATATATATTTTTTTTATGTGAGGTTATCTCGAGTTTAGGTTATCAAGTTAACTCAAGTTAACTTATAATATTTTTTATTTAGTTTTGGTTTTTTTTCTAGGTTCTTGTCTTGAAAGTCTAACTTTTTTTTTTATTCTAATTTTATATTGTTGATGAGAGGTTAATTCAAATTAACCCAATTTATGTTGAATTTGTTTTTAAAATGTTATTTTTTAAAATTATTTTTTATTTCATCTTTTGACTTAAAATTATTGGACATTAGCTTTACAATTTCTTCTTCTTCTTCCCTGCGAGTTATCATCTTTTATCTCTTGAATTATAATTACATGGATATTATTTTTTACATTAAAAGAAATTTAACTTGATCTGATGCTGCGAGCAAAAAATGGAATGAAGTAAAATAGCCTTATGGTCTATTGATGCAATGTTGAGTTGGGCAATCATCCTCTCGTGCACTAAAAGAAATCCTTATTGACGAAAGGTTTTCAAGCCACATTTTTTGTTTAACATGTCAAGATAATTCTTCTTAATCCATCATTAGCGATGATCATCATCCATTTTTATTTTTGCCTAAGTGTTCTATTTCCACATAGCATTGTGGTCCAGTTAAAATTGCAGAAGTGGCTCCATCCTATAGTAAGGTGTATCACTTCGTTTTGCACACACACACACACACACATATATATATATATATTTTCATGCTTGTACATTTAAGACCGGCTCCTCTACCGACACGTCCTGAGGTGAACCTATTATCTAAACACTGTAAAAATAAATAAAAAAATATTTTGTTTTTATAGTGCTTTACTATTAATCTAAATAGCAAGGCATTTTAATATATATTTAATTGTTTTATATTAATTTCGTATTGTCACTGGAGTGGTTACAAAACCAAGGCTGGAGTGGTTACAAAACTAAGGGCATGGGTTTGATTATCACTGGGAGTGTTCATATTTGCTAAATTATAACAGACAATTTGTCCCTGTGACGTTTTTTTTCTTTCAAAAAGATAAAGTGAGGCCAGGTGCGCGACCTGCCTGATACCGGTGAGCTCCGCTCTTGCTGTTTTTTTTTTTTTGTTTTTTTTTACACTTACATTTTTTTTATTATATCCATTTATTTTTTAGTTTTGGCATAATTTTTAAATATTATTAAAAAAATTATTATAATTTTAATAATCTTTTTAAAAAACAATAACACTAATAATAAATTGTTTAAATTAAAATTATTTTTTTATTATTCAAATTCTTAAATAGATATTGAACATGATTTTATTATCTTTATTTTTTTTAGCTTTTAATCACTTAAAATATTGACATGCTACTTTGAGATTGTTTGTTCATTTACTTTAATAATCATAATTTTTTAAATATAAATAATTATTCCAATTAAAAATATTGTGTTGACTAAGATAAATAAGAGATACATTAAAACAAAAAATTATCATAATATTTTTAAAAAAACTACTATATTTTTAGATTTAATAACAATACCAACTAGTTTCTTGAGAAATATGTATTTTTTTATATTTTAAAAAACTTGTATCCCCTAGCGGGATCAGACAAACTAATTATATAATCAAAATAATTGCAATGCATAAGACGTGTGTGATACTTGTGAATTGAGATACTCCATTTCAGATTTAAAAGAAATCATTTGTTACACATAGGTGGTTTTTAAGCAATTTCTTAAATATTATTTAAATATGCTATGTGTGGTTAATATCTCAAGATAAAAGAGATATATTTGTATTTGGTTAGAGAAATTAAGATACAAACATAAAATAAATCTACTTCTATAGTAATTTGGGATAAATTCAGGACATAAAATACAGAGATATATCCATTTCGTCTCAATTGTTTTCATCATTTATAGTTAAAAAAGGGGGGGACGGGGGGATAAGATTTCTTGCAGGCAGCGTCTTCATGCATTATAAGATCTGAAGACATGTGGTATTAGAAAGTGAACATGCTTGATGCTGGAGATGGATCTCTGTACTTGTCTTGGTACCGATAATTCTCGAGCGTTCGAGGGAAGAAGATTCGAAGTGATTGGATTTATGAGCGAGTCAATATTGACGTGTAAATGATAGTGGTCATAGAATGATTATCCCTCCACGATGCTAATTAGTAAAAGATGCACCAATTCTCTCCTGAGATGTTTCCAGGAACACCTCATGAGATGAAAAGGGAATAGAAAATCGCATGCAGGATACTAGAAATAAAGCATTTGCTTATTTCTAGTCAGCGACAATTGCTAGTGGCGTATTAATCAGAAAAAAGAAAAAGAAGAAGAAGAAGAGACACTTGCTAATGGCGTCGCATCGATCGATTACAGCCACATCAATGCTTCATGACAGGAAATGGTACATTATATATTATATTATATTGTATTGTATGTAAAACTAAAATAGCTCATTGTTTTAACTCACAATGAAACTCCTTTTTTGTTCCCGGGTGGCAATTTTTTTTAAAATTTAAAATTTGGTTCTTGAATTATTTGTTTCACAATTAAACCCTTTTAATCAGGTTTTAAACTTGCCTATAAAACATGTTTTTGGGGAAAAGACAAAAAACAAATAAGTAGAAGCATAACTGTAATTATGTTTTTCATTTTCATGATTTTTTTGTCCCAGTATTTTGAATATTGAGAATTTGGAAAATTGGGCAATATTCCAACTTTCTATGGATACTGATTTGTCAAAACGGAGTCACAGGCAAAGGCCCTTTGGTCAAAAACATGAACGCAAGCTTGGGGACTAGTGTGTATCCATGTTTGGTGGCTTTAGTGGCTCAAAGATGACTAGGTTTTTGATCGAGTTAAGGCATATCTGTACAAGGAAAAAATTAAAATATTGATGAAGTTTTGAGAATTTATATGCAGGTTTTAATGTTTTAGAAAAAAACACATTGAGAAAAGTTAAAAATACTTATGGATATTTGTTTTCTTGATGTAATTAAAACTAAATGGAAAAAAAAATATTATGATCAAATATGAATAGAAAAAAGGAGTCACGAAAATAAAACAATATTGTGTTTTTTTATGTCAACAATAGTAAATTATTTTATTTTCTTAAGTTAACAGTCAAACAAAAATTAAAGGTATAAAGTAATGGGTACAATAAAAAAAATATTAGTAAATAAAATCGATTAAATGATACTATAAGAAAGACTGTTAAAAATATTACATTCCACACCATGGCCATATAAAAAAATAAAAATAAAAACCACACAAAAGAAATAAAAATAAAAGGGAAGGGTTATATCAAACCAAATTGAAGGAGACAAACATCAAAAACAGCAATCCACGAGAGTTTCTGACAACCAGGAAACTAAAATAGAATATTTACTGCCGATTTGAATAATTTTATCAAAATAAAAATTAAGGTAAAAACCAAATAAAAGACCAATTGTGCAAGCACGGGCTTACAGTAAAACAATAGCAATTCACAAGCACGGGCTTATGTAAAATCAAAGAAAGTAGAGGGAAGTCAGGCTGTTATTGAGCTACATAGGTTAGGACAGCAGAGTCTTAGTTATTTATATAATATGATAAAAAAATTTAAAAGATATTTTTAAAATAGTAAAACTTATCATGTGGCTAAACACACATAAATTGAAAGAATACCTCTTAAAATGCTTATCATGTATGATTATGAATATATATAATTATTGTTGGGAAATCTAATCGGTGATGTACTAATATTTGCTCATACGAGGTCAAGCATACTAACATAATATTTACGTGGTTCAGCAAAACCGCTTATATTCACGGGAGAGAATCTATATTATTAGAAATTAGAAAAAGAATACAAAAAAATATATCGAGGAGAAAGATCAATTTACTCTACTCTATTTCCAACTCTTTTTGCTGCACTTGCAGCTGCTGCAATGACAGCAAAGCTGCTGCCAGCTCTCTTTCTTTCTACTCTCTTCATATTTTGCTTTTTAAAATCATGCTTTTTTTATACGCATTCATGAAAGTTTCTTTTGTTTTATTGTCAATATTGATAGCCACCAACTCTGGCTCATTCAACAATAATGGTTATTAATAATCAATAGTTGGTGTAATTTATTTGTTGCACATAAAATAACAATTAACCTAACAATTATTGATATTATATATAAGAATATTAGTTATGTTACGCTATTCTAGCCCTTTATTTAAGAGACTATGATAATGCATTATAATCCTCATCGGCTAAAATATGATGATCTTAATTATTTATATAGCACTAAAATCTTTTTTGATTTTTCAAAAATACTTTTAAGAACATCAGGGCTAAATCCATTTTGGTTAGGATATATCTCTGGAAAAGATTACTGTGTACAAATGTACATGAACACCCATTATTAAAATGTGTTTTGTGGTTAAAGTGTATTTATAATTATTTTGTAAAGAGTTTTTTATGTTGAAATGTATTAAAATAATAATTTAAAAAAATTATTTTTAAAATTAACACATCAAAACAATTCAAAATATAAAAAAAATATTTCTGGGAACGTTCTCTAAGTTAAAGAACATCATATTATTTTACAAGATTAGGTGGAATAGTTTTTCTTTTCATCCATGTATAGAGAGTGGTCGGTCCGTTCAAATATGAAAATTTTCCAGGTTTTCCACCTGGAGTTTATTTCTTCAACAAATATTGTGGCGGCACCAAACCTTTTATTGAGGTAGTAAAATATGAAAAATTATCCTGTCGTTTAGGATACACTCTGTATCCTACGAAAAGTACATCTTGATGGTGAAATAAAGAAGGTACATTTTGTTCACGTACAATTATAGCGACGCCCCCCTCCCTTCCCAGGGCCAAAAATATTTGCCAACGACATTGATGATGTAATACTAAACAAATTCCAAATATATTATTATTATTATTGAATAAAGAAAATGATAGAATTGCAACTTGACATTTGAAAGGATTCTTGTGAACATCAATCGATTGTCTCTCAGATAATAATTGATCTTTTCAATGATACAAACAACAAATAAAATTCTTTAAAATCTTTAATTTGAATTATTCGCGAAGGAACTTGTGACACTTCACAAGTAGACAAAGACATGGATCCAAATATTAAATCAAGACTTATAGATACAATTAGAGGAAAACTAGATCAAGACTTAAGATCTAGAGTTGAAAACTAGAAAAACCTCAGGGGGAAAACAAATAATAATCCCTGCCACCGGTAGCTAAGATTAGCTAGGATTGGAAGGTGTGATGGCTAAGGTATTTTTAAAACAATCACTGCATACAATAATAGCAAATGAATAAATAATTAAAGTTGGATGCATAGTCAACTTGGATGGTGGGGTGGGGTGGGGTGGGGTGGGGTTTGAAATGCCCTTGGCTGGTAGCCTGATGCAAGGAATGGTCTATTGCTGACCACAATTGCTCTTTTTTTTTAACTTAATAATAAGATTTTGGCCTTGAAAACATATTATAATCTGTCTTTAATACAACAACGACGATAAATAAATAAATAAATAATCGAATTAGTTCCGAAATTCGGAAGGGAAGCTAGGGTTGCCAATGCTGTAGGGGGAGTGCATGACCGTTTATATTAATAACATCACGAGGGGCCACGTATTAAATATTTTGAAAACCGACCAAAGCATAGTTAATAGAATACAAACAAGACATGGCTTATTGATTTCTCCAACACAACTAATTATTCTCATAATACATTTTGGACATAGCAGAGCTTAGGATAGGAATCAAGTAATCACCACCTCCAGGTGGCTGGCTAAAATCAACTCGTTTATTTCATGATTTGAACTGTGCTGAGGACGTAAACAGTGGTTATAATCAACTCGTTTATTGCTATATTATCTATGATTGCGGTTCAACGCTAGTTTTGATTTAAATTTTTTTTCCTGAGGTTTTAATTGATTATTTTGATGTTTTAAGTGATAAAAATTTAAAAAATAATTTTTATCAGAATTGTAAGCAATCCCTACATGTTATAGCTGGATTAATCATCTAATAAATTGTAATGTGCATCTCTTTCTTGACTATGATTGATACCTCTATTTTCCCCCCTTCATTATCGATTTAATAGACGAAAAATATTTTATTTTAGTTCGTGGTCAGATGGGCGGTCTCGTAAGATTTGGATTAGATAATCGGGGTTAATTGCCTTCCAGCCGTGAATCCTCCAAGATCTGAAGCTGAGATTCTAAAACTTTATTAATATTAGTCTGATATTTGTCCTTTAAGCAAACCCACAGAGGAACTGGACAAGCACATACCATTTGCAACTAGCCCGCCTTGGCATAGGACGTACATTTCCAACTAAATTGCTCTTATTTTGGGAAGGATTATATAGATTCTCATGTTTTGCCTTTTCATAGCTGAATCGTAAGCGGAGAGGAGGATTCATTAACATGAAGCATAGTTATAAGATTACGCTTAGCTCCAAGTATGGATTAACTTGATGATTCGTCAATTTAAACTAGACAAGTGAATAACTTAGATTCTTTTTTTTTTTAATAATATTATTTTAGAGTTTTTTTGTTTTTTTAGAAAAACCTGACCCGAATTGTTATCCTGAATTTAAGCTGGGTTGAATCTTATATATACGATTCGATGAAATATAATGATTTCCTGCCGGGGTTTATATTTCACACATCAAAATAAAAACAAAAGTAGGCCCATGACAAGACAGCAATATTAGACAGCTTAATTAAACAGAAACTCACGTAACAGAAGTAAATCTTACATAGATAGCCTGGATATACTTTTCCAGTCCTCTGCTTATCCTGTACAGTAAGTAGTACATGATTAAACATAGGATAAGACACAACTTACACAGCCTTAAAGGCTTAAACCCACAGCTCACCTTACCACACACACACCTGACAAGCTCTAATTATAGAAATAACAACACAATTCTACAGACTTAATTTAATACTGATTCAAAATAATCATCCTCGATGGGCTAAGAAGGTGATAAGATCCATAATTCTTGGCAAAGCGACATCCGCGATGAATCTTGTTATCAACACCAGTGTCCTCCATAGCCATCAACACTTTGTAGAAGATATCAACGTTGCAGGGTAGTGTTAGAGGGCCTTCAGGGTTGTAACCATACTCAGACTCTGCTTCTTCGAGCAGAATCTTGAATAGTGGGTGGTTTGCATACTCTGTCTTGATCACAAACCTTTGTTTCTGGGGTCCAACGTAGACTGAGAAGCAACCTTCAGGAGCTACACGTGATTTCCTGGAATGCTTTTGATCATGGTCGTCTTCTAGTGAAACTTTAATATGCGGGCATGATTTGCTCTCTGGTGTCAAAGAACGTTCCACTCTTGACGTTCTCTTGCTTCCCCTGCCAAACGATATGCATCTCTCCCATGTCTTGATGATCAGATTACCTTTGAACTTTCCTTTCCCCTTGCTCACATCCATTCAAAAATATATGTTTATGATGACACGAAATACACTAAATTTGTACAGCAAGAACTAATTAAATATAGCTAAAGAAAGGTATTGATATATATTGTCGGACCTAGCAACACATACCACCTCCTCAATCCTTGTAATTGAAAACAAGGTAAAAGAATTGGTGATACGGGTATGGAGTTTCTACTTAATTGAGAACAAAATGAGAGAGAATGCTTTGATCATATGTTAATCAGATGTATAGTGGATTCAGGTTAACCTCTATCATAAACCAAATAAACCATGACCTTCATCCTTGGCATCATTGAGTTACTCATATCTACTGAACAAAGAGAAGTTGTGGTCGTGCAAATTAAAGGAAAACAAACAGCAAGAAATTGTTTTGACAACAAAGTGAAACAGAAAGATGATTCAAGATAAAATACTAGACATAACTGGAGTATATCTCAAGAATTGGGGAAGGGATGAAGAGGGTGATGGAAGAGGGCAAATCAACGAACCAGAACAGAGAGAGTCTCACAAGATGTTCTCTCACTTGCGTCTTCAAGGGGTCAATCTCGGCATGGAACGATTATAACTAGCTCTGTCCTAGTTCATATATAAAGCCCAGAAATGGACATAAAATATTTTTGAAGATGCCCTCTTGTCAACGCAAGAAAGGTCTATTTCTGTTACCTCTCTATCTTTGGTCATTTATGGGTTTCTCTTTCCTTTGTTTTCTTTGTGAGAGATTTGGCTTTCGGGATCCCTAAAATGACAAGAAGTGGCTAGTTTCTGTGAATTGAGAAATTTACAGACAAGCGGACAACCAGGTTTTACTTTTTGTTATCATGGCTGTAAAATATTATTTTTATAGATTTCTTCTTAGATCACCTGCTGGAACTGTTTTTGGATCGACGTTGCTAGTGGTATATATGATATATGATATATATAATTTTTGTTTTAATTTTTTCAACGAGGAATTAATATCTAGCGTATAATTTTTGTTTTAATTTTTTCAACGAGGAATTAATCTCTAGCTAGCTAAACACTGCTGACAACTTCGTGGACCCAGTATTGGTGAAGTGATAAAAACCTGCATTCATGTACATTTCAATATATATGTATTGTTCGAAATTGCATATTAAAAAATAATAAATAACTCATTAATTCCCACAGGATCATTTTATATCAAAATAGCTAACAAGTTTATTTCTAAGAAATTCATCAAATCAAGGGTTTTTTTTTTAATCTCTGGGAGGGAGACGGGCGGCCATCACCCAAAGATGGAGTGAGGAATTTTGGTTTGAAATCACCAAATCAAAGAAAGTTTTTTAGAAAAACTAAAATTTAAAATTCTTTATCTTTAAAATTAAAAATCTAATTTATGGAAGAAGAGGTGCTAGAAAAAAAAAAAAAAAGAGGATTCTTGCCCCTGCCCCTGCTCCTGCCGCCACCAGTCCCCTAACTCCGCCTCTACTGAAAAGTCAAACCTCTGTCTCCCTAAAATACAAACCTCAATCGTATAATAATAATTTGAGTTTTGCTTGCACGTGACTTAGGAGGAGATAAGGATGCAAGGAAAAAGAATTTCCATTTCATAATCTGACCAGAACAGTTCATGGTATAATAGGCCGCCATAACTGCTCAAAAAAACAGAAAAACATGGGCCGACAACAAAATCATAGACATTTTCCCCCTCGAACAGTTATATTATTTGAGTTAATTAAAAATAGCATGCATGTTTTTTTTTTTTAAAAACGCAATTATGCATGTAATTGTAAATTTATTTCAAAAACAGACTATCCCTGTACTTGTAAGTACCTTAAGAACGTAGAGACACGTATTTGCGTTGTCTTTGATAAGGAACTCAATTTGATCCATCAATTAATATATATATATATATATATATATATATGTGTGTGTATATATGTATATGTATATGTATATGTATATATAATTCTTCCCAGATTTTATCACAGCAGCGCTGATAATTTAAAAGAAATTCAATACAGCGACACGAGAAACTCATTGAGAGTAGTGTCGGAAAGCTTAATAAGCTTTTTTATTCAAGTATGCATATTTTATGAGGTGAATTAGATAAAGATTGGCATCGTAAACATGATCGATGAAGAATATATAGCTCATCGAGCTAAGTTAAAATACATACATATATATATATAAACAAGATGAGTATAAATATCAGTATTATCTTTTTAATTTTGTGTTTTTTTTATCGTTATATATACTTATTCATCAGCGAAAAAGATGTAAAAACCCTTACAGAATAGTATCCAAGACTAGGGTTGGTGATAGGAAATATGTTGCAAGCCACTTTTCTGTTTTCTAAATGGAGGATGGCGCAAGCTCAAGATTTTGTGAAGATTACTGGGAGACCTTAATTAAAAATGGAAGATAATCTTATTCTTTGTGAGATTTTTGACAAGCGATTAGCCTATCACATACGTGAAAGGTGTTTCAAAAGACTGTAAGCCATAAATAAAAAGAAACGTTCTTAGAGACACTCATTACTCACAATATTTGAGTGGAGAAAGAGTCCAGAGGACAAGATCTAATCATGAAACAATACAGCTATGGACAATAAATCTATTTTTTTGAAAATAAAAACTTAGCTAAAAAAGACAATAGCCTAAAAATACCATTTGGAAGCATAGGAAGAAAAATTGCTAGACGCCATATAACAATGAAAATAGGAGAATCATAATATAACAACGAAACGTTCACAATGTTTTTGTGAACCTAAATTAAGCTTAGGCCAACATAACAAATAAGCCATTTGTGATGATGATAACAAATTGAAAAAATTACTCTTAGCATTTTAAAATTTGGTTAAAATTACACTAATTTATTAAGTTTTAGAAAATTATACTTTGCGTCATTATTCAACATAAATTTTTAAATTAAAAAAACAGTCAAATTATCATTATATATAATATATCACAAAGTCAAACAAAAAAACAAAATTCTCTTTCTTCCAAACATAATTTCTCTCTCATCATGGCCACAAATTAAAGCCAGGAATAACTCTAATTTTTTGAATCATTTTTTTGATTCTCTATCCCTTAATTTATTTTTTTAATTAAATTTTGTTTGTCAATTAATTTTTTAATATTAAATTAATTAATAATTTTAAATTATAAAGGATTTAAAATGTCAACTCGAGTTAATTAAAGCAGTTCTATTAAATTATCATTTTAATATTTTATTAATTACCTGAGTTGTTTTAAACCTATTAAATTTATCAAGTTACATTATATCAATTCTTATATATTTTAATTTGTTTTGTTAAAGTAACGTATTAACAACACTATCATGATACTTTTTTTAATCTCTAACAGACAATAATCTAGTTTCCTCTGTAAAATTTTATTATACTAGCACGAATGGAGGTCTAACGGGTCTTGGCCATATAAAGTGGAGTAGCAGCCTTTGTTTTAGAATCTCATTCCACCCAAAAGTTTGAACCAAGGGTGATACCTCAAGCTTTAATTGACAGGGCAGTTTAATGACAGTTTTCTAACAAGTGTTCACTATAAAACGACATATCCCGGAGTTACCTCAAAGGAAATGGATGCCATGAAGGAATATTCCGTCACCACCATAAATGGGCCAGCAAGGGTGAAGAAAAAAAAATATAAATAAATAAAGAGGAAAAACCAACTCAAAACTTACATTTTCATTATTATCTTGAAAATGATAAGGCATATCTCCTGTATTTTTTAGTTTAAAAATATAAAAAATTACTTTAAAACCTTCTCATGATATATTTATTTTATATCTTGTTTTTTAATTAAATATATTTTTACTTTCACTATATTTATATTTTTTTTTATCTTGATACGGTAACCAAATGCTAGCTAAAACTTAAAATAAATATCAATTTCCTAGGAAGGAAACTCTCTCATAATTCAACTCTATTCCCATATTCACCAGAAGTTCTCTACAAGAATTTGTTTCTGTATACATGTTCACTTAAAACCTTCCGGTCTTTTGAGAGCTAAGAACACCATGAGGTTCCCTCGGCAATCGGCGTATGAGGTGTTTTTTTTTTTTGGTGAAGATCGGGGCACAAATGAGTTACTCAGCACACCTGTATGCAAGCTTTTATTTCCTACGCTTTGATATTTCAACTACGTATGCGACCACTCACCCCTTCTGCAATCATCATTTTAGTTTACTTTAAGGAATGAAATTTAATGCAAATCACAAAGATGACATCAGGTAATTATATTCAATTAGTACATTGAACGTTTCAAAATAAGTGTTTGTTCTAAAAAAAATATAGAGGTCGTGCAATATCATACTTGGTAGCTCTGACCAAAAATTTTATACTGATACTATCAATATTTATTTTAATTTGAATAATAATAAGTTTTGTTTGTTTTTGCGTGTAGAATTATAATTAGATGTATTTTTAAATTTATTTAGTTTAAATATTTTTTAGTTTTTTTTAATGATTTTAATATACTGATATAAATAAAAATAATAATTTTAATATATTTTTAAATAAAAAATATTTTTAAGAAACATGCTACAAAATAATTCCAAACACATATAGTGGATAAGCACTGCTCCTCTAAGCATAATAATTTCAAAATGTTAGTGGTCAATTCATTAATTGCGGATTATGTATGCAATGACGGACGGTCCATGATTGAAAGAAAAATGGCCATCAGACGTCATCTGGGCGGTGGAGTTTGGGTAGTCTCTAGCTAGTTGAATATAGACTACTAGTATTCTATTTTTATTTTTTGTCTGCACGTAAGGCTATTTTTAAAAGCCTTTTTTTTATATATAGCTATTAAAACAAAGACCTTAAAAAGAGTTTTAAGGGTTTAAATTATTCAGTCAAAATTTTTTTCTTCTTATTTATGTTTTTTTTATTTGACATATCTATAAATTTTTTTTTATCAACAGCATGGTTTTTTTAATAGAAATTTAAAGCAATTAAAATAAAAATTTATAAGTATTCAAATAACTTAAATTTAAGAGAAGAAATATGTATTTATTTAGACGAAACTCCCTTTTTGTTATTCAATTTTTTTTACAGCAATGTTTTTTTTTATTGGAAGCTAAGTTTTTTAAATAGGAATTTATCATGCTCTTCAACCAAAAAAACTAATGTCCCCAATATTACCATGTGATTGTATGAAATACATAAATAATTCAAGTTCCTTATATAATTATTCATAAAATAATTATTTATTTTACCAAAATAAGTTCTAATCTTAATATTTCATAATCATTTTTTTTACTTTTATTTTTTAAAAATATAATATTAAATAAAAGAACAAAATGTGAAAAATCATTCGAAAAGGATACACATAGGTCTATCCTTCAAGATCCATGCATGCTTGGCCCAAAACAAGCCCAAGTGTGGGAGAATTGAAAGGCTGCTTGATTTTGTTGATAAGTATACACGGTGTGTTATTTCAATAGTTTTTTGATCGTTGAAAAAATAGGTTTTACGTTTCTGAATATTTTAAAATTATTTTTCCACTTGTTTTCATTCAAAAACATTCTAAAAATATAATAACAACCTTAATAACCCCACACCCCAAATCCAACACCTAAACACCCTCTAATTGCTCTAGAAAATAAAAATTAAACCAAATAAAAAATATTTTAGGCTCTCAGTCTACCTTTTACATCATAGTAAAAGGATAAAATCACCTAAATTAAACTCCTTTCTCTAAAACAAATTTATTTCATATCAAAATTAATCTCTAGTGACGGGTTAGAATGTGACGGACCAAAATTTCTCTCTTTTCTATTTTTTTTCAATGATTTCTCTCCCTTCACAGACACAAGGATTGAAATATGATGACAATAAAGTACAGGGGATAAAACATAAAACCATAAGATTACAGGGTCCAAATATATAAAAATAAAAAACTTCAAGGAGAAATGCATTGGACCTCTGCAACACTGTCCACGATAACTTTGAGTGTAGGAAAAATAATAACATGTATGTTAAAAGACATAGATAAATTATTTTATTTTATAATATGATATGTTTTTATGGAGTGCAATTTGGCAATGGCCAGGTCCCCAGAGTAAAGCTTTCTCATGGCTCATGAACAATGATGAGCCTTTAACTAATGATCAAAGAAGCAGAAGAAAGCTGTCAATGGAGGCCAATTGTACTTTGTGTTTGTCTGAGTTCGAGTCAACCATTCACGTGCTCCGAGATAAATTCTTATGGAAAAAGAATTCTGGGATAAATTCTTCAATGTAGAATCCTAGGAATGGTTTGAGAAAAATTTAAATGGAAAACCTAGTTCTTGTGATGCTTGCTGGTTTTTATGGAGATGGTGCACTGATAAGGTGTTTGATCCCCGCGCAGTTCCATATTAATCAGAATCATATGGTTCGTCTTATCTGCAACTACAACGCAGAAATCAAAATCAGCATGGAAGGGGGACTTCAATTCCCTTTTTTGTAGAAGTGTTTCCGAGGCTTATGAGGAGATTCAGTGGGGAGATTCGTAGCTGGGTTTGCTGCTGGAATTGGTATCTGTAATGCTCTTAAGGTTGAGCTTTGGGCTGTCAGGTATGGTTTGGACCTGACTGGGAGTGTGGGGGCAAGATTTCTAAACTAAGGGTAATAGTCAAGCGCTTCAGCTTATTCTATTCAAGGATCAAGTGGATCTGGGGCCGAATCTGTGCTCGGCCCTTGGGCTCTTTTGCCAAAAAAAAAAGGGTGTTGAAGTACCCATTACCGTTGCAGAATTCCCACGCTGCCTTCTCAGAGTTACTGTTCCTGGTAATCCAACACAGTCAAATTTAGCACCAATCTGAATCCCTAGTAATCCAACGCAGCAACCGTGCAGATTTACTGTTCCTGCAAATAATCTGCTGTCAGTTCTGATAGCCAGGAATAGGAAAAAGAAAAGACAGGAACTGGCCATGTAAAAAAAAGGTGATGTGTAGCTGGATATCCAAAACGATGGATTGAGGTGTAAAGCGAACACCCTACCCTGCGAAAAAAGATTTAAGTCGAAATGGATTCCAAAGTTGAGTAACAAAAAGAGAATGGCATTTGGGTTGAAGGTGATGATAAGCAACCCAACAAATCTTTTATTTGGTTGATCGCAGAATCATCTCTGGTGTTTCCTTTGAACTGGACATCATAAACGTGTGAAATAAAGTTTCACGCAAAATAAGTTTTGTTGTTATTCATTTGTTTACTATAGAGAAAGAAGAAGAAAACAAAGAACATGTCATATTTTAAATTGGCTTTAATCACAGCAAATGGCATCGCATCCAAAACAATCCTATCAACTAGTAAAAGAGAATCTTATCGTCTAATTATTGCCATTACCGAACCAGTTACCTCTGCATGGGAAGACAACGAGAATCTCTCCATCCTGAACTGATCCTGGCGAATCCTGCTCCTGATTGTGATTGTCTTCAGTAAGAACATTGGCCGGAGCAGCAACATCAGCTCTTGCTGAGCCGAAAAGAAACAAAATTTCTGCTTGCAGTGGAACATCAAATAAATGACTGATGTGGTCCTGTGGATGACTTGGAGATATCCCATTAATACATGCTACTGCGTTTTAAAAAGACAAGAAAAGAGACAGTGGAGGGTTTCTATATAAAAAAAGATTTGTTTTGTTAAATGGTATTTTTGAGGGAAATTACTCTGCAAATCAGAACGTATTTCCTTGTTTTTAATTAGTTTTTAGCAATTAAATTCTATTTGTAATTCAAATCAGTTAAATTATCTGCGGAGCGGCAGAATCCCAACACAAAACAAAACAAAAGTATATTGTATAACTTTCGACTCATATTGAAAGCTATTAAGTTAAAAGAAACAGTCGTTAATCACACGGGATTAGACTAAAACCCAGGAAACACAAATCTGTAACAGTTAACAAAAACCCAGATCCCCGTTCATCCAAGAAAAAGTGAAAATTAAAAGAAACTATTCAGAAAAAAATAGAAAGACAAAAACAAAAGCAAGGCTAGAAATAATCTGATGGGCTTTTCAATCTTTGGATCCAAAACCCTTTACTGTAATGGAGTAATGAAAACTTGTTTCAAGAGAAAATGAGAATTTTAATGTGGTTACAAACAAAGAAATATCATTGTTTTTTTTGTATATATAAACACGACGACACAATCCAAATTCAAGACGTATAAAACAAGTCAGAGTCAGTTTATTGTTATCTTGCAAAAGAAAAGAAATAATATTGACTATAATGAATAAGAGCTGAGGGGTTAAAGGCACGGGTTTTGAACCGTCTTGTTGGTTGATCTGGATTTTTTATCATGTTGTAAATTGACTTTGATTTTTAGACGGGTGAGGTTAGATTAATATTTTTTTTTTAAGCTTATATTAGTTTAAGTTTCAGGTCAGCTGGGTTTCATCCAATGCCTATCAAGTATATAATAAGATAAATTATTTAATTTAATTTAAAATACACCGATCACTTTTTGTTTAATCCAGTCCAATTCATTTAATATTATCCAACATATCAAATATTATCTTATTATATTAATTATTATTATTGTTATTATTTTCATTTTAAAACTAGTTAACTAAAATTTATAATAACATAGATTCATATTTATTAAAAAAAAAAAACTACTAGATATTACCATGATGGACTCTTCGACTAATGAATGATAATGTCAAAATAATAAAATGTTTAATTTAAAAGGAAAGGAAAGGGTATGCTTGGCGGTTATTTTGTCCTTTCAGCCTCAGGTATCAACCGTTTCTTTACCGAAAGGGTGAGAAACGGAGAGTCGCGCCACTCTTGTGTCTCACAACTCACAAACAGAAGTTTCTCTCCCTCCCGAACTCGCTCTCCTGCAATTCCTCTCGGATTCGTCTTGACAAAACCCTAAAAACCAACAAAAAGTACTCTCATAGTCATATAATTTCGTTTCAGGAATCAAGCAAGAAATTCTTGAACTTTGTTTGACCAAACAGTGCTGCTCCTCCATCAAGACAAGACTGCATTAACAACCCCAATATTGTTACATCAAGTTATTTGAGTTTTCTAGTGGTGGGAGTACTTCAAGCCTTCATTCTGATAGTCTTGACAATATGGACGTCGACAATTCCTTTCTTGAACAACAAGTTAGGAGTACCGCTGCTAAACGTAGCAGTGACTCCTTGAATGATTGTGACGATAATGGTCATAGCTTTTTGAAGAAGAAACCGAAACAAGAGAGAGATTTAGGTTTCGCTGTGTCTGATCGCGGGTGTCTTGCTCCTGTTCCTCTTAGAACGGCACCCCCACCATTAACATACAATGATCATCAAGAAGGGCATGTCGGTGCTGGTAACAACAACAATAACAAGGATAATCAAGTGGCTGCTGTTCCGGTTGTACGTGGTTGTAAGCAGTTTTGGAAAGCAGGGGATTATGAGGGAGGCAGCGTTGCTGACTCATCTGCTGATCATTCTGGTGGTTCTATATTCCATGCTACTCTAATTAATTTGTGGCTTAGTTTTGCTTGTTTTGTTTGCAATATTTGTGAGCATGTCATTCTAGTGTTATTGTTTGTAATAGCTACTTAATTCCTGTTTACAAGAACAGTGGGCATGCAATGCCCTTTTTAGTTTGTTTTTTGAGTTCTTTCATAATTCGTCGGCGTTGGAAAGTCACTTCCTTTGCGTCCATTTTATAGAGGCCACAGAATTAAGGAATATGCTTTTTGTACTGCTATATTTTCTAATCAATGTATTGACATCCGTATAGTTGGCATGGATCATGTCAGGGTGCACCCCAAGTTCTTGCATTCAAACGCAACCATCCATAAATGGGCACTGGGAGGTAATTAGTGGTCGTTGAATTTTACTAATATCTATGTGTATATATGTTTGCTTAACTCGAATAGGTGAGTTTTATTCATCTGGGTTCTTATTTGCAGCTTTTGCTGAACTCCTAGACAACGCTGTAGATGAGGTATTTGTTGCTCTTGCATAGTTTCAACGAAAATTTTCTTTTCGTTTCTTTTTCTTGACTGCTGACGATTTTGTTTAGGTTGGTCATGGAGCTTCTTGTGTAAACATAGATGTTCTGAATAACAGCAAAGATTTCTCTAAGATGTTGCTAGTTGAAGGTATGTATCTCTATAATTGTTCTGTGCTGATATCTCGCAGTTCTGTATTTCACGGGCTTGGTGCATACCAAGTGGTAATGAATTCGGATGCAAACCCCCCTACGAATTTCTGAAATAAAAGAGTTATTCTCAACTACTCAAGACCCTTCAAGTGAAAAAGAAAAAAATTGAAGTTCAATTGAGTATTTTGTACAGATTCCAGAGCACACAAGAAAGGGCTTCTCGTTGTGCGATGAATTAATGAGGGAATATTACACATGCCTATTTATTGTGTGACTGGTTTCCAATCTTTGCTTATGTTGATTACAGATAGCGGTGGTGGGATGACTCCTGACAGGATGCGGGCATGCATGTCTCTTGGATACTCTGCCAAAAGCAAAATGGCTAATACTATTGGTCAATGTAAGCCATTTAATCAAATAATAAGCTCTTACTGAAACTCTGGAATATGCCATTTAATCAAACTTTTGTTTTATATTATTCAGATGGAAATGGCTTCAAAACTAGTACCATGAGGCTTGGGGCAGATGTGATTGTGTTTCATGACTCTCATTTGGCCAAAGTGTTCATTTCGATCATTGACATGCTTGTTTGATGTGCCGATATAACAATTCTGGCTTGTTAGAGTAAATTTTCACCTCGAACAGAAACAAAATTTTTCACTCTGTATATTGGTCATGGGCCATTCAGCGACCGATGACGCAATTTTCTTTCTTTGTAGTGTAACACAAAGTATCGGACTGCTGTCCTACGCATTTTTAACAGCCACTGCAAAGGAAGATATAGTGGTTCCAATGGTAAGACTTTGATGCTTGAACCAGCTATGAGATGATTATACAATTGGAGAAGTTTGTTATTTGAGGAATTAAGTAAATTGTTGGTCAACAGACAACACTCTGGGAATTCTCTTTTGATCAATTAAAAAGAATGAAAGTAGGTAAGGATCTGTGTGGTGAAGAAATGATTGAATGTTATTCAGATAGGAGATATAAGAGATTGAGAAAAAGTAATGGGCAGCCAATGTTATCCTTTAGTGTCTAACCATAATTAAAATTTCAAATGGACATTTTGTTTTGGATATAGTTTTTGTCATGCATGTTTTACGATTAATTTGTCATACTATTCTCCTGAAAAAAAAATAACATTTTCCTGTTGAAATTTCAAGATTGACTTTGAGAAAGGAGGACGTGGCTGGAACAAGAAAATACGCTCTTCTCCAAATGATTGGGATATGAATTTAAAAACCATATTGCAGTGGTCGCCCTTTGCAAGTGAGGAAGAACTTCTGCAGCAGGTAAGTTTCATGTTATATCCTTCTCTTGTTTGTACCCGTCTAAGGCTTGATGGAGACTGTCATATTTCTCCATTCAGCGCTACTTTTCATTCACTTGCTCTTTTCATTCTCACGAACATGAATTTATTTCGAAAGGGAAGAAGATTAAAGGGAAAAAAAGGATCAATCATTATATGTAGTTTTCAAAATAGAGACGGATTGTGGACTTTTTTTCATGCACGTTAACGTATTATATTGCATTTGAGATATTCCATCCAGAATTCGTACGACAGGACAAAATAGCTTTAACTATTTTCCAAAAGCTGGAGTGTATGACCCCCAAGTATTTCTCAGGTTAGGACCTGAGAAGATCTTTCAAATACCATGCCAATGCTTGGGAAAATAGAGGTTAAAGATATATATTGGTCTTAAAATACTATCTTATAGTCCTTGCTTGCGGATTTCCCCTGTATGGTTTCCTTGAACTGCATTTCATTTCATTCGCAAATAATTCAGCGTCCTTCGATGATCTACACAGATCATTTTGCTGCCATAGTCATTGTCGTCCTGGTATAAATGATAATTTAGAGCTCCTCACTGTCAAGGCATCATTGCACAACCAGATGCAAGTGCAAACATGCTATAAGTTATATTCCTATTTCATTGTATCCCATTCTATAATCGCATACTATTTTATATTGTAGTTTAACTTCCTGAAAGATCAAGGAACACGTATCATCATCAACAATCTTTGGGAGGAAGAAGATGGGCATCTGGAATTGGATTTCTACACTGATGCACATGTATGCCTTCAGCATTGTTACTTTCTGGTCAGCATTTTCCCCATCTGGAATTAATCCAGATCTGAAAGTGGTTTCTAATTTGATATTTTTTGGTGGCAATTGGAAATCACAGGACATTCAAATTAGAGGAGACCATCGAGATGTTAATAATGTAGTAAAGGCAGCAAAATATCCGAACTCCAGACATTTTTTTACTTATCAACATTCATTAAGAGTACGTACAATATCTTTACTTAAATTTGAGATATTTGGATCTCCTTGTTCATAGACATTTTTCTGTGTTTATTTATTTACTTCAATGTTCTTGCTTGATTGTGTTATTCAGATATTAGAACTGTATCTTTAAAATAAAGCCTTCTTGCCACTGTTTAATTGGTTTCCACCAAACATTCTTTGTGATTTCCGTTGAAGAAATAGTTTGAAATATGATTTTCCCTGACCAATTTGTTCAAGAACGGATCCACCCAAGAAAACCTGGGTTCAAGTGCAAGATAATTAGGGTTAGAAGCAACTTAAGCTACAATAAGTGATACGTGAACATGATTTTTTCATGATTCGTCATCTGCCTGCCTGCAATATCCAAGTGGATTATATATGGGTGGGGGGGGATCTTTATATCTTTCTTGGATCAAATTAGTAGGTTATGCTGTTTGTGGACTTGGATTGAGGTGACTGGGGTACATACCGATTTTTCAGTCATATCTTTTCGCTTGGAAATTCATGCTATGGCTAGTTATCTCTTTTTGTCAAGTTTTTATCGTTGAAACACAAAGAAAACATAACTTCTCTATGCTTTGAAAAAATCTTCATGTATTTCTATAATTGTTGCTAATTATGCTCTTTCGTTTCTTTCCATTTCTAGAGTTATGCATCAATTCTCTACCTAGAACTTCCACCAAGCTTCAGAATTATCTTGCGCGGGAAAGAAGTGGAACACCATGACCTAGTGAAGGATATGATGCTAGAGCAGGATATTTCATACAAACCTGTGAATGTTGCAGAAAGAGTTCAAGAGAATAAGAATGTAACGCTAACAAACTCCTCGATTTCTTCGATTTTTGTCGGTTTCCCTCCAGTGACCCGGTTTTTGTATTGGCAGATGGCTGCAACCGGGAAAATTGGGTTTGTGAAGGATGCTGGCAATCATATTGACATTCAGGGATTTAATGTTTATCACAAGAATCGACTTATCAAGGTTATATTTCTGCGCATTACATATCATTTTCCACTTGATTGAATCTGGCAATCAAGTTGGAAAGACCAAAGTCTTAATGCAACATTGCAATAACACTATGCTTTTTATATGCTGCGGATGAAAAAGAATCCATTCCTGCTACTGTTGGATATATACATGACCTGCTATTTGTAGAGAAAAGAATTGCGTTGCTGAGCGACTATGCTAGCTTGAAGCATTAAGATAATCGCACTTGTTTTCTTACACAATATCTTGAACTAAACTTCCACAAGATTTAGCTACGATTTGCATGGAATAAAATCCAGGAATAGTATTTTTTTATGCTAATCTTGCGATTATGAGCTCCTTTCTGTTTGGTTGTCCTTTCCCTTGCATCCTCACAGTATTGCCAGCACAAGCATACAGAACAAAATTATTCATTTCAAGTGCTTGTATCATAATTGTTTCTAGGAATCTATAATCACTCTAACTGTCATATTTTATCAACACTCGTGTTCTTCAGCCTTTTTGGAGGGTGTGGAATGCCGCTGGAAGTGGTGGTCGTGGGGTAATAGGTATTTTCTTAGTCTTGCGAAGTACTTAAGAGTAATCTGCATTCCATCAACGAGTATATAGCTAAATCCCTTTCTCTCCGGGTGTGCTCTTTTGTTGGAACAGGTGTATTGGAAGCAAATTTTGTTGAGCCTGCTCATGATAAACAAGGTTTTGAGCGCACAAGTGTGCTTTTAAGATTAGAGGTAAAATAACCATTTAGGTGATGGTCAAGTAATAAAAACTTGGGATTAAGGGGTTTACTTTCTTTGTGGTCTCAGGTTCGAGTTCTTAGTTGCTCATATGATGGTCACTGGAAACTTACATGGTTATTAATTTCAGAACCCGTGGGATTAATCGTGGTGTGCGCAAGCTAACCTGGACACCCACATTAACAAAAAAAAAATAGATTAGAGGCAAAATTGATTAATCTGCAAAAGTCTTATTGGTTTGTACTTCTCACTCGCTTTGCTTTCAGATATTTCCAAGTGATTGACATTTGAATTTTAAAAAACTTTTTTTGTTGGCATTTAGGAGGACAAATTGCCATAAGATTGGCTATGCTGTGAGGAGGCAGTCTAAGAACCTTTCTTCAGACACAATACAATCAGCATGCAATAAAGACATACACTCTGCAAGAACGAGTCAGAACGGACGGTACTTCACTGATGGAAATAAAAGATCCTCGCATGATAATGCAATTTATCAGAATGGACATGGCTCTGAAAGTCGACAGTCCAGAATGAAAAACGGATTGAATTCCTGCAAAATATCAGATGTCAATGATGAAGCGAAGGTGTTGGACATAATGCACCCTTTGCTTCCAGGAAATCTCTGCACGACCCCTTCAAACATAAAAGCACTCACTTGTTAACCTCTCCTTCATATCCAAAGGTAAATTCTCCACATGCTTATTTTTATTTTTACCCAAGCCTTTTTGCACAAATATTCATGTAATAACGTTTTTTTTTTTTTTTTGATGTCTTTGTCAACTTGCCGCCTGTTGTCATCAGCGAGAATGGCCAAATTACCACCAATGGCAACGTGAAGACTTTATCCAGCTCAAAAGCAGAGGATCGTGAATCAAGGTTCCTCTGGAAACAGAGCCTCCATTTTGTTCAGATTTTGGTTGTGCCATCCATATACACGGCTTCTAATACTCTTTTTCTTGTTATTTGCATGTTGAATAGAATCTGTGGGACTGAGAATCATCTTCTGCAATATGAAAGGGACAAGTGCCGGGAACTTGAAAGCCAGGTATATGCTCCTAACTTAACTAATAAATTCAAATTATGCTGCGCTTGTTAATTTGTCAGGGTATATTGTTTTGAAACAGTGAAATCAAAATTTTACTTTGTGTCATGCTTTCTTCAATTTCATGCTTAAATAAGGTTTACAAATTCAAATAGGGGTTAAAAGACGAACATGGTCATAGAAATCCACTTCTTGTTTCACATTTTTCCAATGAAAGCTTAGACAGGAACACAGTTGAAAGAAGTAAGAGCGAATTGTATATTCAAGGAATGAAAGTAATTCAAAAGTGTAGACAAGTATTCAATTATTCACATCTGTTTTAAAACGATTACTCTCTTTAATTTTCCTCACTTTTTTGCTTAATTATCAGTCAAAACATCTTGGTTTTCTTTTAGCATCCCCAATTTCTCATTCAAGCACTCTCAACGAGCATGGGAATTTTCATAGCCACAATACTTTGAAAGTTTCCATTTTCAGAACTTTGACTTCGTGGAGTTTCAGATGTTGATCAGAATTTTATGCCACTACCACTTTAATTTAAAAGATGTTGAATATTGATCGAGATGAGTAAAAAAATAACGTATTCTTAGTTGCTCATTATTGAAACTTGGAAGGTTATATGAAATTAAAAGAGAACGTGCATTGAAAAAGAACAGAAGAAAAATTGAAGACAAAAATAATTAGTTTGATTTGATTTCCACACCATGGATCTATTCGATGTTCCCCTTTTCAATTTATCTATCTATTTCGCTCAGCTTCAAGAGAGAACAAATGAGCTTGAGGCAGAAAGAAAGAAAACAGAACTGTTGGAGAAAGAGTTTGAGTGTCTTGTAGTTATGATACAGGAAGAAAGGACCAGGCAGACCGAACGAGAGGATGAATTAACGAAGAAGATTAAGGTTTGGATGAGGAGTTCAATTCATTCTAGTAGCTTGATTACCATAACACTTTTTCATGATTCTCACAAGACCCTTTTCTCTTTACGGTTTGCTGCAGGATCGATCCCAAGCTATCGACGATCTAAGAGAGAGGGTGAGACAGCTAGAAGCCAAGGAGCTCCTAAGCTGCTAAACAGAGAAGAACTGCTACTAATTAAGTAATATTCTTGGACTTCGTTTAGTTAATTAATTTAGTTTTAAGTAGTATAGGTTGTAAATTTTTTTTAAATTAACGTCGGTGTCCGGGCCAGTTTATGCGTACCACGATTAATCCCACGAACCCTGAAATTAACGAACATGTAAGTTTCCAGTGACTATCATAAAAGTAATCAAGAATTTGAATTTAAGATCACAGAGAATAAGTTTTTATCGCTTGGTCATCACTTAAATGGTTATTTAAATAGTTAGTATAGGTTGTAAATTAATAGTACATATGGTATGATAATTATAAAAATAGTTGTGGTATCTGCATAAGGCATATATGCCAGTAGGGAAAACTGTTGGTGCTCGACAAATGATTGAAGCAATAATATGCGTAGTCTACACATTTTTTGCCATCACGCACCTCCTTATTAGAAAATCTTGCTAAGACGATTCTAATGACACCATTGGATTCAAAAGGAAGTTGTACGTGCCACCACGTCACGGTGACATCCTTAACACGCTAGTGCGTGCCAACCAATTCTCCATTTAAAATTTGGTTGTTAAAGATTAAATTATTTCAAATCAATAAAGTTGTTTTTTTTTAAAGTAAGTATCAACTAAATCCTAACTATTTGTTTGTAGCACAATAATAACCCAAAACTAAGTCAAACAAAATATATTATCAAGTATAATTTTATTTTAATAATATGTGAAATAATTAAATTAAAAAAAAAGTTACATGATAAAAAAAAAAGTTGAACATACATAATAAAAGTTACATAATTTGAAAAAAAAAAAAGAGCTTGAACATTTGTACAGTTTCAAATTCAATCCTTAAAACTTCAATTATTTTACATAATTAAAATAAAATTTTTATTTTGTTGATTTAAGCATTAATCAAGTTTTAGGATTTTTTTTTTGAAATTATAAGAATCAAATATCAAGTTAGTTAAAACAAATTATTAAATTTAATTTAATATAAATAGATAAAATTATATATAAAAAAAAGTTAAGTGAAAAAAAGAAAAAACATGTTTAATTTCTGCTGTTTTATTTTTGGGTTTATTGTAAATGTCTGTATAAAGACCCAAGCCCCTTCGTTACGGATAAATTTATCTGCCTCGTATTTGTTTCTTCTCTAACACAACGTGATGTATGCTTGTTGTGATTTTACATCTAATGCTGCTACAGTGTTCTCTGCAGGTTTAACACAAGTGCTTTCATTTTTTTATGTGGGTGTCTGTCCTAATTTATATATATTATGATTAATCTTTATAATTCATTAAATATCTTGTAAATCTAATAAATATGTAATACACCTAAACATGTAATACATCGCTGGAGCCATGAGAATGCAAATGATTTCATTTCTAATTATTGAAGAGGGGGTGGGGTTCCTGATTTGCATATTATTTCGATTTGATGGCATTAGCTATCCACAGCTGCATGGCCCTTGCTTTCTTTTGTTCCACTTTATTGAAATGATTTTGTGTTTGATGGATCTTTTACTCTTTATTAACCAGTAGACTAAAAATCTTGATGGTTTTTTTTGCTGGCAAAACTAGATTTCTTACTTGGATGTGACTAGATGTATTGTTTTATTTTTAATTAATTAAATATAAAATAATAAAATTAAATAAATAATGAACAAAACACTGGTACGAGTGAACCAAAATTAGTATGTAAAAATATAATTTTAACAACAAGAGGCAAGTAAGTTATAATTAATTCATTAAACTTACATGATTATTAAAATTATGAGAACAGAAAAATATAATAAAAAAATAAATTATAAAATTAAAATTTTGTTTTCTAAAATAATATCGATTAATAAAAATTGATATTAAAAAATAATATCAATTTTTATTAATCTTTTAAATTTATGATCCGAATCATTAAAAGTATTATATATTGAAAAATTATGAAGCTTAATCTCAATAAATCAACCACTAAAAAAAATTAAGAAAAACAAATCATGCAAAAAAATAAAAAAAATAAGGATAAAAAATAAACTAAAATAGCTAAAAAAAAGTTAGGATTTGAAATTGAAAAGAAAAATAACTATAATAAAAGAACAAAAATTATTAGAAAAATAATATATCATAATTAAAAATTAAAATTAAAAACATAAAAAACTTTTAAAAAATAACTAAGGAAAAAATTAATTAAAAAAAAAAAGATCAAATTGAAAAAACGGTTACAACATTTCTAGTGCATCGTACGTGGAGTGTAATACCAATGAAACACAATATTCTCAGACTCCAAGGGATAAGCTCACCCGTGAAGAACCGGAGGACCTTGCTGCTCGGACGCAAAAAGAAGTTTTCCCTCACGGAAAACTCCTTATAAAAGAACTGACCTCCCTCCAGGCAGGGGTGGAGCTAGATTCATTTTTTAGAGGAGGCCAAAACTAATATAATAATATATATTATTAAAAAATTTATTTATTTAAATTAAAAATATTAAATAATAAAAGATTTTAAAATGTTTTGCAGGGCCCGGGCCCCTGCTTACCACCCCCTAATTCCGCTCCTGCCTCCAGGTAGGGTCGTCTTGGAGGACCCGGAGCCGGATAGAACTTTGGCAAGTCCCCACGATCTTAGATCCACCCAAAGTTGTCCCTCATCAGCAACAAATAATACATGTATTAAATGAAAGCATGTTTTAAGAATTTCAAGGACGCTTCGAACCGTGTTAGAGATTGCTTTATCAAGGTAAAAAAACTCCTTAAAATTAAAGGAATTTTAAGTTAAAAAATTAAATTTTATATTTTATTTTAATTTATTTTTTTTAAATTATTCACGTTTCATAACCTACATCATAAATTTAATAGATTAATTTAAATTGATCATAATATTTTTTTTTAATTTTATGATTTAATATTAATTTTATTAAAAAATAAAATTTATAATTTATTTTAATTTAATGTTTTATAAGATTATTATAATCTCATTATTGAATATGCATATTATAAGATTAATTTAAGTTAATTTAAATTAATTTAATATATCAATTTTAATTTTTATAAAAAAAATTAACTTAAATATTTATTTTAAATTAAATTAATTTTTTATTAATTTTTTAGGTTGTTTTTAACACACTAAAACAAATATTTCACATCAAATTAATTTTCAAATGGTTTTAATTTTTTTTACTTTAATGTTTATCTTTTTTACATTAAAAACAAATACCTGATCCGGAAAAAAAAAATCTAGTACAATATACACAGCCATGACTCCGTGATTTACTGGGCTCTTTGTTCTTAAATAATTTAAAATCATAGCTAGCAAGTGAATTGACTTCCTTGCTCCTGTCTGTTGTCCATAACTCACTGGCAACGGATCTCTTCAACAGCCATATTTTCTTCCCTTTGGATTTGCAAACACTCACCACACATTTTTTAAGCCTTTTACCTTCTTTATTTTTACTAGCTTCTTAAGGATCGAAGGATCTTCAACTTAGCTAAAGAACTTTCTTTGTTTTGCAGTGCCACCGCAGCCTAGCAACCCACACTCACTTAAGAACTCGGTCCATCTCAACCTTGTTAGAAGCCACATCTTCAGTAAGGGCTTTATTATAAACCTCATCACCCAGGAATTTGATAATTCCAAAGTGCAGCATTGGTTGAAATTTGAAATTACATCTATCTCTTGGGAATCTTATTTTTCCTTATAACACTGTCTTAATTATGCTTGCATTTTGTTCATTATTTCACTTGGAGCAGGGGAATGGCAGCTGACTGAATTTTTGCTTTTTGCATGCATGCGTGTTCGTACATTTAAGCATAAACTTGTCAGTGCTCGGGTGTGTGTGTGTGTGTGTGCTCTTGCTTTGCATGCAGGTGGATGGATGGGTAGTAGCGTTTATTTATGTGATGATTTATTTACAGAAAGTCAATGGTAGCTGTAATTATCTCATTAAGGGATTAATGGATTACATTGTATTCCTATACTAATCTGTTTTTCATCATACATAGAAGCTTCATATAATTATGAAATATAACATATGAAACATGAATTTGGTGATAACTGGAGCAAAATATCATGGATTTTGGTTCTGAGGGTTATGAGGTGGGGATGGAGGGAAGTATGGTATCCAAGTTCTGGGATCTCTTAGATTAAATGCAGGTGGTGGTGGAGGTGCTAATGGAGGGGTATTCGGTATCCATGCCCTTGGATTTCCTAGATTAAATGCTGGTGGAGGTGTTGGATGGAAAAGAGATGGGGTTGGTGAGATGGGTGGAAATGGAAAGGGCAAAGAAGGTGGGCGAGGAGATGGCAAGGGAGGAAAAGGCTGAAATGGCATAGGTAATGGAGGGAAGGATGGAGATGGAAATGGTGGCAATGGAGGGAAGGGTGATGGTGACATGTTAGGCAAGGTATGCCATGGGAACCCATAGGGTGGGGAGTAAGGGAGAAAAAACTTCGAAGAGTTGAAAGAACTCTGTAACTCTTCTTTGTGTTTCCCACACAAGGTAGCATTTTTTTTGGAAGGTCTGTAACTCAAAGCATTCATGCTGTAAATACAGAGATTATTCTGCTTTGACTTGATTGATATCTCGTCTGTTGACATCTTTAAACCAGGAACGTTGCAGGCTGGAGATGAGCTCCGTATTAAACTTGCCAGGCATATTAATTCAATTGTCGATCCCTTCACACAATCAACACCATCAACCTCTGGCACTGTCACTTTATATATCCCATATCTATCTGTTGTTCTGTTTGCAGAGAACTCAATCTTCTCTGCAGTTTTTGGTGAGATTGCTTGGAATGTACATTGAATGTGAACATCCGCACCTAATCAGTCCAATATGATTGGCAATGAAAAGATTTCAGAAATTTTATCAGCGTGAAATTGAAGGGTTTGTTATATTAAGAGTTAGTAAATTACCTGGCAAGAAGCAGCTGTATCTGGAGAAAGTGTTGGTTGAGCAGGTATCACAGTAGACAACACCAACAATAATGATTCGGGAGGTTGGATTGTTTGCTGCTTGAGCAATGAGAGAAAGTGGGAGAGCAAACAAAGTTGCTAGAAGAGCATGAATAATGATTGGAGCCATGGGAGCAGACATGGGAGAAGCGGGAAGAAGGTTCCACTAAAAGCATCTCTAATCAGTACTCCTCCATGAAGATCTTCATATAATGTAGAATTATTCTATAGATCTAGAAAAATATACTATGTCTGCATATAATAACCCCGTGAGTAGATTGGTGTTAGGACCAATTGTAATAGGATAGCTAAAATGCTTTATCTATTCACTACAAACAAAGACATGTGAAGAGCTCTTTTGGCAGATTATGTAGAAAAAAGATTTACTCCATGTTCACAACCCTGTAGCAGATTGGCAGGTTGTGGACACTGATTTGGAGGCTCTATTATTTCTCAGATCGGAACAGATCACTATCAGGTAGTCCAAGGCATAGAAAGGCAGCGCCGAAGGGAGTCCTAAATTTTTTATGTTTTACATGAAGTATGTGGCTTTGCTCTCTGACCAATTATTGTTTTTTCTTTCACTTTGCTTCAGCAAAATTTTGACTAATAGATGACACTAACCATGCAATTTCTTCGTTCGTCATGCACTATTCAATGACCAAACTGTTTGTTTTTACATGCAATAGTCAAAACCCAGCTTGATTTGCTCTCTTCAATTGGCAAATGTTTTGCATGAATGCGTCTGATAACAAATGAGAAAGTGTGCGAGAAGAACCCAAGAAGAGTTTAGACCAGGATGAAAATTCTTATATCTAGATCGATTGGCTGCTAGTGCTTCGTCTCGACCCCAAGATTCTTTGCAATCTTCAAGTTTGCGGCTAAGGTTTCCCATGGTGAAAGTTCTTTGTATTTATTCTCATTACTCATGAGAAGTATTAAATGCACCCAGTTTTTTCCCATCTATGAAATGAATTGTTAAATTATATTTTCTCAGATGTTGCATTATATTGTAAACCAAACCTAATTGCATTGTAATCGGAGCCGGTTTAAGCTATGAGTTGTTTTTTCAATGAAACGAGGCCTTCATTTAACAAAAAAAACTCTAATAATAAATAAGGTATCTTTATTAATTATATTTTATGAAATGAAAATTACCTCTACTTAACAAAAAAAAAAGACTCTAAGTATAAAATGAAAATTGTCCAAGGGTTCACTTGTTAGGTATATATAAAAAAATAAAAAACAAAATATTTTTTAAAATCTCATTTATAATTTTTCTCAAGATTTATATTAATTATAAATCATTTACATGAGATTTTGTTTGTCTAGAATTATACTGCAATATATCATTATTTTAATTTCTTAATTTTTTTTTATCTTTTCTTTGTTTGTGAATATTAAGCTTTGCTCCTTTAATTTATTTTCTATTCGAAAGGAGAAGAAATTTCATATCATACTTTCTAAGAGTTTAAATTCATATTTGTTTCTTGAGGATTGCTCAGCTTTTTAGTTGTTTGCTTAATTTAAGTAAAGAGATGTTTAATTTAGCTTAGTTTTAATAAATTATATATATATATGGCTAAAGAATAATAAATTATTTATTTTCTTATAAATAAAATGTTTAATTCTTATAGGAAACTATTGTCAAAACATACTTCAGAGTTGAGGCTGCTCTCAATTTAATTTATTTTTTAAAATAACCTTAATTTTTCTCTCTAAGAAATGTCATCCTAAAATTACTTTAAAACTTTTATAGTTTCGTCATTATTTTACTTTTTCTTTATTATTTTAAAAATTATATTTTGAGTCAAAACAATTTTTAAAATTTTTGTTTCACACATTATATCCACGCAAAGAAAAAGGTGGACAAAAAAGTTTAGATTATTTACATATTTATCATTATATTCTAATTAATAACTGACAAACTCTTATATTAAATATTATAATTTTGCTATTAAATTTTTTTATATATAAAAAAAAAAAACTAATCACCGCACCTGCATCCTTCTCTCGTCGTCAAAATGATCTGGTCACCAAATTCAACAAATCAAGATAGCAGCACATTAGACCTAAACCAACGAATGAAGATGATTTTTGGTGTGGTCCCAATAGATAAGATCCCGAAAGGAGTCTTGGATGGAGATGATATTAGTGCTCTTTGGTGGTGTTGATGGACATGATTAATGACTGGCGGACGTTATTTCTTTTAGGTTTATCATCAAATACTTTATCTGCAATATGGGAATTTATAGGAACCCATCACTAAAAGATAATTCCTTTCACATATCAACAGTAGATACCTAGGCCATGATTGTTAATAACTCTACTAAATCTTGTTAAGAATTTTGTTGGCAGTTTATTTTAAAAGTAGTTTTTATTTAAAAATATATTAAAATAATATTTTTTATTTTTTTTAAATTTATTTATTATATTGAAATGATTCGAAAATATAAAAAATAATTTTAAATTAAAAAATAAATTTTCATTAAAAATTGTTTGCAGCTGTGTTCCAAGCAGCACTTAAAAGCCTTATTTTTGTATTCCAAAAATATTATTAAAAAATAAAAAATTATTTTTTAAATCAATTTTTTATATTTTTAATTTATTTTAATGTATTAATATTAAAAATAATAATAAAATATTATTTTAATATATTTTTAAATAAAAAATATTTTTAAAAACAACCCAAACTTTTAATCTACCTTATCTCTTTTTTTCACCAAAGCCACATAAATACCCCTTTATGCCACTGGACACATCAAGTTCTCCATTGAAGTATATGCCATTGGACACATCAAGCTCTCCATTGAAGTAAAGTTCATTGAAGCAAACTAGGGTTTGGTCTAATGGTGAAAGGGGCTTGTCTTCTTCTACTGCACCTGGATTCAAACCCTAGCGTGCACGCCTGTCACCCTCGTGGTGCCTTACATGCCTACTGGGTTTGCAGAATATTCAGTAGGTCGTGGGGATTAGTCGTGGTGCGTGCAATCTGGCCCGGATACCCCACATAAATTAAAAAAAAAAAGAAGTAAAGTTCATTGAAAGACTAAAACTGACCTCCAAGTCAATCAGAAACCTTCATGTCATAATCCATGACTCAGAAAGAAAAAATAATTTGAATCCATTGACACAGGTTTCAACTTTGTTTCTTTATGTCCTAATCAGAAAGAAAAATTAAATGTAATCCACTCGACATGTTTCAACTTTGTTTGTCTTTATGAGTGTGTTTTTCTTAATATATTAAAATATGTTTTAATATATTATTTTTATTGTTAATATTCATACATTAAAACTATTAAAAAACTAAAAAAATATATCAATTTAATATTTTTTTAATACAAATATATTTTTAAAATACACTTTACTTTACAGTACCAAACAGTCACGGGCGGACGCTTTAACAAAGCAAGAAAACAATTGCTTTTAGAAGTTGACTGCTTATGGGCCTTGTATTGTTAATTGCTCAGGAGAGTTCAAGTTCATCAGAAACAATGTCTACCCGACCACAGTGTCAAAATTCCTGTCAGAAGTCCCAGATCTTCAAAATTAGTGAGTATGGAGGATTGATGTTTGTAGACATATGCCTTGCATTCTCAATAATAGATTTGGCATATTCAAATAAAATAAATAAATTGATTTAGAGAAAGAAAAGAAGTCATGGTTTTGGGATGGGAGAGGAAAATAATTTTGTGAAATACGATGAGCTGTCATGTAATATAGGTTATTGAAGTGATATTATCTATGAGAATAGTTTAGTTTTTTCATTGAAATTTTAAAATTAAATTGATCTAAAATGTGACCTATAATTTCTAAAAAAATAAAAATAAAGTGAAAAAATAAATAACCTAGGATAATTTTTCTTTTTTATTAATCTGGTTCTTCCATCCAAATCAAGAGTGTCGACAACTAAATTCAATATAGGGATTTATAATCCAAGTCAAACATTAAATTTAATTATTTTTTAAATCAATCCCAAGAATTAAATACACAAAATCAAAATAACTAAACTTATTTATAAACTCCAACAAGCCTATTTATATCTACAAGATCCTATCACATATAAACGGTTAATTAATTTTGATTAATGTAAAAAAATTATTGTTCTGTTAAGCTAAAATGATGGACTAGAAGGAGCTTTGAGCCTTTGACCAATTAAAAAATTATTATTATTTAAGACAATATATGGGAGAGATCTAATCTATGTCCGGTTATTAAAAAAATGATGCAAATAATAGATTGAAAAAATTATACCTTTTATGTGTTACCAGTAATTAAATAAAGATCTAAATAAAATAAATTTTGTTAATGGTTAAATCATAAATGACCCAACAGTAATGACGTGGGGATAGTTTTGGTCAGACTTGAGGGTTGAACTTAGAGTAAGGTACTCTACATTATACAAAATCATTAAGTAAAAGGCCACATTAATAATAAAATGATGAGGGACTGGGTTGAGAAAAATCAAAATAATAGAGGAAATCTACTTACTTACCAAGAATGTTATAAGTGTTTTTTTATTTAAAAATATATTAAAATAATTTATTTTTTAAAAATTATTTTTTATTTAAAAAAAATACGTGGACGTTATCCGTGGTAGCTTGAATCCAGAAAATACTTCTTTTTTCTTTTCGTTTTTTATCTCGGCTTCAAGACGAGAGCCATGCTGCCATGGCATCTATCCGGCTCATTTACAGTTCAAAACTAAATTGTATTTCTTGAGTTTTGAATTTGGTGATTCTGACGTGGCATAAAGCAAATTCTTGGATCTGGTCACAGTCAACGGAGAAATTACGTGGCTGATAATTTTGATGACCACGTACAAGAAAGGGAAGAAAAGGACATTCTTCATACAAAGAAGAGTGGTCAATTACATTAATTTCTTCATTGAACATCCATTCCATTCCATAACATAGTTAGAAAAGCATCACAATATAACCTTTGATGATTATAATATTCTTAGACTGGAGAGCAACTAAGACAACTAGCTAATGTACGTTATAGAAAATTGAAAAGAAAAAGTTAATTAGAAATTAAAAATAAACTAATCTCCTCTTTTTTCCTTGTAATGATAATTTCCATGTTTAGGACCCAGTTTGTGATGTTAACGTTGTTGAAGATCAAAATCAAAGCCAGAGTGCTCCAGCTTCCTTGAGGAGGGGCACGAGAGTTCCACTGATATGGGAAGCCATGACTCGTTCCATGGCACCAATTAACTTCCCTCCAATGAATACAACAGGCACAGAAGTTGAATTCCCGAGCAGCCTCATTAATGCCTTCTCAATCTCTTCCCCTCTTGGGTCATGGTCGAGCTCATAAACAGTTGGGTTCACACCCATCCCACAAAAGAGTCTCTTCACGGCATGACACATGCAACAGCTGCTGATACTAAATACCACAACAGCACTCTCCGATGCCAGCCTCGCAACCTTCTCCAATGGGTCTGATGCCATGCAGGTCCTCGTTCGCACATGGTAACCCCATGACTCAGCCTGATGATACAGCATCTTAATTTCCTTGTAATTTACACGCCAACCCGGAACAGAAACAACAGAACTAAGAAACTGAAGGAGATGTAAGTGTGTGGGAGTGAAGTAATTGAATAGAATTGTTGGTCGTGGTGGTGAGGTTTATATAGGGGGGCCTCTGGAGGGGTATGACTGTAATATCAAGGAGTTTGTCTTTTGTTGTCTCAGCAGACAACAAGTGCTTAGAACTTAGAAGATATTGTGGTTCTTGCTTGATGTGAAGATTTCGTTTTGATCAACGTGAGAATCGACTTGAAATTAACATTTATTGAGAAGAAAATCTCGTGGTTTTTTCCTTAAAAAGGATGGTTATATATCTGTACCAAGAGGACATCATGTGGGCACTCATAGAAGGGATTTTAGCTTTGGATGGAAGCAAAGGTGGCACTTGGCAGGTTTAGAAGGCGGCTATTGAATTCTTTGTCTACTGCAGAGGGTATAGAGTGAACAGGTTTTACCATTCCTTAATTTTCTCTTAAAGAAAAAATAAAAAAGATCAAAAAGGTGACATCTACGCAGGCATCGAGAGACAACTTAACAGGAAGGCTTTTAAAACATTAGACAAGCCAAGGCCTGAAGGAGAGTTGCATAGAGTAAACGGCTGTCTCTGTCCTTGTTGTCGGATCACGAGATTAAAAAAGGTTTGTTTCTGTGACGTCATGATTTCGTGCTTTTAAGCCAAACGCCAGGTCTTCATTTATTTGGATTGATAAAAAAAACAAAAATATTAATATTGCATGCATAGCCACCATGATCATCCTTATCTGGCTTTGTGAATTGACTTACACTGGTCCGTTTCGACAAGTTCGAGGGCATGCGGTTCTTGGAAACAAAAACCAGAACGTGCTATAGCCTTGGCCAAAAAAGTAATAAATGAGGAATCGCAAGATATGATAGCTTTTGCCTTTCGGTCCCTTGAAATCTTTGTCTAGAAATGACGCTGATATATATGGACATGTTTCTGTATTGTTGATTTGTTTTGTTTCTCCCACTTAGCGTTGCCTTAGTGACCTAATTTTTTTGATGTTGTGGGCACTGTATATTGTCTTCTACAGGGGGATCTGGAGTTCTATGGATATATAAACGCCCACAGCTTGGTATAGACCTTGCGCACATAATCCATTGTGTGTTGTATTATGTCTATATATTAAGCTTGAATTGGTATCAACTTCTTCCTTTAACTTTTATTTGCTCGTCGACATCATCTTCTTTTTGGAAAGTGCTGTTACTGCATATCTTGTAATCGATCGCGTTCAATTTTGTCGCGAGCAAATCAACAAAGAATAGCAGGAGATGAAAAGCCATTAGGGAGATCCTTAACGTGTGAAACCACACTTTTGACGTAATGGTTGAAAACTAATATTAGAGATGCCATTATCCAAAGTCACTGCAAGAGGTGGAAAATTAAGCATGCTCGACGTGCTCATAAATATCATCTATATAATTTACCCCCTCTGGACCCTCACAAAACCAAAAGAATAGTAAGAAGAAGAAATATACTCCCTTATTTATTTATTTTTACAATGTTATTAACTTTGAAATTAGCTAATCAATGCTGTTAACAATATTGATCAACGGCGCCAAAAAAACAAAAAAAAAATCAATTTAACTTAGTTTTGGAGCCTTAATTCTAGTGATAAGCGGGTTTGATCTGACATTGTCATCCAGTATTGAAATACTAGAAATGAGGTCATGGAGTAAAATTTTCAGGTAAATGTGCTAGTTTAACTATAGATAATATCTATTTAAAAAATCTAATCCGATAGACTTTAGTCTCACTATAAAAAGCAAAGAGATGCCTCTACCGTTAATATATATATATATACTTCGGTTACACTTGAAATACTATACAAAAATTTAAGATATTAGTCTAAAATTTTAAGACTTCATTATCTATCATGGTTGTAAAAAATTACTACAAAGTAGTATTAATATTCAACATTCTTTTTTCTTTTTCCTCAGAAATTTACAAAATCCTTGACAAAAATCAAACCTTTTTTTATTAGAACACACAATTAATATTCACCAATCCAGAAGAAAAAAAATGCAATCAGAACCTGAAAGTTGACCCTGTAAATAAAATATATAAAACATCATACCTACAAAAGTTATTTCCAATTTACAGTACACCTCAACTCCAGCCTCTTGGATGAGAAATTTTTATGCATCTCTAAATTCGTACATTGGGCTCACTACATGGATTAAAAGCTGCAAGAGCATGTGCATTTAAGCAACCGTCATGGAGGGAAAGAGATCCAAAGGGGTAGGGAAGGTAAGGGAGCCATTACACTGCTGTCTACTGCTAGTTTTATTCCTCTGCTGGTATGTTCTCCTAAAGCAGAGACAAAAAATGACGAAACAACAGGTGCTCTTCATAGACGAAGTCTATGAAACCAAACAAAAGAAAGAAAAAAAGAAAAAAAAGAGGAAGGCGTGGCCTGCATCACAGGCTTATTCAGTCGGCGCTGCTGCTGGGTACGGTTGTGCTGACTACCGGCGAAAGATCAGGATTCTTGACGTTCTGAAACCTAGCTAGCTAATCACCTTTTTAGCTTATTACATGCAGTCATGTACTGCGATTTATTCTCTGGTTTTTCTTAGCTCACGGTATTTAAGCATGCAACACAACATCCTTTTTTCATATATATATATGTATATATATATATATATATATATATATATGTATATGTATATAGAAAATACTGTTTATTTTTGTATTGTAATAATATTTTTAAAAAAAATTATTTTTTATTTTAAATTAATATTTTTTATTATTTTTAAAACATTTTAATATATTATATTAAAAATAAATTTATAAAAATAAAAAATATTTTTTTAATATATTTTTAAATAAAAAATATTTTAAAAAATAATTATAGGAGAAGTTTACTACGGCATGGACATGCCATGCGTGATTAACCCCGTTAAATATCTACTGTTAAAGGACTGCTCCTCCAGGAGATTGTTATGTTCAGTGTGATAACTTGTCCATTATTTCTATTTCAGTGTATCAATTTTTTATTTTTTTTCTATTTAAAGTGTGTTAACTCTCAGTTTTTTTCTAAAATAATAAAATCTTATCGATTTCATCAAATGTGATAGTTAAATTGACACGTTAGTGTGGTTAGTGTCCGCCTCATATGTATGAACATTTTACTCTATTGCTAATCGAGTGTGTATGGTTTTTCTACGAGTGTATGTAGTTGCTTTTTTGGTTGAAGTATCTGCATTCTTAAGAAGTTTATCAATTTTTTCCTTTTGATTTTGAAATCTAAAAACTATCTACTTTTGCAATTTTATATAGGCCTTATCTGATTAAGTTAACTGAAATCTAAGATCAAAACAATGGAATAAATTCACTATTAATTCAAATTAAAATAATAATAACAAAAGACATAAAAATATAAATTTGTATCGACTATAAGTGACTATGTAAGGAAAAAAAAATGAGTAACAGTTAAACACACATATAAGAGATCAAATATCTTATTGAGAAATTGGAATATATATATATATATATATATATAATTCTTTGTATAATTGATTTATGTTTAGAATTATTAATTTTATAAAGAGAATTATTATTTTTTATCTTTTAAAGTTAGTGCTAGGGGTTTTTTTATTCTGTGAGAAAGTGGAGGAAATTGAGTAGTTGGGTTTTTTTATTAGATAAGAATTAATCAACATGCTTAGTGGTCAATTAAGTAGTCTTTTATTCTTATTTTATTTTTAAACATTTTTATCAATGTTTATTGTTTTAATTTTAATTTTATTTAACTTATAGGTCAACTTGGAATACATAATTACATAAATTAGACATTTTGTTACTTTTAAAAATGATAATAACTCAATTGGTAGATTTTTGAAAATAAAGACACTCAACTAAAAGAAATGAAGGTACAAGTAAAATATAAATATAAAAACTTATAAACAAAGTGAAATGTGTGTATCTAGTGAAGTGTCAATCTAACGTTGATTAGAGAAGATTTCTAAATTTACACTCTTAAATTAAAATAAATTAAAATAAAATAAATATCACACGTCAAATATACAATAAAATTGTGTAGCAGTAATTGATTACATTTGTTCTCGGAAGAACAAAAAGGAAAGGAAAAAGAAAAAGAAGCAGTCATCACAAGTGATGATGCAGTTGGAAAGAGCTCAGATTATTGTTCAATTATTTAATCCGTGTTTCCATCAAAAAAATTCGACGATAACATGGCCAGAGTTGTTTTAGTTCCTTTGGTACATGGTTTATTTTCTTCTTGTTTATTTAATAAATACATTTTTCTTACTAATTGTATCAAAATAAAATAAATCATAAATCTCCATTTGTTTTCAATACAATTATATTAAAACATATGTATTTATGCTTTATTAGTTAGGCATTGAAAAGTTATGGTATTAGAAGAGAGGAAGTTAATTAATGGTTGTTTAACAAAAGAAAATTAAGTGAAAACTAATCTCTCTGTTATTTATATTTTAAGATGTATATTGCATGTTTTTATCAGGTAAAAACCAATGAAAATGTATGATCAAATATGAGGTCAAAGCCCTTGGAGTTATTAAGAATTTGCCATAGTATATGAACTACATTTAAATCTTTATTTACATCCTTATTGTATTTCAATTAAGTACATGAAAAATAAATGATTCATGGAAAAGGTTTCATTAGGGATGATGGTGATATCAACGTTAATTATAGGTAATTTTGGGCTATTTTTATTTCTTTATCACATTTTAAAAAAATATTGGTAAAATAGAAAATATAAAAAATTAATGAAATAATATAATTTATATATATCATGATTAAAACATATAATTTTTATAATTTATTTCTATTTAAAATAATGAAAATTTAAAAAAAATATAGTAATAATAACTTGGTGATAGTGGAGGGGTAATATATAATAGAGATAATAATAATAAATTAACAACAACAATAATTTTTATATTTCTTTTAAAAAATTTATTAGTGTCAATGCCACAGAAAGTGTGGTGGCGAAAGAATAATAAGGTAATAAGTTGCACTAATAACATTTTAAAAAAATAAAATTATCATCGTTATTAACGATGACAACGGTAGAGTAAATAATAAAGATAGAAAAGAAAGTTTAATACAATAAACAAGAATAATGTATCATTCATTTTTAAAAAGAGGATTTTACTTGAATTCTTTATTTTTATTCTAACCTCTTCCATGAAAATAAATTTATCTGGAGATTTCTGTTCTCACTTCCAATGCACGTTCATATTTCCACTCTTACATGTAAGTATCCAGTTATTTTAAATTATTATAGAAAATGCCACGTGGATGATGATTACGTGGGCTTTTGATTAGTACCTGATTGACCGTTCATTTGTTAGATCGACCCACGTATAAGTTAATTAGGGACCAAGTGATTATATTAATCAATGATTAACCCTTTTTTTTAGATTGATTAGGTAATGTGGTGACAGAACTGAAATCCGAATTCCAGTCCCTTATGGTTTTGCTAGGGTATTAATAAAAATTAATAAATAATTACTCATTCACTCGTTAGGACAAGACCCATGGAGGCATGAAGTAGAATACTTCATTATAGAATTGCAGGATGCAGCAAAATTTCCTGTAACATCACTCTGGGATATTGTTCATACACAATTAACAGCAAAAATAGAACACATGAATGAAATCTACTCTAGCTTATGTCCTCCTCCTTGCCATGGATGTAGGATTTCCATCAAACAATTCATCAATCAAGTTCTCAATATCTTCAGGTTGGTACTTTATATACTTCTCCATTTGTCTACCGTGAGCCAAATACTGTTGGAATCTCCCTACAAATGAACGGTAAGCTGGAGTCACCACTGCCGATACCGAAACCCGAAGCTCAGACTGAAGCTGCTCATCACTCACCAACCATGTGCTCTGCGTCCTGTGTATCTCATCAAACATGGTGGTGAACGTCTTGAACCTCTCTTTCAACACAACCTTTGAGACTTTCCCGTTTACCTGCAAACCATCCTGGTTTAGACACAGCAACAATTTGGTCCACGTCTCTCTTGTATAACCCTTGTGGTACTGCCTCAGATCGGATGATCGCTTTCGACACCAAGTATCACCCATCATATCATGAATTTCATCAGAACCTTTTATCTTTTGCAAGATGTATCTCCCATTATTCATCAGGAATATATAACTCAATGCAGGATCTCTGTAGAGCTTTGATTTCATGTCAAGATTCTCATCCAGCAAATCCATAACCGAATTCAACTGTGCTGAAAACGGTGAGCTCTTTGGAGTGCCATAGTCGTTGGCTCCACTCTTAATATCCGATTCAGGGCCTTTTGACTCTCCGGATTCTTCCTTTTTTTTGGTGCTGCTGAAACACTTGCTCTAATGTTTCCTTATACTCACAGGCGTATTTTAGATAATTCATTGTGTAGAGTGTCAAGGGGTGAACCGCACCATTTGGGACAGGAGTCCTGACATTGTCTCTCTTTATCGAATTCTCCAAATCACAGATAATGCTCACGGAAAATTCTCCAAGCCGGCCTTTAACAGCCCAGATTTGTGATTTTAGTTCTTCAGAGCATTCACTTGAACTAGTATCATAATCGAAAACAGGAATTAAATCGCGCAGTGCCTCATACATGTCCAAAATTTTGAACAGTTTCTCAGCCGAACGTTTCGTTAATGCGATTGCGTGTGCAAAATTGAGAAACCTTGCAGCAAAGGTTAATGCAATGTGGCTGAATAATCTCTGAGATATTGATGGATACTCAGAAAATACGGAGCTGCAATTCTTCCACTCGCCTGAGAATAGAACTGAGGAAAAATGCTTGATTACACTGATCCACCTAGCGATTGCTCCTTCCAATGATTGCCATTGCATTTTTTGTACGTTTTCAGTGCTGATATTTTCATAACCGAGCTTGTCCAATTCGCTAGAGAATGCATTTCTCCTCACCAAGCTGTAAACCATGCAACACTCACTCTCATAGCCTGATGAGATCATAGCGGTGGCGATTCTGTTCATTTTCGAGATTGCTTCTGGTGCATACGATGGGAATTCCTCATCTTCTCTTGATTTGGATTCTGGTACAACGCAGTAATCAGATTCCGGATGGGAACCGAATGACGATTGTTTTGATGGCTTTGGAGATTTGAGATCTGCATCGTTTCCCTGATTACAACTTTCAAGAATTAACCGGAACTCACCGTCTAACATGGACATGGCTAGACGATGGATGGTGCTGGCTCGGTTGAAGCAAGAGGCTGTTGTGAAATTGGAAGGGAATTCGCCAAGAACATTTATCAACTTTGAAATGCAATTCAAAGACTCAATGAATGATGAGTCATCCTCTTGATTGTGGCCAAACTTTGCGTTGGAATCATATTTAGCTATCATTTTTTGGATCATTTCCAACAACGATTTCACAGAGTTCGGAACATCCGGCAGGTTGTTAGATGTATCATGCGTCGAGTATAACGATTTGAGAAATCGACCAACGTCTTCCAAGATTTGAGGCAGGCTTAATTCTGGAGCGGAAGAGGGCTCTTCAAGGACCGCCTCTGATTCAGGACCTGTATTGTCATCCATTTTGGCCATTTAGGCGGGTGTCATCCCCCCGCACCCCTTTATTTTTTGTTTTATTTATTTAACAGAGAAGATGCCGAGAAAGGGAATAGACATGAAGAATCGTGGCATAAGCATAACTAATTAAGAATCATTGTGAATTGCTGTTTCTGTTTCTGTTTTTTCGTTTCATGTCTTAATTAAATTTGCTTGGATGTGAAATTGGAAGTGGATGGTGAAGGGATCTCGGTGGAAAACGGGGCAAAGAGAATTGAGGTGTGCAAAAGATATTTAGTTTTTTGAGGTTTTGACCGTTAAATTTATGGCTCGGCATTAACTGGTGACCACCCATTTGTGAAGGTCGTGCTCTCCACTTTTTCTCCAAATCTTCATGTTCTGTCGACATGTTGCCACAAAAAGGTGCTTAGGATCATCCGAATCAGAACCCATACGTATTAAACTCGGTCCTGGGTTCGGATAAAAAATAAATTTAAAATTTTAATATTTTATATAAAAATATTAAGATAAATTAATATGAATGTAAATTATATGTATTATAAATAATAAAATTTAAAATATTATTTTAAAAGATTTTTTTATTTTTTATTGAAAAGATATTACCTTTATCTTTTACTTTGAGGTATTTAACTTAAAAAAAATATATATTAAAAAATATTTTTTTATAAACATAAATTATATATACTAATAGATTTTTAATTTTATATTAAAAAAGAATTTTTTTAATATTTATATAATAAATTTTAATATAGACCAGTAACAACAAATGAAAACTAATAGACTTGCGTATATAAAATTAAGCCAAATAGAAAAAAAAAAAAACAAAAAAAAAACCTTTGAGTACATCCCGCACGCCAACGACTGCCTTTTATCTTCGGTAATAATTTTGTTTTTCCTCTTGAAATAAAACCACTCTATTTTAAATGCCTTGTTTCGGGGGAACACCCACCAAAAACAATATGTGAGGCTAGGTGCGAGGTGTTTTTACATTAATTTCTTGGAGTGGTATAACGTTTAAATAAGTATTTTAAATTTGATTTTTTTGTAATTAAAAAAAAAGATATTGAACCTTTGTTGGATTGCAACGGGTTACTAAGCTACCAGGTCTTTATAGGCTAATTACAACTCTAATTTTTATTTTTTTTCATAGCTAAGATCCCCAATCAAATTATCATAACTATATCAACAATTTAATTAAAAAAATAACAAGCATTAACCAAGGATGTGTTAAGATCATGAAAAAGAAATAGAATAGTGCAAGAATATGTTTATATATTTTATTATTATCATTATTATTATTATTATTATTATTTAAACTCGTTTGGTTTTTTTTATATAATTATAAAGGTACATGATTTTCTTGATATCCAACTAGTCTAGTTACGGTTCTGATTTAATTTTGAATTAACTATCAACTATATATCAATATATTTTACCTCTATATATTTTACCTCTTTTGTTAAGGATTGTAATAAAATAAGATTTGGATTATAAATTTGATCTATTATATTTTTAAACTATTATTTATTCAATAAATTAAATCTTGTTAAATTTTACCATTAAAACTAATGGTCAAACTTTAACCATTAATCTAAATGCTGTAGATAACATTATTTTAAAACAATTTAATTTTTTTATAAACAAAATAAAAAATGACACATCATTCGGCATTACATTTTTATAATTCAAACAAATTAAAAAAAGAAAGGGCGTTTTGAATTGATGATAGTCTTCCTCGTTGTTTGAAATGCTACTGAAAACCTCTTTACCCCAAGAGCCCAACAGAGTTATTTTACGAGTCAAATTCCTGGCATGGGTTGGAAGTTATATAAGGCTTCTGGTGTTTCAGAGCCCAGAGTGTCTGTCCGTCTAGCTGAAGGACATTAAAAATCATTCGCTCTCATGATAGACTAGCGCCTCATTCGTCATTCCCTGTCCTCTATACTCCGAGAAGCTTACCATTTAAAAAAAAATAAATTAATTAATAGGGCACGGTTGTTTTTTAGACCAGAATATATTGCATTGTGGATTAGAAAAAAATGATGACAGGGAAAAAAATTAGTTATCAAAGATAATATAATTTTTTTTTATGAATTTATTAGTTAATATTATATTAACATGGGATAGTCTATTTTCTAAGACACTTACTATTGAAAAAAATAAAAAATTAATAGGGCTCGATTCTTCACTTTAAACTAAAATATATTGCATTGTAAATTAAAAAAAATAATGATAAAAAAAACTAGTTATTACGAATAACATAATTTATTCTCATGAATTAATTAGTTAATATTATATCAATAAAAAATTATTTATTCATTGAAATACCTATCATTTAAAAATGATTCAATATAGCTCGATTTTTTACTTTAGACCAAAATATATTGTATTATGAATTAGAAAAAATAATGATAAGTTTGCTTTTTTAAGGAGGTTCGCTTTTTTAAGAAGGAAAATAAACAAATTATATAAAATAATATAGTCTTTTGAGATTCATTAGTTAATATTATATCAATAAAGGGTAAATCGATCTTGATTAAATACATGATTAAATACAGTGAAATAAATAAATTATTTTGAACAACTTATGAAAGGTGTTTAGCAATTAAAAGATGACTTCTGAAGTGGCATTGAAATCATCTCTACGACCCCTCCATCCCTAAATTTACGTGTGGCCAACGAATCTCTAGTTTACAGTCGGTAGCCTTTTTTTTCCTTTATTTTTCTCTCTTCTCCTTGATTTCTAAGCTTGACTCTATAAGTTGCAAAGTAGCTATTTAAAATTTTTTTATGGTTTGATCTATGTTCATTTGATTGTTATTAGTTTTATATGAAATGATTTATAAAATTAAAATTTTTTTTTAATTTCATCCTCTTTTATTTTTTTCATTTGATACATTTGATCCTTATTCTTTTAATTATTAATTTTTTTATGATGATTTTTAATTTTTAATATTTTTAATAATTTCATTCTCCTTTAATTTTTTTTATTATTATATTTGATCACCATTCTTCCTATTGTTATTTTTTTTACTTTGAGAAATTTTTAAAATTAATAATTTTTTCTAGTTTTATCCTTCAACATTAAATTGATTAGGAATTGAATTTCTTAATTGAGTTTAAGGCTAGTATTTTATAGATTGCAAGTTTGAGAGTTAATTCAAGTTTAAAAGATTCACTTGAATTTACTCTGTTTATTTTTTTTAAGCTCATATTGTTTTTTTAGTTTCATTATTCAACACTTATTTAATTGAAGATCAAGCACTATTATTTTTTTTATGTGATTTTTCATTGATTTTTAAAATGAATTTAGTTATTTGGGATCTTTTATTTATTAAATTTAGAATATTTTTAAAAGAAATGTTGTTTTAATTAAATTAAATTGATTGATTGATTAAATATAAGCTTAGGATAGTCACTTTATGATATTTTATTTGATTTGCTTTATGAATCATTATTATAATGACAGATAAGATTTTTTTTAGTATTGTCATACAACTTTTCACAGAAATATTAAAATTATTTTTGTAAATTTTTTTTGATAATAAAGCGGTGTTATGATAGAACAACAATGTAATGATAGAATAATAATGGATCTATAAGGAGCTTTTTTTTTCTTTTTTTTTAGTATGATAATATCAGCTCATTTTTTATAATTTCTTCTCTTTATTTAATTATCTTTATTTAATGTTGAATTTTTTTTTAATCATTATTAAAACAACAAAGTTCAATGAATTCAGTCAAGTTAATAATTCTACTCTAAAAAATTATTATTAGTTTTTTCAAACCAACGTTGCTTAAATGTTGTTTTTACTTTTTATACTAGAAAAAAATTACATGTACAATAGCATAACATGGGTCACCTAATTAGCAACATTTCGCGAGGATGAAAAGCGGATTCGTGGCACAAATTGTGTGCCCAAAGTTAGGATGATAATTAACCAAGTCAACGGGAGTGAAGCCGAGGGGCGAGAGAACCATTCTAGATCAGTACCTTGATTTTTTTATATGCACGTAATTTTATACTATACTTGGGCTAAATTGATTTTACAAAAAAAAAAAGCGGCATAATTAATTAAAAATATTAAAGGAATAGCACGATTTAAAAAATTAACAAAATAACACATTTACATTGGGTTGTTTTTAATTAAAATTGTTTCGACCCTGTTATTCCTCCAATATTTTTAACAAACTAAGCTGAAAACCAAGAATAGCCAGCTAAATTTGAGCAAGACTTTATTACGAGAATTAATTGTAGCAACGCCGTTTTTGAATTGGGAGAAAACATTATGACTCTCGTCTGTTTGCCCAAAAAAGTGGGAGAACAGTTATACAAGTGTTCAACGTTGTCTTAAAGAGCCCATTTGCAGACATTTATTACCTCCCTGCTCTTGCAATATACGTTCACCGATCATCAATTAGTCACCGTGCCAGTGGAAACAACATGGGCCTAATTTATTTATTTATTTTAAAAACGTGTACCGAATTTGTTCAGGAAGTTGATAATTTTTTTTTTACGTTGAAAATTTATTGATTTACCTCTATAATAATAAAAAAAATGAATGTCTTCAACTAGAGGTTTTATAATTTTTTTTAAATAGTTAAATTATTTCGGTGACTTTAAAATCAAAATCAATATAATTTTTTTATAAATTATATCTTTTTATATTAGTTTTGTTATCGCATTTGAAAAGTCTCTTTAATCATTCCATAATAAAACAATTGATGCACCAAACACGAATCTAATTTGACACAATAACTATTTTTTCTCTCTTCTTGTTAAATTAAGTGTAATCCTCACTCACAAAACATTAGATGAGCAATTTATTTATCATACACATTTGAGTTATCTTTTTTATTATTATTATTTTTAATTTTAAATAATTTATTAAATTATAAATATTTTTTAATTTCACCTCTGATAATTTTTTAGTCTTTAAAGTTTGGTCATCATTATTTTTATTGTTATTTATTTTATTTTAAATTATTTTTTAGAATTTCTTTTAAATATTTTCATTCTTCTTGAGTTTGTTATATTATATTTGATCATTATTTCTTTTATTATTACTAGATTGAGTTTAGGAGAATGATTTTTTCTTTTTTAAAACCTTATATTTTCTTATTTTCTATCATTTCTTTTAGACTTTTGTTTTGTCATGACTCAATTTTGGCCCTTTGGCTTTTAATTTAATTTTTACAGGGTTTAAAATGAAAAATTAAAAGATCAGAGATTTATTTCGATGAAAAGTATGATTTGTCAACTTTCATGAAAATTAAGGACTACAATGTGCCTTTGTCATTCTAGCCTTATCCTCAAGATAATTCTTATCTTCTTTAAGATAATCCTTACCTTCAAGCTAATTCTTACCTTTTTCAAGATAATCCTTATCTACTTCAAGATAATCTTTACCTTGTTCAAGATAATCCTCAAGATAATGATAGTTGTCTTCTTTTGAATTTGATTCTAATTCGAACTTCAAAAAAGAGAATGAGTTTGATTGAAACTTGGTTTCTCACACACAAAGGGACTCTGACACTATAAATACAGATGTCAAGGGTAAAGAAAAGAGAGGATAGACCCGAGAATAGAGAATTAACCCAGAAAAACAGAGCAAAAGAAGGAGAGAGAGAGAGAGAGAGAGAGAGAAAGGAGGACGATTAGAGAGAAATCCTAAAAGAAAAAACCTTAAGAGGAGGCCATTACCAGAAACCTTAACAGAAAAAAACATAAAAAAGAAGGGGGCGACGAACTCTATACTAGCCGCCGCCCCTCAATCCTTTTTTCTCCCCAGTCTCCCTCGACTTCACCTTCAGCAACCACACACCTAGGTAAGTTTCCTTCCTTTCTTACTAAAATAATTAATTGGTTACTGTGTTTGCTAGAGGTATGCTTGAAAAAAAAAACAGAGAAAAGGAGGATTAGAGGGACACCAAGAGGAAAACAGAGGAAGAGAAAATAGCATCAAGCTGACCCTTCACTATCATTATCATCTTTAGTTGCGGCATCAGGTAAGTTACTCTTTCCCTCCTTACATTTTAATTACATGCTTCCTGTAGCAGACGTGCGTGAGCAGTTCACGCACGCCTGTTGGTAAAAACTAAAATAAAATAAAAAATATGAAAATAAAAATATGTATGCATGAATAAAAATAATATAAATTTATTGGTTTATTCACTGACGCTAGAGTCAGGAATAAAAATACGAATTTAAATTTATATTATTTTTATTCATTGTATTTTATTTTATTTAGCTAGAAAAATAAAAAAATATATGCACGCGTAAATAAAAATTTATTTTTATTTATTTATTTACTGACGCCAGAGTCAGGAATAAAAGGAAAAAAAGATGATTTAAATTTATTTATTTTGATACCTATGTAATATTTACCAACGCCAGAGTTGGAAATATTCGTAGTTGAATATTCACTGGCGCCAGAGTCAGGAATATTACACACAAACAATCATAATATAAACCAACAAAAAAAATGTTAGCAATTAAGGATGAAGATCAGCAATGCAGCTTGTCTTAGGTAGGAGGTTTAAGGGGTGATAATATCTTCCCTTTTACGTAACCAGTCTCGAACTATAGAATCTCTATTGACCAGTTAGGGTTTATAGTAACCATAATACTAGGTGGCGACTCCTTAAACAAAGAATACCATCATTAAAGAACAGGATGCCAGAAATCCATTCTTTCCATGAATTTATATTTTTAAGGTCGCCGCGATGTCGGGTGCGATATGTTTTGTTAATTTTTATATTATGCCTTTCATGTGATTATAACTAAAGTGGCTGCTTTCAAAACTTTACATGAGATTACTTAAAAAAAAATAATTTATTTTAATTTTATTTTTTAATATTTTATTTATTAAAAATTAATCTTTATATTTTTTTATTTCTCTTTCTTTTTTATTAGGTTTTCTCTACCATATATTTATAGTAGTACAATTAAAATATTAATTTAAGTTGATTTATTTTTTGTTATTTTTTTTAAATATATTTTTTTATTATTTAATATTGTGTTATTCAATAATTAAACTTTATATTTTTATTTAGTTTGTTTTCAAATATCGTTATCTTAATATTATGATAAAGTATTTTAAATATTTTTTTATTTATATTTTTTATTTTTATTCTATAATATTTTATTTGTCAGAAATTAAGATTTAACTTTATTTTATTTTATTTTATATTAAATTATTATGTTTTTATTTGATTTATTAAAAGTTAATTTTCAATTTTTTTTTTACGGGACCATTCTATGTCCATAATTATAGAGTTTGTGAGTTTTTTATACTCTGAATACATTCACGACAGAATCTTTTTATTTTTTTATTAATATTATTTACATCAAAGAAAAAATATCAACCCTCAATACGGGACAGGTATCCAGTGTCCACTATGTTTGCTGATTTGTACGTCGTGCCGCAATGGACGGTGAATTGGTGATGCTTTGGCCAATATTTTTTTCTTTTTCCTCTGTTGAGGGGTTAATTTTAACCTATTTAAATTAAATCCATCACGTCAATCAGGTCAACCACATATTATTCGTTTCAAAACTAAAAAAATATCATAAATGCTGTTTGTTTCCCCTTTCACGCAGAGGTTTTAAATGTAGTAACTAAAAAAAAAAAAAGGGAAAACAACTCCTCAACCATCGTATTATCGTGCAACTTCCCATGTCCATCCACTAAAAAAAATTTAATTATTTACTATTAGATGGGGGACATGGTGGGAGGAGGCACGGTCAACGGGCACTTTTCTACACGTCAACAAACAACTCTTGGTTTCCTGCAGATAAATAACAACATAAGAAATCAAGTGGTTTTAGTCTTTAGTAGAGATAATGCTGCGTTTGAAATCAAAGTGTGGAATCATGAAAGAATGTCGATATCAGTCAGTCAGTTGGTATCTTCGAGCTGCCTTTATTTCTTGCGTGTGTTCTAATTTGGGGGAATGAATTTCAAGTATTTTTATTTCTGGGTGGGGATTACTTGACGTGCCTCGGTCGAATGAGGAGGAGTGGAGTGTAGGGTTGCCTATGTCACGCAACAGGCCGATAATATCAGCAATGTTATCCTTCGGCCACTGCTTCTTCGACTCTTCCCTTTTTTTTTCCTGGTGCTGAGCTGGGAAATCTGTGATCTCAGGGCGCACCCTTAGCAAAAGCCATGTGTTCTACGCTTGACTTTAAGTTCACTGGATCTTTCATAACCACCATCGCTTTGGTTTTCGCTAGCTGGCTTCGCCGTGTCGAAGAAATCTGCACCGCTCGGGAGGTTTCATAAAATCCTTTTACTTATCCCATTTGGTCTTTTGTAAATTAATTATGATGGATAAAGGATAGAATATGATATCAAAAAAATTGAAAATGACATTGTTTGAATAAATTTATTTTTGTACATATAAAAATAATTAGAAAAATAAAAAAAAATAAAACAATCATTAACGACATGTCATTGTTGTTCTTCGAATAATATGAAGAGAGAGGGACAACATCAATTTGAATAAAGTTTTCTTTTAAATCTGATCAAATTATTAAAAGAGCAATATTGAATTGCATTTTTTTTTGGAAAAAATTCATTTAAAACAACATTATCTATAGCTTTTAGATTAATGATTAAAGTTTCACCACTAGTTTGATGGTGGTAGATTTCAATTTGTTTGGCTAAATAAATGTGGTAGTAGCTATAAAAAGAGAATAATGGCTGAGAATAGCTTTATTTAGAAGAATACAATTGTGGAAGATAAGCATATTCTACAATGACGATAGAGATGGTATATGTTAAACTTACGAAAATTAAAATTATAACAAGTTTAAGGTGCTGTTTTTTTTTAAAAAAATCAAGATAAATATTATTTATTGTTTTATAATCAATAAAAAAGTAAATCAAAGAATTAAACAATCAATGAAAATAAAAGATTATTTCAACAATTCAATTAAATGAGATGATCAAATATTTTTTATAATTTTTTTTTATATATGTTACTGTATAACTATATAAACTCTATATAAACAGAAAGCAAATCATAAAATTATCAAATAATTTATTTTTCTTCTGCATCTCTCTTCTATTCTAAATTTATCATGAGATATGCTTGCAAAACGATAAAACTAAACCGCGGAAAAAGGGGTGCAAACGCCCGTGGTTCCCCTAATTCACCGTCTCCCCGGGACACAGTCAATCAATATTTTATTATTGGAGGCTGGGTGTTAAGGCTCTAGGCGCGGGGATGCGCCAACGAAGGCACATTGCCTAGAATTCGGCAGCGATGGACAGCGGCAGCCTTGCATAGGCAGAAACGAATTCGGCAGGCAGCGTGCAATGGTCTATGCGAGTCGTTGAGCTTGCGACTTGGCATGGACGTGGGGGCTTAGGTGATGGACCTTCTAAGTCAGCAGCTGACGCAGCAAAATAGGTAGTTGAGACTGCCATGCGGATAGGCAGAAAATGGTTGTATCATTGGGGCAAAATGTGGGGAAGTGGCAGCTGAGTGGGGGAAGAAAGTGCTCCACTATGTAAGCCACTAAGCTAATGGGAGAGCAAGTGCTCCACTATGGCCCGAAAATGAGGGATCATGGAGATCATGGGGAGTAAGTGCCCCATTATGGCTTGAAAAATAGGGATTATGGGTGAGCCTAGCAACTCACACTTCTCTATAAATAGGCTGCCAAGCCTCTGCTGTGTAGCATGCGATTTTGTGCATAGCACACACACTTGTATTGTGTAATCCTTTGTTGATGAGATAAATAAAGGTTGAGAGGTATTCTTGTAAACTTGTGTGCTTGCTTGTGTTTGTTCCTTTTATACGACTTGGAAATTGTGGGAACTTCGTTGGGTGAGCGAAACACATAGTCGTAGGAAACACGAGCGAAAAGGGGAGGCAAGGCTGAGTTTAGTTGGGACTAGACTGCCGCATTGGGTTGAATTGTGTTGCGAAAAATTTAACCCCGTGACAATTGGTATCAGAGCACGGTTGATTTTAACGTGCAGCAGAAGTCATGGAAGCTATTCGGGAACGGTTGATGCGTCTTGAGACCTTGATAGGGTTGAATGAGGAAGAAGACGAGGAACGTTCCATCATGGATCGCTTGAAGGAAGCTATGGAATGCGCTGAAAGGGCTGAGAGCTTGTACATCTCTCTTGCGGCAGAATCAAGTGAAAGATTGGAAGCTGCCGAAGAGGCGATTGCTCTTCTGAAAAGGGCAGTGCGAAACACTCCTATTGGGGTAAGTACATCTAAGCCTAAGTTGCCTGAACCAAAGTCTTTTGGTGGGGCAAGAAGTTCCAAAGAACTTGAGAATTTCTTATGGGACATGGAGCAATACTTTAGTGTTGCTAAGATCGGCGTGGCTGAACAAGTGGATCTTACCGTGATGTATCTCACGGGTGATGCGAAACTTTGGTGGCGGACGAGAACCAAAGATGACTTAAGTGCTGGACGTCCAAAGATTGAGACATGGGATCGTCTCAAGCAGGAGCTAAAGGAGCAATTCCTTCCCAACAATGCATCGTGGATGGCACGGGAGGAATTGAAAAGGCTCAAACATGAAAGGTCAGTTCGCGAATATGTTAAATCTTTCAGTTCTTTGATTCTCGACATCGAGAATATGTCCGAGGAGGACAGGCTATTCAACTTCATGTCTGGGTTGCAAACTTGGGCGCAAGCGGAACTAAGACGACAGAACGTGAAGGATCTGTCCTCCGCTATTGCTGCTGCGGACAGTTTGGTTGATTTCAAATCAACTACTAGAGAGGGCTATACATCTGCCTCCTTCAAGGCTAAGGGAAGGAACAAGGAGGATAAGATGAAGAAGAAATTCGGTGGGGGTGCATCGAAGGCTACTGCCGCAGAGAAGGGCAAGGCCAAGTTTATGGGTGCACAAGGTAAGAGTCCGAAACCGAACTTTAGTTGCTTCATTTGTGATGGACCTCATTTTGCGAGGGAATGCCCGAAGCGGGAGAAGTTGAATGCTATCCGGGCTGGGGGTAGCGATGAGGATGAGGGGGTAGTTACGCATGTCAATCCCATGCGTGTGATAAACTGCCTGGTAGCTGAATCGGGGGATGCGGCTGCCGAAACCTGCCCTGTCGAGGAAGACTTGGCGAGGATTGATACACTGCGGAAAGGAAAGTCAGGGGCTACGGACAACCTGATGTATGTGAGGATTGGGATAAACGGCAAAAATGTGAATGCTATGCTGGATTCAGGAGCAACCCACACGTTTGTGGCAGATCGGCTGGTGAAGGAACTTGGCTTGCGGCTGAGTGATAGTCGTACATCCATGAAGGCAGTAAACTCGAAGGCACAGAGAATTGCTGGGATGTCTTATGACGTGCCGATAATACTGGATCAGTGGAGAGGTAAGCATGATGTGTTGGTCGTAAATCTTGACGATTACGATATTATTCTTGGTCTAGATTTCTTACGAAAAGCCAAGATAGTGTTGATGCCATATCTCAATGGAGTCATGATTGCAAGTGAGGGATGCCCATGTTTCGTCCCATGTTGTAATATCACAGCTGTGAAAGCGGTGAAAGGGGGGAAGAGCTTGGTCTCGGCAATTGCTCTTGACAAAGCATTGCGGAAAGGAGGGGAAGTGTTTCTTGCGACAATAGTTGATGAGAAGGCAGACTATTGTGGGGAGGTGCCAAACGAAATTGCTAGCATGCTGCAGCAATTCGAGGATGTGATGCCGCCTCAGCTACCGAAGAAACTCCCACCTAGGAGAAACATCGACCATCGAATTGAGTTGGTGCCGGGGACAAAGCCACCATCTCAAGCCCTTTATCGAATGTCGCCAATGGAATTGGCAGAACTGAGGAAACAATTGGAAGAGCTGATTGACTCGGGATTTATCCGCCCTTCCAAGGCTCCATATGGTGCTCCTGTGCTGTTTCAAAAGAAGGCGGATGGAAGCCTTCGCATGTGTGTGGACTACCGAGCACTCAATAAGGTAACAATCAAAAACAAATATCCTGTCCCTTTAATTCAGGATTTGATGGATAGATTGTGCGGAGCCTCTATCTTCACAAAATTGGACTTGCGGTCGGGGTATTGGCAAGTACGGGTTGCTGATGGGGATGAGCATAAAACTACTTGTGTGACGAGGTATGGCTCATACGAGTTTCTAGTTATGCCATTTGGCCTAACAAATGCTCCAGCAACATTTTGTAATCTAATGAATGATGTGCTATATGATTTCTTAGATAATTTTGTTGTAGTCTACTTAGATGACATTGTAATCTATAGTAGAAGCATTGAAGAACATGTAACTCATCTCTCTAAAGTCTTAGGTAGATTGAGAGAACATGAATTGTATGTAAAGAGGGAAAAGTGTGAGTTTGCAAAAGATGAAATTATGTTCTTAGGCCATTTAATTGGCGAAGGACAGGTGAAGATGGATCCGCGGAAGATTCAAGCCATCGTTGAATGGACAGCACCAAAATCAGTCCCGGAATTGAGGTCATTTTTGGGGCTTGCAAACTACTACAGACGATTCATTGAGGGCTATAGCAAGAAAACAACTCCTCTCTCGGATCTTCTCAAGAAGAATCGGAGTTGGGAATGGACGATTGACTGCCAACTAGCTTTTGAGAAGCTGAAAACAGCGGTAGCGTCAGCTCCAGTTTTGGGGCTGCCTGATTTTGAGAAGCCATTTGAAGTGCATACGGATGCTTCGGATAGGGCCATTGGGGGAGTGCTAGTACAAGAGGGACATCCAGTTGCTTTTGAGAGTCGGAAGCTGACTGATGCGGAACAGAATTACTCGACGTATGAGAAAGAGATGACGGCAGTGGTGCACTGCCTAGGCATATGGAGAGTATATCTGTTGGGGCCAAAATTTGTGGTCAAGACTGATAATGTGGCGAACACATTTTTCAGGACACAGAAGAAATTGTCATAGAGACAGGCTCGGTGGCAGGAATTCTTGGCTGAATATGACTTTGTATGGGAGCACAAACCGGGGAGCCATAATCAGGTTGCGGATGCACTCAGCAGACGCGAGGTAATTGCTACTGTTCTTGCTATTGTTCAGGTGGAGTCGGACATGCTGGGACGACTTCGTCTAGCTGTTGGGGAAGATGCAGCGTACAAGAAAATGGTTGAGCTTGTACGAGAAGGGACAATACGGAGGTATTGGCTGGAACAAGACCTACTCTATGCAAGGGGGGGTCGAATCTTTGTGCCAAAGGGGGAGCTGCGAAAACACTTAATGACGGAGACTCATGATCCGCAATGGGCAGGACATCCAGGTAGAGAAAGGATGGTTGCTCTCTTGTCGCAGACTTATTATTGGCCGAAGATGGAAGACGATGTAGAACTTTACGTCAGGACTTGTCTTGTGTGCCAGCAAGACAAGACTTTACGGCAGCGAGAAGCAGGCTTGTTACAGCCGCTGCCGATTCCAAAGAAGCCTTGGGTGTCAGTTTCGATGGACTTCATTGTTGGCTTTCCAAAGGTGGATGGCATGAACACGATCATGGTTGTCGTGGACAGATTCACCAAGTATGCGGTGTTTGTAGCTGCCCCTGTGGTGTGTACAGCCGAAGTGGCTGCTGATTTATTCTACCGCAACGTGGTGAAATACTTTGGAGTACCCTCAGACATTGTAAGCGATCGCGATGTGCGATTCACGGGTAGATTCTGGACAGCATTGTTCAACATGATGGGAACAAGGCTGAAGTTTTCGACTGCCAACCATCCGCAGACTGATGGGCAGACGGAAAGGATAAATGCTTTGCTAGAGGAATATTTGAGACACTACGTGACAGCAATGCAGCGAAACTGGTTGGAGTTGCTAGATAGTGCGCAGTTTTGCTATAATCTTCAAAAATCCTCGGCAACGGAAGCAAGTCCATTTGAGTTAGTTTTGGGGGCACAACCCCAAACTCCTGCCGAGATTGCAGTGCAGATATCTGGTGGGAAGAGTCCAGCGGCATACAGATTTGCGATGGAGCGACAGGAGCTGGTTGAGCAAGCTCAAGATAGTTTGCGAAAGGCAAGAAAGCGGATGCTCAAATATGCAAATCAAAAGCGAAGGATGCTGGAATTCAGTGTGGGTGACAAGGTGTTGCTCAAGTTAACTCCTCAAATTTGGAAGAAAATTGTGGGGACGTCGAAGCATCGAGGGTTGGTGCCAAGATATGATGGACCTTTTGAAGTCATTGAAAAGGTTGGGGCTGTTGCCTATAGATTGAAGCTGCCCGAACGGCTGAAGCTTCATCCCACTTTTCATGTAAGTTACTTACGGCCATTTTATGAAGACAATGAGGATCCTAAAAGAAGTAAGTCGCAACGAGCCCCTCCTACGATTCACAAGCAATTTGACGATGGTATCGTCAAGATTATGGATCATCGTCGACTTGGCCAACACAAAAAGAATCGGCGGACAGAATTCTTAGTGAAATGGAAGACGAATGAAGAGGTTTCGTGGGAGAAGGACACAGATTTGTGGCAATTTGAGGATCAAGTGCAAGACTACCTCACATCTATTCCGACGAGGACGTCGGACTCTTCTAGTGGGGGTGGTTTGTTAAGGCTCTAGGCGCGGGGATGCGCCAACGAAGGCACATTGCCTAGAATTCGGCAGCGATGGACAGCGGTAGCCTTGCATAGGCAGAAACGAATTCGGCAGGCAGCGTGCAATGGTCTATGCGAGTCGTTGAGCTTGCGACTTGGCATGGACGTGGGGGCTTAGGTGATGGACCTTCTAAGTCAGCAGCTGACGCAGCAAAATAGGTAGTTGAGACTGCCATGCGGATAGGCAGAAAATGGTTGTATCATTGGGGCAAAATGTGGGGAAGTGGCAGCTGAGTGGGGGAAGAAAGTGCTCCACTATGTAAGCCACTAAGCTAATGGGAGAGCAAGTGCTCCACTATGGCCCGAAAATGAGGGATCATGGAGATCATGGGGAGTAAGTGCCCCATTATGGCCTGAAAAATAGGGATTATGGGTGAGCCTAGCAACTCACACTTCTCTATAAATAGGCTGCCAAGCCTCTGCTGTGTAGCATGCGATTTTGTGCATAGCACACACACTTGTATTGTGTAATCCTTTGTTGATGAGATAAATAAAGGTTGAGAGGTATTCTTGTAAACTTGTGTGCTTGCTTGTGTTTGTTCCTTTTATACGACTTGGAAATTGTGGGAACTTTGTTGGGTGAGCGAAACACATAGTCATAGGAAACACGAGCGAAAAGGGGAGGCAAGGCTAAGTTTAGTTGGGACTAGACTGTCGCATTGAGTTGAATTGTGTTGCGAAAAATTTAACCCCATGACACTGGGCACTCCAATTTGAACCGTGGAAAACAATGTCCACCGCGTCCGTCCAGCAGGATTACAGCCTCGAAATCCAGGGGGCAGAAGCCCACAGCCATCATTCCAAGACTGAAAACTCCGATTCGGAATGACCATTTGACCGTCATTCTTTAAGCAAAGACAAAAATTTGGATTTCAGCAATGTAGACTTTCCCATGTCCTGCTGATCTCTTGATCTCCTACATCCATCCATGGAGCATCCTCCCTCCAATTTTGGGTCTGCCTTTGAAGATTGTCGGTGGGAATGTGGGATGGTAATAACGAAACAAATGCCTGCTCGAAAAATTAAAAGAAAAAACAAAATCTATACAATGACATGTATCCACCAGTCCAAGTTAAATTCGAAAGGCCAACAAAATTTTTGGCATTTTCAAATGCCCACTTGATGAATTTCCATTACGTTTTCTCAGTGGTTGATTTTTTCATGAAATATTTTTTTTATTTTTTTAAATTTATTTCTAATATTAAATCATCAAACGGAATCAAAACATCGTAAAAATAATTTAAAATAAAAAAAGTAATTTAATTTTTTTTAAAATACTTTAAAAAAAAAAACAAAAGGACTCCCGTGATAATTTATTTTTTAAAGAGTTGGCACAGTGAACTTGGAGAAATCTGCGACGCCAATGTGAATCATGATTGAGAAGGAGAAGTTTCCCAAGAATAATACTTTCTTGACGAGGACTGGATTCTCCGATTTGAACCGTGGAAACCAATGTCTAACGCGTACGTTCCAGCGGGGTTGCACACTCGTAAAGCAGCTATCTCCTTTTTAAAAAAAAAAATATATTTTGTACAATCAATCTTTAATCTAATGCAAGATATTCATCAACCTTGCATATATACACGAGAGCACGCAAAAAGAAAAAAAAAACTTTAACATGTAAAACCACGGCAATATATACTGCTATGTAATTATATTATTATGTCTTGCTGTCTTGGTTTGAATTCTATTTTATAATTAATGCATATCGATTTGCTTTGACAGTGAGGAGCCTGAAAATGTAATGAATTCAAGGAAGCAACTTGGAAAAAACAGAGAGTAATTTTAAGAAACAGTCCTTCGAGGGGCATTGTAGGTATTAAAAATAATTTAACACGTGATTAATGATTATTTTTTTTATGGAGTGTAGTGGAATATTTAAGCATTAATAAAAGCTGAACTAAGAGGATATTGTATGAAAATTTTTACATAGAGTGTCATTTATGGAAAGTGAGATAGTAGAGTGTTATCATCATTCAAATATACTATGTTATATGTAATTTTAGAAAATAAATAAGATTATAGAAAATAATAAAGTGTTTGGATAATATTCTAGTGATTGTTATAAAAGAATTTCCATATACAGCAAAATAAGAAAAGTCTTAAAAAGACAAGTAAAAATATTTATATTCAGAATAAAATTTAAAAGAAAAATTCATACTTTTTTTTCTTAATATTTAAAATACAAACTAGTGCTCTATTTATAGTGAAAGAAAATAAAAATATTAAAATATACTAGAAAACTCAAGTGTTATGAAAAACTAATAGATTAAACTCAATAATAATATAGTCTAGGAGATTTTAATCGACATTCAATATATATAATTATAGATTTTATAATTTTATAACACTTTTTCTTGGAAAACTTTGTGCTAAAAATGTGTCTCATTAAGCCCTTGTAAGGAAAAACCCAATAAAAAAAAAATCTAAAGGAAGGAAAAATACTTCAAAATTCAATATAAAATTTTATATAGATACTCTAAGATTCAATTCAATAGAAGATTTCCCATCCAGAGAGAAAATAAAGAAAAAAAAAAAAAGAGAAAGATTGTCCAATTGACTTAATTTATTGTGCTCATAATCATTACCTAGATCATATTTTTTTTGGTTAACCCTAAGCAATATAATATATCATTTTCTTTTTATTTCACACACTATTTTTTTATGATTTAATCCTTAGATAGTTGTTATTCTGCATTTAAGCTTGATAATGTGAGGGCGAGGCAGTTGTTAAAATGACAGCAATAAAAAGTTATTTTAGAGACAACTCTCTAATTGAAGAGGGTAACCATTTTACCTCTTAACCCGCTATATTGAACAAGTCACACAAGCTTTTTTTTTTCCTTGTATTTATTAGCATAAGATGGTTGATTAATGTTATACAAAACATAAGTCAAGCTTTTAATTCGCATTTCATATTTTTCATCATATGCATAAAAAATTAATGATGCTCAAAAGTTTAACAAAGCAGAAGCACTTTCTCCTAAGTCTAGTTATACCAAAAACTGAAAAAAAGAAGAAGTCAATTTAACTATATATGAACAATTAAAAATAATAATATATTTTTTCATCACTTTAAATCAAATTTATGTCTTAGCTCAAGTGGTTACCTTGCAAAGCAATTTCAAGGTCGCAATTTATGTTTTAACAAAAAGGACATTCTATTATCTTTACAATTTGTATTTTTTTTTCTTTTTAATAAAAATAAGGGATGGAAAATCTTTAAATCAAAAAATAAAATTATTCATCCATTCATGTGGCCATGATCTCTAGATGCATGTATGTCTGTCCTGTTACTAACAAGTTAGTTAATGGGCCTAACCCTTTTGTATTTGTTTTTTATTTTTTTTCTATAAAATAATTATCAGATTTATTTATTCTTTAATTTTATCATGTTTTTTAAATATTATTAAATATTTTTTAATTAATATTAATTTTTTTCAATTATTATGTATCTAATATGAAAATAATAATACTAATAAAAAATTATTCATGAAAATTTGATTTATTTTTTTTATTCTTAAATTTTTTAAATAGATTTTAAACTTGATTTTATCATATTTAATATTTGTTTTAACTTTTATCACAAATAATATATCAACATACTATTTTAATATTTTTTATAAACTTGCTTGTTTTTTTTTTAACGCAATGATTCTAGTTAAAAATATTGTGTTCACTAAAACAAATAAGAAATACTTTAATAGAAAAATTTATAATGAAAAATAAAATTGAAAACAATTATATTTTTACAGTTTAACAACAATGCCAAAAAATCTAAAAAAAATACTTTTAAATATTTTAAAGAAATAAATACTTTTAAAAAATATACTGAAACACAGTATCACACACTAAAAATTCAATTTTAATGCTTTTCACGAGCGGAACTCGTAAACAAACATATTCTTATCATAAAATTCAAACTTTGGAAATCAAATGCCTTTCGTTAACTGTAATAGAAACAAAAAATTCTGCTACTGAATAGTTGCAAAACTCGTAAAATAAAATAATCAAATTCAACCCCCTTGTTTCCTCCATAATTCCCGCCATTTGACACCTATTTTTTTTTTTTACATAAACTGGCACCGTTTTGACCTTTGATTGTGCAATGTAAAACTAGAAAAAGGCAAAAGGCAAGAACCAAAACTGAAATGGTAATTTCTGCATTTAAGCGGTAAGAATATACAGGCTTAGCCACACTGTACACACAAATGCTAAGAAAAATAAAATAAAAATGGTGTGTATTTAATGGTGGTCAAAGATGAACAAAAGAAGGGTAGAGTCTACAGAGAGATGCCATTGCCATCACTCTTCTCTCTCTCTGTATAAAGTTGGATGTGTGTGCAGTTAGTAGTTAGTGTAGACAAAAGCAAAAGCCGGCTTCGCTCTTCTTACGTTCTATGCTCTCTCTCTCTCTCTCTGTGCCAACAATTCCTCCCCTCACCAGCAAGCAATAACGCACACCCAAGAAAGGTTTTTTTTTTAAAAAAAGAAAATAAAGTCTCTTTATATTCCCCCTCTGCTATTGCTGTTGGTGTTTCTTCAACTTGTCAATCCCTTTGCTTTGTCGTTTTGACTCGTGGGATAGAGAGAGAAGTTAATGTTATCCTAACTACCAGAGTTTCATTCCATGTTTCTTTTGATGGGATTTTGGTGAAACATATATTCAAGCAAAAACAAAAAAGAAGAAGACAAATGGGTTTTTAGAGTAATGAAATTCTGATTGAGTTTCGGATTGCATCTCTGAGTTTTGAAGGATTCGTGAACCGCTTTGTTATTGGATTTCTGGAGATGGGTTGTTTTTCTTGTTTTGATTCAAGGGAAGAAGAGAAGCTGAATCAAGAGAAAAAATCTGTTGATCTAAAGCCACCTCTGCCTCCAGTTTCTTCTAACATTTCTAAGTTGTCTTCTGGTTAGTTATTATTTTTTTTCTCGATAATCAATTTCTTTGCTTTCTTTGAATTAGTTGTTTCTTCATTATTTATGTCATCGCTTGATCTGATCTGGCTACTCTCTGATTTTGATTGCTTGTTGATATCACAATAATGTACTTTTCCCTATTTTATTGCCAGTACTTGATCAAATCTTAGAACGATAGGTTTAAGATTGGTTCTGGTAGACTCCACTGGATTTTCATATTGTTTGTAAAAAGCGTTTCTTTCTTTAGTGAAATGGGATCTTTCGATCAATTTGAGCATTCAGATTGGATCTGATTGGAGATTACAAGGTTGGAAAGATTGGGGTATTAGTAACTTAATTCAGTTATCAATTTGTTCGAAAGCTAACTTACGCTAAAATTCTTAGCATCGAGTCTCTCTGGAACTATCATCGATTGAAGGTTCAATTTGTGGCCCTTGCTATGCAACTGTTTTATTGATATCCCTAAATTTGAGGTCTTACATTCTTGATATTATTGTGTGCAGTCGAAAGTAATTGATGGCTATTGATCTAAGTTTTTTTTTTTTTTAATGGAATTCACAGGAGCTGACAGGCTCAGATCAAGAAGCAATGACGGGCAATCCAAAAGGGAATTAACGAGTCCAAAGGATGCACCAGGTGTCAATATAGCTGCTCATATTTTTGCTTTTCGTGAGCTTGCAGCTGCAACCAAGAATTTTAGGCCAGAGTGTTTCTTAGGGGAAGGGGGATTTGGACGTGTATATAAAGGACGTCTTGAGAGCACTGGTCAGGTAAATTCTTCTAATTTTTTTGCTTCATGTGATTAATACACCTGTAAGCATTGATTTAGATCCTCTACTTTTTGTTGAAGAATTATCTTGCTTGAAATAATGAGAGGAATGAAAATTTGAAATTGGCATCGCCACTATACAAAGCAAAAGCAAAAAATGAAGTTAGACATTGCAAAGTTTGAATTGGTCATGATGATCTTGAAAAATAAGAACATTACCACTGTAGAACAAAATGACCTTTTGTTCTATGATGGATGAATGTTTCTATGTATAAAAGTAACACAAACAGTTGCCAACCCCCGCTACAAAGCTAGGTACAACAACACTTCAGGATCCTTATAAAACAGATTTGAATTTGATACAACATTGATTCCAAAGTTAAATGCTATTTATAATCACATGAAATTGAATTAAAGCCACTGGTCAATTGGATATATCAGAAAACAAGACTGCAAAAACTGTATCAGTTACTGCTATGTGATATATATGGATTTCAATTAAAGCCACTGGTCAATTGGATATATCAGAAAACAAGACTGCAAAAACTGTATCAGTTACTGCTATGTGATATATATGGTCTCTTAACCATTTGCATTTCTGAAGGCATAATGTAATTGAGATATATTTCCTTTACACCGTGGTTTATTTATCACAGCATACCTATCTGATCTACTTCATTCATAGTATTCACAGTTTAGCACTATAGATCCATGCTAAAGTGGTTTCTCGTTTACCCCAACTTAGATGAGGACAGGAATATCAAGTTATGAGGATTTGTCTTTTGACTATTACAATCCTTGAATTGGGCGACCAAGGATTTAAGTATTGTTAAGTCACCAACAGATGAGCGTGGTTGTTATACTCTTTGTGTTGATATCAGAACCATGATAGGCTGATGCTATTATTCTAATGAGTCATCAAGGGTGCCCATTTAATCTTTAGGCCAGTTAAACATAGTCCAACCCATTAACTTAATTTTCTTTTAACTGACTTTGTATCCTTCCCAGGCTGCTGTTGCTGCTTGAAATTGATAGTTTTTCAAGGGAAGACCAGCATATATGAAAGATTTTAACAAATTTTGTTCTTCCTCACACAAAGCATAAAATTATGATGTTGCAGTGAAAGTCTGGTGGGATTATGCTCAGGATATTCTTTGAAATTCATATTATACATCTGTGGACTAACAAGGGGACATTATTTTTCTTTAAGAGATGGAAATGATTGAGTGCTTTTCATTTCTCCTTTCTTCCTATTTTTCGCAGGTTGTTGCTGTCAAACAATTGGATAGGAATGGCCTTCAGGGTAATAGGGAATTTCTAGTTGAGGTTCTCATGCTGAGCCTTTTACATCATCCAAACCTTGTGAACCTGATTGGCTATTGTGCTGATGGGGATCAGCGGCTTCTTGTCTATGAATTTATGCCCCTGGGATCATTGGAAGATCACCTTCATGGTAACATTCCTTGCATTTCTAAATCTTCATTTTTGACAAATTATCACTATTTATCGTTTCTCATTTATTTGTATTATCAAGGGTTACTAGCTTCTTACTATTAGTGTTAAACTCAATCATTGAACTGTAACAATAAAATCACTGCCCAATGCTGAGCATCAAAGTGAAAAATATCCTAAAAGACAAATTTCAACGATTGGACTACCTAAGAAGCATCATGACTGATGTCATAGAGAAGCTGAAGTTAAGGTTGGTTAAAGCAAAGACAAGAGCATGGTCATGTCAGTTAGGTTATTGGAGAATATACAACTAGGGACATTTTGGATGGCTTATTGAACCATTTAGCTTTCGCCACTGATTATGGTTAGAGGAGGTATCATGATCTCTCTTTCTCATCCCTTTTCCTGGCCGGTGATGTTGATTTTCTTTAATGAAAAACTTAGTTGTGCATAAAAAGCCTAATGGTTGTTCTCTTGTCTTTCTGTTTTCCTCCCTTTTTTGGATTGATTGTACCATGATGATGCTAAAACATTCTGGTAGCTGAGGTGGATTTGATTGTCATTTAGATCACATTATAGCCAGTGAAAGTGTAATGTCTATCATCATAGAACTGAGACATTGCTTCAATAGCTGCTGTAAATTAGTTACAATACTTGTGTTTGACCAGTGTAAAATTATGCTTGAATAAGTTAGTTTAGTTGTAAACAGTTATGTTGATTTCTGAGGCAATGCTCAAAATAAATACAAGGTCTGTATTCGTTTTCTTAATTGACTTTTATTTTTGAGATATTAGGTGGTGGAATTCACTGTTCTGTGATCGTCATTGTCTAATCATTCAAATAGATAGATTAACCTCCACATTAATATTTTTCAAATGTCAATTCATTGGTTGCTTGCTTTGAATGAATACTTCGAAGATCAAAGATTGTGTCAGTTTTAATTTGAATAATTTGGAATAGGAAAGTAAAATTTACAAGGGACAAGTCTCATTGGCAAATAAGAATGCAGATATTGATATTTGAACACAGTAGGCTATTAAGTTATTAAAGCACTGGAGCACTCAAAGGAAAATGAAGTGTCATGCTTGAGATTTTAGGATAATGTTTGATTGAAGTTAATGCTTGGTGTATGTGTACAATTCTCGAGTTGCTTTTCACTGTACACATTTGCATATTTTTTGTCAACTAAATTACAAATTGCTGAAGGGAAGGAGTGGCTATTAATTTTATTTAACTCACTAGAAGTTGATGGATTCTTCTGCAGACCTTCCACCTGAAAAGGAACCACTAGATTGGAACACAAGAATGAAGATAGCTGCAGGTGCAGCCAAAGGCTTAGAATACCTGCATGATGAAGCAAGTCCTCCTGTTATTTATAGGGATTTCAAGTCATCCAACATATTACTTGAAGAAGGATTTCATCCAAAGCTTTCTGATTTTGGGCTTGCAAAGCTTGGCCCGACTGGGGACAAGTCACATGTTTCCACCAGGGTTATGGGTACTTATGGTTATTGTGCTCCTGAGTATGCCATGACCGGACAATTGACTGTAAAATCTGACGTCTACAGTTTTGGGGTAGTGTTCTTAGAGCTGATTACTGGTCGTAAAGCCATTGACAGCACTCGACCACATGGAGAACAGAACCTCGTGACATGGGTAATAATCTTTGACCATTCTGAAGTTTACCCCATTCTTTATTGTCTTGTTGTCCACGTATTTCCTATGCTTATGTAATAATTGTGAATTGACGAAGGTTCTACAATTATGCAGACACGTCCATTATTCAATGATCGTAGGAAACTCTCAAAATTGGCAGACCCACGACTTCAGGGACGTTATCCAATGAGAGGACTATACCAGGCTTTAGCTGTGGCATCCATGTGCATCCAGGAGCAAGCTGCTGCACGTCCTCTCATTGGGGATGTGGTCACCGCACTTTCTTATTTAGCAAACCAGGCATATGAACCTAATGGTCATGGCTACAGAGGTTTGGGGGACAGGGATGAGAAGAGACGCAGAGAGGAGAGAGGTGGACAGTTATCAAGGAATGAGGAAGGCGGAGGATCTGGACGCAAATGGGATTTGGATGGGTCTGAGAAAGAGGACTCGCCAAGAGAAACTGCTAGGATGTTAAACAGGGATTTGGATAGAGAACGAGCTGTTGCTGAGGCCAAGATGTGGGGAGAAAATTGGAGAGAAAAAAGACGACAAAGTGCTCAAGGAAGTTTTGATGGCAGTAATGAATAGCACGCAATAATAGTAGTAATAATGCCTGGCATCATTTTTCCTTATTGTCTTGTTTCCTGCACTTCATAACCACCGAGTAAAGAAGAAACTTTGGAAATTTAAGCTTTGCTTGGACTGTCCATCCAGACAGCTGCTTGTAAGGAATTTGATGCCGATTTCTTCTTGAGACTTGTGTTACCATTTTCTCTTCCCTTTGTTTAGTTCCCTTTTCGTTGAAACATAGAGCAAGATGATTATGATAACGAAGAAAAGCATTTTCTGAGGGTGTACATTATCAGCTAGGAGAGCAAGAAAAGAACAAGACGTGTTTATAAAATTTTGAGAGTAAGGACGTCTGGGACGTGTTCTTTTTGCTCTTGTAGGTCCCTTCTGAGAATGAACATTTCTGCTGTCTGTATTCCTCGACAACGTTTTACCGAGTAATTAATGTAATTCTATCAACTAATTGATGTGGTAATCTATTGATGAATGCTTGCATTTAAAATATTTGTTTGTTGAGGTGAAAAAGATTAAACACAACCATTTAACAGAGTAGATTGCTTTTTCCTTGTTAATGACCACTTTACCCGAGCTCCTTTTTCCCGTTCTCGCATGCTATGTTTTTTATTTTATTTTTATTAATTTAATTTTTTAATATTCTATTGCTTTGAGTATAGTGTTTTATAACTTTTTGTTAGGTTATATAAGAATCTCATGGATTTATTATTTTTTTAAATTTTAACTTTTAATACTAAATTTATTAAAAGTGAAGCTTTATAATATTTTTTTAATTTTTTTATGGATTTATTTTGGTTTTATGATATAGATTATGATTTCACATGTTAATTTTAATTGATTTAAAATTTTTTAATTGATTTTTTTATTTCATTCTACAAAACTTATATTAATTAAAAATTAAGTTATATTTTTTTAGATTTATTTATATGAGATTATCTCGATCTCATGATAAAGATTGTAGATTTAACAAATTAATATAGGTTGACTTGAATAATTTTTTATTTTTTTAATTTATTTTTAACATTAGATTGATTATAAATTAACCTTTATAATTTATTTAGTATTATTTTCGTCTTATAACCTAGAATATATATTTGATAAATTAATTTTAGTTGATTTAATATGATCTAATTTTAATATTTTAAAAAATATTATTTAATATTTAAAATTTTATTGTATCAATATTTAAAAAAAGATATCATTGAATAAATATTATATTTTGAATTTATAATTAAAAAATTATTTTATTAGAAAACACTTGGATAATTTTTTTTATGTTACCTGTTGCGCATACTGAGACCAATTATCTGGTTTTTATCTATTCTCTGGTCCAGCTGTACAATGTTTAATCAAATATGGATGTCTCTCTCATGTTGCATTAGATGACAGGGGATCTAACTCCAAGGGGTTGGTTTAGAGATTAATAAAAACAAGACTCTTTATTTTTATATTTTTTTATTGGAACTTTGGGATCAGTGTCCATAGAAACTGTAAGATTTCTGTAAATATATTAAAAATATGAAAAAAGTGTTCTTTAAAACATCTAAAAGAATTTAATGCAGTATTGAAGCAAAAGAAAGATAAAAAATTAGAAGCCACGGCGATAACGAAACAGAATTCATGAACTTTCCATACACGGGCTTATGGTGGAAGTGTTTTATGTGGCCTGCCCAGAATCAAGGTTCGACCAGAGAAGACTACATGAAGATGGGTTCGCAAGATGCTGCGAGCCAGGCAGCCAGCAATTTCAATAAAAACAAGCCCAATCTAAGCTCCACTGTCTGTTTCACCAAGCACTCTCGGTCAAGTATATTGATGTGGAAGATAAAAACATACAAAATTAACATATAGAAGTCTTCCCGCATATACAGGGGAGAAGCGGGAAGCTTTTGATTTATACATCCCTTATAACAGGAGAGAAGCGGACACATCCCGCTTATACAGAGTGTACAACATGAAATTAATGCTACTTACTGGTAGGGGATCGATGGCATGACATCGTATGATCATTAGGGAGGAAGTTTGTAACAAGGTTATAATAAATAAATACATGTAAATCAAACTGCACATTCATTTGATTGGAGCTTATCCTGTGAAGCTTCCATGCTTTTCTCATCCTCCTTAGACTCCTCTGTCTGGTCATGCTCCTCAGCACCTCCATTCACGTCAGGTTTTGCGTCAACCGGATAAATTCCAGGGCCCCCTACTGCGCTTAATATGACAATACTCTTTAAAGCTGGCAGCTTCTTTTTCTCTTCAACTTTCTGTGCATTCCTGTAGATCCCATATAGCACCATCTGAAGTAACCCCAAGATGAAGCCCAAGATGTTCGGAAGCTGCAAGTTCACAAGGAAACAAAGAATCAGTTGATGGCTGAGCTGAACTGAAATAGGTAGATATTTCGTCATTTTGAAGTAATGCATGGAAATTACTTACAGCGACACACAAGTCCTTGAGTAAAAGGCCATAGGCAAACCACATGACCGCGCTCAAAGTAAGGAAAAATGACAGGGTGAAAGGCATAAACTCCACGCTCTTTGTTCGAATTACTTGTTTCTACAAAAAAAAACCCAGTAAACGATAGATGAAAAACATCAAACTAGCTAAGATCATGAACTCGCATCTCGTTTCAGATGTTAAAACTCACCAGGATGTTTAAAGGTGCTGCAAAGACGCACACAGACAAGGCAACACAAAGCCAACCAAGAACCTTAACACGTACTGAACCGCTCACTAGAAAATGTGCAAGGAGAAGGATCAAAGAGAACAACCCCATGTTCATAGAAATGAGTAGTTTGATTGTTGATACCTGCATCCGAAGATTCCATTCCTATTATTAATCTGGATTGTTAATTGTAAGTTAAACCTTGAGTTTCAAATAAAGCAATGGTAGTAATCGATAAAGATATATATATACCCTGCTCTCTCTTGTTGCATAAACAATATAGATGGCAATGTAAGTAGTCTCTATGAGACATCCAAATGAGTTGATCGTGACAAGAAGAATTGTATCTTTTTTAAGCATTGCATAGTAGAGCCAAAGCATAGAACTGAACAATGCCATGAGATAAGGCAACGATTGGAAATCTTCTGTTGATTTTTTTTTGAAAATTCGGATAAATGTTGGCCTGCAAAAAAAAAAAAAAAGAGTTTCCTTACTATTCCGTCATCGAACTTCATAATCAAGAATGAAGAAGAACACATCGAAATTATAAAGCTAGAGAAAACGCCCGGCACTTACACTGGAGCCAAGTACACCATGGTTGAAATAATGTTTCCTGTCATCAGGCAAAAAAGAATTTTATTGATTTGTCAGTTAGTCATCGATAAAAACAAACAACAACATGAATCAACATTTTGATGTAATAAAAATAATGAATGGGAACACAATCGGGATTGACAAAAAAAAAAATTCATGCTTTCTTGTTTTAAATTTTCTGCAAGGTGGCGAGAAGATATCTCGATAATCTCCCCTATTTTTTGCAAAGGCTAGTTTCTCTAGAGGAAAGGAGTATAGGTAGAACGTAACTTTATTATGACGTTCATATCAAGTAGAAGAAGTAAGGATCTCTAGGCATTATTGCAAACGACTATCTAGAAACCAACTGCATGTATGATGTTATGTCTATATACCTAGAATGCCAAATGTGAATGCCAAATGGAGAATGCTCGTCACTGCCATCTTTACTTCCTCCTCGATAAACCAAAAAAACACCAAAACACAATCTGATCTCTCAATATATGATAAACAGGAGAAGCTGAGGGTCTCAAGCAGAAGAATCCCCTGCGTTCTGTCAGAAGATTTCTAGCTGACTAAAACCCTCTCTCTCAATGATCTCGTGAAAGCAATTGGAGCGGATGGAAAGCTAGAGTTTTGCGCAGCCTTTATATACACAAAAATAAAATAAAAAATTCACACTGTTCATTCTTGTTGCGTGACAGGTAGAGAATTGGTAGGTGACGTAGCCCATTTCATTCTGCAGAATTACGTTAGTATTTGTAATTCTTTATTGTCGCTTTTTTATAATATTTTATTTTAAAAATAAATCACACAAGAAAGTGTAGTGTTCATAATTTATTTTTGATATTAACATATTAAAACAATAAAAGATTATAAAAAACTAATTTAAAATAATAAAAATTTATTTTTTTAAATGTTTGATTATCTTATCCCACTTAACTTCCTCCTCGCATGCCTCCAATTCACACTATCTAAGTGGCATGTATTGACAAAAAATTAATCTCTTCTGAGATTTTAACCAAGATATGTTTTTCTTTTTAGAATTACCGTGGTGTTTGTAATTCCTCATTATTGTTTTTTAAAATATTTTATTTTAAAAACAAATCACACAAGAAAGTATAGTGTTTGCGGTTTATATTTTATATTAGCATATTAAAATAATAATAAAAATATTTTAAAATAATAAAAATCATTTTTTTTAATATGTTTAACTCAGGCATGAAAACAAACGGTCACTGCATTTCCTTATCCCACTTACCCTCCTCCTCGCGTGCCTACAATTCACACTACTTAATGGGCATGTATCCAAAAAAGTTAATCTCCTCTAAGATTTTCACCAAGAGATGTTTCTCTTTTCTTCCTTCTTTTTTTTTACATGGCTAGGTACTAATTAATCTATAAGTTCATTTATAACTTAATTATTTTCCTCTATTTTATTTTTCAATTTATTTTGATTCTCTATTTATAAAAAAAATAGAAAAGTAAAAAAAAATAGGCATGATGAAAAGATAAGCAATAAAAAGATATTTTTTTCAAAAAATATTATTAAATTAAGTACGATCAATACTGATCAAACAATAATTCACACCAATTAATGGACATGTATCCAAAAAAAAATTAATCTCTTCTAAGATTTTCATCGAGAGATGTTTCTCTTTTAGTTCTTTTTTACATGGCTAGGTACTAATTAATCTATAAGTTCATTTATAACTTATTTATTTTGATTTTTTATTTATAAAAAATAGAAAAGTAAAAAAATAGTAGTGCATGATGAAATGATAGACAATAAAAAGATATTTTTTCCAAAAAATATTATTAAATTAAGTACGATCAATACACCAATTAATCAAATAACAATTCACACCAATTAATAGACATGTATAAAAAAAAAAAAGAAAATTTCTTCTAAGATTTTTACCCGAGATGTTTCTCTTTAAATCTTTTTTTGCATGACTACTACTAACTAATCTATAAGTTAAGTTCCTCTGCTTTAGTTTTTTTAATTTATTTTGGTTTTGTATTAATAAAAAAATAGAAAAAAAAAAGTATTTCTGATAATTCTAAGGTAAGGTTTCCACGTTACTAACATACAGCAAGGCTATCCCCGATTGCACAGCTCAATTCACCTGACCTCTGCACACCTTTTTTTTTTTTTTGGTTATATTCTTTTTAGCCGTTTCCAGACCTCCTCTGATAATTCTTCTTCTCTTCTTGAATTTTCTAAACAAAAAGAGAAAAGAGAAAAGAAAAAACAAACACGCATTGCCACGTCAGCATGAGTTGTACTATTTCCGTTTTTGTTTGAAACGCGCTTGCGTCCATGCGCGCATGTTTTTATTCATTATGGAGGGGATATTTGTCTTGTTTTTCTCCTTCAAGCCAACTATCAATGTCGTTTAATAATGATATGTTTTATTTACAAAATTTAAACTCAAAACCTTGTTTAATTGAAAGAAGCATTGAAACATGTAAACCAACTATCAATGTCGTTTAATTTGATTAGCTGTAAAAAGGATTTGGGGTTTAATAATTTATGATGTGTTTAAAAGTGTGGTTGTAATAGATTTTTAAAGTGTTTTTTATTCAAAAGTATATTAAAATAATATTTTTTATTTTTAAAAGATTATTTTAGATATTAATGTATTAAAAAAATTCAAAAATAATAAAAAATATTAATTTTTTAAAAATAAAATTCTTAAAAATACAAGTTGTACCGTGTTTCTAGAATCTTTAAAGGTTCATAGAAGGAACCGAGAGGACCCCACTGTTGGTGCTCCTTCCGTTATCCGTGTCCGCAAGATACTGATAATTTTCCTTGTAATAAAGAGAGGAGAGAGAGACAATGAAATCAACGGCTATTGTGTGTTTCAGTGAAGACGTTTAATCCAGTGTTTTTGTCTGTTTTTTCAATTAAATGTACAAATGTACGTACGACCACTGTCCTTGTAATCAAACAATTATTGGTCTTCCGATTTCAATGATTAAAGGGACATAAAACCGAGCAAGAAAATCAATGATAAAAGAAAGGGTTCCAACTTCCAATCAGCGTTTATAGGTATCTCTGCCTGACAGCAGGGTGAAACAAAGTTGAAGGTGTGGGGGCTGATATTTGTTTCGTTAAAATATCAATTGCTATGAGCTAAGAACGCGTCGCCCATTTGGCACTGCTTGCAAATTGACAAACAAAAACGAGAAAATTTCCAGGAAGCAGGTACATTACTTTCAACTTTAATGACAAAATAGTTTTTATAGATAAACATTAAGGAAATGTTGTCTATTTATTGAGAAAATTATAATGAAAAAAAAATGTATAATTATGTATTATTAATACAAACATGATTGCTGAATAAATGAACATATAAGTGAAATTCATCCGTCAAACAACACCCCTTTCCCCTTTTGTTTGCTTCTTACTTAATATAACCTTTTATTTTATTATAGATCAACCTCTCACAGTAAATACAGTTCCCTTTAAACTTAATTTATGAATATTCTTTTTTTTTTTTTATTTTTCATAAGCAAAATTACTCGGAAAAGCTTATAAAAAGTTTATTTTTTTATAATATATGTAATTTTTTTTTACTTATTTTATAATTTTTTTCATAGAATTTTATTTTTTAAATGTATGATTTGTACATTTTAGAGTTTATTTGAATTTTTTAAAAAATAAATTTGTTTGTAATTTAATAAAATTAATTTTGAATTTGTGACATAAGTGTTCTATAATGAAATAAATAATGGCTTATTTAATGGATTCATTTTATATTTTGTTACTTTTATTATTTAGTTAAAAATCTCATTAAATGTATAGGAATTTGAATTTATATAGATAATTGATAATAATTAGAATACTATTAAATTAAATTGAATAAGTTTTATTTAAACCAATGTTAGCTAATTTACTTAGTTCAAATAATTAATTAGTACATGTTGTCATGATCAATTTTCTATATAGGTTTGATATAAGTAATGGATTGTCATTTATAGATGTATCGAGATTCACAAGAAAGATTGCACGAGATAGATTATTGTAATAGGGTTAAGGGTTTTATTAATCACACACTATCTAATCCGAAAAATATTAGTAGATACGGTATTAGATGTCCATTTAAGAGAGATAAAAATAAAAATTTTCTCAATCTAGATGTTGTAATGATGTAATCTCTACAAGAAGGGTTTATAGAGAAATATTTGTGTTGATTTGCATACGGAGAACTATATGTTTCCTATAAGACCATGATAGAAAGGATGGTTGCGTTAACTTATAATTTTAGCAATGTGCATAAGTTATAGATGACAATATTAATCCTTATAGAATATGGTTATAGATGCAATGAGAATGAATTTGGATTATATAGGTGAATGTCCAATAATAGATGAAGAACCAGATATAGATACGACCATGTTTTTTGATCTTTTGAAATACTCTGGAAAATCATTATAGGATGGGTGAACGAATAATGGTAAATTATCTTTCATTACACAAATATTCACCATTAAATCAGATCATGGATTGAGTGAGGCTGATTATGACATGGTTGTTGAATGGACGATAAGCATTGTTAAATCCATGATAAAACCCCTTGGTGATACAAGAAGTCAACATGTGTTTAAATTTTTGCTTGTTGTATTACCTTGAAAATGCAAAGTTGAGCAAGTACACAATATGTGAGCATGCTTATTGCAAACTTATAATCGGCAGGGGAATGACTTCTGCCACATATAGAAAACTTGGATATTTTCCAATCACTCATATACTATAAAGATTATTCATATCTCTAAAGACTATTGAGCAATGACATGACAATTCACATGATGCCATGAAAGGAGTCGTGGTGAACATATCTGATGGTTAAACCTGAAAACATTTTAATAAGATGCATCAGCAGTTTTCAATAAAATCAAAGAATATACATATTTTTTTAGGCTTATAAATGTTGAGGCTACCTAAATGATAACATCAACGATGAAATGGTCGATGTAAGTATAATTGTTTTAATGGAATCAAGTTTTCAAAACTCCTAAATGGAAACCAATGATTAATGCACGGTTTAAAAAGTTCAAGATTAGTATTAACTTAAATATTTTTTTATATTAATTTGATTAGTTTATTAATATTAATGAACTAATTCTTTCATAAATTTGAGTTGCGAGGAAAATTTTTACTAGGATAGGGCTAACAACATTGTTGCATGGAGCAATAGGGAGAATCACGTTATAACTAGGAAAGAACAAAAACAAAATAAACATTTTTTTATCCAAATATTAAAATTTTATTTTTGACTTAATAATCAATAATTCATTTCTACAATATAGGTTGTGTGATTTTTGGTACAAGACTAAAAAAACCAAAAAAAATATGTTAAAAAAAAAGAGCTTCCAGAATTAAAAGATGTGGCGGTTCAGAAGGATTTCAAACTTTTATATATCTCAAAGGTTGTATAGATAAAATGTATTTAACATGTGGAGTCCGATAATTTCATGTAACGCTCATGATTTAGTGCAGATAACCAAAACATACATATTCACGGTTCCATTACCATGTATACCAGCGAATCCATTTTGTTTATTTTGCATGTGAAATAAATGGTAAGATTCTTTTTTATTACATCAATTTTTTTAATTGTTGTTTTATATGAATATGTTTAACCAACAATATTTTTTTATTACAGGATACGATTCTTGGACACGAACCAAGACCGATTGAGCTTTTTGTGGAAACATACATGTGAAATGATAATCATCATAAAAGAGCCAGTGCAACAACTCTTGGATAGCCAAGTTCAATATTTTGTGGTATGTTGGATTTTAGCAATTGCTTTTCTTTAGTTATTATTTTGTTGAATTTGATGATTTTTTTTTCAGGAAACATATAACACCTAGTTATAGAAGAGATACAAGAAAGATTTTTGACCAATTTGAAACTATAATTAGAGGAAGGATTGTTAGGTGGATTTGATAGAAATCGGGTTTATGATATCTTAAACGTTACAAATAAGGACTTGTTGATGACCCAAAGTGTTTCAACTATGTGATGTTAGTCATTGTTTTCAAGAATTCAAACTCAGGATTTTAATGTGATTTTAAACCAAATAATTAAAGTTTGGACAACCCACCTTATTGTTGAGATAGAATGACTTAGTGTTGAAACGATTGAACTTCAACGATTATACATGAAGCTAAAATCATAGATGAGTAGTATGTGTTCTCTCTATTATTGCCTTCCTATTCACGACAAAGACTCGTCTCATTCTCTTTCTCCTCCAGTTCACTCTCTTCTAAATGAATTATATTTGAATTGATAAATTTTTAAATCTATAATGAATATTTGATTTTTATTTTAATTTAATTTCTTTAAATTATTTTTTACTTGATTTATTAGATTTTTTTAAAAAAAATCATTTTAATAAAATTATTAACGGTCTTATAGATGGATTAAGTTTGTTGATATATTCTAGAGAGTTTGAAAAGAATTAATGAAAGTGTCATTATCACTATTTAATCACCAACAAAATTAAATTTTTGGTAATATTAAAAAAATCACTAATGAAATTATAAATGGTCTTTTTTGCTAGTAACATGTAATATTTACAGTTAAAAATATTGGCGGAATAAAATGAATTTTTTTAATATTTTACATGCTGTATTATAAATAGAATGGCTAACAAAACAAAAATCTGAGAAATGTTTTTTATATATATAAATAGTAACTATCTATGAGCTCATCTTTAAAAATCATGCCGACAAAATCATTATTTAACAACCGATGAATTATCCCATTAGGAAAATGTAAAATTCTGGTAGTAGTGTGCTAGTTATTGATGATTTGTAGACATCCATCTCCGATAATGATTGAATGTATACAGTGGCTAGCTACCTAGGCAGAGTTGTTAGAGGATGTGATCCGTTGGCTAACGTTCTTCAATTTTCACTGAAAGACAACCTCAGATCCTTACTAGCTATGTGCGTTTTAAGTGTCGCCTTATTCTTCAATTTCTTCCGTTGGTTTTAGCCACTTCACCACATCATCATGGTGATAAGAGGTCAGGTGGGGTAAGTAAACATGATGATCATGACAAATGCATTTCTTGCAGCTGCGGGAACCTTAAGTGGATGTTTACTGGATTCATTTAATAACATTTCAGCAAGCTCAACGGATGTAGATATGCTTTTTTAGGCGATATAAAGCTGAGCTCCCCAACTTCAAATCAACTTCTTATCTCCGTGTTTCTGCTGGCAAAAGTTCTAATGAAGTGGAAATCGCTTGCTTGCGTGCAAGCTGAAGATAAATCTTCAGTATCCCTTTAACCTGTGCTGCATTTCAACTCACTTAGTGACTGGCACGTCATTCTTTTTTTACTTTTTACTGTTGAGTGAATCCTCGGAATATCACGAACTACATCGATCTTGAGTGGACCAATCAACAATCAACCGCATTAACTCAAATTCTCAACCATTGAATAGCAAAATTATCAGTTAGGGGTTGTATCTATCTACTGTTTGATCACGAGGGTTCTATGGTGTAGTGGTTAGCACTCGGGACTTTGAATCCAGCGACCTGGGTTCGACTCCCGGTAGGACCTCTTTTCTTCTTTCATTTTAATTTTTCGAGTATTTTCTCACAGCCCAAAAAAACCACAACGCCAAAAATGGAGCACTACTACATTCTCCATATCTTCAAAAAATCCCCAAATCCAGGTGTTTTCCACTTCAAATCTCTACCGCCTATCTCAGTGCAATGTCTTATCACGTGACTTCCCCGCCGAATTCGCAATTGCTCTCCAATCCCTCGCCCAAAACCCTAACGCGTTTGTCATCATCCTTCTTCTCTGGAATCGACATCAGAACTCTAAACTCTATTACCAACGATTCTGGCGATTGTGGATTGTCAAAGAGAGGCTCTGAAGAGACCTAAAGTTCATGCGTGTCGCGATCACAGCGATCGAGCGGTGCAGGAAGCTGGTGATCGCTGCTATAGAAGGAGCGTGTATTGGTGGTTGTACTGATATTGTGATAGCCTGTGACATCTGGTTCCGCAGTAAAGATGTTTTCTTTTCGGTGCATGCAGGAAGCTGGTTTGGGGTTAACGGCGGATTCATGGACATTAAACGGCGGATTCATGGACATTACAGAGGTTGTCGGGGATTGTTGAGCTTGGTAATGCAATGGAATTGGCCTTGACTGGTCTGAGGTTCTCGGGTCAGGAAGCCAAGGATTTGGGTTTGGTTTATCGGGTTTTTGGGTCTAGAGGAATTGCACGAGGGTGTGAGAATCACAGCAGAGGGTAATTTGGATTTTTCATTTGTTGGTTTTGGCTTTTACCGTTACGTGCAGAGGGTAATTTGGATTTTTCATTTGTTGGTTTTAGCTTTTACCGTTACCAGCAGAGGGTAACTTGTATTTTTCATTTGTTGGTTTTAGCTTTTACCGTTACCAGCAGCTGTAAAATTTAGAAATTAGTCCAGTGTTGTGTATCGAAAACTCCCTCAAGCTAGGCAGAGCTGGGTCGGGTTAGGTTAGGTTTTTCTTGGTATGTACATATAGGTGTACATAACTAATATTTAATTTAACTAAACCTTAATAATTAAACTAATATTTACTTGCACGGTTATTAAAATTATGTTCTTTCTAATTCATGATGCTATAATTGGCATGAAGTTGCTGACAGTGTCACTTACATGCCATTTTCAAATTTTTGTTTTATAATTTACAGTCTTCTGTAAAATCAAAGTCATAAAAAACTCTATCTTTGCCCAACAATAAATATTATTTTCAAGCTCTGCAAGTGATCAACCATCACTTTACACGTTAATTGAGACTAATTCTCTTTTTCAAACGACATTAACTATATAAATCTCACATCAACTCGGTATATTTAAGTGATATTTAATAAGTGTTTTAAAATACTAAATTTAATATTTAAATCTAAAAAATAAAAGAATAACACACCCCAATTTGAAGATCCAGTCCTTCCTTCCCGGCTGGTTCTGTGAAAAAGGCCGAGGCCCACTCTGGAGGGATATGCTCTGTTAGGGGCCCGGCATCTTATACTAAACCATTTATGTCCAGCACAGTCCTGAACCATCGATTGAAATTAAGAGGCCCCGAGCTTTCCTAGAACCCATGTCTAGCTGATCCATGCTGACAGCCCTCAAAATTTGATTCTCCTTTTCCAAGATTACAGCCAGTTTCTTGATCAACGAATTAAGCCAGCAGTTGCATCTTGCACTGAGAAAAAGTGGTTGCCCAAGCAGGAACAGGGAAAAGCAGGAAAAAAAGACCAATCAAAGAAGGAAAAGTTTTGACAGATGTAATGTAATATTCGCTTTTAAAGATGGAATTTGTACCATGGAGAGTTATAAATCTTTTATACGTTGAGGCTAGTTTTATAGGCCGCACCGGGCAGCAGATAGAATTTTAAAATTGAGAAAAAATTCAAACGACGATAAAAAAGAAAAAAAAAAAAAAAAGGGCTTTAGAGCCGCACAACCGATCTTCTGTCACCAGGCGCCGCCTTTCAAGCAAGACCCCATCGAGACGCTTCCAACACCACCAAGAAAGGCGAGATTCTGAGATTGGAGGAGGTTGCATGTGTTACTTTTTTGTAGTGGCTTTTCTTACACGCTGGCATGTGTGTTACATGTATCAACTAATTTTTCCCTACCTGTTCACTTCGATCCTTAACCTGGCATAAAGAGATCTAAATATTTGTTTTAGCTTCCAATTATCTTCAATTGTCTTGCACAAGTAAAGTAAGATTTTATTTTTTCAAAACAAGCACTAAATAGGTGTTGGAATTTGAGAGCCCTGCGTGCGAAACAAATCATCAAGACTGAAGGCCAATCAACTCACTTGGCAAGGATTAAATAAGGAATAAAAATGTCCGAGGGCCTTCTTTTTTTTAGAAAAAATGGCGAAAGTGGAAGAAAAGGAGGAAGGGAGATGCTTATGAGCCTGGTTTTAGTTCTAGTGTTTTTGTTAATGTCAATGTTAATTGATAATAAAGCTAGCCAGGGTGTTTACATGACCAGAGGTACCATTCTTTAACTTGATGCTGCTTCTTTTGAATCTTTGGAGGAAGTTTCGTTGAAGAGTACTGTTAATATTGCTGCTGATTTTTTATTTTTTTTAATGAACTTCACGAGATTCAAAGCTTTGGAAATTAGCTGCTTTTCTGCATTTGGGGGTTAATTAACAACTTGTACACGGTAGCTGGACCAAGAAAGGTATGATTTCGAGTACGATCTGTACATTTTATGACCCAACAACATTTGTTTACCATTTCCAACTAATAAAGAAGAGGGATGCTCCTGTCTTTTAAACTTCATCAATCATGTTGGAACTTCATACTTAGAAAATATATATGTAGGATGCAGCATCTTGAATTTGAATGTAACTTGAACGATTGGCCACCACTAATTTCCACGTGCATGCGTCTGGTCTTTACATTATTTTACACAGGCTTCCATTCACAAGTCGCTTGGAATATTTTGCAGGAGCACGGAAATCTTGACTCAATCTCTCTCGTGAAATATAGAGCCCAGAGTGATCTAAAAAAGGGAGATTTCGTAAGGTTTATTTGCGTAAACGACTCTCTTTTCTTTAGAGAAGAGAGAGAGAAAGGGATGTTTGAAAGTTCAGATGAAATGCTAGTTTGGAGCTTGTGTTTATGCTCAAACTCAGCCATTGGCACTAATTAAGAAATTGAATTTCTCTTTTATCAATCCAAGAGGGAAACCTGTCATCAAACTAACGGGGAATTAGGTATAATCTATGAATACAAGGCAGGCAGTGACATTGATTAAGCTAATTCGCTCTACTGATCAACCCAGTGATTAAATCCTGGATTTTACTGTACCGCTTGTCATGGGCTATTCATGAAGAGAAGTTTGCCAAACCAAAATTACGAAATTTGAGCAATGAGAAGGGTTAATGAAATATTTATCAACAATCAATTTCAGAATGTAGTAGTTGTCTTTTCAGTTTGGTTTTACAAGTTGCTCGGTCGCGCCCGCCGGCCATTTGCTGGATTGGATGGAACCCTATCCCATGTGTCCCAACCTTGCGGTAGCCAGTCTGATTGAGGCTTACGTGTGGAGGTGGAATAGAGCATGGACCTATGGAAGATGTCCATTTATGCAATTTGTGTGGTCCTAGTCTTTGCTTTAATGATGTTCAGTCCCCAAAACCCTGTCTTACCTGTTAGTGAAGAAAGACAGCTCTTCTATTGGCATGAGGTATACATCTAAAAATCTGCCGTGTCTTTCTTCCTTCGGGTTGACAAGCACCCATTAGAATTAGCGTTAAATCAAAGAAATTGTGCGCAAAAAAAATACCCCAACGAAAAAGCAATGCCCTGTTAAAGGTATCACCATCAATATTGAACAAATAAACAACTATATATATATATATATATATATATATATATATATATAAACACATATACGCTTGGGTCAACTTTGAAATCCATTGCGGCTTTGAATTTCTCCACTTGTTGTTCTAGAATTTCAATTCCATGGAGGTTTCTTTACTCTTGTGCGCGATGAATATTTATGTATTTACAATATTGTTTATGCTCATATGTGTTTGTTCATTTATCATATGATTGCTTATCGCTACTTTTAAATACCATGACATATAGCTTTTATTTTTTTATTGATCCGGGAAAATTGGTGTGATTAAGGCTCCACTTTAAACATGGCATATGATGCGAAAAGGAAGGAGAGAAAAAAAAGAGAGGGATTGTAAAGGAATGATTGGCATCAAGGACTAGAGCACGACCTAGTTCTTCATCACCTCCATCAAGAACTAGAGCACGAACTAGTTCTTCATCACCTCCACATCCCTTTTACTTGTTGCAGCTCCTTTTCAGTCAATAATTAAATGAAAAGATCACCTTATAACGTTTTTTAAAAGATGAGCTTATAATGTGCTCGGTTACATGTAGTTGTTGTATTTTATGCTTCAAAATAATCAATTTCTTAGCACCATTTATATTTTGAAGGCTTAACTCTTCGTTCTGCATTGCCATGTAAAATATTTTTACAAATTTCTGTTTTTTTAGTTTTAATTTTTTTTTAGTGTTTTTTTATTTATCTGATAAGTTGATGTCAAAAATTAATATATGTATATATATATATATATATATATATATATATATATATATATTATTTTAATGTATTTTTAATTAAAAACATTTTAAAAAACAATAAAAATACTATTTATTTTTATTTTTATTAAAAATATAATCATCTTTTATTTTGTTATTTTTCTTTTATTTTTTTTATTTAAAAAAACTTCACCTTCCTGAAAGCGTATTTTATAAGTTAAGATAAGCAAGTAAAATTATAATTATTCTAGATTCTTATAAAAAATACATATTTTAATTTAAATTCAAAACTTGTTATATAAATTTAAAATTATTTATTATCACGTCAAAATCTAACTATTCTTATGTTATTTTTCTTTCAATGCTTTGCACATACTCTTCATTTCCATCTTATTTTTCTAAGCATAAAATTCTCTTACTTTTCTACAAGAACCCAAGCCATCAAATCAATCAAGCTAGCATAAATTAGCCCTCTCCCTGGAACTCTCTCTCTCTCCAATTATGTCAACATTAGAACATGCAAGGTCTATGTGTAGTCCAATTCCATGGTATTGAAATGCTTCTGAGGAGGGCAATCCTAAAAAGGTTAGATCCAATACAAAACACAATAAAGAGCCAAGAAAGAAACAGAAGGGAGGAGAAGGAAGGCATCCTACCCTAAAAAACCAAACTAAAGGGCCATATAATATTATACAAAATAGTATGATATGAAGGAAATAAAAGCTTGGTAGATTATAAAAATTAAAGCAGCACACAAAGAGATTTTCCACTGAACAATATATTTTACTCAAAAGACAATAATTGCAGCCATTGACGTTTCTCTCATCCTCCTTAAAACTCTCTTCAACACCCGCACGCAAACTCCTTTGACTCTCAGCCAAAAAGGAAAGGCAAAGGAGAGCAAGAAAGATAAACAGGGAATACAAGGGCTTAAAATAAATAAATCGCCGCAATTTAGCTTACGAAAGCCAATTTTCCTTCCCGCACTAGATATATACAAGTTGGCCTAGCTCATTTGCTTGTAGGTATCTCATGCCTTCTCTCCCCCCTTTCAATATTTATTTTATTTTATTTTTTTTACCTTTTACAGCAATTTGTTTTCCCAATTTAGTCCTCGGTATTTTTAGGATTGTGGAAAAAGAGTTGCCCTTTTCCACACGGAATTAGGCATCTTCATATGTCAATGTTTGAGGCCCCAGAATCTCAACTGCCCCACGCTAACTCGCATCTTCAATTATTATAACCCCTCAACCACCCCTATTATTTCACCACTACTACATTGATGCCATTCTAGCTTTATCTGCACTTTGTATTTTATTATTTTTATTTTTTGAGGCCAAAAATATCTTCTTTTTAAATTGATTTTCTTTTAGGTGCATGGAGTGCTCCCGTGACATGGGATACAATCACTGCTCCTACAAGCTTTGTTTAGTTCCTTGGTTTATTTATGTAGTCTCGAGCTTCTCTCGGCTTATAAAAACTATGGTAACTGCTAATCTTAAATTAATTTGATGCTTATGAACTGGCCCTTGGACATCATTTTCGGACAACCCATATCTTACAATGTTTTCTTAAGGAATAAATATCTAGCTACAGCATCCTTGCATATTGTGCTGTCTCCTAAAATAAAAACATTTTACATGGGTTCTGCTGGGGAAAAAAACAACTGCACTCGCAAGTTGGCTGTAATAAAAAAATTTTATTTTTACCAAAAATAAACTCATGGGGCTGCGTGACTATTTTAATTAGAGAAAAACCTCTCTATTATAATCATCAAACTACAAATTGATTTGTAATTCTTTTGAATTTCACATCGAGGTAACCGCTGGATGCACAGACAACTTTAAAATTGTTTTTTTCTGGGGAATAATTAATGATTAAGAAAATATGATAGAAGAAACTTTAAAATTAAATATCCATGGACGACTTAATCATGAACTTAAACATCCATCGAGAAAACCATCATATTTTCTTAACGTTTGGCATTATTTTCTTGGTAAATTCATAGCTAGTAACATGATTTTATTTATGAATGGACAGTATTTGGTTCATAAGGGCACATTTGTCCTTTCCCTGAGATAAAGATTCTTGAGACGATTACTCCTACAATTTTCCATCTGATCCAAAGTAGTGAGACAAGAAGATTTAGAAAATCTGGAAATGGGGCATCACTTGAAGGTGGCTCTTTTGTCAGTTACCCTGAACCCGACGTGGGTGTCCGTCGTTTCGGAAGCAAGTAGGTCCCTCATCTTTATTCCCTCACCCACCTCACTCATGGTCACACAATATCCAAATGACGAAAACACCCTCTCCAAATCCATCCCCGGTATCTTCTTTTCTTCATTAATAACATTTAACTTCTCTCATAAAGTTTCTTTTCTGACACTTGACGAGGTATAAATCAACAAGTATCTCTTTTTTGCTCTAATCTCTTTCATCCTATTCTCGTGCGGGAGGTGGATTTTGTATTTTGTGCTGTGATACATGTATTTTTCAAGATTGTTTTTTTGCTTGAGATTAAATTTTAAAAAAAATATTTATTTTTAATATCATAATATTAAAACCATAAAAAATACTAATTAAATATTAAAAAAAAACAAATATATAGAATCTGAAACAACCTCACTCTCAGACACACACTCCCAATCACTTTTAACTATCAATACTCAGATATAATCTTATCCCCACGCCTCCATAAAAAAATCCTAAATACTTTTTTTTAAAAAAAAAAAAACAAAGTCAATTAAGCTAAGACGCCAACAAAAAATAACATAGGGAGTCATTACGCAAATGGACCCTCCAAGGGAAGAATATCGAGCACCATTGTCAATTTGGAAGACCCGTCACAAATAAGGCCTTTTTGTACGAAATAATCAAGTTAGTTACACACGCATCCCAATGCGTGTACCCCATAATGTAATAGTTAAATGCCCTTATTATTATCCTTTCAAGAAACCAAGAGAGGAAAATTACGTTCGGAGACCCTTTCCGGTTGATAAATTCCTTCCGCTTGCTTTACTTTATTGTATAAATATATGTTACATTGGGATCTTTTCCAAGTTGTGCAAGCAAACTTTGGCATTTGAAGATAATCTAGCGTGCTCGTCTGGCCATGTTTCCTCCCCTGCATTAAAATAAATATTGAGATGCTAATTAAGATAGATTTAATCTTGTTTTCATACTTAATTATTAACAATCTTGACCACACAGGATAATATACATTAAACTAGTTATGCCTCCAACCTTTACACATAAGAAAATGATGGCGGTTTTATTATCTTGTACTAATATAATCTGTAGAGTGAGAATACAAACTTCGTGCGATTTGGAGCACCCAAATTCTTTTCATTTCTCCATTTCCATGGCATCATTGTCTTTGCGTAGGCATAAGATTAATATATGGTCAGTTTCATTTTCATTCCAATGGTGGATCAAAGAGCTTGTTTGAAAAGGAAAAGGGGATGGTACTGCATTTAATTTATATATAAAAAATATAATTCACTGACACCTCTTTCATTTTTCAGGGCACGTCTCAAATCAGAACTTCAGGGTATGCAATCCCTCGTGTAAATTGGAAAATGAAACAAGCATTTTTCATTGTATTAGTCAATTTAACAAGAAAATTTACATGCTCCGAGTTTTTTTAGATTTAAAATTTATACAAGTTATAATATTATATTTTTAATTTTATTAAATAAATAAAAATAATAAGATTTGAACTTATAATTATTTAATTATTAAGATTATAATATCATATTAAAAAATAATTTAATCTAAAAATTTAAATTGTTAAGTAAATTTTTAATATATAATTTATATTATTCTGAACATATTAATCATAAAATTAATAGATTAAAAGGTGCTGGGTATATAACTTCATGATATGAGATTTTATATTTTACTACAGAACTATACCTTTTGTGATAGTTACGAGATCAAGTTCTAAGATACCCATGAGACATTGTAATTAGATTTTTTTTCAAATTAGTTAAAATATGTTTGCTGAATTCATAAAAAAAAAAAAATCTGCGTGATGAGATCCGGCCAGTGACGAAATTGAGAATTCGGGAAAAAATACAGTGAATTATGCAAAAATAAAAAAAAAAATACAAAGGCAATGCCTTTTCCTTTTTGTTTTTTTGTTTTTTCCGGCTAAAACACATTTGAAGAAGGTGGCGGGTTTCAGAAACCAGCGGCTACCAAAAATTGTTCCCTTAATAAGAGCACAAACAGGCGATAAAATTGTTCGAGACTAGCAATTAAGGCAAAGGAGGAAGTGACCTCCAGCTGTATGCAAGACATGAGGTGACTTCCCCCTCACTAGGCTGACACCTTCAAAACTCATCTTCGCCTCCTAGGGCATCTCTATCCACAAAAGTTCAATCATCTATTTAGCATTTTAAATACTGTTGTTTAATTAATTTATTTTTCCCGTGACACTTTAATGAAAAAAATATTTTAATAAGTTATTTTGTATTTTACATCAAATGAAATGATGAGAGAGAGGGGAAGTTTAGAGGAAACAATAGTTAAAATTCTCTATTTTCCTCCAAAAACATATAGGAATAGCTTTTCATTTGATAAAAATCATTTTAGCATCCCATGTAACTATTACTTTAGAGACTAAAAATCAACAAATAAAAAGTCCTTTTGGTTTTTTTTTTCCTCTCAATATAACTATTACGTTGGAGATAGTCTTATATATTCAATTTCTTTTTGTTACCTGGAACAATTAATGCCAAAGAGGTGGTGACTTCTTCTTCTTTTTTGGGTTATATATTACTTTCAATATTTAATATTGGATTTTTATATTTTTATATTTTATTTTATATTTTTTTTAATTTATCTTTATTTCATGTTTTAGATTATGGATTGAATAGTTTAATCCGAGTTTATACATATTATTTTTTTATTTTTTTTAATCATATCATTCAATATTAAATAAATTAAAAATTAAATTTTATAATTTATTTAATTTATTTTTTATAAAATTATCCCAAACTTTTTAACGAGTTAAGCAAATTAACTTAAGTTTACTCTATTTATTTTTTAAAATATTTTTAATTAATTTTTTATTTTAATTTCAATCTCCAACAATTCAATCTTTATTTATTTATTTTATATTTTAATATTATATTATTTAAAAAGTAAATTTTTTAACTTTTTTTTTTAATTTGCTATGCGTGGGTTATATATCATTACAATGCAATGCTCTTCCCTGTAATTCATATACAGCAAAATGAGACCTTTCGCTTTGAGTGAGATTTTAGTGTAGAGGTAGTGTTTATATATATATATATAAGAAAATGTGATTTTATTGATATTGATGATAATAATGTACATTATCATTACAAATTTTGTAAAACGTAAACAAGGAAAAAAATCTGATAAAAATACCTTATAAATTGAAGAGAGAAATTGAGTAATGGGATGTGTTGCGTAACTATATATTAGTTTACGTATTTTTTGTCTTCCAATCTTTACAATGGTAGAGCCTTATATGGACGAGAAGGGGCAACCACTTTCTTTTTTCCTTGCTTAGTAATAAAGTATAATTTATACTACGTGTACGATCAGGAGTTAAAACCTTAAATGTGTAACATCATTAGAAAATTAAATTGCACTAATAAAATATTTTTGTCAATATCAAAGTTGTTTATTTATTGATAAAAATATATCTAACAACTTTATCAATGTAACTATGTCATCAAAATATTTTTGTCAATGTCAAAGTTGTTTATTTATTAATAAAAATATATCTAACAACTTTATCAATGTAACCGTGTCATCAACTAGTATTGCATTAATGATTTCATATTTGTCGATAATTTTTTAGCATTTCAAGTCAAGAGGTTTCGTCCTAGATTTTATAACATGGAAGTTCTTTTTCAACTTATTTTTTTTCTAGTAAAATATTTGTTTACTCATTCTACCATGTTATCATAATCAAACTTAATGATAAATACTCATGTAATGATTGATAATATATTATGATTTGTGATTCATTCCATAATAGTTCATCGGAATTTTTTAAATTACTTAAATAACTATAATTTATTCTCATTGAATACATCACCATACTCTTATAACAATTATTATTATTATTTACAACTACATGTATATTGCTATAACTAGATGTTAAGCCAAAAATCCATTCCAACACGGTCTTATAAGAAACATATAGTTTTTTGTATGGAAATCAACATGAATATTTCTCAACAAACTCTCTTCTTTTCTTCAGGATATGCATAATCATAATATCTAATAGATTTATTTTTATTCTTCACTCATGAACATTTAATTATGTTTCCACAAATATTTTTTTAGATCTGAAAGTGCAAAATTAATAAAACACCTAACCTCTTTACAATAATATTTCATATTCAACTTTTGAAGGCAAATCTCAAAATATATGAGAATAATCATCTATTATTCAGGAAACCAAACCTTTTACAATAATCTTTTCTATACAACAATTGAAACGATCTTGATACATCTAAAAATGATTATTTATTATTTAGAAAACATGTATAGAATAATGATAATAACATTTCTTAATAATACAACAATCAATTGAAGATTTAACTTTATTAATTAAAAATGAATTCACAATCTAATAACTAAATATTATTTTTAAATAAAAAATATAATAATGTGTCAAAATATTAACTAAATAAATCAAATTAACAACCGTTAACCAAACTAATTATCTATTATTTTCGCACTTCAAACTTATTCAATTTAAATAAATGCTATTTAATTGCTATCAATTCCACAAGAAATCAATTTCTTTGAAATTTGTAATATAACAATAAAATTGATAAAATATGATTGTTGATCATTAAATAATACATTATTTATTTCAATATAATACACTTAAGTTATAAAGTCAATTTCATCAAATTATAAATAAATTCAAATTTCTCCACATTTAAACAAACCTTAACATATAAATTAAATTTTGAGAATACTTTAAAAACATTATACAAGAACAATGATGCTAACACTACAAAGTATTTGGTAATTGAATTTGCGATGATGAGACCTAGATTTATGCCAAAATAGGTGGAAGGAGCTATTGTTTCGATTTCTAGTTCAAGAGAAAGAGAAATAACAAGAAAGGAAGAATAGAGTTATTGTTGATTATAACACTTTTAAATTTGCTGATAAAATTTTCAATGGAATATTAAGATGAAAAATATTATTGATTTATTTGTTGAAAAATGATGATGTATCTTATTAAAGATGATATCATCGATGCAATATTTTTTCTTTTCTAATTATGTTTTTGTGATGATGATTTTGTCAATAATTATTAATATTTTTTATTGGTAATTATATCAATAATTATCGATAAAAATATTTTATCACAATTATCATTGAATATTATCAAATAAAAAATATTTAACCAGTAATTTTGTTGTTATTCAACAATTTTTTGGTAGTGTAAAGCCTAAAGTGAATGAGAAATAATAAAAAGAAAAAAAGACGGTGGTGTTTTCACTCTATAGTTTGTTATTCATACCCTACAATTTATTTTAATTGCCTAGATAGATAAAAATACCCTTAATTATATTTTTCATTAAAAACACAACTAAAATTAAAAATTCTTCCTTTGTGTATTTAGGATTATCAAATTTTACCCTGTTTTTTTTCCTGTACTATAATTTTTCCTTTTAGATACTATCCACCAATAAAATATTTATTTCAAAAAATTTATTAGAGCTTAAAATTTCAAGAACTTGAATTTTATTTACTTCATGTTTTTATTTGAATTAATTTGTAATTTCAATAATTGATTACAGAATAACATTTTGATTATGCTAAAAACATACTCCATAACTCTAATAAACAAGGGGTAATGTAATCTATCAATATTGTTTACAATAAATACGGAGTGCGACTGCGGGAATATAAAAAAAATAAAAATAATAACACCATTAAAAAAAACTATACAAATTAGCGCACTCAATTAAATGCACATGTATAAGGAAAAAAATCTATGTCACCAAACAAGCTAGTTAAAAAAATTTAAGTACACTGTCATTTCTTTAACTCCCACAAATAAAATCATGTTCTCTATTTATCAAAGAAAAAGTAAAAACACGTTCTCCTATGAATTTTTTTTTTATTTTTCCCGATAATTAGTGTATAAGAACTGATCATTCGATCGTTAAGGAACCGGGGCATAGGCTTGAAAAATAGAGTGGTTTTACATGAACCAGCGTTTCATGATCTGTCGATGCATGCAACGCCTGTAAGGTCACATCATCCTCTGCTCCCCGCTGCTCCATTGCCAGTTTGCTTTGCTTCTATGTGATTTAAAAACAAAGAGAAGAAAAGGGATTTTATGCAAGAGAGGAAGGGTGAAAGGGTAATCTCGAATAAAAAATTGAATATGGGACGTGGAAGAAGAGGGGAGGAAAAAGGTTGAAAAGAGCTTTAACAGCATCGGTTATCCCCAGAGGTTGAACAGAACTAAGCTTAGTTTTCAGACTCTTGTGGGTTTGGTTTAATTTATTAAGACTTCCAACCTTTTTTCGCAGAGAACCGAAAAAATTATGTGCTTAAAAGTCTTCAACGTTTATTTCCCCACGACGAATAGCGTCAGAAGATAAAAAAGAGTTTGAGTCTTGTTTACGCCACATGAGTCGTCCTTGTTCTTAAAGAAAGGTCCCTCTTCTCTTCTTTCTCTCGAACACGCCCATCACTATAAAATAAGTCACACTTTCCCTCTCAAATAGCCACACCTCTTTTACTCCCTCTCTCTCCCCCTTTTCTCCCCTCTACATTTCTTTCTATTCTCTAATCTATCCTTAGCTCTCCTTTTCTTGTTCCTGTTCTTGTTGAGGCTCTTTGTCAAATATTCTCTTCATGCGAACTTTGATGGTCGGTTGTGACTATAAGAAGGGTGCATCAGTCTTGGGACCTTTGAGCAAGAATCGTGCAGCTCCAATAGCGGGTTGAGACGTTTTTGAGCCACAAGGCGGACACACATATACATAAAGTTTTTGTGAGGTGCTCTAATAAGACATGGAGAAGCTTAATTTTGTCAAGAATGGTGCTGTTAGATTGCCTCCTGGATTTAGGTTCCACCCTACAGACGAGGAGCTTGTAGTCCAGTACTTGAAGAGGAAGGTGTTTGCTTGCCCCTTGCCTGCTTCCATAATCCCTGAAGTCGATGTTTGCAAGTCTGATCCTTGGGATTTGCCAGGTTAGTTATCATGCATAGACAACTAGCAACGAAAGTTGAAATGGTAAATTTATTGCAATTATAGCCTTGTAGTTAGCACTCCTTGTAAAATTATCAGCAGCGAAGGCATTTTTTGAGATAGATTGTCAATTAAAACCAAAATGCATTGCCACGTGGCCATCACACCACTTGAGTAATGAGGTAGCAAGAAAATTCAAGGAGATAATAGCTACTTTGCTCTGATACATGGGGTTTGTGGGTTCAGGTGATTTGGAGCAGGAAAGGTACTTTTTCAGCACCAGGGAAGCCAAGTATCCCAACGGGAATCGATCCAACAGAGCCACAGGCTCTGGCTACTGGAAGGCAACTGGAATAGACAAGCAAATTGTGACTTCTAAGGGCAATCAAGCTGTGGGGATGAAGAAAACTCTGGTTTTTTACAGAGGAAAACCCCCCCATGGCACTAGGACTGATTGGATCATGCATGAATACCGTCTTGCTAGCACCGAAACCGCAGCCTGCAATGCCCTGCTAAATAAGAACTCAATTCAGGTAGATTTTTTACTGGGTGCATTTTCTTTTCTACCAAGCAAATTGTAAGAAATTCTTATAAAAGCTTTGAAGCTTGTCTCCACCGATATTCATCTCTCTGTTCCTGCGATCTACAATTCCTCTTTTTTTAAAAAAAAAAAGGAGAATAAATTATCTCAATTAATCACTCGCATGCATTGTTCCACCTAATTCATTCATACTCAAAGGTCAAATTCATAATCTCGGTCGAATTTCTTGCAGGGCTCTGTTGTGGTGCCAATGGAAAATTGGGTTCTGTGCCGCATATTTTTGAAGAAGAGGAGCACCAAAAATGAGGAAGAAAACATGCAATTTGGCAATGATAATAGACTGTCCAAGCTCAGGACCACAAAGCCTGTTTTCTATGATTTCATGACAAAGCACAGGACAACTGATTTGAATCTAGCTCCTTCATCGTCCTCAGGGTCCAGTGGAATCACAGAGGTGTCTTGTAATGAATCAGATGATCACGAAGAAAGCAGTAGTTGCAATAGTTTTCCTTATTTTAGAAGAAAACCATAACTACAATGCCCTTCTTAATCAGCCATTAGTTCTTGTACCGTATTTAGGGATTCTGGCTTCTCAACCATAATAGCCATCTTAAGCAAACTAATGCTTGTGTCGTTAGGTTTCGTCTCTCTCATCTGTGCGTATGGTTAAAACAGGAAGGCAAATCACAAGAAAAATAAAAGGAAAGGAAAACAAACCGGGCATTACTGTTGTCAGTAATGCAGAGAAGAAATGTGGATGTCAACAATGTATCATGTAATCAACCTCAAAATTTCAAAGTTATTGATATTTCTCCCTTTTTCGCAAATAGAAATGTTTCTTCAATCATGTTTAAGCAGCAATTATACGCTACTCCATTAACCATGCAGGAGCTGATTCTCTCTTTTTTTTAAAAAAAAAAAGGCAAATGATTTCCAATGGAATAATCAGAGTGGATTTTGTGGAAAAAAAAATCCTTTCGCAGGAGCATCGGAATATAAGAATAAGAATAAGATTTCTGCAAGAATATAACCCCCACACGAGGTTAATATCTCCCTCACGAGAAAGGCAAAATCACTTGGCAGAACCTAATTCCTTGAAAGCTATATCAAAATGGACAGAATCTTAAGGACTCTGTGTGTACCTGTTTCAATGTCAGAAAAAAAAAATTGTATTTGATGAAGTTTAAAAAATCAAGTAGCCCGAGTTAATCAACTTATCATAGCTACTACATCTATTTTTCTTTGTCAATATAATAAATAATTTGTAAAAAATAATTTTATCTTTATGATATTTTGAGTTATATTATAAATTGTATTTTCACTCATTTAATTTACCTAAAAGATGGAGACGTGGAAGGTTATGAAAGACTTTAATACATATAATAGTGTTGACGGAGTATAAACTTATTTAATTAAACTTATTTGTTGAGATATAAATCTTTAAAAATTTTATATAAAAATCTATAAAATTGACGATGTTATATTCAAATATTATGTTTAAATAAATGGGTGTAGCGAATACAACCATATCTAGGTTGTGATGACAAAAATCACCAGGCTTAACACTTTCAAGAAATACATGTTAAGCCCACCTAATTAGCATGACAGCACACCGGGCTAAGCTATTGAGCTTAGCAACACCTACTAGACCTAGATGGTATATGGGTTTAGTTGGCGTCAGACCTAGGTTACGCTTAGGCTTGATGTACTTTCAGACTCATACACTAGGTTCAATACCATCTATCAGACCTACATATAGGATCTAGTAGCGCCAACACTCGATATAGGTCTAGCGCTAGCCAGCCTCAAAAGGCAATTGGGTCTAGCTAGTGCTAGTTCCAATAATTTTTGGGTCTAACATTAGTCAGACTCAATGCGATTAGGCTTAGCACACTCCATGTACAACCATGGTTAGATATGACTTTGGCTAAACCCAACACACCTCTGTTGTGGCGTGTTTGTACAAGCACGTGTCAATCCAATAAATTTGATAATTTAGAAAAATTATATCTAAATGTTTTTCTTGATTTGATATTTTTTGGTAAAGATATACTGATAAAATCTTGGTTTATTAGTAAACTCATGGTCTTTGTGATATATTAATATGTGAAAGACTTTAATTAATTTCTTAATTCGACTAGAGTAGTGAGTTTTGCTTGTATAAAAAAGGGGTGTAAGCTTGAAAAAATATGCATCTAGATGGACAAAAAAAATTTCAAATATAAAGTATTAAAAATCTATACATAGAAAAAAAATTATAGATTGAGGATATCATACCCATTATTTGTAAAAATCTTAAAGTGGTTATATGGAACCCAATAAGATTAAGCCATTATCTTATAAACTTTTGGAGTGGAGTGTGGGAACCATAGCTTTCCCAGCATTATGAAAATGCTTAAAAGCCCTTCATCAAAAAATATTCATCATGATTTTTATTTTTATAGGGCATGAAAGCCAATTGAAGAATGGTGATTGGATGGTATTGTTATTATATATAGGAAGACTATGTTCATCCCATAAAAGGTAAGGTTATTTCCCTATGGAAATAGAGTTATATAAATGGTACTAGGAAGATCACGTTCATCTCTTGAAAAGTAATGCATGCAGGACTTAGAAGACCATATCTATCTCTTGAAGTATGTTGTATATAACACTAAAAAAACCACGTCTATCTCTTGAAAATTGGTGTATACAACACTAAGACACCACATCCATCTCTTCAAGAATGATGCGTTTATATCAATTACTTGGAGAGTGGTGTATATAACACTGAGAAACCACATACATCTTTTTTTTAAGAGAATGCACATTCTTAGAATTAATGTTAAAAGACCTTCAGCTATTACCTGAAAAGAATAAAAAATCATTTTGAATAAATAATTTATATTCAAAAACTTATTTGATTATCAAAGATTATAAATCATATGATGATATGAATGATATATATAAGGAGGTTTTTAAGAAGAACATGTCTTGGAGGTGGCATTAAGATGTTTGATTTGACTACCTTGATTACTTTATTTAAAAGATCATTCATGTTAGTTATCCTTATGAAAATAAAGAGTTTCAAGTTATAGCAAATGAACATCTTCAACCCGTGTGTAATTTTTCATGAATTGTTTCACTTTAGACAAGTTTTATTTAGTAAGGTATAAGTTTTCTCTAAAGAGAATTTTATTTTACTCCTCATATCAAGGCTTCTAAGGCTACTATCTCAAACAATCTTTTCACTTTAAGCCTCTTTCCATTAAATCTCCTTAAATATGCCTGTGTAAACTTACCATTTTATTAGGCAATACTAAAAAGTTATGTGGAGTTTTTCTTGGCGGGTATGCTAGTGCTAAATCATCCACTAGCTTGGCGTAAACCCTCTAAAGGTTGTATAGAGTATCTTGCACATCGAATCATGCTTTTGGATGACCAATTCTTATTTACCATGTATATTTTATATATCCTCATGTGGGTTGGTCAGGCTATTATAATTGTCCAAACTAATTTTCATGTAAATATAGTCATTGTGGAGTTAAGTGTTCAATATGCATTTGAGAAAGGGAGAACCTCTCCACTAATGGTAGCCATAAAAATTCTCATGCACATACCATTTCCTAGTTCTTTATTTGTTGGGTTCTTGGAAGCCTAAGGAGCTTGGCATAAAATGATGATTACGGTGGTTAGTGTTTACACATGGTAATTAAAAGAAGTTTATTTAGAGTATTTTTTTATCCATAAATGTCACAATAGTACGAGTGATCCTTTACGGAATTCTTGTGAATGTTATTATTATTGATCTTTTCTATGTATTGTAATCGTTTATGAGCTCTTAGTGCAACAGGTGGCCATGTTGTTAAAACTTTATGTATTGTTGAAGCTGTTACGATTTGTTAAGGTGACAATCTCTAATTTTACCATCGGGTTACCGACATAGCTTGAGTGAGTCGTTGCACTTGACTAGTGAGTTGTTGAAGTTCTTGTTGGGCAGAAATGTTCATAGTAATGAGTAGACTTATCTTGTGTCTTGTCCTAGGTAGGCAGTAGTTATGTGCCATAAAATGGTGTGAAAATATCAAAAGCAAGCTTTAAAAAGAAACAAATGGCTTTTTTATTAATTTGTTACAGACGATGCCACTGATGAAACCTTAAAAATCTAAGTAGCCTAGGAACAAATCTCCTAGGCTGGATAATCAATTAATCAGTTGGTCATAACAATCTCATATATTCTTCCTAACCAAGATGGTTGATAGTTTGTAATTGATGCTTACTAAGCCAATGTGATTTATGACTAATACCTATAAAAAATCTTTTTTAGTGGGAGTGAGGACTCTCCAATACTTAAATAAATATCTTTTTATAGCAAAACAATATAATAATATTCTAAAAAAAATGTTCAAGTAATATATTTGCAGTAGAGAATGAAGATTATGAATATTTATTCTAAAAATCTCATGGTGTATTTTTAGTCTAGAAGCCTTGTTATTTTATGAAAAGGAGGAATTGAAATGTAATTTTACCTTATAATATTTTAAATTTTATTGTGAATTGTATTCCATTTATTTTATCTAGCTAAAAAATAAAGATATAATGGGGCATGAAGACTTTAATACAACTAATGGTGGTGACAAAGTATATATTTTTTTAATTAAGCCTATTTAAAAAAAAAATTCTCTAAAATTTAATATAAAAATCTATATAATTGACAATGTTAGATTCAAATATTATGTTTAAATTTACAGGTATAATGAACATGGCCATACACTTTCATGAAATGTGCACCAAACCCATCTTGTTGGCCTGACAGCGCACTAGGCTAAACTACTAGCGTGATAGCACCTGTCAAATCCAAATGGTGCCTGAGTCTAGTTAGCGTTAAACCAAGGTTTCACATGAGCTTGATGTATTATTTGGTTTGTATGTTATGTTTAGCACCATTGGCCAGATCTAAACATAAGGGTTGGTAGAGCCAATCCTTAATATGGGTTTGTCAACATCAAAGCCAACAATTCTCGGGTCTGGTTAGTGTTAAACCTAGCAATTTTTAGATCTAGCGCTGGCCAAAGCTAATGCACCCGAGCTTGGCACACTATCAAGCTTAATCTTGGTTGAGTTTGATGCGTGTTAATTTAATATATTTGAGAATTTAAAAAAATGATGTGTTTCTTTTTTAATTTGATATTATTTTGGTAAAAATATATAAAGGTATAATGATGAAATGTTAGTTTGTCACTTTGTTATATACTCCTATCAATATATTTTATATTTTTCTACCACATTTTCGGTAATTTGCCATGTCCTCGGAGACAACACAAGAAACAACGAGAGCAGGTTTATTGGTGTTGGGAAATAGGATTAACTAAAATTTGAATTTACATGACCAGTAGGTGAAGGTACAAAAACTTAAAAAATACATAGATTCTTGGGCAAAGGGAGAATTTGAAGATTAGATGAGGTCCCAAGTCACCAAAATCTGATGTTATGAGCTTATTAGATTCATAACTATGGTTTCTTGCACCTTTTGAGAAAAAATACAGACTTTACAAGTTCGACAACTCCTCTAAAAAAAGGCTTAGAAATCCAAATCCTCCTCCCAAGTCATCAAATAATAAGAGACAAGGGTTCCTTGTATACAACTATTTCCAAATGAATTTGTTGGACAGCACCAATCAGTTTTAAACAGAGATTATCCCCCTATTTCCAACTACTCAGCCACTTTAACCTGCTAATCTTTTGTATAATACTTGTAATAATTCTTAATCAAATAGCCAGCGGTGTACACATGTCATACATGCACATGGCGAAGGACCTGGCTATAGTTGACTCTGTTTGGCATTGACACTCGTCTAAAAACAAATAATGATATTCATCATCCAATCCTTGTCGATTACATCTATGCCATGGTAAAATATATAGCAAGACAAAACTTGCAGGGGAGGTCGCGGAGTAAACAGACAAATCTTAGTATCTAGATGGTTAAATTGGTGGGCCAGAGACACTCCAGATGAGTGACAAGTGCACAGTGGACAGACAAAGGACGACATTTATTATCCTCATTATTATGATAATTAGGCTAATGCCATGCCATAACAGGAAGGCAGAGACAATTGTTAAACTAATAATTAGAAAGCTAAGCAACAAGCCGTCCAGAGTTTCTTGTGACAATGGCTCAGCATCAGCTAAGGCTGTTGGAGTTCTTCACGGCACTTTTTCTAGGTTTTTTTTTTTTTTTTTTCATGAGAGAGAGGTGGGGTTGGGTTGGGTTGTGGATTGCTGACTTGGGCTCCGAATTGTCCATCACGTGAGGAGCCCGTCATGGGAGACCGCACACCAAGAGCACCGCTCTTGTAGGATCACCTGGTTAGGTCAATCGCATAAGGAAAGAAACCTTACCCTTCCGAGAAGGATAAATACAACAAGGGAAAGGGTGTCTCTATCTACGCAGATGGGCAGTCCTGACATTTTGAAGCCATAATAACTTGCTAACAGGGTATGCGGCTCTATCAATTATGAATTTTTACAAGTTACAAAAACCAACCAGTCTTTAATGCTGTTTTGTTTGGACCAATGCAAGTTTAAAGAGGTTACTTGGGATCTCTACAAGGACACCTGCTATATTTTAGGCTTTTAGCCACAATCAAGTTACATGGTCTGATCAAATATGAATCTAACCTCAGACATATAAACATGTGATGGGTCCCTTGTCATAAATGAATGGCCTCTTGCCCTCCCAGTCACACCAACAAGCAGCTGTGCCTATCGAATATGGACCATAAGTCATTTCAAACCTTCGCAGTGAGTAGAAAGGGATTCAGATCCCGAGAATCTCACAGGCACAGCTAAGAGGATTGAACATTCTTGTTTGAACTTACCTAAAGAATTTAAGATGATGTACAGTTAAGTAGTTATACCTTTAAAGACTAAAATACGGCAACTGGATCACACACAGCTCATACCCAGCGGTTGTAGAAGTCAATAAACTATTGTGAGGAAGTACGGAGGAGTTCCCTAGACAGTTGAGACTAATGGTAAATGAATGATATTTCAGGTTTTTGCCTTCGCTCCATGGTTCGTCCATTAAAAGCTCGAGCTCATTCACAGATAAAAGCATTGGAGAGAAACATCTTGCATCATCGACAAAGACAAGATTCTTTATGGGGATTGCAGCTTAAGCCGCCACAAAGTACAGATACTTTACGATGAGTAACAGCACTAACACGGTCCAACAGCCATAACAGTATTAAAATGTCAAGATCTTAAATTTCTACCCATATAAATATGCTTTTATTCATGTAAATTGACTAATTATAAAAGTAGATGTAACAGTTGCGTGTAAATACAAACTTAAGTAAATGCGATTAAGAATCTCTTAATTTCTCGGATGTAAAATGACATGACAAGGACAATTCAAAACTTTATTCCAATATGTTTGAAGTCAAAATCAGTCTGGCCTGCAGAAAGGGAATCCAGGTGAGTTTTCAGACTTTCTTTTCGTTGGCCTTTGGTGCTCGCAATTCTATTTAGTGACTCGCCTCGAACTCCCTTCCTTACATGTATGGATCACAAAATCTCATAGCAGATTCAGTGTTATCCACCCTGATGCTAACTCAAGGGCCACAGACGCCCCAATAAAAATCATTTAAGATTCCATCAAGCCAACAAATTTATAAAGGGGCTTGAGATGAGATTTTAACAACATATATCTAGAGAGCAACTAAGATTTGCAGGGAGCAGCAAATTTCTAATCCAATCAAATTGTATGAAAACAACACATTAGCTTGCCCAAGTAAAGTTTGAAGCGTCACTAGGCGATATAGAAAACGTTTTTCACCATCTATTTGTGGTTTTGTATTGTTATCAGTCAAACAGCCCTGTCGTGATTTAAACTGAGAAGAACATTGACTAAGTTTACCAACAGGCTCAGCACTCAACAAATTAGCAGCGAAACAGCGTAGAGGTAAATACACAAACTTATGGGCATAGTTTAATATTCACATCATTTTCAACCAGTTTTAGAGTCTAATTAGCTCATTGAAGTTCACAGAGAGAATTGACAAGTTTGTTACAATTTTGAGAGTTGAATGGACAAAAAGACGTGGAGAAAGTCTAGGATCATGAATGATTCACATAGATAGTCACAATCTCTAACAATATAAGGATATATCATAGCTCTACTCCAACAAAAACGAAACCAGATATCACAAAGTAGTCCTTTCAGATATGAGTCACATTCTTACTCGTTTATCATGCCAACTTGGCTACTTGTGAGGTCACTCTCGCCTCCTCCGCCACCACCAATGACCAAAGGTTATGGAAGTTGTGCAGCATATGCCTATAAGACAGCCTCATTCTGCCGGAGAAAGACCCGTTTTTTAAAAAAAAAATATTGAAGTCCACTTACTGGCATGGAAATACATTAAAAACACAGAAAAGTGCTCTATACTATTTGCGAGCCAACAGGGTACACAAGGGTAGATGTTCAACAAGTACAGCTACACATAAAAATGGCAACCTGGACAGGGACCTGGCCTTGTTCAAATATGGTGATATAACTCTTCAACAACCGCAGTGCTTCCTTTGAGAAGAACGTAGAATTTAAACACAAATCAAACAGAGCACACAGATAAGTTGAAGAGGTGTTTTCACCATGTGTAATGCAAACATATAAATACACCAATATGAGGAAGCAATCAGTTTAAATTGTTGGAGTGACAAAATAGGAGAGGTGAGCCAAGTGATGATGAAGTAACATGATGCTGGTAATAAAAAACTATACTCATTGTCTTAAAAAACATACAATCACTCCATCTTTCTTAGCATTATCAATGATTTCCCATCTTCCAAAGGCCTTAAAACACCCGAATTTTCTAGTTTATGAATTAAATTAAGTGATAAACAGGATTAAGTGAATTCAATTAAGAAAGGAAGCAACCTATAATTAATCGATGGGGAAACAGAATAAGCTGATGAAATGATGAGGTGAGGCGCCCGCATATTTCTTCTTCGCCATTTCTATTATCTTGTGCTCCCTGACTGGCTACCATACCGCCACTGCCCAGTCTCTCTTCTCTCTTTCTGCGTCTCTCTCGCATCCATCTGGGTCTAGCGGTCTATGATTTACAAATTATGGGCTTTTAGCATTACATATTGGGCCTTGAGGCCTACTATTAGTACTTCGGCTTTTAGAAATCTCATCAAGTCATTGATGTAATGGTTCATCATATTTTTATATTTAATTATGTAATTATTTTAAAATCATAATATAATTAACAGATATTACATGATTAAGAGTATCATATAAGGACTTAATTGCAAAACGAATTTGATTATAAAGAAAATTATAATCTCTGTAAGCTACAAGAACAAAAAGTATCCAAATGAAGGCCATTTTAAAGTAAAAAAAATATAAGGACTAAAATAAAATTTAAAATATATAAAGACTATTATGAAATTTTCTCTTACAGTGCCAAAAATCTTGCAGCTAAACAAGTAAATGTAATGAATCATTACTTCATTATATATTTGATTTCAATATATCGTACTATTCATATTGGGGTTTGGTGTAATTACTTCAAGATATTATTTTCAATAGAATAAGTATAAATACTTATTAGTTCGTGATCCATGTTTGGTAGATTCCCAGTCAATTCAATTCAAATGTTTGGTAGATTCCCAGTCAATTCAATTCAAAGGGCCTCGTTTAAAATAGAGCAGGTTCCCTGATTCCTAAATTACTAGTCAGTTCAATTCACGCCCCTTCTGGAGAATCGGTAGGTTTATTTTTGCTTCCCTGGCTGCTGTAGTGTAGAGAGACATGAAGTTAAATCTAAATTTGCAAGTTGAGGATAAAATATTAATAAAACTCTTGGAAGCTGTATCTGCCTCCGAGCGCATGCAAAACTGGGATAGAAGTGCCAAGAACCATGCAAAAGCCACCGCCCGATTGTCCTTCACCGATTGTTAAGGACTTTACTTCATAAATCAGCTATCACATCTTGACAAAGCGAAGGAGCCCATTTGTCACCAGTTGTAGAGGCCCGCGTGTGCCCTGCATTTGTACACACTATCAATTTCTGGGCGCTTTACAGTCCATGAACTCCATCCAATGCACGGCTAAAATTTGATATTATAAATTTTATGGTTGTTAGAAAGTTATCTAATTATTAATTTTAAAATCTTAAAAGATTAATTAAGATATAGATAAATTAATCCATATATTTACCAAAAAAAAATTGATCCCGTCCGTTCTCTGATCGGTGATAATGCATGCGTGATGTCCTTTCCTCCCCTTGTTGCCCCTCCTCTCGTGGGCACTATAAATAAATAAATAAATAAAGCAATCCTCGTTCTCCATGATCCAATTCCAATCCTCGCAAATAATGTGATTGAGATAGAGAGGGACTCTGGTATAATTGGATTGGGGAGTGTGAATGAGAGACGGAAGAATTACAATTGGCAGAAAATGTAGTGTGCCTGCATTACACACTACCAAATTAAGTTAAGATATACATAAATTAATCCACATATTTACCAAAAAAATTGGTTTCGACTTGTTATAACTCGTCAAAGTTTAAAAAACCCTAAAATTAGATTTTGAGAATGTCATAACTTTCGATATTTTCTTTTAAGTTTTTGGATTTTTTATATTAATTTTGAGCTTTATGTTGTCTTTTCTATTTAATTAGGATTATAATTCTTTCACTGTGTAAATGTTGGTTTTTATATTATTTAAGGGTGGTCAGCCTTTTTAAATAATCAGATTTGAAAATTCAATGATAAAGTATGAATTCAGTCAGGTCTGACTTTTAATTGTTGTTTTTTTATATTATTTTCATCCGCGTGACTTTGATGTTGAAATTTAGAGCGTGAGGTACCCTCGATTATTATTTTATTATTATTTTTTAAAGCTATTTTTACGTTACATGACTAATTATATGTAAACCAGAATAGTTTATTTCATCAGTTCAATTAATTTAACTAGTAAGACGAAACAGTGTGACTGGCTCGATCTAGTGCAATGCAATTGGCTTGATCTCATATACTGCGAAATTTCTCTAATTATCTGAGTCGATGTCACATAATTGACTTCACTAATCCTGTTTTATGTTAAAGATAAAAGGTTGGTTGCTGTTTGCTTCTTGTAGCAAGATATTAAGGTGCAGATCAAAACAAACCGAGTCTCGTGTTCTGCGAAGCGTGAGGTGTGAACTTTTCAAAGCCTCGAAATGGACTCTTGTAAGCAACAGAACACTTGGCACAAGTCTTTGATGTTCCTTCAGAATTGAACCTGCCACTTCAGCCGCCTATGAAAGAGGATGAAAACCGTTGCTTTCTCTCTTGCACTGGAAAACGCATTTATTTCGCGAATTAACATGTCAGCAACAAGTTACACTTTTAAATGTCGTGATAATAAACTGTAATATTTAATTAAATATTACATTTTAGAAACATGATGTTAATATTAATTTAATATTCTTATTTGCAATCATGATAAGTATTACATTTTAGAATCACGGTATTAATTTAATATATTTATTTGAAATCATGATAAGATTTGAATTAATTTCGTAGTTTACAATAAAAACACTTATTAAATTCAAAACTAATTAGTTAATTAGTTTATAATGACCAGTTAAATTAATAGATTGGTTCATAAAATAAATTAAAAAATTATCAAAACTAAGTTTCTAAATAAAAAATTTAAAATTTAAATATTTAATAACAAAGTAACGATTTCATCCAGAAAATCTTATAAAAATTTAAGTGTAATCTAATTATTAGATAAAAATTATAGTAATTTTTAGTAATTATTTTGATTTTATGTGATTATATGTTTTCTTGGGTCTAGATCTGTCTCACATGTCAATAAATACATGTTTTAAGTAATTCAAGTTATGATTTAGAGTAAATTTTTATCTAGTTGTGACAAATTTACATTTTATTTTCTTGAATTATTTGTTATCTCAAATTAGATGATATTATTGATACTAAAAAATAAAATACACCTATTATAAATAATAATTTTTAAGAATTTTAATTGGAGTGTGAGTTAAACATGACAAAATGAAAGAGATTTATTTTATTATTTTTTAAAAAAATAATATTATTTTATCAAAACTTTTAATTTGCTGTGTTAATTTAAAAAAATCCAAGTTTTTCTTCCCATGCCTTTAAGATCTTGTTTGGTATTATAGTATGAATTTTTTTCAATGTATTTTTTACTTTAAAATATATTAAAAATAATTTTTTTATTTTTTAAATTTAATTTTGAAATTATCATATTAAAATTATATATATATATTATTTTAAAAATGTAAAAACAAATGAGAGAATATACGCATGACACTGACAGTGCCTTGTGACGTATGACATATTTTAGAGCCTGGACGCGCGCCAAACTTTCTTCAGTTATCAAAGTGGGCTTTTCCCCTTCTAATTTTGTTGCTTTTATACAAGAATTTTTCATTGTCAGAATTAGGCTAAAATACGCGATGGTCGTTGACGGTGCTTATTGTTGTTCAATAATCAGTACTTAATTATACAATGTAAACTTGTAATCAAAATAATATACAACTTGCATTTTAAGAATATATTAAAACTTGTAAGAAGATCAGACTAAAACTCTAGCATGTATATTAGTTATATAATATGTTAGACTTAAACTAAAACAATATAATTACTTATTTCCTAAATCACGTAGAATTTAATAAATTAAATATAAAAAAATTAAAAATCAATTATTTATTTTTTAAATTTTATTATTAGTTATTTGATCCTAACAAAACAAGACGTATACAACCAACTTTATGAGATTCCAAAAAACTTATCTTGTTTGAATACACATTTACTTGAGATTCATGAATTAAAAATAATAATTTTCTGTCGTAATTTAATTTTAGGTTATTCTTTAAAATTTATTTTTTAAAAAATAAAAATAAAAAAATAAAATAAAGGCTGACAAAGTAAAAAAAAAATCAAGAAATCAAGCCGCAATTTTTGAAAAACATTCAAAGGCCTAATTATACCCCAAAATAGAGAGAAAATACAAATTTAAGGTCAAATTAAATAATTATTAGACAAATTTGTATAAAAAATAAGTGTAAGGACATAATTAATTTTTTAATAGGCCAGTATGATTTCATCATGAGCTAAGTTAAATTTTAATTATTTTTAATAATTAAATTAGGTCCAATTGAATGATTTAATTAAGTGTAAGGATTGAATTATACTTTAAATGAGTCAAATTAGTTTTATTTTAAGCTTAATTGGTGAAAAAATAAGTTTGAAGCCTAATTTGAGCTTAATTGAGAATGTTAAAATTTTAAGAGATCAAAATTTATTTTTTACCAAGTTTGTTTATTGAAATCATGGGCAAAAATGCAAGAAAATTAAAGTTTTATGGTTAAATTAAAAAAATTCACAATCAATGACCAATCTGCAAAAGACGTTCAAATTTAGGGATTTAATGGATAATAGTCGGGGATAAAATTAAAAAAATTAAAAATTTAATAATCAATTAAAATTTAAATTATTAAATTACAAGATCAATAATTATATTATAAAAAGTGCATAACTTCAAAGTTGCAATTAAAATTTATTAGGAATTTAATTATATTAAATTAAAAATTTATAGTTAATTAAAAGTTCAATTAACAAAAATTAAAAACTAAGACGCTGAATTAAAAATCAAATTAAATTTCTAATTCAAATTTAAAATGTGGTCTTTTTGAATAAAAAAACATACAAAAGAAGTTTTAAAATTTTTTGAAAAAACAAGAATAATAAGAATAAAAGTAGCATGTTTCCGTGTTATTTTTATTTTTAAAATATAATAATTTATTTTGGAATTTGTTTAGAGTTTTATTTATTTTATATCCTTTTTTATTTAATATATTTTTATTTTCTGTTCTGAGGAGTAACTTCACAGATTTTGAACAACAATTGTAATCCCACCTCGCGTTTTAATTATGCAAGAGACATTAACAGAACACCATCTACCTCTAACTCGATATATTACTTGAGATTTTCCATGACCATAACTGTTTAATAAAAAAAGTTGTTAGATATGTTATTCTAATATATTTTTTTATATAAAAATTTCAAATGATAAATTGAAAAGTTTATTTAAGCATCTAATAATATAAACTGATAGTTATTAATTTAAATAAATAAATAAAAGTTGTTAATCACAGCTAAAAGAAAAACTAGAAAAAAAATGAATAAACATTAAGATATTTAATATCATAAAAAAAACTTTTATCTTGTGTGAATTAAATTTGTTTATTAACAGATAATATAAAAAATATAAATTTATGTTAATAAAATAAAAAAATATTATGCAAGTCCGGATGTATTAAAAATATTATTTCAAAATAGTTTTTTTTTTTTAACAAAGCTCATTCGTGTGTGTGTGAACCAATGAATATCTGGGGGTGTAAATTTACATAATAAAATACATTCTCTGGTATTAAAAATACAATATGTAAATAAATATCATGCTAAAATTCAAATTTTAGAACAATTATAATTTAACTTGATAAAATAGAGACTCTCTCATTAAGATATATTTCCATTGAACCTTATAAAAAATGAATGAATGGAAACTTGATGCAGAAAAAAAATAATCAAATAATAATGTATTTTACTTTAAGTTGGGTGTATTGAGGGTGATGCGTTTTTTCCTTACATAACCAGTCTTTAACCCAGACTCTCGCAAACCATAGATTACTAAATGACTATAATACTAGATGACGACTTTTAAATATTAATTATAATTTTATAATTAAATCTAAAAACCATTTCCATCACACACACACCTCACATGGAAGACACGACATGAGCTTTTGTTGTCGTCCAACGACGCTGCATTGCTCGCACCTTACGACATTTTTAAATATTTCTCTATAAAAACTGATCTTGAGCTATAAAATAAATCATTAAAAAAGAAAATATAGCTTATAAAATATAAAAAACCAAGTTAAATCCAAGATGAAGAAGAGTGCGTGAGATCTTTAGAATTTTATCCAAAACACTCCACTTTTAACTTATTTTAAGACTAAGACTTATACAAAATTAATTATAGTAATTATCATAATAAATTTCCTTTATCACCAACCTTAATTATCCACCATGAAACAATACTAAACAAGTTTTAGCTTTGGATATGACATTTATTTCAGTTGGAAATTTTATCTGAATAAGAAGATTAACTATAACACTTCATACCACTAGTAAGATACTGTTATTTTTGGCTTACAGGGCTCACAAATTTATTATTGGTAGCCATGCATGGTCTCAAAATGTGTCTTGCTAGTCAAAATAAACATGTTCATATAAAACTCTCCCAAGAGTCTTTACCTATCAATGTGAGATATTATAATCCACATCTCTTAAAGAGTTCGGCAATCTCATCGGCACCACCCAACAGCTAGTGAGCTGGGCTCTGATGCTAACTTGTAACATTTCACCCCACTAGTAAGTCATTGTTCGCTTTGCCCTACGGGTCTTATAGATTTATTCTTGGCAACCATGCATGGTTCTCAAACACGTCTTATTAGTTAATGTGAGCATGCTCATACAAGATTCTCTTTTAAATCCTCATCCACCAATATGCGTTAGTCCACTCCTCTTGAAAAGCTTGACAATCTCGTTGGTACCACTGGACAGTTAATGAATAGGGCTTTGATGTCAAACTGTAACATTCGACTTCACCTATAAGATATTGTCTGTTTTGACCTCTAACCTTTATAAATTTATTACTATAATATAATATTTCACTCCACTGGCAAAATATTATTTATTTTGGATCACGAGCCTTATATATTTGTTCTCAGTAATCACACGTAGCTTCAAAACATATCTTACTAATTAAAGTGAACATGTTTATATAAGATTTTTCTCTAAATCCTCTCCTGCAGTTACAAGACACTACACTAATTGTTCAATCTCTTTATTTACAAGTTGAGAAAAATAATTATTTTTATTATTTTATAATAAACGTAAATTCAAACTTAGGCTCGAAGTTCGACTCGAACAAGCATCGATTTAAGCCTGAAACATATTTTTCTTATAAAATTAATTATGGTAATTACCTAAATAAATCTCCTTTGTTCTCTGCCTTAACTACCCCTTATAATATAATATTAAACTTAAATTTCTCACTTTTGAATATGACATGTGTTGGTGCTGAAGGTTGTTTGGTTTGATGAAGAAAAAACTAATTGTTCAGACTCTTTACTTATGAAACAATAAAAAATAATATTTTTGATTATTCCACAATAAATCTAGATTTAAACTTGGAGCTCGAGTCACCAACGTGCACGAGTAAAGACTATTTTGTTTATAAAATTAATTATGGTAATTACTGTTATAATTTCTCTTAATTATAAGTTTTAATTACTTGCTATGAACAGTATTAAACTAAAAATTTTTAGATTTAAATTTATATTTTTTCATGCTAAAAATAGCTGTGAAGGTTGATGAAGAAAAAACTGTTGAATATCTGATGTGGTTGGTGGGCTCGAGCTGCTGCCCATCTACCGCGTGGTGCACCCGCCTACTTCCACAATTCCACATGCAACAATAACCTGTGCACTCACCAAGCATTGGTATTTTAAAATAAATAAATAAATTGTCAATAATCATTGCTTTTTTACTTTTAGCAATTCTTAGTTTATTTGAGGTAATTGAAAGTGTAATAATAGTTATTTTTATTTGTTAAGGTTGATGAAAAAAAAAACTATTTAGACTTTTTATTCACGGGTTTACAAAGAATGATTCTTTAGATTATTTCAAAGCACACCCAAACTCTGGCCCGGAGCCTGAGCTGCACGCGCATATGACTTCAACTCAAAATTCATCTTGCTCAGACCCATTATTTTCTAAAAGATTTCATGATATTTGGGTTCAATTTTAATTTTTTACTTTTCCCTCACATAAAACTAGAAAATCTTATTTGTTTTGCATATAAGATAAAGTTTTTGAATTTTAAAAAATATGTCAATCAATTATTATTTGGGTTTTTTATTTATCTATAATTTATTTTAATCATTTCAATTTTTCTTCCTATAAGGTTTAATCAATTTTTGTTTATTCTGTAATCCCTAACGGGTTATATCATTTCTCTTAAAATCTAATGGCTAATCAATTCAAACTTTCAGGGAAATAATATCGAATTAGTTCAGCTGTGGTTTCTCAACTAGTACCTGTAGAATATCTGCGGTGGTTGGTGGGCTCAAGCTGCTCGCCGATCTACCGCATCATGCACCCACCTGCTCCCACAATTCTACATGCAACAACAACCTGTGCACTCACTAGGCATTGATATTTTAATATAAATAAATAAATTGTCAATAATCATTGCTTTTTTACTTTTAGCAATTCTTAATTTATTTTACTTAATTAAAAATGTAAAGTATTTTTATTTATAAATACATTAAAATAATATTTTTTATTTTTTAAAAATTATTTTTGATATTAATATATCAAAATGATTTTAACATATTAAAATAATTTTAAAACATTAAAAAAATATTAATTTAAAATAAATTAAAATAAAATATTTTTTAAATATAAAAACAAACAGGTATTTTATTATTATTATATCTTCTTCGGCTTCCAAATGCATAAGAAACCCTTTCTGTCTTTTTTCTCAGACAAATTCAAGTTCTTTTTTTTATCCCCATAATTTCGATCCAATCAAAATACAAGAGCTGATGCCATGGTAGGTTCAAAAACTAGAAAGGAAGATTGCTAAAGAGATTTTTTACAGCTCAATTAGAAATCTAGAATCCAAAGCCGGTTCCAAAATCTTCATTTTAGGAATTCTCAGCTTATTTGAAACATTTAAATAAACTAAATTGATTTAATTCGCTAATTAATTGTTTTTTTGAAATAAATCTTATATTTCATTTAATTTGAGTTAGTAAAAATACAATACATCTCTAATTCATATTTTCAAAGAAAAAGGACAGCGCATCAAAACTGACCATCGGAGAAACAAGTCCCTGTCAGGGTGCAGATAGAGAGAGAATCTGTCAGCTAGATTGTTTCTTGAAAAACGAAGATATCTAATTGTGAGATCCTGTAACGAGAAACTATCTAGTACTTTACATTCTCTCAAACTAGTAACAGCAAACAATCACCAAAACCATCAGATTAAGACTTCATCATCGCCCGCCGTCCGATTCCCCACTACGAAATCATGAGATGATCTCACAACACAAGTGTACCAGCTAACCAGGTTTCCAGTCATTATTCTATTCCAAATTGTAAAGTCATAGTTGTCTTTCGTGGAATCAATGAAAAACTAATATTATTAGTGCCCACCCTCTCAAATAAATAAAAATATCGGAAAAAAGTACGCGCGGAGTAATTATCATTAATAATAATATAATAATAATTAAAAAAAAAGAGTAAGTGAAGAAGGTGGTGGAGGCGGCTGTTTTGATCGCCATTCCCTCATCTCCCCTACCAGATCATCAGATCCTGCTCTGCCCGTGAGGAAAAAAAATATTTATTTATTTATTTGATCATCGCCTTAAACAAGGTGCTTTCACGGCTTCTGTTTTTTATTTTTCCTTTTACAGTTCTGATTTTATTTATTTATCTGAACTTTTCCTAAACTCTAGGTTTTTAATCGTTTCGTTTTGTTTGGGGATGCAGTTTTTGAGATAGAGAAAGAGAGAATATGTTTGGAATTGTAAGGCAAAAGATTAGTGCCGGAGGTTCTCCGCTTCTGGTATTATTATTATTATTATTATTGATAATTTTATGTGTTTGTATTTTTACTTTATTTTTTGATTCATTTAATTTGTAGCTTTTACATTTGCTATTTTGTTCTTTGTAATTTTTGTTCGTTTGTGAGTAGGCTTTTGGGCAGAGGATTCGCCCTGCGGTATCGGCATGGAGAGGTTATTCATCTGCAGCAAAAGAGGTAAATGCAAAGCCATTTTCTATTTCATTGTAAATTTATCGGTTGTGTTATATATCAGGAGAATTTACCTTTTTCTCTACTATAATTGGTAAAATTATTTTTTAATTGATTGTTTATAAATCTCTTGTTCAGCTTTTCGTAATTGCCAGTCTTGTATTGGGTTTTCAACCCCCCCCCCCCCCCCCCCGTTTTTTTTTGGTTGGAGTTACATTTTTAAATGCTGCTGTTATCTCTTAGCTAAGGTATGCTTAGTTTTCCTGGAGAAGATAAAACTGAGATTTTGCACTTGGTGAATCTATAATTGTGTGCAGATAACAGTTAGAGAAGCGCTAAACTCTGCGCTCGATGAGGAAATGTCAGCTGATCCTAAGGTCTTTTTGATGGGTGAAGAGGTGAGAATAGGCTCCAATTTTTTAATGGAGTTCTTTTTTTGATGTTCTCTTCTTATGTGTCTTGTGTTTATGTGAAGTGCAGGTTGGTGAATATCAGGGTGCATATAAGGTCAGACTTTCTTGCCAATGATATAAATTTGAGGTTTTCCATATTTGTTGCTATCCCTCTATTTCATTATTATTTTTTTTTCTGTTGATGAGTCTGATGGTCCATTTACCTTGAATTTTTCATTTTCTGTAGATATCCAAGGGGCTTTTAGACAAGTATGGTCCCGAGAGAGTCCTTGATACACCAATCACAGAGGTTGGTTTTATCGGTGGACTTTATGATGTAGAATTTGATGTTTTGCTTCTATTCTTTGGTGATGGTTGTTCCCTGACCACCATCTGCTTTTCTTACGTGTCTAACAGGCTGGTTTTACTGGCATTGGAGTTGGTGCTGCTTACCATGGTCTCAAGCCAGTTATTGAGTTTATGACATTCAACTTCTCTATGCAGGTTTGTAGGTTGCCTATGGTTTATAAATACCTTGTGCAGAGAGATTCTCTGATTCAATAGTGACAAATAAATGTTTGGATGCCAGATAGTACATTGATTGAACATGTGTTTTAGAGTGATGTTGATGGACTATATTTCTTTGACATTTCAGATCTGTTATGCCAAAATTATATTTGTTTGGGATTTCAGATGGGTTTTGCTGAAATTGTTACTAGTTGCTCTTCAATTTTGGCTTTTGATGCAGGCAATTGACCACATTATTAATTCGGCTGCAAAATCAAATTATATGTCTTCAGGGCAGATATCAGTGCCCATTGTTTTCAGAGGGCCTAATGGTGCTGCTGCTGGAGTTGGTGCTCAACACTCTCATGTATGGTGGCTGTGCTTTCTTATCTATCTGTCATTTTGCAAGCTCTCCCATCTTGTGTCTCTTTGAATGATGACTTTGTAGTTTGATACTAGAGTATATGGCTTGATGGCTTAAATCATTTTTGTCATGTGGTCATTGGTTGTTGCTCCAGAGTCCAGTGTATTCTGAAAAGAAGCTGCATGCTTTTTATTTTCCGTCTTATTGTTTGGGTCATATTAAATCTTGGAGAGGACAGCAACATTGTTCTTTTGTTTTAGGAGAATCTTGGTTCAAACACAATTATTGATTACAACTGATTCCCAGTATTTGATAGTGGAAAGAGGGAAACATGATTGTTGAAGATGTTGTTTAGCAAGTTCTGTATATATGCGTGTGTAATTGCATCCCCCCCCCCCCTTCATGTGAGTTCCCCTACTCAACTAAGAGCAGCTCTGCCTGGGTTGCAGTTATTCCAAATCTTCTCTCTTGGACAATAAAATTTTGTTACTTGCCAAATTGTTCAGAGTAAGGATTGTAACTCAGTTTATTGAGGGCTAAATGCTCGATAACACTCCTTTCAGTGTTATGCTTCGTGGTATGCCTCCTGCCCTGGGTTGAAAGTGCTGGCTCCTTACTCATCTGAAGATGCCCGTGGTCTGTTAAAGGCTGCCATAAGGGACCCTGATCCCGTTGTTTTCCTTGAAAATGAGTTGTTGTAAGTATCTTGACAAGTGGTGATTGTTACATTGTCCTAGGTTGATGTCCATAGTTGATTGATCTTTTGTGATTCAGATATGGTGAGACATTCCCTGTTTCTGCTGAAGTACTCGACTCCAGTTTTTGCGTTCCAATTGGGAAAGCCAAGGTACCCCTCTCTCAAGTCTTAAAGATTATTCCTCTCAATGTTTCTGCAGTTAGCTGCTATTCAGTTGTGCTCTTTAATTATTTATTTCTGCATTTACATTTTCCCTTCAAATTGTTTACCTTCAACAGATTGAGAGAGAAGGGAAGGATGTGACCATTACAGCCTTTTCAAAAATGGTTGGCTATGCTCTCAAGGTTTGTTCTGTGCTTCAAATGTTCTCCTCTCATTGATTTAATATTTTTTTACCTTCACCTATCAGGAGGAAAAAGATGATGGCTATTATAGCAGTCTTGCTTCTTTTAATGATGTGGCATTGCATTAATATTCAGGCCCCCATAACTGATGGCGTTGAATTTGGGTGGAGGTTGTGGATGCTACTTTTACTTTAATGTTGTGATGTGGCATTGTATTGTTATTTTGTTGAGCCCCTCTTTTGGGACGCATCCTGTATTTATTTTGTAGTGCAGAATGGGATGTGTTTAACATTCTGATATGAAGCCATTTGTTTGGAGAATTCCCTGTGCTGAGTTTTTATATATAACACATGCCATGGACAAAACATTTCCCCTTCCATCTGTAAATCACAAGGTTGTTTATTTCACAGGCTGCTGAGATACTTGCAAAGGAAGGAATCAGTGCTGAGGTAACCGTTGTTAGGAGGACTGTAAAGCCCATACAGCTTATAGCACTTTCAGGTCTGATGAAAAAAATAACTGATCTTGTTAATGCAGGTGATTAACTTGCGCTCAATTAGGCCGCTAGATAGAGACACAATCAATGCTTCAGTCAGGAAAACTAACAGACTGGTGACAGTTGAAGAAGGGTTTCCTCAGCATGGTGTTGGTGCTGAAATCTGGTTCGTATTCTTTCCACTAATATATTTAATATCTCCTGCAAAATTATTCTGTCTCCTCATGTATTCACACAATATGCTATTTCATGGGCAGTACATCTGTTGTTGAAGAGAGCTTTGGTTATCTTGATGCCCCAGTTGAGAGAATTGCTGGAGCTGATGTTCCCATGCCTTATGCAGCTAATTTAGAGAGATTGGCTGTTCCACAGGTCTGCTGTTTCATTTCTTTCTTTTTTGTTTTTTATATATCAATTCTTCTAGTTTGATCATTTTCTGGCGCATGCCATGGATGTGCTTGCTACCTTAGATGTTTAAATTCTTAGCTGTTTCCACTGGACTTCCAAAACCTATTGGTTAGTTAGAATCCCTTCAACATTTAATAAAATTGTATCCATATAAACAACCTGTGAATTAAATCAGATAGACATCTTTGCTACTTTCCTCTCGACATAAATTTCCCCCCTATGAATCCTTTTCCTCTTAGTATCCTTTTCCACAGTAGCAGCAAAATCCATAGAGGAGTTCCAAAATGAACCCCACACTCTCTGGCTTCGCACTATAGTCATGTCTCTGGTCATTATTTCGAAGCTTGTCCACTAAATATGGCCTTTCGTTCTGTTCTCTTTATAGCCAATGCTTTTATATGTTGACTTATTTGCATGATGGGTATTTCAAGCACGCTGCATTTTTGGTGTTTTTTTTTTTAATCTTTTGGTTCATGCTATGTGCAGGTTGAAGATATTGTTCGTGCAGCAAAGAGAGCTTGCTACAGATCTGTGCCAATGGCTGCAGCTGCTTGATGATACTCATTAAAGTCTAGAAACCCTCTTAAGTTCAGGTCAGTTTACTGCTGGATGTTTGCTCATCATTGGTTAGTTATGTTTTGTAATATTTTGCATAATATCTTCACTTTTATTTTGTTATTCTCGTAATGACAAACAATGATGCTTTCAGGAATCTGAGAGATGTACATTTTTCCCCTTCTGGTTACTGCTGGGAAGGAACAGCTCATTGAATAACATGGAGCGTGTTGATGACAGCGGGAATTTTTGTCTATGTTTTGTCAAATTTGGTACCTGATATGAACCCGTTTCACACGTGAGCCAATAAATATGTTTATTTATGGATGTTTAGAGCGCATTCTCCTTTGAATGGTCCGTGATGTTTCCAAGTTTATCTTCATATGATCAATTTGATTCCCTTTTATTCATAAAATTGATGTATTACATGCTCTTCATGACATCAGCTTGAATTTTAGGGCCCCTAGTTAAATAAATTAACGTGTTCTGGGTGTTACTCGAGTATATTATGTGAAATGCACGTATCAGAGAAGTTTCATCTGCTTTTCTGTTTAAGATTGCTAGAAATACAAAGGTCATTGAGATTAACACATGTTCTCTTCTGGTTTTTCTTGACACAAAGGCACAGTTATTTAACCAGTCACAGCCTGCACTCAACCTAGATTTCATTGTTTGGAGCTTAACTCCCTCCGAAGTTATTCCTATCTCTAGATATCAATTCATTTTGCCGCTCCTTTTTTGTACTTAAGAATCTTGTGAAGAACTGGATAGTACATGGGGTTTTTCAGGAAATGACCAAAATCAAAGTTATCTAATCAAGTTGGCAATGTTTAGCTGTTCTCCTTTATTCCTTCCTATCTGCTTTCCTCTTGTCTTCCGTCTGGATTTGGTTAGTTAAAGATTTGGGTGGATATAGTGGAGCGCTTAGGTGGCCTGGATTCGTCTTGTCAGGTTCCCCACTGAATGGGATGTTATTACGGTAATGTCCAGGACCCTTCCCGGTATAACGCTCAATTTAGTCATATTTCTTGTAAGTTCGTAAATAAAATATAGATGAACTTGTTTAGTATTTAGATTTTTGAATGTCCAAAATGTTCGACTCTTGTTTAGCTGCACGAATGAAAAAACAGGGTTCATTGCTTGCTCGTCTTGTAAGTTTTTAACATGGAAATGGTCCGAAAAAGTGTCAAAAACAATTATAGTACTGCACTTGTTTGGTTTTTGCTATTCAACTGCTTTTCATTTGAAATTTAGATATTTTTTTATTATTTTAATGCATCAATCTTAAAAATAACAAAAAATGTAATTTATTTTTAATTAAAAAATATTTTTACAAATCACATTATCTATCACTTAATTACTATCTAAACATTTAGACCTGTTTGGAATTTCAATTGTTTTTAAAATATTTTTTATTTTGAAATGTTTTAAAATAATAGTTTTTTAATTTTTAAAATTAATTTCGATATTAATATATGCAAATGATTTAAAGTATATAAAAAAATTAAATTTTTAAAAACTCAGGCTCGCATTTCCAAACGAGAACACACCCAGCCTGGATAAATCTTTTGAAAGCATCTGTCTCGCGCATCATCTCCCTCGGACCTGTAAAGCGCACATCAAAGGCTCTGCGCGTAGTCTGAAACGCTGGCAACTAGGCCATCCCATAGTTTGTCGGATTATCTACCACAATAATAAATAAATCTTGTCAGTTTGAAAGTGACTAAACATCTAACAGTGATCAACAGTGTTACGAGCAAACTGTGGCATGTCTAATTTCGGCGTAACATTTAAAAGCTTGCGCCATAAACCATAGCATTGATGGACAGCAACAAAAAATAAATGCGGTGATCTTGATAGAGTGTTCTTCAGAAGCAGTCCGGACGCAATAAACCAATGCATCTGAGACCAACAAATGAGCTGAGGTTCTGGTATCAGAGGAAGAAAAGAAGTTTTCCTCCAACCAGATCGCCGGCAAGGGAGTCTAGTGAGGTTTGTCAACAATGAGATCCATGAACTCTGAAAGTAGCTCCAACAGAGGACTACAAGCTTGGGCTATAACCCTTAGGTGCAAAAATGGCCTTTTGAAATGCAAGGTTACATGGAACAGATCATCTTGCCTGGAAAACTGAAAATAAAATAATTTGTAATAAGTAGATGATCTAGTATTACTCAAGAACGCAATACGAAATTATCATAAAGAAAAGCAAAACAAGGAAATTGCTACTCCTCGCTGGTAGTTTCCAAAATAATAATGCTGGGGGCTGATACCTACTCTCTGGTTGGCTTGACCCTAGCTGCCTCTCATCAGAATTGAGCTAAGAATGTCTGATATAAACTCCAATTCTATTCTTATCTCTTTGTCTGCACGGTATCTTGGAACAATTTCATCTGGCTCCAGCAAATTAAATCATTCTTCTATGTTTACTCATGACGGGCCTTCTATTCAGCTGTTTTCCTTTTCTCCATCCCTGACCTCTCAAATATTATAAGTGATGGGAAGCAAAGTATCTAAGCATGAAAAATGTTTCGGAGAAGGGAAGCAATAACCAGGTGGTTCATTGGTTGTGGAATCACAGTAAGAATAGACAGAGCAGTAAACCAGTTAGTGCAGCCCATGTTCATACCGTGGCTTTGGCATTGTTTTATCGACAAGCTTATTAATAAAAAAATGGCTTACTACTAAATTTTGCCAGCCTTTCAGACTAAAATCCAGGGTGCTTATTCTGCAATTGAAAGAAGCTTGTTTCAGCACTAAATTCCCCTTCACAACCAAGATTCCTGTTCTTTAACGAACTTTGCCCCTAGAAGTTCTCAAACGCACATAGTCTTTGATGTGTGCTTTCTCAGGTCTGAGGAAGATGATGCGTGAGAGAGATGCTTTCGAAAGATTTATCTAAGGGCAGGTGCGATTGCCTGATTAAAAGTCAATTTCCAAAGAAGTGCATTTTCGATTCCGTTCCGGTCAGTAGAGTCCTGATACCTTTTCCTTTCAGGAAAGAGCTCCTTGGGCTGAAGTCAATGAGCTCTTAGTAACAGGTGGTTAGTGTTAGTGTTAAAAGGTACGAAGGAACGAAGTTAGTGTTATGAGATGATGATGGAAATGCAGCTGGTGATGGAGATGTACAGCCAAGTCTATAGCTACTATGGGGATAGCATCGGACGTTTGATTTTCATGGATGAAGAGAGAGAGCCAAGTCGAACTTGGTAAAGGAGCCAAGGTTTACTGGGTCATAGGCTAACGTGGTTACATGGCAGCTATGCTTGATGGGCACATCAGGAATGGTTTCCTTAACATCATCAGAAGGATTTTCAAGACTGCCCTTTTGGCCATGAAAGTGTCACAGGAGTGTTGGATCATGGAGGTAGTTTTTTCATGTCACTGTCATTGTCATGGTTACTAAACGATAATATAAATTATATTTAAAAATTTAAAATTTAAAATTAAAATAATTTTTATTATTTTTATTTATTTAATAAAAATTAAATACAAAATAAAATAAATTTGTACAAGTTTTTGTTAAGCTTTCACATGAGAAAATATGTTAAAAAATAATATAAATCATATTCTAAAATCTCTCCTAAAAAAAACACATGCTCAACACCAATAAAAAATCTATTTAATTGTTTTTAATGCTACAAGGATTAATTAATTTGTTTTGATAAATTATAAATAACTATTATTATTATTTCAAAAGTGGTCTCGGGTCCTAACAACTAGACATGATCCTATTTGTTTTTATATTTTAAAAGTGTTTTTTAAAAAAAATAAAATTTTTTATTTTTGTTCTTTACTTTAAATTAATATATTTTTAGTGTTTTCAGATTATTTTGATGTGCTGATATCAAAAATAATTTTTTTAAAAATAAAAAAATGTTATTTTTAAGTGAAAAATACTTTAAAAAATAATCATAACTATATTTCAAACAAGCTCAGATGAACCAAGAAAAAATTATCCCTACAATGCCATCCCTCAAATTATCCCTACAATGCCATCCCTCAAAGCAAGCAGATTTTCTAGCAGCAATAAAATCTTTAATTATGAATTGAAAATTGAATGTGTTTGTTTAATAAAAAAAACTAGTGAATCATATATTTCAATAAATATTAAAAAATTTATTAAAACTAATAAAAAACAAAGTTGAAAGTAAAATGATAGATGCAAGTTAAGATGAGCTTTTTAAAATTATTTTTATTTAATCACATGATAATAATTTCTTTTTAAGAATAGTGATAACTTAAATTCCATTAAAACAAAATAATTTCTCATTTTCTTATTAGTTTTTTTCACTAAAAAAATAATGATTTTTTCTATGTTTTTTATTTGATAAAAATCAAAAGCAACATGGATAAGTGTATTTATAAAAAATAATTATTTGCAATGAAGATAAGAATGAAATCTCTCTAATTAAAACTTTTTTTATTTTATTAATGCAATTTTTTTTTGGCATTTTTTTATCATAATATATGTTTTTAAGACAACATCTTAACACAATCATCAAAGCAAATTTTAATTAAAAAAATTAATATTATGATAACTTCAACATAAATTTATTAAAAAGTTGTAAGGAATTTTTTTGAATTGTTGCTAAATTTAGCCTGGCTCAATAGGTCAATATGAAAACAACCTGATCTGGACTCTTGTCCAATTTAGATTTAAAATCAAACCGAGTTGGAGTTCACATGATGTGATTCAGTCAATTTAGCTCATCAAAATACAAAATGGTAAAAAACAATTTGATTTTATAAAAATATTTAAGACAATATATATATATATATATATTAAGATAATAATATATTGAATTGATTTAGATTTATCTATCAAATTTGTGATTTAAGTAATCAATGTAGTTAAGTTTAATAACTTTATATTTTGAAATTATTTTTATATCCAATCTTACAATAATAAAAATCAATATACATATGAAAACAACTAAATTTTTTTAAAAAAATACAAAAGCATTACATATGGTAATAAAAAAAATATTTGTCACTGTTATAAAAACGAATGCTACAATTGTACTTGAAAACAAAGTAAAACTTCAATGGTATTTAATAAAATAATATCTAAAATAAATTCTTAATTAACTTATTTAAATCAGGAAATTGAGCTTAGATAGGACAACACGCTTGGCTCGTAAACCCATATGCCTAGCTTTATTTTTCTCTTTATATATATATATATATATATATATATATATATATATTTTACATAGTCCAATCATTTTATATACATATATAAACGGCATATCATTTACTTATTTAAATTTTAACCATTGTAATAATGTCTGAAAAATTATGTTGTGGATTCTTAGAATTCAAAAATTATTTTTCAATTTTTTTTCACATAAAATATTTTATAAATACCATGAAAACTTTAATAAATTAATTTATCAGCTCAAAATACATTTAAATCGGTTCAAAATTACAAAATTAAACAAAGAATTCTTTCTCAATCTTGATTTTTTTTTTTGGCAAAATAAAAATTCAAAAACACCCAACTCTCCAACATATTGACACAAATTTTGTATTTTTTTGATGAAATCTTGCCAACCGATGGCTTTTCATTTCCTTCACCATTTTTTAACATCTCTCTTTCTTAGCATAATTCTCCTCTCAATGCAATGTAGAATAATGATTTTTTTTAAAAGAACTTTAATGATTGAGATAGAAAAAAATCAAATGACTAAAAAAAATAAATGTAAATACAATTATAATCTATAGTGTTTCTCCTTACTTGCTATGGTGCAGTAAAAACACCACACCGTTAGATTTCTTTTAATAACACATTACGTTCTTAAAATTTATTTAGGCTTTAAGCATTTTTAAGAGAATACTAATATATATCAAACATTATTAAAATAAGAAAATATACATGGATCATTAGATTAGTGAAACCTACAAGCAGGTCCAAGTTTATTTATTTATTTATTTATTGACAAATATTGGTATTTCATTAAATTAAAATTGGAGAAGACTTCGACATCTAGATATGAAGTCAACCCTAATACAATAGAATTCTCTGTATAGAAAATGAAACGGGTTAACATGTTATTACAAGGACGTCCAAATGAAAATACAACGTGAATTTTGCAAAGAAAACTGAAGATCTAAAATTCAAATATAAAAAAAATAAAAATCATCTTACAAATGGACGAACAATTAACACTTTTTTTTTTTTTTAATCAGCATCAGTCTATCAGTAGCTGTACTACCTTGCTCTTCCACTTGATACGCCTTTTTAGTCAAAGGATCAAAAATTAAAATATTAGCAATCGATCTCCATAAACTTTCATTACATTCCAAATACCCATAAAAGGTCAAGAGGACACAGGAAACACAAATAACAGGTAAGATCAAGACCAAGCCTTAAATTAAACTAAAGAAAATATCAGATAAGCTTGACAAATATGATATAAAAAAATATTAGATCTAGAAGAAAGAATACTAAATCTAGGATTATTGAATGAAAAATAAACAAAATAAAGAAGAAGAAGCCTTGCTGTCGAAACCTACACCAGGACAACACATGGTAAAACCCTAAAAGAAACCCAGATCATAGAGAAAATGAGAGTAGGTCCCAGTTTAAGATGATAATATATTAGTTTATATTTATTTTTTAAAATTTCTCTTGATGTTTATCTCTGCTCGAGAAGAAAATATAAAAACTTTAAACATGATCTAATGAATTCTTTCATAGCGATTTTCAATACACAGTATCTTCAAATTAAGTAAACACTAACAACTTGTCTTACTGTGATACATTGGTAAATGTTGAGTTTCATTGGCATTTTCTTACAAATTCTACTAACAGAATGCAACTACACACGTATGTATCTTGCAATGACACTCCATAATTCTCACGATCATATATGCGCTAAGTGGCATTTGTATTATCTTAAATAGCCAATTATTTCTAATATATATTTAATGACAATAGATCTAATGGCATTTAATTGGAGCACATGCTACTAATTAAGTTTTGTTGGGATTTCCATAAAAGCTCTTACATCCTCCGTTGGTGTCATGAACAATTAAAATGACACAATCTGCTCTATAATTTTCATGAACGACTAAAATGACACAATCTCCTTAAAGTGTAATTAAATCTGCTTATCTACATTTTAAATTTATATTTTAGCTCATAATTTTCAAATCTAGAAACTATAATGGGATCATAAATGGCTCAATTTGCATCTAAATAATAAGGATATAATAGAAAATCTTATGTAGATTCCTTAAGAAACAAGAAAAAAAAACCCAGCCGTCATTTTTTTCTTAAATAAAATCATTTTCTTGGGTTTCTCAAGGGAATTTTTGAAATGTAATATATAATTTTATGAAATAACAGTATAATTTCGGGTCAGCAAGCATACTGGATTTTTATCTTTTCACATCATCAATCTCCTAGTAAAGTAAACGTCAGTCAAATAACACATACCTGGGACTACTTTTGACTCATCATAACAAATATTACGGGAGTCGCCGACGCGGCAGATTTATCGTTCGAATCTGAAGTGGAAGGTCATGGAGGTTGAGAGGAGCTTCCATAACTTAGACACCAAGGAAGGCGATTTTGTTGACCATGGAAAGTCTAGATCTCTTCGCTTTAATCATTATTATAATAAAAAATTATAGAAATATACATGCAAATAATTGGAAACCGTAGAGCACACGTTATTGTCCCCTCCAGCATCTCAACAACAATTCCCAGGCTTCCCGTCTGTGGAATTGTTGGGGAAATGAGAGATTAAATGACCACTTTCCCTCCTCTGTGGGTCAACATTTTGTACTCGAACGCGGGACGTGATCCATTAAAGTTTAAGCTTTCTGGGCTCTGACGTCAATCCTCCATCAAACCGTGTCTCCATCTCCACAATTTCCAGTTTAGTTGCATAGGATTGACCAAAAAAAAGCATTGTTTAGTTAAAAGAATATTAGTTAGTTTCATCCCAGTTAACCTGTCGCTAAATCCCATCTTCATCGATTAATCTGAAATTATGAGGTGGTTGTGGCACGACTGGTAAGATTTTGGTACAAATTTGAAGACTTGAATAAAATTTGAAGCCGTGGACTGTTACTTTGTTTATGCGGGTTATTTGTACCAACAAATGATTTTTTAATTCAAATAATAAAATATAAAATAACGAAAGAAACTAATCCTTTCAAGTGGGTTTTGTTTTGTAACCAAATAAAACGATTGATTACAGTTTAAGATTTTCATTATTTATTAGATTCAATCTTATATTTAATTAAATGCGATTTTTCCAATGCGTAAATAATGAGCTCTTTACTTTGTTACTCAATCAAATTATATAAAGTTACTCAATCAAATTATATATACACAAGAAGACTTTGGCGTACAAACTAACTTATACTATCTCTGAATATTCTTTAATTTCCTTAATAATACGATCTCTATTATTTTTTCTTTATCAAATAATAACACCTTGAAGCTTAATTCTTCTTCTCTTGTCTCATCTGGTATATTTTAGGTATTTTTAGATTATTTTAATGAACTGATATTAAAAATAATTTTTAAAAATTAAAAAAATATTATTTTAATATATTTTTCAATAAAAAATCATAACAAAATATTAAAAAATATCATTTTAATCTTCATGATTTTTCAGGTCAATAATAGGATACCACAGTCTAAATAATTATTGATGATCACTTTACTCAAACAGTTTTGAAAAAAAAATTTTGGCCCTTGTATTTATCTATGACTGTTTCATCTATCCCCTGGCTCCTACAATTAGAAATTTGTACGGACAAAATTTCCGCTTTCAGGAAATGTTTTTCTTACCTAGTATTTGTTCTTCTAAGATTCTCAATTCAAAGGGTAAAAAATGGCAGTAAAGATCTCCACTTATTATTTGTGAAACGATAAAAAGGACCAGAAGGAGCGCAATCGCACATTTATCTTTCAACTTTGATATTTTTATATAAGATTTTGGTATATTCCATAAAATATTTTTATTAAGAAGATATTTAAGAGTATGATAATAATAATTTTTTAAAATGTTTTTTACTTTTTAATGTAGTAAAATAATATTATTTTTATTTTTAAAAAATTACTTTTAATATTAACACATAAAACAACTAAAAAATATAATAACATAACTATAAATACAGTTTTTTTATATATATTTTACCCAACCCAACTCAAAACCAAATTTACTTAAGTTTCAACTTCATTAACAATCACCCTTTTTTTTTAACATCAAATTAACAACATTAACAATTACCTTTCTAAAATTTAATTCTACTCGTCCGTTGTCCAGCATATCCTCAGTAAAGATACTTGTGGCATTCTAGAATAATGCACAATAAGCGCCGGAGATAGGATACAAACTATGGGAGGGCTTGGTTGAAGTAAGTGCCTGAGATAGGATGTAAACTATGGGAGGCCTTGATTGGATTGACCTCTATAAATAGTCACTTGCAAAATATCTTAAGATTTTATTTGAAACATCAGCATCTTAAATATATACACGAGAAATAATAATATTAACAAGTAAATCTTAAACCTACAAATTCTCTGATGTAGTGAAATCTTCTGTGGGGTGGTGTTGCTTACGTAACGACGATCATCTCAAAACTATATAATACCAACGACACATATGAATTATTTTCACGTTTTTTATTTAAAAATAAATTAAAATAATATATTTTTATTTTTTAAAATTTATTTTTTACGCATTAAAACAATACTAAGAAATTATTATTTTTTTCAAAACTCCCGGCCAAACACCCCTTAATGAACGGGAGTCATGGTGATCAGGAGAAAAACCGAGATTATAACCTAGTCATCATAAAGAAAAAATAAAAATTGTATTTGTCCAGCGGGAGGGGGAGACAAGAGAAGTGGTGAGATTTTGACCGTGGACCAAAAATGAGAAAGCATGTTTCGTATTTGACCAATATACTACTTTAAAATTCAAATAAAAAATAAAAAATAAAAAATAATACATCATTATCAATTATTAATTATTATTGTCCAAAAACAAAGTAACAATCGAAGGGAGAGGAGAAACTAAAGATAATTGTCTTAAATAATTCATAATTTTTCTACTGCCCCTTTAAGTCGTTTGTTGATTTAATTTAAATAAATAATGGAATGAATCGTCATAATTTGGTGAGACTGAGATTTCATTGCTTTGATCTTTCTTCTGTCTTTCTGTATATATTCCATAAAAAAGGAGAGCGAATATTGTTCATTCCCACTTCCTCCTTCCCGTTCATTGATTACGTTGTAGACTAAAGAAAAGCTCTTCAATTTTTATTTTTGTTGGATTTTAACACTAGCTAGAGAAACGAATTCAATTCCTACCCTCCCCCCCCTCCTCATCAAAGGCAAGGAGATGAAATCATTTAGGAAACTGAGAGGACTTACTTCACTTCACAAACAAGTAGTACATAAAAACCCAAGGGATCTTCCCTCTTTCTCTCAATCACATGAGCTTGCTAAAGCCTCTCAGGTACTTCTCTTCACTCCTCTCCCTCTCTCGTTCTTGCTTTGCCTCGATTTCGCAGCAGCCAAAGACGACTGCTGCTTCTTCTTACTTAAATAATTTACATTTTGTGTCGGCCAATTGCAACTTTTTTGTTGTTGTTGTTGTTGAATGGATAATTGAGGATTTAAAGCTTAATTTGATCTGATCAGAGTCTTTTTATGTTTGTTTGGATAATTATAATAATAATTGTAATAAAGGGAAAGCATAAACATTGAAATGATTGGTTTGGTTAGTGAATAGATTATGTATAATTACTTTAATAAACTCATTATTTTAAGCTATATTAATGATCGAATTTTAGCTACTTTTTTATGTGCTTTTGATCGCTTGGGATCTGTTTCTTATAAAATTTGGTTGCTTTTTATTGTTTTCAGGACATGATAGATATGAAAGATTGCTATGATAGCTTACTTTCTGCTGCCGCTGGAACCGCCAATTGTGCCTTTGGTACTCCTTTTTTTCTCGCGCTGCATTTTACTTGAATTCCTTGTATTCTTTTTATGGATACCACCGTCAATTCATAAGAAGGGGCATCGAGTTTGATATTCTTGTATCGGCCTGGGTATTTACAGTTTTACTAACACTATCATTTGATTGTTAGTCCACTAATGCCATTCTCCTTTCCCCTCAACAAATTGTCTTTTGCTTAAATAAATGAAGCGTAAAACTCGTATTCATTTACTAATTTTTCTTTCTTTTTCTGGAAGGGGGAACTTGAAGTTTGAAACTAATAATGATAATGTTTTGGTGGAAGTCCTTTATTGATAGTTGGTGGTTCAATTAGAACGAAGTGGCAGCCATATAGTCCCTTAAGAAATGAAGCTTGAAGTTTTTTAAGGCAATGTTATACTATAAATTTGAAGAAATCTCAGCTCCCAGTCATCAACTAACATCCAATGGCAACATTGCAAAAGCTAATTATTATGGTTCACAGAACAAAACATTTAGAAAGGGAAGGCATAGTAGTTGCAATTAAAATATCATATTAGCTTTGTTTTGTTGGCATTGGGTATGGAGTTATTTAGATCACATGAATCATGTTTTGAGCATGACAATTACTCTTCAATGAGTGAGTTGGAGGTCTGTGGAGTACCCAATTTCATGAACAAACTTGGTACATAACAAATGGGCAAGAACTAAATTTTCGCATAACACCGGTGATACTCAACATAACCGAAATCAGGCAGCCTTTATCGTTACAAACCACTTCTGCGGTGTTTTTTCATTTCACACCACCACAGCCTATTACATAACCATAAGAGCTATCATGCATATTCTGGCTGTTATGCTACAGTAAACCTCGGTTTTGAAGCCAATTTGTTTTTTATTTTGTCATTGATAGTCTCCAACAACTCTTCACATTCACTTTTAATTTTGTTCAGTAATTTCACCAATATCAATCTCCACTCTTCAGATTCTGCATCTAAACTAAACATCCTAGTGATCATTTTAAGATCTAATCCAAATACCTCAACTCTCTTCCACATTTGATTTTGCAAATTATTTGTACAAATTAGGAATCAACAAGATTATGTGGCATCTTATATTGCTTCTTTTTTTTTGTGATATTAATTACTAAATGTATTTACTACCTGGCATTTGTTAAAATTATTAAAAATTATGTTGAGTGCTTAACAAGTTTCTTAAATAAACCGTGACTGTTACGTGATACCTGGGATGTTGTGACTCAAGATATTATCCAAAAGAAAGTCATCCCAAAGATTAAAACCTGTTTTGGAACCTTAAGTTGCAATAGATTCCCACCAGATGAACCATGACTGGCAGTAGCCTAATTTATGCACATGTGGCATTTTCCTGCATTTTAGCTTGCTGTTGGCCTTTTGGTTTATAGATTGTGAGGATTTACTGAGGATTTAAAATTATTTCGTTAGTGAACATCACAGTGTTTTATGTGTTGATTTAGAGCACTTGCATGTTTTGAAGGATCCTGTTTTGGTGTGTAATTCTAGAATGTTCTCACTTCTGTCTTTCCTCAGAATTTTCAGAATCATTGCATGAAATGGGTGCTTGCCTTCTTGCGAAAACTGCATTGAATGATGATGAAGAAAGTGGTAAGTGGACAGGTTTGTTCGTCATGATATTGGTGTTAAAAGTTAAAAGAAAAATGTTAGTGGGGACTAAAACTTCTTTTCAGTGTTTGTTGTAATATCTGAGTTGCATTTCTTTTGTATAGATTTATTGACATTTGCAATGAAGATATAAAGCTAAACCATCCTAATCCTTTTCTACTAATTCTTACTTCAGAAAATCACCTTTGACTGAGATATACTTAACTCACAGTCAATATTTTACTGTCTTGATACATGCTACAGATCCAGGGACCTAACTAGAGTTGTTTTCATGAGCCTGTACTTTGGAAACTGTGTTTTTACTAACATCTTTGTTTTATTGAAGTCATGTTCAAATTGATTCTGCTTTCTCTTCATTAAGTTGCTGGAGAATTTACTTGTGCATTTGTTACAGAATCAAAAATCTAACCTGTTTTTTCATCAGTTTTAACTGAAGTTACCATTTCAAGTTTCAATTTTCAAAAAGATCATGGTGATACATTCAGACAAACTTTAATGCAATGATAATAATTGGTCTTTAATTCAATGAATTTGTTCCTTTTGAGTGTATATTCTATTACATATAGTTGCATTCCAAGAAGGTGACAGGAAGAGAAGCTGAAGTTGGCTCTGTTTTCTTTGCAGGCAGGGTCTTGCTGATGCTGGGAAAAGTGCAATTTGAACTCCAGAAACTTGTTGACTGCTACGTGAGTTGTTGTTTTGTAATAAAAATTGCTAAGAGTCCTGGCTATGTTGTGGTATTGATTTTTAGTTTGATATTTCCAGCGTTCTCACATAAATCAAACAATCATAAGCCCGTCAGAGTCTCTTCTGAATGAACTTCAAACAGTTGAGGTCAGTGGTACTTCTTACAAGCTTTCACTAACTTAGACTATCTATAACTTTTCATGTTAAACTATCTTTAGAAAATGCTTAAATTCTTAATGATTGAAATCAGTGCTCACACTTAAACATTTATTTTATTATTTTTTCTATTATCTTGTATATGGTAGTTAAAGCATTTTACTGAAGGAGCAGTCGCTGAAGACTTTTTTCATTCATACAGGAGATGAAGCAGCAGTGTAACGAGAAAAGGTTTGTGGTACTATTTCAAGCACCTTTCTAAACTTGCACCTGCACCCACACACTCAAAAAAAGAAAGAAGGAAAGAAAAACAAAAGAAGGAAAGATCAGAAACAAATAAAAAGAAAAATGAAAGCCCTGAAATTTGATATAAATATCATCTCCCCATGTTACTTGGTTTACAGAGATGTATATGTGCGCATGGCGAGACAGAGAGAAAGAGTGAGTGGAAGAAATGGAAAGGGAGAGTGTTTTTCTATGCAGCAAATACAAGCAGCTCATGATGAATATGATGAGGAGGCCACTTTGTTTGTTTTTCGTCTTAAATCCCTGAAGGAAGGACAATCTCGCAGTCTTCTTACACAGGCAGCTCGGCACCATGCTGCTCAGGTTTCTTTTTCTTCAAACAATTTCGTTTTTAAACCTGTTGGTTTAATAGTTAATTCTGCTTCTTTCTTGAAATCAGCTGTGCTTCTTTAAGAAGGCTCTTAAATCTCTTGAAGCTGTTGAGCCGCATGTCAAATTGGTCTCAGAACAGCAGCATATAGATTACCACTTTAGTGGACTTGATGATGATGGGAGGGATGATGATGATGAAGATTATGATGATGTCAATGATGATGGAGAATTGAGCTTTGACTATGGACAAAATGACCAGGAGCAAGAAGTTTCCAAATCAATAAATTCAATGGAGGTAAGACTTTAATGCACTTTTCATCAGTGGAGCCAATCAGCTTACCATTTCTTTTCAGAAAAGAAACTATAATGCGTTGTGTTTTAGGATTTTATGAATAACATTGCCTTTTAAAGGAGGAAATTTGCACAATTCACTTGTGGTTTCTAGTGCATGTCTGAATTCTAGGATTGACCTTTCTGTGTTACCTTTTCATGTAGAAACTTATTCAACAAGGTAAACAATTCAAGACGATCTTTTATAGTCACTCGTCATGATTTCCATTTTTGTCTATCAATGCATCCTTCAACTGAATTATTCCATTTTAACTTCAACTTGCTGTATAACAATTTGTGCAGTTGGATTTAGAGGACATTACATTTCCCCAAGCTGTGACATTGGAAATGGCAAAGGTAAACCTTCATATTATGGACTAGGGTGTTCTAAGTGATCATGCTGATTTCATATCTGGGTAATGCAATTGTAGGCCTGTTAATGAGGATCTAATCTGCCTGGCCAGGCTTTCTAAATCTGAGAACTACTATCATATTTCACCATCCTTTGCATGCTTGAACTTAAAAAAAAAAAATGATTTGTGTGCTCGAACTAATAACCTGACAAAATCAGTATGAAAGCCTTAACATGGATAATCTCAATAATAAGTAACGTAATGGGACACAATACATGCCATATCTGCTCTTAGTGTTTCCTTCTATTAGATAATATTATTTATGCCTTTCGGATATCCACTTGAACTTGTATTTATAGATCTCCCATTTGAGTAATTGAGTTGGGTTGGATGAGTTGACAGATACATAGACTTTCACCCTTTCTACTCATAGAGCACCGTGTATCTTGCTTTATTTCAGCTCTAACATGAATGTTTGCTGTAATCTATTTCTATAACGCAAAACCAGGACATCAGATCTTTGACTGATGATGAGTTTTATGCTTCTCTTTGGACTGCTTGCAGGAAAATCTAGTTAGAAGTTACAGCACATCGTTTCCTATAAAGGGAGAACTTAGTGCAGGCACCCAATCAGCTCCACTTTTTGCTGAAGTGAAATCTGATCCAGCTGGAAAAACAAAACGACTGATGCCATCATCCACACGAAAGTTCAACACTTACGTATTGCCTACTCCAGCGGACCCAAAGAGTTCAAATTATGCAGGACCTGGTAGCCTGGTTTCTCAAACATTAAAGCCAAGTTTGAGTGGACGTCCTCTGAATTTGTGGCACTCATCCCCTATTGGCCATAAAAAAAATGATAAGTTACTAGGAGTTGAAATGTCTAGCAAGCCAACTGCTATAAATTCGCAGTCAGTACTCAAGGAGAGCAACAACAACACTGCATCCACCCGATTACCTCCTCCTCTAGCTGATGGACTTCTTTTTTCAAGGCTTGAGCCACCGGCTCCCGCTGAATCTAAGAAAATCAAAAGATATGCCTTATCTGGTCCTATTACATCCCAGCCATGGTCTACTAAGGCAGTCTCCGCAGAACATCCACAATTGTTCTCTGGACCCCTTTTGCGATATCCAACGGCCCAACTATTTTCATCACCTCCGAAAGTGTCTTCAAGAATATCACCAAAAGTATCTCCTAGTTCTTCCCCTCCATTTGTGCCCTCACCCAAAATCAGCGAGCTACATGAGCTTCCCAGACCCCCAGTCACAACCTCCAAGTCTCCAGGGGCTGTAGGTTTGGTTGGTCATTCAGCGCCACTGTTTCCCAAAGGCCACATGCTTCCTGGTACAAGCAAAATGTCAGCATCAAATGTAGAATCTCAACTGCCCACACCTTCTCAAGTTGTCCCTCGCAGTTTTTCAATACCCTCTAGCAGACATAGAGTAATGGTCGCTCAGAATTCAGGGATTGTTGAGAATGTTGCCTCACCTTCTCTAACCCCATTATCTTTATCTAACACCCAGCCATCATCCACCGGTTCCCAGATCGTCATTCAGGCAGTTCAAATCAGAGGTAATTCATAATCCAAAGCATTTGAATGGTTATTTAGTTTAGGATAAGTTATGCTCATGCATCACCATCTCACTGGGATTATTAGTTCTGGGGGTTAGACTGATCGAGTTACATTTTTGGATAGCATAAAACCATTCTTATACTAGCTGAAGTCCCAATGAGAACAAATTGTATGCATCTGAGAAACTCTTGCATGTTTTTTCGTCAGTTGCAATTTCTCATTTAAATAATTTATAGAGATGCATAATTTTAGTTCCTTGATAGACATGTACATGCACCAAATGTGAATGAACTTAGTTTTTTAATGTATACATGCTCATGCATCCAATGGAAGTGGTATCATTTCTAAATCTCAGTACATTTGGTCAATGCAGGTGCAGTTTGATTCTATTCTTTTATAGTGATAGCTTTGCTTTAAGTTCAGCAAGCAAAATTTGAGCTCAAACGATTCTCGCATCATTGGTACAGTTGGAGAACTGTAAATATAATCCTTGTCTACTGATTTCTGGCTTGCAATGTTATTTTTGTTAATCTGTTGATTTTTATTTTTTTTGCTCTCCTTGGAAGTAATATCCCAATTCCATTTATTTCTTGTCCTTGATTAAGGACCATTTCGCATAACAGAGTTGAGTTGTCTAGACTGTGGACTCGTGGAGTGCTAACCGGATAGATTATTCTACATTTCCCGTTATGTATCATGTTCACTCGAGTGATTTCGTTGTGTCCCAAAGCAATCATGCTCTATGATGTTCACCGACTTGCCAAAGATAAAAAAATAAAGACCTCCATTTCTGAAAGCAGAGGTTCGTTCCCTCTCTTTTTATCTCCACCATCTTGTTAATATCATCGAAGAGTGGACTACATGTTATCGTTATATTGTGTAACCGCAAAAGGAACTGCAGTTCGGTGATAGTAACAGCAAGATATGGTGACTTGGAGATTCTACTGTTTTTTTTTTCTTTTGTTGATGGAAGACGAGAGATTCTTCTCGTAATAAAGAGGATTTCTTGGTGTGACTTTAACTAGATGCATCTAATAATTAATTATACGAGTAAACAAGCACACAACCGTTGCCATATAATGAGTTAATATATGGAATTAGGTAACTGCGTCTTAGTGGCCTGTCATTTACAGCTTCCGGCAGCACCGTATCTCACAAATCCCAGCAGTTCCGGTCCTTCCAGTCTTGAGTTATTCACAAAACTGCTTTCGAACAACCAGCACCAAGGAAAGAACAATTAAAAGACACTTCCGACAAAGAAATTAGACGAAAGCTTTTGATTCCAATGAATCAGTCTGTTTACCTTTCCTCCGTTAACTTGGAGAAAGAACCTGAGGCAGGTATGGTGCCACATAAATCATTGTTTGACACGTCACTGCACAGAGAGTTTAGATTGTTGGACGGGCAAAAGATTGTGTAGAAGAAAAGGTGATTTGGAGATCACAAAGAAGACTCACATGATCTTTAGGCTCTCCAATTTGGTCAGTTCTCTCGGTATCCTTCCAGTCAGTCTGTTGCCGTTCAGTCTCCTGCGTGGTAATTACGTGACACACCAGGCAAAGATGGACCATCAGCAATACGTTAGCTAGGTCGTCATAAAAGTGAAAACGAACCTGACAATATTAATGATTTTATCCACTTGATTCTGATCAAGCATCTGTAAATGAAAGGGTAGGTAATTAAAATTAACACAGATCTGAAAGTATGCTTACAGGAATTTAAGATTGGAAAGCTTAGAAAGTGAAGCAGGAATGGTCCCAGTGAGGTTGTTGTAATATAGATCCAAGCTCACAAGGCTCTTAAGGTTTCCAAGCTCCCTTGGTATGGGACCCACCAGTTCATTCATGTACAGTTCCCTGTATAGGGAACATAAACCTAACATTAGTATTGTTAGCATTAAACTCTTAGCACACTATAAATCATGTCGAATTTAATGCTAGAATCCATTTGATCACAAGTCCACCAGATGGTAGGTGAGGTGAATATTGTCTTGATATAGTCCTGGATAAAACTAGCAACAAGCTGATTAACCAGTAAAGAACCCCATCGACCGTACTCGATTGATAAAATCCAGTTAGTTCATAGACTGATACAAGCCGATTTTGCTTACATTTTAGCCCAATTTGCTGTGCTCTTTCAACGAATTCAAATCACTTAAACATCAAACATTTTGATGGTTAATCTATGTAGTTAAGAAAATGAAAAAAATGTTTTTAAATTCTCTGGATAGTTTGAAGTGCTTACAGATACTGAAGACGGACGAGCTTCCCCAACTCAGGAACCAGACTGCCTGAAAGCTTTGCGTTTCCAAGGTCTCTGCAACAGCCAATATTTTAGTACTCACTATTTATTACTTCTATAATTTGTCGAGTTAATTACTTCCTTGACAATTTAACAGATAATTATTTCTGTTTTTTTTTACAAGACAGAATTTATGCTACTCTTAAATTTACATGTGCATGTATGTATATAACAACTTTCATGTTTTTTTCTCCCTTTCTTCTCCTTTATTACTAGCACATCAGAGTCACGCAACCTGTTTCAAAGAGTTTGAGTTGTAAAAAAGATACAAAAATGAGTTAAGGATATGGTAGTGCTATGATCTTTGAACATCATGTCTGAAAAAGTTGTCCACCCAGGAGATCATCATGTACAAATAGATGTCACGCACCCATAAGGTCTAAATAATTGTTTTCAGAAGCAAAAATACAGTCATAGTTTTCAAATCTTAACAACCAGACAACACACAAACTACAAAAATGAAAGCAAGCATGCACAGAGGCTCAAATAAAATGTGAAAAAAAGAGAGGGAGAGATAGGGATACTGCAAGATTAGTAGTAAATATACGTATGGTGCTTACAGTCGGGTAACCCGATTATCACCATCACAGGTAACGTGGAACCAAGTACATGGATCCACCAAGTTTGGGTCCCAGCTCTGGAGAACATGCCCTGGATCCTTCACTGCTCTCCTCAGAGCGTACAAAGCATCCCCTAGTTCATGGACCAAGAGGTTAAAATCACAGTTCAATTATACTCACAGTTGGTGAAAAATGGAAGAAGAACCTATGCGTACCTTCTAAATTTGCATTTGTTAGTGCTAGAATGATTGATGGAAGAACAAGAACGAGAAGATGTAACACAGCACAGCTTGCCATTTAGGGAACTTTAGGCCTGGGTAAAGAGTCAAGATGCTTATGGCACTTTTACAGGTAGATGGGGGGAGAGAGAGAGTAAAGAGTTCAGTAAGTTTGTATAAAGAATGGAAGCACAAGGGAAACAGCATTTGTCGGGGAATTTATAGAGCTCATAAAAGAGTTTGGTTACTGTGCATTAAGAAAAAAATAAATAAAGGAAAACAATTTTCTCCACTGCAAAGTTTTTATGAAGTGGGTCAATCTCTTCAATTGTTTAGTTGCTCTGCCTGATGCTGCCGAGAGTCCTTGCACGTTCTAAATTACCCTTACTCATTCACTACGTGGACGATTCTGTCCTCATCACCTGTGCAGTGTCTATATTCCTATTCCTTTTCAGCCATTGCTGGCCATGTCAGATCTTGGAAGGTAGGAGAGTAGCAGCAGAGAGAGACCTGGCATAAAGCAAGACGAGTCCAGTTCACTGAGGACCACTGTATGGTCCTCATACTTGACCGACCACGACACTTTAGTAGGGTATACTTTAACAAAAAAAGAAGAAGATGCAAATTCAATCAAATTGAACTATATACCTACTAATATCTTGCATTTGGATGCATGAGGAATTTTCTATTTTATGTTCCACAAAGTAAGGTTGAAACTCGAAAGAAGCAAACACGCATGTGTTGTGTTCACTAGCCATGTAATAATGATAATCGCAAGTGAAGACTTCTCTGTTAATTATCTTCGAGTTAGTAGTGATTGCTTTTTTTGATAAAATTAGTTGTTGTTAATTACTTATGTAATTAGATTTAATTAAATCCAAGCACCTAGCAGTTTTTCAATGCTATTTGGTAATCATACTTTTTTTTGAACAAATCATAACGACAGTAGCTAGTCATAGAGATTGCAGAGTGCTGCGTGCATGCAGCGTCGGAATGAGCGAAATCAACAAACTTTTTTTTTTTATTATTTGAATAAGAGAGCCAAAACAAGATAGAAAGAGAATATTTGAGACTCATTAAGCTTGTCCATTTCCCACCTCCAAGTTTCAAGTTCCCCGAGCATAAAAAAGAATATTTAAAGCATGGATTTTCTTAATGGTTATATACGTTACGAACTTCTTTTTCTGCGCATCTTTAAGAGGTGTTAAAAATAGAGATATGGACAAGTCCGAAGAGCATAAGCATAAGAGAATAATATCACTTTGAAATATATAAATGTTGTGGTCGAGCAAACCCCTCCTATGTTTTATTTACTGTTTTCCTCCCTCTAGGTGCTTCAATAACGTATATTTAATGTGTTTCGAGGACTTAAATACATGCTGTAGATTCGGCACTGAGAGGCCCATTTTCAGAGGAGTAGACTGCTCTCTCTCAATTCACTAATGCCAAAGGAAGCATCGTTCTGGTAATTAACCAATTTAGAGGATATTCGTTGGCTCTCGACGAGAGGCCCATTTTCAGAGGAGTAGACTACTCTCTCAATTCACTAATGGCAAAGGAAGCATCGTTCTGGTAATTAACCAATTTAGAGGAGATTCGTTGGCTCTCGAACATTTTTTATTTTTCTGTTCTTGTTAATCCAACAGTCTTTGCATACGATCGAGTACAGTTGTCTTTGGATAGATATGCAATATGGCCATCTGGGACCTAATTAATCCCCCTTTCGTACATTTAGAAAAGTTTCAATAGCTCTGAAATATTTTCTCAAGTTATAGAATAATCAATAGGAGTCTAGCCCAGTTATGTCAGCAGTACTCCTGGCTTCACTTTAAAAATGGGAGGTGGCTGTTCGGCTCAATAAACGGAGATAAACCTACATATTAATTAATCACAACCTTTGATATTTTCTTTTTAAAAAAAAAAGGAAAAAAAAATCTTGCCTCAGCAAAACAACAGTGTATATAAGTTTCATAGTTATAAAATCCATTCTAATTTATTACTTATCATGAGTTAAACTAATTAATCTGAATTTTCTTGACTTCGAATAATATTATTTTAAAAAAATTTGAAAAAATCAAATTGAATTGCCCGTAGAGTTTTAATTGCATGGATCAAGTTTTGACTAGCAAATCCTACCAAATTTAACCAACTCAAATCCTAGCACAATTTACTACAAAAATCAACTTGAATTAAGTTTTTAATTATGTATCAAACTTTTAGACCAATCAAACTAAAACAGTTTTAATAACATCTAAATTATTAAAATCATGAATTAATTTATAAAATCAAAATGTAATTATTATGCAAAATCACTTTAAAAACCAATGAAATCGTTCTCCCTCAATGAAACCTTTCAAAATCATGATTGTATACCTATTTTACGGTTTCATCGCCAAACTGTCTTTAATGCAGTATGAGGTAGAATTAGATTCACCATTGACTCCATGTGAATGGAATGAATGAACTTTCTTGTCTTTATCACAAAAGAAAGAGTGAAAACACAAAAGGGCATGGACCCTGTTTGCTCTCATTACCATTCTCTGCGTCTACCCAGTCATTGTTGTGCCTACATATCCAATTAACCATCTTCTCTCCTCAGGTGAAACCTATCTATCCTTTCGAACGTCAGAGAAAATGCTAAAAGAAGAAAGAATTCAAACTATATGAGCAATGCTAAGATTAAAATCTCAAAAGTTTCAGAGGATGATCTTTCCAAATATTGATTCTTTTCGATTTCCATCGCGGTCATTACCTCGGAAGTAAAGTGTTGCTTCTTGGGTTGGAGAGGCCCTTAGAAGTTGCGGCTAGCTGGTTAACGGACCACGTCCACTAGCAAGGAGGAGATGGGACTGTTTGGTTGGTGCCATGGGAGACTCGTCTTTTAAAGTTTGACATAATTGCTTGTTTGGAATTCTGTAATATTTTATTGTGTTTTTTTTAAGTATTTTTATTTTAAAATATATTAAAATAATATATATTTTTTATTTTTTAAATTTTATTTTTAATATCAATAAATCAAATAAGTTAAAAAAATTAAAAATTTAAATTTAAATTTAAATTTTGAACAAACACAGCCGCCATCTTGCTAAGCAAGTTCTTCATTCATAGTAGATCTACACGTGCATGGTAGGGTTTTCCTTTAAACCGTGACAATCTATCTATACAGCGGTGAAATTTTATTCGTCTCCCTATTCTTGGTTTTATAGCAATGTAAACTTTTTATTTTTAAAATTATCTTTATTTTGTTATTATTTGATTAGAAAATCTGGTTGTTATTAAATCATTAACTATATGAAATCATATCATGTTTTTATTTTGACATGTATAATATAAGAGTGATTTAAACCTAAAAAAGAAAGCAAAAGTAATTTTAAAAATAAAAGATTGACATCAGTAAAAAAGAAAACGGAAGGCCAAACCAATATAAAACAAAAGGTACAGTAACTCGCAAAGAAGATTTTAAACGTTAGTGGAAAAGACACTACAGAACAACTTTCAATGTAGAGTTACTGATGTTAATAAAAAAATATTTTTTATTTAAAAATATATTAAATATTTTTTAATTTTTAATTTTTTTCACATCAAAATAATAAAATAATTAAAAAATAAATTTTAATAAAACATAAGTTCTACCACGACTGTAAATAGGATAGAGATATAAGAAAAAAACATTTCTCCTTAAAAAATTGTTATCTTAATATCAAAATAATTTAAAAATATAAAACATTAATTTCAAATAAAAAAATCAAATTTTACTTAACTATCATTTGGAATGCAATACTAAACAGGTGCTTCAAGCACTGAGGTTTGATTAATTGTTTTTTAATAAAATCAAATACTGAGGTGTTACCAGTGTGTTTGTAAGAGGATATGTATCATGAATTTAAAATCCAATGTACATTGGGTAATGTATTTTTTAATGTTAAGATAATAATATATTGAATATAAATTTTTTAAAATATTTAAATAATAATATATTAAATTGACATGTGCTAATTTTAGATAATTTGCTAAATTCATGATGTCGCAATAATCTTATAAAAAACAAGTCAAGGCAAATTAGAAATTCAATTCTCAATCGACGAAATATTAAAAAATAAGATTAAAAAATAAATTATTTAAATTTTTTTAAAAATAACCAAAAAAACCTATTCAGCCCGGTTTCGCCTTTCAAGCCCACAACACGGGTCATGGGAACACGATAACTATATGAAAAAAATACGAAGTTCAATTCCCCATCAATCTAATATTAAATAATAAAATTAAAAAAAATCTAAATAAACCTTGATTAACTTATCAATAGGTTACGAGATTATGGTAAGTTCATGAAAAACAAATAAAAAAATCACAAAGCCCGATACCTAACTAATTCAATTGTTAAATGATAAATTTAAAAGGAAAAACCAAATAACAATAAGTACAAAAAATAATTCAAATTTATCTTAGATAACTTGTTAAACTTATAATCATGGTCACAATACTAAGATAATTCCATAAAAAATCAATTAAAAAATAACAAAAAAAAACAAGGCAACCCTAGTTTATCTACTAACCTTGTGACTCGATTAATGATATTGAGATAGCCTAATATAGCACAAAAAATTAAAAAAATCACGAATACAATTATAAGAAAATCCAAGTTGTGAGCTACATCGATTGACTCAATTTTTTTGTTTCTTTTTTTTTTTAATTTTACATTTTCATAAGTTAATTAGAAATAAATTTTTATAATTTATTTGGGTTTATATTTTATAAGATTATTTTAATCTCATAATTCATGTTTAACAAGTTGACTCAATTTATTTTTTTGGTTGAATTTTATTTTTAATTTCATATTTTACCATTAGATTAATTAAAAATTAAGTTTAATGATTTTTATTTATTTGTTTTTGTTATGGTTATTAGGGTCTCGTAACCTAGATAATAGATTTAACAGGTTAATTTGAGTTGATCTAAATTAATTTAATGTAATTTTATTTTAATATCTAAAATATAAAGTCATCTTAATTTTATTTTTAAATCAAACTATATTTTTATTGGTTATTCAAATTATTTTTAAAAACATCAATATAATTAAATTATATTAAATAAATTTCTTTATAATATTATATTTTTATTTAAAACGACGTTAATAATACCTAAAAAGAATTTGAAAATAATCTAGTAAAGTTGTCTAAAAAGCCTAGTACTAAAGAGTCTCATCATCGAGATTCGCTGGGGACTTTCTTATCCTTTGGCAAGGGATATTTAGATTATAACTATTAACTAGAAATCATACTTCGATTTTGTACCAAATGTCCCGAGAATTTCTTACAAGGAATTTGCTAACAAAATTTACATACAAGGAGTCAAGGACACTTGTTAAGGAGTGGGGGGGGTTAAATCTCCTCAACCCAACCCCAGTAACGTACTTTAATTTAAAACCAATATTTTTAACAATTGCATTTCACTTTTAACTAAACAAATGTTATTGACATTTTTTAATGTCTCGATCTTTCCATAAATCATAGGACTTTCCTCATTTTTAACACATTGCTTTGTTCATTTTTTATTTTCTGTAGTTATTTTTTTTTCTCTTTCTTTCTTATTTTCAGTTTGAATGTTTGGTGCAGCGATGACAAAAAAATGTTAGTTTTTCATATTATTTGTTCCCTTCTCACCCTTCTTATTGAAGGTGTTATAATTTAATATTAAAAAGAATACGGAGTTTTCCTCAACGAAAAAATAATAATAAAGAACAAAAGAGTAGTGATTTTTGTAGTGGTACATCCATCAAAGGAGGAGAATTAAATTGAAACCCTTAAAAAAAATAATGGTCATGCTATCATTAAAGTTAAAAAAGAAAAAAAGAAACTTTTAGGAATGGAAAAAAGGTCATATTAGTGAATTTAAATTTTAATAAAGGGGTTCTAATTTATAATAATTATCCCTTTTCTATCCCCCGTGGCAATCAACAATAATTAGCCTCATTAAATATTTATCAACAGATGCCCCTTGATCACCTGTTAGCTTTATTATTTATATAATTACCTCAGACAATATATTCGTAATTGTTTTTGCTTTTTTTTTTTTTATCCCTTTCTCGACACCCCGTGCTCGAGGCAATTCTCTCTTGTTTATCTCCAGTGCACATTACAAAACACAAGCCCGACGCTATTAATTTTAATCACTTACTGAATTAATCACCGGAGAGTCTCCTAGTTGTAATAAACAGACCCATCTACCTTCGAGAGAATAATAGTTCTATAGTGAAGGGAAATGCTGAGTTTAATTATTAAATCCATACCTACCAAAAAAAAAAGAAATGCTGAGTTTTACAACTGTTGAATTCTTCAAGTTTTAGATTTGTTTTTTAGATATTATTAAATTAAGTTTTATAAATTAATTATTAAAAATTTACATGATTATTAATTTTAAAATTTATAAAATTAATTAAAATATATATAAATTAACTTAAATATCCATGTTAATTAAAAAAATGCTAAGTTTTATATAACCCAGAATTGACAAACTATTTAATTAAATTATGCACTCTTGGCCCCATGGAAAAGCTGAATTCACCAGGGCAAGCTTGAATAAAGGACGAACTGGGGTCAAAGATCTTTTTAGTTTGAATTATGCTTATAGTCCAACATGTCAACAATAAAGCAAGCAAGTTGTAGCTGCTTTTCTTTCTTTCCATCTCCTTTTTCCCTCCATACTTAAATTCAATCGCTATCTTTTTAAAGCTTCACCCATATTAACCTAGGGTTGTGTTCATCCATCCATGATTACTTTTCTTGGTGTTTTGGGGTCGTCCAAATCAACAAACTCAATCGGCCTCTGTGATGCGTTGCCAGAATAAAAGGTGGCAACCACCATATGATATATCCGATTAATTCTATATTATTTTGGAGTAGAGAAATAGAAGAGAGATTTTATAGGTAAATATATTTAAATCAATTTTTGCGACGCTTGCTATGATTTTTCTTTCATCTTATACACATGTCTTGTACATCCATGAAGTAATATTTTTTTTTAATAACCTGTCGCCTAATTGATTTGTTTTCTCTATTTTGGATAGTTGAAATTCATTTTACGGCAACCTGAAACAATTTAAATAACTTCAAAAAAAAAAAACTAGTTAATTAATATACGCAAATTATTATCTTCAACTTTTGACCATTTATTTATTTATTGACTGCAATGCTCCATATTTCTCGTGCTTCCACTGCATGTTAGGTATGAGTTTGGCCAAACCACCTTCATGAAATTATGTCGGGAGTGATTCTTTTAAGCTATTGCAATTAAATGGATATCATTTGTTAAACTTTTGTTTTTGGGATTTTTTCCTTGATTAAATAAATAATTTATTTTTTATTTTTCTGAGTTAATGTATTTCAATTTTTAAATTAATAATCATTTTGAAAACTTTTAATATCATTTTATACAATGAGGGATGTGTCAATAGGTAAAGGATAATTTTCTCGAAAGTTATCCTTAAGTAAGCCATATAGAAGGGACGCATAAAAATATATCAGTTTATATTATACAAAAGAAAAAAATTAATGGAAGGACCCATTAAAGATTATGTATATATTTAGGGATATAATGGCTAATTTAAACATGTAATTAATAATACTGGGAGAAAATCCTTAAAATATGAGGCAGGACAGGTTGAGTTAATTCACCAAAATTAGACTATTCCTCGCAAGTTTGACCATGGATGGAAGTGAGTAGTTTTATTTTTATATGCACTTTATGGTCATAGAATAATTTTTAGAGAAAATATGAAATTTATAGGTCATTAATTGTTGAGAAAACGCTATTATTTTTAAAGTGAGGTTTTATAGCCTTTTAATTTATGTGATTGATTTCCGATTTTTTTCATGTTTAAACATCCCGTTTGGGCTTTCTAATAGATTAAAATATGTTTATAATAAATCATAATGATTAATTTATGAGCTTTAAAAAAAAAGGAGAGGCAAAGAAAATGAGTAATATTTAGGTTCATTGCTTGGACTAGTGCAATAGGGATGCCCTTCCCTGTCTTCAATGTATATAAAAATGGGAAATATTGAGGGTTGATTAATAATATTAAGTCAGCGATGTCTTTAAAAATAATTTATTTTAAGCCTTTTGACATCTTCAGATATCTGCACATAAGCTTTGAATTTAATGTTAATAAATATATCAACTAGAAAGGTAGATAAACGTAATCTTTGTTAATAAACATTATTCCAGGGTGGATAGTATTTTATGAGGAAATTATTAGGTATATATCTAATTTATTAACTTATTCATAGGTCATCTACTTGTAACAATTTCTAAATAAAACTAGATTGGCGGCCAGGACATGCGGGCCACGTCAAAATTTCTTCACTTTAGAAAATAAAATGATTGATTAATTTGACAATATGATAAAAAAATAAAACAATAATCAAAAAATAATTTTATAAAAAATATTGCATATGTGAGGGCAAAGCTGTGAAAAAAAAGACAAAAAAAACTAGGTCAACTCTTTTTAATCAAGTTTTCAAGTGCACTTTTATTATCATATCATAATGATTATATATATAAAAAATTATAAAATTTAATTTTAAAAAATAAAATGTTAACAAATTAAATTATAAAAAAAATAGCAATTCAAAAAATAAAGACAACAACAAAATTTAATTTGAAAGTTACATTGAAATGAATAAAAACATTAACAAAAGGAAAACAAATTAAAAGAATGAAGATCGAAATGAAAAAAAAAAAAACTCTATAAACTTGAATTGAAACATGAAATTAAAAAAAATAAAAAACTTTTATACAAGGGTCAAGGAAAAAAAATTTTAAAAATAAAAATCAAGTTGAAAACTTCAATACATGATTAAAAAAATTAAACATGTAGAATTTTTCGACACATTTTTTAACATAAAAAAATTCATAAATATAAATTAAAAAACTTATACATGTATTTAATTTAAAAAATCAAGAATTATTGTGCAAATAATTGATTTTAAAGGAATTCATTAACGATAAACAAAAATAAAATTAAAAAATATAAAAGACATGTGTATATCTCAATGTATTTAATATTGCAATGCAGGTCATTTATTTTGTTATGTTTAATGAACTTATTTATTAAAATCAATTTATAATATAAACTATTACACATAAAATTTATTAAATAAAATAAAAAGAAAAAACATATAATACAGGTGTATGTATTACAAAAGTATCATACTAACCCCTTCAAAAATTAAACACTTCCAATACAATTAAAAAATAATTATTATTTAAAAAATATTAATAAGAAAAAAAATCATAGAGAAGGAAAATACAAACTTAAATTAAAAAAAAAATACATATAAAAAGGGTTAAAATTTTAAAAAATAAGATCAATCATTATTGGATATGATGAGTTAGGCTAAGCGTTTGGCTCATGAATAAAGAGCTCATGCATGAGCCTTGATATTTTTTTTAAGTGGACAAATGATATGTCTTTCATCCCGATGCAACTTAAAAAATAAATGACACGTTATTTGTTTTAGTAGAGGACGTGTCGTTTAGATAGTAGCCTAAACAAACATGAATGTTAGTTGTTTTCTTTTAAAAACATAATCGAAAATATCTTATGAACCTTGTTCAAATCAATCTATAATCTTTAAAAACACAAAAAAACTACCTTTAAACCCAAAAATTAAAAATCTTTCCAACCTTGGATATATTTTTTAGGCACTTAAAGGTTAAAAAAACACACAATTTAATTTTTTTTTATCATATAGAATCATTTGATACAAAGATTAATTATTTTAGTGGTTAAAATCTCCACAACAACAACATTTTCTCTTCACACTAGAATCATGCAAGCCCTCTCTTTTCTCTTACACATAAATAATTGAAAAGTAATAAAAATAAAATATAGTATTAAAATAAATATTTTTAAAACTAAAGGGATGAATTATCCAATAACTAAAAAAATAAGAAACTAAAATATACTTATCAAATCAATTTGAAAACCACTACATGTTTTACCTTTGTTTTTTATTTTGATCTTCTGTCTTTCATTTAAATCCTCTCTCCGAAAAGGACAACATGTAATTAAATAATAATTTGGGTTTAAAATAACTTAATTGTGCAAGGAAAAACTTCAATGATAAAATTGATTTTTTTAAAAAAATCACCGCATCAATGTTAACTCTACAAGGCTATGGCTAGGCTATACGGCAGTCAACTTTCAAGTTTAAACTAGGAATTTTCTTTGAAATTAATTAAATTCAATTCTATAAGTAAAAAAATAAAAATAAAAATCGATCTCTTCTATCGGCGGAGGAACCATAATTAAGCCCATTTCAATAGGCACACGGGCTGTCGGGCTCACGGGCAATGGCCTCGCCCAAATGGTTTCCTCATCAGCGAACTTTTGTTTCTCGTATCATTATCTTCAATTAATTAAACAAGCTTGTAACCAAAAAATAAGTTAATAAACAAGCTGAAATAGAGTTTCATGCACGCAAAACTTCTGTAAAGTAAAAATAAATTATGAAGAAAATAAAATATAGCATCGATAAGCATACTAATTTTTCATAAAATTCAGGCGTAAATCCAATTGTACAGATAAACTTTCATTAAAAAAAAAAACTGTCCATGCACTAAGCAAGAACATGTTTTTATTTATTGCGGTGCAGAATAAGGCTAAAGGAAAAATACAATTTATATTGGAACAGTGGCATTTATGCTGGTATTTTGTCCCCCGTGTTCAATTAGAGTACCTTGAAGCTCAAGCGTCTTGTATAATCACTGTAACTTCAAATGCTAATAGAACAAAAAGAAAAGGAAAAAAAATGTAAAAATTAAATAGATAATTAAATGCCTAAGCACAACGATTAAATTAAATAATTAATAACAAATAGGAGTGGACTATAAGTTAAAAGACGGGGGCGCTGACTTTAAAAACATTAGAATAAGCTTAAAAATCAAACAACAAATGAAAGATTATAGAGATAAAACATAATTCTTGGAGGTTCAAAATACTTATTTTGTAAGAAATAAGCCATAATACTAATTAGGGTATAGCAAATGAAAGACGGTCCATGATGTCTCCCACTTCCTCTCTCCCGAATTTCTAACAGTGAAGGCATAGTATGACCATCTGTGTTCGTTTGTCGAGAATAATTGTTTTTGGGGAAAAGAACAGAAGAAGACTAAGTTAATCACAGCAAACAATGGCTCGAGGAGATGGCCGATTGGCACCTCATAATGACTCTCATACATGAAACGAAAACATCTGTTTTTCTCTAGTTTTAGGCTGCCGACAACAACGCATTTTTAGCGATTGAGGATGCCCAGAAGTGGAATAACAAAAAAGTGAACGAAGTCACAAGATCCTCGTGTTGCCCTCACTCATGAGCTGCTGGTATTTGTCCACTCAGGTGGTTACAGTTCAACCTCCTACATACCATATCATTCTATAATATTTGTTGTCACTTGATCTAGGTTTCCTCAACCATTCAAGAGATATGTACATGTATGCTTACATAAACCTTGAAGATTTTAAATGGCCGAGAGACTCTGGAATTTTTCCAGTAAGTTGATTCTAGTGCAGGGCCAAGCTTCTCGAATTTCTCAAATTACCGATTTCAGTTAGATGGAACTTGGAAGCATCAATTAGTCTAATAATAACATCGTGTCCTTTTTTCACCTCTTATCATAAATCTAAACTGGTTCAGTGCATGTTAGACGACGGTGAATGAAAAGAATTTAGACTCTACATGTCAAGTAAACTAGTTCTTATCATGAACATGATATGCTAATGAAAGTATTTAACTTACCAATACTGAAGATTGGTGACAAGTCCAAGCTCACTGAAGAGTATTAGCAAGGTCCCTTCAACAATCAAATCCAATTTCAAATTACCAAAACGTAAATGGCAATGACCTAAAAAAGAGTAAAGTTCGGAAAGATGGCACATACACCCTGCCGACACTGTTATTGCTGTTGCAAGTAGCTTGAAACCATGTACATAGATTGACTAGTTGAGGAGCCCAGCTATGCAGCAAGTTGCTTGGATCTGCCAAATTTGCTTTCCAAGGAGAAAGAGCATCCCCTGTTGAGCAAGAAATTAACTATCATAAGCAGCATTCGACTACCAAATCCAAAGAGAAAATATGGAATTTAACTGGGATTTGATATCATCGTTAGAAAAGATCTTTATAGTTGGCTTGACCAAAAGGTGTGTGTTTCAGTTCTGATACCTTCTGTGTTGGAGTCTACAGACCATGCCATCAGGATTGATTAGAGAAATCAGAACGGGAGAGATCAACGTATTTTGGAGTTGAATTTCCATGTGAACATTTTGATAGTTATAGAACAGAATTGGCAGTTTCCCACGATCCCCACACACGATAAAGAAAAGAAATCTAAAATATGAGGTTTAAATCAATATTTCAACTCCAGTGAGTCGCCGAGAAATTTCACCATTAACTTTATCGAAAGTGCCAGGAAGTCCTCATCATTTTAATATTCAAAAGTCAAGTTTGAACCGTTCAGATCTTCGAGTGTAACATGGGTAATTTTTAATGACATTTTTATTTGAAAATACATTAAAATAAAAATTATATTATTTTTTAAAAATTTATTTTTAATATTAATATAAAACAATATAAAAATATAAATAATAATAATTTAAAATTAAAAAACAAACTTTTTTAAAAGCAAAGAACAAGAAGCATGATACTCAAGTGTTTTATAAATAATTGGGTAGATTAAGAAAATTTTGATGTTTTAGATATTTGAAATTATTTTAGTGGTTGTTTTTAAAATAATTTTGTTTAAAAATATATTAAAATAATATTTTTTATTTTAAAATTTTATTTTTTTATATAAAAAATTAATTTAAAACAAAAAAAACATAAGGATAAGGAGTTACAAAAAAAAAATTCATCATTTGCAATCTCAAATCCATAATTTGAATAGGCCTTCACTTTGTTTTTACTTTTTTATGGGCGTGAGGACGCATGCTCCTTGGACAAATATCATCAACCCTCGTATAATATAATGTTAGGCTGGGTATAGACACAAGCCTAAAATCATCGTAAGTCGAAGCTTACCCAAGCAAAAATACATAAACTAGACTCATGTGTTAATGGGCCATAGATTAGGTTCAAAGGTGCCTGACCCAATATTTGTTATGAATGTGATCTCTGGGCTTGTTAAAAAGTATTTTTGTTATGTTATTCTAAAAAGTTAATTAAATTTTTTTATATATATATTTGATAGTGTAAGTTAAAAAAATTTCTAATATTTGATTATAACATGAAAAATAAGCTGAAAAATAATATATTTTTTAAAATTTATTAAAAAAATAGAGATCAAAATTCACAAATGAAAAGGTTGGGAGATGAAATTAAAAAAATAATAATTTTATAAATTATTTTAAATAAAATAAACCATAATAAAACGAATAGGAACCAAATCTGACAAACAAAAACATTATAGAAGGATAAAATTTAAAAAAAATTATTTCACAAATTATTTCAAAAATTAAAGAATGACGACCAAATCTGACAAAGAAATATTTTTAAAATGATAAAATTAAAAAAAATTAATTTCATAAATTACTTTAAATAAAATAAATAGCAATAAAAACAATGAGGATCAAATTTAATGGATCAAAAAATTTAATTAAAAAAAAGGTAAGAAAAAAAAACAACTAAAAAAATGAGGATCAAAGTTATTATAAAAATCAAATTAAATCAAAATTTAAGAAATAAAATTGAAAAAAAATCAAAAAATATAATGCAATAAAAAAATTGATGATAAAATTTGATATAATCAACAAATAACAATATAGTTTTGATTTTTTTACAACTTCTAAAAAGTGTATCCTGTCTAATATAAGAAAAATATTTTCCTATAAATGAAGCCAAATTTTTCTTTAATTGAAAAATATTCTCTATTAATCAATTTTTTTTAATAACAAACAAATATGAGAAATCTTAGAAAGTGATTTTCAAAAAACTACTTTCCGTAAAACAATAAGAACCCTAAATTAAAAGTTTTAGTATAATAGCACTTGCTAAAAAATACATTTGGAAAATAATATAGTTTTAACGAAGAGGCAATTAAGAATAATAATGACAAAAACAAATCACAAACTAACCTTAACTCTAATTTCAAATACAAACTTTAAACAATAACCTAACTCTAAATCTAAAAAACAAACATTACACACTAACATTAATCACTAAAAAAAACACTAATTAATAACTCTAAAAACAAAACCTAACTAAATATAATAAAACCTTTTGTGTTTTGGTTTGTTTAGGGTTTATCATTAATCCAATAATAAAGGATAAAATTTAATACAAACCCTACATTAAATGGTAGAATTAAAAAAAAGCACTAAAAGAGAAAAAATCAAATGGTTTTATTATATCTAGTTAGGGTTTGTTTTTAGAATTATTGATTATTGTTTGTTTTTAGGGTTAGTGTTTAAGGTTTGATTTTTATATTTAGAGTTATGGTATGAGATTAAGATATTGTTTATGGTTTGTATCTGGAATTAGAGTTAAAGTAAGTTTGCAATTTGATTGTTTTTTATTGATTTAGATGTTTCTAATCATGTTTTTATCATAGTTGTTATTCTCAATTATATCCTTGTTAAATTTGTGCTATTTTCTAAATATTTCTTTGGTGTGTTTGCTAATATTTTTCCAAAATCAAAAAATTTTAAAATTAACCCTATAAAATCAGATTTTAATAAAAAAAATTCAAATAGTTATCATGTGTAAAAAACTTTTGTTGTGCCTGCAGTATAGGGCACAACTATAAAACAACATCAAACTAATTAGATTTTGTTTGTTTGCAAGAAAGAAGTTTTTTTTTTAAAGTGAATTTTGGAAAAATATTTTTTGATATTTGGTAGTGTAATAGAAAAAAAACTGGAAAACACTTTCTAGTATTTGATTATGTAATGAAAAATAAACTGAAAAATAATTTATTAATGAATTTTTTTTTAAAATTTATCTAATATATAAAAAATATTTAATATAAATATTTAATCACTTATAATATAATTTATTAATGAATTAATGGAATATGTCATTGGATCATATTTACTTGAATATAATTGTTTGACTTGACTTCACAAACTAACCTAGTATCTTTGCAGTTGCTCTAAACAAATTCTTTCACTCATTTTATCTGCTAAATCCATCTCCATAGTTTTTCAACAGAGAGAATGCAACCAGTATGTTGCATATTGCAATAACTTGAATATCTTATTTGATAGCCAGTTGTTGCCTTCTATCTCATAGTAATCACTTTGGTCATCAATAACAGTTGTACGTAATGCAGAATTTCGATCATACTCTACAAGCTTTTTAGCATAAGCCTCAGCTGCAAATTCAGCATCTGATGTAGGAGCCATGCTTTCTTCAAGAACAGCATTCGTACTTCTTTCTTGTTCACAGACAATCTTGCCATAGGATAAGCAATTACTCACCAGTCTATGCTGACTGGCTTGACATGGGCATGGCTTCCCCCGCTGGAAGACAAATGACCCTTTGACAGCCTCTGCAAGTGAAAGGACTTTTTCCATTTTGATGTTGGAAAGTGGCTTGCTAGTGTGAATGTTATCACTGAATAGGCTAATAGAGTTTTTGAAGATGAAGACGAGGCAACGAAGAGGTGCTTCATGGGAAAGTGCTTTCCTTAAAATAAGGAAAGGAAAACACTTTCCTGTCATAAAGCTTTTTTTTCTTCAACCAGAATTGAGTTTCCTTTGACCCATTTTCCTTACGTTCACCAAACATGGAAAAATGGGGAAGAAGGTTTCCAGGAACTCATTTTTCTGGAAACAAACAAGGCATAAAAAAAAATTTCAACACGCTTTTCTTTAATGGAAGAACGAGTTTTAAACAATCAGCTTGTTATACAACAATGCGTTCACGCAAAATACTACTGCAAAGGGACATTTGCAGCTTCAAAGTCGATTCGATAATATGAAAAGGCAAAGAGTGTTCTCACCCGGTTAATAAATTATATGTTCCTGCTTTCACTTTTAACTAGCTAGCTATGCATCTCATTTTGTAATCTCTATGTAAATGCTTTGATTGTAAAATTATGTATTTTCATTTGATTTTTAAATAGTTTTTAGAGTTTTCTTCTATTTTTTTATTATTATAATCAAATCAATTGATATTTTTTCAAAAGGATTTTTATATATGGTTTAGAGTGCTTGATATCTTGAGTTTTTTACTTCGTTTTTTTTTAAATATTTTATAAGAATTTCCTCTCTTAATCTTGTTTTAGGCTCTCATGTTTTACAATAATAATGATGATGAACATGGCTTATTCCTTTTATTTACATTATAGGCTAATTTACTTCATTTATTGTCAATTAGATTCAGATAACTTGTTTATATAAATTATGTTATATTCATGTATATTTGTATGATCATGCATTAATTAAAACTAGTGGTAGTTTTAACATCATATCAAATTCAGTGCAATCTCATAAATGTAAAACGAGTTTTATGATAATAGTCATGGTGATGTCTCCAAAAACCATTAAATCAAAAACAAATAACACTCATCCCTCACTACTCCCTTAAAAATAAATAAATAAATAAATAAGAATTAAATAAACATACTTAACAGCCCACAACATCATAGTAGTCAAATCTCTTAAAAATCATAAAATCATTATTAAATGAACATTACTAAAAACCCTCAAAAGATATAGGTATACACAGGGAAGGGCGGAGTAAGAAAAAATAAATAAAGAGAATCAAATTGAAAAAATTATTTTAAAAAAGTTAAAATTTTAGTTAGTTTATACAAGGAGGGGCTGCAGGGCCCTCCTGCCTCCGCCACTGGGTATACATAGCAGCAATACATAGTTTTCCACCGTCTAAATAATTGAACATGTGAAGCCCTTAATTAGAAATGCTTTTGCTTCTATTTTATTGTACTATCGTGATAGAATTATGATCATGAATGAATCCAGGAGTTGGTTAAACTCACCCTCTTCCCTCCTCTAGCTTCACTGGTTTGGTTTCGTTAAAGCAGAGAACGTATGGTAGAGGTAGAATTAGCTAGATACCCATCAAATAGATTTTCCACGCATGCAAGGTCATCACCTGTTAGGCAAACAAAATGTAGTTTTAGAGTCACTCTGTCCTTGAGATCTACAAGAACTTTAAGTTTTGACTATCAGATGATGGCGATATCAGTAGCATCCTTCGGTATCAACTTTCAAGATTTGTCGCGCAAAAGGATAATATCCACAGCTTCCAAGTTAATTAAAAGCTGCCTTCGTAATTACAACAGCCAGCATGATATGTATTTAAAAGACAAAGCAGGAAGCCTGATACATCACAGCAGGAGCCATTGAGGCCTAGACAGAGAATAAACTACACAGTATAACCTGGAGTTAATGACGAGCTCCTTGGAAAATTGTTGCATGCACCTGGAGTTAATGACGAGCTCCTTGGAAAATTGTTGCATGCACATGAGTGCGTGGCAAGCTGATTCAGATATTGTTTTCAAAGTTGTGTTTGTTTAAAAATATAGTAAATAATATTTTTTTATTTTTTAAAATTTATTTTTATATAAATATATCAAAACAATTTAAAAATAAACAAAAAAAAATCAAAATTTTACAAAACTCTAATCAATCTAAGAGGCCAAACACCCCTCTAAAATTGCAGGGCAACAATAGAGCCACAGATGAAGCAAAACACAACTGCATCTGCTTTTAGCTTGTCCTAGAATAGTGAATGTGCTACGCCATGGGTTAATATTAATTTTTTTATATTATAAAAAATATTAAGAATATAAATTTTTTATTAATAATATTAATAAATTTAACCAAGTGTGTTAATTTTGAAATTTTTCATTGCTTAGCTCAAGTTTTCAGTTAAATCATATAAAAATTAACTTGACTTAAATCAATCAATTTTATAGATCCAAATATAACCTTAACAATCGATAAAAACATGATTTAGCGTTTAAAAAAACTTCAAGATAATAATTTTTTTTTAAAAAAATATTAAAATAATGGCATATTAGATCGATCTCGCCCTCAACCCTGCGCGACCCGAGTCATGGACTCTATTAAGTTTAATAACTTTTTTATATTTTTTTATTTAATTATATGATAAAAATAGATGTTCACGAAATTAAATATCAACCTAAAAATAGATACTTATTTAAGACAATTATCCCTATAAAATAAACAAAATCAATAATGCATTCCATTTTTCTACAAATTCAATATTAAATAATAAAATCAAAAGAAAATAAATTTAAAACAATTAAAAGACTAAAAACAAAAAATATATATCATATTGATGAGTAAACTTGTTAAATATATGAATCAAGTTAGCCAGACTAGAATGTCGAACCTGTAAAAGAGTTTATAGACTCCATTTGAATTTTTTTTTTAATTACATGATAACAAAAATAAATAATTACAAAATTAAATATCAACTCAATACTGAAATATTTTTTATATCATGATAACCTTATAAAAAGTAAAACAAAACCAATTATGAAACAGAATTCCCAATTAATTCAATAACTAAAAATGAATATAATATCAAATAATGAATTATCACTATTATTATTATTATTATAACAATTATTATTCTTATCATTATTAATATTGTCACTTACTACTATTATCAATAAGTAATATAATAATTAACTTTAAAAGGTATAGCTCAACTGGTCAAACTCTAAGTTTGCTTCCTAGAGGTCATTACTTCGAGTTTCACAAGACTTGGAACCACTAAAGACTTACATGATCGTTAACTTCAGAACTTGTAAAATTAATCGAAGTGTACGCAAGTTGACCCAGACATCCACATTAATAAAAAAAAGTAATATCATAATTGTTATTAGTATTATTATCATAATCACTATTATTATTATTCTTATTATTGATTTTATCATTGTTATTATTATTATTATTATTTATACTATTGTTATAATTATTATTACTGTCACTATAACTAATATTATCATTATTTTATTTTTATTAATGTTACAACCATATTTATTATTGTTGTTGTTATTATTATTATTGCTATTGCAATTACAATCACTATTAACTATTATTATCACTACTACTATTGTTATCACTGCTATTGTTATTATTATTGTTATTATTGTTATTAATATTATAAATATTAATATTTTTTATTAATATAATTATTAATAAATTTGAAAACAATATTATTACCATTAAAAAACCATCAATTTGATTTGATAATGGTCAAATTAAATTATTATGATCATTATTATTATTGATATAATTATTAATAATCTTGAAAAAAAATATTATTACTATTAAAAAAAACTATAAATTTAACTTGAAGGATAAAATTAAAAACTATAATTTTTTTGAAAAAAGAGCCAAGGGAAAAAAAATCAAAAGTAGAATGAATGAATTGAAAAATATAATATTCACAAATTAGAATTGAAATGCTAAATTGTAAACAAATAAAACTCAAACAAAAGAGAAAATGACTGAAATGAAAAATCAAAACAAAGAAGATGGATTCTGAAACACCAATAAAAAATAGAGATGAATTTAGGAGGACTTAAACTAAAAAGAAATAAGAGAATTAAAAGAATGAGGATTGAAATGAAAAACAAAACATATGAGAAATTATAATTAAAGGACAAAATTAAAAAAAAATCTATAAAAAAATAAGGATGAAATAAAAAATTCAAAAATTAAGAACTAAAATTAACAAACAACAAACAAAGAGAATAATTATACATTTTAAATGACAAAAAAAAGAAAAGAAAAGAAAACATAAACAATCGATCACCGGTAACAATTTAAATATCCAATCATTATTCATCTACACGTGTTATACCATATTAAAAAAAAAAACTAAAAAAATTACTTTGCATCCAAGAAGATAATAAATGACTAAATTTAGTTATTAGACATCACACACCACTTAAATAGCATGGGCGTGCATCCACTTGTTAGTAGATGTAAAATACATGCCAGTAGCTTTTCAATTAAAAAATAAAAAATTATCAAAATATCATCTATAATTCTTTTAATTATATAAAATACTTATATCAAAATATCAAAATACCCTAAAAATAAAGCTTTTTTTATTGTTTTTGAAGATAAAAGCATTATTTTATTTTACATGAAAATTAAAAAAAACATGCCCTTATCCAACAACCTCTTTATTTTATCATTTTTGAAGATAAAAGCGTTATTTTATTTTACATGAAAATTTTAAAAAATATACCCTTATCCAACAACCCCTTTATTTTTATATTGGGAGTAAAAAAAATGTTTATTATTATTAATATTATAAAAAAAACCAAGAAAATCATGGTAACATTTTTAAATTTTATTGACTCTAAAAGTAAAAATATATTATTTTTACTATGTTTAAAAATTATTATTCTTTAACAAACTGAGTAGCATGGAATAAATTTGATGATTTAAGTTTCTTAATTCAAATGTGGGATTCAGAATTTCCCAAAATAATTTTTGTAAATGTATCTGATGTGAAAGAGTCCGAAAGATCTTTGTTGAAACTTGGAAGTAAACGACCAGCTCCACTTACGGTTCGGAATCAATGCATGCATTGAACTGGTTGATCATATCTAGAATACGGATTCTCCATGTATATTTTATTCAAGCTCCAAAAAATGGCAGCGGTTCATAGGCATTTCGGGTATCCAACTACATATTTTAACCAATCTTTTGGAATATCAGCAAGAATAACTACAATAAAATCTAAAAATTACCTTATCCTTTTTCCTTTGGAAAAGATGATTAGTTAAAAGAGGTTATATAGCATAAACTCCATCTCTCAGATGCTCCAGATCTGCCTGCTCTCCAACAGCTGTTCTCCCCAGCTGTCCCACCTCTACTGCAATTATTTAAGTGGGACAAAACATCTTCAAGTGCAAACATGTTAAGCAGATGCTGGCACGATCAAGAACAATGCACATGTGCGCAAGAAAGATAGATGCAGAGACAAGTACCACTAAATTATACATTCTCTTCGAGACGAACGTAAGGAATATTTACAGTGATATCAAGGACCTCTAACCAAGCATGAATTCAACAGTCAGGAGCTTCAGTTGTCTTCACAAATCGACCCTTCACTCGCTTCCTGGTATCAGCTCTCGCCTTTCTTGATTCATACCGTATGTGCTTATCATATCTATTAATACAAAATTTAACAGTACAGAGTGCATTACTTGATAAGCATGCAGTAGAGATAACTAGCAAAAGAAGGTACGCATACCTTCGGGTTTTCTTCTTCTCCTTGTAACGTTGCATAGCATCGCCTCTATTCCGCACCAACAGCTCCATGTCTACCTTGGTTGCTGATTCTGTTTTGAAGCCTTCACCTCTTACGAGAATAGACTGTTCCATGAACTGGACATCTTTAGAGCTACCCGAACATTTTGGTTTACAAAAAGCTGTGCCTGACAACACTCTTGCAATAGGGAGGTTGTTACTTTCAGATGTTGCTAGTCCCTGGCTGGATGTTAGGTTATTATTTAAGTTGTTCTGCATTTAAAAAAATACAACGTACAAAGAGAAGGCAGATGAGCCACTGACAATGCACAGAGGGATTGGCATGAATAGGCAACAGATGATATAGAACAGGCCCAGTCACATCAAGGTCAAGGAGCTTTCGCAATCAAATGCCCACCAGTATACCTCAATTCACTTCTATATCATATATGTGAACATACAGAAAATGACTGCATTCAAAAGCTTAAACATTCAAAGCACATAGCGATGTCTTATAAATTATAATTTAAAACTGGTTAGAATGGTCTGGTGTTCGTTAGATTACTAGTGAACACGCAACATAATGAGTAACAAATTTCAACTAATTCCATCTACAATATTGGCGAGTAAATTTTAAACGAATCCTTCTATTAGACTACAATTTATGTTGTTACTGCCCAAAACTAGAAATACTGGGATTTGACATCCCGAATCAGATTTTTAAACGTTATCCAATCTTCACTGTAAATAAGCAGTGCGTTAACACTTCCTAAGAAAACTTTGTGGCACCAACTAAAACATAGAAAGTTTGCAAGAAAACCAAAGAAATTCAACTAAAATTCAACTAATTTAAAACTGGTTAGAATGGTCTGGTGTTAGTTGGATTACTAGTGAACACACAAAATAATATGAGTTACAAATTTCAACTAATTCCATCTACAATATTGGCGAGTAAATTTTAAATGAATGCTTCTATCAGACTACAATTTACGTTGTTACTGCCCAGAACTAGAAATACTGGGATTTGACATCCCCAATCAGATTTTCAAACGTTATCCTATCTTCACTGTAAATAAGCAGTGCGTTAACACTTCCTAAGAAAACTTTGTGGCACCAACTAAAACATAGAAAGTTTGCAAGAAAACCAAAGAAATTCCTGCCAAAAGATTTGACAGGGATTCCAGCCAAGATTCCCAAAATTATCAATAGAACTTACATTAAATGATGCCATATCATCATGCACGATGGAGGAATTCATCTGGTACATGTTTCCCAACATTTTCGTGTTAGTTAAAGATGTTTCTTTCATCGGTTCACTGAAATTCTTGATCACAAATCCTGCTTCGTTTGCACCATACTCGATTTCTAATTGGCCAGATTCATCATGACTCCTCAGTTGCCCTAAATGAAAATCCCATATCTGAAAAGGTAGCAAGTTTCTGTTATTATTGGAGACACGTGATATCCTTTCTTTGGAGATTTTACATAGAACACTACTCAGTCATCTGAGCGAGGTGATAAAAATGATATGAGCAGGGACATGACCTCTGGGCAAACATTTCCTAGAAAGGATATTTGAAAATCCTTAAACAATTGAATTTTCTAATTGCAAAATGCTATATTCATTAAGAAGCATTTGAAGTTCAAACCTTAATGATATCTTCAAGAAACTGCGAGCAAAACGCAACACATACTCGTGATAGACCAGCGAATTTCACCCCAAATTTTTTTCACTGTATAATTATTTAGGTCCCAAATAGAAGCCGCAATCAATTTGAGCATTGTATTACTTGAAAGATGAGCAAACGATACATTTACATGTTTTGGTTGGCAATGTTTATACTCAATCAACATTAACAGAGACCACTAGAAGAAATACTCATAAAACATGGTATGTCTTTGGAAAAGCTCAGTAATTCATATTTTTACCTGAGTGCCATGAGCATTGGCATTACCGTCCCACATTATATCCTCGCCAACAAGCTTTCCATTAGACTTGACACCCACCTCCGTCGGCAGCATAAGCAAAGAAGTAAACGGCATTTGTTCGTGCAACAATTGCTCACCTCTAACATTACCATCACAACCACCACCACCGACATTATCATTCCCAAAACGCCCGCCATTCCCATTCCCAAATCCCACACCCTCCCGCCACGCACTACTACTCTGCGTCTCTGGCACCAAATTCTCTCCTTCCCTGCCATCAACACCGCCAAAATCACAACCATCCCCGTCACCAAAATCAACACCCTCATCACCGCCGCCACCCTCGCCACCACCACCCATCAAATCTCTCTTTAACAACTCCACCAACTGCTTATATATCACATGCTTGTATTTCCCACAACTTGGACTCTTGCTCACATTTCCAAAAACCATAACATTGTCAACATTCCTATTACCATTATTACCGTTTTCATTTGGCACCATCAAGTCCTGAAAACTAAAATTACCACTAGATTTATTATAAACCCAAGGCTCATTCACCAAATCATGGACGACCCCGCAATTATTACTACTCCAATTTTCAATCAACGGCTCCTGCTTCTTCTCTTCCAGATCAAAACCCCATATAGAAGCCAAATCAAGAGCTGTGGGACAACCGGAAAACCCTTCAATAATAGTACGATCGTGTGAAGCGGACACAGAACAACTACCGTGAGCATCCCAGTCACACTCTTGACAGAGTACCAAATTGTCAGTTGCGCAGCGGACAGAAACAAGCTCCGAGTTGCAATTGTCGCAGATCTGTGCGCGGACATGCTTGCGTGAGAGAAGGTTTGCGGAGTGGACATGTTGATCGCAGAATAAACAAAGTTTTGCGGAGTCGGCTCTGCAGTAAAGAACTGCAGTTTGTTCACTGCAGAAATCACATGGTACTGTTTCTTTGGTCTTTGAATTGTGGGTAACCATTGTTTTATCTGCTAAGAAAAGCGAAACCCTAAAGACAAATGAGGAAGAGAGTGTTTTGGGAGTGAAACGAGGAAGAAGAGATTCTTCTTCCTTTCTATTTGTAGTAAACGGTGAATAAATTAATAATAATAATTCAATGTAGAGCAACAGCCAGCGGCAGCTTTTGTACATAAGAGGGATGTTGTGATATCAATAAAGTTATTGGAACAGTGTTACAGATCGATTTCTAAATTATTTTTGTTTGATTATTAAAATAATATTTTTTTTTATTTTTTAAATATTATTTTTAATATTATTGTATTAAAAAATATAGTTTAAAATAAAAATATACAAATCCCCGTTGAAACGCAGTTAAACATCCCAAAACTAGGAAAGATGGAGCCTAAAAATAGTAGTTATGTGATTTGTATTTTCCTAAATAATTTAAAAAATAAATATAAAAAACTTTTTAATTATTTAAAAAAATAATTATAAATTAAAAAACATATAAAAACTATTTGTGTCAATAAATATAACAAATAAAGTGTTAATATATCTATTCAACTTGTTTAATTACAAGTCAAAAAAAAATTTTGGTGCAAAAAAATTAATATGTAAATGTTATTAATATGTTTATTTTTTTAAATAAAAAATATTAATATAAATCACAAAATCAACTCTTACATATAATAAATATCATATGTATTAATAAATAAAAAGATAATATTGTAATTGTTACAGCAAAACATTATTTTCTTAGTTTGTGTATAATAAATTTTAGAGAAAAAAATGTGTAAAGAAAAAAATAAAACAAAGTATAAATAAACCAAATATAAATAATTAAAAATAATACTTTTATATAAAAAATAAAAACTAAAAAAATTAAAATCATAAATTTGGCATTCAAGTTATATTTTTTAAAAGAAAACAATACTAGGTATGTTGGCTATTCTAGTATGTTTTTTCACATAAAAAAATAAAAATATCATTTAAAAAAATCATTCAATCATCCAATTAGATAAATTGATAACCATTTATGTAAAAAAAATGTTAAAAATAACTAATAAAAAAATATGATATTTATTTAATTGTGTTTATTATTTTTTTATTTAAATAAATGAAAGACAGATCCATCCTAAAAAACTCATGACTTAAATGACATACAAATAAAAATGATTGATAAACACGTACTATAAAAAATATTATAAAATATCAAACACGTCAAAAAATATAAAAATAGATATTTGTCAGTACGATGAAAACATATAAAAAAATATTTTTAAAAAACACCTAAAGTAAACTTGACAATCAACCTGGGTGAACAAATCAAAGATATGATCTAAGATATAAAACTAGGATGACCCTACAAATAGCAAAATAAAAACAAAATAATTTTATAGAAAATCAAAATCAACTTGGACTAATTTTTAAGATCTATAATTTAGGTCATGAGATAAAAGTTACTAAATTAAAGGGCAAACCTAAAAAATATAAAAGAAATATAATTTTAACCAAATAAATATTGATGATAAAATTGTGAAAAAAATCAATAGAAAAAAAATGCAAAAAAAAAAACAACTACCATTTAAAATAATCAATACTAGATTTAACATAAAAACCAATAAGATTGAATGTTTATGGAAAATTTAAATGAAGTTAAATGCTTAGAGATGAAGTTGAAAAAAAATTAATTAAAAAAATAACAATTGAAAGAATTAACACCAAACTTGACATAAAAATTCATTGGAAATAAATGCCTAAGGATGGAATTGAAGAAAAAAAATCAAGAAAATTATTGAAAACAAATAAAAAATAGCAATTAAATGAATGAAGACCATATTTGTTAAAAAAAAAATCAAACAATTAGAAATAAAAATAAAAATAAAATTCAATTAAAAACAATCAATATAAATAAAACATTTATAATAAAAAATAGAATGATTAAATCCAAAGAAAAAAAAAATTGAAGGATTGATACAAGTTCTTATATTGCTAATAGCACGTATTTGGAAAAAAGAAAGAAAGAAAGAAAGAAATTAATGGGAGCCAAACTATACCTTATTGTTAGATATATGTCATTTAGAGAGAAACATAATATCGACACACGTTAAATGATGCGATAAAAGCTTGATTCAATCACTGTAATTCACCACACATATTTTTTAAAAACTCTAAAGCAACTAATAGGTGCTAGACATGCATGAACAACCCTATTTCTATTCACATAAAACATGTATTTATAATTGTTATGTGTGAATGACATCATAATGATTATCTGCATGAATGGGTTATGAATATAACAAAACAATAATAACAAAAAAAAATATTTATGAAATTACAATTAAATTCTTTAAATCAAAACTAAAAAATATATACAGTAATGGCGACCAAGTAACTACTCATGAAATTATAAAAAAATTGCCTCTATGAATAAATAGTAATAAAAAAATCATTATGAAATGACAATTAATCTCTTAAAATTAAAACTAACACATTTTTTTTCTTGTCAAAACTGAAATTATTATACGATTCATGAACTAAAATTTACGATTGTTTCCTTTTCAAGGACAACAAGATACTTGCATTGTTATTAAAATAATGAAAAAATAATATTATCTCAGAACAAATCAAGAATGATAGATAGGCTATATATAAATATCATCCAACCCTCCACGTAAAACTTTAAAAATTAAATAATAACGAATAAAAGAATAATTTCACTGTGTTGAGCTACAGTGAAAACCATCTGGGTTTGTACTTTCGATACCTGATCTTTTGAACTTTTCGGCTGAGCTGGCATGTTAGATTCGTTTTTGAAGTCGCGATCTTTTCCCATTAAACTATCAAGGTAGTTTATTTAATTCCTCTGAGTTTTACCGAGGAAAAATAGTAATTTATTTATACATTGCATTTGCTGTGAAAATCCCGGATTTTATAAAAGTAAGTGCTTTGCTTGATAAATCAAAAACTCACTTTCCTCTTTTAAAAAATGAAACACAATGTATAATATTTATATTAATAATAATTCTACATGTCAAATATATATATGTGTGCGTGTATTTTTTTTTTTTGGGGGGGGTAAAATTACGAGATATTGTAAAATATGAATTGTTTTCTCTTGAAATTTATGCATATTGGACCTCATCTCTAACTTTATAAATTAATAATTTCCTTATATATTAAATTTATATACATGGCTTAATTATGAGACATTTATAAAACATATCTTTAATATTTACTTGTTCTCTCTAAAAACTTGTGCCTTATTGGACCCATCTCTAACTTTCCTTAATAAATTAAAAAGCTTTGGTGCAGTATTCTTGTACTTTAGAAGAAAACCATGATACTGTATTTTTTTTTATAGATGTTTTTATCTGACTTAATGTTTATGTATAAATTAAGTATGCATCAAATGTAATATTATTTTGTCGCAAAAGTGGATAAATCCATTAAAAAAAAACTTAGACGCAAGTTGAATTCATTGTGCCCCTGGATACATTTCACTACCCATCATCACAAGAACATAATTACTTTTTTACCCTAAAAAAAACCAATGAACTACTTATTATGGTTACATGGTATTTTATCATGGTCAATAATGGAATAATTTGATATTTTTAATATTTATTGATAATTAAATTATTTTTAAAAATAAAATTAATTTAACCAAAATCTAGGGTTTTATTTCACATTTCCTTTATTAAAATACTGTAAAATTAACTTAATTATTTTTAAAAGTATAATTTTTTTAACTATTACTAGGTTAATCTTTTATATTTTAATTTTAATTTTTTTTATTATAATTAAGTTGATCAAGTTAATTTAATATTTTAATAAATATATAATATAAATAAAAAATAATTAATATATATATCACACGAGTTGATGTTTGGTACTATGTTAATTTATTAAACCCCTAATTTAGATTATGAAATTAAAATAATTTTATAATAAATAAATAAATAAAATTATTTTTTAATAAATTAATATTAAATAATAAATTTTTAAAAAAATCTAAAAATTTTAATTAACTTTTTAAATTCATGTATTCTAACATATCTAATATTAAAAATTAATAAAAAATAAAATAAAATAAAATTCGAGAGACTTTAATCGTCGTCAATGGCGGAAGCAATCATAAAACGGGGACCGTGGAGGGAAATTGGAAAACAACTCACGTGCAGTGGAGGCAGATAAGCCTTTTGTCAGGTGCGGGTGCGGCAGCATCACATTAGGAAAGGATTTGTGGGCCCCTATGTAACAACTCGTCATCCATGACGTCTCTCCTGCTCGTTTTGGGTTAGTTGCACCGTCCTGAGAATTTATTTGACTCTTGCGTCTGTAAAATCCGCCACCTTTACCTTTTTATCTGCTGTCTATTCAGCCTATCATGTACTCAAGTTACTTGCCATGCTAAGCTACGGGTTAGGACAAGGTTTTTTTTTTCTTTTTTTTAATACATAATGAAATAAAAATAAAATAAATTCTTTTAAATCTCTTAGTCCACAAACATTCTCATATTTTTCAGGTGCCATTTTTTATTTTGATAAAAATGTTCCTTGAATTATCAAAAGAATTTTTTTCGTAAAAATAAAACATTAAATGATTCAAAATTTAACAAACTTCAAATTAAAACTTAAAAAGTCAAAGTATAAAAAAAAGAGAAATTGTTTTAGAAAACTAAGAACAGAACAAAAATTAAAATTTTAAATGAGTGGCCTATTTGGCGATTTGATCTTCTTCTTCCCCAATTGCCATCCTTCTAAACATAATGTTCAAAATCTGAATCTTAAATTAGCATCATTTAACAAGACATTTAAGCTGAGAAGCTGTGTGTTGGATTTCCTCTACAATAAAAACCGCAAAACAATCTCACAATCTCTTTTACTGAGGTTTTTTGCTGTCAAAATTTCTATCTGGGCAACTTTTGATTTCCAATTCCAAGTTGGAAAATCTGCCTTTTGACTTCTCGAACTTAGAGCTTTACTTGTTGAATTGAATCAAAATTCATGATCCTATTGTTTATTATCGTCAAATAAAAAATAAAACAATAAATGTCAAAAGAGACAAAAGGCGAATGGCGAGCCAGAGATGCGAACCCGCGCCTAAAAGCTATAAAACATGCACTTCTACAACTTGGCCAACGCAGCGCTCACCTTCAAAATCATTTTTATAAAAAATTCGCCAAACATCATAGTCCAGCCAGTACGGTGGTGTATAAAGAATTTTGGTCTCTGAAACTTATTTTTCAATCGTTTTTTAATATCTAAAAATACATTAAAATTATTTTAAATATTCAAATAAATCTATCTATCTATATATCTATATATATATAGCTGAAAAACACCTAAAAAATCGGCGGTCAGACCCCATGCTCCACAATGAATGTGCTAGGGGGTTTGGTATATAACTAAGTATATTGATCTATGCTTATTGGCGAGTAAATATTTTTTTTAAAATGTTAAAAAAATATTAAAAATATAAATAATGTTTTAAGTCTTTTGAGTAAGTGGGAGTCCATGTTTAAGTCAAACAACCTTGAAAAATTTAAGATAAATAGATCCAAGATCCTGCCAATCTCAAAAACCATGGGTTGTAAGCTATTCTAGACCTATTTTTGGGTTTGACATCACATATATCTATTACACTTAAAACTCTTGAACTTAACATTATTGCTAGACTTAAATACCTTGGATATGACGTGTTGGCCAAATCCAAGGTGCTAGGATTTGGTAATCCTTGTTAGACTTAAGCAATTAACAAATAAATAGAGAATAATCGTGTATTCTAGTTGTTAGGATAGAAAAAAGAAAGAAAAAACACAAATAATTGATCATTGACAGTAATTCAACTATAATATATTTACACGTGTTTCACTATATGAAATAGAGCATGCATGTGTATCTATCTAAATACTAGATAGCATATGTTTAGATTTGGTTTTTGAGAGGCGTCTTACATACCAATAGTTTTTCAAATAAAAAATAAAAAAGACAACGTGAAAAATATTAAAATACCTTCTTTGATTTTTTTATTTACATGCTATACTTATGTAAATTTTATTATTGCAATTCACAATAATTTGTGTATGACACTACAATGAAATTCTTATGCCATTTAGTTTTTTTTTATAATAAAAAAGTTTGTTTAGATTCAACATAATTTTTTCCTTACATGTTTTTTTTATTAGTTTAGTCATTCATTTTTCTTAGTTATGTTTTTTATTCAATTTAAATATGAGATTAATATAAATAAAATTATTTTTATTCAATTTAGACTGAGATTAATATAAATAGAGTTGCTTAACTTATATGTCAATAGACTAATTAAACAAAATTATTTAGTTAGGGTTTTTCTATGGTGACTTTGATAGATTTTATATTGCTCATGTTTGCTTTTTTTTTTTCTCCTGTTATTTGATATCAAAACCTAATGCTTCCTGGAGTTTAGTTGCTGAACAACGTTCTTGTATGGAAAAGGATGAGCTTGTTAGTTGGCAGATGTAAGAATAATGGGAAATCATATATAGAGAGAACATGGTTTCATAGTTAATTTTGAAAAACTATCTAAGAGGTTAGAGTAGAGGAGGTAATTTTTTGATAAGGATAATATTGTGAAGATTTTAATAATGATTATGATATTAATTATTACATAAACAATGAAAATAATAATGTAATCGATGGTTTCCATATTAATAGCTTTGGGTTGGGTGCGAAGAGAACATGAAAGATATTCAATAATTTGTTTTTATTGATTTAGACAGTGCTAATTTTTTTTTACAAGTTTATTTTTATCATAAAATGTAAATTTATTCATGTATTATATAAATACAATATATATTGATAAAATAAGTTCAAGTTTATAATTCATTACTTTATAAACAAAAAGAAAGAAAGAAAGAAAGAAATAATTTGTGAATTGATATTTTTATGTAAAATTTAGCATGAAAGTACCGAAGCTAAAATCTATAACTGAGATTCAGGTACTAACCATTTGAATTTGAACATGAGTTCTTTCTAACTCCATGGATTGATGTAGGAGCTTTTTTTTTATTTTTCAATTTAGAAATTTATTTTCCTTAGTTATTCTTTTGTTATTTAGTTTATGAATTTTATTTATTATTATTTAGTTTAAGCTTAAAATTAGTATAGATAAAGTTTTCTAATTTATATTTTAGTAGAATAATTAGAGATAAGAATTTACTAATAAAATTTCAAATTACTATTTGATAGAATTTGTTTTGCTTATGCTTGCTATGTTTTTTGTGTTGTTTCTTATAGCGTCATTTTCATCATTTGCGGGGGATGGCGCAGGCAAGAATCAAGTCAGCCTATATGTACAGCCGAGTTCATATTGGAGAAACATAACAATTAACTCGTTCCCGTCCATGATTGAGAAGGGTTTTTTTTTTTTTTTACAAAGAAAGTTGATATTAGAAAATAAAAGTTTTCCACCAAATGACTTTAAATTTTCATTAGTCTTTTGCTGATTTTTAATGATACTGCAAAATCACATGTTGAATGCCAGCAATATAGTAAAACGAAAGCATCCAGTGTTTGGTGCGTCCTGTGTTAATAGCTGGAAGTCTGATGTTGGGAGTGATGGCATGTCGCAGACACCTCCGCCTGGTGGATCTGCCACTCTGGCGTTTAGAATCAGATATTTTGATGCGTTTGCTTTCCTAATTATCTGGAGTAGAACCTGGTTAATAGGAGTTTGTAATTAATTTAGAGTTCCAGAGGATTGGATTGAATTGTAGGGGATGTTTTTGTCCCGTGAGGTGACGTGCCACGCCTGTTTCTTGTGTTATTGGAGGATGCGTGGGAACTGAGGTTGCGAGTGCTTTTGGTGGGAAGGCTATCTGAGAATTCTGAAGCAGCATTTTATGGTACTGAAACCTGCAGATTAATATGGAGTTTGGAGGTGCAAGTCTCAGCAAGGTTACAATGGATGATAATTGTTAGAGAAAGAAAAAGGAAGGAGCTCATAAATTTTACAAGGAATTCTCTACCCATAATTCTTAGAAAGAGAGAGGCAGTGGCTACTGTTCATATTGCTTGTATTAGAGACATTGGAGTCGGTATGATTAGTAATTCGACTGGTGGGCGTGCTTCTTGTGGTGGTGTTTTTACTCTGCTGTGCTGTTTGCTTATTCGCTTGTTGAAAGATTATTAGGTGTGGAAATTTCTGACTTCCTTTTTCCAGAAACTAAAGTTGCCGAGGCTTGGGAACGATATTCGCAGACCTTGGAGCCAGACAGAAGGTTTAGGGGGGACAGAAATGCTGCTCATGTCGTTGGCAGTGGTGCCAGAGAAGGCACGTGAACGATAATTTGAGCGGTGGTGTTATAACAAATTAGAGTTTTATTTGGTGATTATATAAGAACACAACATGCGAACGCTTCCTGCGTGAGCTCATAATTAGCATTTAAGTTGGCGATGCTAATTTCTGCCAGCAAAGGCATGCTCTGACAGCAATCACATGTTTTGACTGCAATAGATTACAGCACTTTTATGGATGCAACAAAAACATGACTAGCTAAGTTCATTAATTCTGATTTTCTATTCACAAATTCAATGCAGGAAACTGATAGAAGCGTACTTAAGTTTCAGAATGCCTTGAAAAATGCTATGCAAATGACCCATATGCTGGAGGGTATGCTGTCTGTCTCAGTTTGCCAACAATTCTTTGAAATGGTTACGTAGTTTACTTACCCTGAAATTATGCAGCATTGTTAATCATCATAAGATGTTTGCATTTTTATTTTGCGCATATAGATAGAAATCTATCTGATTTTATGCTGTTCATTTGTTAGAATAGGTTCTTACCAGATGGCCAGAGGACATTACATTATTTGTGAATCTTGGATTACATACTTTAAAACCCAAAGGATGGGATAAATTCGCTGATGAAAAACCCAGTATAGTTCCTTTCTCTTACACAAGTATGTATGAGTTGCGAGTAACTGATACGATAGTGCAATGCACGCCAGTAAGCACATTCTGCTTGAAGGATTAAGCAGGTGTACTTCCTTTAAAGAAATTATCAGATACTTGCATCATTTATGTCCGTTTGCTGCCAAATTTTCAATTTGCAGGTGTTGATGATGGCAAGAAGAACTGGAAGTGTGAGGGCAAGCATGTTTTCTTAGCTGATATTTCTTGTGATTATGTGTCTTTACGTCTAAAATATACGATTCCAAAACTACTGTCAAACAACTATTTTACACAACCACATGACCAAGATCACAAAAGTTTATACTCCTTGCTATCTCTGCTGTAGAAACCATATAAGAATGATGAAGAAAGTCCAACCAGAGGTACTCGAACACCCCCTTTCTCCTGCTCCTAGCTTCACTTGATTGTCTACTATTCAGGAGCGTGAAAACCAAAAGTTGGTGCTCAGAAACAGCTTCCTTTCGTCAAAAGCTCAACTTAACAACCTATATTGCTGTCAAACAGTTATTTTATACTATCACATGATCACGTCACAAAATTTTATACTCCCTGCTATCTCTGCTGCAGAAACCATATAAATGGCCTAGAATCTCTGTTTCAAAATATGCAGGATATGCACATGTGATTATACCTTCAACACAGAAACTTAGCTAAGCTAATCTGGATTTAAAAGTAAAAATTACACTGATAACTAATTCTGGTTTGTGAAATAGAAATTGATCATGGACCCGTGATTTGGGATGAGGCTTTGTGCATGTCTACTTTTCTAAACCTCTGCTGTTGCCTTCACGTTGGCTAAAAGAGGTTTACAAGTGACCAAGGATATTCAAGGCTGACTTCGTATGTCTTCCATGATTCTCCTCAAAGTGCAAAGAAACTAATCAAAAGAAATCAACTAAGTATTGACCACATGTATCAACCGGAATGCTAGCCTCGTTTTCCTCTTAGATACACACAGTGAATTATACAATAAATTAACAGAATTCAGACAACGAATCTTGAAGACATGTATCAAGTATTAGTTATTATTGGCATATTGAATAAAACAAACGACAGGATTCAGTAAGTGAAATAATAGTTATTAAACCCTGCATCTGGTTTGACCCGCCCAAGTGGCTGGGTCTGAGCTACAAGAGTTGACATAGGTCAATTCAGAAAAATAAAAAAAAATATGTTTGAGATTTTAACATTTGACATGGAAAAGTTTTGAAATAAAACATTTAGATATAAGATGTAAAAAAAAATATGAGATATAAAGTGAATATAATTATCTCATATATCAAAAAAATTAAATTTTTTTTTTACTTGGATGTAAATTATAAAAATATAAATGTAATACATGAAGTGTAGTAGTAGTGTAGTATAATTATTATTGCTCATAAAAAAATAAAAATAAAACAATTCAGGTTGATATAGATTATATATAGTTATCCCAAATCAAAAAATTAAAAAATAATCTTTATGAATATAGGTTATAAAAAAAGAATGAGGCTAAGTATTTTCATAAATTAATTTTATATTTTTAAAACTTATTAAAAAAATAAAGAAATATTGAGTCTCATATGAATTGATTAGATTTCAAGATAATCTAGTTAATTATCTAAATTTAACTGATTTAATTATATTTGTGAATGTTTTAGATTTAAAACCTGAAAAAAATCTTAAATTACTTTAATTTTAGATTAAACTGTCAGCAAAGTTATGCACATAAAATTTTATTTATCATAATTTAATCACAATTCATAATGTCTTTTATTTCCAAATGCTTTTACATGCTTTTACAACTATTTTATTCCACTCAAGAATAAAATCATAGCATAGTTATTAATCTCGATCTTGAGTTTCTAATTAGAGTCTAACCCACCCACCCCCCAACACACAATAATCACCCCCCCCCCCCCCAAACACAATAATCATATCATACAATTTAGAAAAATAATATTGTATATAGAAACATGCAAACCACCCGATTTCAACAAATCTATAATAATTAATTAGATGGATTTACAGAATTTATCAACACATAAATCTTTCATTCCATTGTTATAGATATTATGATGACGATGACGACGGTGTACGTATTTGTCAAACAGAACCTACAATTCTACATTTGAAAGACTTTTTTGAGAAACAATTATAAATTAGGTGATTGATGTGAAACTTTTTGATAAACTTGAATATTTAAAATTTTGATTTAGTGGATTTTATATTCGGTTATTATTGAAAAAATCATTCGTTGTTTTTTAAAAAACCTTCAGCTATCTTTTAATCCTGTCCTAACTGTTACATCAATTATATTCGGTTTTTATTGGAAAAATTCAACTTTTTTTTTTGTTAATTTAAGGAATCCATAATTTACATTTGTAAGAAATTATTTTTTATTATTTTACTCGAATAAAACTCTATCATTCGTTGGTCAGAAAGGATGGTAAAGGGTATGGTTTTTGAGTTCTAATTAATTTTTAGTTCCATATTACTTTGACGATGTTTTTCCCCTTCCTTTGGTGGAGGCACATATCTGATCTAATTACAATTCCATATTCTACAAACCTTGCTGTATAAAATGTATTACAAATAAATATGAAAGTTACTCAAATCCCACCACTATCCATTCTTAATAATTAATGATAAAAAATATATTAAATGATTTAAGTGACAAAATAGTACAGGAAATTTATCTATAAAATATAAATTTGAAGCACAGGCCATCTACGCCAACAATCATTATGTAGTATGAGATCTTGCAACAAGGCCAAACGTAGATGATATTCTCGTAAAAAAATACTAAAAAATCTCATGACAATAAAAAAAATACTTGATGATGATATATATATATATATATATATATATATATATATATATATCTTATGATTTGACAGTAAAGACATTAATTTTTTATTTATCTAAAAAGATAACTCAATAATAAATTAAGATAAGCTAATTAGTTATATTTTAAAATTATTTTATAATAATTATAAATTTGAATTATTTTAAAGATATTAAAAATTTACACGATTGTTAATTTTAAAACACGTAAGATTAGTTAATATATCTATAAATTTACTCAACATTCATATTATTAAAAAAAATAACAAATTTCACAATCATACATTTAAAATATTTTTTACATCAAAATTAATTGGCAATATACAACTGTTTTGGAAAATATCAAACAAATAGTACACACAATTGAAAATATTGTCCCTCTTCCTAAATTGTTCACAAAACACTAGTTTTGGACGAACATATCAGCTCATCATGCCGACCTTAAATCTCTTTTCATCATTCAATGATGGAATTTTATATATAATTTAGTTCTTTCTGTTTTTAACCCTGTAGTTCTTTCAATCGAGTATTGATCACGAGATTCAACTTCGAATTTTTTTAATAATACTAAATACTTTATTAACTAAATGGCTTATTCGTAGGCCACAGTTTAGAATTGATTGAATCGGTTAAATTAGACTCCCAGGACATTTTAGGTGTTTGGTGGTGTCAACAATGTCAATAACAGGTGAGGGTGCTAAAAAAAGAGGCAAGAATCTATACAATATATGAAAATAGAGGAAGCTGGGATGATTTCTGAGATAGAGGAAGCTGGAATGATTTCTGAGATCATCAAATAGACATGTTATATCCTAAAAACACTCAAAGTGATTGCCTGCTTCATTTTCTGTAGTTAAGATGGTGAAAATAAGTGTTTCTTGAGATTGTGAGCCCAAAACTTAAAAGATTTTAAAAAATATTTATAGTGTAAAATTTTAGTTTTTTATTAAAAAAAGTGGTTACACAGTTCATTTATCTTGATAAAATTAATAATAGATGGATATAATTTATTCATGCATTACTAAAAAAATAAATATCTCTTATAAAAATATTAATAAGATGAAAATATAAAATGTTACTAAGAGATTTTTTATATATTTAAAAAAATATAAATATAGTATAATTCAAAACATATTAGATTAATAAAAATATTTGAATTATTATATTCTAAGTTTTTTTTTTAATATAACTTGGTGGAATTGAACTTTTATTCGAAGTTAAGCTCATAAAAATTAATTTTTTTCTGTAGTTACATTGAGCCTGTTAGAATTGTTTTTTTTTTTTAATTCTAGGCTGAATGCATAGGGTTGGTGTTTATTTTTTTTATTTATATCTATTTTTTATTTAAAATAAATTTTAAAAATAACTAATACAATTATTGTACTAAAAGTGAATACAGCGAACTTCTGAAAAGGATCACTGAACAGGGAACATGAGCGCTTTTAGCACTCGTAAAAAGCGTTGTGTGTTCACTTTTCACTAGGTAGGCCATAGCCCCCCCCGCCCATCGGCTAAAAGAAATTACATGAACATCACACGAATTAATAAAAAAGAAAAGGTTGGAAATGGGATTAGAAAAGAGGTGATTAATGGGTTTTTATTTAATTAAGTCAGCCTTGTTATATCCGGCTTGCGTGTTATATATCTTAATAAAACTTAATAGAATATTTTAAGATAATTAAAACAAGAAATCCGAGCTTAATTAATCTGTGTAAATTCATTAAAATGGTTGCAAAAGCACACAGTACAGGAGAATCCAAAGACAGCTGATAGAACGCAACTAGTGAAAAAATTCTGGATGAAATGGGGATGGAGGGCTCGCATGATCTCGCCTTGTCACGAGTACAACAAAGTAGGATAATAATTCCAAATAGACATTATTATTTCACATGTTTCTCCCAATAGATCCTGAGGCTACAAGTGGGGCCCGTATGATGATAATACATCCTCATATGCATGCACAGGATTTTCGATCTCACGTCTCGAACGGAGGAATTTATTTAGTAATTAGATAGTAGATGTCTTTTAATATTTTTTAATATTAATATATTAAAATGATTTGAAAATATTTAAAAAATAATTGAAAGTGAAAAAACATAAATTATTTTAATTATTTTCAAAAACATTATAAAACAAAAACAAAGGAAACGTATCATTTGTCGATGTATTATTGAAGAAGCATGGTCGCGTTTTCTAGTTCACACGTTTATCCGTTAAAATCCCGTGTGATTTTCAGCCATTGAATATATAAAATCAATCAAGTCGGCATCACCAACCAACCATACATCGAAACGTTGCCACTTTAGAAGTCGGCCTCGTACAACTTCAACCAATAAGTAGCTGTCAGGGTTTTGGATCAGTAGCGAGGACATTGACTTGTAGGAGGCATGGGCGGAGGCAGGGGTGGCTGGCAGGGCCCCGGCCCCTCCTTGCTCAGCCAAGGATGACAACTGCCTTCAGAACTGCTATTTAATAATGAGACTATTAAAGTTCGAGGGAAAGGAGAGAGGATAAAGGGTCCATCCATCCCGTTTTCAGGATGCAAGGAAAAAAATAAATATCCATCTCGACTAAAATCTAAGATATTTGGTTCAAGATTTTGTTCAATCCTCTTGCCAAGTAAGGTCAAAAACCCCCCATTTCGGATGCTCTCGATCCGAAGGGCACGAGACAGCGGTTTACAGTGACGAAGATGATGATGATAATAATAATAATAATAATGATATAAATAAAAAAAATTACAACTTGCCATAACACTTATCACATCACTGTTCCCTCGGACACTGCGAATTGGATGGATTTTTTTTTTTAATGTAAACAAAATATCTAAGTATTATCAGCATATTTTTAAATAAAAAACTAATTATGAATTTAAAATATTGATATTTCATCATATTTAGTGACAATGTTTTCTTATATAATAATATATTAAATTGATTTAAATTAATTAGTTAATTTTAGAATTCAAGTAATGAAATTATAATAATTTTATAAAAAATTAAAATAAATTAGAAAAACTAATTTATAATTAATCTAATATCAAGAAATAAAATTAATAAAAAAAATAAATTATAAAAAAAATATAAAATCAGTATGAATTAACCTGTAAAGGTCTTAACTATTATTCAATCAACATGTCACGACTAATTTTAAAAGATCAGCCTAGTCCATGACCCAACCTAAGGTTTGGGGATTTAGGTCACATGGAAGGTGAGTGTACTAACTAGCAAGAACATATTTGAAAGAAAAATAATGCTAAATTATTTAAATAAAAAATAAAAACGACAACATGTAAGGAATTTTTGTTTTTTTAACATGAAACAGCCTGATTTAAAAACAAAATACAAGAAGAAAATAAAAATTGAAATGATTTTTTTTTTTTGGGTAAAAAGGAATTACTTGAGTCTCACTTGGGTTGACTCAATGAATCATTTTGAGTTTTCATGAGTTAACTCATCTAATCATCTAGATTTGTCCTCATCAACCGGTTAGATCTTGTTAGTTTTGCCCAGTCAACTACATGACCGGTCTAAAAAAAACCTCATCTAGTCTTGGCCTCAGGACATTGAGTCACTCAACCAACTTGCCAGGCCGAGCCCCTGTAACAGTGGTTATTACCCTTCAAATCTGACCCATTGAATATTTTCCACGACAAGAATCTTGGCGATTAGATGATGGCACATTAGTGAATGATAGTGCTGATATATAATTCGATAGAGTAGTATCTAGCTATCCAATTGATCTCATGGCACTCTATCATTGGCTTATAAATAGAGGCCGAGAGCTACCCTAAAGTCTCAGCTTTGCATTGTAACAGATTGCTCCATCTTATATTAATCGAAGGAAGGTACTGAAGAGAGATCCAACATGAAGATAAAGAGTCTTGTTTGGTAGCCAAGGATGACTTGCCTGTATCCTCCCTCGGATTCATGAAGACGAGCATGTATGCAGTGCTCAAAAGAAAAGGAGAGGATGATCGATCTCAGCTTGCAGCGACAAGGTCAATCCATTGAAGTAGCGAGAAGCAGGTGATTTATAGCTAGAATCCACATGAGGTTCACAGCAAGTGTCCTTGGCTAACGAGACGGGCTCTTATCTTTCATGCTGGATCTGCTCTTCGTGTGCTCTGCTGGGCAAGTTTTTGATCTAGAAGTCACTTTGGAAGAGACGATCCAGCTAGCTTCCAAGAGGTATATGCACGCTTTACAATTTATTTGATTAGTTTCCTTTGAAAAGTAGAACCATAACTCCTCTGTATTCTTTTACGGCGGCTACTTTACATGACAGCAATATACAGGTTCTTTCATCACGCATCGAGTGCTTCGTCAATGTCGTGTGCTGAGGTATCTGTATTTTGTATATATACTCATGCAATCGCTTCTTGCACGTATATATGCTAATTGTAAAAGGGTTAAACAATACTACTAATTTGTAAGTTCACCGAATAATCTGAAATGATGCATATCTATCTATAACAGGAACATGATGCATATCTACAATGCAATGTCCTCAGAGAACATGAGCATCGACTGTTTTATATTTAATGCTTATCTTATGGTAGGGCAAGAGATCTCAAATAGGCTAAGGAGGAGTTTCAAGTATTGATATGTGAGCACGCGTTGTTTATTCACTAAAAATAAAAAATAATTTAAATAGCTGCTAATCATGTTAGCATTCCCTGCTGTCAACAATACTTGTTTTTTGTTTGTTTAAGAGATGCTTGTATTGCTTTTCGATTGTTATAATATCTTTCAATATTTAATAATAAAATTATAATTATATCGGTTTTTCATCTTACATTTACTAAATTTAGAGGAACGATATAGCAAAACTAAAGCAATAATAGCAAGTTTTTTTTTTTTAATGAAACTCATGTAAAATGTCTAAGCATAAAACTATAGAATAAAAAACTAATTGGACAAGTCTTTTGTTCATTGAAACTCGAATATCATGCTATAAATATTATTTGTTTCCATTTTATGGTTATATTTATGAAAACCTAAACAGGCTAAACTATCTCCGAAACTCATAATATTTCTTTTTTGTTTTGTTATTTTTTTTTATCTTATTCTCATATGAAAAACATATCTGCCTAATTTAAATTTACCTCAAAATAAATTGTCATAAAAAAAATCTAAAAATATAATTCCAATTAAAAAAGGCTACTGTTCATATTTTTCTTCCTAAAAAGCTCAAAGTGTTTAATAGCTGTTAAAGAGCCTGGCATTGGAGATTTGTGTATATGATTCTTTGAAGAGCATGGAAAGTGAGAATTCTATAAATTAATATCTTTAAAACCATAAGAATTTATTAATTAATAGCTAAGTTAATAAATTAATAACTTACATATTAATTAATAAAAAATTAATCTATCAAGGCATTCTTTATTTCTTTTTCCAAAAAAAAATAAAGTTAATATATATTATATGAATACTATCTAATTACTTAATTATGAATTATTATTATTACTACTACAAACCTTATATGTTACCAAAAAATTATTTATAAGTAAATGAAAAATAAAATTTTAATATTTAAAATAAAAAAATAATCTTGATTTTGTTCTCATTTAGTTGCAACGGTCATTTTTCCAAAATCTTCTCACAATCATAATATTATTATTGGCTCTCTTCCATTCAAATATTTCATTGCATTAGTTTTTTAAAATAAATTTCTATAATGTTAATAAACTAATCAAATTAACATTATAAAAAAATATTTAAATTAATACAAACCTTAAATCTTAAAAATCATGCATTGACTTGTGATTTTTTTCAGGATATTTGAAAATTTAATTTATTAAAATAAAATTTTCAACGATAATATAAATTATTTTTTGCAAACCTAAAATTGTTATTGTATACTTGGAATTTTCATTAATGATTTAAACTATTTTTGTAAATCTAAAATTGTTATTGTAAACCTGAAGTTTTCATCAATGGTTTAAACATGTGAATTTTTATCGATGATTTAAAATATTCCACCATTGTTATTGTTCTTACAACTTTAATATTTATAAAATTTAAATTTTATTTATTAAATAGAATTATTTTTTAAAAAATTATTAAACATGTTGTTGTGAAAGCAAATCAAATTTACATTGAAATGTTATCATCCCATCCTCATAATTACGACATCACTCAATCCATGATCTGACTTGATGATAAACATCTATTTCAAAGTTGATAATGTAATGTGATTTCTACAAACTATTCCATAATGATTTGTCAGAATTTTTTAAAATATAAAAAAACTTGGCACGTCTACATTAAGTTTTTTATCTATGATTGAACATTGACCAATATGACTCTGATTTATTCTCATTGCATCTATAACCATATTCCTATAAGGATCATTAATATCATTTATAACTTTATGCATGTTGCTAATTCTAGAAGTTGACACAACCATCATCACTACTAAGATATTGTGCGGAACATATGGTTTTTCATGTGCATATTAACACAAATATTTTTTTATAAACTTTTTTTTTTATTGAAAATGTATTGTTATAATATCTGAATCAATAATTTTTTTTATTCTTGCACTTCTTGCATGAACATTTAATACCATCTTTACTAATATTTTTCAAATTAGATAGTATGTAATTAATAAAACTTTGAACCTTATTACAATATAAAAATAAACTCGTTAAATAAGTTATTATTTATTTCATCACAAAACACCAAAGTTAAGAATTTGACATAAATTTTATCAATTTACAAATAAATATAATTTTATAAAATTTAAAACAAACCATAATATGGGCAAACTATAAATTCATACAACAAAATTGTATGCGAAAAAAACTATTAAATATTGAAGACCCAAACAAAATACATATATTACAAAAATATACAAAAAATAAATATTTAAATATTTAAAATTTTTGTTTAAATCAAAAAGGGTAAATTTGTTTACTTATTATAGAGAATCCTCAATAAAATATGAATTAGAACATAGAGGCCGATAAATAGAGTGTTATGGTAGCTAAATTTATCGTGGGTGGTTGAATTGTGTTAACATTTAGGGAGTGTAGCTGTTTGTTATAGAACAAAATGCATAAAAAAGAAAGAGAAATAAAAAAGAAAGAGAAATGAGGGAGGGGGAGAAAAGAGTCGATTATCATATCATAAATTAATTATTACTGATGGATCCACTGATGAAATTATTTTATCTTATATTTTATCAGTTATTCTGTCGGTAAAAAATATTATTTCACCATATAATTTATCTTTTTAATTTTCATTGTAATATTACTTGTAATTTTATTAGTATATACTAAATGATGATTTCTATTGGTATATTTATGAAGAAATTTATCATCAGATTAATTATATTATTAAAAGTTATATGTTATTATACTTTTCTACTTTTTGTAATTCTTTCTTTTCTCATTGCAATTCCCTTAATATTGATAGAATGTTTTTGTCGATGTTTACAAACATATATAACAATGAAAATATTTGTTGGTAAATGTAATTTACTGATAAAAAAATTCAATCAATAATTCTATTTAAATTCACTAAATTTCTAGTAGTGAAAACAAACATGAAAAAAATCAAAACTTCCAGCACTACTTTGCTAGAAAATCAAGAAACTGTTTGTTATTAGTTACTTTCCAATAGAAGCTAAAAAAAAAAGCTTTAACTGCGATTTCTTTTCACTATTAAACAGAAAAAAAATGCTCTTAAAACACACATAAGAAAACCAACCCCAAGAAGCAGGGAACTCTCTTCTCTGTCTTCACAAACACAGTTCTTTTTTGCTTATTCTTTTTCCTTGTTGCTTGTAGTCTGTTATTTTCTTTTGTTGTTTGTATTGTATTGTTTGATGTGTATTAAACTATTTTTTGCTTTGATTTGTTACATATTAATTATTTGATATAAATTTTTTAATTATTTTTTGACAATGACAAAATTGTCAGTATTAAGGCTTTGTATATAATAATAAACACCAATAGGATGAAGATGGTTACAATATCTAAGTAACCATAGTAAATAACCAATTGTGGAGCATTATTACAGTATCTAGTAAATAACAGAGCTGGATTTATAAGATGGACAATGATAAATATCTACTTTTGGTTTGGATTCTCCAGAAGCGGGGATGTCTTGCCTGAAATAAGTTGCTTAGGCAACACTAGTCCCGTGGCCTATAATACGACGTGGGTCGGGGGGAAAATATTTAGCGTCAGAAAAGAACGTTAAGGAACCACAGGTTTGCTTAAAAAAATGTAAGAAAAACAATCATGATTCGTCCGGTTGTATCCAATAAGTTTATCTTATTATCTAATAAGATGATACAAAAATAATAATAACATCAGATAGATCAAACTATAAAAAAATAATCAAGATTTAAAAAAAAGATTTATTAAAAAAAACAATAAAAATACATTTCAATTTACTCAAGCATTGTAGGTTCATTAAAAGTAGAAACAAATGGGTAACAAACTATCTGCAATATATCTATGTATATGAAACTAGTAGTTTTAAAGAAAAAAATTAAAATGTTAAAAAATAAAATAAAAAATATAAATAAAAAAAAATTATATCACACAAGTTAACCTTTTAAAATTATGACTTGATCACAAGCGTGATAATTTAACTAAAAAAAATCATGATCCTCAATTTCCATCCAATCCATTAATTTAAAGTTGAAGGATAAAATTAAAAAAAAATCAACCCAAAACAAAATAATAATAAGAATCAAATATTAAACAAAAATAAAATATAATGGAAAATAACATGTTTGATTTTAATGTGAAATTAAAAAAAAATCATACATTTTATAACAGGAATAAATAAATAAATATATATATATATATATAAATAACATTTCAATAAAGGATGAAATAAAAAACAAACTTAAAGTTGATAAAAAAAACATCATACAATTAAAAAAAAGAGGGACTAAATCATAAACCTAAACAAGATAAGAGGGCAATATAGATTTTTTATTAGCAACTCGTTTTCAAGGAGAATAAAGAGGGGGCAAAAAAAAAAAAAATAGGTGGCCACAACCAAATCGCCACAACCAAATATCACACGAGCCACTTCATCAGGCACGAGATGATGTTAGGAATTTAATGCCACTGTACATGGCCAATTTTCCACCACCACATGCCGTTGCATACACCACTATAAGCATGCATAGCGGTATCATATATCATATATATCAGCATATGCTATGCACACACTAATTATTTATTTTAAAAATATTTCTTAAGTTTATTAAAAATTAAAATATCAAAGTACCTCTAACTTAATCTTTTTATTACAAATAAAATAATAAAAAGACAAATAAAATAATAAAAAAGCAAAACAAAGATGAATGCGCCCCTAAACCTAAATTAAAATTATTTTGGTTTAGGAGCATTTTAGTCATTATATTGTGCTAAGATAATGTGAAAAGACTACATGTGCCCAATCAATATGAGAATGACCATTTGATCAATGTGAAATTTACATTATTGCTCCCAATCGCTAATTTAATGCGTTTTATTTTGGAAGGGCAATAGCACAATTGCATTGTTATCATCCATAATGCATTAAGTCAAGGTGCATTGTGAATTCACCACCCCAATCGGATTATTTTTTTTTATTTGTCGAGAAAAAATCATTTTCATATGAAGATCTTTTAAGAGCAGGCTCAGCACATATTTTGTGCCAAAGTAAAATAGGACACAAGCTTAAAAAATAGATTTTTACAAGAGCAGTCACTAAAAATCAGAGCTGTACTGTATGGAAAGCACTGCTAGCTCTCCACTATTTGAAGCACATATGCAACAACAGTACTTTTTTACATCTTCTACATGCATGAGGTACCGAACATGCTATAACACACAAAATAGCAACACACATGTTGAACATATAATCCAGCCAGGCAAGAATGCAAGATAGAGATAACAGCCAAACATATTATGCAGGCAATGCGAAGCTCTCCTGTGTCCAGTGAGGGGGATCCATCACTGCACAAGGATCTGATTTCTCAAAGTCCGCAACCTACAACAAACCAGAGCAGACAACCATTACCATGCTAGCATTCTGATCTTAATACAACACTAGAGAAGTCAAAGAAAATCGGGAAATAACAGGGTGAAATGTATGAAATGTCTCACCTTTTCTTTGCAGCTTGGACAGTAGTGATACTTGTGCCAGAGGCAGTCCATAGAAGGGCAAAGAAAGCAAAAACCAAGCATCAAAGGCATCATGCAACCAACAACAGCTGCCAAACTAGGCTTTGATCTGTATTCAGGAGAGGGAGGATCAATCCACGAAAGAAAAGACAAGGACAAGAAACGAAGAGAACATGGAGTGCCAGAACTTGGAAAACTATTGCAACAGTAAGATAATTGCTTGTTCCTTTTCTGTTTGGACAGTCTACTCTTCAACGACAAAGGAAAAGACAAATCTATACAAGAAAATCTTATTAAGTAGGTCATGGTGTATGGAAGCACACTATGTCATTAAAAAAAATGCTAATTTTTGTCAGTACCATTTTTTATGTTTGTATAGACAACAAAACACTGCAGAGTTGCTCCGTCAGTTCTCAATCCCTTTATTCCAAAGCAGAAATTCAGAATTCAAAGGAAGAGACAAATGCCAACACACATAATTCCCAACAACATTGCTGGTTCAATAACAACTGTTATGAGTGATAGTTTCACTAATCTGGGTTACACGCAACAGCATTCACAGAATTCAAATGGAGAAAAATCGTCATCATCATTAAAAATCCTATTCTTCATTACTAAGTTAGCAGAACAGTTGACTATTTTTTGGAAATCGTATCCTCTAAAAGAAAGACAGGAAAGCCAACATGTAGGAATAAAACTTCGAAGATTTCGCAATTAATTGTAAAATATTCCTAGTAGTTGTAATTTTGCATTTAGAAAAAACAGCAGCTCAATTTTGCATAAATAACCACTGAAGATATTGGCATGTAAGAAAATCAAAAACCTAGAAGTGGCAGAGAGAGGATTAAGTGGTTACCTAACGAAGGTAACGCCCGAATTACCACAGTAAACGCAGTTGAAAGGAGCAGGGGTGTCTCGATACATAGTCTGTTGAATCGGGATTCCCTTCGGATCGCCGACGATTGCGTTTGGCGGTATAGCTCCGGCTTGGTAAGGGTTCTGGCCGGCGTAGTAAGGAACTCCGACGACAGGCTGGTCTTGTTGCCCCATTCTCAATGGATTCCTGTTCCGATTAGAGATGGATCAAGATAGATATATATTTTTTTCAATGAACAAGAGGATGTTTGGGGAATCTATGTAGAGTCCTTGATAGCAAAGCTGGAACGCCACTCCGCATTGACTATTATTTTAATAGAAGTAGTTGATGGACTCGTCGCTTGTCAGGAACGTTCCGTTTTAACTTCTTGAACCGGGAACACCTTGAATAAAACTTGTTGGATTGACAAGTTGGACCGTCGCTAAAGATGAAGAATTTTCGCTTAAAATTATTATTATTATTTAGGTTTTTAAATTGATGTTAAAGATAAATTTTAAAAAATAATAAAAATTTATTATTTTGGTGTATTAAATGAGATATAAATTATTAAAAACTCAAACTCTACAAAATCCCATCAGATTTTATATCTAGAATCCTCCTCACAGGAGGCCGGTTGAATAATTAGGCGACCGGGAAGGTAGGAATTTCTTAAAATCGATGTGCTTCTAGACGTGTACATGGCTTCTAGATGAACAATTTACAAAAGAGCCGTTGATCCCTTCCAACTTTTCAGACGTGCTTGAAGCCTAGAAGCTGGCATCATCCACTGTTCCTATTTCATTCTCTCCCAAAGCACGCAAGTTTATGTTTGAGCCAGTCCAATGGGCCTGAAGCCCATGGTTGGCCAACAAGTTCCATGCCACTGTAAAGTGCTTCTATCTACAGTCCAGCTCTTCGTATGCAATAAAAACATCCCCATCACGTTACAAACACAAGCAGTAAGATGGATTAGTGGTGGTTAAGGGAAGAGAATTTCTAAATAGATTTTTTTTTTTTGGATATAAAATGATGACTTAACTGAAGAGAATGGCCAAATCGACTGCTAATGTCTCATAATTACAGGGGCAGAGCCCAGACATGTATGAAGTTTGGGCCAATTGACCTGAGCTGCTATGTGGATATTCTATATCTCTATAAGCTCGGCTATAAAACCGGAACTGATCGATTGCCTTTTTCATGACAGAAAATTGAGGGGCTGTGTACTTGTCTACGTGAGAGTGAGAGTAATAGGATGCTCGGCAGATAACAAAATCATAATAGTTTTGTTAGATAATGATTTCCAAATTAACCACCACGTATTAATGGTATCTTTTCTTTTATTTAATATTTTATATAATATCTTTATTGCATAATTAAAAGAGAGGAAGATTATTGATCTAGATATAAATAAAAATATAATTTTGAAAACAAAATATACAAAATAATTAATTTTAAAAAAATAAAAGGTTAGGTAGTGCTGGGCCTCACTTATTTTGTTAGGAACTGCATAATTGAGTTATTTTTTATTTTCAAAATTAAAATTGAGGACATGTCATTTTTTTTTTATTTTTTTTTTAAGTCAAATAATACATCCTATATATTACCTAGCTTTTAATCATTGTGGTGGCCAAAAGAACTAGACTAATAATTTTTTTGATTAAAAGACTAAATTCTTAACTTTTTATTTATCCAAAACACTTAAAAAACATTATAAAAAACTTGATAAAATCATGTATAGCTTCAAAAACCTCAAAAAAACCTTCTCAAAACATGAAATCAACTTAAAACAAATTTTTTTACCAAGATATATGTTTTTCTTAAAAATTTTAAGGTAAAAACCCTAGCATGAGCCCCCTCATTAAAAGAAATAATTGAAAGAATCTCAACCAATCAATAGCAACAAAAATTTTCTTGTTTTAACATTAAATTTTGGTAACTTTCTCTTATCTCCTTTACACTAGGAGTTAAAAAATAAAAAAATAAAATTTTAAACTAAAATTGATTGTTCCTCTAATTTTGAAAACTAAAAGGACCTATTATTTATAATTTGTGAAGTGCAACTACAATAAAAACAATTTGCCTCGACTTTTAAAGGTTCCTAACCCCCTAGTGTTTTTTTTTTTATTTTGATCTCCCATCTTTCAACCTCACCCTTTCCTAACAAATTGATATATAATTTAGTTTAATAAGCGTCTAATAAAAAAAAATGGACGGAAAAAATGGCACCATGAACAGTGCCCACGGTGCCATGTGGAAGGATCTCCTATGCAATTTAGTTTTTATGCTAATTATTATTGCGATATATAGCATAATTGAATTCAGTACATGTTAATAATTCTCTCTCTCTCTCTCTCTCTCACTTTAATCTTTAATTTTTTTAATTTTAATATTTTATTTTAAATTATAATTATTAAATCTAATCTAGTAGGTTAATTAGAAAAAAACTCAAGATCCGAAACATGATGTGAGTTGAGTTTCCATTTGAACTTAATAAGACAATTTATACCCAGCTTTTCCCAAGATAAATGGAACTCGTAGCTTTATACAAACCATAATACCTTAGATCTAGTTCTCAAACAAATGGAATCTCACCATTTCATCAACTTCAACACACCAGACCCTTTCATTGGCCTCCCTTCCTTAGCAAACCCATCTAACAAAATATTACAGGTAACCGCATTTGGTGTCAACCTCATCTCTAAAGCTGCTCATGGCAGTGTATGCATAAATACCAGGTTCTTTGCTTTCTCAAACAAATTGGAAAACACGACACCTATCCTCTCACCATGCCTCTTTTAGATCACAACGCAGAAGTTTTCATCAGATATCCCAAGTGCACAGACAAAACACAGAACTTCCAGGAAGCCAACTGCTAGGTTAATTTGTGTGGGAGATTTTCATTCAATGTACAAATCATGCCCGACATCCCCTTCACAGTCTTAGCACTATATAGGCCGTATGTTTCTAAGAAAACTTACTTTAATCTAAAAATGTAATTGCAACATATAAACTATATTGTCGAAAAAGAGAGAAGCAAACCTTGTTTTCGAAAACCCTTTTGGCCTCGTCAGGGTCCCTTTTCTTGCAATGGACTTCACTTCTCCAGGATCAAATCCGATGAACTTCAAATACTACTAAACCTTAAAACTTCACTTCAAAAATCAAACGCTCATGTATTTGATTGTTGGGATTCAAATAAACTCGTTTGTGAATTCACAGGGATTACCTGTAATTTAGATAGATCAGTCAAACTTAGAGGGTAATCCTTTATCTGGGTAATTTTATCTTTTGATTATTTATAAAATTATTTTTTGACTAAAGATACAAGGTATAATTTTTTAAATTAAATCACGGACAAATCTTAATTTTTTTTTTAGTTATCCCTAAGATTATTCTTTTTACAACTCAATCTCCAGGTGGAGTCATAACTATGATCTAAACTTTTAAAATCAACCACCACTCTTTTTACAACAAGTACATACTTAAACGGCTAAATAAAAATAATAAATACAGCAAAACAAATTTTTTTTCATTGCAGGAACAAACAAGACCTTAAGTAGCAATCACGCGCACTCAAATTATACTCACATACCCATTCACACTCGTTTCTCTCTAGGGAGCAGTCAACGAACTCTAGCAAAATTGATTTGCTCATTCAGGACTTTGGGAGTTGAAGGGGAAAAAAGGGCCTAGAAAAAGCCCCCCACTGTTGGATCACAGAGCCGTTAATTAGGTGAGGAGGCATGCCACAAATCTTGTAAATACGTATATGATTTATATAGGCAACTAATCAAGCCAAAAATAGGATTATCTCGGCAATCACATGTAGCTTTCAGAACTCAAATATCATGCAAGAAGCTGTGGCGCCACAGGCATTAATTTTTACCAACAGCCATAGTTAATATATTTATATATGTGAAAATTGTTGCTTTGTAAATGAATTGGCCGAGGACAAGGCGAACACGGAGGCCACTAAGAGATGTTCCCTTCATGCGCCATGTTAAACCTCATCTCGAATTGTGCAGAGAATGAATAGGGAAACTCGAAACACCCACTCCAACATATAGTTAGTACCAGTCAACATTTTGAAAATGAACCCTATTTTTATATACACCAAACTTCACCTCAAATAAATAAATAAAATTTGAAGTTGGAATGATGGGTGACATACATTTCTCAAATAATACACCAGAAAGTGATGTATCCCAAGGAGTCCAGCTGGTGAAGACAGAACCAGAAGGGAATATTAGTGCAGAGTACTGCACACAAACACAGAGAGAGGAAAGGGGGAGCGGTGTCAGGACTGGCAAGACTTCAGAATAGATTCCACAGCAGGAAAAGACCGATCCATATTATGGCTATAGTATAATTCCAAAGGAGAGGGCTCCCGTTACCCCATCTCGTGAAGTTCTACTGATCCGTACAGGGAACTTTACAATTTGCTTGCAATGAAAATACATTGAGCATAGTAAAATAGGTGCTGGTATATTTTCTTTCTTCGTCGTTTCTATTTTTATTTAAAACAGAGAGGAGGAGGCTGCCCCAATACATTCGGCGTTGTGAACTCTTATTTGTATGGTCTTTTCTTCTCTTCTTCTTGTCCACTGCTTCTACTGTTTCTTCCTCTTGGATTAGCGATCAAGATCATTACAGAATCGGAGTTTAAGGACCTTCACTTTCTAGTTTCAAGCCTCTATCCTTGAGATTTAGAAGTTCACGCTTGAATAAACTAAAGGGGGTTTGGACTGTTATAGACTTACGATCACCATCCAAGATTCTTTCATGGTACGATGTCCAATGAAAAGGGTCTGTGGTCCTCGATCGTGCCCATCACTAAAGTACCCAGGGATGAAAAATAAAAGAAAATTAACGAAACATTAATTTGACCAAAATTTGATGATTTTTTGGTGGATTTAATTTGGGAGTTTCTATATGCATATATGAACTACTCTTTATTAATTTGGTGCTAAAAATGACAAGGCACATCATTAAAAGGCAGTTAAACAAAAACGTGGTTTTGCAGCTTTAATTTACTCAAATTGATTGTTTTTTGCATGCGCCATTATCTTGTGGGAAATATCCATGGTTTTTAGGTAAACCTTATTTACGGTAATATGATGAAATATCATTTTATTTGATAACCTAATAATTTCTTGGTACATAAGTTTGAGAGGAGAGATAAAATCGTCTAAAAATAAATTATTAGTTATTACAATTTTAACAAACTAAAATAATAAACTTTTATATCAAATAATTTTATTTGATGATAAAAATTTATTAGTGGTTGTTTTTTCTAAAAAAAATGCTGATAATGGAAAATTGAGGTTGGTTTTGATTTTTATGATTCAATTAATTTCAATTTTTTTGAGTTATTTTGGGGTTTTTGGGTATTTTATTTGATTTTTATGGTGTTTTGAGGTATTTTGGATGAAAATAACTAATTTTTTGTTTTTCATTAATTTAAATTAATTTATTTTTAATTAACCAGTGAGATAAAATATATGAATTTAATAGATTTTTAAGAAATTTAATTTTTAATTTTTATTTAGAATAAGAGTATAACAATTTCTTTTTATATAATATTAGTAAGTTTGTTTTTTACATCTTATTATTATGTTTTTTTTGTAATTTTCTAATTATATATATTTTATTATTAAATAGTTAAATAAAATTTATTTTAAAAAATTAATATTATTAAATATAGTTGGATCTATGACTTAAATCGGTGGCTCGGTAGATCACTTGGATTTTTTTTTTCAACTTGGGAGCAATTTTTAACTTTAGCTGACTTTATTGAATGAGTGCACTTAATACCTAGAAGAGGCATGCTCCTTACATAATGACACCAAGCCTCCCCTCATAATTAAGTTCATCCCCCTGCTGTGATGAAAATGCCATTAACTACTCCACGACTGCAAGGACATATCCTCCGAAATCTAATCATCATATGTAGACAAGTAAAACGTTGTCTCCTACCTTTACAAACAATATTTAAACATTTGGACTGCTAATTTTCCTCAGCATCCCTCAATCTCACACCAAACAATTTGACAAGACAACAAATTTGACGAGCTGGCTTGAGTGTTTAAGCAAAAATTCAAACACAAATAACACCATTACCTCCCCTACGTGCACATATATGGCCTAGCAACACAAGAACATGGGCTAATTAAAAACCCCAAGAAAAAACAATGCCTAAACCTTTAAGAACATGATTGCCCATTGTATTCTTGCACGATAAAAGAAGGCAGGCTGTAGATAGCTGACCAAGGAATGTCCCTCCCTTAAATAAATAACTGTCACCAACATTCATTGAACTTCCCGCAAACCGTCAAAAAACTTCCGGCATTCCCTTGGGCAATCGCGTTTTCACCGGATCTCTTCCAAGAAAAAAAAAAGAAGAAGAAGCTCTCATTAGTCATTTTCAAGAGCTTGCAGCTGACAGGAAGGATTTTTTTTTCTTTTTTCAAAGTAATATGGTCCTTCAATTTATTTTAAAAAATAATATAGTTAGAAAAAAAATTAACGAAGCAGCATATTTTCGCAACAAAAAAATAATAATTAGAACACATCAATCGTTCTTGCGCACATAGTTGCGCCAATCTCAATATTAACAACCCATTTTTTATTTTTTTATTTTTTTTATCTTAATCTTCAATAATTTACTCTGTAACATATTGTGGCGCAAGTAATAAATATTTAATTTGAGCATCTAGAACTTGATAAAAAAAGATTTGTATTGTTCCATAAAAGAAGTAATAAATTTAGTGCTAATCCAGGAGGATAAACCTACTTTGTATGGGTATAGGTTCTTATTTCCAAATATTTTATAACTATTTTGTCTATCCTTGCGGTGAAGGTTTATTCTTAGGAGTTAAGTTCGTACTAAATTTATAATTTGTTTTTCATTTAAAATAATAAAAAAATTAATTTATTTTTTAAAATTATTGTATTGATATTGATATAACGTTGTTATTGTTTTTATTGTTTCATTTTGAATGAAGCTACTTTGAAAATGTGTTATTTTTTAATTTTTTTTGGATATAAGTTATTTTTTAGAAATGTTGTTGAAATTATGTTTTCAAGATTTTATTTTTTAAAATTATTTTAATATATTGACTTAAAACAATATTATTTTAATATATTAAAAAAATTTAAAAAATAAACAATCCCGGTCACCTCCGAATCTTCCCTCCGTTTTATATTTTTCTAATAGCCATAATCATGACCTAACATTAACTGACCTTTAATTAATTATTTGGTAGCGTGCGTTCCACGCTCAATCCACTGTGTGTGTGTGTGATGTTGAATCCCAATAAGGTGATGAGAGTCTAAATGAAACCCACAGTGGTTTACTTGTGCTGACAGATCTGGTCCCACACGGGGTTTTGTTTAAGATCCCCACGCGCAGGTAAGCCACTGTATGTAAAACTACAGTGTTTCTACACCTTAAAATTCCAATACTATTTGTTTTGCTCTCCCTCCCTCAAATGGTCTCTCTCTCATTATTATTATTATTATTATTATTCCTTTAAAATCTCAACCCCTAATCTCTCCGTCTCTTTCCCTGTCTATCTTATGCACCCTCCTCTCCTTTTCTTGTTTAGTTTTCTTTAAGTACACATAAACATCTTGATTCTTAGTTCCTGAAAGGAAGGAATGACAGCACCAAATATGGCAGCAATCACAGCGTCTTTGGAGAGGTCTCTTCAAAACTGTTCTCTAAATCACCACCGGCACCGTCAAAGTAGTGGTGGAAGAGAAGAGAGGTCATCAAGTTCAGATGAGACAGTTTCACAAAATCATTCACTACAGAACTCTGATACCTCCTTGGAGCTTAAGTCACATCTCTCTCTTCCTTACCATTGGGAACAATGTTTAGATTTAAAGGTAAATAGACCCTTTTAAATTATAAAGTCACTGCCCCGTCTATAATTACAGTTATAATAAATGCAGATCTTGTATTTGGGTTTTCGTTTTGTTTTGTTATATGGTGTCTTTTTATTCATCAGTAGTGTCTTTCATTCACTGACTTGCATTTAATGCTTTCTTTCCGGTCTCACCTCCTTCCACCTATACACTCGGATTTATAAAAAAAATAGGGCTTTTATCCCTTGAAAGAACCCTAAAAGGGATCAATAATACTTTTCTTCGTTAATAGTTCCGGTATTGCCATCTTTGAATGTGTCCCTTTTGGTTTGCATTTCTGGGGTGAAAAAAGAAAAGCCATGTCCAGATAAATTATGTTTCCTCAACGGTGAATGTTGTTGAAATATGTAACAAAGGAATGAATTTTCACGGTTTGATCTTGTGTGGGTCTTTGATATATATAGGGTCGGTACATTTTGATGAAGATGGTCCAGAGTCAAGACCAGCGTAGCTTGTGTGGGTGTATAATTATGTCAATATTGGATGATAATAGGCAACAGAAAACACTTCCTTCTTGATCGATAGCTAAATTGTGGTGGTCATTAATACTTGTCTGTTCTTCTTTCTTAAATATTCTCAGAAATTGTATCTTTGTTGTTTATGGTGCTACTTTTTGATGGGTGCAAATACAGACAGGGGAGATATACTACATAAACTGGAGGAATGGAATGAAAGCAAGGGAAGATCCAAGGATCACACAAGATTATAATGGAGATTTCTACTCAGAAGATGACAGCTCGTATGATAGTGAGGAGTCATCATCAGAATCCTCTCCTCCTTCCTCGAGAGAGCATTTTAATAATAGACTAGAGAAAGAAGACCATGTCTTGGTTGTAGCTGGTTGCAAGAGCTGCTTTATGTATTTCATGGTCCCAAAACAGGTAGAAGATTGCCCCAAGTGCGACGGCCAACTTCTTCACTTCGACAGATCTGAAAATGGGTCTCCTTGAATAAGATTTCTTGTTTGATTCTTTTTCTTTAAATTGTTTCCATGGGTTTCTTTTTTCCTCTAAAAACTCATTTGTATGCCTTTGATAGAATTTCAATGTGGAATGATCATGAAACGCGTGACAAATGAGTTGTATACCTGTTAGTTTACTAATATTCCACCAGATCTTTCCTTTTCTTCTTCTCGTTCCCTGTTAATTTTTTATTCATTGCTTTTATTACAGAAGCCATTGAAATTGCTGAAGAGTCGACCTCTCGAGTGCTAGTGTCAAGATCAATATATATAAATCACAATGCTATCGGTTCATGATTGCAACTTGTGGATTCCTTCTCTTTCTTCCTTTCATTTTTTTTAACTTCAATGGAAAGACTTTTTTTTCCGTGTTAAGAGAATGCCATTTGAGAATGCTTGGAATGCACTTCACACTCTTAATGTTTGTTTTTGCCTATTCTTAATATTAGAATGCTAAACTGCTACCAAATTGGAAACGAAGTAGTTCATTTAGTAATGTTAAGGGGCTTCAGCTTGCAATCTCCTGATTTTTTCAAGTTTGATTGTATCCAGATTGCATGCGTAAAATCATTCGCACATCGAGTATAAGTTATTTAGATTGATGAAACTTCGGGCCTTATGTAAGAGAAGTGTCGTTCGACCATGTGACCACCTACACCAAAGCTGCCGCAATAACGATGTCCGAAGGGTTGTAATCCGGGATGGCTTCATGGGTCTCGTGTAGAATATTTCTAACTCGGATTCTAAGTTTCTAACTAGTTAAAGGTGCATATTGCCATCTTGAAAATAAACCATACACAGTTTCCTGCATTAATTTCTCAATATTGTCTCCTGTATGTTCTCACTTTTATAGTAGCCTCTATGATCGATGTACAACTTGAATCATTACAAAATCTATTATGATTTGCAAATACACGGGTTCTTTAAAGGTATAAGGGGTGAGGTAGTGTTGTATATTAACAATGTCCAGGTAGGGTACATGTGTTATAGAAAGAGAGAGGGCTAGGAGGAAAAGTGGGCGATTTTAGTGAAAGAGTGTGTTTTTAGCTGGAAAGGGTCAAGCTTGCGTACAGCTACTTAGAAAAGGGGTAAAATCCAAATGTGTAAAATTAAAAACACCACAAGTAAGGAGAAAAAAAGACGAGACTAGAGAGAGAAGCTGTCTAGGAGATTAATGGTTTCCAAATAGTCCCATTATAAGTATATTAATTATAGCACTTGACTCTATCAAAATTTTGACTAGTGTGTGATTTATGAAAGGCTCGATAGATGTTATGTATCTAGGAGAGATACATGACTAACATTCTCATTTATCCTCAGAAAAGGTTAAAGGTAAGCTTACGACACCCATCTGTCTCTCCTAAAATATCCACCAAGTTTACTATTGTGAGCTTCAAAGATAATGACCCTTCACGAATGCTCAAACGATTCCCTTTGAAAATATTATCCTATAGCGCATATAATAATTGAAAAGATAATTCTCACATTAATCTCCATCATCCTCAACCTAAGAAGCATGCCTTCTACTAAGTTTATGCTAGTTATTTAGAAACTTTAAAGCCTTATGAATTGGAATATAAAATAAATAGTTTTGGATGCCTTAATTTGTTATATATAGAATATTTTTCCGGTTAATCACTAAGCTTCTTGCTAGAAAAAGCAATATGTTTCCTCTATTATCTAAGAACATCCTCGATGCTAATATTCAGCATCACATCCAATCTCAACAACACAATTGAAATCACCTTTTGATTTATTAGATCAAAACTCTATTTAGTTTTTTTAGCTACTTGAAATTAACCATCTCATTTCAAACATTCAATGACTAGAGCAATAATAAAGCTAAATTTTTATGGAATGTTGATAAAAAGATATCAAGTCTTAAAAACTATGATTATAGAGTTTGAAGAATTAGCAAATTAATTTTTTTTTTAATATTATTAGGATTCATCTTGACTATTTCATTGAAATAAACATGGCCTTGAGAAAACAAGACTGCTAGTGAAAAATTAACACTTCCTTGAGTTAAATTAGAATCTCTAACCTCTTCAAGTTTAAGGTACAACACATGAATGAACAATATACTTACATTTATCCTTGTTATGTAAAAGAATATCATCAATATAAATAACAATAATATTTTTTTAAAAAATTAGTATTTAAAGGTTAAAATACATTATTCATCAACTACATAAAAATACCAGGGCATTAGAAAGATAGAATGTTATAACCATCTATTTATAAAGTTTTAAAAGTTATCTTACATTCAAACAATTGTCATCTTGTTCATAATCCTATTAGCAATATTGGAATAAGAAAAACAAGTACAAAACATGGACTCATGTTTTCTCCTACAAAACCCTTCGATAATCATCTCATCAACCTACCTTTATAACTTCATACTGTGGTAGCACTCACTCTATAAGTTATCTTAGCAGGAAGGATGGCCCTTAGAATAAAATCAATGCAATATTGATTATTTCCTATATGAGAAAATCAAAATGGTATATCATTAAAAATCGCATTATCAATATTATCATGTAAAGGTTGTACTTGAAAAAGCAACCTATCAACTTTCATATCAGAACTTTTTTTCTTCTATGGTGATGAGAAGAAGAATGATCACTGGATTTATAGTTTGGTTTGCGATAAAAAGGACTAGCTTGCTCATCATTATTATTAGAAAAACCATTTTTTAAATAATTCCCATCATCAACATGATTCTCGCGTCGTTCAAAAAAATTTAGAAGTTGCTAGATTCACTTTCTTGTTTCACCCATTTTAAGAACATGAATTTCCCTCTTAAGATCTTATACATGATGACCACCGAAAACTATAACTATAAATCCAAACCTCTAATACCAACTCAAAACCAAGAGATTGAAATAGGGTATTAAAAAGATCCTACGTAAAGGATAGTTTATACCCTGCACTCTAAGGCATAAAAAGAAGATATAGGTGAAAGTAACTTATCATTTAAATATAATAAAAATCATTATTGTATAGATACAATGTTTAAAAAATAATATTTCATTACTCATAAAAAAACCGATTAGAGTGCCAAAAGGTCAAGTAAATACTTTAGATTCAATTTCAATATCATATTGATTATATATGATTGAATGCTTAATATATATTTGGATCAACCCTCTAGATCTAGAAAATATCAATTACACACCCATACCCTATGTATGTATACTATATAATATATGATATAACTTATTGAGAATGTAAATAGACAATGAAAAAAACTAAATTGATAATTTACATAATAAAACGAAAGCAAGGATGACAATGAATGTTCATTGTTGAATCATGATTACACTGTTGAATGTTCATGGCGTGCCAAGTTCTGTTTCCATTTTGTTTTTATTTGATAAATTTCTTTTCTGATTATGATATTGCGGACTTTAGACTCATCGCCCTATGCTGAAATGATTTACCTCCGATCTAATTAGAAAAGTATAGGAGAATTGAAGAAGTCAGCACTCAGGACTCAAGACCAGGACAAAGAAAGTTAAATGCATGTTAAACTACTTGAACATTAAGAAACCCGAGCACGCTTTCAATGTCAATGGTCATCTGACTTTTTGGATCAAAAGTAGCCATTAGATTATACATTTATAGCATTTTGCAGTCAAAACTTCATTTTAGCTGGCTTGACTAGCTAGAAATGCATGAATGTTGAACGTCAGGAATAAAAGTCTTACTAGGTTAATTTTTATATATTTTTTTAATATGTTACTTGCTATTATGATTTAATGAATGACTGAATAATCACAAAAGCAACAGAAAGTGTAATTCGAGTTTTTGAGATAAGATATAATTATTGAGAGAAGATATAATACGATTTCATTATCAAATAATGAAGAAGCTATTCTAAAGTTTTCTATTTGTTACGTACTCCATCATTCAAGGTTTTCAATATTCCAATGGTATAAAATATTGTTCTTGGTCTATCAAAAAATTAAATGAGAGGGGATTCGTTCATACTATATCATGATTTGATGCTAAAAAAATTTGATTTATCGTTCGGGACAGAACTAGCATTTTGCCTATGGCCTTCCATACTCTTGGAATTTCTTCGTTTCACCCCTAGTTTTGAAGGTTATTTCATAAATGATTTATATTTGACTCTTTTTACAAAGCCTCTCCCACCCCCAAACACCCACATTAATAAAATAATAAAATAAATGAACGAAAAGAATGGTTTACCATAAATAATTTGTTCTCTTATGTTTAAATTAAAGAATAGAATCTGCATCCCCATGAAAGCATAACAAGCTCTTTTGAAAAAAAAATGGTTTACCATAATTCTAATGGAAACTCACTGCTAGTAGTTTATTTCTTCATCCCTTTACTAAAAAATAAACAAACAAACTTGGTCCTTACAAATTTACTAGTAAATCAATTTGATAAATCAAGTAACTAATAGTTTATTAATTCATTCCTTTACAAGAAAATGAAAAAAAAAATCCCTATAAATTTACTAGCATAAATTTACTAGCATAATTGTAATAGTAGTAAATAATGCTTGAAAAGTTAAGTGATTAGTAGTTGTTGGTATTTGGTAAAGATTCTCTTTGATAAACATGAATATTTTTCAATGGTAAATTTAGTAAATTTATAGATAAAGAAAATACAGTACAAAGATATGCTCTGAAAATATAAATATAGTAAAGAAAGAAAAGATTGTGAACTTTTGACTTGAAGGATTTATGATATATTAATAAATTTTATCCTTTCATAAAAAAAAAAGATTAAAGTATAATTTTATTTTTGTGATATTTTAAGTTGTACTATACTTAAAATAATATGTATTGGATTTACATAATATATTAAAGGATTCATATGTAATTCTAGAAAAATCATTAATAAGTATTATGCTCGAGTTCATTAAAAATAAAAAAATAGATTTAAGTATGTTATTTTAACCTAATCATATTGGATTCAAGCCGACGGAAATCCTGAGATGCACGTCTAAAATGGATCTGTGTCTAATTGACCTCGAGCAGTAGCCCAAGCCCATGCTCCTTGAGTACTGGACTCAGGCTGCCATGCACAAGTTCACTTTAAATGTTACTGTGTAGTTTATATTTTTTTTATCCACGTCAAGTTGATTGGAGTAAAGTGATACTAATCAAGCAAGGAGATGGTTCAGGAATAAAAAATATCAAGGAGTGGAAATCTTGCTTTTGAGATCTGGTTCATCCTGAAAAAACACTCACATTTATGGTCAAGGTTAGAAACGTTTGGAGTGTGAAGGAAACAGGAAATTGCACATGGTATTGGAGGAAGCTTCTTAAATTTAGAGAGCTGGTTTGAGATTAATTCTATTATATTTGAGGGAATGGCAAACGAGTCAGTTGATGGTGGCACAATTAGCTTCCAGCTGGAGTTCTTGTTTAAGTTTATGGGCTGAGATTACTTATACAAGAACCCAGGATACCATCTGATGCCAGGTTAGTGGAAGTTATTTGAGGATGGAAATTGGTGTTGACCTAGTGCTATGGCTGAGGTGCAAATGGTTATATGTGGTGTTTTATTTCCTGATCCTGCTACAGATGATAAGCTGATTTGGAAAGCAACTACTAATGGTGAGTTTTCAGTTCGGAGTGCTTAGGAATTATCCAGTTGTAAGAATCCTAGAGTTAGTTGGCATAAATCAATCTGGGGCTCTTTCAAAATTCCCAGACACAATTTGTTTCTTGGCTGGCTGTTCATAATAGCAAGATATGGCAAAGTGCTCTGGGAAGGCAGGTTAATGTTCCTTGTGTGCTGCATGGAAATGCTGATGAGGATCGTGACCATCTTTTCTTTGAGTATCCTTACTCAAAGGCTATCTAGAGTTATGTCTCGCTGAGATCTGGATATAGCAGAAGTCCAGGGAGCTGGTCTTTCGATTAGAAGTGGGCTGTGGGTTGTGGCAAATTTGCAAAGATACAATTGAGGAACTAATCTTGGGACTTGTTAGTATGGAGTCAGGTCTATCACAAGTCCTACACATCACCAATCATAACAAGCCACTTCATCAAGCAATTCAAGTCAAAAAATGTCTACAAATCCCCGTCCTAACTTAAATTATGTAAAACTTATCGAATAACTAAAATCAAGTTTTGTCTTCTTCACCAAAGCTTAAAAAATATCGCAAAATAGGCAAATTCAAAAATAGTACACGACACAACGTTAACTAATTAATAAAGTACTAACACATAACAGCCCAAACATCCTGACCATGGCGTGCTCTCCAATGCCAATGCTACCATGAACACATCGCATATAGATATTTAAAAGAATATTTGAGAATAAGATTTTTATTGTTTATTAAAGTATTATTTTTTAAAATATATTAAAATAATATTTTTTTTACTTTTAATATTAACACATTAAAATTATTTTAGAAAATTAAATTAAAATTTAAAAAATATAAAAATTTTCAAATATACTTTTGAACTTTAATATTAAATAAGACCTGCTAGAATAATTGTTTATGAAATCAATTGACTATAATAATAATAACAATAAAAAAATTGATACTCTAAAATAGTGATTGATATGGTAAATATTGTTTTTTAAGTGTTTTTTATTAGGAAATATATTAAAATGATATTTTTTATTTTTTAAAATTTATATATTAATATAATTAAAAAAAAAGAACTCTTTCTACAAAAACAAATAGTGCCTGAGAAGAAGAGTATAGTCATAATCCTTATTGCATACAAAGATATATTACAAAGCTAGCATCAAATTGTTTGATGTAGTAACAAACAATTCACGGAATCAAGAAAAGTATAAAATACATTAAAACTCTCGAATAAACAAACCTCTCAATTAAAAAACTTCACCATGAAACGAACACAAATCCAAACTGCTGACAATCTTAAATACCTCTTCTATATACGTAATGGCAGCTGCAAGTCCTTGCTGATAACCAGTCTGTGTGTGTGTGTATTATTTATTAGTAGCAAAGTTTTCTCACGTAAGGCGGAAAAATAAAGCTACAATCTAGGAACAAATTTTAGACTTGATCAGATGAAATCAAGCTTTGTAGTAGGATGAGCTCATTTTTAGATATTTTTTTTATCAATGAAAATGTTCAATACAAAAAAAATAAAAGATTTGTTACCATTTAATTATATACTAAAAATTCAAACACGGAATATTATGAGCACCCTTTTCAATTTACAGTACTTTACAGGTTCGGGAGTCACAGGTGTGGAGGGTTACTGGTTTCCATGCCATGATGCCACCGTTGATATCTTACCAAATCTCGAGTCAGGTATTTTCACTGCTTCCAGTGCAGATGCAAGAAGGATATGGATACTTTCTACTTTTATTTTGAACGTACGTATACTAAGCTCGAAACACTACTATAAACAAAAAGGCCTGGCATGCGAACAGATGAGAGAGCAGTCAGTTGTGTGGTCTGAGGAGGTGAGGAAAGATTCGAATTTCAGACACAGGGAGAGATGCCCTTGAGATGGTCCATGGGGGTAGGTCACTCATAGCTGGAACTAGGGACTACATGCATGAAGAAAACAAAGAATCCTTCTCTTTTACTTTCTTGATAGGAGAGGGGGATCGAAGGCTGAACTGTGAGCGATCAAATAAAGCGAAGTCGATATATGCTATCATCATTTCCAACAAAGTAAATCATGCTTCCGTTGTCCTAAATTTTGATAGAAACATATTTATTTCGTCACCCTTATTTAATCAAGGTTGCAGGGCGCGCGCGCGGAAAGATATATAGTAGGGTAGCTCCTGCTAAGTTGTCTCTTGTTCTTAATTTGTGTTTTCTTTACACATATGTATAGTCCTTCTGAAGTTCAATGGTTATATCAATTCGGATTGTTCAGAAACAAGGCCTTCAATGGTTATATCAATATGGATTGTTGAGAAACAAGGACAAGTACTATACTGATTATTTTCTTATTACGTAGGTTTTTTCCCCTTGTTTAACAGAAGATTTAACGTGTTTTGGGTATCCAATATAGAGTATATATAGGCAGACAGCTCCCATGTTTTTTCCATTTTAAACCCAAACATTCCATATCTTTAATGATTTAGAACAAATTAATACAGGTATACCTGTTGTTTCCTTCTCCTAATTAATTTTCTAATTTTCTTTGATTGTTTTTTAACAATCTCTTGCTGCTGGGCTAGAAGACAATTGATCAGTTGGTCAAGGGGCCGGTGTCGGAAGTTCAAAGGGAAGATAAGGACCCGCTTCCCCTGAAAACCTTTATCTTTTATAACACAAACAGTTCTGGCTAGGGAATCTAGGTTTGTCTGTTCGAGTATCCTATCCTTGTTCTTGTGTCTTTCTTCCATATTTGGCATCCTTATATATATATATATAACGCTTACTCCTGATGTTGTTGTTCAGAAATCAGAATACTGACACTACTGAGCATGGGAGACATACTATTTAGAAAAGTTAAATCGGTCATATAATTTTTTAAATTGCGTAAATACATTCCAATAAAAAAAATTATTTACAAAAGTCAATTGTATTTTAACATTAATAAAACTATTTATTAATTAATTGTAAATGATTAATAAACTCCAATCAAAATCTCTTTTTTTACATTAAAATATATTAAACAGACTTTTAACACTTTTAACCAATATACATAAATAGCTCTCCAATATATAAATGCTATTTTAGTTCTTCAATATAACTCTTCCCTTGAGCTGTATAAATAAGAGATGAAAGCAAAAAAAAAAAAAAAAGTCTTTAATTTCCCTTCGGCTTTCCAATTAGCACATCCAATGGAGATGCCCTTACAATGTATACATTTAACTTAAACCATTTCTTTGAAACGAAGTAATTCAAACCCCATAATCTTATAAATACTGGAATTTGTTGATGCTCTCATTATAACAAACGCTAGCTATTTAATATATGATCCGTTGAGGGTAAGATATTTTTTAAAAAAACAAATTGAACATATAAGCTTTTTCAATATATTTTTTTACATAAAAATTTAAATATAAATAAAAAACTTATGTATGTATTTAATTAAACAAATCAATAATTATTTGTAGTGATAATAATAAAAATCATTAATAATAACTATGTATATGAAAAGATCAAGAAATAAATATAAATTAAAATATTAATTTTATCTCGTAACATAAGTCATTTACCTCGCAAGGTATATTAGAATTACTATCCAAAAATAAATTTCAATTATATGAAACATAAAAAAACTATAAATGCATTAGAATAATCTTTTAAAAAATCAAATATATACAAAATAATTAAAAAAACAACTACTATTTAAAAATATTAAATACAAAAAAAAAAAGAATGGGTATGTTGTAGTTTAAATAGAAATTATAAAATTATTTAAAATAAACATATAAAAAATTATTTTTAAAAAACAAATTAAAAAAAAATCAAAAAACTTGAAATCTAACTTGTAAAGGCTCAAGCGCGGGTTTGCAAGTGCAAGCCAGTGCCTTAGCTTTATATTCTAAAAAATACAACTAGGATAAATGATATATTATCTATTTCTATATTCTTTTAAAAAATTTAAAATAATATTCTGTTTGAATTTTTCCAGATTTTAGTAACTATAGTAGCTAAAAAAAATAGGAATTTTGTTTTTTTATTTAAAAACTTATTTTCAATAAATTTTGACTCAAAACACGGGAAAAAAAACCTAAAAACCTTGGCAAACCATAGATAGCATTAAATAACAAAAATAAACCACACAAAGACTCAAAATCAACCTTAAATTAGAAATCTTTCTATATTTAAATCTAGTTTTTTTTAATAATTTTAAAGTGAAAATAAAAAACCTAAATGGAATTCACCTCATCAAATATAATTTTTATTATCATCAATGTATTTCTAATAATATGATTGATACGTAAAGTTAGCTCTAATAAAGCAATCTAATGTGTTGTGCTTGTTGTTATCGGAAAGTTTTACTAAAACACATACATTGCATAACTAGCTAAATATATGAAGAAAAAAGTTATAAATATTAATATGTATCACTTGCTTTAATTATCCGCTAGTGTTTTACACACATCAATAAGAATTTATTGGTTCTCTTGATATAAAAAACAAGACCATACAAGTAAAACATAATAGTTTTTAATTTATCAAGCACTTGGGAACTTGATTCCTCCATTTTGCAAAGAATCACAACTCTAGTTTTAGAAAAAATATAGCAGTACTCCCAGGGTTAAGATTTGAAAAATTATTTAATACAGAAATGTCCAGCATTTCAAATTCCTTTTTTCTACAAAATCTTAAATCTCTCCATATAAAATGCCCCTAAAGTGGCAGTGGATGAATCCTTATATATCGTAAAATGGAAATACAAAAAACAACTCTCTCTTGGGAAAAAACTATATTATAAAGGGAGGAGGCCGTTAACATACTTATTTTAACCTCGACGGTCCTTCAATACCTTTGTTATCTTAAAATCTTTTAATTTATTTTCTTTTCTGACCACTAGATCTGGGAATTGATTATTAACATCGTCGAAGAAATCTTTCTTATAGCATCACAAACCCACATAAGGAATCGGATACATAAAATGGAAACCTCAAAAAGAGTACGTAAAGAAGACCTCATAAAGAGTAAATAAAATCATATAAATTGTAAATAAAATTAAAACACATCAAATCTACAGTTCTTGATCCAGAATTATTAAAGAACGCAAATTAAATTAATTTGTAGATATTTTACCAACAGACACTCACAAAGATGATAAAAAACTGTGATTATGAGAGAAAGAGAGTGGGGATTGAAAGATTCAACAAGAGATTACTATCCATATATTAATTATCCATATATATATATATATATGTATATGTATAGTCAATAAATGTGTTCATATTTATGAAAATTGTTGAACGTGCTTACCACCTTCGGCTCTCTAAACAAACGACAGTTGGGTTTGGAGGGCCGGGAATTCTTTGCCGTCCCTTGCAGTGTGGTACTAAGTTCAAGTATCCGCAAAAGCCCATTACATATAGAGGAGAACCTGGATGTAAGCCTAGGATCCGAAAAGCCCATTACATAATGGACCTAGATTGAATGTATCGGACTCTTGGGTTAGGTTAGAACGAAAACTTCAAATTCTAAAATCATATTGCATCTCATTTTCGTTTTTCTCGACTCCCTTTTCGGTAATGGTATATCACATCTCATAGGATTAAAAAAAATTAAAGGATGTATTTCAGGGCTTGGTTTAGTAGTGTAAGGGGCTTGTCTCCTTTCACTGCACTTGAGTTCGAGTCTTGGCGTGCATGACTATCACCCCCGCGGTGTCTTACATGCCTACTGGGTTTGCAGGATATTCAGTGGGTCGCGGAGATTAGTCGTGATGCACGCAAACTGGCCCGGACACCCCATGTAAATAAAAAAATAAAAAAAAATTAGAGGATAAAATCATAAAAAAATTCAATTAAAAAATAATGAGGATGGAAGTTATGTTTTAATTTTTTATCTTATTGAATTGTAAGACAAAAAAGAAAAGAAAAAATATAAATCCTGATAAAACATAAAATAATTTGACTATTCTATCAAACTCGGTTTTTTTTTTGTTTTTTCTTCGGCAGAAATGAGATAATTAATAATAATTTAGTCATTTAATATTGAAATGCACTATTTGTAAATATTTCTTAAGACAAAAAATGATGTTACAAATATTTATTGAGTATATGTTTATATACATAATATAATTTTTAATCACAAAAGAACCTTATAAAATACCTATCAATGTCTACAAATAAACATTCATCAAAATTATATATTATTATTCTTAGTCATTTATAATATAGAGATTTATAGGAGGACACTGCAAACGTCTATTGAAACAGAAGCAACCGTTTATAAACGTAATTTAATATAAATTAAATTTATAGTGTCGAGTATAAAAGTATTATATTCAAAATTCTGTGTGGTGCAGAGCCTGTGACAGACTGACAGTGTTCGATATGTTACGGTTACAAAATGGTTTTCATGAATGATATTGGACATATTATGGTACTAAATACTTGGGGAAAAAACAAATTGCTGTTAAATAAACATTTTCATCGTCAAACTTTAGATCGAGCTTTAATGTGTCGATAATATAATATATTGAAATGTTTAGCTTCTTGATTTATTTCTGCAAGTACCTGTTTCTGTCAGATTTTTCCTACCTTTGCATTTCTTTGCAATTCAATGGAGATCCATTATGAAAATAGCTATAAATGTAGTAATAAGAATTTGTGCCTTCAAATATTCTTACCTTTTAGTAGGTCCAAGCCTCCTGGCCTGAAGGGGCAGTATAGCATAGTGGACGATCACTGCAGAAAGCCACTCGAGCAAATTGATAGATAGAGGGATCCAGCAACAGGGCCAGTAGAAGTTGATAGGTAACAGGCAGAAGTCTTCTCCAGTTTCTCACTAGGATCAGCTTCAAATATCAGTTTGAAGAGAGATTCAAAGCCACCCTCTGTTAGTGCTCTCGCTGTCAGGTTTACGTACCATACCCCAAGCAGCTTCTAGAACAGACGATCCTGCCTTCACTGCAATTTTAGATATAGATAATCGGCAAATATACTTGTACTTGAAATAAAGTTTGATGTTCAGTTCACCTTGATCGCGCTCAAATACGAATGCTCACAATAAATTAGCTAAATTTAAGATTTGTTGTATCAACTTACAGCGGTGCCAGATGTTACGGGCTATCGTCTCTGCCTTCTTGCCCCATTCATGTAACTTATGGATCACAGGTTCAAAGATTTTGTGGCTTGACTTCTCTGATTTTTCTACAGTAGTATAAGCCACGTAAGGATACTAATAGATATGTTGGTACTCAACGGCAACCAATAAGGCAACTTGCCGGTTGTCAGGGTGGACATTAGGTGCTGGTGGTGGTCCCATGATGTGGGTGCCCCATTTCTTGGTTTCCTCTTCCGATAATGGTGGTGGATGAAGCTGTGAACCCTCTGTGACAGTGGACGATGGGGGTGGTTCATGAAATTCTGCTCCGGTAGCTTTAGGAGCTGATAATGGTGGGAGTGGTACTTCATGTTGCTGTGTCTGTTGAGGTGTGCTTGTCATTCTGACCGGCTAGAACTGGATGGAAGGTAGATGTGGCAAGAGCAAAAACTAGCAGTGCAAGATTGAATTTTCCATTGTAAAGGCTGATTGTTTTTATGGAGCTTATAGAGCGCTGTCCAAATATAGAGGTTCAAGGTTGGGGTGTTCTACAGCCTACACACGTATTTCTTGGCATTGAAGAAAACAGATAAACCGGCCTTCTAGAGTGGAAACATCCTTAGCCTATTAGCCACATGCTCTCTCGAGAAGGGCTATCTAGGTGAACAGGTGGCAATGCCAGAGAACTTTTTGGCCGCTTGACCGATTGAAATTATAAGGAGAAGAATCGACGTTTATAGATAGACACCATTAATTAATCTAATAGCTTGGCTGTTTTTTGTTTAAATATCCGAATATGCTATCAGCAACCTTAATTTAATGGATCATGTCAAAGGGACCTCATAAACTGATCCTATTCTAATTTAACTATGCATTTGCCTACTCTTAATAATCTCTGTCTTCGAAAGTTACCATTTCACCAGAATATCAGAATCATGGCGCGCGTTTTGCTGAAAAAACTTCGTTTTGGACAGTCCTATCTGATACTGTGCTCTAAGCAATCAAATTACGACGGTTTTGGCTGCGTAAAAGTTTCCCTTTCAACAACACTGCCAAATGCAGAGGGATTATCTCAGCTTGCACAGTGGATGAACCTTCTTAGATTTTCTTTGATCACGTCATGTTATTGTCCTTTACCATTTGATAACCTTTGGATGAAATGGAAAGACAATACTACGAATTAATGTTAAGATAAAATCACGGGGTTTTTTGGAGTTCCAATTCTCGCAAAATATTAACGTTCACTAAAACTGAAACGAACCCTTTATAGAATTGAAGCCCTAAAATGACAAGCCATCCGGGTCTCTCTTTTTTTTTCTTTAATTTTGACAGCATTTCATACATAGATACTCCAGTTTTGAGGAGTCCAAGTATTTAGCCCGCTATCTCCGTTCACGATGCTGATAGGGCTTTTTTGCAAATTAAGAAATGGAAACCGATGTTGAATGCGGTGAAGGGTGGGAAAAGCATATCAGAAAATATATCCAAATGCAACTCCGTTTTCAAAAATCAACATAACTATATAAACAACAATCAAAGAAAAGAATAAATGATAGACATGAATGACAAAAGGAAAACCAAAGGAAAACTCCCTCAAGACAACAAACAATAAATTCACTAGAAACAGTGAAAATCAAAATTTTGAAGGGCATGAAGGATTCAATTCCAAATGCAATCATTGGCTAAGCAACAACTGGTTGAATTGCAATTCCTGCTTCCTTGAAACTTGACACGCTCTCTGATAGATTTTGCAAGGCTTTCTCGAAATTAACGAAACCCATAAACCAGAAGTCGTGCCCATCAGTGGTGACAATTTGAATGTAATTCCTTGATGGATTTTCCAGCATGGTCTCCGAGCTGACTGTGCTTATTTTGTCCAAGGGTATCATAAGCTGCTCAAAATAAGTTATTATTGAACTCATTAGTACCATGATATACACGGATGGCTATAGCAAGATAGAAAATTTAGTTTGAGCTTTGATTGCCAAAGAAACTTATTTTTGTTTTGCTGTATCTCCGTGAACCATCCTTTTATAGATGCCGATTTCTCTCAACTTAATCACCTTTTGTTTGCAATTTAACAGAGCTTAACTATATATATAATAATAGCTTTGAATGTAGTAAAATCTATCCGACTTGGTGTCTAGCGATGTATTTACCTTGTAGTAGCTCCAGGCCTCCTCCCCTGAAGGAACAGTATGGCACAGAGGACGGTCGCTGCAGAACGCGACCCGAGCAGTTGATAGATAGAGCGTCCCGGCAACAGGGCCAGTAGATGTTGAGAGGTAACAAGCGAAAGTCTTCTTCAGCTTCTCATTAGGATCGGTTTCAAATATATGCTTGAAGAGAGACTCATAGCCACCCTCAGTGATTGCTTTCGCCGTCAGGTTTACCTTACCCCAGGCAGCTTGTGGCACAGATGGCCCTGTGCTAACTGCATTAAAGTGTATGTGCAGGTGCGTGTTAAAAACAGATCAGGAATAAGATTGGAAGATACACTTGAACTAAATTTGTTGTCCGCTTTGATGCCAGAAAATCGCTACTCTATCATGGTCACAGTCACAGTGATGATCAATTTGCTAAATTTAATATTTCATGGTTTGTGAACATCAACTTACGATTGTGCCACATGTTACGGGCTACGGTCTCTGCCTTCTTGCCCCACTCCTGAAACTTATGGATCACAGGTTCAAAAGATTTCTGGGTTGACTTTTCTGATTTGTCGATGGGAGTATAAACCAGGTATGGGTGCTCGGGGATTTGCTGGTGTTCACTGGCATTCCATAAGGCAGCCTGTTGGTTGTCAGGGTGGACGTTAGGAGCTGCTGCTGGTCCCATGATGTGGGTGCCCCATTTCTTGGTATTCTCATCCGATGCTGGTGGGTGATCATTAGGGTGGGATTCCTCCGTGACAGTGGCAGATGAGGTTGGTTCATGGAATTCTGCCTCTTGATCAGCCTTTGGAGATGGTGGTGGTGGAGGTACTTGTTGGGTTTCTGCCTCTTGAGGAGTGCCTGTCATCTTTACTGAATGGAAGGTAAAAGTGGGAAAACACAAAAAGCGGCAGTTCAAGATTGGTTATCTGATTCAGTGAGAACTCTTTGGAAGACTTGATGGTTAAATTGGTGCTAATAAACTGTCGATTTATAGAAGTTCAATTCATGGGTTATCCATATATTGTATAATTTCCAGACGCGGTTTCGTTTTCGTTGCAATGAAGAAAGATGAAAAATCAACCTTCTAGATCAGCGAGAATGTGTTCAGCCTCTTTAGCCAGCCGTATAAATTATGCTCTTTCTAGATATTTTGAAAACGGGTACCATTGTCAAAGCACCGCTTGATATTATCACGGATAGAAAAGAAGGTTTGTCTGCTTTGCATCAACAAATTAACAAAATATCTAAAAAAATATTAATTTTTCGGTTGTTGACCGATTGATCATCACGGTAAGAAAGGAAGGTTTGGATGCTTTGCTTTGAAATACCCAAACATGTCATCAGGCGAAAGCAACATCTCTCCCTCTTTTTTAATGAACAGGAACCTAATGTATTGATTAACATTGAAATATTTATAATTTTTTAAAGTATTTTTTATTTAAAAATATATTAAAATATCTCAGTGATATTTTTTTCATGAAAAGAAATTTAATGACACCAAAATCAATATTTTTGATAATAAAAATATAGTTAACCAATGATTTTCTCTTTTTTATTTTATTTGTTATGACCATTTTTCTTATTTTAAATTTCATGAAAGGTAAAATAAATGAATTTTAGTAAAGAAATGTGAAACCCATAAAAAAAACAAAAAAAAAACCAAAAAGTAAAACTTAAAATTATTGGGATCGCACTATAATTCCCCATGCCAAACTGAAAAGGGGTTGCATTTGTTTGGTTGTGTCAATGTTGGTTCCTGTTGTTTTAATTTTCTAAGATTGATAAAATCAAATCATGTTTTGCAACATTATGAAGGGAACCTCAAAAAAGCCTTCAGCTTATAGGGCTAATCTTGGTAAGGTCTAAATATATTTTTCATCTAGATTAAATCCTCTATGTATTAATGAATTCTCGATCAAATCATTATGTTAATTTAGGTTAATATAATGGTTAAGTATGGGATTATGAGAACAAATTATACTAATAAATACAAGAGTTTTGTATTATATATATATATATATATAAAGTTTGGTCTACATGTGAGATTCAAGTGATTCAAAAGTAAAAATCTTAGAAAATTTATAAAATAAAAATCATATCATCCTCGAGTATTACTTATTAGTATCGTTAATTCATTCTTACATTGGGGATTTACTTATTGTGGATCTACTCTAAACTAGCTTCAAATTTTGGGGATTTTTACAAGGTTTGCCTAGCAAGAGGAAATCGAAGCAATAATCAGGCGAGTGAGTAGTATAATATGAAGCCCATAGATATTTACCCAGCACAAATGGATGGATATTTCTTTAGTGATTGCCTTAGTAGATTTTATTTCTGATAAATATGTTTTATACATCTAGAAATAAATTCTTAGTTATTTTAGATTTTTATAAAAAATAAATATTCTAACTTGAACTCAAAATTTATTATATAGATCTTAAATTCTTTATTATTATATCATATTAGATAGATAATAAGTATGATAGCTATTATAAATTTCAATATAAAATTCGCTTTAACCTAACTTAAAATATATATTTATATTATATTAATATATTTACAAAATATTTAATTTTTTAATATATATATATATATATATATATTCAAAATAAATAATCATTCGCTATTCATTATCTATTAAAAGAAATATAGATATTTATATATAACTCATCTTATCCATATCCAAAATAAATAATTGTAAACTATAGATTATCTATTAAAAAGAAACATCGATATCCATGTCTAACTCGTTGAATCTCGAATATTCATTAGTATTTTTTATTTATTTAAGTAGTTATCGTATTACGTGTTCCGCACATGATAAGCATTGGTTGTCAGGGTGGACATTAGGTGCTGGTGGTGGTCCCATGACGTGGCTGCCCCATTTCTTTGTTTCCTCAGCCGATATTGGTGGTGGTTGAAGCGGCGACCCCTCTGTGACGGTGGACGATGAGGGTGGCTCATGAAATTCTGCTCCTGTAGCTTTAGGAGGTGATAATGCTGGGACTGGTACTTCATGTTGCTGTGCCTGTTGAGGTGTGCTTGTCATTTTGACCAGCTAGAACTGAATGGAAGGTAGATGTGGCAAGAGCAAAAACTAGCTGTGCGATATTGAATTTTCCTTCCCAGTCTTTCGTGAGTTTTGACTGTTTTTATACACGCACGTCTTTCTTGGTATTGAAGAAAGTAGATTTTTTTTAATTTTTTGGTGAATTGAAGAAAGTAGATGAATCAACCTTCCAGATTGAAAGTGTCCCTGTTGGACATACGACTCTTCCGAGGAGGACTATCTAGGTGAACAGGTGGCAATGCCACATAACTTTTTGGCCGCCGTTAAATTTATTAGTGGCGTCTAGCTAGAAACTTTCTTGATTATAGAGCGAATAAAAATTAGGATTTTAAAATTCTAAGGTTGTAGCTGAGATTTTTGAGAAATATAGATAAAACTCTAATAAGTTTGGGATTTAATAATTTTCAATAAAAAAAAAAAGTTAAACATCCCTAATTTTATTCTTAATTTAGGGAAAGGATTCCTTATTGATAGTTACATAATTCATATAATAAGTAAATTTATGTAAATCTCAACAATTAAATAAATAGTATAATAAAAATATTTATACCATATAATTAAAAAGAAAAATAATCCCTTGTCATTTCCTACTACTTGCCAAAAAAAAACTCATCCTATATATTAAACTTATAGTCAAAATATTGAAACTATTTTTCAACTTCCTCTCCCCGTTTATGTTATCTAACCTTAAAATTTCAAAATTAGATGTTTTTGTATCGACTTCTTTTCCTTATACTCTCTCATATCCATTAGCTTTTAAATTAACTTTGAAGTAGTTTTCGGTAAAGAATAATTTTTTGAATTTATCAGAATTTCAATTTTTTACATATACTCTTCAATAATCGTGATTTCAATCCCACGATCTTTTTTTCATAGAGAGCAATATAGTTTATGGTGTTTGATTATGTTATTCTAACTTTTATATCAAGGTTGTCTACCTTAAAGAATTTTTTTAGATAGTATTTAGTTATTATATCAAGATTAAAATAAACAAAAAAAACAAAAAAAATAAAAACAAGATAAAAAAAAGTAAACAAAGATAAAATTATATTTAACAATAAAGATTTTTATACCAAACAAATCCTTGTAAATTTTAATAATTAAATAAATATTATAATAAAAATAATTATATCGTAAATTAAAAAATAATGTTCCATGATTAGTTTATGCAAGGTCCGGCTCACACTTTCTTATAAAATATTATTCGCTATACCTTAAATTAATCTAATTTTCATGTTTTATTATTTTATTTATAATAGCCCATAAAATGCAAAATATATCCTATAAAATTATGTTTGAATTGTTTTAATATGTTATGGCTATAAATATTTTTTTAGGTGAGATATTATAATTTCTTCATTTTAAAAATGAGTTGTTCTCAATTTTGACTTAGCCCTTTACTCTTGTAAAATATTATATGTTATGATTTAATCCAACTTGGCTTTCACATCTCCTAATTTATTTTTGTAACTCATGGTTTTTAAAACAGATAAAGTTAAGGTTAAGTATCAACAATTTTAATATATTCTAATTTTGAATAGTCTTATTTCAATTAAATATTCCGATATGCTAACAGCAACCTTAATTTAATGGATCATGTCAAAGGGACCTCATAAACTGATCCTATTCAAATTTAACTATGCATTTTCGTAACTCTTAATTATCTATCTTCGAAAGTTACCATTTCACCTCCGGTTGGAGTTCTTGTAGCAACCCCAGCTTCTATGCAATAGGTATTAACCTGTCTAGTTCACAATTCGGTTGATTTGTGTATTGCTAAAACTCAAGCTGATTAGTATTAATACTAACGACGGAGTTGAGGAAGCAATTGTCTATTTTCTCTACAATTGATTTGTCATATCCTTTGCCGTTATAGTGCTCTATCGGTGATTTGTTAAGTAGCTACCGACATGGAGCTTTTTTAACTTTTTGTGATTCCCTTTCAATGATTTGTGGTGGCAGCCTGCAACTCCGCTATGAATTCTCTTACCGCGGGGGGATGGATTCTCTGCTATTAGCATTTGCTGGAAAAACTTCATTTTAGACAGTCCAATCTGAGTTGATGTAGGTAGAAGAGTCCATTATGTTTCATATCCAAGGATTATGAATATTATCTATCTTTGGTACGATATTATTCATTTTGGATCTAATTTTTTATGAATTTATTTTTAAATTATATTCAAAAAGCCTCATATAAATAAAAATATTTGTCTATTTTTATATACCCTTGATCCTCCCCATTTCTAACCATTATAAAACTTTGATCGCATACCTAATAATTCTTTTCTCGAATAAAGGACCACCAAACCTCTCCTCAAACTAGCATTTATCCATCTACTTTCTACTAACCAAGATTTTTCATTCTCTACTTCTCTCTAATTCATTGTGTTGGGGTCACGATATGTGCATGAAGCATCCGGAGAATATTACCTGACTTGAAAGTTTTTTGTTCTTTTTAGGTCAATTCCTCTTCACCGTGTTGAGATCAGGATACGTCCATGAAGCATCCGGAGCACATCGCCTATCCAATAGAACTGATCCATGGATTACATCGTAATTTTAATTAGGGTCCACCACCTTTTGTTCGGTATTTTGAAGATTCATCCATCATAGCTAACTCTGGGGCATGACTTTGATACCACTTGTAAAGATTATGAACACTATCTATCTCCATATAGGTATGATATTATCCACTTTAAGTCTAAATTCTCATAAATTTGCTCTTGTGTTATATTCAAAAAAATTTATATCAATAAAAATATTTATCTATTCTTATATATTCTTTATTTCTAATTAATATAGAACTTTAATCATATGAAACTTTAGTCACGTACATATTGTGCTCTAGCAATCAAATAACGACGGTTCTGGCTGCGTAGAAGTTTCGCTTTCAACGACACTGCCCACTGCAGAGGGATCATCTCAACTTGCACATTGGATAAACCTTCTTAGATTTTCTTTGATCACGTCATGTCATTTTCCTTGACCAAATGGAAAGACAAATCTACGAATTAATGTTAAGATCAAATCACGGCGTTTTTTGGAATTCCAATTCTCGCAAATATTAACGTTCACAAAAAAACCCTGAAATGAACCCACTATAGAATTGAAGCCCTGAAATGACAAGCTACCGGGTCTCTTTTTTTCTTTAATGTTGACAGCATTTCATTAATAGGAAGTCGAATTTTGAGGAGCATTAAGTATTTGCCCGCTATACTCCGTTCACGATGCTGTTGAGGCTTTTGCAAATTAAGAATGCGGTGGGAAGGTGGGGAAAGCATATCAGAAAATATATCCAAATGCAACTCCGTTTTCAAAAATCTCCATAACTATATAAACAGCAATCAAAGAAAAGAATACATGATAGAAATGAATGACAACAGGAAAACCAAAAGAAAACCCCCTTCAGACAACAAACAATAAATCCACTAGAAACAGTGAAAATCAAGATTTTGAAGGGCATGAAGGATTCAACTCCAAATGCAATCATTGGCTAAGCAACAACCGGTTGAATTGCAATTCCTGCTTCCTTGAAACTTGACACGCTCTCTGATAGATTTTGCAAGGCTTTCTCGAAATTAACGAAACCCATAAACCAGAAGTCGTGCCCATCGGTGGTGACAATTTGAATGTACTTACTTGATGGATTTTCCAGCATGGTCTCCGAGCTGACTGTGCTTATTTTTTCCAAGGGTATCATAACCTGCTCAAAATAAATTATTATTGAATTCATCAGTACCATGATATACACGGATGGCTATAGCAAGATTGCCAAGACAGAAAACTTAGTTTGAGTTTGATTGCCAAAGATATTTATTTTGTTTTGCTGTATCTCCGTGAACTACCCTTTTATATATGCACGATTTCTCTCAACTTCACCTTTTCTTTGGAATTTGACAGAGCTTAACTATATATAATAACAGCTATGAATGTAGTAAAATCTATCCGACTTGGTGTCTAGCGATGTATTTACCTTGTAGTAGCTCCAGGCCTCCTCCCCTGAAGGAACAGTATGGCACAGAGGACGGTCACTGCAGAACGCGACTCGAGCAGTGGATAGATAAAGCGTCCCGGCAACAGGGCCAGTAGATGTTGAGAGGTAACAGGCAAAACTCTTCTTCAGCTTCTCATTAGGATCGGTTTCAAATATATGCTTGAAGAGAGACTCAAAGCCGCCCTCTGTGATTGCTTTCGCCGTCAGGTTTACCTTACCCCATGCAGCTTGTGGCACAGATGGCCCTGTGCTAACTGCATTGCAGGTGCGTGTTAAAACAGATCAGAAATAAGATCGGAAGATAAACTTGAACTAAATTTGTTGTCCTCTTTGATGCCAGAAAATCGTTACTCTATCATGGTCGCAGTCACAGGGATGATCAATTAGCTAAATTTAATATTTCATGGTTTGTGAACATCAACTTACGATTGTGCCAGATGTTACGGGCTACTGTCTCTGCCATCTTGCCCCATTCTTGAAACTTATGGATCACAGGTTCAAAAGATTTCTGGGTTGACTTTTCTGATTTGTCAATGGGAGTATAAACCAGGTATGGGTGCTCGGGGATTTGCTGGTGCTCACTGGCATTCCATAAGGCAGCCTGTTGGTTGTCAGGGTGGACGTTAGGTGCTGCAGGAGGTCCCATGATGTGGGTGCCCCATTTCTTGGTTTTCTCGTCCGATGCTGGTGGGTGATCATTAGGGTGGGATTCCTCCGTGACAGTGGCAGATGAGGTTGGTTCATGGAATTCTGCCTCTTGATCAGCCTTTGGAGATGGAGGTGGTGGAGGTACTTGTTGGGTTGCTGTCTCTTGAGGAGTGCCCGTCATCTTTGCTCTTAATTGAATTGAATGGAAGGTAAAGGGGGGGGATCGAAAACACAAAAAGCGGCAGATTAAGATTGGTTATATGATTCAATGAGAACTCTTTGGAAGATTTGATGGTTTGGTTGGTGCTAATAAACTGTTGATTTATAGGAGTTCAATTCATGGGTTATCCATAGTATATAATTTCTAGACACGGTTTCGTTTTCTTTGCAACGAAGAAAGATGAAAAATCAACCTTCTAGATTAGTCAGAATGTGCTCAGCCTCTTAGCCAGCCATATAAACCATATGCTCTTTCTAGATATTTTGCAAAAGGGATGCCGATGGCAAAGCACCGCTTGATATGATCACGTATAGAAAAGAAGGTCTGTCTGCTTTGCATCAACAAATTATCATGAATGGAGAATATCTAAAAAATACTAATTTAATATTTTGAAATACCATGCTCTTTCCAGATGTACGTAGGATATTTTTAAAACGGATGACAAGGGAGGATATTTCTAGATTAGCCAAAAAAAACCATATCTTGTTGCATTTGTCAATAATTTCTAGATCCTTCCTTTCGCACCGCCTGTTGACCAGTTACGAAGATTACGGTCTACCCTTAACCTGAACTCAAATACAGCAAGCACCACGGGATTAGCGCTCCCTTGTTTTAAAATTTTAATTTGCTTCGGTTTTTTGGACAGGCACTAGAAGATGTCCATGGATTTTAATTACAATCGTGAGAGTGTTCGATTTTTCATTTTTTTTCTCTAAATAATTTTAACTAAGAAGAAGAATGGAGGGAAATAAAAACGCCTAAATCCAATCATAAAGACTTGATTTGTAAATTCGATATGGCTGGGTGCTGACGTGTCATATTGTGTCTCGTGGCTTTTACAATCCGCCAGATGAGAAAAAGTTTACTGGTTGGGTATGACATGGCATCCATGAATTGGGGAGGAGACCTTTTTGATCATTGACTATGTAAAGGGACTTGACCAAGATGTGATCTACTAAGGACATCCCTGGTTGATGTAACATATTCGTCAGCTTTAATGACAAATCGTACATACATTACATGTAAATTAGCGAAGCATGTGACATTTCTTTTTTATGTAACCACGAACGCCATTCGGTAATATATTAATTTTTTTTATTTTTTAAATTAATATTTTTTTAATATTTTAAATTATTTTAATATACTAATATAAAAAATAATTTAAAAAATAAAAAAATTATTTTTATATATTTACAAATAAAAAAAATACTTTTAAAAATAACTACAATTGCATTTTAATATTTTTAAAAATAACTATAAATATATTTTCAAACACCTCTCTAAAAAAAATAAACAGATTTTGGCTACATATTTAAATACGGTGGATTGCATTTCTGATTCAAACATTTTATGTTTTTATAAATTTATAAATTATAAATTAAAATAGTGTATTTTTAATAAGCAGAATAATTAATTAAATTGAAAAACTTATGATATACGAGATCTCGATAAACTATTCTTTGACATGACATCTCGATATAACACTCATTGAAAAACTAGATTTTAGTGGTATAAAGTTACCAACTAATTTTATTTTTTTCAATTTCTTAATTTTATTATATCTTTAAATTCATCTACCAAAAACATATAAAATTACTTCCAGCTATTTTCTATTAATCTAAGACTCTATTAGGATGACATTCAGTCCTTAAAAATTATTAGAAATTAGTATCGTAAAAATCCTAATTCCTCACAAAGTAAGGATGGAGCACACACCTTTTGATAAAAAAAACAAATATTTTAGCTCTAAATCAAATATTCTCCTTCATCTTTCTGTCCCTTTCTCTCTTTCTTGATGTAGGTTTTAATTGTCCGGCAACATTAGAGTGTAAGTTACTCTAGGGTTTTGTTTTCTTTTTATACTCTAAATTATTATATAATTACTAATATATACATTGTTACTTATAATACCCTCAATAAATAAGAAAGGCATGATAGAAAACCTAATTAATTATTTTATTTTAATTATTATTGCTATTTTTTAAAAATCCATATATATATGAAATGTTTTAGTTGTCCCTCAACCATAGTCATCTATAATTACTCATTAAAAGATAATGTCGTCCTTTCCTATTCAATTTGTCGTAGTATCACAGACACATTGGGAGCCTCAGTTGATGAGTCAGCCTTCTACAAACACAACAGGAAATACATAGCGTCAACAAGTTACATGCAGTAGCAGAAGATCAGTCGCACCAACAATAGAAAAAACTCCAGCGACAGCAACTTCAAAACATGAACAGCAATACTAGCAACTGTTAAGATTGTGTCCAGAAATATTAGAAAATAATAATTAAGACGACTTAGTTTATAATCATGAAATTCATTAGATCATGGTAAATTTTCTATCAAAACAAAACACTTATATATAAAAGATTTTAACATGCATTCTAAGCATATGTCAAATTGATATTGATATAAAAATAAGGTCTTAGCAAGCATACTAGTCATATAACATATTTTTGAATAAATTAAAACAAAATAAAAAGAAAAAAGTATTTGCTTTTGAAAATACTTTAATAATTAATTATTTATTTTTAGGATTTTATTACTCCTCACATGACATGATAGGCTCTTTTTTAATAAATTTTTCAAGATTTTAACATCAACACCTTATTTTAATACACTCATAAATAATATCCAATGAATCAATAAAATATTACTTAATAATACCTTTAAAATGACTGAACTCAAGCTCTAGATTTAAAGAAATTTTGAGAGAGAAAACAAAAGTTTAAAACTAGAACACAGTGCTGGAAAAAAATGTCAAATTATATCAAAACAATACAGAATTAACTAACCCTAAACATTCCTCTTTAGCTTCTTTTTTATATATAATTTTAGAAACCAAAAGTTATTGAACATGCCCTACTACACATCCCTTACTAATAAATTTAATTACTTACAATAAACTAGAATTAAATATAAATATTTTTTATTTAAATTATGTGACTTTTGAGTTAAAAAAATTTGTTCATGGAACCTCGAAAGAGTTTTGGAGAAGCTTATCAGATCTTTCCTTTCATTAACTGGACAAAGCAATGGGCTAGGTTGGAAAAAATATTCTTTATGGCTCAAGATCAAGTATAAATTTTAGTTGAAAAAAATAATATTTTATTGATTAAAAAATTATTTTATAATAAACCTAAATCCATGTCGAGGCCTAGATGCACACCTGTGTAGGTGTAATTCCAAAGCTCCATTTGCATAAGATATCTCCATTTTAAAAGTTTTGATGCCTTTAAATTTAATTTTAACTTCTCAAGTTTTCACTTATTAAACATAAAAAAAGTTTTATAATTTTTCTACGCGGAATAGAGTTTTTGATTTCACAAAAATATATTTTTGAGATCAATTTTTCATTTGTCTATATTTTTTAAAATCATGTTAATATTTTCGTATTAAATTACTTATATTAAAGATTAAAATTTCATAAAATTTTAACTGAAAAAGTGACTAAACTCCCCTTTTAATTTGATTTCAAACATGATCATTTAACCATATTCTTAGATAAATTTTCCAGTAATACAACACATCATTAGTAGCCCCTGAAAAGTTGCGATAGTTATTGCAACAATGACAACTATTTTTATAACTAACCTCAGCAAAGGGACGTAAGAGATCTTAGATGAGGTAGTATGGTATTTTTTTAGGTGCACATGAAGATTTCCCAACTTGGAATCGATAAGGTCAAGTCATGAAAAGTAAAACTTGCCTTTGAAGAACTTGTTCTGGTTATCCGTAAATTATCAGATCAAGATATTGAAGACTTGGCATATCTTTGTCAAAAAATAAAATAAAGAAAAGACATCCTCGAACTGGCTTCGTTTGTGAAGTTCCGAAAACTTCTTGGTGTTTGAACTCTTAGAAGATCATATTTAAGAAAGAGCCTTTTATTTCTAAATGAGTGTTTAAGAATATTAGTTTAAGGAAAGTATTATTAAGATAAGAAAAGGTTTTCTAGATTAAAAAAAAAATGTGTTTAAAATTTTTATGTAACTAGTTCATTAAAATTCGTAATGAATTAGAATTTAAAATTCTTGTTGAAAAAAGGATATTTTGAACTTATAATCTATCTATAAATATATAAATATAAGGGGCAATATATGCTGATAAGGCTCTTGCAAATTAAGAAATGGAAAACGATGTTGAATGCGGTGGAGGTGGGAGAAGTATGTCAGAAAATATATCCAAATGCAAATCCGTTTTCAAAAATCTACATAACTATATAAACAACAATCAAAGAAAAGAATACATGATAGAAATGAATGACAAAAGGAAAACCAAAGGAAAACTCCCATCAGACAACAAACAATAAATCCACTACAAACAGTGAAAATCAAAATTTTGAAGGGCATGAAGGATTCAACTCCAAATGCGATCATTGGCTAAGCAACAACCGGTTGAATTGCAATTCCTGCTTCCTTGAAACTTGAAACGCTCTCTGATAGATTTTGCAAGGCTTTCTCGAAATTAACGAAACCCATAAACCAGAAGTCGTGCCCATCGGTGCTGACAATTTGAATGTACTTCCTTGATGGATTTTCCGTCATGATCTCCGAGCTGACTGTGCTGATTTTGTCCAAGGGTATCATAACCTGCTCAAAATAAATTATGTTTGAATTCATTAGTACCGTGATATACACGGATGGCTATATCAAGATAGAAAATTTAGTTTGAGCTTTGATTGCCAAAGATATTTAGTTTTGTTTTGCTGCATCTCCGTGAACAACCCTTTTATAAATGCACGATTTCTATCAACTTCACCTTTTCTTTGGAATTTAACGGAGCTTAACTATATATAATAACAGCTATGAATGTAGTAAAATCTATCCGACTTGGTGTCTCGCGATGTATTTACCTTGTAGTAGCTCCAGGCCTCCTCCCCTGAAGGAGCAGTGTGGCACAGAGGACGGTCGCTGCAGAAAGCGACTCGAGCGGTTGATAGATAGAGCGTCCCGGCAACAGGGCCAGTAGATGTTGAGAGGTAACAAGCAAAAGTCTTCTTGAGCTTCTCATTAGGATCGGTTTCAAATATATGCTTGAAGAGAGACTCAAAGCCACCCTCTGTGATTGCTTTCGCCGTCAGGTTTACCTTACCCCATGCAGCTTGTGGCACAGATGGCCCTGTGCTAACTGCATTAAAGTGTATGTGCAGGTGCGTGTTAAAACAGGTCAGAAATAAGATTGGAAGATGAACTAAATTTGTTGTCGGCTTTGATGCCAGAAAATCGCTACTCTATCAATGGTCACAGTCACAGGGATGATCAATTAGCTAAATTTAATATTTCATGGTGTGTGAACATCAACTTACGATTGTGCCAGATGTTACGGGCTACTGTCTCTGCCTTCTTGCCCCATTCTTGAAACTTATGGATCACAGGTTCAAATGATTTCTGGGTTGACTTTTCTGATTTGTCAATGGGAGTATAAACCAGGTATGGGTGCTCGGGGATTTGCTGGTGCTCACTGGCATTCCATAAGGCAGCCTGTTGGTTGTCAGGGTGGACGTTAGGAGCTGCTGGAGGTCCCATGATGTGGGTGCCCCATTTCTTGGTTTTCTCATCCGATGCTGGTGGGTGATCATTAGGGTGGGATTCCTCCGTGGCAGTTGCAGATGAGGTCGGTTCATGGAATTCTGCCTCTTGATCAGCCTTAGGTGGTGGTGGAGGTACTTGTTGGGTTTCTGCGTCTTGATCAGCCTTTGGAGATGGTGGTGGTGGAGGTAATTGTTGGGTTTCTGCCTCTTGAGGAGTGCCTGTCATCTTTACTGAATGGAAGGTAAATGTGGGAAAACACAAAAAGCGGCAGTTCAAGGTTGGTTATCTGATTCAGTGAGAACTCTTTGGAAGATTTGATGGTTAAATTGGTGCTAATAAACTGTTGATTTATAGAAGTTCAATTCATGGGTTATCCATATATTGTATAATTTCCAGACGCGGTTTCGTTTTCGTTGCAATGAAGAAAGATGAAAAATCAACCTTCTAGATTAGCAAGAAGGTATTCAGCCCCTTAGCCAGCCATATAAACCATGCTGCTTCTAGATATTTTGAAAACGGATGCCATGTCAAAGCACCGCTTGATATGATCAATGGAAAAGAAGGTTTGTCTGCTTTGCATCAACAAATTAAAAAAACATCTAAAAAATATTAATTTAATATTTTTTATTTATAAACAATTTTAAATCATTTTAAAAAATAAAAATTATCACAATATAAAATATATAATTATACAAAATTAGTACGCCTTTTTTACTAAAAAATTATTTAGAATAATATTTAATATTTTGTATAAAATTGAAGATAAAAAAATTTAATTAATGTTATAAAATCATGTTAAAAATTTATTAAAAAATAATATAAATAAAAAATAAATTCTTGAATTTTCATCAACATATTTTTTATTTTTAATATAAATATATATTTATTTTCCATAAAATTTAGCTCACGTTCACCGGTCAGGGCTCACCAACTTGGAGTAGCATACCGCGCCACTTTTTCGTTTATAAAAATTTAAAAAGCGAAACCCTCCGGCGCCGATGACATAGGAAACCTTAAGAACTTAATGTGCCATTTACAGTCACATCGGCATTACATCCCAAGAGGATCTTTTCGGCCCTCAAACGCTAAAAACTAAGCTTCGGCCTTTTTAGGTCACAACGTTAATGGGTCTCATAAACTCTTAGCCCATTCCATGTAGGAAAATGAATGATAATATTAAAACTTAAAACCACAATGACCAAATTGTAATTTTCCATGCCGAAGTGAAAAGGGGCTGCATTTGTTTGGTCGTGTCATTGCTGATCCCTGTTGTTTCAATTTTCTAAAATTGATAAAATCTAAAGTAAGAGAGTGATTTTGGACCAGGACCCGAAGATAGCTTCTTCCTTGAGATAATATAATATCTTCCGTCTCGTTTAACGAAGCTTTGAATTGTAACGTAATATTTTTTTGAATGGGAAATAGCTCGAAGTTCATCTTTGTTGTTTGCTAGAGGTATGATAGAACGGAGAGAGATCCACTGATAAGGCGGTTTTGGTGACATTTCTATTCTGCACCCAAACCATCTGTCTCGGTTCTGACCACAAGGCGAAGCCGAACGGAGGGCATTTCTCAGCGACGGAGTAACCGCCCCTTATCAGCCGCGCTCCTTCTTGTCTTTTTGAAGAAATAGAAATAAATCAAGGTTTGAAGCCTCTAACAGGCTCTGCCTTCTTCGGGCATCTTAGTCGGGAATCGAAGTCTCTTTCTAAAGAACTTCCTTCGTTCCACCGTATCTTCTTCCTTCTCTCAAAACAAAGGATTCTTCTTCGATTGCTATGAGTTCCGTGCTTATCTGAGTGGACAAAAAAAGGAGCATCGGTTCCTCCTTCCCTGCTTACCAGTCCTAGTTAGCCACTTTTTTTTTTTCATCTTCTTCTTTCTTATATTCTTCTTCCTTCTCTTATCTTTTAGTTATTTTGAGAGATAGGCAAAACTTTCCTGTTTATTTTGGTTTTTCTTTTCCTTTTTATTTATCATTTCATCACCAATTCTTTGTTTTTTTTTAAAAAAAAACTTCGCACTACAAATAAAATAAAGTACCGAAACGATATTCTTAATATATATATATATATATATATATATTGAAAAAATATGAAAAAAGGTCAAATTAAAAGAAACCTAAACTTAAAAAACTCACTTGTTTTTATATATATATAAGAAAAAAATAGAATTAATTTGAGCTTCAAGTGATTACTTAACAGTTTCATTGACTAAAATCGAATGAAGGATTTGCAACAACTAGAAAAAAAGAAAGAAAAAAGGATTAGACTTAGCTGCACTGTGTCAATTTACAGTGTAGTTAAATGTTGAGAAATGGTAATAGAAGAATAAAATTGGCTGCTCTTTTAGTTTATACTGGTTTGTATATCCACCATATGTTGCGAGGGGATTTAATTTTTTTAATTTATTAAAAAAATGTATAAGTTTAAGAAAATTCTTTGGTATTGATGTATTGCTATTAAACTTAAAAATATAGTTGTTTTGAATTTTTTTTATCGAGATAAATTTTTTTATTAATATATTTCTTGTTTATTTTGGTCAATGCAATGCTTTTATTAGGAATTATTTTTTTCTATTTAAAAGAATAATAATTTATAATTGTTAAAGTAAGTTAACAAATAATCTCAAAATAGCATGTTTATATTTTTGTGTGATTAAAAGCTAAAAAATATAAATATAATAAAATCACATTCAAAATTAACTTAAATTCTTAATAATAAAAAACCATTTTCAATCGAGTTTTATGAACAATTTATTATTAGTATTTAATTTTTTTTTATTATTAAGGTTATTTAAAAAAAACATGACACAATTTAGCCCAATTAAAAAATATAAAATATATTAAGAATAAATAAAATCGCTCAAAATTGAAGTACCAGGTCATCCTACCAATCATTGCAGGATTTGACCCAAATTTCATCTACGATTCTTCATGCTCTAAAGATTTTGTTGGGACTGTTAGTGCTTAATGCTTAATTAACCAAGTAGGAGAAGCGAGCACGCCTATGCTCTCCACCGTTTTGATTTTTAAGATTATTTTCTTATTTTACCATCAAACGTTGAAAACATGAAAGAAGCTCCATCGCCTTTTTCATCCATGGACATTGCATGCAAGCGGTGGAATTAAGTACGCATGATGGAGTAATTTTCAAGCTTGGTCTTTGTGCATAGGAAATTTAGAACATGCATCCAAACGCAACTTGAATTCTAACATGCATATTATTACGACATCTATGAAAAAAACAGGTTATAGGTAAACACACAACAGAAAATTAAGAATAAATCAGAAGCTAATAAAAAAAGCGATTCATGCTACAACAGGATATACACAACAAACAAGATAAGCAAAAATTTGAACGCCATGGAGTATCCAACTGTAATTACATAATCGGCTAAACAACAACGGGCTGAATGGCGTATTCTGCTTCTCTGATATTCGACGCCTTCTCTAAGAGATGGTGGGATGCCTTCTCAAAATTGACGAAATCCATGAACCAGAATTCGTGCCCGTCAATGGTGACAATCTGAATGTACTTCTCTGGTGGACTCTCTCTCATGATAATTGGGTTGACTGTGCTTATTTTTCCCAAGGGTACCATAACCTGCTCCACGAAGTTTTCATTATTGAATTAATTAATACCAATATAGATGTTATAATTAGCCATAGATCGAAGATTTCTTGTGAGGTGACCTGTGATTGTGTTGTGCATGTTACAATTACAAAGTAGATTGATGATATACTCAAGTTGCAATGCTATAGAATCTATGCACTTATAATACCAAAAATTAGTGCTTTAATTAACATTTTGCACCATCCGACAATGCAGGTTGCGCTTATGGCCGACGTAGATTAGCTTCTTCTTTAGTTATTTCTGGAATTTCTTGTTTAGTCAGATTTTTCCTAACTTCACATTTGTAACTCGTAACTACATGAAGATCCATGATCAAGAAAAACTTCAATATACTAAAACATGTCACGATTTCTGCCTCGCAATTTATTTACCTTGTAGTAGCTCCAAGCCTCCTCTCCTGAAGGAGCAGTATAGCACAGAGGACGGTCGCTGCAGAAAGCGACTCGAACAGTTGATAGATACAGAGTTCCAGCAACTGGGCCAGTAGATGTGGAAAGGTAACAAGCAAAAGTCTTCATCAGCTTCTCATTAGGACCAGTTTCAAAAATCTGCGTGAAGAGAGACTCAAAGCCACCCTCTGTGATTGCTTTTGCGGTCAGGTTTACCTTACCCCACGCAGCTTGCGGCACAGATGGCCCTGTTTTAACTGCAATCAAATGTAAAAGAGTAGATAAATGTTAGAAATAGTTCACAAAAAAGAAAAAAAATTGTGTCAGCTCGTATGACAGAACTCGTTAACTGGCATCATAACATGCTCATTTGGTCACGATCATATGATCTACATAATCAAGGTCAAGTTCGTATTAATTTTATGAATGATTGCATATCAACTTACGATTGTGCCAGATGTTACGGGCTACGGTCTCTGTTTTCTTGCCCCATTCTTGGAATTTCTAAATCACAGGTTCGAGTGACTTCTGGGCTGACTTTTCTGATTTTTCTACTGGTGTATAAACCAGGTATGGATACTCGTAGATTTGCTGGTGCCCGCTGGCATTCCATAAGGCAGCTTGTTGATTTTCAGGGTGGACGTTAGGTGCCGCTGGGGCTCCCATGATATGGGTGCCCCATTTCTTGGTTTCCTCGTCTGATGCCGGTGGTTGATTTTTAGGTTGTGGTTCTTCTGTGACAGTGGCTGATGAGGTTGCTTCATGGAATTCTGCCTCTTTAGCTTCAGGAGATGATTGTACTGTTGGGTATGACACACGTTGGGCTTCTGCCTCTTGAGGGGTGCTTGTCATCTTTACTTAAATGGAATAGAATGGGAGGTAGATTTTGGGCAAAAGAGAAAAGCTGGCAGTTCAAAATTGATTGATTCTTTCAGTGGGCTTTTGTAAGAAATGATTGTTTTTTAGCACTCAAGCGCTAGGAGAGCTGCCCATTTATGGAGGTTCAGGTTTTGGCTGTTCATACTACCAATACACGGTTTCCTTTCCTTTGCAATGAAGACTCTTGATAAAATCAACCTTCTAGATTTGCAAGAACGTTCTTAGCCTGCTGTCCTATTATGCTCTTTCCAGAGGCGGCATCTAGGTAAACGGAGAACCATTTGATTTTGGAATATTTGTCTTCTTGACATGTTGATGTGAGCAGGAGAAGAAACCAAGAAGTTTCTAGCAAGCTAGGTGCCATTTCGTGACTGTTTGGAGCAGTTTTTTATATTTTTTGAAAAAAAATTATTTTAAATTATTATTTGTTATCATTTTGATATTAAAAATAAATCTCAAAAAAAATATTTTAATATATTTTTAAAGAAAAACAACTTTCAAAGCAATACTTACAGTTATTCCAGACCTTTTAATAGCTCATCTGTTCTGGTTGGATAGCCAAACATGTCATCAGCAACTTTAAGCCAATGGTGTTATCAATGAGGGGACCTGATGAGATGATCCCAGTCTCACCATCCGTGGCATCCTCTTTTCAACACGTGTGTGAAAGCTGGCCTGGGAGACTTGATTTCAACTTTGAGAATTTAACTTCGTGAAAATTACAGATTTTATTTTATGTTTTATTTTTATAATTAAAATGGCATGATAGTAATTTGCCAAAAGACGTACAGCGAATCATCTTTGCGATTCTCGACATGGACCGATCATATGATTGATGATGAGGCTGGACTGTGCAGCCCAAATGCAAAGCCCATGTACCAGAAGAACAACCAGGCTCTCTCTTTTAGGTTAACAAATAAAACGATATTATTTTAGCTATAAGAAAATCAATGTAAAACCTAATCTTAATTAAATTATAAATGGATGAATGATCAAATTAACCTATTAAGCTAATATTTATAAATATATTTTACAACACGAGATAAATAAAATATAAAATAAGTTTTTGACGTTCAACACGTGGTAATGAATAAGGGACATGTGTTATAAACATGCATTGAAATTATTTTAATAAACTGAAGCTATTTAATTATTAGAGGATAAAGTCACTTATTTTATTAAATTATTATTATTGAAAATATTAAAATGGCTTGGGTTTTTTTTTGTTGTAGTAATGAATAGTGAAAATCAAAATCTTTTTTTTTTATTTTGACTTAAAAAAATTGAAGATTTTTTTTTAATTTCATTATTTAATATTAGATTTATTGGGTATAGATCTTTATAATTTGTTTTGATTTGTTTTATATGAAATTATTCCAATTTTATAATTCAAATTGTGAGTTTTGTTGGTTAGCCATGTTGATTAATTATTTTTAATTGATTTTTTTCTCAACTTCATCATTTGACATTAGATTAGAAATTAAGTATTATAATTATTTTTTAATTTATTTTATATGAGACATCTTGGTCTCGTGACTCAAGTTGCGAGTTTTGTGGGTTAGCCGCGTTGGATCGAGTCATTTTTCATCATTTTTTTAATTAATTTTTTTCTCAACTTCATCATCCAATATTGGGTTAATCAAGAATTAAATTTTATAATTTTTTTTTAATTTTCTTTCTATGGAGTTTAGCATTGTCTCATGATACGAGTTGCTAGTTTTACAAATTAGCTAGGGTAACTCAGGTTTTTTTAATTTTTTTAAACTAAATATTTTTTTTCAAATTCATCTTTCAATATTGAGTTGATAAAAATATAAATTTATAAAAAAAATTTATTTGCTTTCAATAGAGTTATTTTGGTCTCTTAACCCGGTTTTTATAAGTTAATCTGGGTTGACTCCCATCAATTTTTTTTCTATTATTTTTTTTAATTTAATCCTTCATCATTAAATTGATTGAGAATTGAGATTTTTTATTTTTATTTTTATTTTTTTTCAATAGAGTTATCACAGTCTTATAACCAAGATCACGGGTTATGTCGGTTGACTCACGGTTTTTTATCCTTTTTTTAGTTGAATTTTTTTTATTTTATTTTTCAATATTGAGTTTGTTAGAAATTAGTTTTTATAATTTATTTTGGTTTGCATTATGTGATATTATATCAATTTCATGACATAAATCGCAAGTTTGGTTAATTGATTCTAGTTGACTTAAGTGTTTTTTTATGTTTTTTTTATTTCATCCCTTAATATTAGATATTAATTTTTATAATTTATTTTCTATAAAATTATCCTAGACTTATGATCCAAGTTTGATAAGTTAATCTGCATTGACTCAGGTAATTTATTTAATTAAATTTTATTTTCAATTTCATTACTCAACATTGAATTGATTGACAATTGAGTTTAATATTTTTTAATTTATTTTTTATAGAGTTATTAAGATCTCATTATCTAAGTAGTGAATATGATAGATTAAACCAAGTTGATACAAGTCAATTTAATATGTTGTTATTTTAATATAAAAAAATATTTTCTTAATTTTTTTATTTAAACTATATTTTTATCAATTTTTTAAATTATCTTTAAATATATCAAATTAATCAAATCACGTTAAATTATTATTTTATTTTATTTTATTTTTTTACCAAAAACATATCAATATCACTTGGATTTTTTTTTATATCAAAAAACAAAATTACCTAAAACAAAACTTAGCGTAGAAAGGCAATGGCCTAGTGTATCCTAAGATGAGAAGTTGATATTTTGAAGCTTGAAAGTTAGTTATGGTTTGTCTGGTCCATTGACACAACGATTGAACTTTGAAGAGAGGTTAGGTAATTAAACCAATAATTAAAACCTTAATAAGAGATCACGTCAGTAATCTCACTGGGAAACTGCCTTCTGAGGTAACCACAGTTACGTTTTAAAAGACTAGTACGTGCTATTTATTTTGTTTCAAACAGCTTTTCCATCTCTGCACTCTCTTCTTCACTCTCTTTGCTGTCAAAACCTCTAGCAAAATGAGTGACCACCACCACCACCATCATTCACCACCGCCGCAAGGTAAGTCTCCAAGAGTTGACCATGTTCACCCTTTCTTTTTGGTTCAATTTTCCCTTTAGCAAAATTGATTTTTTTTTCCAGCAAGAAGAAGACCGGGGTGCATATGCATTTTTTTGTGACAATGTTTTATGAAATTCAGGGATTCGACCTCCATATCCCCCGCCAGTGCCTGCACCACCTCCACCTGGTTATCAAAGCTATTTCTATGAGGGGCCCCCGCCTCCTCCTCCACCCTCTCACGCTTACCATGTTCGTCATGATCATGGGGGAAGTAGTGGTTGTTGTTCATTCCTAAGAGGATGGTACGTGTGATCTCTGACTCTATTAGTCTTTGGCTCCGCGTCTTTTAAACAATTATGATGCTGCAAATTGTTTCTTCTTTTTTCATAGATCTGGAGTGCATCTCATTTGGGTCTAAGCTTCCGTTGAAATTAATTTTACCCATGTTATTGAGCCTTTAAAATTTGTTGTAGAAATAGGCGACCATATCTCCATTGGTGTTACTTCTTAGAGGGTGGTTGTTTTGTTTTATTTCGTGTTGTTTTCTCCCTAACTCGACCAGTTGTTCTCCCCATTAAGCAGAACAACTTACACCAACCTTTACCGGAACGAAATTTGGATGTCTGTAACAACTATCTCTTATGTATGTATATGAATGTGAAAAAGAAGAACTTCCCTTAGGTTACAAATTATGGAGTCCCATCGATTTGTATTAACCATTTCAAAGTTAAAATTAAAAGGCAAAGGAAGCAATAGCAATTAGTGTTTCACTTCAACTCATGCCATGGGTGACGGTATAAAGGTGACATTTGGCTTATTTGGTATCCTTTGCTAGAACACAATTAGAGGAAGTGGTTATTTTGTCAAAATGTTTTTTTGAGAGGAGAAAATGTAGCATTTCATGCTTAAATCCTTTATCTGATGGTAATTCGAAGCCCTGTTGAGATGAGATTTTAACATACCATTCCCAGTAAAGAGCTCTTCAAGTTAAATTGTGTGGCTCACCAAGAATCATCCACTTGGTGAGACTCACATTTTTTTTCTGTTGAGATTCATCCTAGTTGTTGTAACCCAATTTTAGATTCACTAAATTTTTTTAAAATGTTATTTTATTTTATTATTCATGACAAAAAAATAAAAAATATAAAAAGAGAAAAAGAAAAGAAAAAAAAGAGTTAAAAAATATTTTCTCAAGTCAACCGTCATTTTCTGTCAAAACCGAGTCCACCAGGTCAATACGGGTTAAACGATGTCGACCGGGATAAAAAATGAGTTTCAGGACGTTTCGGGTCAAGACCATCATTTTTTGTCAAAACCGAGTCCATCGGGTCAATATGGGTCCCACCATGTCGACCGGGATCAAAAATGAGTTTCGGGCTATTTCGGGTCAAAATCGTCATTTTCTGTCAAAACCGAGTCCATCGGGTCAATACGGGTCCCACCATGTCGACCAGGATGAAAAATGAGTTTCGGGCTGTTTCGGGTCAAAACCGTCATTTTCGGTCAAAACCGAGTCCATCGGGTCAATACGGGTCCCACCATGTCGACCGGGATGAAAAATAAGTTTTGGGCTGTTTCGGGTCAAAACCGTCATTTTCGGTCAAAACCGAGTCCACCGAGTTAATACGGGTCCCACCATGTCGACCGCGATAAAAAATGAGTTTTGGACTATTTTGGTCAAAACTGGTATTTTTGATCAAAAAACCCGGTCCACCGAGTTGATACCCGTATAAAAAAGTTTTTTTTAATTTAAAATTGATTTTTAGTGGGTGAAAAAAAACTTTTTATAATACTGATTTGAATTTTTAATTTTTACCCCAATAAATAAATATTATTATTATTATTTAGTATTATTATATATAATAAGATAAATAGTAATCGATGGAAGTTTGAAAATTTTAACAATCCATGAATTGTTAACAATTCATCCGTGAATTATTGTCTGAATTCATTGGCTATAAATAGCCAATGAATTCAAGACAGCAGGGAAGAAGAAAAAAGATAAAAAAATTCATTCTGCATTTGCAATTGAATTCGGAATTACTGTTCGGGTTACTATTTGGGTACTATTCATTTTTTTTATACTTTTTCTGCACCCTAGTAAGATATTAAATTTTTTTTAATAAATTAAAAAATACCAAAAATATCCCAACCGTTAGATCTAATAGTATTTAGATCTGAGCCTTTGATTTTTTAGGATACAATAGGCTTTACCACACCAGATTAAAACCCAAATCAATCTCAGCCGTTCAAATAATCTGCCCTTCGATCTGGTTGCGCCACGTCAGCAGGTATACCGAGCACTCGGCACACTGCGCCACACCAGATCTTAGTTCATTCAATCTTGACCGTCCGATCAACTTGGAGATCAAACGAATCACAGCCGCACGATCTGTTCATCCGAGATCCAGCGTTTCACAGCCTTCAGACGCACGAGTGCACCATACACTCGTCCACACCAGATCAAAACCCAGAGCTTCTCTCTCCTCTCGTCGGCGATTCTCTCTCTCTCCGCGGATCTCCCATTTCCGGCCGTCTCAAGCAGTGAAACCACCACAAAATTGTGCATCGCCTCCACCTGAGCAAAACCCCGGCCGTTTCACACTTTTTCACCGGCTAATTTGGCCGGAAAAAGGCCACGACTGACATCGACCAATCGACCTTCAAGTCGTCGATTCTCCCTCCTCAGCCATCAACGGCCAACGAGACCACCACCATCAGAATCCTCGTCCTCAGATCTACCAGAATCGACTATCTTTTGGCCGGAACCTCGCCGGAAAATTTCGCGCGTGAACAGTAATCGCGCGTCAACAGTTACCGCGGGTATTTGTGAATAAAATCCGAGGGTATTTCAGTCTTTTACCTATACAGGGGTACTCAGGTAATTTTCTATGATATTTTATTATATTTTATGATATTTTTATATATAAATACTTGTAAATTTTTGCATGTGAAAAAAAACAAAAATAAACAAAAATAAATAACAACGCGGGTTCAACACCCATTTTTATCATATCACTGTTCATAGGTCAAAAGCCCAATTTTCAAGAATTGATATATCTATTTGTGAATGATATCAAAATAATTTTTATTTTATAAAATAAATATTATTTGTCGACACGTCTCTTTTATTTACAGAAAAAGACCGATGTCAAAAAAAAAATTAAATACCAAATATGGATTATGTCCATTATTATTTATTTTGGTAAATTAGACGTAACTCTCCTTTTTAGGGATAAACGTCGACATTTTAGACAAAGTCTCCTAATTTTAGGGACTGATGTCATTTTTAACGCGTCTCCTATTTTTAGGGACCGACGTTAACCATGTTAAAAAAATTTACAAATAAGCTTAAAATATAATAGCATTTGAATTAGATAAGAAAAACACACAAGTTAAAGGTAACCTTTCTCTGAAAAGATGTTTTAAGGGTGGTGTCTACCTTCTCTTAATCATAACTAACCCAGTACCCGAATCTCTGGGACCAGTGTCTAATTTTGGATTTCTAGTTCCCTCAAATTACTAGATGGCGACTCCAATAAAATCTTTATTTTCCCCAATCAAATAAAAATTAAATTCTTTTTGTTTAAAAAAAAACAAACAAAAAAAAAATAGAACCATCGTCCGACGTCGTATAACAACATTAGTGGTAAGGAAATTGATGTTGCTGTGGTCTAACTGCAGCTTGGTGATGATTTATATAGCTTCTAGCTGAGGACAGAGGAAACCTTTATGAGCCTATTATTGATAGAGTAGAAGTATTTGAGTGAGCTACGATACGACACCATGATTTTCCCCGCACCAAAGTTTTTCACATAAAAAAAATATTATTTTCTTTGATTGCTTTCTTGGCTTGATTTTTTACGTTGGTTTGATTTTGCATGTTCGATTGTTTACTGAGATTCCATTTTATTGCACAAAGAGGAAAAGGTTTTGACTTTATCGTGAGGATTTGTGGGGGGTCGCTGGTGTGAGAGTGATTTGAAAGCTTTTCATAAGGTCTTAATGGCTTTCATGATTAGAAAGCTCAAGTTTGTGTGTTTAGAAAGGTCTCGTATACGATCAAAAAAACAACCAAACTACGAGTCCCAAGTACCTTTCCCTCTTTATATGTATGGCCTTTAGCCTCCGACTTGTTAACTTGCAGAGTATTCTGCAGAAGTTGTACGGAATGTAGTTTTAATATACACAAGGGGAAAAAAAGTAGGTGGATTCGTATTCTAGATCATGTGGAGAACCGTCATTTTGAACAGAAAATTCAAAATTACTCTCTCAAACTCTTCAACAACATTTTGGGATAAGGGTGATTTATAATTTCTTACGGGAACAAGAAAAGGTCCATATCAGAAGGACTAACACAAAACTTGTTTGCCCCCAAGTAGGTCGGTCTGCCCCTGCAAATAGAGAACATGCTTGCCAGAGCTAAACCCTGGCTTGTTTAATTTGATTGTATACCACGTCCATATGAATAATTTAAAAAAAAAACTTGCACAAGCGTATTCAATTTAAACTCTTGAAGTAATTCATAGCAGAAGAAACTCCATAAATTATTCATGAACTAATATGGAATGCGGGACGGAGAGAGTGCGGGTTAAAGCACAATATTCAAAACTTCAGATGGAAAGGAGCCTCAGAAATCTGAACTCCCTTTGAATATAGACCCATTAGAAGAAAGTCATGATTAGAATAATGTCATGCTATCTTAGCAATCAAAATACCATTGTGTTAGCATTTGCATCTACTTGCACAGCTTATTTTTTACTAACATTGATTCCCATAATAATCATGCGGCAGCAAATCTCCCCCTTACTTTTCAATGACGTGCTGTGTCCCAATAAGAAGTCTGCACCTAATGTATAAAACAACTCTGCATCAGTCCCTAAAGCTCGCTCTTAGTTTTCTAAGCTTGCACACAAGAAAATCTTTGCTGGTAGACTTGATGCTCTGGCCTGATTGAGAAAAAAGGTCAGAAATTTTGGATTTGTCCTACACATCGGCACCAAATGATCCAGATTATTGGACTAAATCAAAGAAGCTGATGAAGAGACAAGATATCATGTCCTGAAAACAGGATTGATATTAGATTAATCTTTGTAGAAGGCATTAAGCCACCCTGTTACAATTGACCAGCATGTAAAGTAAATGTGCAATTGAACGTAAATCCTCCTAGTGCTTATTAGTTATTCGATCTGTTCACAAGCTAGAAAATGATTTAGATTCTTTCTCGATGATTAAATTATCTCTAGATGTATCTTAGTTCTTCTTTTCTTCCTTCACTTGTCTTCTAATCCCTCCATACTTGCAGTTTGGCTGCTCTTTGTTGTTGCTGTGTTTTGGAAGAGTGCTGCTGCCTTTAGGCCTTTTTATGTGTCTGGTATTTTACTTTCACGGAATTTGGCTGTTCTGCTTTAGAATGTAGTTTATTATCTGAGGACTTTCCTTAACATTATCCATTTAATGGAGCATGAATCTTTAATTTGTTTAATGAAATGAGTTGAGAAGCTTTTTTTATCTTCTAAACTAGAGAACCAGCGTGCATATTACATTTATTTTGTTTTGTCTTTATTGACTATCATGTCGATCTTAGTTCGTGGGAGTTCACAACGTTTTTGACAGAGAAACAACTTTGGTGTTGGTGATTCTCCATTCAACTTCATTAAGCTTTCCGTATAGCCAGTTTCTGGTTTTACCGACCAAACCATAGATGTGTATAATCATAAACTTGCCACGACTTAACTAAAGAAATCCTCTGACTGTTAAAATGCAGTGATATGAGATTATTTTCAAAAAGAGTTCAAAAATCCAGATAACCATTTTATCTGTTCTTCCCCCAATCATGTCAAAACCTCATTAACTAGATATGATTAGCATATGGATCTTTCTTTAATTTTTTGCAAAATGTTGATAAATATGGTTAGCATCATACAGAAAGCAATTCTTTCGCTGTTTTTTGAAACATCTAGCTAAATCTGATCGTTGATAAATCATATTGCTTCAAGCTGTTAACTCCCAAGGTAGCTAGACTGACAGATCTTCAACAAGGCAGGCAAATCTACAAAAGAGATGCTCCATTGATCTTGATAAATACACTAACTTATTTTAGTTGAGGTTTTCAATTGTCACAACTAACAATGACGAGGAAATATTAATAAAGTAATCAAGGATTCGATCATCATTGATCCAAGCAATCAGGAACAAGTCTTTTGCTTGAATCAGGCGTTGTTTATTTATGCTTTGTGCAAGAGTTGCGGGGGGCGTAATGTTTATTAATACATGTATCGGAGCGAAACATAAATGAATGTTTACATACCTCCAAAAGTCCACCCCATTACCCAAATAGATTTTCTTTAAGTTGGCCGTTGCACGATGTCTTCACTATTAAAATTAGAATAAATAAATAAATTGGGATTAATAATTATAGTTCCAAAAACTAGGATTAGGTTGCCCATTAAAAAAAAAAAAAACCGAAAAGGAAAGAAAGGGAGATGGGAGAGGAAAGAAAGTTTCAACTTTTTGAGTTCTGGTTCATACATCGTGTTAAGCATTATTATTAAATTTAGTTTCATTGATCAACTTTGAAATTTTTATATTTTACTTATTATATAGTTTAAATTTCAAATTAAATTATATAAAAATTAGTTTGATAAATCTCAATCAACTTAATTCATCAAAAAACAAACAATCTGGATTATAAATAAAAATACATGGCTTGAATTTTAAAAAAATCAAAATAACATTTTTAAAACATTAAGATGATGACATGCTAGATTAATCCAAATTTTATGACACAACATGTTAAACCTGTAAATGGATTTAAAAAATTTATTTTTTAAATTTATTTTTTATTTAATTATATAATAATAAAAATAAATACTTGTAAAATTAAACACAAATTAAATGTTAAAACATTTATTGAGTTTGCAATATCCTCAAAAAAAATAACCTGAAATAGATTAAAAAATAAATTTAAAATCAAATAAAAATTTAAAAATGAAAAACGAAAGCAAAACATAGAACACTTACTTCACTGTTCATGTAAACAGTATACATATCCACCTTAAGTGTTTTAGTTTGTAGTATGATCTTATAGAGATGACAATGTAGCAGTTTCATCATTATTTTATAATTCAACTTTACCTGATAATTGATTTAGAGTTTAAGTCAGGTCAGGTTTTAATAAAATATAAAAATTAATTTAATATAACTTAATAAAAAACTCGGCAGGTCATCTTGTAAAAAAACCTAATCAAAATCTATTATTTTTTTTCCTTTTTTATATTTTATTTTTTAAAGTGATTTTATTTTTATTTTTTTATAAAATAAAAAACTAGATAACCCAAATCAAATTATTTGACCCATTACCTAAAACTTTGCTCTGAGATGATCCTTCGATGAGGTTCAAAAACTGCGTGCAAGTTATATTTCCTACATCCATGCCTTATATTAATTTGGGAAGGAGAAGAAAACTTTTTCATCATGGCATTTGGGGATTTCTCATTAATTAAAGAATAATATTTTTTTAATATTTATAATTAATATTTCATAGTTAATATCCAATAAAAGAATAGTAATAAAAAATTGAGTTTTACAATAACTCTCATACATGATGAAATAAAAATTATATAAATATAAATACAACAACAAATTTATTTTGAATGATCAATTATTCTAAATATATATAAAACGAAAGATCAATATATATATATATATTCTTTTCATAGTTATATATATACTTTTTCTTATAAAGAATAAGGATGACAAGGTTACTTTTCTTATAATTATTCTTTTCATCCTTAGTTATATATATATAAACCTTCTTAAGTCGGTTATACGCGGAATCGTATGGCGGCAGCTGAGTGGTGGTGACTTTGATTAATCTTCTCATAGAATATTAGTAAAATTGGAAATTTAAAAACAACTAGAAACTTGGGGACCAAGCAGACGGGCAATGTAAATAGGCACAAACAAGGGCATATTTTCTTCATCAAATCACCTTCCAATCAACAGCAGTCCTACGCAAACCTTTCTCAGAAAACCCTAAGCAATTCCACTACAATGGCACCACCATCTCTCCTTGGCCCTCCAGAGATCAAGAAGCCAATGTCAACACCACAACAAGAAGCCTCAACAACTGTACGTAATCCCTTTGTAGATCTCATGGTAGACAATTTCAATAAAACCACCGTTAATCAATTACCCCAAATGGGTTACACTGAAAATATGTCAGCTACCTTTCTCTCCTCGGGCAACCCCTGTCTTGATTTATTTTTCCATGTAGTACCAAATACCCCACCTGAATCCCTCGAGAGAAGACTCCACTCTGCCTGGAACCACAACCCCTTGACCACCCTCAAACTCATCTGTAACCTTAGAGGTGTACGTGGCACCGGAAAATCTGATAAAGAAGGGTTTTACACATCAGCAATCTGGCTACACAACAACCACCCCAAAACTCTAGCCTGCAATATTCCATCCATGGCGGATTTCGGTTACTTTAAGGATTTGCCTGAAATTCTTTACCGACTTTTAGAAGGGCCTGATGTGAGAAAGATCCAAAAACAAGAGTGGAGGCAGAGAAAAGGCAGAAAGACTGGAAGGAGAGCGGGATTCAAGATTGGGCAACCAAAGACTCGAGCGCCATTTCAACGCAACAAGAAAACGCCTACGAATGCTCAATCGTCAAGAAATGCTGGGCCTAGCATTCCCATACATATCAGAATCCAGAATGAAAAGAGAAGGGCTGAGATGGAGAAAGAGAATGCAAGTATTGCCAGGAAAGAGAGAAGGGCAGCCATGGCGAAGAAGGTAATTGAAAGATATAGTCATGACCCTGATTATCGGTTCTTATATGAGGGCGTATCGGATTTCTTTGCAGGTTGCCTTAAGACTGATATGCAACACTTGAATTCTAGTAATACAAGAAAGGTCAGTCTTGCTGCGAAATGGTGCCCCTCTATTGATTCTTCCTTTGATCGATCAACTCTGTTGTGTGAGAGTATTGCAAGGAAGGTATTTCCTAGAGAATCTTATCCTGAATATGAAGGAATCAAAGAGGCACATTATGCTTATCGTGTTCGTGATCGATTGAGGAAGGAGGTTTTGGTTCCGCTTCGTAAGGTTCTTGAGTTGCCCGAGGTCTATATCGGTGCTAATAGATGGGATTCCATCCCATACAATAGAGTTGCTTCTGTGGCCATGAAGTTTTACAAGAAAAAGTTCTTAAAACATGATGCAGAGCGTTTCAGACAGTATTTGGAAGATGTGAAAGCTGGAAAGACCAAGATTGCAGCAGGTGCATTGCTGCCTCATGAGATCATCGGGTCTTTGAACGATGACGATGGTGGAGAAGTAGCAGAGCTGCAGTGGAAGAGAATCGTTGATGATTTATTGCAGAAAGGGAAGATGAAAAACTGTATAGCTGTCTGTGATGTGTCCGGTAGCATGTCTGGGACTCCAATGGAGGTTTCTGTGGCACTTGGTCTGTTGGTTTCAGAGCTATGTGAAGAGCCATGGAAGGGTAAGCTAATTACATTCAGTCAAAACCCCATGCTTCAAATGGTTGAAGGAGATAGTCTTCTACAGAAGACTGAGTTTGTGAGGAGCATGGAGTGGGGCATGAACACTGATTTCCAAAAGGTGTTTGATCTTATTTTGCAAGTTGCTGTTAATGGTAATTTGAGAGAGGATCAAATGATCAAGAGGGTGTTTGTGTTTAGTGACATGGAATTTGATCGAGCTTCCTGCAATCCTTGGGAAACAGACTATCAAGTCATTGCAAGGAAGTTTACTGAAAAGGGTTATGGTAATGTAATCCCTGAGATTGTATTTTGGAATTTGAGAGACTCCAGGGCTACACCAGTACCTGGTACACAGAAGGGAGTTGCACTTGTGAGTGGGTTTTCTAAAAATTTGATGAAATTGTTTTTGGATGGAGATGGTGAAATAAGCCCTGAAGCTGTTATGAAAGAGGCCATCGCTGGGGAAGAGTATCAGAAGTTAGTTGTGCTTGATTGATATGGTTGTCTGTATATAAAGAAAAAGAAAAACAAGAAAAGAAGCTTATTTCCAGTTCATAATTTTTCCTTTCCTGAGCTCTAGAACATGGCAGATACAATCAACCCGAACCACTAGTATAACTCAATGTAAATAACCCGAGTTCTTCGTATAAATAACTTTTTTCTCTCTCTATTTTTTCCCTCTCGCAGCTTCACACTCAGAGTCATATCTCTTATTCTCTTACACTTCTCTCTATTCTTCACTTTCACATAAATTATAGTGTTCCTTTTGAAGTTTTATATAATAAAATAACCATGGATTTTACAATTTCAATCCTTTTTTTGTTTAGTAACCAATAAACTATGAGAAAACAAGTGAAAATTTCACGAATCCAGATTTTAACTTTTATTTCATTAGTCAAAGCACAAACCCAAAAGCACTTTATAATTTCTTCCTGCTAGTCTGTCTTTTTATAGTTTTTTCTTGCTAGTGTATCTTTGTATCATATTTCACCCCAATTGTTTGATAAAACTCTTGACTTTGATTTTTTTTTTTTTATGTTGTCTCTACCACATGCATTTTAGGGGTCTTATATAGTTTTAACAACAATAACCCGGCATTAGTCCAACCCGATATATTCAACCCTTTTAGATCCAAAAAAAATTAAATGTTTAGAACTTATATTTTATAAAATATGAGAAATTGAGTTGAATATAATTATAAGTCAAAACCTCACCTTCTATATACACACGAGCACAGGCTTCAGCACCAAAGATAAGTTGAAAAGAAAATATGAGAAAAGGAAAACAATTTTGGCCAGCAATAATTTTCGTGTAGATCCTGGTTTTAATATTATTATTATTATTATTTAGGAAGCTATATTGTTTTGGAAATTATTTAGGAATTTATTAGTTTGGCTTGAATTTCAAGTTTACTTGGACATTAAATTTAATATTCTCTATATAATCACTTTTATTGTAATTTTTTACATGTCATGATACACAAGTTCAATACAAGTTTATCTCAAACTTTTCGTCAATTTATCTTTCTTGCAATTACTCTAGGAGTTATTTATTTCTAGATTAGTGTAAAATTAAAGGTTTACTAACCATTTTGGAAATAATTGAATATAATTTGATCATGCAGCCTTTACGGTCAATTAATTTATTAGAATTGAATGCTTATTATTTAAACCATACCTTATAGTTTGTTAATTATATTATTTTATGTTTGATATAAACAGTGCTTGGTTAACCCATGTTTGTGTGATATGATTTGATCCATTAGTTATCTTAAAACCTTACAATCTTAGTAACCTATTTGATTCATTGGTCAGAGAAACATTTTGATCTAATTTATTACTTCTTACTTAAATTAAATATATGTGAGACTTGCATCTGTTTGGTCGCAAGGCAACAACACCTCCTCACCTAAGTATTACTTTCAGATGTCCAAAAGAAAAAAGAGCTCGATCGGTAAGATATAAACTACTAAAACAATTAAATATCTGTTAATTAATTTTCCTGGCCAAGTTAATAAATTGGCAAGATGAATTATAAATTAAATAAGCATATGGTCACAAGAACCTTTAGCTGAACAATTAGCCCTCACCACGGGCTTGCGTGATCAAGGTCATCCCTGTCAGTGGCCTTGTTCAATGTCATTACACATCAAATGACTAGTAAGTTTCCTTCAAATTCACAAGGACTCCATTACGTGTCACATGACTAGTGTTATGATATCAAGATTTTGCAGTGAGGCTTTCTGCAAGGCTCTCCTTTTAGGGTTTTCTTTTGGTTACGAATGATAGGCTCCAATCTACCTCACAAGGAGGAGATCATGGATACCAAGTGACCAACAAGTCCACTGGGAGTATCATTTTTCATCATGCCTGTACCGAGCCTATTTCTGAGTTTGTCTTGCTTGCTAATACTTATATCAGGGACTCCTTTTGGTTCACTTTTATTTTGTAAATGAGTTTTGCTACTCCTGCCTATGTTCTTGTAAATAGCTTTGTAGCAAGCTAGAACATGATATTTCATTCATTAATAAACAAAGGTCTCGCATACAAGTCTAAAAACACTTCCAATGGAGGAAAAAGAACTTTTTAAGAAAATAAGTTTCAGCTTTTGAGTTCGTTGCACTCTAACCCCGAGAATGCCCATTCACTAGGAATTATTGACTTGGAAAGGGTTGAGATGGAGAAGATGAATGCAAGTATAGCAAGGAAAGAGAGATAGGCAGCTATGGCAAAGAAGGTTATTGAAAGATACTAGCAGAAATTGATTGTGAAAAAGTTTACTGAGAAGGGCTATGGCAACGTGATTCCAGAGATTGAGTTCTGGAATTTAAGAGATTCAAAGCTACTCTAGTACTGGGGACACAAAAGGGTGTTGCGCTTGTGAGTGGGTTTTCTAAGAACTTGATGAAGTAGTTTTTGGATGGTGATGGAGATATAAGCCATTTGGCTGTGATGGAAGAGGCCAAGAGCATCAGAAGTTGGTTGTGCTAGACTGATTACATCTTTGTATATAATAGCTCTATGTTAGGTTCTTTTGTAAGTTATTTATTTTGTTTATCCTTGAGAAAATATAAAAGAAAGAGCTTGTTTTCCTTATGAAATGGCGAATGCATTTCTCTTTATTTCAACAGTGGTTTTTGAGCATTCTTTGAAACAGGCTTCACTGTTATAGACTAATCTTATGCAGTTTAATAACCATTGCCTTGGACTTCACAATTCAGTGAGGAAATTACAATCAGAGTTTTGTTGTGAGTTCTGATATGAGGAGTTTAAGCCCCTCAATTTCCAAATCCAGTAATCTTTCATATTTACTAAGACAGTGAACACAAAACAAATGGATTAAATTGAAAAGAAAAATTACTGGAAGAAGAGCTGGATAGGAAACTTTTAAATCAATCCTCACCTCTGGATGACAACAAAGGCTACAATGCTTGGGCATGCCTGTAAACAAAACAACTGGAATGGACCACAAATAAACAGCAAATCGTTTATTTACTCACAGGTGACCCGACATTTTCCTTCAGAGCAAATTAGTGGTGTCTTTGGGCTGAATCCTACGAGTAAGGAAAGGATTCATGGAAGACGTTCTTGCTGTTAACTATCCCCTGCAGCTGCATTGTTGCATCAGGAGATCCTAGCTGCAATTAAGAACGTACAGCTATGATATTGCTCTTAAGAATCCTCTGTCCCTATAACCAAACCAAACAATAGCAGCATGCTAGCCTCTAGAGATGCATTAAAAAATCCTATTTAGTGTACGTCGGACTGGAACACTCGTGCAGATAACACAAGTCTTTCATCATAGAGCACACCCATCCTAGAAAGATAGAACAGTAGCACACAAAGCCATATCTGTTATATTCTATTTTCTGCTCAAAGCTATCAAATTTCTGCCTAGACAACAAATACTAGGATAGCCATTTTCTTTTTCTTGAGCTGTTAGTTCCATTTAGCATTATTTAATAATGCTCAATCTAGACATTAATAAGTTCCGTTAAACCAAACACTTATTGAAGGTAGAGAATAACAGTGGCTAAATCAGAATTAAACCAAGCAATCTTGAATAAATTCAAATCTTCCATACTCCAAGGTTCTAACCCACCCATCTCACCGTTATGTAAATGAAGATCAAGGGACAATCAGAAAGAGCATTCAAATGAAAACACCATCCTTAACCTACAATGATTGTGGCGATAATTATCCAAAAGACACCACTAATGAAAGGAGGAGTGATTTAAATTCTTATGCCACATACCAAATCTAACGCCTCCTTTATTCTAAAATCCACACTTGTATAGTGAATTGGACTGTACAGCTTGCTTCTCGCTACCCTTTTGATCCCAACACCAATTATGAAGGTAATTAAATAAATCCTATCAGTTTCCACATTGACACTCCAATTGAATCAACAACTTGAGAGAACATTAAAAAAAAAAAAAAGATGTTTATGAGGTGGAATTGTATATAATTACCTGCAATTGGCAGAAGGGAAGGCAGGGACTTTGAGTGATCAGGTTCCAGATCAAAATTGACAAAGCTAAGCGTTCCCCTGAAGAAGAAATCAAAGTTTTAGGCTTAGTGAAGCTGGAGATCAGTCTCTTGGGGACATGAGAGACTGGAGCACCGCAAAATGCCGAAAGCTCTGTACCTTGTACGGCGCTAACTGTTAACCAGACCAAAGAGCAGATTTTAAACGAAATTGAAAATCTGTTTTTAGTTGATGGAAAATGGATCGGGTTCGAATGTTTGATTCACCTTTTACCCCGTCTGCATTTAGTGGGCTATAATTTACACAGCAATATGCGAGTGCAAGCCCAGGGAATTATATCCTGACAATTTTGTACATTTGCTGCGTTGCTTGTACAAGCTTCCGTTTATTTATAAAAATATATACTGCATTTATTTCATTAATTAGTCTTCACTGAATCAGTGTTTTTTCTTATAGGTAAAAAAAAAAATTATTCGTGCAATACAACCAAGTTTTGAAGAAGTAAAAATGTTCATGCATCGACCTGAATTAGACCAATAAACTGGTATAATTTTATTAGATGATGAAAATGTAGGTAATGACTGCAAATAAACTAAATAATTCATGGGTGATCATTGGCTCGATGCTTTGGGCGAAACAAAAACAAAATAGGAGAACCTCAAAAAAATCAATAAAAATGGAAAAGGCAACAAGCTCCAACATTATATTCTAGATAATTTGGTATAAAAAAGAAAATTAAAAAGGAAAAAAAATTACTTAAGTTAATTTAAACTATCATGTCAAATCTACAACTCGAGTATCATGAAATAAAAACAAGTCAATAAAAAAATATATTTATAAAGCTAAATTCCAAATAAATTTAATATAAAAAAATAAATTTATAAAAAAAATAATTAACAAAAAAAAGACAAACCTACCAAACTTCATGACTCAAATTATGCGAATAAGATAGTTTAATAGAAGACAAATTAGAAATAATTAAGCAATTTAATATTAAAAGATGTAATTAAATATATATATTCTAGAAAAAAAACTTAAGTTAACTCATCAAATAAATGATTCAAGTGATGAGATTGAGATAACCGAATATAAAAGAAATCAAATAAAATAAAGCTCAATTTTTTTCAAAAAAAACACATGGAATGATGAAATAAAAACAAGAATTAATGTAAAAAATAAACCATAAAAAACTTAATGATAATTCGAATTAAGTTTTCAAATCTATGAACTGGATCATAAAACCAAGGTCACCTTGTAGAGATAAAAAAACGGAGTTGAATTTTCAATTGACCCTATTCCAGAGAATGAGAATAAAAAAAATATATTTTACAAAAAATAGTTGTCAAGATAATAAAAATTATATTTAAATAAAAATGAAAATTTATATATTTTTTTATTAAATGATGAAATTGAAAAAATAAATCCACAAAATGATTCAAAATAAAAAAAAATAGTATTTAAAAAAACAAAGATTGAATTTTAAAAAGATAAAATAAGAGAAAAACTTTCATTTTATTAATCGATTCATGAAATTGAAAAAACTTAAATTTTATAAAAAGAATCTAAAATAAAAATTTAATAATTAAAAAATAATAAACAAATCTAAAAGGATTGTAAAGTGAGAAAATAACTCAAAATTTTAGACAAGACAACACGAATTTCAAGGATATAAGAGGAAGGAGAGGGGGGGGGGGGAGAGAAAACATCGCCGACAATAAACGTTAGCGAACCAATTTACATGTATCTTTATACAAGAAAGATGGCAACGCGTTACATTCATAGCCACCATGAAAGACTGTTTTTGGAGTCGAAAAAGGTTGCATACGAAGCCAAAGTATTGTGACATCCCTCATTTTCTAGCTCATGCAATGCATGTGCTATCCAATCTTACCTTTTTTTTAAACTACAATCCCACATATTTATTTTAGAATCCAATTTGGTCCATAAAGTTCTAATTGTTCTAAATCAATATATTTTAAACATATTTTAATAAATTGATCCTCAATTTATCACTAAGCCTTTTCCTCAGCATTGCATCACTCTTATATATAAAAAACCAAAATAAAACATTAAATCAACTTAAAAAACATAAAAGGATCAAATAAAAAATAAAATAGCAACAAAAAATATTTACCTTAACTCTACAACCTAGTCTCTAACAGGACAAAACTAAAAGGGCTGAATATTTATCAAAATCTCAAATATGGTTCCTAAAGTTATAATTGCTATAAACTAATAAAATTGAATTTTATTTCAAAACTGAATATTTACCAAGTAACAGAATATTTTCCTAACACCTCGAGGTCCCATTCATAAATAGAAAAAACAGCATGCCAATCCTAAACCCCCGTTATTGTAATTTCCAATGATTGATCTTTTATTAAAAAAAATAAAGAGCCGGAACATAAAATACTTAAGAATAAAAAAACATTATATAGTAATAAAATATTCAAGAATAAAAAAAATTATAAATTAATATAGTAATTCACGATGGCTTTCTTTAGGGTTTCAATAGCTTTAAGAGGAGATTACTGACATAATTCCAAAACATAATAGTTTTTGAAAAATCATAAATGTCGATATACTAAATGCTTAATTCAATGAACTTACCGTTTCTTTTTGTTTGAAGAGGACGAAGAAGAGTAATTTTCGATCTATGAAACGACGCGAAAGGCGTGGAACATGTTTCTGAGAATTTGAGAATTCAAATTAACTATCAAATTATTTGAGAATTCTGATGCAGTCACGTTTTTTTTTTTAAAAAAAAAGAAAAAGAAGAAAAACGCAGAAATTAACCAGAAAAACAAATTAAGTTAAACTAAAGCAGAAATTCTAGCAAGTGAGCACATGTGGTTTTGGTGGGTACGCTGTCCGGGTCTACAACACAGTCAATCGAGGGTAGAAAATTGATTTTGTCACAATTAAATCCTATCAATTTCATCTCAATGATTAATTTTCCGACTATTAATTATGATACCTTCCTGTCCATTTCGAGCCTGATAACGAGGTTGCATCTGTATTTTAAATAAAATGCAGATATAATCTATTTAATAAAAATAAAATGTATTTTACTATATATAGATACCATATATTTTCACATTTGAGACGCAAAAAAAAAAAAATACAGCATTTTGCTGCTTATGCTAATTTTAATTAGCATGAATAGAATATGTGAACAGTGCAATAGATTACACTGTTCACTTGAAAAAGAATCACTTGAAAAAGAACAAACAGTGCAGTGAATTGCACTGTTACTTGCACTGTTCGCGTGAACAGTGCAATTCACTTGTAATGTTGACATACTCATTTTTAATTTTATTAATATTTTTTTAAAAAATTAGTTTAAAGTAAATTAAATTAATTTGTATTGTAACGTGAATAATATTTTTTTTTTGAAAAATTAGTATATAGTGAATTAAATTCACTCGCACTGTAATATCAATTTTATACCTGATAATATTTTATCTAATTTTATTATACTCTCAAAATATTATGAAAACTGTAATTTTTATCGGATAAATTTTGTACGTAATGAAATTATAAATAATTTAATGGAATAATAAAAAATATTTTATATAAAGTATTATTTATTTTATAATATAATAGGAGTAATTAATTCTACAATATTTAAATTTAAAATCATCAATATTAATATATATATTTTAAAATTATTTTATAACCTTAATTTCAAAAGTATTTTTAACTGAACATATTAAACTATTTTTTTAATCTCAATTTCAATTATAGTTTTAATCAAATATCTATTTTTTAAAATCAACTTTAACTAAAAATATTTTTTTTAAAATAATATTTTTTAAATTATAACCACAGCAACCACCACAATACCAAACAGACTTTTTATCTCTACGAGACTGCTGTCACATTCGTATGACATGTAGCCTCACTCGCTCGATTAAATATGAAATTAAACGCAATCAAAATAGCACGTTTTACTTTTAAATATTGTGTGATTTGATTCGAATATGTTTTAATCACGTTACTTGTGCATCGACATTGTTTGTTCACTTAATCCATCCGCACACATCTCATATCAATTGTTTTCTATTTGTCTCCACCCTCCGCTCTGGACCCATTCAAGACTCGGTAAAATCAAGGCCCAGTGCCCATTGAAGCAGCCAAGAATGCCGAGAAATACAGTAAATATCGCTTTTAAAATAATTTTTAAAAAATTTATTTTTAATATGAAGAAGTTAAAATAATTCAAAAATAAATAATAATAATATGAAGAAGTACAGTAAATACATTAAATATCGCTTTTAAAATAATCTTTAAAAAATTTATTTTTAATATGAAGAAGTTAAAATAATTCAAAAATAAATAATAATAATAATAATTCAGTCATAAACTAAATTAAAAATTTTAGACACACCTGGTCGGGTCAGGTAGCTTCAAAGAATTTAAGACCATATTTGATTTTTATAATTTCTTTTAAAGGGTTTTTGAGTGTAAAGATATGTTTCATAAACATCTCTTAAGTCTTTTTTTAGTAGTTTTATTACATAAAAAAATAAGTTTTTATTGAGTAAAATCTAAAAAAATAAATAAAATGTTTTTTCCTTGTATATGACTAAAAATAATAAAATTGTTTTAATTTTTAAAAAAATTTAAAATACTATGACATGTTTTTTTTTTAAATATTGTTTGGATTTTATAACAAGTTTGTAAACTTTCAAAGTATTTTAATTTTTATTTCAAAAATATCATTTTTTAATTTTGTTTCAAGTCTATATGTAAGATATGTTCATGATATTAAAATAAAAAATATATTTATTTTAGTATATGAGATTATGAATTTATATATAAAATATATTTCTGATATTAAATAAAAATATAATTTATTTTATTTTTTATATTGACAATAGAACAATTAATTTTTTTTAATCTGGTGAGAATATATGTTCAAGTTAAAAAAATAAAGGTATTTTAAAATAATAAATTTTTTATTATTAACAATGATAAATTATTTATTCTGGGTGATTTGTTGCTTCCTCACTTTAAACTATTATTGGTTTTTGTTTTTCAATACCCTATCTCACCTTCCTGGCTTTAAAGTTCATAACTTGATATTTTTAATTATTTACATGGAAAGGAGAAAACCTAAATTTGAGAAAGAATATTTAGAAATCTAGAAATTCAACTTATAAACTTTTCATCAACTCCTTTTTTTTTCATAGTAAATTTTAAAAATTTAAAAATTAAGAAATTAATTAACTCCTACCATTATCAATATTTAATTAGTTATTATAAATTAAGAATGAAATATAAAAAAAATAAAGGTTTTTTTTAGTTGAAGAAACAAGTGTTTTTTTAAAAAAAATTAATTTGCCATTCAGTAATAATTTACTTAGATTATAATAATTAAATAATTTCCCAACTGTTTAAACATGATCCATGATGCCTAAAATAACACATCCTGTTTTCTAAGCAACTTGCCTACCCGCTTTTAGAACTACTTGTTGCACAATCATAACACATTCTTCACATCGTTGCAAATGAAGGGCTCGCACAAACCAAATTATTGGTACATAAATCATGTTCATAAAGGATTCTAGCTAAACATGCTAGTGCCGGGACCACGGGGATTTTTAGATAATGTTTTGCTAAAAGCATGTTTATAATTTTTAGAATTGAATTCAATTCAAATGAATAAATCAATTTTTGTGTTTATAATTTTTTTAAGGATATTTATTTAAATTTTAGACAGTACAAGAATAGACAAAATTAAATAAGAGGAGAGACCCTCCAATTTGTAAATCAATTCCTTTTAAAATCAACACTAAAAATATTACTACAAGAATACCCTCTTTTTTTTCAACTGCTCCTGAATGAAAATTCACTCGTTCGCTTTCCAAGGAACAACGGAGGATTGGGAGCTTCTACAAAGTTCACTTGTTCACTTTCTAAAGAAACCTTGAGTTCATAGTAGATAGATATGTCGATAATTCCACACATTCACTTGACTGGGAGATCTCAGTATCTGGGACCAGTGCAGTGTTATAACTCCAGCTAGTGTTTGATTGCATTTCATATATGGTAGGATCTATTGTTAGTCTGTACTCGAACCGGTGTGCTTTCATTGTGCTTTCTATTTTTCTTTCATGTATCTTGTATTTAGCTTTTTTATAGTTAGTCTCTTTAATATATCGACTTCTTTAAAATACAAAAAAGATTGCAATCCAATTTCCTCTTGGGATTGATTTATGGTGCTTAGTTTTCTTGTAAAGTTAAAGTAAAAGATGAGGGCATGGCTTGCGATGCTGAGTATGAACAAATAACCTTCTGATTGAGTTGAAAATAAGTTAAGAGAATGGTCTAAGAAAAACTTCACGCTGAAGGCCAGCATGAAGAAGCTCGGCGTGATTGATATTTTGTTCATGAATAATTTATTTATTAAGAAGATGAGCATCATGCGACTCTGAATTAATAATAAAATCATTAAAATTGCTAATTCAATTTAATTTTATAATTATCTTAAATAATATAATGATGTAATTTAATATTTATTTTGAATATAAAAATCATAATAAACTATCAATTAAATTTGCTAATGAATTCCAAACATGCCGCAAAGAATATTCCGTTTTCATGTTTGATTTGTTCCATATAGCAAGTCGGGAAGAGTAATTGCTTGTGCAAGAGTCATGCTTCCCTCCCGAGAAATCGAGCGAGACCCTTACGCGTGCCATCTTGTGAGGAACAATAAATTCCCTCCAGGTAACACCTTCAGAACATGTACATACGGTGGTCACAACTCACAAGACTCGCAATTGCCGCATGAACTTATTATATAAATATAAAGTAGAAATGAAACATGCAGCCACGGACAAGGACGCGTAGATAAATAAACGACACGTAGACGACATTGAAACAGTTCACATCCCCGCCTTTCACGGGTATTAAAAGCATGTTAAAATTGCTTGTAGCTGAGCCGCGCTGCTGCCGCTGCTTTTCGTGGAGTTTCCGGTGCAAATTGCGTGCTTGGTAAGAAGAGACATCTACTGTGTATCGGCAGATTCGGCACTCCAGCTGGTTGCGTGTGCTGGAGGATATGGTATTATCGAGGGCCCTCCCTGCCGATTAATAATCACGACCTTGACCCCTTCCTTCACGACGAGTTTAGCATCACGTTGTTTATATGCGAAGATACCAAATGGCGTTGCATCCTTGGTCTTCTATAAAATCAAACTTTTTTTTTGAGTCGATTATCGAGACTCTGCCACTTACCCGTAACACATGGTCACAGTATCTCGAAGGATTTCGGTCACATGCTCCTTGAGCCCGTGTTCACGTTACTTGATGTTGTGCTCACAGCTGCCCACCTGCTGACTAACATCTAAACCACCGAGCTCCAAATTTCTTGAGCCCCATTTTTCTTATCAGTCTAGCCCGTTGATTTGGTCATCGCGCATGGATCATATTTAATTATCTAGATCGTCGAGATTCAACTGTGGTGGAAGTTAAATAATGTACACTCTATTATTTGAGACTACTTGTCCAATGTGTTGAGAGAAGGAGCATGAGGTGCATTGTTGACTGACGAGGACACTTAGGACTTTTTGAACGGAGTGAAAAATATGGCACAGTTATTTAAAATAGAAATCTCACCTACTTATTTCTATTCCACTTTCCAGTCTTATCGGGGATATTTCAATTCTCATTTTTAGTCCACAGAGAATGTTTTTCTTCTTTTCGATTTTTTTTATTGTTCGGTTTTCTATAATGTTGGATAATGAATAATCCCCTTTGTTTTTGTATTAAATGCCGTCTGCCATTTTTTACTATCAACCTGTTATAAGCTGCACCAGAATCTTAATAAATTTTGAATTAATTTTTTGATTCATTTTAATAATTTTTAATATTAAAAATAATTTTTTTAAAAAATAAAGAATTTATTACAATATATTTTCAAATAAAAAATATTTTTAAAAATAATTATTATTATATTCTTAGATAAGCTATACGGGTTGTACTGGAGAAGTGAAGTGAGTTTATGCTATATAAAACATAATTTGAGAGTAGGAGCTGAGATTTTTTTTTTGTTTTTTGTTTTTTTCAGTGGAGGTGAGAGGGGAGGGAAGTAGAGCCAGACAAGTTACTATACGTTTTTGGAATGGGGAGATATTTTCATCACCGCACCAAACAATTAAAGATCCTTTCGAACGAGACAACAGCATATTTTGTAATAAATATTGTCATGACTTGAGATGATATATAGTCGACTATTTCGTAAAAATATTCAAAATTGTTTTCTTTCTATGTGCATCCTTGTATTACTTAATTTTTTTGACAAATACATTGTTTTATTTACACATGTAAGTTGAAAGATTCCGATGATCAATTATACATCATTAATTTGATCTTGTTTTAAAAAATGTCTTTATAGAACAGAATAGCAAAAAATCCTCCATTTTCAAGGAAAAAAACGTGGGAAATCAAATAAAATTACAATTTAATTACTGTATATCTAGATACAAAATATTATTTATTATAATAGTATAATGAAAAAATTATCTCTTGATTATGAACGTTTAAACTCGGTAATGAGAGCTATAGCACTGGTTGTTGCGGCTCTTTCATGTACTTGTCAGACATCCACAACATAACAACGACCCTAACCACTTGTTAGCTGGGAAATCGATTTGAGGAGAGAGAGAGCGGGGGACAAGAGTAATCGAGAATTTTAGTTTTTTCATAAAATATTAAAATAGATGTTGACCCACTATTTAAAATGTAATTTTTAAATTTAATAAAAAATCACGAACAAATCTCGAGATATTTAGTATTTTTTTCAAAAAATAAATCACTGAAAAATATTTAAAGGAATATCCTAACCAATTTAACACACATCAATGTTAGTAAATAAAGGAAAAATCAAAATAGTACAAGAAAAAAGAAAAGGACCTGCGTGTGTTGAGGTGCAAATTGCATGAGAAGAAAATAGGTTCGAGATTCAAATCCAAACATTCCAAGGGACATCATGGTATTTTTTTTTTCTTTCCAACACAATTTAAAAAATTTCAATAATCTAGCAGCACCCTAGTACTGTTCAATTTATATATATATATATAAAACTCAGGAAATCGGAAATCAACTGAACTAAGTAACAGAAGTCAAGCGGGACATCCTGACTTCCTTGTGCTACTAAATAACCAGCCTAGGTGGGAGCGGTACCCTTTGTTGCGGGCACGGAAACCTCGTGGAAGAGGTGTGCCAATTTTTAATGAGACTCCCGGCCCCACTTCCCATCTCCCGAGAATTGTCCAAACTACTTCTCTCCGTCAAATCTCGTGCATTTTATAATTAAAGGAAGGAGTCTCAACATTTCCCACTTTAAATACCAAGACCCATCGTCTCCGTTGTGCAGCAGATACCACTTGTTTTCGGAACAGTCATCGAAATATTAAGGAAAGCAAATGAAAATGTCGAGAGCAACCGTTGAACTTGATTTCTTTGGCATGAGCAAAGAGAACCGCTCTTCCTCTTCCAAATCCAAGTGTTTTAATCGCCAAAGAAGCTTTCGAGGTCTGTTTTTGATTTTTCCATTCCATCCTTCTTTTACTACTGTAATTCATTCTTCTTACAATTTTCTCGTTGGGTTTTGTAGACATTCAGAGTGCCATTTCGAAAATAAATCCTGAGCTTCTAAAATCTGTGATTGCCTCTGGTTCTGCTTCCAACAAGGCTACTCCAGCTGACGGCAATCAGTTGTCAAACAAGGCATTCTCTATGCCATCGACTCCTAAACAAGATCTGCCTCCATTTCCTGCTTTGCCTGTCTATTTCCCTCTCCCAAGGTACTCAACTCTCAACTGACAGTTCTCCTAATGAGCGTTTTTCTTTCGGGGTAATGTTTTGGCGTTTAATACTCGATATTACTGATGTTCTAGGCTCAATTTGGAGAATCCTCCCGAAACCGCCCCCTTGACTATTTTCTACAACGGAACCGTCGCTGTTTTCGATGTCCCTCGAGACAAGGTATGTAAAATATTATGAATTTTGTTTGCGCTAATAAATGCCTACATGTTGATTCTTGTTTATTTCCTTTGTTAGATTATTAAATTTTTTAAAAAAAAAATTATACAGGCGGAAAACATTTTGAAGCTTGCTGAGAAGGGATTCTCCAAGACCGTTGTTGAATCAGTAGCCGATCCAAGAACAGATCACCAACGAAAGCTTCTTGAGAGTCTTGATGGAGGTTTGTGCTTTTTTTCTTTTGCTGCTTGCCGTACAAATTTGTGTGGAATGTTTTTCGACCTTTTCATATGCAATGGTTATATGCTGACAACGGAAGCATTTGCTGCTGGTTTGTTGAGCAGATCTGCCAATAGCTAGAAGGAAATCACTGCAGAGGTTTTTGGAGAAAAGAAAAGAGAGGTAATATTCTCCGTTCTCATTCTCTTTCTTTCCCCCGACTTCATATTGAACAATAAGGTGGTTTTTATCTTTGTTTTTTGCACATAGCTTAGATTGATTTTAATTTTATTTTTAGATAGATGAATGAATGCTTCGGATGGCACATATTTCGTATCTATCAATTCATTTTGTTTTGGTAAGTAGAATCTAGCTTTAATTTGTTTAGATTTTAGGCTGATATTAATCTCTTCTTTTCTTCTGTAAAAGACTTGGTTATCTAGGATTTTTAATGTATTTTTAAAAAATTAGCAATCTTATGCTTAATCAAAATGTGATTAGCTAGGTGTTATTAACATTATAAATATGTATATTGTAGTGTATTAACCATTTTAACAGGTATTGTAATTCGAAACATGTTATCATAGCTAGATCGTCCAATTACTTGGATTCATGAATCGTTATATTATTTAAACATTCAAAAATATTCCTAAATCATAATTACACGGAAAGGTGCCACCAATTGATTGAATTTTATTTATTAAATAATAATAAATAAAAAGATGCCGACATTGTTTTAGACATCGGTAAAGATCTCCGTGTCTGTGTTTTTCTCCGGAAAGCGTTTTAATAAATAGAACGCGTTTTTGATGGTTTTGCAGGTTGACTTCGGCGACCCCGTATGCTTAAGGCAGGAAGACCATGAAGAACCGCCGGAAAGATGAGAAAGATGGTCTCAACATCCAGAAATGAAAAAAAAAAAAAACAATTGTCGGAATATTTTTTTCCATCTTTTGTCTAGCCGGTCGGCGTCTAAGCTGCCTTTCCCTCTTTTGACTGATAGCGATACGACAGAAGGACTAATAGTTATATTATATATGGGCTTAGCAGGGTCCATGGTTGTGTTTCAGAGTCACGTTTTAGTCATTGTAATTTGGCTATTACCTAAAAATTCTAAAATACTCGTCCATCTCACTCCTTCGGCGTAGTTTCCTATGGTCTCCGTGTCTATATGGGGCTATATTTTTATTATGTCAGAAGATGGAGATCACATGTATACTGCTAACTCAGTCTGGAATGTATTTTTTAATATATATATTTATAGCTGTTGGGTTGTTTAGTTCTTTTTGTCTGCTTTTGTTCATTTATTTTATAAATATTTTTTATACTGTTATATGGATCCTCGATCATCTGATGCTGACTCTAATTAAGAGATTTACTTACGTGAAAATGTTAAAGAAATATGAATTTAATAACAACTATGTTTCGTAATTATTATTTAAACACGCACGTTTGCTAACGATGCTGAAATGCAGTCGCCTATTAGTCTACAACAACTGCAATAAATATAAAGTTTTTTGTCGACTAGTGCTAATAGATTATATAAATTATATTTTAAAATATTTTTTGTGATGTATAAAAATAATATAAATATTTTTTATTTTTAAAATTTATTTTTGATATATAATCTAAAACATTAAAAAAAAATTCTTAAGAAATTAATAATTTTTAAAAATCAATCTCTTAAAAAAACGTAGCAAATCAAAACACTCGCCGTTCAAGGGCATGGTTGGCACCTTCAAAGCTTTGAAAATCTTCAATTTCTCATTTTTTTAGTTTTTCAAAATAGAAAAGCATTTGGCATCCCAAGAAAAAAGAATATCATATCTTCACTTTATTCTTCTTAACTTTAATTTATCCCGAAAATCATCGTCCTAGCCTTTTCATTTCGGCAGGCATTCCCATCCACAAAAACCTTATTTCCGCCTTGCTACAATGAACCACTAACCATTATTACTCAGAAAAATACATCACCATGAAAATTTGATCCGAACTTCTTGAACTTATAAAGAACAAAATTTTTAATTAATTAAAAGCTAAAAATTTCGTGCAATTGTAATCATAAGCATTTAAAAGCCAGAAACTTAAGCTTTTATATTAGTGCGATATATTTTTTTAATTTCTTAAAGCATCAATTCTTGTTAGCATGTTTTCTATGTAATGTTTTTTTTTTTAAAAAAAAAAATTACGTTATCTAGAATAAAAACGCATTCAATTAAGTAATTTCCTATCCTTTTACACGTCAGAAAACTGATTTAAACCAATGGTAAACCATCACCCTCCCTACAGACTAAAGTCTATACCGTCGCAGCTCCTTTTGGATGGATTCGTTAGGTGATGGCGGTGGCACTCTTGAATAAGCCAGTTCATTGCTATAGGAAAACTTGTGGCCTTCTTTTTTTGGCTTGCCAGGCAAGATGGTCAGGATTCAGACGGTGATGCGGTGGTCATCATCAAGTCTTTTCGTGGACCGTGCAAGATAAAGGGATCTACGGAAAACCTGAACATCATGTATGTTAAATGTGCACCCCTCCCTCCATTTTTAATATGACTGCCTGGCATTGTACAGCTTATGAACAGCCAGCATTTTATGATAGAAGAATGGAACGCAATAATTGAGAAACACTAGCGCTTGGGTAAACGCCGTTGCCGGTGGGCTGCCTGGCAAAAACAATGGTTTGAGTGTCAACATATCCAAACGTGATCAATGTTTCTGCAACTGTTCACTGTGATAGGTAACCAATCCTAGAGAATATTTTTATCAAGTCCTTTTGGGCAAACATGCTATTTTCCAGGTAGAGTTGTTGGGTCTTCGTCGGATTCGATTCAGATTTTTCAGTTCTTCCTACCCCAGTTTTCAACGAGCATCTCTCTATCCAAAATAAAATAAAATAAAATAAAATAAAATAAAATAAATCTATGAATCAAAATAAACATTTATAAAAAAATTGGATCAAATTTATTGTTGTAGGTGTTTTGCAATTTAGTCTTTTTTCTTTTGATTTGGGATTATTATTATAATTTCAATACTAATTTCATCCAATTAGGCCACTGAAGAGTGATTGAAAGGAAAAAAGTTTAAAAATAAATATGCACAAAGAATGTGCCTGTGAGTAGGACTTGTGTGTGCTAGAGAGTGAAAGAATGACCAAAATGTACATTAATAAAATAATCCACACTCCACAGCGTTAGTGATACCAACCAAAGAATGACAATCATGTAGCATGCCGGATGATATGAATACAACAAACAATTCAAGGACTTTTTAAATACAATAAAAAAAAAAGTACAAGAAGAAATACAAAGTTAACCAAATTATTATTGCTTCACTTGACATAAAGATGATGTTGGGATGATCCATGAATTATTTTCATAATAAGAATTTCGCAATTTTTGATAGAAAAATAAAGTTTTGTTTAATATACACAACTCATTAAACATGATTAGAAAATAATTGAAAATACTAAAAAGCCCAACTTGAGAGGTCGATGGCATAGTTACCAAACCTAATTTGGTCTGGTTGGTCAATATAAAATTTAAAATTTTAATTAAATTTAATTTATAGAAAAATCAAGCTTGTAACTTGCTTGAAGAAAATTAATCATTTTATTAGGTTAACCTGAAATCTAGATTACTCGACAAAACTCTTTATATTTATAAAAAATTATATTTTTTTAAATGTAGGATAAATTTTTTTTTTATTTAAATATTTTAATTTTAAAAAATAAAATAATATTTCTCAAATATAAAATTAAAAAACCTTTTAAAATAATTTTTTAAACTTTATTATCTATAATATATATAATCTATATTTATATGAATATTTTTGGATTTTTTCCTATAAAATATTAAAATTTTATTTTATTTTATTTTTTAAATTAATCTGAATAAACTTAAATAATTTAAAATCTAATATCTTGATTGGGTCCATCCCGGAACATGTTTGATAACTATGGCCCATGGACATAGCAAGGTAACAACGAGCCACCGAAGTTAATTAATTAATTGTTACCCAAATACTACATCAATATTTGAAAATTTAAATTGAACTTTATAGTTTTTTTTATCGTCTAAGCTCACAAAACACTAGTTTAGGATTAATGAAAATTAAATTTTGTATTTTATTTCATAACATCGAGAGTAGAGTAATAAGTTCAGCAGATTAAATTCAAATAATTTTTTTATTAATTTATAAAAATTAATTTTTATAATTTTAATATAATTTGCTGTGATAAATCAACATTTAAATATTAAAATAAACACTACATCAATATTTGAAAAAATGATTAAAAAACTGACTGGATCCGCGACGCAGTATGGCCAATATTTTTCTAATGTTCATACATTAAATTTTAAAATAAATTAATAATTAATTGAAAATATATAAAAAAAACACATTTAAAAAATAAATCTATGTTAAATTTTTTCAGGCCAATTGCTCACCCAATTTTAAATGAAACAGACCCAACAAAAACCCAAGTCATCTAGGTCTCAGATTGATCCAACAAGACCGGATCCGTTAATTAGGTTTAATACTTCAAATCAAAGTAAGTAGGATGAGATCCAAGTTTTAAGCACGGATAGCAAGGTTTTGGATCAATTTATCTATATACTCGCATAGAGAGCGAGATCTACAAGGACAAATAAAGCTTTTTAAGGTCTTTACTTCTCAAGAACATGGAGTCTGGACAGTCGAGTCTCCCACTGTTTACGTTTAAGCTAATCAAGACATACAAGTTAAAATTAAACGAATAAAAACAAACTTCAACCTAACTAACGAAATAAATGACCAGAAAATAAAGAAAAAAATGGGGTTAAATCCAAGCAAAACTAGGTTGTCGATGCATGAAAAGCAACGGGAAAAAGCAAACTCAAATTGAAAAATCAAAATGGGAATGGAGAGATGAGCATCAGTTTTAAAAAGCTCGAATTTTGAAGCTTCATGGATTAATCAGCAATCAAAATATTAAAATCCTCATCATCTGCTCAGATCCTCCGCACCTTCCTAAATAAAGTCAAAACCAGAAACAAGAGAGAGAGGCAGCTAAATTACACAAAGAGTAGAGCGAGCGTACAAAACAGATATGAAACCAGATAAAAAATCTCGAATCTCGCTTCCGAATTGAGTCCAAAGTGGCTATAAGGTGCTTTATATAGAGCAGAGAGGGTCCGGAAACCCTAATCACCAAAACAAACCTAAAACCGACGCCGTTTCTTCTTACAACTTGAACGCGCGGCGTCTATACAAGAAGCACTTGCGGCTTCTAAGGTACTCCAATTTTTCACGTTTTATCGTCTGAATACATAAACTCCAACTTTTATCATATAAGTTTCATTGGATCATCTAATGAAAGGATAATTATAAAAATAAACTCTTTTATATTATTATTACCGGTTATAATTTAAAGAATTATATCATATATCCCTAGTTAACACAAATTTCAATTCTAATGAATTAAACATAACACTCTCATATATATTAAAAATAAAAACACTACTACAAAAGATTTAGCTCAAGACAAGCTTATAATATTAGTTTAATAGCAAATTAATTATTATTAATTTGATGAAGAAGCTTTAATATAAATATTATCAAAGCTCTTTAATTATTAAATGAATTATAATAGCAATACAATAAATAATTAGATATATATTTTTAAAATGATAGTAAATATTAGGACACATAAAATTTATATTCTAGAAGATAATTGCAATTTTTGAACCAAACTACATGTTTTTTTTTTTTTTAACATCACTCCTGTAATAGGATGTCCGTCAATTGCCTCCTAAGTTCTCCGTGATTGATTCATGATTTGGTGAGATGCCATCTGGGAAGGTGACTGCTTGTAACAATATACTTCTAGCGCATGAATTGTATAGTTTTTTTAATCAAGCTCTTGAATTTTTATTTTTCTCAATAGTATCCAATCATGCATATCCCTTACCTGCTTTACTAACTTTTCTTTAATGCAAAATGGTCCCTAATTAGAAGCAACCATTGGATTAAAAAAAAAAACAGAAATAAGCTCTTGCATGATGAGTATACATCTCCTGAAAAACAGAAAAAAAAGGAGGAGGCAGTGTAATGGATTATCATGGCATTGCAGTAGCCTGTTAAACATGTTCAGAGTGTAGGGTCTGGGCCAGAACTGCACAGATCACTGCATGCTTTGCCCAATGGCATGTCAAAACTACGGGCTGGGTCTGCACGGCTCGGCCCTTATGCCTCAGTCTCAATCTCTATTCCGCGTTCACCCCACTCCACTGTAGCCGTTGATGGCCTTCACTCGTTATGCCCTTCCGCTTATCCTTTTCAAATATCTGTTAACCAAAATCAAAAGCGCATGATCAGATTGCTTCGCTCTAAATTACTACAACATCCTAATCATTCTAAATCCAACACCGCATTATGCATCATCACTCAACGTACGTTCTTAGCCCAACGCACTTCTCATTCTTCACCAGAATTCAACACTTACATTTATGGTTCTTTACTCCAAAGTTGTATCCGAAACGGTGACTGCGCCACCGGAAAATATCTCCATTGTGAGATTATAAAGAAGGGAAATTGCCTGGACTTGTTTGCCAACAACATTCTTTTAAATTTTTATGTAAAATACGACTCATTACCAGATGCAGCTAAGCTGTTCGATGAAATGCCTGACAGAAATACGGTGTCTTTTGTTACTTTGATTCAAGGTTATAGTCAGTGTCTTAGATTTTATGAAGCTATTGGGTTGTTTTCTAGGTTACATGGAGAGGGTCATGAGCTTAACCCTTTTGTTTTTAGTACTGTTTTGAAGCTGCTTGTCAGTGCTGAGTGGGCTAAATTGGGGTTTAGTGTCCATGCTTGTGTTTACAAGCTTGGTTTTGATTCTGACGCCTTTGTGGGTACTGCTTTGATTGATTGTTACTCTGTTTGTGGGTACGCTGAATGTGCAAGACAAGTTTTTGATGCGATTGAATACAAGGATATGGTTTCTTGGACTGGGATGGTTGCTTGTTATGTAGAGAATGAGTGTTTTGAAGAGTCTTTGAAGCTTTTTTCTCGGATGAGGATAGTTGGGTTTAAACCAAATAATTTTACCTTTGCGAGTGTGTTGAAGGCTTGTGTTGGGCTGGAGATGTTTAATGTGGGAAAGGCTGTACATGGATGTGCTTTCAAAACATCTTATTTGGAAGAACTTTTTGTTGGTGTTGAATTGATTGACTTGTACATTAAATCCGGGGATGTTGATGATGCTCTACAGGTGTTTGAAGAGATGCCTAAAGATGATGTGATTCCTTGGAGTTTTATGATTGCTCGGTATGCTCAGAGTGAGCAGAGTGAAGAGGCTATTGAGATGTTTTGTAGGATGAGGCGAGGTTTGGTGCTTCCTAATCAGTTTACGCTGGCTAGTTTACTGCAAGCATGTGCGAGCTTGGTGGATTTGCAATTGGGGAATCAAATCCATTGCCACGTAGTTAAGGTTGGTTTAGATATGAATGTTTTTGTGTCAAATGCTTTAATGGATATGTATGCTAAATGTGGAAGGATGGAGAACTCATTGCAACTATTTTCAGAATCACCAAACTGTACTGATGTGAGTTGGAATACGGTGATTGTTGGCTATGTGCAGGCAGGCAATTGGGAGAAGGCATTGAGTTTGTTTAAAGATATGCTTGAATGCCAAGTTCAGGGAACGGAAGTGACATACTCTAGCGTGCTTCGTGCTTGTGCTGGTATTGCTGCCTTGGAACCAGGCAGTCAGATTCATTCCTTGTCAGTGAAAACTATTTATGACAAAAACACCGTGGTTGGCAATGCTTTGATAGATATGTATGCCAAATGTGGAAACATTAAAGATGCACGTTTAGTGTTTGACATGCTAAGGGAACATGATCAAGTGTCATGGAACGCTATGATTTCAGGATATTCTGTGCATGGACTATATGGAGAAGCTCTAAAAACTTTTGAATTGATGCTGAAAACAGGGTGTAAACCAGACAAGGTGACTTTTGTTGGTATCCTGTCAGCGTGTAGCAATGCCGGACTCTTAGATAGAGGACAAGCTTATTTTAAATCTATGGTAGAAGAATATGACATTGAACCATGTGCAGAGCACTACACTTGTATGGTCTGGCTTTTAGGGAGATCAGGTCATCTTGATAAGGCTGCTAAGTTGGTTCACGAAATTCCATTTGAGCCTAGTGTTATGGTGTGGCGGGCCTTACTCAGTGCTTGTGTCATCCATAATGATGTTGAACTTGGAAGAATTTCTGCCCAGCGTGTTCTTGAGATAGAACCAGAAGACGACTCAACACATGTATTATTGTCAAACATATACGCTAATGCAAGGAGGTGGGGAAATGTGGCCTCCATTAGGACAAGCATGAAAAGGAAAGGAATCAGGAAAGAACCAGGCCTAAGTTGGATTGAGAACCAGGGCAGGGTTCATTATTTTTCTGTTGGGGACACTTCACATCCCGACACAAAATTGATTAACGGGATGCTGGAGTGGTTGAACATGAAAGCCAGGAATGAAGGTTATGTTCCTGATTTTAGTTCTGTTTTGCTTGATGTGGAGGATGTTAACAAGGAACAGCGATTGTGGGTCCACAGTGAAAGACTAGCTTTAGCCTATGGTCTAATTAGAACACCATCCATAAACCCTCTTCGAATTATAAAGAATCTCCGAATATGTGCAGACTGTCATGCTGCAATAAAATTAATATCAAAGATCGTGCAGCGTGATATCATTATCAGAGATATGAATCGTTTCCATCACTTTCATGAGGGAATTTGCTCTTGTGGTGATTACTGGTGATTGATGTAAAAAGGTAGATTTTGATTTTTTGGGAGCTAGACTTTCCATCCTCGTGATAAAGTTCCTAATCATGGTGGTTTGTTTATTATAAGGAAGCCTCTGCTTTCTGCTTTTTATTCATGAAATCAAATCCATCAACAATTATGTCCATGCAGTGCTAAACTCTGACCTAATATGCAGTTGCACGTTGGCCATATATCAGCTCAGCTGCAAAAGGTACAAAAATAGTGAAACAACCCCGTCTAACTTTTTATGATACATTTTAGTTTGGGAGTTGGTCATAAGATTTAATTTGCAAACAAGCACCGAAGTTTCCTGAACTCAGATGAATGCTGTGCAAATCATCTGTTGACCTCGGGTGCCTCATTCCTGTCTTTAGTAATTGCCTGTTGTTGGAAGATCCTGTTTTTGCCCTTTATACTTCCCCAAATTTTCCAGTTTATATGCTCAAAAATATTTTGTGTGCATTCTGGGAAGATGAGGTTGATTATAGAATTTAAGGGGTCACTTTTCTATGCCAGTTAAATCCCTGAAATGATATATTGTGCGTCTTGTATAAATACATGGGAAGGAGTTAATCTTGCGTAGGGACTGGTTCTTGTGTAACTCAAATGGATTGATTTTTTTTTCCATCAATTACAATGACACTGCTAATTTTTGGCGCTGGCAATTCTTTTTTGTGCTAATTTATGTCTTTGAAAGAAGTGGCAGCTCAAAAGCTGCTCAAATTTGTGGAAATACTTTTATCCCTTATGCTTTCAATAGGTTCTGCTAATTATATCAAGAATTATCTAATCAATAAGGCTTAGGAGGCGATGTTTAGTTGAACAGCTTGTTCATCAGGATAGGTTGTTTTCAGGAAACATGATATTTAAAATATGAAGGCCCTTACATCTAATAAATTGAGAACTTCCTTTATTACATAGCTGGCTGCCTGGATTCAAGCATTATCTTTTGCATGGAAATGTTGTCTTTAATTTTTCTATCATTTTCCAAACAAAAAAGAAAAAGAAGAGGATGTTACAGCCTGATTTTATTATTTGGAATGTTCACAATTGACCTCAAATGTTCTTGCAGCTTTGGCATTGATCACAATGGATAGATTCTTTCACCCTAGAGAATGAAGTGCAGGAGGTATGAATGTACAACCAATCTATCTATATATTGATTGATATTCTTGAAGTGGTATTTTTTTTTTTAATTTGGTTTTGGATAGCTAGCTTCTTTTGAACTATATCTTGAGTGATTGATGTGATGCATCCCCAATTATTCACATCTGGTGCAGAAATTTATTGCCTTCGAGAAGGATGTGATTGTATAAAAGATGCACGTGTCTAAGAAAAGTGCTTCATGCATCCTTCTGGATTTTCTTGTTGGCTGTCCTATTATAACTGTTACAGTTGATGAAAGTGCCTTTAAGCTCTGCCTTCGTTGAGGGAATATACACTTACTCTTAACAGTTTGAACTTACAAAAGGGCAAGAGAGTGAACTGCCTTTATCCGCTCAAAATATGCTTTAACCTTAGAATTTTTGTTTTGGAAGTGTTTATTTCAGTTGCTTTTTAAAGAGTTATTGATCATCAGAACACGAGGACTCTTAATATTGAAGCTTGCTACACTGATGCCTTGTTAAATGTATATGATGCATCTTCCGGGTTTCATCAGGGTAAATTTACCCATTTTGGGGAAACCAAAAAAGAAAAAAAGGAGAGAGAATAAGTTCCTAATGAAGTTTTTGGAATCAAATTGCCTCCCATATTGGTTTAAATATAACAAATTTGGTTCAAAACGCTGCCTTCAATGATTATTCCTGAGGCAGCAATGTCGAGAGTTTTTTCATGCAAACATATGTTACAATTGCCCGTCCATGTTTTATGCTTGTTAAATCATCTACTTTCGATCATTGAAGTTGTCCTGGCGAGGTTGGTGGAACCAAGTTATTATTTATTTTGTGCATTAAACAAAAATGAAGAAAATGCCCTGCCCTAGCGTTGTATGCATGGTGGCATTTTTATGAATCAAACAGTCATGTTCTATGTGAGCATTGAAGGGTTAGAAATGGCAATGACAATGATGAAGATGTTTCTGCGGTTGGGGAGAGGGAGAAAGAGGAAAAATGAAGGAAAAAAAGAAGAAAGATGTAAATCTGTGAAATTAAAAGCAGAACTGAAATTCATAAAATAATTACGAAGAACTAGAAAGGCATGCAACACGATATAATTAGAAAAGAAAAGTCTAACCACTGCTTATTGTGGTAACTTCAAAAATTTACGTGTAGATTGGAAAGAGATGAAGAAAAAGGGAAATAGTTAAGACCACAGCCAATTGCGATGCATGTAACACATGGTGGAGGGCCCGTATGTAATGTCCATGTGATTTGTCCGCTCAAAATTTCATAATCATTGTTACCAGTATACGGAGTGACTAGAATATAATGTATACCACTGATGATAATGTGCTCTTGGCTTTTTGTGTAGTCCTCATCGTATGTTTGGATTTGTAATCATAGTTCTTGACAAGTATGCCATTACATGAATTTAGCATCATCCATCATTTTCGTACCCACATTCAAAGTTGTGGGCAATGAGACATCTTTATTTAAATCCTATTTGGTTCGTCTTTAGGTCAAACTGGGAATATGGTGCTCATTGACCACAACAATATTTTGTCCTCACGGACCTCGCTCATGTTTCATTCAGATCCTTCATTGTTTGTAGTCATTGATAGCGGATGATATTCGTGATATGTCTTTCTAGCATGTATGTGCTGACAATTGCTATTATATCACAATTTGCATCTGTGTGGTTCATACTTCCGCTCGTACATGGCAGAAGGCATCATTTCACACTTTGGAAAAGTTCTAGACATGTTGGAATCCTCAGTGCTCTTCTTAGGACTTCTGGTTTGTTAGTCATGTTTCAAATAAAATCACTAGCATTATTGATGTTTTGACTCTTGAGATCCCTTCTCATCTTCCAAAATCATGTTATAGCCCATAGAGGATAGAGAAAATTTGCCATGCTAGCAAGTTCACTGCATCTCAAATTTTTACTGGATGAAAGGGCTATGGTAACACTGATGTTTCAACATTCCCTCATTCCCACTTACAGTATTTTAGTTGATCATGGAATTGGACCTGTCATCCGAGAAAATTGTCTTGTTTTTTTTACACTTGCCCTAGCCTCTATTGTTAAATATTTGAATCTAGTATTATTACTCCTGATATGTTTCCCTCTTTTTGATTGCTGTTCTAGTATTACTCTGCATGAAGATTTGCTAAAGTTAATGGTATCCACTGTGCTATGTTCGCTCATCATGAAGACAGATGCAGGAAGCTTTTGACGCATTTGAGCTACTAATATGTGCTTCATATGGAGAATTGTGAAGGTTTCCATTGCTTGTTATATAAGCCTCAAATTAGATGGGTGGATATCGATTCCAGAAATGTCAGGGAAGCTCGATCTTTGTTTTTTTAAGCTTATAATGAACTGGCCTTTCTATTTTAGTAGTTTGGAGCAGGCTTAACATCACTAATTTACTAGCTCTTCTCATTTTGCTCGAGGAACTTCTAAGAAAGCAGCAGTTGGACTTACAGGTCAGGGGACCTCCTATGTTGGTGAATATCCTCGTCAGAATAGAATTGACGAACCACCTATAACGATTTGGTGCTCTAGTTTTACCACTCTCAACTGGTTTTTACTAATTATGTCAATCTTAACATGAATTGCCATTTGACTTGGTTTCTATTTCGTCTTACTAACCATAATTTTTTAGTTCTCATCTTTCTCCTTGTGAGTGCGAAAGTGGAGTAAAGATTAAATCAGACCCATATCCATGACAAGTATTAGAGCGTCTTTCTCATGGACTAAACATCTTTATGCATCGGTAAATGATAAAGGTAGGAAACCATCCTTGTTGGACAGTTGATGAAAACGACCTCACCTTGCGTTCAGAATTAGCAAGGCCGAAGTGACAAGCAAGGTTATCACTCAGGGAAACGATTTGTTTTTTTTTTCTTTTGCAAATGACCTAACATTACCTTTTAGTTTGTGATCTTGAGGGAAGGTTTGGTAACGTGAATGTTGCTCCTAGTAAATTTCCCACGGTCAAGCTGTTTCTCTCAATTGAACAGATAACAGTTACACATTCCGGCAAGCTTAATTAGCATCGGCTACCATGAAGAATTAGAATATGGAAAAATGTAGGTGCCAATCCAGGAGTCACATGCAGGCTGGTGTCCTGTAAGGAGAGCAGAGAAACGTTTACAATTGCACCCCTTTTTCTCCCTTGCGAAAACCTCTTTTGCCATGCTTGGTTCGTATGAGGTTAAAAATTTAGAGAAACCAAAATGTTGAGAGTAAAGATCTAATAGTTCAAAGTGTTAAAAGAGTAAAACAATATCAATAGATGAAAATTTAAAGATGTTTGATAAGAATTGAAAAAAGAGAGGATAATAGTGAATCCCACTTAAATTAAAGCAAATGTAATATTAAATAATATATATTTACGGTTTAAAATTTGAGATAGAATCAAAATGATGAAGAAAAGTTGAAAATGAAAAAAAAAGGAGGGGAAAAACACGGAAAAACCCTTTTACTCTCTCCTCTCCAAGGTTAATATTTAACTCCCCTTTTGAGGGTTAAACGTTAACCTCCTTTTAATCTTTTCCTCCTCTAAAAAATGTATAAAACATGAGTAATTAAAGAGTGTGAAGAATGATAAATTTCTGTCTCGTTTACCCTCTTACCTACCAAATATATCCTAAACCTGAGCTAACCAGTAATCTTTCATCTCCTTTGCTCTCCTACCAAACAGGTACTAGATCTAAGCTATCGGTTAACTTATTCATGAGCCCACTTTATTTTCTCTTACTGCTAGACCATGGTGTGACAAAACTTCAGAAAGTATTTACATAAATATTTCAAGTAAAACTTAATGTTTCATACCCATGGAGTCTCATGTTTGACATTCCCCAGCTTATTTTTGTGGCCATCACAAGATTAAAAGCTTCCTTCTCCAGTGTGAAAGGTTAAGGGAGATATACCTCAAGGTTAAGAGAGTAGCGAAGTTTTGGATGTATCGAGGGTTTTATTGTTTTTAAACAGCTATATATGATGATTTGTGTATCGATTGTCTTTGTTTTTTACATAATTTTTTTTAATATTCATCTTAATTGGGTGTTGTTATCATCTTTTACAAGGGAAATTTAATTTGTTCGGGAATAAATTGATCAAAGAATTTATCTAAATATGAAGACGGTAATTCTTTTACGTTTTCTTTTTTTTTCCCCCTTGAAAAAGAAATAAAAGATTAAACATATATATGATGTTGGGAGAAACAGGTGTCAGGTGAATCTCAGAGAAAGACACTTGAAGGCTGTAAAGGAATAGCCGACCAACATGGACCGCTTTGTAGGAATATATCCTGTCATGTCTAACTGAAAATTGATGGAATTGTTTAGGCGTTGTTAAAATTAATATTTTAGCAACATATATGTATAGACACACACGTAAATGATACCCAATTTTTTGCGTGGCAGGTAGCATTCCTAGCCTGTTTTATTCACTAGGATTAAAATCCCCTTGTTTTAGGATTTCAATTTAAGTTGGAGTTGGAGTGAGCATGCACCACACTCCACCCAAAAGAAAAGAAAAAAGAAAGCATCATGGCATTTAATTTCAACGGATATATGAGCTTGCCCATGAAGTTTTTGCTAACCTAATAAAAAGGAGGTGGAAGATGAAAGAAATAAGGCAAACTTTTAGCTAGCTAGCTCTCAAGTTACACTGCATGGACGTCAGCTAAGAATAAAGGCAGCAATTGACAGATAACGTTAACCAAATTCTTCACACACACACACACAATATGTTCTTGTTTTCATAGTCGTGACCTTTTCTTCCATTAATATGTTTCCTAACATTTTGACCACAAGCTTTTGACAACTACAGATATATACAACCACAGCCATTTATCACTTGAACTGTACTGTACACAAAATGTACAATAGTACCTGTTGCTTTAAATTAAATGAACACTGATCTCCAATGGCTATTGCCCTTTGAATATCCGATCAGATCATGCCTTTTGCATTAACTTGAAGTCACAAAATCACATGTGCATTAATAAACAATTATTTGTATATTAATATACAAAAATAGCGGCCAACTAAGCCTTCCCTGTAAATAGAAACAGTCAAGTCACGTATTTAAGTTTAAAAAGAAGGCACTACAAAAACAAATCTCTCAAGATATCCCATCCTATAAGATAAATGGTAACCTTCGAATCCAAGAAAATGAAAAAACGTGTGCTGATTACTTTTCCCTCAGTGTTTCCACATTGTGTATTTCATTGGTTCATTGACTAAGATGATCCATTTCATCAAAGAACCTAATATATATAGCTAGTGGGAGGAATATATGTGCTATGTTACAAGCCAATAATGTGACAAAAGATTGTGCACAAATAAAGTGCGGAGCCACATTGGCAAGATTCACGTTCGCATATGAATAATATTATCAGTGCATATATATATATATATGAATGTTTTTTTTTTCCTTAGCTAGTTATAATTATTAGTTTTTTTTTTTGACCTTTTGATGAGAGATCAAACGTCGACGTGACTCAACTATGACAAATCCATTCATGTTTTATATTCCGTCCCCCACATGAACTATATAATCAAACTAAGATATGCATGGACCCCATCTTCCCACGAAGTTCAAGATTTGCTGACAGAAACAAAATGTAATTTTGATACTTGATATTTTGGTGTCCTTTGGTGTCCTTTACTGAAAAGTGGTTTTTTTAAAAGGGATTTTTTATTTTTTTTAATATTTAAAATTTTTATAAAAAATAAATTATAAAATATTTTTAATATTTAATCATGTTATGAAAAATAAATTGAAAAATAATTTATTAATAATTTATTTTTTAATATTATTAAAATAATAAAAATTAAATTTAACATATAAAAAAATTAGAGGAGGTTAAAATTAAGAATTTTTTTTTTAATTTTATAAATTAAATAAATAATAATTGGAACAATAAAAATAAAATTTGACAAATAAAAAAATTAAAAGATAATAAAATTAATTTTTAAATTTTATAAATTATTTAAAATAAAATAAATATTAATAAAAAAATAGAGAACAAACATGATTGATAACAAAATTTTAATTGAAAAAAGATAATAAAAAATAAATAATGATTTTAAAAATAATGATTAAAATTGATATAAAAATTAAATTATATCAAATTTTAAAAGATGAAATTGAAAAAAAAATCAAAATAAAATATATAAGAATAAAAAAATAATAGATCAAATTTGATATAACCAATAAATAACAATATATTTTTAAATTTTTTATAATTTTTGAAAATCACATTTTATAAAATAAAAAAATATTTTTCTGGAAATCAAACTAATTTTTTTATTGATCATTTTTTAATAGTAAATATAAGAACCCTTTTCAATAAAACAAATGAAAACTGGAGTTCTATCAATAATTTACTATATAATAACAACGATAATAATACACTAGCTACCTAGTAACGTAATTAGGAAAAAAACAATAAAGTACACACATTTGATTAGTATGTTTTGTTATAAGAAAATAGATATAAAAAAAGATAAGTAAAATATTTAATAAGGATAAAGATAAATACTATGATACATTTTTCTAATTTTAAAAGAGAAACCAAATACTATGATACATTTTTGTTCTCAAATTCAATAGAAAATAGAAATAAAAATGGCGGCAATGAAAAAAGAAAAGGAGCAGGAGGAGAAGGATACGTGGTGGTGAAGATGTAGGGGAAGGGGGGTCCACAGAGGAGCCCCCATGAACTCCGGCTTTGCACGCGCAGTCAGGTAATTGGGACCCACGTAGAAACAGACCCCAGCACGTCCATGCAAAAAAAAAAAAACACAAAAAAGGGATTAAGAGCGTGGAATTTTATGGACCCCAAGGCTGCCGGTATTGTCTGGGAAACCGGAGGCTGCATGCTTCTTACCTTGAGCCATCGACCACCGTAGAGCTAGAATCCCTTCTCTGTCTTTCTGGGTGGTTGTTTTTTCCGAGAGGTGGTGGGCTTCATCATTATTGTTCCTCATAAACATGGAGAGATGCAGAGTCCACGCTTTCAAGACTGAATTTTAACGGTGTGTGGCACTGACCCCAACACACACTACAAAGTGCTTCTTTTAGCACTTCCCGAAAACAAATGCAGAGTTGATTAGTTTGTTTGCATGTTTGATTCTTTTCAGGGACTGATCTCCTTTGTTTTTTAGATATGACCAATGGAAAGGAGGTGCATGGATTAATTACCGAGGAGAAATATAATCGCTCTTAATCATTTACTACGGCTCGCGCTCCAACATGAATTAGATTTTTTTAAAATAAATAAATAATTAAAAAATAATAAAATCAATAAAAATAAAAATAATCAATCATTGTAGAAATAACATTCGACTTAACTCATTATTTAACTTAAATTTATAATTAAATTATATAAGAGTTATTTTAATATAATATAGTCAATTTAATTAATTTAAAAATAATATAAATAATTGCTTGAAAAACTAAAAACTAAAATAAAAATAATTATAGAAAAAAATTTGTCGCAGCAAAGGTTTGAACTCTTGGCCATAAAAGTCTTTGATTGATGTTAGCTTTTTGCATAAAACATTCGCATATAAATTAATGAAATAATTACTTCTTTTCATGCTTTATCAATCAGTTAATATTTATAAATCCATAATTTATCACTTGTAATATCTGATTGTGTGACTTTAGTATAATTTGTTTGTTTGTTATTTATTTTCCTATTTTGTTTACTGCAGTACTAGAAATACTTTTAGTATTTCTAAAAGGAAATTGCAGAACAAATAGGTGTATTAAATTTGGAGACTAATGATTATATACTGCTTTTCCCTGTTGTCCTGATCGGTGCGATCGCCCTCATATTGTGCCAAGCTCGTCACTCAGATGAAGTGACTATATAATAATAATAATAATAAAAAATAACAACGATACAATGCTATTAATTAATTATCATATCATTGAGCTATGGATGCACAAGCATCCGTTAATTGAAAACATCATGTTTTATGAACCAGCTGGGAGGATAATAGAGAAAAGCACCTTGCTTTTGAAGGCCACTTGAACGAACACAGATGGTGTGTGAAAATAAAAATAATTCCTATCGGTTTTCAACAGGAAATCACTAGCAGAAGCACTTTCGCGTTAGAACAAAATACCTTTGTTTTTACCAGCTAATGAACTTCAGTTAATGTCTGGAAGGAGGGGGAGTCTAGCTTCGAAACCTGCTATAACGAACGATTAATTAATGTGACCATTATCATAAAGATGAAAAATTATCCCGAGCAGTTCTTGTTTTAGATGTAGATTTTAAGCTCGATTCTAAATTAATAAATGCTAAAATTGATTCTGTCATCTCTTGAGAAAAACCAAGAGGATTTAGAGAGGGAGAGAGATAGAAATAGAGATGATTAATAGGATTTTGTTAGGTTAGTCATTAATTTGTACCTTCAACAAAGGAGCTTCAAGTTCAAATAACAACTCATATGCTCAGTGTCGTCATTACCTTTTCTTTTATCCATCTTTCGTGGATTTTTTTAATTAACGTATTATATTTTAATACGTTTGATTTATTATTTTTATGTTTTAGAAATATTTTAAAAAAACTTAAATTCCAGAGTAACTATATTTTAATATTTCTGAATTGTTTTAATATGTTGATGTAAAAAATAAATTTTAAAAATAAAAAATATTATTTTATATATTTATAAATAATTTTTTTTTAAAAATAATTATTACTATTTTTTAATAATCAAATAAAATTTATCAAAAATTTTCTTTCGTGTCAAAATGTAGTGAGAGTGTTACTAAAACTTGGATTGCGAAACATAAAAGTAAGAGAGAGAGAGCAGTCGGGGAAGTGAGACAGAAAAGGAGAAGGGGAAAAGGTGAGTTAGCTCCAAGTCAATAGTAGTGTAATTGCAAGTACCCTTTTTCGTAGTAAAATTCATAATAAAGATAAATGTAAATAATGATGACATGGAAGAAAGTGGATGGTGTTGTCAAAAAAAGCGAATCTCTGAACCAGCCGGCCAAGAAAAAGAGGCAAGACAATAGACATGCATCTGTTTTTTACATAGAAACGCTGGGGCTTGGAAATGATGAGGTTTGTGTGAATTGATGACGCTCTGTGTGTGGGAAGCAGTGTAGAACAACCAGATGAATTATTAATTATGAACAAGAGGAAACAGTAAAACGAAATATTTAATAATTAAGAGCAAAATATTCTTAGTTTTTTTATACAGAAACATGTTAGAATAATATTTTTTTAATTTTTAAAATTATTTTTAATATCAATTCATAAATAAATTAAAAAATATTAAAAAACATCATAACTCAATAATTTAAATTATTATATGAGATCTCAAGATATGATTTATATTTATTCTTTGATATATTTTTAAGTAAAAAATTTTTAAATTTAAAATTTATATAAACTCACACTACTTTATCCTTAATTTTTATCAAATAAATAATGATGATGAAATTCAAATGAATAGCTATTTAATTATTAAATTCTAATACCATATTAAAAAATTATCACAATTCAATAATTTAAACTCAAAATATAATTTATATTATTTTAAAAAAATATATAAAAAATTATTCCATAGAAAAACCATGATTTCCTCTTAATGTTTGGTTACATTAAAGATAATGCATTGAGCTGGTTCCTTGGCTTTCTAAATTTATCATCTTCATCTTTAGCACTGAAATCTTAGAAACATAATTTAGATAGTAAATGAATCTGTTACTAAATCCCACACATCTACTTCCAGTTGAATCATAAACCTATCGATTTTATCAATTGGATTCCAAACATTTTTTACAGTTTTTAATTGTCTCTTTTTATCATTTTTTTTAACAATTTAAGTGTACGTGATGAGCATGTTTTATATGCTAGACCGATGTTGATTTAAAAAAAAATAACTAAAAAATTAATGAAAATAAACATTTTTTAATCTAATATGAATATTTATACATTAAAACAACACTAGTTTGAAGAAAATTTGACAAAAATATTTATAAACATTAACAAAAAAGACTAATTCAAAGATTTTTTGAAATGTTTGTGATTAAATTAATGAAATTTGAAGAATTGGGACTCAATTTAGAATGAGTATTAATTAAGTTTGGGACAAAATTAAGCTTTAACCGAACTACTTTATAAATTTCAAATATGTTTAAAATAAATACAAGCTAGGTTTTTATTCCCTGGCAATGCCAGTTTACATGCTTCCGTTGGTTCATATCCACAAAAGTTTGGACGTAAAATGCCCTACGGCTAAACTAGAGGAAGATTGTACAGATTCATTTATACATACTCTGCTTCGGAAGAGTAATGACACTTGCTATATCTCACAAAGTCATGAGGACACCCTTGTGTGAATGTCCCCAAAGGAAAGATTGTACAGATGAGGACAAACCGCAAATCAAAATGTTGAGTACCATGACGATATCCAATTGATTGACCTACCACAATAGTCTTCGAGTAAATCTTTCAAGATTTCACGCAGCTTTTTCATCAGAGATAAATGCCTTGGGGAATATTTTCATTTCAGGATATTCTCTTTGATTTCTCATATAAAAAAAAATGCCACATGATGCCTAGCGTCTAAAGTTAGCCACGGTTTACCATAACAATGCAATAACATTCCCTCTGGGTGAATATTGAGTTCGTACAATTACACTTTAATCCGCAATTGTAATTGGTGATACATAGAAAAATATTTCTTTACAAAATAAATGAATCAATTCCTTAGTTGATTCTTGTGATATAAAAGGTCAACATAATTCCCAGTATTCTCTACTAACTTATAGTTTAATTGGGTTGAAGGACTTGATTGCCTTCATCTTTAGATAAAAAGAAATTGCTTCTAGTTTTATACTAGATGATCTTGTCTGCTTAATTTATATATCACAATGAGAAAAACACATAATATGTATCCATATAAAATTTTCATTTTCATTTGAAATTTAAAAAATATTAGTTGATAAATTACTTAATTTTTCAAATTCAATACACCATTAATAATTTATCTTTAACATTTCTTCTAATTCTATCACAAATATATACCAATATTTTGAATTTTGTCTAAAATCCTTTATAACTTCAACTGTATCTTAAGTAATAAAGATGAATATAACGAAAGAGAAAAATCAAGAAAGAACATTTAACATGGTTTGAGAATATGTTTATATTCATACAAGCAATGAGTTATATTACACTATATATCAAATTAGGGTGCCTATAGAACATGTATTTTTAGTAAATCAACGATGCTTAAGCAACAACTTTTCAAAGTTCTTCACTCTATCAAGTAAGCAAACTTGCTCGTTGATATTTTAAGCTAACCTATTAAAATTTGTTTATAATATTTGTAACTTACTTGTATATTTAAAAGTTATTTTACTTGTTGTATAATTAAAACTTTAGATTATTAATGTAGGATTTGTATTTCAAGGTTTGTTTGAGATTTGAGCAAAATAAATTTAATTTGTCATTTAATGAAATTGAGTGTGATTTTATAACTTAAGTGTGTTAGAATTAAAAAATAATAATGGGTAATTTACTGAGTACCAATTAGTTTTTGCTGATTTTATGGCTAAGCTGGAAATTTAGAAAAAAATAAATTTGTGTGGAATTGATAATAATTAAATATATTAATTTAGGTTGAATAAGTCTGAAATGAAGAAATGATGAATAATTAGTCGGGTTCCAATTAATTTAGTCAGTTTAGAGAAATCAAATTAATGTGTAATTGATAATAATTAGTATATCAATTGATGTTATTTATTATTGAATTGAATAAATAATGAGTAACTAGTTGGGCATTAATTATCATGCCAATTTTAAGGTTTAGTTGAAAATTTAGAAAAAATTAAACTTGTTTGGAATTGATAAGAATTAGAGTTAAATATCTTTCAATTGAATTATGAATTACATTTTCTAAATTGAAGGGATTGACTTACTTTAAAATGTAAGAGATGATGGGTTATTAAGTTATTATTATGAATTTAGGTGTAAGTTAATTGTGACTCTTTTATAATAAATAGTTAAATTTATAAGTGGAGTGCTTTATTATTGTTTTGATTAAAAGATGATGAATTGATTTATATGTCTTTCATAGTGTAACGAAATTGAAAATGCTTTATACTATATTATATTTATATGTATTGGGTAATTTTGTCATATGTTTTCCTAATTTGTGTTCATTATTTCCTTTTAGATATCATGTTTTCAAAAAACAAAAAATCCAAGTCTAATAAAAGTGCTCCTGCTTTATCAAGTATTAATATAGATGATCTTGTTGTGAATTTAGAAGAATATTAAATATAAAAAGACACCTAATAAAGAAAGTACCGACCAAGGCTCAACCACCATGGTTGGGAAATTTGGCGAAAACACTCCTATTCATCCTTTTTACGATCTTCAAGTATGGTTGCAAGTTACTGCAAATAATAAACCTGATATGAATTGAGTTTATATTTTACTTATGACATCATCTAAGAACTAAGAGAAAGTCATATTATTTAAACTTTAGACATATCACATGTTGATCCAAGCTATTTATCATATAAATTTGATGATATCATATAAGAAAAGATTCAGGAATAAGTGATTGTTGAGTTGGAGAAGATGAATGCGCAACTCTTAATACAAATTAATAGTTAATTATATATAAGTGTTTCTTTTCCCCTGCTTTATAGACTTTCCACTTCAGCATCTTTCACCCCCTCTTGCCTTCATATGCAATACCTTTTATTTAGAATATTTTAAATGCATGGAGGATAGGAATTGGTTTATGCTTATCATATTTGGTGTTAATTATATATTATATGATTGTCATAATTTTGCTTCATTAATTATAATTTGAGGTTTAAATTAATAGGTTTAACAAATTTTGGATTAACAAGGTTGAATTAATTGGTTTTGTTGAATTAAAAAAATCATAAAACAAACAAAAAAATAAAAATCATTGATAAAATCTTTGATGGAAATAATATTTTGTCAGGAAATTCCATCAAAATGTTCATATATATTTCAATTGCAAAAATAACTAGTGTCAGAATTGATAATGATTTCTAATTTTTCTTTTATTTTTTTATTGTGCCATCATTTTAAATATCAACCTGTTTTTTTTTATGTAAAATGGGGCGGTAAAAATTAATTTTAGACACGGACATTTCATTAAAAATCCAGTTGGTATTTAAAATGCCAATAAAAAAAGAACTTGACAAGTTTCTACGCTAATATCTCATTACCATTTTGTCATCCAATAATATGTTGATTAAATCTTTCTTATATATCTATATTTTTCAGTTCTCTTGTGATGTTTTAATGTCTTCCAATCAAATGTTTACTCTGACTACGCACAGGTTAAATCATGACTACAAAAGGATAAGAATGTCTATTCACTTAAAGGAGTCCCCGTTTATCAAAGAAGTGCCCCTATCATCGTCCATGTAAAAACGAATAATATTGTGTAGAAGTGAGAAGGCGTTTCTTGTCATCAAAGGGAACATGCAATGCAAAGTGTGGTAATCCAAAAAAGAGGGGTTTATCGAAAAGTTGGCCCCCTTTTCACTTTTAAACGATCACCCCGCTACCCACTATGGAGAGGCTATGCCAAAAGACTACCCAACAAGCCTGCAAAAGGGATCCTCTCACACACTCTTTTTTTATTATCGATCCACCATCGGTGTAGACAGAACCCTACCGTTGTAGTTAATACCAGTCCCTATCACAGGAATGCAAAAGAAAGCATGTTCGTAGCTATTGTTTGTGAAATGAGAGAGAGAGTTGCATTGTGCATTTGTCGACGCGCGCTATGACCTAGTTTTAAACTTTGAAACACTAATATGGGAAGTCTTTTTTCTACTATATATCACACCCTATCTCAGCGGCCAATTCATTTAAGCTTTATGGTACTAAGTCAATTTTGAATTAAAAACATCTATCCGCTTTCAATTTATGGATTATTAATTTGGTCTGAGTTTTCGGATCAATCTATCTTACTTGTAAAGGGTGTGGAGTTTTCTGCTTTGCGGCCATGTACGTTTATAGATTCCTGATACTAAAATAAAACACAACTGTGGGATACAACAATAAGATAAATGTAGAGGTACCTCTTTCTCTTGATCATTCCTCACTTAATTCATTATTCAACATCACCTTCCAATCATGTAGAGAAATAGCTTTTTAATTAAGATGCGTGCCTGCAGTTAAACAAAATTCACATAAGATTATAATTATTTATTATCATTTTCCCTTGGCAATTTTAGAAGCTAAGTTCCCACAAGTTACAAGTATCTTTGCTTAGAGGAGGATTTAATTTCCTAAAAGTCGTCTATGGTGGCTCATATGCATGGCTTGCATTTGGGGACATGTAAAGGCCTTACGTACCGTTTCCTCACTTTTCAAGCTACATGGAATGATTGATAAAAAAAACAATGATCAAGTGCGTGGAAATGCTTTACAGCGCCAAAAGACATCGGCGTATTGGCACAAATGTCAGCTGCTCACCTCCATCATTTCATAGCTCGGTTTCTGGGATAGCTTCCGCAAAACTTTTGTATGAGCTGGTTTCTTTTGTTAGGATACTATAATTATTCTGCTTGATTTTGAATGTTAACAAGAAGCTGCACGACATTGCTTCCTAACCAGTGGACAATCTCGCTCAAATTGGAACACAGCAGCACACAAAAGTTAGTCATCCCACAGTCCACACTGGTACAACTTGTTAATTTGGAACTAGGAAAAGTTTTTTCTTTAAATATTTGATATTATAAATAAAACATTTTTACATAATAACAAATACATACATACATATATATATATATATTCATTTTCTGTCCAGGATTTCCAGTGTGTATTTGTAATCAATTGAAAAATCATCTTGCCACACTCGGACATCACGACGATCGATTAAAAAATTAAATTTAAGAAAAAAATGAATTTTTGACATTCTATTCTTTGATGGAGGAATGATCTTGTTTTAAGGAGTCGCCACCTAATATTATAATTACTAGGAACCCTGCCTAACCAGTAGAGATTCATTGGTACGAAACTGGTTACGTAAAATGAAAAATACTATCATCCCTTAAACGTTTTGTTTGAGGCAAACTGCATTGCTGATTTTGTCTTAAATTGCTAAATGTTTATTAGTTTACTCTATGATAATTTGCTTATATTATTCCTGACTTTGGTGTTAGTGAATATTCAATTACGAATATCTCCAACTTTGACGTTGGTAAATATTACATAGCTATCAAATAAATTGTATTTCCTACTCTAGCGTTAGTGACTAAATAAATAAAAGTAAATTTATTTTTACGCATGCACTTATTTTTTTTATTTTTCTAGCTAAATAAAATAAAATACAACAAATAAAAATAATATAAATTTAAATCAATATTTTTATTCCTGATTCCGGTGTCAGTGAATAAACCAATAATTTTATATTATTTTTATTCATGCATACATATTTTTATTTTTTTATTTTTTTGGGTTAGGTCCAGCTCAACTCATAAAGCTAGGCTAGACCCAGCTGGCTATTGTTTTTTAATTTTTACCAGCAGGCGTGCATGAACTACTCACGCACTTCTGCTACAGGAAACATGTAATTAAAATGCAAGGAGGAAAAGAGCAACTTACCTAGTGCTGCAATTGAAGATGATAATGATAGTGGATGGCCGGGCTGCTGATGCAATTTTCTCTTTCTCTGTTTTTCTTTTGGTGTCCCTCTAATCCTCCTCTCTCTGCCCTCTTTTTCCAAGTACATCCCTAACAAACACAGTAACCAGTTAATTATTTTAGCAAGAAAGGAAGGAAACTTACCTATAGGTGTGTGGCTGCTGAAGGCGAAGTCGAGTGAGATTAGGAAGAAAAAGGATTAAGGAGGGCGGCGACTAGTATAGGGTTCGCCTCTCCTTTTTATATTTCTCTCTTTTAGGGTTTCTGGTAATGATCTCCTCTTGAGGTTTCTTCTTTTAGGGTTTCTCTCTAATCATCCTTCCCCCCCCTTTTTTTTTGTATATTGAGATCAGTATTTGTAGTGCAAGAGTCTCATCACTTGCAAGAAGTAAAATCTCAATTAAAGTCATTCTCTTTTTTAAAGTTCGAATTAGGATCGAATTCGAAAGCAGACAACTATCATTATCTTGATGATTATCTTAAACAAGATAAGGATTATCTTGAAGAAGATAAGGATTATCTTGAGGATAAGGTTAGAATGACAAAGATACATTGTAGTCCTTAATTTTTACAGAAGTTGACAAATCGCACTCTGCATTAAAATAAATCTCTGATATTTTAATTTTTCATTTTAAACCCTATAAAAATTAAATTAAAAATCAAAGAGCTAAAATTAGGTTATGACACATCTAATAAATGTAAATTTTTTAATTAATCATAAGCTATTAAGTTATATTTTATATTCAAAATATTTAGATTATTTGATTATTAAAATTTTTAATTTGTTTTCTGCATGTCAAAAGACTATACAAATTTTAAAATGTGGAATATAAGCTTGGAATTGTAAGAATAACACTAAAGTTAGGATCGCTAAATTAAATTTAATATTTAACATTGAAACAAATTAGTAATATTAAATTTAATATCTAACTTTGAAATTTAATGTTTTTTAATTGAGATAAATATAAAATAACTTGAAAACATCCTTACTCTTTTCTATCGGTAAAGTATAATTCATTAATAACCAAAAAGAGTATAAATATAATACAACTTGGGACAATTTGTATAAAAATAAACACTTGGTATATTGAACAAGACGTATTGATTTTTAGGATAATAACCCATTCAATTCATTTCGTTTCACTTTGGTTTCTCTCCGACCTGTCCCTTTTCAAACTTTTCATGATATCTCACAAGTCAAGGAATAACCGACCACCACAGTTCAAGTTGATATGTTAAATATGTTGGAGTAAGAGCATGAACTCTACCTTACACGTAAGCCTTTTAATCTTCCGCTATTGGATGAAAATAAATCTAATATCATAATAAATAATTAACCTTGAATTCAAAAGTTTAATTTGCCAAGACGAGATAAATCCTACTATTTTCCTTAAAGGAACAAATAGTTGTATTTGTTAAACTATCCTCCATTGATCTCTTAAAGACTTTGTGATATATTATTTTTAATTATTATTTTTTTGAATTTACTCACTTTATTCCCAGGATACATGTAATATCATGTTAAATAAGAGATATAATGAGGATTATTCATTCCATTTAAATTTTAATTTGAATTTATGATTGAAGGCTGAATCGTTTACTAAACTCAATAGAAATTGGATGTAAGATTTTTTTGATACTACAATTGAGTTTTTATAAATAACTTACAATATTTTAATTATTGCATTGTCACAATTAGTTCTAAACAATTAAATGCTAGAGTTTGAGGTGAGATAAATCATATTGTTGTTGATTATAAATGACTCAGTGTTAAGACAATCGAACTTTGTCAATTACTAATGATGATGAGATCACAAATAAGTGATACATGTGTTCCTTTTTAATTGCCCTAAGATCCAGGTGAAGACTTGCCCTCTCATTCTTCGGCACTTTTATTTTAGATTTATTGTATTTAAACTTATAAATATTTAAAATTATAATAAATATTTAAATTTTATACTAATTTATTTTTTTTAATTATTTTTTTATGTTTAATAACTTTTTAAAAACTATTTACTAATAGGGTTACCAACGAACATAATTTTTTATTATATTCTAAAAAATTAAAAAATAATTATTATAAATATTATTATCACTATTTAATCACTAACAAGATAATAAATAGTATATTTTATAGTTATATGTTAAATTCACCTGTGGATATATCAACAAAAAAAATATATCACCAATAAAATGACATAAAAGTTTTTTATTGGTGATATATTATATTTAATGATAAGAATATTGATGGAATAAAATAGATAAAGTTTTTTTATGCACCTTGTTTGTTAATAAATTTATTTATAAAGTTTTTTTATGTGCACTTTGTCCGTTAACAAATTACTAATTAATTATTTTTTAAAATTAAAAAAATATTATTTTAATTTATAAAAAATTAAAATTGATCTAGATTTTGGTTCAGACCTATCATTTCATCCTGCTTAAAAAACTCTGATTAAAATTTGTAATTTGCGATTTTTTAAACCACTTCTTTACCTCGCTATTTGTTCGATTACTATAAGCTCTCGCTAATTTCCAATTACTAACGGCAGCTGTCTCTTGCAATTTGATTAGTCATTTAATCGGTAGAAAAGGGGATGTCTTTTCAACAACTGTTGCAAAGATGTTGCCAAATTCAAATTTACAATATCTTTGCAAGAGAAAGTGTGCGGTTGGTAAGTAATTTAAAAATTAAAAAACGACACACCCTCTCCTCTCTCCTCTCTCTTTCCTCCTAAGCATCTCTCTCTCTCTCACTTAAATTTTCTGCAACCATCATCGCATCATCGAGCACCTATGAAGGCACCCGAGCATTGATTTAATGGTTATATCATGTAGAAAACTCGTCTGAGCAGTTCAAAACTAGTTTTTTTTTTTAACCCGCGGCGCAAGGTTCCGGTTTTTTTTATAACCTAAAAAATTATAAAAATATCAAACAGTTAAAACACTTGATGCAAACAAAATATTTTTAAAATATTAAAATAATAATATATTTAACAATATTTAAAAAAAAATATTGACACAATGCTTATGCACATTTTGTATTAGGAACTTGTTTGATAATTGCCATTATTATATATTTAATACTTCTTTTGACCCGTTTTAGGAAGTGAATAACTACCAAGCTATCCGGGTCGGAACAAATTTTTTGACACAAAACCAAAAAATGACATGCAGGCATTGTCAGTGTCTACTGTAACATTCAAGAAGACTGAGATTGTGCAATGAAAATCCAATGTGTGGGTTTACTTAAATAAATCATGAAATATACATATTAAAAAATAGATAAATTACTCTAAGCAATTTATGGTTTGGTTCAAGTATACGGGGAACAAAATCTAAACCCCAATAGTTTTCTCAAGTATAAGATCACTAACAATACAAATAGAACTTAAATCTTCAAGGAAAAATATGTATATATGTTTTTTAATTATACTGTTATCTTTGTTGCATCAAATTTTTTCATTCCAAGATGAAATCCTTTAATATACTTGTTAATATGCTATCTGGTCCTTTAAGATCATAGGGTTGCCGGCACCCTGGGAGCACAGATTCACCGGAGAAGAAATTAAAAAAGTGACTGATGGGGTTTTGGAGAAGGAAGAAAGCAGATAAGGTTTCTAGAGAGGAAGAAAGCGACATTTGTGGGTTAAGCGACATGTGTGGGTTAGGTTTTTTTTGAAGAATGAAAGGTTTCTTTCATGAGATTGGTATGCCTATGTGAGGTTTCTTTCATGAGATTGGTATGCCTATGTGAGGTTTTTTTGGTTTTCCAAGGTATTCATGCATCAATTAATTATTAACATCCAATTATTTTTAACTTTTTTTGTCATAAAAGTATAATTCTAATCTTCTTTTTTTCAGCAGCAATGGATTTTTCCATTGTAAATTTTTTGCTACAATGTTGTTAGCAATGGAAAACCATTATTGATTCTTCATATATTAGTTCTTTTTTAAATTATTCATTCTTTTTAGCAATGGATTTCTTATTGCTTAATTCGTTGATACTATTAAAGAATTAATATACACATAATTCGTTGTTGATCTATTGCTAAATCAACATTTGAATTACTATATTGTTAAAATTCGATGCTAATGACCCATTTTTAGTAGTGAAAAGAGTGAGCTTTCAATATTTAAATTTAATTAAATTTAACTTTTTTCAGGGATAGCATTTAGTTGTTTTGAAAACTACAGGGGTGTATTGTAAAATATAAAACTAAAAGAGCAAAAATCAAATATTGATGAACCTTTTACATTAGGCCTTGGGGCAAGACTGAAGTTTACTCTGAATTCCACGATGAAGAGATCGAATAACATAATCGTGAATACTTTTTGTTTCATTTCTTTCCTAGTAGAATTTTTGTTTTCGTTTTGCGGGAACTGTGGTACGCGATTGGTAATTGCCTAGCTTATCCAAGCTAATTATTACATGGGGTTACTCAGTGGTCCTGTTGGTGCAAGGCAGATATTCACAAAGCGGAGTACATGGGGGGTTATAAAATCGAGGAGGGGTGAGCTTGTCAGGTTATATATGTGTGTGTGCACGCGCGCACTTGAGGTTTGACAATTATTGGCCATGGCTCAGGTTTCTGAAGCAGAGCAGAAGGGAAGTACGCACATGCATTCACAGCCCGAAGACAAGCCTTTGCTCCTCTGTGCTCAATTACCTGCACTTGCCCGCCAGACGCCATGCACTCTCTCTCTCTCTCGTTTTCAGCAAATTAACCCCCCACTTCTATTATCCCTAGCTTCTTCACTCACATGCATGGACTGAGATGGGCACTCATTGTTCCACATGCACATGCAAACGGAACTCTTTCTCTCTCACTTCTTCAGAGTAAACACACACAAATTCACAGGCATGCCTATTGTATTGACTAGCTATATAGCTTCCTAGGTGGTGTGGTTTGTGTATTGTGTTTTGGGTCGCACTGTAGAGGAGTGAGTGATGATGATGGTATTCATGATGGCATGATGACGAGATTAAAAGCAAAATTACTTTTATTATACCTCAATTACTCCATCTCCATCTATTTAGTAGTGGGAGGGAAGAGAAGAGAACCAACCCCACTTTTCTCTAATGGGAACATACATTAGCATATTGAAAAAGCTACTGTGGATTGGTCCCCGCTTTGTACGAAACATGAAACAGTTTCCGTGGACTCTGATACATGAAATCATCTCTCTTTTGTGTCTTAAAAGTAATGAGAGAGAGGATCCCATGCATGATTATTACGTATACACCAATACATATGCTTTGATATTAATTTCTTTCCTTCCTTCCTGTCTAAAGGCGGAGTTTGATGTTTAGACATTGGTTGTTTTCTCTTCTCTTCTTTTGTCGCCTTTAATTTTGTTCACTGATGATGACGCAGTCAGTATATCCTTTGCGGACCCAACAAAATACCCTCCCCGCCTTTTGCTAAAATTAACTTTCTTTACTATTGGTTTTGTACTGTGTCGTCATCGCCATTGATTTTCTTTGCTATAATAACGTGCAAATTAAGACATTTTAATTTGCTAGTTGCAAAACTCTCAACTCTCATCACAAGAAAAGCAGGGGGGGCCGGGGGGATTCTTCTTTTTTGTAAGGAAAAACAAAACGGCTAATGGAGAATCTTATGACATTGCACCAAATATCCTGGATTTATGTCCAGGATTAATGGTTTCATACATAGTCTTTGCGGGAGCGTCTAGTTTAAGTCCCACTTGAGGTTCGAATTATTGTGTCTAATGAGGTCAGTAGGAACTCTAGTCAAAAAATAATTTAAGTTTCAGTAGGATCTACATTCTCGTTGAGGAAATATGGTGCATATCAGTAGAGCCGAACAATTCCTGGATAAAATTATAAATAATTTTTTTAAAAATATATATATGACAAGAATAACCTTGAATAATTTTCATTTTGCACTTAAGATTTTTTTGTTAGGTAGAAACATTTTTTATTTTATAAAGTATAATTCACAGATATACTTTATTTAATTTTGAGGTCTTTAGCCCTTGCCCATTGGCAAGTAGCTTTTAGTTTAAGCCGGCTTTGCATATCATAATTATCTTAACATATGTAATGGGTTTAAATAAGACCTAATTAATGACTGGTGAAATCGACAATTCCTCCATCACTTAAAAATTGTTGGCCCATCTGATATTGGAGGATGCTGTGTGACTTATGATTATTAACCTAAATGAAATTCACAAAGTCATACGATCGATATATCTCTTTTAAAAACTGGGATAAATTTCAGTAGTATTTTCATTATTGCTAAGTGTGTACATGCAATATAATTTATGTGGTTCAACTATATATAACCATATCCTATAGAGGAATAAATATCCTGAAATGAAACTGTGGGGTAATTATCAGTTCCGCTTCATATTCTTGAATCTTGAGGGTGAATTTTAGGTAGAAAAATGTCACTATTATTTCCCCTTAGCTTTCATGCTTTTGTTCCAAGCTCAAGTCATTCCGTGCCCATGCACTGTCAACAGAGGTTAACTGTCTTACTTTTACCTCTTCTTTATTTGGAATGGGATGATATATATACAGTCCCCATTGGATTACACAGTCAGATCCTTAAAGAATCTTTGAGTTTGATAATTGAGTTCAAATTTCATCAACATTCTCATTCTGTCATATTGTTTTGATTTATTTCATTGATATAAGATGATTTCTCTAACATGCTACATATTTTATAGTCCATGCTCAACATATATTTAGGCTATCGATCATTCTAATTAAAAACAATTTATCCATTCTAGAATCAAAAAATTTGCGAGAAATTATAATGGCTTGATATCAAGAAGCTAACAATAGCAGGTTTGAAACCGAAATATCATCTAATTTCAATGTTACTACAGTATTGGAAAACAGTCTTGACAATATATACTCCATCTATGCATAAAAGAAGTAGGGTTTCTGATCTAGGAGTTTAAGATACAGAGCGAGGTAGAATTGTCTCATCAATGATTAATATATATAGCATCATTCCACTATAAAAGACCAGGCACGCAAAGTAATCTGCTTGTCAATAGCTAGCTAGCATGTCAATATATGTAATCTCATATGGAGTATAATTCAGAGTTTCAGTTAGAGATTTCGTTGATTGACCACTCTTTGAAAAGTTTCTTTGTTTGTTTCTTTTGGAAAACAAAACAAAAGGCATAAAATTACTAGTATTTTGAGAGAGAGTAGAAAAGACCATGTTTGATGGTCTGAAAAGCGAATGAGCAGCTTTTCAGGAATGAAGAGATCAGGCTGCTGCCAAGAGCTCCTTGCATCGAACCCCATTGTTCCACTTTAAAAATCACATAATTCCTTTCAAGCTCTAATAACAACTATAATATACAAGTATAAATGTACGCAGAAGCTATAGGAGTGTGCGTGATCTATATATATTTACATCAGGCATGGGTGTCACACCAAAGAGAGAGAGAGAGACAGAGAGAGATGACTATAAGAGTCCCGTACAGTACAGTTGTTGCAGGGAGGGTGGGAAGCACATGCTTATGCAAAGGAAAGCCCACGTCGTCGTGTGCTTTTCGATTCTCGGGTTGTGGGGAAACACCATCATGCATGCCAAAGTCCCCAGTAAATGTTATTTATTTCTAATAATTACCTCTTAATTAACAGCATACGTACTCCAATTAATTCCTTTCTTTATCCAGTGATTGTTTAACATTGTGCTCCAGGTACTTTTAAGAAATATTTTTTATTTAAAAATATTATTTTTTATTTTTTTATATCAACACATTAAAATTATATAAAAATAAAATAAAATAATCCAATTAAAAACAAAGATTATCTCACAAACCGTAGCTGGTATCTTATGTTTAAATCAACAGGTAACGTCATTATGCCATTCCACTCGTATGGCTAGCCCTCCAACCCCCCTGCTGTTCGCAAAAGCATTCTTTGAACACATCTGGGAATGTAATTTCGATAGGGAGATACTACTTTTATATTAAACAATTGTAACGTATATGTTTTGCGTTTAGTAAAAGCAATATCAATTTCTCTTCTTTTTTGTTTTTGGTTTTCTGTAATAGCATTAATCCTGTTTTTTTTCAAATCCGATGCTAATTAATTAAATGTGACATAAATTGATTAAAATTGTTTCTAACTAATTTTCTTTTTCTCTCGGATTAAGGTCATCCATGAAGCCCATGTAAGAGCTTAGATTCTTAAATTATACATGCATGTGCTGAGTTGTTTGGGAACTAGAAAATTGCTTAACATTCTGTAATTTAAATCGAAGGAATCTAGCTAGGTCATGGAAGAGTTGTTTTGTGTCCGTATGACTCAAAACTCAACATGTCTCTTGATGAGAGAAAAAAAAGAAGGTATTTTTAATTTACTAAAGAGAATATATATATATATATATATATATATATATATATATATGGCTTGAGGAATATTAATTAAATAGAAGAATGTGATAGGTAGAATAGAACGTACCAACTGCATCTTATTTGAAAGGGTAAGACGCGTGGAATCTTTTCAAGCAAGGGGACCAAAATGAAGGAGAGACCGGATCGATGGAATCGGTCTTTTTTAGCTGTCTGATTTCCACAATAATCCTGATTGTATTGTAAGTTGGTTGTTTTTCAGATAACGTATTAAACTCCGATTCAAATAAAAAAATAGTCAAGATATTTTTATTTTATTTTAAACTTGATATTTGATGTGTAGATAAAAATATATATATATTCTTAAGAAGATAAAAAAAATTATAAGAATATATTTATTTTTATGTTATTATATATTTCTGTCTTGTTGTAATATCCGTGAAAGACTTAACAAGCACAACATTATTAAAAGTTGATTAAAACTCCAATCCTCCTACTCCTGCTATTGTGGCTAAAAAGGAACTTTTTCGTGATATTCTAAAAAGAACGAGCCTTTTTAGTCATTTTGTCCTTGGAACATGCCCTAAAGCCTAAAGGTGTTAATTAGCTGGATGACCCTTCCAAAACTTTTATTATTATTATTATTCCTATTCCCTTTTCCTCATTATAAAACGGGTTCGAGCATAATATATTTCGTCTATTCTTAATTTATAAATTAAGTAAAAAGAAAATTACCCTTCTGCCACCTTAAGAATATAGTATAAAAAACAATAAATATTATGGAGTAGTATTGATATTTTTTAACATAACTGACTGACTGGCCACCATCTCTCTTTCTTTTCTTTTCTTTTCTTTTCCTTTCTTTTCTTTCTCTCTCTTCTGCAACTATTTCATCATCTCACAAGCTTCCAAACAAAGAGAATTAATGGAAAGTTGCAAGTTTTATTCTCCTTGTTGTCTTTGGATATGTTTACGATGAAACATCAAATAAAAACCCTTATCTGGTTAATGGGTATCTCTCTCTCTATTGATTCCATAATTTTAGCACATACTTATGGCAACATCAACTATAGATCCCTCTTCCCAATATAGTCGTTCTAACACTTATAATCAGTTTGGAAACCTTCTTCATATCCATGGCTTACTTTGAGATCAAGAACAAGAATCATCACCATCCATATAGGCGGTTTGGGTTTCCAGCTTCTCCTTGGATATGACCATGGTTCCTGCTCAAAGTCTTTCTAAACAGCAACAGCATCAACTTTGTGATGGTCGTTATTTTGGTGAGGATGTCCATACTTTTAAAGAGGGCTTTGGTCTTATGAGCCGATTAGAAGGTTATGAGTACTCTTGTGTTAGCGAAGCTTGCTTATTAGGATCTGATCTAGTGGTGGCTAATATTCCCATGGCTGAAGATGAATCAAGAACTAACAGTCTTAATAATGAAGCTGGCTCAAGCTCAAAAGATGTTCAAGAAGAGAGACATGAAGGGTGGCTCCAATTGAGTATAGGTGGTCACACAACAACAGCAACACCAACAAGCCATGAGGGCAAGCACGATCATCATCAACAACAACAACAACAGCTAGTACTTGATTCTACAAGTAGAAGAGGAGGGTTGATAGAGCTTGATCTACTACCAGGTAGCAGTAGTAGAATTTCACATCAAGCAAGGCCATTGAGTAGTCCTGTTTTTCACGTTCCTGATTTTAGAGCTCCTCCAAGGCCAGTCCCAAGTCATGCCACTAATTTTAGCAATACATCTTTATTCTTTCAACACCATCCAGCAGCAACTAGCTCAACCTATCCTCTTCATCAAGAGATAAACTGGCCATTTAGGCCTATGTTGCACAATATAGCGACCGCCTCATCTTCTCCACCATCCTCTTCTTCGTCTTTGATGCCATTGGGGTCCTATTTTTCGCGTCCGTTCCAAGTAAATAGTACTGGCATGGATTTTGCAGGACCGAGCTCCGACTTTAAAGTAATCGATCCTCCAAGAAGATCCCATCCTGGCATTTGGTTTATGCTACAAGCGTCTCAAAATCAGTAAGTGCAAAAGGAAAAGAGAAGACAAACGAGAAGCACATAGAAAGATTAGCCCCACCATTTTGTTTTTGTTTCTTTCTATCTTTTGTTTTCTTAAGTTAACTTTCAAATGTTTTTTATATCCAATTAGCTGCTTGGTAGTGATTTTTTTTTTATGTTCAAATTCAGAACGAAAGAACCCTTCTTGCCGCAAATATCCAAGAGCTACCTGAGAATCAAGTAACAGATTTCATCTTCTCTACCTTTTCTTTTCTTTTCTTTTTTGTCTCTTTTTTGGTTCCCCTAATTTTAGGGGGGATTTAATAATTTTTTTATATACTAATGGAATTATAAATCCTTTTTGTCCATAGATATAATTTTTCTTTTTTGTTTCGATATTTGAAACCTTAGGGATGGAAGGATGACAGTTCGGTTATTAATGAAGTATCTGGTTAACAAGCTGAGACTGGATAGCGAATCAGAGGTATTTACATTTCCTTTTCTATTTGAATTGATGCATAAAAGTAGTAGTTGATGGTACTGTGCTTTCTATCTTATCTTGCATATCTCATTTACTTAAGATTGGCAAAGGCACAGACAAATAGAAGAACCAAAAATAGGAAACAAGCATATCTGTTCGAATTACTAGTTTTAATTAGACGAATATAGACAAGGGTGGTGTTAGAGAAATGACAGAAACAGCAGAGCTAAATGCGTTTCTCTAGCGGTATTTATTGTGTCTGATAACTTGATATTTAGGTGAGAAGTATATTTCTAGGTAGCCATCTTCTCTTTTTGTATCATTAGGCCATACTCTATTCTTGTAGGGATGGTATAAGAACAAAAATGTTTGTCTAAACAACGTGTTGAGCCTTCTAAACTGGTCATGAATGCGGTGTTTAGTTAGTTATGGATGTTTTCATTGACAAGATTAAAGAGGTGTAGGGTTTAAGTGTATTAATTTAGAGATAATATGGAGAACTACCTACCACCTTCTTTCCTATGACCACCAAAATAAATTGAAATGAGTGGCCTTTCATAATTCACAAATGGGATTAATCAGTACTATTTTAGACCACAACATTTATTTTACTTATGAAAGTCATGTTTCAATGATCGATATCTCGAACAAATAACGTATATGTGCAACAATGACGCGAAGTAAAGCAATACTACAACATTTAAGCATCTAGGATGGGTTGAAATGCAAAACCTTAGAGAAGAAACCCTAGTCACAAGCTCGTTTTCTCGCTGTTTTACCCTTTTCTTGCCTGTTTCAAGATAAAGTACTGCTAGGGATGTCCGGAATTGTCTAGGTAAATTACACATAATCGAGGGTTAGTAGCTTGTTTATCTCTAAGAATTGAATACCGTAGAGGATTTGTCTTGAGTATCTCTATTGATACTTAATGATATTATTCCCCGAGGCAGTGCTGTATGTACAAGGGAACTTCTGATTGAGCCATTTTGCACTATTAGGAATGGGATTGTCGATATTTTCTCTGATTCTTACATCTTTAACTATTAGGAATGGGATTATTGATAACTTATCTGATACTTTTATCCTTAATGATTAACAAAACTCAAATCTTCCATCAATCAACGAAGAAAACTGCAATGGAGAAGGGTAATTGATATAGCTGAGAATTATTTCAGTCAATAAATTAAGGATTAGACATGTCCTAATTAATATATACAGTTTGGATTAATTTCCTATATATGTTAAAGCTTATATTTATCCAAAAAAAAAACAACTCTTGTGACACCGTAAACTTATTTAGTCAATCTTTCTATTCTTAAAAAAAAAAAAAAATTCGCTTACCGAATGCACTACTACAAACAGCTTCACCTTTTATTCATCCAAGAGTGGATTCCAAGCCTCAAAATAGTTGTCATCCTTTAAATAAATTTGGAAAGGAATTCTTAAGATCAGCTAGTTTAGAGTTATAATAAAATCACTGTGTGTACATAATAATTTTACGTGCATTGTATATGGAACAATCATATACATATTAAAAGGTGTATAGGTCTTACATGGAGGCAAATAATTGACGTATGAAAGGCACCGGAAATATATATATATATTAACTTTGATTTTTTTTATTATTAGGGACAATATTATATACGATATAATTTGTGCATGGGATGCATCATTAAAGGCGACTTGAGTTTTCATATCATATATATTCATTGCAGGCATAATTGTGTGTCCATCATTTACACAATGCTTCTCATGCACACTTCACAGAATACCCACTACCTATTTCTTTCATTATTGCTATATATAAATCAGGTTCCTTACAAAAATTAATTGAGTCTTCTTATTTTTATTATTAAAAATTCAGTATTTTTATGAGACATATTCAGATACAAAGGTTTAATTGCTTATATTTAATAAACATCTTTTACTATCCCTAAACGCATTAAATATCGCTGGCTCAAAAATGCTTAGAGCTTCCATGAATCATTTATGGAACGAATTGAATCAACTTCAATTTAGGTAAATTGCAAAATGAAGTTTTTACATGGGAGGGTAAAAAAGAAAGCGCGCATAGCATATAAATTGAAAGGTGGGATTATTGATGTTTAAGTACCTATTTTCTTAGTACATATATTTTTTAGATCGGATTAACTATTCTGAAACTCTAGACAAAATCATTTCCAGCTGCCAAAAAACTCTAGATAATTTTTCTATGGTCATTTCTTATTTCAAAATTAATAAATTTAGAGAGAAAAACATTATATGTGCCAAAGGTAGATTTAAAATAGGGCTAGCGGAATTATGTTTCATAGACAAAATGTTCTTTCATAAGAGTCTCATAGTGTGAAATGAACCTGTGTTCTTATTGTTTGTTGTTATTTCAATTCTGTCTCATCAGAAAAAAATAATCTTAATGCTGCGCCATTGATCATACCTTGCTAGTTTACTTTGAAAAATTCTGAAGGCTAATATATAAATATAGTAAAGCTTTACGTCGAAAACGAATTGTGAATTAATTCAGCGACATTTTATTTGATTTAAAATGGTGTGTGCATGTTTTACGTTAGTGTTTGTGCGTCTAGCATGAAATATAACTGCTAAAACTGCAACTTAATATAGAAATTAGTGGCAATACACTGTACGCGTGCCTGTCATGTGCTTTCACTACTCAGTGTTACGCACAAGTAATTAAAGAAAAACTAGAAATAACTCTAATCCATAAGGGAAAACATTTAGTCATAGAGCTTGTCTTCGGGCAGTAACCTCTCTCCATCGTATAGTAAAGCCAAAAATTGAATAGAAGTTGAGTCATGTTGATCAATTAATAGTGTTCTTCTAGTACATACGATCTTGCGCTGAAAAATCTCTCCATTTTGTGTTTTGGTGCGATTTTCATCTCAATCACACCTCTCTTTTTTTTCCTTTTCTAATAGAAGACGATTACAATAAAAGCTAGTGCGTGTTTACTTGATCTAGCAAGAGCCATCCATTCTCCCTTGACTTCTACGGCTAGCAATGCTTAGGTTTGTTTCTAGGGTAACATACAAGAAAGAGATGAGGATGTCAAGACCGCGTATCATTAAAAAACTCGAACTCAACTGGATGGATATATATATATATATATATATATATATAAAAGCACGTAGTGTTAGTTGTGTTCGCCATTCCTTGTCCTAGGTGGTTATTACATATAGCATGTTTATCTGTTGTCTTCGTTACCTACAGCACATAAATATTCATACTCTTATATTTTGGCTTGTTAGGTTGTAACTTGACATGCTCAAAGTTCCATTTTGTTTTTATATATAATGTAGTTTTGAGTATAAGTTTGTAATTAGGTCAACCCTTATCTGATGATTAATTTGGATCATCCCCATATTTAAAAAAAAAAAAAATGCTGTTGCTTTCTTGGCATGCCATGCCATGAAGCAAGGAGATATATGCGGTTAACACGATATCTTATTTTATCGATCTTGCCCAAATACTATACACAACAAACCAACCACCAAAAATCATCCGAACTCTTTTTTGTCTCTTTCTAGTCTTGGAGCAGATAGATAGATAGAGAGAGAGAGAGAGAGAGAGCATCCATCTGTTTTATATTCTTACCTAAACTAAAGTACACACCTAATCACTAAACAATCATCCATGTTATAAACTATTGTTGTTATCTGAGATAGATGACAAATTCAACATTCTTCTTTGCTTTTATAGAATTAGAACCACCTCTTATCATGTTAATCAAACCAGATAGTTGGTATACATAGGCTGTTCAACATAACTATGCCATCGATTTGGCAAGTTCTTAATTCTTGGTGTTGGATCGATCCACCGCCTAAGTGACATTAATAAAACCAGTTCCATAAAGTTTCTTCTAGGAAGTAATCAGTTCATGCCGTCCAGAATATACAAGCCATCTTCTTTGAACACAATGCATGCAACGAAGTACCCAATGATGTAAACTTTTCAAGTGGGTGTGAAAGACGAGGTCGAGCTTATAATTGCATCCGAGCATTACGATGAGCCGTGGCTAGCACTGCTAATAATCATTTTTAGTGTAATTTAAGGAGTCTGTCCACAAATTAATCGGTTTAGATTATCTATGTGAATCTAGACTACTCACTTGATCATAATAACTTGTTTTCATTATCTAGACACACACACACCATATAATCAACATTCGAGAAAGCCAAAAAGATGTCTTCATGGTGGAAAGTGTTGCGTCCTTTTTGAAAATTCTTCAAGCTAGCATTGACTTTAAGATATGTATAAAATTATCATCAACTTGGATGTGGATTGTCTTGGCTTAGTTGACACTTACTAACATAAAAAAAGGGAGGGGGGTTGATACTAGCACATCATATGAAATCATATCGTAGGGCCTAAAAAACCACACGTGGAGCATGTATTCATGGAAAACCCCCTCCCCAATCTGCATGCGTTATCTCTCCCCTTCGTCACGCTTTCGCTTCTTTCAGCTCAGCTTTTACCCCTCCTCTCTTTTTCCTTGGGATTATTGTGCTTAAAAAGACCCCATCATCAAAACACCTTAAGTGGTGCGCTTTGATCGAACCATAGACGACCCCATCTTCATCATCGCCATCATCATATCCCTCTCTCGCCAACCACAGGAATCAACTCCACTGAAAGAAGAAAATTTTAAAAAATCCTTTCATGTGTTTTTACGTCGGAGGAAAGCAATGCATGAGTGAATAATCCACAACAGAATCATTCCAAGTTGTTGAAAAAGAAGAAGAATAAAAGGCATTAAAAGACAGATAAGTCTCCTCCACGAAAATAAATTCTTTGTAGTTGGTGAAATCACGATATGCATGCAAAATAAATTAAATATTTAATCCCTTGTAATTCTCAACAAGTACCTGTCAAACAAAGGTTGGTTTGGGCATGTTTTATCTTGCATTAATCCCAAGGAATGAAAATCCAAACACAATATATTAGTTCATGGTAGAATATTGACCGTATGATATCATTAGGGCTATTTTGTTGGTCGACTAAGCTACGTGAAGTAGACGTGCATGACATGAGATTGATGCATGGTTAGGTTTTGTTGAAGCTAAAAAAAATCCTTTTTATTTGTTTATTTTAATTTTTCCGTGGTTAGCGGATCCACTACAAATTCTCCTTTTAGATTATGGTTACCGGTTAGATTATAAAATCTTTGATGGTGTTATATATAGTACAATAATAAAAATAAAAATAAAGTCTAAGCGCTCATGATTTTGGCTTACGAACAAAGTCTAGGTGGGTCCCGTAATGATTAAACCCGGGCAGTGTTTGAGTCGTGGCCTCGTGGGTGAGGGGACGGGCAGCCCAAAAGGGTAGGTTGTCATGGATGACCGCTGACCGAGTAAAAAGAACGGAATTTTAAGGGTAGAGTAGACGTTACAAAGATATACATGTATGGGGCCATTGCTAAGACGTTACCTGGTGACAAAGCATGACTTCAAAATACATCTCTTTTTTTAATATATATATATATATATATTGAAAGAAAATTATGAATATTCAACTTCATATGATGTTCTCTTATTGACTATTTATTTTTAAAAAAAATCTATGAATCTTCAACTTCAAATGCATCATAAATATTTATTTAGTTATATTTGTTTATACCTATTAATTTGAATAGCTCTATTTTTTATTTTTTTTGTGTTAAAAAAATCAAAGTCGCCATTAGCAACTTGTTTGCAGTAATATGCATAGATGCTCGCATCTATCGTTACTTCCAGGTGATTTTGGAGTTATCTAGCTAGCTGCTTACGGTTTTTTTAATTATTATTATTAGGGATTACAAAATTAACTTAGAAGCACACGATCAAGAAAAGAATTGATCTAGACGTAGTAATTTCTAGCTTGCTAGAACAATCGAGGATTAGCAGTCGTGATGCTCTCCCTTGTCAAACAAGGGGAGAGAAGGAATCGATCGGCATGTTCTTGTTTGGACCATGTAGTATTTAAAAGTAAATAATAATAATAATAATAATTACAAAGAAACAATGATATTCTTCGAATATATATGCACGGTGATATTGATAAGTAGGCATCATTACAATATCAAGCCCTTCATTTCTTGCTTCATGCCTCTGTGTTTAATGTAATTTAAATTATACACCTAAGCTAGCTGGCTAACGTGTCGTGTATTTTTGTGCGTGTGGACGACTATGAATTGAAAAAAGCAGATAGAGATGACCTGTAGAGGGCAACAGCTTCTTCCTTTCTTGACACTGCAGCATGTTAGGGATAACATCTGGAGCCCCAGAGATGCACTCACTTTGCTTCCAGAATCCTCAACCACGGATCATGTCATGGTGCTGCACTATGGTAGAACTGCTTAAAGGAGCCCCCCGAAATTTCTCACTAGTTAATCCTCTCTCACTTGTATCGTTGTTTAAGTTATCCGAACACTCTTTTTTCTCCTCTTTTTTTTTTTTTTCTTTTTCCAGCTAATGGGCTCTGCTATTTATTTAATTCACTTCTCTAATTGGAGAAAATAGTTTGGAATACCCCGAAATGATGTTTTCAATTTTGGGGTAAATAACATAACCGAAAATGTATTTCCAAGCTATGCGGGCTTGATGGATATTTAATTAAAATTGTTTTGTTAAAGAGCACAAACTCCATCGAATACATCCTTTTTCTTTATGACTTGTTTTCCTCGGGAAATATTTTTCACATCTTGTTTCTATCCCATGATCCTTTTCGAAGGCCGTGCTGTCCCGAATACTCGTAGTTAAATAAAGCTTGACCAAGAACAAGTCTTAGCCCAGTTACAGCATAAGCAACCGGATCCGCCAGCATTCTTGTCCTGGTATTACACTGACGCGCTGGGCTTGCCCGTCAACCCTCCCCAACGTCGAGGATTGCTGACTCCAACCGAACTAAGGGATTTGAAACACGCAAGAGGTGTCGTCTGAAAGTCAGAAAACCACCTCCATAACGACGCAGAACAAATCACAAGGAGAGAAAGGCGAAGGCACACGCACCCCGAGAAAACCACCGACTGGGTTCCAAATTCCTAGTCATTCCCGCACAATATACACAGAACTGCTACTCAGCTTTTCCAAATTACGATGTGAAGTCTCCATAGGTTACAATGGCAAATATTGAACACTGCTGAAAGCTTAATAATTTACAAGTTTCATCAACAGATGACTTAATACTGATTTTCAACTTCACTTTATCTTTAAACTACTCGTGCTCCACCCATCAGACAGTTCAGATGCTCACCTGGACCTAGTCTGTAGAGGCTCCCCTCCACACGAGTATAATTAATATTGGGGTAATACTAAGGATGCTTAGAATTTTCGAAAACATTCCGTAATGAACATGTCACATCGCCAAGTAATGTAAAAAATCCCAAGCATCCCTTGCATCACTCTACAAATTACTATGCTACCACATATGAAGACATTCTTCAGGACTACAAATCCATTTTGACAACTTTATCAAAAACCACCAAAACAAATCTATGTACAACTTTCATTAAAACATACAGACAAAATACAAGCACAAATATCAATCAGGGACCCTAAGAGTCTTTAGCATGCAGCTCTAGTGAGAGGCAAAGGACAAGAGCCAGGAGCCCAAAAGAGGGGTGTATGAAAAGACATCCATTGATTATAGCATTCAACCAAACTACAGAGGCAATATGTGACATTATTAGAAACCTTATAACACTAACAGAAGAAGGGGAAAGGCAGCTAAACCTTACTAACTCAAATGAAACAATCAAAAAGAATGGAAAACAATCAGGTAGAAATTTAATATCAAAAGTACCTAATGGGTTCGTGATAGGTGGGCCAAAATTATAAACGGCTCTGCACATACAATTAGCACCTTCAATAGAGTAAAAAGTTTCTTCATATACCACTCACATTCAAAGAACAGTCGATTGCAGCACTGCTTTTTCCAGCCATGGGTGACAATAACTCTAACATCAAAGATCAGTTCTAGAAGGAACAAAATCATTCCAGAGGAGGCAAACACAACACACTTATGATGCAAATGCTTTCCATGTACAGTGCATTGAGTTCTTCATTCAAAACGGATTGCAACCTTCCCACACCACAAGCCAGCACATTATTTGTTAGGAGTCCATTTAGCATACAAACTGTTTTAAGTTGCTTTATAAAAAATCTTAAGTTTCAGCTTTTAGATTCTAAACCTTGCCATCTTCATTAATCAAAGAAATTGCTTTGAGTGTTTCGACAACATACTTCTAACTTAAACTGTTTCCAATACATGTTCTCTACAAAGAAGAAATCCTGGAAGAAGATATTTTTCTGTTACCATTCAAACTGTCGAGATTGCACCAAAAAATGAGCCATTCATTAGCAGAACTGTAAGTCATGAAAGAAAATGAACAATTGAGGTATAGTATTGACTTAGAAATACATACACGTATAGTTTCATCCTAAAATGTTCTTACAAGCCTCTGAATTGTCCCAAAAACAAGATGGCAATTTTACTTCTCTAAGACAAATTACAATGGATCAATAATAGATTCATCCTACATGACATAAACAAGATACAACCAAGCTCAGATAAAAGTGGGAGTGGATTCAGAGATTTGTTATATAAAACTTTCCTCAAACAAGTGGTGCGTCCCAAGATGAATTTAGCCTTCTAACATAAGGGATAAACAGGTTAACTGGTCAACATGCATGGGGCGTGCCAAAGCATGATCAGGATGCACCACCATTTAGGGCTTAAAATGGAAAATACGAATCCAAATGGAGTTAAACATTAAAAGCAGTAGTGGAGTTAATCATCGATATTAATGAAGAATACAAAATTTTGACCATGGTAACAGAGGATCGGTATGGCAAGTCTAACGACACAACTGCATAACCTTAATAACAAAAAAAATTAGCAATCACACACAAGCATTAAGCCAAAAAAAAAGAAGATAGCAACGATTACACAAACATCTCAATCTCCAAAAATAGAAAGATATAGTTTCAGCATTTAAAAAGATTACACCAGAATCAGACAGAGAAATGACTCCATCATAACTATATCAGGAAAGCACATCACATAGATAGGAAAGCCAAATAGCACTGCTAAGAAATAACTATCTTAAAATGCGTGCAACATGTACCTGTCCAACTTGTGTGCTATAAATATGAAATGAGTGATAAACTTTCCATCTTCGTCTTCCAAATAAATTAACCTCAAGCTGATCATGAAATACTGTAGAAAGTACTATCAAACAAGTCAAATGCAAGATTAAAGAAAAGGGAACAGCACAGACAAGAAATAAATACCAAGAAACTACCACTTGATTCCAAGACTATACCATCATTGTTATTAGTCAAAAAAGATATAGTTCAAACCATCTCAGACATGCATTTTTGTCTATTATCACAATTCATCCATGACCGAGGTTTTTATACTAAAAAAGAAAGTTACACCAATTATACTAAAAGATATAAACTCAGGGGGGAAAAAAAGAATAGAAAAGTTCATAACTCACGGAAACCCCTTTCGAAGCTTCTGGATTGCAGAATACAGTTTCCTTCTTGAACCAACCGCGTTTATTCCCATATCTTTCAAGTCCTCCAACGTCAATAATGGCAACACTTCATCATCCACTTCATGTATCTCAAAAACCGGCGCGTATCGACTTAAGCCTAACTCAATCAGCCAAGTCCTAACTCCTTCCCATTTTCGCTCCGAAATATTATCATTATCGTTATTCTCCATTTCTATTCCTTCATTTTCCCTATTCTCTGTAACCCTAACTCGACCAGAGCCCGTAACCGTTCTCCGATTCCCGTGCCAGAAATCTATACCAACATTATCAGCAGAATGGACTGGACTTTGGTCTTTTGTAGGACTATCAGAATCAAGATCGAATTCCCGAACAAACCCTTCCTCTCCATTTGAATTCTCCAATTTATTATCTCCTTCTTCGATTCTTGAATTCGATGAAATCCAATTCGATCTCACTCTCTTCGTTGTCGCTCTCTTCGCTTTCCTTCTATGTCCGAATTCGACAAGATTCAACTCTCCGTTATGACTATTTTTAATGACCTCGTGTTCTTCAATCTCGTTGTCGTTCCCGTTAACGAGATGAGTTAAAGAGCGTGCTTTGATTGATTTTGAAGACTCTTTAGGGATGCGCCACGTGTTGTGTTGCGGATGCAGCAGCTTTGTTGAGCGTCGCATGTGCGATTCGTATGCTGTTTGATGGTGATGGTCGCCGATCTCGCCGAGACGGACGCTTGGTCGACGTTGCCGTTTGAGTGCTGGTGGCTGTGGCCCTCGGTTTTCTGATTGAGCTAGAGCTGTTGTTGTTGCAGTTATGGTGGGCTCTGTGGCGGTGGGTGCTGTTGTGGTAGCGGTGGCGGTGGTGATTGGGCCTTCCGGTGGAAGTAACTCGGCGGCCATTTTTGATGAGAGAGTGGAAGTGTCTGTTTAGACTGAACTGTGCGTAGGATAAGGGTTTGGATAGGGGAATCTGGTGCTTTCTGGAGTATCGTGTGTTTTTATTCTGGACCGTTTGATGAGGGATATGGCTTTAGGTGATTAGTGAAGTAACCTGAGGATTTTTAAGGAAATATCTGGGTCCCGGCCAGTGACACGGGAAGTTGCTTTGCTAGGCCCAGCTTGACGTTCTTTCGATTTTGGGCTGACGAGGCTACGTTTGGTTACCCAAGTAAGAACTCGTTTCAAAGAAAAGGCACATCAAGTTTTCGTGGTGGTGTTTTTCTTATTGATGGTTATGAATTTTATCACAATATCTCAAGATTTTTTTTCTTGATATTATAAATTAATGAAGAATATGCGATGATTGCTAATACCAGTAAATTAAGTTTTATAATTTCATCTTTTAAAAAAAATTCATATTAAATTTATGCTGTGTTTATATCACATTCTTCATATATTTAAAGAATTAGTTGGTTTATTTTAGAAAAATGTTTCGTAATATATATTTTTTTTTATTTGAAAAAATAAATTATAATTGTATTGTATTTTTTTTTTACGTTAACTTATTATAAATCAAATTATATTACGATTACAATGAAACACAAGCTAGTATTTGTAAATTTTACGATTATACAGGTAGAAAATATAATTGATAATATTTGTAAATTTTGTATTTATATACAAAAGTCTGATTACCATTAGTTTAATGAGGTTCTCTGAACCCTTTCCAATAACTCTGGCAATTGACAATAATGAAGTTTTATGCTGACAAAGTTTTCACTATATAAAATATATTTTAAAAAAAAAGGGTGAAAATCTATTAAAAAAAAGGCATGCATGATAAAACTCCTTGTAAAGTTTTTTTCTAGCAAAAAGAAAAGATAAATAATAAATTCCCAAATGTAATATTATGATATTATGAAAAACAATATAATGAAACACGAGCTTACTTGAAAGAAAACTCAATAAATTTAACATGCGAATCTAGCAAAAGCATTATAGAATTATTAGTAATTTACTTTTCAATGAATGAACGTATTTGTAATTTTATCTCGTCACCGTGGCACCTCGAATATATTAATTATATACTTCATGTACGATCCTTTACCAATCAAGCCCGTCTAGCTCAGTTGGTAGAGCGCAAGGCTCTTAACCTTGTGGTCGTGGGTTCGAACCCCACGGTGGGCGAATTTGTTTGTAACTCTTTTCGCATTCTTCCCGTTCCATAGAACCATAACCTCGAAATTTTATTTTCCATAGAAATAACAATGTTTTCCTTTCTTTTTTAAAATGAAAATATGAAGAGACAATGCCAAGCTATGCCAGCCTGATATGAGCTGGTTATGATTATCAGATATTTAATTAGCTCGAGGGTCACGTAGTTTTATCGATATTTTCTTATAAATACAAAAACTATAATCTCTAAACAAATTACATTCCTGATTTGTGGATCCAAGAATGTGTATATGGAGCTTGAGAAATAAAAAAGTTTTATTTGTTTTTATATTTTAAAAGGTTATTTTTTTATTTTAAATTAATATTTTTTTAGTGTTTTTAAATTATTTTAATATATTGATATCAAAAATAATTTTTAAAAAATAAAAAAAAAAATTTTAAAATAAAAATTATTTTAAAAATAACAACAATCACATTCCAAGATAAAACCAATGAATTTTTTAATGATCAAACGATGGGTGACTGGTAGATATTTTCTTTAAACCAAGACATAAAAAAGGTTTAGTCATCAAATTGTTTAAGTTCTATGACAAAAGGGGGCGGAAGAGAAACATTGAAAATGGGATAAAAAATTAAAAGGGTCACTTGATATGAATTGAATTTTTTACCTGAGGTTGTGACAAGAAACCTCGAAAAATAAACTAAAATTTACCTCAAATGTGATTATGTTACTATACCGTGGCGTGTTAAAAAAAAATCTTAAAAGAGGAAGGCCTGTTCTGCATTGCTAGAAATGTCTAAATTCACTGTAGATTTAAATTTAAATTGTAATTTTTTATTTTATTATTTCCTTTGAGCTTCTCTTTCTCTTTAATTGCATTAATTTGAGACCAAATTAATGACTAATCACTCCTAGATTATTTAAAGATTACATAACTCATAGAAAAAGGATAAAAAAAAAAAAAAACACATGAAAGTCAGGCGGCTGGTTACATATGGGCATAAAAAAATTCTTTCCAGTCTATCTACTTTGGTCTTCATTGCTTTTCAGCTCTTTTAGTTTTTTGAATTTTATTTTTGGTCCAGAATTCTATTCACTTTATTTTTTTTTAATTTTTAATTTGAGAGATGAGAAATAAAATTGCTAAAAAAATAGCGAGTAAAAAGGAAAGTTATCACTCAATCATATTTTAATTATAAAAAAATCATTGTTGTTGTCAACATATTCTATTTGATTATAAGAGTTTTACCAGGGTGCTTTATACCCTTTATCAATTGAAGTTAAGAAATGATTTTTCCTTTCGGTTTGGATTTGTGTTTTAAAACAAATTCTATGTTGTTTTAATTTATTTGTCATGATAATTTTTTTAATAATTTTAAATAAAAATATATTTTCAAATGAAAATCATAAACTTAATTTTTCTATCACCTTTTTAGTTGTTAGAAATAAAATGATAGGTAAAATATTATCTATCATTAAAAAAACATGTTATCCATCCACACTAGTATATATTTTTTTACTTTCACTTATTTATTTTTGTAAATAAAAATTAATAAAAATAGATTTATTTTAAACTTATTGGGTATTCAATTTTAATTTCAATTAATTAAAATAAATAATTTTATTGTGATGATTTTTCTTAAAATATTATTTTATTTTTACTTGGTTTATAAATTACACCGAAACATTTTTTTCTCGTATCAGTTAGCAATTTTTTATTTTATTAAATTGTTTTTTTATCCATATCTATTTTTATTATTAATTTTCATCCCGATTACTTTTGGTTTTTTAAATATATCTCGTAATTAATTTGATTATAATTAAAAAAAGATGAAAATATAAAAAGAAAAATGTGACATCTGTTTAAAGTCTTAATTAAAACTAAAAAACTAAGACCTGTTGATTTTTGCTGAGAATGACAAATTTACTTCCATACTATTCCGATCAACAATGGTTTTTTTTTAATCTAGGGCCACAGTTAACCCATATGCAATTGAGGCTCAATTTCATACGTTCACATGCAAAATTAAATTCAATGAGTTCACCCAGTAATTTATTAACTTGGAATTTGATTTAAATTAAGTCTCGTTTCAAATCGAGTTAGAGATAAACTCGATTAAAACATGTTCACCAACTAGGTGAACTCTAAGGAATTTTTTTAAATTCTTAAAATATTATTTTATTTTATTTTAAAAAAAAACCCAAAATTTTTTAGTTGTTATCTGACAAGTAAACTGTAACCCGGACCTTAAAATGGGCGGGTGACTCCCACCCATGGATGAGGAATGGAGCCCACACATTTGTCAAAGATCACCTTAAAGGGCCCGGATAGGGCCTGAACCCATTCCCAACATCGCGAGGCAGCCTAAAAGTCTATCATTCCTTACAAGTAAAAAAGACAAATAACGCATGCATTAAATCTTGAGTTTTGGCCCTCCTTATTGTATAATTTTAGCTCCGCCTCTGTTCTATAAGACAAGCCTGCACATATGATGTTGCAATCCGACAATGACACTCTCCACAAAAACAATTTGTTTGACAATCCAACATAGTTTACGAAGCATGTGCGTGTGTTCTGAATCTCAGAAGATCACGTGATTTACAACCAATGAACTAAAATGAAATATAATTGTTGTCACTCGTTGAACACAATCTTAAAAATTAGGAACTTGAAAGAAACAGGCATTTCTGCAGGTGGTGTCGTGCATCTGATTTTCCACCAGAAAAGATGCAGATTCTCTAATCCATGCCGGCAAACAATCTGCCATGCCCTATAGTGTTATAAATATTTGAATGAGGAAAGTGAAAATAGGAATATGGAAACATGGTAACTAAAAAATCTCATTCGTATTAACTTAGACTTAGAATTATAATAGTCTGAACATATATTTATACTAGTTTATAATAATTCAAGAAACTTAAAAGATAAATATATTTTTAATAGTTATATGCATATACCTAGAAGATATCTAGGAGAATTAAAAAACACCTTAAATGAAAACTTCAAAATCAATTCCGACACTTTGGAGTTCTGGATTCCTCACAAGTGGGATTATCAGAATTGGGAACGTAATTTTATGATGTTTTGCCTTGCATTTGAGTACTGCTTTGATAATGCTCATTAATAGTTCTTGAGGTGTGGCTGTAACAATGAAGCGGTTGCATCTGTTTTCTCATCGAGAGAAGGGAGCAGGGAGGATCCAGATTCTAGAATAGACGGCAATTGAAGTTCCGAGATAAATAGCTCCTGGAATTGGCATGTTGATAAGGGAGGAATCAGTTATACTACAGGAGAAGCTTTGAAATCTAAATAACATGATAAATATTTAATTACCTGCCATGCTTGTGTCTCCCTATTGAACTTCACGTCAAATTCATCAATGAACGCTCCATTAAGCAAATCAAGTTGTGCTTCAAAAGACTGAACAGAGAAATGATGAGATTGCTAATTGCGGTAATTGATAGCATACCAATATGAAGGGGCCATTTTAGGCAGTGCCTTCATTAATTCTTACCTGCACTCGATCTTTTAGAAACTGAACGTATTTGATTATCTCATCAAGTACGAGAGCCTTGCCAGTTATCTGTTAATTATATGACAACCAATTGAAATATACAACAGAATAATATCAATTTCGAAATAATTTTTTTCTCAAAATCGGTATTAGCAGACGACTTAGAAATTATATTTACCTTATCACATCCAGGAACTAGAGATTGCAGCAGCTTCATCCTTGAACTGATTTTCTCTCTTCTCACCTTCAAAACCATGTTTCATAAAGAATAAATAAGACAATCTGGCCGCTAATTAATTAAAAGCCAGCAGGTTCAATTAATCTGTCCTTTAATCAATTACCCTTTCAGCAAGGCTATGACTGTCTGTTGCTTCACCCCTTCTTGCCCTGACGTGAACGTAGCCTGTTGGAGGCTCAACAGGAACTTTCTTCTGTTTTTTTGCTGGCCTTACCCTCTTTGCATTTCTTGAGACAGAACTGTCTGGGTTTAGTTTCTGCCTTTTGCTTTCTCTTTTTACCTGATCACAGCCAACGAAATACAACAATGTCGTCATCAACATCAATCATATAATTTTCATGTAAACGACTGTCATGTCTTAATGAAGTACTAGAGTATTGAGTCTAATACCCCTAATTCATTAATTACCGTTGTGTTAAGGATATTGATCAAGTAATCCTTACATCTTGTTCGTATGTATAATATATGTGCAGTATAAGCACCATTGTAGTGTATTCGTGCTGTAGCATTTCTCCCATAGGATTCTGTCATAATTTTTAAATAGGCATGGATTGACAGGCCAACATTTTCTTAATTAGGAAATTTAATATCGCGGCTCATATGTACCTTTATGGCTGGCGACGAGCGCTTTCTCAATTGCCACAATGTTGGAGTCATCGCCTGACTAACTTGATTTTCTTCGCAGTACTGAAGATCAACCACCATGGACGAACTTGAATTATGCCTTGCAATCGTTGAAGAGTGGTCTATAGTGCTCATGAAAGGGACTTTCGCAATGCTGTTGTCATCAGCATGGATAGTTTCAAGGATTCTTTCAGCATGCAAAGGGCCCTCCTGGAGACATTCATATGGAAGATTTGGAGAAAACAAAGCTCCGCTTGCGATATTGGTGTTTGAATAGAGCTGAAACTCGTCAACAACAGAAGCAGGATGCTGTTGCTGGTAAGAAAAAACTGCCATTTTGGGGTCTTCAAACTAAATTCTAAGTTGGCAGCAAAGCAGATAAGAGCTGGCACCTGGCAGGAAGAGTAAGGGAACGGTGGGTCTCGAAAAATTAAGAACCAATATATAGACGCCAAATACTCGAGGCGGTGGAGTGTGGTGGAGTAATTTACTCACAGGATATAAGGTTATAACAGTAAATAAGTTTTTTTTATCTAGTTCGTGTTTTATATATAATTATTTCTTATATTCTATAAACTAAATAGTTGATTAATTTTAATAGACTATAGAGCATTGAGCAGCTATGATTAACTCATTAACTAATCGAGATCTTTAAAAATGATGTAAAACGTGTATATACCACGTGGTAGCCACTCCCAAATATTGTTGGAGTCCATGTACTTTTTTTTTTAATATTTCAAGGATCCTGGTATCATCATTTTTCTTTTATATTTATAATGTTATATGATTATCTTTATTAAGCAATTTCATATAGACAAGTGTAAATTATAAGAAATTTTATGCATCATGTTAATTATTTTTATATTTATTTTTTAAAAATAGATATAATTAGAAAATAAAAATTATAGGTGATCAAGATATTCTTAATACTTTTGATGTATTATGAGTTTTATTTCTTCTTTTTTTGTGTTTTTTTTCTAAAAAGATAATTCAACGGTAACTATTTTTGTAAACTACCTACAGCATGTAATATTTCATTAATGTATATTTTAGTTCTTAAAAAATCTTAAATATTTAACTTATATCTAGAGAGAGTGAATAAACTCATTTAAAATGCTAAAATCACTTTTCACTATAATTCTCAGGTATTCGTATTTAGGCGTTTACTACAAAGACGACAACTTCCTATGGAAGGATAGTATTCATAAAATGACAACACTGAGAACTCAAATTCAAGAAAAGAACAACTAGAGTGAATGCCTCAGCCTCCCTCCCTGCCTGCCTGTTAACTCTATAACACTAGCACATTTGAATTGCCGTACCTTCTGGAAAGCCTTTTCGTGTTGACCTGAATTTATTTAGCATTTGCAATCCTAGATACTGGTGCTAAACCAGGGGTTGTGCTTTGGTTTGAAACTAGGAGGAAATTATCGCCACCGTCCAGATTTGAAGTTGCTGGACTATCAGCCTGTTAAACACCGACCACCAGAGAGATCCGACCATCAAACGACCAGCAGTATGAGCATCTCTTAATTTATGCGAGAAGAGGAGATGACACTTTTGTTTCGCTATCCTCTAAACGACACCGATTTCGGCCATAATTTTGTAGGACAGAAGGTGCAGGGATGCTATATCAATGCTGAATACTGATCATTCATGTTTATTTTTTAAAAAAATAATATAAATTATATTTTAAAATTTTATTTAAAATTTTAAATAAAATAGTTTTTTAATATAATATCAAAACCTTGATGATCAAATAATTTCAAGTTTAAATCTCATCATTTCTATTTATTTAATAAAAATTAAGTATAAAATAATATAATTATGTATAAATTTTAAGTTAAATAATTTTTATTTAAAGAAATATTTTAAAAAATAGTATAAATTATGTTTTAGAATCTCATATAAAAATTTAAACTTTTAAATAAAATGTTTCTTTGATATATTTGTAATATATGATGTTAAATCATTTCTCATTTAATTATTTGAATAAATTATAATGACTAACTTTATACCTTTATAGGGCATCCGATAGAATGCCATATTTCTGTTTCATTTGGCTGCTCGTATCTTAAAGATCCCTCCACATGCGCAAGGATTGACTAACTTTATACCTTTATAGGTGACACAACTAAAAGGTTGATGTTTTCTCCCAAGTGCAGGAGTGTCGAAGTAATAAATAACCCGGCAAGACCGGGGTCGAACCACAGGGAGGTTAATTGTACAAATTATAGACAATAATTATAAGCAACAATAATAACAATAATAACAACAACAATAACAACAACAACAACAACAACTATAATAATAGTAGTAGTAGTAGTAGTAGTAGTAGTAAAGAAAGAGAAGAAGAAGAAGATGATGAGAACTTGGAGATGGAAAATTAATGTAAGGATTAAACAATAATAATAACAAATGTCAAGGTTAGAGGTTCCACTAATGGTATATCAAACAAGTATAGTATAAACTCTTATTATTGAATTGGAAACCACACACAAAGGAGGTTCCAATCAGATTATATATTGTTAACATGATTACATTAGTCATCTTATTCAATTAATGCTAATACTTGTAAATCTCGTCAAGCATTCATGATTATAACTTATGTTAACAACAAATCAAGTTCCTTTCATAGCTCAGGTGTCGGTTATACCATACATTATGGGCTATGAAAGTGCCAAGCATTTGTTGTACCAAGTGTTATACAACATAAATCAAGATTAGTCATTTAACAAGCAAAGTATTAAAGAGTGAACAAGATAACAAATATAAAACATGTTAGTATCAAACATTAAAGTCCATATTAAGTTTACATTATACTTATTCTTACACCATTAGTGTAACCTTTTCACCTTGACATAATTAACTTAGCTAGACATAATGAAAGAAAGAAAAATAGATAAACAAAATAAGAACATAAAAGTTAACTAAGTAAAGGAAAGGAAATGAAAGGCATAAACTTACTATTAATGAAAGCAAAGCATAAACATTACAAAAAATACAAAGAGAGAAAGGAAAAACATGATCTTGATCTGGAAACCAAGATGCCTAAATAAATGGCAAATGCCTCCTTTTATAGGCCAAAATTGGGAACTATTGATTTGATGACTAATTGATAAGTGGGTGGCCAACTTTTGACTTGGTGACAATCCTTATCTTCTCTTGTCTGCCCAAAACGTCATTGATAACGTCAAAATTGGAGCCAGCTGAAAACATGAAAGTTGTAGGCAATTGTCTCATCTTTCTTGTGTAAAAAATTTAGCTCATTTAGACTTTTAGAACTCCAGATATGGCCAAAATACCGAACAGTGCTCGGGCTGGAAGACAGATTCGGGCTTCTTTGTTGTTGCTACAATTTGGACTTGAAAATGGCCTTTTTAGATCTTGGGCTCCATATGAAAGTTGTAGGCATATGTCTTACCTTTCCATCCATATAAATTGGACCTAAATCTGAGATATATAGCTCCAGATATGACCCAATTACCGAACAGTGTTCCGGTTTGGATCGCACCGACATCTCTTTTCTAAGTTTGACCATCTCTTTGCCTTTGCAATTTAAGTTCTTAAAGTCATCAATAAATATTCTCAGTTATATGATAGGCCTGCATTTAAAATGAACATTTACCATAAATTAAAGGTATTTTATATTATTAGATATATTATTATAAAACATGCTTTAGTTAAGGAGTTATTGATACTTCAAGTGCAAAATGATGATATAAAACCATGACAAAAATGCACTTTTTAAGTGCTAATCAATAGGGAATCCGATAGAATGCCATATTTCTGTTTCATTTGGCTGCTCGTATCTTAAAGATCCCTCCGCATGCGCAAGGATTACGGATTCTCAGACCCGACGAAGATGATTTGCAAATTGTTTTTTCTAAACAGCGTAATTAAGGGAGAAAATTTGTAGAAATAGTTCATTTATAATAAAGAAAATTGCATCATTGTAATTGATGTATCAAACATATTCTGGAGGCAATGGGGCGCTATTGGGAAGCAATATCTGTGGATTTCATGGCGGCAGCACCTCACAGCCGCTGTGGACCCTTCCTTCTATCCATATCTCTTTCTTTCTCGAACAGCTAAACCACATTTCCCTTACTTGTATTTTATTATTCCAATCTGTCAGTGTATATTAAAAACTTGGAGTGTGAAAATAAAAATAAAAGGCAAAAGGAAGAGGAAACAAACTCTGCGAACAGTATTTTCTGCGTTAAGAACAACTAGATAAAGAGAAACTCGGAGACACACAACCTGCTGATGCAGCCTTTCTTTTAGCTCCATTAATCACTTCCCCCTCTGCTATATCAGGCTGCATGAAGGCATGAGAAGCATTTAAAAAATAAAATTGAGGAACATGCCATGCTATCGCTTGAGAAAGAAAATATCAATGTGTAAAAAGCTTTGTTAGGTTGGTTGTCATTTCATATAAGACACCAACCATTGATCATTGACTATTGGTAGCCACCATTGTTGAATGAGCTAGAGTTGGTGGCAACAAACCAAGAATAGCCTCCATGAATGCCTATAAATAGAGGCATATGTAAGAGAACAAAGAGAGAGAAAGAAAATAGCCAAAGATGTGAGAAATATAGGAGAGAGTGGGCTGTCATTGCAGCACTAAAAAGAGAGAAATAGAGTGAGGTTGAGAGTTGTCAAAGAGGGTGTCGCACGTCCAAAAAACTCGCGCGGCGTCTGCTCTGACTGATTTTTCATCGTTATGATTTGATTTGATCTTGTTGGATTCGTTAGGAGTCGCCACCTAGTATTTAATTGAAGGTTACTAGGAAACCCGACTGTACTGGTCTTGTCAGAGATTCATGGGTAAGGGACCGGTTGTGGTTAGGCAAGGTATTAGCACCCCTAACGCACCCTACCTGAGGTAAGCTGCTTCACGGACTTGATGTGTTAAAGAAGTTTTAAAAATTTTGTCTTTTCATCGGATTTTAGAAATACAACTTCCGTACAAGTTTGTATTTCTACACCGTGATCCAATCAAAATAGTAAATCTTTCTTTATTCTCTGCAATTTTATCATAAATAAAAAGAAACATTCATAAGATAAATACAAGCACACACATGCATTTCCCTGTATTTTCTTTTCTTTTCTTTTTCTTCTTTTTGTTTTTTTTTTCATATTTACAAAATACAAATAAAAAAATCAAACTAAATAAATATTACATTAAACAGTCTGAAAATTACAAAATAACCCCTCAAAATTCCATAACAGTGCTGGGAAGTCCTTCTGGGCGGCGTGAACAGTGCACGTGAACAGTGACGACCTGTGAACAGTGCACATCAGTAATGAGCCAGAACCTCTTCCTCTTCTCTGTCGCTGGAGGTGACCTGCAAAACAATGGGAATGCCCTTCTGCACCACCGGAACAGGGGCGGCGCGTGGACTCACGCTCCGTCGCTGGGAAAGCTGGAAAATGAGTGGATCTGAAACGGCTTCCTCCCTTCTTCTCTCCCTCGCCGGTAGTGACCTGCAAATCAATAGAAAACACAACAACGCAATCGATTCTCCTCTTCTTAGATCTGTTTAGATCTGCTTCTCTCTCCTTCATTTTGGGTCTGCTCCATTTCTCTACTGATGGCAGATCTGGTGGTGGTTGGCTTCTGTGGAGGCCGATCTGCGAGGAGATGAAGAAGAAAATGAGGATGGCTGGTGCATGCATCCGGTTAGAAATGGTGCTGGATCTGTGGGGGATGCCGTATTGGGGGGAAGAGCTGCTGCGCTGTGGTGCTTGCTGGAGCTCCGATGGAGGAAAAGAAAAGAGACCAGCTGGTTGAGGAGAGATAGGACTACGGTGGAGGCAGGTTTAGTAGCTGTGAAGAGTAGAGGGAGCTGATTCTTGTGGGTTGTTGGATGGAAGGTTGGAGATGAGAAGGAATGGGGGCTGTGGAAATGTGGCCGGCCGCTGGTGGAGATAAGTGAAGGAAGGAAAACTCCGAAAAGGGGAAGGGAGGCGGCCGGATGAAGGAGAAGGAGAAGTTAAGGTTTTTTAGGGTTTTTCCTTTATTACGAATTTGCCCCTCCTTATGGTAAAATTCGCCCCCCCTTTGTTTGAATTATAGGTTGCTATTTATAGGCAATGTATTTTTCAGGTCTCAAAATTGGTCCCTCAATTTTATTTTTGTAAATTTTGATTTTTTTGATTTTTTTGTATTTTTTTGAAAGCAAGCAATATCAACATCGACTCAATGAGGAAGATCAATGATTTTAAAAATAACGCGTTAAAAGTTGAACGCGTTTCAAATATCTTTGAAAATTTAAATTCTTTTGAGATGATGTTGAAAATGATAAAAATGATGCAAATATATTTAAAAAAATGTATTTTTTGGATTTTCATTGTTTTTTCTCTTTTTTTTGAATTTTTATAAAAATTTATCAAAACATGGATAAGAATTGGGGAATAACCCAAAATTGGGTTATGACAGAGGGGATGATTCCTCCTCCTCTATTGTTATAAATCTTGTACTCTTCTTATATAATGCAATGGCTTCTCCCGTGGATGTAGACGATTTGCCGAACCACGTAAATATTGTGTCAGTGTGCTTGGCCTTCTATGAGCAAATATTAGTACATCACCGGTCGAATTCCCAACAATTGGTATCAGAGCATATGGTTTAAAGTGGTGTTTGATTTTGCTCAAAAATAAAAGTTGTCAAAATTGTGTTTTGACCATACCACTGTGTAGAGGAGGAAGAGACGAAGCCACTGGTGAAAACCACGTCGAAATCTGACATTGGAAACCGTCGCACGCGTCGGCGGGGTGACTGCCCACGTCATCAGTCACGTTAGCAGTTCTGCACAGTCATCAGGCACGTCACCTGACATATCAGCACTCTGACCAGTCAAACTGTCACGTCAGCTCTGCCATGTCAGCATCAGTCATCAGCCACATCATCATTGTAGGACCCATTACCACGTCACCAGCCGCGAGCCGAGCCGGGAGACAGGACTCTGTGTGGTGGAGTCTACATGCAACCGGTTCTGAGATTGAATCTGGGCCGTTTATTAGGCCAGAATTGTTTTGATCAAATCTTAGCCGTCTGAAGTGCGATTTGGACGATTTAAGACTCGTTTCCAGCTAATTTGATCATTCCGAATGCAATGGTATGATCCGATCATTGAGATTGAGATTATAAATGATAGTGGTGAATTATTAAAGAGAAATTGCCCGATTAGGAGGCATCTGATGGTCATCATGATGGTCGATGGAGATGAAGACGAAGAAATCACACATGTTTGCCTAATTACATGTGTTGAAGTGTTATGTGGGGAATTTTAATTGCCTTGAGAGAAGGTAAAATTGGGACACTCTAAACACCCGATCATGTGGACAATTTGAGGTGGAGAGTGAAATTTGATGAAGACCAATCTTGACGAATCTGAGCACCAGTAGTCTCGCCAAATGTTGAGAAATCAGGTATAAAACCAGGATACCCCAGATCACTTGTAAAGGAAAGCCGCGACAAAGCTAGCAAATGGTTGTATATACGAAAAGACAGTACGATGGATAGATATGACCTAAGAAGTTCTGGCTAGGAGATTGAGTTTTAAGCGGGACCGTTGTGACCCCTCCAATCTTTCCTGGGAACTTGCTTAGTGGAAGGATTATCCATACGGTACTATTTTCGTATATGTGACAGTTTGTTATGAAACTGTTGAAGACTAGCAGGATGACGGCACAAAGGAACAATTGGGTTCCGTATGATCAAGGATCTGATGGAGTGGTGATTTCTCCAAGGAAGTTAGATTCGGTGACTGTAATTTCTCGAGGGGAGAATTGATGAAGACCCTGATAATGGAAGAGCAATACAACAAAGGGATAAAGATTGACACCCTATTTTGACTTGGATAGATGTTGTGACAGGATGAGCTGCTGTCAAACATAAGCAAGGAATAGGGAGAAATCTGGAGAACTAAAATTGCACGAGAGCACACGAAGATTGTGTAGGAGTACCCGGAGGATCCAACGAGGTACTGTAATGAGACAGCAAGTGCAAGAAGAATAAGTGTTCCTAGATGAAGCTTAGAGCAGAGACTGTGTGAAGGTTGTACAACAGGAAGTCTCTTGTGCTCTTGATAAAGGCAACAAGCAAGGACCTTTCTAATGCATGCAAGGATGAAAAGATGAGCTGTTGCAGATGCACCTAATTGAGGGGGTGCAAACGCCTGTGATAAAAGGCGACCGCCTATGATGAAAGGCGAAGACACCAAAGAGAGTTGGTGTAGGTGGAGCTGTCAAGTGTAATGATGAAAGACATAGAAGCTCCAAACATAGAAATCGAGGTGGAGGATTGCGAGGAGTATACCGCAACTTTCTCTTTCTATGTGATCAGTGGCTATGAACTCTCCCAAGTCCACATGGTGATAGAGAATCTTAGTCACTGGAGACATCCCCGATGAAGGAGGATGTGACTGCTTTATGACGAACAAAGACACCTCAGACAGAAGGTGTGTGGGCCATGAAAGGAACCCAAGTATAAACCGTCGCATGACGATGGGTGGAGACACCTCAGGAGAAGGTGTGAGGACCATGATATGAGTCCAAGTTCAAACCGTCTTATGAAGACAGGCAGAGACACCTCAGGAGAAGGTGTGAGGACCGTTATATAAGTCCAAGTTTAGACCGTCTCATGACAACAGGCGAAGACACCTTAGGAGAAGGTGTGAGGACCGTGATATGAGTCCAAGTTCAAATTATCTCATAATGACAGGAGGAGACACCTCAAAAAAAGATGTGAGGGCCATGATAGGAGCCCAATTTCAGAATGCCCTAGAGCCAATGTGATGGCTGGATATAAGTGGGCAAGTGTATAGCTAATGAAGTGGTTATGATGAGTATGGAGATAAATGCAAGATTGACTTTCATGGATATTGCTCTCATGCTAAAGATCAATGAGCTAGAAGACATTTGCCTTGGACAATAAGTGGATGACTTGTGGAGCATTAAGACGAGGCTGCTATGAAGGAGTAGAGGGCATGCGCAGGTTCCGGGAACAAGTTGACTCTTGTCAAGGTGGTGAGCTCGGTAATGGCATTGTAATACTCAGAGTATGAAGACAGATATGGATCAACCTTTTATGGGCTGCCCCCATGGTTAAAGGTGGAAAGCTACCTGGACTCTTAAGACTAAGAGTGGGAGACTCATGGAGAAGTAAGGCGTGGTTCCTAGGGTGGAACAGAGGGTAGACGCAACTCCTGGATGAGTAGACTCTTGGAAGAGTGGTGAGCTTGTGATCATATTGAGATACTCAGATAATAACTGTCTCACTTGAAATATCCGTTTGAGGGGGTGTTATAAGCCTTGATGTGAGGCTTGATGAATCATTCCAGACCGAGTATGGTTAATACGCTCGAAGGGGAATGTTATTCCAGAGACAAGCGTTGACACTATTCAGATGTGATGTGGCAGACCATCTGGTTATAGTGATCCTTTTGTGTAAAGGTATGCTTTGGTTACTCTGATGATTGAAAGGTTTGGCGAGTACCTATAAACTTGGCCAAAGATGCTCTCAGAATGGAAAGCTTGGAAGAGCTGCAAGATGCAAGCTTGTGTTGAAGAAGCAAGAGGACAGTTGCCCCACATGAATGGCAAAGAGGGTGATTGTTAGGTTGGTTGCCATTTCATGTAAGACACCAACCATTGACCATTGACTATTGGTAGCCACCATTGTTGAATGAGCTAGAGTTGGTGGCAACAAACCAAGAATAGCCTCCATAAATGCCTATAAATAGAGGCATATGTAAGAGAGCAAAGAGAGAGAGAGAAAAGAGCCAAAGATGTGAGAAATATAGGAGAGAGTGGGCTGTCATTGCAGCACTAAAAAGAGAGAAATAGAGTGAGGTTGAGAGTTGTCAAAGAGGGGATGATTCCTCCTTCTCTATTGTTGTAAATCTTGTACTCTTCTATATAATACAATGGCTTCTCTCGTGGATGTAGGCGATTTGCCGAACCACGTAAATATTGTGTTAGTGTGCTTGGCCTTTTATGAGTAAATATTAGTACATCACCGGTCGAATTCCCAACATGCTTACCGTTGTTTCTAGGCGTAAACCAATACTTTGAACTCGATCAATCAAAAATAACAAAACATAATATTAGTTGTGCCAGTAAAACTAGTGCGAAAATATATCATTAATGTTTTATAATTTAATGGAAAGATGTCTATTTTAAAATCTATTTAAAATACAGTTTTTTTTTAAAAAAAAACAAAGTTATATTATTTTAAAGAGTTGTGTATATTAATTTTAAATAAAACTAATATTAAAATTATCTCTCTATACAGAAACAACTCTGACAAGGCGTTGAAGGTTAAGAAAACTTATGCTCCTTTAAAAAACTCTTTCCTTCTGCAAACTTTCCTGTCGAATTTTCAATGTTACGATTTAGATTAGAAAAGCGGGTGCCGAGTAAATGTATAAATTTTGGTTTATTTTTTTTATTTTTTTATTTTTGGTTGTGTCACCAAGAATGAAAAATTAAATAAGTATGAGAAATAATATAATAATTACACTATTAACACCGGTAAACAAACAATAATTTTTTTTTAAGATTATTGTTCATTCTCACTCTTATGTTTTGAATTCAACAAAACATAGCTGGCATATAAATCAAGTACCGTATGTTGATTTATATTCGTTTTGTTGAAACCAAATCATAAAAAGTAAGAAGGAACAACAGTAAATATACTGGGCAAGTAAAACCTCAATATAAATTGGATTTTTAATTAAGTAATATAATTCAAATAATAATTACGTTTCTAGTGTTATTTATAATCAGTGAAAGTTCAGTCTGGTGATACCTTTTCTTGTGAAAAGAAGGAGCTCCTAAGAAATGCAATTCCACAACTAATACTATAGATGAAAGTTAATTAGAAGGATGGTTATTTTTTAAAGTGGTTTTTATTTAAAAATAATATTTTTTATATAAATAAATCAAAATAATTCAAAAATATATACAAATTTAATTTTAAACCCAAAAATATATATATTTTTTGTCCGATCTCCATTTGAGACGCAATCCTAATCGGCTATCAAGAAGCCAATTTACATGTGATAAAATTCCATCAACTCCACTAAGAATTTACCATATGACATTGGGGCTAAAACAACCAAGTAAAATTAAACGATAGGTGAAAATTTTCTTCCAAAGATTACTGCTAGAACTTTTACGCAACGCTACTGTGTCGGCGCCCAACCTTTCAGAAAGCTAAGTTTAGGAGTCGAACTCATGAAACATCACGAACATTCTTGGAAACAGATTGAATCAAAGCAATGAAATTTAGTCAAACAAAATCAGCTAGCACATTCATGAAATTACCGACGAAATTCAGCGCAAGTCAATCACGTTTCTCGTAGGCATTGGCTTGGTTTTTGCATGATATGCCAGTGAACGTAAAGACATTTAGCACTCACAACCTAATTTATTTAACAGAGTATGTTACAAAGCAAAGAAATCATGTGGTTTAAAGAAACTTTGTGCTATATATATACGTTCTTGATCGACACAGACACGACACAAGTGATATTGAAGCGTTACATTACAGTTTTGAAAGATTAACATAGATATCTGTTGCCTATAAAATCTACTCCAGACACCAGGAACTCGTCCTTAAAAGAGTTGGGTTATCAGACAAGGCATTGTCCGCTTCTTCTTCTTTCTTCTTTTTGAAAAAAAAAACATTAATATAATGGACATGTCCTTTTCTTTTACATCCAAAGTCAGTGAATGGCACATGGTTCATGGAGAAGTGTTTATTTTGAATACAGATAAACTTAAAGCGAAAAATGAGCCATGGAGAGAGAAGGCAATGCTAAATTGAGGAGGGGGAAAAAAAGACCAGAATGAGAAATGTGATGCCTGATCTGAGTAAAAGAGGCAATTAGTTGCGAAAAATAGAGTGCTAGCACGGTAGTATTTCCTTATATTCAACCTTGTTATAGAGCAATTGGCCCCCACTCTTGCGCTGCTCATTAAAAACGGGAAGAATGCTTTCAAGAACGTAAGCATAGCCGCCAGTAGCTGTTTGGTTCTGGGAAAAGTAAGGTTGTTCGCGTTGGACACCAAAAAGATACTATCTGGGCAAAAGATTTTTGGTAGAAAGCGTTCCAACGTGTCTAACATGTTTTTGCCTAGGATCGAAGAGCTGCTGGCGCCATACTGGCTCCGTAGGATATATTGCTTTGAAAAATTGGAGCATGCAACGGAATTATCAAGTCTTTGCAATAATGCCATGCGCATGAGTAGGCTTTTTGACAAGAAGGATACAGCTATATACGGGTCGTGCTGGAACACTGACGTCTTTTGTTCTTATTAATTATTTGGATTGTTATAATTGTACTGCGTAAATCTTTTGTAGGAATATTTATGAATAAACGGCAGAGTTTAAGCCCAGGTCTGTAGTGCACGAAGCAATTAATTGGCCTCAATCCCATTATTTTCTATTTAACTGTTGGATCGTGATTGTGATTAAATTTTCCTAGTAGATTCTACGAATTGAATTCTATACGATGTTGGTTTGCTATAATTAGCCATGCATTTTTGTTATTTTTTTCTTTATTTTTGGATTTTCTAATTTATTTAGAATTTTTTAATTTTTAAAATTTCCAATCTATTTAAGCTGATCTTTGGATTTATTTAAAAAATTTCAACCAAAAATGAAATATCTAATATAAAATTCTGAATTAAAATTTTCATATGATAGCCATACTGGACAAAATTACCAACCTACACAACAACGCATGCTCAAAAGTAGGCTTTTGACTAGAAGCATGCCCTGCGGAACCATTGCTCAAAAGGAGGCGCGGTAGTATCTGAGTAATTAAATTCTTAGGAACATTATCATATCAATTCTTGGATAATTATATTTATTTTCACTATCCCCATTGTGTTATCCATATTATCATATCCTATACCCATAAGAAATGTTTAACTTTAATTTTATTCTATGTAAGATCCAACAATAAAAATTTTCTTGCTAACAATTTCTAGTAAATTTATTTTCTATCACACCTACCCATCTTAATATACTCTTTCAACCTAATTAACCATTTTTAGAGTTAATTAGTGATGGAAATCGAATTAATAAGATTCACACATCCAAGAAAAATGAATGACAAAAAATTAAAATTAAAAATATGAATATGAATATATTATATAATATATATTCCACATTTTCTATAGATAATCAATTTAAAATATTAATCAATGTTGGATTTTTTAAATAAATACTAAGCATCACTTGATATTGTATTTTTTTTATTAAAAAAGGCTTAATAAAAAACTAATAAGAGTGAAAATGAAATATAATTTAAAAATAACAAATTTAAAATATGGATATATTCCATATTCTATTTAAATGTTGTGTATTTTTTTCTAACAAAAAAATTAAATCATATAAATATTGACTTAATATAATTCAATTGATTTTGTAGATCCAAAAATAATTTATACAATCTATAAAATTATAATTTACTTCAAAAATAAATAATATTTTTTTAATATTAAAACAATAAAATACTTGTTAGTGAACATGTCAAAAAAATTTAAAAGGTTTATGTTTAATAATATACTTAGATGAATCAGATCAGATGAGAGTAGATGTAGCATGCTAGGTTGAGGGTTGAATTGTTTATGTTTGGTCAATTACAGCTAACGCAGTGGATTGCTCGGGATATGGCGTCCAGTCGAGTGGTTGTCAGATTGACGTGCCACCGTTTTTGATTTGGCTGTATTTTGATTCCGCCGATTATGACTGAATTATTGTTGATATTTCGAACCCTTTTGAGAAATGAAACTTTCCCGTGAAAAATCTGGGAAATTAGCCCATATATTTTTTTACCCAGGCAGAGAGCATATCCATGCGGTAATCTACTAGTGTATGTTGTTCTCCACTGTGCAGCTCAAATTTATTTATTTTGTTTCTTAAAATCAAACAATGTCAGAAACGGATCAAATAACTTGACCCGGCCTGGATCTTATTTGAAATCAACCAACCAAGCAGAGATTTAAAAATATTGAAGGTAATAAAAGAAAATCATTCAAGCCTTGCTAGAGGATAGAGAAGAGAAGAACATCGACGACGCCCTGTTGTCTGATCCTCTAAACTTGAACTCCATGGTATTGTCTGTACAAGGAGTAGAAAAAAAGGAGCTCCCTTGGAGATTCTGACTGGGAAAAGAACGATAAAGATGGCAAGTTTATAATCAATACACGTGTATCTATGCTTGTAGTTGTCTTGCCGTTTCTCTAGAGCCAAGAGAATGCGCACCGGGATTTTTATAAAGATTCAGACAATAATTTATTTCTTTTTATAAACTATTATTTAAGAGTTTATTATTATATATGGTTTTTTTAGTGGGTTAGACTTACACAATCTTTTTTATATTTCAAAAAAAAAATCAATCATTTTTTGAGTTGAGTATTTAAGTCCATTCTTTGTATCAAACATATTACAATATTTTTACAGGATTAAGATTGAAAATCTTTTCTATTTTTTTTTTTTTGAAATTTAGGATCTAAACTAATCATTTTATAAGCTCATGATCAAACTCAATTTTTTTACACAAGTTAAGAATCAAACCTCCCACCTCATTTTTTTTTTATTTTTTTTTTTCGAGTGCAAGATTAGAAAATCCTTCCTCACCAATACTTATAGATTGACAGGTATCTAACCACTTAAATAGCCATTTGAAAGTTTTTCCATGTAGTTTAAGTGTTACTTGTATTTTCCGTGATATTACAATTTTAATGAGATTGAATGGAATACAAATGAAGTATCCAGATTAGTTTTGAAAAAAAAAAACTTGAACCTTGTTTTAGGATGAATCAAAAGTTATAGAAGGTGAGAGTAAGAATATAATTAGAATTTTTCCTTGGATGTTCTTGTTTATTTTGTTGAAGAGATGTTTTTTACGGGGCTAAGAGTGTATATTAGTCGTTGGGCATAGCTTTGAAAATATTTTTGCCCATTGGAGAGGTGGTTGGGCCGTTATTAAAATCATTCAAACTGTTTTGAAAAGCATGAACAATTTTTGGAATTTCAAGAAATGGTCATGTCATTTTACAGAAATGCTGAACCGATTTAACTACTGGAACTTCTCAAAATTTTATTTATTTTGATTTTTTTTCAGTTTTCTCTTGTTCTTATGGGTTTGTGTTAGATCTTGTGGGCGTGGAAATTTATTTTTAAACAAATTAAAAATTATTTGAAAAACTCTTTTTATAATATCTTGAAATTTGAAGTTGAGAGCCGTTATGGCATTAAGATTATCGTTTGAAATGCATCACTTCATACCTTACTTCTTCAATGATTTTCCTGAATGATTACATTCTTTTTGAACCCTATCTAAACCATCAAAAGGTTTGCACAACATAGAAATTCAAATAATAAATATATCTCACATTCATGAAATAAAGTTTCTTACCCTAGTTTTTATACATGTCTAAACTTTGTATTTAATCATCATATAATATAATTTAAATGGCACTTATGCATGTTCATATAAGCATGTTCCGTATAAACATTCAAATAAATATATAAAATACCAATGTATGTTTCATAAAAGCATCAAAGCAATATATCATAATCTAATTTTTAGGTTTTCCTTAAAATTATTCTTTTTATTTAAAATTTAAAAAAATAAAAAACACTGGCAACTTGATAGAAGCAGCCGAGAAGTGTTACAAACATATAAAAGAACTAAACTTGGATTTTGGACATAATTAAAAGTCTGTTTTTTTAAGGATAAGTTAAATAATTTTTAAACAAATCTACATGAAACTAAAAATTCAATCACAAAAACAATTTAAAATCCAAATAATGCAATCTAAATCTGAAATACAAACTAAATGAGAATAATAATTAAGAATTAAATTGAAAAACAATAAAGAAAAGAATAAAAAATAGTAAAAAAATTAAGATCAAAATTAGATAAAAAAACTAAATAAAATAAAATATTGAAGTATAAAATTGAAAAAAATAAAAAAAGATAAGAAAATAGCAATAAAAAATAAGGATTAAAATTAAATAAAAAAATAAATACCATAAAATGATAAGCAACGAGACTGGAAAACAAATAAATCAAGAAAATTAATAAATGTTTAAATCATATGTTTTCTAAATAAATAAATTGAAACGTGGTGTTTAACATAGCACATGAAAATAAAGATACAAGGAACCAAGCACAATAAAACATAAAGAATTTGTAGCTGAATTTAATAAAATCGAAAAAAAATTAATATCAAAATTAAAAAAACTGAACTACTATTCGAATCAAGGAACCAAGCACCATAAAGAACTTGTAGCCGAAGTTAATAAAATCGAAAATAATGTAATGTCAAAATTAATAATTTACTATCAAAATTAAAAAACTGAACTACAATTCGAATTAAGCTCAAAATCGAAATCGAATAACGAGGAAGAGAGTAAACGCGATTTCTTTTTTTTTTAATATTATTATATAAATAATTTTTAAATAAAATAAAATAAAAAATTTAAATGTTTTCGAAAATATTTTTAAAATTCTAAAATAACCGCAGCAGAGAAGCCCCACGCTGCCAAGGCCCGAACCAACGAGGGACCAAGAAGCAGAAAATCCTAAAATCGAGGATGTAGGTTTCGATTCTTCAGGGTGTTTATACCGACTAGCCTTAAATTTAACAAAGAGAACTTTATCAAGTACATGTACTTCTTATTTTGTCACCATTTCTTCTCAAAATCCTAATTATCACAATCAATCTTCCTTGATTCGGGCTATCATTATCGAACAACTCTTGAAAATTCTGTGAAATGACAGTTGTAGTCGCATGGAGGACCCATTTATGCTTTCACCATCCTCTCTTATTCCATGTTTGAAATCTTTCTTTCACTCAAATAGTTATAATTATAATTATAATGAAAGATTCGATCTTGTTTTTATTTTTCAGTTCTTGAAATGTTTTGCAGATTCGGCATTGCAGCAGCTCTGTTATAGCAGTTGCATCAACCACTGAACATAAAGAAGAGGGTCATCTTCCAGTAATTAATTCTGCCTCCAAAAAAGAAAAAGGTGTGTTTTGTGCTTCTTTTTGCTGTTTTAAATATTGGGTTATGTTTAATTTTTCTTATTTGAAGCAGTAAATGGTGAAAGAAAGGCACCTGAATGGAAGAAGCTGGACGCTGAAGAACTTGGAATCAGTAATTCAATGATATCAAGACCTACAAGAGTTGTGCTTAATGGGCTCAAAAAGAAAGGTTGGATCATCTATATGTGCTATTATTCTTGTTTTCGTGGTTTTTATTTGAAATGCATTACTTGTATTGCTAGATATGAAAATGATCCTTGGTTGGTGTAGGATATGAGGTCTACCTTGTTGGAGGTTGTGTAAGGGATCTCATCTTAAAGAGAATCCCAAAAGACTTTGATGTTATAACTTCAGCTGAACTCAAGCAGGTTTTCTCTACCCAAATTCTTTGTTTCCCCCCCATTCCCAGTGTGGATTGACAATTGGTTTTGTTGGAAATTGGAAAGGCGTCACATAATTAAACAATTGCACTGTGCCTTTTATCGGGCGACATAAAGCTTGATGGCTAGAATGAATTTTTTGAAATGTAATTGAGAACTATACAAGCACATCGTCGAAGGAGCAGGATGATGCTTGCAAAGATAAAAATTATGCCATTTTAGATCCTACTGTGGAAGTAAAATGGCGTTCTATTTCCCTGCCCTGGTCAGTGGTCATATACATTACCCTCTAGAACTTTAAATTCCATCCAATCTCCATTAATCTCAAACAAATTCATATGTTATGGATACTGTATGAATTGATCTCGCTGATGAAATTCATCAATTTGAAATCAAAAGGTATTCATAATTCTTATACAAAATCTATCTCAGATTACATTCTTCGGGCTTGATCATTATTCTTACCAATTATGGGCCCTCATGCTTACTTTTTTTTTTTTTGTGGAGATGCTAACTATGCACATTAAACATTCTTGCCATTGCAGGTAAGAAAAGCCTTTCATCGATGTGAAATTGTCGGGAAACGGTTTCCTATATGCCATGTGCATGTGGATGATGCCATTGTGGAGGTTTGTCTATAGCCTTCTATTCCATATTCAAATACTTGGCCAATAAGGAGCCCCCACCCCAGTCAGTTTATTTCCTACGTTAAAAAAAAAGTGACCATGATCAGGTCTTATTCTGTCTTATATCCGGTCTATACTTTGTACATTTTTAATTTCCTCTAGTCTACTTACATGTTTAGTTTTAATGGAGTCCCTTTATTGAATAGGTTTCAAGTTTTAGCACTTCTCAATTGAAGTCTGATGGGAAATTCAACGGTAATGTCAGAAAACCTCTAGGTTGCAGTGAGCGTGATTTTAAACGATGGAGGAACTGCTTGCAGCGGGACTTTACAATTAATGGGTACATCTTGATACTTGCTTTTTGCAAGTTGGGATTAACAGATATCTGGCATTGGTTGTCTTTCTTTTAGCAAATTATGTTAGATAAGTTGTCTGAGAACTTTGCATAATTATTTGAAGGCAATTTTGTAACTTTGATTTTGTGATTGCCGTATGCTTTTGGCAGGTTGATGTTTGATCCATATGCGAACATAGTGTATGACTATATGGGAGGAATGACAGACATTAAGAAAACCAAAGTATGCACACGTCTGATATAATTGCTGGTTCACAAGTTGATTGAGGCATTTACATTCATCTTTTAATGGTTATCTGTAGGTCCGTACTGTAATACCTGCAAATCTTTCTTTCATGGAGGATAGTGGTGAGTTTCTACCTACTTATTAAGTGGTTAGTTTTTCTAGTTTACTGTTTGATATACTGTGCTTTGGCCAAACATTATGCTCAATAGTACCATTTTAAAGTGCTTGTGCTCATTTTTTATATTAATCATCTAATCCTGTCACTAATTAATCCCCAGGTCGCATTTTACGTGCAATCAGAATTGCTGCCCGCTTACAGTTTGGTTTTACTAGAGATCTTGCTCTTTCTCTAAAAGAGCTTTCTCATTCTGTGCTTAGGCTGGACAAGGTATTAATTTCTGCTTCCGAGTCTTTTAATGTCATTGGTAATTTCACTTCAGTTTTTTTCTTTCCATGTGCATGTAGGGTAGGATACTCTCGGAACTGAATTATATGTTGGCATATGGATCTGCAGAAGCTTCTTTGAGATTAATGTGGAGATTTGGACTTCTAGAGATCCTTCTACCCATCCAAGTATCATGTTTCCCTTCTTGATATACAATGTAAAATTGGTGTCCATGAAATATTTAACTAGCTTCATGATGCAGGCATCTTATTTTGTTTCCCAAGGCTTTCGAAGAAGGGATGAGAGATCTAATATGCTTCTGGTATGTGAAGATGCATGTTATAATTGTGTTCTACTTACATCTGTCCTTGTTGTACTGCCACTGTATGCTGTCAAATATGTTGCATCATAGATGTTGTGGGTTGATTTTTTGCACATGATGCATTCCATCTGTCTTCTTCTAGCAAACAACACCATCATCTTATTCTTATCTCCTGCACTCTCGTTGTCTTCAATAATAATGTTTTGTCCGTGTAAGACATCCCCCCTCTGTAGCATCTATACTAACGTAATTGCCCCTTCTTTGTGCTTTTTCAGTCATTGTTTTCCAATCTTGATAGACTAGTAGCACCTGATCGGCCATGCCACACTAGCTTATGGTGAGATGTAGTTGGTACTGCTGCAATCATATGGTCAAGTTTTTTTTACTAGTTTTAATCATTTATATGAAGATTCTGTTTTCTGGTTTGCATAAATTAACTTGCATAATTAGTCACATTTAAAATGGAGTCTGTTGTTTGATAATCAATATAGTGTTGTGCAATTTGCATCCTGAGCTGTGATAAGGATTGTACCGAGTTGAAGAAAAGGAGGGCTGTTTCATGATTTTGGATTTATATTTCCAATCCTTCAGGATAACTGTTGCAGTGTGTATTCTAGTGATTGATATGTTATGCATGCATGTCTGGAATAGTTACAAGATAATTACTGGATTACATTGCACAGGTTAGGCATTTTCGCTTTCCATAAGGCTCTGGTTGATCAGCCTCAAGATCCATTGGTAGTTATTGCATTTAGCCTTGCTGTCCACAGTGGTGGATCTTTACTGGAATCCGTGGAAATTGCAAGGAGGATATCCCAACCATATCAATCCAATTTCCCCGAATTATCGGAAGCACAGAGTCCAGATTCAAATAATGCATTGGTGCATAAAACCATCAATTTTGCTGCATTGGTCAAAACTGCGTTATGCAATATGACTGATGGATGTTATGTCTCTAAAGCAATGGCTAGATACCCCAAAGCACCATCCTCCGATTTGGTGAGGATTTATTTCTGCAATTCGTCTCTCTTGTCTTATTACACCAGCTCTGCTTTTGTTTAGCAACATAAATGAATCGGTAATCTCTGTCATACTACTGTGAATGAAACCTAAACATCTGTACATAATCAATGTACCTTTGTGCATCTATAAATAAACAAGAACAATCATAACCATCAATATATGATAATTTTTTGGGTTACTTGCCATGGCAGGGCATATTCTCACATAAAAAATATTGATGGATAAATCTCTCATTCCATTGTTTATATAGAGTTTCGTTAGTTGTTACTTGCTAATATTCCCCGCTATCTATTATAATCTTGATGGAAAATTACCTTATATCGATTTCCAGTCTAGAATTTGCATGTCTGATGAAGCCTAAGCATAAATGAGATGACTTGTTCTTCGTCAAAGTTTAATCAGATATGTAACTTGCACTATATCGATTCATCATTCTGAACTGATGGACCGTTTTAAAGGTTATTATTATTATTATTATTATTAGCCACTTGATGGTTTTATTTTAACGCATGCTGGTGCTGCGTCTTAATTTTCAGGTTTTTATCCCCGTGGCCTTGTTTCTAAGAGCAAGCAAGATTTTTGAATGCGTTAGAAGGGGCATGGAGACAAGATTTGTGCGCAGGCAGGGGCGGAAGATTGACTATGAGTCTTTGGCAATGGGTAGCTTGGAGGAGGTTAGACATGTATTTGCAAGGATAGTTTTCGACACTGTTTTCCCTCCTATTCAAAGACGTTGACCGTACATTACCATATGATTAATGACTTATTTACCATCCAATCTATCAGAGTTTTTTTTATGACCTCTGCATGATATCTGTGGTGTATTTCGAGTCATCATATACCATCTGAGGAGACAAGCTAGGTTTTATGTGATATTGAAGTTACGACAAGCACCTCGAGAAATGAAAATTAGATCAGAAGTTTTTTAAATGCTATGATTGCTTGGTTTTTCCCCAGTGGTTTTGTAGTACACCATTCCTGATTCTGTCAGCTTTATAACCCTCTGTCTGAAGCAAGCTCTCGACAGTGGTTTTCGTTCAAATCCAAGCTCCCTGTCAATGGCAACCAATCCAAAGGCAGTGCAATAGTCAACGTACGGTATGCGAAGGGCAGAGTTGCTTCTGTGTAGATGTGTTTTTGGAAAAATGTCCTTAAACCTTCCAAGGGTTCGGTTGATCCTGGGAACACTCTCCCTCTTTTATTTAAAAAATTATATTTACATATCGTGAAAGTCAGATGTAAAATTTGTTAAAAGACTAAAATACTCCTAATTTGATTTTTATATATATATATATATATATATATATATATATATATATTCTCTCTCTCCCCCCTCTCTTTGTTTACCCATGTCTAGATGAGGCTGTGAATTTTATTCTGTTTCACTCGTTCTAGTTTAAAAAATGGAACTAGTTTAAAAATAGATGAGGTTGTGAATTTTATTAAAATTTAGTTTTTTATTTTATTTTTTAATATTAAATTTACTTGGTGTTGAACTTTATAATTTATTTTTTATATAATTATTTTAATATCATGATATAAATTATGAGTTTTGCATCGTATTGATTTAGATTTTTTTTTTTGTTATTTTTTTCTTAACAACATTCTTCAATATTTGATTTATTTAAGAATTGGGTTTCATAATTGTTTTTAGATTTGTTTTTTAATGATTAACATAATCTCGTTACCCCGGTCGTGAGTTTAACAAGTTGGTTAGGTTGACTCAAGTTTTTTTATTTTTTAATTAAATATTTTTTAAAAAAAATATCTTTCAATATTTAGCTGATTTAAATTAAACTTTATAATTTTATTTGATTTTATTTATATGAATTAATCTTGTTTTTTATGTGTTTGACAAGTTAACCCGAGATGACTCGAATTATTTTTTTTATTTTAATCCTTTAACATTGTTTTTAATTAGGTTGTGGATTTTTCTTTTTTTCTACTAGATTATTATGATCTTATAAATTGGATCGTGGGTTAGACTTGAGTTCTTTAACCACAATTTATTTCGATTTATATTTTATAAAGTTGTTATGGTCATGTCATTACAAGTCTAGTCAGTTGACTTAGTTTTTTTATTTTTTATTTTAATTTTATCATTCAATATTTAATTAATTGATAACTAAATTTTATAATTTATTTTGGTTTACTTTTATGGAGTTATCTCAATTTTATTGCCTGTATTTTCTAAGTTGATTTAACTTGTTTTTTAATTAAATTTTATTTTTAAATTTCAATACTAAATTGAATGAGAGTTACATTCAATATATATATATTTTTGCTATTAGCTTTCAATGGGATCACAAGGGTTTAATGATCTAAATAACTGATTTGGTAATTCAGCTCAATTTAATCAAGTAAATTTAATAAATTATTATTTTAACATTTAAAAAATAATATTATTTTTATTTTTTTTAAATTAAGATATGTTTTAGTAGGTTATCCAAATTATCTTTTGACTTTTGAAACTAATTAGGTCATGTTAAACCTTACATAATTTTTTTATAAAAACATATATTAATAATACTTAGATATTTTTTTATATAAAAAACTCAATCTAAATTATTGCTCGTGAAATAATACTGGGGGAATGTTGAAACTCTTGACTTGACTCGAAGTAGGCTTTGTATAATTAGAGTTTATTTGGTAATTAATCTATCTTGATAAAAATATAAATTTAATGTTTTTCTAGTATTTTATGATAAATTTAATGTACTTGTATTTTAAAAAAATATTTCATTTCATTCCAAATAAAAAAAATTCAAAAAATGCATTGGATCACATTAACGATTATGCAAGAACACTGAAGCAATTAACTGAGTTGTCTTCGCGGGACTTGCGATTATGCAAGAACACTGAAGCAATTAACTGTTAACTGAGTTGTCTTCGCGGGACTTGCGATTATGCAAGAACACTGAAGCAATTAACTGAGTTGTCTTCGCGGGACTTCGATTGGATGCTTGCAATTAGCAAATCTAGTTTTGGACGTGAATTGGCAAGTTCTCCAACAACTATTTTTTTATTTTCCTTTCCTGTTTAATTTTTGACAAGTATATCATCTTGTTCCTTATACATATGAGAATTACTTGGCAATCTTCTTTTATCATGGTCAACGGAAGGGTGTAGACTTCGAATGTCGTCTTCTGCTCGACCCGTGATCCACGCAAGAAAGAAACGAACCCTTTGTTTAGTATTGTGTTTCAAATGGAATTTAGGTATATTTTGAATTTTTCTATATATTTAAAAATATTTTTTGAAAAAATTAAAATATATTATTTTAATAGATTTTTAAATAATAATTACTATATTTTTAAATACCCTTTAAAAGTTGATAATAAAGATAGGGATAGCTAATAAAGGCCATACACAGTAGTAGTTCGAGATCCCTTTCTTCAAAAGGAAACTCTTCATGGAGAAGGAGAACATGGTGTCTTCTTTTTATCAAAAGAGCTTCTAAATATCATTGTACGGTCAGATAAAAAGCTGCTCTTATTTCTTACTCCATTATATCTTACTCCAAGTTGTGTGTGTTTTTTTTTATATATAATTTGAGATGATCAGGCCAGTTTTTACATATATTAAAATTAATTTTTGAATTCATTAGATATCTATAAGCTTAATAAATAAATAAAATATTATAAAAGTGACAAATATATACATAAAAATTCAAACCTAAAATACAGAGCCAAAAAATTCTTTATTAGAATACGAACCTGGATAGGCTGTGTGTTTCTTTTATTGGCTACAATGGTGTCCACGCATCTGTAATCGTCTTAAATTTTTTTTAATTTTCTATGCATGATGTTCTTTTTCGGGTCAAGTTCCTATATTTCCAAGCCTGGGTTAGAGCGTCACGAGCATTTTTTTTTTTGCGTGATTTTTTTAACTAAAAATGAAGGTCTATCTTGATGAAAAAATTTATAGTGATGAAAAAATAAATATAAGAAGTTATTTTTAAAATTTATTTTGAAAATAAATATATAAATAACCAGAAAGAAAATCAAATATAAAATTCACTTAAATTAATAATAATATTTACATGTAATCTAAAAATATTTTTTAATTATTTATTTTGTTTCTCCAGGCACCATGAAATTCGTTTGTATTAACTAAATTCAAAAAGAAAAAATACAAATGCGAAAAAAAATTACATAGCTGTACCAACCACTTTTCTGCTATTTTGAGTTATTAGCACATAAAACTTAAAAATTTAGTATAGCACAGTTGCAAAATATATTAGCGATTCATACTTGCCATAGTTTCAAAAAATAACATATAAAGAAATCATGAATAAAAAACGCAACATGACACCAAACGAATTCTCAAGGGAATTGCTTATTGTGTTTGTCTTGCCCTATTTCCAGACAGCTAGGGCAGTTTAGCTATTACTGTTAGGGCAATAAGATGGTTTGTCCTAATACTATGCCATGCATTTCTTATTTCAATGTTCTAAACATTAAACTTTATTTTTTACTAAAAACTTTCATCTCCAAATCATATTCAAACACTTGCCGAGATTTAATCGAAGTGAAAGTTATTCACCTGTTTATTTTGATGTTTTTAAAATAGTTTTTAAAAAATTTAAATTTTTTATTTGTTTCAAATTAATATATTTTAATTTTTAAAATTATTTTAATATACTAGTGTTAAGAATGGTTTTTTAAAAATAAAAAAATATAATTAACATATATTTTAGTATAAAAATTATTTAAAAAATAATTACCATTACATTGCTAAATAAGTCAGGACATGATTAGCAAACCAAGGCTTGGCCTAGTGGTGGAAGGGGCTTGTCTCCTTCCACTGCATTTGGGTTCGAGTCTTGGCGTGCACGCCTGTCACCCCCGCGGTGCCTTACATGCCTACTAGGTTTGCAGGGTATTCAATGGGCCGTGGGGATTAATCGTGGTGCGCGCAAGCTGGCCCGGATACCCCACGTAAATAAAAAAAAAAAAGTCAAGACATGATTAACTTTTATGACAGCCACATGATACTAACATTGTTTAAATTAAGTTTATTTTATTATAGAATTAAATATTTTATATTTTTTAATGTTTCTTTTCCTGTAAGTTATGTAGTTTTAAATTAGGTAATTTTTGCTACTCTTCATTTCTTGTAATTATTTTTTTTCATCATAATAACTTACTATATTATAATTTCAAATCACAACATGTATAAATTATATTATTTTATTAATATTTTTAATCCATCATGCTATTTTTTTTAAAAAAAATCCTAATTTTCCTGTCGATGAAATTACAATGAATCAATCCTACACATACATCATCATCATCGAGGCGGCATTAACTAGTGCAAGGTTTCGCATTCAAACAAGGAAGCTACTGTTGTTTTTGCTATAACAGAAACCAAAAAAGAAGACAAAAAATTCCTGATCTCTCTGGTAATTTTTTCGGGCACTCGAGTTTTTGGAGTTTTTAATGTTGATATTGGGAATTTTGATTTTTTTTTCAAATTTCAGAATTTCTGTCGCGTAGAAATTGAACATTCCTTCCTTTCACTGGTAAAAAGGTGGATTGTTCGTCTTGACTCTTTCTCGAATAGGGATTTTAAAGGATCAATGCCACCCATCCATGTATGTTCTCATGATTAAAAATCGAACTCCATCCGCCACCACCGCCGACCACTGTTATTGGTCAGTAGCACAATTCATTACGCTCTAATTTTCTCACTTTATGTGTAACTAACTATAAATTAATCCCTCCTTTCAAATTGATTTCAAATCACGCATTTTGACTATAGTTTTAACTAACGACGTCAATGGTTAAATCAGTAAAAACCTATGCAGCACGAGGAAGGGTGAAGGCAGGAAGTTTTTCTGTCTGGATTATTAAATAAATATATATATTTTTTTAAACATAATTATTAATTTTTATATATAAATTTTTGAAGTTAACAATAAAGTTTTAATTCAAATATATTATTTAAAATATTAAAAAATAAATTAAAAAATATATCAAATTCAAATAAAAAATAAAAATAAAAATAAACTTATTATTGAAGTTATATCCTTTAATACTTTATAAAATATAATTTATCTATAATCAAATCTAAATTGATATTGTAATAACTCCTCGACCGAGATAAAATAATAATTAATAAAGTATTTATTATTTTTTTTTAATTTCTCATTCCCTCACTTGATTATTTCTTGGATTAGTATTTTATAAGATAAACTTTATAAATTTACAAAGTTTTTCTCTTACTTTTTTTTTTAGATTTTTTTATATTTTCCTCTTACTTTTTTCTCTTTCTCTTTTGCTTTTTTTTTTCTTTTCTATTCTACTTCTACCCAATTAACAACATATAAAATAAAAAATATATAATTTATTTTATTTTTTAATCAAAAATGATCATTTTACCCGGTTGTTTTGTTTTTATTTAATAGTTTTTTATTTTTATATATTTTATTCCTGTAATTTTAGTTGATTACATTTCAGTTTTTAAACTTCACTTTCATCATGTGTTAGGCGATACATATTTAGTCGGCCACGAAAATGCTAATTTTACAACAATATTTAACACTCCCATCAATTTTTATTAAATTTACACCATCTAACATACATATTCTATAACAATAATCAAGAAGTTTAAATTATCGTTGTAGAATATTCATGTTAGACTGGTCAAGAATTTGATTTAATATACAAGGTATTGAGCTTGGTTACCCGTGTGTTGTTAATTTTTTATCTTGTAGTTGAGTTCAAATGAGTTTTTATGGATATATAGCTGAATTGATTTTTTTTATTAATAAATTTGTGGAGTATGATTTGTTATCTATATATATAGTTCAATTGATCTTATCTTATTATATAAGTTTATTAAATATAATTTGTTGAGTTGATTATAGCTGAGAGGTTGAAAAATTACACCAATCATTTAAAAAAAATAAGTTTTAAGTGATTTTTCTAAATAAATTTGTTAATATGCTATTTTCCAAAAAATAAATATTTATTGTGCCCCTTTGAATTCTATTTCTGGAAAAAAAACTCAATTATAAGATTTTAAATTTTAGAGCATGATCTAATATAAAATTAAGATTAAAAGGGGGTTTTTTGAGAATGTAATGGTAATTGATTATTTTTTAAAATATTTTTATTTAAAAATATATTAAAAATATATTTTTTATTTTTTAAAATTTATTTTTGATATTAATATATTAAAAAAATTAATTAAAAAATAAAATTCAAATCTTAATAAAAACCAAGTTGAAACTTAATCCAGATTTACTTTTGCACTTAAAAGATGAACACCTAATATTCCCAGATCGATGACGTGTAGGGTCCAGATCTAAAACCCATGATTCGCATTGCATTTCATCCTTACAATGAACCCTTTCCTCGTTCATCTTTCTTCCAATGTCGTCGTCACTTATCCTCCATTAATCTAAGTCATTGTTTCCCTCCCTCTCCCCTCCTTGCTCTCTAAAAATAAAAAAGAACAGAAAAAATATAACTTTGAACATCACATCTCTATTTTTATTTACAACAACAAACAGATCTGAAATCTAAGATAAGAATTTTGGAAAGTTAGAAAGTTAGAACTGAAATTTGTTGATCTTCAGATCTTTGAAAAAAAGAAAAGAAAACGAAATCGAACCATTCTACTTGTCTCTGTACTCAAGATTCATGAAATCTGTTAGATTCTTATCGATTATTTTTTCTTGATTGTGGAGTAGATGTTTAGATCCTGTTGAATTTTAGTGTATTGAAAAGAAGAAAACCCTAGATAGGTAGCGATGGGTAAAAATGAGACCGCCTCCGCCGCCGCCAACGGCAGTGGTAAAATGGAAGACGTGGAAGAAGGGGAAATATCGGATACAGCATCAGTGGAAGAGATCAGTGAAGATGATTTTAATAAGCAAGAAGTTGTTGTAGTGAAAGAAACACCATCATCCGCTACCAACAACAACAGCAAACAGAAAGTTTGGACGGTGAGAGATCTGTACAAGTATCAAGTTGGAGGTGGATACATGTCTGGCTTGTATAATCTTGCTTGGGCACAAGCTGTTCAAAATAAGCCATTAAATGAGCTGTTTGTTGAGGTGGAAGTTGATGATAGTTCCAAGAAATCATCGGTGTCTTCTGTGAATAGTAGTAAAGAAGATAAGAGCACTGTTGTGATCGATGATAGTGGTGATGAGATGGACGTGGTTAAAGTTATTGATATCGAGAAAGAGGAAGGGGAGTTAGAGGAAGGGGAGATTGATTTGGATTCGGAGGGGAAGAGTGAGGGAGGAATGGTGAGTGTTGATACTGAGAAGAGGGTGAAGTCCATTCGTGAAGATTTGGAGAGTGTTAGTGCGATTAAAGATGAAAAGTAAGTGTGTGATTTTGTTACTGAAAGTATGTGAATTTTTTTAGAAATGAAGACTGTGAAATACATGGTGAAGGTAATTGCTATAACGGGATTGATTGTTTTGTTGGGGTCTTTTTGTAGGTCATTTGAGGCAGTTTGTTTGAAACTGCATAACGCATTGGAGAGCTTGAAGGAATTGGTTAGGGTAAATGAAAATGGTTTTCCCTCGAAAGATAGTCTTGTCCGGTTGCTGTTCACTGCAATTGGAGCTGTTAATTCGGTGAGGCACTTAAATAACATTTTTTTTTACTTACTTTCATTCTTTAAGGAGTACTTATCGTTATATACATGTTGGTATAGCTGTTCTATTTAATGTTAATTTATGATGCTGTTGGAAACATTTTGGAAACTGAATTGTTGTTCATCGCAGTATTTTAGCTCGATGAACCAAAAATTAAAGGAGCAGAATAAGGGCGTGTTCATGAGGTTTGGACTTTGTCACGTTCGTTAATTTGTTTTTTCGTACGTCAATTTTTTAGATGTCTCATCATTGGATCTTCTGGTTACAGGTTTCTTTCCCTTGTAAATAGCCATGATCCTTCATTTTTCTCTCCTGAGCATACCAAAGAGGTGTGTGATTTCTGTAACTTCGACTTTAGGATTGTTAGTCTTTGTTTTCCTTCAAAGTGGCATGCTGCTAATTATGGGGGGATTGTTTGTATCTCCAAGGAAACATAAATAATATGTCTGTTTTCACAGATTGAGCTCATGGTTTCCTCACTGGATTCTCATGATATTTTGTCAAGTTCAAGTGCTGGTGAAGAGAGAGAAACACAGGTTTCTGGTAAAGTGAATGAGAGGGATAATGATTCCTTATCGAAAAATGCAGGTTATGATTTGACTACCACGAATAGATTACCTTCTGCTGCTGAATCTTTTGTTCATAATAAGCCAAACTTTTCAATAGAACCTCCTAAACCAGGTGTACCTAGTTTTAGGAGTAGAGGAGTTTTGCTTCCTTTGCTCGACCTCAAAAAATTTCACGATGAAGACAGTCTTCCTTCACCAACACGGGAAACAGCACCTTCTTTTCCTGTTCAAAGATTATTGCCTATTGGGGATGGAATGATTAGTTCTGGGTTGCCTGTGCCTAAGGTGGCCTCTATCACAGAAGAGCCTAGAGTGCATCCCTATGAAACTGATGCACTCAAAGCTGTTTCCAGCTATCAACAAAAATTCAATCTTAATTCTTTTTTCACAAATGAACTTCCAAGCCCAACACCTTCGGAAGAATCTGGCAATGGGGATGGTGATATTGCTGGGGAAGTTTCTAGTTCATCAACTGTTAAATACAGAACTGTAAATCCACCTGTTTCAGATAGAAAAAGTGCTTCTCCTTCTCCTCCTCCTCCACCACCACCACCACCTCCTCCTCCTCCTCCTCCCCACCTCAACAATTCATGCATTCGTGTTGTTATCCCCACCAGGGATTCCGTACCAGTGAGTTCTGGGACTAGTTCAACGGCGAAAGCATCAGCAAAGAGCAGGGACCCTAGGCTTCGATATGTTAATACTGATGCCAGTGCTTTGGACCAGAACCAGCGTACCTTGCTGATGGTGAATAACCCACCTAGAGCGGAACCTTCTGGAGCAATAGCAGGTTCAAGGAAGCTGAAGATAGAGGAGGATGTTTTGGATGGTACTTCATTGAAAAGGCAAAGAAATTCATTTGATAATTTTGGTGGTGTTAGGGATATTAGAAGTATGACTGGAACTGGTGGCTGGTTAGAGGACACTGACATGGCTGAACCTCAAACTGTGAACAAAAATCAGTGGGCAGAGAATGCAGAACCTGGTCAAAGAATAAATAATGGAGTTGTTTGTCCTAGTACTGGTAGTGTTATGTCCAATGTGAATTGTAGTGGCAATGTGCAGGTGCCAGTTATGGGAATTAACACCATTGCTGGAAGTGAACAGGCACCAGTGACCAGCACTACTACAGCATCCCTACCCGATTTATTGAAGGACATCACTGTGAATCCGACACTGTTGATAAATATACTTAAGATGGGACAACAACAGAGATTAGCATTAGATGGGCAGCAGAAGCTTGCTGATCCTGCAAAAAGTACATCACACCCTCCAACTTCAAGCTCAGTCCCTGCAGCAACTCCTGAGGTGAATGCTGTTTCCTCACAGCCCTCAGGGATTTTGCCAAGATCTGCAGGAAAGGCCCAGGTTCCTTCTCAAATAGCTACAACGGTAAGTACTTAATTGTATGCTTGAGCATCTTGAAATGATGATTATTTTTTCCAAGAATGTGCTTAGGTGGGAATGGAGCTTAGTTGAGTGGAACCATGTGCCTCTTTGGAGTGCCTATGCGGTTGGATTTTGTTTGATCTTGAAATTAGTTTCATGTATATATGTGTGTGCGCGTGCGTGTGTGTATCTATTGTGCTGGAACAAGATCTTTACAAATACAAAAAATTTGTAAATTTTATTGACGTGGTCTTGATTGCTCTTCTTTCTCTGGTATGTAAATAACATAAAACCTGTTGTGATTAGTATTAAACTGTTAAAAAAATTTCAAAATAACTTTCCTAGTATCTTGAAGACTTCTTAATGATATCTGGACTTGGACGCTGCAGGATGAGTCAGGAAAAATTCGAATGAAACCACGAGATCCTCGTCGTGTTCTCCATAATAATGCACTCCAGAGGGCTGGGAGCTTGGGATCCGAACAATTCAAAACAACAACCCTTACATCCACCACCCAAGGGACTAAAGATAATCAGAACTTGCAAAAACAAGAGGGGCTAGCAGAATTGAAGCCAGTTGCGCCACCTGATATTTCCTCGTCATTTACAAAGAGCTTGCAAAATATTGCTGATATTGTATCTGTTTCTCAAACATGTACAACTCCACCTTTTGTTTCTCAGAATGTTGCATCCCAACCTGTTCAAATTAAGTCAGACAGAGTGGATGGTAAAACTGGAACTTCAAATTCTGACCAGAAAATGGGACCTGCTTCATCTCCTGAAGTGGTTGCAGCAAGTTCTCTTTCACAGAACACTTGGGAAGATGTTGAGCATCTTTTTGAAGGGTATGATGACCAGCAAAAAGCTGCTATACAGAGAGAGAGAGCAAGAAGGATAGAAGAACAGAAGAAACTGTTTGCTGCACGGAAGCTCTGCCTTGTTTTGGATCTGGATCATACGCTTCTCAATTCAGCCAAGGCAATTCTCCTTTTGTTGTGTAAATATGGCCCCCTTTTCCCTTCAGGGTAACAGCTGACAAACAAGTTCTTTTGTATTAATTCAGCAATTTTTCACCCTTTCAGTTTGTCGAAGTAGATCCTGTGCATGATGAGATTTTGAGGAAAAAAGAAGAACAAGATCGTGAAAAGTCATACAGGCATCTTTTTCGCTTTCCTCATATGGGGATGTGGACGAAATTGCGTCCTGGGATCTGGAATTTCTTAGAAAAGGTAACTTCAGTCAGGTTCAAGAACTGATTTGGGGCTTCATGTATTTTATGCAAACTAATGCAATTCTTGTTCTGCAATTAGGCTAGTAAACTGTATGAGCTACATCTTTACACAATGGGAAACAAGTTATATGCTACAGAGATGGCTAAAGTCCTTGATCCAAAAGGGGTTTTGTTTTCTGGACGAGTTGTCTCCAGGGGTGATGATGGAGATCTGTTAGATGGTGATGAAAGGGTTCCCAAGAGCAAGGATCTTGAAGGTGTGTTGGGTATGGAGTCGGGTGTCGTTATCATAGATGATTCGTTGAGAGTGTGGCCCCATAACAAATTGAACTTGATAGTTGTAGAAAGGCAAGTATCATGAATCTCATTGGAGACCATCATTTCTATGAAAGCATTTATTTCTATTGGTTGCATCATTTTTTCTCCCTTTACCCATCGGTGCTGCAGGTATATTTATTTCCCTTGCAGTAGACGTCAGTTTGGGCTTCCTGGTCCTTCTCTTTTGGAGATTGACCATGATGAGAGACCAGAAGATGGAACTTTGGCATGCTCTTTAGCGGTGAGGCAAATCTTGTACTTGCCCTGAGATTCTTGCTACTGAACTTACAAACCCTATATCTTTTGTTTTTTGTTTGAAATAGGTTATTGAGAGAATACACCAAAACTTTTTCACCCATCATTCATTAGATGAAGCAGATGTAAGAAATATCCTTTCCTCAGAGCAGAGAAAAATTTTGGCTGGCTGTCGTATAGTTTTTAGTAGGGTGTTTCCAGTTGGTGAAGTCAACCCCCACCTTCATCCACTGTGGCAGACAGCTGAACAGTTTGGTGCTGTCTGCACGAACCAGATAGACGAACAGGTTACTCATGTAGTTGCCAATTCCCTTGGGACTGATAAGGTAACGCAACTGATTCTGCTCTGCTTTTCAGCAAGGATTGAAATCTAAATCAGAATCACTTCTAACCGGTTTAAAATTTTGAAAAATGCAAGATACTTCAGGCCCTTCTCACGGGGAAAAAAAAAACGAAAATAAACTGGGTGATTTAAATCAGTTTTGTGCATTGTCTCCTTGACATGTGAAATGTCTTTTGGAAGGGTAAATGTTTAGATGTGTTTTAAGTCAGAGGCATGATTTCTATTGTTTTGAACAGGTGAATTGGGCTCTTTCCACGGGAAGATTCGTTGTGCATCCTGGCTGGTGAGAGTGTTCTCTATTGTTGAATTTGGTTATGCAGCTTTGTACTGTTTTTCACATTTGACCAATGCCTTCACTTTTTCACCCTCGACCCTCTTAATTATCACAGGGTGGAAGCATCAGCTTTGCTTTATCGAAGAGCAAATGAGCAAGAGTTTGCCATTAAACCATAACAATCACCAACATGACCCCCCTATCTGTTAAAATCTAAACCTGATAACATGAAATCAAGATTTCGTTAGGTAGAGATGCATTATCGGGATGTGAAGGTGAAGTATCGGGCCATGCAGTTTGACATAGTTTTGACTTTGGTGATCCGCCTGTTGACTATAACCTGAAGAGTTCAAATGGGAAATGACTGGTGTCGTTGACCCTTGCAAATTGTGGTGGCTACGTTGAAGGAAATTTACCTTCGGGGCAAGTCATGAAATTTGCCCTGGCAGGTGCTCATGATGGCTTAAAAAGTCTTGTGGGGTAATGGGAAATTGCGGGCAAGCCATCAATATACCATGGGAGAGTGATTCAAGGTCAGGAGACTAAAATCTAAAATTAACAAAGAAAATGACAGCTAAAGAGCGAGAACCTGTGTAACTGTGCTGGCATGTCCTATGGGAGAAGTCATTTACAGTGAAAAGGAGTGGCGTGAGGGGGCGGGGGAAATGGAGCTGCAAGGGATAAATGATAAATGGGGTGGAAACGCACGCTGCTCGTGCTATGTATAGCAATGAGATTTTTTATATATATTTGTTTTTTGGAAGTTGAAGATACGAAATTCCGAGCGGGTAGTGGTTGGCGCTTGTCAGTTCCATTTAGCGTATTTGGCCCGTATGCTTTCCGTATTTGGAGGTGGCAAAGGGTGTGAATCGGCTCTGCTTTACCTTGTGGCTGTAGCCTCTATACGTTGTCCTCTTTGTTGCTTAAATTTCTTTTCAAATGCCTGGGGTAAAAATAAAAATAAAAATAATTGAAGGAAGTGGAGATTGATGTATTCTTGAACTGTAAATGGTAGATGGTAGTTCGCCGTATATCAATTTATGGTAAAGGGGGTTATGTAAAATAAAATTATGGATGATGGTGTAAAATAGCTTCCTTGAAAGGGAGCACCCATCACGATATTGTTTAACCAGGATTGTCAAAACAAGTGCTACTGCCAACTGGTACTTCGCTTCTGGTGAAGCCATGGCCTCTCTTCCTTGTCTTCATGGCACAGTCTGTCAGGAGTTGCTATAAATAGGTTGGTTGCCGACAGTGGCAGGAGGACCACGGGAACTTGAATCGAACGATGTTCCATATCTAGCTGCTGTTACTGTAGATGGTCTCCCAAGCATCCACGGGCTTCAATTTCCCTTGCTTCCTCTGATGGTGGAGATATTTAGAGCAAGCTGCCTGCAGCTTTTTCGTTTTGTCGGGAGAATTGAATCCCCTTCTCCTCCGAGGCATACGATCTGGCTCCGTAAGAGCTTGCTTTTCATGGCAAATTGGAATCTGCTTCCAATGGCTTTCACATTGTCGATCAGCCAATTAGGCAGACTTCTTAATATTAAAAGGCTAGAAAATGAATTTTATGTTACAATAACGATATAAATGCGCCAAGATATCGCAATCTGCATGCTGCCCTACACACAAGCTACCAGACATCTTACATGATATCGACTTTTAAATGAATTTCTTCTTCTTTTTTTAATCGAAGCCTTTCTTCTCCCAAAGTATTTCACATAAAAAACATCTGATATGGGCTAAGCCCATACAAAAGGCTGTCAGTCTAATCAAGCATAAGCAGGCTCCAGCTCCAAGGCTTCAGAGTGAGAAAAAAAAGGGGAGATAATACTTGAAACATATTGGGCGAGGATTTTGCGTATCCCTGCCGATTAGGAATTCTCTCTTCATGTGTTTTCCGTGGTTCAAACGGAGTTTTCAAAAGATTTCGATTTTAAATTATTTTTTTAATATTTAAAAATTATTTAGATGTGTTGTTATTAAAAATAAATTTTAAAAAATAAAAAATATATAATATTTTAATATATATATATATTTAAAAAAAAAAACACTTTAAAAAAACAACCTCTACTTGTTTTCCAAATATCCTAAGAGGGTTATTAGTCAAGTTGGAATTTAAAGAAATGGGGGTCCCTTGTTGTTGGAGTGTGACAGAGTTCTAGAGGAGGTTGGTGTCCTTGAAGGTTTAACGCTCGTTATCAAGTCTACCATTCTGCTTGCTTTGGTCTTATATCCAAGCTTTCACTTGACGAGGTTTCTTGGGACGGACCTTTCTCTGAGAAACAACTGTATTCAATGGAGGAGCAGGACAAAAATGACAATTCTGCTTCTTTTTCATGGTGGTCTGATAGCCATAAGCGTCTTCAACAATCCCAATGGCTTCAAACTACCCTCTCAGGTTTTTCTCCCTGTCTCTCTAGGCTTTCATTCATGATTCTTGAATAAATGTTTTATTCATTATAATGGTTATTTATCATGCTTTTTCTTTATGCAAACGTTATTGCCATCTTCTCTATGGATTGCTAGCAATTCTTCACTTCTTTGTCAAGCTAAAGATTAAAACAATTCCGCCTCTGCTTTTAATGACCCGTCTTGCTGCAAATCATATCCTCCAATGCACAAAAGCATTGCTATTAGCTAGGAGATACATCTCTTATCTCTCTATTGCTATCTTTATGGCTTCATTGGCTGGGATCACTTATTTTTAGGACAGTAGGCTAATCAATTGTGAAGTTTGTGACAAAATGCAGATTTGGATAACAAGACTAAAACGATCCTAAATATTATACAAGACGATGGGGATTCATTTGCAAAGAGAGCTGAGATGTTTTATCAGAGAAGACCGGAGCTTATAAACCTGGTGCACGACTTGCACAAATCCTACCGTTATTTAGCAGAAAAGTACGATCATCTTAGATCTGAATGCGTTTATGTTTCCCATTTGAGATCAATATCATCCTCTTCGTCATTAAACTCCTCCAAACAAGTTCAACTCTTCCAGGCATGTAACGAAGATAATGTTGGAAGCACCAAATCGGAAGCACCAACTTCCCTTCCTGACTCGGTTGCAGAAGAAAAATATAGCATTAGACGGGAAAATGAGTCCATGTCAAGTGAGAAATACAAGATCCTGAAGACCGATCGTGATGATGACAGGAACGTAAATGGAAGTGGGCTGGAAAAGATCATTAATGGTATTGGATTGAATGGAAACATTGATGGCCGTGATTTCCGAATGAAAAGCCTCGAAAAGGAGCAACTGCGGAATGAATTAAGGTTACAGGTCTCAGGACTTATAGATGATAGTTTGCAGCAGCAGAGTGAGCTAATAAAGAGAAATGACGAGAAGAGAGAAGTGATCAAGCATCTTCGTGCCCAAATCAGCAGGCTAATGGAAGAGAACAGGGTCCTGAAGAGTTATCTACCAAGCTACAAGGTGGATATGAAGCGGAACACCAAATCTCGTGTATCAAAGCTGAAGGGGCTAAATTGCATTGGCAATTTTGAGGGCTAATTGGCATTTCGCACGAGTTACAGTTGATAACCTAATAATGCAATCAAAAATCAGTTAAAAAACGCCACCATTTCCTTAAGCTTTTTCGAACTGGCAGCCCTTCATTGCATTCCATTATAAAATGCCGAACTTCCTTTTCATCTTTTGTCCCTTGTTTTCCTATTTTGCTGCAAAGTGATGCAACTTCCATGGTGTTCATTGGCTTTCATTTTTATTTTTTATGAGATAACAATAATACTTGTATGCAAGAAAGGATGTACAAATAATGCCTTATCAATGATTTATTTGCATTGGATTTTATTTTATTAAATTTTATTTTCTTGGTTCGAGCATTGGATATTTGGATTTTATTTGACTGTTTAACATAGGTCTCTCTATCTTTCGTTTTTTATACCCTGAATTGCTTCACTTTTAATCCATGGATCCCTACGTGGAAATGGTGATTTCTAATGAAACAATTAAAAAAAATAATTTTAGAGAGTCACCTGTGCGTCCCCACGACCAATCATGTTTGTCTATTGGAATGGAACTTTTATGCTATGTGTTGATGCGAATTTATTGCTGGTTGCAAGTCTAGTTTACGAGATGCACATTAACACAGCTGACGCCAATAGATAATGGGGTTTGTTTAAATTTCAAAATCCTCAATTATAGGTAGACTCTAATAATATGTCATTTTATTCGTCCATCTCTTCGTAAGATATTTACAATCTTATATATATTTTAAAAACTAGAAAATTCTAATAATATTGAATAAAAATAAATTAGACAAGCTATTCCCTCTAAATAAAACAAGAAATATATTGAATAAAAAAATATAAAATTAACTAAAAAAAATTATTTTTTCTAAATTTTTTTCATATTAATCTTCCTCAATCGAAAGAAACTTGTACATGAGTTCAGATCTCAATCAACATATCAACAAATGTTATCCACTACAAATATCTTGTTATATATAATTTATTTTATCAAGCATTTTTAATATTTTTATATAAATTACTTTATTATAGTTCCTTAATATAATATATTTATATAGCCTATCAGATCATGAATTTCTTAACACAACATAATTTTATCACTAAAATGTTTAATAACCACAAACAAAAATAATACAATAGTTCTTTGATTTTTTTATTTGAAAAGGAGTGTTTTTTTCAGCCATGATTATTCAACATCACATATTAAGTATCACCGAGAATCAATATGCTTTGATACACACCTTCCAACCAAAACCACCATGAATATTTGGATTTTAGAGAACGTTTGCACTGATTTTTTTAAAAAATTATTTTTTTAATATGTTTTAAATCATTTTGATGCGTTAATCTCAAAAATAATTTTTTTAAAAATAAAAAATATCAAAATCTTAATATATTTTAACATGAAAATATTTTAAAAAATAATCATAACTATACTCTAAAATAAATTTTAATACCAATTAATATAACTAAGAGAATGAGGGAAAATAAATTTGTTTCATGTCAACACATTTAAACACTATAATTACAAGGAGAATCTCAAAATATTTAATTTTATTCACTTTTTATTTGCTAAAAGACAGTTACAACCATTTATACTGAATAGAAAAAATAAATTAAATAAAGTATTCTCTTTAAATAATTAAATAAAATATGCATAATAATAGTAAAATAAAAAATAAAAAAACCATAAAATTAACTAAACAAATATTTATTTTCTAAAAACAAATCTTGCATTAAACATGCATATTGAGTCAACGTATGTGGTCCACTAAACAACATGTTAACAATATTAAACTTAGGGGTAAAGGTATATATGTTCTTAGTGTTGAGTAGGATAGACCCCTTTTTTAAGCTTAAAAAACCATGACGGTATTATAAAGGAAAAACATTTCCAAATCACTAGAAGAAGTATAGACATGAAATCTTAAAAATGCAATAATTTGTAGGCATAGACATTGAGGTTTTTAACGTGGGAGAATGATAAAATCAAATGAAAACAAACATTTTATAATAAGATTGTTTATAACCATCAAGGGATAAATAAAATGAATGAAGGGTCAAGATGCAGCTATTGCCTCTTGGAATTTAGAACACTAAACCATCCCAATCTGAACGTTAAAATCAGGCATTCCCATTCTATACCTGCATTCTGGAAAGATATAGCAGATCTTTCTCTCTCTCTCTCTCTCTCTAACATAAGCAATGCTGGTGTTTTAAAGAAGTAAAAAGAAATTAATATCCTGATAATTGATTTGATAAGTTTAATAAGCTCATTTAATTTAATGATATAATTAAAAAAATAAAACAAACAAAAAACCGAAAATTAGCAATATTCACTTATAAAAAATAAAATGTTAACATCATGAGAAGAGAATAAAAAAAAAAACCCATTAAAAACTCACTATTTCTTCATCGCGTCATGGGAACAACAACCCATCAAATAAACTAAATGAAATATTATAAAATAAACATCTTATAAAATATCACAAGAACTGTACAACCTTTGGCTCCACAGCGCAATGCATCTTTCAAATCGCGGCAGGTAACGTGTCATCGTCCCACACATCATCCAACATGAGCAAAAAACTTCTTGCCACCTAACTTCTCTCTTTTGTGTGTGTGTGTGTTGATTATCAAATTGTTGAACGTTTGAAGAAGTTCCTAGAATGGACTCAATGTTGAATATTGTCAATCCTTTTATGTTGAAATCAACACCCACACGCTCAAATCCGCAAATCAAAATGCCCTTCTATTCTTCATCGTCGTAGACTGATTGAGCAAGTGTCGTTTTACCGGAGAATAACTTGAGATTTTAAACAAAAAGGCAGCATGAAATTTACAGTGAACTAAAGAGATATTTTTAAAAGTTTGGTAGTGATTGTTTTTTAAATTGTTTTTTATTTAGAAATATATTAAAATATTTTTTATTTTTTTTTAATAATTTCTGATATTAAAAAATCAAAACAATGTTAAAACACAAAAAAAAAAAGTTAAAGCAAAAAGATAAAAAGATCAATTTTAAAAAATACTTTTAAAATGTAAAAATATACAGGTTCTAAAAAAAATCTGCAATGCTTGGAACCGGATAAAGGATGGGATACGAAGATTCAGGAGATTTTGAACGTTGCATATTTGAATTTGGACGGGAATATTGATTTTAATGAGTTTGAATTAATGATGCGATGAACTCGTAAACATTAAAATTTTGTCTTTGAATATTGTCAATTATATATTCTTTAATCTCATTATTGTCTCTCAATGCTCTTCGATTCAAGGTGCAGGATATCATCATAAACCAAGTTTACAGCAAGCTGGCGGCTAGGGTTTGGTGAGAAAGAGGGGGATGTGAAAGATAAAGGATGAGAATCTTGCTATAGTTAATATATACATGAGGTAGTTTTGTTCTTTAATCAATTTTCAAATTTTATCATCTAAAACACTAATACTCTAACTATATTATTGAGTCTCAGGACATATTAATATTCATTACATTAATATAATTACTATATTACCTCTTAATCATTTTATCTTTTGTTTTTGTTTTGGGGTAAATATTTTTTGAGAATTGTATACAGTTATTTTGATAATTATATTTTTTACTGTATAATAAAATTACTAATAAAAAATTGAATAAAACAATTTAATATCCTTTGCTCAATGATGTTTTTATATTTTTATATTTGATAAAATAATATAATTACTATATTACTTTTACTATGCAAATTTTTTAGGGGCTTGATTATAATTATAGCCTTGGTTTGTTTATTGTTATTATTTAGTTTTAAGAGCATGTTTGGTTTTATAAAAATAATTTTAATAATAAATAAATAAATTGTTAATGTATACTTCACACTCATTAAATATAATATTGCCTTCTAGTTGTGTGAGCTGTTAGGTTGAGTGGCTGTAATTGTGATTCTGTCGCATTATTTTATTGATGTTTGGTGTTTAATTTGTTTGCTTTTATTTTATTTTATTTTGATGTTTTTTTATTTTTTTTAAAAAAACTTTATTTTATTATATTTTTCTGTTTGATTCTACTGGGTTAATCCTTAATATTTTTTTTATTTAACCCTTATTATTTTTTAATATATAAATAATTCACCATATTATAAATAATTTTTAATTTAACCCCCTTGTGATTTTTTAATCTTTGAAATTTGGTCCTATTTCTTTTAATTGTGATTTTTTTTTGTTTGGGATAATTATTTTTTGGTTTTTTCTTGTTAGATTTTAGCCCAATTCTTTTTTTTCCCTTTCTTTTGTAATTTTTTTTATTAATAGTTTTTTGAACAATACTATAATTTAAAATTAAATTGGATGATATTTAAGATTCTTGATTGAACTTGAGTCTATTATTTATCAAGCTGTAATTTTTAAATTAGATCAGATTTAAAAGATTCGCATAGATTTATTTATCCTCTTCTTTTTTGTAAGTTGATATTTTTATTTTTATTTTTTGACTATCTTGGTTTCTAGTTTTTTTCAAGTTAGGTTATTATTGAGTTGTTTAATGATTTGAATAGATTCAACTGTAATTATTATTTTTTAATTTATTTTTTATTTTTATTTTTTTCATATAATTTAAATTGCCAATTTAACTAGGACTTGGGGCTTGAATTGTTTTTTATCTATCACTTTTTTATATTAAAAAAAATTATTCTACTTGTGATGATGTGCAGCAACATATCTAATTTGACCTAAAATGCAGAAAGTAATTTTATAAAATTTAAAAGGTATGACTAAATTATAGAATGATATTGATATTTTTCTCTAAAAATAACAATAAAAAAATAAATATCTAATATGATAGGGAGGGGAAAACTTAAAAATGATGAAATTATAAATAAAAATCAATTTTAAAAAGTATCTCAAGTGAAATAATTAACAATTAAAAGAAAATAAAAAGATAAAAAAATTAAAAAAGGATGAAATAGTTTTTTTAAAAAATTTTATAAATTATTTTAAATAAAATAAATAATAATTAAAAAAATATAAACTAAAGTTAAAAAATAAATAAATTAGAGTGTTGTTTTGAAATTTGAAAGGTTTAAATATGAGCAAAAAAAATTATTAATATTAAATCAGAGAATTATTGGCCACATACATCTCGCAAACATCTTACTGGGGCTGGCAAAACAATTAATTGTTACCATGAATGAGATGTTTGGTTACCAAACATTGAAAACAAGTTTTTTAAATAATGTTTATTTTTTATTAAAATACTCTAAGTCAACTTAATAATAATAAAAAAAACCATGATAAAGATGAGAAACCTCATTAAAAATGGTTGAATAGATTTTTGTTTTAAGGTTAATTAACTCATTCTACCGTGTAAAAAATATTGAAAAGACAAAATTTTTGTTTGTAAGTTTAAATTTTGTGATTTAAAAGGTAATTAAATTTTTTTATTAGATAAAAAAAATAAAAGAAACTAATCTATCCTCATGTAATTTATATCATAGTAAAAATACGAATTAAGAACAAGTTTATCATTACAAATCTGTCATCCATGAGTAGATGCAGAATAATTTAATGTCACGACAGCGGTCACGACCAGACTATACAGCTTGAAATATCAACCTAATGAAAAAAAATCCTTTTTTTTTTCTGATAAAATTTAAATAAATGTTGCCGCACACTGATCGTGGGAAGGCACCCCCTCCTTGAAAATGACATGTTTCGGAAGTCTAAATGTATTTGTAGAGTGTGCTGCCGGCATCAACCCGCCGTTCTTTACATTCAGCCACTTCCACCTCTTGTATTTTATGGCACAACATTTGTCATAAAAGTTCTCTTAGGCTTTGCTGCTTGTATCTCAATTGAGTGCACAATAGATATAATTAACCATTTTGCGTGTCGTTAATTTTTGAATTTTTTAAAAATATTTTGAATATTTTAATGTGTCAATGTTAAAAATAAAATAAAAAATAAAAAATGATTTTAATATAGTTTAAAACAAAAATCATTTTAAAAAATAATATTTATCCATGCCCCAACCTACCAACTATCTAGCTTAACATATCTTGATTAAATAAATCATATATATTAAGCATAAAAATCACTTAGTATGATCATAAAAACATTCTAACATGGGATGGAGATTCATCCCAATATATCTTTTAAATATATATAAATGTGAAAATTACAATATTTTGTTTTTTCGTACTTGAGATGTATTTTGAATAGATAACACTAATCTTATGCTAATGTAATGGACCGACATATAGGACTAACCTTTCTTTTCCAGACCCTATGAAGTTCAAATCCGGGGAGCTCCACCATCCTAAAAAAACCAAAAAGAATGAAATCATTAGAGAATTTTCCAACAAATCACAGCCAAGCTTCAAGTATTTTTCTTTAACCCCTAGAATAAATCAATTTTTTTAAAAGAAATTTATGAAATAATAAAACACTTGGCCGACAAATACCTCATTAATGTGTTCCCCTTGTGAGTGCTTTTTCTCGCTTTTTAAAGTTTTTTTTTAATTTTTTTCATTTAAAAAATATTATATTAATATTTTAATGAATTAATATTAAAAATAAATTTTTTTAAAAATCATTATTTTAATGAAAAAATATTTTTAAAAACGTTTTTACAGCACTAAAAAAAAAACACGTCGCTATAAACCGTATTAAAGTTAGCAGTCGAGACAAAGCTTACAACACCAGCATACCACTTACCACCTCCACTTCTCTCTCCACAAACAGTACTGCATTGCATTTCTCCACAAAGATCTAGGCAGCAAGCCAGCCCCTGTATATATATATATTTAAAAAAGATCCTTCTATTTTTCTCACTCCAACTTCTACCACTCTATTTATTCATGGACCGGCAAAGAACTGAAAGTCCGCTCTACACGCGCCCATGGACTAGCGACTCAGGCGCTTCTCCGACGGCGGCAATGGTGCCAAATGCGCGTCACGGTCACCACGCGCGATCCTCTTCCGCTTCCGGATTCTCCACCATCAAGCGAAACCAGAATGTAGCGGCTAAAGCTGCGGCTCAACGGCTAGCTCAAGTCATGGCTTCTCAAACGGCTGACGACGACGACGACGACGACGAAGGCGACGATCTAGGGTTTCGTTACAGTGCTCCTCTGTCTCTCTCGAGGAATGCTAATAGTAACAGTAATAATGTTATTACTACTAGTAAAGCTTCGGTTACCACTGCGTCTTCAAGGATCAATAGATCTCCTTCACCTGCGGTAACTTCCTTTTCTTAACTTTTTTTTTGGATAATTTCTTTTTCACTGCAGCGAATATGTTTCGATTCTGATTGAAAGAAAATGAAGTGTTGATTTTAAAAGAATTAAGGAATGATTTAATTGTTTGCTATAAGTAAAGGTGACATTTAGCGGCGGGAGTTAAGTCGAGAATTATGGATGTTAGATTTGTATTAACTTCAACTTTCTGTGATTAGAGCTCTATAGCTAGGAAATTAAGGTGATACTTAATTTTTTTTTGATATTGTGGTTCTTTCTTATACAAGAATGCATGATGTGTAAAAATGTGTAGGAAAAGTATATGCTAATTGGATTTTTTTTTATGGTGGGTTCTGAATTTAGTTAGCTAGGAATTTTGAAGAGACTGCGGCGGGTCGGTCGACATCAGCTGGAAGGCCAGCAATGTCCCTTAGAACTGCAGCAGCAGCACCACCAGTGCCATTGAGCAAAGGATCATTGAGGACTGCGGTTTCTTTACCGCCGATAGATCCTCCAAGAAATGGGCATAGAGATGGTAAAAGGTAAAATGAGAACTAATACATTCATTCTGCTTTAACAGTGGATGTTCAAACTCTATCAGAATGACCCTTTTCTTTTTTGGAAAAGAATTATGGAATTCGTTGTATCAATTATCAACTATGTGATGCTAGTAAGCCTTTTTCCATGTTTTTTTACCTAACCCGTAACTGAAGTTGTGGCAGTTTCTTGTAATTACTTTTGTATGGGTTAAGGTAGAGATATAAGGTCGTGGTTTTATGTAGTCTAGTCATGCAGCTTCCTGGCCTGGCTCTGAATTAAAGGAATATCTTGGTCTTGAGGTGTAGCTAAGGAACTGGACTCGTTTAGTCTCTGCAAGGCCTAGCTTTGAAGAGGGGTTGCCAACAAAAAGACAATGTCTTTTTTTTCCCCTAACAACCAAGCTCTATCTAGCTTGAGTAATGCCCTGCTTTGTTCTGAAACATGCATCACCTAGCAGGACCAATATTTAGATAAACTAGTCTTTGGCTTTTCACTAAAGGATGCATGATTTTACGATATGACAATTTGGAGGTGTGAATTGCCATGATTGCAGATTCTTGTCAGAAGTGGTAAATTTGAACTCAAAAGACACAGGAGATCAACACGAGGCTTCTGCACTCCGTGATGAAGTATGTACTTGCACCAGATTCTTGTTATTTGTTTTTTACCCCTTTATGTGCAACAATCAATAAGTATTCTCTTAGAGACATCAAATGGATTTTGTTTGCTATAATGAAGAGTCCATGGTAAGATTGATTGATTTTGCAGCTTGATATGCTACAAGAAGAGAATGGAAACATTCTAGAGAAGGTACAGTTATTTTGATTTTTTTCTTTTTCCAAACTAGTAATGAAGCCACATATGGTACAATTAAACCTGTATTTATTGTACAGCTCAGGCTTGAGGAAGAGAGATGCAAGGAAGCGGATGCCAGAGTCAAGGAGCTTGAGAAACAGGTGCTAATTAGTTTCCATATTTTTAAGCACGTCTTAAAGCCTCAGCATATTGGCATCTTTTTGCTTGACTTGGATATAGCCTAAGGGTGCATTTCTTACAAGGTTTAAAGATAAAAATGTACTGTTGTGTTAATAATTATAAGAGTTTTCCCAAGGTGTGCTTGAGGGCACACACATTGAAGGTTTTAAATTTCTTTCCTGGTAAAAATTTCAATAAACAATGTGTCATTGTTGATTATGACAATTTTTCATTACAGAGAAAGAGTGACCTATAACTTCTAAGCCCGTGGAAGATAGAAAAAGAAAGAAGGCGACCTTCACTCCTCTGCAACCAATTCACCACTGCCCATTTATAACCAAGAAAGTTTAAATAACCAACTGCCAATAAAAAACTACCCCTTTTTACCCATATGAAACCCACCCTCAGAGCAGCACTTCTCATTCTAAACTTCATGCTGAAAGTGTTTTTCTTCCTAAACCTTGCTCTTTTACTTGATATTGGGTTTTTCAGGTCTTGCTTTGAATTTGAAAGCCTCACAGGTAATTCTTTCAGGTTCCCAACCTCCAATTTCATTAACACATGCACTTTGCTGCTTGTCCTGGGTCCGCAGGTTGCTGCTCTTGGAGAAGGAGTATCTTTAGAAGCTAAGTTGCTGAGCAGGTTAGTTGTTCTGACAACTCTGGTGGTTCCTTGTTAATATTCATGTAATGACATCTTGTGCTGCCATCTGCAGAAAGGAAGCTGCATTGCGGCAAAGAGAGGTAACGGGGATGCATCCTTATGCTAGACTTGTCAATTTAGGTCACTGTCGCTATTTTAGCTTACCGAGTAGGGCACACTAAGATTTTTATCTGGACCATTAAATCACTGGAACTCCTGTGTTTAGACTTTTGATTCTTAGGTTTGAATGGTAGGAGGGAGGGGTATTTTGTCCTTTTGTTCAAGGACCATGATGGTTTTCTTGTTGTATTAGCTTTAACAATGTTAAAGGTCCAAAGATCATACTCATTTTCTTTAAATTTTGTTCTGTTCTTCAGGCTGCACTTAAGGATGCAAAACAAAATAATATGGTGGATAAGGAAATTGCATCTATTCGATCTGAAATAGAGGTAAGTATGTCATCATGTGGTCCTTTAACGCCTCATGGATATTTTTCTGTGTTTCTAGGTTCCTAACTCATCATAACTTTATGTGTACATTTCTTGCTTAAATCAGAATGCAAGAGATGAGGCAACATTCGTTGTGCGGCAGCTGCAGGGAGCTGAATCTGAAGTAAAGGCCCTTCGTTCAATGACACAAAGAATGATATTGACCCAGAAAGAAATGGTTTGTATCGGAATGGATTCAAATGGCTCCTAAATAATATATTAGAAACCATTAATTGCGTATCTGCATTTTAGGAAGAGGTTGTCCTTAAGAGGTGTTGGCTTGCTCGATACTGGGGCTTAGCTGCAAAATATGGTAATCTACTGGTCAATGTTTTGTTTTCTTATGTCATATTGGAAATGACCTTTGGTTTTTAAATTTTTATTGGTCTTTTTTTTCTTCCTGCATGAATTATGAGGCAATATTGTAGTTTAACGAACTTTTCCCACAGTTTTCTGATGTGCTATGACTTATTTTAATTTACTATATACAATGGCTTGTTTAATATACTTTGTGCTTGACACCGAGCAGTTCATCCACCACATCTACCCATTTCATGTAATTCTTTTCATATTTATAGGTATCTGTGGGGATGTTGCTGTGTCAAAGCATGAATACTGGTCATCCTTAGCACCGCTTCCATTTGAGGTTGTTGTCTCTGCTGGACAAAAGGCCAAGGAGGAATGTTGGGAAAAAGGCTAGTACTTGCTATTTGGCTTTTGCAGTTACTACTGTGTTTTCACTGGATAACAGTTTTAATGGGATCAATGTGTTGGCTTGAACTGCTCTATTGTTTGTATCAAACTTTCTTTGGTATCTAATACTAGTAACTTTGAGTAGGTGAGGAGGACAGTGAGAAGAGAAGCACACTTGCTCATGACTTGAGTGATCTAACTGGAGAAGGAAATATTGAGAGTATGCTTTCAGTTGAAATGGGTTTGAAGGAGCTTGCTTCCTTGAAGGTTTATGTTATTCATTACTTGTCTTTCAACCATATGCTTCCATCTTATGTTTATTTTTGAGTTTCAATATGATGCGCACCAAGCATTGTTCTTCATTCAGCCCCCTTCCATCTTTATTAACTGTTATCTTTGAACTATTTAAAGTTTCTGGTTTTGCATAGTGTTTTGGTGTTCTGATATTATATGTATTGTGTGACTTTCAAGGTTGAGGTTGCTATTGTGCTTGCACTGGCCCAACAGCGGCGAGCAAACGCTCTTAGACTGTCCATCTCAGGTATGAGTTGGCCTGTTGACATGCTGCTGATGCTAGCTTAAATTGCTAGATTTAATTCCTTATCACAGTGTTGTTTATGCTATTGTATCTTGCTGACATGCCTTTTCTGTTTCTTTCAGATGTCAAATCACATGGTGATCCGAAGTATATGGAAGCATTTGGTGAGTAGTATTTGGGCTGCTTCTTGCATTAACCTTATAATCTACTTGGCTGAAATAAGTAGTGCTATTGCCACACTTAAAGCTGATGAGCACTACCTTTCACTTGCTTTTTTTTTTCTATCTTTGTTGATCAGACCCATCATTTTCTGTTTCATGATCACAGTTGTATATAATTCAAATCCATCATTTTTTTTTGGCAGAATTGAGTCCTGAGGAGTCTGAAGATGTTCTTTTCAAGGAGGTCTGGCTTTATTTATCGTCTAACCACTGTTGTAATTTATTTTCTAGAATTATGTACTTTATTTGGTTGATGGAACTGCATGGTGAAATATGCTAGTTTCCAATATTTCTGTGATTGATTCAGTTTCCTGATGTTGCGATTAAATCTTTTGGTGTAGTGCTGTTGTTTCTGGCCTATTCTAAACAATGTTATGTTATAGAGTTTGGTGTCTGGTTGAAAATCTCAATTGGTGATTGACATTCTTCAGGTGCAGATCTGTAGAGAGAAATGATTAGTATCTGTGTGCCCCTTTGGAATCTTAACAAATAAGCTGGGGTAGTTCTTTATTCTTTCTTACCTGTTCAGTTTTTTCCTGTGAAAAAACCTACCTGTGAATGGCCCATGGTATCGAATTATTGACAGCTTCAAAAATTGTTTGTTTCTGCACAGTAATGTCCATGCATTTTCTGTCCTGATTTTACACCAACACAGATAAGGGAGGAGCAAATATTTGTGTTGTGCTGAATCTGATTAAGTTACAACATACTTGCACAGGCATGGCTTACATATTTTTGGAGAAGAGCCAAAGCCCATGGTATAGAGGAGGACACTGCTAAAGAACGACTTCAGTTTTGGATTAGCCGCAGTGTACACTCGCCAAGTTCACATGATGCTGTTGATGGTAAGCTTCCCCTGTCCTTGATAGTTTGGTGCTTGCATGTACTTGTTGTACAGTTCTATGATAAGCATGCTGAGAATATTGTATAACCGTGGCACTTTTACTGGACTCACAAGAAGGCTTTGTAAAATTACCAGCTGCCAAACTCTTTCTTTTTCCATATCATTGACTCTGCTTTGATCTCGTGCATGATCACTTATCATGAGTATTCCATCTCAGTGGAGCAAGGCCTAATGGAGCTCAGGAAGTTGGGAATAGAGCATCGACTGTGGGAAGCATCTCGTAAGGAAATAGATCAGGGCTCTTAACACAGAAATCTTCCGGTTAACTAAAGGGCTCTGGTTGATGATGGCGAGACCTCACACCATCAATTTTCTTCTCGATTTGTTTTAGTGAGGTTTGCTTCTGTTTGTTGAAGCATCTACACATGTTGCAAAGAATTTACATATGTTGCGTGGCTCAGGTCCTCACCTGCTAAATGCTATATAAAGTGGTTCATCTGTTTAGATGTTGTATATATATACACGCACACATCTACATACAGTGATGGCATTTACATGAAAGTTAAATACAGTTTGGTTCAAAATGTAGCGAGCTTGCCAAGGAAGCTTTGGAATTTTCAAGCTTGTTTGTGTACCTAATGCACATGGCTTAATTAAAGCTGAAAGGAACTAGCTATGCTCATTTTGATCAATCATCTTCATGTCACAAGACTTTAACATAAATAACAAGAGTTAGAATTTTCCTTTGCTACGCCTTTCCTCGTCAGCAACCAGAAGGAGAACTGTCATGAAATAAAATTGTTAAGGTTTGGACGAATATTTGTCTGCACTGCAGTGGGGCCTCAACAGGTTTTGCTGGGTTCTGGCGCAAAACCTGACAATTTAAGAGACAAGTTTAAATTTCGGAGGAAATTAGTGTAGGAGAGAGGAGTTAAACTAGAAGGGAGCTGCGCTGTTTGGTTTGAGGACAGCTGAAACAATGGGGTTTGCAACGGAGGGTTGAGTCCCCGGTTATAGTTCCAAGTATCGGATGAGTGGGCTGGGATTCTATTCCTAAGAAGGGGCGGGGTTATTTGCACTGAATCATTCTGAGATCTAAAAATGGCAAGAAAATAACTCATCTTATTTGCTCATCCTGGTCAAAATTTGTTGACATCGTGAAGATGAAAAAAAAGAAGAGAGAAATGCGAAGCTGATATGACGCTTAGGTGATGAACAAGCTGATGCACGTAAATTGCTTTGTGACAAAATGGTGATGGTGGTGGTGATTGTGACTGGAAAAAAAAAGAAGAAAAAAGCAGTAGAAAGTGAATAGCAGAATGAGTGTCCTTTATGAAGTGGGCTGAGCATGAATAAAGAAATTCTAGATCATTGACAGCCATATGCTACACATTGGATCAATTTTGATACTGAATGCTATCTTTTCCTTTCAAGTATTGATATGGTTATATATTAAATGAGGTTTTTTTTTTTAAAAAAATATTAAGATGATATATTAAATTAACTTAGATTAATTTATTAAATTTACTATTCAAGTTATAAGATTGTGATAATTTTATAGAAAACAAATCAAAATAAATTATGAAGATTATTTTTTAATTAACTTAATATTAAAAAAAAAACTACCTGATTCGACTCAGGATAACCTACCAAACATGTAACTCAGGTCATGAGATCGATATAATTTTATAGAAAAAAATATAAGACATAATTTCTAACCAATTCAATATTAAATGATCAAATCGAAAAAGAATTGATTAAAAAATAAATAAAAAACCTACTCATGTCAATCTGGATTAATATGTTAAAACCATTATCTGGATCATGAAACCAAGATAAATTCATAAAAAAATAAAATTATAAAGCTCTATTTCTAATATATCCAATGTCAAATATTAAAATTGAAAAAACAAACTTAATCCATAAGATTAGGATAACTTCATATAAAATAAATTGAAAAAATATTATGAAATTCATAACCTAATATTAAAAGTTAAAATTATATAAAAAAAAACATTGAGTTATTGAAGAGTAAAATTAAAATAAAATATTAAGTTTAAAAACCAAAAAAAAAAAATAGAATCAATTTGTAAAACCCGTGATTAGAGTCAATTTAATTGATGGTAACCATATGGAAAGAAAATAAATTTTTTTATTAAACTTAATTAAAAAATCAATTAAAAACAAAAAAATACATTCAATTGTAGTCAATCTATCAAACCAATGATCTGAATCATGAAATTAAAATAATTTCACAAAAAAATAAAAAAATTTACAAAACTCAATTTCAAACTAGCTCAATATTAAAATATAAAATAAACAAATCAATTAGAAAAAATAGTAAAAAAAAATATAAGTCTATTAACATATTTATTGTTGTTGATTGAAATAAAAAAAATTTATTAGGACCATTATATAACTTAATAGAAAAAAAATTATGAAATAGAATTATCATAACATTCTAATATGGAAAAAAAAAATCTTTTAGTAAACAATGTTTCGTGAGCAGTGATGTTTTGTTAATAGACGCCCTTGATCCTTTTGACGATACACTTCAGTTGTTGGTTATATAATAGGTTTTAAACTAACCTATTGATATAGATAAGAACAGGGAAGGAGCATAATGATCATGTTCTCCATCGAGCGCTCCTTTTTGGAGTCCCAGATGTGAATATTTTGTCAATTAAAATATCAACTTAGATTAAATCCCAAAAAGCAAGTTTATGTGGAGCCACTTGGGTTTTGTCACTTCTCTGGTGTAGCGTTATAGGATGGCAGTCTGGGTGGCTTGGAATCGTCTCGATTTGGAATTCGATAATGAGCCTTTTTTTTTGTTTTTTATTATGAATTTTCGCATCGGCTTGTATATTTTACAATAAACCTTTTAATATAATTTCTCACGCTCTATGTTTCTCTCACGTGAGTCTCTCTCCACTCCTTCTCTGCCCATGTAGCTAAAGTGTAAAGCAAGCTCACACCATAACCCTAACCTTATACTAAAAAGTGTAGAGGCAGATTGATGTTTCGAGATGGTCATGTGCGCCTCAATATAATATAGTATAGGCATTACCTTCTTGATGGACACTCTAGGGAGAGAAAAATAAGCTTTTTTCGGTTAAAAGGTGCGCATGGGGAAAGAAGCGAGAATGACTAAAAATTCTAAAAAAGGTTATTTTGACCTAATCCTCTCCTATCTACCATTTCTTCACTTTCTACCTAGTGACATGGTTTAATCCCTTTTGTTTCCATTAAAATCCTTTTCCATTGGCCGGAGCATACCGACTACTTGTTCAATCTGATGTGAAGCAAATCAGCTAGAAACATCCCACTAAGTTGATTTTCCCCACATTTCTTAGAGTGAAATGATTACAAGAGATTATTCTAGATGCACTTTAACGTCGAGAAAGTTATTTGTATGGAATTTAGTTCAGGAGGAGATGGGCCATCATAATGGACAAATGGAGCTTTGGTTGAGGAGTATCCGAGAGATGAATGTGAGGTCTGTGCTATACCTTTCCTTCCGAGGGTTTTGCCTTTTGTCTCTATAAATGGCTTATAAATGGCTGGTCTCTGGCTAGGCTGGGAAATTGTCATATACTATAAGCATGCGTGGCATGGATGGAAACATCTTCTCCAACAAGCTCAAGTGGAAATCACCCTGACCTCATCATCACCTCAGACGTAGAGAGGCAAGACGAATTTATATATATATATATATAGAATTCAGTGTATCCTGGACATATTTATTGAAGTTATCGTTTTGTCCTCCCAGGCAAAATATTGCATGGGCTCATAAGGGTGATATAGTCTTCTTATTGAATTCTATTAGTTATTCTTAGATTAATTTAAGATTTTTTTTATCTTTTAAAAGTACAATAATTAAATTATTATTAAAAACATAGTTTATTAAACTAAAATCTAGGGTTTTTTTAATTTTTATTTTTTAAGTACAATAAAATAACTCAATTATCTTTAAAATTAAAAAAATTAACTTGCATCCAATGATTTTTGTGTGTTTTTATCATATTTTTTAGTCATAATCAAGTTTCTTAAGAGCAAATTGATCTTTTAATAAATATGTAATACAAACAAAAAAAATGGCTAGCATTTGGGATGCCTTGATACTCTTTAAGTGGCGTGTGAGGAGGCTTCGAATAGTTAAATGATGTATTTTGTGGTTTTTATTTGATATCAATAACATTTTTTTTTTGTTATTTTTTCTCTAATTTTTATGCATGACTTTTTAAATTCTTAAAGCACCCTTCAATTTATTTTTTCTTTAAGTATGATCCATGTTCTTTTATTTATTATTTTTTTATTTAAAATAATTTTTAAAATTAGATTTTTTTAACTTCATCATCATTCAATTTGTTTATCACTTAGTTTTTATTTTTTTATTACTATTTATTTTTTAAATTCTTTTTGTAATTAAATTTGTTTTGTATTTCAATCCCTCAAAACTTGATTTTAATTGATTTTTATGTCAAATACTATTTTTATTTTTTTTATTGATATTTGTTTTGTTTTAAATTTTTTTTATCAATTTTTTTATTGTATCCTTTAATATTAATCTGATTATAATTTTATTGATTGTGAATTTAACTTTATGATTTTTTTAAATTTGTTTTATACAAGATAACTTTATGATTTTTTTAAATTTGTTTTATATAAGATAACTCTAACTTTAAGATCTAGGCCACAAGTTTGAAAAAGTAATCCATATTCACTTAAAACTTTTTTAAATTATTTTTTGTAATTATTTTTTTTAATTCAATTAATCAATATTAGATTTGTTAAAGATGTTTTGTTATTTTCTCTCTCTTTTATTTATATGTTGTGGGTTTAATATGTTAATTCATGTTAACTTGATGTATTTTTCTTGTTTGATTTATATATTACTTTTAACTATTTTTTAATCATATAATTATATTAATCAGGATTATTGGATTTAGTCAAGGTTAATAACCTATTTCTTGTATTTTTTTAAATAGAAAACACTATTATTTTCTGAGATTTTTTTAATATATATTTTTTTAATTCAGCACGCAATATAGCTTGGGTCACCGATGTAATTACCTATAGTTCACCTTGTAAAATTAATTTCAATATAAATCCGTTATTTGCATTATCCTCCCCAGGATTTTGAGGACTTTTTAGCTTCAACAAATGCTCAAAAGAAAGAAGTAAGTGGAGGCGCAAACTTTAGAATTCTCAAAAGGCTGAGAGGTTTCTCAACTTTTAGAGAAAAATACCTTTCTTCGTACTCACCACCACGATGAAACTTATGGGACATTACAAACTCATGATTTTGCATTGATGCCACGATATCCTATGCTCGCAAACAAATGTGTGATACGTGATGAACTTTGAATATTTTTCACTTTTGACCAGATGGGCAAATTATAAATGATAGTTACATTGATTTTTGGCTCATTTCTGAAACTTTTATAAACTTTTACGTACTAATCATGTCTGTGGAGCTAAATTTAATTGCATTCTGGAGGAATTTATAGACTTGACTTCGTGCATCGTCCCTTTGAAAAGCAGAGGCATGTGTTTGTCATCTGCGGTTTTAGATAGAAAAGAGTAGAAACAAAGGCATGGCATATCAGCCATAATTATGATCCGAAGATTGAAGTCTCAGATATCTTTGTTCCAGCACTCCAAGCATGCCTGTCCGAGCGAAAAAGAAATAGAGGAAGGGAGAGATACAATATTCATTAAGAAAGTAACTTGGCTTTCTCCCTGTATGAAATTACAATAGAATCATCGAAAGGCCATGCATCGCCACGAGGAAAATATTAAAAAGTTGGAAAAAATAAATAAAAGTGAAACTATGCTTGTATTACAAGCCTCTCAAAAGCTTACTCGTAGCACATTTCCCAACGATGGCTGCCAGCCGACCACTTCTCATTTCTCCCCTTATTTTTCTCATTTTCTTTTTTAAAAAGTTAAATGGCCACCAAAAACAAGTTACTAGGTACAAGATCACCCACGCCCTATAAGAGAAAGGGGGTAGGATTCATGTGTATGCACGTTGATAGCTTTTTTTTTCCTCCTCCCTCTTCAATTTCCTCCGTGTATTTATTAGATTTGGGAAAAAAATTGTTTAATTGTCTTGATAAGAGTCACTCATCTTACATTCAAACGAGAATTCAGTGCAGAGATCTTAGCTCGCATTGCTTTTTATATACGAGAAAGAAGATCAAATTAATTATTTTAGAGGGGGGAAGAAGAAAGCACTTAATAATTGCTTTGAAATAATTGATTTTGTTTTTTAATTGGCTGTAAACAATAGCTTGGTGAAAGCAAGCAACCAAAACAGGCAGTCAATAGAAAGAAAAAAGGGGGGGGGGTTTATTTCTAGCTCAATGTGGTGAGCATAATATTTAATTAATTATTGTAATCTTTTTTATTTGAAAAAAAACCACATAAGATTTGTAACTAGACTTCGCAGAGAACATCATATAGTAGCTACACCACACAATTCCGACAGGGTACTCGTTTTATCCTTAAGTATGGTTAATTATAGTGATTTGTATAAGGTTAAACAATTTGGAAGATTTTATCTCACTTGTCAAGTCAAGATCTTTACTTGGACTATAAGTTCGGCTTTTCGCATTAAATGTTCAATCTACCAGGCTTTTACCATATCTGATGAAATCTTTTTTTCTCTCTCCCATTGATTGATTTAATTTAATTTTTAAATTAAATTAATTGTTAAAAAAATAACTAAATGAGAATGACCATTCACTGTGCAGGGATAAGTGGGTTGCACTGTTCATCTATAATGCAATTTTTACCTTTCCTAAAGCACATAAATGTACACTCGGGCCCTATGCTTTTTATTTTTTCATCTATGGCTTTCGTAGTTTTTATGTTTATATTTCGGTTATTAAAATTTATTTTCTCATGTTTTGATTTTTGGAAATTAAAAAAAAATCTTTGAAAATGAAGAAAACATAGAAAGTTTTCCACTAGTCACATTACAATTATAAAAAGAAGATAGATTTTGGTGTTAACATTTAAAAAAATTATTTTGATTTTGAATTTTTATACTAATTAAAGCCTGTTATGGGGTTGGGAATGGGGTTATTTAAATTTCTACTTTATTTTTTTTGTATGTTTTCATATCTAAACAAGTTAAAGTTCGGGTTAGGGGATCCTAAAACTTAGACATTTAATTTTTCAATTACTGAAGACGAGAATAAAATCATGAAATCATATGATGGGTTTGACTATGGTGGCTCTTCCCTGTTCTTTTTAATTTCTTAATATTAAAAAAAAATATTTTCAATGAAAATACCTACAATAAAATTTTAAAATTCATAGGATGATACCACATATTTCAAATAAGATTAGAGGTTTTTAATAGTAACAATAACAATATTTTATGAATAATTATATATAAACTTGACATGCATGTTTCTTAAAAAATTCATGAAATATATATTCAACAAGAATAAAATATTTAATTTTCATTGCAAAGTTTTTATTAAATTTTTATAAATTAATTATTCTTTTATTTTCACACATGACGTAAAAATTATCAATGCATAATTTGTTTGTGTTTTATTAAAATATCATGTTATGAATAAATAATATATTTTTATATATGTAAAAAAATAAATATATAAACAAAGAAAAGCTATTTGCTCGACATAGTTGTGTTTCAATCATGTAAAAGATGCATTGTTCCCTGTGTTGGCACGTATGAAAATAATTTTATCTTCATATATCATAACGAATGTTCTATACAAATCAAGTAAAATGCCTGAAACACATTCGCTCAAATTTTGTTTTGTGATAAATAAACACTATTCATTGACTGAAATAGAAATATTATGCAGTTTAGCAAGAGAAATTAAGTTAGTAAAATCTAATTTATTTTCCAAAAGAAAAAGAAATGATTGTTAATTTCTTCTGCCACGTAATGAATAAAAGATCGAACTAGATGAACCCTTCTGATCGGCAACCCGGGTCCTTTTCAGGTAGGGTTTTATATCCATGCTAATAACAAGGTGACGTAGCTGTAGCAGCTCCACGGAGGAATAAAGATATACAGGGGCAAATTAAAAAAAAAAAAGGGGTTTGTCATAATGCTATCTGCTAGCAATCTACTACTCCTCCACTTTTCCTCCTCAGGGAAGCAATTCTTTATGTTTCGATGGCCCATGTACAGGTCTCATTAATGCCAGAAGCAGAGAGAAAGAAGTCTGGTGAATGAATGGGGTTTGTTGAGTGCCAAGAAAAGACTCTTTTACTTGTACAGAGATCAGACAAAATGAAAGGTTTTAAGACAGGTCAAACAAAGTAAAACACCCCCAAAAGATTCTTCTTTACTATGCAGAGAAAATATAAAGTTAGAATATTATTATAGCTTCAATTGCTTGTCCAGTACTATAGATGCGGTTTAGCTTTCGTTGGATTTTATGTCTCCAGAAAAGGCTCGGACTCGCCAGCAGTATCAGAGAACTATATATGTAGAGATCTGGGATTGTACTTTGTTTGCATAGGATGCAGGCTTGATGAGTGAAGCCATTGTTTCTGGGAAAGAACTCATGAATAATGATGATTCTGTCCATCTCTGTTTTTGAATTTTCAAACCATTCTCTTGAGATCGAGCAGATTTGGTTGTGTATGAGATATATATAATCACAGGTGCTGTCATGTTATTCAAAAAATGGTTGCCTGATCTGAGAAAAGAAAAAGAAAAAGATGGGGTGCCAGAAAAAGCTCCTTTATGGTGGAAGCATACTGCGTGGTACCAAAACTGATACTATAATTTACGGTGTTTACATTGTAATTACTAGATATTTAAACGAGATAGACACAAATAACATTTTAAATGAGATAGACGGAGTAATTGATGGTTTTTTTAAATAATAAAAAAGAGTGGGAATACATATAATTTTTATTTTTCTATTTTTGTTTATTTATCTCCTATGCTGTAAATATTAAGTAATTATAGCTTTAACATTTTGGTAAGGTTTTTTGGGGTCATTTCTTGGTTTATAAACCCTAAAAAAAATATAGTTTTGGTTATAGTTATGATTCATGATTTGGGTTTTGGTGGGATGATATGATGAATTCAAATTTTGATTTTTTTTAAAAATTTCTAAAACAGTTGTTTCAACCTCTTTTTGTTAGGTAATTGATCTAAATAATATTATTTTCATAAAAGAAACATTACTTATTTTTTTTTATAAATTTTATTCAAGTTTGAGTTGGAGAATTATTAGGTTGATCCACCGTGTTAATTTAGATTTATGATAATGTTTTTGATAACTGTAGCTTCTGTGATTAAATTCAGGTAAGAGTTATTTAAGAATGCGTTTGAAGAAGATTTTTTTATTTTTTTTAAATTAATATTTTTATATTAAAAAAAATATTTTTAAATAATTTCTTTTTTAAAAAACAAACAGCATTGTTATATCCTCTGTCTTCGAGAGCGCATTCTCTCCTTTCATTTTCACTTGGCAGTCACCCATCATTTACTGACTGAAACATCAAGTCAGCACATATCTGTTTCTTTTTAGATTAATGTGGGTGTCCGAGCCAGCTTGCACGCACTACGACTAATCTCACGGGTCCTGAAGTTAATGACTATGTAAGCCTCCAGTGGCCATTATATAAGCAACCAAGAACTCAAACCTGAGACCACAGAAAGAGCAAACCTTTTAGTTCCAAGTCTTTATTACTTGTACATCACCTAGCCACCACCTAGATGGTTAACACACATCTGTTTCTGCTCCAGCCCTCTCCTCTCAAAGAGACAAAACTTAATGAGTACATCTTACAATTAAAAATAAGAAGAAAAAAACCCCCCACAAACACACACTTGCCCCCCCCCCCCCCCTACCGCTCTTTTTATATAATGCCCCCCACTGAGCAATGTCTTAGCTGCCTCTCTCTCTTCTCTTTTCGCACACTCTCTCTCCTTCTAGGTTCTTTGCAATCAAGTGTGGAAGCCATGCCTTATGTGTCAAGAGAAATAATGGCATTGCCTCTAGCTTTAGTTGTATGCTTTTTCATAGGAGTAGAGTCTAGTTTTTCACAGTTTGACAGAATCACTCAGTTACCTGGTCAACCTCCAGTCTGGTTCCAGCAGTATTCAGGTTATGTGACCGTTGATGAGAAAAAACAAAAAGCTCTCTTTTACTACTTTGCTGAAGCTGAACTAGACTGTGCTTCTAAGCCTCTTGTTCTCTGGCTAAATGGAGGTATAAAAATTCCAGCTTCTATCCCACTAATTCCATGCAAAAGATAAGAGTTTTCTGTTGGGCTTTGGTTCTCAATTTGTTACATTGTTGTTTGCAGGGCCAGGTTGCTCTTCCTTGGGAGTTGGGGCATTTTCTGAGAATGGACCGTTTAGGCCTAGTGGGGAGTTGTTGGTCAAGAACCAGTATAGCTGGAATAGAGGTAAACAAATTGCAAATGTTTATATCACAATATGATATTGATTTTGTTCTTTGCATTAAACAATACACAACGTGCTGATCTTTGAGTAAATAATCATTTTATCGCAGAAGCCAATATGTTGTATTTGGAGACACCAATTGGAGTTGGGTTCTCTTACTCTGCTAATGCTTCTTCATATGAAGGTGTCAATGACAAGATCACTGGTATGTTTCCACCAAGTTCTTGATTCTTCTTTTTTTGTCTGTTAAGTGTAATTAGTCTATCAAATCCATAATGTTTATATTGCTTTCTCATTTTTACGTTTAAATCTCGCTAAATGGAAACAAAAACTTTCTATTCAAATTTTTTGGAATTGCACAAGAAACAGAATTTCTGCACCAAAGACTCAAAGTCAACTTCTTTTCTTTCTTTTGTTGTCTCAATTTATTTCTCGCTCTGGGTTTTCTTTCTTTTCTTCTTCTTGTTTTCTATGTTTTTAGTCATTTGAGTTTTTTGTAAGACTTTTGTTCTCTTCTCACTATGCCATAGCACTGTACAATATCTTTTTTTTTGCTTTACAGATATGCTTATTTTTTAGTCGTTTACATTCTGAGTTGACAAAGGGTCACCTTTATAGACATTTTACCTCTCATTTTGAAGCTATTTTTGTTTTTGTTACCTATATAGCTAGGGACAATCTGGTGTTCCTGCAGAAATGGTTTGTCAATTTTCCACATTACAGAAACAGAAGTTTGTTCATTACAGGAGAAAGCTATGCTGGTATTATTTTTCATGCTCAAGGCAAACTTTTTTTTTTTACAGTCAAAACAGGTTAGAAATAAATGGGGTTTAATCTTATACTTCAATCCTATTCATGACTAGGTCACTATGTGCCCCAGCTGGCAGATCTCATGCTTCAATTCAACAGAAAGGAGAAACTGTTCAATTTGAAAGGAATTGCTGTGAGTAGTAATAAGAAAAATTTCTCCCTCCATTCTGTCAGTAATTCTGTTTTGTTTTTTTTGTTTCGTTTGTATTAGTCAAACCAAATCTCCTTTTCTGTTAAAAGAGTTATTTTTTGTTTATTATAATTCTATTGTTCTTTTTTTATTTTCAATTAATCAAGACCTATTAAATTGCAGATGGGGAATCCAGTTTTAGAGTACTCCACAGACTTCAATTCGAGGGCCGAGTTCTTCTGGTCTCATGGATTGATATCAGATACAACATACAAAATGTTCACTACAGTTTGTAACTACTCGCGATATGTAAGCGAATACTACAGAGGTTCAGTTTCTCCTCAATGTTCAAGAGTGATGAATCAAGTGACAAGAGAAACCAGTAGATTTGTTGACAAGTATGATGTTACCCTCGATGTCTGTATATCATCAGCTCTCTCACAGTCAAAAATCCTTAGCCCCCAGGTCAGCAAAATCTATCATTTTTCAACTGCAAAAATTGTTTGAGTTGACTCGCTAACTGTTCAATTTGTTCAATCTGATCAGCAACAACTTGGAGACAATGTAGATGTATGTGTGGAAGATGAAACAGTTAATTATCTCAACAGGCCAGATGTGCAGAAGGCTCTCCATGCACGCCTTGTTGGAGTCCGCCGATGGGCTGTCTGCAGCAAGTAATTCTCTATCACAGAAATATCAATTTCAGTATGTTGTGCTAATGTGATAGCAGCCAACAAGAAACTTCCAATTTTAGAATTTCATGGAAAAATCAATGAGATGACAGAAGCATTTCTCATTTATTTTTCTAAGGTGTTTGATAATTTTGCTCTCACTGTTCAGCATTCTTGATTACGAGCTCCTTGACTTGGAGATACCAACAATCAGTATTGTAGGAAGACTCATCAAGGCAGGAATCCCGGTCTTGGTTTATAGGTAACTCACCTATTACCTTGTCAGTCTGCTATATTCTGCTTGTGAAGTTGGAGAATGGAATTTAGTCAAGGTTGATTATAGAAATCATGAGACATTTCTTCCTAAAATACAGTGGAGACCAAGATTCTGTCATCCCACTGACTGGAAGCCGAACACTAGTTCACGGACTGGCAGAGGAATTGGGACTGCAAACCACAGTGCCTTACCGAGTTTGGTTTGGAGGGCAGCAGGTAACTGTCACGTTTGAAGATTACAATTTAAGAATTTGCTAGTTATTTATTTTAACTGGATAGTATTTGATTGGTTTTCTTAACTTCAGGTTGGTGGGTGGACTCAAGTTTATGGTAATATCCTATCCTTCGCCACCATCAGAGGAGCATCCCATGAAGCTCCATTTTCACAGCCTGAAAGATCGCTAGTTCTGTTCAAGGCATTCTTGGGAGGCCAGCCTCTACCAGAAGCTTTCTGATCTGCAGATCACTTCATTACAGGAAATACATATTCAATTGTAAGTAGACCAGGGATTACTATTGCAAAAGGCAGTTCTCAATTGCCCGAGAATGAGAATTGCACTGGACTGTTTGTTTCTTTGGTTTTTTCCATGCTTTGGAAAGTGAGATTTTTGTAAAGAACTCGAGTAAAGAAAGAACCTGCCTTGTTGTGTTTTGAACTTGACTCTGCTAGCTTGTCAACCCAAAAATTTATCCAAGTTATTCTGAAACAATGGTTTTCTTGCACATAAAAATGCTTCCCTGCAGAATGAATATCTTAAGAATTTCCATAGATAAAGCAGTACACAATCCTCAGATCAGGACCATACCAGTCCAAAATGATGACCATGGAGGCTCTTTGATATTTTATTCAACATGACAACAAAATTATCTGTAGTGTTTGCAACGGGAAATGGTACACGCATGGTCAAGAGGAAACTCCAAGAGGTTTTGCAAAGGAGTCTTTAGACTGCTGGGGATCATCTACAGGAGGGGGGCGTCGAGCTGCATTTCCATACAAGCTGCAATCCAAAGCTAGTAAATTCCTTCGAGCATTGTACTTAATAATTAATCGCGCTTTATTGATGTTCCTTTTAAAAATGACTTTGCTCTGAGGTATGGACTATCTTGTTCAGAGAGGCCCCATGCATTTAATTATGAAAAACAAGGATTTCTTTCAAATAATTAAAACATGCCCTACAATCTGGTGGCTGCTATGATAGCTTCAATTTCTTACGAGAAAGCAAATAAAATATTTTTACATAAATAATTCAGTGAAAGATAATATAAATTTGATCCAAAACAGTTGCTTAAAGAAAAATCTTACAGCCAGCATGTAAGAAAAGATTAAAAACAAGTTGCGGATGTAGAAACATGATAATCTAAACACTGATTTTATCCATGAGAAGGGCGGTGATTCTGCTGCATGTATAAATTACATGCTTCAAGTCAGGATGGGATCTTGAATTTAAGAATTCACGGGCGAGTAGGTTGATGATCAATTATGCTAATAATTATATATGTATATTACTAAAACTTAATGCTTTCATGTACGTATTGATCTTGGTATGCTCACAAAAATATTTTAGTTAATAAAAGCATATAAATGTTTGAATCCCTTTATTTCTAAACAATTTTTTCTTAAGTTAACCTTTAGTTTAAATGTTTGAGATATTTATCAAAATAAATGTAAAAATAAATATAAAAAAATCATAATAACTAAAAATAAGACCGGAAAAAAAATATCATGTAAATTAAGATATTTAATCTTGTAATAAGAAACATTTACTAGTTATATTTAATGAGTTTATTAATTAAAATTAATTTTTTATTCAATAAAACAATAAAAAAATAGATATATACATGAAATTGAAATTGATTGAATGAAATAAAATAGAAACAAAAAAAATATATTATGCAAAACTGCTCATATTATAAATATTATCTAAAATAAATATTTTTTGAAACAACCGTTGACACACGTTGCATAAAGAAGAAGAGGATACGAAAGCTCTTTCAAAGACGTGGTGAAATGGTAGGTTTAACCATAAAAAAACATCGCATGTACCATTCAAAAAACGCATGCCATGGCATATAAAGAATACGCGCCAATAATTTTTTGAATATTTATATTAATTATTCAAAATAAAAGAACCAAAATTCAATCCATTAATGTGAAATTATATATATATAAAACTATTATAAAAGGATGAAAAAGCTCTTAAACACGACTTATTTTTCTTCAATCTAAGGGCAAAAATGTTTTTTACTATTTTAAAAAATAAAAAAAACAAAAACACCCTTAGTTAATAGTTTTAGATTTTTTTTTTACTTGGAAAACCATTTAATCATGTTCCTGTTTTTAAAAAGTTAAAAAAATATATATACCTCTTATCAATTCTTTAATAACCGATAAACTATTTGGAAAGATTAAATTACCTCCAACCCAAAAGACTTTTAAATTTCTTCTTCAAAGAATAAAAATATAATTTCATTCTTTAATAACCAATAAACTATTTGGAAAGATTAAATTACCCCCAGCCCAAAAGACTTTTAAATTTTTTCTTCAAAGAACAAAAATATAAGTTCACTATAACAATGAGGAAATGAGTAGTTTTTTTGTGTATATATCTATAATGATTTCCCTACGTGTTTAGAGTTTTGGTAATGCAATATCAAACATTTAATATAATTATTGTGGGAAATCTAACTAGTAGTATTTTGATCTATCTATGTAACAAAACTAGATTATATATGGAATAGAATTGACAATTTATGGAATAAGAATAACATTATTGAATTATATCACTTTTATTGGATGATGCACGTCGATAGTTCGGCTTAGATGCTCAGGTTTTAGATCACCAGCTATCTCATTCTGGGAAAAAGATGTTCGAAATTTCAAAACCGGTCCAAGATTTTGCTATCTCATTTCGTTCTAGAAGAAGCATTTCGAGGCAATGACTCTAGAGAAAGCAAAGCACTTGGATAGTCTGGCCAAGTGCACTCGTACGTGGGGCATCACCTTTTTTTCTGCCTACTCTTTGGTCTCACTTTCAAACTCCCACTTGAGAGGAGAAGAAGGGTCCCGAGTAACTCCTGCGTGAAGAGTTAGAACTCGGCACAATTCACCATTTATTTGCTCTTCCTTTTATTTCTTTATTTTCTTTTCTCATTAAATCATAGCTTGATTCCTTAAATAGGGCAAATAACTCTCCTAGTAAAGTTATATTCTATCAAGAAGAGAATATTGCAAAAGCATTCTCATTAATGAGATTTCCATTCTACTTGTGATCTTCTTTTTTATTATACTATCACACTAGGATAGTTCTTCGGAAAAGCATTCATGGATTTGCTTGGCCTCATAAGTAAACATCCTAGCTCTGCCAGACTCCCATTGTTTACAGTAATGACTATTTGCCACTTCCCCTACTGATCATCTACCAACAAAAAAAAGAGAGAGAGTAAAAACCAATGCAATCTTGGCATTGATTACAAATATCAACGAATTTTCCAAACAATAATAATGCCCTTAATCCGTGACTGTAGTTGCAAACCTGCTTGTAGAATGCTGGGAAACTACAACTGGGGCTTCAACCTGCATTTTTAAGCAACTGAACTCTAAAGCTAGTATTGGTTTTGATAACATCACAGATATGGTCAAGTTCCGTCTCTCATGCTCACTCAATGACTCTTCTGCGTCTTGCTTTGATGTTAGAGATGGCCTTGATACTTTTGCTGCCCGCACTGCTCGTACTCTATCAGAAAAATTGTGCAATCAAAATGTGTCCATTCGAAATCAAAAACACTGGTGTCATCTTCACAGATTTTTTGCCGTGAACTTTTTCTACAGATAAAGCGATCCTTTTTTTATACTCAAAGGAGCTGTGTGAGAAAATCTCGTTTTCAACAGAGGACAATCAATGTATGGAACAAGATGCTCTGGAGTTCTCCATTCTTTTAAAGCAAACATGAGTGATTACTTTTTAGGATGATCAGAGCAACTGGAATCCAGTTGTGTTCGATTACAAGTATGCTTTTGTTGTTACTAGAGGAGGACCTACTCAGCCAAATTCTGTTCTCTCTCCAAAGCATATCCAAAATATAAGTTTAACAAGTGCAAGAGTATAAATGTATACCTGCATTCAATATTGCAAGAATATTTCAAAAGGCTTGGGTTATACCCTGTACGTCCACTGCAATTTCACAGCATATAGAAGCTATCAGATGACATACTCAGAGCGCATGGCATGGCGATTTTTAAAGGCCAGTTCAGATGAATATTTACCTGAAACTTGGTAGCGACATTTTTATTGCTGGCCCCTTCCATTTGTCGAATTTCATCCCTGGAACTACCATCAATAAGTCCATAACCAAGACAAGAAATAATCAATCACAAAAATCATAGGAAAAACTAAAATATAAGAAAACAAAAGAACGGGGATATCAGTTATGCGAGGACAGTGAATCCCCTTTCGTATTGGGTCAAGCTCTGGGAGCAAGTAAGCTTCCAAGAGGACAAGCTCTTATACATAGAACTCCACAGCCAACCAGAGAGAAATGATGTTATTTATGAGCTTTCCTAGGAGGAACTCAAAAACTTGGTGATGAGAATAATGTTGCCTGACAAGAAGTGGTTAATATCCTAGTTGTGTCATTGTCTACATTGATGCTTCTATAAGCCAGGGCCATTTTCCTGAACCTCTTAATGTGAGCAGAAGCTATCTATGGATAGGGTCAAACTAACAAGCTAGCAAAACGACTGAACAGAGAAAACCAGCCTAGGCCAAGATTACATCACTTAGAAGAAGCCTCCAAGCTTACAACAGGCACCGGATTCAATCTACGTAGGTCAGAAACAGTCACTGGTATGATACATCCACGTGAACACAACTGAAAGATAAACAATTCTTCATGCTACAGCAAAGATCGAGCAAGTGCCTCCAACTTGACAAGAAAAATTAAGAAGGTTTTAAAAACTTATGGCGTTGACAGGAACTTCGAGCAAAAAGGGTTGTTTATGGAAAAATACCTACTTGTACTAAAAACAGCCAATTATAATTTTGGATGTAGCTAGAAATAATTATTACGGCAGCATACTCACCAACATCCGTGAAGTTGATGTTGCAGATATCAGTTGTGGAACGATCATCAGTTTCAGTTACTAGAACATCCATGCAGCTCTTTGTACTAGAACTTGCTGTGCCCAAACCAATCTTGTCAAGAAAGCCATTAAATTTGCTCTTTCTTTGCCTTGGAATTGCTGTGATTTTCTGTTTCAAAAGAACAAATTATAAACATAAAACAAGTTTCGCATTTGCTGAAATATTGATGTAAACTTCTCATGGAGTTTGCAGTGGTTCTTGCATTACTTTGATTAAAGTGAAGGTATAACCATGATCCATCGTAGAAGATAATGCATGGCACAACTGAATGCTTTCCTACATAGGGGGATAGCACCATTCTAAGCAATATAATCTAACGAGGCATTATTTCAAGTATAATTCACAGTCATCAACTAGCATACACACCGGATGATTAGCACAGAGCTATCAACTGTTCAAAATTATGAAATTTTCTGCATACTAAGAAGGATTTTTAAAATTAAATAAAATTCACTGGAGCAAGAAGCAATTTTTTTTCTAATTTTCTTTGTTCTTTTACATTGAAAATGAAAGTAGAACTGCAGAAAATATGTACACAGAACAAGAATCACCTTGGAAAACCTGGCAACTTGACTGGGAAGCCCTACCTCCTGCAAGAGAACGTGAAAGAAAGATTAGAGATATGACAAAACTTTCTTTCAATTACCAGCAGCTAAGTGGCAAAGAAGCACCATGATCATGCATAATGTCCCAACATCAACTCACCAGGGCTTCGTCAGTTATAGCTTTAGGGAATATGCAAGCAGCCGAGTTTTATCTTCTACGCGCACACAAAAACTAAAGATTTTTTTTTTTTCAAAAACCATGCAAATCAAACAATAACACAAAATAAAAGGGATACAAAAACTTGAAGCGGTTCGGCAAATCTTCTTCTATAAAAACTTTGCTAGCAAATATTGGAGATTATATCCACGAATCCAGCACACACAAATATGTCACTATACAAAACTCGGTTACACCCAAGAAAATTCTCACAAAAAATATGCCATTCTTATTGATTTCTTCACAGCCTGCACAAAAACAACACCGCTAGTGTTACCATATATATATACAATTAGAACTCTTAATATTAACTATAAAAAAATATCTTATTATAGACTCCTTGTATACCAGAATAACTTTTTATATAGACTTCTTATATGACAAAATAACCTGCAATGTATAAGAGGTTTTTTTCTGCCAAGTGGCTTTTTTTTGTCAAGTGCAGGAAAAAGGGAGAACATTTTGCAAGGTTAATAAATTGATTAACTCTCTTGGTATTCTAGTCTTGCTTTGAATATATTAACAGCTAGAACTACATAAATAACCTCGTGACTTCTGGTCTTTCATCATTTATTCCTCCTTGTTTTTAGTGTGAAGCTTTTTTTATTTCAGTTCATTTGATTAATCGTTGACCTTCTTCTATATTAAATAATGTTTCTCCTTTCTTTAAGTTATTTGGTCATTCTCCTTTATATTCTGGTCTTTATATATTTGATTGTGTTTTTTTTACACATCTTCCTACTCATAAACGACATAAACTTATTACTCAATCTGTTAAGTTTGTTTTTCTTGGTTATGCTATCCTTCAAAAAAGTTATGTTTGTTATGATCCTTATGCTTATCGTACATGAGTTTCTAAGAATGTGATTTTCTTTAAAAATCAATATTTCTTTCCATCTTATATTGAATTGCCATTTGTATCTTTACCTCTTTTGCATAGTTTTTCTGATTCCATAACAATGGTGGAAAAGTTTAGACATGTTTTTGTTTATGAAAGACACGTCGACATAAGTATGATTCCATTTCCCTTGTGCCCCTTTTTGATCTTGACCTAGTGCTTGATCCTGCTCCTATTGCTACCACTCTTTGTCGGTTTACTTGTTTTTCTTAACCCCATGATTGATATGGATTTTTCACTTTTGTCTCTCTTGTCACTAGTTTATCCAATATTTCCATCTCCTCTTGTTACAAATAGGCTATAGAACATACATGTTGACAAAATACAATGCAAGTAGAACTTCAAGCACTTGAGGGGAATCATACTTGGGATATTGTTCGTTATCCTTCTACATTCAAACCTATTGGGAGTAAATGAGTCTTCTTTGTAAAACTACATTTTGATGGGTCTTTAGAACGTTACAAAACTCGCCTTGTAGCTCTAGGTAACAAGCAGGAATATAGGGTTGACTATGTAGAGACATTTTCTCCTGTTGCCAAAATGACCACGGTTCGAACCATTTTAGCTATTGCCGCTTCACAGTCATAGCAACTGCATCAAATGAATGCGAAGAATGTCTTTCTTCATGAAGAAATTTACTTGAAGTTGCCCTATAGTATAATTACTTCTTCTCCTCACAATGTCTGTAAACTAAAACGTTCTTTGTATGGGCTTAAACAGGCTCCCCGATCTTGGTTTGAGAAGTTTCGCAATACAATTCTTTCATTTAGTTTTACATGAAGTTAGTGTGTGATCCTTCTCTTTTCTTCCACACATTTATGCTAGGCATCGTCCTTCTCTTAGTTTATATGGATGATATTATCATTACTGGTACTGATTGTGGTTTGATTACTAAGCTTCAGTAGCAATTACATGCAACTTTTCATATAAAAGATCTTGGCCAGCTCACATACTTTTTAGGATTAAAAGTTCATTACCGACCTAATAGTATTTTCGTGAATCAACATAAGTATATTGAAGATCTTATCACCTTGGCTAGTTTGGAGGACATTTCTTCTGTTGATACTCCTATATAAGTAAATTTCAAATACAGAAAAGATGAATGAGATTTGCTAGATGATCCTACTCTCTATAGAAGCCTGATTGGAAGTCTTATGTACTTGACCACTACTCGACCTGATATATCCTATGTTGTCCATTAAGTCAGTCAGTTTATATCTTTTCCTCTGTATCTCCATCTTGCTATAGTTCGACACATCGTTCGCTATCTTTGAGGCTCACCTAATCGTGGGTTGTTCTTCCCTATTGACTTCTCTCTTCAACTTGTTGCCTATAATGATGCTGATTGGTCTGGGTGTCTAGATACACGTTGATCTACTATAGGTTGATGTATGTTTTTAGGTAATGCCTTAATTTCTTGGAAATGTAAGAAACAAGATCGTGTTTCTAAATCCTCCACTGAGGTTGAGTATCATGCCATGTCTACTACTTGTTCTGAAATTATATGGTTGAACGGTCTTTTCGAAGAGCTTGAGTTTCCTCAAGTCACCTTTACCTCACTTCATGATGATAATACTAGTGCTACTCAGATTACCACCAATCCTGTTTTCCATGAACTCACCAAATATATTGAGATTGATTGTCATTATATTTACAACACGTTGGAAAATCCGATGATATCTCTTCCTCACATATCTTCCGATCTCCAAATAGCTGATGTCTTAAATAAAGCTATAACTCGTCAACGACATCAATTTCTTGCTGGCAAATTATTGCTGGTTGACTTACCAACATCAATTTAAGGGGGGATGTTACTATATATGTATACAATTAGGACTTTTAATATTAACTATCAAAGATTATCTTATCATATACTCATTATATAGCAAAATAACCTTCTATATAAACTCCTTGTATGGAAAAATAACTTGTAATGTATAAAAGGCTTCTTTCTGCTGAATGCAGAGAAAGGGAGAACATTATGCAAAGTTAATAAATTGATTAACTCTCTTGGTACTCTAGTTTCGACTTGAATATATTAACAGTTAAAACTACATAAATAACCTTGTGACTTCCTCATTTCTAGTGTGCGCTTGCACATACACGTAAATAGAGGGAGAGGGATCGAGTAGGTTGTTACAAAATCAATACTAACTAGAAAAGGTTTTACTTTCCAAATTAGAACAATTTTTTATTTTCTTTTTTACAAAGATTCCATTATTCAGTTTAAGCCATATTTTAACAAATCTACACCTTCCCTTGTATCTTGCAAGCTTTTTCACGTGAAAATCTTCTTTAGTACCATTAACCATCAAAGCAAAACTAACTCTCTTTTTGGATGCAATTGAACATCAATCATTATCAAATCACCACAACTAAGCATCTATAACCATGAGAATCAAGTTGTTTAATTGGAATTCAACTCTTTTAAGTTTTGGTACGTGCAAGCATCTTCATTGTACCATCATGCATCTTAATTTTAACACGGCCAATCTCAGTAACTTCACTTCCTTACCATCTACTAGTGATACAGAATCTCCATCATATTATTTAATTAAAGATATCAAGCCATTCTTTCTTTGAACAAATATGAACGATGCATGCAGAATCTAAAATTCAAGAATTTTTCAAAACTTCTGCACCTTTGTGAACCATGAGAACATCATCATCGATCATTGCTCTCATCTTTCATGGAAATTGCAGCATCTCATACTTCTTGTGACCTAGCTTCAATTTTCATAGGTCGACTTTCATCTTCTTACTGTGATACCGAATATATTCATAACAATAAAGGAATTCCTATGATCTATTATTGATCTTGAACTCAATCTATGTTTCCTCTATTAAAATTGATCCCTGGAGATGTATCTCTATTATGATCAGAATGTGCAACAAAAGCACCACATTCAATGCCGGCACCCCCATTAATAAGCTTGTCAATTTTTTCTTCGAACTATAAAGCTACTTTAACTTCCTTGATTGAAATTATATCTCAACCAGATAAAAAAAGCATCTTTAAAATGCTTGTTTAAATTTGGCAGGGAGCACAACAATACAAGGACTTCATCTTCCTTTTCAATCGTAACATCAATTGACCTCAAATCCACAACAATAGAATTAAATTCATTAAGATGAGTTTTAATTGATGCGCTTTCTTTCATTCATAACATAAACAAACAATGTTTCAAATACAAACTATTTGTAGGGGATTTCATCATACGTAAAGACTCCAACTTAAGCCGTAAACTAGCAGCAATCTTTTCACTATGAACCTCATCAGATAAACAACTATAGGTAGTTAGCAAGGTTTTTTCATCCATATCTATCCTTTGGTCATCCATCATCTTTGTAAGCATTTTCTTCACACCTAGCAATGACTTTTGCAACCTTTGTTGTGTCACACGTAACTACATTTGTCATAATTCAAAAGTTTTCCTTCCTTAATTAGGACACTTGTTTTTTTCCCTTTTCAATAATAATCTCATCATGCAATTTGAATTGTATTTTTACTAAAAGAAAGAGCAATTTGCATCCAAATGTCTATCTTGTATTTAATTATTTTTTGTTCCTTTTGGCCTGAAAGATATGTCAATGCTCTTAATGAGCATTGACAAGAATCTCATCCTTGAAGTTGAACGGTATGTTTACAAAAAGAAAAGAAAAGAGCAATTTGCATCCAAATGCCTATCTTGCATTTAATTATTTTTGGTTCTCTTTGGCCTTAAAGATGTGTCAATGCTCTTAATGCATTGACAAGAATCTCATCATTCAATTTGAACTTTATTTATACTAAAAGAAAGAGCAATTTGCATCCAAATATCTATCTTGCATTTAATTATTTTTGGTTCCTTTTGACCTCGAAGATGTGTCAATGCTGTTAATACAATTTCTTTCAAATTGCATATCATCTCACCCTAGCAAATAGAGACCAGCATCTTTCAATCTATTCAAACATATGGCCATAAGTTAACGGAATTCATTTATATTAAAATATTAAAATTCATAATTCCATAAGAAATTTGTTGACCTCCCACCTTTCGTCCATGATCACAAGCATCATCACTGTTTACGAGCACCCTGGCTGCCCATCTGTCGAGACAAGAAAAAAAAGGGCTTCTAAAATAGTTTAAATTGCGTTGATAGTTTCTAATATATGATGTCAAAGGCTTGAAACAATCTTAGAAATGTGAAAAAGCAAACTGCTAATATCTTGAATCGTCTTTAGGCCCATTGTATCGAAAACCAGGTGCTTCGGTTCAGCTTGAAAAACATGTCTTTGGGATGCTATCTGAACAGAGTACAGCAACTTGACCAGTTGCTCAGGCAACTTGACGAAAAAATATACAACAATTATGATGCCTTTAGTTGATTCCTCTAATAATAATATTGTTAAGACACTACAGGGGACATGCATGTTTCAAAGTTGACCGGCCCAGTATAGCTCAAAAGGTTGTTATGATTGCCTTTATGGAACTGAGATGGAAAAACCAAAATCAAGATTCATCTGCTCTGGGCCTTGCTACTTTTTTACAAGCACAAAAAGATTCCTTGTCCACAATCACTTCTGTATATTATTAAGAACAAGAAGGGATGGGATGCTAAACTTACGCACAAGATGTTGGGGGGTTCCACACTGTTCCTGCAATCACCACAAGCTGCAGAAAGGGGGGAAACCAAAAGAAAATAAAATTAAAACTTTCTTTCATTTCTGCCGGTGCTCAATGAATCAACCAAGTGCCCACAACTTTTTCCTTCTAACTCATTGACTCATGCCATAGAAGAAATGTATGACCATAAAACGGAATCAATAAGTTTCTTAAGCAAACAGTTGTGAAGATCATAGAACCTCATCAAAAACCCCAGCTGGACTGTCTTCATAGCTAGCAAGAAAAAAACCTCCAAGAGTGTATCTGCAGTGCAGACATATGAATTAACAGTGAAAATTGGAAATCTTGAAACCCAACACTTTCCCTTTAAAGTTCAAACAACATTTACAACAAACAAACATTACCCAAATGCTTCAACTAATCTGAACTCTTTCGGAATGAATGCTCGAGCAGTTTCGGATTTAACAAGATGAAGCTGGTATAAGGCACTGAAATGGGGATCACACCTTTCATTAAACAATATTTATAAATGGGAATGATGTAAATCGTACCAGTCACAGAAATTGACCAAAAAAAAACTAAATTAAGACTTGCTGGATACGTGCCTGCCTTTAAATAGCCAAGGAGCCTTGCCATAGCCTGAGGAACATTTTGTTTCTGCAACTTCCATGATTCAGATAGGCTCAAAACAGCCAAGATTTGGAGATGCCAATAGTCTAATTGAACTGCATGAAAGATACGGCCAACGAAATTTAACGAAGTTTTATTGTTTAATTTTATTGAAATGAAATTCTAAAAACCGTAAAAAATCCGAATAGGAATAGGACTACATTTCCCTGAGTATCATAGCATATAATGATTGAAGACAAGTCATTAGATACATGGAAAACAGAGACATGCAAACTGTCGAAAGTTAAACAGAAAACATACTTGTTTCCTTGCTTTTTGGACAAAACAGGTCTCAATGAGCATACTAAAGCAGCTAAATCTTTCCACCACGTTTAAATGGCATTTGCTTTTTTATGTTCATCTTTTATCAACCTCCATATTACATCAAAATTCACGAGACTATTCGAATTTGAGAGATACCTGATGTTTCAACATTAGCAATTCAGTAAAAGAACATGCATACATACTAAAAAAGAAAACTGTAATCACCCAAAACAAATAAGCATACTAAATAAATAAAGGGAAGAAAAAAATGAAGAGACGCAGAGTAAGTAAAACCCACCTTCCCTTTACTTGATGAAGTGTCAAGAGTGGAGAGGAGAGACAGAGTGTCTAGCTTAGTGCTTCCAGGCAGCTAGCTAGGATTTCAGTGCAAATGGCGTGCGAGAGTGTGAGAAGGACAGGGTACGGGGTAAGCAATCAGCAGTACAAGCAGAAGTGGATAGGATTTTATTCATTCATTAATAATGAGCTTTAAGGCGCCAACTGAATTTAACAATACCAGGGCATCATCCGTCTCTGTTTTAACTCGACCACTAGTTTCTTTTGTTTGTTTCTTTCGTTAAATTTATGGTGTATTGTTCTTCTTCTTTTCTCCATCCAATAACTGTTTCTTCGATTGCTTTCACGATATAATAATGACGTCAGCAGCCATGTGGGTTCATGTCTTTTATGCATAAAAAGGCTGCTTAAACATCTAACTACGAAACATCTTGCAACTCTGGATATCTTGACGAATTGAGATTAACTGTACCGAAGATATGGGACGTGCGTATATTGCGTTGATAGAATATCTCGACTAAATGAATAATCTATCATGTTTCACTAAACGAAACACTCCTATGATGCAGCATAATCTCGGCAACAGTCTATTAATTTTATTGGCATGTGAATTTTGGTAAATGAATCGTTTCCGAAGTAAATGAGCTACTTGGGACTCGATTGCAAAAAAAAAAAAAATAGCCTTCCTGTGTTGCAAAAATTGGTTAATTTTTCTCAGGTGAATTCCTATTGTATCATCCAACCATAAAAAGAGGAGGAAAAAACCTACCTTAAGTGGATAAAAATATGTTTTTTTTTTCTAATAAATAAAATAGAGCCCTTTTGATTATGTAATTGAGAACTCTTTATCTAAAGTTTCATTATCGAAAAATATTCAAAAATATATTAATCTTAACTTAAATATGTTCTGAAAAGTATAAATAATTTAGTAGAAAGAATAAATAATCGTACCGCTTATCGCGTGTTATTCAATATTTGAATAAATAATCAATCAAGTTGGCAAAGCAACCATGCGGAAGTTTCTTATGAACAGCAGCATCACACGGTGCCATGGACCCCCAAAAAAGCATAATCACACATGATATAATCAAATCGATCGCAGTCTTGCACAGAAAATCCCTAAGATTTGCAGCTTGCTTGTATTTGATACCCTCAAACGTGGCAGCTCACAAAGCCTCACCTTTACACTGTACATTCGTACTTTATAGCCCCACCAAAAAATAATAGCATAGTAGAGGTAATTTCGTATCATCATTTGCAAGCGCACCAATCTGTCACTGATGACCTTGTATAAACTATTGTCATACCTTGATTGGTTCATAATGCACTTGCGAGAAATGACGGGGCTGCAATAGCAAAATCCATGTGGTAACAGATCTTGTCAAGCAAGTCATGCGTGCACTCGTGTCAGCAGTGCAGAGCACACAACTCTGTTCCTCTTTCCTACTCTTCATGCATTATACTCTCAGATATTCAGTATTTATGACCCCTATTGTTCCATGGGCACCATATTTAGGAACTGTTACCAGTCAAGCTTGATTTATGAGGCGAATGAATCTGTTGTGATGCAACGTTGTCTAGGATCACCAGTAGTCAGTGCAAGAACAGTCCCCTACCTTGAAGTGATGGTAACTGAAAGAAATCTCTAACGATGATTTCACGTCCTGTGATCAACGACACTTGTTTACCAAAATCATGGCAGTCCTTGCAAGCCCTGAGGTTCTTGAAAAGAACAACAGGAGCATTACTTGGTGTAGATACGAGACCAAATGCTATTGCAAATCTTTCACTATGGACTAGAGGCTGTTCTTTCCTCCCTGGCAAAGTATCTCATACACCTTTCAAAAAGTTCCGTTTCATCTTATAATAGAATCATTCAATGTTTCCTAACCAATTTTCAGATTCATAATTAACATATAAATAAAAATATTTTTCAAAATTTTATGCCTACGAATCCAAACTTATATATAATCTTATTCTTTAAACAATTGAATCAGATTTCAACATAACATTAACAACAAGCTAACTTTATAATATAATTTAATTATTTTTATACATGAATTAATATAATTTCATAGTTTTCGAGCACTAACTATACATAAAAAAATATAAATTTTAATAAAAAAAACAGGTCTTGAAGGTTTAATAAAATAACCCGCTAACAAGTTATAAGTCTAAAAAGATAAATAATAAGAAGGTAAGTCCAACAACTTAGCGAGTAGATAATATTTAATATACACATACGAGATAATACAACAATAATATATATATATATATGACTTTAAATTCTTATAGAAAGGTTTCTCAAATAGGTCATAACAAGAATATCACAAGATAAAACTCATCAGAAAATTAAAATGCAATGAGCATGAGAATTCGTACTGTGATATGATCAGTCCACATAAGTTGGTGAAATCAAAATGCAATGAGTATGAGGTTTTATACTGTGGGATAATCAATCCACACAAGTTGGTAACTCCCTCGACCAACTAGGGTTTAGATACAATGTGTACAAAGATTAACACTATCTTGTTAGCATGGATATTCTAACTAACATATCATATATTCATAATTATAATCAAACAAACATATTCATATCTCAAGACTCAATTCATGACATCAATCAAATAAGAAACTATCAATTCAGAAGTCAATTCAAAATATATACTGATTCATATCAAGAATTCAAATTCAACAATTAATTATGCTTTATCATAACAAAGATAATAATCAACATATATATTATCAAGAAGTATGGTTTAATTTATATTAATAAATCAAATATTTATAATATTTTTTATGCATATGAAAAATTATACACTCACCTGACTCGAAAGCAAAAGCAACTCAAAAGCAAATACCGAAAGAAATCCTACTATGTCCGGCCGATAAAATATCAGGATTATCTAAATACAAAGGAGACATATTCAAGAATGACTCAAAAGAATATATATAGCTTATTTAATACATTTATCTAAGGATATATTCCATAACTCTATATGTTTTTAGACTAAACTAGTTATTTTTTCAAAAACCCAAAAATTAACAGTTGTTCCGAAATCTAATCCATAATAAAATAAATAATAAAATTAGTAATAATTCATTAAATAACCCTCATTTGTTCATCAAACCAATCTACCAAAGCTAACATTACAGCTAGAGACTAATCTGAAATTTATCATATTTTTATAGATTAAATTCTAAATTTTATCAAATTGAAGGATCAAGCTAAAAATATCATAAATCCATAACTATACTGAAATTATGACCATATTTAATCCTCAATTCTATCCAGAATATCTCATTATACTTCAGGGACCATTCTGGAATTTTTTCCAAACTTTTAGGGTCAAATTGTAATTTTTGTCAAATTAAATGATCAAATTAAAATACCACAAATTCATGACTATAATGGAACTATGTCTATAATTCATCCTCATTTCTGACCAGAATCTCTAATTATGCTTTAGGGACCATTCTGGATTTTTTTTCTAAATTTTTAAGGTCCAATTGTAACTTTTATCAAATTGGAGGACCAAATTGAAAATGTTAAAATTTCACAACTATACAAGAATTCTTCCCATAATTCATATTTAATTCTGTTCAGAATCTCGGAATATGCTCTAGGGATCAATTTGTAAATTTTCCAAAGTTTGCAGACTAAACTGTAATTTTCACAAATTAAAAGACCAAACTGAAATTATCTTCAACCTCAAAGCTAAAATTTCCACATATTACCTACTGTTATCTCATGATTTCTAACAAAAATTCACTATTCAAACAAAATCATAACTCAAAATTATCATATTTATCTACAATTTCTTAAAATCAACTACCAATACATTACCCACAACAATCAACCCTATAACATTCAAATTAATTCATCAATAAACCCAAAACACAATTTTTAAAATCCTAACATTCAACCAAAACATAAATTTAAAACTGAAATAACACATATTTATACATAATCTTACCTTTAAATTTATTTTTTTCAATTCTCTTATATTTCTCTCATTTTTCCCTTATTTCTTTTCGTCTTCTTTCCATTCTCTTCTCTTCTCCTGGTTTTCCACTATTAATTGCAGATTTTTTATTATTATTATTTATATTTATCAAGTTTTATTAAATTATCACAATATCCTTCATTTATTTATTCCTACATCCAAGCATTCCTGGGCTTTGTAGCCTTTTTCTATCTCTATAATTCAAAACGTTACACTTACAGCTTCCGATTTATAATAGGTATCTTCCGTCTGAAGGTGGTGCTCATCGCCCACTATAAACTGATGCACTTTACCCTTGACAGTAATCCAACTGCAGCTAACCTCCTTCCTCAAACTTCTTTGTGTCATCATCTTTCTAACACTAGTTGCTTCTTTCCATTTCCTAAATGAAACATACAGGTTAAACACAAGAATATATAACCTGATGTATCCTCTAGTTACAGTTGAAAGAGGTTTACAGCTGCAAGTTGCCCTATCTCAAGATTCCTATTGGTTCAGCACCCACCCAACAAACATTTCCAACTCTATGCATGTGATGAAAATGACATACTCCTTACTAGTTCAAGTGCTTCTTGCAGAAAACCAGCTCGGGAATATATACCAACCATACAATCATAATGATCAACAGTTGGAACAACACCGTAATCGCTACTCATCAATTCCAAATCTTGTCTGCCCTCCGTGACCAGAGCCGAATGACTACAAGCACTTAAAACAGCGATAAATGTAACTTCATTTGATCTAACACCACAATCCTGCATCCTTTTGAAATACTTTGGAGCTTCAGGAGCCTTTCCTTGACAAGCATAACCAGCAATTATAGCAGTCCAAGCCATTGCCCCGAGTTCATCTATTGATTCAAAGACTCGAGTGGCATAATCTAATCTGCCACAACTTGAATACATGGTAATCACTGCACTCTTTTCATGTTGATATGCAATTAGAGTGCTTTTTATTGCATCTGCATGAGCTTGGGCACCAATGTTGAAATCTGTGAGTGCAGAGCATGCTTGGAAAATGCTTGTATAAGTGAAGGAATTTATTTCCACACTTATAGTCCTCCATGATTCAAAAGTTTCGAGAGCTTCCTCAAATTCACACATTTGGCAATAACCAGCGTTCAAAGCACTCCAAGAAACATCATCGGTTCATTGATACACTCAAATGCTTTAGACGCATATTTCTAACTTGGAACATTTAACATACAAGTCCACAAGGAGTTCCCAAAGAAATTTCAGATTCCAACCCAAGTTTAAGAATATGACCATGAATTTGCCTCCCAAAAACGCAACTCCTCTAGGCCAGCACACGCTTTTAGAACAATGGAGAACACATGCTCCTCCAATTCAACACCTTGATTGACCATCTTAGCAAACAAAGCCAAAGCATCCATTTGCCTCTCAGCTTGAGTGTACCCCACCATTATACTAGTCCAAGTTAATGCATTCTTTTCACTCATTTTGTTGAAAACAAGCTCAGCTCCCTCTGACCAACCACATTTCAAGTGCGCATCATTGCATAACCTACTAACCTACTTCTTATAGCATGAGAATGTATCATCTATTTACCAATCTCCAAATTGAAAGGATTTAGAAAAGACCTTAAAAGCCCATTATAAGACGACCCATTCGGTTAGCTTTAGCTTTATCAAAAACATCGTTTTCAGCATAAGCTGATATAATGGTTTTCCAAGAAACCAGATTCCTTTCACTCATTTCATCAAACACCTTTTGTGCGTCAACTAAGCTTCCACACTCACAAACATCGACAGCACTGGATTCTCCGCTAACCCAAATGGGACTTTCACTGTTCTTTGTATTACTTATGAATCAATCTCCAGTCCAAAAAAGATTTAAACTTTCCACACGCTTCCAACAAGCATCGATAAGAACGAGGGCTGACAAAAATACCAGCCTCCTCCATTTGTTTGAGAAATTCACGAGCTTCCTTGAGCTTTCCCTCTTTAGATAGAGAAATCAAGTGGACACTCTCAATTTGGGCTTTGTTATTATTTTCTTGGGTTTTGAGTGAAGGAGGAATTGATTTCAGAGAGATCCATGAAGGCATTTGAGTAAATTTTGCTGCAGCTTTTATTTTTAGTGGAATCTTGTCATGAGCTATGATTAGTGGCGAAGGATTGAGAGAAGGCGCTGCGAAACAGCAGTGGACAATCATTGAATACAGGGAAATGTTCAGAAACTTTGATTTTTTGGACAATAAAAATATGTGAAGAACTCTTGTTAAGATAAGTTGTTATCAGCGAGCAGGTTGCCTCTTCCGCTTTACAGGAGCTGAAGAAGAAGTGTCGACGAAAGAAGGACAAAACAGCCGTAGCTTGTGTAATAACAATGCGTTGGACGACAAGTTGCTCATACGGGTATTTTTCTTTTCTTTTCTTTTTTTTCTTAATGGCCGTTTAATTTCATACCGGTTTCTATTTTTTATTGTTTTTTTTTTTAAATTGAACTAGAAATAGAAATATAGAGTTTTTTTAAAAAAATAAATATGAAATCACAATCTGTATCCCTATAACAACTTTTGAAAATCATTCTGCTTTGCCATGAATCAAGAGGCAACAAAGGCAGATTTAGAAAGATAGACTTTCGCTTCTATAGTACTTTCGATCATTAACACGGGCTAGGCTCGGGTGCCCTAGCCCCAAGGTTACAAATTTCTGCCCCTCCCTGTTCTTGATAAGAGCATATTTCGTCCATTTTTTTTCGAAAATTTTATTTAACCCCTAAAAAATGAAAAATCGATTCCTTTGTTTCAGAAGATTTTTTCTTTTATTAGATTTTCTCCTGTTAGTTCGAAAAAAGAAGAGAAAGAAGACTTCTTCTTTTTCTCAGTAAGTTTAACATATAAAAACTTAGCTCTCCTCTTGATTGACTACCAATTTGGTCCTTTTTTCTAGCAAAAATGTTTGATCCTTGAAAAAATAAAAACAATATTTATTTATATTTATGCATAGAAAAATAACTTTCTCTGTGTAATATAAATAAATACTTTTTTATTTTCTTAAGGATCAAATGTTTTTTATTAGAAAAAAAATTAAATTAGCAGTCTGAAAATATATATGGGTTTGCTTTTATATCTAAAATTTAAACTCATCCGTGTTGATAGACTACCAATTTAGATTTTTTTTCTAACAAAAAAACATTTGATCTTTAAATAAATAAAAAACTAAATTGATAGTCTAGAAACATGGATGGATTTGCTCCTTTGCCTAAAATTTAAACCCATCTGTGTTTCTAGACATCAATTTAGTTTTTTTTCTAACAAAAAAAAATTAATCCTTAAAAAAATAAAAAAATATATTTATTTATATTAGTGTATAAAAAAATAACTTCATATATATATATATATACACACACATATATTTTTTTTCTAATTCTATACAAGAAAAAAAATTTTAGGCATAATAGAAAATCCATTCGTGTTTATAGACACTCGTTAAAAGAAAAATACAATTTCATATATATTTTCTTGCAACACAGTGCATTTGATATTGGTTTCATATTGCAATAAATGACTTAACATGTTTCATAGCTCAATATAAGTAAAATTATATGTGCTTATTAAAGAATTCATTTGATGGCTTGAAGCAATCACAGAGATAATGATATAAAAAGTTTGATATTCTATGCTTTAACATAGTTATTTTAAAAGTGATTATGATAGATATGTGTATTTGATAAAGCTCTCAAATAGTTCTTATGCTTTAACATGATTGTGTTTAAAAGTGATTATGATAGATGTATATATTTGTTGTATATTAATGACATGTTGATTGCTTTAAATAACATGTTTGAGATTAACGATTTGAAAGATCGATTGAGTGATGACTTTGAGATGAAAGATTTGGGTGCAACAAAGAAGATTTTAGTTATAGATATACACATCTATCAAAGCGCTGAAAAGTTATACTTGTCATAAAAAAGTATCTTGAGAAGATACTTGAGCATTTTGGTATACAAGATTACAAGTTAGTGGGTGTTCTACTTGCAGTTCATTTTAGGTTATCTTCAGTTTTGTCACAAAAAAAACAAAAACATGAGAAGGAGCACATATATGTTGTTCTATATGCTAATGTAATTAGAATTATTATACATGTTATGATGTGCATTCATCCAAATATTTTGACATGTTGCTAGTTGTTCGACAAGTTTATAGAAAAATTTTATGAAGTTTACTAATAAGCCATTAAATGGATATTCCATTATCTTAGAAGTAGTACAAATGTTGATTTGGTATATAAAAAGGATAATGGCACTAAAAGTGGTATTGAGAGTTTTGTAAATTCATATTAAGCTGGTGATTTGGATAAGAAAAGATTATTTACAAGTTATGTCTTACTTTTTTGGGGTGTGTCATCAATTGAAAAGCAAATTTTCAATCCATTGTTTCCTTGTTTATAATAAAGCAGGGTATATAGTATTGACAAAGGTGATGAAAATTTTTTTTATATCACTATAAATAATGTTAAGGGCATTGTAAATTCATATTATACTGGTTATTTATATAAAAGGAGGTTGTTGACGGGTTATATTTCACTCTTTAAAAGTGTGTTATTAATTGAAAAACAATCTTGCAATTCATTATTATCTTATCTAAAATATAGGCCAAGCATATATCATTGACATAGGTAATGAAATAAACTTTATGGTTAAGAGATTTGGTTATTAATTTCGGTTCATCACCTAAGTTGATTATTATATATTATGATAGCTAAATTGTTATTCATCTTGTCAAGAACCAATATATCATAAAATGATCAAATATATTAATATCATATAGATATCATGTCATATGGTGTTGTAATAATGAAGAAGATTGATACATTGAGAACTTTAATGATATATAGACTCAAGTTATCTATGCAATTAAGTTCAAACATTGTTTGAACTTGGTTTGTGTAATACTTGAGAGATTGAGAGATGTTTAGTAGAGGTGATTAAAAAAGTATAGATTTATTGGATTTATCTTAAATTATAAGTAAATTATAAGGTAACAGAGTCTGCAGGTTTGGGAATGGCTCTCCTTCACCGTTGCAAGTAGATAGTCGATGACCACTTAATTTAGTTAGTTGCTATGAGAATTATAATGTCTTCTTGGCTGTTTGGATTATGTTTAAATGCCTTTATTTGGATGATGCAACTGAGCATGGCCATTGAATCCTGCTCCTCTCAGGAATGCTTCTATTCGATCATGTTTCCCGAATTTATCTGAAATGGAACAATTCCTTGCCCTGATTAATTGTTTTACACCTCTAATTTCTTTATTACAATTTCTCCTGTGTCCTTCCTTGTCTGTGAAACGATTTAAAGATAAAAACGAACCTCCTCTTTCACAGAGAAGTGCTGCCGCCTATCAGATAAAACTATGCTCTGGCTATATCAAATTTATTCCCTGAAAGTTCTGGCAGGGTGCCGACTTAATAATCACCTCTACAACTTTTCCCGTTCTAATCTACAAGCAATTGTCTCTTCTCTTTTTCTCAATGACTGAAGCAAGCAAGGCCATCAAACCATCAATAGCGATCTCCCCTCATGCACTTCTTTCTTTCTTTTTTATCGTGGAGATCAATTCGAACACTGGTTAAACAACACCGAGCTTAGACTTGTGGCTTGCCTAATCTTTTTGTGCCACTGAATTACACAAATACAACAGAAGCAGAAAGGAAAGAAAAAGGCCCAGCCATTGTAGGTTGTTGCTTGAAGCAAGGAAGGTGGCCAATAAGAGTTAAGAGAAGGGCAAAGATAATTAGTGAAATAATACAAACTGGTATAGGAAAAATATTTATATATATAAAAAAAAAAAACAGACAGTCATAGGGCATTGCCACCACCACAATCCACAAACTGACGGATACAGACAGAGGAGAGCTTGTACCTAGCAATTCTTTTTCCGGGCAGATATAACAGAGGAAAGGGTGGACAGCGTGCCCTGGTCTGCCCCTGGTATACATACATATCCAAGCAACAGAGGAAAGGGTGGACAGCGTGCCCTGGTCTGCCCCTGGTATACATACATATCCAAGCAACAGAGGAAAGGGTGGACAGCGTGCCCTGGTCTGCCCCTAGTATACATACATATCCAAGCATTCTAAGCTGATAGAAACAACTGGTGCTGTTTTTCCACACCTCCCCCAATAGTGACAAAAAAAAAATGAACATTACATAGGCAGCGTTGTCTATCTACCAAACAGACCATGCCGCAAAAGATGAAAAGTCTAGATGAGGGGCAACGCAACTGCCTCAAAACTGACATCTTGGCCATGATGCAACAACTTCGCCTGTATCACCTTTCCGGCCTCATTACCTGAAAAAACATTAGGGAACAAAAAGTTTTCCTAGCCTGCTTGGTCTTTCCAAAAAGGAAAAAACGAGGATGCCGCTGAAGTTGGAAAAGGTGTGGGAAAATCATTTGACCACAAAATGCAAAACGAAATTAGAAGTTTAAATCTAAAAGAAAATAGAAATACTTTTGAGTTTGAGGTGGTTCAACAAGATCTTGATCGTTGATTAGCCATTAAAAATGTACATGCCATTCCCACCACCAAATTTTCAGATGTTTCTCAAATTATGGTTTGGGTATCCAGGTAGATGCATCTCTAACCTTGCTGCCAGTCATGTAGCACAAGCCTTGACACTCCAAGGGACTCACAACTGGAAGATGCTTCGAAATTTGATTTTCCAAATCAACCATTTGGTCTGTACTACGTGAATTTCCCTCGGCTTCAAGATTCAGGGAACGTGGCTCCATCCTGTTTATCTCCTCTCTGGTATAGATAAAGATCCTGCGGACCATGCTACAGAATTCCCTACATCATACAAAAAACAGCGGCTTGGTTCAAGTTGCTAAAGTCTGGCAGGCTACATAGCATGATCATAAGATTAACACCGTGAAGAAGTGATTTGCTGATCAATTCATGTTCAAACAGAAAAATAGGACCCAGATTTGAGTTCTTACTGCCAGGGATCATCTCCTACAAGCATCATATCATCCTCATCATCAGTAAAAACAATCAGCCAATCTTTGTTAGGAGCAACTAATTCACCATTGAATTCAAAAATCCGATCCAGTTCTGCTGTCAATTCATTGTAGCCGTTAAACTTTGCCAGGTCCAGAGACCTCCCTACAGCAGTCCCCTGCTTGTGAACCTAAACCAGTAAAGGCCACACATACAGATTGCAGTTTCTTATCCAAAGTAAAGAAGAAAGTATTCTCAATAAAAGGATTTTTACTCAATCACTGCATTAAAATAGGTAACCTTTACACATCTTCTTGCTGAACCACCCTCAGGCTTGCCCTGGACATCTTTTAAATATAAAGAAGAGGCTTGAAAAATGTTCTCTTGTTCCTCACATCTAGCATGCTTTGGATGCTTTAATTGCTCCAAATATCTATCAGAACCCAACAATTGTAGATGATCTGATGCAACATTGATTTGATGATGTGGTTTATCCACGGAGTGCCTGTGAATAGTGGCTGGTTCCGGTGCCTTAGAATTCCCAAAAAGGGAGACACCAAAAAGTTTGTAATTATCATCTTTAGCTGTTCTCTCATTACATTGTTGAGAAGGAAGATGCTGTGGTTTAGATCTCGATGGATGAGGAGAACTGTCGGCATATGGAAAAGGCAAGAACCGGCTTCCATGCTGTTGTTGTGTATCTTTATCTTTTGCCACCTGAACTTCCATGCTAGATGCCAACATGTTAAATGGGTGGCCTGTGTACATCATGGGAGCTGAATGCCAGTTGAACATGCTTTTTTCATCTGAAGTAAGCTTACCGGGTTGGTCAACATCATCAGAGTACAGCCCAAAGAAAGGGCGACTGGATTCATAAGATTTAAGCAGGGTTCCAGTTCCTGTTGTTGGGTTCATGAGGTTTGCACCATGCATTAATTAAGGAATCCTGTCATCTGGTTCAAATCTCCTATTATCAAAAGTGCTCTGGTCCTTACCTTGAGATAGAACCCATGGAGGATTGTGATTATTGTCCGAGTAATTCTTCCCAGTAGGTGTGTTTCTCAAGGTCAAGATTTCTTGATGTTGCATGTGTCTTGAAGGACCGTTATCTAGTTGACATTAGTATAACCAGAGATATTCATAACCAGAAAATGACAAATGAAGTGTACAGACTAGTAGATTGCTAGTTATACCTTTCTTGGTAAGAGAAGAGGAGTCGGCAGATGATGTCACCGTGTTTGGACGGTGCCTTTTCAATCGGCACCCAGAAACGGGACCCATATAAGGAGCCAAGGCAGGTTCTACTTTCCAAGGGGAAACCCTGTCTGGACAGTGAACAGGAGAAGTTCCATCCCAATGAACCTAAAGCAAGTGTGACGATGTTTTAGCAAACACAAAGCAAAAGAAAAATAATCAACATGCCAATAAGCTTTAGATATGCCACCACCTTGAGGCATCTCCAATTTGAGCGAGGCCACTTCTTTGGATCTGCCTCTTCGACTCCAATCACAGTGCCAGAGAACCTGGCCACAGATGATGAAAAGATATATTAATGCCTCCCCATCCCCCTTCTACAATTGACATTTTTCTTTCTTTCCTTTTGCAGGTGGAAGTTCAAGTCCAAGTTATTTAAAAATGGGAAGGTTCCAAAATGATACCTTTGTTCGGGAGCGTCGTCTGCTTCAAATCTCATTTTGAATCTCATCCCTATAGTGTAGTTGATCTTGACAGACTCCATATATTTGTCGACTGGAATAATAAACTCAGCAGGACTCGTCCTGAAACAGATCGAATGCATGAAGTAAACCATGGACACAGGACGAGCAAAATGCATACTACAAACCATGCATATCATCCAGAACCCTACTCAATTTTAAAATATGTAACAATCTCAACAGTTTATATAAAGTGATACAAGGAAACATCTTTTGCTGATATCAATAAATTGCAAATAAAGAACAAGTCACAAACCTTGGTTTATAATAGACAGTGAACATTGATCCTGTAGAAACAGCATGCCATGCAGTTGCAAGGATACCAATATGCATGCTGTGACTAGATATTACAGAAGAAGGGATTTTGCTTGGCTGTCTCAGGGCACGTCTTACCCCTACACGAAGTTCTTCAGTTTCACCCCTGCAAATAAAAACCCAGAAATCAATGATGCTCTATTGATTTGCCATAGAGTCAACTCTGACAGGTAAACCTACTAAAATTGTTTCGAAAAGGTGCCAGAACTATTCCTGGGTTGCAATGTGAAAATACTTGAGGCAAGCTAGGGCTAGCAAGCTTCAAAGAGATTGGAAATGAAGATTATAGCAAACCTAAGAAAAATAAAAGCATCTCCTGCCACGAGCTTTTTGGCACTGACAAAGAGACTCCAACCACTTTGAAGAAGGTGCCTTCGTGGTTGACCTGCAATTTGGAATTCACAATAATGCATTACCAACTCAATTACATCAGATGAGAACTATTCCACATGGCAACTATAGCATGTAAATAAGCATGTGTATTACCAAGGAACGGGTAGTATCTTATCTAATAAATCAGGATCAACAAGCTGTAAAAATGAGACAATCAACTAGAACGCGACAGAAGATCAAAGCAAAAGACTTCTTGATCACTTCTCAAGAGAAAATCTACTCATTTATTAAAAAGGAATATCGACAATTGACTAATTTTAGAGGAGCAGAGCAGAGCCAAACTGTTAGAGGTTAGAACCAAGAGTCCTGGATAACTAATCATTGATCCAAGGTTTTGAAAACATGCACAGAAGGGGATAATCAATCCTTAAATTGACAGTACTCAACACAAATGAAGATAGAGCAAGCAAACTTCAACATGTACAACGATGGTTGCTTGACTAGAGAAACCGGTAACAAGATGATCCGTAAAAGCACAAATCATATTCAAAGAAATCAATGCCAAATTGATAACAATTACCTCGAAATATATGGCGGAAACGCCACTCATTTCCATGCAAATCTTTGGCTACCAACTCCTGCACTGGAGGTTGTAGGGACATGTCCTGTCAGAGAAACAATAAAGCCATTAATAACATTAAACCAAAAGAGACGAAACATCCGACATTGGAGTAGGAAAAAGAACCGGACCAGTGGAGGTAGGCATTCATCAGCATGCCGTTTCAATACTGAAAATCCACCATGAGTGCTTGTATCCGACGCTGTAAGCATCTTACAGAAGGAATGCACCGGAGGACGTGCAGGCAGAGGCGGTAAGTCCTCCTCCTCCACCAACTCCACATCTTGCTGGCAAGTTTGCATAATTTTAACAGCATTTAGTTATTTTCAATTAACATCAGAAGATTTTAAATATCTAAGTAATACAAGAACAAATCATACTTGAGTTTCAGGAAGCAAAATGACTTGAGCAAACACTTCATCTGTATCCAGTTCAGCCTGCAATTAAAAAACGAGCGCGTAAAATCCTAACTCAGTGAACCCTGATTCGATTCTACAGATAGTATCATTTATATTACCTTCAATTGAACATTAACCACACGACAGAGGATTTTCGGAGAGAGATTATAAGCTGGCATTTGCTGATCATCAGCAACCTGATTCGTCGATGCTTCAACCTACGATATACATCACAAAAAATAACATAAAAAATATGCAAAAAAAAAAAACACACACACACACACAGAGAGAATTATGTGTGTAAAATGACTGGTGGAGGAAGCAAATGAAAGCGAACCTGCTCAATATGACCTTGAGGAAAGTAGTAAACAAGCTCGCCTTGGCGAGGCACTGTCACTAACGGACCTGCACACGCGTGCCATAGCTCCTTGTACAGTGCATCTTCTGATCCTACTCGTGCCAAAACAGCAGCAACAGCAATAATCCAGTAAAACCTAAAAAAGTCAAAAGAAAAGGAAACGAAATCATTGTGAATTATCATAGTTACCTTCACAAGCCACCGGAAAACTCCAGCTCCTGCTCGCAATTCCATTGCGGTTAATATCCACAGAATTACTTCCGTTGATCATTATTTTAACCAAAACAAATAGTATTCGTCTGTTTTTGAACAAGAAACTAATAATTAATTATTCCAGGGAATGATTCTACGGAAAGTGTAACGGCAACCGCAGCAGCAATCAAAATGAACTTCCGCTTCACTTGAAGCAACAACAAGAGCCAGAACTCTAACGATCCGTTTGGCTCCACAAGAAGAAAAGGAAAAGAAATAGTAGTAAAAATCTGATCTAATAATAATAATGATGTCCTTTCTTTGCTTCACTGCTTCACTTTCTCTCTCTTCTGCAACCGTCTCAGCAATAGTCGCTGCCATTACCACTCGTACACTGTTTCTGTGTCTCTCTTTCTCAGAAAGCCTCACAAATAGTACTGCGCTTTTATTTTCAAAAAAATGAAATGAAATTTCTCTCTCTACGTCTGAGCCTCCAGTGAAGTCAGATTCGGCAATTATTTCAAACCTAGTGGAATTATTGTCCGTTATGGTACCGTATTTTTAATTAAAAATATATTAAAACAATATTTTTATTTTTACAGCATCCCATAAAAACATTTAAAAATGTTTTTTTAAGAATACATTTAATTTTCTCAGATAAAAAATATTTTAAAAAACATATTATAACAAAAAAACACAAAAGCTAACGAATCACTGCAATCAGTACTGTCCTCTGCTTAACAGGCAATGTAATTAACAACCGGGGGAATCACGGCTTACGTTAGCGGCGTTGTTGATTACGTTTTGCGTGTCTATGTTTGATTGGTTGACACCGGACGACGTTTGTCCTTGGAAACGGAAAGTTGTTCTGATTTTGGGGAGAGATTTTGTCTCGTTATTAACATGCAGATAATCGGATTTAAATAAGGGAAAAAATGTAGATGTCAGTGTACAGTGAATCACCTGCCACTGCTGACAAAAACATGCAAAACTGAAGACACGTTTCAGGAAATTAGATGAAGACGACGACATTACAGTGGTGGGGTGGCACAAACGTGAAAAATGTAAGAGCAGAATTCATGCGACGAGGTTAGATCAGACGTTATAATCATCATGATCCTCCAGGTTTTCATTCGTCTGTTTTTTTTTGTCAAATTCAAGCAACCAAAGAAACGGGCTGTAGCTTTTACTTGTGGTCCACTATTCATGTAGTGCATTGTGATGGAGATTGGAAGAGTTTTTTTGTTTTACAACATCTTAAAATATTTTTTTATATTTTTATTTTAATATTAATATATGAAAATTATAAAAAAAATAAACACTAATCTAATTTTTTTTTATTAAAAACACTTTTAAAATACATTTATTGACACTACGGTTGCATCATGATTTTTGCAAATTTTGAAAAAACAAATCTTCAAATTAATATTTTTAACATTTTTTATTGTTTTTATATCAAAAATAATTTTTTTAAATAAAAAATATTATTTTAATATATTTCAATGCTGCAGTATGAGCCGGTTCATCACAAACAATAGAGAATGAAAAGAACTCGTTAATCAAATAGAGATCACCTCATATATAGCCTCTCTTTTTTTCTTTTTCTTTTTTTTTCCCTTCTTTTTGCATGTAGAACAACGATAGGATTGAGGGTGGTGTGTGGAAATCACTAAATTTTGTATTTTCGGAAGAATATGACATAAACTAATAGAGAACTATTTTGATGGGCATGAAAAATGAGGATCAGTCTCTTGGATGATTCATAGGGTTGAGGGATTCAATTAACCTTTTTTGAGATTATTTTTCAAATCCCATCTTCCCCAATGTACAAAATTTCTTCTCTTCCATTTTTGTAGCTCAACAATTAGAATCAGAAAGTTTTGATAGCCATCAAGAACAATATTGCCGGCCGATACAGATAAAAATAAAGTAATGTTACGTAATATAATAGAATGTTAAAAGTTGAGGCTATAAAAAATTCTGCATCTCATATTTCCTTTCTTTTCTTTTCCTCGCCAGATAATCGGTTCTTGCGACTTGCCAGAGCATAGAAAGAGTTCATTACATTGGCCAGGGAAAAGCTCTGCACAAAAGTTTAGCATGTCCACTTGATTTGTCTTTTAGTAGCAGTGTTGAGTCATGTCAACCCAACCAGGAATCTGGTTTAATAAGAAAAGAAAAGGGAAAAAAATCAGGGAGGAGGAGGAAATAACGTTTGAGTTTGTTTGTCGAGCCAAAATCGAGCGCCGATGATCAAGCTAACTGTCAGTCATATATTGCTTTGATATGCCAAATTTATTTCTTGATTTTGTTGCCTTCTGCTGCTGCTTTATTTTGCTGCAGTCTTGAATATATGATTCTTTGAACAAGATACTCAAATTATTTACTTCGTACGTATATTCTTGTCTAAAGATATATAGTTGCCGCGTAGCAGTTGAAGTATGATCCATCCGAGTCATTTCATTTTCTCAGATGTGATAAGGAAAGCATCGACTACCTTTCTGCCTTTGGACAATAATTTTCGCTTGCTTCACTTCCTTTCTTCTTTTTTTCGTTCCTTTTTGTCCTCCTACTCTTTACTAAAAAGCATCAAATTCATTTTACAATGCAAGTGCATTCAAAATTTAGTCAAGTCTTTTCCACAGATGATAATTGAAAATAACTGTAAATTTTGCTGTGAAGATGATCTTTTTTACTGGGTGAACTTGAAGCCTCTCACACTGCATTTTACTGAAGCTAAGCTAACTCTTTTCACTCATGACTGCCAATCAATACGACACCCAGAATTGAAGGTGGCTTGCACGGTGCAATGGGCACGAAGGGTTTTATGATCGTAAAGATATGGCACCCCATACAAGGAGACCATGAAATGCATGGTGTACAATAATTTATATGACGTAAATAAATGGCTCTGTCCCTGCCCTGCCGGTGGTTGAACTACTTTCAGATGGGGTTTCCCACAACATTAGAGCTGATCGAGATAACCCACACGAGCTCATGGTCCTTCGTGTTTATGGAGAGCAGCTTAAACTTATTTTTGGCAGGTGGTTTAGAAATAAGCTTCAACCTTACCCAACAATTGGATTTTCAGCTTGACTCGTTGGTTTTGTCTTCGTTTCCTTTTCTCATGTTCACTGTTATGTATTGTTTTTTAAGTGCTACTTGACTATTCCATAAAGTCACCATGATCTGGGTACGGACTTCCTCCAGCTTCAAAAGCTAAGCTGAAAAAACAGTATGGTGAGCATGCTTTACCAAAAAAAAATTAGATGTTTGGTTTATGGGTACTAGTAAAAAAAAAATGTGTAAGAGGATAGTAGTAATTGTAATTTAAAATATTTTTATTTAAAAATATATTAAAATAATATTTTTAATTTTAAAAAATTATTTTTAATATTAATACAGTATATTATATTGATAAAAATAAATAAATAAAAAAAATTTAAATTTTTAAAAATGATGATCTCTACCGAGTTCCAAGGAGTATCTTTATCTTCCCGTGATTCAGGCTGTGCGCGTGCGTGTTACAGCTATGTATAATAGAAAAACCATCTAAAAAGCATACAGATTGATTCCAATCATTGATAATTTGCTTGCTTGTTATCGTAATCAGGACATTACTGTTTTACATTGTCTAATTAACACATCAATATTTGTTTTGAGGAAAATATTTTTACCAGAAAAACATTTTCCTAAAAAATGAGTTATTATTTGAATATATTAGAAAATATATTTTTCTATTATGTATATTATTTTTCATTCATACTTAATAGTAAAATAAGAAAATTATAATTTTTTTTTATAAAGATGATAGTGGTGGTTAGATGACAATATGAACAAAAATTATAGTTATGGTATTTATAATAATAATAATAGTATGATGATGATTATAGGATGGTAGCTGTTGTCATAGTTCTTTCTATCTTGATTTCCATTAGGTGCGTGCGTGTGTGTGTCTGTGTGGGGAGAGAGAGAGAGAGAGAGAGAGGCAAATTCAGTACGCATATAGATAAATTTTACAATCTATTATAACAGTTTGATTATTTCTTTACTTTTTAAAAAAAAATTAAAATAACTCAATTATTTTTAAAATTAATATTTTAAAAACTAACAAGAAGGATATTTTTATCTTTTTACTTTTTTAAACATAATAAAATAATACTTTTGCCCTAGAAAAAAAAAAGTCTAGGATTCTTATTGTTTTTTCAATATTCATCGAGGATAATTTAATTTTTTTATATATATTAAATATTATTTTATTGGAAAAAGTTATTGTTGCTTGAGAGCTGTCTACGCATTTTAAGCATCGAGAGCAATGTGCTCCTACAGCCACAAATCTTCTTCCATCGTGTTGTTTCAATCATTTATGTGTTCTCTTTTTATTGCTGCAGCACATATTAATAATGGTGGCGCAGTTTATTGCTAGTTAGATTTTTTTTTTAAAGACTTATAATTTTTTTTTATTATTATTTGTTTTTTAATTTTAGTTCTTATTTTGTTTTTTACCCCTAGTTTTTCTATAAAAAAATTATTGATTTTTAATTTTATCGTTCAATCTTAATTTATCTTGTATTATTTTTTTCTATTTTGTACTTATATTTTTATATCTATTTTTTTCTTGGTTTTTTTATAAAGATTTTATTGATTTTTAATTTTATCATTCAATTCAAATTTATGATATATTATTTTTTCTAATTTAATCTTCATTTTTGGTTTTTTATCCTTTTATTAGAATTATTTTTCTTTTTATTTCACCCATGGTCAAAAAATTGTAATTGCCCTTTAGTTTATTTTAAATTTTATCCTCATTGTCCTTTAGTTATTTGATTCATGATTTATTACATGCTAGATCTTTTTTAAAAAATATATAGTGGTTTTTGTAATGTGTGTTCTTGTATAGAAAAAGAATAAATTAAAAAACTTATACAAATATTTAACTAAAATAAATCGAGAATCATGTATATTAATAAATAAATAAAAGTCATTAACAATAAATAAAGATAAAGTTAAAAAAAAAAGATAAATATAAATCAAAATATTTGACTTTGCAACACATGCTTTTGACAATGCTTTTGACATGGTTATGTTGAATGATTTTATTTATCAAAATCAAGCTTGTATTTAATCAAAAGATAACAAAAATAGACACATGTGAAATTGATTTAATAAAATAAAAGTTAAAAAATATTATGGAAGGTTATACATATTAGAAAAATTATTAAAAAATACATACTTTTTTTAAAAAAATTCGTTTATATAAAACATAAAAACATTTATAGATAAATTAGAATAATCTCTTCAAAAATTAAATGCATAAAAAAAAATTAATTGTTATTTAAAAAAGACTAAATAAATCAAATTAAAAAAATGAGGGAGAAGAGGTATCGATTTGACTATAAATTAAAAATTTATTTGAAAAACATATTTTAAAAAAAGACATCAATTAAAACAATTATATATATATATATATATATATATATATATATAAAAAGGCAAGGCATTGTTGTCCAACAATTGAGGCTAGGTGTGTCTAACCCATTTAAAAAGGGCCGAGTATATGGATCTTTAATTATTTTTAAATTTTTGATGGGGAAGACGATGTGCCCTAGAGTTTTTGAGAAAAATTAAAGTTAGGATATGCATTATCTGTTTTTTTTTTTGAAAATTCTGAGTTGATAATTTGTTGTTTAGAAAATAATTTTTCAATTCATTTCTAACCCAACACACCTAGAAAATACTCTAGATATTCTTATAAATTCATCCAAGGCTAAAAAAAAAAAACCATCCAAAAACTCAAACACAAACCAAAATAAAAAATATTTTCAAGCTTAAATATGTTTTTTAAACAATTTAAATATAAAAAAACACTTAATCAAACTTTCTTTTCCAAATAAAATTCATTGACACTAAAATTAAGTATTTTTATAGCTAAAATCAATGTTAATGGTGATTTTTTATTTTATCATTGAATATGATGATTTTTTATCTCATACCATGAACTAAAAAATAATAAATTTTTGGACTAGATTTGATTTTAAAAAACTTTAAAAATTGGAGGGACATGAGTTTTATAATTCGGAAAGTATGATGACAAAGTTGAACATTTCACAAAGAAGTTAGAAAACACCGTTTATCTCCTCTGTGTATTTACTCTCGTTACTTGTATTTCAATTTTATCTTTCTTTAATAATTTTAGTTAAACTAGCTTTCAATTAGGTGGGTATAATAAAAAAGATTGAAAAAAAAAAACTCATGGACACAGTAGCGCCCATGAGTGTGCCTACAGTGCTTAGATGAAAAAATATTTATTCCATGCCTTTTTAGGAGTTCTTACAAACAAGTATTTAAGCAAACCCAAAGTTTAAAATTTTTCGTAATCATTTGAATCAACTGTGGACAAGTAATTTGCCAGGGTAATAATAAATGAACTGGTTCCTCGTTAATTGTCTTGAATAGGAAATGATAAATTCATCACACAAATTCCTCGCACATAAATATACAAATACGTTCTGGTCTCGAATTTTTATAAACTATGAAGTTTCATTCACACATTCTCTCTCCGTGTTGGTGCGGTTACAAGGATTGATGTATAGAGTTGCTAATTGAAGAAAGTAATTAAAAGAGAATAGATCAATTCAGCCAAGGATACAAACAATATTTGGAAGAAAAGAAAAGCATAAATGTAGTAACTGTTATTTTTTAAAATAATTTTTATTTAAAAAATATTAAAATAATATTTTTTATTTTTTTAAAATTTATTTTTAATATCATCTTATTAAAATAATTTTAAAAAATTAAAAAAATTAATATAAAATAAAATAAAATTTAAATTTTAATAAAATTTAAGTTGAAGCTCATTATCAAATACCTTCTAACTCAAAGTAATAATATTACTTTGGTGTAAACTAAATTATATAGAAATATTTGAGAGTATGATACAGTTATTTTTTGTTTTAAAATTAATTTTTTTATTTTATTAATTTTTTATATAATGATGTTAAAAATATATTTTTTAAAAAATATTTTTCATATCATCATACAAAAACAATAAAAAAATAAAAAAATTAATTTTAAAGGAAAAAAAATACAAATTCAAACTCGTTTACATTTCCCGTGGCATTCGGTCCGTTGCATGCCAATTTCATGTGGAAATCGTGGAGAAAGTGCATTACTATTAAAAGAATCATGTCTATATAGTGACCTCAAGCCCAAGAGGAGAGCAAGCATAGGATCACCATGGGCTTTGAAGATTTTCAAGTTTTGGGCTCATGAAGCCTTCCCATTTACATAGGCCACCCCATATCTTCAGCTAGCGAACCTCAAGGCGCTTTGCAAGTTTACCAGTGAGGCATCTCCATCTCTAACGAGGATGGTTGAGGCATTCTTCTCCACGACCCAAATGGACTCCGACCTTGCTCACCACCACTCTCTGTCCCAGTCGCAGTCCCACCCATTTATGCTTCTTTCCGGGCCTCCTTCCTGGTAATCGCTTATCCTCCCCCGATTTCTTATAGTTTTCCAAGGTGTAATTATTTCAATAGTGAATTTGCAGCGGGAAAACGTCTCTACTTTTCCAGTTCGCTTACAACGTCGCGTTAGAAGCTGAGAATGATCGCAAAGTGGTCTTCATATGCCACCGTAGCAGGATAGAAAGCGCCCCTCCTTTTCTTTCTCAGGTGAGAACTACTCTCCCTTGTAGAAAAAGAAGTATTATTGTTTCTTTGTTTCTCTGGGGTATAACCATCTTCTGATAGAATGAATACTCCTTAAATGTTTCAGGGTATTCAACCGTCTTCTGATATCTTTAAACGCATTCAAATGAAGTAAAGAATCCACGCACTGTTAATTATCCTAAGCATAGCTTGCATTTGAGCTACAATTGTAATCATTGATCGATTCACTTTTTGGAAAGGTATGTGGAAGACGATGAAGGAATCAAGAAGTATTTTGCTGCATTCCACCTGCATGATACATTTCCTCTATCTGTGGTTGTTGATGATTTTGGAGACTTTTTCCATGAAAGGTATTCCCTTTTCTTCACTTTCCAATTCTCTGCCGGTGTGAGAGGTTATGTACTGAATTTACTATGGTTAACTTCATTTGGGTTTTCTTACTTTCCGAAATTCTTTGAAGGAAATGTCAAGAGAGATATGGTAATCCTCGTGGAAGAGACTTAGCACTGGTTCGAATTTTAGCTTTGTGCCACAATGCAGTAATGTCCTCAAAGTAAGCTTTTTTAGTTACTACTGCAACTGTACTGCTTGAGTTTCATAATCTTTTATTAAAAGTTAAAACTAGAGATATCTGATTTAAGTTGTTGGAATCGCAGTGACAAAGGACACTGCAAGCTTTTGATCTCTGATACACACCATGGAGACTCCCCGAGGTTGCTCTTCCTCTATAAAAGATGGGTTCCATCCATTTTCACGATCAACGGTTTGTTCAACAATATGATATTTATTTTGTTTTTTGCTGCCTCCGATATCATATGTGCGTGTCTCATTTCTTTGTTTGCAATATCGCTAGATTGACTGGCTGATTGTTTATAATGAAGGTGATGACAATGGATCATTTCTCCTAAAAAATTACAGCAACGTGGGAAGTGACAACACTGAGAAAATGAAGATTGCAAAGTACACGTTAGTTTATCAGCGTCTATTGTTGGAAGGGATAGTTGAGGATGAGAAGATAGACAATCATGCTGTTGTTAGTGCTAGTGTAGAGCAATTAATCGCCGCTAAATGATGTTATATGATTCCAACAACATCACGGGTATACTATTAACAAGCATTTCTTTTGGATAAGGTGACTTCTAGTTCCAGTTTCCAGTAAAAGATGTGCCTAAATGTGTTTATCTATACCTTGGTTTTGCAAATCGAAATTTTCATTTCCAGCATTTGATAGTTCTAAACACTTGAGCAGAAGCGTGCCTTTTCTTTTGTAATTAGTCATGGTTATTTCTTCTTCTTGCACTGTTTTTACCCTCAGTCGCGCTTCTAGTTTCTTTAAAATTGTCACCACATTTTACAAGATGAAATGTGAATTCGGTCAAATGCAAGCCACAAACTCGCACTTCTGCTGTGGCTTGGTTCGTTAAAATGCTTCGCGTAGTTTCAATATCAGATGCAACTGACATAACCTGAACTTGAAATGATCATTTTTCCTCTCTATTAACTTCATAATCATTTCCAGCCCCGCGCATCACGGTGCACAAGAATATTTGATAGTATAGAAAGCTAAATTCACAATAAGTTCACTTCCAAGAACTTTAGTATGGACGCTACCAAAAGGCTCAAGATTCATATTCAGAGAGTCAAAGAAAAGGAAGTCACGAACATGGTAGGGTGACACTCGTATTTATTATTCTTGATAAGATATTACTAGTAAACTCATCCCTGATATCCAGGGTCACAGAACTCTCCGCCAAGATCATCACAATCCTCCTCTTGGAACACCCTGTAATGAAAAGAAAATCCTCGTTAGAATCTCAGATTTTTTGTTCAATTCTTCTAGTTGCAAATCTTTAAAACTCGTAAAATGAGAAATGGGATCCTAAGGTCTAACGTCTTGGGACAATTGTACTCTAAATATTCTTTGTCAATCTGCTGTGAAGTGCTGCGAGTATTTCTAGCATCTGGTTTGAGCTTCACTTCAAGATACATGTCAACATCGCAAGCTTCCCCTCCAATTGTCTCACAGGCCTCAGCTGGGAAAACCCTGGACAAAACATGTAAAGAAAGTAAATTGTTAATCATAACTTCTAAATTTCAAGAAAGGAAACTGAGGGTGATGGAGGACAGAACATGCGCGGAAAAGGAGCTGTAATCAACTATTGAGGTGTCGTTTGCCACTGGGGAACTGGCATTTGATCGGGGTACATTGGGAGTCCGTAACCTCGAGACGGCCCTTTCGTGGCGAAGCCAAGCTTTTGTTAGGTGTTACAGGAGGGACAAGTGGTCGTGCCAGAAATATGGCTGCCTGCACTCTCTATGAAACGTGTGTGGAATTAGAGCTTGAAGCCACTAAGTTTGGTAATACAGACCTCATTAAAAGCATCAAAATATAAAACTTTCAACAGAGCACCGCGTTGCCAACAAAGCACCTAGCCGTTGTAACTCTATCTTCCTTTTGTGTTCATGGGGAACCATTCTACCATAAATTAATTCATTTAGTTCTGGTTTGTTTGATTTGATAATTTGATTTTAAATGCAGTTCGATTTATTTGCTAGCAAATATTGAAATCCAAAAAAACAAAAAGAGAATTTGATATTACAAATATTGAAATCCAAAAAAACAAAAAGAGAATTTGATATTTTAAGTTCGTATCTTTAACCCAAGTTTATGAAAATAAAAAAATTAAAAATCAAACGAAATAAACCAAAACAAAAAACCCTTACTATGATAACACATAATGCTAATATTTACCATTATAGTAGTTATTATTTTTTATTTAAAAATTAATCAAAATAATATTATTTTATATTATTTTTTAAAAATCATTTTTAATATTATTATATCAAAACAATATAAAAATATAAAAAAAATTAATTTAAAGAAAAAAAAAACCTCGGGTACCTAATCTGTTAAAAAGAAAAGGAGAAGAAGAGCCCCGTGCCATCATTGAAACCAGACGACATGGTTTGCACTTTACACATTGGTCGATATATTGTCACAGACGTATCATTTTAGCATCCTCCAATGCAATAATTAACTTTGGATCAATTATGTCTACGAGTCTGAAATATCCAACTATCTAAAAAAATAAAATACATCACACAAACGACAAAATGGCAACAGGAAGAGTTGCTAGCAGCCCGTGACCCGGCCTTGCATGAAAATTTAGGGATTATCTGGTGTGCTACTACTCCTATTATTATTTTTTATATAAAAATGTTTTAAAAGCGACATCAAAATATAAAAAAATAATTTTAAATACATATTTTTTTCTTTTTGTAAAACACCGTTTGTGCGTTTCCGAATAACGCAGCAAGCGCCCGTGTATTGACAGCTGTAAGGGCAATTGACACTTTCTATTATTACTCAACTTAAAGCCTATCGCACCATGTTCCTGCTTTTGGTCCCGAAAGCATGACCTTTCCGATCTCTCGGTATCCCATTTCATGCTTTTTTGCAAGCTTTTCATGCTCCCAAAGCATGCCCACATCATCAGGTACATTTTACCATATACATGCTCACTGCTGGGCTCATCCCATCAACATTCACTCTTCAATATAAACATGGAGAAATCCCAGAAAGACATTTACAGGAGACACCGCTGGAGCTAATGATTCCAAACCATTAAGATCAGCTAAGCTCATACTATAATATATGCTGCAGAGCTTTATTGGTGGTAGTAACATGCATGCGTGAACTGTCCACATGAAGAAGATATTCTAGCTCTTTAATGAATTAAAAAGGCAAAGAAAAGGTGCCATTCTCAACCCAGAAAGGAGAAAGGCAAGAATAAACTGCACTGCATTCAACTTCAATGAAATGAAAAAAACCAAAAAACAGTTTCATGGTCTTGCGATATTAAAATGGCCGTTCCAAACTCAAACAAGTTCCCACTTTAAAAGGCATGTTGCCAAGCATGTATTGACACGTTGCATATGCAAGAAAATCTACTTCCACCCTTGTTCTATCTGATGCAGTGAAGTTTAAAGGTTCATGAACATTGACAAGTTGCCTACACAGGCAACATTCAACAAAGATCAATCAACAATTGGATCTAATTTGATGCAATAAAGTTTAAAGGTTCCTGTTGCTTTGGAATTGACAGCACCCTTAATTGACAAAGTAGATAAACAGAGAACCGCGTGATTTTTTAAGGTAAAAGGACGTGCAATTTCAAAAAAGCTTCGTTCAAACAAAGACAGCCAACACAATCCCACCATCGTTAGAAGAGAGAACACGATAATGCAGATCGTGTCCCACGTGGTCGATTGATGATGAGTTTTTTCCTCTAAAGTAAGTAACCTCCTTGACTTACCAATCTTCAGTCACAGCACTGGTTAGGTATACAACACTGCAAGCTACTGTATGATAATTAGCAGAACTTACAAATTCAAGAATTGGTGGAAACCAAAGAAAAAAAGCAACCATAGGGCTCCACGTCATGACCACTTTACCAATCTGAGAAAAGAGTTGGTCCACATGAACTGCAAACCAAGAACTCAACAAAATTCCAATTTGACCTGTGTTTTTTGCGATTTTACTTACATTTCCTTTAAAAACTGTGCAGTTGGGATAGCATGGGGACAAGCTCGTCACTTGAAGGCCTATCTGCAGGCATTTCTGATTGACAAACAACAGCAATTCTCACTGCCATAAGCATCTCATCTTCCTCAACTTCTTCCCCAAGAAGACTCTTATCAAGCGCCTCTCGCGCCTCCCCTGCTTGTTGCAAATGTCGAAGCCAACGACCCAAACTACCCCCACTAGCTGTTTCCCCAAAGAATGGATCTGTAGGGTCTCTCCCAGTTAGCAAAACACCCAATATCATCCCAAAGCTGAAAACATCACTTTTATCCGAGTACCTATCGAAATTGGAAATATCCATTCATCTTTGTTATATAACCACATAAAGAAGTTTTAGCTTTAAAACAAAGCATGCATCAGAAATAAAAGAAAGCAATCGTGCATATCGTAAAAAAAATAAAGGCTAAAGATCATGGCTGAACACATTCTAAACCCCAGCAAATTAGCATCAAGAAATCCCAATAAAAGCATACCAGGTGGAGACCTCTTAAAGGTACTTTAGCTAAGAGAGATTGATTTGTTTATAAAGGTGCTTAGCGAATTCCATTTGCTTCCCATTCGTTTATTAGCGAGATTAGCTTTCACTTTAATCAGATGATTCATCTTGATTGCAGTCTAATAAAACAGTTGAATCTTCAAAGACACCAAAGAGAACCATGAAGCAAGTTAAACATTAACGTTAATATAATTAACTATCAGATTATTAAGCTGCCAAAAGAAACGCAATAATTAGAAACCATTCCGATGCAGAGACCATGCATAGTGATGAAGATGAAGCTCCCACATGTCTGAACTTTGAAGTACTACAATTACAAGTCATCGACTCATATCATAATTACAGCTGAATAGAAGTGCAGAAAATTATTTTCATGTACCTGCAATCTTGGAAACACTCAGGAGCACTATATCCAGACGTAGCTCTATCCAAATTAGGCGTAAGCTTAGCCAGTCCAAAATCAGCCAACCTTGGTTCAAACTCAGCATCCAAAATCACATTCCTGGGCTTCAAATTATAATGCAAAATCTGAGGGGCGCATTCAAAATGAAGATACCTAAGCCCTTTAATAACCCCAACGGCTATCCGAAGCCGAACTTCCCATCCAAGTTGCAACTCATTCTCTCTCACTCTATTCATTGCATCTTCAAGACTCCCGGTTGGCACATAATCATAAACCAAAGAGAACCTATCTGGCTCGCGAACATAAGCCCTTAAACTCATCAGATTCCGATGTCTCAAACTAGCTAGCATTTCCAGCTCCTGCTGTATCCTTCTCTTTACTGATTTGCTCTGCTTCTCAGGGGAGCCAATCTCAAATGGCTCGAACCTCTTGACAGCAATGGTTAGCCCATTGTCCAGTGCAGTCCTGTAATACTTTCCATTGGAGCTTGAACCTAGCAATTGATTCTCATTTTCAAGAGCTGATTGAAGACTTTTAGGAGTGATTTTTGGAGAAAATATAACTGGGCCTTTGAGAATCGGAGTTCTCTTCATGTACCGGACCAAGAAACGGACTACAAAAGCAAAAACAACGGCTCCTATTAATCCAGTCAAGACTCCTAAGAAGATGCTTACAAGTATTCTCTTGAGTCCATTCTTGGATTGGGTTGGAGTAGAAGGAGATGGAGGTGTGACTTTACTACTTTCTTGACATTGTACACTTGCGCAGTACAGGCAAAGAACGAACAGAAAAGGCAGTGAAGCTGTGACTGTGCTATTGCTAACTCCAAGACTGTATCTTCTTTTCTCCATTAGGACCTAAAAGGCCTCAAGACCTCCCACAGGACCCTACAAATGATACCACAAGCTCAACAAAATCGCCACAACCCACATCTTCAAAACTCCTTATAACTCAAGATTTTCGCTTAAACCCAAGACCATTAATCATAAGCTTCAATCTTTGGCATTCTCCAACTCCAAGGAGCTTGAAAACGAGAAACCCAGCGAGTTTCAAGAGGACCAGTTTCTTAAAGAAACCCCATCATATATATGAAGCCATATTTGTTAAGAGAACTTTTCTTCCAAGTGCTGGAAACTAAGGGATAATATGAGATAAAAATCGAATCCCAACTCAAAATCTTCACCAGAAAGAAACCAAGAATCTTAACGTCACTGATTCCCACTTCTTCGGTGAATTTCACACTAAGAGAGCTGCACTCACACTGCACGCATTGGTTACCGCCCCCAAAATACACCACATTTCACAAAGGAAAAGGTCTTCAACAAACCCAGAAACACAAAAACTTCGGAAATGATACAATCTTCTTTTCTTCTAATAGTAAGTCAGAGTAGTGACTATTCGTTTTCTTTGACCACCTCAAGAACAAAATCAAAAGGCCCTCAGCTACTTGCTATTATAAAGAAGAAAACAGTTAATATAATACTAAAAGTAGCAGGTAGAGAAACAAAAAAGAACTACAGCAGCTACTTACTAGCTAAAGCCTCCTCCTATGGGAGTCTCTTTCTTTTTTCAGTTTCTCTCTCCAGAAAATAAACAACACATTCAGTGTGTGATACTCTCTCTCTCCCTCCCTTTCTCGATTTTCTTACAAATGAGAGAGGGAAGGGGACTCACAATCTTTCTTTTGTTTCTCTTTCTCATGAGGACAAAACTTGGTTGGGGTGTAAGAAAAAAAGAACAAGATTTCGTTTATAATATTTGTATTATTTGATGATTCATCAAACTCGGAAAATATAAATTGTATTAATAATAATAAATTAAAATTTTATAAACAAATATTGCAGATTAAATAATAAATTATATATTTTTAAATCTAATTAACTCGATCTAACTTATATATTATTTTATTTTTTTGCTTGTACATTTAATAAGATGCAGAATTAAAATTTACTTTTATTTTATTTAAAAATATTTTTTCTTTAAATTTCTTGTTATTGGGTTTTCTAGTAATTTTTTTTAAGATAATTAAAGGTAGTTTATCTTTTTACCGGAGTAAAAAGATGTAATAATTTAAGGCATGAAAATTATATTTACGGTATCATGATAATTATAATTAACAAGTTTGTCTAATATTATATTCAAGCAGCCCAAATTAAAAAAAAAATGAATAGATCATATTTTTTAATTTATAAAATATCCAAAAATAAATTGAATACAATTTTAAATCCATCCTCAACAATCCTAAAACTTGGGGTTCCCTTCCCTTCCCGCCTTTCAGAAGACCAGAGCAGAGCTGGGTCCATAGCCATGTAAGGACAGGCATCACTCTTGTCCTTATCACCAGGCCGAAAGCGAAACATCGAACTCTGTTTGGGTGCGAGCGAGCGAGCGAGGGACAGCGTAAAGGAGGAGTTCATTTGTTGATGTCTTGATGAGATCTTGACCGTTGATATGGAAAGGAAGGAACATCGCGGGAATCTGTGCTGGAATGAGGTTTTTACTTTTTATGATTATTAAACAAATGCCGCTGTCTTATCGTAGGATTTGTAATTGTATATTTCTTTTCTTCACCCGATAAGTGCATTTCCCTGTCGTCCTTCTTTATATATATATATATATATATATATCGAAAAATTCATTTCGTCAAGAATCAATTTTGAATTCTGAAAATTGTTCGGACAATCCTTCTAATTCTTTCCAAGCGGCATCCCCTTCAAATAATTTTGTTTGTTGGATAAGCCTCTTCACAATTGCACGGTTGCCTTTCTTCATCATCTTTCTATCCAAGACAACATGTTTAACCTTAATACTGTCACCCTCATGTGTCATTGGTAGTACTCAAGTAATAATTATAGCATTGCCCACTAATTAACAAGGTGAGTTGAGTGTTAACTATTAACGTTAGAGTTAGTTATTAATTGTTAACGTAAAACCAGTCCCCTTTGCTGCTTAACTCATGACAGTGTCGTATTGCAGAGAACACCTCCCTTGAACGGAGGACCAGTTCCTTTCACCCCCTTTACTTCTATCATCAGGTGGATCGTTTCCCTCAATTGACTCCCTCAATCCTAACTACTCTTTCCGAAATCAATCACGAACCGGCTCCCTTTCTCAAGTCTGACAGCACTGCCGCGTATCAGGTCATCAGAGATAAGGCTGGTCATCATACCAGGGCTTTTCTTTAACCTGCTCATGCCTGTCAGGTACGTTCAAGTGTTTAGTCAATCACAGGCTGCTGGGGACTGTTCCAAATTTCTCAGTTCAATTCTCTCAAGTTACTATAAAAGTTGGCTTTCAGTTCAATTCCACGGCATTTATCTAGCACTTGATTCTAATTAAAAAATTTGAGGGTTTTTTTTTTTCTGGGTGGTGCAAACTTCCATTCACAAGAAAGCCTCACTAGAATAAATCAAATGTACAAATACACAATGCCCTAAACCTAAATCCTCTCAGCTACACCACAAAAAGTAACAAAACAAGCTGATTAAACAAAACCATTTCACATAGCAGACCCTTTCGTTCTCACCAGGGGGAGAAGATTATCAATACAATCTTGACCGACAAATTTTGCAGAGATGCCCCTGGGGCAGGCATGCCAACCTACCACTCTCCTCTTTTTCAAACCCTGCTTACATCTTCAATGGAGATTAAACTTAAAAATATACTTACAAAAAAAAAGAGCATAATACCACAGCCAATTTATGTTTCAACTCTCCAGCCTCATTGTAGTCACCAATCAAATATATTCCTCTCTTGAGCATGTCAACCATTTGAGTCTGATAATAATGCAAGGACCTCGCTCTCATCAAAGCCGGACTCTATGGCAAGCTCGAGCGGGGTCTTACCTTCACCATTAACAGCCCGTGGATCTGCTCCCCTGCAAATGCATTAGGACAATTTAGTAAAGCATTTGACAGATCTTAATAATGCTTTTTTTTCCCTTGTAGGAAGCATGCCGGACAGAGTGATGCGCTTATCAAAGATGATAAGTGATAAACTGTACGGCACATGCGTGATGTAATCATGACAAGAGATAGATTAGTAAAATTCACCTTGAGAGGAGCAATTTTGCAAGGAAAGGTCTGCCTCTGAGAATACAACGGTGGAGCGGTGTCTGACCTCTAGAATCGGTTGAATTTATATTCGCACCATACTGTAAGAGGAGTTCTAGCATGCCAATGTCGGCTGTTTCACAAGCAAGGTGAAGCAAAGTACAACCATCTAGATTCTCCAAGGTCAGGCCTTCACTTGACCCTGCAAAGTTTAAAGAGCTAGTGGAAGACCTATCCAATGAATTCCCCGCTGAGTAGCTGGAGAGTTGTTCAGGGTTTGTCTGCTCTTGCAATAGCATCGCTTTAGCAAGTGTTAGGGAAGAGCTACAAGATGCTTGCTCATACACAGCACCGACATCTGCTTCATGATGAACAATAAGACGGTATACAGCCTTCTTGTCATTGGCACGAACAGCTTCCCAGATCTGTTGGGCCACTGATTGACTATTTTGGTTGTCTCTAGGCTTGCGAACAAATACCTTTTCTGCATACTGTCATCCAAAGGAAACCAAGATTTCACTTCCAAGTTCTAACATGTCCACAATAGCTTATCCCAATCATAAAAAAGAAAAAAACCATGAACAATTATCCACAACTAAAAGAACAGATTCTAGAAGTGAAAGCTAGGGACAAAGTTATTAGTTAAACCTTTGCATGGATAAACTTCTCCTTTGCAGATATAGAATCAGCAGGATTGGGTTTGCCGATAAAGAGCAGCTGTGGTTTATCAGACTTGAACAAGCTTCACCCGCAGAACATTCATGAAAATTAGCAACGAGTAATAGAAGTAATTATATACAGCTTGAGATAAATGGGAATGTTTATTTCAATCATGGTTCTTTACCCTGTGGGGATGAGTTCACCCTGCACGGCACTTCTTGATTGCAATAATTCCTCCCAGACTGAGTTAGCGAAAGCATTTCCCAGAGACTGGAACAAACTTATGACTGATGGCTCCCACACCTTGACATCGAGTGTAAGAGACCTTACCTGCAATTAAATTCAACAGATTAAGAGCTGGACCGATGAACAGACAATATTAATATCACCATTAGGAATTAACAATGGAAATAACCAGAGCACCTTCAAGAATAGTGCTGTCCATAACAATCAGCATATGCTGAAACCCTGTCTAATCTGCTAAGATAATTATCCAATTATACAGCAACTTTGCCAATTTATTTTAAGATGAAAGAGATAGACGCTCAGGACCAGCATACAATCTTCTGGTTGTTGATAAAGTGAAAAGTGAAAAACAGTAGTAATTGACAAGTCAATCAAGTCATCCCAAAGTCTGTCCACCTAGCTAATATTCTTCAGGCTACTGAATCTGGTGTGAATGAAGGAAAATGATAGCTAACTGCTTTATTTAATGATTATTCTAACTGCTCGAAGCAGCTTTCACAGATACTGGTCTATATTGCTGTCCAACAAGCGTTTGATACCACCCACTTTCTTCCAACATTAATGGCATAATGTTTATTAAGAAATAAGCATGGCTCACAAAGCAATACTGCAAAAAATCAAATCTTCCAAACTTGAAAAGAAGTTTACCTTTGATATATGTACACCAAGATTACGGTGAACACCAGAACATTCAATGCAAATAAGAATTCCAAGATTTAGAGATGCCCAATCTGGCTCAGGGGTACCGCAATCAGCACATTTATCATTTCCACAAACTCGCTGCAACACATCAATTGGCTTCTCTGCACTGGTTCGTTGCTGTTGCGAACTTCTCAATGCTCGTTCATGATGTAAGGCGGCATGGCTCCTCTCAGATGCATATTCATCAACAGCAGAAGGATCAAAATCAGTACTTTCAAATGAACTACTCTCACTGGCAGAACGATGATGACCACTTCCCAGGGGACTAGCCGAGAGACACTGAAATTTAACAAAACTACACTCATAAAAAAGTCTTGAGAATTAAAATGCCAAAAATGCTCCGAATAGTTACCCTCTCAGGAGCTTGTGAGCTTAGTAGTGAAGCAATAACCCCTGTTATCTTTTCAATCCAATCCATTTGATCCAGTGCACTCTCTGCCTGCACTGACATGCATAAATAGGCATTGTTAAGGATCTATTGCAGACAACATCCTTAATTACACATCTTATCCGTCCCTGCCAGAAATCAACAACGGTGATTATATTTAAAATGCAAGGCAGCTTTTACTCACAAGCCACATATACAAGATACATCCCACATCATACCTGCAATGTGTAGTTCTTCGTTGGTGAGATGATCCTGAAGCAAAATCGCAGATCTGACTGGTCAGCATCAACTTTGATTGTTGATGTAAGAAGGTTCACAGTGTGATGAGCAACAGACTTTTCATCATGCACTCCACCATGATAGTGAGAAGAAAGCCATCGACTTAACAATCCAGATCCAAGCTCAGAGCTGTTCCTTTGACCAGAAAGTTGACCGCCAGAACCCTATAAAACATATCAAGCATGATGAAAAACTCCAGTAGGCATCAAGAACAGAATAGACTTCAAGCACTCTATAAATAAACTTATTTTTCACATAATTACTCACTGAAGGTTTGCTGCTCTGTTTACGATAGTAATAAAGCATTCCTCGGCTATCAAGAACAAAAAATCTTCTTTTCCAGTCACCTCTCAAGCTAGAGGATCGTTTTGACAGATAACCTTGTCTGATAGTTTGAACCTGAAAGTTTGCTTCTTGTTTTAGAAGTAAAATTCACCTGGAAAAGAATTGGATCCGTAAAAGTTCCCTCGTAGGTGTAAAAGTTCTACGCACCTTCCCCTTTGCAGCAGATTGCATAACAGCCTCTATCATTTTGTGTGAACTTCTACCAATGGCCTGTATACCGTCTCCATTTGGAGATCCATTAGAACCATTGGAAGACCATCTACTCTCACGATCAATTTGTCTCTTGTACTCCTGCATCCTTTCATTGAGAGATGCCTGCTCATAGTTAGATCTTTCCCTTGATTGTTGAGCATAAGTCAAAACCTGCAAAAAACAACAAGAGACGTCTTGTTTCCATGAGTCAACTAAGAAAAGACTTGATGCCATTTTTTTTCTTTTTTTTCTTTACCATTGTGCTTGCCCTGTGCCATGTTCACCCAAGACTTTACAGTTCAACATACAAAATTAATGACACGTAGGAAGTCCAGAAAAGTTAAAAACTAACCAAAATCAATTCCCATCAAACAAATTTAGGCACATAAATGCAAGTTGATTACTTAGATATTAGCTAGTCATTGAGACAACCAACCCTGCCGAAGTCTCGCCTCTGTACACATCCTCATACTTGGCAATCCACAAATATTTACTTGTATAAAATAGAGCCTCTTCAAAATAGTAGGGACCACCACACCAACCTTCCTCACCATTCAAACATCCCAAAAGCTAAGATTTATATTGGAGCACAAGATTGTGAAGCTTCTAAGATGGCAAGAGCTCACATATTATTGTTGGTTGATTCTCTCCTTTAAACATGCTCCCTTGCCAGCCCTCACTTAAATGGCAAAGTTGTTTGATGACTAAAATCCAATGGAGCTTCTGAATGGCATAATCATTCTTTTATTCTTCTTCTCTTTCCTTCTTATTCTTTCTTTCTCTTTTTTTTTTGGCAGGAAGTATGAACAAAACATATTCTTCCTAAAAACAATAATCAGATTTCATGTATTTTGAATATAATGACATGACTATTGGAAGAGTTCACTGTGATCTACAGAAATACTTAGTAATAATAAACCTGATGAATGTATGGCTCCATTTGATGCAAAAGCTCATAACCCTACAAGCAACAAAGGTTTTACATGAGCACATGCATGATAAAGTTTAAAGTAAGTCCATAAAGTACAGGAGTACAACCATGTTTCCTACCTGTTTGAAGTAACGAAGATGTGCATCCATTGTCCCACTGACTGCTTCCAAAAATTCAAACCTCTTCTTTGCTTCGACATTAGAAATAGCAGTTACCTGGATGCAGAGTGAGCAGATTATAAAATCCAAGTTCTTGAAATATCAGAATAATTGTTAATGTTAACTATATTAAGTTCTTTACAAAAAAAAAAGGAGTGGTCGATGAAGTAGCTAGTTTGGGTTTTACTTACTAGATTAAAGCGAGCTTGCTCAAACACAGCCCTTGCATTATGAAGCTCCTGGTATATATCAAAACTCAATTAGAAATATAAAATGGAGGACATTCAAGATCACAGCCATAGATAAGAACCGCAGCAAAATCATAATACCTCCTCTAAAAGAATAGCCACATCAGACCTCGTGCCTTTCCTCAGTGACAGAAACTTCTCACGAGCCTGTCGCATATGTGAACATTAACTACAAACAAAAGACTATTTTGCAAAGATTCAAGTATGGAACTTCATGGCTCAAGTTGCATTCTGTATATCCCCCTTATTAGCAATGGCCATGTGTAAACAACTCGAGCACCCCCAAAATCTAGTTAACAGTGCATGAGCAAGTCATCAACATGATGCAACATCCATGCTACTGTGGATACTGCACATCTCGAGTTCCTATTCCACAGCTCATGGTGAAATATGTGTAACATACCAGACCAAACAGCGCTTTGGAAGCACAAAGTCAATTATCCTTCGAAAACTAAAACCTTACCTCCCAAACCAACATAAAGATACATGCGTGTGTGTCTTTTCTTTTATGTGTGATGCAGCAGATTTCAACTCAATTCCAGTTAGTGTATTAAATTTGTCGGCCTAAAAGTAGTGCAAATCAATTGCATGCTGTGTTTGACTTCACTTACCATTGCAGGTTGCAGAGATAGCTTGGGATGATAATAAACTTAACTGTAGCATTATTGCAATTCAAAGATTTCCTTAAGACTGAACAAAAGACCATTAGAGGTTCATCCCAACATTTCTGACTAGCAGTCAACTTCATAGTTAATGGTGCTAAAAGTCTAGAATTATTCTGAAAAAATGTTAAATTACCATGATAAGTTCATTCAATCAAATGGCATCTAAAAAGATGGCAAGTTATTAAAAATCTTCTAAAGAGGGAAATACCTGGTCGTAAAGAAGGCTAGCCTTGTCAAAACGCTTCCTTGCTTCCTGCATTAAGAGAAGATTTTTTAAAGTAGCAATTAAACGCAATATCCAGGAACTAGGGAGCATTAAAGTGTACAGACACATCAAATGAAGCCATGAAAACAAATTTGCAATTTCACAACAGGGAAACCATAAAAGTCCTTAGAGATCTCACAATAATCAAGAGTTGAACTAACAATTTGGAGAATGTGAATCTGATGTGAGAGAGCAGCACAGAAAGTTGGATGGCTATCAATAAATCAATCCTAAATGGTACTATATTTAAGTTACAATATAAGGAAAAGTCACATCACAGCCTTGCAAAATTTATATTTTGCATGAACTTGGTTGCTTGGCCTTCCCCCAGATTTGCATGACATTCATTGACCATCATAAGGAGACAATGATGGGCATTTGACAATATTAAGTACCTTCACCTCAAGCAAATCAATGTTGACAAAGTGTAATAATCTGTCATTCAGCATATGTTCAACCTGAAAAACAAAAGGGAAGGAGCTCAGGTCACACCAGAGAACAAAACATCTTTTTTCTTAAGAAAGAGCAAGAACTGGATAGTTCTCTCCAGATAAGCTCAATAAATGCCAGCTATTGTACCTAAAATTCTGTGTTCTATGTAGCATGGGTTCAAAAACTCTATTTGAGCTCAGGATTACTAGATGCCGATGCTTTCTCCAGCTGATTATCTATTAGATGTGAAGTTTATTACAAGTTTTTATGATCAAAAAGTTCTGGTATGAATGATCTTATTTTATTGCTCTATTTGAAACGTTATCTAGAAAGATCCCGTTTATCAGGTGCCCAAATGGGTTGTAAAGGAAAAGAAGTTGGACATGTATGCAATAGTCTTGCCCTTCGACAACAAACTTCAGCATACGAACTAAGTACAGGAATTGTAACAGAAGTGACACATTTTTTTAAGTTCAATTAACTAAGCTTAAGCTATAACAATAAGAACAGAATCACTTCTAGAAGAAGAGATGTTATTGTGTCAATCATTCAGTGCAATAAATTACAAAATGTTACCTGTGATCGGAGAACTTCTTTGTATGTCCCAATTTCTCTCAAGGCTATGGTGAATTTGGTCATAACAGGGCCTACATTAGCACAAGATGTTCAATCAATAATCTCAATAAACACAATTAAAATTTCAACACTACCAAGATTAACCAGGGCGAACTAAGACATCCTACAAACTGAAATGAGTACTGCACTTGATTGGCAACAACTAATCAAGCAACAGAGAAGAAAAAGTCTTGGTGCTTGCAACTCTCCAATGACACAACAGAATAATGTCCATCATCATCTAAGCCACAACAAATAAATAGAATTCCAAGTAAAAATACCTCCAAAAGCCAAACTAATAGGATCGTTATGCCCTCCACCAAATGTTTCTAAAGCACTAGCAAAACCAACGTCCCCATCATATGCCTCCCCCAGCCCTTCACTGCAAGTAAGGAAAAAAAGAGCACAGAGGTAAATTCTTCACAAACCCATTGCTTGTAACATAGATAAGTGAGAGAAAGAAAGAAAATGCAACTGCATATAATGTCAAACAGATTCACAGTCTTGAGTAACTTGGAATAAGAAAAGGGACACGGTTTCAGGTTTCAGCTATGAATTTGCTTTCTTAATTTTGGGAATCATATCCTGCACTCCTGTCTATATCTAAATAACTGGGTTCTGAAGCAAGAAAATCAAATCCAGGAATCCTGAGCCCTGTAATGCATAGGTCCTTCGATTCAGGTCCACATGCAACTTGCAACTAGAAGTCTAAAAGAGTGGTGGGTAGTTTACAAATACTTGAGTGACTGCCAAAAGCTGCTAGCTTTTATTATAGTATCAACTGATCTAAAAAAATAAGAATATAAAACATTGCAAGGAAATTCCAACATCGTTTAATTAGCTAAATACTATGAATAGAGGCTTTTCTTTTTATAATGCCAATCAAAGCAAAAACCAAAACGTAGAGAACATACGTGTATTTTCTACATCCTTTGTAGAACTTTAAACTTCTCTCCCTCAATGATTCAGCATCTTCTTCCAGTGATTGTATCTGTTCCACCAAATAAATTATCAAGAGCCCGCTATACCACGGGACAAGCTATTTATTGCAAACTAAATTTGGAAAAATATAGTTTAGAGGGGAAAAAATATAAAGGGAAAGTATCAACAGGAGACATATTGGAGTAGCAATTGTATAGCCGAATTATTAATGCGGATCTATTTTCTCCTAAATATCAGACAAATTACTAAAACATTTCAAGCACACACCACACATGATCATATACATTCCACAAATAAAATTTCCTTTAATAAAATAACAACAACAGCAATAGATATTCTATTTCTCTTTCCTTGAATAGATGCCCTGTATTTAACAAAACACAATCAATTAAACGTTCTAATTCATTTTCCCTTAAATTAAATATTAAAACAACTGGATAAATCGAAGGGGGAAAAATGGACACCACTGCTACAAGTAGCTGGCAATCATCGAGGTTACTTCAACAAAGCTTCAATTCCTTACAAGAGAAGCACACGGAAAGAGAGAGAAGGCAAGAGCACAAACCTGCTTTCGAAACATAGGAGAGTCATCGAGCTTTGTGAAATGCATTTTTGATACCTCGATTCTTCACTACTAACTCTAATTAACATGCCAACAAATGCTCGATCGAACCTAGTATCATCACAATTGACTTGAGATCTTGCCTTCTTTCACTCCGATCCCAATCGCCACTTCATAAAAATATACTAATCAAAAACTTAAGAGAGCTCTTATTTTTACACATTTTTTTATCTTCTAGCTTTTTTTGCTTGTTTGTTTATTCTGGTTTTTAAAAACCCTAGGAGAGTGAACCAAAGAAGAAGAAAGAAACCCTAGGCGAGGAAAGAAAACACGAGATTTGTGTGTGTTTAAGGAAGTCTTGGAAATTGAGTGGATCTATCAAGCCACTTCATTCATTAAAACCTGGAATTGTCGAACGGACAGACACTCACACAACAGCACAAAAGCATAGATAAAAGCACTAAACACACCGGGAGAGAGAGAGGGTCTCTGTTTTTTTTTTCAGGATTCTTTTTATTTTTCTTTTGGCCAAATTGGGACTACTTTTCAGTTTTGCGAGCCAAATTTAGTGGAGAGATGGTGATTTTAACAGAGTTCGAGGATTAAGATTACCACTAAACAACGTCGTTTCAATCTTCAAAGCCAACGGTGTCGTTTAGCAGCGACCATTCGAGTAGCTTGCGAACGGTCTGAGAGCTACTGACAGTGGTTACCTTTACACGGTAAGAAAGAAGCATGGAAGACCAGTTTCACCAACGCCCTTGCAATCGCGTGTGTTTTTCAACCAGTCAATACCAAAGTACCTAAGCAACGGAGCCAGTAAATGATAAGAAGGTGAGCTTGAGTGGAGGCTTTGGGCGTGGGGTAGAGGAGCATCGAATCTGAAAGATGCTGCTGTCGAGCACACCCAGCATGGGAAGTAGCGGGCCCCAGACAAAATTTCTCTCTTCTCTACTTACCATTCTCGAGTGGAGACACGAAGAAAATGATAGCACCACCAGTAAGTACTGCCCCTGAAAAGGAAAAAAGAAACCAAGAAAATGGAATCAAAATATTTATTACAACTTAAAAAAACCTGTGACAGCGATACCTCTTCCTCCTTCCGTATCTTAAAAACGGAGAAGCATCCTTCCTTCCTTCGAGCTGCTGGGACCCGTATACGACGACTACTCGGTAATCACGCGCACCGTTGAGGCACCATGCGTGTTTTCCAAGTGCTCTTGACAATACCCAGAAAATTACAGGAACCTGCAGTTTATTTTTAAGAAAAAGTTTTTTTATCAATTAAATGAAACCTCGGGATAATTATATTTTATACTCAGCATTTATGTTGGCATGGATTGTAAGCTACGTGAAAATAAAAGTTTCTTAACTAATAACTCAATAGTTGTTGAAGAGTGGTAATTGCATGTATTAAAATAAATGAAAGAGAGTCCCAGTAATTGCATGCATTAACGCGTCAGTCTTGTAAGTTAAGATGTGTCATGCATCTTTGACATTGTAGATAACAATATCAAGATGTATTCAAGCAAGCATATACAAAAGGGGCATGGAAAGTACGAGGAAAAAAAAAAAAAAAGGGGTGATTATTCTCCCACAAAGCAAATCAAAGGAATCAATGGTGTCAATCAAGCATCTCTCTTCTCTCTTCGTTACTCTATGTTTCTGCACGAGCGTGGCAGGAGTCATGTCAAAACGGAATATATATGTATATTTATTTATTAATTGAAAGTAAGTACTGTGGTGGGTTAAGCAAAAAAAAAAGTATATGTTATTTTAGAAAATCATTTTTTTTATAATTCTCCATGTACCTCGATCATATGAAATTTGGTTAGTCAATTGATCTAAAATCACTTCACCTGCCTCCTGTGATGCTGGCTTTTTATTGACTGTTCAGAGCATCAAATTTTAGATCGAAGTAGTTGCTTGCCCTGCTTCATTGCGGTTACGGGTTCGAGAAGTTACTAATGTTTTTGCAAGTTTTTTGTAGTAAACACTAGTCGCAATCTGGTACAAGTAAAAACAAATAAACTGTTGTTAGATAAAACTTTATAGAGCTCGGGCTATTTTTTTTTTAAATGAAATAAAAGTAGAGTATATTATAAACGAGTTTAAATGAATATTTAAAAATTCATAAAAATAAATTAATAAGATAAAACAAAATAAAAAACATTAGTAATGCACCTTTAGCGTCGAGAATAAAAATAAGTAAGTACAGATTTTCAATTATAATGGAGCTCTCATATGGAAAAATAATAATAAAATAATCAATAATGTAATTTACGATGAGATAATTCGTGAAGGTTAGTGGAGAAATATAAATAAATTTATTTCAAGTTAGTATAAGATAATTCCTAGAGGTTATTTGAGAAATACAAATTTCCAAGTCAGTGTAAAATTTTATAGAAAACACAAAGAATTACCCAGAATTGATTAAAGAGTCGATGGCAAAAATATAATTTTGAGAAAAATTCCAGCCCTCCTCCTTTATATTCAACCCGCTGGCCATTGATGAAAGAATGAGAGCTTCTTCTTCTTTTCTCCATTGCTTTTCTCCAAATCTCTTGTGTACAGACCAAGTTTAGATTGTCGTGTATAGATTACTACAGCTAAACTCGGGAACACAGGATTAGAGAGTGTTTTAAGTAAAAGGAAGTGAGGGTTAATGAGAAAAAACAAGAAAATTGAAAGAGAGAAGAGGAGAAACTTGTAAAGGAGAAGGTAGATTGGGTTCAAACTTATTTGGTAGAGTATCTCGTGCCCTTTAATCTATGTTATTTTATTTTATTTTTTTGCCTGGGGGGGGGGGCATCTATGGTTTTTTCACCTAATATTTGTGAGGAAAATCTAGGAAGACTGTAAAGTTACTTGTAAAAGAGGTAATGAACATGGAACAATTAAGAACAGAGTAATTAGTGATGGTAGTTGAGAATAAATCCAAGGGTAATATAGTACTGGAGGGAACAGGAGGGAGAATGAATTGAGTAAATCTTTTGAAATTTCATGTTATTTCGATGACATGTGTGCGAATTATAAGGGAAAGAGTGAAATTGATTTAAAAGGTAAATGAATTATAGGATTTTATTTTAAGCGCATAGGTTATATTATAGAAATTTGGAAAAAAAATACACACCTTGATGTCAAATACTCAAGTTTATATCAACTAGCATATAAACAAGTAAAAGAAATAAAAATAACTACAAGAAAGATCATGGAAATTCAAAATAATAGAGTCCATCATGAAGACATGCTGGCAAGAGAAAAGAGTTAAATGAAACTGTGAAATAAATGGTTAGTTGACCTGATTTGTGAGTGAAACGATATTATCGGGAAGAATGACTGATTATGTATATCAACAAAGTATTGTGGACTTTTATTTAAAGAATAATAGTTTTAAATTTGTTTATTATTGTTGTGTCTTTCATTCCAAATAACGAAAATGATAAATGTAAAAGAACAAAAAAGAAAAAAAACAAGAATTTTTAAAGAATTTTTAAAAAAATCAACGAGCTGATTACATTTTATTACGAGAAAACTTGTGAACTGATCATATAAGCGAGGGTTATCAATTGAAAATCAATAAATCAATTATGTGAGCGGTGTTATCGTAAGAAAATTAACAAGTTGATCATGTGAACGAGGTCACCAATTAAAAATCGATAAGTTAACCATGCAAGAGAGGCTATTATAAAAAAAATTGACCAGTCAACCACGTGAATTAAAGCTACTAATTAGAAATTGATCAACCTGCAATATGAGTGGGCTTATCACAAGGAAATTGATAAGCCGAGTTTATAAATATAGATCACTAGTTAATAATATAAGCTAATCATATAAATAATTTTATCATAAAAAATTTAATAAGTTAGCATGACAAGTATAGGTTGTAATTATGAATAAATATCTGAATATTAGCCTGTAAATTTGGTGCTGCTTGAGTGCTCTGAGTTAATGTGACCGTATAAAATAGGTCACACTATCGATACAACAACTGTGCCTCACAATACAAGGTTATCGATGAGAGGTAATTATAAGTGTGATAGAAAAAGTAAATTACTGGAATAAGATTAAAAGTGAAGAGTTAGAAAGTAATTAACATGGTTAAGGATTGATCAGGATAGAATACAAAGGAATTGTGTTGTCGATAATGATGAGGCGGAATTTATTGCAGTGATTTATATAAGTTGGAAATTATTGTATATTCTTAAACTATCTGTGTAATTTTTGTAACTATAGCTTTTATATATACATACGCATACAGATTGAGCGTACAGAGCAGCGAATTTTTTTTTTTTTTTTTTTTTTTTTATTTACGTGGGGTGTCCGGGCCAGCTTACGCGCACCACGACTAATCCCCACGGCCCACTGAACACCCTGCAAACTCAGCAGGCAGGTAAGACAGCGCGGGGCTGACAGAGCAGCGAATTTTAGATGGACCAGGTGATGGATGGCTAGCAGTGAAGTCACGTACCCTACCATGCTTACCAGCTACAGTTAACAAAGTTTATACATTTATCATTCTTTTTTGATCGACGTACTCACCGTTTCATATCCATTTTCTTCAAAAATTGATTCTCTATGGATGTGTTATACGGTACATGCGTTCCTATCCTAAGCTCCTTGACGAATCAATAATTTACATCAATAAAATTGTGCGAAAATTTAAAGTTACAATGGGTCGTGATTAGACAGACATATATAACTAGGTTCCGCATGTTCTTTAAATTCAATCTTCAAATTAAATTATCGTTCATCGTGGTTCCTTTTCTGATAAAAGATATTCTCAAGCCAATTTATATATTTTTTTAATGATAAAAATATGCCCAAAGCTAATTTTTACAAGCTAAAATTCAAAGAAAAGCTCTCCACTTCCTGAAAAAACCGAAAGGGAGTAGAGAGAAACTCTGTGACGACAACTATGGCCTATGTTGCCTTCTTTTTTACCACCTGCCTTTCTTTTCTTCTCTTTTTATATGCTCACTCAGTCAAATTTGTCAGGTCAAGCCTTAACTTTTTGAAGAAAATATGGCTGGCTCTGGATGCTATCTGCATCTCGTGTCACCGTATTTGTCATTTTCGGACGATGGACAAAGCTTTGCAACAGTTTATAGCCCGCGTCTTGATGTGGTCGGAGAGGGAGGGGAAAAAAAACAACTATCCTTTTAAATCGAATCATTAAAGTATTCAATGTCAAGCAATATCACCACCCTGTCTAAGATCGGTATCCAGCCCCGGACGGAAACTATAAACGCACTCGAATAAATGTTGTTTTATCACCAAGAAAGAAAGTTAAAAATCTAAAACGTCCTTCTTCATTTTTTATGCAAGAATTAATCACAGAATTTTAAATTTGATTCTATGCCCGTAACCAGATGGACTACAGCAGGTATTTTAAAACAATAAATTTATAATTAAATTTTGTTTCAAAAAATAACAAATTTCAGATCTCTTGAATTTTTTTTTAGATTAACATGGGTGTCCGGGCCAGCTTGCGCGCACCACGATTAATCCCACAGCTCCTAAAATTAACGATCATGTAAGCCTTTAGTGGCCATCATATAAGTAACTAAGTATTCGAATCTAAAATTATAAAAAAAATAAACTTTTTAATTATAAGTTTTTATCATTTGATCACCATCTAAATTTTAGATTATCTCTTGAATTTTTTGGTAACAGAAACCATTACTTTCAGGAGGTTTTGACGTTTTCCATGGAGAGCGAGCAACTATTTCTCATGGAGGCGTAACATTGCTTAGCTTGGGATACATGTATATCTAATTAGGATATTGTTTTCTTTGGATACTCAATTAAAAGATGACCCACAACTGGGGGGTCAAATTTGTTGCGTGCCCGGTCATATATTGCAGCAGCTGGCGAACGCTCAGGCAATTTGGAAATGGTTGCTGCTGCGTGTTAACTGCATGTTTGAGATTACAGTAGTAGTAGAATTTTTTATTTAAAAATATACTAAAATATAAATTTTTATTTTTTTAAAAATATTTTTAATATTAATACATCAAAATAATTTTTAATAAAAAATTTAAATTTTAAAACAACGCCGGTTTCTAAACGCGCCCCAGGTGCCAACCCAGTCATGGACATTACGTTATACATCTAAAAAAAATGGAGGATTATCACGGTGATTCATTTTTCATATAAATAGGGATGCAACAATCTTTATCTTGAAAAAAATAAAATTATTTCAATTAATAGAATTAGACGACGAAGGAAAACTGTCCCTGATCAACATGCTGTACCCTACCTACATGGCTACATATATCCATTTCCGCTGGGCGTGGTGGTGACGTGATTTTCTCTGGGTCCCATTCTGGGCGCTAACAAAATTGCAAGTCCTCCCTGTGCTCGGCTTGATTCTATCCTCCTCGAAAGGAAAGCCACCATGTGGAATAGCCATGGTGGTGGTGTACGAATTCTTCTTTGCTGGGGACATGATCTGCTAGAAAAAGCCCATGGCTTTTGCCACCAGAGTGCTGTCCGCTTTACTGCCTTCCAGTTCCCAGGACTGCTATTTTAAACGGTATCCAATAACATCAATAGCTGTGGCGCACGGACTGTCGAAGATTCATCTGGTTTTGGAGATAATAATTGACCACTGGTGCCTGGGCGAAGTGACCAGGTTGGGAATACTTAGTTGTTGGCACCATCATTTTACTTGCCGATGGGTTTGCCGCTCAAACTAAAACTCGAGTTTTAATTCTGTCTTTATTATATAAAAACAAAATAAAATGGATAAGCTATTTACTGTGTATATAGAATTAGAAATACCGTGGATTATATCAATGTGTCTTTTTACTTCCCGGCAAAATTTACAAGAGTTGTTCTTAGGCGTATTTTCCTAAATTAATTGAGAGCAAACTGGACTATATAGACAAGGGTTACTTTCAAGGGTATTTTCCTGGATTAGTTGAGAGCAAATTGGTCTCCACACCTTTTTTTTACATAGTATAATAACTATTTTACCTTAAAAAAATGGCATTTATCTCTTATTTAGAGGCTTTTTTAACTTTTCAGATTCGATTGCACATCAAATTATTGAAATTACTTCTAGAAGCTAAAAAAACAAATAATGATATGTTGGGGTATTTGTGTATTTTCTCTTTGTTTCCAGTAATAATAATCTGACAAAGAAGTTGATGCATCTTTTATCAAATATATAACATTATTTAAATAATTTTTAGGAAGACACGTGGGAGTTTTAGGAAAGTTGTGGCTGCGAGTGCAGAGGCTTTGCTTTGCCAAACAGTGCTTCCAAGACGGTGATAAAATACGCTCAGGTCCATACATGCCTAGACAATATGTGTGACTTCATTACCCCCAGTTCGTCATAAACGATCATTTCTTCTTTTTTTTTCCTCTCATCCTAGAAAACCATGCTGACCCTGTAACATATTCAGTGAAACCATTAAATTAAGTTTTCCTTTGGATTTAGTTTTTATTATTTTTATTAGTATTTATTTTATCTCAAATAATTTATAAAATTAGAGTTTATTTTAAATTTCATGCTCCATGGGTTTTTTCATGTGTTAAATTTAGTTTTTATTTTCTATTATAATTTATTTTATTTAAAATAGTTTTCAAAATTAATTATTTTTTTCAATTTCATTCTCCTTAATTTTTTTCTCTTATCAAATTTTATCCTTGTTTTTTATTGCTATTTTTTACCTTGGATTTTTTAAATTTATTTTATTTATGATTTTATTGTTTAATATTAAATTTATCGGATATTAAGCTTATTAATTGAATTTAGATCTAGAATTAAGGAGTTGCAATTTTGATATACTAAATTAGGTTTATTTAGTTTTTTCTTTTTATTTTATTTTTTATTATTTTTTTTCTACGAGATTTTTCAATCGTTTCAAGAAAAACACAGGTTGCCTTAAATATTTTTCCAGTCCTTGCTATGTCTGGCTTTTTTTTAAAGGAATTTTTTAATGAAAATAGATTAATTTATTTTAATCTTCAACATTAAATTTATTTGGTATTACCTCAGGTTTTTCCCACCTGTATTGGAACTTATTTTTTAATAGAAATTTTTTAATTAAATTAATTTATTTTATTTTTTAAAATTAAATTCATTGAATAGTGAGTTTCTTAGCTGAGTCGGGATATAGAATTTAACCGGTCACGAGTTTAAAAGATTAAACCAAGTTTGAAAGATTTATTTGGATTTGCTTGATTTTTTTTAATTTTATCCTCTAATATTTTTTTATTTTTATGAGATTTTTTGTTTGTTTTGAAAAACTTTAACTTTTTTATTTCTGGTCTCCATTGAATTTACCTTTGTTCAATAAGGAATTTTATTTTCAAATTAAATTAAATTAATTAATTAAATATAAATACAAATACTTGTTTTATGTTATTTTTTAGTTTATTTTTTAAGTTGTTGTTCTGGCCACGTGAGTGGTCTTTTTTATTATCTTAATTTTAGGATTTTCACACCTTTATCTTATATTTTCTTTGTTGATTTAAAAACGCTGATGTCACCAAATATTTGATTTCAACATTGTAAAAAAAATTGACCTAGCGTGAAACAAAACGAGAGCTATCTAGCTAGTTTAATCGAAGAATCTACATATTCCCTAGTTTTCTCTTTCTTTCTCTTTTTTTTTTATTATTAGAAAAGGACATTTTTCTTCTTCTTTCAACCGCCAGAGGAATTAAGCGGTAAAACAAAAACCAAAAGCAACCTTTACTGATTTTGTTTTTGTTTCTGGGCTCGGGAAAAGGAACCAAGCACGGAATAACAAAAAAAGGGAAATGGTAACCATTATAATTATCAAATAAGACAACATCCTGTATAGTGTATAGTAGACATTTTTATCGAGGAGGAATTAAAATAATCAACTCCAAGCAATCCGCATAATGATTTACCTTCATGTAAGTGTGAGACAAATACCATTTCTCTATCTGCTATTAATTATCTCCACGCTGCAAAAATATTTTGCTGGCATAGCAAGTTTCTTAAAAATGTGACAAATTCTTTTTATATTCAAACCAATAGCCATGTTTAATTTTGAAATCAAATAACTTTCAAATTATATATTTGAATAATTACCTTTCACGTACCAGTTCAAAATCTAATCATTGATTTGCATTTAAAGATGCATATTAACGTAGTTACTTTTTTTTTTTTATATAATTCGAGGTATTTGGATTAATATATAAATTACATGATTAATTTTTAAATTTATTAAATATTTTATAACTTCAGTGAGCAAAACACTGAAAAAATAACAAATATATGTATATAAATATTTAAATTTATGATACAAAAATAAAAAATTCTTTATCAAAATCATTAGCACGCAAACCTAGATAACTTGATATAGTTACTTAAAATCATTATAATTGTTGCTAGCAGTTTTAGAAAAAACATTTTTTTGTTTTTTGGAGTAATAAAAAATATTTTTTTATTAAAATTATATTTAATTATCCATGTGTATTATAATTACGTAGCAATTAAGAAAATCATAAAGAGATTATATAGTGTTTTACGTCACATTAAATAAATCCACTTAACAGTTCATAATTATTCACTTGTTAATTACAAAGTGAATAGTATTTATTTTTTTAAAAGACAATAATGCACCTTTTGAGTTCTAATTAAACTTTATTACAGTAACTAGCAAAATTTTGGAATGATTAGTTATTAAACGACAGCATAAATTATTACAATTTATAATTTAAAATAACTATGACTATAATCTCTTCAAATAACCATGTAACAAACATGATCGGTAGTATTTTGGAAAACATAGAACACATCCAATCCTTTATGCTCCAGCCTAAATTCACAGATTTCTTAAAATTTGGACTGAGAAAGTCGCTCAATATATTAGACCACGATCTCACAGATAGGGGCGGAGCAAGAAAAAAAAATTGAGGAGGGTGAAATTAAAAGAATCATTTTAAAAAAGTTTGTTTTATTAAAATATGTATTAAATAAAGGCCAAGAAAGGAGCTGGAAAACTTTTCCTTGCAAGGGCCTGGGCCCCTGCCAGCCCCCGCCTCCGCCACTGCTCACAGAAACCCAGAAAATCAAAACACATGGCCCAAAACGCAAATCACCACACATATAATTGTAAAACCCAACCTAAACTAACAAATTATCTCTAGAAATCTAAGAATCGAAATCTGATCGAGTCAATGCTAGCTGAATTTGCTAGAACTTTATTCCGATGAAACGCCCAAGCTTTTAATGACCCGACCAGATCAGGGCTGACTCAAGTGTAAGCCAAAAAAAAAAAAACACTAACGGCAAAACATTGCCATTGTGTAAAAATTCTTTAAAATATCTGTTTTGTTTGTATCTATTTTGATTGTTTCTCATGAAGCTGTGGACTTGCTCCTCTAACCTGACTCCATCAAGGTGTATCATTAATGGGTATCTTTCAAATTTTGTCTTAGTATTTTTTATGAGATTATGATTTGTGGGTTTTGTTTTTAGGATGATATATTTATGTGATCAGAGATGAAAAAGATTAGTTGAAAGAGATCTAGTAAGATTTTTGGAGTTTATTGTTGAATTTGTAGCTGAAAAGTATCAGAACTTGATTTTAATAATGCTCCTGATTATAATCAAATATATATTTAATTTATATTTAGTCAATATTAGGTTTATCAGGATTATACAAATCAGATAAGATTGTCTATTAGATAAGATTACAAAGTTTAACATTTCAGTTTAAGAAAGAGTTTAAGGAAGAGCTTGAGTAACAAGGAAGTTAAAACATGAGGAATTGATTTATTTTTTTATTTATTTATGTGGGGTGTTCGAGCCAGCTTATGCACATCATGACTAATCTGCACAGCCCACTGAACATCCTATAGGCCTAGTGAGCAGGTAAGACACCGCGGGGGTGATAGACTTGCACAGTAAGATTCGAACCCAGGTGCGGAGAAAAGGAACAAGCCCCTTCTACCGTTAAGTTAGAACCTTACTTGCAGGAATTGATTTTTATTAAGGGTGTGATGTGCCAATTTATAAAAAGAAATAAAAAAGACTATAGTGTATTTTTGTTTTTTCTTGTATGGGTTCAAATAAAATATGATGATATATTAAATTCTTAAAATTTAAAATTTTAATTAAAAAATAAGTTGGGGTGTAGTTTAATTGGTTTGGTCCTGGATTTATTATTTATAGATTACCAATTAGGTCTTATATATTTTAAAATTATTAAAAACTTATATAATTAAAATAATTAATTAAAATGAATGTAAATTGGTACGAACCCTTATATTAATTTAAAAAAAAAATCTTAAAAGAGAAAAAAAATAGAAGAGTAGTTCATCATCATCTTCCAAGAATTATCACCTAAAAAGAAAAACTTAGGCCCTTTTCTCTCCTCTGCAAAACAAGTTACTGATCGGAAAGGTTAGTGTTTTCATTTACAAACACTGCTATTCTCCGGAAACTATCATCTTCCTAAAGTATACTGTCATAAAACATATGTCGGCGGCAAAGTTCGTTGCTTGTGACGCCTGGGTAATAGAAAGTCCTCCATTAAGGAACAATGAGGCTTTTAGTGGTTTTTAAACTGTTTTTATTTCGTTTCCAAAGATAACTTGCAAGTGTGGCTCTTCTCTTCTTCTGTTTTTTTACTGTGTTACATGTAATTTAATTAATTTTTTTAGATTTTAAAATTAACGAAGATCCTAAAATTAACATAATAATCTTAAAATTTGCAGCGCTTAAATTAATAATTTCTGAAAAGTAAACTAAAGACTGATGAATTATACTTTAATTCTTAAAAATTGCAAGTGTACGTGGTCACAACTTTGGTTTTTATTAGCTGGTTCTCTTTAGAAAGCTAGGCGGGCGGTACACACATTAGACAGAGATGGCGAATGCCTGAGACGAGGGGGACGTATAATTGACAACGTGGCATGGTTCAAGGTACAAATTCAAGGGTACATAAACCATTAATATTCACATCTAAATTCATAGCTAATAATAAGACTTAAATGAGTTCTGAAATCATAAAAAACCCAGGTTTGTTACCCAAAAACACTACAATCCAAAACCTAAGCCAAAAAAAGACTCCTGCGCCAGTGCTTGTGTGGGAAAGAGAGATGGCGAATGCCTGAGACGAGGGGGACAGCTGGGTTCGTGGTCGGTGATTAACATCATTGGTAAGAGAGAGAAGTCACGTCGCTGGAGTTTTTTTGGGGTTGCTGGCTGGATTTTCTTTGCATGATGAAGAGAGGAGAGGGAAATAAGGAAAATTGTTTTGGGGCCGTCGGCAAAAATAGAAAGAAGAGAAGAAAGAGAGCAGAATATGGCTAGTATTTGACCATCTCCGGGGAACAAATAAAGAGTAACAAAATAAAAATTGGAATTATAATGTCATTTTAATTTGTAATGCAGCGCAGAGGCTTCTTCAGGAGGGTGCTTGAGATAAGATTTCTTTGACTTTAGTCTAAGCTAAGTAAAACACTCAAGACGACGAATCACATTTGCAAAGTGAAGGAGAAGGAGAGAGAATTGATATCTTTTACTTGAGGGTGCCAGAGCAAGAGAAAACAAATTAAAAATAATAATCTCAACAGTGTCATGAGTGTTCACAACGGTAGTAACAGATACTTTTTACAGTGTTTTTTGTTTTCGTTTGAAAATGTTAAAATAATATTTTTTTATATTTTTAAAATCATTTTTTATATTAAAACGTCAAAATAATATGAAAATATAAACAAATATTAATTTAAATATTTTTTTTAAACACAAAAATAATAAATCTTTCCCCATTCCCCACTGAGCAAGACGCTCCAAGAAAGCGACCACTAATCTTAAATTCTTAAAAATCCAGAGCAAATCACTTTCACAAAGCGAAAGAGGAATAAAGGGAAGTGATATGTTTGACTTTAGATTACGTGGCTTCTCTTTAAAGGAGCCAGAGAAAAGCAAATATTAAAAAAAAATTCACAATATCGTTTCAATAATAAATAAAGATAAAATAAAATAAAAAATTCAAAACCACTTTTAAAACATAAAAAATAAACAGGCTGGTGATATTTGTTTCCGAATCCCTTGCTTTTGACTCTTTTTTTTTTAAAAAAAATCTTCCATGGCTTTTATAACTTTTGACCACGTTTAAAGAAAAAAAAGGAAAAATTATATATATAAAAAATAAGAATTACAAAAAATTAAAACGCTGTCATTTCGTAAAAGTCATTTTCGTTTTAATTGTTTTGTTAATTGACCCGCCGTGTTCACTCCAATAACCTAGATCTTGTATCGGGTAACAGGTAAGATTCTGAACCGAATTTGAACATGCACACGCACCGATTCAGAACTCCTACAGTCACCACAAGACGGTGCTAGGTATACACCATCACCCCATCTCTGCCTTGTTTAAACCAACGCCACCGATCAGAAAATAAAAATAATGCGAAAACCTCACTCGTCAGAGTTTTATATTTACCGCCACCGTCGTTGATTGCAGGGAGGAGAAAGAATGGAGAACAGTTTCAGAGACCGAGTTGATAAAATATTCGGCTCTCTCACGCCCTCTTCTCCGTCAAAACCACAACCTTCTTCGTCTACACCACAACCTTCTTCGTCTCTCCAATCAGGTTTATGGTCTCTCACCGACGATGCGATCGAGAGGAAAGAGTGGAAGAGAGACGCTTCTTCTCTCTCTGCATCCTTCGATAGAGACGAAATACCCTGCGCCGCGTCTTTTGACAAGTTAAGAAAGGGGAGGAAAAAGAAGAACTTTGAGCCTGATGATGACATGGATGAGCTTGATGACGACGAAGACGATGGAGAGTTGAACCGGTCGGAAGATGGTTTGGAGCACTGGGAGATTCGATCTTCGATTGGTTTGGACCCTACTCTTGATAATGAGGTAGAGATTTTTTCTTCAGTCTGTCATGTTTTTGTTAGCAATTTTCTTGATTTGCTCTTCTTAGGCGTCAGAGCTACGGAATTTGCTTGCTTTATTTTCTTCCCATTGACAAATTACTTTAGGCATCCTAGAAACTTTTGAGAAGACAAATGCGACAATGCAAAAATTCTGGCTATTAAAATTTCAATAACTGGAAACAGTATATCTTTGGATTTGTAGGCTTGGCATGATACTAGATCGAGTAGATTGCATTGCTCATTTATTCATTTTAGTAGATGCATAAATTTTAGGTTGAAAATTTTGGTCAGATTCTTATTTTGCATAGCATTATTTCGTGTGTGCGTGTGCGTTTATTGTTTCTTCTTCTTTGGCATGGCCGGCGAATGATGATCGAGGGACACTATGTTGTTACTCTGTTATATGTGAAGAGAGCTCGGATTAGGCTAAGAGGCTGATTTTTTATTTTGATTTTGAAAACCATGATCCCTATTAATGGAATCCCACTGAACAAACTTTCTAGTCTGTTCAATATTTCCTTATTTTTTATCCCTTCCAATTCTAAGAAATACAAAAGAATTCTGATGCTTTAATAAACCTGTAAAGTCTGCTTCGAGGTGAAACATACCGTGTAGGTGAATGAAGAAGTCAGAGTATCTTCACATGAAACAATCCCTAGAAAGCTCTCTAGGATAACCAGAAAGATGGAAAGCCTTTCCCCTAGTAGGAGTCTTAGGTTATGTATCAAATTCCTGGACTGGGAAGTCTGAAACTCCCGAATCTATTATATTTAGATGATTATGAATTGTTGGATTGTGAAAAGAAGAGAGATTAGAACTAATTTTATTCCTAGCTTCACTGTCTTTCCTTAGATCTACTTGGTTTCCTTCTTGCTTAGCTGTGACCTTTAATGGAGGCTGACATATACTGGTTTCAACTGATGCAGGAGGAGGAAGATGAGTATGATAAAGTGGCTGAGGGAAGAGAAAATGCTGGCGAGCGACTGTATATGAAGGATGTTACTGGTCAAGGATCTTATTTAAACTATTACAATGTGATTTCCAAGTCATTACATGCTAATAGGGATTCACGTGCCAATCACCTGGCAGCAGAAATTAGGCTGCAAGAAGATCAAGTTGAAGCTCAAACACTAAATTCTCACAATGATTGTGATAAAGGTATAGAATGCCAGGCAAAGGCATCCAACGAAGTTGGTGGCGGGCAACTGAAGTCTATATTGAAAAGGAAACAGTATAATTCAGATGTCAAGTCATGCAAACGTGTCAGGTTTGAACCTGGTTGTGGAACTGTACATAAAGAAGAAGCATCGGTAGACATTCAAGACATTTCCATCAACACCTCTTCAGCAAATGATTTGGTTTCAGAAGATCAATCTTTCACTGTTCAGAATGCTCCTGGAGTTCCAGATTATTTAAGGAATCCTTCAAAGTATACCCATTACAGTTTTGATCCATCCACTGAAGTTGATGAAAAATCCAATACTCGAGCTTATATGGACTTTAGTAAGCTGGTCAAACATTCTAAATCCACGGAATCAGAGCTGGAGGAAGCTTCATCTGATCTTCCAAAATCAGTGACCTTTATCCCAAAGAAAAAGGCAGATGAAATAAAAGCTGTAACTAGTGACAGCATAGTTAAGCAGGATAGGGGACATCATAACGATCACCATGCGCATGCCCCAAACTTCCCTATTAGCATTGCAGCTGGGGAATCCCAAGAGTGTGAAGCTGGTGCCGTGGCAGAAAATGAACCAGAAAGAAATGTCGTAGACAGAAACAATAGTTTCCACAAACCTGCTCGCAGGTATCGAACAAAGTCAAGCTCAGATGACTTTGATCCTTGATATATTTTGAGGTTTCTGCAGTCCTACTTACTAGATTTCATGAAAGAAATCTCATTGCACTTTCTTATTACCGACCTTATGCCTCCATAGAACCCTGTTTCCAGCAAGTTTTGGGCTGGCTTTTTTTCTACTACCATGCAGGTTATCATGAAAATTTGGTTCATACTGTGAACGAAGGGGATAGTTAAGTATTTGCATTTCCCCTTGAATGAAATCCCAAATTAATATTGTACAGGAGCGGATCTCTTCGCTTGATTTACGCATGTTCTGTTGGAAGTAGGCTCCTGCATCAGCAGATTGCAGGTGTCGTGTGCCAAGCTTGTTTTTATCTGTTGTTTTTATTTCTTGATGATCTGTAAAATTTCTGAACCAGACATGTTAGATTTCTGCACAGAAATCTCATTTTGTTCTCCATAATGACTTCATGCAATTCTCCTTAGTTTTGTTTCACACGATTCCAAGCCTGGCTGCTTTCCCTATGATGCAGGTTTGTATGATAATGAAGATTTGGTTTCCAACATATATGATATCACAACTCATCATGTGCAGAAGCAAACTCACCTTTCATTATTTGGTTTATGCATGTCATGATGGAAATTGAGCTTCGACGAGTACATTTGTTAATGTTACTGCATCCCCAAGTTGCAGATGTCATTCAAGCTTGGGCGGTGCCATTTTTTGCACTAGTGTCAGAATGCATGCTCCTTGTCAGTATAAACTTTCTGGTAGCTCTTCTGGATCGAAAACCATGGCTTGCGTTTTCTATTCATTGGTACCTAGGAATAACAGGAATCTCACTCGACTTGTGAAAAATAGCAACATGCTTTTTCGAAAATTAGCAATTTATTCCATCGACAGTGGCCATCTGGACCTTGTAGATATCACCATATCACAATTGATTTACAAATCTCAGTAGAGGGCCAAAAATTCGAAACAAATATTGCTTCGACAATTTACATAGAGTGTAGGCATTGAAAGGCCTGTACGATGAACGTGCCCATTTAAATGACAATAGAGATCGCATTGCCCGTAAGGAATGCCTTCTGTAGCTTAAAATAACGAGTAACCTGTACCAATCCCCAAACATCCAAGTCATAACAATAAAGAAGCGGAAATGTGGTGGTGTATATGCTTATCTCTGAGTTTATTATCTACCCAAGGACCCTATGGCCTATAATGGCACCTGAGCCCAAAAAGGTTGGGAACTGTAAGGAAAAATACAAAAAAAAAAAAAAAAACAAAAGGTGTGAAATGAGGTCCTAAGATAAATCATCAAAATCAATTCACCAATACTTCACCCCCCAGCTAAATCTATAGAACTAGGAACTTTGTTATGTACACATCACCTATCTGGCTTTAGCTACAACTTATCAGCTATTTTCCCAAGGGCATCCGCAAGCTTATTAAGAACAGCAACCAAGCCATCTGCATGATCCTTCCTCTGCTCCCGGTCCAACTGAAAATTGGTATTCTGAGCTTCAAGCTGAGCTGTCAGCATCTTGCCATTCCTTTCCAAGACATGAATCAAATGGCTATGTGAACTGATGGTTTCCTCACCCACATCTATTGCATACCGCTTTCGTTTCCGATCATCTTGTGAAGCAGAACCCATCTCAGGATTTGAAGAAGGTCTCTTATCATTTAGTGAACCTGCAACGTGCAAAAAAAGATGAGCACATTTCTCTGCATGTAAAACAGGTCTACAGTGAAGTTTCAAAGACCAAGCCAAGATGCAAAATGGTTAATCACCAGCCTTTTCTCAAAACCAGCAAGAGAAAAAAACCCTGGAAGTTTCATACAAATATACATCAGTGCTGCTCAACTGACTATTTTGATCATCGAAGCAGCTCAGTTCCGGGGAACGGAAAAATATACACACTGGTGCAGGTACACAAACTCTAAACAAGGAAGTCGATTTTTTTTGACAGACTACGGTTGTAAAAGAACCACTTTCTATATTGAAACAAGAATTCCACAGAAACTTTCCCGGTAAAAAAACTTCACGATGTATAATGCAATTAGCCGTGACAGCACAACTGAAAATTAGTAGGCAACAAAACCTTGGAAAACACAGATGACATGAATTAAAGGCAGATTGTGACAAACTGATGTAAAAGTCAACTCGAAGTCCGAAAAGACAATCTAAAGATCACGGGGTCACAATCCAGCCATGACTCTTAATCCACATGATCATTATTTTTTCATTTGAAACAATCATCCCTGTTCAGGTATTCGTCACAAAGAGTCTGCTACGTATTCATTCAAATAAAACATAATGACTTGAAAAAGAAGAAGTCCTTGCTAAGGTACATCTAAGATTTAATGAGCGCTCGTCCTAACCACATAGTCCGGTGGAAGGCTGGAGCTACGACTCCACCTCCACCTCCACCTCACACTCAATCATGAATAAACTTGCAATAAGATCATCAGACCAGAGCATTCATTACCTTGAGCTTGACTTGTTTGTGGAGCTGGTTGGAACTGTTTCTCTGTACACGACAAGAAGCCAAACAAAGAGCTAAAAATATAAGCAACTATATTATGCCCCCCGGTTAAAAACTGACAATCTAAAATCTTTGTTATGGATAATAAATATATAGAAAAGAAAAGGTTTTTTTTTTTTAAAAAAGTCCAAACAAAATGGCCCGTGTTAAAATCCTACCGCCAACTTCATAGCATCATCGTCTACCACTAAAAATCTTAAATCTTAAATCTTTAGTAACCAAACAAAATTTACAGAACCAAAACCACAATTATTTTATAAACCAAGAAACCTCGAATTTTCAAAAAAACACCCTCCAACACCAAAAAAATCACCTGAAATCGGCGTCGGAATAGCAACCGCCGCCTTTATCGGCTGCAACTCCTTAACTACAACTTCCGGACTCCTTCCTCCTTCCTCTTGCTCAAAATCTGAAAACAACCCATCCTCCGCCGCTGCACTCCGTCCACTATCAAAAACCACCCCCTCCGCTATCGTCTCCGCCTCTACCGCCGCCGAAGATGGGGCCAAAGCTAGTGCCAATTCCTGGACCGTTCCACCACCACCATCGAGTATATCATAGACCTCCCTATCAAAAAACCCAGGCAACTTCCTTTCCCTTCTCAAATCATTCCTCATGAACCAAAACGACTCCGTTTCATCTCTTATTGAAGCCTCCCATTCCTTTATCTTCTTATAATCACCAGCTAAATTGCTCCATCTTTTGCGACACTGAACCGGTCCCCGGTTCACCCCATGTTTTTTACAGTAAGTAGATACTGAAGCCCATTTTGGCTCCACTTGACCCGGCCCGATGCCCATACCCGACGCCCTACCTCTTCGGACTCTGTTTTCTGCCACTCTCTTGCCCTGTATGAGTACTAGGATTTCTTGCCGGGTCCAACGAGGGAGTCTCGGTGCTTTGTTCCCGTCATCTCCGCCGTCACGGATGTTGGTGTCAACGCCGTTAGTTCTTTCGCCGTCAACGGAGTTTTGAGTTGGGGTTAAGTTTAATTGCTGCTCTAAAGCCATAATTAAAGGAAATAATGAAAGAGGATTTTTTTTTTCTTATAATTTCTCGAAAGGCACGTGACTTAACGGAGGGTGGGGAAGTAACGGCGTTCTAAGGAAGAGCCGTTACGGCGTTTAGAGGAGGAGGGGTCATCAATCTTTCATCCTTCCCGTAATAACAGAATTGAGAGGAGAGAAACTGAGAGAGAGGTTTTGCGTTACGGGATTGGTATGGGACTTTTCTCCCTCCCTCCTCATCTCTCTCTCTCTCTCTCTCAATTTTTTATTATTATTTACAACAGAGGTATTGACCGAGAGGTGCCTCTCAATCCCTAATTAAGGGACGTCAATTGTGTGATTGATCCAGGGTTATATCTTTAATTTCTCAAATAATTAAGGGTAGTTTGATAAGCATAGGGTATAGTTGATTTGGACAAGGGGTGCCCTTCCTATTAAGTACTTTTCAAGGGCCCCTTAAGAGGTCATTATCTTCGAGTAAAATATGATTAATTCTAACACGTTTTATTGGGCCACCTCTCCCTTGCTACGTATCCTTTTTTCATCAAAAATGTGTGGATTCTCTTGCCCACGGTTTCGCAAATGCTCTTTAATTAATTAACATTTTTGTTTTACGATCAATTAATAAATATCTTAATCCTAATTGGAGAGAGAGAGAAAAATCCCTACTTTTAAAATAAAATATAATTATTCCCTGGAATTTTTCTCTACAAGTGCAAAAGATTCCACTTTTTTTAGTTTCCTCTTCAACCATGGTGTGGACTAAAATGCTGATAAGGGCATCCTACCCTACCACTAGAACAGCTTTGTCAATCTCTACCTCTCTAATCTCACTCAATCTTTTTCCCTAATCTTCACTTATGAGCATGCCCCATAATTTAAAGCCACTTTTTGCTGGCTGGATTTAAAGGGGAGAGTTTCATTCGGTGCCTTGCCTCCTTTTCCTGCCTTTCTTTTCTTCTTATCGTCAATTTATCCCTTCCTGGCTAATTAAATGAATTAACCCATCTGGTTTCTTGACGAACAATATATGATAGAAGTGTCTGATTGTAGAAGAAAGCTTCTTCCACATAGGAGGGGCAGCGCGAGGATAAGGGGGTTAGTGAAGGGTCACATTCTTCCTGCGATGCAGTGGGGACCAGGTTGATGATCACGGCCCCTCCATTTTCATGGGCTTATATGTAATATGAAGAGAGAGCCTAACCTATAATTGCTGCGTTTATTGGTCGATCCTCTCTGACTATACATATATATTTTTTTCTCCCGTCTTTTGTCCTCCGGTTGAAGGAAATGGTTAGCAAACTTCATGTCAGCATCCCTCGAGCACGTAATTGATATTTACTGTGCATGCACACGATTGGAACACGGATGGTTTGTTTAAAATCCAAAAACAAATGATAAAAAATTATCTCAATGGGATGTACTCAGTGACATCAAATTGGGTCCAAAAATATTTAGACCTTGTTTTAACATTTTTAGTTCGCACAACTAATTTCTGATTATTCAAACCTTGTTTTATGTGTTGTTAAGTGATTGAAACTCTTCAATATCTTGCATTTACATCATTTACATGACCAAATATTTCTTTGATCAACCTATTTATGTTTCATTTGAGGACCATTAACTTGTAGTTGAATATATCTTATGTTATGTTCATTGTACATCTCATTTTATGTCATGTTCATTGTACATCTCATTTTGGTTTATATTTTAATGTCTGTTAGAATATCTTAATCCATGGCTTTAACAACTCTAATTGGTTGGTAATTTTGATGATCAAAATTCTATGAGCTCTTATTCTGACGATCTTGACCATAATCTTATCTTTTGAAAGTTTAGTAAGTAAAAAATAATTATTTGATCTTTTATAAGGACTGAATATAAAATTATTGTTCAGTTATTGTGACTCTCTTTTTTATTATTTGAATTTGCTTATATGTTATCTTTTTCTTTTATCTCATGTTATGATAATCTTGCAATAACTTATCTTATAACTAATTAAATTATTATTCACGGATGAAATATGTTAAAATTGATTTTTGTTTTGTCAGTTGTATGATTGCAAAAAGGAATTGCAAGCTTAATTTATAACCATTAATGATTTGATAGATGTTGTTCTTACCAGACATTGAGCTCTATGCATTTTGTTCTTTTTTTTTAAATTTTTTTATTTAAATTAGCTGTGTACTCTCACTCAACTTGTAAAGGGATATTAGAGCTCAGTACTAGCGAGGTGGTCTAATAGATTTCCTAACTATACAAGAAAACATATTTTTCTTGTTTTGTATTTTTTATTTTATTCTAGTTTGAGACATGCTTCCAATGTTTTGTATTTTTCATGTTTGTGCTAGGGTTAGCGTACGAGCATACACATTTATAAACTTGTAATGTACCAAAAATAGATTAAATCTAATGCAAAAATTCACAACAAAGAGCCAGGCAAATTATTTTCTGCCAAATTCTCTTATTTATCTCCCTTCCTTTTCTTTTCATTCCCTTAATTGATTTTAAACACATCAACTTGAAGAAGAAGAGTTGCCCCTTCATCAAAGGATCTTCAACCTCGTCACAACACGTACAGAAAATACACTGATTTATTGATAAAAAGAAAAGTACACGAGCATGAATTAACTATTTCTTAATGATTATACTTGTTTTAAACTAGTTTCTTGATTAAAAAAAATAGTAAAGTCTTGCTCAATTTAATTTAAAGATTTCTAAAACAATGTTAGATATTGCTTGAAAAAATTAAACACCCGATTAGATTTGATGCTACCAGCGCAATCATATGATGTTTTTGATGACTTAATTTCCACCTCAAGGCTGATGAAATCATTGTAAGAGATTACAGCTACCTCACGCAAATGGCTGGTTAATTAAGCAGCATTCTAGCTATGGTCACATGCATTGTCTAGAGTAATCAACTAAAGCCAAACAAATTATGCTTAATCTTTGATTAGACCATAGGACCACCATGATCAAGAGTCTCAACAATTTCTTGAACAACTCTTGGTCTTTTATTGTGGCTTGTGGGACTGACAGCAGATGTGGGTCCAAAATGGTTTCTTAATCACCAAAATTATCTTCTAATTATGGCGTTTGCTACTAGAACCAATTAAGGAGTAAGTGATGTTTCCCACGCTGAATATTATTGATTTGTAAACTTAATCGCAACTCAAAGAAAAAAGAGGATCTCTTTGTGCGTGACCTGTTTCGATTGGATTGATTGGCTCCTCGATGAGTTAAGCATGGTCGGGTCTAATGGTTACTTTTCTAGGCCAAATTAATGGGAAGCTAGTACTCGTTGGATCTCCGCGATCCACAGTATCTATGCAAGATTAGCCGAACCACAAAAACACGTAGCTATGGCCCAGAGAACTCAATTTCCTTTTTTATTAGCTATTTTTGTGTTTTTTTTCCCTTTGTGAGGGTACAAAGACCTTTAAGCTACACAATGAAATCTAATTCTCTCATTCTTGATTCGTTTCTGTTTTTAGAATTCAACCAGAGGCTTTTTAATAAAAATCTTTGATCTAAACCGTTGAATTTGGTCATTTGGAGACATGAGGTAGCGAAATCATTTAACATTAGTGACTGAAAATAGAACTGGACAGCATATTTATGGGGAAGCTAATGATGCCGCTGATTAGCTCATTAGTTTTGGTTTTTTCAAGCATCCTTCAGGGATGATTTGACTATGAACATCTTTCAGAGTGTTTGTGTTGGTTTTTTATTAGAATTTGATTGGACCAGTATTTCCTTATTTGTTTTAGTTTTAGACTTTTAACCCCAATTTATATATAAAAAAAACATAATGAAAATAATTAAGAAAAGGAAAAAAAAATCATCATAGAAGTCAGTCATATCCCATTAGCCATAAGAAACAATACATCTCAGCAATACTTAACTAGACAAATCTCCCCTTCCGTCGCTGACTTGATAATTGAGCATGCCTATGGGGTTCGGTCTCAAATATATAGTGCTACTAGGAACGTTTCAAACGTAGAAACTTCATTTTGATATATATATGAACTTGATTGTGTGGATCAAGGTGGTGGGTTTTGACTTAGTAAGCATATACGTTCGTGAAGTCCAAACTTTCAATTTGAGGATCCTAGCAGCATACTTCCTCCTAATATCCAATTACAACAAATGGGATTATTTGTCAATAAAAAATGGTGCTGGCGAGGTTTTTGTAGCTCAAGAAAAGCCTAATAACAAATATTTATTATCCCACAGTCCCGAGACAATGAGTTATTGGTGGCATGTCACCCTAAGTAATGGCTACAAGATGGTTTCTGACCAATTTTTGGCCCATAAGATACGGTATTAGGTAACAAAAGACAGAGTGATAGGCATGTGTCAAAGCATCATTGCCCTATTTGTTACCCAGGTCTTCCATTTAGGCAATACATAAGAAATCTAGAACACGCAATGTGGTTTTACTAATTTGTGAGTAACCCGTCAAGACACGCCTGCTAGGTACGCCGAGTCCATGGCATGCAAGTGAATATATAGCTGTGCATGCATTTTTCTCATCGTTTGACGGGTCCAAGTAAAAGACAATCACACGTAGTGGAAGTGGGCCAATAATTCACCATCGAAAACGCATTTGATTTTTTTATTTATTAAGTGGTTATTTGGATTAGCTTGCATATATTTAAATTAATTTCATGAAATTTAAAATTAACAGTTATATAAATTTTTAGTCGTCCATTTAATCATTTCTTGAGTTAAGGGTAACTGGGCGTGGGGGATTATAACGTCTCTGGATTGGAAGAAAAAGGAGTTGGATCAAATTTACTCTTTCGTTTCGGTGAAAGGGATCAACGTGTGTGCCGTCGTCAACATGGCTATGAATTTGTAATCTCATCGTTGACAAAAGACTAACACAGTAACAACAGATCGGAAAATGGAAACTCCCCAAAAGAAAAACGCTAAGTGACCGTTCATGTAGCCACCAGCTCTAAGAAAAAAGCAAGACATGCATACCACACTTTACAAGTTATATGCCTTCTTCAATGCTTTTATTCACATGTTGTAAACAAATAATCAGGACCAAATAGAGAGCCGTGGTTCGAGGAAGAGGCCAAACGGATTCGGCAAGATCGGAGAGGATTGGTTTGGTCTTCTTGACTCTGGCTCTGTGTGTGGTTCGAGGAAGAGGCCAAACGGATTCGGCAAGATCGGAGAGGATTGGTTTGGTCTTCTTGACTCTGGCTCTGTGTACTACTATTATGTTAGAGCTAGGCCGCAGAGTCCATGACCAGCCAGCAAATGTTTGCGCCTTGAGTGTGCTCCATATCAAGTGATTCACAGCCAAAAAGATAGTGAAATAAGATGTTACAGAATGGCTACTTGGGTTTTCACTTCACCAATCAACTCTCGACTCCTACGTACAGGGATGCAGCTGGTGATGGTATCAAAATTTAAGCATCTCCCCCCCCCCCACGAATTTAAGTATCCTTCAGTGGAAGAGATCACACACCATTTTTCTGTTTATTTAATCTCTCTTTTCCTCGACTAATGGATCAATCTTGCTTTTGTTTGTTTGATACAGTACAGTAAAAAAGAGGATGATACACCTTCGCACAATTTATTCTTTTAGCTATGTCATTTGTGTTTTGCTAAGAGTCCGATAAAAACAGAGAGAGAGAGAGAATAATGTTCAATCAATGCTTATCACATTTTAAAGAAATGGAAAAATTAATATTGAATGATAAAAAAATAAAAAAAATAATAGAGAGAGAAAAAATTAGGATAATTTGAAAAAAATAAAAAAAAACGCAAAATCTAGTTTTGTAAAAAAAAATATTTTTCAATTATGAGATAGAAATGATTGAGAAAAATAACAATTATAAGTCAAAAAAAGATTTAAGTCCACTAGTCAACCCATTAAACTTAAAATCTAAAAAAAAAATGGATGATTTTGAATTGAAAGGTTAAATTTAAAAGCAAATTCAGTTTCATAAAAAAATTAAGAGAACAAAGTCAAATATTTTCAACTAAAAGGACTTTTATGAAATTTTAGATGTCAATTGCTAATTTTAAGGAGAGAAAAAAGAAAGATGTTTTTGGTAATATTTTGTCCAAAAAAACCAAACACACACCACCGGTGAGGGAAGAGGATGCCATTAAATAGTGGATGATAATTCTTCACAATAAAAAGACATCACACGTGCTGCCAAAACACAATAAAATCCTGCTAAGCACGTGCCTAACATGTTTCAAATTTTTATATATTTTTTAATTATTGTAAAAAACCGATTTGTCCGTCCACTAATCTGGTTATAGCGCAAAAAAAAAAAATGAAACATACAAAAAGCCCACAAAGGAAGCCTAAATTAATTTTGATACAAAAGGTAAGTTTGTAATTTCATGCTGCTAAAAATATGAAATCTTAAAAAACCCTTTAGCAACTAATCATCCAATGCTGTGTTTTTACTAGTGAAGGTGTTTCATTGTTAAAATAAGATTGAAAAGACCTTTGTATCCCCCATTCAAAATGGAAATGATAAATAAAACTCCTGTAAAATATCGGAACTTAGTTTTTTGGGCTGAATTGTTGAAGGGAAAAAGTGTCAACCTACCATTATAATCCACATTATTAAAATTTCTCTAGTCCTATAATGTTTTTCTCACAACAAGTTTTGGTAACAGGTGTTAGATTGCCAAATGTTCATACATGACTTTAATTTAGTCCAAGAGACAAACTGCAGGTTCAAAAGTATGGTAAATATTTTTTACTTGAAAATACATTAAAATAGAAAAAAAATTAAAACAATATTAATTTGAATTTTTTTTAAATAAAAATTTATAAAAATACAATTATCAAATTGCCTAAAAATCTCGAGCTTTAAATAATTTAATAATAAGCTCATCATTTGCCACGCTAGCGCAATTCCTAGGCTTTCAAAGATTCTCTCATCCATGTGTGTATGCCTGTATGGAACACCACCTGACCAATCCTCCCACACTTCAAATTACAATCACATCCATGCTTACCTGGCCTTTTAAGTTTCGCTAATGAATTCAACCTTGTTATGGATCATGTGTCAGCCTCTTTGCCTGTATTCAAGGAAACAATGATCAGGCAGCAAACATCAACATGACAGCTCCAGTTCAGGTAGATATGTTTCCATCAACCGTAAGTTCCCACAACACAACCTTAATTATGCACTTCTATTGGCCACCAATGCACCAAAATAATCCCCCCCTCCCCCCATCAAGCACATCCAATGAAGCAGCCTAAACACCGGTATGCAGCTTTGAAGAGGTTTGGAGGTTCTATGAATGATAGCAACATCCATGAACAAGTTTTGGCATTGAAGAAAGCCTCTAGGACACCCCTTGGGGGATAATCAATAGCAATTAGCAAAGACACGTTAGTGAGGTTCCTGTGATTTGCGGTGTTGCTGGCTACAATTCGCCCTATAAGTGTGAGAATCGTGCTAATGAAGTCATGTTATGGTTTGATTAATATTTGACCAAGCATTTGTACCAACAGTAATGTAATGGAGGGAAAAGGCAAGAAAAGAAATGAGCCTTCTTTATCAAAGGATATTACCCAATTCCTTGGGATTTCCCTTTTCTGGTGCACAATCGTGCTACCCTTTTCTTTAGTTTCCACAGAAGAATTAATTCATACCAGGATTGGTGATTGGCACTATACGCGCGGAAAGTAGGACCTATCATTTCAAACATTGGATTTTACGCAATCCGAAAAAAATAATTATTAGTGTAGTGAAAGCATAAAACACAGATAGTTCTGACTTTATCAAACAGGAAAAAAAAGATATTAATTGCTCTTGCTTTCATTGCATTTCTACCAAGTATACACCGATTTCGTTTTGACTATAAATAACTAATACTTATCGTAAGACCCTGTGGAGGAGGCAGGATGCAGTCCAAAAGCCCGCACGCATACAGGTAGAGATGTAACAAAATGCAACCCCTTGATAATTACCAAAGAATGACAAGAGATAAGATATTCACCAGAAAATATTATTAATTTGATGCATCTCAGCAATCAAAACACATCAAGCCAAATAAATTATTATATATAATAAGCATTCTATACAAAGAAATACCAAGCAATGGTGTTTTTTATTTATTTCAAAAGAAATGTGTATACAAGCAGTAATCTAAGTTTATAAACCTTTGTCTTACCTAATATAAGCGCCCCCGACACTCATCTGTGCCACAGCAGCACGGCAACTGTTTTAGTTTCCCATCAGGACCAACAACACTATCAAGCATGTAGCCATAGTCATAAGTAAGTTCCTGTTTGCAACATAGAAAAACCATCTTTTATTCTTAATTTGTTGTCGACGCCTAGGAGATGACATATCACATAAAAAGCAAGCCCAGGTTATAACATCATACGAAAACAAAAACTATTTATTACAATACCGGCTTAACATGTGGAAAAAAAGGAGCTTATAACAAATGTCCAGAAAAAAAACTAAAAAGACATCCAATCCAAAGTGAATGGAAGAGAAACATAAATGGAATCTTACTTGCATAGGAAGTATATCGTCTGCTGCAAATAGCACAATTCGAGCAAGTCGGATATCATGGTGGGTACTCAAAATGCACTGGACAAAGAGGTTGGGCTGACAACTATGATTAATAAATCTGGTAACATTACCACAAGAGCCCGCATCTATGCAAAACTCAGATTCACTTTCATCCATCTTGACATCTACTTTCTTCAGAGGATCAATTGCAGGTGCAGACCCATCACCTTGTCGCCTCTGCAAGAAAATACATTTAAATTCCATTGCGAAGGAACGAAAGTAATGGAAACAAAGGCTCTAGCAACGAGCACTATAATAAGAACCAAGCTAAACAAAAAGTCCAATGCATATTCCAAGTGCAGTTTGGTCTTGAATAAGAATGAGAACAAATTGGTAAATAGCGCCACAGGCTAACAACAATTGATATTTACTTGTTAACTCTCAGTGTCAGCATGCAGAAAGACCACCAAGACAAGTACTTGCAAAATATTGTCCATGACCAAGTATATAAAGCTATCACAAGAAGTTAGTATTATAATTTTCATGCTTCCCACAATCCCGTGTCATACACAGGTGAAGACAAGATATGGAAATGATATTTCCTTGAACGATGGTACTATTACCTCTCTTCCCCCTATTTCATTCATTGTATGCCAGCAGTCAATATCAAATATAAATTCATTCCCAGAGATGTTATCCAATTCATCATTCCTCCTAAGAATTCCAAAGTATTCACACACTGGAGCACCAGAAGGAATTACATCCCGAGACCTAACAGCCCATCCTTTGTCTGCTGTACGATAGACCTGTTCAAAGAAAATTTCCCAATAAATATGATGACTTATGCCGAAAAGAAATTGGTTCGTGATCATATGTAAATACCTCGAGTTGGTACTTCAATCCCCGCTGAGAGACACGGTTAATGCAACTAGGACCACAGCTACATCCAGGACCACATTCAAACACCACATCCTTTGCTTCAATCAATCTGAAAATAAATATATTCAAGAACCAATATGGGCAAGATGAAGAATAAACACATCAATCTTTATAAAACGAAAGGACTGGATCAGACAATTGAGAAGTGATAAAGGATCACAAAAAGGTTGAAATATAGACGAGACAACAAGGTAAAAGTTACACCTATAATGAAAGGGCTTAAAGTGGTAAAAAGTTTTTGTGCCTCAACTTATTGAAAGTTTGACCCAAAAAAATCAGAGAGAAACTAATTCATATGACTGGATCCATCTAGTTTTTTGGCTGGGACTTGGGTGAGTTGAGTATCAGCACAAATAAAAACAATTGGTGTGGAAAAAAATATCTCATTGTTTCCCCTTGCTTTAATAAGCAAAACTTCATTTATTCCAAAATGAAAATGTACCATTCTAATAGGCAACCAAAAAAATGAATTTTATAAGAACCACATTCAAATCTCACCTGCCACCATCTATGTCCACGTATGGAAAGTCAAAGCCATTAAGTCGAGCACAAGAACAAGACCTTGGATTTGTACATTTTCCTTTACAATCACAACCAGAGGCACTTGGAGGAATGATCACATTTCTTGCAACTTGAACAGACTTGATATATTTAAAGCCTATAATTTCAAAATTAAATCATTGACAAAGACAACATAGATAAATTTGTTTAGTTTATTTGCATACCAACAAACAAGAGGAGACCAATCAAATAAGAAAAAAAAAAGGCAGACTAAGTAGAAAAGAAGGGGCATGAAAATCACCTAAAAAGGAAAATAGAGAATTTCTTTTGGCTAAAGGAATGAGTTTCTCTGCTTAAGAAAAATACAAGAAATTTGTGTTCTAACAGCGGAATTCAAAATATAATTGCAAAACCTGAAACGAGCAAGTTGTTTGTGTCTGCATTCATGTCAATGATACATTAATGCATAGTATTATTAGTACCACATGATTACATCAAATGTACCTGAAAAGAAAATTGCAACAAACTAACTATCACATTATCACACTTGTTCACCATAACTAAATGCTCCAGTTCACGAAACATGTGGAAAAAACAACAAATGCAATAACAACCCTGCAATGGTGTAAAGTCACTTTTCGTTGAACAGTTAAATCAGATAACTAGAAACTCTTCTTTTATTAAAACAATCTATCATGTTGTGTCAAACTTTGGCTAATATCTCCTCGCAGTGCAGGCACCAGAAACAACACTTCAGGGCCAAAATGACTTTAAAACCCCATGTGAGGCATCAATGAATTACGTATTATGCCTCTAACCTGCATATTTAAGGACTGCTCGGAGATTAAAAAGCAAACACATTGATGAAGATGTCATCATATTCTTTTTATTTATTTTTCATTATGATGTATCATTGTTATTTATTTCATGATATGTCCTGGCTGCAATGCTGTCATTAGTTTAACTGTAAACAAGACATGTCTGCCATGTTCGGGAACAACAAAGGAAGACCAGAAAGACCATCTTCCTTGTATGATGGTGGTCTTATACTTGATGAAAATGATGATTATGACCCACACAAATAAAATTTCAAGTCTTATATTTGATGAAAATGATGATTATGACATACAAATAAAAATTTCAAGTAGTTTTTATACTTTTAGTACATTATGATGGAGTCCTTGTTTAAAACCATCTCTTATAAATACTACCAATAACCAGCATATTCTCAAAGTACAAGAGAATAGAGTGAAAAGTTATGTTTTAGTGGCTTGATGATTTGTTTGGATGCTATTAGATATTCCAAACTAAAATAACAGCTTATGTGGAAATTGGATCTGAAGTCTTTGTGCTACCACGCAATCTGGTATTATCTATTATAAATCTCTTAATATAGGTCACTTTACATTTTATATTACAGTTGGAAATCTTGCTTGTCTCAGATGCATGACAGCCACTTAAACCTAGAGCCCCTGCGAACTTGGTGCTAGCACTTTTATTGGCAATGCTTGCTAATGGGATTCAGTGACTGCCCTAACAAAGGTCAATTCCTTCAAACATAAATTATGTTCCATTGAAACAAATACCATTTTTCATGGTATGCTAAAAGAGAGCATGTTTGAAAAGGTAGATGTCAAAAACTTGACGAAAGCCAATGCCATAACTGCAACAACTGCCATCTTATCAATACAGTAAGACCTAATTGAGTAATAATAATAAATAAGACTATTACTGACTTGGTACTTGAGAAAGGTATGAAATCAACATTATACATTAAAATTAGAAGTAGTGACTACCATGTTCTTAGAACCTTGAGATTTGTAAAATGTTAAATTAGCGATTGAGTTACAATCAGAAAGAAAATCAAAGGGCTTAATCTTGCAAAATTACTTGAGAGAAAAACCAAGTTGTTGTGTTTCAATATTAAACTATGCTATCTCAAGTTTTGTTGCTGTTCATGTTTAACTGCTATAGCCTATAGGTAACTTAAACTAAGCAAATAATATTAAAAAAAATGTAATTCTATCTTTTACAAATAAAAGCTTCATAGCTTTTCATCTCCCTCTCCAACTGATGGGAAAACTGGATGTAGGATTTGAGTCTGATATCCAAATACAATCTTGTGAGACTGTAACATTTTTTGAAATAAACACAAGCAATGTGATGCTAAAAATTGTCTTTCATGTGCATCATCTACTAAAATGAGCATGGAATGCAAAAGGTAAATGATTTTTTCCATTGAGAAAAAAAATTTTCCTTGTGACACAGCACTCGCCTGAATATATAAGCAAAGCTATTCTTGATATATATATATATATATATATATATATAGTCTGTCTACCAGATCCACATCCCTCATAAAAGCATAAGTTGGTCAGTAACTTGCCTGGAGGTGCTATAGGAGGATTATCAATTATATTGATAACAGGAATAGGTATGTCTTCTTTCCCAAAAGAGATGTCCTCACACACCAAGCTTGGAAAATAAAATACTTCTGTCAGTATACACAATGTAAGCATGCACATGAAAATAGTACATATTCAGTTACATCGCAGCTCTACAGGTTTCATACCCATGCAATTTGCCAATAGTTCTTTCTCGTTCAAAACAAACCTAAAACAGAAGCAACAAATAGGTTCAGGTAATACAAATGACTACCAAGGTGAACACACTGGATAATGAAAACTCAACATAGCAATGTCTGAAAAGCACATAGCTTAAAACTACGATTTATTTGCAGTAAAGTGTGGGACATATACCACCACATCCAACTACAAATTGGACTAAACAAGCAAATATTAGAGGGAAATATACTATAAGATGGTGTTATTCTGAAAAAAAATAACTTACACGGAACAAAAGGAAAGAAAAGGGGGGAACAAAAGCAAGGAGGAGCAATGTTCATGAAAGCATAACTAATAGAATTCTCATTGCACATCAGTAAATGATATTTGAAATTAAAACTATTATGACCCATGAAAAAGCAGGTAAACTCTTTTTTTCGGTTATAAAACAGGATGAAAAGTTCACCTCATCTATCTCAACTTTGGGCTGCCCTTGAAGTCGTTTCAAACAGTACTTAGAAACAGTAAATCCAGAAGCCCTTTTAAAAGACCAGCAACGTACAACCTGCAGACAGAATGAAAAATTAGCTGAGCACATTTTAGATTGCCATACCAAAGTTGAGGCACGTTCAAAATCTTACATGTGCAGCACAAACCACGCATTAGAATGGCTTCAAGCATCATTGACCCACATTCGTCCAACATTATTAACTCAGCCATGCAGGATTAGTAAAAATAATAATGAACACAACACTTAAATCATGAAAAATGTAAATGATTTCCCTCTATGCTTATCCAATACTCAATATTCAATCCACTTGAAAATAATGCATTGCACTGCACTCTTTGTTTTTCCTTTATTATTCAATTACACCATTAGGTAGTGAAACATTACTTTCTTTCCTTAAAATTTCCTCAGCAGTTAAACAATTCCAAATATTTTTCAAATCTTTCATCTCCCTATGACTCATCAAATGCTAATATTCAGAAAAATGATGGTTCAAAGACCTCTTTCAACATTCACACACAAAAACAAAAAGCACACAGCTCAAGAAACAGGTCACCAGGATGCAATCAAAAATTATTTTCTAAGAAATCAGAGCTATGAGGAAAAACAATTATAAATAAATTGCACTGAATTTTTTCTGGAACATGCCAGCATCAAATCTGTAAAGGGATGCAAAAAACACAGATGCATCAAAATTGACAGTTTTAAGGGGGAAGAAAACGAGATTTTTAATGAGTCTGCCATGTATACAAAGCAATAAAAACAAAGGCTTTTCCAAACTGGAAGCCAGTTATGAGAAGGGAGGCACAGGGAAACAACATGCACATGATGAGAAATATTAGCTTAGGAAGGGCAACAGAATTAATATTTGGTAAAACCTTTGGCAATTGCAAGTTAGAAATTCAGCCATTTATAAGATCAACGTCTTTTAGAAAGCCCAGAATATGTGATTAGGATGTAGGCACAAGTAGACCTTCAACAGATACAATGCAACTGCAATTTTACATGCTAACCATATAAAACTCTTTAAAGCAAGTAAATTTTTATAATGCCAACCTTGTACAAACCACAATATGTGTAAACTTTGCCACTTTGATTATCACCACGTTTATGCTCACAGATGACCCTGACAGGTACAGATTGCTCCATATTATTCTGCAAGAAGATCAAAATGAAAATTGAGTAATAGATTCCATAAAACACACACAAAGGATTTGAAAGTTGACAACATATCTGTACCAAGTACCAGTGAGGACAGTTGAGAGTACAGGCAGCTAGATTGTGATGGATTCCCACTCATGAAATATTGACATTAACAAGTCTATTGCTATTATAACCATCAAATCATAACTTAGAAGGTTGTTTACTACCAGTAGAAGATTTTATCAGTTATGAGAATAAATAAGCTACTTGAACAAAGTTCAAGAAAGCAGCTCATACAAGTGGTTATATCAATATGAACAAAAAGCATCTGTTTAGAGGGGGGAAAGCACACAAAGGGATCCCCATGGTTTGCGTGTTTTTTGAAATAAATGAACAAAACTGAACACTGATCGGTGATTAGTACAAAAATAATAAAACATATTTCATAGAACCAAGTAGGAAGTATCATTTCACCAATGGAAAGAAGAATTCAGAAAGAAAGAAAGAAATTTCTGTAGCTTCAGCTCAGTCACTTTACAAGTATGAACATAATTACATCATTAATATAGTTCCCAAACTCTCCACCATGATGGACATGTACGGAGATGAATGGTCACTAGGAAGGGGATGGGACCACAGTCCATACCCTAACTGCCCTGTCTCTCTCTTCATATGAAGAGCCTTAAAGTTTTACTGTGCGCTCATTAAAAAACATAAACTAATAATGTAATATAACAAGAATATAGATCAATATCATTTAACTACCATAAACGCTTATAATACCTCAAGAGCCAAATTACTACAATGCATAACTTGATCTTTAGTTTGACTCTTACTAACATTCATGTTGTTTCTGCCTTGGCCTGTATACACTACTTCATTTAAACAATCAACACCATCTTGTTGTTGTCCAGACAAAACGATTGCTACTGCTACCAGGCTGCTATACTCATTGTGCTTACCCTGCACATATTACAAGAGATAGTTGAACATTAAAGAGGTGCAAAAGTATGCATTGAGTATAGTTTTCATAAACCCTGATGAAGTTAAAACATCTGGAAAGCAGCAAGCATTAAACCAGTAAAAAGGGAGCAGTTTGAACAAGGATTTAAATAGCAAGTAGAAGTGTCCCTTTCTTTTTTCTGCTTTAATGAAGTTAAAACATCTGGAAAGCAGCAATGCATTAAACCAGAAAAAGGAAGGAGCAGTTTGAACAAAGATTTAAATAGCTGGTAGAAGTTTCCCTTTCTTTTTTCAGCTTTAATGGTTTAATGATGCTTGTTTTCCAAATATGCTAGTAATTCGCTTGTACTTGGATTTGACTGAGATTTTGTGCAGAAATTTGGGTTTAGAGGCAAAAGAAGCCCATATTTGTTTATTGGTTACACTAAAAGTAAGCTTAAACATATTTTTTCAGCCAGTTGCAAGAAAACCTTACTACTTCATTGATGATGATGCTCAATTCATTTGACAAAATGTTTCAGCTGTTGCAATTTTCATTTCGTTAACTATTGGGTGCTATTTCCTATTCCTTGGAGTGCTTTTATCACCTTTAGTTCAGCTTATATTTACTCTACTGCAAACAGGGTCACAATTTCATGAGCAATCCCAACCAGGACTGCATTTCATGGGCAAGATTGCTTATCACTTTAATTCTTCACTTTTTTTGATAAACTAATCTTCCTGGAAGATGAATAAGCAGAGGGAACACAAATAGAATCATAAAGAATTTCTAACAGATAAACACCTTCAACAAACACAAGCATCATCCCTCAAGTAAGCAGAAATTAAAGCATAACCAATTTCTTTTCACATTTTTCACACAGTCATGCATGTTTTGAAATGTTCTAAGTTACTTCACATAGCAATTCAACTGTATGACATGAATTTATGAAGCAATTGTAGGTTAATTTTTTTCCTGGACCCACTGCTCTTCATTGATGCATGGACACCTCTCAAGTCTCAACTCTTAAGTGTCTAGGAAAATTCATGTAAAGGGATGTTCTAATGATAGATATAAATATAACTTTCAAAATTTTCTTCAAAACATGTAAGAGATGATAAACCTAATTTGACAAGTCAGTTATTAAAGCACCACAACTTGAACAAAAATGGCAGAAAATGCCATTAAAACCCTATAATCTTATAAGGAAAACAATTGATTATTAGGGGATGAGGTTCCAAGAAATAAGGGTGGAGTTTCATATCACGTATTAAAATGAAAACAGCCAAAATACCACGTTTCACCATGTATGACTTCCTAGCACAGGAAAAATGAATCCAGCAGACCAGAGCTATGAAAATTAAATGGGTATCATAAAGGAAACAGGAAAATGTATTTCTTGCAATCCAGATAAAAAGAAATGTAGATGCAAACCAATTTGCCACAAAGCTTGTGAATGTAATCAATTCCATTCAACCAATGTCCACAGAAACCTGTAGCCACCATATCATCTCGAGAGAAGAATTTATGCCCAACAGCAATACCTGCAAGATGCTCATAGCTAAGATATATTCATGCATATCAAGGCAAATCAATGCAAAAAAAAAAAAAAGCATAATGCAACTATGATTTACCCACAAGGTAGATAAGCAACTTGTTTTTCAGTGTATGATTGTTCATTCTTCTTTGACGCCTACCATGAATAACCAAAAAAGAAAGAAATCATCATTGTTCCATACATAATAACAAAAGAGAATGATTCAAAACTCCAACATTATACGAGAGAAATAGACGAAACAGATTTTCAAAATGATTTTGACAAATGGTCAGCTCATGCAGCTGGGAACTAGCATTAGCAACACAACATAGCATATGTGCATGATAAAAGACTAATCATTCATTATGATTAAATACTTGCACGTCTGCTGGTTATGCGTATTCACCACCTTTACATCAAAATAAAGCAAAAAAAATCTTGCAAAGCATTCTATTTTTGTTGGCTGATCCACAGCTATTAACTAGAAGGAAATAGGATTGCTATAAACTTGCCTCAGAAATTTCCTTCGGAATTGGTTGCTTTGAAGTACACTTAGCAGTGGATGAATTTCCCTTCTGCAAAGTTTCCATAGCATTAGCATAACAATCACAAAGACCAAGATCTTCCTCCAGAGAGAGAGCGTGTGGGGAGATGAAATGGAGAAAGCGGTCTCTAGAGCAGTGGGCACATGATAGTCAATTTGTTCTGCATAAATGGTTCTATTCTCCAAATAATTTTTCCAAAAGAAAAGGCATAAATTTTTTAAAAAATATGAGATATGATAAATTACAAGAGGAAAAAAAATGGGAAGTTAATAGTAATTTTTACCTCGAATTATAGCAAATATTGTACAGCTTTAGTCATACAAATGGCAAACAAAAAGCATATGGTAGAAGAAGTATACTTAAAGGCTTAAGCACAAGAGCACAAATGCACTGCAATGTGCTTCCATTCCATGTTCCCCCGTCATCTTTTAATAGAGAAAATGTTATGTGGAACCAAGGAACAAGAATCTTAACACCTATTTGCATTAGTCCAAAACGTTAATTAAAAACAACAAAAAGGGAAATGCATGTTACCATAACATTTTGAGAATATTGACTAGCGTCCCAAGTTTAAGATTTGAATATAGTTTTAAAGGAAAAGATCAAAGCCCACCAGAGAGAAAACAGAGGGAGGGAATGAAAATGAGAAGGCCCGCATGCTCACATTATCAGTATAATCAGCAACCTGAGGATCTCTGGCCTCTACCTTTTCATATTTCTTCTCTTCTTCCTGTGTTAGCACCAAGTAGCTGCTTAGCATGATCCCAGATTAAATTACTTACAAAGAGAAATCAAGAAATGGAAGCTATCAATTCCCCAGAATAGTGAACCACGGGTTTTCTTGAAAAAATTATATTTCCAAATAAGGTTGTGACTATTTATCAAAAATTAATTAGCTATTGAGAAAAAATGATTTTTATTTTTTTTGTAGAACTAGCTGGCAAAAAAAAAGATGCATCGTTACAATTTATCACACAAGCAATGTTACAAGAAAAATTTAGCATTAGTATTGGGAACACTTATTCCAAAGTACAGTATATTCAGAAATTTATCAATGCTGAATGAAACTCTGGATGCCACTCCGCCTTAGACCATTAACACATCAAGCTAAAAGGCTGAGAAGTAAATTTCCTAATTAAGTTAATGAAATGAAACACAGTGATCGGATTATTCTGTAAATGCAAAAGCTACTATTTCAGCGATTTGTTTGAACTTTTCCCCAGTAAAAGTTTTGAGAGCATCGTTAAATCAATGTACAACAGTTATTGTTGCAACATCACTTCCTATTCACAGCATTCCACTTTGTAGTTTAAATCGCAGCTAAAACACAGACCAGCTATTTTTTTTCAGTCCAGTTAAACTACAGTAGCTGTTTCATTCTTTTATATTCATTCCATAAACATTCAAGTCATTGCATTTAAAGTTGCACTGCCACGACAAAATAGTGCCTTACCACTATTTAGCCAAGAGGAGGAAAGAACAAAGGAATATTTTACGTAATTTTTAGGATTACTAAAACAAATACATAAGCACCCACTTATTAGTTCCATAAAAGATCCTTATAAATGAAATCACCTGAACACAGCTAAGGTGATGATTATTAAACGTCCTTGCTGTCTCTTTCACTGCTGTACATGCCTTCTGTTTGATACTATCAGCTACAAAACTTTGATAGTCCGTCCATTTCAGATTAGCATTGTTTTCTAACTCAATTTCTGTGTCATCAAATTTAAAAGGCAAGGAACCAAGGGCCAGACCACTTCTTTTGAGCCCATCTTCTCCGCCATTTCTATCAATATCAGGTTGCCATTCTTGCACTGGATGATTAATGTAGCTTCTTCCCTTGCCAGCATTATCTACAGGGGATTCTAAATGTCTCTTCCGGTTATAATCTCCAGTTTCTTTCTTGCACACATCATGTTTAGGAGCATCTAACTCCCTCCTCTGATCTCCATCATATAATGGCCTACTCTTATCAGGTATACTTTCAAGTCTTGGACACCATCTTCTCACTCCAGGCCCTGTTGACTCTCCTTCAACTTCTTTCTTGCAGATGTCGAGTTCAGGAGCATCTAACTTCATGCTCTGACCTTCATCATAGCACGGCCTTTTCTCTTGAGGCTTATTTTTAAGCCTAGGGCTGCATCTTCTCTCTAGAGACCCCTTGGACTCAACTTTTTGAACTCGTTGTGCAATGTTCTTTGTCACAGAAACGTCAATTGCTTCACTTGAAGGTTCTTGCTTAATACATTTATAACTGGGAATTTTGCTTTCTTTGCAAGGACTCTTCATCACTTAATCCCAATATCCGAATTCTACATTTAGAAAAACAATCAGCATGTTTTCCAGAGCAGGAATCAGGAACTGGCAACCCTACTAGATCTACCTTCTAATTCACATATTCGGTATTTCGAAACTCTACGCATTTAATCTCTTCTTACAGAGACAAAATTAAAAAAATAATAATAATGGCTTCCGAAAAAATATATATATAGTACTTTCAAGAACCCAAAAGAAAAAAGACAGAGAGACTGCATAAAAGAAAAACCCGAGTCCTCAAATATCCTACATTGCATTAAAGAAGTGATGGTGCCTATTAATTTCCTAAAGAAAATCCGTCCTGCTCAGTGCAGTACATTAACAAGCAAAATCGAAAGGAAAAAAATTCTGTATCCATGATTTGCCGAGATTCAAAAAAAAAAAAGAGTAAAGAAACGGCTCGATGCAAGTATAAAATTGAGTTGGTCGTCGAAAGTCTGGAACTTTATTTATAATAATAATAAAAAAATTGCTATGTAAATCGAATTTCAAGTCAAGAGGAACGTACCAGCAGGAGCAATTCCAGAGAGAACACTGGAGAGAGGGACGGAGAATGTGAGAGAGAGTCAGAAAGAAGGAAACCTCGGGACTGGCGTGACGTAGGGTTTTTATAAACCAACGGAATTTGGATTCGAGGATCATTCAAGGCAAAAACACCCGGCGGGAATTCTAGCCAAGAAGAAAAGACTTGCGCTGTCCTCTCCACTCCTAGCTGCTCGATGGGGTGTGACGAGTGTTTGTTTTGGTTGTTTTTCTTTAAATATTTTTAATTTGAAAAATATATTAAAATAATAATTTTTTATTTTATAAAATTTATTTTTAGTTTTAAAAATAAAAATAAAAAATCAATTTTATTAAAATCCTGGAACACAGTGCCAAAAATTATACTAATAAACTGTTTTTTTTTTCAAGACGGTGTTGGGATTTTAGCTGGGTTCATCTAGATGTTAGTTTATTAATTTTAAGGTCAGGAATTGAACCTGAAATTAACTACAAAAATTAAAAAGAAAAGTTTTTTAAATCAAAAAGATTTGCTACCCGACCAGTCATGCTAATTTATGTTTTCTTAAAATACTCAGAAAATTATTTATAAACATTTTTGTTCTTTTTTCTCTTTAAATTCCTACACTGTCTTAACTTCCCCACTCCCAGAGAAATGTATTTAGTCCACTCTTGATCAACTTGCCATGAGCAAAGTGTAATAAATGATTGATCTCGTGTAAATAAAATAATTCTCGTATCTATGAAAATTTGATATAATTTAATTTCTTTTGTTTGTGTGAAATTGTTATGAAGTGATATTTTTTTATTAATTTCATTACGTATCAAATTTAAATTTTATCGTGAAGATTTGATTTATTTATTTATTTTTGTTGATTCAACTTAAAAATCTTTTTTCTTCAGATTTCATTGTTAGAAGGTAAGTTACATTTTTCAGATTGGTGGCATGCTTGCAGCGTAGAGCTGATTCCCATTGAAGCCCACTTGATAGCTTGGGCCAGTCAAGATAAATTCATGCCACCAGTAGATATGCTTGCCCAATAATAAATCCACCCTAGGAGCAAGATAGACTGGATCGAGGTTTCTATGAATGTTCCGCGCTATTTTTTTTTTTTTTTTCCTTTAGAAAATCATCAACATTATGGAATGAAATCCGAGTTTAGTGCTAATTAAAAAGAGGATAATAGTTATTACTACATCATTTATCAGCACCACCTTTGCGGCTTGATTAATTTAATATGTGTGTATATATTAAAAATGACATCTTATTTTAAAAATATTAATATAAATATATTCAATTAAAGTAGTCAATTTAAATTAATATGTAAAATTTATAATATAAATTATGAGATCACAATAATTTTATTAAAAAATAAAAAAAATTTAAAATTTAAATTTTTAATTGATCCAATATTAAAGAACTGAATTAAAAAATAAATTAGAAAAAAAAATAACTCTAATGGACTTGAATTGGTCTATTAAATCTAAATTATAAAAGTGATATAATCTAAAAACACAAATCAAGATAAATTATATAATCTAATTATTGGTCAATAAAATATTGGATGATAAAATTAAAAAATATTTTAAAAAAGACTCCTGTTAACAAGAGCTAACCGATAAAACTTATGACTCAAATTATGAAACTACAATAACATCATAGAAAAGATTGAAATAAATTATAAAATTTAATTTTTAACTAATTTAATATTAAATATATAAAATTAAGATAAAAATTCAATTACAAAAAAGCTCAAAAAAAACTTCAAGTCAATTAGACTAATCCATAAAAAATACTATCCTAGGTCATGGGATAGCTTTATAAAAAAATAAAATAAAATATAAAGTTTAAGGTCTAATAAATTTATTATTAAAAATTAAAATTAAAAATATTATTTTAATAAAAATACTTTTTTACTAGAAAGAGAAAATGATTCTCTTTTCAATTAGTTTTTTATTACTTGTAAATTATTCTACCATATCCTTTCCACCTGACATTTTTTTTAAATGCTTTACTCTTCTCTAATACTGAACATAACTTTTTTCAACAAAAAAAAAAAATAGAGAGAGAGAGTAAATCCCAGAGAGTGATTAACCTGCGAAGGTGCGTGGAACTTGTAATTAAGCAAGTTTTTAAGTTATTTGGCCATGTAATGGATCTAACCGGATGAGTACAGGAATATTGATTCGTCCATAATTACACAGTTGCTATCTTAACTCGTCATTCACCCATGCGGAAGCCAACCGTTGTGCTGGTGGACTGGCTAGTGCCGGACCTGACTTGACCCGGGAAGAATATATATATCTTAGAGCCTCCGAGGTTTTCCAGGAGTCCTCGCGAAGGATTTTTGGTGTGTAGGTGAGCTCAGATCGTGTTTATATGCTCTGCTGAATTCTCTCTCTAGGCACTTGGCCATTGTTCATCATCGCTGGCCTTGGGTTAAAGAGCTTCTTAAGCCCTGTCCATCCAACAGTTGGAAACAAAAACAAAAACAGGTTATTTCGTTTTTCTCATAATTAAAAAGGTGATTCATATAATTTTCAAAGGGAAGAGTATTTGTCTTCAAGGTGTTCGATTCAGCGCTGGAAAAAGAGGGGGAAAACACAAGGCCATCTGGTGCTCAAATTAAAAGGAAAAGAGAAGTGTAATTATACACCTTGTCCATATCAACACTTCCATTCAGTCAAATATTATACAGCTAAGAATACAGATATAGTAATAATTAATAAAGGCAAAGCATCAATGGCTATCAAAAACCTTAAAAAAAGCTGCTTAATTCAAAGGAGAAACCAATCAAAAGCAGGGAAGTCCCGAGAATCAAAGGCTAATGGTCCCTAAGAAATAATTGAAAGAACCAATAACACAATAATTTCCCTGGATTTTTTTATTTAGGAAAATATTAAAATGTATTGGGATAGGAGTTTGCAGGGATTAGATATATAAAAACACACGTGAAAGTAAATATAGGAGAGAATCTCATAGGGTGGCCATGGCTAATCTAATAGAGACAGCAACGAACCCTGAGCAATCTATCATTACACTCACATGCTTCCCTCTCTAATCATTCTCTCTATTCTAATTCATCAAGCTCGATTCTTTAAGCCCTTTATTCTGGCAGACAGTAATGTTCCTTGTACCTCAGACAATGCTGTTTGCTGTCCTGGCATTACCACCTGGTTCGTAAATTCACAAAGCTGGCCATCATTGTCAATTTCTTTTGTTTTTTCACAGAGACCAGGCTGTCTGTGCAGGAGTCATGTACAGGTATTTTAGATGAGGAAGGAGATGACTTCCATTTGGGAAAAGGTTGTGAAGCAATGAAAGTTGACATCTCGTCATGTGACCAAACCGCATCAGATAATTAAATATTGTCCAAGTCTTCGATCAGTTCATCAATTTCAAAGTTTCTACCACGTCAAATCGTCACCCACTTTGTTTTTTCAGTATCAAAGCGTATTTATTACAACTTTTATTTTTAAAAAAATATTTTAGTTTAAAAAAATATGAAAAAATAACTATAATATACTTTCAAATAAAAAATATTTTTTAAAAATAATTTACACCATAATCTCAACCATCCCTGTCACTGCAAGTTTGATCTCCTAAAATAAATAGATTTTCCTGCAATAGGCTCCGAGCACAAATGTCAAGTAAACAGTGAAATTCTAAATCAAAAGTTTTGTTACGATATTATTACCTACCATGAACCAAAACAGAGTAGATTACGAACACTAGTTATATAGATGAAATTGTTATTAATTCGGAAGATGATAAAGTGTACACGATCGTGTTTTTTTATTAATTTGTATTTTCATTAATAAGAATATTTATTGCCATCAAGATATCACAAGAAAAAAAAAAAGAAAGGTACAGAGTCACTGGAATTAGTCGGAAGGAGTCATGCGGTGATGCATTGGGGTTGTATTGCATGCATGGTATTGACTACCTCTTTACAGATTAAGATAATTACAGCAGCACCCACGGCATTAGCCTAGCGGTGGCAGGAGTATTTGCTCCTTCCACTGCCACATGTTTGAGTTTTAGAGTTGTATGTTTGTTAGTTTTGCGCTGCTTTACTTGCCTGCTGGATTTGCAGGGTATTCAATGAGCTGTGGGGATTAATTGTGGTGCGCGCAAGTTGATCCGAGATCTACTAGATTTACAGGGTATTCAATGAGCTGTAGGGATTAATTCCACGTAAATAAAAAAAGATAATTACAGTAGCAGTACACTGTTTTCGTCTGAGCATAAATTTTTTGAGATTTTTCAATGAATTACTTCTGTCTACTTTCTATCAACGACTCCACTGTACGATAAAATATCCCTTGTTGCTGCATAGACTTTCACCTAATCTTGATAGAGTACTCACTTTAATCTTTTTATTATTATTTTGTTACCAATTTTTTATTTTGCCAATAATGTGTTTTTCTAATAAGAAAATACCCTCCAAGTCGATGTTATGTTTGATACACAAAAGTATTTTAAATTAAAAAGTTATTTCAAGAAGAAAGGCCTTGTAATTGTTGATGAGCTATATAAGTTTTACTTCGAGATTAAAAACTATATATTTAATGATAAATAAATCTTTGATACGAATTTGAATATTTATAATTCTAATAAAGAAAATCAAGCATTTGAAAATAAAATAGAAAAAATAATAAATTTGTATAAAAAGTATTTGACTGGGACGCTGGTGTGCTACAATAAAAAAAATAAAACAATAGAAAATCTGAAAGTTGGTGCAGTAACACTGCAATTATTCCTCAGTAAGGGTCAGAGAACATGTAAGTGAAACATTAAAATAAGTAATTGATTGTAATTTCTAAGAAATTGATTAACTCAGATAAGAAAAATTAAAAATTCATGTATTCTATTGAGGAAAAGTCTCGGTACTTTGTATCCAACATCCATCGGGCCTCCCTCTCAGCATGAAATTAGTATACTAATAACGTAATTATCTCATAGTAATTAATTAATGTATATGCACGCTTTCTACTTGTACCTTCGAAATAATTATTTCTTCTTTTTTTTTTCTTGAAAAGGAAGTATATTTGTTCTCTCGTCCGGCATCTCTTGTACTAACATGATACATCCGAAACAGTGGATAATAATAAATTCAAGACCCGTCCTCTGTCTTTCATCTTGCACTGGACGCATGTATAGACTATAGTGATCGACTAATTTCATATCTTTCCTTGAAAGAGAATATTTCTCATGATATTCACGATAATTTATTTAATTCTATCATCAAGAATAAATTAATTGCTGTGCAATTTTCAAGCCGTAAATCTGTTGAAAATTCAGTAGTGAAGTCGTCACGCGTGCGAACTTTTGATTTGAAGGGCTTTAAGTGCGGCTGGGGATATTGTGTTCCACGGGGAAGATCTTAGCAGGAAAAAGAAAATATGCCGAGCAAGGAACTTTTTCCACGTGGAAAAGAAAGGAGGAAGCGAATGAGTCCAAGTATCAGTAACTGTGTCAGTTTCAAAATCAAAACACGCCTTCCCCTTTCAGGAAAAAACTATACGTGCTTGCATGTAGCTAGGCTGTCATTTTATGCAATGGCCAGCCTACCTATCTGAAGAGTAGGGTTGTTTTTTATATTTTTTAAAATATTTTGGAAAATTTTAATTTTTTTATTTATTGCAGATGATTTTTTTTATATTTTTAAATCATTTTAATATTTTAATTTCAGATAAAAATACATTAAAAAAACAACTAGACGAAGCTGCTGTGCAGGTCTCGAACGGCGCTGCAGGCGTGACACATCATTGGCAGCTTGTGCGCCAGATGGTGATCCAAGATGCATGGTCAGGTGCGGATGACCCTCGACTGCTTGCTTGTGCATCTATACTGCATCACAAAACCATAGGAGCGCACCTGGCTCCATAACCGGTACTAATCTTGTCATGACGGATACGGCAACACCCAAGTGTGATGAATTTTATTGTATAACAAGTCTTTTTTTCAATTTCATTATGATTTTGTTTTAAAATCATAAAAAAGTACTTATGCCTATAACTATTCTTAAGCTTTCCATGTTTTTTCAATAAATATATTACACGGGCTAGTAGGGTATAAGCACTCTGTGTGCATGTTGTTGTTATTTTTAATGTACTCTTAAATTTAAATCCTGGCAAACAAGAATATTTAATTATTTATTATATATGATTGTGGATGTAATGGAAATAATAAAATCCATGCATATTTGTCTATAATGAATATTTACATTTTTTTAATTAATTGTGTTTATAAACCATGTAAATTAATAGTGTTTATATATATATAATACATTTTTATTTTATTTACCAATAATCATGTATTATATTAAGATATAAAATCACAACTCTTTAAATATTGCACATGTTGTTAAACATTACGACTCTACTTCTTCAATATTTACAACTATAACTTTTTATTTGACACTTAATAAGAACCTTGTAACCGTATCCTCTAGTAAGAGTGTTTGCAAATCATTTATTTTCAGTTTTTTTTTTATGAAGAGTTTTTTTATTATTATACTATGGGATATATAAATAATGTTCTTCGTATTTTTATGTTAGCTTATTAGCAATTGTGTCGAGACAACGTATTTTTCTCGTTGAAGTTAAAAAAAATCAAAGAATTGCAAGTGTTGTCAAACATTATAATTCTACCCTATTAATAGTTACTATTATGATTTTTCATTGAACATGTATTAAAGATAATTGCGTCTCTAATCACACATTCTAAATTAAATATTCATCAATCATGCATTTTCAATTTTTTATGATCTCTATGAACAATCATATTTTATTGTATATGAATCTTTTTCACCGTTTTTAATATAATTACAGCTGTATTTTATAGAGTTTTAAAAAAGATGAATGCATAATTATATGTTTATATTGAAAGCCACGTGACAAGCTACAGGCTATTTCACTTATCTATTTATCTATACGTGATCGAATTCTCCTCAAGTCCTGTGTATTCATATATATATAGACAAGCATTGCTTGTGAACCCTAAAGTCTATTTTTCTTTGTATTTTTTTATCAATAAACTCTTTTAAAAACCAAAATGTAGATCAATGGCCATCGAAATTAGATGTTCAGAATTTGTTTTTTCTTTCATATGGAAATTATTATTAGATGTTAAAAATACATGCTGAAACACATTAAAGTATTCATAAAAAAATATTTCAGTTTTTTCTTTTACAGTAAATTATAATTTTTTTAATCCATGCATAATCATGTCTACACATGCTTATACAGTTTTTCTAATGGATCTGAATGTCAAACCACGTAGAAAAACAGTATATAACATGAATTGGTAAAAAATATATTTTTTAAAAAGAAACTTAAAACTAAAATCAATTAAGAGAGTTAAGAACTTCGAGTTAAAAATAATAACTAGTGTAATACAACGATGCATTGCATTGCAAAAATAATAAACGTGAAACAATAGGTGCGATGGCTATAGAAATAAAATAAATAAGGAAAACCCATGAAAGCAAAAATTAAAATGGTAACATACCATTTTCTTACATTCCCAGGAGATTTATCGTACAAAAATAAATAATAGGTTGGATTACATTGTACAAGGAAAAACTACCTGGTATAACATGCATGCAAGGCTTGACAAAATCTCTGGACCCAAGGGTGGCAATCTCCTTCGCCATTGAAGACAAATTAAGAACGTGACTAAGCTGAGTTTAGTTTGATGTTGTGATAAATTTGTCCACGGGTATGGAAGATTAGAACTAGTTCAAAGTCGCAAGAGATTTGATAAATGCTTGCAATTTGAATATTTTATAATCTACCTTGATACATACGCATGCTCGAAGTCAATTTTTTTTGGCTATCCCATTGGGATTCCTGAACTTTATCCGTGCACGCATGTATGCAATTATTATACATGAAGAAATAAATGGCATATTTGTTATTTATTAAAAATAATCAGGAAAAGATACACCCAGCGCTCATCAATGCTTTAAATCGAGTATTAAATTGTTCTAAATTCTATCTTGAAGCCATTGAATCTTGAGGACACGACCATATTAGTTTGTTTCGTTGATTGTTTGAACTTTAAATCGACTGTTAAATTGGTCTAGATTCTATCTTAAAGCCATTGAATCTTAAGGACTCGATCAAATTTAGTTTGCTCCGCTAAATAATTAATTAATAATTAAGCTAAAACAAGTATTAATGAGTAAAAATCTAGCTATGCTCAAAAGGTTCGGTTGGTCTTTAAGTTTTACGACCATAGATATAAATATATTGATCTGTAATAAAATTCAACCAATGTAATAAAAATAATCAAGAAAAAAAAAGCAGGGATAACTGGAATTGGTGTCTTTGTCAAAATAAAGAAGAAAAAAAGCAGGACAAAGTTTTAGCACCCATCCAATATTCGACAATCCAAACTGAGGCCAGCCAATCGATTTTGTCTAATATTCGTTACCCAAAAAGAGAAAAGATATTCTAAAAAAATAAATTTCGTGCCAGCTAATTTTCAGAAATCTTTTTTTTTTTACATTTAACTTTGCCAATGTTCTGTATTGTAATACAGATTTTTTTAATTTGAAATTATATTAAAATAATAAATATTAATTTAATATTTTTTAAATAAAAATCATTTTAAAAAGTACTTCTACGGCAAGAAAAATCACCCACGATCATTTCTTAAGGACACTCTCTCCGTTTATCCAGCCACGTTACGTCAACCATGATTATTCAAAAAATTCAGGGGAAGTAAAGTTCCTCGACTCTAACTGTACCATCACATTCCCATCCACTCACCACTCTACGCGTGGCAAATAAAATCCTGACACTCTTCTTTCTCCTCCACAAATTTCCCACGCTAATCATCACTGCTTCACAGGATAATTTCTCAATAATAAAAACATTTAAGTATTCTCCATTTATCCAAGAATTTAAGCACCTCACGAATCTCAAGGCCCACTAAATTAAGGAGGAGTTTCCAAAACTGCACCAATCCTGTGACCTCAACCATCACACCACCACCGATATTTTACCCCTACCCCGGTAAAGTTTTTTTACCGCAATATGTGTCCTTGTTATCTATCTTCAAACGAATTATGGATAAAAGAGTTAATTTTTTTGTTCGAGTTCTAAATATGCTGATATTATCAGTATATGCTATTACCCTTGTTACCAAAACTATCTGAAACTTTTTTAAATTCTGATTGATGCTATGTTTATAATAGAATTTTAATAAATTTTATTTTTAAATTTTTTTTAATATACTAATATTAAAAATATTTATTTAAAATAAAAAATATTTTAATATATTTTCAAATAAAAAATATATAAAAAAAATCACCATCACACTTTAAAAAAAATTACAAGTCACTAATCATAAATTTATTTTGTTTATGTTTTGAAAAAAAATAAAAATAGCAAATATATATATATATATTATAATTTTTATTTTAAAAATACAGAAAATTATTCTTAAATTTTTATAATATAAAATTAATTTTGTCACATTTTCTTTGACTAATTACACACACACACACATATATTTATATACTCGTATGTGTTGTCCAAAAACTAACGAAACGCAATTTAAAGTGATAAACGTTTCGAAGGCTGAATTGCAGCAGACCACGTCCATTGTCGTCATTTCATAATTCAAATTTAAAATTAACCGGCTTTAGAGAAAATGCCAGCGTGGCATTTCAAGTCTATTTAGTAATAATCTATTTAATCTAATTCTATGCACAGCAAAGACAGAAAAAAGACCTCTCTCTTTCTTTTACTAACAACGGATTATTGGACTTTCATGCTTAACGGCGTTAGAATCAAGTCTTAACGGTCTCCCAGCCTCATCTCTCTCTCATGGTCTCGTGTTTGTAGGAAAGTGGTCTAGTTTTTGCAACCACCGTCCTTTTTTTTTATTTTTTTTCATTTTTATCTCATTTTTTTCTCCGTTAAGGGAAAAACAACCACACCCATTCTCTCTCTTTCTGGCGAGAGGTCTCAATCTCGCCGGAAATTCTGTTTCTCACCGCCGGAGAATCTGATTCTTAGCTGAAGAGAGAGGAACTTTGTATTTAAAAAAATTGAAGAAATAAAATATAGGGGAGGTTAACGTGCAATGCTGGGAAATTAAAAGAGAATCAAGGAAGGAAGGCAGTGTTTGGTGGGAGGATCTCACACGGCAAAGATGCTATGCTACTAATAAGTTGATACCTTCTTCCTTCAATTTCCCTTTCCTTTAGCCGTAATTTATTCGATCTCTCTCGTTTGAATTCTCTCTGTTTAAATTCTTCTCTTTTCTTCATTTCTCCGCTATGTATTTCTCCCCCCCTCCCCCCCCTCTCTCCGTGAATTGGAGTCTGTTTCTGTTATTTAATAATTGAGGTCCGTTTGCTGGTTACATTTGTTTCGCTCCAAGGTGTGCTTTTGTAATTTTGATTATCTGATCGGTTATTTTTTTGGAGTCCAAAAATGTTTTAGGTAACTCGATTTTGTTAAATTTAAGCTGTTTTGGATCTTTTTGAAAATTGCACCTGCAAAATTTGCAATGAATTAACAATTCTGTGTTTAATTTTTATTAATGTTTTAACTTAATTGAATTTATTTTTCCATGTTTGGTTGTTGGGAATCATCATCATCATCAAATGAAGGAATAATTAATTTTGTTTTTGTTGTTTTGACTTGCTATAATTGCTTACTTTCCAATTAAGAGCTTAAGCTGAAACAACTTGCAGATTTTGGTATAAATGAAATTAATTATTTGTAATCCTATCATTTATACTGTGCTTTTATCAAGTTGCCTAGTCTTGCCTTACTTTGCTATCCATAACTGTCCAAATTTTTGCCTTGCAGAGTTTCCGTAGAAGCATCTGAGATATTTTTTACACAAGTGTTGATGCAACCGCGGAGTTCGAGTTTTTTCTTTGGGTGGGGGGGTTTTATATAGTCTTGTTGTAGGCATCAAATCATAATGCCATCTGAAATAATGGACTTACAGGGTTTGTCTTCATCATCATTTTCCTCTGAAGATGTTTCCTTTCCCAGTGAGGTACAACTGGTGGTGCCTTTTTGTGTTTCATCCTTAGTTTAATCACTTCTGATTTTATTTGATGGTTAGATTGTATGTTTATAAGGGTTTATTTATTGGTGTAGATTCTAGTGCTTAATTGATTTTTTATGTGGTTTTTGCTTGTATTGTTATTGATTGATTTTGTTTTCTCTGCGTGGCAGAGGCAGGTGGGGTTTTGGAAATCAGACACAATGCCTGATCAATGTGGTCAGTATGTTCGAGACACTCATAGGTTTTATGGTTTTGATTCATCAGATGGACTGCCATTACATGGATCTTTTTTTTTCTGTTACCTTTAGATCTTTTTGATTGAGAACTTGCAATTGTTTGTATGGCAGCTAAGTATGTTGGTGAATTCCTAGGACATAACACAAGTGTTTTCTTATAGTCAGCCACTTTATAACTCTTTATCTTTCTTCCCAAACTGGGATCTGATCGTTTCTAGATTCTCACCTTTTTGTTGATTCATGATTTTGTTGTGTGGTTTAGAAGGTTGGATATATCTTTCAATTCTGTATCCCAGATCCCTAATAAGCCACTTGTACGTTAAATAATTTATTAAGCATCTTGAATTGGCAAACGAAGAATTAGCTCCATGGGATGATGTAAGCTGCTATTGATGATGTATATAGGGTGACATAAACTGCTATTGATGACATCTATAGGATGATGTATTCTGTTGTTATTGAGAATATAATGGTTTAATTTTGTGAATATGGTTCATTGACCTGCCATAGTTTCTACCATGTTAAAGATACTATTAGTTAATGAATATCTAATCTTGATCCATCTATCAATCATGTGCCTCTAATAATCTTATAGAAAGAAGGAACCAGAAGGAATCATAAATCGGATACTTATACGGCTCCTTTCACTTGAATTTTCTGCTGTCCTCGAAAGTGTTTTTTAATACAAGCACAATGAAGTCTGTATGCTCAGTTTTGATTGGTATAGGTGGGGCTGGTTCCATATTGAAATTTAATCAGAATTTTAGAATGTACTCTACCATGGAATTAATTATTGCTGTCTCTGAATTCTGTACCAAACTAGTCTTTTTAGTGCATGATCGGTTTGTGAAATTATGTCATTGCTAGGTGGTATAGGTCTTCTATTATGGTAAACGAGTTTTCTTACGGAATAGAAACTGATATTATTTGTTGAAGAGCAGTTGGGAAATCATATGTCTTGTCACCCAGTGAGAAACTTGTAGCTGTGGAGTCAGTTAGATCGCTTGAGCATCCTCAGCCTTCCCCAACGCATGACCAGAAAATGAATCATAGCTTATATAAGCATGCAGTGGGAGCAGAGAGAGCATTAAGTCGGTCCTTGACTTTGTTGAGACCCGTGGACAATGATGGTACAGGGACCAGTTTGAATGTACAGCCAGCATCTTATTTTGCAGAAGTTGGCAAAGTGAATGTGATGGCAGCTCAGCACGAGAATAGTCTCTTCTCAAGCTCATTATCAGAATTATTTAGTAGGAAGTGTAAGTCTTTTTTCTCAGTTGGCTTGTTTTTGCACACCTTGTCCGCAAAAATTTAAACTGTGCACCACATGCCAGCCTTTCCCATATCCAGATTTGGTTTCTAGGATGTAGTTTCCTTTTGGGATACTGCATTCTGATCTACAGTTTCATGCTCTTGATGCAGTGAGATTATCTTCAACCAATTCTCTTTATGGCCATTCTGTTGATACCATTGCCTCTCACTTCGAGGAAGAGGAACCTTTTCAGTCTCTTGAAGAAATTGAGGCCCAAACCATTGGAAACCTTCTTCCCGATGATGATGACTTATTTAGTGGGGTGACTGATAGAGTAGAAAATATCAACCATCCCAGTGGTGGAGATGATACGGAGGATTTGGACTTTTTCAGCAGTGTTGGGGGGATGGATTTGGGGGATGATGGTTCTGTGGCCCAGATTGACTCTGAATTTCATGGAGGAGCTTCTAATGGTCAGCTGGGGGCATGCAATCTTTCAGTGGCAGGAGAACACCCTTATGGTGAACACCCTTCTAGAACGCTCTTTGTGAGAAATATAAATAGCAATGTTGAAGAGTCTGAGTTAAGGGCTGTATTTGAGGTATGTGTTTGACATGGTGTTTTAATTTGTCTTCCACCCATGTTATTAACTTGAGCTATTTGTCTTCAAAGAATGTTTCACTGATTTTTTTTATATTGAATGAGCAGCAATATGGTGATATTCGTACACTTTATACGGCTTGCAAGCATCGAGGTTTTGTTATGATTTCCTATTACGATATTAGAGCAGCCAAAAATGCGATGAAAGCACTACAGAATAGGCCTTTGAGACGTAGGAAACTTGACATTCATTACTCAATTCCAAAGGTGGATTTTGCTGCCTTTCCTGGTTGTATGGTTGTGCATAGTCCATCATCACGTTACTTTATCAGAATGGCAGTCCCTTTGTTAGGATCTGTACTCTCTTGCATACTTATGACTTTTATTTACATGCATGAATCTTGTTACATGACCTGTTTCCTTTCTAATTACTTTTGTCAGGACAACCCTTCAGAGAAAGATTTTAACCAGGGCACTCTTGCTGTGTTCAACCTCGATTCTTCTGTTTCAAACAATGATCTTCACCAGATATTTGGCGTCTATGGAGAGATCAAGGAGGTGAGCTTGGTTGCTGATTTTCATATATTGTTGTTGAGAAACTCTACGACCAAGGCATGAACCCATGTTGCTCTTGCATTGCAGATTCATGAAACCCCACACAGAAATCATGACAAATTTGTTGAATTTTATGATGTGAGAGCTGCAGAGGCTGCTCTTCATGCTTTGAACAAGAGTGATATTGCTGGGAAGCGGATTAAGCTTGAAGCAAGCTGTCCAGGGGGTTTGAGACGGTGGGTATTGTCCAACCATACTAACTCTCCATTTATTTTTCCCCACATACTTTCTTTCTACTTTTGCTTTTGTTTATTTTGATTACCTATCCAATGCAAGTGGGTGAGTAGCAGAAATATTTCCTTTCTTTCCATGTTTGGGTGGGATAAAATAGGCCAAAAACATTAGTTTTAAGCAGACAGAATCAATGGGTTTCCCAGTTCGCATTTACATTTCAATATCTATACTTGCTTGGCAAGATTGAAATGCAAGACCCACTCCATCCTCACTGTTTATTACTTTTTATTGCCAATATTCAACTAGTAGCTGGTTCATCATTTCTGCTGAATGGACCTAGGCTTTTCTTAGGATCTGTTGCTAAAGTCTAGGTTTATTTTGGTTTTTGGCTGCAGTTTATTGCACCAGATTCCTCCCGAGTTGGAACAAGATGAATTTAGGCCTTTCGTGCAGCAGAGCAGTCCTCCCAATAACTCAACTACTGGATTCTCTGGTAAGATTGTTGGAAATGAGATATCCTACTCACTAAATAAATATTCATGTCTCTCAAGAAGCATTGTTAACAGGAACAATTATATCCACTGCCATGGATAATGGGCCTATTTTGGGAGCACCCTCTGCAACACAAGCCCCGTTTTTGGAATCTGCATTGCATCATGGAATCTCTTCTAGCGTTCCTAACAGCGTGTCCTCAGTTTCAAGAGTTGAATCAGCTGGCAATCAAACTGGCTTTGCTGAGCTCAGTCACTCACCAGGTCATTTGAAATTTGATATCCAGAGCACTTTAAATTTTCATCCTCATTCACTTCCCGAGTATGATGGTCTAAATAGTGGTGTTCACTGCAACTCTCCTGGAGCAATGGCTGCAAACATCAATCCAAGGCCACTTGAAAGAATTGATACCCGGCATTTAGCCAGAATTAGCCCAAATGGAAACCCAATTGAATTCAGTGAAGGAGGTAATTGCAAGGGATACCTTGCTGAAGTTGTCTTTTCATTTGTTTTTATCAGTTTTCTGACTCATATAGCTGGCAAAGCCCAGTGGGGCTACTAACAATACTGAAAGTTTTTAGTTAGTTTGAATCAAAATTTCAAACTTCCCTATCTTATCCATTGAACTCCAGGAATTTCTAGATCAAGGTTTATAGGTTTCGTTGTGTCCATGTGATTCACTTATTTGCTAGTTTCACATGCAGATAATTAAAATTGAGATGATAGAAAGATATATACATGTTAAACAATTGAGTTTCTGGCCCAGAATAATACTGGTGATTATTTGTTGCTATTTTGAATTCTCACAAAGATTCATTTGTCTGGCCTTTGCTCCTTTTTATCAGTTTTTGGATCTGCCCGAAATGGAAGCTGCTCTCGACCTGGAAATCACTATACATGGGGTAACTCCTATCATCACCAGCCCCCAGGCATGATTTGGCCAAACTCCCCATCATTTGTCAATGGAATTTCTGTAGCTCATCCTGGACCACGGCTGCATGGACCTCCTAGAGTACCACCTCCTATGCGTAATCCTGTTTTACCCATCAATAACCAACATGTGGGATCTGTGCCAGCTGTCAATCCTTCTCTCTGGGATAGACAACATGCATATGCAGGGGAATCTCCTGATGCTTCCGGTTTCCATCCCTGTTCTCTTGGGAACATGAGGATTTCCAATAATTCGTTGCACTCCATGGAATTTCTCTCCCCTAAGATGTTTCCTCATGTTGGGGGAAACTGCCTGGAACTTCCAATGCCCCCTCAAAATGTTGGGTTCCAATCACAACAACAGAGGTCCATGGTGTTTCCTGGCAGAAGCCAAATGATTCCCATGGTTAATACATTTGATGCTCCTGGTGACCGTGCTAGAAGCCGTAGAAATGAAGGCAGCATTAGTCAGGCAGACAAGAAACAATACGAGCTTGACATTGATCGCATATTGCAAGGGGAAGACACCCGAACAACACTTATGATAAAGAATATTCCTAACAAGTATGTGGTACCTAACTTCAATACATGATTATATTTTGCTTGTTGGCTGCTATTTATTTATTGCTGGAACTTTGTTTTTGGAACAGTAACTTGTATTCCATGAAAGTGTGAAGTCCAGGCATGCTCAATGATTTCTACTTAGAACAAACTTCAAAAAACAAGAAAGACTTGCACTATTACTACATTTCAATTAAAATGTTGCCAATAATTCTTTTTTGTCCATGTTATTTTTTTAACACTGACAATGTGGTGTTGGTGGCAGGTATACTTCAAAAATGCTTCTGGCTGCAATCGATGAACGCCATAAAGGAACTTACAATTTTGTTTACCTACCAATTGATTTTAAGGCAAGTGCATTTTTATCTTAGAGAGGTTGCCCTTTAATTTCAAGGTTAAAGATGAATTGTGGGAAAACCATAGTATTCTAATAAACTTTCATTCAATATGCAATGCCTGACATTAACAACTCTTGCAGAACAAATGCAATGTTGGGTATGCGTTTATCAACATGATTGATCCCAGACAAATAATTCCATTCTATCAGGTTTGTGATGTGTAACTGTACTGTTGTAACAGATTGGATAAATTAATTTGACCACCCTTATTATTCTGACCACTCCAATTACCCTAAATGTTATGTTGGAGTGTTCATCTTGCAACAAGATCATGAGCTAGGGGTGGGTAGTGTAGTTATAGAAATAAGGGTGGCCAACGGCAAATTTATCCCTAAAGGTTACATGCAAAGACTAAAGCTAAAAGGAAACTAAAATTATGGCAGGCATTTAATGGAAAGAAATGGGAGAAATTCAATAGTGAAAAAGTAGCATCTCTTGCTTATGCCCGCATACAAGGAAAAGCAGCTCTCATTGCACATTTCCAGAATTCAAGCTTGATGAATGAGGATAAGCGATGCAGACCCATTCTCTTCAATACCGACGGACCCAATGCAGGTGACCAGGTATGCACATTACAGCAAGTGTGGCAATTTGGATTTTAGTTGTGTTTCATTGTTGACTCGAACATAGAACAGAATGTAGAAATCCTGCTAAATGTGGTTGGAATTTTGTGCTTCTGAAAAATTTTCATTTATTGCGATGCCCAGAAAATGGGCCTCAGTCTTGTAGAGCAACCAAATCCTCCTTATTTAATGGTACTATGGTAGAGTCGTAGAGAAAAGAATGAAAGTAATTTCATGCTGACCCTGTCTTTATTGGCAGGTGCCCTTTCCAATGGGGGTTAATGTAAGAACTAGAACTGGGAAACCCCAAACCATCATCCATGAGGAGAACCAGCAAGGAAGCCCATCAAATCTGGCAGGTGGGGAGGATTCTTCAAATGGGGACGCTTCGTCAGGTTCAGGAAAGGAGTCTGATTAAGCAAGCCACTTGTTTTTGTGGGCTCTAACCTCTTAGGACTGAGTAATTTAAGATCGGCGCCGCCCCTGTGGTGGCTGATTAAAAAGAGACTTTTTTCAACTTTTGAGAAGCTTCTTAAAAATTATAGGACTTAGCCAGACCTAAAGTGAATTTCCAATTTTATTCAGATTTTCATAGAATTCTGAAATGGTTAGACAAAGAAGCATCAGGTGGGGCTTCGAAATTTTGGATGTTGTTGAGAGTAATCTACACACACACACACAACATAGTATGTATAGGAGTTTCTGAGACAATAAGGGATCTTTTTGCCGAGGTTCCGGAGGCTTCTGTATTTCCCGGGGTTTTGTTTGCTTTCGAATGCTGGGCTTGTCTCCCAGATGTAATTTCTCGCTGAAATATACCGAGGTCAGGGACCCTTGTTTTTAAAAATTTTGAAGCGGTGAACCCGTGTGTGCCTTTCTTGCTTAATGATAGCGCCCATAGCTTTTTATGTCTCTTCCTTTTCTGGAACCACGCAAGTTTATGGGCTGTTAATTGGAACGTGATGTTGCATCCTAGTTCATATCTATGATTGATTCAGTGAAGGAATTCTTTCTGTTCAGCAAGCACATAGAGGGATAGAGTTAGTGGTAGGTTGAACGGCCTATGCTTGCACCGCCGACTTCTTTGGGGGCTACCGTTCTCGGAATAAGGTGTGTTAATTCTTTGTGCTATTTGCTTGGAGTCCTGATTGGCTGGTTGAGTTATCTTCACCTATAACATATTGTGAAATGCCATACCCCATTCTGTTTAACCATTACATGCTGACCGCGTTGAGAAACTTATACTCAAAAATACTTCTCCCTTTCCCTTTTTGTTTTTTCTTTTTAAACGAGGACTGAAAAGCATGAAGGGAAAGGTATCACCCCAAACACTGAGAATATGGCAGAGTAAAATATTTTCGACAATTGATTTACCACTGTGATTGAAGGCGAAACCCAAAAAAAAGAGAGGGAGGATAATAGTAAATCGTTACAAGAAATAAAAATAGTATAACAGTGAAAAAGGATGTCGATAATTTACTTGGCAGAACATTGAAGTCAAATTTTCAAAATTAAATTAAAAGACCTTGCATTGTTTGTTGTAACCTAGAAATGTAGAAATAGATCCTTAAAAATAAAGTACTTCGATGGAGGGTTTTGTTGGATTATTGTTGGCTCCCAAGGGACTCCGGAGCATGTTCGAGCTCCGACCTTCATCCACCAGAGTACGATTGCAAATTAACCAAAGCAGTTTTATCTTTGATGTGTTCTCATTTCATAACGAGTTGAAAGCATAAAACTCGCATCGTTTAAAATTTATCATGCTTGGATTCTACTTCAAACCAAGTCCTTGACAAGCGGAGCTTTGAGCAACCCAAGAGCGAGTCAGGTCATTTGCAGCCCCCCACCATAGGGCGGTTTTAGGGCTGCAATTAGCTTCAGATTTATCTGAATTATTAAAGATTCATAGATCATAACCCTCGGTAAGGCCTCAAATTTCCCAGAACCAAAAAGTGAGCACTTTACACCTATATGACAAGCTCCAAAACGGACCAAAGAGGCGAAAGACCATTCCTACCTCTATGCATGTACTTGAGCCTCCATTATGGCAACTCAGATTTGCCCATGTTTGATGCCTTTGAAAAAGTGGAGGAAAAGTGCGATAGCATGCATCGAACAGAATGAAAAGATTTTCCAGAATCACCAGTGTTTCTTTTCCTTTCTTAGTAAATAAAATTTCACAAAGATGATTAAACACAGGTGAGGACATGCTCAATCCTGAATTGTAACAGTTGACTGCCCGCTACTTTCAGGCAACCTTGCATTAAGGTCTCCACTCAGAGAATTAAGAAGCATTTGAACATTTATCACAAGGTACAGCACAAATACAGATAAGAATAAGTACTTTGCCTTGCAACCTTGTGTTTCTTGTCACCATTCAAATTTACCTTGACAGCCTCCATCACCTGGACATCATTAATGGCCTGCACACAAGCTAGACTCATTAACATAAAAATATGTCCACCTGCCCACCCATACCCAGGTACCATGACGACCAAAAGGATGAGAACAGCTTACCATAATGGCAAAAGGTATCACTTTGGGTAGAGAATGTCATAGTGACCTGGACGATAAAGCAAGGTAATGAAGGGATTGATGCTCTCAGAACCAGCACCAGTAGCACTTGGGAGATTGCAAGGTGCAGGAACGAAATCATGATGATTTACACTGACACCACCTGCATCACAAGAGCTGCGGTCGAGGTATACAACACGAATTGGTACACCCAATGCATCAGATAGTGCAGTAATGTGCACATGGTCACTTTCTTCACCCATAGGTTCCACTGATGACTTGCAAAACTAAGGCAAAACAGATAAATCAATTGGGAACTCCGATATTTTATGCAGTCATTATTAGATTTCTGAAATATATGATACTGAATTTCTTATCATAATAAACTTGCCACCAAGAAGAGCCATCAAAATAGTAATTAAAAAAAATTATGGTTTGAAATGTAAAACTTTGAAAAAGTTAACACAAAGGGCCAAGTAAGGAGAGATGTGGACTCGATGTAAAGGACATTGGTTTAAGTTATGCTAGTGAAAGCTAACAATTCATCCTCATTTTTTAGATAATGTACAAAACTAACAAAGCATGGAAAATGTTTGAAAGTAATACCAGAAATTATAGTACATTGAACAGACCTGCTCAACTGTAGTGTTTGTCAATCCAAATACAAAGGGTTCAAAAAACTCTGAGCGTCGTCTTATTTCTCCAGAGGTCACAAATCTGAAAAACATGACAACTAACCAACCGAATTTGTTAGGAGAAGGAGCCAAAACATCAATCCATACCATCACTTTATCAAGTAACTCACCATAGTCTGATACAGACTGATCACGACTCCTATTTAGAAGCTCTTCATGACTGCAAAAGAAAACAGAATTAATATTTAGAAACTCGAAAGGTCAATTGACTAGCATTAGTAAACAGAACCCAATATTTTGGCCCTGAGTAGCACTACATCAGCTCATGTTTGCAAATAAAAATGCAGGATCTGGGGAGTAATTAAGAGAGGTTAAAATCCCAAAGTAAGCTGTATTTCCTAACTGCTAACACGCATAGTATAGCAGGGAAAAGGGGCACCTTATTGAAGTTTCATTTCCTTGAAGAACATCATCCAGCTGCTCAAGAAATAACTGCAATTTTTTGACAACAAAACCAGAGTTGCAGATCATTTGCATAAAAGCCTTGAAGGAAGGTATGCTTTTTTTGGAAGCTTTTATGAAGAAAGCTTGATACAACTTAAAATACTTTTGCTTGAAAATTCAAATAAAAATTAATCTTACCTTGAGATTAAAGCAAGACATGAAACAAGATAGTTAACTTTTAGAGGCACCAGCTTTTCAATGAAACATTAAAACTTCCATTAACTCAACTGAATTCATCCGTGTCCCAAGCATAGAATAAATATTATACCGGTCAATCTTTGTTTTCCATAATGTTTATGTGACCAAGCTATTCAAGCAGTTCTTAACATCGATGCCTCCATTTCCTAATAATCCACCTCATATGAGGTAGAAATAAAAATCAAGCAAGCATATTCAAGTAAAATGCACACAACACAGCTCCATCATATCTCAAGATGGGCAAGAGTGAAAATATTACTCCAAGTCATCACATCAATTGAACTTACAAGAATGGAGTTCAAATGTCCAGATCATATTCTAAAACTCAGTTTGCTACAAATTTGTTTGTACATTTGCATTAGTATTGACTTTGGTTCACTCTAGGAACTAATTCGTAAACAATGTCTTTGTTGCATAACTGGCACACAGTGAAACATTTTAAGATGCAAAAAATGCTCAAAGAAGGATAATGCATACATCCTGCATAAAGTAACAGAGTGTAAATGATAAATTTACCGCAAAGAAATCCTCAAACGTGAAGTCCACATAACCCAAACTCTGCAGCGTTTTCCTACATTCTTCAACATTTGCTTTGATACGATCAACTTCCGCACGGTCTTGTTTCTCCAAAATATGCTCCTATCTCAAGAAAACCACGGCTCATTTAAGAGGGTAAATTACAAATATGGTGCTCCCTCCAACAAAAGGCGCAAGGATAGAAACCAAAAAATACAATGACATACTAGGTATGAAAACATAAAGCTGCGAAAGAAGCAATTCCCATCTCCACGCGTTCGCCTAATTGCAACATACTTGTCACCAAGCACCTACACAAGCAGCAGCAATCAACAAATCATTAAATTCAAGAAAACCACAAAGAACAAAGAAGAACACGCAATGATGATGATAACAAGAAAACCACCTTTATTTTCTGAAGTAAAATAGGACTGCCTGATTGATATTCAGCAGCCAATGCAGACAAGGGCTCCTGTAGTAGTTAAAGTAAAATTCAATCACCCAAAATATCCTTCAATTGAAAAACAAACAAGCTGAACTAATAATACAGGAATTGAAAACAAAAAACAAAGAAGAAGAAGAAGAAGAATTGCCTTGTCGCCAACAAATGGAACACTAGATTGCTGCTGCGTAATATCACCATCTCCTCCTCCAAAATTTGCCCAGTCTTCGATTTCACAAGTCACTTCTGTTTCTCCATCTGCTGCTAACTGTCCTTCCTGATTCTGCATCTTCTTCTTTCTTTCTTTATAACAGGAACAAAACAAAACAAAGCAAGTTGATTTTGCAAAAGATGAAAGTGCAGATAGCAATGTTGACGATAAACACACATATATACCTGAAAATCAAGATTCTGGTCAATAGAAGGGAAGAACTTGAAACCCTAACTATAATTAATTCTTTCTCCTGAAAATTGGGTTTTATTTTTGCTTCGGTGATCTACTTTGAAAGCAAGAAACCGCTTTCTCTCTCTGTCGATATCAGCACCTGATTTTTATTTTATTATCGCTCTCTACTTAGATTTTATATTAAGAGGCAAATTCGCTTTTTTATTTTTATTTTATTTGTTAGCTGCACGGAACCGGCGATTAAATTAGGCACGGATGTCATATTTACGCGGGGCTGCCCCCCCCTGCCCCCCCCCCCCCCCCCCCCCCTCCAAATTATCATGTGAATAAAATAAAACAATAATAAAGAAAAAATAAATCCACTGCAGTTAATTGTCACCGACGTTCCCGTGCTCATTGAAGAAAGGCTTTCGTTACTGTGAGAGGATATACCTAACCTGTAAGAAATAGGTAACAGAGAAATTTAGTGACAAAAAAAAATTATATTAAAAAAATAAATCATCTTTCCTGGGATTAACGTATCTCTCTCTCTCCTTTTCCTATATCTCTATTGAGAAAGGCATGCACTGGTAGCTAAAATTTATTCTATTTCAATTACGATCTTAATGTTTCTCGAATAGGAACAAAAAAAAAGTTCTAAAAATGTTTCTAGTATTTTGTTTCTTTTGAATCTTAATTAATTAGCAATATATGCATGGAATTAAGAGGGTATCGTCATTACTGAAGAGATATTGGAATGGGACATTTTGATGCCTGAAAGTGAACAATATTTACCCCTATAAATATTAAATAGTTTTATTTTTATTTTATACAGCTCAATAAATATGTTGATAAATATTTGATATATATATATATTGATAAATATTTTAGATATTTATTAAGTTATTTATCTTAAAAAAAATTATATAAATATAACTTTATTTTTCTAAACTTTAAATTTGTCATAGCTTGTCCTTTTAGATTCTATGTCTAGAAAATACAAAACTCAGCATAAGTATACCTCAATACAAGAATTTAATAAGATTAAAAGTGTGTTAGCAATGTAATAATGATTATTTTTTAAATAAATTTTTATATTAAAATATATATTAATAATAAATTTTTATTTTTTAAAATAATTTTTAACATCAACACATAGAACAATTAAAAACATATAAATTATATTAAATTTTTATAAAAATAAAAAAAATAAATTTTTAAAAAACACAGTTAAACTGCATGTCCAAACAGTTTCTAAATCTAAATAATATCTTTTATTCTCTCTCCAAAAAGATACATTTCACTTTCCCCATTATCCTTTACGAATATTACATTGATTTAAGGCCCCGTTTGTTTGCAGGAAAGTTGTTTTCTTTTGGAAAGTGAATTTCAGGAAAGTAAATTTCGAGGAAAATAAATTCCTTTAAAGTTTTATTTTCCAATGTTTGGCAGTGTTATGAAAAATGAACTGGAAAACACTTTCCAGTGTTTGGTTATGTTATGAAAAATGAACTGGAAAATAATTTATTAATATTTTATTTTTCTCAAGTTTATTAAAATAATAAGAAATAAATCTTACAAATTAAAAAGTTGAATAATAATAAAATTTAAAAAAAAAATAATTTCATAAATTATCTCAAATAAAATAAATAATAATCAAAACAATAAAGATTAAATCTTAAAAAAAAATGAAGAAATTAAAATAATAATAATTAACATTTCATAAAGTATTTCAAATAAAATAAATAACAATCAAAAGAATGAGGACCAAATTTGATAGAAAAAAAAAATTAATAAAAAAATGATAGGAGAAAAGCAAATAACAATTATAAAAATAAGGACCAAAGTAAATATAAAAATTAAATTTTAAGAAATGAAATTGAAAAATAAATATTTAAAACAAAATATATATAACAATCAAAAGTTTGAGGATCAAATTTGATATAATCAGCAAATAATGACATTTCTAAACTTTTCACAACTTCCGGAAAGTGTTTTCCTTGGGAGGAAAATACTTTCCGGAAAATCAAGTCAAATTTTCCTTTGACTGGAAAATGTTTTCCGTTTACCAACTTTCCTAACAGCAAATAAACACAAGAAAGTTTTGAAAGTGATTTCCTAAAAACCACTTTCTGAAAAACAAACACAAGAAAGTTTAGAAAGTGTTTTTCCGAAAATCACTTTCCGGAAAACAAACACAGTTAAAAGGAAAACACTTTCCTAAAAATCAAGTCAATTTTTTTTTTACTAAAAAATATTTTTGTTAACCAGAAAGTGTTTTTTGTTGACCGGAAAGTGTTTTTTGTTGATTGGAAAGTATTTTTTGTTGACCGAAAAGTGTTTTTTATTAACCAACTTTTCTAATAACAAACAAATATAGAAAAGTTTGAAAAATAATTTCTTAAAATCTATTTTTCAAAAAATAAATATGACCTAAATATCATGTAATTTTTCTTATAGGTATGATCGGGCACATCAACTCCTTTCAGTTTTATTAATCTATAAAAAACAGCTTTAATCTTTCTTTTAAGAATTTTTTAGCCTTATTGTTGGAACTGTTTGTAAAAACCAAACGAAAAGTCAATTTATTTTTATTTTTTAAAATTTCTTTTCATAATTTACAAAACTTCAATGCATTGATTGCTATGACAGTGACCATGTCCATGGTTACCCTCACGACTTACCAATAACTATGTTCCATGTGACTATACTAGCGGTTACACCCATGACTGCACCTATACAGCCATACCATTGACTATAAATGATAACATCCCCAAGCCTACAAACTATTATTATTACAGCTTGTATATATAAAAGGTGTCACCAAAACTTAGGGGATCTGACGATACATCAAAAAGCTACAACCACAAATATATCTATAAATAGCCTAGATATTTTAATTAAATATCTTAAATATTTAATTTTAAAAAACCCATATAAATTGAGCTTTATCTTTTTAAATTCTGTGTTTTCAGACGACACAGAAGTCAACACAAATTTAATACAGAACTTGAAAAAAAATTGAGTCTAAGAGAATACCATTTATTCTCTGTCTGGATACAAACACAGCTCTTTCTCTGTCATCCATACATATATTATACTGACTTAAAAATTCGAAGTGTTTTTCTAACAAGAGTCATCGCCCCCACCAAGTTCTCCGAGTGCACTTTTATCTGTCAATGAAAAGCACCTCCATTCCTTCTCTCCGAGATTTTTTCCAGCCTCGTCACTAAGCTTTACACTTCTCTCTTATCAGGTTGGCTCATAGCTAACTTATTTTCCCGCAGTTTAGAATCACACTCTAAATGGAAAGATATTCGAGAAGCTAACGCGAGCATTGAGATGTGGAAAAGGAAAAGACTGGTGAAAGAACGAGATGATTTCACTTGTCGTCCTTCAATGGGATCAGATCTGTAAAGTTACAAAAATGCTTAGCAAGGAATTGTGAATCGCGGCCAACATCAAGAGTAGGATGAGCAGCAAGTTTGTACAGGATGCAATTACTTATGCCTACAGAAGCTTAAACTTTACACCGAGGTTCCCACCAATGGACTGGTACTTGACTCTGGATCGGCTGTATGATGATGGAAAAGACAACTAGTAAGTAGGATAACTAGCAGAAGAATTTATGGAGTAATTTAGATGATCAAAGTCCAAATAAAAACCTGTTATGCTTAAATTTATGGGATTTTATGTTCTTATATCATGGTATTTAACTTCACAGTTCTTTCTTGAAAATCCTCTCTTCTCGGAGAAGCTTCCATCTCCTTTGCTGCTAGTTTACATAAATGAACTAACCACATTTGTGACTGCCAGAGCGCTAGACATGCAGAGTTCAAATTTCAAGTTATGCTGTTTAAATTTTAAATCGAATCCAACTATTCTGTTACTTCTCTTATTTGGATGGACTAATTTACCTTAGAATTAACTATAAATTATAATCTAATCCTTTAGTTTATCAAAATTAAGTAATTAATTATTGTAATATTAAAAATAATTAAATATTCTTCTGATTATTGTCCACTATGTTTAATTTAATAGTATTTTGTTTCAAAAAATGCATTGTTTTCTAGTCAAACTTCCCCTTCTACCTACTCATTCTTCATGGCATATAGTTTCTGCTAAAATATGTTACAATCTCTTCATCATTCTTACCACAAATGACCCTTAACTGAAAAAAAAAATAATCTGAAAAGATATGACTGATAATTTAAACCGTGTGAAAAGGAACTGTTTTGACTCTGTGGATCCTGGCTCTCTACACTGTGGACGTGCTCGATTTGACTTCGCGCATGTTCGTCTATGAGACTCAGGAGTGGTTTGGTCTAAACTGCAATATGGTTTGGGTTTGGGGATCTCGGCTCTGGTTGCCAAGAACTGTTTTGGCACCATGGACCCAGGCTCTCTGGACTGTGGACGTGCTCGATTTGACTTCTCACATGTTCATCTTTGAGGCTCTAAGGTGGTTTGGTCCTTGCTGCAATATGGTTTGGGTTTGGGATTCTCAGCTTGGGCTGCCATTACCTATCTCATGGCTTCGGTTCATTCTCCCAATTCTTGTATATATTATAACATTATTCGACTTTTAACCCACGTTATGCATCCAAAGATTTTAAATTTGAAAAACTTAATACTTGAATCCGTAACCATATCTAATTCTTGTATCCAATTCTGAGCAGCATAATTTGAATATAAAAATATAGAAATTAAATAATAGTCTTTGAACACACAAGAATTAATTAATTGTTTTTGCTGAGCTATAGGGCTCCCTGAGCGATAATTTACTCTTCACAGTATTTGTCCTTTACGGGAAGCGAAAGCTGATCCATTTTTCTGCTGTCATCACTTCCTCTGTTCTACAGAGGATCTGCTAAGCTTATGGTTGCCAACGCTCTGATGTTGCTGCCACAATGCTATTGAATTGACGAACTCGATTTGGATTATTGCTGATAATTATCTGGTTTGTAGCCATGACAAGTCCAGGCTTACAAAAACTTGGTTTGTGCTTGTTTCTTTTGAGCTCCTTCATGATTTGCAAGCTTGATCAACCTCACTATCGAAGGCTATCAGTTCCAAAACTTTCTTCCCGTTTGCTATCCTCATAAACCCATCACCACAGCAAAAAAAAACATCATTTCTTTCTGTAAAATTCGTCCGTTCTTCAATTTCATCTCCGCCACCAAATATCTACACGTTGTAGGCTTGTAACTTGCTTCGTTCTGGTTACCTGGAAGGGCGTAAGCTTGGACCGCGTTTCTCCTGCATCACGTTCAGCGTGCTCTAGTTTAAGCACTGTTTTCCTTGGGCCGTAAACCATCTTGCTATTCAGTAGATGGGCTTCACCATTTTGATGGATTATTAAGCTCAAACATCCCTCTAAATACCTTATTTAAATTAGTTTTCTTGTATAAATTAAAATATTAAATGCCGAGTTAGCTTGACAATCAGCATCCATCACTCATTTTCTCTCCTCTATTCCATGTTTAATTTAGCTGTATCCAGGTCATGGTTCAGTCACAAAAATATAACAAAAAAGAATGTTATAGTTTTTATAATCAATTTATATAATTTTATTAAAATAGGGATAGACCACTCAAAGTTAGGTTAAAAGAGAGAAAAACTATGAAATGCATCCCACTGGTGAGACTAATTCAACATTTGAAACGGAAAAACTTGTTTGAATAATATGGGCTAAATAGGAGGGTCATATTAAAAAAAAAATCAATTGATTGGGACTGCATCAAGAAAACTACAAAAGCAAAGGTAGCTATGAGCTTAGCGACCCCATTTTTGCATAATCTATATAGGTTATAACCTCTGAAAATGACATGGACCGTCTGGAAGATCGCATTGGGCTTGAGTCATCCAGTGTGTAATCGCTGGTCTTAGTCAAGAGGGAATATGGCTGTGGAAGTCAGCGACCACCCCAAGCCTGGTTGTTTTAAGGTCAGACTCCCTGCGTAAAACCTATCTTCATGGTTGTTTGACAGAATAGCATGGTGGCGATTCGAATTCTAGCCCTTCAGTCGAACTCGATCGTCTCACTTGAAAATAAATTACATTTGATGTATGCATATGTATTGATACTAGGATATTCTGGGTGTGATTTCTATGCCATAATTCATGTATATTTAAGTGGTGTTTGGCAATTATCATGTTTCGAAATAACAATATTTAATAAATATTGTGTTTTAAAAATATAATAAACTAAAAATATGTTGTTTTATTAAATTTTTTTAAAATGTATTATTCTAGCAAAACTTTTAATTTATTGTGTTAATTTAAAAAAAATCTAAAAAATAATTGTGTATGGATAAATCATTATCGGTTAGTTGAATTGACTTGAGGGATCAGCAAGCTCTTGATTTTTTTTTTTATTATTATTGTTGGCTAGATTTTATATGTATATTTAAAATTGTGTATGCTGTGTTTTTTTAAATAATTTTTTATTTAAAAATATATTAAAATAAAAAATTTTATTTTTGAAATCATCTCATTTAAACTATAAAAAAAATATTAAATTGATATATTTAATATTTAGAAAAAAACACTAAAAAAAAAAACTTTCAAACACTCCCTCCTTTTTCTTAAGAAAAAAGAAAAAAAAAACAAGTGAGGCTTGCGCGATGCAGACATGGTTAATTAGAGGTGACACATGGAATTCGCTCAACAAAAGACACAGCAATGGAGTTTTAATAAGTCATCTTGAGAATATCTCTCCAATAATGGAAATTAATGTACCAAGTCATCTCAATCAGCTTGCAAATTATTGTCCTTCTTCAAGATTATGACAGAAAGCCAGCATCCAGTCATTCTAGTGTTTTGCGAAAAGAAAACATGCAAATTACAGTCCATGTCAAACCGCCGAACCTCGTCAAGAAGAAGATGTTTCTTGTCTCTAAACGCGCTCGATACTCGGTGCAATGCATAAAATAATAAAAAGGTGTTCGTGATCGCAATAAATTTTTTTAAAGATATATTTGTTTTCTTGAAAAAAAAAAAGTTTTTTAATGATTTCAATGTTTTTATATTTTAAAAAATAAAAATTATTTTAATATAATTTTAAGTAAAAAATACTTTTAAAAAATATCATATACCACGATACCATATAGAATATATTAATAACTAAAAGAGTGAGATTTTTTTTATTATAATGAAAAAATAAAAAATTAGAATAATATTTCAATTCCAATACTAAATTTGAAACAATAGTTAAAATTTATAAATTTAAAATTTTTATTGTCTTGCTTTTAAAATAATAATTAAAAATAATTTTATTAAAGATATTGATAATAAAAATAATAAAAGTGGTTATATTAACGGTGATTGAGGAAAAAAAGAAGTAGATGATTGTAGTAACAGAAACATGGTAATAACAATAATATGTTTTCGAAGGTTTAATTCTATAGTTAAGAGGGGTTTCAGCGGAAAAATGGTGGAAAAAAAGCGGTGAAGATTATGAAAAAGTTATGTCGGTAGAAATAAAAGTGTTGGTGTAATAATAATATTTATATATTTATTTTTTTAAAAAAAAATCTCACTATCATAGTGAAAATAATTATTAAAGCGGTGATAATTATAAAAATAGTTGATATAAAATAAATATAAATACTTCAACCCTTTCACTCTTGTAAAATAATAAGATTTAGAAAGAGTTATAAATACCTTATGAATTATTCAAATAAAAAGTTTATAAATTTTACTTTTTAGACATTAATACTCTTAAATCACGAGACATTTATCATACCAAAACAAAAATAAATATTCTTATTTTTATAGCTCAAAATTTATTTTCTCATTTATTGCAATTTCTCTTGTAAAAGTTATTGATTTTATCATATAAGACTCTCTAAATCCAATTAAAATAGACTATTTTATAGGTGTTAGGACTTTTACCACCAATTGCCCACCTTATCAACTTTAAAGAATTGAACATTAACGTGAATATATGATTAACTGTCATCCAAATAATTATTTTTTAGCACACTGGATTTTGGAACATTATCACAAAGTGCAAGTCCTTATTGGTTTTTATAGAACTGGTTTTTGATATCTTTAATTACTATTAATGATAGACAATCAAGATACACCTGTAATGGGATATACCACAGACCTCCTCACAGTTGATGTTACATCTACTCAATCAAAATTTTAATAACTTATTAACCAAATGTAGGTCCTTATTCAAGTTGTGTTAGCAACCCAGTGATAAAACTAGACTTTGTCATCTCAGCAAGTCTTGGTACATGATATAACACCCTCATACCCAGTTTCTTAACCACGAGTTACCTCCTTGGCCAAATAACAATTATATTATCCGAAGGAAATTAAGTAAAATGACACGAAACGTTTTCCACCCTAACAATTTTGTAGTTCCTCTAAAGGTTCTTCTTATTAATATAAAGCTCTCCCTGATCATTATATACGTGATCTCTCTAGCCATTGTGGAATAGAAGTTAGAACATGTCTAAAATCTATGTAGCAACCTTAAGTTAGTTATCAAGTTAGTCATCCAAGATAGTGATGTTATGTGCAAAACCTTTCCTACAACTTTTAAAAGTTTATGATAAGCCAGGTATAATAACTTAAAGTCAAGCTTTATCATGGGTTCTAACAACCTCTACACTAAACTTGTATCATGTTTTAACACTAGTAAACTCGTCAAAAAAAGCTTTGTAAAACCATTTAGTATTGCTCAATTAGAAAAGAAATCCATACTAGGATATATTTGAAAAGGTTCAATAAAAAAAATACTTAAGGCAAAGGAACTGAGTAAGTCAATAGCCTTAAAGGCTTTGACAAGTGAAGTGAATGAACATTCTCTGTAGAATAACTTTTATGCCTTACCAAATAGAAGCTTCATGAAGATGAAACAAGTTATAAAGAATTATATACAAGTAAAAAATATTAGTGTTTCTATCAGTAGGTTTAGGAAGAGAAATCTTTCAAATAAAACCACTATTTCAACAAAGATAATACTTTAAGAAATGTAAAAAAAAAACAAACTGGTGAGGGAGCACTTGCAATACCTCAATAGGAGATATATAACTCCACTGAATGTCACCCTCACATAAGGCTTTACTGCCATTAAGGGGAAAGATTTTGGTCAGTATCCACCCTTTATAATAACATCTTTATATACACGTAATTCCAAAAAAGTTTTGTTTGTTCTATAAGGACAAATAATGTGATATCAAGGATTTTTTCATGTTGAAGAAAAAGATTGATAGGCTTATTGCCAAAGATTATATGAAGTAGAAGTAGTTTATTAAGGTCATACCCATATGGAATGAGATAGAAAAGAGTTCAACCAATTTATTCAAACCCTGTTTGAGATCAATGTGATTTTAGAAGGCATTTTAGTAAGGAAAGATACTTTTAATGAAAAGAGAAAATATAGAAAATAGGTCTTAACAATGAATCATCATGAGCTTATAACTTTCATTTTAAAGGTTGGAGAGATCATAACTTACCCTTACGAGAATGCACAAGTGATTTCTACGATTCTAACTAATTATTGGATCTACAAGGGTTGTAGATGATGGGAACTTAGTTAATATCCTTTCCAAAAAATTGATATTTTACATGTGGATAGATTTTTCAAGTGTAATTTTGGTAAAGACCTCATTGATTTTAGATTGAGGGGTTAAAAGTGTCAATGAAGGATGCTCTAGGGATTATAGTGATAATAAATACTTAATTTGCTTGCCTTATTCCTTAATAAACTTTTATAGTCATAGATATGCTTCAGACTTACAACACTATAATTAAATTTTTTCAATTAAACTTTTTATAAATTCAATTAAACCTTCAAATAAAATTTAATTGAATTTATAAATATCTGATCTTGGATTTTTCTTCGTCAAATTGATTTTTTTAATCAATAAAATTTGTATCAGTTTATAAAATACTGTTAAAATTTAATATTTTTTATTTTTAAACCTCCTCGACTAATTTTTTGTCATTAGCAGGGCATTCTAGCATTCTCTTTTCACTGTTATTATTTTTTTATTTTTCTTTCAAATATATTTTTTGATTTTTTTTGTATTTTTTTGTATAAAAACCTAGAAATAAATTACAACATTTCTAATCATATTAGATTTTAAGACATCGTAACATTAATTTCCAATTCTAACCAAGTTCGGGTCCAAAACCTTTTTTTTATTTATTTCCTGGAGAAGAAAAAAAATCTCATGGAACTGGTCTGTCTAATCGGAGCAATTTTAATTAATTAGTGCATTGAATTCTATTATTTATAACTGATAGATGCAAAAAATCAGGATAGTGTGGTGTGATCTTCCCGGCCTGATGGGACAAGATCCCTACCATCTAGCTTAAGCTTACACGCCAAACCTCTCTTAATTTTATCAGTGGGCTGAACTGCAAACCAATAATAGATTTGAGGTCATAAGATTTGAATTAGAAATATTCAAAAGCAACGTGAATATATATAGTTCTTTATTTATCGTTCGTTGATTAGTTTCTCAAAGATAATTAGCTATACCAACCATTGAATGATTGGTTTTATTTGTGAATATATATATATATATATATATATATATATATATATATAATGGATAGCATTGCTCCTCCAATAAAGTCTCAATATCATTTTAATACAAGTCAGCTAAAACTTTTTAACTTTTGAAAGACCGAAAGAGTCAAATATTATTGATTCCTTAGCACACAGATTGAAAGACCGGAGGAGGCATGTGCTTACATGAGTCCTTTGTCTTCAGAGGAAACACCCTCGCAAGATCACATGAAAGTTGAGACAAATATTGAATCCATTTTTGCATATATATATATATATATACACACAACACATGAGTGCAAATCTGACATATCTCGCATGTGTTGAGCGATGGCACATGCACGTAACAGAGAGAGACCAGTAGTATATGTGGGTGTCAGCAAATACTCGAGAAATTCTGCCGATGACTTTCCATTTTCCCTTTCGATAAAAATTGAAGTGATTGTTTTTGTTGCTGGATCTGTTTATTAAACTGTTTTTTATTTGACAAAAACAATAAATTAATATTTTTGAATATTTGTCTATTGTTTTAATATATTCTTAATAAAAAATCACTCTTAAACCCCAGACACGCACAGAATGAAAGGTGAGAGGCCATCAGCTGCATCTCGAGACTGGAAAGTTCGGAAGGTGGATCTTGATGAAATTTTATTGGTGTGTTCTGTTAAGATGAATGTGCCTGCATGTTTCTGTCCTTACAGCTTGATCACAGCATCCAAACTAATTAAGGAAAGAAAATTGTTAGCTGTACAAGTCCTACATAAAGAAAGCAGAACCTCCCATTATAGGTACAGTTAGGGAGTAGCTAGGCACTGAAATGGCACCACGAGGGCTTGTAAAATAATTACTCTTTATTTGTTAGCTTTTCTGACAGGCCACAGGCTCTCGTCATATGCAGTTAGTCCCACCCCAAACCTTTGCATTTTATAATTCAAGTTCGCAGGCTCTGGATTTTTCTGAATGTGTTAATGTTTATTTTTTTAATTTTGTTTAAAAAATATATTAAAATAATATTTTTTATTTTTTAAAAATTATTTTTTATATTAGTGCTTTAAAATTATTAAAAATTATTAAAAAAATATTAATTTAAACTAAAAAATTAAACATTTTTAAAATATAAAAACAAACAGTATCTTCTCATAAAATATAAATATTCTTCGAGTAAATGGATGGCGAACAAAATGACATGGGGCTTAAAATCCAATCGGGTATACAGTGCATATTTGAGATGGTGTTTAAGTTTTTTTATTTTAAAATATATTAAAATAATATTTTTTATGTTATAAAATTTATTTTTTATATTAGTATATCAATACAAAAACAAAAAATTAAAAACTAATTTAAAAAAATAAAAAGATTAATTTTTAAATGGATGGCGAACAAAATGACGTGGGGCTTAAAATCCAATCGGGTATATAGTGCACATTTGAGATAGTGTTTAAGTTTTTTTATTTTAAAATATATTAAAATAATATTTTTTATATTATAAAATTTATTTTTTATATTAGTATGTCAATATGAAAACAAAAAATTAAAAACTAATTTAAAAAAATAAAAAGATTAATTTTTAAATGGATAGCAAACAAAATGACATGGGACTTAAAATCCAATCGGGTATACAGTGCACATTTGAGATGGTGTTTAAGTATTTTTTATTTTAAAATATATTAAAATAATATTTTTTATGTTATAAAATTTATTTTTTATATTAGTATGTCAATATAAAAATAAAAAATTTATAACTAATTTAAAAAGATAAAAAGATTAATTTTTAAATGGATGGCGAACAAAATGATGTGAGGCTTAAAATCCAATCGGGTATACAGTGCATATTTGAGATGGTGTTTAAGTATTTTTTATTTTAAAATATATTAAGATAATATTTTTTTATGTTATAAAATTTATTTTTTATATTAGTATGTTAATATGAAAACAAAAAATTAAAAACTAATTTAAAAAAATAAAAAGATTAATTTTTATAAAAATTACTTTAATTGTCAGTAAGATTCATTTAAATGCATTGATTCAGTTACTTATAAAAAAACAATTTCATACGAACAAGGGGGACATAAGCTCATATAACTCATGTTTATGCATATGCAACAACTTCAATTATTTTTGAACGCTTTGGAAGCCAAATCCTATATATTCTGAGTGCAAAACAAGTGGTGCAGCCATGCAAAGTTGTAGGTAATCGATCTACCTCGTAGTCATATTGGTTGCATTCGACCACACCTACTTCACATTTGATTACATGTTAACTGGCCAAATTGCAAGGATATCCCCAGTATTTAGAGCATTCGGGCATGGTGATATATATAATCAACACGCGCATATATAAAATGCGATGTTATTTAAGCATCGATTTTTCTCTTAAAAATTGTTTTTATGCTAGTCATAATGTTTGGATTGGTTTGAAAAATCATAATTTTTAGTTTGATTTGCTATGGTTCATTAAAAAAAAAAACAAGTTAATTTAAAAAAATGTGACTAAAAGATGCAATATCCTACTGATATGTAATGAAAAATCACAACAATAATAGTGTTGTCATACTTAGAATTTATAAAAACAACAAGAAATACATTACTTCTTTTAGATAATCAATACATTACTTCTTGATGTCACGGATACAATTGTTTATAAAAGAATATAAAAAATATGATGACATATAACTTTTATTTTGTTTATTAATATGGCTATCCTAATCAATTTATATACGCACCTTAATAAATACAATATAATTTATTTTATTAACTTTTATTTTTTAATATGAAGTGATTTATGAACATGATTGATTTAAAAAAAAACTTATTTAAATATTTTTATTTGATAAAATATAATGAAAGGATATAATTAAAATCTCAATAATATAAGTTAATAGAGCACAAATTAAAAAAAAAAAAGGTTGAAGATTAAAAAATCTAACTAAAAAAATGATGGGACAAATATTTGGAAAATAATAGTGGGACCAGAACCCATCACTTTTTAGGAGGATAGCCTTTCAACCCGCTAGCTACCATCCGTTCTTGATTCCTCCCCTCAGAATTCTTGTGTCAAACAAAAGGGACTTGTTTGAGGTGAAAAGCTATGAGGAATAATACATGTTACACGAGAGTATAATCATAACTATTGATAATTTAAATTTCTAGGCATTTCAGCCCAATTGATTAAAATACAACTAATTTAATTTGAAAATATATATCCTTTATTTAACAATCTATCTAATTTCCTGTTAAATAACATATCAGTTGCGCAGCTTGCATTATAAAATATAAAATATAAAAAATTCATGAGATTAAAGTCGTTAGATCATTAAAAACTCGTCCCAACAATTTCAATATAAAAAACATCTTTTACAGTGTCATAAAATATAGCCAAGAAATGAACCCCTGACTTCTTATGATGTTTGAGTCATTCTTTCTGATTCTTGCGAAAAAACAATAGTTGTATATATATTTATACATAACGTCTAAATATTAAAATGGATAAAATACAACAAAAAAGGCTTAAATTAAAAAATTATCTATGGTTCAAGGATTACAGTAAACAATAATTCTGGAGGTTTTTATTAAAAAAACAAACAAATGACATTTTAGTGGTTAGTACCACGTACGTAAAATAGCTCTATTGACTAAACAAAGAAGGTGGTTCTCATGTTACATTAAGAACTAGATGATTTGCTTAAGATTAGCGGTGGATTGGATTAAAAAATTAATATAAAAATATATTCAGATATTATTTACATATTTTATAGTTGAAAAAAATCAAATGGTGAGTCAAATAATATGATATAATTCGGTTGACTTAATAAATACCGAAATAACATCTTATTTTTTAAATAGTGAGATAATATATTAGATTGTTTCAAGTCAACTTAGTTAACCTAATAAATCTATGAACCGGTTTATGAGATCATAATAACTTTATATAAAAAAATTAAAATAAATTATAAAATATAATTTCTTGTCAATCTAATATTGATGAATAAATTTAAAAAAAATTCAATTAAAAAAATATATAAAAATTGCTCGAGTCAAACTGGCAAACCCGCATTATATTAAAGAATAACCTAGTAAAAAACAAAGATGAAGTTTTGTTCCTAATTTATTTAATATTAAAGAATGACATGAAAAAAAAAACAACATAAAAAATGACCCAAGTTGATATGAGTTAACTAGCTAAACTTATTATTTAGGTTATGAGATTAAGATAATCTTGTAAAAAATAAACTGAAACAAATTATGAAGTTTAACTATCAATTAATTCAATATTAAATGATGAATTTAAAAAATAAATCAATTAAAAAAAATCTAAAAAAACTCAAGTCAATCCACATTAACACGTCAAACTCACAACCTGAGTTATAAAATCAGAATTGTTAAAAAATAATATAAATCATATATTAGAATCTCACCTAACAGCACAAGCTATTGAGTTGAGATGGTTATTTAATATGGTATCAAAACTTTAATAACCAAGTTATCATGAATTTAAATCTCATTACTCTCATTTACTTAATAAAAATTAAGCATAAGATAATGTGAGTCTGTACAAATTTCAAACTCAAAGTATTTTCACTTGATGAGATGTATCAATGAATAATATAAATTATATCATAGGATCTCACCTAACAGTTAAAGTTATTGTATTGAAATGATTATTTGATAAGGGTAGCTCCAATAACAATAAAACTAAATAAACTCTAAATTAAGTTTTATTTCTAATAAATTTAATATTAAAAAATAAAATTTAAAATAAAATAAAATAAAATAATAGTGAATTCTTCTATTCTTTTAGTTAATGTTAATCGAGAAATAGACGAATTTGTAGTGTGTATTACTTTCAAAACTCCTTTTTGGGGCATTTGCGCAAATCTTCAAAGCAGAGGGGCAATATCTCTATTTTAGGATACTCAAAGGGGCGTTAAAATAATTGCCAGATTAATTAATTTCCGCCGAAATACCACCTGTCACTTTTATTTCCATTGAGAAATACGGAAATACCACCGATTTAATTGTTACTTAAAAAAAAAAAAAAACTTTTTTATATTGTGCTAGTGCTAGAGATACAAGAGATAAACACTGACCAATAAATACTACCTGTCAAACCCTTATTTCTTCCTCTGGCTAGCTCTTCCCCTCTCTCTTGTCACTCCCAGTACAACAAAGCCCAGCACCAGCCCTTCGATCTGATTCTTGATGTTCAGGTCTTGATCAGAAGCTACAAATCTAGCGAAGCAACAGCACTCATTTCATGCCCTAGAATCATCATACCAAAACCGAAGAATTTAGTTTACATAAACTATATTTTTAAAGGTGGATCGAAGGCATGGAAAGAGGCCACTTCCACTGGAAGCATCAGAGGAGAAAGAAAAAGAACATGATGAGTTCCCTTCCTATGCCTCTACTTGGTCAGAGACAGACATGTCTGCTATGGTTTCAGCTCTCACTCAAGTCATGGGTACTACCGACAATAACCCAACTTCGGTGCAATCCACCCCATATGCTCTGGAGCAATCCGTCGTCAAAGACGAACCTGACCAGTCTCAACCAGTGCAAGATCAAGGTAATGGATGCATACATATGTGCTGTGTCTTGGTGATTTTTGAACTTTTATATGTCCTCCCTATATTAATTTGAGTCTCTCTTTTCAAAAACTTTTATTTATGCCTTAACCAGCTAGTACTAATAAAGTTTTTTGGCATTATTATTCCAAATGATCCAAAAGATCGATGAAATATGATTTGCACCAAAAATTTGAAGAAGAAAAAAACAAAAAGAAAAACAATCTAGAGTAGCAAGTTGGCTCGGCAAGGTTAATCATCTGTTTGTATTTAAATTGTTGAAAAGTTTGTGATTTTGGTGCCTTCACATTTTTGTTTCTATGGATATTATCTTGTCAAAGTTGTCACACTCTATCTGCCTATCTAACTATGTCGTTCTCTTTATTTTTCTTGATTAAAAGATATTAGAAAAAAAAAAAAAAGAGGGCCTGCCTAACCCCTTCAATTTGTTTTATTCTGCGGAGATGCACATGTGAAATTAATATGGCGATTTTAGGGTTTCTCGCCAAGTTCATTGTATCTTACTTTCCGTAAAGAAACTCTCTCTCTCTCTCTCTCACACACACACACACCATAAAGTAAATAAGGTGTACCTTACTTGCTCAAAGACGCTCTTTCTTGCTTTACCAAAATCTCACCAAGACGATACATGTTAGTGATGTCAAGGTGGTGACCTATCATTTTTCATGTACTCTAGCTAGTTGATTCTGACCATTTTTCCTTATAGAGATAAGCATTGGCTGAAGCTAGCTTCATTGGTGTGAACCTATCATGATTCATGACATTCCTCGTATTAGAAGGGAAAAGGGAGGGAGATGGTCACTTCCGTGAATCACTAGCATTCCTTTTTGTTGGGACATTGACTTCGAGCCTTATCCTTTGATAATTTCTAATTGTTCTTCTCGTTGCTTCACCTTGCCTAATCTTGAAAGGGACAGCATCGTTTGTTGGCGTGTAAGACCAAAGTATTTGTCTTTGATGAAAACCACACAATCTATTAATTCTGTGATGAAGTTTCTTTTACATGAATTGAATTCCGAATTTGTTTGCTTTTTAGTTTTAAATACCTTTAACGACTTTGCTCGCATCAAATTATAATTATTCGGATGAAATCATAAGAAACTCTTAAAAAAATATATAAATCTCTGACCTTTTATCCAACCCACGTTCCGTTGGCGTGGCTTTGTAGTACTGCATTTTACTTTACCTGTCAAATAATAAACCTTCTATTGAAAATTGCACTTCTTTTTTATATATACACAGAAAGAGAGGGGAGGGGGGGGGGGGGGGGGGCGGCGCTCTATATTTTTCATCAAAAAATAAAAATTTATAATAACTAATTTACTCCGAGACTTACTTTCATTGATCCAATTAATGATTTCCAAGCTATAGCTAGGGGGGTAGAAGTTTTGAATTAGGCTGTATCTACTTAATACAATATGTGTGTAAATTTTGCAGAATTTTATATGCTTGCTTTACATTATTAATTATATTTATTTCAAGTGGGATATATTAATTAACATTATTTCTTTTCTCAACTCGTGTTTTAGTGTTGTCAAGTGATTTAGAATCCAAGATTTGAACTTATTTTTTATTTTATATATTTGTGTTCTTATGTTAATTCCATTTGGATATGTTTATTAAAATCTTTATTGTGGACCATCTATCTTTGATAGGATAGGAATATGAATTTAATCTTTTAGAGTTTAAAACTAATTTGAGGACATCATCTTATTGGGGGTTGGGGTGGGGGGGGGGGTTGATATTAATCTCTAAAATAAAATCCCACTTTATTTTGACATGACTAAAGCATACAATCTCTTTTCAATATCAAAAAATTAATAAAACTTCATTTCACCTAGTATTTCAATTATTTGAGTTCAATGGTTCTTAGCTTATAGTCAATGTTAACTAAACCCTTAATAATTTACATTTATTTACAAATTAAGCGCAATAAAATATAATAGTAAGATTGTTCAAATTAATTTAATAAATCTTTGTGTGATATTGTCATAATAAAAATATAGAAGTTTATCTATAACTTTCCCTATTGACAAGTGGAGAACTATTAGTGAACATGACCTAACCGTGTACCTGATAATATTAGCATACTACAGAAGAGAGGGGTTGAACGCACGTCCTTACATCACTTGGAACACTATTTCATGCACAATCTTAAAACTATCCAACTGTAGTCTAATCTATATAACTGAGTTACAGTATTTACCTATTTCGAGAATCCTTTTTTATACCTTTTTTTGACATTTGTATCCATAATGAGTGGATGTTAAAATGCAGTTCCTTATAATTAATCGCGATTTTGTTTGTGCAGAAAATACAAGGAGAAGGCATTATAGAGGGGTGAGACAAAGACCATGGGGTAAATGGGCAGCCGAGATACGTGATCCTAAAAAGGCAGCCCGAGTCTGGCTTGGTACTTTTGACACTGCTGAGGATGCAGCCGTTGCATATGACAAAGCAGCACTTAAGTTCAAAGGCACCAAGGCTAAGCTTAATTTTCCCGAAAGAGTTCAAGGAAAAACCGAGTTCGGCTACTTCATGGGTTCTGGGGCTTCATCCAATTTCTTGACTGAACAAAGTCCTAGGCCAGTTGCTCCCCTCCCTCCCCCTCCCCCTCCCCCTTCATCATTTGCACCAGATACTTACCCAGACTTGCTTCAATATGCACAAATCCTTTCTAGCAATGATGCCAATTTCCCGTACTACACTTCAAACCTCTTTAATCAGCAACCTTTTGCTCCCCATTTTTCATCAAGCTTTTTATCACAACAACAACAACAACAAGAAGATCTATTGAGATTCTCGTCAAGGTTCGATAGCTCCTCTAGCTCTGATCAACAGGAACATGGGAAGGACTCCAGTAATCCTAGCGAGTAATATGTTAGATTTTCCGCACTAAGAGGGCAGCTTGGAATCCTTAGTTAAGGAAATATAAAGTATGGGTTAATTAGCATCATTCCTTTGAAGCAGTAATGCCATTAGATGTCGAGGATTTCATAATTGATCAAGACCTTCCAAGTATTTTTGTTGTGTTTTGGAAGCTCTTCTCTTTCAATTCCTTTTTTTTTTTTTCAATGCATGGGGTAGACACCCTAATATAATATTAGTCACCCCAAGAAATCACCTATCAGTTGGCAATTTGCATGCATGATCTGTAATCCTTGGAGAGATAACTATAACTATATATATATATATGAGAAATTTTGGTTAATGTATCATTTTCTTTAATTTTTTCAAGTATTTGCATGAGGTCTTTATCAAAGTCTTAATCGCTTTTGATTTTGTACTTGTACAATGATGATGGATGTGGTCATCTCTTTGGCAAAGTTGAACGATGTGGGGTTTGTTATTTATTGGAAAGACTTGAACGCACGCATGCACGCCTATCTATTCATCTACATGCCATCGTTCATAACTTGTTCATCCCATATATATATCTTGTCATTTATTCAAAGTGAGGGTATTTTTTATTCATTCATTTTCAAGCCTACGAAGCTAACTTTGTGGAAAACTTTAAAAATTTGTCACAAGCCACGCATTGCTCGCTAAACTTCTAAGGTAAAGATGGTGGAGATCTTCCCGAAGACCTACAGTGCTCATCCAGACCTAGAAAATATAATAATCGTTTTCTGTTGAGTTATGATCTCGTTGAATTCCATATTTCAAATTTGGTTGATTGTATGGATTTTTTTTTAATTCATGTAGAATATTCAGACTAATTTACACATATTTCAACTGATTTTTGCAAATTCTAAAATTAACAACTAGAAATGTTTTAATAACTATTAATATTAGTAACCACAAAATTTAAATATGATAACATATAACAAGGATGTATAGATAATTGAACTAATAAATATAGTCCAAAGTAGACGTCGGTTCATATATTTCTTTAATAGTTAATGCTGATATTGATGCACCAAGTTGCCCTTTGATTATGCTCTAAATATTCGAATCAAACACTTCAAAAGTACCATCACTTCATTGATTAAGGATAGGATAGAAAAAAGAAAAAAAAAAAGGATAGGATAGAATATTATTTGATTCGCCAACATATCTAATCGCAGACAAGTAATTTGGCATTTGCTCCGATCGATTGTTCACTAACATTGTCTTCATTTGGTGTCAAATAAAAACGAAGTTTGAGATATACAAGTTAAAACGATCATTATTCACAATATATATATATATACATATATATATATATATATATATATGTATATATGTATCATTTTTTTCCATTTCTAATTCCCTAAATTACATTAAGTCTAATAAAAAAGCTCAATATTTTCAGTGATGGATTATAATATAATCGACTATTATAAAAAAAAAAGATCGATAAAAAAGCTCAAATACCCATCAAAATAATACTCCATTAATAATATTCTAGAGTAGAATATAGTGAAAACCTTAAACTACAGAGTATAGACCCTTTAAAAGAATAATTTTTCTACAACATGGTGTAAGAAATTGTCGCAGATACTTCAATTCCAAGTAATTAACAAGATACAATAAAATAGATCATTTCTATGTTTTAAACCTGTGGGTTGGGAAGCGGGGAGCAAAAAGAGGATAATGAGGTTTATAAATATAGGGGAAAAGAGACTAAATCTTGTTTTTATTAATTACATAAAGTGCTCTATTAATTACATATGATCTGTAGTCAATAAAAACATTAAATAAATCTAATATAATTTGATAGCAAGTTATCAAAATAAAATTCTCGCAGAATATATATATATATCAATGGTATAAAAGGTGTGAAATTTAAGCTTGAAGATGGCTTGTCCCAGCTTTATCATGCTGTAAAGCTCGAAATGATTTTTCGTAAATGTACTCAAAACCAAAAGAGATGCCATTTAAAGTTAGGGTGCTCAACAATCTTTGGTAATCTTCCAAGCGAACTTTAAAATTGTTTGCAATTTCCTTGCTAGATATTTTGCGTGTAGGGTTAGTTAGGACTATATATTCATTTATAAAAATTTTAAAAAAAATTATGATATTTAATAATATTTTATTAGTTGGGAGCTTTAAAAGTGTATGTGTGTGTGTGTATAAACAAAAAAGTTGAAATTATAGATAGAAATATTTTTATTATTTTGGATGAGTTATGAATATTTTTTTTTTAACACCTTATGTCTGTCTCTTTTTTCAAAGTATAATTATAGCTTGAACAATATAAGATGGATTCACAATCCAAAATTTTGAAAAAATTTGATAGAAAGCTCCTTAGTAATTAAAATTAAAGAATAGAACTATCTTATGAATATTTTTATAACTTAACTTATTTAAAGATTTTTTTATGTATATATATAATCTCTTCATACTCTTGGCTGGCTTTATACTTTCATGTTGTCTAAAAAGAATAATTATAATCTCTTATTTTAAGTGTTAGTGACTACATATATAGCTGGTATCCCACATTCTAAAATCAAGTTACTTGTTCTAATCACACAATTTCTAATTAATGTATTTACATTTAGTTTGAAGGACTACTTTAAGCAATTAAGCTCAAGAATATTGGCTGAAAGGACAACGACATGTCAAAATGTAACACGCTTCGATCTATCGCTCACAGTAATGAAAGGAAAGGACAAGATAACATTGCATGTAAGCACTTCGAAGAGATCAGTAACACGAATTAATTGCGTTTATCGAGATGCTAAGTTAAATTAACAATATTATACTCTTCCTCCAATCGGCAAACATTTAAACTATGTGAAGGGCTAATGAAGAACAGGGTCACTTAACTTTTTAGCAGGGAAATCATGGCTTCTCATCATTTGTCATCTATCAAGACAACTACTTTAGACACGTTAGAAGCGCGAAACGTTAAAGTGAACCAATTAGGCGACAAAGCCTAATTGTTTAGTAAAATATTTAATGATGTACAAGAGAATTATCAGACTGAAACGTGCTTATAATTAAGCATGGCTCCACCGACCAGTACTGACGTAACCTTAAGCTCTTGCTTTCTTATATGCATGAACTTTCATTAGCTTTATCCTTTGTCTCCGTGAGCAAACAATCTCCATTGCCCCTTTCTTTCATTAATATATAGACTTTGTTTTTTTTTATTTTCCACGTCCAATGATAGAACTTGAACGGCTACAAATGTTGGCTTGCAAAGCCTGAGATAGCATGCTGATTAGAAGCGGCTACTTTATTAAAAAGAAGATCTTTCACTGTTACGCATGCACGGGCCGTGCCCACTTGCCAAACAAAGCGGCGGGCCAGATTCAGATCATCCAAAGCCCAGAAATGGTGGCGTCATTTTTTTACTTTTTCTATTTCCAATCACGAAGATGGCCACAAAACGACAATGGTTAGCGGAAACGACAAAAGGTGAGGAAACTTCTTTTCCCTTCCCATCCCTTTTTTTTTTCTTTTTTTTAATCTATTAGTATAATCACCCACGTAAGCCGCGTGAGATCTGACGTGGGCAAGGTCTCAAATCCCAAAGTATAAGCATGAATTAGGGTTCATAATGACAATGACATATGGGCTCTGGGATTGCATGGTGGGGGACCAGGTCTTAGATGGTGACAAGGTTTTGTGTATGCTTTCGGTTTCACCATGTCAAATCTTGCGGCTCTGCTTCATGCCTCATAAGACCACTCCTGCGGCTCTTCAAGTACAATCATGGTCCATCTTGAAAAAAATATGTGGTTTGTTGTCAAACATCTCTGAAATGTAATTTTATCTGCACATGGAGGTTTGGCCAAGGTGATCTCTTTTGATTCTTCCAGTCGTTTCCTAACCCTTGTTCGTACATGATTTAAGGAGATAGCCTGATTGGGCTCTTACTAGCTATGACTATAATACCTACATAGCTAGCGCCTAGCTAGCTGATGGGACCATCTTACTAGTTAGTGGTGTGATTTTTAATTTTGTTCCAAATACTCTGGGTGTGTGTGTACACGTACAGCACGTATTTTTAATTTGAGTTTTGGAAAATATACTCAATCACCACCATATGATATGAAGTTACTTTATCCTGGTCTCGAGAAATTATGAATGGCATAAAAGTTCCGAGCTTATCCATCGAGAAAAGAACTTAGTCGGACTAGATATATATTGGAATGAATAATGGGATAGATAGCGAGCAATACCCTGAAGCGATGATCATATCTTATTGCATGGTTTTAAGGCTTGAATACGTGATCAAGTAAGTAAGAGATTTCCTGTGTCAAACAGCGTGAGAGTGAGATGTATGTTCTGATTGTTTTGGCTACTTTGCCCCATCAAAGCATGTATACGAGAATCTTTTGAAGTTTTGGTCGATGAGATATATAGATACTGTAGGCTGGTCGCAGAGTGCTCGGTCGAGTACTACTGGAATGTAGAATTTATGATCGACAAGGACATGAGTTGAGTTCCCATCATCTGTACTGGCGAATCTTGTTCTTGCTCCTGAATGAAGATGTTGTAATAATGCTTGGAATCAGTTTCTAGCTATAGTGCCTGCTAATTTATTGATGATGAGTTTGGTGATCTTGCAGCTTCTTTTAGTAAAGAAAGGAAAAGGAAAAGCATCCCCGCCGCTCCTTTTTGTCCTGCTTGTCATTGTCAATGTATCTTAACTTATTCATATTTTTTAATTTGATGTTTCTATTTTTAATTTTTTTTATTTGAGCATGTATCTTTATTTTTTTCGGTATATATTTTTTAATTTCAATGAATATACCCTTTTTTTATTAATTTTATACCTTAAAATCTTTTAAATTGTTTATAGAGTGATATGATATAATAAAATTTAATATGTTCGAGGTTATTTTAATATTTTAAACAATAAATAATTACATGTTTATATTCACATTCTTTTTTGCAGAGTTTATAAAGTTGATAGTTGGGGATTAAAAATCTAATACACATAAAATAAATTTTTTTATAGGATTTAAAAATCATTTAATGATAAAATTAGTGATTTTTAATAAGAAATTGAAATAGATAAGAAAATGAACTTTTAAATTCTAAGAACAAAAATATTTATTTATTTTTTCATATTATAAATGCTATGAGAATAAAATCATTAATACTTAGATAATAGAAAAATATCGACTTTTTACTTGAATAGTTTAAGAGGTATATATAACCTTTAAACCTTGTTATATTTACTTTAATGAAGGGGTTAGTATGTTATTTTTTCCTAATAATATTAATAAATGATATGTATATTTACACAATATTAAAGATGTTGTTGGCATCTATAATTATATCCAACCCAACTTTTGATATTTTACAAATTATAGTTTGACCCATTAAAAAAATTTAAACTCAGGCAATTTGGATATGTTTGGTTGAACTACCTTTTTTATGGATATTGCATACATTCATGGGTTTTAGGTATAAATCCCCTTCTTCATCAACATTTTTAAAAAAAATTAACTTTTAAAGGCATATAATTATTTGTCTAATATTGCAATATGTGTTACAGTATCTCAAATATATAGTTAGCACTAAACATAAAAAAATATTGAAACATAAAATAAAAAAATAAAAAGAAAGAAGAACAAAAAAAATATATTTATATGGAGTGTTAGGGCTACTCGTTAACTTAATTGATTATATAAGATTGGGTCGTGTTAGATAATTTTTGAAAATCTCAATTCATATCCAGCCCGTGATATCTATTTATTTAGTTTTTTGATCCATTATTATTTGTAATATCTATATTGACCAACTTTGATGGGCTAGGTTAGATCAAATAATGCAAATATTACATATAATTCATTTTTTTCCTATATGACATTAATATTGATGGAAATATAATAAGGTATTGAAATTTTTTTATACACATAAAGATGTAAGGATATGATTATTCTTAACTTTTAATATTTTATATTAAGAGTCATAAAAATAATAAAATAAAGTCTTGTGACCCAATATGGGGTCTATAATGATTGTCAGTTCCACATGTATTTGGACTTGTAATGATCGTAAGTCCAAAGATATTGCATCTGATAACTCATTAGATTTACATATATTTATGTTCAGTGCTTAACTAAATCCAAAGATGTTGAATATAGCTAAAGCTAGTGATATTAGGTCTTAAAGAAAATTAGAGTTGCATCTGTTTGAACTCAATGCATAACTAAATCTAAAAATACTAGGCCTGAAAGTAAACTAAACTCATGTCATTTGGACTTGATATTATATTAAGATTAGGTATAATGAGTAATTACCTTGTCTTTTCCTTTTAAATATGAGTTTAAGCAAAATAATTATATTTATAAAATATATTCAGTATATATTAAATAGACACATGTAATCTTGTTTTGGGATCATTGTTTAGGAAATTGAAAAAAATGAAAAGAAAAGTAAAAAAAATGAATACAAAATTTGAAAATAATTGAAAAAATTATTTTGGTGTTTTTTTATTAAAGAAAACCTAAAATACTTAATCCAATAATAACAATAAAAAAGAAAATGCGGGTAACTATGACATTTTAGGGGGAGGGAATTCTCCTTTTTATTATTATTTTTTATCCCCATGTCTTGGGATTTCAAATAATCCAAAAAAAAAAATTCTCTTCCGGGACACAGTTTAAATTTTCATTATTATTTTTTTAATAATTTCAAGTTTTTAATTAACAAGCATATCATCACTGATAAAAATAGTTTAATAGAGACACTTAACTGAAAAAAGAGTAGAATTACCAAATTAAAATAGAAAAAATAAAAACACATGATTAGAGAATATAGAAAATTATAGGCATTGAATTTTTCATACTATCTGTTATACTTCTATTTTTTATTTATTTATTTTTATTGGGTAAATCTATCTATTTGTTATGATTTGGAAGAGGAGATTTTAACTTAATAGGGCTTTTCGTGCGACGTCATGCGTTTGAATCAGGAAATGAAGGCCTGGAGTTATTCCGTTGAAGCCTAGTTTGCTACTACCATTATGGGCCTGGAAACATCTGCGGCCTTTCAAACTTAAGCAGGGATCCAACTTTGAAGTTCAAACGAAAGGTGAAAGCATTGTTATACAACAGGTGGATCAAGGACCCGGATGACTCGGGGTATAAATCAATTCAGATTAAAAGAAAAATGATGGAAGAGAAAAGCCCAGGTGACCTAATTAGTTTACTTGCAATCTGGTTGTTATGTTGAAAAAATCCAGTAAAATATCTGATAACTTTTTAAAAAAAAAAATACTTGGTTAAAGTGATGTAGTTTTCATATTTTTAAAAAAAATATTGATTAATCTAAGTTGAGCTCCCCATCAATTTTTTTAAGTTAACCCCGTGTTGAGTCTTAAACTATGAAGAAAAGAGAATGTTTAGGTCAACATTTTAAACCATAACATTATTGATCCCAGCCCAACATAGATTGAGCTGAATTTTATTAAAAAAAAATTGGGAATGGAAAAATCAAGTTAATTGGTGATCCAATCAAGAACTAATAGATTTTTATTTTTATTTTTATTTTAAAAAAATATTTTAATCTTTTAAAAATACGCTATCCAAACGTTAACCCGATTCAAGTTTTTTAATCATGCCTTAAAGTTTAAATCATGTTCTTGGAAAGGCCGGAGATATTTTAACGGAGAGAATTAATAAAAGATAAAAAAAAACTAAAAAACAAGGTAAATTCACTTTTCATCTTGTTGTTTTGTTTTTTTAGTTTAATTATTTAATATTAAATTTATTAGAAATTAAATTTATAATTTATTTTAATTTTTTTATTAAATTATCCTAATATCATGATTTAGATTATAAATTTAATGAGTTAATTTATATTGACTTAAATTATTTTTTTATATTATTTTTTTAATTAATTTCATCATTTACATGGAGTTTATCTTATACTTTAATACTAAAAACACATAAACGGTGGGCTTCGGCTGGTAGAAAAGTATAAATAATGGAATCATGCATGTGATGTTCTAAGATCTATTGAAGTTTGATCTGAAATCAGCTAAAGACTAGCATATCTAAGGTTTTTTCTGTTCAAAATATATTTGTCGGTGTGTAAGAAAAGAAGAATAACATAAGGGGGAAAAGATGGTCCAAGTGGGCCGATACGGGCCCAGTAGCAAGGCCGGTCAACTGGTGTTGTCCACCACTCCTTGCAACGAAGAGCTGGTCCAATACCAGCTCTTGACAGTTTACAAACAATCTTCTCAGTGCCTGGGCAAATACACCAATCGTTAAGACTAAAGTGTTTTACACTTTAGTCCAAAAATTGCATGAACAAACCATCATAAATTCATCATCTTTTCTTCTTTCATCTCTCTCCAAGAACAACACTTTAGTGTCTGAAGAGAAATACTGAGATCACTGTAAAAGATCACAAGATGACTTCGTTATGTTTTTTAAGTGAATTCATCAAACTAAGTTCCTGTTTTGGCGTTAAATTCTTTTAAAAAAAATAAATTTATTTTTTTATTTTTAAATCAGTTTAAAAAATATTTTAAAAAATAACAATTACCATACTTTCAAACATACATTTAAATAAAAAAAAATCTCGCTTGTAACATACATGAATTAAAATGGGATTAGAATTAAAAAGTCCTTCAACGAAATAGAACTATAATAAAGCCTTGGATTTAACGACTTCAACAATTTTACTTGTCAATCATTTTTGGGTTTGTGAGTTTGTCTAGCAATGCGGCCAAAACATTATTGTCTAAAATTTGAAAACTCAGCCGCAATATTGCATATAATACAATTGATGCAAATCAGCAACACCAACCAATCATGTTATTCATCTTTGTCAAACATTCCCCGTACAATTTCTGGAAGAGAATTTGTCATCATAGACAAACTCCAAGAGGTTTCATCAGAGCTATCACAAGAACGATAAATGACACCATAAACAATACCTCGCACATTCGCGGTGTCTGTCATCGGTTCTACCAGCAGGGCCATCCCCATCTACCATCATGGGCGATATCAGCAACACATGCATCAAAATGGTAGTCAAGAGAATGTTAAGTACTCTAATGTTTTTTCTTCACTATGTAACACGGTATCATTAAAGAAAATGTTCTTTAAGAAACAATTATTGTAAGTAAAAAAAATGAAAGTTACAGCTTTGAAGCGTTCCTCTTTATAACATAAATATATTAAAATATAAAGGTTTAAATTAACATTTTACATTGGCTTTGCATTTGAAAGACATTGATTTCCATACGCATGAAAGGCATATGCAACGCATTTGCCAAAAAATAACTAATGGCTTAAAAAATGCCATTAATTTGGATAGGTTAACAAGGATAACTCCGCTCATACACAAGGATGAAATTCACTAAATAATATAAATTCAGGGTCATTGTCATTAACCACCGTGTAACCAAAAGCTTTGTAACCCAAAAAAGAGACTAGCTTTCATCCCAGCTCCCTTGCTCCTGCTCTGCGTTCCAGGCTCCAGCATGCGTTATTGACTGGCTCTATCAGTAGTGGTTGAGGCTTCTTGCTCCTTCCCTGGACTCATTGTCTGCACATTTGATGATCGATCCATAATGTCATCACCATCAGTTTCCTTTTTCTGCTTCTGTGTGTTTTGGGATTCATCCTTTGGCTCTTCCGCAATTTGGTCACCAGCAACGAAATCTCGTTGCTCAGTGGCATCACTCTCTTCACTACACTCTTCTGAATTGTGGTCCAGTTTTTCCTGCTCAGCTTGTTGTTGCAGTGATTCTATGACACCCATCAACTCCCGATTCACCTGTCAAGAAAACTTCCAATGTTCTCAAAGGAGATTTCATGACTCCCAATAAATCTTTTAGAAAACAAAATTGAAAAAAGAAACAAAACAAAGAATCCCTGCAGTTTTGCCATAAGAATGCTGTTTCATACCAAAATGCATGTAATTGATGCACGTGGTACCTGTGGGTTCTGAAGAAAGTCAGCTATGTCAATGGTACAAGATGGACATTTCATAACATTCTTTTGCGCTCTTAATGTCCGTCTTCCTTGACCTCTTTGTCTAGTGAGACTTTGGCCAGCAAAGGCACCCTCAAGACATGATTTGCAGAAATTATGGGCACATGGGGTAGTGATTGGATTGACCATCACCTTCCGGCAAATTTGACAACTGAACTCTGCTTGATGAACAACCAGAAGCAAACAAAACTTCCATGAATCCATTGATAATAGTCATGACCATGGTCAAAATGCATTCCATAGAAACTGCATATTCAGAAGAATGGACATCAAAGGCTTCAAGTTGAAATTGATTAAATACCATTACCTTTCAGAAGTTTTTCTCTAACAGATATATTTGCTTTTTTTCGCTTGATTATCCTAATCACTTTTCCATCTTCTGGACCTACACTATCAGCAACTCTTTTTTTACTGGCTGGAGGTGGCTTTTTCCACATCCAGCAACTTTTTTCATCCTGAGAAGCAATTGTTAACATCTTAGGACACTTTAAAATGAATGACTCATTGCTACAATGAACCATTGAAGTGAAAGAGTTTGAACTCACCTCATAGTCCCAGGAAGGGGACCCCTTCCTTTCAGTTATATCAATTGCATTCTTTAATTCCTTAATGACAGGCAGAGGCCTGGGACGGTCCCCTTGAACATCACTGCAATTTGATTTCCATCAAGTAAGTCATAGAAAGGGAGGGAGGGAGACAGGGAGGGAAGGAAGCAGAACATACCTTGTCCATGGAGCAGGCTCGTTGTCGCATCTAACAAAGAGATACCTGCAAACTTTAAAGCCCTAAAATGAAAAAGGTGGTAGTTAGCAAACACATTTAACAAGTATAAAGTCCATGATTTCCCTTTGATAAATTGCAAAATTGTCATTAGAAATTTACCTGTATTCCATTCTTACGCCAGCACTTCTCAATTCTATAAACCCCATCATAACGTACACCTGTTTCTGGAGCATATGATGATCGCTTCTCTTTGTGAGACCTGCTAGCAAACAGAGAGGGTTCAAATAGGAAAGGAAAAAAAAAAGAAACATCCTCAGATAACCTACCCAATTCATGACAGAAAAAGGAAGGTTTATCAAAGCATCCAGCAAGACATCACAAATAGCAAAGACCAATTAATAAAAAATGTCCCAGAAGGGATGTGAGGGCTACATCTGGAAACCAAGCAAACAATGCTAACAGATCTCTAAGCATTAGACAGAACTATCAAATACAACTACCTATAACAATGACAAATTTTAACAGAACAAGAGTTTCTCATATCGTGTGGTAGGAAGTTTCATTCCCAATTACAAAATCTGCAACTCCACATCACTGTCACTAATCAGTTCAGCAATTAATGATGACAGAAAATATAAGGCCCCATGAAAGGCAAGAAGATGCAATGCACACTAATGGGTCATCAGATCACTTCTTAGCACAACTCACCTAACCACCCTTACAGGATAGCCCTTTAGGCAGCTTACTCGTAGTGCCTCATTCATCTTGTCAAACTTCTGGTCAAAGGACTGATCCTTGTTGGTGCGTTTATTGCCACTTAGGTCCCTTCCTCCACTGTCAACCACAAATTAAAACTGAACATCAAATTTGAAAAAGAAAAATACAAATGCAATAAAATTCAAGCAACAACTACATTTGACATTGCTCATAAAATTTCAAACCATATCAGTGCTTTAGCATGCCAAATGTAACCAAGCACTAGAGTCCATTCCTTCATGCCATCCTTGAAGTAAATTCATTGAGTATTTAAGGTTAGATTAATCCAAATTAAAAAACTTATTCAGTCTGACATTTTTTTAAGCAAAAACAAGTCCATTCAACTTTAACAATGAATGAACCACAACTCATGACTAGTGAAAAGCCAACCAATAATGGAGGAAAAAAAAGGACATGAGAACTAATGCAGAGATGCAGACAGCATACCTCCCAGTGTAAAGAAACCATTCACCATGGTCCTCGTCATCAATATAACCTCCAGAAAGAGCCACCGATTGTGCACCATGAGTAGACTGGCCAGCAATTCCTGCAACATGGGGGAGATGGGCACCCCATTGCCTGCAAGCCAGCCTATCCTCCCATATCTCTCCCACCAAAACACCCATATTTCTTTCTGGGTCGTTCTCTGCAGGGATTGGCCCAAAGTGATCAGGAGGAACTGTGACAAAGATCTTCCCACTACAAGCATTAGCCTTGCCAGCTTTCTTTGCCCGCTCTGTCGTGTATGCTTTGTCTGGCCTGTTTTGGTTGTGGATAAAATGATATACCTTCGCAGCACCCCCAGCATTGCTGGATCTTGACATCCTTGCCATACGTATGGCAATAACAAGTGTAGAATTGATACGAGGCTGGCTTGCTATCTTGGGTGGGATTTGTACACGGCAATATGCACATGTACGTTTCCCTTGTCCAATCCATCTCTGGAAGCACTTCAAGCAAAAGTTATGACCGCATGGTGTCTGAAACAAGAAAAAAAAAATATAAGAAATCATGAACATTTGCCAATCCAAGCGCAATGACTAGAGCAACTGAACCAAAAATATACCAAGCACCGGCCTTCAAGCAAATGGTGTTGAAAATCCATAAGAAAAAATTTCCCATTTTGAGTTTTTCTTACTGGTTTCTCACAATCTAAATTGAATCTTCAGCTTCTCCTGGATAATTGATACTAACAATATTTAAAATTCAAGTTTTTTATCCCATGAAAACAACTAAGGCTCCATAGTTAGTCGACTGCCACTTCAAATCCAAAAAAATTAAGAATCCTTAGTTAATATCTAGAGACTATTCACCGCAATTGAACTTAACCAAAAGGCCAAAAAAATAGTTAAAGCTAGAGACAGATACTTTATCGATATCCATAGCAATCTTTTTTTCTTTATTGGATCACCGTTGAAAACGACTCTGTTTTCACCTTTTTAACATCCAAAAGAGGTAAAAACTTTATTTCAATGACACAACCAGCAACATCAAAGGACACCACCATCATCTTCTTTTCAAAAATCCCTCGAAACCTTTGCTAAAACAAGCAAACAAACATACAGATGGAAATTTTTCAAAAGAAAGTAAAATCAAGAACATGTCTGTGAAAATAAAAATCAAATGAGCAGTTATAAGATTTTAAATTTGTGAACAGATTTCACATACAGTAACCGGTCTATCAAAAAATAAACATGTCTATAAAAATAAAAATCAAGCGAGTAATTATAAGATTTTAAATTTGTGAACAGATTTCACATACTGTAACCGGTCTATCAAGCATTTGCATGCAGAAAGAGCAAGTCAACTCCTTATCGAATATATCAAGCACGTCATTCTTTTCTTTCTTTTCCTCGCCGTCCAATGAGGACGGACCAGCGGCGGCGCCACTCAACAGCTCCTGACGTTTCTTTGCCTTCTCCTGTTCAGTCAACGATTTGTCATCCTCGATCTTCCGAATCGAGGCGATGAGATCACCGGAATCCTCCGATCTTCCGGAGGCGAAGGCGGAGGTGGACGGCGGATGAATCATGGAGCAGTCAGGGCACTCCCATTGCAGCGTGTCAGATAACGCCTGAGGGGGGGAGACGAGACACGTGGCGTGCCAGGGGGTGACACATGTTTTGCACGCGAGGGTCTCTTCACTTGGTGGCTTGTTTTTGCAGACCATGCAAATGCCAGCTCCGTCGCACGGGAGTTCCATTTTTTTAAAAGTAACGGCGGCTTAACTGACTGATTTTTTTTGTTTCCGGCTTCTTTTTTGACCTGGATTTTAATAGGGAGGTGGTGCTTGAGAGGAAGGAGAAGAGTGGGTGGTGGGTGTTTATAAAAAGGTCAAAAGGTGGGGTCCAGGGGAGAGGGACGGGGCTCTCGGTTTTGGATTTTGGACTTGCAAATTTTGGGATTTTGTTTTGAATTTTGTACCTTCCCTCTTTGCTCTTTTTTTTCCCGCTCCTCGCTACACATTCCATGTATGTTCTTCTGTAGCTGATGCATGTATATCTACCTATGTATGGAAGTTATGATGCAGCAAATTTAACGAGATTTACAACCAACATTTCTAGAACATCTTAGATTTTCTTGCCTTTCTTGGATTTTTTTATTTTTTTGTCTAAAATTCAACTTAAAAATCAGGTTTTTTTTCCTGATAATGAGGGTGTTCATATTGACCTAATCAGTTTTTTGTATTCGACTGTCATTTACAGAGCATGTATTTGTGGAATATAAAATTAGTTTGAATTATAAATAGTAAATCTTGAAATGTGTAAAGAAGTCTCGATTTTTTATAATATCTCTAATTTATATAATGAATAAATTTAATTATACTATTTATGAATTGAAAATTATAAAACAAAAGGTGAATTCAATGTGAAACAGCTGGTGTTGAAAATATAAGTTTTTTTTTTTTTTTTTATGTGAGATGTTCGAGCCAGCTTACGCGCACCATGACTAATCCCCACGGCCCACTAAACATCCTGCAAGTCCAGTGAGCAAGTAAGGCACCACAGGGGTGACAGGCGTGCATAGTGAGATTCGAACCCAAGTGCAGAAAAAGAAGACAAGCCCCTCCCACCACTAGACCAGAACCTCACTTGCAATATAAGTATTTTTTGGATGTTCTGGTTGTGTGGGGTTTATTTACAATTATAAATATTATTATTTGATATTATTGAAAAAAAAAATTGATAAGACCTACAGCTAATTTATAGTTCTTTTAAAATCACAACAAGCAGTTTTTTTTCTTCTTATACGGATAAATCACATGAATAGTAAAAATGCATAAACTATTCAGGTAAATAGTAGGTGCAAGCTTATTATTTTATTTGAATCAAATCAATTCAAAGCTAAAAATATATTAAATTGGGTTTTACTTGGAAAAATAAAAATAAAAAAAATTAATTATATTTTATTCAAAAAACTAATATTAAACATTATTCAATAATACTACATAAATTAAATAGAAATTGCTTAATGATATGATATTTATAAAATTTGATTCCAATTTCAATTTTATTTTTGATTATATTTTACCCAACGTTGCTGTGTTCTTAAAAAATTTATGAAAATTATAATTTTTGTTAGATGTATTTTATATATGATAAAATTATAAATAGTTTGATGAAACAATATAAAATATTTTATATAAAATATTATTTATTTTATTATATAATAGTAATAATTAAATCTACAATACTTAAATAAAAAACTATTAGATATATATATATATTATTTTATAACTTAATTTAAAATTTATTTTTTTAACCAAATATATTAAACTACTTTTTGTTCAACCTTAATTTTAACTACAATTTTAACTAAATATATATTTTTTCAAACCAACATCAATTAAAAATACTTTTTATAAAATATTTTTTTTCAAACCACAGTCGCCACAATACCAAACAATAAGTCGTTATTTGATATTACTTTCCAACTAGAAATTGGATAAAATTCAAAATTAATTTTTATTTATAATTAATGTTTTATATTTTTTATTATTTTAATTTGTTTGCATTAAAAATATATTTTAAAAAAATAAAAAATATATTATTTTGGTGTATTTACGAATAAAAAATATCTTAAAAAATAACTACTACTATACTTATATATACCTTCTTAGTTACTTGATAATTTAACATTGATAGGGAAATTTATTATGTTCAGTTAAATATCATGTCTGTCAAAACTATATATCATTGTTTAGATTAAATCATTCCTCATTTTTAGCTTGTTCAAGAGTTCTAAATTACTGTTATTAACAGGTGAATCATGTTCATGAAAGTTTTCAAAGTGACAGTTGGAATGAATGTGAATTTTAGAATTTCATTGACGATGGTTGGGGGATTATCAAAAGTTGTCCCGTGTCGTTGCATAAAACTCACTTTAAATGGGTAAGTTTTTTCTATAAGTAGAATTGAAATATTAAGTATAAATTTTAAAGGTGTGAGTTTTTATTGTGCAGGTGTGCATTGATTGTTATTTCACATATTATCGTTGTTGATGGACGGTGTAAATTTATTTTTTTAATTTATTCTTTAAACTTTTATTTTTTATTTAATTTTAATTAGAAACTAATTGATTTTGATTCATAATAAAAGGCTGGGATTGAAAAAGAGAGATTAAAATTAATAGAATGTTGAACATGGACAGCATGTCACAGGTTTGAAAAAAAAATGCATTTTGGTTAAAAATAACATAAACTATGTAATTTTGGTGTTTCAATATTTTTCAAAATGATTTTTTGGTTTAAAAATTTATTTTTATTATTTTTATATTTCCTAGTTGAAAGAATAAAAAGAGGTCGTTAGATTCGGACAATAAAGAAATAAAAATGATGTTGATATTGATTTAGGCCACAAAAACAGATTATATTTGTGTCGAATAGTTTCATTTGACGAGGAGAGTTCATATTATATTTTTCTTATCTTTAAAGTTCATGAAAAAAATAAATATAAATCTAGGTTAATTTTTGGTTTCTTTGATGGTTTTTTTAGGACATTTATAGGTTTATCATGATTTCTAATATGTTGTTTGGAACATAAATTGGTTGAAAATAGGATTTTTGTTAAAAAAACTTAAATCATGATCCTGCATCAACCATGATGGTTGAAATTTAGACAAATCAAATAATGTATTGTCTATTTTTTTAAAATGAAGTTGACGACATATCATCCACCTCAATTGCAACAAAAAAATTGGAGCCCATGCACGAGTCTTGATAAAACAAGTTAGGTGGGTTAGCTCGGCCTACCAAACTAAGCAACGTATAACCTTTGTTTTTTTAATTATTTTTTTCTAGTTTGGTTTAAATTGATGATTTTTATGGTATTTTATCATAAAAAAATAATTTGTATATAGATATTTTTTTTTATTTCATGAATGTCTCCTTAAAATTATGATTGTTTTTTTGTTATGCATTTAAATTTTAAGAGTTTTTATGATATAACTCTAATTTTTTTATCTTTGTATGAACAAACTTTAGTTTTGAAAATAAAAAAAAATATTTTTTTAATATAATATTTATAATATGTGTAGTATTGCATAGTGTTTTTTATCCATGTATTTTATCCAATCAATTTATTTTGTTTCTATATTTCTATTATCACTTGCTCGAATAAAAAATTATATTCATAAACAAATTTAGTAAACATGTCCAGGTAAATGTTTTTGTATTTTGATATTAAATATCTTAATTTATATTTGTTTTTTAATTTTTTAATTTTTTATTTCATGCATCGTTTATAGCTTTTTATTTATTTATTAGCACATGTGATTCTTGATTTATGTGATTACTCGTGTTCATAAAAAAAACATCCAAACTTAATACTTTTAAACTACAAAAACGTGTTAAAAAACCCCCTCTCTATATAATAATAATAATAACTAACTAATGTCAGAGTACAGGTCGTATAGTTCATACATACAACATGTCTTATAATTTTATTTTTTAAAGAAAAAAACTAGTTAACAACAGTCTAAAAGGCGGGGAAATTATTGTAGCTTTCCCCGCACCTTTTAACTTTCCTCGTTATTAATATGTTATATTATATTATTATAATTATTATATTAGATTATAATGTATAGCTGTTTTTTTAAAAAAAAAAATTATGAGTTTTTTTGTTTAATTTAGTTTGTTAATGTTAAATTATTTTAATTTAGCTATCATATTTTCATGACACGAATCTTGAGTTTGATGGGTTAGCCTGATTTGACGAGTTAAACTGGATTTTTTTTCTTTTTAATTAATTTTTTTGTTTTGTTTAGCTTGTTAATGTCATTTATTTTTTATTTAATTATCAGACTTTTATGACACATATCCCAGGCTTGACGAGTTAATCTAGTTTGACGAATTAACCCAGTTGATTATGGGTAAATCCATTAATTATTTTTTTCTTTTTAGTTGTCAAATTTCCACGACGTGGATCCCAAGTTTGACTGATTAATGGTCTGAAGGGTTAATCTTGTCAATTCAATTTTTTTTTCTTCTTATTGGTTTTTCTTCTTTGTTTTTTTTAAAATTAATTTATTTAATTATTACACTTTTATGACATGACATTATAGCCAAATACACATCCAATGCTCTTGTGTCCTGTGTTGCAGTTAGACGCACTTAAACTTTAGTTATGTAAGATTAATATCATTATTAATATTATAAATATTACTCTTAAATTAAGCGTTGTAACTAGACCCTGAGGTTTTTAGGTATATTTTTGCAGAAAAGCCTAACACCCCTGAATCTTAGCTTTTTTAAAATTTTTATGTAATAAAAAAAATTTACCCATAATATATGCCTTTGTTTTTTTTTAAAAAAAACCTTTTACCATTGACTGTACGGTATAGCCTATAGTTAAAAAACTTATGCCTTTAGTCTTTTTTTTGTCCATGGTTTCTTAATATTTATTTTTTCTATTTAATTTTCAGGTTTTCATGACACATATCACATATTTGATGGTTTAACCTAGTTGATTCAATTTTTTTTCTTCATTGGTTTTTTTCTTCCTATAAGTTTTTTTCTTTTTGCTTTTTTTATTTTTAATTTAGTTTATTAATATTAAATATTTTTTCTATTTAGTTACCACACTTTCACGATATGAATTCTAAGTTTGGCAGGTTAACCTAGTTGATTTAGATTTTTTTTCTTTTTTCTCGTTAGATTTTTTCTTCCAATTTCATCTTTTAATACTCTATGCAGTCCACGACAAAAAAGTTGATGCTTTTATTTTTATTTTTTTTTGTTTTTAGATCTTTCATTGTAGATTGCACAACACAGTCTATGGTAAAAAATGTGATGCTTTTTTTCTTTTTAATTAATTTTTTATTTGGTTTGTTGATATTAAATGTTTTTCTATTTACTTATTAAACTTTCATGACACGTATCTTAAATTTGATGGGTTAACTCAGCTAATTGAAAATTTTTTCTTTTTCTTTTTCTTCGTTAGTTTCCTTTTCTTTTTGTAAGTTTTTTTCTTGTTATTTTTCTTTTAAATTGATATTTTTTTATTTAATTTAGTTTATCAATGTGATTTTTTTTCTATTTAGTTATTGGTTGATGCTTTTTTTTTTATTAGTTATCTTAAGTTTGGATAATTAGATATTTTTTTTTTTGCTTTTTTGCTGTTTTTATGCCTTTAACTGTGAACCACACAGTGCAGTCCACTGTAAAAAGACTAATATCTTTTGCTTGTTTTGGTTTTATTTAATTAATTTTTTTGTTTAGTTAATTTTGTTAATGTTTAATTTTATATTTAGTTATCAAACTTTTATGACACGAATTCCGAGTTTGACGAGTTAACCTAATTTGACAGGTTAGCCCAATCAATTATCAACAACCTGTCAATTTATTTATTTTATCTAGTTATCAAACTTTCACGGTGCAAATTCAAGATTTGACGGGTTAACTTGATTTGAAAGGTTAACTCAATTCATTCAGATTTTTGTTTCCTTTCTTCATTCATTTTTTTTTAAAAAAACCTATCAATCACTATGGTATTTCTTTATATGACTTTTTTTTTCTATTTTTTATGATTTTTTTCTCTTTTTTTTTCAAAATGGTTTTTGTCAATTTTGTTTTATAATTTTTTCTTTAAAATACCATGAATTGTTATAATTTTTAATATTAATACATTAAAATAATTTAAATATATAATTTTTTTGAAACCGGGGATGATAATTTATTTTTTTACTATTATTTAGGTGATAAAGATACCAAAATGTCATGAAAACCATCAAAATTAGGCTTGCACGTGGGAGCATTCATGCCTGCGTGGTTAAGTTACTATAATGTCTTCTAGGTAAAAAGATAGCGTTCGTCGAGGGTTATTTTGTTATTTTCACTTTTTTTTGTTTATTATTAGGTGAGATAGATTTGCACTTTAATATTTAATAAATATTTTAAAAAGCACTGTTACATGCTTTGCACCAGCGCATGAAGGATTGTCGAGGATTTTTAGATGCCCAAAACCAAAAGATAGCTTCTGGGGCCTTTTAGCGTTCCTTTTGTTTTAGATTAACGTTCCTTTTAGCGTTCCTTTTGTGTCTGAATGGTGCTTGCCCCGAGCAGACCTTTGTTACCCCTTGATTTATCTTGCTTTTAAATTTCGTCAATGTTTTTTTTTTTATTGATATTTTGTAAAGTTTTGATTTTTTTTTAATTTTATTATTTTATACCAATTTGTCACATATTGTTTTTTTACTCTGTTCCTTGTTCTTTTTATATTTTCTACTTTACCCTACTGTGCATTTTTTAATAGTTTTCAATTTCATATCCCATGCATTGCATTTTCTCAATTTAATTTTTGATTTTTTAGTTTTTTTGTCATTTTGTTAATTTTTTTATCCCACCCTTAAATTGATTTTTTTTTGTGTTCAATTTAATTTTTTTCATTACTTTTTGATATTTGATCTATCAAGAATTTTGTTTTATGATTTTTCATGTATAATATTTATAACCTAACAACCTATGTACAAATTTAAAAAGTTAATGCGGTTTATATTATTTTTTTAACTTATTTTTTTTTCATCCTTATTGTTTGACATAATTATTTTTTTAAATAGCTTTATAATTTTATTTAATTAAATTATTTTAATGTAATTTTGATCCAAATTTAACTTGTTATTTATTTTTCAGGTTATATATCAATTATGCTACCTTAACCTGAGTTAATTTTTTTTTTATCTATTTCTATTCAATTTTATAACTTCAAATATTTTTTTCCTTGAGTTATTATAAATGCCTTTTTATTTTAAATTTTATTATTTTATTTATCACCATGGATGTTATTAAATTAAAATAGAATTACTCTACTATAAGCAAAAAAAAATAAAACCCAAGTCTTAAGTGTTTTTATTTCTTTTTAAATCATGTTTACATCACCTAATCAACATTTTTTCTTTAAAAAAATAAGAAAGGGGCGGCTCAAGTCTTAGTTTTTAAAGTGTTTCTTAAATACCCGTGGGCTACCATTTAAATATTAATTGTTGGACTGGGCTCGAAAGAAACACACACCTCCACCTCCAAAGTCCAACCACATAGCAATTATTCGAGAATCCACAGCAAGATAGGTTTTGCACTAACCAGCATAACAGACACCCCTTGTTAAAGACCACGGAACTACTAATAAAACCCCCCTTTAAACCCTAGCAACAAAAAAAACACAAGAATCTCTCCCTCTCACCAATCTCGCATGCGCATTCTCATTTCTCTGGTTTCCTCATCAACCGCCACTGGCCTCCATTTACTCTTTTTTGTCTGGCCGCCTACACACCAAAATATCCCCTTTCTCGACCCTAATCCACCACAAACCTTCACCAGCCATGGCCTCCTCCGAGGACTCGCTCCGACGCGCTCTAGCCGAGAAACAATCCTCGATCGAATCTCAAGGCAACGCTGTTCGCGCACTCAAAGCCTCTAATGCTGAAAAGGGTACCATCGACGAGGCAATTGAAAAATTGAACGCGTTGAAATTAGACAAGTCCGTGATGGAGAAACAACTTCAAGCTGCCGTTAATGGTAACGGTCCTGATGGTTCTGTTAATAAGGAAGCATTCCGTCAAGCTGTGGTAAATACACTTGAACGGAAGTTGTTTTATATCCCTTCTTTTAAGATTTATCGTGGTGTCGCTGGGCTTTATGATTATGGGCCTCCTGGTTGCGCCGTCAAGTCTAATGTTCTTTCTTTTTGGCGCCAGGTAAAGATGATTGATCGCTCTGTCACTGTTTTGCTTTGATTTTTGAAAACTGAATCGATCAATGCTGGATTTTAGATTACAGCAAAGAATTGCAATGCTATTAGGCCTAGAAGTTTAAATTTTGATTTGATTTTTTTCTTATGGATTTTCAAGCGAAGGTAAAACGACCCAATTGGAGTAAAAGGTTAAATGAATTAGAGTATTTGGCATTTCGGTAGTGCTAACATCAATTTCGGTGATGTTTTGCCAGCATTTTGTTCTTGAGGAGAATATGTTGGAGGTTGATTGCCCATGTGTGACGCCTGAGGTTGTCCTTAAAGCATCTGGTCACGTGGATAAATTCACGGACCTTATGGTCAAGGATGAAAAAACTGGGACTTGCTATCGTGCGGATCACTTGCTTAAGGACTTTTGTAATGAGAAGATTCAGAAAGATCTTAGCATAAGTGCAGAGAAGGCTGCAGAACTGAAACATGTACTTGCTATCCTGGATGATCTCTCTGCTGAAGAGCTGGGGGCGAAGATCAAGGAGTATGGTATTACAGCACCAGACACGAAGAATCCACTTTCTGATCCTTATCCATTCAATTTGATGTTTCAAACATCAATCGGTCCTTCTGGTTTGAGCCCTGGGTAAGTGTTTTACATAATTTGATTCTTTTTATGTAATTTCCATAATGATGACGTGCTGAATCTGCATTTTGAGTTTGCGGTATTTCAGTTTATATGCGGCATGGTAATTTGTTACTAGGTACTGAAACCATCTCCCACCTTTTCTGTTAAAGGTATATGCGCCCTGAAACAGCTCAGGGCATATTTGTTAATTTTAAGGATTTGTACTATTACAATGGGAAGAAGCTCCCCTTTGCTGCTGCTCAAATTGGTCAGGCTTTCAGAAATGAGGTTTTAATTCTTTCCTTAGTCATATAATGCACGTGAAATTTCTTTATGCAGTACTTGTTTTCAAATGCCAAATCAATGCTGTTTTGAGCCAATAATATTTCATAATATAGCCTTGTGTTTGTTGCAATTGTTTGTTTCACTGCTTTTGATGATGATGATGATGATGATGATGATGATGATGATGATGATGATGAAAGTTGTCTTGATGGTTTTGATTTCCTTGGCTGTTATCATGATTTTTCCTCACAGATCTGACTATATGCTTTCTCTCATGTATAGATTTCTCCCCGCCAAGGCCTTTTAAGAGTCCGTGAATTCACATTAGCAGAGATTGAGCACTTTGTCGATCCTGAGTACAAATCTCACCCAAAATACTCAGAAGTTGCAGATCTTGAATTCCTGATGTTCCCAAGAGAACTACAAATCTCTGCCCAGTCTGCAAAGAAAATTCAGCTTGATGAAGCTGTTTCTAAGGTTAGTCTGGTGGTAATTTCTTTCAGTTACCATTTTGCCTTCCACATCTACCTCTTTGTCACGATGCCAATGACCTGTTTCATCTAGGGAATTGTCAACAATGAAACTCTCGGCTATTTCATTGGGAGAGTGTATCTTTTCCTAACTCGCCTTGGTATAGACAAAGACCGATTGCGATTCCGGCAGCATCTTGCAAATGAAATGGCCCACTATGCTGCAGACTGTTGGGATGCTGAGATTGAGTCTTCATATGGTTGGATTGAGTGTGTTGGTATTGCAGATAGATCTGCATATGACTTGCATGCTCACTCGGTGAGAATCAATCTCTTTGATATATGCATGTCTAAATTGCTTATTCATAAACTGTCACCTTAAACTTAGCATGCATCATATGTGAAATTGTATCTGCTTTTGCTATCAAGAGACAGAACATGTACAGCAAGGAAGTGCCAAGTATTTACCTGCTTTAATTTTTTAAAACTAAAAATGGTAAATACTAATGAGCATTTTATTTCTTTGTCAGGAAAAAAGTGGAGTTCCTCTTGTAGCCCACGAAAAATTTTCAGAACCAAGGGAGGTGGAGGTAATCACACTCCCTGTCGCCATTCTATTTTTCTTTTTTCTCCAAACTCTGTAATTCCTTATATTTCAACTGCTTATGGTAAACCCTTGCAATATTTAACCTTTAATGTTGGATCTCAGAAATTGGTTATAGCTCCAGTGAAGAAAGAGCTGGGGCTTGCTTTTAAGGGTAACCAAAAAAAGGTGTTTGAAGCTTTGGAGGTAAAGCTGAAATTTATCAGTGAACCTAACAATCATGAAACTATTTGTGGCTGTTCAATGTGTGATTTCCCCCTTTGTGTTAGGCAATGAACGAAAAAGAAGCTTTGGACATGAAGGCCTCTCTGGAAACCAAAGGAGAGGTAGAATTTTATATTTGCACTCTTGGGGAAAATGTAACAATTAAGAAGAACATGGTATCAATTTCAAAGGAGAAGAAGAAGGAACACCAAAGAACTTTCACACCATCAGTAATTGAACCATCTTTTGGCATTGGGCGTATAATCTATTGTCTCTACGAGCACTCTTTCTACATGAGGCCCAGTAAAGCTGGGGATGAGCAGCTGAATGTTTTCCGTTTTCCTCCTCTTGTGGCACCTATAAAGTGCACTGTGTTTCCACTCGTCCAGAATCAGCAGTATGAGGATGTTGCCAAAATTATTTCTAAGTCGTTGACCGCTGCTGGAATCTCTCACAAGATTGATATTACAGGTGAGTGTAGATAAATCATCTTAAGTTGTAGGCATCTTTGTGAGATTACTAAGAAATATGTTTAGGTTGTAATTATTGACACATGATTCAGGTTTAGGGATGTTTTGTTGAAAGAATGCATGTATGCTAGGGTTCATGCATTTTATCTGCAAAAATCATAGGTCTGAAGTGTGCCTATTTGAAAAACAAAGAAAAAAAAGAGGGAAAGTTTAATGAAAAAGAGCAGCAATATTTATCTATGATGCTCTTGAAAGTTTTTTTTTTTTGTTATTGCCAATAGTGACAACTAAACAGTACATTATTAAATGAAGGTTTGCGTGGATTGCTTGATTGGATAAATTTCCATGCCAAGGCGAGATTGGAGCCTCAGGGCAATGTTTCTGAAATGCATGATATTTCCATAACCTATGTGTTTTTTTAATTGCAAATCATGGCTTTGAATTTATTTTTGGTTGTCTTGTGTGTTTGGAGGGAGGGCACTGGTCACAGTAATTAGGAAAATCTAAAAAAGGTATGCAATAACACTAAAATTGCTGGGTGCTTGCATGTGCATCTTCTTATACCATTCCTAGGCATTTTGATCCACCTAACCGACTAAAGTGTTTGAACCTTGCTGCCATGTTGCTCCTGGACACATTTTTCTCTGTTTTGGTGGTTAGGATTCTAATATAGAGCACCGTTACATTCTTAATTGTATTATGATGTCGCTTAAATTTCTGCACTGCACAATTTTGCTCTGCTTGACTGACTGTAAGAATGCTGTTCATAGGTACCTCAATCGGTAAACGATATGCAAGAACAGATGAACTGGGGGTTCCCTTTGCGATAACAGTTGATTCAATATCCTCTGTGACAATCAGGGAGAGGGATAGCAAGGATCAAATCCGTGTTGATGTGGAAGAAGCGGCACCAGTTGTGAAGTCAGTAACTGATGGACACAAGACATGGGCTGATGTGTGGGCTAATTTCCCTCATCACTCCTCAGTATCTGTAGAGGATTAGAGTCTGGGTGATCCCCTAATGTGTTAGGCATGCGACGATGCCCATGTATTGGGTTTTTGGCTAATTTACCTCACCACTCCCGTGTCTTTTACACTACACAATGCTGCAATGTCTTGCCCTACAAATCTGATAGTTCTCTCTGCAAAAAACTGATGAATTACAGAAAAATCTACTTGTGATTTGTGAACTGAATTTCTTTAGCCATGATAGACATTAATCATTGTCTCATTTGTTTTTCAGGAATGATAAGTTGAGCTGAACCTGGTAGGTTCATTTTTTTACGTACATATATTCATATTGGGCTTCAGATGAATATCCTTTTAGTCACTTGTGTGCTCATCCATTTAAAATAAGAAGAGAGCCGCTAGCGACACCGATTAGTAAAGTAGGAGGATGAGAAGAAAATTAAAGGTACTTATGGGTGATGAACAGTTAAACAAGAAGAGTTTAGTTATAATGTGATGGGTTTAAGCTCTAAAATATCTTTGTATTATATCAATTTGGTTCGTTATATTCTGGTGATTTTTTTTGGCTTATTATGTTTTGCAATGTTGGTTTATATTAAAGCGCTATTTTTTTTTTTTTTTTTTATCAAATCAACTTTTTTCCTTTTTCTTTCTCTTTCCTTTCATCCTCTTTTTAAGTTCCCAGTTAATCACATCTTACAGCTGAGACTGATTTTTTCAGTTAACTATTGTGTCCACATGAGGTATATAGCAACTGCAACAACACCCTTGTGGAATACGGTAATCAGATAATCCTCGTAATAGTAGTGATCTTAATGTTTTAAGAACACTTGTTGTCCGCAATTATGTCTAGGTATTGGCTTTTTGTCAACTCTTGTTGCGTTTACTCTATGTTTTGCCCGACCTGCCCTCTATCTTTTAATGATATTTAAAAAATAAAAAATATTATTTTAATATATTTTCAAGAAAAAAAATATTTTAAAAAACAACTATAATTATATTTTTAAAAAAGAAAAAATATTATTTTAATATATTTTCAAGTAAAAAATACTTTAAAAAATAATTATAATTATATTTCTAAACACACTCAATTTTTTCCTGCTCAGGTTTCTGCTGTATCGTTTGGAAATCTAGCTCTCCACTCTCCATTGCATACTGAATTCAAATGGCAGGAAATGGTGGATTTTCTTGTTGTCGTGTTGATGTATGGAAACCGGGAGGCTTGTGTGATTGGATAAACAGGGAGATTTTAATGAATCCTGTTCCCTTCGTCTTGGTTTGGATACAGTTCCTTGGTGCAAATAGATTTACTGGTGGTTACCCTTTTCTTCCTTGTTGCCAAGCCTCTTGGATGACCAGACCAAAAAAGGGTGTTACTTCTGGAATTTTCCATTAACTCATAAACACTCGTCTTCATCTCTGAATTGCCACACTCACCATTGATTGTGAAGGCTTGTTTGCGGGTCCATCAAGTTTTCTTGATGACTCCAATGAAAGTGCTTCTGTATGCATGCAACTTTGCATGAAGCTATAGCAATCCTCGCTGCAACCGCATGCCACAGGAAAAAGTTGAATCGTTTTTGCACGTATCTAAAATGAAATAAAGTTCCTATGGTCTGTTGATCTTTGCTGTTAATTTTCGATGACCCTTCTAGTTCCAGGTTTATGACATGCCTTTGTTGCGAGGAGGCTCCTCTTAGAGAGAGATTAACGACCCCATGAGTGGTCTGAGTTTACAAAGTGTGGCGAAATGATTTGAGTTGGAGACCGCATCACGCAAAAAATTGCAATTATCTGTGTAATTTGAAAGAATGAAAGAAAAAAAATACACGCGTTGTAATTAAATTAGTTTTAACTAGTCTTATCACTAGCATTGCATTATAATAGAGCTATTAATACTAATAAAATATCAAAGTGGAAAGATATAGAAATAAAAGATAAACACACATAAAAATATTTACACTGACCATCCTTTTATTTTAAATATTTTATTTTATTTTAGTGGGTCAATGTTGTTGTTAATAATAAATAATTTATGTTTTTATAAAAATTTCAAGCAAATAAAGCTAATTCATATAAAAATAAAAGGAGAAAAATTCTATGGAAATCAAACTAATATTTTCAAAGTATCATGTCTTAAAAAAAGGTAAAAAGCTTAATTATTATTTTAAAAACAAAACTAATTCAATTTGTTTAAAAAAATAAGAGAGGATATAAATATAAACAATTAACAAAAAAAATAAAAAATAGAATAAAAAAAAAACCATATGTTGATGGGTCAGGCCCATGTTCCTAGCTTTAATGAAAAGACCTAAGATCATGCCTGCTTTTTTTTTTTTTTCACAAGGAGAGGATGATGCGCTGGGTTCATATTTTTAAACCGTCAAAATCTAGTTTTTAACTTTTTATGCTTGAAAATATATTTAAAACTCAATATAAAATCTTAAAAATATTAAAAATCATATTAAAAATAAAAATCAATTAAATAAAAAAACAAAGAAACCGATCAACTTCTCTCACCTTGTTTAGAGTGAAAAAACATCTTTATTGTACTTCTTTTTATTAAAAAAACTTATTAACATAAAAATTATTTTCGTCTGAAAACTCTCTTTCTTTGTCAATATTCTTTGTTATCTCTTAAGTTTAGGAATTAAAAAATAAATAAAATGAATTTTTATATCAAAATTAAAATTCTAAGAATCTTAAAATTAACTTCTTATTTTTCCATTTTTTACATTGTGATCATTTATTTTAATTTTTTATTTATAATATTATCTTAAATTTTACTTTGTGAGATAAGATAAATATAGTTATAGGAATTTTCTTTGAAAAAAAATGAAAAATGAAAAATGAAAAGGAAAAAAAGTGGGGTAGCAACTTCCCTATTTTTATAAATAGTCCACGCCAATTATGTTAGTTGCATCGGTAATTTCTTATATAAAAAATCATAAATATGTCATAAAATGATATAATAAGATTTTTAAAAATTATAATAATACGACTATATTAATAATAAAAAAGCACGCGTCATAATTCACAAATAAAATGAAATAAAAAGAAGAAACCAAAGCGACGATGTCGTTTTAACGAAATGACCAGGCAATGAACGACTCCTCACTGTAGCTGTGAATTAACATTTGTCAAAAAAAGAAAGAGAGAGAGAGAGAGAGAGAGATCCAACCTATAAACCTCTCTCCCAATCACCCTGTCTCTCTCTGCCCCCCCTATTTGTAGACTCCAGAGAAAATAAACCCAAGGCTAGAAGCAAAGAGGAAGAGAAGAATAATACGAGGAAGATGCTAAGAGTAGCAGGGAGGAGGCTCTCATCTTTACCATGGAGGTGCTCGCAGACGACCTCCGCCTTCGTCTCTCAAAACAGTCCTTTCCTCAGCGATGGTCGTGATTCTGCCGCCTCTTCCAGATCCATCCTCCCCCCTTACCATTTATTCTTCACTCCAGATCTAATCAGAGGTCACCCCTTTCTTTCCTCAGATTTTTAGACCTCGTATCTTTTTTGTGTTTGATTCCTCGCGCTTGATTCTGTTTTGTTCTATTATTAATTTGTAACATGTTTATTCGATGACCGAGGAGATTTTTAAATTGAAAGAGATGAATATAAAGGTTTTTACCCTAATTTTTTGAATAAAATATTTTTATTATTTCGTTGTCTTCAATTAAATGTAGAATTGCTGGAAGCAACTGTGAAAATTCTTTTTTTTTTTTTTTGGTTTTACGACGCGAGCATATATTGATTGTTGGATGTCCCATTACCAAATTTAGTGTTTTGTGTTTGGTATGACTTGGAGTGAATTGAAAATCTCTGATGAATGTGTCATGGAATTTTATTTTCTCTTACTTTTTATTGGGATTTATTGAGAATTCTGAGAACGAATATCTGTTCAAATATTTAGTTTTTTGAAGTTGCGAGCCACACTTTTGGTAATTGGCGTGCATAACAAAGCTTAGTAGAAAAAATTAAGAATTCGTTAAGTGTTATATTCATTGAAGCTCTGTCTCAACCTGAATCAAATAATGTAAGTACTCATTTGGAGGAAGGCCTGTGCTGCTTCTTCTATTTTTTGCTCTTATAATCATTGGTGTATCGAGCAGCTGCAGTTGATAACTGCTGGGACATTGTTATGGTAGCTTTAATGAAGTACATTCTGATAAATATATTTTGGGAGTTATTATGTCTATGATCTTTGTTGTTGGTGTAACAAGGCACCAATGGAATGGCAGGCTAAGTATCCATATATCTGTGTTGTGTGTGTAAGCACTCACTGCTACTAATAACAGATAAGAAAATAAAAAATCCATCTAGAGAAGTAGAAATAGGGGACGGGGGTGTCAGGTAGCAGGTTCTTACTTGGTTAATGTGCTACAAATGCCTTTTATTTTACCCTGGATTTCCTTTGCTTCTCAACCGATAGTTTTTTGAAAGGAAAGATCTTACCCTTCTTACATCAATGGCAATGTCTTTACAAGATTAATGCCCATTGTTTCTTGTTATTTGATGTTGTTTGTCTAAATTTTGGTGGTTTGTAATGAATTTGCTAATGGCTTATAACTATTACAGGTTTTTCTTCTGGAGCCCTTACTTCAGGACAGGATATGGGTGTCATCTCAGATCTCCCGGCTACTGTAGCAGCTGTGAAGAACCCTACCTCAAAAATTGTCTATGACGAGCACAATCATGAGCGTTATCCACCAGGTGACCCCAGCAAGCGTGCCTTTGCCTATTTTGTCTTAACTGGTGGCAGGTTTGTGTATGCCTCCTTAATTCGTCTTTTGATCCTCAAGTTTGTTCTGAGCATGTCTGCTAGCAAAGATGTCCTTGCCATGGCCTCCCTTGAGGTTGATCTCTCTAGTATTGAGCCTGGCTCTACTGTTACAGTCAAGTGGCGTGGAAAGCCAGTTTTTATCAGAAGACGAACTGAAGATGATATCAAGCTGGCTAACAGTGTTGATGTCGCATCCCTTCGTGACCCACAGGAGGATGCTGCCAGGGTTAAGGACCCAGAATGGCTTGTGGTGGTAGGGGTCTGCACCCACCTGGGGTGCATTCCATTACCCAATGCTGGTGACTTTGGTGGCTGGTTTTGCCCATGCCATGGCTCACACTATGACATCTCTGGCAGGATTCGCAAGGGTCCAGCGCCCTTTAATTTAGAGGTCCCCACTTACAGTTTCTTGGAGGAGAACAAGTTACTCATTGGTTGAGAGAAGTTACTCATTGGGTGAGAAATTCAGCGGGAATTCTTTTATAATAGATATTGTTTTGACATTTTTTCAAATTTGTTGTTTTACTGTTGGCATTTTCATTTAATGCTATCAATTCGGATTGTGTATCTGCTGCTTTCAATTGGCGGGGCATTGTTTTTCTGAATAATACACCTGGATATTTGTTGGGGAATTTTCAGTGTAGCTGCACTTAGAATTCATTCTACCAACTAATCAGAACTTGGGATTGTTGCTGTCCTATTAGCTGTTAAGATATTTCCCTTGGGCATATGCATGTTCATCTTTCAGTTACATTTTAAAATGTGAGAAGATGACGTTGGGACACTTCTTAAGCTAGCTGCAGTTAGAAAGATGCCTTCTGCATTTGAATTATGGTTGCTGAACATGCATGAAACATCATGCTTTTGGAGGAATAAACGTGCAGGGCTTACCATCGTTCTGAAAACACAGGGAGGAATTTGGGTGCCAAAAACTACATGAATTCTATATGGGTACTTAATTTTAACACCTTCATGCTGTCCTGCTTGGAGAATAAACTCGCATCAATAATAATTAGTGTCTGTTGGGAATCACCGATTTAGTTAATATTTTAGAAGCTAATATCACAAGTCCATGTGTATTGTTGATAACCTAAATTTGAATCAGAGGCTCCTATTGCATTAAATAATGTCATTATAATATCAAGTGGCTGATCGATACCGCCAGTTCATTCTAAAATTTCACTGGCAAATGGATTGAAAACTCACCCGTCAGAATTTCCAGTTATTGCTGGGGATTTATTTATTTTTATCTCCTATGTAGGCCATTTAGGAGTTCATATAGCATCATCCAATTCCGGAAAAAAGAAGAAAGAGTTCATATAACATAAAAGCAACACTGATGATAAACATAGCTCTCGTGTCCAATTCTCAAATGTACAGAAGAAATAGGTTATCTTGTCTACTCAAAGCCTACAAGTTGTCGAGCTGAGAACCGAAACTATGCGGGTAATACAAGTAATAAATCAACTAGTTAGTCGTCTTGGATAGGAACTAAAGATAGTTTGCCCCCGTATACATCTGGAAGCTGGCTCTCATCAATGTCCTCAAGCAGAGTGGATTTCAGTTTTTTGTTCTCAACAAAGATTATCTGCAGAAAGTTCAGCGGAAAAGAGATGGATTCAGGCAAACAATAGACAGACAAAGACTGCCAACCTACATACATGGCTTGCAGTCTAAATCCAAAGTTCTGTAGAACATAATCAAACATCTAAAGATTCTGGAATTTCTGGCATTTTGTGGTTTTGGCAATGCTGAAACTTGAGATAGACAGCCCTCAAACATTGATTTTTGACCACTCAGAATAGAATGTGTATTCCTTGAATTATAAACCATACTACAACACAACATAACGATAATAATAATAAAAAAATTACTCTGTCCTTTTGAAATGGTTTCAGACAAAAAAGTTTGTTGGTTTCCCATGGTACATTTTCATGAAGTAAAGTTCCAGGCACCATCCATCTGTTCTTACTCTTTAATTTTTGGATTTGTAGAAAGTTTCAAGAAAATATAAAGGTAGTGGAACTGTTTCCATAAAGTCCACCCGTTTGCTGGTCCAATCAAAACATAGAAAATGCGTTTTTAGCTAGGAAAGAGATTCTGTACCTTATTTTTGGTTTTTCTGTCAATAAACGGGGACACAACCTTCCATGCAGTCATAAAAATGTAAGGCACATGAACTATGAACAATTTGCCTAACCTCTCTGGGTAGCAATCCTGTAAAAAACACATTCAGGCTGCTGATATAAGCATCTCAGCCACAGCAACAATTTAGTACAACTACACCACTGCTGGTGTATCTTATGTTCACCTAAATGTTTTTTTTTTTTTTTAAGATGCATAAGAGCGAGTGAGATATGATCAGCATGACTCTTCAGTCCGCAAACACAACAAATTGAAAATTGCTATATGGGAATATTGCATGGTGGGACATCAAACCTGCAGTATCGATAATGCTGCTAGATACCCACGGATATCACTATTAGAGTATCCCCACCCTTTAAGATCTGCAATGGACACAAACTTTTCCTCTCCAGCTGGCATTCTGAAAAAACCAAGACGTTGCACAAGCATGATTGGCTTGCTTAAACCAACAATGAATAACAAAATCAACCTTGTTCTTTGAAATTTATGAGCTCGAAAGAGAATTCTTTGATTGGATTCTATTAGAAATTGCTTTTTCTAAACGTATAGTTCTTGAACAAATGCCCAGCTATCTTGCTCAAAATACACGGTTAGTTTTGTTGTAGGAGATTCACATTGCATGAGATTGACTTAATAGGATATTGGCATCATACTATACTGGTATTGTAACTCAAATAGATCAACCATGCCCCTTTCTGCAAATATAATTTTCCATAATAGAAGAAAGCATTGGAAATGAATAATTGTAACTGATAGAATTACATGGCACATATTCTCTCGAGAGTGTAGACAACAAAACCTGCAAGGATAAGAAACTTTCCAAGTTAGTTGAGCACAAGTCTACTTTGCCATGCCAGATCTATTAAAAAAACAAAATTGTTGTCTCCTATGGTCTATGATAGAGAACAAGCCAATTTTGAAACTCAGTTCTCATCTGTGTTACCACAGGATTCAACAATAAAATATGCAGCTTCGAGGGTTGCTACATACGCTTGAACTCCTCGAAACTTCCTTTGTAAGGCTTATGTCTGGCCCCGAAGACCACCACCACGGGACGGTTCTGCTTATCAGCACCCTGCATAAAAAACTTGTTTTGGGCAAGTTCGTTTGGAATCTCTGATGGAGCTATGAAGCCATTAGGGATAAACGATCGTCTCCAGCTTAGGTATTTTTGGAATAAGGTCGATGCCTTCTCAATGTCTAGTTCACGAGCACGCAGAAATCTCCGGATCATAAAATCATCCACTTCCTGAAAAATCAAATAAACACACAACCCAGGGTGTAAATGAAGTGGATAATTGGACTCAAACACAACTTCAATCAAGATAAGAACGTTCAGAATCAAACTAAAGAACAAAATCTAGTTACAACTTGGCTAAAGCTTAGACCTTTCTTTTGTGAGATTAGGTAATACTGCAACTCTAAGCCTAAAACTGCATTTTGACTCTGCTCTGTTCTTCCGCTAACATGAAAATCTAAAGCACACTCAACATGTAATTTTCTCTAATCTAATTCAGAAAAAACATATACAAAAAGAACACATGATCAAGTACAAGTCAGCTGTCATATCTCTCACTAATCCTCGTGAGAACAAAAACCCATTAACCATATTGCTTCAAAAGAAGAAAAGGAGAAAAAAAGATAGAACCTTGACAGAGGGATCTTCTCTTTCAACAAAGGCTCTCATGAGACGCACTTTGCTTTGTTCAATCTCATTGATTTCATTTCCATTCTCTTTCTCTTCTGTGATCACCCCATTTGATTCCTCTATGTTACTGAATTCCATTTTCTAAATTCTGCCTGCTCTGCTCACCAAAACTGTATGAAAAGAGAGAGAATAATAAAATATGTTTCATAATCATCACAGGAAAATAAATAAAATTTAATGTTAAGTGTTTAATACTCGAAGCATTTTTTATTTAAAAATATATTAAAATAATATATTTTACTTCCAAAAAATTTACATCACAATTTAAATCAATAGTAGATCCCTTCAACATCAACGACCTATGATGCATTTATGATCTCAGACTTTACGAGTTATTAAGATATCCATAAATGTTCCAGACATTTTTAAGAATGGAATTTCTATAGCAGGAACTCTTAACCTGATCGAGGAAAGTGGAATGAAGATACCGAGAGTTTGTTCTTCCTTGTTCAAACTTCAAATCAGTTAGGCGCTTGAATTTGTGTGTTCTACAAAAGAATTAGTTCTCTCGCAACCATCCAAGGGATTAGAAAGAAAAATGAAAAGCAATAATAATAACTTGAAAGCTAATACCCTATCTTCCTCAACCACCTCGTTGATCCTATTCCTACCATGTCTTTTTTGTGCTTTGTTTATAGAAATATGAATCGTGGGAATCCAACAACTTTTTCTAGTGCGGGTTTGTTGGGCAAGTAAACCATGCTTTCTCCGCATGAATATATTAAAATAAAATTTTATTTTTACTTTTAAAAAATTTAGTTTTAGTATGAACAAATTAAAATAATTTAAAAAAAACAAGAAGAATTCTTTTTCAAGATTCTGGTTCAACCGGTGGCCGAACACCCCTCCTCCTCCGTAAAAAGAATATTAAATCCAATGTTTGACGAGTTCTTACTTTATTTTTCAGGGAGGAAAGGTGGGAAAACAAGAAAAAATCAATATCCAAAGGCGGAAGAAAAGGCATTCGTGAAAAAGATAGTATTTTTGCCGCACACTAGGTTGCTGTTCGGCGCTGATAATATTTTTTAACAAAAAACAAGAGGTTAAAGTAATGGTAATATTTTTAATAAAATAAGAGAGAAACTTAATATTCCTGTTATTGACTTGACTGCATTAAATAAAGTGGTAAAAAGAATGTAAATATGGTCGCCAAATCAAAGGTCAATAAACTGCTCGTGCTATCTAGAAAGAGAGGGTCCGCTAAAACTCCTTCAATAACATCAATGGACGCCATCCTCGGCCACCGCAATCCGCCGCGTGTGTGGTTTGAAAACAGCGGAGCACAAGTTAGTTAGTTTTGATTTTTAAATTATATTTTATTTATTTGAAAATATCAAATTATCTCCCATTTAACTTAATTATAACTAGAAAATCTAAATGAAAATTAAAAAAATCCTTTAGAATCCGATTAAATAAATTTCTTTATCAACAATAATTATTTAATCATTTTACCGTACTTTAAAAATTAAAAAATATTATTATATTCCTTATCAATTTAACAATAACTAATAAATCCGGTGGAAATATTGTATTATAGTTGATTGTTACATTGTTAATTTTTATTAAAGGGTATATTTATAATTATATTATACATAGTATAATAAGTCTGCATTCACAGTGAATTTCTAAGCTTTTTTATTTATTTTTTGATATTGATCAAAGTTTCTGTTAATCCGATCATTCCTTCGATCCTCTTGCTTCCAAACCCTCATAAAAGTACTCAAATCCTAGAACAAAGTTTCCTCCTTGTAGCTTTTGTTTGGCTATTTTATGGTCAAGGACGACACTGGAATATTCAAGCTACAAATAAAAGAACAGGACACAGAAGATTTCCAACCAGAAATAGACGTGCTCGCTCATTGATTAGGAAAAATAATATATTGCGAGGCCATGAGCTCCATATGTTTGCGCATGTGCTTTTATCCATTGAAAAAAAGATTATATTCTAATTTTAAAGGGCCGGTCTTGTGATTAAATAAATAGGTCTTATTTCTTTCTTTTTTTATGTGCAAATCATGAATCAATGATATTTATTCATTTTTTCTCTTTGTGATGGACGAGGAGAAGCTGGAAAGCCTACAAGAGAAAAATAAACTATAAATGTAGTTTATATATATATATATATATATATATATATATATATAACTAGGACAACTCAAAATATACTAAAGAAAATAACATATTTTCATAAGTTATACTATTGAAAACAATGCAATTTACTAATTTTTAAAACATACAGATTGTGTTTTCAGAAATAACATGACTTATATAATGAATGTATTTAAATGAAAGTTCAAACTTTAAATTTTTAACTATATATATATATATATATATATATCAACAATGTTGAAAATAGATCTTGTTTTAAGATTCAATTTTGATCACATTTAAAATTAAGTCAGTCAAAGAATTAGTTTAATTAGACTCATAATCAATTATGATTTATCTAATTGATTTAATTTTATTTGGTCTAAACCCCATGAGTTCTAAAATAATGTTGTTTTAATTCTTTTTATATATATATCTTATGATTGATTTGTCACATCAACTATTTTATTATTTTAAATTTAAATTTAAATTTAAATTTTAATTCAAATCTTTATTACAGAATATTTTTTTTCTTAAAATAGCTTGTTTTTTTAAGGCTTACAACTTCTCCAACAAATCCAAAAACCAATCTAAATAAATTATAAAAAATTAAAAATAAAAAGAAATACAATAAAAGTATTAAAAAACTATAAAATCTAAATATAAAGATGAAAAGTAGCAAAACCAACTTGACCAATGTTTTCTAAATTTAATTTGAAGGTCTAATGTTACCTGGTTATAACCAACCAATTTTTTATAGAATTAAACATTTAAAACTTGTGGACAGCAATTAAGCATGATTTAATAATGAGCCTTTTCACTAACCCAATCACTATATGAAACCTAAATTTCTTTTTGAAATTAACCATTGCTCAATCGGTTCATAAAAATTCATATCAAACTATTCACGTAACCTAATTATAACATATCAACTAATTAGTCAAAAAACACCCGCATCACAGTGAAAATCTTCCAATGAAATTTCATAAAGACAATGATTGATTACAATCATACTGTAATTTAGTTCGTTGAAAGAATTGAAAAAAAATATTTAAAACAGAAAGAAGGGAAGAAGCTTCAAAACGGCGCCGCATATAAGCTATTACAAAAGAAACCACCGTAGGTTTAAAAAATTGGAGCCAAAGAGGTAAGAGGTCTTTGTTAGTTAATCGAAGGCAACGAGATAGACCTGTCATCAAACCGGCAAAACAACCAAAGCTTTCACTTAACCCACAAATATACTGCAAGATTTGTTGTCTGCTGCATTTACATGTCAAAAGAAATAAAAAAAAATGCTGTCTTTCTCTGTTTCTTCAAGCAAATTCTTCTCTGCTTCTTTCCCTTTCAATCTTTACCTGAAGAAACGACCCTTCTTCTCCTTTCTTTTCATATTCAGTCCCATAACCCAAACTCTAAGTAAACTCCTCAACTACTCATCAATATGACTTATCAACCATAGACTCTTCATAAACATTACATTTTGCTTATTTTTTGGACTCACCCTGAAGATCCATTTCGGTTTTTAGTCGAGATTTTGGGCCGGGGTTTGGAAAAATGGGGGTGTGCTTGTGGTTTTTTGTTGTGGTTATTGTTTTCGGTTTTGGTGATGGAAAAAATGCTGATCAAAGGCTACGCACAGAGAGGATTTCAGGTGCAATTCTTTTATCTACTTCATGTCTCACTTTATATTGGAATTTAAGCGGTTTTCATTTTTTGTAGGTTAGGTTTTATTTGTTTTTGTTAGACTTCATTTTGTTGTGTTTGATTGTTTGCTGTTGCTTTCTTACGATGCTTTAGTTTTAGTTTGATCTTTCAACTTGAAGTTTTGCAAGATTGCAATATAGAGAATGGGGGTTTCTGTGCTCATGCTAGTACAGAATCAGAATGGATTTGGACATAAAGAGTACAAGTTCTAACACATTTGGTTTTAGCTTTGCGCAAATTAATTCTCGGAGCTTCTGGGAATTTGTTCATACTTAGTTCAGTGCTACGGTAATATGGACTGTTTCCCTTTTAATTTGGAGTTAAAGGACACGTTCGCCTAATTCTCCCGGATTTTCATGCTTTATGAACCGTAATGGCCCTATCATAAACATAGTGCCTGCCAGTGAATGCATTGTCTTTGCTTCTGAATATGCTCAAGAAACCTTTTACAAGATGTTGATATCTATCCTTTGATGATTTTTTTCATCTTTCTGCAAAAATGAGCCCTACAGAATTGTTAAATTAGTCTAATTTCTCTTGAGCTCTTTGTTATGTTGGCCGTGAGTATGATATGACTAACAAAATGCACTTTGGGTTTCAACAATGCAGGAAGTGCTGGGGATGTGTTGGAAGATGATCCAGTGGGAAGATTGAAGGTCTTCGTTTATGAGCTTCCTAGTAAATACAACAAGAAATTGCTGCAGAAGGACCCCAGATGTCTCACTCATATGTTTGCTGCTGAAATTTTCATGCATAGATTTCTCTTATCCAGCCCAGTCCGAACCCTTAATCCAGACGAAGCAGATTGGTTTTATACCCCTATATACCCCACTTGTGACCTCACACCTACTGGCTTGCCGTTGCCCTTCAATTCTCCAAGGATGACGAGAAGTGCAATACAGCTTATCTCCTCCAATTGGCCTTACTGGAATCGTACAGAAGGGGCTGATCACTTCTTTGTTGTGCCCCATGACTTTGGAGCCTGCTTCCACTATCAGGTAGGACTGTTAAATGCTGCTGGGTCTAGTAACCATATCTTGCCCCATTTTGAAAGAACAAAAGTATCTTGATGTCATCAAGCTACATTATACATGCTTAAGTTAAACATCTTCTGTCCTTTTCAGTGCGACTTCCCAGTTTCCTTAGGCACTGATCCTGTAGTCTCATTGAGATGTTGCCCTTGGTAGCCTAGTTAGGTATGGAGATTTTGATAAGCGTGGCTTTGGTTTCATGGGTGATTAGATTTTGACTTTTCAGTTTGTGCTCGAAGGGCCTTGATAAAACATGGTTAATGCTAATGTAAACTCAAGAACGTGCACCTTCAAATTTTCTTAATTCATTATTGGACCTGGAAATGGGGAGAAGAAAAAAAGAAGATTTGACTTTAAAACTGTTAAACACTCATGTTCTACATTTACCGGGTGACTGCTAGACTCTCTAATATTTCTATAACAAGTACGACCATATTGTCAGACATGGCCCTGCCCTCTCAGTTGTTTCAAAAAGGGCTGTAGCTTGCAGTTTTTTCTGCGCCCTTGCTGCTACAACCATTTTTGTTTTGGTTTTTTGGGCGGGTAAAACCCGACTCTCTCTTCTGCTGGCCAAACAGGCCGGCCACCAATCCACCCAATGCTCTAGTGGGGGGATTGGTAATGCTTATGATAAATGAAGCTCGATGACGTTATCAGTTTCACTGAACATTCCAACAGAACTAAGATTTTATTACTCATCTCAATCGTTTCTGCTTCCATGCATCATAGACATGTCAAAAAGGTTTTATGGGTTTAGTAACTTCAATCTGATTCCCCGCTGGAGCCATTTAAAAATCAAGACCTCCTTAGTGATATGAATTTTTTGATCCTCTAATTTGCATTAATCTAGCAAACAATTTGTACCAGCTGTGACTCATTTATCATGGTTTATTTTCGCTCAAACACTGTAGGAAGAGAAAGCCATTGAGCGGGGCATCCTTCCACTACTCCGGCGGGCTACTTTAGTTCAAACTTTTGGGCAGCGAAACCATGTGTGCTTGAAAGAGGGGTCAATTACAATTCCTCCGTATGCTCCTCCTCAAAAGATGCAGGCCCACCAGATTCCCCTTGATACCCCGCGGTCAATTTTTGTTTACTTCCGCGGATTGTTTTATGATGTAAATAATGATCCAGAAGGTGGTTATTATGCAAGGTATGCTTGTGCTCATCTTCCGAAAGGAATGAATTTCAATATGCCTAACCTAATATAGTTTGTTTTATAGTCAAAACCGGGAAACAATACTTTCATGGAATAATAGATAACACAGTGTCTGATCTTTTATGTAATGAAGTACAGATTTTACGAACTATGATTATTAAACAGCCATGAAACCCTCTAGGAGCAAAGTAGGATCCCATTTTGCCTCAATTCCTCCTGTGAGCTTTGACTTTTGGTGAATTTCAGATTCAAGAGACCTCTTTCCTCAGATAATTATGTGCTTTGAGACTTTATAGTCTGTATCTAAGAATTTGTGGATGATCTTGTTGCGAATCTGCTGGCTACGACATCTTGTATGGCTCCTGTGAGGCTGCTGGGCTTTTATTAGTTAGTTAACCTTTTTGTTTGACTGACAGAGGAGCAAGGGCTGCAGTTTGGGAGAATTTCAAAAACAATCCACTCTTTGACATCTCCACTGATCATCCAACAACATATTATGAAGACATGCAACGAGCTATATTTTGCTTGTGCCCACTCGGTTGGGCCCCATGGAGTCCTAGACTGGTCGAAGCAGTGGTATTCGGATGCATTCCTGTAATTATAGCAGATGATATTGTTTTACCATTTGCCGATGCTATCCCATGGGAGGAGATTGGAGTGTTTGTAGCAGAGGAAGATGTCCCTCACCTGGACACATTCCTGACATCTATACCACCAGAGGTGATTTTAAGGAAACAAAGGCTTCTTGCAAACCCTTCCATGAAACGTGCAATGTTATTCCCCCAACCAGCACAACCTGGTGATGCTTTCCACCAAATACTAAATGGGTTGGCTCGTAAGTTGCCGCATGACAGGAGTGTTTACTTGAAACCTGGTCAGAAGGTTTTGAATTGGACAGCAGGACCAGCTGGGGACCTGAAACCTTGGTAAGAGAAGTGCCAGAAGGTATCTGCTGTTTCATCTAATCCCGCGAGAGAATCCAAGGAATGTAAACTTCGCTTTGAAATTTTGTAGAGATAATTGAATTTTACATGTACATCTGGGACATAGTTCGCATTAAATAGCTTCATATTTTCCCGGACACACTTGAGTTTTCGTCTCATTTCTAGTCTTTTTGTTAGGGCATTCATGAACGATTCCCAGTTTCCATCAGAGAAGTCAAATAAATGAGCTAAACAATCTGCTATAATTCAAGGGGGTATCTAAGAGTGTGTTAGTAATTAATTTTTAAAGTGTTTTTTTTGTTAAAAAAATATATTTTTATATATATTTTTATTTTTCAAAATATATTTTTAATATTTGAGTATTAAAATTATCTAAAAATATTTAAAAATAAATTTTAAAAAATAAAATTTTACCAATTTTTGCTTTGTTTAAACCGCAATTTCAAACAAACAGTTATCAATCAATCATGCTGATTGTGTGCAGAAACTGTAATGCAAATGCAAGAACGAAAACAGAGAGAGTTTTGAGTATTTTATAGGAATGGAGTCGAGAGAAATCAATACAATGTTTTAGCCTGTATTCGGAGCGCCCAATAACTGCTTCTCAACCAACTTTCCCGCCAAGGCTAACAGAACTAACTAATTTGTCCACATCATCATAACTAACTCTCCAGGACGCTTATTTTGTACACCAGTTTCTATTGAAATAATTGCCAAAGTAAGTTCATCTCCTTCAGCAGTTAGCACCATTTGATCAACCGTTACTGTCTTGATGATCAGCCCTGCTTCCATTGTCAGAGCACAATCCACGTGGCAACATCCTGTTATCTTCAGCTTCATTAATATTCCCACAGAGATTAGAACTTACAGCAGCTTCAATGGTTGGGCTCAAACCCGAACCCAACCATTCACTGGTGGGTTCGGGACAGGGCCTTCATGAGCCCACCATACATATGGATGGGCTTGGTCTAGCGCCCACCAATCCGAGCCCTCGAGGGCAAAAGAATTCAGCTACTGAAACAGAAACAAGAGGGGAACTCTGATATCATCCAAGCTAACAAAACAGTTGAGACTCGAGAGAGTAGAGGCTTGTTTTGCAAGAGAATCAGCCACAGCAAATCCACCTAACTGAAGATAATTAACATTATTAAATAATTTATACATTGTGGTGTCATATATTTTGATGGGATTTTCAAAGGAGCTGCCTATATATATAACGTGCAAGAACAGCAGTTTCTACTTTTTAAAGAAGAAACTAATTACTTCATGATCGTTATTTTTAAAGAAGTATTTGAGAATGAAGTAACTTCTACTTTTTGATGTGTTTTACTTGAAAAAAAATATTAAGTTTATGTTATTTTTTTTTAATAATTTTAACATGTGAATGTTAATAATAAAAAATTAAAAAATTATTTTAATGTATTTTTAAATAAAAAAATAATTTTAAAAAATAAATTATATCTCAATACTAAATACATTACTGTAATGATATCCAACTAGATGGTGTGAGTAAATGAGGGTTATAAGTTATATCGTATAACCACTATCAAATTTGGACAAAAAACAGAAGGAACGTGCATAAATCCCAAAACTCCCTCCCCTCTTAACTATTTTTTCAAATAAGGGTTCAGAGATAACCTCTTGAACCTATATTGAAATCTTCAATAAAATTATTTAAAAACTTGAGATGTCATGGTAATGTTTTATGGATAATTTTACTTTATTTTATAATATTAGATAAGAATATAAATTATATTTTAAAATTTTATTTAATAATTTAAACTATTAAATTGATATAATTTTTTAATATGATATCAGAAATTTGATAACTAAGTGATTAAGCATTTGAATTTTATTATTTTTATTTATTTAATAAAAATTAAATATAAATAATATAAACCTATATAAATTTCAAGGCTAAAATTTTTTTACTTGAGATAAAGTATTATAAATTAATATAAATTAAATTATTAATCATCACTCAATAATTTAATTTTATTGCATTGAGATGATTTTTTAATGTAAAATATATCTTTTCAATGTTATAAATATTAGAAATATAATATTATTTTAGGTTAAAATATTTAATTTAATGAGTAAAAATTAAATTCATACTGTTTGATTATTTATGTTGTTGTAAAAAAAATTTAAATTTTAAATTACACCTTAAAAATAATTTTATATCTATTTTGTTTTTCAAAAATACACAAAGACCACCTAAAATAAGAAGTTGCTTTCGGACACGGCAGTCTTATACCCATTTTGACCCCAACAACACACGAAGGGACAAGAACTTCCAGTGCCATGGTTATCGACTTGTCTGTCTCAAATCTTGGAGGAGGCAGTGATCCTGGCCAGCAAAGAAAAAAAAAAACAATAAACTCAAAACCTGGGTGCGGTGTCGTTGTCTTTTCTTCGAATTGGAGCTACCATGTGACGTGACTTCTTCCAGTTTAACATAATAAACACAGTTGCTTAGCTCATTATCATGAGTAGAAAATGATCGAACTGTGAGAGAATAATATCTGCAACTAATGCATCTCCGAAGAATATAGTTTTTTTTTCTGTATTCTTTACTCGGTTTTGATCATCCAGCTGTGATCAGGGGACGGGGTATTACACGCTCCTTTTCTCGTCAGCAATTGATCTTACAGCTAGCGACCCTCTTCGATGGTATATGAAGCAAGCAAGCAAGGAATGGTGGACGGTATCCTTTGAGCTATAACAATGGTCAGATTAGAAAGGTTAAGTAACTTTTCTAATCTGACGAGGACAGGCCAAGTTGAAGGTAGCTGTCCCACCATCCTATCTTGACCCTAACTACAAACAATGATCAAAATAATGGGATTATGGTTTCACCTACCATCACACCGCATAAATAATCGCTGTCAAGATTTCACTCTGATCTTCCTTGTATATATATCTCTTTCAGGAAAAAATTCAAGATTTTTGTCATTTAAACACACCAAGAACAAAAGCAAGAGGAAGAGGGATGCTTAAGTCTTAAAAAAACTAATTTAATTCTATTACTGACGAGTAACAAAATCTGGGGGTAGGTGAAAGAAGTCGCAAAGTTTTTGCTCGCGTGTTGGCTGGCTGGTGTTACCACAAAAAAAAAGAACACAGAGTGCCAATTGACCTCTTGGTTGAGCAGGCGTTGCCTCTCAAATCTGCTTCTCGGTTCCAACTATTAATGACAATAATTATTAGTGATTTATTAGATAATCAGTTAGTGCTTTGTTTGCGGAAGAGGACCAAAAAATCTAACTAGATTAAAAGGAAATGGTGCTAAATAATTAGTTAATTTTTTAATTTTAATTATATGATTATTTTTCCTTGTTGAAATGCCTGGTAGCTTATACTTAAGGTGGTTGATAAATACAAAAGGATCTTTTTATATATGTTGGATAATTGTGTATCATTTTATAGGAAAAAAAGTGTAATGATAGTTTAAAAATATTAAATTTAAAAACATATATAATAAAAATATGAAGAATTAAAATATTACGAAACTTAAATTTAAAAGATTCTATAAATATTTATAGTCTATAAATCTTATTATTATTATTTTTTTGAAGATAAAAGGTTGTGGAGTTATTTCATTTGTGTTCTATTTTGAGTTGTATTATATTAATATTAATATGTATTAAATCAATATAAAATATTAAAAAATCTGTGTGGAGGTCTTGAAAAATTATCCAATAAGTGCTAGACACAAACAAGTTGCTCAAACCTATTAAGAGTGGAAAATAAACATAGACATGTTGTATATGAACTATGATCGTTGTTTCTAAATATTGTATAGACCCATTTGTTTTTTAATTGTCGAGGATTTTGGGCCCAATAAATTTGAGTTTATTAATTATGAGTTGAACAAAAAAATTTCTAAACATCAAAATATATATAGATATTATTAATGTATTTTTTTTTATTTATAAGTGATATTTTGATTATGAAATCAAAGTTAAATATATATTAATTATTTTTTTAAAATATTAAGATAATAACATCTTTAATTGATCTAAATCTAACTTACTAAATTTATAAATTAGGTCATAGATCTAACTAGGCTTGATGACATTATTTTTTTGAAATAATTTTATTTAATTATATAAAAATAAAAATATACATTATCATGAAAGCAATAAGATAGCATTAAAAAAATAACTAGGGGCTATGACAAATTTATAATATTATAAAATATTGCTATACTCTTGAAAAATTGAATACAATAGTATCTAAAATATATTCTTAATTAATTTAAAATATCGACAAATTTATAATAATTCAAATTAATTATTCTTTTTAATTCTTACATTAAAGAAAAAAATAAAAATCATGTTAGATCCATGGCTTGTCTTTGATTAAAAAAGCCGAAGTTCGCCTGCAATTTTAAGCTTGGATTCATACTTTCTTTTAATTTTTTTTTTTGTCTCAGAAGCAAACAACACGCGTTCTGTTTTTTTTTTTTTTTTAATATCAAGTTAATGATAATTGCTCCTACTTATATTTTCACCACCACTTATTTTTATTTTTTTGGATTATCTTATAAATTTATTTTTTATTTATATTATTTAAAAATACTTTAAAAATATTATAAAAACCAATATAAACCACTGACAAAATCAAAACATTCTAGAATCACTGAAAAACAAAAAATTAACCAAAAAATAAAATCAAAACCTAACTTGATTTGTTTTTCCCACCATATTTAAACCATATTTAAAGAGAAAAATTATCTCAACTGAACTTTTTTTTTTTAAAGATTAATTAACAAAAAAATTCTTTTTTTTAATGGTTATATTGTGGCTCAACGAACTACTTTGTTATTTCTAAGTATACTTCTCTCTTCCTTGTATGGCTCAAAAATAAACAAAATAAAATTTTTAATCAAAATAAATTTTTGTAAAACTTTGAGATTAATTATGTATTTTCTTGATGTTTTATGTTGTGGTTCTTTCACTTTAAATTTTATATTTCCAATTCAATGGAAAACTTTATGTCATGGAATTAGTTTGAAAAGGATGAAATCAAAAATTAAAAAATGTTTGAGGATCGATTTTTTAAGAAATACATGAAGAATAAAGCACTATAAAAAATCCGCCTTCATCCAGTAGTTTTGTTGGTGTTAATGTTAATTTTACTGGGTGGTAATCGCAAAAATATACCAGTCCAAACTTCTTCGGCGTCCCAAAACTTTGAAGCTGCTGCCGAACATGTTTGTTTGTGATAATAATTTTTTTCTAATACAGTTGTTATGCTAACCAAGCCAATTAAACTCAATTGAAGACTTTCATGATTCGAACACCAATTTTGTATCTTCTTTTCAACTTCAATTGTACAGCCAATGTGTAAAGAATGACTTTTAGTTGAATATAGCTGTGTTCGGAATTATGTTATAAACAATATTTTATACATTTTTTATATTTAAAATTAACCTTTTTTGTAGTTTTAGGCCCTCATATACTAATACAAAAAATAACTTCTAAAAAAATATGTCCAGGAAAGCAAAATTCGAATGATTGGAGCTGGGTTCGATTTCCACCACCACTCCCCCGACTCCCAGATTAGAAAAATAAATAAATCAGAATTCTTGAAAAAAAAATAAAAATTCAGCAAAAACAAATGCCTCAGATCTCAGGAGGCGGCACCCCCACCTCTACCAATATGATGACAACAAAATGAGAAATAGCGACGTCAGTATACTCTTTTCTTCCCACCTGCCCCGTCAAATTAGAGACAAAAAGACGGTCATCCAATTTCCCATCGTTTTTATCGTTTCGTTTCGTATCGTATCGTGTCTCCTGAAATAGTATTGCTCTATCAGAAGTACTAAAACTCTTCTTAATCTCCCCCTCTCCTCGCCAACCCACCAACCAACACAACCCTCTCTGCCTCTCTCCCTCTCTCCCTCCCTGAATCACCATGGCTACCATTTCAAAGCTCTCAAACCCAAGCCCCGCAGCCTCCCTCTCAGCTCCTTCTAGATCTTCTTCCTTGCCTAAAGTCTTCCTCGGTTTCAGTACCAAAACCTCTCTCTCCAAAGTTAGGTTGTCCTTGACAAACACCCAACCTTCCCCCAGGACCTCCTTGGTGTAAGTATTTTTACTTCATTATTTATGTTCTCTTCATGATCTTTCCTTTTTCATCTGGGTTTATTTGGCGGTGATCACCCTAGCTCTCATGTATTTGCTTGGTTTCACCTTCTGATCTTTTTATATGTCGATGGTCAACTTTCTGATTTTTGGTTTCTTATGAATACATGACAAAGTTCCTATTTTCATATGCTTTATTATACCTTGCTTAATGCATCTTCCAGGGATCCGTCTCTTATTTAAGCCAAGAAGTACTAACATGTACAAAGTGATGCTGGAACTGATGCTTAAATAATACATTGTCGATATGTTCTAATATTGCGATATGGAATTTCTTGGTCTTCGATCTGATGCTTAAATAAGAAAGGATCGGGTTATATTGCATGCATGGTTGTTGCTGGTTATTCAATCTCTTTCCTTTTCTCTTTTGATGATTGTGGACCCTGCTCAGTTTCCATTTAACGAGATCTTATCACAGTGTCAGGTGTTCTCAATCCAGTGGAAATGGTAGCCCAATAAAGAGAACCACTCTTCATGATCTTTATGAAGGGGAGGGGCAGAGTCCATGGTATGACAACCTCTGCAGGCCTGTGACGGACCTGATTCCTTTGATCGAGAGTGGAGTTAGAGGCGTCACAAGCAACCCAGCGGTATAACCATTATCTTTTCTATCAAATTTTTTTATGCAAAACTTGTCTAAACTGTATAAAAAAATGACTTCTTTTGAATTAAGCTAAAGAAAGTTCGGTGGATGAGGTTGAAAATAAATGGCGGAATTAATATGAAAGTGTGTCTGGAACACTTCTTGTGGTTTTTCTTCACTAGCCTTTGGTCCTGTATAATAAGCTGTTCAAAATATACGACTGCAGATTTTCCAGAAGGCAATATCATCTTCAAATGCGTACAATGACCAATTCAGGTGAATGCAATCTGTTACAAGTAATTGTTATTATTGAGAATCAATTAATTGTTTTTTGATGGTGTCTGATGTATGTGAAATTTATTTGATTTGCCAAGTGGGAAAACAAAATGAAGTTCATGCATCTCTTCCGAGTCTCCCAATTATTACAGGCTCTTTTGGTTCGAAACTCGGATGTTGGTTTTCGAGTCAGAATTTTAAGATTGTCAAGCTGATCATTTTAGTCTTCATGTTTTTCTACTCTGATTTTATACTGTTGATACCTTCAGGGAACTTGTGCAATCAGGAAAAGACATTGAAACTGCTTACTGGGAACTTGTGGTGAAGGACATACAAGATGCATGCAAACTTTTTGAGTCAATTTATGATCAGACAGATGGTGGTGATGGCTATGTTTCTGTTGAAGTGTCTCCTAGATTAGCTGATGACACTCAAGGGACTGTTGAGGCTGCCAAGTGGCTTCATAAAGTGGTTGATCGCCCCAATGTGTACATTAAAATCCCTGCTACTGCTCCTTGCATCCCCTCAATCAAGGAAGTTATTTCGCTTGGCATCAGTGTCAATGTGACTGTAAGTTCTTTCTGCGAATTCTTTCTTGGCTTAGGCATCGTGATGGCTTATGATTTGTTCACTGTAAATGATGTGCGTGCAATGTGTCTTCTTCCATGATCATACTGATGAACTGATCCTAATGACCTGCTAGTTGTAGTCAGTCGTGGTTAAACAATTTTGGGAAAAGTAATCTTAATGATTATGTAGTTTTAACAGGTGGCTCTTTCATTAAATCAGATTATCACTGTTCTCCTTTTTTCTGTCTGCACAGCTGATATTCTCTCTCACAAGATACGAAGCAGTCATTGATGCCTACTTGGATGGCCTTGAGGCATCTGGACTAAGTGATCTCTCCAGAGTTACAAGTGTTGCTTCCTTCTTTGTCAGCAGGGTGGACACTCTCATTGACAAAATGCTGGAAAAGATTGGAACCCCTGAAGCCCTTGATCTACGAGGAAAGGTAGCCAGCTCCAAATTCTAATTCTTGTTCCAATAATTCTCATTATATTCCAGTGAATCTGTAACCTAGTTTGTAAAATCTCGTTCATGAATTGTTTTAGGCTGCGGTGGCCCAAGCAGCCCTAGCATACAAGCTCTACCAAAAGAAATTCTCTGGTCCAAGATGGGAGGCTTTGGTGAAAAAAGGTGCTAAGAAGCAGAGGTTGCTGTGGGCATCAACCAGTGTCAAGAACCCTGCCTACCCAGACACCTTATACGTTGCTCCCCTCATTGGACCTGACACTGTAAGCCATCTAGTTATCTCAGAAGCCTGTCTGTTGGATTTATGTGGATTGCTCTTCATGATATCTCTGGCAATGATATAAAGTTCACGAGGATTATTCACAGTTTGAACTTCAATTTATTATTTAACGTTTCTCCGTTGTGTCTTGTGGTAGGTCTCAACCATGCCTGACCAAGCTCTCCAAGCATTTATTGACCATGGAAGTGTTGCAAGGACAATCGACTCAAATGTCTCTGAAGCCGAAGGAATCTACAACGCACTTGAGAAGTTGGGAATTGATTGGGGCTACGTGGGCAATCAGCTTGAAGTTGAAGGAGTGGATTCTTTCAAGAAGAGCTTTGATAGTCTGCTCGATACCCTGCAAGAGAAGGCAAATTCTCTGAAACTTGTTAGCCTGTAAGCCTTTTTGATCTGCCTATCAGTATGAATTCAATGTAATAAAAGCGGGTGTCAATCTTGCCGTAGAAAAAGCCCATGGTGGTACGAGTGTTGTGTGAGAAGTTAATTATGTATCATAAGAGTCTGATTACGCCAAAGAGATTTTTATCAACAATTGCTTTGATCTTTTTATATTGTGGGAATGTGGTTGGTCTAGCATAAATCATCAAGTTGTTGACCTGTAAATATATTGACCATACTGCCGGAACATGATAGGAACTGGGATTAATATAGGTGAAAGTATCACTCCTCGTGCGTTGTGGTCATTTCGACATTGGGCCTAGCGTCCAAGGCATAGATACTTTACAGCTGGTTCATTGGGCCAAGAGTTCTATTGGCAATTTAGATGGCTTAAGCAGTATGGTCAGCCTTTGAATATAATCGTTCCTCCTTGAAAACGGTATGAGAAATGATGATTAAATTTTCTTTCTGATTCGAGAGCCAAAAAAAAAAAAAACCTCTCTTTAATCTCTATCTTCCTTTGTCCTCTGATTAATTATATGTTCCCTTTTCTACAATTCCATCGAGCACCTTCAATCCAAATTTTACTCGCATTACGGCATCGGCAAGGGTTAGGTTAGTTCGACTTCTTATCTATCTATCCATGAACAGGCCTGAATGCTTTAATGGTTATTTCCTGATAAAAGCAAAAGTTGCTTGCCGACATTCTGGGGCCATCCCTTTAATTTCTACGCCAAGTTTACTTGCCTCATTTGGCCTGGAATGTAAAATTTCGGTATGCTTTAGTGTTTTTCCAAATCCACGAATTGGCTTCCTTTCTCTCTCTTCAGAAAACAAATTCCCATCCCTCCCTATTAAAACAGATTAGGGGTTTGTCAAATCCACAAATTTTGCAGTGGTAACCATGGCTTCCGATTTAATCAACGCGTCAATTCTTGGCAAGAAGAAGAGGGTAATGACTCCTTTCTTTTTATTTTTATTTTTTAAATTTTCCTCTCCTCTCTCTAGAACTTGATTTCTTTCTAAAAAAAAACCATTCATTGTGAGAAATGCTTGTGAAATCAGGCATCGAAGCGTTTTCATGCCATAATGAGAAAAGGAGGCATTAGCCCGCTCCTGGCCAATCTTTGCTTTCGGGCGATTCGTGCCATCCTTGGTTCTGGCTCTAGTTGTCGGCCTAGGAGCGGCTCTTTCATCCACAGCAGATCTTAAAGAAGAAGAAGCTGTTGATGTTTTTGGACGTCTTTGCTCGGCACGAAGGCTATAAGCATCAATCTTGCCTCGATGCTAACCCGAGGAGCGGTAGACGAGGCTTTCTCAGTTCACGTGTTGATTCTGCCTACACCATGAGCATCGTGGGCTTGTCACTTGAATGCGTGGAATAGTCATATAGACAAGGTAATTTGGCCATCAGTTTTACTTCTTGAATTGCATAAGATCAATGGATCAAAATTATGTGGTCCTGACTGTTAAAATGAGACGTAAAAGATATTAAGTTATGGTTCCATAATGATCTGAAATTCAAATCATTTTGAGCTTTAAACTTGTCAGAAGTATGTCACTGCTACTTTTTTTCCTGTACAATTTTGAATCGTAGGAGCTGATGATGTCAGGCTCTGGGAAGATATACACAATGCCATGGCTATCAGTTCTTTGTGCAGTTTGCATTGGTTTGTCCTGCCTTTGATGGTACAGCAGATGGTTCTCATGCAATGAATGATGAACACAGACATGATTTAACATTAAAAAACAAAACCCTCACGAGCTCAATTATCACACGCATTGTCTAGGTAGCTTGATGTTCTTTTAAATCTATCTCAATCTGGTCCTGCTGAATCTACATCATGGTCTAGAGGCAAAAGTTCCAGATCTTCTCACACTCGCCACAGCAGAAGTCCCAGGTCATCTTTAGATTGAGTTGCTGATGAAAATTGGGAGAAAAACAACAGTAAAGTTAAAGACCTTGAAGCAATCCAGATGTTGCAAGACATTTTGCTATAGACAGACAGTACAGTACTGTAGGCAGAAGTATTAAATAGAATGTTTAAGATGTTCTCAAGTAATCTTGAAAACTGTAAGTTGTGTCGGCAATTACGGACCGTTCCACTTTTCATCCTAAATATGTTAAGTTTTAGATTGCTTATAAATTTCAGGATATAAATTATAATTTAAACCATACTATGTTAAAATAATTCTCCATTTTTTATGTCATGTTTTAGAATATGGCATAAGAAACCGTCATATGATCTTTGCTTTCTATGCTTTACTTGACATTATAATTTTGAACATTTTCTTAAAAAAAAAAGTGTAGAATTTACGGCATGCTTGGAGAAATTATTGTGTGGAAGAACATTTTCTTTAATAAAAACACTAAGGATAAAAACCTAAACATATATTGAATTATTTTTCATAGTAAGATAAAAGTCAAAAACCGCTACCATCTAACTTATCTTATTTAATTGTTGAAATCTTGATAATAATTTTTTTTTATTAGTGTAATTGTATTAAAAGGAGAAAATTGTATAGGGAAACGAGGGGTATGTCCCAATAAATATAAGAGGTTGTTATTTTAATTTATTTGATAAAATATAACAAGAAATAAAATATAAACTAGAAAAGAAAAAAAAAGTAAAAACAGAATGTAAAAACAAACAATAAATAAGTTAATTAATTAGTTTTTGAAAATTTATTAACCAATCAACCGATTAATTACATATAAAATTGTGCTAAATAAAATTTTAAAAATAACAAAAATAATGGAATCTCATGTCTCTTAGAAGTGCCAAATAGACTTAAAAATAGTGGGATTTAAAAGTATTGGAATGTGAAGCCTTAGTTCGAGTTCTATCAAATGAAACTAGAACAAATAAAAAATATCATTACAAATATCTTGATTAGATTAGTAAATTTAATGAAATACTCTATTATTTCTCTTATGCTACATGAAATAAACCAAGATTAAAAGGGCTAATTGAGAAAAGGAGATGTATAAATTTGTTTTTCTTTTCAAGTACGTGTATGTTCACTAAAGTAGTTGATGTCATGATAAAAAATATCAACCTATAAAAGTCAAAGTCATGCTCGTAACAATATCCTAAACTGTAACAAAAAAAGAACACTAAAAGAATAAATATTCATTTATTTCAACTTGTGACCCACAAATAATGCATGTCAAAAGGGAATGATTTGAAAAATATATAGTTTATCCATAATGTTGAAACAACTCTTAAAGGCAAGTCACATGGTAAATGAGTGTCTTGAGATGAAACTTGAAACCAGAAGAGATAGTTTATGAATCTGAAATCTCTAAAAAACTTTCATGCAGAGTCAATAAAGAATTTTTTTGATGAGTGACTATTTCAGATATAGTAATCTAGTAAGGTATTTCTAGTAGATTACCTAATAAAAAAACACAAGTAAAAATAAATAATATTTAAGATCTTAACATTCTACGACAATCAAGTAAAAATAAACATCCTAAAAAACATTAAATTACATGACCATTATTTACCTTGCAACCAATAATCTAATTATTAAAAGATGGTATTCCCATTATTAATATTGGAAATAAATGTCTTTCTACGACAATCATTGCTGAGTAGAATCTTCCTTCATGATCAAGAGAACATTGAAAAGGGCCTAACATGACAGATGAGCAAACTCACTGACAGGAAAATAAACAACTTTCTATCTCTCTTTCGCTCTTTGTGGAATCAGAAGGTGTTTCATCTCCTTTTCCCAAATATATGTTTGAAGTTCTCTATCACGGAAATCTTCGATGAATAAATTGTAATAACATCTACAATCCTTGTAAGATTGTGCGTGCAGATTTCACAGTTTGCTTCACAGCGATGGGGAATCATTGAGCACCCAGAACTAGGATCTCCTGAGAATGATCACAACAAGAGTGGGCCGAGACTTAAAACATTCTCGGTAATGCCACGTAACATTTCTGGTGCTTGCATTGTACTTATTTATGATTCCAAAATGATAAATGATTGTGTTTGACAGGGTCAACGAGCCTTGAATTTTGTGCTGAGGAACCAAGAGCTGATAGACAAAACTTTGCTGTTTGATATTTAGCTCCTTAAAATCATCCCAAGCTAACTCCAAACAGTTTCCTCTGCAGGCTGTACGTACTCCACTATTCTTTTGTTTCGAGTAGTTAAGATAGAGGCCTACGATTTCCTTGTGTGAAGTGTTGAAAGTCTATTCTGCTCCAGGCGAGGAAGGCGAATTGGCGTTCAAAAAATCCAAACACCATGATTCGTCCCACTTAGGGAATTAGTTCAAGAGGCTAGAGAATGCTCATTTGTAAATTTATGTAATATTTTACCATGTTTTTACACCAAAATCCGAAAGGAAGTTTTGAATCTGACCTTGTTCCTCGAGAAGGTCCTTTTTTTTCTGGTTTTTATTAGTGCAGTATCATTGCAAAAGTTCTTTGGTGAAAGATAGAATTGTATCTCGGTTTGTCAGCTGTAAACAAGGATGAATCTTCTTGTTTAATTTCTGCAGCTTCAATTGGAAATTATTAAAAGTCATGATCGATTCTAGTTTTCACACACACACACATACATATACATATCAAGACCATTCATGAGACGACGGAATGTTATTAAAGCTTGTTTAAGAACATAATTTTAATTATTTTTTAAAATATTTTTATTTAAAAATATATTAAAATAATATTTTTTATTTTAAAAAATTATTTTTAACATTAACTCATCAAAACAACTTAAAAAAATTAAAAAAAATTAAAACTTTTTTAAAAAACTTTTAAAACACAAAAACACCATCCATACAGAATTTCCACTTGCTTTATTTTTACTGAAGACGATAGGTCCAGTGGCTAGACTACTAATTTCACTGCTTATGAAAAACTCAACTGGATTACTAAAATAACACAGGTCTACAGCCCCAAATTCAAACAAAACATTGCAACAACCTAAAGTAATCACCGGGCAGGGACCTCGGAAGCACAAATAAACCAAAGCACAGATGGGGAAAATTCATTCGACAGAAATTCAAGTTCTCCAAACTTCCACGAAGTTGTTCCCTTAATTAACTGAAAGCTCACGCCGCTTGTAGCGCACCATCACCTTGTCCTTCACACCAACGACCATTGCATTCCAGTCTATCTCAGGGAAAGGAGATATGAGCTCAAATTCAAAATTCCTCAGCAAATGACTCCATATAGCCTTTATCTGCAAGTAAGCAAATGGTTCGCCAAGGCACCCATGCCTGCCACCTCCAAACGAAATATATGAAAATGCCCCTGCTGCTTTATCTTCTTCTCTCCCAGCAGCAAATCTGTCAGGATCATACCTTTCTGGATCCTTGAAGACATGAGGAAGACGGTTAGCAAATGCTGGAGATGTTGCGACTATGTGGCCCTTTGGGATGTCATATTCTTTCCCATCTCTTGTTGTCACGCTAAAGTCACTATGTGAGCTCCGTAAAAGCATAATTAGTGGAGGATGGAGTCTGAGGGCCTCCTTGATGCACCGATACAAGACATCCATCTCGGATAAAATATCTTGATCAACTTTGTTCCCATGCTTTTTCATCAAGTTCTTCTGCTCCTCCAACACAGCAGATAGGTATTCGTTGTGTCGCAGAAGATAGGCTCCTGTCCAAGTGGAGGTGATGGAACTGGTGTGCTGCCCAGCAAAGAGAGCAGCAATGAGCAAGCCTGTGATCTCAGACTCGGTTGTTGGGCGACCATCTTTATACTTGGAGTCAATGAAGCACTGCAACATGTCATTCTCTGATTTTCCAGCAAGCTTGCGGGAATTTATAATAGTTGCAAAGATTTCTGCAAGCTTCTTGCGTGCCCGATCACGGCGGCGATGAGCTGGGATGGGCAAGTATGGGAATAAAACACTGATTGGGAGCATTCCATTGTCAAGGTCATGGAATAGAGCAGACACATCATCAAAAAGCTTGTCACGAACTTCTCGTCCAAGTAGACATCTACTGGCTGTCAAAATGATCAGATGCTCAAGCTCATACTTTATGTCTACCACCCCACTGTCTCCCCATTTTGAGAAGTAGTCCTGCCAGTTTCAAAATGACAATAAAATGATTAGCACCATGAATCTGTACATCCTGAGCACAGCATGGCAATTCTGGAAATTATACAAGGGTAACAATCTAGAGTAACATTATGCACACTGTGCTGAACAAAACCAGTAATAAATGACGATTCTCTAGAATGATAGATGGAAGCATGGCCACCAGACTTAAATTTAAAATCCAAAATAACTATTTGTGCTTAAATAGCCAACATTAAAGAAAACACACAAGAATTGATTGCATACAACTTAAACAGTAATAAACAACAGAAAGAGCTGGCTGATAAGAAACTCGATCACCTCTGTTTCTACCACCATCTGATCCACGTATCCCTTGAGTTTGCTCACTCTTAGAGCCTCTGTAAAGAATCGAAATTGCTCTTGCCTTATAGAGTAATCCACATCAAACACAACACCAGGACCAAAAGTAGGCACATTGAACTGATACACCTCCTGCTGGCTCAAATCTGTTTCGGAGGCCTTGAAGAAGTGAGCAGACACCTCAGGGCCAATCAAGAAAGTAATCTTCCTGTTAGCTAGGTTCACTGTAAAAACACTGCCAAGTTTTGGGTACTCTTCACGAAGCATAATGATGGGTCCTTTAAGGAATCGAATGAGCCCTCCTATCAAAGGCCAACCCTTCATAACCGGAGGCAACCGCTTTTGAGATCTAGGCATTATAAGTGCAGAGATAAGCTTGGCCACTAGTAGAGTGGTCAAAATGAGCAGACCCACATTCAAGAACTTGTTTTCCGTATCTTTAGTCATTGTAAAGTCAATAGATTTAGCTGAAAATCCAAACAGGAAACAGAAATATCAGTCTAATAGTACCCACGTCACATAAAACAGCTTAAACACAATATGAATTTCTAAAAGTTAAATTAAAAGCAGATCTAAAGGTTCCATTTTTAGTTAACATTGGAATAAATAACAGGAAAAAAAATCGCAATCAGTTCATTTCACAACACCACACTCTGCAGTGCTTGGAAGCTGAGAATGCAACTAAAAAACGGAAATAACTTCGAATAACAAAGCTTCAGAATTTCAAAAAAAATGACAGTTCCAAACTGGAAATCTCCAATCAGAGATAACCCAGTATTCAGTTCATGGAAAACAAAAAATTCCAAAAACAACTGCTAGCACCTGCAGGCGGAGAAAACAAGAAAATGCAATAGTATAAACAAAATCAGAAACTCCAAGATTAATAAATTAAACCTTTTTTTCAAGAGAGACGTTGGAAAATGGAGTAAAGAAGTAGTAACTGATTTCAGATTGAAAAGGAGAGGACTGACAGAGAAAAGGATATCAGAGGATCATATGGATTTCAGGATCGAACAGATGCATAAACGAGAGGCAAAGTGTTTTTTTTTCCTTCACTTTCTCATTGTTTTATCAAAAGTAGCGAGTAGTAGAAAGACTTTGTGTGGTGGGTTACTAAAAGGTGTGTGGGATTCGGATTTTATGGATGCGGTTGTAGTTTAAAAAAATTAGAAATTATATTTTAAAAAAATTAGAAATTCATAAAAAATAATCATTATATATATACATTTAAAATTATAATATATATTAATTAAATAAATATTTTTAAAATTATGATGGGTGTAAAATATTGTTTTAATCATAACTCACTTTTATCAAAATAGTGTTTGGCATTAATATATTAAAAAAATTCTAGCATGAATATATTAAAATAATTCAAAAACATAAAAAAATAAATTATTATCCAACAGCATTTGTAGCATCTGTGTCGTGTTCCCAAAAGATAGCCAAATGTATGATTAATAATGATGGGTTAAATTAATTTAAGCAAAGGAGGTTTGAGTAAACAAGGATGGATTACTATTTTACATGGGGCTCGCTGGATCTGGAAAACAAAACAGTGGGTGTTGCTGTCTTTGTTTAGTGCTGGTGTCCAGATAGCTTTGTCGTTGAATGTTTTTGATTGGTGGAGGAGTTTGGAAAGTTCTCTATTAACACGTGCCAAGTTGGAGACAGGCAAAACTGGCTTGTCTGGACCCGACTGATTTGAACCACGGGAGGGATCTTCTTGATTTTGGATTCAAGGTCCAGTGAATATCATCTTTTCCAATTTAGATTAATGCTAATATAATTTAAATATATGGTTATTATTTTTGGTGAAGTGAATTACGTCCGTTTGAAAATATTATCCTTTCCGATTTATAATGTACTATATATATATATATATATATGTCTGTGTGTGTGAGTGTGAGAGAGAGAATTCTTTTTTGAAAATAAATAAGAGAGAGAGAGAGGATTCTCTCTCAGTAGGATAATTTCTCTTTGATATGACTTGGAGATTCCTATTTTTATTAGATCTCTTCATTTAAAAAGTAACTTTATCTGTTGAGACGGTCCGATAAAAAAAAAATCTATAAAGTAAATATGATGAAATTTTAAAATAAAATAAATACAAAATGCATGGTAGCGCAGAGAAATTATGGGTTTAAATACATTTTCAAAATAATATGACTTTAAAGACCGGATACAAAACAAAGTTGGAGTTTAAAAAAAAATAATTTTTTTCTTCAATTTTTTTAAATTATTTTATTGTGCTGATATTAAAAAATATTATTTTAATACTTTTTAAAATAAAAAATACTTTAACAAATAAATATTATTAATATCCTAAATACTTCATAAATATCAATACATCCCTGTCAACCATTAATATCAACCCCTCTATGCCATCGCTATTAATGTGGAAAAGAAAAGGCTATATCATAGCTTAAATAACAAATATCAAAAATTATTTTAGAAAAAAAAAATAACTATGGTTTTTTTATTAGTTCATAATATATAGTGTTAATTAATGATGTTTTAAAATTTAATATGCTAATAAGTGAGGTTTTTTAATGTTTGGACAGTGAATAGTCATAATAAGTAAGGTTTTTTAGTGTTTAGACAATGAATAGTCATACATTCACATTAATACTCTCTTTTTTAAAGTTTATAAAGTTGATGATTAGTGGCAAATAGCCTAACACATGTAAAACAATTTTTTTTATGGGTTTAAATTTTTTTTAATAATGAGATCAGTGATTTTAAATAAGAGATTACAATAAATAAAAGAATACAATTTAAATTCTAAGAATAAAAGTATTTGTTATTGTTTTTGTATAATAAATGATTTGAGAAGTAAAGTATGAAAACTTAAAGAAATATAAATTATGAATCATTTATCTAGTTGTTTTATGAGGTATATATAACCTTTAAACCTTGTCATTTTATTTGAAATGAAAGTTGGAGTGTTATATCATCATAATAGTATTAATGAGAAATAAATATTTTTTACATAATATCAATGAGAGATAAATATCTATTATACAATATCAATGTTGATGAAAATATATGATAAGCCTTTGAAAGACTTTTTATACATTTAGGGTGTAGAGAGATGATTATTCTTGATTTTTAACATTTTATGTTAGAATTTATAAAAATAAATAAACAAGGTCTCGTAACCTAACATGGAGCTTATGCACTTAGGCTCAACATGTGATTAAATCCAAGAATGTTGGGTCTGGCAACTCACCAGACCCATATATACCGCGGCTTAGCACATAACTGAACCTAAAGATATTAGGTCTGATAACACATCAGACTCATACATACTTATGTTCAACATGTTGAGTTTAATAGCTTGTCATACCTACATGTACTTGGGTTAAATGTGTAATTGAACCCAAAGTTACTGGGTATGATAACTTGCTAGACTCGTATGTACCTGAGTTTAACATGTAGTTGACTAAAGGATATTCATACAACTCACCATATCTATATATATACTTGAAAACTCATCAAATCCTTATGCACTTGGGCTCAAAACTCAATAATATTGCATTTGATAGCTTATCAACTTCATATATATTTAAGCTCAATGCATAGTTGAATTTAAAGATATTAGATTTGACAAGTCATCATACTCATATGCACTTAAACTTAACATGTAACTGAATTTAAAAATATTAGACTTCAAAGTAAGTGAATGTATATCATTTGGGTTTAATATTCTACCCAACCTAGATACGTTACATTATCACCTTGTCTCTGACTATTTTAAATATGGACTAAAACAATATATAAAATTCAAATATGAATACCATAAGTAATTTTGAGCTATCATAAAACAATAATAAATTTTTTTTAATAAGATCTTATTGTATTTTTTTATAAATTGATTGTCTATAATAATAGCTTTTCAACTAGTTAAAATATTGATTGTTTATAATAATAGCTTTCCAACTAGTTAGGATATTGAAGTTTCAAATCATTTTTCTAAATCCATTAAAAAGAGTATTTTATTTTTTAAAAAAAACATTAAAGTGAGTTGGGGTAGCAAAAGGGATAATATTAAAAAAAAAATTATAAACGATTAAATATTCTTGATGTGGTGTTTTACTATTCAATTGTATTATTATAAACTCATTAGAAAAATTATAGATATTTAGATTTTAATTGTGAAAGAATTATAATAGTGAATTGATGACGTTGTTCTTTACTTTAAAATTATTAAGTCTTGTATTTGGGGTAAAATAGTTTTTTTTAAATGATTAAAAAATCATATAAGAATTAGACGAGGGCAATAAAATTTTTACACTTTTATTTAACAAGATAAAATTGTTTAATCACCCCTCAACGTAAAATTTTATAAACTTAGATCTATAATTTTTTTGTCCTTTTGCTTCTTATTTTTTTCGAACTGTTAAATGATATATTTGCCTTTAAAGTCAAGATTTATATAGCTTTAGTTTAGGAGTATTTGCGTCTTTTCATATTGTTTTTTTTTTGTAATAATATGAATGTTAGAGAGGTTGTTTGGTAATTAACTTAGTATAAATATTATTAAAAAAAGACTTGCGCATGGTGCACACGCACCAATTTGTGAAATGTCCTGGCATCATTTGAGCCGAACATAAGACCTCGTGTGGTGATTATACAGTAACTTTTATAGCTGTGTTTGATTTGTCTTGGCTTTTCTCCATGTAGATGCAGCACGTATTCCAAATGAACATCATATTTAGAGTGCACAAACCTTTTCTTTTTTTTTGTTCTTTCCTTTCCTTGTCTCTTCTTTGATTTCCACATTGACCATGTAAAAGAATAAAAACAGCTCATTATTTTGTTATTTTTTTAATATTTAATTTCTATTTTTTTATTATAATTTGTTGTGTTTGAAATGATTTATAAAATTATATTATTTTTTAATTTCATATTCTTTCATTTTTTTTACCAATTTGCTTCTCATTAGTTTAATTGCTTTTTTTTTTTTGTTCCATGGCAATTTCTTAAAAATTGATAAAAGAAAAATCAATTTCATGCTATAGCATTTAATTAGTTTTAAATTAAGGTTCTTGATTAAGTATAGACCACAAGTTTGGAAGATCAATTTAAATTTAAAGAATTCATCTAAATTCTCTTGTTTTTTTTCTAAGTTTATATATTTTTTAATTTCATTTCTTAATATTTTTTTATTTGTTTTATATAGAATTTTTTACTTATTTTGATAATGATATAAATTATCTAGATTCTTTTTATCTCTATTCAATTTAGCTTTTTTAAAATAAAAAAAATTGTTTTAAAATAAATCTCTTAAATATGATAATAAGATGCTATTTATTAGCTTGCTTTTTAATTTGTTAGTCTAACGGCATGAGCAGCATTTACTTGCAAAAAATTATCGGGGCAGGATTTAAATCTTGTCGGTGAAATCAAATATCTAAAAAATATATATTACTTTCATGTCATTTAATTGGTCCTAATATTCTGTTCGAGTGGCATTTACTGTGGAAGAACCACAGTACCTCACAAGTAGCCCCGTGAAAATCAATGTAGCTTCTTAACCCGCCATCACATCCAACAGTCTCATTTGCCACAATGTTGTTTTAACTACGGCTTCCACCAATACTGTATCGCCACCAAACATCATCCTATTGGTGGAAGCACGGATTAATATTATCAATAATTGAGCAACTTATACGAGCCGGCATAATGGTCATGAATCAGTTTATACAAGCTATACACTGATCAGTAAAAATCTATACAGAAAGCATCGAGTATTTGCCCATAAGGTACATTGGGTAATTACAAGGTTTAAGAGAATGAAAAATCGGTTTCCTCTGCAAGAACCTTCTTTATTTTCTTTTCTTTAGAGACTCTATGCATGACTCCTTTAAACAAAGTTCAGGGAGCTTTTATTTACACTCCGGCCAGCTCTTCCCCCATTTTACTTGACAATCAGACGCTGAACAGCTTAAGGGCTTTCACAAAACTCCATCTCCTAACATTCCAAATGGAAGTGATTCATCAGAAACGCCTCAAGAAATCTGGTGCTATTATTAGGATTTCCATATGAAGGACCACTTATAACATTATTTTGTTAGCAATTACTCCCAAAAAAGAAAATGAACACAACACTTTACGGTGACTATCCAAGATTGAGATAAATTCAAATGAACATGTAGGTGCAAAAGCAGAGTGAGACTGAAGTTTTGATGGCAGTAATTCTCTCAAATATGTGATGGGAGAGTGTAATCTGAAGTTATCGGTACCCATCTCCACATCAACAGAATGATTAAAGGCTTGACAATATATCTCTAGGCTACCAGACAAAATGGCCATAGTTTTAGCAGCTATTAATACTAAATTGGTCCATAAAGACAGAATTAGGCCTGCATATCACCTTTCCAGAGATTAGTGCCTTTCCAGGAAGGGTCAAGACTCGAGATTTTTTTTTCCTTTTAGGATGAAATTGAATTTGTTATCTAAGAGGAAATTCAGCATACCTTGCCGCATATTGGACAACTTTCACTTCTTTCCAACCATTCATAAATACAACCAAGGTGAAAATGGTGAGAGCATCGTGTCATAATTTTAGGATTTTCCAGAGTGTACTCTGCAACATGACCATTCAAAAACAGCTTACTGAAGGGAATAAGAAGATAAATATTAGTTAAAGGTCACAATTGGAATGCATCGCAGCATAAGCACATTAAATTACCATCAAGACAAGTAGGGCAGACATCTTCATCTGCAGTAGACGGTTGCACATAAGTTAGTCCATGTGCAACTTTTGTTGCCAAAGATTTCTCAGAGGACTCTGAATAGCCAAGTTTATTGTCATCTTCGGAATCAACCCCATTTCTTTTTTTTACAGAGCCCAATGATTCCATGCCAGAACTGCTCACATTTCTTCTCAGTGATTGTGATTCTTCTTGGAAGTGAGTCATTGACTTCCTAGATACTAAACCATAACGCTACAAACGATCATACCTCTGATCATTATCGGAAGGGACTGGCCTGGATGATGAGAGTTGAGTGTCATCTGCAGAACTATCAGGTAATCCTGTGCCAACTCCAGTTGATGCCAAAAAATTACCTCCTTGGGTTGGTGATACAGCCCGACCTTCAAGTCTCTGAAACATTGTCCCATACTGCAAGCACATGGCAGAAGGTAATAAGTACATCAGATAACTGGAATGAAGTATAAAAACAGAAAGTATGGCAAATGGATCATACCAGCACCAAGGAACCCTTCTCAAAAAATAAGGGAAAATTTAATAGGACAATAGCTTTAGAAATTAGGATCTATTCATGATCAAGAATATGGTCCCAGGAATATAGGTGATTGTATAATTTAGTTAATCAGTTTTTAAGCTAATTTTATGAAACAACACCTTGCCCCCCCTTCATCAAATCACAATGCATACATGGGAAATAACGTTATTAGAATGCAAAACATGAGTATAACTTTAATCAGAATGCATATGAAATACTGATAGAGCACACCACGAAATTGGAATTGCACCCAAAAAAAGGGTACCAATTAATCATCCTTTTGCTCTGGGTACCTAGAGAGTTCATAATGACTATTCTGCATATACTTCAAATTCTCTCGGTGAAACATTTATTTCATGTTCATAAAATTTGAGCTCTATGCAATCACAAGATTATAAACATTACCTTGAAGTACAAATTGGCAAGCCACTAAAAGGCCTAACTCCTAGATTTAGACCAAATTCGTTGGTTACATGATGTTATAAAAGCAATGAAAGCAAACAATTGTCCACAACAACCTGCCTCAAGTTTACAAACATCTAGGAAAGAAAAAAAACAAAGTCAAGAGCGTTAAGTTGCTTGCACTTCAATGCTTACCCCATCAAGTAACTGGTGAAAAACGAATCTTAGGCAAATGCAGTGCCTGTATATTGAACTCCCTGGGTAAGCATGTTCTTCATGTTCATCGCTGCTAAGACAGCAGCAGAAGGCACCCATCTTTGTTCTTCTAAAATAAAACCCTAAGGAATTGGCTGCTGACAACTAGGAAGCAACAAGCTAGGAATAAAGGATGCTAAATCATCAACAAACCTGTAAGAAACTAACACATTTGAAGCACCCCATAAGAACAAGTATCAGCATAAATGGAATGATGAGAAGAACGAGTTGTGAATGACATAAATCATCTGTCAAAGAGAAAGAATCTAGAGTTCATAGTAGAGAAACTCCTATAGGGATTTCCAAAGCCCACCATGTAAAGTTCTTCAATTACAAATTCTGAAAGAAACGTATACATTAAAATGCCACAAAACATCTCAAGGGTACTTCACACAGTTCAGCGTTCTGGGAATGGCAAACGAGTGCAGATGCAGAGTGTCAAATGACACCAATTCAAGAAAGTCACAACAGGCATAAAATTCCTCTGAAACCACAAGCAGTGTCGTGGCAATCAATCTAAACTACAAAATGATTGCTTTCTTGGCCTATCATTGAAGGTTTGAAAGGGTGTTGGATGAAAAACCTGTTCCAGGAAGTATTTTATTTTGTCAAGTTGCCATGGACAGTAATTCCTGCACAATGGAATAATAAATCAATAAATTAGCGAAGAGAGATTTTTATTTTTGAAGAGAAATAGCAATGTACCAAATACAAACTAAGAAAAAAAAAAACCCTTAATCTCACTGTAAAATAAAATAACAAAGTGTAAATTCTTTATTTTTTTTCATTTTAAATGTGAAGCAAAGACACAACATTGAAAAAACAAAGAAGAATAAAAAGGAGCAAATTACGCAAGCAGAAGTAATAAATAAAGCGGAATGAAATGAAAATAAACAGCAACCAGTCTAACCTTAAACAACAGAGACGCTAATTTCTTACAAAAAAAAACACTCACCCTAACAATTGTATGAATCGTGACGATCGTAGGTTGTGTTGTGAGAACTGAAAGCGTCCCACCTAGGGTTTGTTTTACGCGTAAAATAAAAGGAAAGGAGAGGAATAGAGAGAGAGGAAGTTTATTTCTACTTACCTTCAGTACAAGTGAAGAGAAAAGGAGAAAAGTAATAATTTAACCCTAACATGATTAAGATCATAATTTTTTCAAAAGGAGAAAAGGAATAATTTAACGCTAACATGATTAAGATCATATCAAATTAAGCAAGCAGAAGTAATAAATAAAGCAGAAGGTAATGAAAATAAACAGCAACCAGTCTAACCTTAAACAACACGGACGCTAATTTCTTACAAAAAAAAAACACTCACCCTAACAATTGTATGAATCGTGACGATCGCAGGTTTTGTTGTGAGAACTGAAAGTGTCCCACCTAGGGTTTGTTTTACGCGTAAATAAAAGGAAAGTAGAGGAATAGAGAGAGAGGAAGTTTCTTTCTATTTACCTTCAGTACAAGCGAAGAGAAGGAGAAAAGGAATGATTTAACCCTAACATGATTGAGGTCATAATTTTTTCAAAAGAAAAAAGAATCAATAAAACAAAAATTGACTATTCTATGTAAAACGTGCAGCTTATCTGAGAATATAATTAAAGTTGTTTTATAAATAAGTTTTTATATTAAAATATATGTAAACAATATTTTTTTTTATTTTTAAAAAATTATTTTTATCATTAGTATATTAAAATAATTTAAAAATATTAAAAATATATTTATTTAAAATGAATAAATAATTTAAATTTTTAAAAAAACAACAACCATAATATTTCGAAAATAGCAATCAATCAGATCTAAAAAAAATAAAAATACTGAGCAGATAATTATTGCATGTGAGTTTTCCCATATTAAAAGGCAATTGTTCACGCATGTCATGCACTTGTTATAAAACTTGTAGTGGCCTGATAATCTATCCGGTTTAACTAGAAATTGATGTAATTAGGGTGTGTATATTGGTTCAAATTAAATTTTTTAAAAATGATTTAATTTGATGGTTCAAAATCATAGCCTGTCATTAATCCGTTCAACTTGGGATAAAACTTGACTTTTAAATTTTTGTTTTTTTAATAAAAGAATTTGGACAAAACAACCTGGGCCTATCCTTTTGAACCAAGGTCATGCATGATAATGCATTGCTTTATTTTATAAATTAACAACAACATCATTTCTATGCATTACTTTTTAGCCATAGATTTTTCTTTTTGGATAATCTACTGTTCTTTGAAATCCAAATGCTGGTGAGTTTGGAGATGAATTCGCATTGCTTTCGCTAAATAGAAGTCTCGGTAGATTATACCCTAAAATTAGGTGTATTTCTAAATTGTGATATGAAAAGGACTGCATAACTTAATGGTATCTTAGGAGCCCTCCATGATCCATCGTACAATGTTTTTCAATGATAAGAAGTGTTTTCAAACCGCTTAATACTTCACAAATGAGCATCATTGTGCTTGTTATCCTGAAGACAAAGGCTAAAGTACAAGGTAAGTTGTTTTTTCTTTTTCTTAGTAATCTTTTCTTTGCTCGTTTTGGAGTTGTTGGTTTTAGACTGGCTGGCTATGATTCATAGGAAAGCAACCTCGCCTGCCTCTACTGGGACATAAGCAGAGCCATCCCTAGCAGGCAGAAGCCCCATTGACTAAAGAAAGATGAGGCTGAGGCTCTACAGAAGTCAGATGCTTCCCGAGCAGCCCGTGTCTTGCCTTTCAATGGCATTACGCTTTCTCCCGAAGCAAACTGAAGGCAGAAGTCTGCATTTTCTATGCGAAAAAAAAGAGATCCATCTTACTGAAAACTCTCATCGACAGGTTTGATATAAAAAGAGCTGCTTGATTATTAGTGAGATGCACATCATTACACTCATCTTGCAATATATATAGACACACACACCATCACTCATTTCCGCTCAAAGTGCCATGGAACCTCTCAGAACTCCAGCCAACGAATCTTCTCGTGAAGGAGGAGATTTTTGGGTCTTTGCCATTTTTTGCTGTCGAAGCAGTACACATGAGCTTGCCATTTTGCATCCTAAAGTGCAGCTCCCACTTCAAAGGTCATGACAGGAGCCTCCGTCCCTGCGAACATCTTACAACATAAGAAAACAAACACAATTTGCAACATCCCTTCAAAATTCATTTGGCATGTCAATTTAATTTCGGTAACATTGAATTAAATATACAGAATCCCATAAACCAGAGACAAATGCTAATGACCCACCTACCATGATATACACATTCACATTGATCTGGTTCATGTGTGGAACTAGACTAATAACATTATAAAGAATGATTTTTATTTACATTAAAATTATTGGAAACTAAATAGCTTTCAAACTATATTGTTCTTCATTCTCATAAACTAATTGCATTCCACATTTAACTCTGTGTGCCAAAACAGTAATTTTTTATATAGAGAGAGGAAAAAAAAAAAGGTCCTCTGCCCTGAACAGAAGGGTTATTTAAATCCATTTCAAGATCGTAAAAAACCTTGAAAGATTGAAATAGTGAGCAAAGTCATTTTTCCACGATTCAGTCGGTTGCTGAATCTTTAAAAAATCAGCAAGATCAGACTTCATACGACTTGTTTGCGATTTTAGGATCGAGAAGTAATTGGGTTATTTCATGTGATAGAGCCCTTTGATATAACCAGGTTCAATAATAAAAAAAAAGTTTCAAACAGCAGCAAAGTGATGAAAGCTTGTAAAGTTCAGGGTCATCGGTTGATAAGTTGCTGCAGCTTCCTTTTAACTCTTTTCTCTGCCTCATCTCTCAAACTTCTTGGATAGCGGGGGGAACCATAATAATAAAACCGGCTTTGCTGGTTACCCGGCTTTAGTGTATATGTTTTATTGGCAGTTGATTGGTTATATATAATATTAATTTTATTTATTTATATATATTTTATTTATTAATAAAAGTTTATTTATTTTTAATATCTATTAAATATTTGATTAAAGAATCTAATAATTAATTAATGAATCTAGAGTAAAGATGAAGTTTATACAACAAAAATGTTTTGTAAAAATATTATAAAATTGTTATAATTATGAGATTTTTAACATATTAAAACATTATTCCTAAATAATCTTGGCCAATATTCTATTAAAACTAAACATTAATTAGAGTTATTGAAACTAATACATATTATATTATTTTCTTTATGAAATAAAGTAGTTATACTTATAAACTAATATATGAGGGATACCCAGAACTAATAAATAAGTGTTTGTTAGATGACATGTATATTAAATTATTCGCATGAGAATTTCAAATAAAGAGATTATTTGTGTTTCTGGAAAGACTCACATGATAATTATATAAGTAATCATTAGACTTGATATCACTAAGTTATCTTACATATGAAGTATTATATTTCAATTCTTACGTTGTCCTAAATCAAGATTAACAAATAGTTAGATATTGAGTATAATATAAACTATATAAAAGTATTTAACCAATAAAAAGAGGATTCATCACCCTTGGTAAATTAGAAAAAATTCATTTGATATGTTTTTAAATAGTATTGATTGTAAATTCTTGCACAAGATGAAATGAACTTTAAAAAAAGTTTCAAATCTCATTCAAATAATCAATGAATATAGTGTTGATAACAAATATAATTTGACAGAATAGACACATGTCATGCTATAACTTCTAAATCAAAATATTATTGATGAAAGGATAATAATTATACTGAGAAACTTGTCACTAAAAAGTTAAGTCACACTACTTATGATTTTCCTAATATTTAGGAGATCATGATAGATTGGTAGACGTTGTACTTGATCTTTAAATATAAATTAATTAATTACTTAATTGATAATAAATTAATTAATTTAACTATATTCTATTTAGAATTGTGATTTATATTTAGATCAACTTATTAGGAAACTTAATAGGTTATATATATAAAAACCATTGGTCGGGAATTAAAATGGGATAACTAATTAAGTATGACTTGATTGTAAACAACAATAGAAATTAAGGAGTAGAGTGTAATTTATATAGGGAATTATAATTCTAGACATAGTAAAATCAAGTAGGGACTTAACTGAATATATTTCTAAAATTAGCCTAAGATAATATATATAATTTAGCCTAAGATAATATATATAATATCATTTAGGAGAAAATTAATATTTTATCATGTATAGGGTTTTTAGATTTCTCTACGAACTAGAATGTTATAACTTTTATTTCTTATGAGAGAAGTGATGTAAAGATAAGAAAAACATGGTATGTAAACATATAAAACTAAAAAGAAAAAAGCTAATATTTCAAGGTATAATAATTCCTTTCTTTTAAAATGATTTAGGAGATTAAGAAATTTTTTACTAATGATTTGTATTAATTTTTCTGTTACAAGCCCCTTTCTTCTAAAATAATTTAGGAGATTAAGAAATTTTTTATTAATGATTTGTGTTGATTTTTCTGTTAGAAGTTGGATATTTTTTAGATAATTTTCATAAAAACTCTAAACAATCTTAATTTATCTAATAAGATTTTTGGAACTCTTGAAAAAAATTTAAATTTATTATTTTTGTTATATATATACTTTGAAAAACTGAACATCGAGACTCCGGTAAGGAGTTGATCACATGCTAATATAGATTAATCTAAGTCCATCAAAAATATCTTTTTTTTATTTTTTTTAAAGTCAAAACGTCTTCATTTCAAGAGAAAGAAAAGATAATGCTAAGGTCTCACCTTAACCAAATAGAAATTAAGATGATTTTGAGGGAGAAGAAGAAAATAGAGTTTAGGAGGGAAAGAATAAAGGGGAGAAAAGATTGAAGAGAGTTCTGCAGTTTCTTCAAAAGTACTTCATTCATTACCCTAATTACACCATATGCATGCTTGCTTATTTATACAAGTTCTTTCATCAACTAACTGTCAAACTACAACTGTAACTACCTTCTAACCATTTTCAAACTAACTATACAACTTCCAAGCTAATTCTTCAACAAACAACCAATTGAACTGCACGTGCAATGAAAGCCTGTTTTTGTTACACTCCTTCCGCATGCTGATCTTCCCTCCATGCATGACTCATAACAAATAACCCGGGTTTTGATCGGGTCACAAGTTGATCCGCCAGATCTGGGTGAAACTGGTCTCACCTTTCAACACTGTGCAATTCATTCTCCTTGTTTACCTATTTGGGAGGGACATCACTCGAAAGAAAAGAACCTAGAAATCACGTTAGGTTTCCCAGTTTTTACTGTAGAGTAAATTCCATTTCTTTTATTTCACAAGCAAGAACGAGGGTGATCTTTCATATCATAGGACCCCCTTTTTAAGTGAATTATAGGAGCCATTTTATATTTAACATGTGCTATGGAAGTTCAACTACTCGAATCTCTTTTGTTTTCGTAATTCTAGTGCTATTTCCTGCTCGATCATATTGTTTTTATATATATAGTTTGCACTCAACTGTAAATAAACTTGCACGAAAAATTCAACCAAAAACCAAAAACTTGCAAGAAAGATAGCTCGCAACTGAAAATTTACAGCGAAAAACCCTCCCAAGTGAGATTACAAGACTTCTTGGTTTCATGTAAATATCAACATAGCATGAGCTTTTAATTGCCGTGAATTGACATCTTTGTCCTTCACAAAAGATGACACAATATTATCTCAGTTTTTTTGCTAGGTTCATTTCTGATTTTAGATGTGTTTAATTTTTTACACATTAAATTAATTAGTTATCTTACAAAAAAAAAAAGTGGTATAGAGGGGTTTTCCATTTTGGCATGCACAGTATAATTACTCTATTGCCCTTGAAATAAAAAATTCTTAGGCCTGGTTTTGGATACATGTTAGTCATTTCACTTTGGGAAAAGAGTAAAGAATACATACCACGCCCTTCAGTTTCTGTGAATGCTTGCTATAGAAATTAACAACGGCCAATAAAGGTGGCCATGCATTTCCAGGGCATATTAACACCGCAAATGTAGAGGAAAAGACTTGCAAATCAAACCTGGAACTTCAGCAACTCACTTGAAAATTACGGAAACACATTGCACAACATGTATCTGCCTAAATATACTTCATTCCTGAGATATATTGCTGTCTAGAAACAAGGGTCTGGGCTATGGTATAAATAATTCCTAAGCATCCCAATATCCTGATCTTCATAATATCTGATATTATAATAGATGGCAGGTTAAGGGGAAGTGTGATCAGTGGTGATGAGTTCGTCTGCTTTGTGTAACTCCAAACAAACCGGTTGAAGAGTATATGACTGGGGAACGTAAGAATGAGGGTGGCTAAATTCTTGACTGCAAAGAACCAATCAGGACCCCCAATTTCAATGCCCCAACCAGTATTACCATGCCATGTATCTTCCCATATGCTGTAAAGGGATGTCAAGACCAAGTAGGCTGATATAGCCACTGTAACAGGGAAATATCTCTGTTTGTCCCCAAAACCAGCGACAAAATCTGAGTCCTGGTTGAGAAGCAGTAGGATAGGAGCCAGGAAGAAAATAGCTTCGTTTGAGCCCCCGGTCAGATTGATGTTCAATATCAGGCAAATGGCAAAGCACATTATAGTGGCGACATTACCAACTGCAGGCATCCAAGCTCCCTCGGCAGCCATTCTCTTGATTGTAAAGGTTGGCACAGTAGAGGCACGCCTTTGCTGCATGAACCTCATTCGTGGAGCGAAATTTGAAGAACTACTTTGACTAGATTGACTATGTCTAATTCCACCCCTTTCAAAAGCCTTTTCCCGGGTAAGTGAGGCAAGCTCAAACTTAACCTCCAGAGCTATGAGCATGAAGATTGCTGCATATAAACCAAGAAGAGATGTCCTTGCCCCCTCAACAGCCAATAGAGTAGTGAGCTTCTTGTCTTCCTCTCCCAGATCTCCAACTTCATCTCCGAGGATGCTTTGGATTCTCACCTGACCCTCCAACAGATATGTCACAGGAAAGAGGGCTACCAGCAAAGCAAAAAACCATGGTAGCAGCTTTGTGCTTAAAGCGGATGGAAAATGAGTGAAGACCACAAACACAGAGGTGCAGACCATGGTTACAACAATGAGGGCATGCAGAACAGCAGCTTGAAGAAAATACTCAGCAGATATGTATACTCCAAGAGCAAACCCTATTGCAATAGAGTAGAAAGTTCTTAGCTCTACCACATACTTAATGGGTATGATGGATGTCACTGCTGCTAAAGTGAGCAGAATCGCCACAATAAGCAACCATGATGGCCAGGTCGGTTTTGATGCCATGAAGCCATAGATGGAAATGTCATCAGAAGACTGTCGAGCTGCTCTGATTATGTCAGATCGATAAGTCCATGCTATTGAGATTGGTGGCTGCATCAAGATAAACAGTAAACCTGTTGCCACCACCAGTACTAGGCATCTCTTAGCAGACTGCAGAAAAGAAGATAAGATCAAATCAGTAATCAGAATAACTGGCTGTTAGACAGCTCAAATCAAAACTCTTGGAGTGCCTTAAATAACATCCTAACATTTTATTGCCAGAAGGAAATGGAACCTAAAAAAGGTATTATTATAGTCAAGGTGTCCAAGTCTTACAATAACTACCTTCACATTCAAGTGAAATTAGCTTACATAGAATACAAAAAGCTTTCAATTAGTGCTGCTTCAGTTCATTACTTACCTAATCCTTACTATTTTCCTCCACGGAACAATCAAGTTGATATTAAACTCGAATGAACAAACATAAATCCTCTTCTTTCATCCATTCAGTGAATTTTTAGGCCAAACTTTCTATGAAGTATGGTGATAATGTATCATTAACTCAACAAATTCAAATTATTTCCAAAATTTTTGACCGATGTATGAGCTTTCTTGTTAGAAAGACAATAAGAACCACAATTTTAGAAATTGCTTGATTTTAGTGAGTTCATCAAACACAGAAAATTTGTTGTGAAGGAGAAGGAAATGAATATATCTGATAAAATATATTGGTCTGTTAGAGAATAATATAAATCATATCCTGAAACCTCACCTAATGGCTTAAGCTATTGGGTTGAGATGGTTCTTTGATATGGTATCGGATCCTAAACCGAACCTTTTTTTTCCTAAACCTATCTCTCTCTAAATCTAGGATTTCCCCTCCTCTTTTCTCATCTGTCCTGACAATCCTAGTCACTTACTATAACAAACCTATCCAAATCTAAAAAAACTACAAAAGAAACCCGAATATCAAGGGAATTCCAAAGTTTACCATCATCCTACCAACTAAATGGAAGAAACTATCTAAAGTAGTCACAGATAGTAAAAACCTTTCTCAAAGGAAAGGGAAAGATTAATCATTTGATGGACAATCATCCTAGTCCAGAAGACCCAAAGTTTACACTCTAGGATTAAGAAGACTCCATGATTATGTCATGGCTATAGAACTTTATTATGCCAAAAGTTTGTGGGCCTTATATGTTTCTGGCTACAACAAAAGACATATGGGATGCAGTGAGACAGACCTACTCAAAAGTGTAGGATGCTGCGTTAATCTATGAGATTAAGAAGAAACTTTCAATAACCAAACAAGGTAATATGATGGTTAATGGCTATTACAATACTATGAAAAGTTTCTGGTTGTAATTGGACTATTATCAGGATTTTAAGATGCAAAGTAGTAATGATGCTGTGATTTTAAAGAATTATGTAGAAAGAGAGAGGATCTTTGAATTTCTTGCCAGACTTAACATAGAATTTGATCAAATACAAGTCCAAATACTTAAAAGGAATCTCTGCCCTCACTCAATGAGGTATTCTTAGTAATAAGGGTTGAAGGAGGAAGGAGAACTGTGATGCTCAAGGTCCCAAATACTAAAGGTTTTGCTATGATGATAACTAATAGCTGAAACCTAAATGATGCTAGCAGAAACCAAAATGATGCCATGAATGGTGCAGAAGTGGTGAAGACTAAAGGGAGAAAATTCTTTAAAGATGATCAATTTGGTAAATATTACAAGAAAACAAGTCATACAAAGGAGACTTGCTGGAAACTCCATGGAAAACCACCAAGGATGGGGCTTAATGAAGGACACAAATGGAACCATTCAAGAGGACATGCACACTTAATAAATTCAGAAGAGGCAGCACATGAGTCCAGCACCCTAGAGGTAAGAGGAGGATTCAACAAAGAGGAGATTGAACGCCTAAGAACCTTACTCAACACAATGGAGAAACCATCTAGATCATGCTCTCTTGCTCAAAATGATAAAATTTCAATTTCTCATGTCTTTAGTGCCTCAAACAAGAACCATTTCAGCATCTAGATCATTGACTCAGGTGTATCAGACCATATAACTTATTCTGCAAGTGCCTTCACATCATATCAACCCTGTCCTAGTAGAAAGAAAATCACAGTGGCTAATGGATCTCTAACCACAGTTGCAGGCCCCAACAATCCCTCTTAATCTTGTATTTACTCTTAAAAGAGTATTACATGTTCCTAATCTTACTGCAAATCTGTTGTTTATCCCAAAACTAATTAAAGACATAAATTTTAGTGTAACTTTCTTCCTTGATCACTGCATATTTCAGGACCTAGCTACGAGAAGGACGATTGGGCAAGCTAGAGTCAAGGATGGGCTGTACATACTTGGATTGCAAGGCAGCAGTAGTAACTCCCCTCTCTATCATTCATTTCAGTTAATTCTAATAAAATTGATGTTTGGAATTATCATCGTCGTTTAGGACATCTATCATTTATGACTCCTAGGAACATGTTTCCATTTTTATTTAAAAATCTTTATGTTGAACAATTTCATTGTAAAATCCGTGAATTTGCAAAGCACCATAAAGTGTCTTTTCCTATGAATGATTCAAGATCCGTGTCTCCATTTACTATAATTCACTTGGATATATGAGGTCCATATAACATTCATAATATTTCAGGAACAAAAGGTTTTGTAACATTTATTGATGATTGCACTTGAATGACTTGGGTTTACCTTATTAAAAGAAAATCTAATGTGAGTCATATCCTTCCAAACTTTACAAATATGATAAGGAATCAATTTAGGGTTAACATTAAAGGTTTTAGAACTGATAATGCTAGGGACTACTTTAATCAGATTTTATCACCATACTTTAAAAAAGAAGGGATTATTCATCAATCATCTTATGTTAATACTCCCCAACAAAATGGGTTAGCAGAAAGAAAAAATAGACATCTCCTTGAAACTAGTCGAGCTTTACTTTTCCAACATCAAGTTCCAAAAAATCATTGGGGAGGAGTCAGAATTTAACAACTCCGCATATGGTATTAAAGCCTTGATGACCATGCAGTCACAAATTCGTATCTCATCATCCTCATTTATTTGATAAAAATTAAGCACAAGGTAAAGTGAGCATGTGCAAGTTTCAAGTCCAAAGAGCTTTCACTTGAGTAGTGTGTTAGAGAATAATATAAATCATATCCTTAGACCTCACCTGACAGCTTAAGCTATTGGGTTAAGATAGTTCTTTGACATGGTTGATTAATAGGTTAGTTGGTTTAACAACTTATTAATTTACTAAAATATTATGCCAGAAAGAGAAAATTTATGCAAAAAAAAAAATACATAAATAACAAGAGAAAACAGACCAGGACATGAGAGAAGTGCAAGGCAACAATGGGTACACAAGCCAATCCAGTCAAGGCAATGCAGAAACCCAAAAGCAAACCATCAGATGGAGCCCTCCCATTCCACCATTGAAGGGCTTCAAAAATTGCTTCACGGAAGAACCAGACTGAAAGAGCTACCACGCCAGCATGTACATAACCTTGCCATGGTTTCATCTTTGAGCCTGCTTGTGATTTCCCCCTGCAAAGTCGAACATGCAGAGAATAAATGAATGCCTAAATTGAAGTAGATAAGGAGGAACTTATGTCTTGAGATAGGAAAATATGCCAATACACACTTGTAAAGAAGCAACGGGGGAGTAACAGCAAGTAAAAGCACAGCTGAAACCCATACAACAGGCTTTGATGAAATAAACAGCATGGATAACTTTGAAGAATACAAGCAAGTCAATATCCAAACTGCCTTTGGTCCAATCCGATGATCCGCAGATAGTCTTCTTACAAGAGCCAAACCCACAAAGGTTGTCAGAATAACCATATAGCTTGGATACATCACATCCTCCTCCAGTCCATAGAAATAAAGACCCGGGTAATTGAAAAAACGATTCTCGATATGGCATAACAGCAATGCATGGCTGATCAAACCAATCTCAGCTAAAAAATGAAGTTTCAGTGGTAGCAGAGCTAAACCTGGAACAGCCATTGCAAGAATAACATTTGCGACTATAAGTTTACAAAACGACCTCAGGGGCATGCCAGACAACCAAATATTTAGATCCCAGAAATTGTGCAGCACAAACCATGTAACCATCAGGCTCCCGAGCACAAAAAAGGCAAAATATGATGGCAGGCTTTTCTTTGTGACAAAACAAGCAAAATAAAATCCAGCAACCGCAGGCAGGGGAAGAAACTGCAAAATAAGGGTAAATGAAATTTATTTATTTATTTGAACATGTAAATTTCTTTTCATTTTTTCCATTCAATATCTGTTAAACATTAATTGTGAAGACAAAACAGCCTGAACATGAAAGAAGTATAAATTATAAAAGAGAGGATCCTATATAATTAAGCTAGAAATAAGTACTAATGAAGTATGAATTGGAGTGAAGACTTGGAAAAATCAAGATGCATACCAGCACAGGAAAACCCACAACAATTGCTCCAGCAGAACTGACGATTACAGCCAAAGCAGTGAAAGCCACTGAACTAAAAGCATCAGAAATCATTCCAAGGGCAGAAGCACCAGCACCAGCTGCCCCTCCAAGCATTGTCACAGTCACAAGCAGATAATTCAATGGCGAAGGAACTTGAATATACCTTCCAAACGAATGGAAAACAACTCTGAACTCCAAACAAATCACAACAACAACCAGGGCAACAGCTCCATTCACTACACGAATACTATGCAACTGATTCGCATTCTTGGTCACCCACCAAAGTGCACCCCTAGTAGATGCGTACAGTTGAAACAGAAAGGGAATAAAAAACAACAGCAACAAATCGCATACTGACGCAGCAGATGAGAAAATCACTGAGTAATGCGACGCAACATGAAATACCAACGGAAAGAAGAGCAAATTTAATGTATGAAAACAACCCTCTAGTGGACTGAGTATAAAATTATCATCGGGAACCTCTCCACCATGATATTTCACTTCTTGCTTCGCTTTAAATGAAGAAGTACGCGGTATTGCAAACATCCAATAGAAAACACAATTAAAAATCATCAGATAATACGCAGCATGTTGCATACCGACAGCAGCGGTTGTAGCCCAAGTGAAAATCGAAGAAGCAGCAAAAGGAACGCAAGCGAATAGCAAACGTTCAAGCGCGAGCACGATACTAGGGTTTTCTAATTGGATCCATTTGAACTGAAGCGAAGCCCAGGCGCCAATTAAGAAATTCGTTTGTGCACAGAGGAGAGCAGCGAGCAACCCAAGAGGAATCGAATTGAAAGCGAAGATCAATGAGGAGCTAAAAAAGAAGGCGACCTGAGCTGCAATTAGAGAAGCCCAAACACCGAAGAACGCACCGGATTTGAAATTGAGTGAGTCGAGGATGTACGCAATCATTAGCCCTAGGGTTAGGGTTGCGACGACGGGAGCGCCACCTAGGTCAAGGAGGAAAGCGGCGCAAGGAACGAGAGCGAGGGCGATGCGAGAGTTGTGAGCGAAAGAAGAAGCAGAGAAACGAGATCTAGAAGAGGAGGTAGAAGGGGATGGGAAGTGAGAGTTACGATTAGGGTTTTGGTTAGGGGAGTAAGGAGAGGCAGAGGGGGATGAGAAGGAGGCAAAGGAAGGGGAGGAGATGGAGGCAGCGATATAAGGGCGGAATGACCGCGGTTGGATCTCCGGCGGCATCATTTTGGCTGTCGCCGGAAAAGTTGAGATGGTGCAAAGAGGTAGTAGTGATGGGGATGACGGAGAGGAAAGAGGTGGGTTCTGAGGGGAATCACGGGAGAGTTTGGGTTTGGGAAATAGGTGACGTGTTGGAGGAGTCAGAGCCGTCAGATCATGGATTAAGTGGGTCCTGTCACTATAACGGAACTGACTTCAATTGTTTCAGCGATGGAAGAATTGGATTTGGAGATAACAGGCACGTGAGTGTCTGAATTCTTGTGATTTTTACAATTGAGGGACTGGTCTTTAATTGTTTTCAAACGGATATTCAACGACAATTTAAAATATATGAATTAAATGCTTATTTTAGATGTATTTCTGTGTTAGGATGTTCTTGTTAAAATTTAAAAAAAAAGTGTCCGTGGCATTTTCACTGCAGACTCTCTCTAAAGACAATGTGTACCACAAGAATGTTTCCTTCTTTTTTTTTTTTATGTTATTTACCTCAATTTCTCAAAAAAAAAATTATTTTATTTTTTTGATGATTCATTGTTTTGGGTTTGAGTCTAACAAATAGTTTATTTTCTATAACCTAATATAAAAGAATATGGATACGGCAAACGGACTTCATCTTTGAGCTAAAATAATTGACAGTGCATTCTTTTTTATTATTTTATTATTATTATTATTATTATTATTTCCACTTTTTCTTTTTTACCCTTTTTTTTCGTTTTTTTATCACTTTTTCTTTCTTTTTTTCTTTTTTTTTTCTTTTTTTTTTTATTTTTTTAAATTATCTTTGTCAATTTTATTTTTTTAATATTGAGCTAATTAAAAATTTTACTTTATAATTTTTTTCTTTTAAAATGTTGTAGATTACTATCATATTTTCCCCCTTGATTTTTATTTTATTTTTTTATTTTTAAAATTATAATTGTTTGATTTTATTTTTTTAATATTAAGTTGATTAAGAATTTAGTTTTGTAATTTAAAAAAAAATATTATTAATTACTATAATGTTTCTCCACATGGTTTTTTTGTTTTTGTTTTTTTATGATTTTTTTCAAAATTATCTTTTTTTTATTTTATTTTTAATATTGAACTGATTAAAAATTACAATTATAATATGTGAGGAAAACACTTTAATTTTGATTGTAAATTACTGTGAATTGCTACAGTGTTTTTTCTCATATAGTTTTTTTTATATTTTTTTAAATTATCTTTGTTAATTTTTTTTAATATTAAGCTAGTTAAAAATTATAATTACAAGTAAATACAAATAAAGCTAAATCATATGGAAAAATATATAAATTTCCCTCACAGGACACTATGAATTGATATAATTTTTCCTTGCATGGTTTTTTGTAGCTTTTTTGTGTTTTTTTTATAATATTTTTTTCTAAAATTATATATGTTGATGTTATTTTTTTATTATTAAGCTAACTTTGTAATAAAACTTAATCACGTGAGAAAACATTATAGTTTTTCATATAAAACACTATGGATTACTATAGTGTTTCTCCACGTATTTTTTTTATAATTTTTTAAAAATTATCTTTGTCAATGTTTTTTAATATTAGGCTGGTTGAGAATTACAATTATAAGTCATTGCAAATCAGGCTAAATCATGTAGGGAAGTACTATAACTTTCATTAACACTGTGAATTGCTACTACTTTTCAATAAGGTTTTTTAGTCCCTGATTTTTTTTTTGTTATTTTGTTTTTTAAAAATTATCTCTATTGATTTTTTTTTAATATTAAGCTGATTGAAAATTTAGTTTTGTAATTTTTTTCTTTGAAATACTGTGAATTATTGTAGTGTTTTTTCACATATTTTTTTTATAAGTTTAAGTTTATAGAGAATTTAGCTTTATATTTTTTTCTGCTTTTTATTAACAAAAAAACTAAATCATGTGATGAAAATATTATATCTTTCCTTACAAAATACTGTGGATTGCTATAAATTATTTTATTTAGTCTTTAAGTTTTTTATCACCAACATATTTTTTTTCCATCATGAAATATTAGTTTTGTTATACTTTTAGTTTCTCTTATTTATCTACTACTGATTCATAATTATAAAATTATTAAGTATATTTATTTTATAAGCCCGCATCAGCACAAATGCATGTCATCTCTTAGCCTAACATAAAAGAATATAAAGAATATGGATACAGCAAATAACATATTCATTTTTTCTCTTTTATACTATTTTCTTTACTATCTTTCAATTGTTCATATTATTTTGCTCTTTTCAACCTGAGATTTATATATATATATTTTGATTTTTTAATAATCTCTTTTTATTTTTATTTTTTTAATTATCAATCAAAACTAAGCATGTCATAGATATAAGAAAATTTCATTCTTTTTTCTTCTTTATTTTTTTTGCATTGTTTTTTAAGGTCATTATTTTCTGTATTATTTTGTATTTATTTCATTTAGATTAATTTTGTGTGAATTTAGGATCACAAATACTACCATTTATAAATAATTATGTTGAATTTTAGTTGTTATTGAAATAATTTTTTCATTGTTTTTTTGAATTTTAGTTATTTTTTTCAATTTTGTTTTTCGATTCTAATTAAATATGTAGGATTAATTTTAGTTATTATTTTGAATTTTTCTAAATTTAGATTTTTTTTTTGTAAATCTAGGATTATACATATTACCACTTAGAAAATGAGAATTTTGTGTGAGAAAATTATTCTAATTTGTTGGAATAAATTAGATAAAATCAATTGTTTTATAGCATATATAATGTGTATTTGTAGGTTTAAAATTTTTTGGTAGCCTCCCATGTAGGAGAGGTGTTGTTGATTTAAAAAAAATAAAAATTATTTAATAATTTTTTGTTAATTTATGTAGAAGTTTGGGGGGGAATTTATTGCATATCATGATGATAGGATCATTGTTACTTCTTCTAGCAACAATGTTGATGATCACAAGTCATTAGGTATCAACCAAGAACAGACATCAACTTATGACACGAGGTTGTCGAGTGCGGTGTCACAACATTGAGGGAGCCCTTCACAGCAAGATCCATTTATCTGCAAGTATGAGACCCATTGAAAGAGTAGCCTTTCAACATATATTTGTTTTGCTTTTACAATACATTTAATAATTTATATAAAAAAACTATTTTGTTCACCAAATGCAATTTTAGATTTACAAGCATTAAAGCTGTAAGAATAATAACACCAGCCTTTAAATTGTTGATGAAAATTTCATTATTTTAATGGAGTTAGGTTTTCAAACATCTTGAATGAAAAAATGCATATAGATGCATGATTTTCAAGGTTTAAAGTTAGTATTAACTTAAATATTTTGTTTTATTATGTTAATTCAATTATTTCACTGAAATAACTAAAAAAATTCTTTTATAGTTTTTTACTGCAGAGGGAAATTTGAATAGAAAAGAGCTAATGATAATGTTGTGATGAAAGTTTTGGAAAATCACGTTGCAACCAGGTAAGATCAAAATAAGGATATTTTAAAAAAATATATTAAATTTTGTTTTTGTTTACTAGCAGATAATTTATTGATAACATATAAGTTGTGTACTTTTTGGTACATGGCTCAAAAGAAAGCCAAAAAATATACTAGAAAAAACAAGCTTTCAGCCTAAAATGACATAGCGGTTGGAAGGATTGCAACCGTTAAATGCTTAAAATCAGTTCTAAGCACTCCAACTCCAGAGTTCATGACGATGTTAGACCAACTAGTACAAAATCAGATAATCCATCTTGGTGAAAAACATGAACGACTCACTGTGGATTATAAAAAACTTTGTCGGGTGGTAATGGAGATGGGATCACATATGGACGATTCGTGTACTCCTTCTTATTGTACTCATGGTTTCGGTGATGACCAGTCCCCTCCTCCTCCTCGTCCTCGTCCAGTGCCATCTCTATTTTAGATTTACTTTATTTGAACCTAAAAATGTTTAAATTTATAATAAATATTTATTGTTTATACAAATTTAATTTCTTTTTATATATTTAATTTTAATATATTTAAATTATTTTTCTACTTCTATTCATTATATTTTTTTAAGAAAATATTTTAAATTATTATTGACATGGTTACTGATAAAACACTTTCATTTGTATATTATAGAGAGTTGAAAAATAATTATTATAAATATCATTGTTACCGCTAACTCTCTGATGGAATTACAAATGGTATTCCTTCGATAATAAGTTATATTTACTAATAGATATACCGATTGAAAAAAAAAACATTAATGAAATTATTTTTATGTTGGTAATATATTAAATTTACCAATGGATTTATTGGTAAAATAGAGCAAGTGGATTTTTTTTTGTATGTTTTGTTAGTTTGTAAATCTACCGGTAAATTTATTACCAACAAACTCACAGAAAAACTATAAAATATCGATAAGGGTTTTTTCGACGGACTATTTTTATCCATGATCCTGTCAGCAAAATACATATTAATGGATTATGAGAGAATATATTAACAAATAGTTCCATCGATAAATTGTTAAATTATGTAGTATTAACATGTTATTATTTGACAAATATATAAGCATGTCTCTAACGGACATCCACAAATATATTTATTGTTGTTATACTTTTAAATATGAAAGATAGATTAAAAAAAATCAAATGATGAGTTTTTTAAAAATAATAAGTTAAGGTAGATAAGAGAAAAAATTACATTAGATATTTATAGTGTAAGAGAGACATATTAAAAAAAAGGAAATATCATATATAGATGTACATAAAATGATAAAAATATCTCTTTCCTTCTTGTTTTTTTAATTCTTTTTCCTTCTTGTATTTATTTCTTCTATAATATAAATATTACAAGGGGAAAAAACTAAAACTTATGGAAAAATTATTATAGCACAAGAGAGAAAAGTAATAATGATTGATAGTGTTTTCTCTCTTGTTTTTTTTTATTCCTTGATTTTTTTTATTTAATCATTTGAGATTACGATTATTTAGGATTGGACTTAGAAGTTTGTTTTGACTATTTAGATTATAAAATATCAGGGTGTCAAGGAAAAAAATTGTTACTTGGTTGATACTCAATTTAATAAAAATAAATATTTTTTTATAAATATTTTTTTTTATTTTTTTAATATTAGGTTGGTTAGGGATTTAACTTTTTTTTTTGTTTTTTTTTAAATGAGGTTATCTTGATCTCACAACTTAGATTATAAATTTATTGAGTTAACTTGAATTGACTCGATTTTTTTTTTATTTTTTCAGTAGTATTTGTTTTTCAACTTCTCCTTTTATTATTGGGTTACCTTAAGAATTAAGCTTTATTATTATTATTTTAATTTCCTTGCATGAGGTTATAATGGTTTTATAATTTGGATTGTGAGTTTGACAATTTGTTTTGGGGTGACTCTAGTTATTTTTTTTGTTATTTTTATTTTTTTTTAATTTTATTATTTAATATTAGATTAACTATAGATAAAAATTATTTTTTTATATTTTTTTTATATTGTTATAATAATCCTGTAACCCGGTTACATGTTTTATAAGTTAACTAAAATTAATTTGGATAAATCAAATATGTTACATTTTAAATATTTCTAAGAAAAGATTTGTTCAGTATTTTAAAAATAATAATCTAATACACACCAGATTTTCTCGTTCATGATTAAATTTTTTTATATAGCAGATAACATGCTAGCAATTCCTTTATATTTCCTAATGTTTGAATAAAAAGTTGGTCAAACCCGCAGTGAATGACGGGCAAAAAATCTAGTTAATACACAGGGTTAACATGGTAGAATTTCTCAAATAAGAATTCGTTCCTAACGGCAATAGAAATTGAAAGTTGAAGCCTCTGCGGTCTCAGGGCTTAATCATAATGTAGCTATGAGCTAAATACCCAAAAACGGCTAGTTCAAAGAGGGAATATTTAAATGAGCTGGAGCCCTCAGCCTCTAGAACGCCTATCAGGACCCTTTACACTGCAAAGTCGTAAGAAAGGATACGGAGGTTTGATTGGGGGCCCAATTTCAAACAATTGCTGCAGCTGCGACGCCCAAAGTTCTTCAAAACGGCCCATAATTAACTCTAACCAGTGCCCTCGATAACCTGTAAAGTGTCTTCAGACGGTCAAGCCTAGTAAATTCCCGGTGTGTTTTTCTTTGCTGTATTTTTTAAAAAACTTATTTTATCTTCCACCCGCGCCCTTATGCTGGCATCTGCTTGGAAATTTATTTTAATTAAATAAATTATAAATAAATAAAAAATTAAATTTTAAAAACTTTTTTTAATTTAATTCTTAATTTATAATGATTAATTAAAAATTAGTAATGGTGAAAATAATTTTTTTTAACATTTTAACAATTAAAATTTACTATAAAAAGAGAATAAATAAAGAGTTTATAATTTATATTTTTCAGATTTTATATTTATTTCATATTATTTTTAGTGTTTTTCTTTTGTTTTATACTTTGATTTTTCTGCTAAATCTATAACTTGAATTCGTTTTGTTGGAAGATATTTATATTACATAATTTTTTATTCAAAAAATGTATTTGAAAATGCTTCTAGGATTTTGTTGTTAGGAACTTGAGATTGTAAACATTCCAGTTCCATAAGTAATAAACAACAAGGTCTTATATATATATATATATAAAATTAAAAATAATAAAAAAATTATATATATATATATAAAATTAAAAATAATAAAAAAATTATTATTTTACGCAAGTATAATTCATGTTTTAATTCAAACATTATTAGTTTTATTATTAGTATACATGCCATGTTTTCTGATTTTATATCAAATTTAAATTTAAATATATATTTAGTATGTATACTAGTATTATATATATATTTTTGAAAGTATATCTATTATTAGTTATATTTTTACATGTTTGTAGATTTAAAGTTATATCAACGCTAATTTGTTTTTTATATTTAGCATATAAATATTATTATTCTAGATATATTTGCAAACAATACCAGCAGCCCAGAATGACAGATTTGATACGCTGTTCGGCATACCACTCAACTCGGACATATATTAATTCATATCTATAAAGATATAAATACCGTGTTGAATTTTTTTATTCGAAAAAAATATCTTGAAGATTACTAACCATCACATGTACCGAAAGGAAACAACTTCTCCATGCCAATATTAAAAGATTTAACTTCGTTAAAGAAAAATATTATTTATATTACATTACAAAATAAAATATATTACAAAGCAAAATAAAAGTCAATACTAATATATAAATCCAAATTTATCACTCGTCTCTAATTATAAAAAAGGTAAAAAATCAATATAATTCGTAAAAAATAGGTTAATATCTTTTTTCACTATATGTCCATTTGCACATCAGATAAAGATACTAATAATATAAAATAAGCTTCTTAAATTATATCCACACATTTATTTGATTTTTTATTGATCCAACATATAATTAAATTGTATATGAAATTTAACCCTTTTTTTTCTTTTACAAGGGCCCTTGATTATCGTCTCTTGTAATCTTTGATATATATTTTTTTTAATTGATATATTTTTTTTAATTACAAGTGCTGAGGAGGGAATTGACACTTTGAGCACAAATCTGTAACAAGATATGCTCGCTGATCTCGTGGCAACCGATCATATTCAGATGCCATCCACATAATCTTTATCCTTCAAGATCCTGGCTGCGCAGCTGCCACAACACCCCAGATTTTAACGTGTTTTTCAGAATACTGCAGGCTGGTTAACAGTAACAGTCCCCAGGTGTTTCATGGCTAGAGAGTTATCTCGCCAGCCCTCTCACAAAGCTGTAATTGACACATCAATCCAAACAAAGAGCCGAAGAAGGCTCGACATGGTCGCCGTAATGGCTTGTTCTGATTGTCTCAAGCTCTCAGCTACGTACGCATTCAATCCCTTGAAACCATGCGTGCCACTGTCATAACTTGTTTAGCAGCCCGCTGAGACAAGGTCCTTGTCTTATCCTGATCCCTGGACTGCTTTGCAAGGCTCACTGCTCGGTTTGGAAAGGCAGCAGTGGCCCACGGTTCAGGTCTTCTCACTTTCACTGCAGAGAGCAAAGACAGGACCTCATCTCGAAGAAGAAGGGCAACGCAAAAGTCCCTGTCTCAATTCTATATTGCATTGTTAATTTGAAGTAGGGTCTTAACACTATTAAAAGGGGAAGACAGGGCAATTAGCATTCAAAATAAAAAGATAAATGGAATTAACACACTTTTGAATCTCATGTATATTTATTTAAATATCATGGCTTGAAATCTCAATCTCAATTAAAATTTCATTGTGATTTAAAATTAAAATATTTAATCAAAATTCATGTTTTTAAACTATAATATCAATTAAATGTTGCGGTTGTGAGCTATACTATCAATTAATTTCCAGTACTATTAAGAAGAACAAATTGGTTGCTCAATTTGTAATGATCAATTAAATCGGCCGATAGATTGACACTGAAAAACAAATTACAATTATTGTGAACAATACATTTAATATATATATATATATATTCTAATTTATAAAATATATTTTTTAAAAAATCATATAATTATAATTATTGTATGAATTGATCAACTGATTTGTATAATAGAATTGACTGGCTGATCGATTAAGTTAAATGATTGATAGTAAAGATACTGCCCAGCTTCCAAAAATAAATTTTTTTAATATGTAAATCTAACAAAAAATTTTTTTTATTAGATTTATTATTTAGTTTGTTAATTTAACATTTAATTTAGTTAATAATTTTAAAGAGTCAAAAATTTTCTAATTTTAATAAAATTTAGATAGATTTTCTCTTATTTTGGAGTCATATCCAAGATTTTATTCCTCGTCAAAAAACTTTTAATGAATTATAATAACCAAACTCAATAAATTCTTACAATTCATAATCATAAGTAGTCCAAAAAATACAAATAAAAAAAACATATATACTTGCAAAATAATACAAACCTAATCATAATAAAATATAGGTATCCATACCACATCGAAAAGATATATTAGATCATATGGTAAGGTTTAAGGTATATTCTAACATTAATATCAAGAAAAGACATCATCAAACCAAAATCTAATTTGAGGATAAATAAAAAATAACCTTTTAACTTGATCATTAGACTATACTTGAATTTTTATAGGAGTTTTTAAATGTTATTTTTTTATAATAAGACTTTAACTATCAAATTTTTAGATTTTAAAAATCTTGAATTAAGACTTGACAATTTTTATTATTTGTTTTGTTATTTTTGAATTCCATTCTTTATTTTTTTATATAATTTTGAATTTTTATTTTGTTTATTAGTTAAGTAGAGTTTTTAACCTATTTAAAACTTTGTAAATCTTAAATTTTTTTAATTATTTTAAAAAATAAAATCTAAAATTCATTTTACACATTAAAATATTTAGTTTTTTATTATTATTATTTTTAGCTTACACGTACATCAATAAGCCTAAGCCTCCCTGATGGGGGTAGATGGGAGTTGTTAAGGCCACATGTTTCCCATAAATGCAAGAGACAAAGCCAAAAGGCCTCTGCTTATACAGACGTCTCCCTATTGCTTGTACAGTTTTATCTGTCTCCTTGGGTTGATCTCATTGTCTCCCTTCCATGTCCATGGCTCATGGATCTCCGCCTAACTTCCTGTACTATTGTCCGCATGTTGGCCTTTGCCTGTATGCTATAAAAAGGACTCCTCCATCTTGCTTAAAGTTTACGACATGCGTGGATACTCCTGTGTTAAATTGCTGGCTAGTCTATATCTATTGTAGTAATTAATTTGTTTCAACGATGACAGATAAAGTTCGGCCAAGAAACTGGGCCCTGAGTCCTTGACTAAGGGAAAAGAAATTTAAAGATTTCCTTGAGATTTATACCAATATTTGCTGGACTCCAAACTCTGCTGTTACTTTAAACTCATACGTACCAAACTCACATTATCATTTTTTACTGGGTGAATGAGAGCATCATTCTTATGTTCTATTTTAAAAGCCAACGCTATATAAAATGCTTAATTATGATACTGGCCATGAAGGAAAGTTGTTAGTTTTTCCTCATCTGGATGACTAATTAAGAGCATCATCATTGCTTGCTACAATGGCCAGCAGCACCAACTCCGATCAATATTTGATCCTTCCACTTGACAAGTCTTTGATATTTTGTTTCCCACAAGCAAGCAATTCTCTTTCTTATACAGTATCACTCATGCAGGCTGTTAGACAGGGACACTTTTTGAAAGTGATAGTGCAAATTAATGTGTAATGGCACTTTCCAAGCAGATCCTAGCCTCATCTGAATTTAATGGAGGAAAGACATCATCTTTCTCTTGCACGTTACAAATTTGAACCTCAGGTTAATGAGAACAAAGTTATCATCTTCCCCTTTCCTTGTTTTTGGGTTTCTTGGTACTGTATCACGTTTTCAGCGTGTCGGCAAAGTAGTTTATTATAGTTGTGGAAGTGATTATTTGCTTTATGATGGACTAATTCAATGATTATAACAACATTGGTGAAAAGCTATCCTTAATTGTCGAAAAAGAAAGGAAGTTAGTTTGAACTTTGACAAGTAAATTAAGACATGGTTGGCTAAATAGTCAGATTTCAAAACAAATTCAGCGTACAGAGAAGGAAAAGGACGGAACAAACTGGGCTAGAAATCAAAACGTAGAGGATATGAAGAGGATCCCCAGAAACAAAGCTCCATGCCAGAGAGTGCCATTAAAGACAACGAACAGCTAGCCATTCACTAATTAGTTTCAATTCTGAACGGCTCCCAGAAAGGAGTTTTCTTGCTGAAAAATCTTCCCACCACCCTGGAATCTAAAATCTTGAAGGCCTCCTCGGATTTAATGCATCTTGGTGTCTTGTACTGGTTAACTGATGACCCTTGAGATACACAAAAATCCATGAGTGCATCGAACGTTCCTTGTGTCACCACTCTTATTTCCAGTGGTCCAATTGATTTGTCTTTCTTCCTACACCTTCTATAAATAGAATCGAGCGATTCTTCAACAGTGGAGCAGCACTGTTCCATTGTAATTGGATCAAGCTCCTGCAGATCATTAGTTCCTTGCGTCTTAAGTTCCCAAAATAGCACATAATGACCTGGGATCGAGGAAGTGTCAGCGAAGCTCGTGTACTCCGTTAGAAGGAAACCTAGTGGCTCAAGGAGGACTTTAGCTTGGGTCACCGCCTTTAAGAGGTCTTCTTCATTGGTCTTGTCAGTGTCGATACTTAAAACCACATTTCGCCGGTGCACAAAACGAAATTGAGGAGCATTATTGTAGAAGCCAGTTACCATAAGAATGTCTCCAACTCTATACCTATACAATCCTGAGAAAAGAATAAACAAAAAAGTGAGAGACTGATCAGATATGAACTAGGCACGATCTTTTAACTGCAATCCATAACCAAAGCAACGATAAAACTTATTACTCCATTTATATGATTAATTGGGATTGACGAGTTCAAAATCAATTATAAAGCAAGTTGATGGGCAAAACAAAGCATGTTACGCATTTGATGCTAAAATATTCAGTATAGAAATTCTGGGGGTGGGGGGTGGGGGGGGGGGGATGGTCAGCATAACGAAAACCTCACCTGTAAAAGTGGTGACAACTAGTTCATAGTAGTGACCAAGCTTGACGTCCACAAGATCAACAGCTTCAACGTCCTTTTCCTTGCCATCCTCCTCTTGTTTGCCATTATGATCGGGTGCACCATTGCACTGGACATCCCGTATCACTTTTTTGTTGTCTTTATCAACTGGCAAGAATTCAAAGTAAGCCATATTTGGAATGAGGGTGTAAGAGACATCATAAGGGTTGCTTAGTGGTTTGAAGTTGATTCCCAAGTAACATTCAGAAGAGCCATACATTGTTGAAACTAATGGGAGCCCGCCGCTGTAGAATTCAAGGGTTGGAATGTATTGTGCCATAGAACCTGTAACAATAACTTCAATGTACTTTGTTCTCGGCCAAAGCTTCTTAATTATCCCTTTGCAAGATTTGCCGCTACATTCAACCTCGATTAAATCAGCCAATTCTGAATTGGGTTTGCTCAGAAATGACGAGACGGCATTTCTGCAATCGGGGTCAGTGATCCAGTCACTGAGACGACCTGTTCTTATATTGGAGCATAATTCTTTCTGATATTCCTCCAAAAATTTTATGGCGCGCAGGAAAGCTGATGCAAAAACTGCACCAACTCTTAGAACCTCCTCGCGTTGTACTAAGCCGCACAGCAATTGGCAGTACATGCTCTGCTTGCTATCAGGACACAAGATGGTCTCATCAGGGCTTGTATAAACGTTATATCGATTGAAAGCACGGTTTCTGAAGTTGCTGCTCTTGTAGTAGCTTGTTAGAACAGGTCTTGCCATCAAGCCCGAAGGGGTGCTAATTTCGGGTTTGGTAAACAGAAGATACATTCCTTTTCCCTGGTCCAAGCCATCAACATACCTGAAAAAGAAAAATAAAGTTGTTTAACTGTACTCACCCTGCTTACACTGTTCCATTATCTTATAAGCAGTTGTAAAATTCAAAAGCACAAGAATATGGAGAGAGTTTTCTTACTTGTTCATTGTAGGCACAAGGAGGTTATAAAAGAAAGTCTTTCTTTCCAATTCTTCAGTAGTCGAAGGCATCATTTTTGGCTGTCCTCCAGAAGTACCCGAGCTGCATATAATTCGAATAATTAATAAAAATAATCAATTTCTTAGGATAAAAAGATTAACATGATCAAGAATTTCAAGGGAATTTATTTATTGAAGAAATATGAGAACATAAATGATAAATTTATATACCTTGTGAGGAGCTCAGTTATTGGCTGAGCTGAAATGATGGATGAAGGCTCTCCATTGGCAATTCGCTCGATACAAGGCTTGATATCCTCATAATTCACGATGGGAACTTTATTCTTGAAGTTTTCCTTAATAGAATCGCCGTCGAGAAAGCTTTTAAGATACCCAGTATGCAAATTTGTGGTCAGTATATACTCCAATACCTGTTGTTGTATTTGACATGCATTGTTGGTTAGGTCCTCCAATAGCTTCAAGCCAGCTTCATTATCATTTGGATCAAAGATTGGCAACATTTTTTGAAATAATGGAAAACTGGAATATAAAATGCAAGTTTTGGGTAAGAGTTTTTGCTATTCTTACAACATGTCATACGACTATTTGTCTAAATGGTAACCCAAATATAGCTTCAGAAGGGTATGCTCTCTTTCTATTCAACTGGATAAAAAAAAAACCAGCTTGGCAGCTAAAGGCAAAAGCAAAGGGATTGGCGATGACAAAACAGAAAGAGAACAACTTAATGGGAATCAATGCTTCTCCCCTCTCTCTCACTCACAAGTCACAACTGGAATGTGTTTCTTGGTAGCTGAGAGGTGGAGAGGAAGAGAATAAATAACAGATTCTGGAGGGGATTTTGGGAAATGATGTATATTCAAAATTTCTAAAAAATAAAAAGAAGAGGAAATGAAAGGGAGGTAGAGGCTATGGAGGTCCTACACACGTGCCCTTGTCTGGTAAACTGTGCTTAGATGTAGCCCTTATTGGTCAAAGTACCAATATAAGCTAAATGTGTGTGCTTGTTTTTTAAATCAGCCTATAACACAAAGTAATTTAATAAGAATAAAATTGCTGCAGAGCTTCAAACCCTATAACTGGCTTTTGTATGTACGCTTAAGATAAGCTTGGTCAGCCATCAAGTATATCCAATCATTAATGCCAATGTTGCTAAGAGTCCACCTCTCGTACTATATAATAAGGTTAGGCAGATGGAATGAGGCAAAATATGATGATTAACAATAATAAAGTGATGCATTGAAGCTAAGTAGTCAGCCTATGGGAGAATAGGACAATGTTGTGATTAATTGACAATCATGCAGAAGCTTGCTTTACAGCTCTTTTGGTGTGCAAAAAAACCCAGCAGGTAAACAAACACCATTGATGTTAGATTGTTAGGACAACACCACACATGGAAATTTGCATGAAAACAAAATAGCACCACACATGGAAATTTGTATGAAAACAAAATAGATTACACACCGCATCACCACTTTTATTAAGAGAGTGTGTTTGGTGTTGCGGTAGATGTTGTGGTTGTGATTTGAAAAAAATTATTTTATAAAAAGTATTTTTAATTGAGGTTGATTTGAAAAAATAGATGTTTGGTTAAAACTGTGGTTGAAATTGAAGTTGAAGAAATGTTAGATTGTTAGGACAGCACCACACATGGAAATTTGCATGAAAACAAAATAGATTACACATCGCATCACCACTCTTATTAAGAGTGTGTTTGGTGTTGCGGTAGATGTTGTGGTTGTGGTTGTGAAATACTATTTCTGGGGGGGGGAAGGAGTCCATGATGTTAGATTGTTAGGACAGCACCACACATGGAAATTTGCATGAAAACAAAATAGATTACACACCGCATCACCACTTTTATTAAGAGAGTGTGTTTGGTGTTGCGGTAGATGTTGTGGTTGTGATTTGAAAAAAATTATTTTATAAAAAGTATTTTTAATTGAGGTTGATTTGAAAAAATAGATGTTTGGTTAAAACTGTGATTGAAATTGAAGTTGAAGAAATGTTAGATTGTTAGGACAGCACCACACATGGAAATTTGCATGAAAACAAAATAGCACCACACATGGAAATTTGTATGAAAACAAAATAGATTACACACCGCATCACCACTTTTATTAAGAGAGTGTGTTTGGTGTTGCGGTAGATGTTGTGGTTGTGATTTGAAAAAAATTATTTTATAAAAAGTATTTTTAATTGAGGTTGATTTGAAAAAATAGATGTTTGGTTAAAACTGTGGTTGAAATTAAAGTTGAAGAAATGTTAGATTGTTAGGACAGCACCACACATGGAAATTTGCATGAAAACAAAATAGATTACACATCGCATCACCACTCTTATTAAGAGTGTGTTTGGTGTTGCGGTAGATGTTGTGGTTGTGGTTGTGAAATACTATTTCTAGGGGGGGAAGGAGTCCATGATGTTAGATTGTTAGGACAGCACCACACATGGAAATTTGCATGAAAACAAAATAGATTACACACCGCATCACCACTTTTATTAAGAGAGTGTGTTTGGTGTTGCGGTAGATGTTGTGGTTGTGATTTGAAAAAAATTATTTTATAAAAAGTATTTTTAATTGAGGTTGATTTGAAAAAATAGATGTTTGGTTAAAACTGTGATTGAAATTGAAGTTGAAGAAATGTTAGATTGTTAGGACAGCACCACACATGGAAATTTGCATGAAAACAAAATAGATTACACATCGCATCACCACTCTTATTAAGAGTGTGTTTGGTGTTGCGGTAGATGTTGTGGTTGTGATTTGAAAAAAATTGTTTTATAAAAAGTACTTTTAATTGAGGTTGATTTGAAAAAAATAGATGTTTGGTTAAAACTGTGGTTGAAATTGAAGTTGAAGAAATGTTAGATTGTTAGGACAACACCACACATGGAAATTTGCATGAAAATAAAATAGATCACACACCGCATCACCACTCTTATTAAGAGTGTGTTTGGTGTTGCGGTAGATGTTGTGGTTGTGATTTGAAAAAAATTGTTTTATAAAAAGTACTTTTAGTTGAGGTTGATTTGAAAAAATAGATGTTTGGTTAAAACTGTGGTTGAAATTGAAGTTGAAGAAAAAGTAATTTAATGTGTTTGGTTAAAAAAACTTTTGAAATTGAAGTTATAAAATAATTTTTAAAAATATATATTAATATTGATGATTTTAAATTTAACTATTATAGAATTAATTACTCCTATTATATCATGAAATAAATAATACTTTATATAAAATATTTTTATTTTATTTTATTAAACTATTTATAATTACATTACGTATAAAATTTATTCAATAAGAATTACAGTTTTCATAATTTTTTAAGCATGTAACAAAATTAGATAAAATATTATCAAGTATAAAATTGATATTACAGTGCGAGTGAATTTAATTTACTCTATATTAGTTTTTTGAAAAAAAAATATTGTTCACATCACGGTGTAAATAAATTTAATTCATTGTAAACTAGTTTTTTTAAACTATTAATAAAATTAACACTTAAAAAAATATTAATAAAATTAACACTTAAAAAACATTAAAAAAAATTAACACTTAAAAAAATATTAATTAAATTAAAAAATATTAATAAAATTAACACTTAAAAAATATTAATTAAATTTAAAAATATTAATAAAATTAACACTTAAAAAAATATTAATAAAATTAAAGAATATTAATAAAATTAACACTTAAAAAATATTAATAAAATTAAAGAATATTAATAAAATTAACACTTAAAAAATATTAATTAAATTAACACTTAAAAAACATTAAAAAAATTAACACTTAAAAAAATATTAATTAAATTAAAAAATATTAATAAAATTAACACTTAAAAAATATTAATTAAATTTAAAAATATTAATAAAATTAACACTTAAAAAAATATTAATAAAATTAAAGAATATTAATAAAATTAACACTTAAAAAATATTAATAAAATTAACATTTAAAAAACATTAATTAAATTAACACTTAAAAAATATAATAAAATTAAATAAAAAAAAAACTGTATGAACAATGCAGTGAATTGCACTGTCCATGTTAATTGCACTGTTTATATAAACAGTGCAATTAACGTGTACAGTGAATAAAAAATAGTATTTATTTTTTTTTTGTTAACTGTGTTTTAAATGTAAAAATTACAAAGGATCCATGCATAATAAATTAGTTTTTTTTTATTATTAAATACCTACAAACTACGCTACGTTTTAATTAAAACGCAGCCGCGTAAATAAACGCCACCTAAGCCTTTTCTTGTCACAATTTGGGATAATTAAACGTCGGATTAGACAACAAGGACGGGTCTGCTTGGCTGCCACTTCCATTAATCTTAAGCAAAAGAGAGTGTCTTCAATGGGACATGGAACCACGCTTCCACGACCACGCATGTTGCTAAGACTCACATTAATTATAGACTCTTGTGCCTATAGGAACTTTCAAGCTAATGACATTCATTTCCTCATTGTTTATACTCTCAGAATCAATCTTTTATGCAAAATCTAAAACTACAAGGTATCACCAATTTGTTAATCAAAGAAGATGACATATATGATTTAGTGAAAGGCCTAGCCTCCAGGAGTTCGTATATACCAATTGCCATCTCTCATTAAACCATGTAAAATTCATCTTGGGATGGCGAACCTTAAATGAGGTGTATATGGTCATTTCTATCCTTTCCAAACTTAGAGGAGAAATGTGTTTATATAAACCGCGATACCATTTTAAGATAATACTAGCCAGTTTTCAGGTTACTCTGTGGGCATCAACTTGGCATAATCACAAAATTTTCAAAATATTATATGTTATTCATTAATTTGCTAATAATTTGTTTTTTTTAAGAAAAGGAATCGGAAGAAGAAGAAAGTTGAAGAATGAGACAAGGGTTTGTTATAGCAGTGAATCCTGTGTCTTTTCAAGGACCCCCAAATCTATGACCAATGGAACCAAAAGTTATCGGGATCCAAACCTGGAGCTCGCATTCAAGCCATGTTGGATTTGATTATATATTAATTTCGGGGCTACAAGTCAAGAAAGTCCTCCATGCATGCCTTGCATGATGTGAACCCTCCGTGTCATTTTTAAGGATTTGAGGACGAGAGCAAAGAAAAGACCAGCACTTCTATCACCGTTAGAGAACAATATAAAACTGTTGTTTGACAATCACTACTAGTATTTTAAGTAAAATCAAGCTACCACGTAAAATTAACCATGCTTTACAGCTATACGTGACTCGTCTTTCCAGGCTTCATTACTGATCTCCCCGGATTGTAAGCCAAAATCCCTCCTCGTTCTTTTACGGGGAAGCCAAACACGCCATGAAAAAACAGCTTGCTAGAACAAAATTCGTACGCTGTTTTTATTTATTGAAGATGCTGTCGAAGATACTGCAGCTATTAATGAAGACGATTCAGCTGCAACTTTTGATACAGAGGATCCTGCAGATATTCTAGCATTATACTATTCCCTAATTTAATTTATTTGTCACCTAGTTTAGACACTATTATGTTCTTTTATTATTAGTACGAAATCCTAGCGAGATTCTTGGGAGGAATTATGTGCAAGATTGTCTTTCCTTACCACATAATTTCCCGCTATATATACATGTATACAACACCAAAACAGAACACGATAGAATGATCTTTACTGTAAATCACTGTCTTGTATTTCTCCACTATTATACGACAAGAATATTTGTAGTTTAGCAGCCACAAGTTTCATTATATTCATCAGAAAGACAGAAAGCACAGACATTACAGCAGTTGTTTGCTTGGGTGATCTGTAAACAGTGAAATACTTGTATGATTCTCACAAGAAATATAACCCAACTGGCTATGATGTGAAATTGTGAATCCAGAAACTCCCAAGGGGCAATAAAAGATAGGTAGCAGAACAGGCAGTTTATTTATTATTAATTCTTGGTTGGAGGTCTCTGCCTTGAGCAAAAACTGAATTCTTCATTTGGCGTGTAAATGCCCACGTCTCCACCCGGAATTGGCCCTATATTATATGCAACACAGGTACAACATGCGATGGTTTAGCTAGCACGCAAGTGGAACTTTAAGTGCACCAGTTCTCTGCATTGAGTTGCATGACATGACAAAATAAGCTCAGCGATGCAGTTCCTTCCATGCCCATTATTAAATATTTGAAGCTGGATTATTACAAGCTTTAATGAATGAAGTTTCTTGTGTGTTCATATATATGGGTGTTGAAATATCATTAATTCACACACGCGACATTAACTGGGTTACAATGCGGGTGATTAATTTGTGCTGAACACCGAAAAGTGAAAGAACAGAAAGAAAGAAAAACTAAAATATGCAGCCTTCAATATTTCTTGCAAATTGCAAACTCCACATAAAAGTCTCAAGATTCTTTCCCTATTTCCACTGGAGATTGAACATATCATCCTGATGTGTGTGTAAAGAAGTACCTTATGAACCCACTGGTAATTAGAACGTGAATGACTTAAAATCCAGTTAAAACGGACTTAGACTAGACACGCAAACTGGCATAAAAGTCAATCTGACTGCTAAGAACGCACAACGAAAGATGCGGATGCACAGTTTGTTGTAATTCCGTAATGATTACAGGCACGGTGGAGATCGGAGAAAACATGTCAATAGTTGAACTGGCCCTGTTTGTGACCTACTGGATCCAGCTAGTGCAGAAAGCATAGAGCAATTAATTAAGCAATGTTACTTAAAAAAAAAAAATAGGCAGTCATCTAGGCACCGATCCCGATGAAAATATGCGAAGCGATGTTCGATAAGATCATCGAACTAGAGATGAGAAATAGTACTTTAATCCTTTATGAACGATATTAGGGCGTATATCGGGATTTGCTAGATTTGGTTTGAGAGCTCTTCATATTCAAAGGAATAAAACAATGCAGGCGTCTTCAGGAGGGGGCAGAATACCCTTGAAATGGGCTGGTGAAGAGGAGCAAACAAGGGCAAGAAGGCCGAGTTTCATTTCTTTGCCTCTTTATTTGAAATAATTGTCATTGTTGACTAGCTAGCAAAACATTAAGTTTGGGTTCTCTAGAGTAGCCACAAGTTTTGAGATAACGGATTGGACCCAGGCTTGCAAATTTGTTGATGGTAAATGCCTAATCTCAATAAATGATGCATTGGATTTTTTTGCAGTTTAATTGGATATAATTTTTTATTTAAATGTTAGATTAAACTGAAACTCTAATAAAAAATTCTAAAAATCTTGTGTTTTTATAGAGTTACAGTTTTATAGCAATTATCCTAGTTTGATATAATTTTTTTACAGTTTAATTAGATATTTTTTTATTCAATCATTTTGAAACTTTGTTAAAATTTCTAAAAACCTTGTTTTTTATGATGTTAAGATTTTTCAAAAATCTTATAAAGTTATTGTTTGTGACCTGTGATTTGTTTCCTCAATGGTTTAAAATTTATTTTCTTATTTGGTTTAGAAATTTTTTATTATTTTTCTAGGTTTTGCTAGGATATTTCTACTAATATAAATAGAGTTATTTAACTTGTATTTTAATAAACTACATAAAAATAAATTATTTAATAATAAAATTTTGAATTAAAGTTTTAACATTGTCTTTATTTAACATAATTCTAAGTTTTTGTGCTTGTTATCTTTCTTGCGTTGTTTTTATTAGTGTTAGTTGATATTAAAACCCAACAATCCCATGTTATTGTCCTACAATGTACCGCAACTCCAAGTTATTTTGTTTGTTATGTGCATCTAAATAATCATAATTAAAAGACATTACATACATGAATATATTCATGTAAAAGGAGATGAAATTTTTTTTTTAGGGATATAAATACCTAGGAATTAGTGATAAAAGATATGTATAAATAAATTACAAAATTTAAAGGAAATATTCATAAAATGATGATAGAATAGAAAATATGTAAAATAAATTATAAAATTAACCTGTTAATTGAAAAATATAAGCACAAATGATAATGAGAACAGTTATCACTCATCCATAACTAATTTTGAAAACATGTTTAAAAAATATAAGCAGAGAAGATAACTTTTTGACGAGGGCTGGCCTTCAAATACATAACCTATCACACCTAGATTGTACGTACAGTCCTGCATACCTCTTTTTCAATAAAAATAAAGATACTTTATTATAAAAGATGAGTGACAACAACAATATAATATAATAACCCAGTTAGAATACAACTTGTTAATTATATATTTTTATTCCATGGTTAAAAGCATCAATTAAATAGGTTGCGTGTTGATAAAAACTAAAATTCATTTTATATCAAATTTTAAAAATAAGCATAATGTGTAATTCAATACGTCTAAAAAACAAATTTCTCTTAATATTATTCTCAAAACTCAAACTATAAACATGAAGACAGTGGGGAGATCTCTTCAACCATTAGGCAATGGCCTAAACTTTTTTTTTGTTCAATTACATGGCAAGGGGTAATCCTGGGGCATTTTGTGCATCGATTGAGTTCACAGAATAATTATAATTGAATCAAAACTAATTTTTTTTCTTAAATAATCTGAATATATATATAATTATACATATTTAAAGAACGAGAGGCTTGGTGGGTGCGTAACGAGACGGGGTCAGGACCAGGGGAAAAAAAGTTGGGCCAGGGCCCAATCAATAGTGGCCAGTAGGGGTGGACAATTGAAAGTTAATATCATCTATTTAATGTGAGACTTTTGTCAGCTATTAGCTCATAAAATCCCTTTTTTTTTTCTCTCACACTATGATGTACACGTGGTTAAAAAAAAGTTGTATAAATAATTATATATTATATACTCGGCAAAAAATATTGTATTTCTACATCTATATATATATATATACATACATACACGCACAACAGGGTAAATAAATAGATGATTTATGATTGGTAATCTCAAAAAATAAGCTGGATGGTTAAATTATCTTTCTTTCTTTCTTGGTTTCAACTTGAAAATCTCAGAGAAAAGAAATGAAATTTTAAGACATTCGGTTAATTATGGAAGCATTTAAAATATTGGACTTATATATGTTTTTGTAAATGGGCAGACAATAGAACATGGTTTTTAGGGCATGTTCTGTTGATAAAGCCCACAAGCATGCAGCGAGCCTGAGATCCTTTTTTAAGGATATATACAGGGATGATGCACAGTATGGTTCATTCTTGACATCCACGAAAAACAAACAACTATAAGTTGTGTTTTTCTTGAGGCTCTCTGATCATCAAAGAGTTGTCAACCATATGTGTTGATTTTGTATTTCGATGTGTTTTTCGAGAGTAAGTCAGAGCTGTTAGAGATGAAATAATAAAAAAGAATAAATTTTTTAAAAACTAAATGCATGTTCGGTGCCGAAATTATTATTATTTTTGTTTCTTATTATCAAGATTACTTATTATTTTTAAAACATAATTGAATCAAAAGTATATAACATCTTATTTGTTTTTTGAAAAATATTTTTTTTAAATAAATTTCAAAAAATAAAATTATTTTATGATATTTGATAGTATAATAAAAATAAGTTGAAAAATACTTTCTAATATTTGGTTATATTATAAAAATAAGTTGAAAAATAAATTATTAATATTTTATTTTTCTTAAATTTATTAAAATAATAAAGAATAAATCTTATAGATTAAAAAGTTAAATGAGAATGATATTGAAAAAAATAAAATTTCATAAATTATCTCAAATAAAATAAATAATAATTGAAATAATGGAGATCAAATCTAAAAAATAAAAAATAAAACTAAAAATAATTAATATTTTTAAAATTATTTCAAATAAAATAAATCAAAAGAATAAGGATTAGATTTGATAGATAAACATTTTTAATAAAAAAATATCAAGAAAAAAAAAGCAAATAACAATTATAAAGATGAGAAATAAAGTTAATATAAAAATTAAATTTTAAAAGATGAAATTAAAAAATATATTCAAAATAAAATATATATAACAATAAAAAATTTATGAACCAAATTTAATATAATCAATAAATAATATGATATTTTAAAATTTTTTATAACTTTCAAAAAATATTTTCCATCTAAATGTTTTAGAAAAATATTTTTTTGAAACAAAGTTAAATTTTCTTGGCTGAAAAATATTTTTTATTAATTAATTTTTATAATAATAAATAAACATAAAAAAATTTAAAAAATATTTTTTCAAATTGCTTTTTAAAAAAACAAAGATACCCTCACTTAATTACTGGTTTCTGGGAATTGTAGATGGATATTTGTTGGATTACTTATTGTGTTTGTATGAAGATTATAAATATTTTAAACGTCTTGCTTTTTTTGTTGTTGTTGCAAACAACTTTAAGTGTCTTGTGATGACCGTTATTTGTGTTTCCTGAAGAAATTCTCATAATAACATGATTTAAACCTCGTCGTTTTGGATTGAAAAGGGGTAATTGCTGGTTGTTTTATTCAAGTGAAAATGTAGTCATTTTGCAAACTGCCAGGTGGTGTTATGCCAGCAAACCTGTAGTTGTGCCAAGCTTACAGGGGTGTTTTTCGGGAAGAAGAGCGAGTTAAGATTATGATATTTAGCCTATTGTCTTCTTATATCATCTCCCTTCCCTGCTAGGTAAGTTGTTATAGAGTTCTCCTGATGATGTACTGATTAGCAAAAGTACACGTGTATAAATATTTTACCTCCATTTCTTGATTTTAATTGACAGAGACTTGATGGGGGGAAAAAAAGATTGCAGGGATAAATGTAAGACAAAATAAAAATACAGGCCACATTAGGAAATCTTAAAGACTTCAAGTACCAAATATATTGTCACTAATCGGACACAGGTGGAGAAACATAGAAGATATGCTACATAGACGGTTATGCCCCTGGTATTGATGTTGCCCTAGACCCTTCGATATGAAAGGCCGAGATGTCATAGCTCGAGATCCAACGGCTTATAAGCCTCATTCAGCCCTTTATATTTATCTCAACCAGCCACCTCGTCATCTCCTTTCTTTCTCGTGCTCTCTGTCTGAGGTTTATCGTCCAGGGATTCGTATTCCTGCGAAAGAGAAAAGCTCGTTTCAAGGATCAAAATGGTTTGTCACTCTGTAATAATTTCGCTTTTTCTTTGCCATGATCTGTTTTGTCTTTTAACTGATCTGTTTTTTGAATGTTGTTAATGAAAGGTTCTCCAAAACGATATCGATTTGCTTAACCCACCAGCAGAGCTCGAGAAGAGGAAGCACAAGCTCAAGCGTCTTGTTCAGTCCCCCAATTCCTTTTTCATGGTAATTATAAATATTTTTTTTTCTGTTTATTTTTTTCTGATTATATCGTTTGTTGATGATAATATTTTCTTGTAAAAACTTGCAGGATGTGAAGTGCCAGGGTTGCTTCAACATGTAAGTCCTGTCATAACCTTTGTTTATTTTTTCTTGATAATTTTTTTCATAATAACAAGATTTAAGCTTTTATCTGTTTGGATTGAAATATTTTCTTGATGAATTTTTCATAATAACAAGATAGCTTTTGTCTGTTTGGATTGAAAATGGGTATTATTTGTTTTTTATTTATTTAAATGAATACTTATATGTGCAGAACAACAGTGTTTAGCCACTCCCAAACAGTTGTGGTGTGTGGGAACTGCCAGACAGTGTTGTGCCAACCAACTGGGGGTCGTGCCAAGCTTACAGAGGGATGCTCGTTCAGGAAGAAGAGCGAGTGAAGACAATGATAATTTACTGCCTCTTTATTTCTTCCTGCCCTGTTCGGTAAAATTTTTGGAGTTGTTTCTCAGGCATGATGATGATGAATTGAAAACAGGGGTTTTGATTTTGATGTTTAATCGTCTTAGGTCCTCTATGACTATATGATTTTGGATTTGATGCACTGAGAAATGTTCTCAATATCAATTTAAGTCTATTATTTAGATTTTGAATGATGTTGCTGCCTTCCATTATGTTTCTGTTGATTATGGTCTATGCCTTTTTTGAGGCTTCATGTTTCTACATAATGCTGCATTATGCTTGTCAAGCTTTTATCTTATAATTTATGGAAATCGGTTGATGGCACATTAGGAGTGTTATTTAATTTTCCCCTACTATGCTAGCAGTAGCTAGGCACATAGTTTTTTCTGCCATCAGCTTTGATGAGAGCAATGGAGTTCATAATGATCCTGTCCAGGTATTTCTTGATTTTGGAGAATGGGTAGTGGGTTTTATGAATAATGATAGTCAAAGCACCTAGACAAAACGACTATGTACTGTCTTCTATTCCAGCCATTAGAAAGTGTTTTGATTTCTCTAGTTTTCATGCTTTTTTATGACATCTTTTGCATTTTGAATGGATTTCCCATTTTTTGGGTGAAGCGAATTTCCTGCCATCAGTAATGTGTTATACTGGACTTGTGTTTAGCTTTGAGAATGCTTGTATTGATTTGAGATTACTAGGTGATTGCGGTAATTTGGTAATTTAGGCAAGGAAGAGTTTAGACGTGGTCTTAATTTTTTTTTGGTTGGATTGCATCACAGTCATTAGGACAAGAAGGCAACTCACTGTGAAATAGGCGGCTGGGAGCCTTTGCTGTTATCTGTTGATTTTGGTACAATGTTCTATTGTATTGAATGGCTTCCACGCGATGTTTTGTAGCTGGTAAATTTGTTAGGTTATGGGTTAAATTTACTGTGAAGAAGACAAAACGCTTTAAAACGGGCCTTTGTTTTGTATGCTTCCATGGATCTATGTATTTTTTAGCAGCTTCCATGGATCTATGTATTTTTTAGCAAAATAACAGTTTGGTAAGTTTGGTTCACGTCGAAGAAAAAAAAGAGACTTGAAGGTACATGGAAGTTACGTTTATGATATCATCGGGTCTACTAGGAAGATTTTAATTAGCAAATTAAACTATAACAAAGATGTCATTAATGGTGACTGGAGTGGGGTCACCTTAACTATATCAAGGAGGCCATCAGCGCTTGTGTTTCCCTTCTTGCCAATGGATCTCCCAACTATTTTGGAACTCAAATTGAGCCATGTTCTGTAATGGATTCCTGTTTTTCATCTTGGTAGGAACCTTGAGTGCTTTTGTACTCTTTGAATTTGAAGTGTGACTGGCCTTATGAAAGTGGTAGAAATATTAAGATCAGTGTAAATCGCAAAAAAAATTGACACTACTATGATTCGCAGCATGAAAGTCTTATGAAAAGATGAGTGGATGTCATCTTGAACAATTCGTAGCTGACTGCTCAGGTTTCTGTAGCCATGATTTTGAACAATAGCCTTAATCAGACTTTTTAAAAAACTTTTCGAGTATTCTATCCAGTTATTTGTAGCCATCATTCAGGTATAAATTGTCTGATTCTTGAATTTTATATAAAATTAAAACTAAACATTAATTTATAAAACAATGTTTGCGCCGATGCTTCCCGAATGCAATCCTCAGTGCTGCGGGCTTTGTGCAACTTCTTCTGACTGAGATTGTGATGATCTCGTGCTTGTAAATGTGAGTATTATCGCTCTTTATGGCCATGGTTCCCTGGTGATGAATCAAAAGGACAGAAAGGAAAGGTAGAAACTTTACACGGATCCCAGCCCCTACTTGATTCTTTTTTCCCTTCTGATCTGAAGATGCAATACGAGACCTTAACTTAGCACGTTTAATATTTCCGATTTGACTAAAAAATGAGCAGTTAAAATAAGATTAACACAAGTCCTTTGGGCTGGATTGTACCGCACTTTTGCGCTGTAAATTCTATTTCAAAAGATAGAACCGCACGTCTATAAAGAATTTTAAAAGATATAACCGCACAGGAGTTCCACCATATGGCAGCAATAATTCTCGAAACAATCATTTTTGCAGAAAGCCGAAGTGCCAATATTGTAACACTATTGGTCACACTACTCGTACATGTCCAAAGCTACAATCCTTGACTACAAATTATGCTGATAAGATACTTGTTAAGGGACTTAAATGGCTAATTTACTCTATGCATCGCATAACATCACTTCTGATCTGTTGAACCTTTCTATTCGCTTCGAATATGATGGTACTGATACCATGGTTATTGGTGATCAATCAGGTTTATCTATTACTCTTGCTGGATCTCTTACTTTTACATTTTAAAATTGAATTTTAAAATTAGGCATATACTATTTGTATTCCAAATATTCACAAAAATACTATTTTTATCCATCGATTTACTAAATACAACAATACACTTATTGAGTTTCATCCTGATTATTATCTAGTCTTACTGCACTAGAAAAGTGTGCTGCCAAGACAACCGTGTTACATTCGGGTAGTCTATGATATTTCCGTCTAGGCTATCCATCAAAGAAAACTACCTCTCAAATTATTATATCTAATAAAATGAATGTTCCTTTGTCTTCTTTAAATAATGTTTGTAGTTTAAGCTGCATCAATAAAAGCAAACTTCAATAGTAAACATTTGAAATATATCTATTATGATGTTTAGGGATCATTTTATACATCGTCTTATCAAGGTTTCAAATATTATATGATATTCATTGACCACTTTACTAGACATTGTTGGTTCTTTTCAATGCATTTGAAATCTAACATAAGCACTATTTTTCCTCAACTCCATATACTTATCAAAAAACAATTTGATTTACCTGTAAAAAATCTATATTCTAACAATGATAAGAATACATAAAGCTTAAATTCTATGTTAGCATGTATGATATAATTCATCTCACAACACCTCCTTACTCCCCTCAATACAATGGCCTTTCTAAATGTTGTCATCGTCATGTTATTGAGATAGAAATGACCATTCTAACACAAGCCAAGCTACTTGCTAAATTTTAGTGTCTTACATTTCAAGCTTTTTTTTTATCTCATAAGTATACTTTTTACTTCCATTCTTCGTTATGCTTCTCTATCTGAATGTCTATTTAATCATAAACCAAACTCTAAAAAACTAAAGGTTTTTGAATGTCTCTTTTCCATGGTTGAAACAATCTTTATTAAATAGATCCAATATCAAAACCTTATATTTTTGTTGGTTATTCAACATCTCAAATGCCTGCAAATTCATGGATTTATAAATAAAAAAAATTATTTATTAAGACATGTTACATTAAATGAAAACAACTTTTCATATACAACCACTAAATCTGATCATTCACTCATCTCTCTATATCATATATCTATTTTTATCATATCCTCACCTACACTCTTCTTTTTTTCTTTTCCAATAAATTCGACAGAAACAACTGTAAACTATACATCATCATCATCACATATAACCAATACCTCTTCACCTTGTGATCTTTCAAATGACATGGATGCATATATTCTCATAGCTTTTTAGTAAACAGATGCCCCTGTTATGATCCCATCCATATATATTTCTACTATAATTTTCTTTACTAATTTTTAACCTCTAAAAATAGTCAACAAAATGACTACCAGAGGTATGAACAATATTTATAAGCAAAAAAAAAAAAATGTTTACTATCACGAAATATCCTATACTAAATGATATTAAACCAAGTAGTATAAGAGCAACTTTAGAGCACATTCATTATCGAAAGGCTATAAGTGATGAATTTAATGCCTTAATCAAACATGGTAATTGGGAGCTAGAACCATCTGTTGAACACCTCAATTCAATTAGTTAAATGAGTTTTTTACATCAAAAGAAGGGTTTATGATACAATTAAAAAATTATTAATGGTCCTAGCTACACAACAACATTTTCACCTGTTATTAAACTAACAATAATACAGACTATTCTATCAATTACCATTACTCATAATTAATCTTCTTGTTAACGATTCTTGTTAACGAGACATGAACAATACATTTCTTTATAGTAAGCTCATTAAAGTTATTTATATGAAGTAACTAATAAGATTTATTGATACAAATCATCCATCTCATATTTATTAACTCAGACAATCTTTCTATGGCTTTAAACAGATTTATTGTGCTAGTATCAAACTTATAGTCATGGTTTGACTTTATTGGGCTTTCAATAATCTCAAGTAGATCCTTCTTTATTCCTTTATCATAATACAATTCATATTGCATACTAATTAGTTCATATAGATGATTTAATCATTATAAAAAATTTTAATCTTTTTATTGTTAGGTTTATTTTTTTTATTAAGCCAACAATTTAATCTAAAAGATCTTGGGAATTTGCATATTTTTCTAGGAGTTAAGGTGGTTCATGCTATATTATATTTTTTTCATAAGTCATCATTACTACATTCATAACATATTATCATGATATAACTTGGAAAGAGCTAAAACAATCCAGACATTCTTTCCATAACATAGGCACTTAGCTTACATGATGGAACTATTGCTGTTGATACCACATTACATATAAGTGCTCTTGGTGCTTTATAATATTTGTTACTAACTCAATCATTTTTTGTTATGGTTTAAATCTTTGATAAGTTTCATTAATGATTGTTACTGCATATTTTAATGCTGAATGAGCTGGAAATATAAATGACAAAACCTCCTCAATGCTCACATGGTCTTTTTAAGGTTTGACCTAATATCCTGAAGTATAAGAAAGTAACATGTTGTTGCTCATTCTTCAACTGAAGTAGAGTATCATGCTTTAACTACAATATCTTATGAGATTAGGTGGTTATTTTTTTTTTAAGGAACTTCATATTCCCATTGAACAATTACCTCTCATTTTATGTGATAACATTAGAACAAATCAGTTGAATCTCAATCTATTTCATCATTATCAAATGAAATATATTGCACTGGCTTATATTTTGTTGCAAAAGGGCTACCAAATGTTCATCATGTTTCATCACATGATCAAATGGCTAATTTAATGATAAAATCTCACATTCTATCTTATTTTAAAGCATTTGGACTTAAGATTGGCATTATTGATGGTGAATCAATCTTGCGAGGACATGTTAAGGATTCTAGTTGTAATGTTCAAAGAAATAAGAAAATATTGGCTATAACATAAACTTTATGAAGATATTTAAGTAATCAATAGAGAATTTATTATTCTAGATGAATTATAAAAATTATTCCATTTGTTCTTAAATAATATCGATTGTAAAATCTATGGCCAAAGTATAACGAAATTTGAAAAGAGTATAACAAAATTTGAAAAGAGTTTGAAATCTCATTCAAAGAATTAAGGACTATAATGCTTAGAAGTAAAATGTTTAACAAAGCAGGCATATTCTATGTCAGAATGTCTAAATCGAAACATTTTTGATGAAGGGATAACAATTATACTAAGAAACATATTAGTCACTGAAGGATTAAATTAAATCACTTATGATTTTCTAATATTTTAGGGATCATGACAAGTTGCTAAATATTATATTTGATTTTCAAATACAAATCAATCAATTTTTTAATTGATAATAAATTAAATTATTTACTTTATTTTATTTTATTTTATTTAGAAGTATGATTTATATTTTGGACAACTTATTAGGGAATCTAACGGGTCACACATATACTAACTTTTGTTAAAAATTAAAATGAAATGATTAATCAAGTGTGACTTGATTATAAATAAGTTTTAGAAATTGAAGGCCTAAATGTAATTAATACATGTATTACAATTCTAGATATAAAAAAATCAAGTAGGGACTTGGTTAAAAAAGTTTCTAAAATTATTTTAAAATAATATATGTGATATTATTTAAAAAGAAAATTAGTACTTTGATATTAATAGAGTTTCAGTTTTCTTATAAATAAAATATTATGCATCTTATTTTTTAGAAGAAAAAGAATAAAGTACAATACATAAATATCTAAAACACAAAAAATAGTTAGCATTTGTGTGTCCGTTTGTTTGTCTGGTTGTTTCTGTGTTTGAAGCAACCATAACTAAACAATTATTTGGTAAACACAAAAATACAAAAAAAAAATTAATGGGGCCCACTATATATCGTGTTTAAAACTCAAGAAAAATGAAAGTAGCTCCCGACTGCTTTTCTTGACTTGCACTGTTCACGTGAACAATGCTCTTTTTTTTTTTGAAAAACTAGTGCAATGAAATGATTTTACTTGCACTATTCATGTGAGCATGATGATTTAAAAAAAAAACTAATTTAGAGTGAATTAAATTTACTCACACTATAATGTTAATTTTATTCTTGATAATATTTTACCTAATTATATTACACGCTCAAAAAATCATAAAAACTGTAGTTCTTGTTGGAGAATTTTGTATGTAATGGAATCGTAGATAATTTAATAAAACAATAATTTTTTTTATATAAAGTATTATTTATTGCATGATGTAATATTAGTAGTTAAATGTACAATATTTAAATTTAAAACCATAATATATATATATATATAACTTCAATTTAAAAAATATTCTTAATTAAATATATTAAATAACTTTTTATTTAACCTCAATTTTAATCATAATTTTAACCAAATATATATAAATATCAAACCAATCTCAACTGAAAAGTACTTTTTATAAAATAATTTTTTTCAAACCATAATTATAAAAGCTATTACAATACTAAATACATATCCATCTAATGAGATTCTTGAAACTCCCTAAAAATTTTAAATTTATTATTTTCACTGAGTGTATAAATCTTAAAAACCCAACACAAGAATCTAGATATCAACTTTTACAAGGTATAAAAATCAGAATCCTAAATAAAAATCAGAATCCTAAATTGAAAAATAATAAAAAACCTAAAATCAAACTAAAAATCAAAAAAGAAAGAGAAAAACAACAAAATTGCAAAAATCAACATCTTCTAAACATAATTTGAAGGTCTTTTGATCTCAACTAGTTATAATCTCCCGATCACCTAATATAACTTAATTTGTCTGAATCTTCTGATCAAATTTAAGTGTGGTTGAATGTTTGGATTGAAAATTATGAGCTTTCTTTATCAGACTGGTTGTTTTGCCTAAACATGTCCTTTTTGAACTTAACTCTGTTTAGTTCATAAACAAGTCAGCTAGATTTTTTGTTGGTACAGATACACTGCTGCCTGTTCAGAGCTATCAAATTCCTTAAACCTACCTGCATCAAAATGCCAATCTCTTCTGGAGGTAAATGACTAGGTCCCATTGAACAGGGACGAGCAATCAATCCACAAGGAGGGGCGAACTGTTAGGTCTCAATAAGATGGGGCGAGATGCCGATCCCGTAAGAGAGGTGAACAGCCAGGTCCTATTACAAGGCATGCGAGGTCGGTTCATCAAGAAGGGATGGGTAGCTATCAATCCACCAAAGAGGGATGAGGTGCCATTCCCGTAAAAGGGGTCCATGGCCAAGACCTGTTAAGGTGGAGCGCGCAGTCGCTTCATCATTGATTACTAAGGAGGGATGAGTAGTTAAAATAATCGATGAGATTATTTTAAGTTAAAGACAAAATTAAAATCTGGAAAATGCCATCTTCTTTGAATACATCAACCATATTGAGAAACAAGCAACACATCTTCATCAGACACCATCTTCACCCCAGGCTGTTTCTTACTAATTATGAGAGCTTCATCGGGTTTTCTTACGTTTGATTTTCATTTTCATGCATACAATTGTCATCTTAGCTAGCGCACACACATATTTGCAGTATCGGCAGACAACATAATATGCCAATAATCCTTAACGAGAAAGATAATTCCATAAAATAATTTTAATCATTTTGTTTTCTATTACCAGGTTAATGAAAGGAAATGTCAAAATCATATGATTAAAGAAGCTGCTGTCCTTTTCCAAGTCCTAGTCAGATATTTACCAAACAACAGCATAATCTAGCAATTTATTGGTAGTAAACAGAGGATAGCAGGCAGAGTTGATTTCTTCCCCTGATTCCCATCCCTATTGTGGTTCAAGTCTAATGAGAATTCAGAAACCGCTATTTCCCTGAAGGAGCATAGCCAGCAATTCCATGTTTTGCAACTTGTCTCATACGTCGAGTCATTCAGTTCTTTAGTTGCCATTATTGACCGCACGGTTACGCCCTTCCCTTTTTAAACACCTCTCTTTCGTTTAGCTTACTTCTCTTATACATCGTCGTTGGTGTGTCAACCTCAATCTTTTTTATCTATTTTTGCTTGCTACCCACAGATAGTTCTTCCATCACTAAAGGGAAAGGGCAAGGAAAGCATTTTATGCAGTGCTTGAACTTGTTACTCCTGCTAGATTTTTGTCATTTTCTTTGTTTCTATATTTTCTACTGTTAGTAAACCAAGGATACATCATCATGTCTGCTTTGTTAGCAAGAACAGGAAGACACAGACAACGTTACGTGGATCAATTTAGGCTTGTGGCCGGGTAAAACTTTTGCTTTAAATTCTGTTCGGTGTTAATTTTCCGAATTCCCGTTTTGTTTTCTTAAGGTTGATTGCATAATCCATAATAAGTCCACAAATGGGAAATTAATGAAAGCTTCACTGCGTATGTCAGCAAGTTCCCTTCTGGGGCTTCTCTGTGTTGAATCTTGTCGTTTCTTTAGAAGCGATGTAGTGCTATGATTAGGTGTAATTAAGCAGATATGTTTCGTTTTACGTAAATTTGTTGGTGATAAACATATATATAGACCTGGACCCCAAGCGTTGACTCTCTGTTTACTCTGCTGTTATACAAGTTTATGGATAAGGAACATTCATTATTATGGAATATGGATAGTCTTTACGTGTCCATCTTCTTCATCCAAAATGGCGCGACTCTTGTACAGCGTACAGAGTACCGACAGGATCCATGATGAGAAAATTGCTCAGATAGCCGTCCATATCATTCTACTATGCTGAGAAAATTGTTCAATAGCTATTTTGTCTTGGTACACGACACCAATTTTAATAGCTATATTAGTTGATAGGAATGCTGCTTCTAATTTGATTGCGAAGAATGAATTTCAACATAGAAAAATAAAGTTTTGTTTTTTCAACAAGTTGAATTAATTGCCATTTTTAAGGGAAAATTATCTTTCTGGGACAGTTTCGATATGCTTTTGCAACATTCTTAAGCTTGGTGACAGATTCATCCTTCAATTATGAACTTCACGGGACCTGAACAATTTGGAAACTATAGTAACTTTGCTGTAATGTTGTTGACATGATATTGAGAATTGTCTTGGTGGATTACTTGACACATGGAGCGTGATTCTTGTGTTAATCAGCTTTTTATGAAAATGTTAATTCTCAATTTTTGTTTCTACTGATATTTTTATTGCATTGCACTATTCTGATTGCTATGTGAAAACCAGGTGCATTCCCTTCAAACTTGAAAAGAATGTTGAGGATCAAGGATGCAATGTGGAGGATAGGGTTCTTGTTCTCATGATTTCAACACCAAAACGTGATGATCTTGTGTTCCCAAAAGTATTTATCTTCTTCCTTTCCATGTTCGACAACTGAGATAGAAAATTTTTACATTTGTAATAGGCATGAACAGTATTGTCAATATAACCTTCCAAGTCATCGATACTGATCTCATCTTTTGATTACCAGGGTGGATGGGAGAATGATGAGACCCTTGATGAAGCTGCATGTCGTGAAGCCATCGAGGAAGCTGGAGTGAAAGGGATACTTGATGTAGGTCTCTTTTCCTTACTTGGGAGAGGCACAACTCTACTGTTTCAAATGCTTTGCTATCAATAACGAACAATATTCGCTTAATTTTCTGAATGGGGGTGGTTTAAGCATATTTCTATCTAGTTGCTTCTATCATTTCCAACAAGAACTAAATCGTGATAGTTATTACCATTAAGATTAATTCCTAATTCCATGTTGCCTTTAGCCTTATCTTGGATGGATGGGATCTGGTAGAATAGAACTTATTTGCCCACCTGCTGGCGTTGAACAATTCAGTTTCATCTGAGACACGAGCTTATTTGGGTAAAAAGAACAACTTACTGTTAATTTAAAGACAAAACAAATGAATTTCAGGGAGAAGATTTTCCTTGATTTCTCTTTTATTAAATCAAATTATCTTGTACATGAAATGATCCAAGTGCTGCATATAAATTTCATACTGTATTACCTAAGCAGAAATGTGTCAATCTGAAAGAGGAATTACTCCTTGCTTAAACCACTAGATTTCAGCTTAAAAACTTGAATTCAAAAGACCTGAATGAGGTTTTTTTATGTTCTAAACTTTGTTATTTCTAGGATAAGATTAGACCAGATAATCGATCACGTATGGTTTTCTGGAATCATGTAGAAATAAATGATTGATATCTATTTATTTAGATAGTAGAGAAGTTTGAAATGGAAATCTCACTCCTGACTGGTATATATGCATTCAGGAGGTTGTAACTCTCAAGTATGCAAGAAAATGAAAGTGTTTCTGCTCATTACAGGAAAATCCATTGGGAGTCTGGGAGTTTCGAAGCAAGAGCAGCCAGAATAGCTGCAGCCTTGCAGGAGGTTGTCGAGGCTATATGTTTGCGCTGCAGGTGACCGAAGAGCTTGACCACTGGCCAGGACAGGCTAGTTACACCAGGAAGTGGGTTAGTGCTTCTTGTTTACCAATAATGGAAATATGAGAAATTATCATGGTATCTTATTTATAAGCACATTTGTTTTCATCTGCTAAAGCTGACACTACACGAAGCATTTGAACACTGCCGGTACGATTGGATGAAAGATGCTCTGAAACATTTTCTGACTTCTCTTTTGAGAAGCAAGGACCTTGGTAGAAGATCAGATCTGGCAGAGATTCACATGATTCCAGTTTCTGATAACGAGGAGGAGAGTGCAATTATGTCACTTGGTAAGACCATCTGGGGTCCAGCACCTTGAGGAGTCCTCTAGTAAATGTGTTGTGCAGGTTTAACGAGTCCTATAAGATTGCCGTTTCCAATTGTACATATTTCATATTGTTCAAACTGAATGAATAAATCATCTGATATGCATCCTTTCACTTCTCGTTTTCGAAAAGCACACGTACGTTGACAGCCAAACTATATCAATAGACAAGGAAGAAAAGTAAGGCACAAGAGCTTTTCTCAGACGCAATGGAAATCAGGCATATACGAGTTCAAACACCCAGTCACGTTACTGACTTGTGTGAACTGAGTTTCCAAAGTTGCTCAAATGCTCTCTTCTTGGTCAGGTTACTTGAGGAGATGATGTCCTATGTCCTATATGAGTAAGTGATTTATAACATATCCAAAACAAAGTAACCTGTCTGTCCTTTAGTGGAAGGAATACCAGTTCTATTCCACTTCTGAATACATATTGAAGACTTTTCCATGCAGAGAATTAGAACTTTGAAGGAATCTTTTTTTTGTTGTTGAATACTGATGAAAAGAAGCAGAAGACTGCCATGAGTAAAAGTTTAAGAAACATATTTCCGACGAAAGGTCCCTTGTCTATTCTGGATCAGCATAACATGCATACAGCAGCTGTTCAAAAACTGGAAAGGAAGAACTTTTAGCATGCAACTATCTCTTTTACATAATGGCTCGTACCAATTCTGTCTTGATAAAGCAGCATGGCTGCAAAGCTAGGAATGCGCTTGTGAAAAATATGTGACATTTCTGTTGGACTGCATTGTTTTTCGAGCTGGTTTTATGTGTATTAAAATGGGACAAAAGGATGTGGAATGATATTCTATATATGTTTTCTTTGCTTGGATTATGGACTGTCAAGGTTAGAGTAGGAACTTGAATCTTAACCTCTCTTGTTTTGCAAGAATACCAACGAGCCAAGTTCATCGAGTGACAGAAAGATAAAATGCTCATTGAAAGAACAACTGTCAAGATTTTACAGGATGATACTTGATTAAGAGCCCTTTTCTTATTATTACATAACTTGTTTTTTAAAATTTATTTCTAACATTAATACATTAAAACAATCAAAAATAAAATAAAAAATAATAATATAAAGCAAAAAAAAATATTTTCAGGTTTTTTCAAATAATTTTAAAACACATAAACAAATAAGCTCTAAATCAAATCATATACATAGTGATAAAGTACTTCTGAAATTCAAATCAAATGTTGAAACTCACAAACACAAGAATTTATTTTTCTAAATGTACGTGATGGTATGAAACAAATGTTTTTAAGTTATCTAAGATGACAAAGGGTATTTAAGATTGTGATATAGATTAATAGCTTTTACTTTAAAATATATAAAAATAAATTTCTTAGCAAAAAATAAATACCATATCATATGATTTTGAGTATAAACATACACTTTATACCTGTTAATATCGGCTAAATTTAAAAAAAAAAAAAGAAGTTGAACATATAGGAATCTAATTGAAATAACTTAAAACACAGGGACTGGAATATTTTTTCCAATAAAAACGAGGATTCAAAACTTTCAATGCGAGAACTTACATGCAAGAAAACACTACATATAAGGAGCAGGATGAATTATTTCCAAAAAAGAGTAAAAAGAAAATGGTGAAAAACAATTTTGAAGCGGGAATGAATGGGTATGGGCCGTGTCTGTCTTGGGTACATGTTTGAAGAATAGTTTCTTAGTGGACCGAGGCTTTTCATAGCAAATAAGGAAGGAAAATGGTTAATGGGCCGCACACCCACAGCCCCGCCCGTAGCCATCCCTGCCTCCTACGTCCCTCGAACCAAGTATTTGTAATTAATATTTTGACAAATTACAAATAATAATAATAATAATACTAAATCTAACGACTTATACAATTATACTCATGGCGGCAGGTGTCCCTTTCTCACCGCCATTTAGGTCCAAGAAATAGGTCAAATCACTTGAATTTAAGAGGGAAGACTACCGCTTAATGTATCATTAGCACCATGTGTAACAACAGTGTTCGCACTCTCCATTTGTCACCATGATGACAAACGTAGGAAAAGCAGAGCAACCAGCCTCAAATTCTGAGCATGATCTTCGACCTCCATCACTGCCACGCTCCCTCGAAAGACTTTCTTCAATTATTAATAGCACGACATTAAACCGGAAAGAAATGCTACCATTTACTAATAATTTCTTGGCTTTGAAGGCTGGGAAGGGGTGGAACCTTTCAACTTTGGCCTCCCTTTTTTGCCAAAATGTGTTTCTAGCTACAGCAATCTTTTTGCAATATGGTTCTAGAGAAGCCAAATGTAAAAGAGCAAAACAAAGGCAAATGGGGCAAAAAACTCGGCTTTGTCTAGATGGATTTCCACTTTTTATCAAACTTGTTTACCTTTTGTTCCATGTAACCAGGGGGTTCCCTTTGACTCTTTCCTTTCTACACACCTTTTGTCAAATGATCTGTTTTATTTATACATGGGAAGTGAAGATTCATGGGATTTAAAAAGGACCCAACATGTTTCTTGGTCCTTTCCAGTTTTGGCTCTTAGTTGCTACTTTTATCTATATTCCAAGATTAATTTGAAAGCTTGCCATCGAAATCCTAAGCACTTCCTTCTTTTTTACGCGAAGCTGTAAATCCTCGGAAAAGGAACTCCAGTATTGTAGCTGGTAATACCCACCATCTGCATAATTCATTGCAATTAAGTCACATGAACAAATTGTCTTGTTGCATTAAAGCGTGAAATAATAACTTTATGTTTGTGAGTGGTGTGTGTGTGTGTGAAATTTTGGATGTGTATAGATCAAAGTAACTTTTATAAATAAACTAATATGTATTAACATCAAAAGAAAAAATAAATAATGGACGCTAATCCAAACAAAAAAGAAAGATCTATTAATAGTTTAACATAGTAAAAGATGTCAACTCAAATAAATAAATCAGGAGATGGAGGTTTTCTTTAGGTTAATGACCTCCTCCTTGTGGTAGTAATGGAAACACCAATTGTAAGGGTATTTCAGCTGGTACTAGCTAGGTGACTAGGGAAGGATTTGTTCATGTTATTTGTGACGGAATGGTGGTGGCGAAGGACGAATTTGGACTCGGAGGGAGAAGTTTGTCGGAGGTCTTTCAAGTCTAGGCGACATTTGGTGGTGTGAAGGAAAAGGACGTTGATTAGGTGAAGCCTAGGTTAGATTCTTGATTGGAGTTGTCTCTTTTGCAATAGATCTAGCGAGTTCTAGTTTTTTGATCTGTGGGCGTTAAATGAGTTGTTAATTAAAACAAAAGCTAAAAGAGATGAGGAATGTTATTATACATACATTCTTGTATAATTATCATTTCGTCATTCATAGTTGAGGTCATATAACTTGTTTTATAAGGTAAAGTTTTTTTTTTTTACATGATTTATTTATCATTATAAGATTAAATAAAAATAAAATAATTTTTTTAACTTTTTATTTTCACAATACATCATCTAAAATATCTTTAAAATTTTAATTTTTTTAATTATTTGAACAAAAATTAATGTAGGCAGAATAACAAATAAACAACAATAACTACATAAAAATAAAAGACAAACTGAATTCAGATTCAAATACATGAGCCCTAAAAATTTTATTTTAATTCTTACAATAATATGAGCGAAGTTATCTTCTAAAGAGATTTATAATATCTTTTATAGGCAATCAAAGATAACATCAACTAGAAAACAAAGTCAGAATCCTACATCATCAAAGAAATTATAACAAAATCTAAAAATAAAAAATAGTTTTAAAGATTATGAGGAAAATTAGCAAAATTGGCTCAAACAAGAGCATCAAGTTTGAAATGCGATAATAAAAAATCTAATGGTTTGTTGATAAATATAACAACTTTTTTATAAAAAATATCATTATAATCACCTAGAAAAAATTAAGCCTCATCCAACGGTTAAATTTTTCGTTGTCGTAGTTTGAAGGTGCTAACTATACCTAGTCATCCCAAATCTTTTATTATGTCTAAATCAATTACACTAATCCATGAAAATATCTATTATGTCATCCACATCGTATGTTTGGGATTGATCCCCATATAGCAACGCCAGATCCTCACCCGAATACTTAAAACCTTTCATTTCTACAAGCCAAGCTACATTAGTTACATCATGAACTTTTAGATTTGTACTTTCTTAGCACAATGTAATTCTAAGGTAACTTTAGAAGCAAAAAAAAAATATTTTAGGTTAAATGACTTTTTGGTCTTGTTGTTATGATTTTTTCATTAATATAATATTAGTTTATGGATACTTGGAACTTTTTATTAATTAAATAAAAAAAAGAAAAATTATTGGCCAGTGTGTGGGGGCGCCTAAACCTTTTGAACGGTGTGTGTGGCTCCTTGTGACAGTTAAAAGCATGCTACCGATGTTTTAGCCAATGGTGCACACAGAGGTGACATATATAAGGCGTCTCATGATGCTTAGATGTTAATTTTTTCTTCCCCTTCTTTTCTCTCTCTTCACCTAAAAAAACATGCCATTCTTGCCAAAATTAAAAGTTGTCCTCCATTTTCTTCTTATTTCAACCATGACACTCATTTTTTTATTCTTTATTTGTTTTGAATCCTTTTTTTTATCCTTTTGTATTTTGTTTATTTTTATAATTAACCTTTCTTCACCAAATTCTCTTGACGTTAATGTTAAAGAGAGAGTATAGAAAGGAAATTATGTTTCTTATACAAACTTAAAAATATTTGGTTGTAAAGTATTTATTCATATTTTTATAGATGAAAGTCTAAGTTTAACAATAAGATAAAACAATGTGTTTTCATAGGTTATGAAAATGATGAGTTTGGCTATAGGCTATAAGATATAAAAGAGACAAAAAAGTTATTAGAAGTAGAAATGTTGTTTTCTTTGAAAATCAAACCATTAAAGTCTTTCAATAAAAATAAATAATATAGTCTACTTTTTTAATTCTATTTAATTTATATCCAAGACTAACTCTATAGGTAACTTTAATGTCTTTTAATCATGAAAAAGATTTTTAAAATGATGATAATAATAGTTTTCTATTGAGCTATTAACTGATGATTCTAGGCAAGTTAATGATGATTTTGTTATATCTAAATAGATTATTTAAGAAACTATAAATAAGCCACAATTAAAGAAGTCCATTAAACCTCGGAAGGCTTTTATGAAATATTTTTTCTCATGAATTTGTGTTAGTTACTAAAAAATATTTGATAAAGCCATGCTATATGAGAAGAAAAATGAGTGGTAAAACGCCATATAAGAAGAGATAAAATTCTTTAATGAGAACCACACCTTTGAGTTAGTAGAAATTTCTAAAGACAAAAGAGCACTAAAAAACAAATGGATGTTTAAGTTAAAAATTAAAGACAATTATTCACAATTAAGATACAAGATAAGATTGATTGTGAAAGATTTTGGTCAGAAGAAAGATGTTGATTTTGAGAAAATCTTTTTACCTATGGTTAAGATATCTTTAATTTAAATGATGTTTAGTTTAACTGTTAGTTTAGATCTTGAAGTTGAATAGCTTGATGTTTCTTATAGTATCATATTTAACAAAAATACATAGAAGTTGATTATGATGTCAAAAATATTTCTTGCAGTATGATGTTATCGAATATTGAATTAGATTTTCATAGACTTCTTATGAGTTTGAAAACATAAACTCAAATAACAAAAAAATGGACTTTTAAAGATAAGTTGCTCATTATCCTTAAGGTTGACTTTTTACACCTTTGTTTATTAGTCCAATTCAATATTCCTATGCCAATTAACAATAACCTCTCATAATTCATGATAGATTTTTAAAACATTTTTTTATTTCATTTTTAAATTGCCAAATTAAAATTCAATTTAGAATGATTTGTCAAGAAAAGGTGAGGTTAAAATACAGTGGACCAAAGTGGAAAAAACAAGGGAAATTGGTGGCTTTAGCAAAGTTCGAGCAAAATATTCATTATAGTCTCCAAACTTTCTTAATATAAATAATTGGTCCCTTCAATTTTCATAATTTTAAAACAAATTCAATTATGATCCTAAACTTTATTTTCATTATTTTTTGGTTCCTGGTTTGAGAGAGGAGAAAAAAAAATAGTTGGATTCTAGTGATAGAGAGAGAAAATTATTGTTTAAACGAATTTTAGCCATGAAAAGGGTGCTTATGGTGTTAGTGAGTTTCTTTTGATAGAGAAAGTTTGTTCTGTGTGTTTTGTTTTCCTTCAACTTGCTTTATATATTAGATCTGAGCCTGGAAATAATTTTAGTTTTAAGTTGATTTTTTATTTTTAGGCTAGTTTTTTGGCTGCTGAGGTAATGTATATGTTAAAAAAGATGTTTGGTTTTTTTTTTTTCAAAAATACTATTCAAAATAGTTGTTTTTTGGCTAAAACATTACAACTTGAATTTTCAATGGCCAAAAATTATTGGAATTTGAGTAATGCAAGCAATACATCACCTTTTTTTTTCTCTCTCAAAAGATTAGGAGGTGGATAATATGCTATTCATGTTTTTCTTGAGGTTTATGTACTTTGGGCCAACGATGCCTCAACATCTAGGCCTTTTTCCTCCCCCTCCACCCTCAAATTTTATCCATCATAATCAATTCTTTTTATTTTTTATTTTTATCATTTAATATTTTATTGATTATTAAATAGGCAACATATTTTATTTTGGTTTGATTTTTTTTCTTCTAATTGCTATGATATTTGGTTGGTTTTTAATTTTATAAGTGTTTATTTTATATCAAAAGAATATTAAAAAAAATTATTTAGCCTAATTGAATTCATTATCTAAATCAGAAGTTTGATTAATTAACTTTAGTTAGTTAAAAATCGAGATTTATAATTTTTTTATTACATAAATAATTTTCTATTTATTTAATTATATACATACATGAACTTTTTTTTATTTGTAATTGAAATCTTTTTATATTAAAAAACCAAAGAAAATATTATTTATTTAAAAGAATTATTTAACATATAATAAAGTACAGCTCAAATAAATAGCATGAATTATTACTCTAGTTTGAGATGGTGAGACAATCTAGTTGCAGCCAAGGATGAAGGCATATTTAAGACGCTCGTTCATCCTTTTGTTACCTTTTCTTGATTGTATTATGGGCTAGAAGTATTTCCTTGGTAGAGTCTTTCTGCATTAGATAAGATTTCTACAAGGTTCACATACCAGCAATGCTTGAGCTTGAGTTTTTTTTCTAATGAAAACTAAATTTAGTCTTCTTAAAAAAATGTGAAAATGATTTTTTCAGTTCTTGAATGACTGGTAATTTGTCTATATCATGGTGTACAAAATGAAAGGTTTCATCAGTTTTCTGACTCGGATTTCAAGTTGTAAAGAATTCTTGCATAGAATTAAAGATGAATTATAACACCAAGTAATGGAAGGAACATCGACTGATATCTCTCTTTTCAAATCAAGCTTTTCGTTTCAGCTCTTTTACTTTATTTTGCAATCCCTTATACTTTCCTTTACATTTCTTTAATCTCCCTTTAGATTATCAATAGATACAAATTGAAAAGTCTACAGCCCTTTTCTCTTTTAATACAGTTTGATAATGTGATAGTAATTATATTTTAAAATATTTTTATTTGAAAATATATTAAAATAATTATTTTTTATTTTTTAAAATTTATTTTTTTATATCGATATTAAAATAATTTAAAAATATTAAAAAATTTAATTTGAAGCAAATAATTTTTTCTTAAAATATTTTTGAAATACAAAAATAAATATATTTTAATCTTTTATTTTCTTATACACACGTCTATAACTTCATTTATTATTCTTTTTTTCTTCTTCTTTGAAATGATAAAATTAAAGAAAAAAGGATTGAAAATAAATTGAAAAGACTCTAAAATAGCTATTTTTTAAGTGGTGAAATTTTTGACAAGAATCCTGATATTCAATGGAACATATGCTTGTTTTATACAAAAATGTTGCTTTCCATATTTACATTAAATGAGGAATCATTTGCGATGTTAAGAATAATTCTTTTTTTCTTTCCTAATTTTTACAGGGGTGAAACTACGTTTCATAATTAATATTATCAATATAAAAGCATAAAAAATAAATCTGAAAATAAGTTAAAACAAAACAATTATTTTTATGGGTCAAATGAACTTTATGGAAAAGTCTGTAAACAAGGTTTAAATTAAAATATTTGATAACTTTGAGAGTGACACGCCGCTTTCAAGTCATGCCTGGTTCCTCACCTACATTTTATGGCATTCGTGGGCCAGCTATGGTGGAAGTGTGCAGCTCGTGATTGCGAGACTATAGAATCATGATTATGGAGCTATATCACCTTTTCGTTTCATTACACAAAAGTGCCTTCTTTCTTTGAAGTTTATTAGGGCCTTGATTATCTCTCTTTCCCTTTTCCTTCTTGGTAAATAGGATTCCCTGGAGAACTTGAAACTCAAGTCTAAAGGGAAGGGAAGATCAATACTGGCCGAGGATGTGCTGAGTATTGCGGCTGGTTTCTACACTGCAGCTATTGCAAGCAAAAACCCCGAAAAATAAACAAGATGATGTTGAAAAGTATTTCGTAATATAGGGTTTTTAATTTTTTAGCTTTTTTTTTTTAAAAAAAAAAATCCCAAGGAAACATATGGATTGCTCCATTATTGGGGTGAGCTCCATCAAGAGATTTTGTTAACTAAACAACTTTATGGATTGTTTCCAAGTGCATTACCATACAAATAAGAGCATCATTGCAGGTTTTAATGGTAACTCTTTCATATGGATTGCTCTCTCTCTCTCTCTCTCATAGGGAAAAAGAAAATCTAGACAGTATCCTAGTGAGTCAATGGATAAAAATCCCCAGTCAAATGCAACCTCGTAAAAAAGAAGAAGAGAGCTTTGCTTATGGGAATATCGTTCAAGTGCATGCCCCATCTTTTAATTATTGTTAATAGAATCTTTATAAAAAAATATTGATAAGGATTACAAGGTAAAGCTCTGTTTTGCCAATCTCCATAGCCTCCCAGTTTTCGAGCTAGGTCAGGTATCGAGAAGGGACAATTGATATCGTACCCTTGGTTTTTCACTACGAGTATTGTATTAGTAGTTAGGCTATAATTAGAAATTGGGGCTCTTTTTAACTGTCTTGTTTTGTCGCGAGTGAGATGCATCTGTCGAATTTTCTACTCTCCATATCTGTGTTAAAGAGGGAGCTGCTTTTTGCTGGAAACACGGTGGCAAAAGGCTAAATGCAAGGGGTTTAAATCCCCTAGTGGAGAGCCGGCATACACCATCATGATCTTGCGTGTTTTAACCTCTACAATCACCTCAATTAATAATCACGCTTAGAAGTGACTTTGACCGCTCTTGTTCTCCCTTTGCTTATCTCTGTCTCTCCATTCGATAATTTCTTTTTACTATGAATCCAGTCACCGGGCATTTACAGGTGATCCATCCATCACCTCGATGTATGCTTTTATGTGCCATTCTAGTAACTTCTCACACAGTGGATTGTAGCTTTAATATTTGTTATTTATTTTGATACACAAACTTTTTTCTCTTTGATTGAGTCCCTTTCCAGCCAAATTGATGGCTAATTGCTTCACAGTTGTTAACAAAGAGCAAAATTAAAAGATGAACCAGAGCAAAAAATAGGTAGGGAATATATGTTGTTGTTTCAAAATTGACACAAAAAAATTAACTCTAGTCGTCATACTTTCAAATAATAAGTTTTCAATCCTTATAGTTTTGAAAAAACTAATTTTAATCCAAAACTTCACTTTTTCTTATTTTTTTAATTTCTGATTTGAAAGATAAGAGAGAAATTCATTGGATTATGGTTGTAGAATAAGAAAATATTGGTTAATATTAATTTTGATAATGAAAAAAATTAATTTTTGTGTCTATAAATTTCATTCAAATATAGAAGCATTGTTGATTTATACTTTAGCATTTCCTCTCCTATAAGTTGGTAAATTTGAGCTCATTTTTTTTTTTAAATTCAGGTTGATTTTGAATTTTTTGATAGGTTTTTGGGTTTTTTAAAGCTATAAACAAGTTTATCAATATTTTTATGGTATTTTCTAAGTATGTTAAATTAGAAAAATGACTTGAAAATAAATTTTAGGACATAAAAAATCTCTACCTTGATTTTTAAGCGACTCTAGCCACTAGATTCCAAAAATGAAGACCACATTATTTAAATAAAAACAAATTAATAGTGAACAACTAATATTTAGGAGAAAAAAAGACAAGGTGCAAGGACCAAACATCTTTTTATAGGTTAGGCACTTAAGTAGGCCTACATGCCTAAATATTTAAATGTTAATTTGTTTTAAATATTTTTTTTCATACATTTTCATCCTCTTAAAGTTTTTTAAAAAATCATCATTTATTATTTAATGGTTTATTTTTTTTATTTAAATAAAAAAACTTATTTTGTTATCTAACTTTAAAAAATAGGACTTTTTTTTTCCAGTTCCGTGCACCTGTACTATTTGTTTTTTTATTTTTTATTTGATATAAAAAGAGTTCACACTTGATTATTATGTGATAAAATAAAAAATTATAAAAATCCAATAGGATGTATGACATGATCATAGGTTTAATAAGTTGACGTGGGTTCATTTAATGTTTTTTCTACCTTATTTTAATTGAATATTTATCTTTTTATGGGTTAGACACCTAAATAGGCTCACATGCCTTGTTTGAATGTTAATTTGTTTTAAATGTTTTATTTTCATGTATTTTCATCCTCTTATTTTTTTTAAAAAATCATCATTTGTTATTTAATGGTCTATTTTTGTTATTTGAATTAAAAAAAAACTTGTTTTGTTATCTAACTTTAAAAAAATAGGACTTTTTTAGTTTTATTTGTTCTTTTTATTTTTTTTATTGAAGTAAAAAAAGTATCACACCTGGTTGTTATGTGATCAAATAAAAAATAATCTAAGAGATAAGAAATTATTAAATCCAATGGGATGCATGACATGATTATGTGTTTAATAAGTTGACTTGAATTCACTCAGGGTTTTTTTTTTATATTATTTTAATTAAGTATTTTTATTTTCAAGTCTATATTTCAACATTGGGTTACTTGAACATTCTGCATTATTATTTGTTTCATGTTACTTTTTATTAGGTTATCAATGTCTCATAACTTTGATATGAGTTTGATTACTTAACCTTAATATTTATAGTGACACACGTGTTGGGTAAGAATACGATAACAACAATATCATTTTTAATGTGTTTCATATCCCATAAAAATATAATGAATAACACATAGATCAAGTTTTGTGTGTTGATTTTTATGGGTATGAAAAGGCAACACAATCATTATACGAAGAGTAATAATTAATATGGATAGTAAAGTTTTATATATGAAGAAAGCTAGACTAAAGTATGAAAATCTAACACCTTTAAAGACATTCAATTAATTAGATATACCACTATGATAATTGTCTTATTTAAGTGATAACATAACACCTAAGCTCTGATAAAACATGTAGTAGTTGTTTTCAATGTATGTCTGTTTTTTTTTTTGAAATACCATTATACTAAAGTGTTTTAATAAATTATATTTCATGAAGAAGATCATGTGTTTAGAAATGTTTGGAAAATTCATGATGATGATATTCTCTATCATTATTAATGCTGGAAATTTAAATATTGAATACAAACTAATTGTGAGTGTGAAATATCTTTAAGACTAAATACCTCATTTTTGTTTATCATTAAATAGAGTCAAGTTATGCAAGTGTAACCATTCATAAAGAAAATTAACTAATAAACATTAGAGAGACTATGATTGGTAAGGTTCCCAAACATCCAAGTGAATCAAAAGCAAACAATATGTTATTTCTATAAGAGCTTATAAGATATGTTATTTGATGAATTTTTGCTAAGAAACAAGAGTTGCATTTAAATTTTGATTATTTAAATCCGAGAACAAACTAGGATATAAATATTTTAAATGGATAAACGATGAATGCTTTAACAAACAAAAATGCCATAACTAGATTTGTCTTTACCTAATATGTGATGAGTTTTACATATTAGTTTTTTATTGATATAAAGGTCATCTATTTAGCACAATCTCTCTCTTTTAGTACCATGAACGATGATCTTCTTGGTAAGAATATCTTAAAAAATACAAAATTTTAGATATCTTGGAACACATTATAGCATCTCGTTGATAATCTATCTAATAAACATTAATTTGTTTCAAAGTGGTGAAATAAATAAATTATTTAATAATGATATAGATGATGATTGTTTCAACTTCTATAACGAGGTAGGTCTAACATCAACATCGTTACATCACTTTCGTGTGATGGTGCCACTAAAGTTTTTTGAGTCAAATATTATGTGGTTAATGGCTCCTGAATCAATTATCCAATCATTATACGTCTTTGTGATTAGTAACAAGAAGAACTGAATCACGCTTACTACGACCATTAAAACTAATGAGACTCTTAATTAATAAAGTTAAAGAATTTTCTATAGGCATGAAAGATAGTTTTTATTGTAAGTTTTTAGGTTTTATATTCATAATAACAACTCAACAAAATCCACCAATTTTCTCATATTGCTTTTGAGTTTTTAAACCCCTATTTACTAATCCAAATGGTACTATAAAACATATTTCCTAAGAATATTTGAGATTTTCACAGTATGTGTACTAATTTTTTATTATACAAGCCAATGGAGACAATTAGTAGATATATTTTTATCATTAGAGATATTGAATGCTTCTTTTCTACTTACATATAGCCATCTTGATTAAGTAAAGTATATATATAGGTCAAATATATATTTGGGCTCATGTGAAGATAACTAATCTAAGAAAAAAAAATATAACTACTTATCTCTTTTCTTCTTATTTAAAAAACAAACCACCCAAAAACCTATTATGAGGAATTATAATAGTCATTCATTGTATAAGCATCATGGTTGTTATGATTGGGTTTTGTATCTTTCTCCTTTAGTTATCATTCTCATCATAATACTTCCCAACATCACAACTATTAAGAGTCCTTTTTCTAGGCCAGTGTATATGGTTTTTCCATCATGAAAAGTGGTTATAATTGCAAAATACCAACTTTGATTTTGTCTATTTGATTATCCAAATCATCTAAAAAGATATAAACCTTATTTTCTTGTTAAATTGAATTGAGTTTTTTAATATTACGATTACTTATCCTAGGATTAGGTTGTCAAAAATTAATTTCCTAGGATTGGGTTGTCAAAAATTAATTTCCTTCTATAACCTTTAAAGATTATTATAGTAATTTCTAAGGTTTCACCATCATATCTCAATTGATTCACTTATTTTTTCAATTTATACACCTAAAAAGTGTCAATTCCATTGATGTATATTATGACAACTATATCACATATTGCTTTTATTATAGGAAATCAAATACAATTGTTTATCAAATTAGTATTTATTAAGTTGATTAGCCATATTTTTACAATGAAATTTTCATTCCTTTATTTTTTAAAATTAAGGTTTGTTTATGTAGGTTGTGAAAAATCCTCAATATTTGCATGTCTTAGTTTGTCTTTGCTGTGAATATACATTTCAATAGTTTGAGATAATATGATATAATAAGTACTATTTAATTTGAAATCAATTTAGGTAGCGTGATGTTCATAGGTTTAGGTTTGTATTTGATGTATAATTTAAGTCATTTTATATGTCTAGTCTTACAGGGTTTGTTATGGGGCAAAATTTTCCATTGATAAAAAAAATAGTTTTTTTAGAGTAATTATAATATTTTCATATGATATAATACTGAGAAAATATCAAGCGAAGCCTTAATTATATTCATTTATATTAATTCTTAAACGAAAGGTGTGTTTAAGATTATAGTAGTTATGGCAGTTTAAAGTGTTTTTTTATTTATAAATACATCAAAATAATTTTTTTTATTTTTTAAAAATATTTTTTATATCAACAAATCAAAATAATTTGAAAACACAAAAAATATTATAAAAAAAAATTAAGAGAAAGGTTATATCTCTAATACATATATTACAAGGTTATATCTCTAATACATTATATTAATTCTTAGACGAAAGGTGTGTTTAAGATTATAGTAGTTATGGCAGTTTAAAGTGTTTTTTATTTATAAATACATCAAAATAATTTTTTTTATTTTTTAAAATTATTTTTGATATCAACAAATCAAAATAATTTAAAAACATAAAAAATATTATAAAAAAAATTAAGAGAATATGGAAAAAATTTAAGGGAAACACGGTTTACACCGCGTTTCTAAACATACTTTAAAATCATGAATTATAATTGATCAGCATATTCTAAATAAGGTTTGTATATTGATTCTTAGCCTAAAGGTGTGTTTGAAATTATAGTAGTTGTGACAATTTTTTTAAAATGTATCAAAATAAAAAAAATTATTTTTTAAAATTATTTTTGATATTAACAATTCAAAATAATTTGGAAACTATGAAAAAATATTTTAAATAAAAAAAATTAAAATTTAAGAAAACACAAAAAAAAATTGAGGAAAACATGATTTATACCGCGTTTCTAAACGTACTCATACCCTATGTATATTTTTATAATTTATTTTTTTTAAAAAAACTTATTTTAAGTAGGGTTGAGTTTCTGCCCAACCACGTTATCTAGATAGCTTGTTGTTCAATCTCATGGTTGAGTTATGGCTTAACATACCTGCGTAGGTAACTTGTGGTCCCTTTTTGTCAATGTTGTTATCACTTCCTAGGAGTAACGTTAACAATGCTAAGAAAGCAAGAAAGAAAAGAAGCTTATTTACATGGCAATGGGTGTGAGTCCTTTCTAATCCAAATCCCCATGCAGTAGTGGTCACTCAATACAACTTTATATAAATTTTTGTGCCCGATTGCAATATAAGTATTCCGTCCATCCTCAAAAGTCATTGTCCATTTTTGACCTATTGTGACCTCGATAACAAGCCGGAAACAAATCTCGCCAACCTAGCAAGTATGAGTTTTTTTAGTGTGACGATTAGACTTAAAGTTCATCACATCTCTTAAACTTGGGATGCTGAAGTTTCTATTTTGTTTGAAAAACTTGAGACGGAGCCTCTAGTTTTCAAAGATGCCATCTGACGACTATACACCTCAGTGATCATTCATGTTCCAGTTTTGACCAAGTCTTACCTTAAAAACGGGAAAAACCACTGATAGCTGCTGCATGCGAGACCGTTTATTTGTGTGTTTGTGTTTGTATTTTAACAGTATTTTTGAAAAATTTAATTCATTTATTTTTATTTTTATTTATTTTTTATGTGTTTATATCGTTTTATTGAGTTGATATAACTTTAAAACATAAAAAAATATTATTTCATTCTATTTTTAAATAAAAAATATTTTTAAAAGTAACTATCAATACCAAACATGTTTTAATATAAAAATAAATGTTCGGATTACTAGGTACAATTTTTTTATTTTCCTTTTTTAGTTTTTGGTGCTAGCTAGATAGGTCTTTCAAATATTTGACTTCAATAAACTGAATCCTATAACAAGAAGAGCACCAATTACAATTGATATCGAGGAGTTTCTTAATCAAATATCATACAAACTTTGAATTCCATCGGGCCGAGTCATGCTAAATTCTTGTTCTTCTATTTTATATTAATATATAGTAAGTAGGTCTTCCTAGTGATTGTTTTGGTCGAAAAAGCATGCCAATCTATATGTCCTCTCATCACATGCAACCCAACATGCCTTCCCCTCGTTTGGAGGCCTCCGAGAGAGTTCATATTTACCAATCCTCCAATATCCTTCACAAAATTATAAAATTATGAAAAGGATATTAAAGCAAAGTCATTAGCTTTGAAAAGCTGCGTGGGAGAAGGATGATGGAACGCGGTATCATTATATTTGGATGCACATGGCTGAGACAATCATATTCCCTTTGTGTTCCACGTAAAAAAGGCTCCATATGCATTACTATAGAGTATAGGGTAACATGACCTTTTATCCCAGCGTGCATTATCTACCTTTGTATAAATTATAAATATGGCATACCTGAAGGAGAAGGGGGAGCTAGGTTCTTGTCACTGCAATTAAACCTGTTGTACAATACTTAGAGTAGAATTCATGTGTTTAAATACTTAATTGTCAGAAGAATGATCTCAATACGAGGCTTTTAAGATGATTTTATATCTTTCTAACACACACACACTCTTAAATAAAAAGAATTTAAGTTTAAAATCTGGGTACATATACATATAATTTTATTAATTTAACTCAAAATTAACAATAGAGATAGTGAGATTCAACTTGTGATTATATAATCATTAAAATTCTTATATATATATATATATATATATATATATATATATATATATATATATATATATCAATGAGCCGTCTTAATATAAGAATTTAAGTTTAAATTAGCTGACGAAACCTTTGAAATATTTATATTACTATCCAACCCTAATAATTAGAGGTCTAGTTTCTTAATAGGTGTGTGTGTGTGTATTTACTAGCTCATGTGTTGAGAATTAATGTCACGAGGTTCAAGAAGACAACACCATCATCCCTTTTTAACACTTCAACGAAATCATTCAGAACAGAAAAAATTATTATATATAGTCGGTAATAAATTACGAAAGAGAGAAGAAAAAAACCAAATCTAATTGTGCTGGGATGATGAGTACTAACAACCAATCGAATGATGATGGGAATGATAGTTTGATTTGCTTCCATGAATTGAGCAATCATATGGTGCAGGTTTGGTCTTTATCGGAACCTTTTTGGGTTTTGAATAAAGTACTTCTTCAAAGGCAGGCTTGAATGCCCTTAATAATAATAATAATACAAGTCATTTAGGAGTACCATCCATGATTAGTCCCTGAATCAGTGATTTAATTAAGCAAGACCCTTAATCTCACTCACTGATCAGAAGTCCTCGTATGACGAAATTTTATTTAGATATGCTAATTATAACTCATGATATAAGGAAATAAATCAAATCCAATAATCAGATGGAACTTTAGGAGGAGATGAACTTGCAAGAAAAGTACTTGTTCAATGTGAGAGCCAATGATTGTCATGAAGCCATGCCCATTATTACATCCTTCACTGGGCAGGGATCGACAGCGGATTAAAAAAAAAAAAATTCCTTCTTGATCAATGGGCGCCACATCTCAGCAATCTATGCAGTTAACACCTATTTCATGCTTTGCATTAACTAAGGAGTTAGAAGTATATAAAATGGACAATGCCTGAATCAATTATTAATTACTCGAGTATTTAATCTCATGAAATAGATCACAAATAGCCTGCTGAGTTCAAAAGAAAAATTAAATCATGTTAATTATTACATGAGAGCAAATAGACAATAATATTTAACCTATAAATACAGTTTGGTAATCGAAAATCGAGATGTTTGATAGTGAAAGTTCTTGCTTCCACCTGCCCGGATAAGAATTATAGTTCATGGAAGAAAATCAACCGAATTAAGAAGTGATCTACAAATACAAATCAACAATGTATATATATATATATGAACTAGATGCATATCAATCATTAAATTAGAAAAAAACATCTAGATAAATTTATTAATTTATTTAGGGAAACGAACTTAACTAGTCTCCAATATTGATCTACAAATACTCGAGGCCATAAAACGTACGTTCACACATACATATCTCTTGATATAAACAAATAAGTGTTTAATTAGCCATATTGGATAATTAATTTAAAGGATATTAATAATCGATCATCATGTTAAATGGAAGGAAAATCTGGGTTTCCACATAGACCTTGTGTTGATCTTGAAGGATATTAATAATCATCATGTTCAAAATAACTAGCTCACAAGGCAAGCGTCGATTAGAGGCAATAACAGCCAGTGATAAATCGAAACGATTAGCCTACTAAGTGATTAATAATTAATGATGACAAGGATAGGGTGAGATTCATCAAATCACAGGAATCCCATGCATCAATTAAGCATAAGTGGGCCCACTCTCAAGCATGAATTGAAGTCATCAATTATTATCATCATTTGGTAACAAAAGATATGTTATTGATACCACTAGAATACATGATGTATGTATGTATGTATGTATCGAGGGGCATCTGTGGTAATTACATTACAAAAGAAAAGGAAGGATAGTAGCATATCCCAAGCACAAGAACAGTCTCTCCTAAATCCTTATTTATACTGCCAGCATGCAACGCCCCATAAACAAGCCCTGCAGTTTATTCATTATTCTCCTCGTCATTTCTATATAATCTTGCACAAGAAGAGAAGCGCTACTCTCTCTCTCTCTCTAGACACAGAATCTCTCTTTAATTTTAGCATAAAATCTTATCTAAAACCAACTTATATATCTTTTTTCTTTTATCATGGATTTTACTCACTCAACAAAAACCAACTCTACACCCTCTCCTTCGAAGAACAAAAGAAAGCAGCAGCAGCAGCAGCAGAAAAACCAGAACCAACAAGAACAACATGAGATAAGGTTTTTGGGGGTAAGGAGAAGGCCATGGGGCAGATACGCTGCAGAGATAAGAGACCCTTCAACAAAAGAGAGGCATTGGCTTGGTACTTTTGACACCGCTGAGGAGGCTGCCCTGGCTTATGACCGTGCAGCCAGGTCCATGCGAGGCTCCAAAGCCCGCACCAACTTTGTCTACTCGGACATGCCTCCTGCCTCCTCCGTCACTTCCATTATCTCACCAGACGAATCCCAACATGACATCTCAGCCCTCTTTGCTCCTCCTCCAGAAAACCATGCTCATCAAAATGACACCAACTGCCAAAAGCTCTACTTCTCTCAGGATCAGTACCCCTTCAATGCTTATGCTTATGGTAACAGTAATAGCAACTTGTTAACAGGTGGAGAAGGTTGGGTTCAAGGATGTGGAGCTGGTGCTGCAGATGGCCCTGGAGGGTCTTATGAGCCCAATAATGCTGGCAGTTTCGGTGTCGCTACTGAGCCCATCTATTTCTCCAACAAGGACAACATTGAGCTCCCACCTTTGCCTCCTGATGTCAACTCCAGCTGCTATGGGTCTGATATGGACAATGGATTCTGGAACGACGCAGGGTTTTTTGGGTTTCAAGAGGAACATAAAAATAACGGTAATGGGCTTGAGATTAGTGGATCAAGCTTGGCTTTTGATTCAAATGACTATGGGCAGCATGGCTCGTTATTTGAGATCATGCCATCGGTATCGGACACGGTCACAGACGAGCTTGATTTGGGATCATCATCCACCCTCTACTTTTAACTACTATGCTAGCGCACACATATTTATAAACCTACCTATCATAAAATTAATCAATGTTTTGGGTTGTTATGGGGGATGATGATGGTGTTTTTTATTTTATTATTTATTTAAGGTTTCTTGTCTGTAATCTTGCGTGGGAAATGCAATGGTTTTTAGATATGTCATGAAAAGATGGAGATGCAACAGTCTGTTATGAAGCCCATTGCATCCATTGAGCATTGCTTTTGATCAATGCGTATGCCATTTTTCCGGATTGTAAATGTACGTCAATTTGCTTCATATAAAGTCCATTGCACTTCTGTTGCTCCACATAACCTCCTCCTAAATTTGTTTTGAATCAATGATAACGATTACTGGATAATTTAAGAGAAAAATGGAAGCAAGGATCAGCCACTGTATGCAAGACGAGTCTGTGAAGTAGATGAAGTCAACCACCTGCACACAAGAGATTGGGAGACTAATTAATAGAAGATTTTGAACATCCCGAACTTTTGTGTATTTTATTCTCCAATCTGGGCTATCTATGTAGCTCAGGGTCCTATAAGCTCCATAAGCATGTGTACAAATCTCTCTGTCACACAGTACGGACAAGGATTAAAGCGAAGTCACAACTCCCAACGGGCAGCGTAGGGATTTTTCCTACTATAGGCGGTGTAGTGGCTACATTATATTCCAAACATGTGAATCTTTATGTGGATTGCATGAATCTGATATCCTCCTGCTTTGGCTGTATAGGATAAACTGTTCCTCCAATCTTAGTAAACAGTTGCTTTTTCCATATTCTATTAGCAGCTCGAGCTCGGTCCATTTCCCACTTGAATCTACAGAAAAACTAAGGTTCTAAAATGGAAATTGTACCAAATCTCAACGTAACGTAGCACACCCAAATGGAGCACAAGTTTTATGGTAACATAGATACCATAACTAATGTTAGTAATTGAATGGAAAGTTCTTATATATTTACACCATTTACCAATCAAAGAATCAATCAATTATATTTTTTTTTCTATATCCATTAATTTCATTAAAATTAACATGGACACACACACCACATAGTTATTTCCTACTTGAATTGACAAAATATACAAGTAGATATATAAGTATTGATTTTCTAAAATAAAAAATTTTTGTACTGTAATGCAAGTCAAAAACATTTTTATTCGAAACTTACTAAAATAATTTTTTCTCATATTTTTTTGTATAGCCACAGTAGAGAAAGGCAATTCAGGAACGCTTCAAAGGAGGGGAGAGGAATTGTCCAACCTGTGGAGAGGAGCTCCCATTTTTCGAGCTGATTCCAAATGTTAACCTTCGAAGGTCTATAGATGAGTGGAAGCAAAGAGAGATGGACTTAAAATTTGAAGCTGCAGTCTCAGGAATCAGTAAGAATGACCTTAGAGAACATGAAATTTCTGGTGGAAATTCCCCATTATGCTGTCAAATTTGCAGAGGGTGGACACATTCCAAAATTAGTGGAATTTTAGTACAAGAGACTGAACACCTCGGCAACTCTGAGATGTCTTTACTACCTAGCTAAGCACTGTGATAATCACAAGGTACGCAAAGCTTCAACACTATCTTTCGTTTCAGCTTTGACCTGTTGAGTATCTTTGTAAACTCTTGTTATGTGGAATTGAAGGAAGCCATAGTAGAAGCAGGTGCGGTTCGGCGCATTGTTAAGCTGATTTGCAGAGGTGAAAAGGGACCAGATGCTATGGCAGTTTTGTTGCGGTTGTCCAAAACAGAAGCTCTTAGAGAGGAAATAGGGAAAACAAAGATTGCTTCTTCTTTTGGTTTCTTTGCTCCATGATGACAACCCAGACGTCTCGCAGAAATCCCAACGCATATTGAAGAATCTTTCTTCCAACACATCCTTCAAAATTTGAAAAATAAAAATTCTTTTAATTAATTTTTTTATGTTTTTAAATCATTTTAATACTAAAAATAAATTAAAAAACTTATTTTAATATATTTTTAAAATAAAAAATAATTTAAAAAACAATCATTATTATATTTTCAAATATTCATATAATCAAGAGGACAGAAACTGAAATTTTCAACCATTTATTGCTTGTTTCATCTAAATTTTTTATTTTTATTATCTTTTTTTAAAGAGATATGTCGATAAAGAAAATTTCTCAACCCAAAAACTTAAATAATTTATATTATTTTTTAATATATTTTCTCTAGCAAAATTTTTTGAAAATACCATATCAAAAAATTAACTTATCCTAAAAAAATATGATTTGATTTATATTATTTTTTAATATATACTATCCGGTAAAAAAATCTTAAATTTAAATTATTAGATGGAATCTTAAGATATAATTTATTTATTTTTTAATACATAACCTAAGCATCTAAAAAAGATATAATTTAATTTATATTATTTCTTATCACAACCTCTTAAATTTTTTGAGCTTGAAATTTGAACATTCTCATATTACTTAATAATTAATTTTTATTAATTAGAAAGGAGGTTGTATACATTACCTAATGCTTTATTTTTAGTTTTTTAAACTTTAAATTTATACATATTCATGCTAACTAGTGATTAATTTTTATTAATTAGAGTAGGAATGGTTCATGTTGTATAATGCTTAATTTTTAATTTTTGGAATTGAAATATGCATATATTTATACTAGCTAATGCTTTATTTTTATTAATTAGAATGAAAAATTTTATTAATTAGAATGAAAATAGTGAGATTTGAACTTATAATTACTTAATTAACAATGATTTAATGTCATTTTAAAAAATTATATTAACTCAAAAGTTTGAATTATTAAGGAAAAATTCAAAATATAACTTATATTATTTTATTATTATGTAACGTTATTCCGTGAGCCAATCAACCAACATTTCCATGGAGGACCACAAGAAAGCAGAGCATGGATGACTGCTGATTTGATAAAGATGCAACTGAAAGAAAATAACATTAAGGACTTGGAGGATGAACAATTTATACAAAGTCTGACACGGATGCTCAATTCAAATTCTCCAGCATACAAATCAGCATGCCTCAAATACAGTAAGAAGCTACTGTTATACCCACAGATTGTAAAGCAGCTTCTATCAGACTCTGTGGTGATACCGCTTCAGTTAGGCCTCATCTCATTTGTACAATCTGATTCACACTTGAAACAAGAAGCTGGTAAGATTCTTGCTCTATTGGTTGGAGCCTGCCACCATCCTGAATTCGACAGGCATCAGGGCCTGCAGGAGCTGCAATCAGAGCACAACGTAAGTCTCTTTCTGCAGTCTGTCAACATTTCTGATCCTGAAACTAAGATTCAGTTCTTGCACCTGCTAGTTGAACTCAGCTCTAAATCTCAGACAGCTCAAGATCTAATCCGATCGGATAGGGATGCAATTGCCCAACTATTCGATTCGCTGGTTGGTGATCAGCGTGAGGTGAAAAGATGGGTATTGAAACTCGTAAGCTGTATTTCTGATAATCATCCTGATGGAGTTCCGCTCCCACCATCTCCTTCTAAAGAAACTGCCATCAACACCTTTGTTTCACTGGATATCGAAGAAAGGTCCATTGCTGCCGCAATCATCAGCCAGCTTCCCAAGGATGATATCATTATTGATGAATTACTGAAGAAATCAGAAGCAATAAAAGCCATCCGTGAGGTGATTTGCACAGAAGAGGAATGTGAGGCAATCCGAGCATTTGATAATCACCCCTTTTTCTCTCCTTTTTTTTGTGATTTTCTCTCTCTTCTAACAACATCCGGGAACCGAAACTTGAAAAAAAAAATAAAGTTTAGAATTGAAATGTAAAATTAAAAAACTACGAAGACCAAATAAATGCTTAAGCTAAAACCTTGGGAATTAAACTGAATTTTTTTCTTTTCATGTAATTTAACTTTTTTCTCTCTCTCTTTTTTTTTAATTTTGTTTTAACATATATAATTTCAGTTTACAAAGATACTATATGTAAGTGAATGTATAAAATAATAATAATATAATTTGAAATGATAAAATTAAAAAATGATGATAAAAATAAAAACATTGTTGAAGGAACAGTGCCGTCGACAATGAACGTGTCTATGGATATAGTGAATTACAGGGAAACGACATCCTCTATTGGTATGTAATGCCAGTAGTAATCAATAGACAGGCTTGACGTTGGCGTCAATATTAATATCTTTCTGAAGTGTTTGGAATTCTCAGAAATGGTCAATATTATGTTTTAGATACGAGGATTACCGGATGGGGATGTAGCTCAAATGGTAGAGCGCTCGCTTTGCATGCGAGAGGTACAGGGTTCGATCCCCTGCATCTCCATTTTGTTTCCTTCTCTCCCAGAATTTTATATTTTCACTCCCTCGGCGAGCAAACCCTCTTAGTTCGTGCTCTAATAAATGAGTGTTTTTTTGTCACTTTTGAAATTGTATCCTCCAATTCCTTGGTAAATCTGCTGAAAAGTTAATTAATGATAAGTAATGAATTTTTATTCCTTTTCAAATAAATACGATCAAGATAAGATAATATTTCAGTTTTTTTTTCATAAAAGAATAGCATTCATGTATTATAAAAGTAAAATGATTCTTTTAAAAAACTCATTCTGTACTGTATATATTTCTTGTAAATCTATTGAAAAGTTAATTAATGATCATAAATAATGAATTTTTATTTTCGAATGCTATCAATAATATTTTAGTTTTTTTCATAAAAAAATGTTCATAAATTATAAAGGTCAAATGATTCTTTTAGAAAACTCAGGTTTATAATTTTTATTCTTTACTATATATATATATATATATATATATATTACATTAAAAAAAACATTATTGCATTATTTCTTTAAAAATATATTTATTTAAACATTGAAAATTATTAAAATTTATTAAAATAGTTCTCATACCAATCACAACTATATTGGCCTACCGAGTGTCTTGGCAAAGGAAAAAAGAAAAAACTACTTAAATTAACAGATTAATTAATTATACATATTATTTTTATTTTTAAACTATTTGAATTTTAGTACATCATCAAATTAAAAATAATTAATTGGATTGATTCACATCATCAAGTTTATAATTCCTCGAATTTAATTAATATGCCACGAAGCTCTAAGGAAAAAAAGGAAAAAAAAATCTCTAAAAGCATTACTTCGTATGTAGCTGTTTGCATATGTCCCACTGCGCTGGCACTGACTAGAAAAGTGGGACTTTGGTGAGGAAAATGCGCTCTTGTGCGCCAAGGAACCCTACTGTCCTCTATAAAGCTGGTACGTAGCGAAATTATATGTTCTAGTGGTCCATGTATGAAGTTTTGTATGGACATAATGCTCCATATAAATCTCTTTGTATCACTATTTTTTCAGTTCATGAGAAAAGAAATATAGAGTCGTCGGATCTGAGAAGAATTGGGGGTGGTATTTTCTTGCAACACCTGGCCATGCTATTCCACGGCTTTCTTGAACTTCTCAAGTTATATGTATAGCACCTCTGGGAAGTTCAAGAAAGCTGTGGAAAAACAATGGCAGTTTCAGGGTTTTCTTTCTTTCTTTCTTCTTTTTCCCCCAGCTCTTTGCTTGTGGTGATGGACAAGGATGTTCAAGATCTCTTTCTTCCGAGGGATGATCGATCCAAGAAGCTTTTGTCATCTTTCTATCTGCGTGCATGGATTATGGTGCTTAATCAATCTCTTGTGACTCGGACCCCTTTTTTTCATACATTAGGTTTTTATGGGATTATCATGAGAACTCTCGTATTTCTATGAGAAGACATGGTTTTTTTTATGCTGGTTAGGAATTTAGGGTATGGTTTCCCTGTTGAATTCAAGAAATAAGGAAGACTACTCGTTAACCATGTATTACAAGAGAAGAGCTTTGATCGAGCATCAGGTTGAGTCCTGAAATTAACTATTTTGAAGCAATTCGTTTATCCTTATTTATTAAAGTGCTTTAATTAATTTGTTTTGGCCGAAAGCTAAAGATTCATGAAATTGCATAAGAAAATTAAAAAAAAAAACAACCAACAATCTTAAATAAATACAGGCACCAAATAAATTAAATAGAATATCACAAAAACATCAACTTCAGTAGTAAGAAATACTTGACTTAGGATTATTAAAGATAAAGGGATCAAAACAAAGAAAAAAACAGAAGAGAAATTAATTGCTACCGTCGGTGAAGGCAGCTAAGAAAATACTCCATGTACTTTCAAAATCTTAAGGAAGGAAAGAGAAGGAATTGATTTGGGAAATGTGGTGTTTTTGAATTTTTAGAGTTATTATCTATGAATTATTAGTTAATTAGAGTTTAGCATTTTTTTTCTTCAATGACCAATTGGAATTTGATAATAACCGATTACTATTTTTTTCACTGTACATATTGTGAGATACTATAAATATGTATATATCTCAATTGTGATCTTCTATTAATTTATAGACAAAATTAAAATATTTTGAAAAGGAGTGCCTCTAAATTTGATAAATAGATTAAAATATTTTCACAAGTTCAGTATTACACAAGCTTTATTTCGCATAGAAAGAAAACAATTTTTTCTTAGTAATAAAAGGCTATAAAATTAAAATTTAGTTTAAATGACACCTAAATTCTTAGATGAGAAAGGTTTTGGGCTTTTCGCTTGAACACACGCACACCACAGGCTTGTAATTTCTAAGCAAAATAAACTTAGAATTTTAGGGGCTCGAGTTTGAGCTTATATAAAATAATATTTTAGATTTTAAAAAATTATTTTTTGTCAAATAAAATTTTGACTTGGATCTAGTTCATGAAAAATTATTTTTTTCAACCCATCCATGTTAATAATTTATTATAAAAATATTTTCTGCAAAACCTAATCTGTTTTTTTCTTCTTAAAAAGTCATATTTGTGGTCACTATATTCAAATTTAATTATTGATATTAAGATTTAATTATAATTATTATCAAAATTAATTGTTTAACTTTTTAACTTTTAAAATTCATACTAAAAAAGAGGGGCGGAAGAAGAGTTTTGCACAAGTTTTTCCAAAATTTTATATATTTTTTCTCCTTATTTTAGTTTTAGTGTTTTTCTTCTTTTTTATATACTTTTTTTTTTCTCATGAATCTAGAATTTATGTTTATTTTGTGAAAATATAATTATTATTTTTATTTTAGTTTAAAAATTTTATTTAAAAATACATTTAAAGTAAGATAATTCTGTTGAAATTTTAAAATACTTTGTTTAAAAGACTTTGCTTATGGCGAACACCCTAATTATCATATCGATACAAGTCTTGCTATGAATGGACGATGGCCCTCTAAAGTTTTAAGAAGAGGGGACACTCACTAGCTAGTCACCACAAAGAAATAAACTTTCAGATATTCTCTCCTACAAAAAGTGCATGCCGGCAACGTGTCGCCTCTCAATCACGAGAGATTCTGAGGTTTCAAAAGTCTTCCATGCGATGTTTATTTAAAGCCAGGAAACAAAGTCGATATCCATTAACCGCATTCATCAGCAAGAGCCAAGAAACTTTCTTCTTCATTCCTTCTTTCTTGATCGGAAATAATGGCTTTCAGGGCTACTGTAAGTTACTGTTTATTATCGGTTTCTTTTTCTTTATGCATTGAGATACATGGGGAGATGATTAGTTTCATACAGGAGGATAATTGTATTCATATACTGGTATTTACGTTTGTCCTATGGGTGGCAGAGCCAGTGGAGAGCAGTGCTGTCTCGATTGGGACAGAGTCGACCTTTTGCATCCTCCACCGCTCCCAAGTTTGCAACAATGTCTCACAATGCTGCCCATCATGTGCCTAGCAGCAGGTTTTATTAAGAATGAAACCAGTCATGTTCTTAGCCGTAGCCCATTACTGCACATATATATTAGCGTTATTACAAAATAAGAGAGCCACGGTATGATCGTGTGGGTATTGATGAACACTCACAATTTCAGGTATGCAGCGACGGGGGAGTATGCACCATTCTATGTGATGGCAGGAATGATGACTGTAGCAGTTGCGATGGCCTTCCACACCATGAAGCAGCAGCTGGTGCATAGCCCAGGAGTTAGCATAAACAAGAAAAGGAGAGAATCCATTGCTGAGGTAGACGACCCTGATACAGTAGTTGCTGATGCTAGTAAATTTCTCAAAAAATCATTTCTCAGGAAGGTTGCTCATATCCAGGAACATAATCCCACCCTGCCTGATCCAACCCGCGCTAATGCCATCACCAAGTACCTTTACTTTTTTTCCCTTATCTCATTCATTTCAGTCAATTACATACTTGAATAAATTGTTAATTGTGCGTCTCATTGCATATCCCGAATTCAAGAATAAATTATCTCACCTGTTATGCTATTGTAACATATATGATTGAGCCTGCCAAAACAAACTCGAATGATCAATTCTTTCCTAAGCACGACTGTTGATATCAGATTGCAACAATCCTTTATTCAATAATGCTGATGAAGAGTGGTACGTGCATTGCAGGCCTCATGATGCAGAGACACTAAAAACAGTCGGAGTCCTTCCTCGCCACCACTGATTAAACAATCACAGGCCTCAACCATCGCTGCTGATTTTTATCCATCATTTGCCTCCTAATGTTATCTTGCCCCTTCTGTTTATGAGTCCAATTACTATGGTGTCATAATGTAAATAGAATTTCGTGCTATATTGTGGGCCATTCTTTTTTTTCTTGTTCTTTTTCAAAATGTAATGCGAGCCCTTCCTTACTCAGGTCAGGACAGAGGCTCCCATCTTTAAATGTCTGTTGATTAGTTCTGCTAATAATAAAGACACCTCCGTGACCAACTTTGCGGTATTCCGGCCCCTCTTTTATCCAACTAGCGACGAAACAGCATGGAGCTCACACTGAGGATGTGCCATAAACTATCTGATTTGTGATGGTTGAATTGTGGCAAAAGGAAATATGTTGGCCAGAAATTGATAAACATGGTGATCTGAACTGTGACAATGAAAAAAGAAAAAAAAATCCCCTCCCCCCTCCTTCATAGTTTTAGATTATATCAGTTTTTTTGTGCGTGGATTTAGATCTCATATTTGCTGTTGTTTGTTATCCAAAAATAATTCAAGAAAAAAAAATTCAGTATTTTTGAAGCCACAAAAACAAATACAAATGTATATGTATATGTATATGTAATGTTTAAAATTACTATAATGATTATTTTTCAAAGTTTTTTTTACTTGAAAATAAATTAAAAAAATTTAAAAGAAATTATTTTTAACATTAGCACATCAAAATAATTAAAAAATATAAAAAAAATTAAGAATTTTAGCAATGATTGTTTTGAAAATATATTAAAATAATTTATTTTATTTTTAACATCAACATATTAAAATAATAAAAAAATTAAAACCACAAAAACAAACACATTCTCACCAAACAATACCTTAATCTTAGAAAGTTGTTTGCTTGTAACTGAATATGTTCCTTATATATATATATATATAGAGAGAGAGAGAGAGAGTTAGATAAGCTATTTCACATTTTTTGACAAAAAAAAAGGTTTATATCAAAATACATATTTTTCTTATTATATATTTTATACTATGTTAACATCACTCTTTTATATTATGTAAATAGAAATTGTTATGATGTTTAATGTCCAATATATTTCTTTAATGCCTCATTTCTTCTTGATTTACGCGGATTTTAATGTTAAATAATTAAAAGAAATCATAATTAATCATGATACTATGACCACAAGGGAGATTCAAGTTAAAGAAATAGCGAACATTAACTATATTTAATTTGCCTACAAAATGTATTTATTTGAAAGGGGGGGAAAAGGAGGAGATTTTCGGGTTGTGACAGTAGAAATTTTTCAAGGCCAAATTCCCAAACGAGCTTCTCTCAACGATGTCAATGTCACGAGCCAGTATATCACATGTGTGCAGAGGAGAGAAACTTGGGAGCCTCACTTGGACACCGAAGGCTTATTAAGTCGTTGTCAACAAGCAATTTTTGGCAGATGTGTTCACTGATAAACCAAAAATTTTCAATTTTCCCTGGAAACAAACACATTGCACTTGAGCAAATTATTTCCCTGGCACAACAACGTAAGAAAGAATGGAAAAGAAAATAAGTCTTTTTAATTACACCTTCTGAAAACAGGGAGTGGGGGGTTTCCCCGATCCTATAAAGTATCCCTTGTATTCAAACACCAATGACTGAATCAGAGCTCGTGTAAGAGGCTAATGGTTCTCTCTAATATTACCAGTCAATTGATAAATATCAACACTCAACAAATTTCCAGAAAAAAGTGCAAGTACTAGCACAACAACAATCCAAATAACTATCAATGAAGGTTAATTTACAGCATGTACCATTTCATACCTAAACAAACAAAAGCATTCTCTCCTTCCATTCGTGAAGCATATAACATCTTTTCAACATGCACTTTGAGTTGAATGCAATGTCAGTGACCATATTCAATCAGCCCCCATTAGAGATGTCATGATGACTTTGAGATCAGAGAGTTGAATGCAATGTCAGTGACCATATTCAATCAGCCCCCATTAGAGATGTCATGATGACTTTGAGATCAGAGAGCACTTTCGACTCGCTAGAATATACTTCATGAAACAAACTTCAATGATCTCTAGAAATTTTATGCCTGTCTGCTAAACCAGATTCCATTCCAAACTCAGCAGCTAACACATGTATATCTGGTGTTATCTCCCAGTTGGCTTTACGATCCCAATTTGTGTGTCTTGGCTGGGTTCCACACCTCTCCAATCCACCAACACTGTCAATCTGACTTTGTATATCTTCAAAATCCTCATCAGCAACAGCTTGTCGTTTGCCCACTTCTATATTAAAGCTCCTTTTGGGCACCTCTGGGCTCAAGGAATCGCCCAATGGCATTGAACTGGCATAGCTAGATGATGACTTGACCCTGACCTTTGCCCGGAATTTGTTCTTTGATTTTGGGATTTTTGAGAAGAAAACTTCCAGAACATTACGAATGCAACCAATGTTGTAAGGATTCATCTTTCCATCATATCTATACCGGAAGTTCTCATATGTTGTCTGCAAAAAAATAAAATAACTTGCAAGCTGCATAATGAGGAGTAAAGGATTCAGAACAGAAAAATGAGGGTGAGGAGAAAATCGCAACCTGATTGGTGAATATCAAGTACAGATGAAATGCGGTGAGGCCGCCAACAAACCAAGCACATATGAATGTGTACAGTATCAGGATTCCTGAAACAGGAGACTTCAGAAAGGCCGTCCACATATTGCAATGATATGCACCCATTATCTTCCTGATGTTGACCCAGCAGAATGCAAGAACATAGAGGCATAACATCGTTGTGGATGACACAAACATGAAAAAGAATCTGTAATTCCTCTGTCAACAGAACACTCTAACCAGTCAGGTCTATGAAGGTAAGATGGCAATTTAATATCAAAAACCAGTATAGTATAATCAGAAAAATCTTAAGACGTCAGAACTATATATAATTAGCATACAGGATATCAATAGTACTATGAGCCATTTGAAACCAAGTTTTCACAAAAAAATAACTGAATACACTGAAGAATCATCTTGAGTGTAATCATCATCATTAGTAAGTCAATCCCAGTTACAGGATGTTTCGCCTCTTTAACCCATGCCTTGTATCTCAAACACCCCACAAAGTCAACCAGGAAATCTGTGATTTGGAAAGCTCTGAAAAATGCTTATTTAGCTATGCTGGCAAAACATAGCCTGGGATGCCTAATTAATACCTGTGCAGTAGTATGATGAAAAAATCTTCCCCAAAATAAAATAAAACAAATTCTAAATAAGAAAATGCACAAATCTTGGAATACTTACCAAATGTTGCAGTTTGGAATGTAAAGGCTCATGCCAGATGACCTAGGATAAAACTACTTACATGAATATTATAATTTAACAGGTTATTGATTTGACATATCACTGCTAATCAACCCACCCCCCCACCCCCCCCAAAAAAAAAAAAAAAATGGTTGGGAAATTCTAAGGAACTCTGCCATAATGAACAAGTATCTGCATTTTTAAAAAGAAAATCAAGCATTCTTTACTAGCTCAATCTTTTTTGTTTTTCTAACTTCTTTTCCAGTCCATTTTGGCAAAACAGAAACACTCAAAGAAAGCCAGGGGATTCAGTATCTGTCACACTTAATAAGAGCGTAACTATGAATGCACTCACCATGAACTACCACATGACATGCCAAACGACATTATATTCAGTTGTCTTTGGATCAAATTCTATTGAGTCTGACCCATAGTGATTATTTATCAAAGAATGACTTTGGTTATCAAATGACTGAAGAGCCAGGAGCAATTTACTTACGATACTTAGTTGACATTCATAAAAAGTACCTAATGTAAAAGGTATCTAATGAATTATGAGTTCAATACACTTTGTTTAGCAGAAAGACAGATATTCCATAGTTAAGACAGACCCTGTCTGGTGTCTGCTACAGAAGCATTTCAAACCATTTATCCAATATATGTGGTGGAGGATGCACTATCAAATGAGGGAGTTGAAGGCCATCGCATTGGCACATACCAAGCCAAAAGGTTTAAAATTGTAGGAACAATGCATTCAACCAAAATGTGAATCCACTAGAAAATAATTCGAAAAAAAAATAAGAACCGAATCCATAATTAAATCAAAATATGCATGGTAGAAACACTGTTAAACTGGAACATACCTTGCCAATACATTGCCCCACCCACGGGCAATGATGATCAAAACGCTCAACGCAGTTGTTGCATATAGAACAATGAGAGCATCGTGGCGGGCGGTATAGCAAGCATGTTTGGCAGTATTTGACCTTGACTACCATCCCATTCACCATTACATCTTTTGTTGGAGGTAAACTTGGGCCAGCAACCTGACTTCCTGGCCAGTCAACAGACACGCTCGAGCCTTCATCTTCTGGAGGGTGGAGATTACGAGGAATAATGCCTGGATCTCTTGCGGAAGTAAGGAAGAGAAGAATAATAACCTGAAGAGGTTGACAACCCAGTGACAAAAACCAAATTGCCAAGTAAATTCACTGGAATATGCAAGAGCTTATAAGTTATAAGGTCAGTCAGCAATAATTTTTGTATTTTTCTTAGCTCACAAAATGCTCACAGCATGAGCAACAAAAGAAGTAGAAATATCATATGTTTCATGTTTGGTTGATAATCATTATTCTGCCATATCAAAACTTGAAGGAAAAGCAAGACAAGCTTCTCTCTTCCTTTGAACAAAATAACTTCATTTTTCTCGTCTAGCGTCAAAATTCAGACCTTAGCCAAGTTAGCATATGATTGAGACAGTCGTATATCAGTCACTGAGAAATAAGAAGCATAAATCAATTAAAATTCGTACAGCCATTTAGCCAAGTTGAGAAGGCTTCGATTTTACAATGCAGTTCCAAACTGCTTTTCCATCATTTTCTCAGAACTTGTGACTCAAAAGATTTTGGCTGTGAGGGGGGGGGGGGGGCAAGAATAGCTATAAACAGATTTAACTATAACTAATTCCAAAAAATTAATTCGGATAAGCTCCAAGTTCTTTTCAGTTTATGTTTTACTCTAATCTGCTTCACTTTTCACCATCATCTATCAGAATACATTTGGAGAAACAGGGAACTACTAGGACATCAAAAATGATATTTTTTTTCTTTATATATTTATTGGTGAATTTAGGTTCATTTTGTTCAAGATAAATTTGTCAACGCTAGGAAGTGATGGTAATATATCTTGAAAAATCTCTAGTTGAAGATCAGTAAAAGAGGAACTCACATGTGCTGTCAGGATGACACATATAACTACAACATAATAGCCTAGCTGGTGTTGGAAGTCGTTAATGAGCCTTTGAGAAACAAAAGCACAGAATAAGATTACTGGAATCATGATTAGAAAGATTGTAAGGAACAGCGACCTGACATCTGGACCAAATACAAGCCTACCCCCAAAGCAGAATATCTGCAAAAGAATTAGATGATCGAGTCAGTTGCTTGGTTAGCTTATTCCATGATCTATACATTTCACACGCTTCATAGCCGTAAATGGCAAACATGAAGCAGCACACTTTGTATGCATAACTAGTCATGAATTAAATGACACACTGCTCCATGCAAAAAAGAGAGTACAAATTGAAGGATCCATAATTATACATACTGTGAAAGATTCAACTGATGAAACAGAAGATGTTAGGTGCAAAATGTAACAAATACAATGATCATTCTAGTAATTCTGTTGTTCTACAAATCCACAGAACGGCAAATAACAGACGTTGCGGGAAAATGCTTTTCCCGGTAGATCAACACCAATTATATATTAATTAAAATTTCTTCTTTTTGGAAGCACAATATAGACGAAGGACAACAAAACAGAAGGAGCAAGCATAGCACTCGTAATAACTAGAGCATTAATGATTTACTTGGATAGTTGGATATTAAGTCTTGCCTATGAAGCTGCTGGCAAACATTAGTAAATTTTACATGCTATATGACTTCCAATATTCTTGGCATTGATGTTTTCCGTGAATCTATCAGTTCAAAAGGAAGTATAATTAGTGATACAAGATATCATAACCCAATTTTGACCTCTAGTATGAAACATTAACCTCAACATTTAAATACTAGAATGGGGTTTAAGATTTACATAAAGATTCATTAGGCTGCAGCAAGACTAAATTGCGGGGGTGGGGGTGAAGACAACAATGTGAAAAGGGAGAAAAAAAGACCTTGGTGGGCAATTATTTTCACTGATTCTGTTGGCAGAAAAGTAAAAATTAGTTTGAAAGAAGCTAAGAAAGGAAGCTGGGTAGGAGACAAAAACAAAAACAAAAGAGGACAACATAAAACCTGATAATAACAAACACGTAAAGACACACAGAGAGAAGAAAATAAAAAGGGAAATTTAAGGGAAAGGGAAACAAGTTGAAAAGAAAGTATTACATTGCTGCCTTTCCAGGTTTGATAGACTCGAAGGTTACGAACATTATTATCGTTATGGTTACCCATAATTCCGCGATTAGAATCGGAAAGTTGGTGCGTAGGCATTGGAGTTGACGTGTTGTACATCTTTTCACCTCTTCGCATTTTCTCACCACCCCCCATCTAAATATTTCTTTTTCACTCACCCTCGGATCTCCTCATTTACAATGGACAAGGAGATCTAAGGATTTATCACCACTTCCCAATCCTGCAGGAAAAAAAACCGAAATGTCAAGGACAAAATGCAAAAGAAGGGAGGCAAGGTAAACGTTGGATAAGAAATCTCTTATTTTACCTGGAAGGAGGTGAGGAGAGAATCTCTCGATCGGAGGTGAAAGAGAGGGCGACGGGGGGGGAAGGAAAAGGCAAAACCAGGGAAAGACAGAGCTGAGAGAAGACGGAACAGCCGTGTCTTTTGCTTCCGTGGCAATTCCTTATTGCCTATTTTTTCTTTAAGGAAAAAATAGAAACAACTTTTTGGATCGACGGTTTTAACGATGGAGTATAATAAAAATAAAAATAATAATAATCCAGCTCTACCTTTGTGGTACTGCTACCTCTCTACTCGTGGTTACCCCAACAATAATCAAATTAAGCTCTGGTTGTTTCCTCAACTTGGGTTTAAATCTTCAAAACGAAAAACGAAAAAAAAAAAGCTAGTAAGGCCCCAAGCTGCATTCTACCCTGCAGAAGCTTCGTCTTGTGTAATCTACAGCTAGAAATACGCAATCTGCATGATCCACTTGACAGCATCACAGGACATCCACTCTGTCCATGCACTCCCCTGTTCATCTCTTTCCGAATACAGTACGTGGCTGTATCATGAGATAAGGCTCATCTTGGTTTTTTCCTTTCTTTTTCTTCAATGCTACATTTAGCCAAACTAAATAAATTTCACATTGCAGCTACCACTGCTTCTGCGAAAACCACAATTATGCAAAATGGAATCGTGTTTCTTTAGAAAATTTAAATAAAAAATCATTTTTATAGTCCTTGGATTTTTGTTTCGTAGCCCAGAAATAAAAGAATAAGAGAGAGGGATTATCACTGCCGTGGGCATGGGAACAGCTCTGGGAAAAGGGAGTCAAAAAGTCATTACACGACAGCGATGCAATTGCAGCTCCCGACGTGTCTTTGGAGAATCTTTGGCTCCAAAAGCAGCACGTTCTTTTCATCTTTCGTTTCCCTGTCTTGGCCTCTGTTAATTTTCTTTTATTACCAACTGTGTTTCTTTTTATATGGAGGACACCTGTTTTTCCACGCACACAAAAAAAAAAGATATATATATATATATAAGCATATATTTAAATTACTTTAAGTATATTCAAGATTATTTTAAAATAAAAAAATTATTATTTAACCGATAAATTATATTTTCATAAAATGTTTACACTTTATTTTTTTGGAAAAAGAAAAATCTAATTTTTTATATAATAATAATATAAATTTATTTGGTTATAGTTGCTTTTTAAATAATTTTTTTATTTTAAAATTTATATTAATAATTTTAAAAAAAATTATTTTTAACATTAACATATAAAAATAACTTAAAAACATTAAAAATATATTAATTTAAAATAAATTAAAATAAATAAATGTTTTTAAAAATATTTTAAAACACATGAACATTTCACTTGTTCATATCAAACGCTCGCACAAAATCAAGTGCATTAATAATAAATTGCATATACTTGACAAACAGGAGTTACGTTACGTGCCCATTTATTCAAATTTAAAAAGTTTCTAGAAGACACCTGGAAGAAACTTTACAGTGAACATCCTAGCTTCTTTTATAAAAATCGAACTCAAGACCTTTCAGAATAAAATAAGAAACTTTACAGTGCCTTTTCCTAAAAAAGGAACATTAATGTTATTTAAGCTCCCCTTCATTAATAAAAATATATCCAAGACATCCTATTGATGAAGTTGGGAAATTTTCAATGAGAAATATGGGCTTTTCATGGGCTGCACTAAAAGAGGTTTGGGGCTGGAGTTTGGGCTTAAGATTGGACGGGGATAATTTGGGTTCTTCTTCTCCTGCAAGACAAGTGTCTTGTATGGTTCGGAGACGATCTATGCTTGAATTAGTTAGGTAGGGAAGGAACAACGTGCAAGAGAATTCATAAAAAATTGTGGGAACTTGTTCATCTAATTTATTATCTATAAATGTTGTTTGCGTAGCTCATACTGAGAATAGTGTTATAGTTTATTGGTTAAAATATTCAATTATTATGATATTATTATTGATAAAAATATTGATGAATAAGATATTCACACTAATTAGAGATTTTAGCAAAAAAATAAAGCACATGCATGTGATCCTATAAAATTTATATTTTTAATATTAGAGTTTGTGAAATGTTAAAAAATTATTTGGTTAATAGATCTGATTTTTATTGATCTTAGAGGTGTAATAGTTCCTTTTACTATTTATTTTAAAAAAACATATTCTTGATTAATTTTTAAATTACCGGTGAATATATAAAAAAATCAAAATATTTCTACATTAAAAGCTTTTATTTTTCTTAATTAAAAGAAAAAATAATAATTTTTTGTTGTCGAAAAATAAAAATACCTCCCACACCAACTCTTTAAAAATAAAAAACTTTATTATGCAAGTCACAAAAATAAACATGCATTATGATATTTTTATATAACTTAGAGTTTTTAATAAACATGCATTATGATATTTTTATATAACTTAGAGTTTTTATTAGATAGTGTTGAAGAGTATGATAGTAATTTTTTTTAAAAGTATTTTTTTTAGAAATATATTAAAATAATATTATAAAAAATTTAAAATTTATTTTTGATATTAATATATTAAAAAAATTTAAAAATATAAAAAAAAATTTTAAAGAAAAAAAAAAGTATGCGGGCGAGCTATGGTTGAGGTGTGAGATTTTGTTAATATATGTTATTTATGAGGCAAGCAATGAGTGGTGGAATTGTGTATTGGGAAATGTACAATGAGACTTGAGTGTTGCAATGTGATGTGTTGTCCTTCGCAGTCATCAGGATATTCCCAGATAAGAGGCTCGATCTACTGTTTATCATGTAGGTTATTGTTGGGACTAGCTCAAACCACTTTGAAAGATTTTTTTGTTTTTTAAGTGTACCACTGCCATTATTAAGTCGGTTTATTTTTATATTTTTTTAAAAATTAATATATTTTTATTTTAATATTTTGATGTTAAAATAATTTTTCAACAATATTTTAAAAAAATCACTCCTGTATTTCCAAAAACTTTCTAAATAAATAAAAAAACAAAGTAAAAACACATTTTTTCCAATTAAAAAGAAATTTAATGTAGATAATAATTAAAAACCGCCCATGGGGTTTTTATTCTTTCTCAAGACAACTACACTTTTGGAAGGGATATGGTATGGATATTTCTTATGTTCTTCGTCCTGATAATTTTAAAAGTCAAGGATGTCTATGTTTGTTTTGAATGCTAGATTCTCAATTTTTCTTAAAATTATAAAATATGATTTAAAAAAAATAGAGAGGAATCGCATATTCCATTGCGACTAGTAAGATGTTTATTTAAAAATAATAATAATTTATTTATTTATTTTATGTTTATTGACATATAATTTGTTTTATCAATTATAGAAAACACAAAAATGCATTAGATATTTTTTTTAGTATCACTGTGTATTAAAACACATAGCATTATGGATTGACACCATGCTATCTTTTTTTCCTTCTTATTTTTTTTTTTACTTTCCTTTACAAAACCAAATTATTTGCTGATTTAAGTAAATTTGTTAAGAAATGAAAAATTTCAAAGATAAAAAACACAAAATAAAAAAAGCAAAAAAATTTATGACAATTTTGAAATTGCTATGAAAGTTCACTTTGATCCCCTGCTTTGTATTGAGAATAAATTTTGTTCAAACATTAATTGCTACCATAACTATTAACAACATTGTAATATATTAACTTTAAAGATTATAACTAGTTAAATTTTAGGTTTATTTTTTAAAGATTATCAATTCAAATTTTACAAGCCTTAGAATTACTAAAACTTGTATGGTCGTTAACTTCAAACTTCATAAATTAGTTAAAGTACACGCAAGCTATACCACAAAAACCATATTAATAAAAAAAAAGTTGAAATACATCAAATAATTGTAATAAAAACCTTTTTAAATAAAGACTTTCATAAAGAGATATATAAAAAACACCCTGAAAAAATTATTGCTAGAAAAATAAATTTTTTTTATAAACTTGTCTTTGTATGGTCCGAATAAACACCTAAACAACCACATAGATTTTTTTATTTAAGCAAGAAAGTTAAATTTTAAAACAAAAAACTATCATGTTAATTTTACTTTATGGTAAGTAATTAATACTAATAAATGGTGGCATTTAATTGTGGTAATTACCAAATTAATTCTACATCAATTTTAACTTCAAAACCCATTATAAAAAAGGAGCCAAGGGAAAAGTGTGATACATAAATTTTATGAACTCTTGTTCACCTTAATTTTTTAGATTACTTTTCTTAAGTTTACGTTCTAGTTTTTCTTCAACTCTAGAATTTAAGTTCAATTATATTATAGAGAGATTTCAAGTTATATTTTTTAGAATTTGTAGATCTTGTTTAGTAATGCACTTAATCAATGTCATGTCAGAATCCCACAAGGCTAATTGTAATCATAATTTAAAGTTGAAAGATTAATTTTCAACAACAATATAACTTTATTTAACCAAATTCTAAGCGTTTTATTAAAGTATATTTGTTGTGTGTTGAGTTTTTAGTTTAGTCACATGATTAATCATGTATTTTACATACAATTCTCTTATAATTAAACTAAAAATAATAATATGAATTGATATTAGATTCTATTATTCAAATTATTAGTGATTCTATAACATATGTATCATAAAAAAGCTCCATAACATAACGTTAGACAGAAACCCTAATAAAAGTAGAAGTGCAAGTATAGCATTTGTCAGATGGAGAAAACGGTAAACAGAGTGGGACAGGAATACAACTTGCCCGCCCACTCCTAAGACTCCATGCTGGACACGCCATGACGTCTGATTCGGATCAGATCCAATCCGACCCAATAGAAATTCAAAAAACAAGTTACACCCTCATAGAAGTTCCAAAACCACAGGAATTAAGAAGACTTCAGCTTAACCAAACTGAACTGCAAGAGAGGCTGAGGCACAGAAGCGAAAATGGAGGGGCAGCCGCATCCATACGCACCAAGAGATCTGAAACTGCCTGGCTATGTTCCTAATTTCCTCACTCAATCCACCATTGTCGGTGTCTATTTACTCACCTCCCTTCTTGTCGTCTCTCTCATCTGGATCCTCTCTGGTTTGCCCCCCTTTCCACTGTTTTTATTTCATCAAGTCTTCTTTTTTCCAAGACTGATAGTGGGTTTTCATTAACTATAATGAATTGAAAATTCATATGTTCCCTTTTCTGAATCTTGCTGGTTCCCTTTTTGATTTATATAGCAGTTGCAGTAAATATAGATTTTGAAGCGCAAACAACCTTGTATGGCCCGCTTTAATTGCAACCTTCGATTAGATACTTGATCTTTTTAGAGTATTCTTAAATGGCTAGAGAAGCTAAACTGTTTCTGTCCGTGGATGGTCTTACAGGGAAGTCTCTGTCAGTTTCCCACTTAAATATTTTATGCATAGAGCTCACTAGCCAGTCATTAATGGCTGTTGCCTAGTCGGGCTACCCTTCTGGCAGAGACATTGCACTAAAAAGAAACCAAAAAATAAAAGTGAACGAAAAATAAAAGGTAAAAAAAGGAGGTGAACTTTATTCTCACTTTGGATTTGGAATTGCAATTCTTTCCCAGTGGAGAATTAATGTCTTTATTTTTTCTTGTTCTGTAACCATTTGAATTAGATTAGGATTTGAACTGCGTTTTTCTTCTCTCCTCAAAATAGAGCTACGCGGCCTCTTCTAATAAGATCTGCAAGTGTAAAGCAGGTTCTCACAACTTTATGGATTAAAACGTTATCCGCTGACAGTGTTCTTAATTGTCCAGGCATGTGATCATAACTGACAGTCATTACATGGATTCTGGTCTATATGGTCAAGTCAAGCAAAGAAAGGAAGTGAACTATTTCTTGTTTAGATGTTCTTTTGAAGCTTCATTGTCGGCTTCAAATTTTCACAAATGCAACATTTTCTTTGACCCGTGTTAGTTTTTGGTTGCTAGTATATTTCCACACTACATTTTATTTCAATATTTGTTTTGAACCCTGCTCCTTTGTGATTATTGTGTTCTAGCCCGTACTCTCTATTTTATTAATTTAATGAAGTTACTTCTAGAGAATTGAACATTCTGTGAGTTATTAATTACTATAGGCTATTTCTCCGATTCCAGGAAGGTCTCGTAAAATAACGAAAATGAATAGGTTGCTCATGTGCTGGTGGGCTTTCACTGGTCTCACACACTTGATTCTCGAGGGTTATTTTGCTTTCTCTCCAGAATTTTACAAGGACAAGACTGCTAATTATCTGGCTGAAGTTTGTAAGTACCTCTTTGTTTTCTCTTTTATTCATATACTTTCTTTTCATCTCTGGTATTAAGCAGTATTTGCAGTTGAGAATGTCAGTGTAATGACTCTTTAATTGTTTTACATGAGAGAGAGAAATGGAATTCTTAATCTTTGGTAGATAACAGTTCTCATTATCTTTCGAGCAGGGAAAGAATATAGCAAAGGTGATTCAAGATATGCAGCAAGGGATGCTGCAACAGTTACTGTTGAAGGATTGACTGCTGTTCTCGAGGGACCAGCTAGCCTCCTGGCAGTGTATGATTTCACTTTCCTCAGCACCTTGAATAAGATTCAATTATTTTGTTCAAGTGTCCGTTGACTCCATATTATCTACCTTCAATCTCTTAATTCTTAACAGTGTTGCTTGCTGACATACTTGGCAGGTATGCTATTGCTTCAGGAAAATCGTACAGCTACATACTTCAGTTTGCTGTTTGTTTGGGACAGCTCTATGGAACAGCTGTGTATTTCTTAACTGCCTACTTGGAAGGTGATCATTTTGCTACCAGTCCATACCACTATTATGTATACTATATTGGTGCAAATGCCTCCTGGGTTGTAATTCCCTCGCTCATTGCTATGCGTTGTTGGAAAAAGATTTGCTCAGCAGTCCAAGCTCGTGGCCAGAAAAAGACCAAAACTCGTTGAGGTTGATACAGACTATCTCATTTCAAGACCTGGTTAAATAAAGATATAAGATTTTATTGTGCATTTATTTCATATTGTTGTTAGTTTATGGACACAAATATGTAATCTTGAAACCAGTTAAACGATGGAAATCAGCAACATAGACCTCCAAATTTTAAGCAACAATAATTGCTTGCACAGAGGATGACTACACCGACACAATCTCTTGCTATTCTACGCCATGCTTATGGACGTGAGCTTCGATTGTAGTCTGGCTGGTGGTCATGCAGCATTTTAATAGGTTTATCTGATTTGCTTTGCGGCACCAATTTTTATTATTATTTTGCTACTTTACTACCAGTATGGTTAGCGTGCAATGCCTGCAGGAGTTTGAAAGTAGAGAAGTATATATTGCTCTGCTGCAAAACAATTGACTTTAGCAATCATCTTTTTTCTGCGCTCCTATTCAAAACGCCAAGTGCTCCTTTCCTTTTTGATTAAAAGAGGGTTGATAGCATCATAGCTTGGTCTCAAGAGAAATGGACGTTGTAAATGAATTCCTTCTAATGTTTTTCGGTACTGTGGGATTTCCCGGTGGGAAGCTTTAATGCTATGTCTGTCAAAAGAATAATCTGAATTAAGTAGTTAAAATTGTAAGATATAATTTATATTATTTTTTAATATATTTTTTTACTTTTTAAACTTGAAACTTCAACAAACAATAATATTTTGTATTTAATTTTTATTAAATAAATAAAGATAATAATATTTAAATTAATAATAGCTTAATAATCAAAATTCTTAATATAAAAATATTAAGAGAAACTAACACACGTGAGAGTTATATATATACACTAATATTAAAATATAATTTATACTATTTTCTCAGTATTATCATTTTTACTCATTCTTTCTACCCTATCTGTGGGTCTTGTATTTTTGTAGGCTTGCATGAATGAACGCAAAAGACTTTATGTAGAGAATTAATGTTGTTGTATCGATTACTAGCTCTCTTTCAACACTTGGTAAAAACTTGCTTTCCAAGAGTTCTCCATCTGTATGTGTTAGTCTGGGTTCGTTTTAACTTATCTGACTCCATTGAACGCAATGTCTAAATCTGTAAGCTTCACTTTCTCTGTCGAGAGAGTGACTTCTTGACTGTTAGGATTTCATATCAGAGAAGGCGTCGTTACCTCAAGGCCAATTCAAAAGTAAAGCACGCAACCTTTAAAGTTAGGACCATAGAATAGTTTGCGTGGATTGCCTGTGCTCGCTGGACAATGGGGCCGCCGTGCTGTCCGATCAGGCAAGATTGTGCATCCCCGTTTTCTGGTGATAATGGAAGGCCGAAGATGGGCATCATTGAATAAGAAACTTTAAAGCTCCTTGTTGGAATTAGGATGGGTCCATGGCCAGGCCTCTCCATCTTTATCAAACCGAGTCCTGACGGATTGAAACTTTTACGCGGTATGCTCTGCTACTGATGTGAGACGTCTAGTAGTGTTTTTTTTATAAAAAAAATAAACTGGACTAGTCAAAAAAACGAATTTTCTAATAAAAACAAAAACAAATTTTAATTCTTTATTTTTCTAGATATTTCTGGATTATTTTTTAATTGGATTTCAGAATCTTATTTAATTTAGATTTCATTATATAGGTTAGTTTTAGATATTATTTAAATAGTATGTATGTTATCTTTTAGAAGAGATTATTAACTTATCATTGTTGATTTTTAGAATGTATCAACCTACCATTTTTTTAATTAAACTATATGAAATGGCCCTACTGTACCTATATACATAATATATTATATATTGAAGAAAATACCAGAACACTCACTTTCATTCCCCTCTCTCTCCACAACTTTCTCTCTCCACAAAGATAAAAAAACCCCAAATCGATTTAACCAAATTAGGTTTTTTTTTTCTTAAGATTATTATCATGGTATTCAGCAGTGCCAGTCACTTCTCTCGCTGCTAATGTGGCCTTTTACGCTGCATTGCTATCGTCTTAATGATTAAAGTCAAATGGAGACAGAGATGCTTAGAGTGAATTCCGGGTTCAAACCATTGGGGAAGTTAACTCAACAGTTCTGGCTTTTTATTTTTTATTTTTTATAAGCTGTGATTGAGGGTTTCGAATTTCCTTATTTCCACTATCGAAGACAAAAGATGGGCTACCATTGAATCCGTTGAGTTTGCTGCTATCATATGAAAAGGCTTAACTGGTGTTAGCAACTTCTCTTCTCTTTGCTTTTCTATTATTTTAGAGGTTATCATCATCACTTCTTTCACTCTGAATGACTCCGCAACAATTTCTTTGTCTTCGACGCACTAAGGTACCGCGGAGAAGAAAAGGCTAGCAATTGGCTCGAAAGCAGGGTTAGCAGCCCATCCCCAAGATGGGTGAGATCTTGATTGAAGATACGCCACTTTAACTTTAGACTCTTGACTTTTGAAGGGGAACAACAACCAATTACTATGGTTTCTATAGGTAGTGGAACAAAATCTTAGATAGATAGATGATGATGATGATGATTTATCTTTTTATTGGATCCGGGTGGCTAGATTTTGGAAAGTACGGTGAAGATTCGTGGCTGGGTTTTATGATTAAGCAAAGAAAAAAAGAGTGATAATTTTGATATTTTAACGTAATAAAGGTTTTTTAGTTATTAATTAAAATAATTTCAATTTTTTTATTGATTTTTCTGCATAAATATAAAATATTATACAACTTATAAAATATAAAATATAATTTTTTAAACCATAAAAAAATCAAACTATAAAAAATCCAGGTAATTTAACTATTCAGTTAATAGTTAGTGATTAAATAGTAAAAATTTAAAAATAAAGAGTTTGTTCTTGTTTAATTCTTTATTATTTATATAGTTATGAATATTTATATAATTATTAATTTTAAAATTCATAAACACTCATTTTAATCTTAATTTTTTTTTAAAAAAATCAGGTAATTTTTCTTCCCTTATATATATATATTCTTTGACTGTACGTTGAGTCAAAGTGGACCCATCAAATAACGTGTATTATAGACACTTTGGACTTTGGAGATGGGTTGAAATTTTCACCCTTGTTCCCGAAGCTAACTTATTTTTTTGTTAAAAGGAAGCTTCCTTTCACGTTGTCTTGAAACTTTGAAAGGGCTCACAAGAGCTCGATAAAGAAGAAAGCAGAACATATTATGGAGGGGATCTCTCTACAATTGAAAGTAATTTCCTGCAGAGATCTCAAAACCTTCAATTTCTTCCAAAAGCTCTCAGTCTTTGTTGCCGTCTCCATTTTTATTGATGAGCCAAAGAAGAATGAACAACGGCGAAAAAAGACGGCAGTGGACTTTCTTTATGGTGTATTGAAGAGGAACGAGAAGCAACAACAACGTCTGCAGCGGCAAAAGACACCTCCGAATACTTTCAACGATGAAGAAAAGAAGAACGAACAGCAACAACTTGTGCAGCGGAAAGAGACACCAGTGGACAGAGAAGGAGGTAGCAACCCTACATGGAACCATATGATGCAGTTTAATCTCAATACCCCTTCGCTTCCTGATTACGGTGATCATCTCTTTTTCAAATTTGAATTGCGCTGCAAAGGTTCCATCTTTGGTAACAAAACTATTGGGGAGGTTTGTGTTCCATTCAAGGATTTGAATGAGGAGTTCAACGGCAGTGTCAGGTTTGTGAGCTATCAGGTTCGAAATAGCGATGGGAGGCCTAATGGTGTCCTGAATTTTTCCTATGAGGTGAACGGGAAGGTCAAGAGGAATGAAGATGATGGTCCAAGAGTTGATTTGCCTCCAGGAATTCGTTTCTCATCACCTAAAAAAGTCCATTATCCATCCTTGGAAGTCGATGTTAAGTCGACGAAAGCATGCTTATATCCTTCCCTGGATGATATCAGCTTCAGCTCTCCTTCGCCAGGAACCGGGTTTCCTTCTACGGAGTTGTGTTATCCAGTAGAGGCATGTTATACTATGCCTCCGCCAGCCTTTCCTTTACAGCTTCCTGTGGGTCACAGAGTGTATCAGCTTCAATATCCATCACCATTGACACAGTCTCCAGGTTCACATTGCTACACAACAAAGACAACCGAGCATGGTTGCGGTCTTCGTGGGCATTCTGGAGGTTGGGCAATTAGGGATGTTAATGTATAGCTAGTTAGGTTAGTGTTAGAGAGAATGTTGATGTTGATATTCTTCAATAGCAGGCTGGTGCCTGATGTAATTTCATTTGTGTAAAAACATTCCACTCTGCCAGGTAGTTAGGGACAAGAGTTCTAATTGTTGCTACGCTAGACACGTTACCTACACACTGCTCATGTCTCGTTGATCAGTTCGTACTTGATATCAAAGGAAATGCTAGCTCTCTTTTCTCTCCATTTCCTTTTTGTGCAGAGCACTAAAATTTGCTTCCATGTCACAAACAACAATCCTGGATTGCTACTTATTTGCTGATTCTTCACCATGGCTTGAAGCTTGTGAAAATAAAATCTAGTTCAAATCTTCTGATGCAAGATTGAGAGAACTCAAGCTGCCCAAGTCATGAGACTTGAATTAATTAAACATGAATACAGACTCTCAGATTTGACCAGACCCAGAGGGGCTACTGGCTATCAGGGGGTCCCCTAATCATCAACCATGAAAATTTGGAGATAGAAGTCAACTCAAGTGTGATGTTCTCTCTCTTATTGTTGACTGTATACAATGTATATTGCATGAACTTGGACTAGTTCCAACGGGAATATGACGGCAGAATCTTTGACAGGAAATACCAATCATCATTGCATTTAGTTTGAGACTTTGATGGCAGAAGCACTGCAATTTGTTGGACCAAAACTCAATGCCCATAAGCGTTGTATCTCTGCAAGAGGACAGCTTTAACTTGCCTTCTACACATGATTGGAGCAGTAAAGCAGGCTCTTCTTGCTGGATTAATTAGAAACAGGACTTTGGCAGTTCCATTCTATTTTCCCCATTTAATTTTTTTCAGTTATCTGCCGTTCCCTTGTTTATAGAGAACAACTTGATGAAAAAACTGGATTAATGTTTTTTCATCAAGTTGATCTCCATATGACATCACTGACGAGACAGAGCAACGGTGAAGAAACATAAGTCAGCACAATCTTGAAATATAAAAATCTATGGAGAACAACTTGATGAAAAAAAAGGAAAAAAACCACAGCTCTTATCATATCTCCTCTGTGTCCATCGTTTTCCCTGTTTCCCTCAAAACAATGGGAATGGAAATTTGACCTGTTTTTGTTCAAGGAATATACAAATAAATAGATTTCGTTTCCTCTGTACACGCCAAACAAGTTGGATTTCTATCCTAGAATCATATTACACATATGCTGAATCAAGGGCTGAGGGCTAGGGTCGCAGCGCAGCTCTTAAGTGGTTGACACAGCTTAATCAGTTGACTTCTCAACATAAATTTTATCATTCCACATTTGATCCTTGCTTCAATAATATTTAAACCTGGCCGGTTGAAGATTCGAGTTCTAGATTTTAACTGAATTATAGAGATAATTTTTTCAAATTAAAATGATATCATTTAAAAAAAAAAGGATATTAAATTGCACTGAATCTTGTCAAGTCAATCATGTTATCTTGGATTTTTTTTTTTTTAACTTAGCTCGGTTTCAATCTCAAATCAACTCATCGAACTGAATTTCAAAACTATACTCACTCCAGTCATTGCCGTGAATTCATTTTTTAAAAGAGGCAAAATAGTAAAATAAGACATTTAATTTTACGTCAAGAGACGTTCATTAACAATATGGCACAAATGGGCCCATGTACAAATGGGCTTACATGCTCAAAACACTTCTGGACTCACCGAATCTATTTAACGAAAGTCCCAACAAAGGATTTATGTTAATCGATCAAGTCCCAGCCCAAAAGCAGCCCCGGACGGAATGTTTCTCACCGACTACCTCCTAGTTTTGTACATTATATTCAGAACTAGATTCTCATGGGTATTGATTAACGCTTGCATCAAAGGAAAAATGGCAGGTTTGCTACGAGTCAGAGGCATTTATGGGTTATGGCTGAGACACTGTGTAAATGATAAAACTATTCAGAAGTTACAAGTTCGAACCCTTTCGATTTGATAGCTTTACAAAAAGAAATAGCTGAGAAGCATATTTTCCATGGGGTTCTGAGGTGCCAAAACCGTGTCAAACAGCTAGTTCCAATCGAAAGAAATTAAATTAAAGCATCTAAAAGTAGTTAAAGCAACTGCATTCCCTTGTTTTTGTATTCATTTGCTAGACACTTCACCACCTTCAACTTTTCAAAGAACAAAGTAAATACAGCACAACCTCAACTTGCTTTTTCTGCGAGTGCCAGCCGAAAGTTTTCATGTTCTGGGTTCTTTTCCTTTACCAATAAAGTAATCGGAAAGTTCGCTGTTTTATTTTCTGTTCAAAATTCTTCGACGAAGCAACCACAGGCTAGCCATGAAAAGGTCCGTTCTGCTCAGGTGCACCGTTTACAGTACATCGATCCACCCCCCACCAGGACAAAAAACAAAAAAAAGGAGGGGGGGATACTGGGGGTCACGTTGCTTTGGAAGTATGATGCTTCCTTTTATCTTTAGGGAGTTGAGAGAACTTTCATGGAAGATTTCGTTGTGTTAGCTAGAGGATCTGAATATATTTTTATTCTTTTCGCTTGAAATATATTTTTTGAAAATGAGTATTAGCCTATTATAATATAAATGATAGGATATTACCAAACTTGAAAATGATTTTAATTTAACCCTCATTTAATTTATTGAAAATTAACTTTCAATCTTGCACTTAACATATTAAGTTACATCAAAATTAAATTGTTATGCCATATGTGTATTGATAGAGAAAATGAGAGAAATATTTATTTTATATAGACACCAAGAAAGAGAGAAGAAATAGTAAGAGAGATAATAAAAAATATATTTTTGAGATTAGGTGAAAATGTTCTTATTATTTCTTTATAAGTCTAGATATGATTTTCCTTTTATTTTTATACTTGTATCTTTCCTCAAAATGAATTTATAAAATGAATATTAGTATGTAGTTACTTCTTGTTCTAATTATTTTTTAATTATTTTTTTGTGTGTATTCTTAAACTAAACATGCTTATTGTAGCTAGCCATCTATATCCTATTATTAGAATTTGGTCTGAGTCTCAATCTTGCTTTTCACCTAATACAATTGGGAAATAACACTGTGATTTATTACTTGTTAGGCTGTCATTTACATGATTCCTCTAAATTAAGAAAGGTTCCAGGCATCCGTAAGTCCTTAGTTTTTTGCTTTTTTGTTCCAAGTTCGTCCCCTGGTTTTGTTGTGCGGCAAAGTTGCAAAAATTCCTTTTCTCGTGTAACAAAGGCAAAAACAATGGCAGTTCGACTAGCAAAGGTTTCCCTTCAAAAATGTCCAATGCCCATTTAGTTTTCTACAGCCCACGCCACATTGAACGATAGGAAAAGCAACCTTTATCAAGGCTTCAACTGATATGTATCTCTGTGATCGTTTCTGGCATGCACTTTGCAATTTGCATAGTACCAGGCTCATTTTTCACAGAAGTTTCGAATAAAGTTAATTTCTTCATCAATCAACAACTTCTCATAATTGCTGGTCCCTTGTGGAAATGTTACTTTCTTCAAAGGGAGTATTAATAATGGTGTCATGGGAGATAATTATAATACAAGAACTGCTGTGCTTCAACTTGTTTTATCAGCAACTTTTCACAAGCACCCCGACTTTCACCTACTAAAGGCCTTTCACTCCTTTTGTTGGTTAAAGATGCGGCCCTTGGCCATTGCTCCTGCAAAACTTGCATGGCTTTAACCCAGTCGTTTGGCATTGATCAGGAAAGGAATTCCACTACCTTTTGATTTGTAGGACTTGTTAATTACCACATTCCAATAATTGGTTTACGTACTAATTATAACCTCTCGTATAGCAAGAGGATTTTATCACCCCACCAGCCAATAGCCTTATGCCACTTGGTTGTGTGAAAGCAGATTGCTACCCCATGAAGCTTTCTTTTTCTACGCATTTTATCACCCCACTCCCAAAAGCGCAAACCAAAAGCAGCTACCTTTTGTGTTCTATATAAACCACTTCATGTTTCTTTTGCATTCCTTCATGCTGAGCACTGCTTTTAAAAATCCTCTCTAATATAGTACCTCCTGAGTTTTTCTACGTCCTTTCAGCTTATCATTAGATCCAAACTTTTTAAGACGACTTTGAAAGAAATCAAGAAAATGAAGAACAAAGCTTCTGTTTTCTTGAAAAAGATCGTGTCGTTGTTGAGTTCTGTTACAAAGGCCAAGTCCTTGGCTATTAAGAGCAAGACAAGCGCACTCAAAACGCCCGCTATTATGCTCTCTTTGATGAGGAGCAAGAGGGTTTTGGTGGGTTCAATCTCTAACAAGATTCATAGGATTCTTAATCAGCCTGAAAAGGACAGCGACGACGACGACAATGGGGACCAAAGCAGGGCCATAGTTCTCTACCGCAATGCGATGGCCAATGAGCCGCTTTCGAGTTGTTCACAAATGGCAGGCACTGGTGATGATCAAGCTAACAATCATTACTACTGTTATGATGATGATAAGTACCCGGATCTTACGCACTCGCTATTCGATGAAGATGACTTCGAAGATCCAGGTGGTTCTATCATTGATTTGGTGAAGAATTCCAAGGAAGATGGAGAAGATTTCAGCTTGGAAGATGAGATTGATCATGTTGCAGACTTGTTCATTATGAGGTTTCACAAGCAGATGCGTTTGCAGAAGCTGGAATCATTCAAGAGGAATCAAGAGATGCTTATGAGACGTGATTAATGGAAAATGAATGATCATATTCATAAGTACTACTGATGTTTAACTTGATGTTTTAAGAGCCATTTGCTCTTCTTCTTCTTCTTCTTTTTTCCTTATTGCTGCTCAATTACTTGCTCTTTCAGCACAAACAAAGGATATGTACGCTAGCTGGAATTCAATAAAAATTTCTAATAGAAAATAGAAACTATAAAATGAAATGAAACTATGTTTAATTAATGGGCTAGGTTCTCAAGTATTTTGTTGGGAGAATCCGATTGTTTACAGAATATGCTCAATTTCCCAAGAATAATAATGTGATATATACATTATAGGCTTGGTGTTTTGAGCCCTAATATTGTAAATTGAGGAGAGAAAGAGAACTCAGGGTCACTGGCAGTGTACAATCTCTCTTCTTTGAATAAAGATGTATTAGACTTCTATGAACCAGATCTGATGTCTTAACTTTCTGAGTCACTGGCAGTATACAATCTCTCTTCTTTGAATAAAGATGTATTAGACTTCTATGAACCAGATCTGATGTCTTAACTTTCTGACATTCTTTATCTACAGAAAAAATTCTGATATGTGGATGCATGCCATTTGCATTGATCACGGTACAAGTCTCGTCTTTTCTTCCATTTCACCGCACTGTTTTTCTTCTCTTTTTCTTCCGCGTCCAGTTTGTGGGTCTATCAAAGTGAATCTGACAACAGCTGGTGACAGTACTGTATTTTTATGGGGACATGTATCTATCTCAAGGGCATTTTGTAGGACCCCTTTTCATGAAACAATTTCATTTCTTTCTCGAATGGTTCTTGATTGAAACTGAAACAGATTTAATCTTGGATGTGGATAAGGGGCCGGAGGAACTTCTGTATTGTTTTGGATTAATAGATAGCTGATTATATATTTTGTTAGAATATCATAATCTTCATCAGCATCTTCATCAGAAAATCCAGATTCTTCATCAACACTTTCAGCAGAAACTCCAGTGGCATGTTTGTTTCCTTATTATACTCTTGACAGTTTAATTGTACATTTATAAATACAATGAAAAACTACACGGCTAAGTAAGCCAACCGATTCAAAGATATCTCTTGCCTTTATTTCTATGTTGTTTCTGTTGTTTGAAGTTTTACATGGTATCAAAGTCACACATTCTATAAACCAATGCTTTTCATACCATCCTTTCTAAAGCTTTCGCATAAGTCAAATTGCCAACATTAACAACACCTCCATACCGATCCTCTTCTTCAACTATCTCTGTTAAGCTAGAAAATTACTATAATTATTTAATAAAAAATAATATAAAGTATATTATAAAACTTCATCTAGTAATTTAAATTATTAAATTAAATTATTTTTTTAATATAATATCAGAATTTTAATAACCAAGTAGTCACGAATTCAAATCTTATAACTTTTATTTATTTGATAAAAAATAAATAAAAAATAATATAGATCTATATAAATTTTTTCTATGTTAAAGTTTTTATCTTTTATTTTTTTTCCTTAAATATATAAAAAAACTTGAAAATAAGAAAAAAACTAAGATAAGTAAATTAAAAAAAAAAAACAAGGAGAAGAGAGCTAACTATATATAATTTTTAAAATTACAAGGACTAGTTAATTGATTTTACTAAACTATGTATCCTATGTTGCAATCAACTCTTCTTCTTCTTTTTTCTCATCCGAGAAAAGATAGACAAGAGGCCAAGTCCCAGTAAAATGTTTAAAACGACAACCGCCCCTGGTCATCGGTAAGTTGCCCTTTTTTGTTTCTGGTGAGTCCAAGGTGAGAGGGAGACATAGTTAGCGATAAGGTTCCATGGAAATGCAAAGGAGGTGGAAGCTAATTCCTCAGCTTCTACTGATTGCTTGCGTGATCTTTCAAATTCATGCTAATTCCGATAATATGGTTGGTACCTTTCTTTAAGTAAAAATATTCTTTCTTTTTTCTCTTACTTTCATTTATTTAATCCAATGATTATGTCTAGTAATAATAATCTGATATAGTTTGGGTTTTCTTGACTGATGTTCTCAGATATTTTACGAGCCATTTGATGAGTCTTTTAAACGATGTTGGATTGTCTCCGAGAAAGATGACTATCAAGGTTTGCTTTGCTTCGCTTTTCTTTTCTTTTTCTGGATTTTCACTTCTCGTAGCCATATTAATATTTTTGTTTCTCTTATTTATGGGAATCTAATGCAGTTCACTTGCTTTCTATTTTGGGTTTTGTGACTTGCTGCCTTTTCTTTTAAGAAGTACAGAATTAATTTTATTCGTATTTGTGTTGGCCTGTGATGATCTTATAATCTAAAATATATCTGTGGATTCAGTATGGTTATTATTTTTAGATTGTTTTTTATGTAAAAATATATTAAAATAATATTTTTTATTTTTAAAATATATTTTTATATCAGCACATCAAAACTATCTAAAAATAAAAAATTTTAAAAATAAAAAATTCTAATTTATTTAAAAATCTTTTCTCATGATAAATTAAAACAACCCAGATGTTAGTGTTGAGAGCGAAAACTAGGTAAACCTGAATTATGTCTGATGTGTTGGTTAATAGAATACTAATTCAGTAGTTTAGGGGTGCTTAGGATTTAAAGAGAGCATGTTATATAACTGTCAGTAAGAACTTGTCAATGGTTTCGGATACTCGGATACATCTTTATATTTGAATCACTTCTGATGTAATTTTAGCTGAACGATGAGATAGGATTTCTTTGTCCAGCCTTCTGCAACTTCTTATTATACAAAACTCTGAAAGTATGGCTAAAACACTCTGTAACGTTTTTTTTTTTTCCCAGTGATTGTATCAAAATTTAAGTTTTGTTGAGGTGTTTTTTTATCTTGAAATTGTCTGAAAACAATATTTAAGCATGAGAAGATTTTTTATTTCGGGTTTTTGTATTGTTTTTTTGGTTTTTTAAAGTCATTTATGGGGTTTGTCAAGTTATTTAGACTTTTTTCTAAGTATTTTGAAGTAAAAAATATATTTAATAATAGGTTTTTAGATTAAAAAAACATAAATCATGTTTTTCCGACCATTAGAGTAGCTAAAATCTAGGAAAAATAAGGCAAGATATCATCTATCTTAATAAATAACGTATTGTCTTGAATTGTTTTTCAAAATTATTGGGTCGGTCAATATGCCATTCACACTCAAATCGCATGTATTTTTTTAAATAAAGCTTTAATACGAGTCCTGAGTCCTTTTTAATTGGGTCATGCTTTGTTTATATATATATATATATATATATATATATATATATATATATATATATATATATATATATATATATTGTCTTTTTAAAATAAAAATTATGTTTTTTATATGTGTTTTTTAAAATAGTTTGTAATTTATATTTAAACTAATATCTCCTCTCTTCTATCTGATTTATTATTTTTGTATTCCATTATTTTTTAATTATTTTATATGCGTTTAATTTTTTAAGAGATTATTCTAATTTTTTTATAATTTTTTTATGTTTTATATAATTAAAATTTATTTTTAAAATAAAAAATATTTATTTTTGAATGGTATTTTTAATAAATACAACCTTGTAATATATTTTTTTAGCTTTGATTTTATTTATTTAATTATATATATATATATATTTGATTAAATAAAATATTTATATTTATAAATAGAATCATTGAACACAATTAAGTAAATTAGTTGTCTTACAAGATCAAATATTTTAATCTATATTTATTTTTTAACTTTTTTAGATACATATTTAATTATCATTAATAATGAGCATTTATTTATTTATTAATATAAATAATTTTTAATTTATTTAATTAGATGTGTATTAATTTTTTTATTTATATTTAATATTAAAAAAAACACGTTAGAAAACTTGCATTTAAAAATATAGACTCGTGAAGAAATGCTGGTGAAATAGCCAGTCACTTTCCATGGGCCGTATAGTGGAGATCCCTGGCTTCCATTTGGCACCTTTTGCCTGCTAATAGAAACAAGATGCAAACTCTCAAGAGTCATTCTGCAAGTACAGTCCTGCATGACCATAAACGATCTTGTACTAAAGAAATGGTGCTGATGTGAACAAAATTATGCCTTGACACATCACATAGAACCTAGAGCAACCGATTTCTGGAGAGCTAAAATTAAGTTCAAACAAGTAATTCGCGATTTGTCTGAAATTTTCATTCTCTCTTAAAAACCATGCGGTCTGACATTTCTTAAATGTGATGATGCATGTGCGGGAATAGAAGAGCTCAAAGGAAAGTACAGTCCCTCATTGAAATTGTTCCTCAAAGCCCTGCTAGGTCAGATCACAGATGGCTCAACGCCCTGCTTCAGCTGCGGAGTAGAGAATGCAGTAGAACAAACACGTTGGATCATGGCCCTCCATTCGATTGACTGTTATGCTTCAATTCAATGCTGGACTACATGGCTCCTTCAAACATGGAAGCGTAAAACCCTCTCTACTACCCCGGGCAATTTCATTTTCCACGCCTTTTCTCATCACATCCTTGGGAAACTGAGCGGAGATCTAGATTTCAGCATCCTTTCTGCTAGCTTTCTCTCCTGAGGCTGTTCCACCTCTCAGCCCCTCTCTTTCAATTTTGAAGCAGTGGTTAGAAGTTAGAACTAACTGGACATTGAATAACTTGGTGGGATGAAACCCAAATAACAAAATAACAGGATGAAAAATCTAAATTTCAATATCAATTCACATGATTGTTTGCAAATTGACACAGGAGTCTCATTCTGTTTCAATCTGATTTTGCCAGTAACTTGGTTGTTTCTGCTTCTGTCTTTCAGGAAAAAAAAAAAAAAAAAAGAGGATTGCACAGGGACTATTAGAAGTAGAAATTCTGACCTCAGCAGTTTGATGACCTGGATACAAAAATCAAGATGTTGAAAACTGAATCACCAAAAATCTCTACATGAACAAAATCCATCCTTAAAATGATGGAAACAATTTGGGTCCTTTATTATGATTTCTCGCTCTACTATCTTAGAAACAAGCTTTGTAGAATCATGGCATCCACGACACATACGGAGGTTTTTGGTGATGCGAATGGTTGCCCCGGGCTGTGTACAGATAAGCCCAAAAGAAAGCGCCAACATTTCGCTGTGCCCAATTTGAATGCACTCCCTCTCTTCATCCACGCCATGGAAGCTAGAACCTGAAGCAGGCCTCTGTGCTTCAGCATTCACTTTTTTCATCAAGCATTGCAACTCTGTATATATTCTCTCTGATCTTGGGTGGGAGATATCTCCAGTTCCAAACACGTGAACTTTATTTTGGAACTCTATCCAACTATAAGCTTTCTTAGGTTTCGAGCCCATGCTCATTATTGTTTCTCTCAATTTATCAACCAGATCCCATTTTCCATTATCTGAAAACCAGTTGGACAGTAGCACGTAGTTTTCAGCATCAAGAGGTTCCAAATCACAAAGCTGCTCAAAGACTTGCTTGCCTATATGTCGTCTATGGTGCATCCAGCACCCATCTAGCAGCGCTCTCAGCACCTCTGCATGCCTTTCAATGTGATGCTCCTCCATAAAGGCTCTTGCCTCATCAAAAAGGCAAGCACGAGCAAGAAGAGATACCATTAAAGCATAGTGTGTGATGTTAGGCTCCTTGATACAATTGAAGTACAACTTTCCTTCCTCAACCATGCAGGCTGCAGTGCAACAGTGTAGAACAGCTGCATACGTGAATTGATCAGCCTCTACTCCCTGGTCCTTCTCCATCCTGCAGAACAATTCTATTCCAAGCTCACCTTTCCCATGTAAGCTCAAGCCTAATATCATCACAGTCCATGAAATAACATCTCTCTTCTTCATTCTTTCAAAAACTTTTAAAGCATAATCAACAAATCCTGATTTGGCATACATGTCCATGGTAGCATTTTGAACTATAAGATTGTTGTCTGTTCCATTTCTAAGTGAGTATCCGTGAATCTCTTTCCCATTCTTATGAGCTACTGTTCTTGCACATGCTGGAAGAACACTAGAAACCGAAAGTGAGTCCGGTTTTATTCCATCCATATTCATCTTCCGAAACAGTTTCAGGGCCTCGTTAAATTCCCCCTTCTTCACATACCCACATATGATTTCCGTCCACGATATAACATCTTTGGTTGTCATCTGATTAAAAAATCCCCTTGCATCTTCCATTCTTTCACAATCAACATGCATTTTCAGTATCGAATTGCTAACCGAAATGTCAGACTCCAATCCGAATTTCCTTGCCACATCATGAACCCTCCTTCCATGTTCCACTGATTTCAATAAGCCACAGGCCCCAGCAGCGGTTATTAACACCACTGAATCAATTCGCGCATTCAACTCCACCATCTGATAAAACACATTGATTGCTAAATCAGGCTTATTTTCCATTAGGTACAGCTTAAGTATCATAGTCCAAGCAACAGAATTCCTTCTAGGAGATTTATCAAACAACCATTTTCCCGCTTCAATGCCATCAAGACGACCATAGATTTCAATCAACGCTGTAATAACATAATGTTCGTCGAAGAACCCAAGTTTAATAGCCTGCCCATGAAGCTGTTTGCCCAGAAACAGATCACCACAAATCCGAGACGCGGTCAAAACACGAGGAAGGGTGCGGCGATCAGGACAGGCACCACGCATCATCATGTGATGATAAATTGACAATGCACCACCCGGGTCTCTATTACTCAAATGAGTGCGAATAAGATTATTCCAAGCAAAAGTATCTGACAGTGGAGTTTCATCGAGCACTTTGTGGGTCAATGCTAACTCCCCAGGAAATCTCGCACTCACCCTTACATGTCTACTGTGTCCGAGGGAACGCTTCCATTGTGAGGTGCAATTAGGTATTTCGGGTTTTAGAAAACTGGGCATCCGTGTTAATGAAAGAACATCCATACTTGTTGTGCTTAATAATATCAAACATAGAAGAGTCTATAAAATGAGGACGACATTGTCAATTTTGAAACTTGAAGCTACTTGAAAATGAAGCTCTTGAACTGCAGCACTTACCAGCATTTGGGCAGTTGAGGGTTTGGTGGAATTTGGTTGGCTCCAGGTTGCTTGACCTTGTTAATGTGATAATAAGATGATAATTTTAAAGGGATCGGTCTTCGATTTCATCGGCGAAATGCAAGATTTGAGCTGCATTAGTATTTTTTATATCCCTGTTGTTGTGATGAAGACAAGAAAACTAAAAATATATCTAAATAAAATCGATTGAGCCCCCATTGAACTGGAACCATGCCCTCTGGCGTTACAGACAGGACAGGAGAGGTCACCAATTTTTAAGAAGAAACTTCAACTCAGTCTGCTAAACTATACATGTGATTTCATGCGAATCCTAAATTCCTGAATTATACAATTTTATCCTTAATCTCGGCTCAGTGACGACAAATGAAGCATGTAAATCTTAATTATTATTATTTTCACTTTAATTACTAAACAAAAGTACTGCAAATTCATGTGAGCAGTCATGCCATTTGTAATTATGACTTCATTTTTGCATCAATTGAGCGATACTAAGCTTGCCATGCACAGAAAATGTATTTTTTGTTTCCTAAATAAAAGTCTTATTTGAAAAGCATTAAATATAAAGAAAAGAACATAAATATTGAGCCATAAAAAAGTATATGATGAACTATGGAAAATGTAGTTGAAAGTACAAGTCTTCTTTTCTTATAATTAGGATGATAAATTTTACCCTTTTTACCACTCTATCACCCAAATTTAGCTTATTGGAAGAGTATTTTGATCATTATGTGAATAACAAATTGTGAATTAAGAATGACACAATTTAAAACAATTCCCTTCGCTAATTATATTCTGTAGAGAAAAAAAGGAGCAGTATTAGGTTTCGGTTGTGAATGAAAATGATCAACCTCATTGGAAAGAAAAGAACAAAGAGAGAGTATTCAACTAAAAGAAATATGTTTTTTTCATGCTAAATAGAAGAAACTAGAACTTTACAAGTGCCATTATTTTTTTATTGTAAAATATATATATCAAGACAAGACGTTGTGAACATGTTTTATAAAAAAAAAAAAAAAAACCATGAACCCAAAATCTAGGGAATGTTGCTCATTATATTTTTAAGATATTGAGAAAATAATATATTAATATTAAATTGATTCAGGTTAACTATAATTAATTTGTAAAATTTATGAACAAGATTATAAGATAATGATAACTTTATAAAAAATAAATAAATAAAAATCAAGAAGTCCAATTCAAAGCAACTAAATATTAAATGATAAAAAAAATTAATTTAAAAAAAATCTAAAAAAAGCATCTCGAATAAATCCATGTAAACTTGTTAAACTATTAACTCAGGTCATGAGAATAAGATTATCACTTAAAAAACAAATAAAAAGAGTGAGATTACTGCTTAGAAAAAAATAAAAAAAATATAAAGACTAATTCTCAACCAGTCCATTGTCGAATAGCAATATTGAAAACAAAACAATTTTAAAAAGTAAAGAAAAAAATCTAAATCAACTCAGGTTAACTCATTAAATCTTGTTCGTGAGACAAGAATAATTGTATAGAAAATAAATTGAAAAAAATTATGTTTATTTTTTTACAAAAAAAGCTAAGCAAAAAACATAATACTAAGACTTAGTCTTTTGCAAAATAATTTTATTGGTACATGATTAAAAAAATGATTTCACTAGTTTAATTTAAAAGAAGTTAAAAAAACCATTTAAAAAAAGAAGCGACGAGAGACCAACTTTAAACCATTTAAAAATCAAGGGCAAGCCTACTTGCCTATGCATTAAATTTGTTTCTTGCTTGATTCGGTAGTATAATCCGTCCAACCTTTTAAAAAAGCAAAAGTAATCAAATGATTAAGTTGTTTATACATAGATAACACATTAACTTTAGTTTTGTTGTCGACTACCTTAAATGGTTAAAAACTTAACCCATTAATCTCTTGACTCCAAAAAACCCATTTCAACCATTTTTTAACTAAAAAAAAACCTACCTAATAAACATAAATAAACCTTTCTATAAGCCTAAATTAGCAAAACATTGGTTCAAAAATCAAACCCAGAACTAGGTTTTTCTGAGCAAAAATCTACAATCTCAAGCAAAATGAGGCCAATAAAAAACTTAGTGGAACTTCTCTCATAAAGTGAAACCTATCAACACCAGAATTGACTTTTTTCATGATTGGAATCGACACTAACCAAATTTTCTCTCTTCAACCAAAATCTGATAAATTTCTTTCTTCCTCTATCAAACCAAGGACCAAAAAATAAAAAAAATAAAGTTTTGGACTATAATTAAATTTTTTAAAACCAAAAGTTTAATAACTAAACTAAACTATCAGTAAAGTTTGGAGGCGGTAAAGGCATAAACATGTTTGAACTTGCACACGAAGGGCATGAAAATGAAATGACGAAAGAATGGGTGGGTTTGGTTTGGACTTTGGAGTGGAAAGTGTAGAGCACGTGTAGACGTATCATCCCAATTCTCATGAATGGAAAATATTGGTGGGGGCTCCCAAAGTTAGGCATTGGTCTAAATTTAATATGTGAAGCCATACAGCAGACGCACGCAAGCAATTTGGCAGGCAGTACTAGCAGCATTTTCTTGTGCAAAATCTTAAAGATGGCTTTGTTTGACTGTTAATTTGTTCTCTTCTCTATTTTAATTGGAAGATCAAAATTTGCTTACTTTATCTTGTCTGATGATCTTGTTCAAAGACCAGTCCACAGAACTGCCAACCCATAACAAGATAAATCCCATCCCTTCACTGTAGATCAATTGGTATCCACCATTTGCATGTTTTATGTTTTATCTTTTGGGTCAAAACTCTTTAACTCATCATGTGCCAGGAGATATCATTGTCACTTTGTCTCTTTCCTTCTTTTCTTTCTTTACGTAGAACAACAAATTGGCCGCCATTGATGCTTTGTTGGTTCGTTAAAAGAAATCATGAACTCTGTGGACAAACCACATGTACAAATGAGTCTGCTACTCTGCTTTCTTCCTTGCCATCATCAGCTTTTACTTTGTAATCTTTTCCGGCTACTTTGTTTATATATGCTTCTGAGACATCGATACACTCACAGTAGATTGCAGTTAATTCCCTACATTATTAACCTAATGAGAAATTTTTTAAAGACAAAAGTGTACATAAAATATTCGAAGAGGGATTGAAACCCTTTTTCATTCAGTTTTTTAATCTGTATGGTCTCACTAATTATGTTTCGCCAGTTTTACACAGTACATCAAGGGTGATAAAAGCCCCAGTAAAGAAAAAAGTGACCAAAACCAAATCTATGATCACTTTCTTGGCTTAATCTTGATCTTGGCCTTTAGAGAAGACTTATTATGACTGGTAGATGTTGAGTGAAGGTGTTGTTCTGAGACTGATCTATGAGTACTCTTTTGTGTCACTTTAGACTGAGATTTCTTCCTCTTCATTCCAAAGGAGGAAGAAAGTCTTCTCTTTTCGTTCTCCTTTATTGTCTCCAACTTAGGTTTCCATTGGCGTGACCCGACAAGCTGCGTGTAATCTTTCTCCAACTGAGGAGTAGTGCAAACTCTACTCTTTGGTTTACAATTCCCTGAACTCTCATCTTCTTCACTCTCCTTTACTTTACCTTCCTCCATTAATTGTGATATAAAATCATCCGATACACGTATCCTCAAACACCCATTCGGAGATTTTTGAATATCAAAAGGTTGGCAAGTAGCAGCCTTTTTTAGAAACGCATTTCTTGAAGATGATGGTTGAGGCTGTAGTGAGGAGCTGGTAAAGGAAGCTATAGTGACAAAAGACAGTACAGATTGGAAGCAATCTTCGGGTAGAAGAAAGTACTTGTCGCCTAATTGAAGCTGCTCGTTCTCAGAGAGAGCTGGGATCTTTTGACCTATATAGAATGAATCTGAATGGCAAACCAGGTGTTTTGGAAACTCTACCATAAGCTCTGAGACATAGACTGGTCTGTCATAGATCTTCACTAGCCCATCTGATTTTATAAGCTTGATTGTACCTGCCGGTGGCTCGGACTGGAGTTGCAAGCATGATGTAGGATTGCCCAACAAATTATGAAAACACCATGGAATCATTTGTAGATTCAAAAACCTTATACCCATTTCTACACGAACCAACCGCTTCAAAGATAATAAAAATGGAGAGAAAGAGAGAGAGAGAGATCGTGTGTGTGATAATAAAAAAAAAATCACATTTGGTTCATTAGTAGATGATGATTAAATAGTAATGAGAGAGGAGAAATGTTCCTTTTTTATTTCTACTTGCTTTCTTTTGCCTTTGTGAGCTGGAATATGCTGGGGTAACAAGCCATTAAAATGAGGAGGTGAGGATGACGAGAGTATTTTTATACAAGAAATTGGGTTTCTGAGAGAGAGGTACGAGGGCTCGAAGAAAGGGAAGGGTAGCTTGGTTTTTAGTGAGAGAGGCGTGAGACCGGGTATAGAATTTTATTTTTTCTTGGGTGCACTGTACTTTGCATATGTTGTGGTTGTGCTTGAAACTTTGACAACCAAAGTTTGACTGGATCTTCTTCTTCTTCTTTTTTTTTTCCATCACCTTCACCGAACGCCAATTGAGGCCAAAGGAAAGTTTTTGAAACTTAGATCCCGCCTTTTTCCACTAGGTTTTGCCTTGGCTGCTTCTATGATTTCTAATTTTATACTGGATAATAATCACACTATTTATTATTATTGTAATCACCATTGCATACTAGTTTGAAGTAGCTGATCATCTGTGACTCGAGAACGGCGACTTGCTTTTCTCACAAGATTTGAAGAAACCATAATTAATGTAGTGCAAGACAACTTGTGTTCGATGGTCTCGTACAAAGCAAAACTGGAATTCTGGTATTGCATTTTTGCACTTAATTATCGGTGCCATCTACGGAAAAACCAAAAGCATGGTCAATGGTCATAGCCTCATTAATTCACATCAGTCACCCTAATTTGTTTGCTTCTTAAATCGGTAATCCGAATAAAATGCCTCGAATTAAAATTCAAAATTTTGTAACAATATGCAAAATGTGATTACAGAAGGAAAACGGATAGCAGAAGTAAAGAGAAGGAGAGATTGTTGAGCAAACCCCGAGCATGATCAGGGGCTTCCGTCCGTTCATCTAGTCTATGTATTTGTCATCTGTTTGTATGTCGATCTGTACGTTCCTCGTTTTGCTATAAATTTGCAGTTGATAAAACTATGTTATCACACTATATCTGAATTTGTAGATAAACGAAGAATATCTCTTCTTTATCCCCTTCGTGCTCCTTCATGTGTTGCCGTGTCTGAGGAAACGGTGACAAACTGACAATTACTACACGCCGCTCTCGAGAAGTGTAATCACCCCATCGACCATTCTCTGCAAAGTTAAGAGAGAATTTATGTAGTATTGTGGAAACGTCCTAGGTGTTGTTCCTGGATTTCACAACAATTAAGAACTTACCCCGTATATATTAGGAAGGAAAAAAAACGAAAAGCACCAATTGAAGCACTTTTAATTTTTAAAAGCAGTGTCTCTCGTATTGTATTTCCATGGACGTAATTTTCGACAAAATAAGCTTGCTAGTGAGTCTCCGAACTTGTTAAAAGGTTCCCCGATTAAATCTGGATCTGTCTTGTAAGTTACCATGAAAAATTATATTGATTTGATAAAACTTAATTGATATAATTAAATTTCAATTATATTTTTTAAGGAAAACAAAATAACATGTTTTGGCTAATATCATTGACTTGAAAACTCAGCACTATTTTTCAGACTAATCATGAACTTACAATGAAAATTCACAATCATATGGTGTTTGTGTTATTGAATGTTGCTCGTGCACATTTACATGAAACTAGAGCGCTTGATGGTGCTGACTAAATCTTTGGTTGCGCTACGCCATGATTCAGATCATTTTTTAACATAAAAAAGTGATCAAGTATTATTAATAATGTGTTTTTTAATTTAAATGTGTACTACAAAGAATTAATTTGGTTTGAAACTCATGTTTTCAACCTTAAAATATATTTAAACTATATTTAAATATATTTTAAAATTATATTGAACTTGAAAAAATATTAAATTAATGATTTTTAATTTTTTATTATTTTAATAAGTTAATATTAAAAATAAAAAATATTTTAATATATATATTCAAATTAAAAAAATACTATAAAACTATATATCAAACATTAATTTTTAGACCTGGTAAGAAATATAGTTAGGATTACAGTTGCGTTTAAAGTATTTTTTATGTTTAAATGTATTAAAATAATATATTTTTAAAAATATTATTTTTAAATTTAACATATTAAAATAAAAAAATTAATTTTTTAAAAAAATTTAAAATTTCTAAAAAAACAGATTGATACCCCTTTTCAAATGCCTAATAACATGCACTGATGTAACGTTGGAACAAAAAAATCCAGCCTCACACTAATCAAGACCACTGGTGCCTTCCGCATTTGCCACTCTTCAAGAATTGAAGTTGCGTACGGCAGGGAATTGTGACTCAAGTTGCTAATTTATTTACAGAAGAAAAACCTTCTGACTGTTTGGGAGTATATTTTTTATTATTTTTAAAATTAGGGTATCAAAATAATTTAAAAATGTTAAAAAAATATTAATTCAATAAAAAAATTAATTGTTTTTTAAAAATATTTTTATACCACAAAAACAAACATAACACCTAAATCCTATAGTGATGGAAATGAGATTCTTGGACCGTTTAGGCGTTTACCCTCTTCATGTTCCATTCCAGAACAATCTCCTTGCATCCTTCTTTTCTCTTTTCATTTATTCAAATAATCCTTCATCAAAACCTGTAAAAGCTTCCAGCTAGGTGCGTTGGTGCGATTATAACAAAAATAAATAAATATTTTTCTATAAAAATAAAACAAGTAAAGAAACAAGGAAAAGGTGATTTATGATCTGGCTAGGCTCCCATGAGTTTCAAATCAATACAACATAGATGATGTTATTTGTTACTGTGGTTCAATCTATATTTTTTTTTTTAAATTAAAATTTTATATTATTTTTATATATCAATGTTAAAAACAAAATAAAAAAATATTATTTTAATATAATTTTAAATAACAAAAACTTTAAAAAACAATCTTTACTACACTTCCAAATAAATATATGTTTCCCATCTCTTAAAAAATAATTTGAGAGATAACGATAGCTCTTATTTTTCTCATTAATAAAATATCGCTCAAACTTGCCATGAATATTGATGATACATGCACAAAAACTATATATTAATATTAATTTTTAGACCGAGTCCAATCAAACCTACATGATGTCTTATATAATATCTACATGTCTTATATAATATCTACATTTTTATAAATATATCTATAAATATGCTATAACTTATATATATATATATATATTTAATACATTTTTATAAGATATTTATCTTAAATTTTTTATATAAATAGATTTTTCTAGAACATAAAAAAGGACAAAACTCATCGCTTTAAGATTAATTTATCTAAATTTAAAGTTTCACATAATACAAGTTTAATATAAAAATAAATAACATTTAAACACAAAGAATACTTATTTTTACATGTATAAAAACTGTTAGATCATCCGATATCTTAGGAGAAAAGCAACAGAATAATATGCAGCAGCCGGATATGCAACAACAATATCTTGGAGGATATGCAATACAATGATAACAAATATAACAGTTTTGTTACCAACTTGACCATGTTTCCTAAGATTGTGCCCTTTCTTTATAATAAGTTTGTTTTGTGTTTGACCAATTTACAGTTAGAATGTATCCTTATAAATACAATATGTTGATATTGGCTAAAGAAATAGAGTCAAGCTTCATTTCATATTTTCTCTATTCATATATTTACATGGTATCACCCTAAAATCACATAAAGCTCACACTTTCTTCATTGATCCCCTAGCTTTCGTAATTTATTATTTTTCCAATGGCAAGTCACACCACTTCTACTCCTTTAACATTTATCATCCCCCTAACAACCACTATTTCCATCAAACTTGATGGTTCTAACAATTACCTGATGTGGAAAATACAGTTTCTTAATCTGCTTCGTAGTTATGATATGATAGGTTTCATTGATGGTACTAAAGCTTGCCCTCCCAGAAATCTCTCCACTGGTTCATTGAACCCCGCCTATGATGTTTGGCAGAAAAAAGATGTCTGTCTCCTTGGGTGGATACTTGCCTCTATCTTTGAAAGGTTGGTTTCCGCCATTTATGGGTTGACCACATCCAAGCAAGTCTAGACCACACTCTAGAATTGATTTTCATCCCAATCAAGATCTCATATTTCTCATCTTAAATGTCAATTATAAATGCCGACTCAAGGAGGGAAAACTTGTTCTGCATATCTTGACTCTGCCAAAACTCTTGTTGATCAATTGGTAGCAACCGACAAACCTATTAATGATCAAGACCTCATTAATTTTCTTATGATTGGTCTCCACAATTCTTATACTCCCTTTGTTACCTTTTTTAACTTTGCATCCTATGACATTAAGTTCACATTTGAAGATTTTCAAACTGAACTTCTAAGCTTTGAAAACCTTCTAGAAATCACTCAGTCAACTGCTACTTCAGATAATGATCACTTCACCTTTGCTTCCCGTAAACCAAAATTGCCAGCCTCTATAAAAAAGACAAAATCATTCAATCCCTGTCCTCCATAAAATAATAGATCTCTTACTTCACCAATTCAGAACACTCATTCTATCTGTCAATTTTATGATAAACCTGGACATCTTGCTATTGATTGTCTTCATCGTTTTGACTATTCTTTCCAGGGTAGGTATCCTCCTCAAGATCTAGCAGCTATGGTAAAAAATACCAATGTCAAATATGTCAATCCAGTATGGTACATGGATAGTGGTGTCAATGCTCATATCACCTCTGATGCATCTAAACTCACTAACTAGCAGCCTTTTTATAATTCTGATTTTGTCACTGTTGACAATGGTTTAGGTTTGCAAATTCAAAACATTGGCTCTTCATCCTTTCAAATCGGTCCCTCCCATTTTCATCTTTCTTCATTATCCATAAGCAACTTCCAATCTTATTTCTATTAATCAATTTTACTTAGATAATAATTGCTACTTTATACTAACTGCTAGTGATTATATCATAAAGGAGAACTTGACAGGCAAAATTCTATTGTAAGGTATGGTTGAAAATGACCTATATCCACTAGCTGGGTTCAAGTCTTCTAACAAAAACCTCACATGTTTGTCTGCCAACATCAAGGTTACTGCTACCATTGCAACTTGGCACTCCAAGCTAGGCCATCTACTACTGTCTTAAATGTCTTATTTCATTCCAATAAACTTTCTATCAGGACTCCTTTCAATAAATTAGTTTTTGTTCAGCTTGTCAACTTGGCAAAACTACGCAACTCCGTTTCTCTATCTCTCACCGTCACTCCATGGTTCTTTTAGCATTAATCCATTCCGATGTATGAGTTTCTCTTGTTAAATTCATTGGTGGATGTAAGTACTATTTTTTGTTTATTAATTATTTTTTCCGTTATTCGTGGCCTGCTATATCCTTTGCAACAAAAGTTTGATGTGTTTACAATCTTTGTTAAATTTAAAACCATTGTAAAAAATCTATTTTCTGCCTCTATTAAACAACTGCAAATGGATAATGGTGGTGAATTCACCTCTAATCAGTTTAAAACATTTTTGATGACACATGGAATACATCATAGACTAACATGCCCCACACATCTCAGCAAAATGGAATTGCAAAATGAAAACATCGATATACTCAGGAAATGGGACTCATGTTACTTGCACAATCTGCATTACCACCTCATTATTAGGTTGATTCTTTTTTTACTTCTGTATTTTTGATAAACAAACTACCTACACCAGTTTTAAAGAACCAAACACCATACTTCTTACTTCACAACACTAAACCAAAATATATGGACTTACGAGTCTTTGGTTGTGCATGTTATCTGCTTCTAAAGCCATATAATGCCGATAAACTAAATTTTCGTAGTAAGTAGTGTCTCTTTCTTGGCTATTCTAACTGTCAACGAGGGTATATGTGTCTTGATTTAGCCACCAAATATGTCTACATCTCCTGACATGTGATGTTTGATAAGCACCGTTTCCCAACTAAGGTATTGGAAGTATTCAACTCACTTGCAAATCAGAATTCTCCTACAAGTAAGTCTTTGATAATTCCTATTTTCGTTATGTCAAGTTCGTTATTATCTCTGCCAAATCTTATAGATATCCAATCTCAACCTCCTATATCTGATCCTGCAAATCTTCGTCCAGTTCTCCATCTACCTGACATCCCTCTACCTTCCAATCCTGAACCTTTACCTTCATATATTGAACCTATATCTGCCACTCATACTGAACAGCCTGTTGTCCCTATTATCTAAACACGTTCCAAAATAGGCCATTCACGACCAAAACAATACTCAGATTACCAATTATTCTACTCTACACGACACCCTTTATAAGCCTTCTCTGCATTCCTTGCAATTGTTGAGCTAACATGTTATACAAAAGCTACATTGGATTCATAGTGGCGTGTTGCTATGGACAGAGAATTTGATGCATTAATGGAGAATGACACTTGGTCTTTATGCCCACATCCACTGGGTAAGCATATTGTGCGCAATAAGTGGGTCTACAAGGTGAAAAGAAAACCTAATGGTAGTGTTGGACGCTTCAAAGCTCGATTGGTCACCAAGGGTTATGATCAAAGGAGTGGAATTGATTTCCATGAAACTTTTTTCCTGTGATAAAACCAGCAACCATTCGATTAGTTTTGGCTATAGCTGTTCATTTTCATTGGCCTATTCGGCCATTGGATGTGTCAAATGCCTTCTTACATGGCTTTCTTGATAAAGAAGTGTTTATGGAATAACCACAAGGCTTTATTGATGAAACCAAACCTAATTTTATCTGCAGATTACATAAATCTTTGTATGGACTCAAACAAACTCTAAGAGCATGGTTTCAATGTTTATCGCAGCAACTCATTGAACTTGAGTTCCACCCATCCATCAATGACTACTCTCTGTTCACTCTACATACTAACAACACCAAAATTTTTGTTTTGATTTATGCAAATGACATTTTGGTCATTAGCTCCAACTCCACTCAAATTGTTACTCTAATCTAAAACCTGCAAAGCATTTTTCAAGTCAAAGATCTTAGTTCCTTATCTTATTTTTCAGGTGTGGAAGCTCATAGAAGTTCACAAGGTCTTCATTTATGTCAAACCAAATATATTTCTGATCTATTACATCGTACTAAAATGGCTGGAGCTAAGCCTCTTGCCTCTCCTACTATGACAGGTACAAAGCTATCTAGCTTTGATGGTGAAGTGCTCTCTGATCCCACAGATTATAGATATATTATAGGGGCTTTGTAGTATTGCACAATCACCAGACCCGATATTGCATATGTTGTCAACCAACTTTGTCAATACATGCATTAACCAAGGTCATCATATTGGCAAGCTATGAAAAGGGTTCTATGTTATTTGAAAGGGACATTAAATGATGGTTTGTACTACACTCCATCTTTCCTTGACATTTATACATACTGTGACTTTGATTGGGCGGACAATCCTGATAACAGAAGGTCTACTATCGGTTATGGCATGTTCTTGGGTTGTAATATGGTTTTTTGGAGTTCCAAGAAACAACATGTTGTGTCTCACTCCAGTAGAGAGGCAGAATATTGTTCAATGGCTCTGGCTACCGCTGAACTATACTGGATACTAATGTTATTCAAAGAGTTGGGTATTGGTATTTCATCTACACTGACTCTGTGGTGTGATAACATTAGTGTCATTGCTTTGGCATCAAATCCAGTGTTCTATGCTCGAACAAAACATGTGGAAATAGATTACCACTTCGTTTGAGAAAAAGTCTGCAATCGTGATGTCAAGGTGCAACACATTTTAACACTTGATCAAGTAGCTGATATTTTTACAAAAGGCCAATCTACCCAACGATTTCAAGTTTTGAAGCACAAATTAATGGTTTGTTCACACCCCATCAATTTGAAGGGGGCTGTTAGATCATTCGATACCTTAGGAGAAAAGCAACAAAATGGTATGCAACAGTTGGATATGCAGCAGCAATATCTTGGAGGATATGCAGTGCAGTGATAACAAATATATCCATTCTATTACCAACTTGACCATGTCTCCTAAGATTGTGCCCTCTCTTTAGAATAAGTTTGTTTGTATTTTACCAGCTTACAGTTACAATGTATCCTTATAAATATAATACATTGACATATAGCTAAAGTAATATAGCCAAGCTTCATTTCATATTTTCTCTATTCATATATTTACAAAAACTACATTGACTTAAAATTTAATTTTTTTTTGTAGGTGTTGTCTAGTCCATTAAGTGTTCTAGATTTAATTTTATTAACCCATAAAAAATACCTCAAATCTTTTTACCAATGATATTTTTCTAGCCTCATAAATATGACATATTATTTTGTTTCAGGGATTTAGCGTGATTGAGAGTCCCAAAATCATCATTTAGGATCCAATTTTTGGCAAAGTTGTGAAAGAAAAAAACATGTGAAATCATAAAAACATTCTCTGAAATATGTATTGATAATTTAGATAAAGATCTCCTTTTTTTTATTTATTAACATCTTATTTATCACGTTAAACTATTAATATTTTTTTTTTAATACATGAACTATGATTGATGGCCACTATATCAGGTTTCAACTAATATTAATGATCACGATGTTTTCACCAAATAAAACGTTTTATCGATATGAATTTATTCATACAAATTTTAAATTAAATCATCATCAAATTTAAAATGTTCTAAAAACACCAGTTTTTTTTAGTTTAATTTGTGTTTGGAGTTGATTAATTAGTAGTTGCAAAGTTGGAGTTCCAATGATTACGGTGACAAAACTTACCTAGATTGCCATACAAAAGAAAACTCTATTATCTATTCTCTTGCTTCGGACATTGATTGTGGTTTTTTCTTAACATAATTGACGTGTAAGCTTGAACTACCATTGCTTCTACAATCCCATTTCCTTGATAGGTGCAGGATCTCACTCCGTTCCGACTATTTTACAAAAAAGTGAAGATGCGTTGAACGGTTGAAGTGACCGTTCTTGAGATCTCGTTCTAGCATCTAGATTCGGGGAGAAGAATATAGTCATAGTATAATCGAATCCATCCATCCCGAATAGTTGAATTCTGAATATAATCTCTTCTTCTGTTTCGATAAATTTTACAGAATTTCATTGATCGGCTTAGATGATTTGCTTTTTGCTTTTGAGTTCGCACCTTGTCAATTATGTTTTTATTTTGGTTCGGAATCAACTGCTACAATTATCAGATTGCTCCTCGAATTTATAATGAACTCTCAGAAATACCATAGAAAAAAAAAATTTCTTTCTTTTGAGTATGTTTAGTCGGCCTATATATATATATATATAGAGAGAGAGAGAGAGAGAGAGAGAGGCCCTCCGTGAACACCCGATTTAGACATGAAAATAGGTCTTGAAAAGATAAAAGAAATTATGAAATCAAAACGACATCTTTCGTAATTTATTTATTCGAATATTATCAATCCTAATTCTAGACCTGAGTTTGATAAAATACTATTTATATTATAAAATACCAAAATGAAGTTTTCAAGCTTTGATACAAAGAGCGGCCCGAAGCAAGACGTGGGGCACCTTTTCTCATCAATGAAGGTTGTGGGCATTTTCAACTTTCTGCGCACAGCGTTGCATGCTTCATGTTACGGTGCTGTTCCGAATCAGATTCTTTGAATGAAAAGTCTTAAACTGCATGCTTTCGAGCGCTCAATTCACTTAGCATATTCTTTTGATTGAAAAGTACAAATCACTACTCTTGACCATTAATTTGGGGTACTACAAAGAATGCATGGTAACGATTTTTTTTTATTTTTTTTATTTTAAAATATTTTAAAATAATATTTTTATTTATTTTAAAAAATTATTTTTAATATTTTCAAATTTAAAAATTTAAAAACATAATTTAAAAAAATATTTTTTTTAATTTTTTTTAAGACACGAGACAAACAAGATTTGTCTTATGTTAGGTCAACCGAAGAGCTGGTTGGGCCAACTTGACATGTGAAATACGATGGAAGTGTCAAAAATGGCGTCCGGGACTGGAGTAGGGTTAGGTAACTGTAACATTCACCGGAGAGTTAAGGGCAAAAATAAAAGGAGAGATTAATGGAGAAAGTGCATCATTGATTCGTTAGGTGTCACCGTCGTCAAATTAATTCCCCCACTTGGAAGTAGAAACAATCCAAACGTGCGGGGGGTGAGTTGGTCTCCCCAGTCTTTGACCACATCAATGCACGTGTTTTGCCTAAAAGTTGCCTGAGCTGGCCATGGAATGTCGACATCGAGTGGTTCTAAGATCAATAGATTGAATGGGAAACCTTTTGAATTCTTGAACGGGTTTTTCAATTGTACTGTGATCGATGCTTGTATCTCCGTCATGGAGATTATTTTGTATGTTAGGTTGATATTTGTTATGATTAAACTATATAATATTTTAGGCAAGGCAACTGTCCCTTTATATATGAAATTTATAATATTTTATATCAAACATATTTTATAAGTAATGATATGTAGAATAACATGATATAGATGTACTGTGATTATATATGAAGTGGTGGTTGTACTAATTGCGAATAGAAGTGACGATAAGAGTAAGCAATGCAAAAGATTTTTAGAAATAAATAATCTTATTGGTTATTTTTTTTATGATTTTTTTTATTTTTCTATTTAATATTATTGGGATTTTCTATTTCTTCTATTTAAAGAGAATTTTTTTTTCTCATATTTAGTGTTGTTGCGCTTTTCTATATTTTTTGACAATTAAACTTTGATTAATAAAAATTAAATATTTTAGATGTTGATGATGTCTTTCTAGTTTATGAAAGGAACACATTGCAATTGTTTAGTTTAATTTAATGTAGTGTTCAAATTAAAATCAATGTAAAGCTAAACACGTAACAAAATTCATTTGTTTTCTAGCATGCACATAAACTGTATATAATATTAAAATATTAAACTAAATAACAAGATTTAGCTACAACGTAAATATAATTTAATTGTTGAAGAGTTTCAGGTGAAAAAAAATAAAAAATATAAAAATATTGCTATCAAAGATGCATCACTTATCTTTAAAAGTAAATTTTCCAATCTCATTGCTTCAAGCAATCTTTTAGAATTCGAAGAACTTCTTTTCAAAAAGTTGGGCTACCTATCTTTTAGAATTCAAAGAACTTCTTTTTAAAAAGTTGGACTATCTTAAAAAATTTATTTTCTATTTATAAGTATAATTACAGTTATTTTTTAAAATATTTTTTATAATAAAATATATTAAATTAATTTTTTTATTTTTTAAATTTTTTTAAGATCAGTATATTAAAACTATTCAAAATATAAAAAAAAATAAATTTATTAAAAAATAAATTTTAAAACAATATAACTTGCACGGCATTTCTAATAAATGCTTAAATAGAAGCAAGCAAAAAAAGAATAAAAAACTAAAAAAGATGCGACTAGATAGCAAAAAGACATCTTACGAGTGCAAAAGACTTGAGAGAATTGAAAAAAAATACGACTAGGTAGCAAAAAGACATCTTACGAATGCAAAAGACTTGAGAGAATTGAAAAATATAGTCGTTGATTGCTGTGTTCTGGATAGTCCTCCCTAGCCCCCATTTGTACAGGGAACGAAGGCTACCACAGCTAATGAAAATTAATCGTGGCTTTTTTATTAATTAAAAAAATATTTGAGATGAATATGGACAAAATAAATAATCAAATAGATTCAATGAATTTGTATGGGTATTATTTATGAATTGAAAACAAAATAAAAAATATTTTATAATAAATTTAAACCCGGGATAAGCACATACATGACTTTAAGTTTAAACTCAATTAGCCTATAATCTATTTTCTCTGAAAGCTTTGAAACCTAATTTTAATTTCTCTGGATTGAAAACTTCAGGTTTATATAAATTTTCCAACCAAGGATTCTTCTCCTCGTTCAACTAAATTTGGTTTTAGATATATTAATGTTCTTGTTGACGTATTTATGTTGAAGAATAACTTTTAATAAAGTTATAATTTAAAATATAAGTGGATATCATATTCAATTTGCATTCAAACGTGCACATTTACTATATTTTAAGATCAATTTTCTAATAGTTTGTAGAACATAGTCCTGGTTATGCCTTCTCGAGCACTAAATATTTTTCCCCGCTCTATTTATTTTTGTGGTGTAGTGTAATATGATGCATGCTTTTCTCAGACTATATATTTATAATTGTTGTATTAATCAATATATAGCACAATTTTATGCATGTTTTATTAAAAAAAATATTTTAAAACTATAATTTAAAAAATAACTATAACCTTTTGTTTTAAAATTTATTTTTTAAAAACACAACTATAAAAATATATACCGTCTTTAAACCCCCCGCCCGCCCTCTCTCTCTCAGGAGAGGGTCCACTTTGTCTCTGGCTCGTGCTTCCACCATTACTGGGCTTTTTCTTAATCTTCTCTCTCTGTTTATCAATGAAGGATCCAATTCTCTTAATTAACCACAACTTTCACCTCTATTTTTCTTGAATTAATTTAGGCTCCGGTATTTATTATTAGCGCTTGAACATGACCTAGCTTTGATATTGTGTTGGAATTCCTCGGCTGTGGGTTGGCTTATTTTCGGGGACCTAAACTCTCACCGGACTGTCTTCTCTGGGAACGTCCATTTTTAGCATCCTCCACGCAGCACTTGTCCTCATCCATACCAAAGTAGTTAACCACTTTCTTGATGTCATGGCTTTACACTCAAGCCTGATTATTTTATAGTTTACTCTCTATGTTTTTGGAAATGAAAGTTGATATGATTGTGACGTCTAAATTAAACTATAAAAGGATCTAGGATGAAAATTATTTCGAGTATAATAAAATTTAGAATGTAAATTATAATTTTTTTAAAACACGGATAATAAGTATAAAAATTATTAAATTAGAGTACAATGAGGGTGATTTTCCCTAGCAATAATACCCCATTAATTTACCAAAAATTAACCAATATAAAAAATGACATAAACATATAAAAAGAACACGGGAAGATGACATGTGATTAAGGAAAATAGCATTAGGAAAAGAATTTGTTGAGGGGTTTAAGGCCCATGAAAGAACCATAACCCAACCCATCAGGCTGCATATACCACCAAGCCAGCGAAGACGAACCTCGAAAGAAACAAGCAGCCCTCTCCTCTCTTTGCTTCCTTGTTCACAAAATGATCCCAAAACAGAGCAATTAATGCCGTCTCCCGAGGGAACTCAACAACAACAAAACAGAGGAAGTTGCCTTGTGGCATCAAGAAAAGCAAAACCAACTGCAAGAAGAGCCAATAAGAGAGATGGGGAAAGGTTGGAAAGTTGCTGCTGTTATTGGGCTGACAGCGATAATAGCAAGAGAAATGAACAAACAATTCGGATGGGACAAAGACGCAGCTCTTCAGCTATTTGTTGAATGGTCAAATCGATTAGGGGTATGGGCGATGCCTGTTTACGTTGGGATTCACACAATCACTCTCGCTTTCTGCTTGCCTTACGCTGTTTTCTTCGAGGCTGGTGCTTCTTTGTTATTTGGGTTCTTGCCTGCTGTTTTATGCGTCTTCTCTGCCAAGCTCTTAGGTGCCTCTCTTTCCTTCTGGATCGGCAGGTACTTCAAAATGTCTTCATTTGTTTATTCCTTTTTATTCGGTTTGTTTCCTGATCGCATTTTCTTGCAATTCTATCAATTGGATCCCCTTGTGTATTCCTTGGTAAGTTTCGTACTTGGAAGTATTAATTTCGGGGTTATTGGACATCTTAGCCAAAATCCCAACTTGTTATTTGAAGTTTATATATGATACTTTTCCAGGTTACCACTTCGAATTATCATGTCTGCAATCTCTTGTTTCTGTTTAGATATACTTTTTATACATTTTTCACAGTTTCAAGTGACGTGGTAGAGGTCAAAGTGAATCGTAGTCGGTGCGGTGTGTATAATATTTTCTCGTCCAAAACTATTGTATTTATGCGTGTGATTACACTTCTTAATGCTCTTTTTCTTTCGCATAGTCATCGAGTAACTTTGAACCCATGCTTGATGGTACCTTGCACACACATGGACTTCCAACTATTGTATTTATGCATGTGATTATTCTTCTTAATGCTCTTTTTCTTTCGCGTAGTCATCGAGTAACTTTGAACTCATGCTTGATGGTCCCTTGCACACACACGGACTTGGCATGTCATGCTCACACTCAAGAACGGCTCATCATTTATCTGTACCTCATCAGGGAAATAATTCAGTGCGTATTGATGCTGTTAATTGTCAATGGAGAAACTAAGTTTGTAAATAGTGAAAAGTCAGAATAAGCAGTAACTGGATGGAAATTAATATTGCAGGTCATCAACTTTTTAATAGGCAGTGCAGTTCTTCTTAGGTTCTATGTCTCAAAAGAATGATTTTTGTTGGGCTATGTTTTTTTGCTTTATTAGCATGAGAAATAAATTTCTATATGCAGGGTGGTTTTACAAATCTTTGGTTTTTCAATCGTTTTGCTTTATGGCTACAGGTCTTCTTGTTGTGAGTCTAGTCAAGCATACTGTCACTTGGTTTTGTTTAGGCCTAGTTAGGTCATTAAGAAGTGTTCTTCCTATTAACATGCTTAGTGAAGTTTCTTGTTGAATTATGATTTAGGTTTCATGTTATGAAACCTGCAGCAATTATTGATGAATATTGCAAACAAGAGAAAACAAGAAAGAAAACAAGAAAGAACACAAAATTTAACTTGGTTTGGCAATAATTCTATATCCATAGGAGCGAGGAGCTTTTATTTCACTATATGTCAATTTTGTGTTACATAATTTCAGGATCCATTTTGAACTTGTGAAGTTTTTCAGGTTAGTTTTCAGGAGTTCAAGTTCAGCAATGGAGTGGGTGCAGAGTAACAAATATTTCCATCTCCTTTCCAGAGGAGTTGAACGTGATGGATGGAAATTTGTTCTTCTTGCACGCTTCTCACCCATGCCCTCCTATGTTATAAACTATGCTCTAGCTGCTACAAAAGTTGGGTTCATGATTGATTTTCTACTCCCTACAGTTATTGGCTGCCTCCCAATGATCCTACAGAATACATCCATCGGTAGCCTTGCTGGTGCTGCTGTTGCTTCGGCATCAGGCTCTAAAAAATCTCAGGTTTGGTCTTACCTTTTTCCCGTACTTGGGATAGTATCAAGCATCCTTATTTCCTTGAGGATCAAAAAGTACTCGACTGATATAACTATGGTGGAATCCTCTGCCAGTGATTGTACTCCCGGCTCTAGTGATGTTGATTCGCATCAGACCTTTTCTAGTAGAAAAGGAAGTGAGGGCCTTAGGAAAAGTCAATAAAGGACTCCGATATTGCCTGTTTACTTGATCAGTACTTATCCTCTTTGATAACAATGATTTAGAATATCTGATCCATTTTGGTTGCAATTCGATTCCTGCTGATTCATCCGATTCTTTCTCTTGAAACATGGATATGTTATGTCAGAAACTGGACAAATGTATGATTCAGTTGTCTTTAGAAAATAGATAGCTTAAACTCAGTAATTAACTAATCAGCACGCAGTACATTTTGGCCATGTCTTGATGCATCGTGTCATATTTCCCCACTCCATGGATTTGAATATTGTATTCTAAGTTTCTGTAGAGAAAAAAATGCTGTTGGTACGCGTACTGTACTTTGCCTGACTTGTTTTCATGAAGTCACCTTGCGGTGGGATATTGTGATTCTGCTGTATTCATAATCTATTACTGTGATAAAATTTCCTGCAGTGAAGTTTAATTTCGGTGCGGTTACGATGCTTTATTTTGTTGATCTTGGGCCATTATTTTGCATGCTTGGCTCATTCTTTCTTTCTCAGTTGAACATTGAGTCCCTCTGTTAACTTATCTTTTTTTTCCCTTCGACAGAGGGTAAGCTATGTTTTTGGTTTCTTTACTCCCTGCCTTTTTTCTTTCCTTTTGTTTTGGTTCACTCAAGCGCCCTTGTTGATTCACTGGAATCTGGAGCTTGTTCTTTCATTGAAATTTGCAATTTCTGGTTCAAGTGGGAATGTAGAAACCATCGTTTTACCTGGTCTGGTCTAATCTAGAAAACTTATAGTCGGGTTTAATCAATTTATCATGTTGTAACATAACTTTTCCACCAAAATACATGGGGGACTAAAATATAATCAAGAAAGTATCTCTGCTGTAATATCTTCAGCCGCTTAAATAAAAGGAAAGAAAAAACGACAAAGCAATGCCTATAGCCCCCGATCAAAAACAGATGGTGTCTGATTATAGCAGGACCTTGTTAATGTTTTTAAACTGCTCGGCCATATTATTGAATCCGGGAGTACGTAGGAGAGATCTGGATGATGGGTTATGACTTGTGAGTGTTTAGTGCTGTTATGGTTTCTAGGAAAAAAAAAAAAAATGCCCTAAAAAATATGTTTACCCATTCAGTTGATTAGTTGCCTTTTCACTGAATTAGTCTATGGACCTGCTCTCTATCGAAAAAAAATATATAGCTATTGCCGATGTAGCCAAAAAAAGAAAAAAAATTATTGCGAGTTTAAAATCTTAAAAGTTTGTTTAATAAAAAAAATGGAGAATTAAACGTATTATTAAATGTGAACAAAATTATTAGTTGAGAGATAAATATAAATTAAAGTATTTTATCTTGTGCTGTAAAGAGTTTTTTAATTTTTTTTATTTAATTACATGAAAATATGTCTTTTTTAAGAAGATCAATAATTAAAATTTTATTAAAAAAATAATTGTTTTTAAGAAAATGCTAGCTAGATTCAGATGTATTAAAATTTTTTAAAGAACATCCCTATTGCAATGGACAAATTTTTTGCAGTGCTCCAAAACCTGGCCTTACCTAATTTGGAGACTTCTTAAATTGAGCCATTAACTAACGGTGGTTTTAAATTAATTTAGATGGGAGTTAACATAATATGATCTGGTTAAAATTTAATTGGATATCACAAAGTATATATATATAATCTGATTAAAATTTAATTTGATATTACAAAGTAAAAAAATTTAGGATGATGTTGCTTTAATCTTTTCTTTTTACATGTTAAAACAACAATGTTTTTTATTGAGTTGATTTAATTTGTTAAACTTATAAATTGAGTAATATACTCAAATGGATTGAATAACTTTTTTAACCCATAAATTGAGTAATAAACTCAAATGGATTGAATAACTTCTTTTTTTATCTAACTATACGACAATGAAATTTGCCATGCATGGAAAGCTGCTGAACAAAATTCAAGAAAGGAAAACTATCATAAAGAATGGGAAAAAAAAGAAGCATATGTTAATGTTAGGTAAAATAATGATATAATTTTTTTTTAAATAAAAAAGAATCAAATAATAATTAATCAAACAATATTTAAAAAAATTTAGGCGATCGAGTAAAATAATAATGAAAACACATTATGAAATGTTTTACAGAAATAATATTTGTTAATATAATAAAAAAATTGTTATTATCTTGTAAAAAAATGAAAAACCAATGGTATTTAATAAAAAAAAAACTTAAATTAGCTTTTTAACTAATTAATCTGGATGGATTAAAATGTAAAGTGTATGAGTTTTTTTTATTATTTAAAAAACAAAATAGGCCAGATGTGTGGCTCTATGTGTTTGACCCATAAAAATGAAAAATCTAGCTGACACATCTAACCTCTTATTATATTAGAGGGTAGAGGGCATGGCCTAACCTGCATATCTAGATTGTTATTATATTAGACGGTGAAAGATGTGTCATTAATCATTTATTTTTTTTAAAAAAAGAACACATACAATTTGTTGTCCGCTAACCTAAAATTCAATGATTGAAAAGTTATTGGAAAGTCGGGTAGATATATTTTATATTTAAATATTTATTTATCAATTATTTTATTCAAAACATTTAAAAAATACATCAAAAATCTAAACTTCAAATAACCTAAAAAATAATTTAAAAAAATCAACTTAAATTCCACAAAAACTTTTCATATCTAGATCCAGCCTTTTCAGGTAAGGTAATGATCAAATAATACTTTAGTAAAACTTTTATCATTAAATAATAAAATATGTTAATACTAAAACCAATCTTTTTTATAATTAGAATTAATTTAAACCAGAGTTTTTTTCACTAGAATTGTTGACTCTTGATACTCTTAAATCTAGGACTGGAAAACAAAAAAAAAAACATTTTAAAACAAAACTTAATTTTAAAAAACCGAAAATGTATCCATTAAAGAGTAGGAGGATCAAGTTAAATGTTCACACTAATTTTGAAATTGACACCTAGTTTTCTTGTATTTTTTATTTTGGCGTCTTTGAATCATGTCCTTCCTTAACAAACCAGAATCGATTGGCCATTAAAAGATCCAATTAAAGAGAAAAAAGGTTGATGGTGAAAAAAAGTTCACGTTTTAGTTATTTTGTTAATATAACGAAAAATTCTAAGACGTCAGATTTGTAGTCATTTTGTTAATCCCATTTTTATAGGAGTTTGTGTGGCACAATTGGCGTGAACTTTGTTTGAATCAAATTCTACGAAGGTTTCCCTTTCTCTTCGATCACACAAACCCTAATCTTTGCCCTGCAAACCCCACCCTAAAAATACTTACAGCCAAGGCTGTCCTGGGCTGGTGGCAGCCTCCTTTCACATTTTGTTTTTTTGTTTTTTCAGTGTATTGTTTCCTTCTATATTGTTGAGATTTATCTTTTGCTTGTTTCCTACAATCAAATTTGCAGTCATGATGCCTTTCTAGATGAGAGTTTGATGTTTCTTGATCTAGAAATAAAAACGTTTGGTGCTTTTATTAGTTATTTTAGAAGGGTCTGGCGTTTTTCAGTTTTGTATGATGAAATCTTCCATCAATTGACTCTAGTAATGCAGCCCATTTCCCAGTTTAATCTCACAATGAGATGAAACTAGCTTGCTGCTTGATTTGTTGAAAAAAAATCCTGTTTTGGGAAGCTAGAGGAGCTCGGATAGCTCTATTGATTTTTCATGAGTGGTCTGGATATGGCTTGAAGAAACCATCTTAACCATTGCAAGTTAAGATTACATTGAATTATTTTTGAAGTAGCAAGCTGCGATTTTTATGTTGACTGCATAAATATTAAAGCTGCTACTTGAAAATAGATTGGATGAAATCCATCAATGGTGAAATTTGATCTTACAGGCAACAATGAATGGATAACTTATTATTATTATTATTATCATTATCATTATCTTCACCATCTTAATCACATGGAGGACAGCATTAAAATATTATTTCCATGAAATCGTAAATCTGAATCCCATCTCAGCTGCTCCTTGACAAACACGATTACTTCTTGCTACATTAACTTATTAAAATTTTTGAATCACACTTGAAACAATTATTTTTTTCTGGTTCTGCTAATAAATTCTTGAAACTTTCTCGAAAATAAATTTGGGAAAAAATCTCTGTTAGGATGCCCTGTTTCTTCCTGTCTTTAGGTCTTTTGGGCTTTTGAGCTGTAATGTACTTGATGTCGGGCCACGAACCTGTAAAACAAGCCCTCTCCGAACCTGGGGAGGCTTCGAATATATATTTAAGCCATCTCAAAGGAATTGATGTTTAAAAATCTCATGTAGAGAATGATTTAATTACTTTTGGGAATGAATTTACAATTTATCAGCAGATATTAGGAATGAAAATGAAATCATCTCTGGGTAATAGGAGTTATTGGATCGCTGGCAGGCACATTCATGGTGATCCGTGGTCCGTCATAGATATCAGCAGATTTCTCGTAATTCTAATCCTCTAGGTTCAAGCTAGCCATCCTCAGCGATGATTTGCTCTAACGTGTGTTTTGAGATTGTGGAGTTAGTGTTTTTTTAATATAATTTTTATATTTAAAAACATATTAAAAACTAATTATTTTTTAATGTAAAAACCACTTTTAAAAATAATTTTAAATAGATTCTTAAACACTCCTTTAATAATCATCTTAGCTTTAGATAGAGTGGGGAAGGGGGCCTAAATATTGTTTGGCAAAAACTTAAATTTCTTTTGTTTAAAATTATTTATTTATTTTGATAATTTTAATATATTAATATTAAAAATAATTTTTTTAAAAATAAACATCACTACAATATTAATCCTAGCCATGTGTCTTCGGTCTTAAAAAATAGTGCTGAATTTGAATGATCTACGACACCCAAAAAGATTTTTTTGATCGTTGATATTAAGATTTAGGAAGGAATATTTAGGTGAGAGATATTCAACAATTAACCACTACAATTCATGTCGTGCTGTATTTCGTCTTCGTCTTGTAATGAAGGGGAGCGAGATTGTTGACGGTTGAAAAGTCAAATTTGAGCGACTTCGAAAGATAACATGGCTTGGAGTAGGTAACTCTACTCGATCGCCGAATCGTGAAAAATGGCTCCCAGTTGCCTGGCTTCCCAGCATGTTTTTAATTTGAAGGCTTCCTTGGATGTTAATAATTATTTCCATTTTTTTCTTCGGCCAATGATTCAACTAGGTAACAAATCGGGCATCCTATGTGAATATCTTCCTGCATGTTAGGTTGCAGCCGACCAGACACATGGAAATGCAAGTCTAGCTGAGGGCAGCAAGGACTTTAAACAAAGGGGGCTGAGAGAGTCAATTGACCAGCCTATGAACGAGGTAGAAAAGAGACAACAACCGACAGTGTCTGAAGGCAACATGATCGTAGATGTCTTTTATTGAAATTGAGGTCCATTGTGACTTAATTGCTTGGACTTTGTACCTCTGAAATCACAGAAAAAACTTTATTGATACTATCAATCCCTAGATTCAACAGTTAATTATAATATCAAATTTGGGAAAATACCTAAAATTAAACAACCTTTATCAAGAAAATTCTTATGTAAATAAACTCTTATGCGATTCATGTAAATATATTTCAAATTGACAAAAAGAAAAAAAAAACCCCAGAGAAAATCATTGTCTGCCTGGTTATGAAATACTATTTATTATAATAATATAAATATGAATTCACTCTTTAATAATAAAACTTTTAAACTAAACATAACATAAAACAGTTTTTTCCCCAGATTTGATTGTCATTTCCAAATTATATGGGAGAATAATAGTTTTTTAGTTTCCTGCACAGTAAAATTACTTAAGCTACCCCTAAAATAAAAAATAGATAAAATTGGCATTCAATGACTTTTTAGTCTTTTTAATATTCTAGCACAATAAAATTATTTAATTGCCTTAAAGAAAAATCTATTAAAATATCTTTTAGAGTTTTTTTTTTTTTTTTTATCTTTTCATCATGGACATATCAGGCTATCTATTGGAATGTAGCGCACAAGCCAGAAGCAGGAGTGTGCATGGAGTTAATTTTGATGGATATTTTTTGTTATCTTTTAAACTATTGTGATGAGTTAATTTTGATGGATTTTTTTGTTCTTTCAAAAGGTAAATAGAAACTATCTCATATACATAAATAAATAAACAAACAGATAAAGTGTGAGTTTAACTTAGAGCTTTGGAGTTGGGTATGCCTCGAGTCAAACTAGTCATGCAAATGAACCGCTCCATCTTCATCGAAATATATGAAGAAAAGTCAATGATCACCTACCCCATCTTCGATGGTCTAATTCAAAATTATCACGATGCTGGAAAATTCTGATTAAGGAGGCTGAAAGAAGACCTTCCAAGTTTCTAACCTGCCACGCACGCCGTGTTTACCAAAAAGCTGTTAATTAATCATGCAAATGCAATGAATTCAAATAATAATAGCTCTGCACATAAATTTCCTGTTCAATTTCTCTTTGCATGCCTGTATTCTTTGAATATTTCTGCAATTCGTCTATTTCTTATCTTAAAAAGATTAAAAAAGCACTCGGAACTTTGTATCCAAGCCGATTTTCCCGCGCCAGAGGAGTTGCATTCAAGCTTGATTGATTCATATAGTGCGGAAAATGTAAAGATTTTCTTACGTCTTTAGACTTCATTCATGCTGTGAAGATATTTGTACTGTCATTTCATTGTTAATTAATTTATTAAGAAACTTGTTGATAAAAATATTATTTCAGTAATTTTTTTATTGTTAATTTTTTATTGGTTATTAAGTCTGTTAAATATAAAAAAATTATTTTATTAATAAAAAAATATACAAAAAAATTATTCATTTTATTTTGTCAGTATTTTTCTCAATAAGTCTTATGTAATTATGCCATTAATTATTTAAAAATATTTGTAAAAAATCTATTTTACAAAACTATAAAATAATTAAATTAATATAAATCAATACTTTATAATACTCAAAACACTTGAAACAAAAAATCAACTCAAACAAATTTGCAACATAAATAACAAGAAAAAATAAATTTAACTAAAAAAAATTCATATGAAAAAAATAAAGTTACAATTGATAAAAATTTAAAAATTTTATAGATAAATCAACTAAAAATTGATCTCAAATAGAAAAAAAAAATTCTACAATAGCATTCATACAATTATTAAAAAAAAAACAAATATAGTGAAAAAAACTTGAATTTTTTTTTTTTACATTAATGTAGTTACAAGTGAAGCTAAGAAAAGAAAAAAAATCATAAAATGTATTAATTAAAAAAAAATACATACTTGAGTATGGAGAAGAAGAAAACGAGTCAAAAAGAAAAGAAAAATAAATATATATTGATATTTTTTACATATAAGAAAGAAAAAGAAAAGGAAGAAAAGAGTCTTGTTTGTTGTGAAATTAGAGTTTATAGATTTTTATTGAGGTGTTTTACCGATAATTTTACCGAAAAAAATTAAATATTAATATTTTTAAATATTCTATCAGTAATATTTAATTTAATAAAAAAATTTATAAACTAATATCGCCGATGACTTTTTAATCCATCAGTGATTTCATCTATAATATTTAATTTAAATTTTTAATTTAATAAATTTTTTTAGAAATTCACCAAATAACACCAACTTTTTAATTCATCAATGAGTTTTTTTTTTTAAATAATTAAGAGTGCAAGTGAGGAGTAAACAGTTCCAGAACTCTTTAAAAAATACCAATGAAATTTTTCATTGGTGATTTTGTATTTAATTAACATGATGAATGATGTTGACATTTTACCTACGGAATTTATTATGTTAGTAAAAAATAACACATCGTCTTTTTTTTTTACTTTATTTAATTTTTTTTTCACTATAATTTCCTCGGTATATACCGAAATATATGTCCGTTGGTAAAATTCATTAGAAATTTAGCTACAAAAATATTCTCTCGGTATTTTTATTTGTATTTATCAATTTTTTAGTAATGATTATATTAAAACATATTAGAAAATAATATAAATTATTTTTTAAAATCCCATCGCTAGATTAAGATAATATTTTAATAGAATATCAAAGTTTTAATGATTAAATAATTATAAAATTAAATTTTATTATTTTTAATTATTTAATAAATATTAAAATATAAAATAAAATGCTATAAATAATATTTTGACCGAACAAACAGTTGTGTCAGTGCTGTCTTATTGTAAACGCAGCAGAAACCTTGCTTGTTTGAAAATATATTCCTTCGTTTATACATTTTTACCCGGTATATAGCTCACATTAATTAAGGGTTATTTTTTTATATATTATTTTATTATATGCGATGGAGTTCTTGCCATACAATGAGATCTGTCAGGAAAATCTTTACTGGATAATAGTTTTTATTGTCTCAAAAATACATCTCCAAAAACAACAATGTTTCATAGATTAATACTTGTGTATATATTCAAGAAAAATATTAGTAAAATTATGATAGAATTAAAAATAAATCCTAATTGATTATAAAATTTTTAGAAAGACAAATTTAAAAATGTTATAAAATAATATAAATAATTTCATCTAATAATTTAAGTGATTAAATAAAATTATTTTTTAATATAATATTAAGGTCTTAGTTAAAATCTTATTATTTTTATTTATTTTATAAAAATTAAAATTAATATAACATAAATCTATACTAATTTTAAATTTAAAAAACTTTCGCACATAAAGAAATGATTCTTTTAATATCCTGCCTAACCGAGAGATTCGAAGAGATCGAATTTCGAAGAAGAAGACAAAAAGATAGCAAGGATCAGATGAAAGCACCATCCGCGAAAATGACACCAAGAACGGTTGGATTTTTATCCTTTCCTATTGCGCGAATTGCACACGCGCGCACGCGCACACACACAAATGCTGTCATTTATACTTCAAGAAATCAGGTTGCTTATACGTTGAACATTTAAGAAAAACTCACCGGTCACAAGGACAACACAGATAACATGGTGCGTATAAAAAGAATAAGAGCTTGTTCGGTGTCCTTATGGTTTTCTAGTTTTTAATAACTATTTTACTTTAAAAGAAAACAATAAAATAATATTTGGTTAATATTATATAATTCTTGACTTTTAAGAGGGAAATGTGATTTTTATAAAAGCATGTTGTTAAATATGTCTTAGCTTATATTAAAAAATAAAAAATAAAAGAAGTGATACTTTTTAAAGTAAAAGGCTGCTTGTGTTATTAAGAGAGGATATTTTAAGTATAAAATCAATTGTTATGGAAGTCTTACCCGTGAGTTTTGTGTACCTAACAGAAATAATTCTAGAAAGAAAGCTACTATATTCAATTGGGTGCTGACGGCGTCGTGACGTTTCACCACTCAGCAACATCACAATATTAGAAGAAAAATCAATGCCTTGCTTGTGTGTGTACATATACATGTAAATCTTCTTCTACTTTTCCTGCCTTAGAAGTTCTCTTTATGGAAATCAAACTTTGTAGAGGTCTTGCGAGAGAAGGCTAGAGCTAATTGCCTTAGCTCATTCGTGAGTGCTGGTGCCCCACAGTAGAAAACTCCTGCACATGATTTTACACACGAAGTTGTTTAGTTAGTAATATTTCCTTAGTTCCGTGGACAAAAAGAAGAGAAAATCAAAGGCCCAACAAAAAGTAGGTGAGCTAGGTTAGCAGAACTGACCAATTCGAGAATCTGGATGCTGAAGGGCGATCTTCTTGTAGACTTGTCGCCAGTTGGGTTTGGCAAAGTGGGATTTGACCCGTGTGCCTGAAACCACATCCACGCCACTCTTGGCGTGGTGTAGCGACTGGAGCATGGCAATGAGAGCTGACCTTGCATCGCCTTCTTCATACACACTTGTGCAGTAGTTGTGCAATTCTATCACCTGCTTGTCATCCATCTCTGCCACCTCATTCATTATCCCTTTGAACCACTCAAAGGAACCCTGTTCCCTTGTGACCCAATAGAAGTATGCTTTTCTTGTTTTGAAACTCTTGCTATTAATCTTGTTGTTCTTATTAGGCGTTGCTCTGCCACTTTCCAACGCATCCAAGGCTCCATTATTCCCTTCATCCTTATCCTTGATTTTCATGTTGTTGATAATGTCCTTGACTATGCTGATCATAGGGGTGGCTCCGATCCCAAGCCCTACTAGTAGCACCACATCATATTTCTTGTAGTCTTGTGCCGGAGCTCCAAACGGACCATCAACTAATATCTTGGGAATGCTGTACATTTATTTAATCGCCACTTGTCAATGAAATGGTCAAGGCAAAAAAATTGTGCTACTATTATCGATGATCATGCCATCGATCGCTATTGAATCACTGACAGATTTTAGTCAAAAGTATATATATGTGATTTTAATAGCATACTCAGTGTAAAAACTAAATGATCAATCCAAGAAGATATTCAGTTGACTGCTTATTATCAATTCAACACCTTATAGATCAGAGTTTTTAAATCTAGTTTGATAATCAATCCCATTTAAGATCTGAATTAATTCAATTTTTTTATAAATTAAATCAATTTCTTTTTTTATTTGAAAAAATAAATAGGTAATGAATTATAATTAAATTTTTAACCATCTCAACTAAGTTATCGAATTCACCTACTGAACTACATCGAATTTTAAAACTATACCTTATTATGCATATAGTACATCGTAATAAAAAATACTGAAAGAGTTAGATACTAAAGAAAATTAAGGGGAAAAAGGAGAGTTTCAAGGACTAAAAATTAATGAGCATCCCTGGCCTAATTATATTCGGAACTCTCCAAATGAGACAAGGCACAAACCTCACATAAATGAAACTGGCACAACTTCTAAAAGAAAAGAAAAGAGTAACTATGGAAGAAGTTTGGTTGGATATCATAATTAATTACCTACGATTGTTTCCTCCTTGCATATCAGCTCTGAGCAATCCACTCTTCCCAGCAGTCGGAGGCTGACAAACCTAACAAACATTGAAAACATAAGAGATTGTTCAGAACAAACAAGAAGGGAATTTGGTTTGGAATGCAGCATCTATAAATGTAGCTAACGACAGACCTCGGAGAAAACAGTTTTGAGTTGCCTCGTCCAATCACCGAGTGTTCGAATGTGCACGCTAAGGTAGTCATCTCCTGGTGCTGAAGTGATAGAAAATGGGTGCCTGTGTTCATACCAATTACCATGCGTTAGTGTCGAAGGCCAAAGTAATTGGATTTCTTGGGCATAAGTGGGCGCTGGCTAGCTATCTGCCTCATAAATTAGATTCTTACCATTCAAATGGAGAAACTGCAGCGCAGTTGACAAACATGTACTGCCCACTCTTGTATTTGAATCCTTGGGGCTTTGACATGTGCAATGCCAGGACGTTTCCCGGATAGACGGCAACCTAATAAAGTGTTCATGAAAAAATAGTGGTCTTTAGTACAGGTTTGCCAGTACTGGAATTTGAAAATGAGTAGTGATCAATTCATAGAGACTTCATTGAATTAGACCTTGAGGATCTTAACGGCTCTGATGCTTGACCTAAAAGCCCTGATCAACCTTTCACATGCATAAAGAATAACCGGCACTGCTATATACATCCATGTCTGTAGCACTCAAGAGAAAATGGAAATCGATTGTAAATGTACAAGAAATATCTGAAAGGTCAAAAGGAAGCAAATTCATGATTTTAGTTGCAAAGAAAGGGAGGAGTGAAGCACTGACCGTTTTCTGATACCATGTCTTTGTGAGGTATAGGTACATTCCATGGACAACAAGGAGAGTGTAGACAATAACGAACAGGTGGTGGGAATACCAGAAGGCATTGAAGCCAGTGAGTTTCTTGAGAGGTTTAGGCAGGTTGAGTCTGTTACGCCGAAACCAAGGCGTGGCTAATGTGAATGCGATGGCCATTAGCACTACCATTACAATGCCTGTGACCCCCTCCACACCTTTCAAAAACCACCAGTAGTTTTCAGGCTGATCGTCTCCAAAGTATTGTTTCATAGGCTCGTATTCTTCTTCAGTGGCATGAATAAGTCGTGGAAAATCACACGTTATATGAGCCCCTGCATGTAATCCAATTCCAATGGCAATTCCTACTGCAATAACCTGAACAAATTTATAGCAAGAATTATTAGATTTTTAAGATCACGCAGACTTCTCAAATACAGGGAATACAGAAGTCTCGTTACCTTATGGAAATTCAGATTGTCATCAAAGGGCACAGCAACACCCAATTTGGTCTTGTTTCTGAGCCAAGTGATCGTATTCCGGCAGACTGGTAGTAAAATCAAGGCCATATTGAATTTAAGGGTCTCTGCCCCTCCTTTGGCAACACAAACGCAATAGCCCATCACATCATATGCGGCCTTGTGCCGATATTGTATGAACTTGTAAGTAAATAAACCAGCGACGATTCCCATCCACAAAATCATTATCCAAACTCTCTGCCAATTATCCATCAAAAAGTACCTCATCTTTTGGTACCATCTCTTTAATGGATTGTTTTCTTGTGTGGGCTTCAGCTTTTGGCTCAATAATTGACTCAGAACTTTGCTATCTCCACCTCTGACGGATTGGTTTGGAGCTTGCAATAATAGTGTTTCCAAGTTATAAATCTGTTTATCGCCACCAAAACAAGAAATTAATTATGCCCGGAAAGATCAATGAACCTATATGATTGTTTAATTACACTTTTATGTACTGTACCATGATATATCCAGCATTATCTGGGTCTAATTCTTCCATGATTAGTGCTGCATATTCCTTGGCTTGTTTCTGAATGTTGGAAAGCTTGTTCGCAGAAGCACTTAGAGTGATAATCTACAAATAAATTTGATCCGGTCAACCACAACTAATAATGTTATTTAAGAAATAAAGTCGTTATATCAACCAAAATTAATTCATTCTGTTCACCTTATTTAAAAAGAAAAAAGTTATATTTTTTTTTCAGAGTTTGAACGGTGCTAGAATTTGATTTTTTTTCTTTAAATTAAATATTTTAAAATTGTGTTTATAGAAAAAATAAATCTTAAAAAATAAAAAAATATTATTTTAATATATTTTAAAAAACAACCAATAATACACTATTAAAATATTCATTTGATCGCTTACTTCCAAAACTTCCTCTTCTGCTATTCTTCCATCAGCATCTTTATCAACCCTGCACATATTATCAATATTCAGCACTTTAGAGCAGGCAACAAGACAGGCGGCAATCCCGAAGGATAAAAAGTGCTCAATCAATATTAAAAGAACGCAATGTTAATTGAAAGTATACATGTCAAAGAAGATCTGGAGCCTGGAGTCAAAGCTTTCATCGGAAATTTGATCCCAGAATTGTCTAAGCTGTGCCTTGTTAATTAAATCACTATTTATATTATGTCTCCGAGCAAGTGCACGAAATAATTCTCCGGCAAATTCCTTAGAGTCCTTGTTCATACCTGTCGTGTATAAATATTGTGGTCAATAATTAGCATCACAGTTAATTGAAGCAGGAGATTAACGAGAAAATCAATAGCCAAAAAGGGTACTTACCTATGCATTCTCCAAACAAGGAACAGGGAAGTAGGCCACTGGTAGAAGCAGTAAGTTCTTGAAATCGCTTCTCAACAGCAGGCCACCCATTTCCAGTTTTGGTGGTAATGAACTTAAGTCCCTTCAAGGCATGAGCAGCAGCTGACTTATTCCTATCAAACCGTCTAGTAGATGTCCTTCTTGATAAAGAAGCAAAACGTCTTAGCTCCTGAGAGACCTGTCTGATTCTGGATGATGTGTTCCTAAACAGCGAAGACCGCAGCGAAGAGGAATTGTTACCCTCCAGCGCAGTCTTCGCCAGCAGAGTCAATTCGGGATCCTCATTTGCTCCCTGAACGCTGTGAACTGCCACAGAATCTTCATGAATATCCAAAGTAATCTCTACATAGGAAGATGGATCATCAGGAACACCGGGATTTATAATGGTTTCAGGAGGAATATTGAACCTCGCGCTCTTCCTTGAAGAACGTTTTTTATTGAGAGGTCCTCCTCCTCCTGATCCTAATGGCCCGCTAAAAGCTGTTTTGTCGCTTGCTACGCTTTCTGTGTCCGAGTTGTTCTCAGAATAAGCACCCCTCGAGTCCTCGCCTCTGATCATTTTGATTAACTTCACTTATCCTGCAAAACTTTTGCTAACACCAAATGGTTTTAAAGAGAAACGGCCGAGAAGGAAAATATTAATTGAAACCGAAAGTTGGTTGGCGTAGAAAATTTGCTTTTGATAGAAATTTGAGGGAAGAGGAACCGAATATATATATACACGCCGGAATGCAAGAAGAATTGAAGAAGGTTGCTTTCCTATCCATTTAAATGTTTTATTGCACATGCACTCGCATACGCAAATACGACGAAGCTCCTAGGAAAGGTATGCTGGTCACATTATCATCAACGACCACCCCTATTATTTTCAACTTTTGGTCTTTTTTTACTCATCTAACTTGCGCTAGCTGTAAATAAAATCTACATCCAGGAATTACTTGTATCTTCACCAAAGATTCTGCATTGAATTGAATTATAGTGACTGCACTTAGCTAGCGGGGTTGATTGATAATAGTGAATTACGGAAAGAGAAGACAAACTATATGCATATAATATAATGGTAGTTTGAGAACCTAATTAGCTGGTAAAGTCCACTCTTGAATTGTAAAAAAATTTAAAACGACAGTTGTTAGTCTTAATATATATAAACACACACACACTGCATATTTACGTAGCCACCTTCCTTGGACACTGCAATAACGGATGTCTTTTAATTTTTGGCATGTCTTCTAGATTTCCAAAAAATGGAAACCATCACTATTTATATTAATGTTTCAAAAGTGTGATAAAAATTATTTTTAAAGTAATTTTAATTTTAAAATAATATATTTTTAATTTTTTAAAATTTATTTTTAACAATAACATATCAAAACAATTTAAAAAATATTAAAATAGAATTTAAATTTGAACAAAGGTTCAATCTCGATACAATACTAAACAGGTATTGTAAAATAAATTAATCTCTAATTTATTCACAATTCCTCGTACAATATAGCACAAAAAGGAAATAAAAAGAAGAAAAAAAAAATTCATCGTGACCAGAGTAATAATGATCCATAATAACCAAATGAACATAAACTTTATCATCATGTAATCCAAAAACTTGAAACTTCAAATTATTAATATTAGAATGCTCAGGTGCATAGATGCCCAAAATTATCTTCATTTCCATTCACTAAACACATTATGACTTACTCTGTTCTTGAGATACGGGCAATAAACATCCTAAATTATCATGCTCGTAAGATAGGGCCAATTCTTGCACAGTAGCATCAAACAAATCTCAAATTCAATTGTTCTTGAGATACAGACCAAACACGTACTAGTTTTTCATGCTTCCGAGACGGGTCAACACTCATCTCCATAACTCACACAAAGTTTAAGTAATGTAGCCACTAATCCAACATAAAATGATCAATAGGCTTGCTTATGGTTGCGGTAGGTGCCTCTTTCATCTTTTGCAATCAAGCATGTGCTCGTGCCTTCCGATGTTGCTAATTTCTTTATCCTACATTATCATACTCTGTCCGATTTCATTTGTTTATGCCTCGTTCGTTGGTTTGACCTGGTCCCCTGTATCTTTCTTCTAACGAGACTTAAGTGATTGTTCATACACCAGCCCGATTCATAGTTCAAAACCCCATCCGGGTTTGATTTAAGACAAGATCTGAATTTTGAATCAGGAGCTCCAGATCAACTTTCAAGATACTTTTTAAAAAAAAAATCAAAATAACAATAAGGTTCTTGTTTGATTTTATCTGATTAATTTTTTTTTTTTAAATGATTAACAGGTTAGGGGTTTGTTTTTGACCAGATTAATCAATTTTTTTTTTCTCTTTAATCTACAACGGTTATGATTTTGGGTTGATCCATAGATTTTGCAACTATATCTTTGTTAAATCAACCCCTGTAAGGCAAATCTCAATTTTTTGAAATATTAATACTAGTTAAATTTTGAGCACCGAATTTAACTAGGAACTAGGAAATAATGAGAAAAATTACAACGCAAGCACAATTAGTAAAGTGTGGGATGTGATAACAGCTCTTCTTCAAAGTTTCTTTCAAAGCCTTGAATTCTCTCAGTAATCCTCAGTTCCATTGAGAGGAGAAATATATTAGCCAATTAGTGGTTTAATTGGGTGTGAAAACAAAATTGACGGTGACGTTACGCAACATATTTATTTTATTAAGCGCCGGTGGCTTTGCTTTTCGATCTTATGGCCAAAGGAATTGCCATTGCTAACACAAATAGACATGTGCACGCAGAAGCCAGGCAATTTGATCTAATTGCTACCCTTCTTATTCAGTGTGAAACAGAATCGCTAAGATGAAGTGGTCAACTTGAACTATAGGCATGCGCAAACAAGAGTGTTACTTTCAAATGAAATCCAAGATGTGAGGGGATTAGATTATAGAGGTTTTAAAATGGGAAAGCCTTAAATTGGTGAAATTTGTCAAGAGCTCCTTCTTCAGCCACAAGCAAGGCAGTGGGAATCAGTTGACCGACTTATGTACTGGTCGTCTTGTTTCTCAAAACGCGGATCCGCTATCTTCCATTGAAGAAGGTCCAAAAATCAAACTGATGTCGCTGTGGAAACTTGGACCAATAATAGCATGCGTAATAGTGCAAGTGGCTGTTTTTTATTTGGAATGTGTTAGAATGAGGATACTGACTTGCGCTGTTTTTGACGCTGTCTAAACAGTGCTTTGTTAACATTTAATGTTGTTTTATGTTTTAATTTTTTGGGATGTGTTATGTTAAAAATATTTTTTAAAAAATAAAAAAATAATTTTAATATATTTTTTTAAAAAATAATTTTAAAAATAGCAATACCATATTTATGAACACTTCTAAGATATTTATGGATCATGTCAATAGTGTTTTCAAAAAATGGATGAGATATTTTAGATAAATCTTTCAATTTTCGATTGATGCATCTAATAAAAATCCACTTCTCAAATCCCATTAAAGTTTTGTGTGAATCTTCTTAGAAGGCATCTCAAAATAATGTTTCCATAAATTTGGTAATGTTTTTAACAAAGAGTAAATTAATACTTCTTTTAAATTAGTTATTAAATAAATACATCCTGTAAATTTAGGAGCTGAAAAGTGATTTTTAGGATAGATTTGACGTCAAATTAGCACCATCCTTGAGCAAATAAAAATTCCCTACCGGTGTACGTTGAATGAATCAAATTGATATTTTTACGCATAGCGTTGATTTAAAAATATTCGGAACGCTGTTCTAAATGGAAACTCAAAGGGGTTGGTAGCACCTTCCATAATAAATTTTCAGAATGACTTTCTATGTATCGATCCCAAAAGTCAAGGATTAAAAATCTCTTTTCTTTTCCCAGCTGTGCATCCCCTCGTCTAGCAAGGAATAGAGACGAGCTTGTTATAGGAAGCGTCCAAGTTGTAAACTAATGTTGACACTCGTAAATCGTCAAAGTGAAAGGAAAATGACGAAAACAAGACAGCTCCAGCAACATAAATCGATAGCCCAAGCATGCAACTTCAGTCTCGAAGCTAGTTGGCCCAACCAAGTTTGAGGCCAATAACCCACTTTGTTATTCTATGGATTAAGTCCCAAATAGGTTACCCTTTTTTCTTCTTTTTTCGAATTGAAACACGTACGTCATCATCAGAATAAGGTTCTTTGGCAAGATTTCGAGCGAGCATTTCATGCAATATGGGTTTTCAATGAAATCCGCAATTTCGCATCATCAAGAAGGTATTTTCGGCTTGGTAACTAAGTCTTAGGGGAGATAACATAGCATTGCAGTCGATACATAAATGATATAGGAAAATGAAATGGCTGTATTAAAGGATTTCATGGTGTTGTAATGTTTTGCCTGCACTTGAGTTGATTAGGTCTGTGAGAAGGGTGTAGTAACACGGTTCCATGGGTAGATGCATGCTCTCTTGGTATTTGAGTATGGCAAAAAAAAGCATAGATCCCATGTCCTAATAAGTGTTGTTTCATTTGTATTCTTCAATACAAATAATTACTATCGGTCGACTTTAATAGATAACTTGATGAGTGTTAAAAAAAAGAAATCACAACAGCACCACTATAATGAAAACTAGGAATGTAGTAGCAATAGTTATGGGAAGAGACGTCCCAGTTGATTCAGAAACTAGAAGAGAGATTGGTGATATAATAAACACTGATGGAGGAGCAGTCGATGCACTGAAACAGGGGAGGAAAAACCATCAACACCGTGGGTGTAGATGGGGTGGTCGACATACCAGTAGAAACAGAGAAAGTCGCGGTTTGATTGTGAATAGGATCCATGAAGAGTTCTAGCAAGGTGTTGTTCTGATACCAAATTGAAAAGAATATATAAGATAGATTTTTTTAGTATAATAAAAGGCTCAATTAATAAGTCAGCAGCCATCCTCTTATATTTATAAATGTAGAGTTGTGATAACCAACATAGAATGCACTAAATATAATTTTATTCCTATACAAGTATTTCCTATAAATACAAGGCTCAATTAATTATATTATAATTAATTCTCATAATAAAAGGTAACAAGTGATTTTAAAAAGAAACATTTACCATCTAATTCCTAGAAAAACATCCATTATATGTTGCAAATGTTTTTTCATGGGATTCAAAGCTTTAAAGATGGGAAGGATGCAGTTCAATTATTCTCCACACTCCTCCTACTAGGGTACGGAAACAAATTAATCATGCAATGTTGTTCTATTATTTACACAATCTCGCAAATAGAAGCAAAGATTTTGATGAGCGCGTACCAGGTTGTGTTAGCAATTGTTTTATAGTAACCATTAACGATTAAATATAATTGTTTTATAAATTCATGATTTCCACACTGAAGTAATTATTCAAAGAAAGCATGGCTTGATTCATAACATGCAAAATCATGACATTGAATTGATGAAAGTAACCGTGTTTCTCTTATAATCCTTTAATACAGCCATTTCATTTTCCTATATCATTATTAAAGCAAATTAACAAAAAATATCAAAGAAATATCTCAATGTCTTATGGGTGATTGAGAGCTTAAAAAAAATATAAATGCAATAAAATCATATTAAAAAAATATAAAGTAAATAAATATAGTAATTTTTTTGGAGTGTCAAAAAAATAAATCAAAGAAAAAAAAGACAAAAAATGATCAGGCTTAGCACGTTGTTCATCCCTTAAAAAAAAATCTATACAAATTGTCTAGTGTCTTAAAGAAAATATTGACTCTCTCAACTCTTCAACCTGCAACGTCTAAACATAGTTATATATGTTAACTAGCTTAGTTATGATACAAAGTTATTATTATTTGGATTAAACAAATATAATTAAGATGCTTCTATATTCATATCAACGTTGAAGTACCATAAGAAACTCAAATTGTTTTAGTGTTGTAGTTTAATAATTTGAAAATTTAAGTGAGAGTTAAACAAATAAATTTAAAATTTGATGGTTATATGATTTTTTTCCTAGTGTTTTGCTCAATGGCTGCCTTCTCAACGGTTTAAAGAATAATTAAAGATTAATCAAATCAATCTTCTTCACGGCAGTTAATCCTGAGAATTGCATGAATAGTGATTTGTGAAAATATTAGTGACTATATATCATTTAATAGTGTCTTGTACTTCATTGATGGAGAAGTGGGTAATTAATTGTTAATGATACATTAGCTGGAAATAATTATTGATAAAAAATAAGTGCATATTATAATGGAATGGGATTCATGTTTGTACTGTGGCTAAACATTGTAGTGTCAAACTGCATAAAAGTTTGTATTTATAAAAAAAATTATCAATAAAAACATAAAAAAAATTGTATACATGGTCTGCTCGCCTCTCCACATTGTGACTCCTCTTGACTCAAAATAAACTTTGGAGTGTCTTGAAAAAAGAGGAAACCAAAAGGTATGGGGGTGCCACCTCGCTTGGAATGGAGGATGTTGCTGGCTTCCATGGTATGCTGGAGGATGTTGCTGGCTTCCATGATCATCTTCTGTTTTTTCAGTCCAGTATCTGGTAATCATATAGGGCTTTGACTAATCCAAGTTTGAGCCGAGACAAAACTTTCCTTGTCGAGTATTTAATGCAGCTGTATTTTCAAGTTAAAACTAAAAACCTTGATTAAATTAGAACAGCTTGGTACCAATTGATCTACATGCTCGGTGGTTCCATGGTCATCTCGAATCCGAGATATGGAGCACAGCACGTGGTATTCTTAACTTATCGTAATGGTTGAGACCCAAAAAAATTATAAAATCGAACCACACACAATCTCTTGTGATTCGAAGTTATACAACCCTATCTCGATCGTGATCTTTTTTCTGTCTTTCATCTCCCCTATTTTTTAAAGGTTTCGAAGCGCTGTGTTGAACATTTTTTATACATTTTAGTACAAAAAAATATTTTAAAAAATAATTATAATTATATTTTTAAACAGGTATCTAATCAGTTGATAATTATCAAGATAAATTATTTGTGTATATAATTGGTCCGTGTGGGTAGACTATATCCTAGCCCTTGTAAGTTTAGCATTGTCCCCTGTTTTAGCTTCAATTGTTTTAGTTTTTGTACTGTCAAATTCTTAAATTTTCAAAATAGGTGGCTGGGAGTTTAGCATCGAATGCTGACTTTCTTTTCTTATATTTTCTCACCTTCTGCATGAGAAAATAATCACATAAAGTTGTTCAAAACCAAATATATATATTTTTTTAAAATAAATCCATTATTAGCTCTAACAAGGTTTTTAAAAATATAATAATTATTATTTTTTAAATAATATTTATTTAAAAATATATTAAAATGATATTTTTATTTTTTTAAAAATATACATAATAGAACACGTCAAAATATCATAAAAATTAAAAAAATATTTTAAATATTTTTAAAATATAAAAACATACAAATTGATTTCCAATTAACATGATTATGGATTTTACAGTCGGTAAAGATAATAAATCGTGATTCATTTACTATGATTTATAGCTCGATCAATTAATCAATTTTGCAAGGGTCATCTCTTCTGGTCTCTTCCAGTTCATATGCTCTGGGACAAAACTTATGCTTTACAGGTTGCTTCGTTTCCTGACTATTGTTTCTTCTTCTTTTTTCTCCGCTTTCTCTCTGAGTCAGTCTATGCTTAAAGGAGTTCGATGGCCTAACTGTACGCAGGAGCAGAAACGTGTCTTTTTTGCAGGTGGTTTGATCTTAGCTGTAAGGATTCATGATTAGAGCCGAGTCGCCATCTGGTTAGAGGTGGCTAGCTACATGCAGAGCACTAGCTATGAATTGTTCATGGACAGCTAAGGTGCATTTAAAGTTTTTTTTGACATATACCTCCTATCCGGAGAGATGTGCCTCATCAACCACCAATCTTGATTACAACTCGATATCTGTGCACAAGAACTGCCGAACGATGGTGACCATTCTGTGAGAGATTCTTGGACCCGAACAATTATATTGATGTTTAGTCTAAATCTCAATTATCAACCTGCCAAAATATTAATCTCACATTTTTGGCTGCTATAAGGTCGGGTTCCGCGTCTTTTCGAAGTCAAACCACAGGTGATAACAAATTGACCGCACTTTTTCAACATGGCTATAATGATCACCTTGGACAACGTTTCCTGGCTTCAGCCACAACTGATTAAAAGAAGATACACCATTTGTCAAAGACGTGGAAATGAAGCTCGTTTTTCACCGAAATATACCTTTGAAGATTGCCTGAGATAGGATCTTGATCTCAGTCCGAGATTCAAATTCTAAGAGTATGCTTTTATGAACTTATAAATCAGCTCGACACAAGATAATGTTTGAACTTCTACTTACGTTCGCATTTCGAGCTAGATAAATATTCTTAATTGAAAGAAATGTGTTAAATTAACATGTCACACAAAAGGCTGTTTTCACTTCAAGCATACCATCGTTTGAGTTTTGCGACGGGATATACAGTCCTTTTGATGTCGAATAAGATTTTTTTTTTTTCCATGTACACCTGTGCTAATTCACCCTATCTAGAGGACAGGCATGGAATGAGCAACCCGAAAATCTTGCACCTTCCGATTGTCTAAACAGTAAGTAAAGCCGACAAAAGTTAATGCACATTGCTCGTGAACTCATTCATGTTCTTCTCGGTTCATCATGCATGGACCAGACCACCAGACTGCGAGTACCCTAGATTGCTTTCATTTATGGAGGAAGTACGAGTTCGGCTACAATCATTGCTGTGCAGCATCACGCTACATTACAACTAGAATACTGCGCTTTAGAGAGAAATTAGGGAACTTACTTCATCATCTTATTACAAGCGTAGGGACGAAATAAATAAAATGGAGAGCATCTCCGTACTGTCATCAATTAAAAAACAATAATCAGGGCAAAGGTTTTTTTATAAAAAAAAATCTAGAATACAGGGACATTTATTATTTGAATTTTTAAATGTCCTTTTAAAATATAATTATTAGAAGTGTGAATAATTATGTCTAATTGAAAATGAAAAATCTTAATAATTTGTTTATTGTCGTGTTTGTTTTATTAAAAAATTTCATAAAAAATATAAACACAAAAAATAATATCAATAAAATAAAGACTAAAATTCATATTTTATGGAATAAATTTTAAAAAATTCAAAATAAAATATGTAACAATTAAATTATTAAAAATAAAATTTTATGTAATCAATAAATAACATCATATTTTTAAAGTTTAGTTATATCATTTTATTCTTAATAGTTTTAAAAAGTGATTTTGTTAAAAAAACTATTTTTTTTTAAATTGATACACTAAATATTAAAAAGTATTTTTCTATAAACAAAGTGGATACTTTAATCCATCAAAACCACAATTTAAATTCTATCCACATTCTGATAAAAATAAAAACAAAAAGGAAAATCTACCGGTATCCCTCGTGGTATGACCGCAAGATTGCTCTAGATTTTCGGTACTAGATCCTCCTTATCTTAGACATGGCATTCATTTTCAACCATTTATATAGCTTAGACGATGATCCGCGAGAGATTTATAGAACTGCTGCTTGATTGATCCCTGAACCCATGTGCAATATTTATGTCAATTGGCTTTTTAAGGTCAAATAGGGTCACATCATATGACAAGGAAGCGAAAGCACAACCTCTGCATAGATCGAAGGAGAGGGGAAAATGTATATGCTAAAATCAAAATATTAGGTGCCCGCATTTTTGTTTCGGTGTTCGTCGCCTTCTCGGGAACCTCCCTTTTGCTGTTATGATTTCTGCAATTAAATTCGTGAGTCTTTATATATATATATATATATATATATATATATATATGCTCTCAATCTTCTATATATAATTCTAAGATAAACTTTTATATGCAAGATAAAAACCAAGCCCGGAAAAGGCCAATTCAGAATCAGTCTAGAGATGCTTACAGAAGATCCATTGTACAGTAACAGTAACCTCCTCCCCTGCAGACCTGTCAAGATTTACAGGCGGGTGATCAGTATATATTCTGGCCGGCACTAGCTAAGTAACTCATGTGCTGGAAGACTCTGTTCAGACCTCGGAGACCACCTCACATGATAATGTCACAGGCACACCCACCTCAAAACGAGCTCAATTCAGTGATCGCAAACGAACTGTGGCCCAATCTTTGTTTGATAAATTCCACCCGCTCTCTATTATCTCTCCTGCGGTCTCTAACTAGCGATTCACATCTATCTTGCAGCGGTTTCAAATACAAGCCCCAACTAGACAAGATCAAGAAATTGGAATATTGTGATCATACAATCCTATTGTTGAGGATTGGTTACGATTATGTTTGATTTTTTTAATTATAATACATATAATTGCGTTTGATCATCCTATTACATTTTAAATTACACCATTTACTTTTTATAGAATTATTTAATATATATATATATATATATATATATATATATATAAAGCACGTAACATCTAAGTGTCAGATGAATTAAAAAATTAGGCCAATGATCAATATCTTTCATCATCCAATTAGTGATTCTTGTATGACTATGTCTAAAGGACCTGTTGTACATTACCATACAACCTGTTTTTGAGATTCTTTCAATGTTTTTTCAAGCTTTGAAATAATTTTTTTTGTATTTTTTTATTTTTTTGATATCAAAAATAAATTTTATAAAATTTAAATAAATATGTATATGTATATATATATATTATTTTGATGTGTTTTTTTTTTTAAAAATATTTACTATATTTACATATTCAAACCCTATAGGATGGATTCAGATTTCTAGAGTATAAGAAAAGGTAAAAGGAACAGAAAATTACCCAAATTTCATAAATCAACCCAGAAAACAGAATTCGGAATTAACATAGCCGTGGCCGCTTCAAACTGTACTCGTTAGGAATTAACGTAAGCTAGCTTCAAGTAAGTGAAAACACAGGAATACGGAAGTGGTGACCGGTAAGAAGCGATCCGAAAGTCAAGCACGAATGATGCACCCACATGATGATGCTCTTTCCGCGGCATGGACCACCGGGGGTCGGGGACAGTTTGACAGGCACCTTTTGGTTTGATTTCTTCTTGTTTTTCCATTCCTCAACTATATTCCACTAAAATATTTTCCAAATTGTTTGGCAAATTTGGATATCAAGTTGAGTCGGCATGATAAGTTTCACAAATTTCTTCTTTTACATTATTACTAGATAATTTGTTGGTGTTGCAGTGTTGCGTTGTATACCAGATTGGTTTTTTTAATATAAAATATATTTAAGTGTTGTTGATATATTTTTTAATAAAAAAATTAATAATAAATTCAAAATATAATACATATTAAATGATATTGTTTTTTTCTTAAATATTGATATGATAATATAATAAATATTTTTAAAAAACATATTAAGAATGTGGCATTATATGTCAACTCAAGTTAATATATTATATTTGGATTTGAACTATAAAATCATGATAATTTTATAAAAAATTAAAATAAATTATAAAAATTCAATTTATAACCAATCTAATATTAAAAATATAAATAAAAAAAACTACTCAAATTAACTTATCAGACACACAACTTGAATCATGACATTGAAATAATCCAATGAAAAACAAATAAAAATAATGTTATATAGTTTAATTTTCAAGCAGTTCAAAATTAAATAAAAAATAAAAAATTAATTCAAAAAATAATTCAAATTAACTTAGGCTAATATATAAAACTCATGACTTAAGTTGTGAAATTAAGATAACTTTATAAAAAAATAAAAAAATTAAAAATTTCTATTTCTAATATATTTAATGTTGAATGTTGATATTAAAAAGAAAAAAAATTAAATTTATAAAATTATGATAACTATAAAAAAAAGAAATTGGAAAAAAATATAAAATTCAATTTTTAAATAACCCAAATCAATGCGACTAATATGTTAAACCCGTAATTTAGATAATGAGATCAGTATAATTTTATAAAAAATAAATAAAAATAAATTACAAAACTCTATTTTTACAGAATTAATATTAAAAATTAAAATAAAAAAATCAAGTCCAAGATAATAGAATAATTCAATTAAAAAAATTACAAAATTTAATTTTTAAATAATATAATATTAAATAAAAAAATTAAAAAAATATAAATAATAACTTTTCCAATTACAGATTCAATAATTTTGTATCTACATCCTTTATTAATTTTGCAAATAACAAAGCATGAAACTGTTAATAATCGACTCAATAACTTTAATGTAAATAAGATATTGGCAAGTATGGAAAGTTACATGTCTATAAATAAAAGGGAATAGAGGTGTTTTTGTCATTTTAGAATGTAGTATTTTCTGGATAAAAAATTTATTTGTTTTTATATTTTAAAAAAATTAAAATTTTTTATTTGAAATTATTAGTTTTTAAAATATTTTACATTATTTTTATACGCTGATTTTAAAAATATTTTTTAAAATAATAATAAAATATTTTTTTAATATATTTTAAAAATGAAAATATCTTAAAATTCAAGAAAAGATCTGCAAAAATATAGTAGAAAGTAGGGTCGGTGGGTTTGGTCATGACAGCAAAGGAGCCCATTGGATAAGAAGACAAAAAGTATAAAAGCGCAGTCCTCGAAGAGCGCAAAAAGAAAAAAAAAAAAAACAGTGACAAGAGCTAAATAAACATGGTGGCCCAGATATCTGAGGTGAGAGATGCAGAGGTTAAGATTTTAGAAAGACAGAAAGGGGGAAATGGGTAAACTAACCAGTGGTCGGTACGTGTCCACCTTCACCATTTTTTTTACTTTCCCATTAACCCCCACAAAAAAAACACCCACAAATGTTTCCAACTTTCAAAGCACATTCTCCTCTGGTCGCCAAGCATGCTCGATAGCTCAACCACATAGTTCGACAGACCCCAACATGCAAAAAGTTGAATGACGCACCTCTCTTCTCCACCACCATCACATAAAAATAGGGTGTTTGTATTAGCTAGCTGTGTTACCTCTGCCATTATTATGGTTTTTTGGATCAAATGAAAACGCTTGCCCCCACATGCACATCAATAATTTAATGTTAGTTGAAAATCAACCGCTATTTAAAGGGCATCTCCTCCTCCGTTCTCCTCGTCGAATTCTCTCCCTTTTCAGCACTCTTTACGTTTAGGTGAGAGTGCTAATTGCTGGCTTGTTCGCTCTAGAACCTTGAATATAATTGTATCTTCATTTTTTTGACGCCTTTTAACGTCTCATGCGTGTCAAAAACTAAATCTTGTAGGAAAATGTGCAGAAACATGGCTGCTGCTTTTCTGTGGACTTTGTTTCTTGGCATGCTGGTTATGGTATCTGGAACAATGGGAGCTGCCCTGAGGAAGCCAGTGGATGTGGCGTTCGGTAGGAACTATGTTCCTACATGGGCTTTTGACCACATTAAGTACTTCAATGGAGGCAATGAGATTCAGCTACACTTGGATAAATACACAGGTGTGTGTGACTGTGCGTGTGTGTTATAATCAGATCAATGAACTTTTGCTCTTTATCATTTATTGCATTTCAATAGAGCTCTCCCCGCCTTTTTATTTTTTACTTTTCTCTTCACCGTCCGCTGGCATATTTCGCTAACAATAACGGGTTTGATATTGCAAAGGTACTGGATTCCAATCAAAAGGTTCATACTTATTTGGCCATTTCAGTATGCAAATGAAGTTGGTTCCTGGTGACTCAGCTGGAACAGTTACTGCTTTCTATGTAAGCATTTCTAATCACGTTGCGACTGGTCATTTTTATTTTTACTTGATATTTTAGAAAATATTTTTCTTTATTGATCGGTCCCGATTTCTCAATCAATCTTTTCTTTAATTATTATTATTATTATTTTTATCATCGTCATAATCATCATCATTAAAGTTATTATTTGTATGTTTATTTGGCAGCTATCCTCACAAAACTCAGAGCATGACGAGATAGACTTTGAGTTCTTAGGAAACAGGACTGGCCAGCCGTACATTTTGCAGACAAATGTCTTCACGGGAGGCAAGGGAGATAGAGAACAGAGGATTTTCCTCTGGTTTGACCCAACCAAGGAATTCCACTACTATTCTGTCCTCTGGAACATGTACATGATAGTGTAAGTCTATTTTCCTATTTAATCTTTCTGCGTTAAATTTTAGGAGACTTCTCGGCCATAAAAGAGAGTTTAAGACACCTCATCTCAATTAAATTACGGTTTCAAATTAGTTCGAATTGGCCAAATAGATCCTTCCTGTTTAAAATTCTTCTGAAAAAGGAAGATGTTGCTATCCCAAAATTATTCAATTTCAAGAATCTCCCATTCAAATTTTCACGTGAGTACTGCAACATCCATGGTGTGGTGGGTCAACCGTATCTTAGTTTTCATTCCTTGAAAAAGAAAGAACAAGTTTTGTGTTCAGTTACCCTTTTTTGCTAAAACCTTTTCTTACTGTCTAAATTCGTAAGTTCGGCAATGAAGAAACATATCCACCACCTTAGGGGGACTCTGTTGAAACATGGTGAAAGGAGGTCGCTTTTCTTACCTAAGATTGTTTGTTTTCAATGATCTATCCCGACGTAGCTCTTAAGTTGGTGGCCACTTTCTTGCCCTTTTGTGATTTGATTATGTGAAATGGACACATTATTATATAGATATGGTCCATCCTGTCCCAAATAAGCAAATCATTCGCATGTGAAGCATATTGTTATATAATGTATAATCCAATCTCATCGATCATAATATTTAATGCTCTATTAATCCATTTGTATAATCATTGTATATTTAATTATCAGTACTCCTATAAAGTTTAATTTGATAAAGTGCAGTGCAACTGGCATGTTATTGACAACGTGCTTTTATAGTCATATTTCTCTCCGAGAAATTGGATCAAATGCTGTTTTGTAAAAGCTGGTGCGTTAATTACATGAGTGGTGTCCTTCAGGTTCCTCGTGGATGATGTGCCAATCAGAGTGTTCAAGAACTGCAAAGATTTGGGAGTGAAGTTTCCATTCAACCAGCCAATGAAGATATACTCCAGCCTATGGAATGCCGATGATTGGGCTACCAGGGGTGGACTCGAGAAGACAGACTGGTCCAAGGCACCGTTTATTGCCTCCTACAGGAGTTTCCACATAGATGGGTGCGAGGCCTCCGTGGAAGCCAGGTTTTGCGCCACACAGGGTGCTAGATGGTGGGACCAGAAGGAGTTCCAAGATCTGGATGCCTTCCAGTACAGGAGGCTCAACTGGGTCCGCCAGAAATATACCATCTACAACTACTGCACTGATAGATCAAGATACCCTTCAATGCCCCCAGAATGCAAGAGAGACAGAGACATATAATATTAGTGTCGGAGACCATAATGGTGCTGGATACATTTTATATGATTGGATTAATATTGATTGCTGAGGAAGCCCTGCAAGCTGTTAATCTCCACAGCTGCTTCCATCCTGTTTTACTCCTGTAATTGATATAATATACCTGAGAGCGTGATTATGGTTTCATGAGGGCGTGTCACTGCCATCATCAGTCAGCACCTGCTAAGGCGTTATTCTCTCCGATTCAAACAGAAAATGTCACTGTTGAGCGTCTGTTCTGGTGTCTATTATCGTTGTTGTGTTATCAGACTGTAATGAACCATTATCTTATGTTGCGAATAAAATTATTTATTATTTGATAATATTTTATTGTACTGGTTGAATTAGAATTATTATTATTGTTACAATATATTTAATTTAAATGAAGTATTTTAAAAAAAATTAATGAATTGTTTAAGATCAGTATTTTTTTTTTGGGAAAACACACAAATATCATAGAAAAATAAATAAAAATAAAACATTACAGAGCTTGTTTCTTTTTTTAAAAAATAAATGTTGAACCATTGCGTTATTTAATTGAGATCCGTGCAATCTCAATAAAATTTTAAATAAGATGCATTCTTGTAAACAATGTATTTTTATTTTTTTATAGTATATTTTTCATATCATTATATTAAAATAATTTTAAAATATTAAATAAATTAATTTCAAGTTAAAAGTTTCTTCTTCTTCTTTTTTTTTTTAAATATTAATATACTCCATGTTCACTTTAATGGATATTTTATTTTTCTTCTTATGATCGCTAGCTTCCTTGTATCTTTTTTGAACGGATGGTCAGTGCTTGACCAGCGAAATTCCCTCTCTCTCAGCACACAAACGAAGGAAAATGGTTTAGTTTCCTTTATTTATTATTCTCCTTTCGATTCCTTCTTGTCAAGATATACGCACTGTAAAGGATAAAGAACATCAATTTGTTCTCTTCTCAATCTAAACACCACAAACTTGTCACCAAACACAAAAAATTATTCCTTTCTCTTCAGAGCACAATTCTTCGAGTCGAGTGGAGGGACGGCCTTGTCTCATTCAAGGAAGATTGGAGAAAGTGAATTTCTAGAAATATTAGATCCCACGATTCACCAACACACAACAACAATCGTGACTTCATCTTCCTGGGACATGAACTGCTTCCTTAGGCCTTTGGGAATGGGCTCTGCTCTTCACTTTTTCTTTTTCTTTTTTTAATCGGTGTTTTTTTAGAATCGAATGTTCAGCTTCTCATGAACTCTGAAAGAGAGATACGTCTGTGTTAATTGTATCAGAAATAACAGAAGGCGGAACTTTTGATTCCAAATGCGTTCTCTCTCTTTTTGTTGATGGGGGATTGCATTCATTATCAATATGAAAAAGCTATGATCTAGCCGTGCTGCGAGAAGATTGGAATTCCTGCAATCTGGAAGCCAGATCAGTTATGATCACGGGAATGCAAGAGAGGCCATCGACTCTGTTATCACCTGTGTTGTCTGTGTTACAAGCACATTTCATTCATTGTTGATCAAACTTCATGTCTAGATCTTATCTGCAACATTCACCTTCACAATTATAGTGTCTAATAATTCTAATTGCAAGCTCAAATTTTTACACGCAAGAGGACAATTTCAGGCTAGCTGGAGTCGCTCGTTAACAAGATCTCCTTGTTTTCACAAGCTTAAAGCTTTCTCGGAATTAAATCCTAGTTTCCATTATCCAAAGAGAAGACGGCTATCTTTTTAAAACAGAGTCATGGTAAATCAAGTTACATGAGGCTCTGCATCTAACAAAATCACCATGGTCTTCTACTTTCGTTAGATGGTCATCTACCATCTAACAAATCAAATAACCGACTGCAGTCATGTGTCATCAGCAAAAATTGTTCAGGAAAACCCACATCTTTTTAAAAAAGCAAGGAATAAAAAGAGGCTGTTTCATCAATGCAAAAGGAAAGGGTAGGCGTATGCCAGTCTTAACTGAAGAAGACAATACTGCTTTTCTTTTCTTATTCTCATGAATCATAAAATATTATATCCATCCAAGTTAATGCTTGTCATGGTGCTACTTATGTAATTGCTGCAACATTGATTTTCAATATCTGAAAGACGTTGCAAATGTAATTCAGCGTGCACCCATGTGGACTTGAGACCACAGCTTCAAATCTGCGAGCTTAATCTACACAACCTACTGTAAAAATTTATTTCACTTCAGTACAAATACCACCACCAAATTGATGCACGGGAAATCTTTATTTATTGGGAAAAACCAAGTACTTGGCAAACTGGGATGATCAACATGCCAAAAGCTCTCCAGTTATTTTTATCTGTCACCACAAAGATTCATAACAAGAAGAGTCTACGGTGGATGCGGGTGCATGCTTGCAGTCAACCTATAGATATGCAGACGCAGCAGAAGTCCGTTGTTTATTACCGAGTATAACTACAAGCACGGTAACATCGTCATGATATTTCCTTCTTCTCCCAGCTGGAATACTCATCAGATCTTCAGTGCTAAAACCTTCACAATGACAACATTTATTCAGATATCAGAACGAATTTGAACAGACTGAATGGCCTAACATCATCATATGATATGATTCAATAATCACCAATCAATGGGAAGAGCATCTGAAATATCATATGCAAGCATGCTTTGCGTATTAGCAGGTCGTATCTTCTTCCCAGATTCTTAAAATGGTCCAAATTCTGCAATATCAATGTTTCTGCATTTTTTGTACAGACCATGCCACAAGGGTATATCTTTTATTCAATGGAGAGATCAATGATCGCATATGAATATGACAGAAAAATTAAGACTAAAGAAAGCATATGCTCAGAAATTTCCAAAATTTAATTATCGAAAGGAAAAGGAAATTACCAGCATTAGCAGCTGCTCTCTGAACAAGCTGTTCAACCAGGTGCTTCGCAGGATCACCAGAAGGATTGTTCTGGATAAAGAGATGCACAAGCTTCACAACTTCATCATTGCTAAAGAAATCAAACAACCCATCACTTCCCAAAACAACAAATTGATCCTTGTCTGAAACTCTATGACTCATAGTGAAGGGATGATTATAAACATAGGGAGGACTGCACAAATTTCGAACTCGTAGAATGCCCATCAACACATCATTCATTTTACTCTGCGGAATTGAAAGGAATAATTTATGTTAAGTAATATAAGCTCTGTAAAGGAGCATTAATTTGAAGAAAACAAATAAAAAAGAAAAAACAATTCGCCACTGACCTTTTTAAGATAACCAACTCCAAATGCTCGAGTTAACTTCAGTTTCCCTTTTACTCTCCCATAGATGATAGGAGAAGGATCGTCAGGGTGATCGGCCAAAACTTTATTGCACTCTGACTCGTTATCAACGGTATGAGTTTCTGTTAATTGGATGGCTTTCAGCACCCCTTCCTCTTGAATGGTGCTTGTTGCTAATATTGCCCTACTGTCCCCTAAATTTTGGACATAGATATGATCTCCATAAAGAAGAATTGCCAAGACACAAGATCCAACAGACACCAAATCAGGGCGATCTTCCATTTCCTGCTCCACCATGCACATAAAATCGCCTTCTGCTTGGGCTAGGGCACGATTAAGGCAGCTTATTATGTCAGAGCTGTCATTCTCATGCGTGAATTCTTCATCAACGTAATTGGGTAGTTTTGCTTGTTCCATTTCAGAATTTGAATGGCCAGGATCATCGGGGAGGGCAATATGCAATGTGACATTTTCACCTTCTAAGGTACTTTTAAACGAACCAGGCTGCTTCTTTTTGTTCCACTCCAGCATATGCAGGTAAAAACAGATGTTTTCATAGAGAGTACCAGCTAAGAAATCAGCCGCATCACGCCCATTAAATCCATCATAGATTCCACAGAAGAGCCATCCATTTTCTTCAGAACACACAGCTTGGACTCTATCCTCGCCTGCAGCCCCTCCAGCCATTTGCACTTCCATTGTACTGAGAAAGGTCGAGGATTCTGTTCTGGTAGGAGCACTCATAGATTTCCACAAGGTCTCAGCAAAGTCCTTATCCTTCGGTGTACTACCACCCAAGGAGGTGAAGCTGCTATATGAGGATGATGATGTGACATCTAAGCGTGAAAGAGAAGGAGAAGATGCCATCCTTCTAAATGATTTTGGAGAATCAAGGTTAGGCAAGATCTCCTCTCCAATGAGACCATTACACAGATTTGTGTTTGCCAAAGTAGCATTGGCACTAAGAGCAGCACCAGACAAACACGAAAAGGAACTACTCATCTTCATACAAGAATCTTGGATCATGGTGCTGTTCAAAAAGTCGTATCCCTCTGGCACAATGGAAAGAATACTAGGGCCAGTGACATTGCACTGATAACCAAAACTAACACTTAGTTCCCTTGAATATACAGGTGCATCATCTGATCCTTCCATCATCATTAAATCTGGTATAGGAAAACAATACAGTTTCCTAGTAAATACTTGTTTTTTTCTCAAAGATCATGGGTGCTGTACAGGATGCTAGAGACAAAGTTTCAAACACTTGGATACTGAAAGAAACTGAGCCTGAAATATATCACAAAGATAAAGTTATTAAATCACACTGCCTAAGAAAGAAGATTCCAGGCTTAGCACGCCATGAAAAATCTTTCCACGAATTGAGAAATCAGAGCATAGCTTGGCAGCTAATATTCAGCAGAAATAAAAGAATCATGATGGATTCCATTGACAAGCAATAACTAAAAAAGGAAATTGTGTAAATCCAAGATTCTTTATTAACAATAAAAAAATGCCTTCAATTCGAGATACAAAGCTAACAGTCGAAGAAAAAATAATTTTCACGATAAACAGATCAAAATAAACATAGAACCCGTAATTGACTGTGTTCAATTTCTAACTTCGGAGGCAAAGGAGCGAAAGTTAAACAGAACAAAAAAATAAAGAAAGAAAGAGGGCAAAACAAAAAAAAAAAAAGATGAAGAGAAAACTTAGCATACCCAAAATAGAAATGGTTGTGCTTTTAAGAAATGAGACCATGGGTAGCGTTTATCAAGAGAAATTTGAATATCCTGCAAAAACGAAAGCAAACAAGGAAAGAAACTACCATTAGATTGGGAAATCGGAATCTGGATGAAACGGATAACCAGCAAAATCAATCACCACTTGTTCCATTTAATTGTATAAGTGCCCTGTTTTCTCCATTTTTGGGATTTCTGTGGGGAGAAAAAAGAAAGAATCTTGGCATGAGAAAATCGACAAATCAAACAGATGAAACGGAAGAAACATGCAACGTTAGAAAGCTAAAGATGTGAAAATGATGAACGCAAATGGGACTCACAGGAAGAGAAACAGAGAGGAGAGGAGTTGAACACTAGAACAGAGAGAGAGATATCAAATGTAGAGGGCCACTAACAGTTGACGTTCAGATGGTAACGACAACTCTTTTGAAAAATAGAAGCGGACCAGTTATAATGGAGAGATTTTACGAGGCGACTCGACTCTCCACGGACTGGAAAGGCGTCTTGTGAACCGTGGCTGGTGCTTTGTTGAGATGAGACTTGAGAGGCCCCACCGCTATTCTCATATACGACAGCTTGTTTGGATCAATTTATTCAACGTTTTGTCGTTTCCAGCAGTGCATATATTCTCAACTGGAGGCTATTTCCAAGTCAGACAAAGCGGTCCACAAATATTGATCCCCTTTTCTTTTCTTTTCTTTTCTTTTTATCAAAAGTCAGTTGCTTGCGCATATTAAATCCTTGTTGTTTAAAATTATATATTTTTTTATTTTTAAGAATTTATTTTTATATCAACATTAAAATAATTTAAAATTTAAAATTTTTTTTAAAAAAATGAAAACAAAGGTGCTCTCAATGAGCTGTTTTGCATAGTGATTAAAATTATATTTAGATACATTTTTAAAAATGAATTTAGCAATTTAATATATATGTATTTTTTTTTATCTCTGTTTCGTATTCTCATGTTTTTCACGCGTTCTCTCCTTTGATTTTTTCTAGCGCCATCTTCTTTGGTCTCTGCCGCTTTCTTCCCTGTTCCTTCCAGCTTTTATGGCTGGGTTGTTCGGCTTCCTGGTGCATCTGGGATTGGAGAGGCGAGCAGGATGAACCGGCTTGCCTCCGCTCAGAGATGGTATGAAAGATACAAAGGTATTTCTTTAGATATCTTAGATTTCAACCTTGTATAACCCAGAGATAGAGACACAAACCCTGTTCGTAAACAATCAACCATGAACCAATTGATTAACGTTGCAATCCAGTACGATGAACATGGAGTTTAAAACAACGAACACTTATTATCCATTTTTCTAATTTTTTGTTTCTCTTAAATGTATTTTTCTTCTTGCTGATTTTCCTCCTGAAATCTAATACATCTCCTCATTATATTATCCATTTTTCAAAGAGATTTTTGTATTGGAATATAACTTTAATACTATTCACACGTTACGATTTACTGTAATCCGATTGCAATAAAATCACTCGTGAATTTGTCTTGCCTGCAGATCTTGAATAAAAGTAATCAAAATAATAAAATGCCAGACTCGGTAGAAGATACATTCAAATAAAATCTGATAGTTTGTCGATGGAAATATTCTTCTACATTCTGAAATTTACTTGTAGAAAATTAATGAAGATTCAGGTAGCATTCATTTCTATTCTTCAATTTTATCCAGATTTAGGTGTTTCATCGTGCCCCCTAAACTCAGTTTCATTGCTCAGCCTCCTGCTCACGAGCCTTTTTTTCTCTTGAAGTCCCTAGTTGTTGTTGTATTTTTCACTTTGGTCATTAAGATTTGTTTTCCTTTTTGGTCCTTACAAATTGTTCTGTCACGGTTTTATGTATTGGGTTTTGTTTCGCCTTGCATGCAGCATGATCTATGAAAAGAATTATTTTTGGCATTACATTATAAACTTCCATTAAAGGCTTTGGTTAAACAATTAAAAACAACAAGGACCGAAATTGATAAACAAGAAAAACGCAAGGGTAGTTTTTTCATTTGTCTTGTTCTCGGGCACGTCTTTCAACACCATGGCTCTATTGTTTTCAGATTTTACTTTTCAGTGATGAATCTTTATTTCTTTTATATTTTAGTCCCCAATAGTTTAGATAGCATGGTGAAACTCATTAGAAAGGGAGGAGAAAGAAAGATCTCGCACGATCAAATTATGACTAATTATAGTTTTAATTTTCGTGCTTATAAATTCAATTTTAAAGACAAGTTTCATGAAAGTGGTTTTCCTTGTCTTCAAATGATCGTGGCTGGTTTTAAATTTAGATGCAGAGATTTCTTTTTGTAGACAAAACAATGATATTTGAAAAGATGAGATGCGGCAAAGCATGACACTTATGCTTGTATTAACCATACTTCTTAAATCAAATTAGTCAATAAAATGTGACAACATGAGATCGATTATATATATATATATAACATATTAAAAAAACAGGTTTAATGTGTTTTTTTAAGAATTGAAATATGAATGACAAGGTGAAAAACATTAAAAAACATGTTCGTTTACGCCTGAGGTAACAAAGATTGAGCCACTTAGAAAACCGGAGGCAGCTGTGCATCTCAAATGTCCCTTGCCGATCTCCAAAGCGACATATGCTTAGTTTACTGGCGAAGGGGGGGGTAGTGATTTGGCTGGGAGGCGGCAGAAGCAACAAGTTGGTAGAAGACTTTTGGTGACGTCGAATGACTCTTAACGGATTTATCTGCAAGGAAACGATGGGCTATTGAAGCAACTCGGTTCTCAAAAAATAATCAGCTAATCCTTCTAGTCTTAGCAATATAACAAGTCAATCCTTCTAGTTTTACAAATTGTAATTTAGTCCATCCATTGATTTGTAATTGATTGAAAGCTCATTTGACTCTTAAGAAAACGACTCAACTATCGTATTGATCTCCCTCCACGAGACGCATGAGCGAGAGAAATAGAGCGGGCTTGGGAGAAGGGGAGAACGCCAACAAAAGAACAGAAGAAAAAACACCCAAAGGAGTAGTAAAGGGCCAAGCTGTTTCAGTTTGGTTTCATGGGGGCTCAAGGCCCAACCATAAAGACAAAAAACTAGGGATGGGCCTTTGGAAGGCCCATAAAATGAAATCTTATGCTTATCGACAACCATGTCTGGAGGCGTGTGACATCATGGGCAAAGAAATCAGAAACAAATATTTTACAGTTTAAACAAAGCTGAAAAGCCATTTGAAATTTCTCAGTGGTCTTCACTTTGTCAGTGGGCTTCGATAGCCCACATTTACAAGTTATTCGAAACCAGGATTAAATTGTGATTCGTTAAATAACGATCGGGCCGGAAGAAATGGACTATCATAATCCAGATTTTTAATAGGCCCATTAGAAAACCACAACAGGCCAACCCTAGATGCTAATCAGGGTTTGAGAAAAAGGGCTACCATATAAAACCGGAAATAATGTTTGGTGTCTATGTGCAGCGGCAACGGCGGCGGAAGCAGCAGCAGAAAGAGTAAGCGAGAATGCCAGCTGGACATGGTTTGCGATCAAGGACCAGAGATCTCTTCGCTCGTCCCTTCAGGAAGAAGGGTTACATCCCTCTCACCACATACCTCAGAACGTACAAGGTAGGCGACTATGTCGACATTAAGGTAAATGGCGCTGTCCACAAAGGCATGCCCCACAAGTTCTACCATGGCCGCACCGGTCGCGTCTGGAATGTAACCAAGCGCGCTATTGGTGTCGTCATCAACAAGCAGGTCGAGATCTATCTATCTATCTAATTAACTTCTTTATATATGTGTGTGTGTGGAGTTTTTTCATTTTTAATTTATGATTTTGGAAAACTACATGGAAAATTGCTGTAGGTTGGGAATAGGATTATTGGGAAGAGAATTCATGTTAGGGTGGAGCATGTGCAGCCGTCGAGGTGCAGGGAGGAGTTCAAGTTGAGGAAGAAGAAGAATGATGAGTTGAAGGCGGCGGCCAAAGCTCGTGGTGAAAAGATTAGCACTAAGAGACAGCCTCAAGGACCGAAGCCCGGATTTATGGTGGAGGGTGCTACTCTTGAGACTTTCACTCCTATTCCTTATGATGTGGTCAATGATCTCAAGGGTGGTTATTGATTTCTTACTCATGATTTCGCTGTTTTCAAGAGTTTTGTTCGTGATTAGCTTATTTTGTCCGAAATGAATGAATGTGGAGTTTTATTGTTGCATTGATTTTGATTACTTGTGACTCTTCTTCTAATGAATTTGCATTTTCGGTCCCGTCGGAATATCTGAATTGTTGCTGTTTCTGCTGCTGTGAGTGTTTGCTAGGCCAGATTATGCATTCCTGCTTAGTGATTTGTGAGACATGATTGTTTGCTGGTCGAGGAAATGGTGTTGACATGGGCTCTGTGCAAATTAGATTAAGTTTATTAGGTGTCGTTGTTTCTTCACGATTTTCAACAAAGAAGGGTCATGGGACTATATGAACCTTCACCACTAACCTGTTGCTCCTCCTCATCCATTTCATCTTTTGCTCATAAATTAACCAAAGAAAAAACCTTGTAATTTATCAATGGAAAGTTCATCAGTATCCTTATATTTACCTATTGAACAGACAACAAAAATGAATCTTGATGTTTGTGATGATAATTTACTTTGTTTTACCACTACGAATTCATATCTTGTATTGCCATCGTTCATGAAAAATTATTCATGACCAACTCTTTCATATTCATCCCAGATAATTTGAACTCTATACAGAGTATTTATAGTTGCTGTCTCTTTGTCCTGTAATTCATTATAATTACTATATATGTGTATGATCTGATTAATTAAAGCAGCTTTGTTTTTGTGTTTTAAAAATAATATTTTTTATTTTTTTGTGCTTCAAATTAATATTTTATATTTTTAAATTATCTTGATATGTTGATATTAAAAATAAATTTTTTAAAAATAAAATATAAATATTATTTTAATAAAACAAAATACATTTTAAAAAATTATTATTATCATAACACCAAATAAATCCTTAATAACTATGTCGTTTTCTCTGTTAATTTTGATGACTGGATCTGTAGAAACCAGCACATCCTTACCGCTACATTTATTTTGATATAAATACACATTAACAATATATTATATAGTTTAACAGTAAGCGAAAGAAAAATAAAAAATAGGGAGGTGCTTCGGTGGTGAACAGTGAAGCACCATAAACTTTTCCAAATGCTTTAGATGTATTAGGTATTGCCTCCTTATGGCCTTTTTATTTCACTGGCTTGCCACCTCTCACTTACTCCACTATTTATATGAAGAATGAAACATGAGTTTTTTTTTAACATTCTGTTTTTTCAATTTTATTTTTCAAAAAAAATCTGATGTATTACCCCGCATGCTCTACTATTCATATGGAATCCTTTTTTTTTCCTCCCCTTTTCTTCTTTTTTTTTTTCCTTTTCCCTATCATTTTTTTTTAATTTTCATCATTTTTTCTCCATTTTTTCTATTAATTTTTTCTTGATTTTATTTCATTTTATTGTATAGCCCGAGCTGATCAAATATTTTATTTACCCCTTATTTTCTCTTTTTTTTTATTTCCTTTCCATTTCCTTGTTCCCCCCTTTCATTTTCATTCTTTTTTCCCCTTAATTTGTTTATTCATGATTTATTATGGTTTGCACCTTTATTTAAGTTGATCAAATATATTGATGTTCCAATTTAAAAAAAAAAAAAGATATCATATTAGATTAGTTTTTTAAATACAAATCGCACTTTAAAGTTCAGGTTGGCTCCACACTCACCAAGTTGATTGAGATATGTCAAAACAACTTTTATATGGTTTAATTTTAAATTCGAGCTATGTAAAAAGTCAAATTAAAAGGCTTTAAAATCAAATCATTGGCCCAAATTTAATAACAAATCAATAGTTTTTTATGTCCTAAATATTATCTTTTTTTATATTTAATTTTTTTATCTAACATATAGCATGACTAATTTATTGCTTTAATTCCTTGTTGTTATATCCCACATCAGGGGATGATAAATTGATAGCTGACCTTATTAAGAGTGTTGTTTATGATAAATTGGTAGCTAACCTTATTAAAAGTATTGGTTGCTAACTTGTCGTACTTGTTTTGGGATATCAGACTCAGATACGCGTTTGCGTCACTAGAAAATAAAGGATTAATAGTTGGTCTTATTAAGAGTGTTGGTTACTAACTTGTCATAGGTGTTTTGGAGCGTCAAGCCTAGATGTGGACTTGTGTCACTAGGAATCAAACCGTGAAGATGATAAGATCCAAAACAAATAATATATAACAAGTTGAGTCGAGCTGTTACATTTTATTGTGAGATAACTAGCTATGATGTCCTCTTTGTTTTGCTCTCTCGATTTTTATATTGATTAATTTTTGGTATGCATCAAAAGATTGGTCTATTTTCCCTCGGTATATAGTATTGGTAACAACTTATGAAAGGAATTAGTTAGACAATGTTCGGTATGATGGTTGGAAAATGCTTTTGAAAAATTTTAAAATTTTTTATTTATAATTAATATTTTTTATATTTTCAGATTATTTTGATATGCTGATATTAAAAATAATTTTTTTAAAAAAATATTATTTTAATATATTTTAAAATGAAAAGTACTTTGAAAATCAACTATTACCTCATTCATAAACACTATTGCTCTATCTTTCTATTCTTATAAAAATTCCATTGGTGGCATGATTTACCGTGCATCGAACTATTTTTTAAAATATATAAAAAATATTAATAAAATAAAATTTATTTTATAATATCATTAAACTCGAGTAAGAACATGAATTTTAAAATCTCTTAACTTAGATCTTTGTCTAACACGAGTTTCAACAAAACTATATAAAAGTTAATTTGATGTAAATTAATTTATTTAATGGGTTCAAAAGAAACTTGGATAATTAATTTAATTTATTTTAAAAAACTAATATTAAATGATGAAATAAATAAATAAAACAATAAGGCAAAAAAATAAAAAAGAGAACATCAACAATATTAACTTTTAAAAAACAATATTATTATTATCATTGTTATTATTAGACTGAGAATTAATATCATACAAGAAAAAATAATAAAATTCAATCTTTAATAAATCTAACATTAAATAATAAATTATCATTATTATTATCATTGTTATTATTATAACTATCACTACAAATATCACTATTAATATTATTATTAATAAGTAATATTATCTTTTTCATCATCATTATCATTATTATTATTATTAATATTATTATTATTGATAAAAATTAAATAATATTTTATGTTAAAAATAACCCAGTCCTTTTATTCTGCAAAAACATGGTGAAAAACCCCAAGCAACTCTCAAATGATAAGCATCAAATGAAAATACCATTTTATCTCTAAAAAAAAATAACAATAAGAAAGAATTTTAGTAGTAAAATTATCGTCTTACGATTACAGTCCATTGATATCCGTCACGTTTTAGTCTTTTGTTTTTAATGGCATCTCTTTTCAAGTCGAGGTACTTTAGCAGCTGTTACCAGTCTATTTCGACGGCATCATCAATAGTAAATTTTAGCAGTTCTTTCTTGTGCAAATCCATACGAGGTAATTCGTTGCGCCTTTTGAGTACTGAGAATCAATTTTCTTGTCTGGGACGCAACAAAGAGAATAAACTACACTCGGATGCTTTAGAAATGTACTGATGACAGCCACAATGCCAAATATTCTCTTGCAGGGAGCTCGCTGTGATTCTCTCTCCTCATTGCTTTCTTGATTATAGTTTCTTGCACGGTCAAAAGATATATTCTCCCTTGGAAGAGGAACCGTACTGATAACATCTTCCTCTGGATTGTTTAGCAATCCAACTTTCACGATTTTCAATAAAGAATGGTCATGGGACTTTATCAGTACCCTTCATCAGCAACCTTGAACAAGTCATCTGTGGAAATCCTAGCTCTTTGGATTTGAGAAGACCATTAACTAAATGGAAAGCAAATTTCTGTCTTCTTTTTGTGCTGTGCAAAGCCATTCTAGGCAATTCATTGCAACTGTGCTACTAATGACATATCCTAAATATCAATTTTCTTGTCTTGGAAGCAATGAAGACATAAAGTAAACTTGGATTCCTGAAAGAATAGTCTTGCTTCCTTCTTTTAAATAGATACAAGGCACGAGAAATGAAGCACGTCTTGCACTCTTTCTTTTAATCACTGTGAAGAAAACTGTTTAGCAACTTGAAGAAATGGCAGAAGTGCAATTGCTGATTGATGTTTCAAAAGAACTACAGAATAAGTTGGATACTTCGATGCAGAACATCCTATGGAACAAGCGATCCATCTACAAAGTACCTGCATCTGTCACAGCTCTTAACAAAGCAGCGTATAGGCCCCAGACAGTATCCTTTGGGCCTTACCATTACTATGACGATGAGCTAAAGCGAATGGAAGAGCACAAACACCGAGCTCTTCATTATTTTCTAGAGAGATCGGGAAAATCTCTAGAGCTGTTTCTCCAATCCTTAAATGAAGTGGTGCAGGATTTAAAGGATTCGTATGATCAACTTGATAAATCATGGAAAGATGATACGAGCAAGTTCTTGCAATTGATGATTCTTGATGGCTGTTTCATGGTGGAAATTATGCGCCTCGCTATTCAACTGTCCAATGACTATGCTGCTCACAATGATCCAATTTTTAGCAGCCATGGGAGGGTCTATACGGTGCCATTTATCAAGCGTGACATGTTGATTGTTGAAAATCAATTACCAATGCTTGTTCTGTACAAGCTTGTTGCTGTTGAAAGTAATGGGACAAAGGTACATCCTATCTAAATTTAATTGCATTGTCATCCTTTTGAAATCTTGTTCATATAGTTCGCCATGAAAAGTTTTACTTTTACTTTTATGCAGGATGAAGAGTCTGTCAACAAGCTCGTACTCGCTTTCTGTAATGATTCCGATGCAAGTGTCTCAAAGTTGGGTAAATGCTTGCATGTGCTGGATTTATATAGGAAGAGCCTGATTCGGCGGAATGACCCCGACCGGAGAAGGCATCAACCCAGAGTAATGGGCGGATTACATAAAGATGTCAATGATATTGTTCGGTCTGCAGCAGAGATCAATGAAGCTGGAATCCGGTTCAAGAAAAGTAAAACTAAAAGCCTAAAAGACATTTCGTTCCACCATGGGGTCCTTGAGCTTCCTGTCGTCGTAGTGGACGATGTAACTGAGGCACTCTTTTTGAATTTGATGGCCTTCGAACGCTTCCATGTTGGTGCAGGAAACGAGGTTACTTCTTATGTCTTCTTCATGGACAACATCATTGACAATGAGAGGGATGTTTCTCTCCTAAACTCAAGAGGGATCATCCAGAACGCCATCGGAAGTGATAAAGCTGTTGCTAAACTGTTCAACTCTCTTTCCAGGGACATTACGCTGGACCCAGACAGCAGCCTAGAATTGGTGCAAAGGCAGGTCAATGCCTACTGCAGGAAGCCTTGGAATGCCTGGCGTGCCAACCTTATCCAAACCTATTTCAGAAATCCATGGGCGATCCTATCTCTTGTTGCTGCACTCATCCTTTTCGCGCTCACAATTGTTCAGACTGTATATGCTATATTAGATTTCAAAAACAGTAACGGATCTTCAACTGTTTCCTCCCCACCTCCTCTTATTCCTCCTACGAACTCTCGCTTAGTTTAATTATCTACTGCAATTTCATGTAATGTTTTTCACTACAATTTCATGTAGTGTCATTTACTATTGTGCCAGTCATGTTTCTCTGAGTAAGATAAAAACATGTTACCTGTTAAGTAACTGCTAAAACATATGGCATTCGTTATGAACAGTGAAGCCTTCTTTTTTCCTTCAAATTTCCTCCTTTTTTTTTTTTCATCAAATCCTTTAATCTTCTTTATTTTTACTCCACAATTATATTTTATTCATTTTTCAATTCACAAATTAGAGAGACTTGTCAAATAATAATAATAAAAGAAAAACTTATCGATTAGTCAACAGCTCAACCACTAAATAAAAAGATCTTAATGTCAACAAGTGTTTCTTCTCGGTAAAAGTTCATTGGAGGTGATTTTTTCTTCTAAAATGATGGGATTCAAAAATCAGATTTGGTTTGGATTTTTAGATTTATTTAATCTTTATTTTTTAGGGGTGTTTTGGGATTATTTTTTGTGGTTTAAAGATTTTTATGATATTTTAGATAAAAATAAGTTTGAAAAATAAAATTTTAAAGTCAAAATCTTAATTTTTTAGCTATTATAATAGTGGCCAGATTCTAGACAATAGCAAGCGATGAGTGAGTTATTGCTATACAAGTAGTAATATAGGCGGAAGCTAAAAACAACAATAAATACAGAACACATGTTTAATAAGTGAAAAGAACTATAAATATGAACCCCAAATACATGTTTATTTTCTCTAAAAGCAATGCTGATAAAATATGTTTTCTTATGAGATTTATAAAATCTTAAATAGGTTAGAAATTCTATCTTAACTGGAAAATTAAAAATTAAAAATACCAAGAAAACAATTATAAAATTCAAAACAATGCATGAAATCCTAAAATAACAAAATTGTCAAAACTAGAAGCTAAGCGAGATTTTCAACATTTAGAGATCCGATTTTCTACGTAGCAATGTAATGTATGCCATTGGAAAAACAACTTCTGAAATCTCTGAATATATCAGCCATTTTAAACCATCATATCGGTCTAATAAAAAGTTTCGGGCATTTCTGTTTTTGAAAGTAGCAAGGATGACAAACAGGAGAAGCAAAAAAAAAATTATTGTAGCAGGCGGCAAAAATTTGTTTTACTGTGGCAGTGAAATGGAGCATCGGCCAGTATCCTACCTACTATTGCCCGTGTGAATCACACAAAATCTTGAATCATGTGGATGAAAAGTCTGGCATGTGTTTGTGAAGCGACCAAACAATTAATCCTCCCAGATTTATGTAACTGTTAATTTCCCTCTATAACCAAATGATAGGGGGAGTAGTGATTTGTACAAATTTGTTATTTCTCACAATTCCTTGAATTTGCACAAAATCTTTCACGTTTTTTAACTGGATTCTGCACAGCTACTCGGCCTCACATGATACGGAGAATCTATGATGATGCAGTGAATACTGTCTTGCTTCATTTTGTTTTTATTCTTTCCTTCTTCTTTTTTGTGCATCTTTAATCCAACAGATATAAAAGAGCCCTTGAAGAAGGGGAAAGTATCTACAACAGCTTAGAGTGTTGTTTAGTACTGCAGCATTCACCTGTTGGGACATATTGGAAGAAAGGAATGTTTTGCAGTATGAAGGCAGAAAGCACGAGGCTATAGCAATTTTCACTATTCGTAAGGGCTGTTTCACGTGGGGAGTCGGAATCGTGCCTCTTCACTTCAAGTACGCCTTTATCCAATCAAAGGAACGAACCAAATCATGCTACCTTTTTTCGTGTCGCAAAGCCATTAGAAACCATTCGAACCAGCATAACCAATCATTATCTTGCCTGCGAAGCAATGAATTAGACAAGTATATGTGTATATATTTACACACAGAAAACTGGATGGTTGAGATATTATTTTTACATCTTGGAAATGTATATAAGAGGAAGGAAATGAGAGCACCTTGCACGACTTCTTTCGTCTATGTTAAAAAACTATTGAGCAGTTGGAAGCAATGGAAGAGGAAAAGCAGGTGCTTATAAAAGTTGTTGCAGAAAAACTTCAGAACGTGGCAAATACTTCAATGAAGAATGTGCTCTGGAGCAAACGTTCAATCTACAGAATACCTGCCTCTGTTACAGCCCATAACAAGACAGCTTACATGCCCCAGACAGTCTCCTTCGGTCCTTACCATCATGATGACATTCATCTGAAGCCAATGGAGGAACACAAGCAACGAGCACTATGGTATTTTCTAAATAAAACAGGAATACCTCTACAGTCGGTCGTTGAATCCTTAAATGAAGAAATGCAGGTTTTAAAAGACTCATATGATATGCTTGGTGAATCATGGAAAAATGATACGAGCAAATTTCTGCAACTGATGATTCTTGACGGTTGTTTCATGCTGGAAATCATACGCCTTGCTATACATACTTCGTTGGAGTATTCTGCCGATGATCCAATTTTTAGCAGCCACGGGAGGCTCTACATGATACCACATATACGGCGTGACATGTTGTTGCTTGAAAATCAACTGCCAATGCTTGTTCTTTACAGGTTGGTTGCTCTTGAAAGCGACGGAGCAAAGGTACATCGATCTTTTGCTTGATTTTGTATTTGTCCCTTCTACAATTTTTCAGTATGAAAAATTCTACCTTCGTACAGGATGAAGAGTCGGTCAACGAGCTCATACACAATTTCTTCCATCCCAATGCATCGGTCTCAAGTCTGGATAAATGCTTGCATGTATTGGATTTGTATAGGAAGAGCCTTCTTCAGGGAGATCCCATCAAGAAAAGGCGTCGCCCCCGAGTAAAGGGAGGACTTCATGGGGATGACAATGATATTATACGATCAGCGACAGAGATTAATGAAGCTGGAATCCAGTTCAAGAAAAGTAAAATTAAGAGCCTGAAAGAAATCTTATTCCATCGTGGGGTCTTAGAGCTTCCAGTCATTGAGGTAGATGATACCACCGAGGCAACCTTTCTGAATCTGATGGCCTTTGAGCGCTTCCATGTTGGTGCAAGCAATGAGGTAACTTCTTATGTCTTCTTCATGGACAGCATCATTGACAATGAGAGGGACGTTGCCCTCCTAAACTCGAGAGGAGTTATCCAGAACGCTATTGGAAGTGACAAAGCTGTCGCTAAACTGTTCAACTCTCTCTCCAAGGACATTGCGTTGGAACCCAACAGCAACCTCCGAGTGATGCAAATGCATGTCAATGCATACTACAAGAAGCCTTGGAATGCGTGGCGTGCCAATCTCATTCACACCTATTTCAGAAATCCTTGGGCTATTCTGTCTGTTATTGCTGCACTCATCCTCTTTGCCCTCACTATTGCTCAAACTGCATATTCTATATTATCTTACTACAACTCAAATAACTCTACATCGCTCTCTCCTCGTATGATTTTTGCGGCTCCCCCTCCCCTTCCAACTCCTCCTCCCGTTCCTCCTCCTATGCATCCTCCAAAACTATCACGCCGCCATTGATTCACATGGTTTCACCACCATCCACTTTAAATTTCAAGTACAAATGATGAGTGAATCCCACCAATTGCCACATCTATATATTTCTTTTCCTTTGTTTGAAAGCCTTGGATTGCTTGTTTTGCTTTTGCTAATAATCTTTAACAGTTGTGTTGCTATAAATAGTAGTTGTCCAGGTTAGCTTAGATATTTCAATTAATTTTTAAAAGTTTTAAAAATTAATAATTATAATTTTAAAGTTTATAATATTTAAATTGAAACTCGGAAACATATATAAACTAAAACTAAGAATCTAATCAGATCAGTTAAGGCATACCCTCAAAGAATATTTATGACCGCATCATGATCGTATACGCATGTACCATTTATTTATCCTGTATCTCATTTACTTCTCCAATAAGTGAGGTTGGCTCCTCTTTTAAGAATTTTTTTTTCCTGATTTGCCACAAAATGGCTGGCCAATTTGACAAACAGTAATTAGGTTTTATAGGCCTCAGAATTACATCAACCATAATAAGAGGAGAGAGATGATAGCAACGAATTTAACGCATGGATCTTCACTTAATTATATTGACTCGGTCTTATAAACATGATAGCAACGAATTTATGATCTCAAAGTTCCAATTAGTCTTATAAACATGATAGCAACGAATTTATGATCTCAAAGTTCCCATTATATAATACTGAACATGTAAGTATTGTAGATAAAAACAAAAACAAACTGAAATCAGTAAACAAAAGCTCCTAAAATAAGAGGAGAGAGATGGAAGAGCATTTTTCCCTTTCCCATTGTAGAAAGATCTTGTGCTGACATTCTCTATCAGTATTTACAACAGCTAGCCGAAGATGAACCATGTTGTGATGAAGTTTTTCGGGTATTAATGCACTGGAAAGTAAACTCGTGTGGTAAAGATGTAAACCATCCAGTCTGTTATCCTTTCATCTTCCAATTCCGATCAACCTAAGCTGCCAGATTAAAGAAGTTTGTCAGGTTGCAATATTGCAATTGTAGGAACAAAATTACACGAACAGAGAAGGGGGGAAATTACAATGTTGTTTCCAGGCTGCTTCCAGTAAAATCCCTGCATGACAACTGGTAAGACATTGCTGGTTGCAAGGATAAAAATCATCAATGCATGCATTCCCATCCATTCTAGTACCAATGTTGGGCGCCTGAATCCAAAGACATCAACCTGCAGGAAAAGCCCATTCAATTAACACTATCAACCGATACCGAACTTTTTCCTGGTTCCATCATGGAAAGAGAGAAGAAAAGAAACAAAATGATCGAGAAATCTAGCCAAAAAGCGAACATAAATGCCAGTTATCAAGAAAATGAACATGATAATCATTGAAATCTTTTCTTCAGTAGAAGATGATAAAATACCTACCAGCATATAGATTCCAGAAAATACAATGCCGGCAGCACCCGCAGTGACACACATGTAACTGAATGAGTAAAGAGCCTTGTTAACATGCATTCCTGGAGGAAGGAAGAAATCTTGAATCAGTCAGTACAAGCATTCATGCTACCTCTGTGAAATTCAACTTCAAGACCTGCAAATAAACTTAATCTCACCTGACAAATCCAGGACCAGACCCAAGACTACAAAACAAGTAGAAGGGACCATCCAGTGAAGGATTCTATCCTTGTGCTCCTGAAAGTGGCAGAGCGAAAAAATTAGTTGAACAAAAGGAAACTTACATAAAAGAAGTACGAACTTTGACCATGTAGAATATGTCACCTTGAAATGGACAATGATGTGCCCGTAATGCAAACCAACCAAGCAGGTAACAATGGCCATTACTGAACTACAAGAACAAAGTGCAAAGATCACACTGAGAGCCCAAAAATTAAGCAAACGCTCAGAAACTCTTCTTCTAATGGATATGAAATCCCCACAAAGTTAAAATCTACATTGATTCCTGATACATCACATAAAACATGACCTCTAGGGAAGGCACAAGGAAATGTAAATGAACCTCAGGAGTCCTTCAGGATCAAAAGGGGCCTGGCACCATGAAGGAGCATCAGGAGGAAGTGGGCCATAGTCAGGGGAATTGATACTGCATGCCTATGGAAGGTAATTGACTAGTATTAACATCAGCATTAATAATAAATGAATAGTAAAGCATAAATGACAAGGGAAGCATTCTAACAAGTACCATAATGAAACAAAAACCGACGCAATATAGAAATTACCTTCGTTCGTGCATAAATAGGCTTCCTATACAGGTGTTGAATTCCCAAAACTGTGCGATCAATCATTCCAACAGCATTACAAGCAGATCCTGTGGTGCCCCTTACACCACATTTCACCTTCGAGAGAAAATGAATCATATCAATGACTAAGCTATCAATATTATAATCATTTTCCTACTATAGCATTAGCAAAGATTGCAAGTAAATTTCTTTAAATGAAATAAGAAGCTCACCCGAAATATTTTTGGGGAGGAAGAAGAGGCTGCAACTGGAATCTGATACTCCCAGTCAGGAACATACAACCCATATAACAAGGAAAGATATAAACTAACAAGGACCGCAACCACTCCCCTGACAGAGTTTGCAAACAAGTTAAGAAGACTGACAGTAAAGAAAGGAAAAGCATTCTCACCAACAGAAATTTATCTCATGAAGAAATAAAGGGCAAGGGCTATTAATTAAAAGGTGCTTGAAGGACATGCAAATTACCCCACTCGTAATAATGAAGTGACAACCTTTTCAATAAAAGTTGATGTTTTCAATTATGGATTTAACTTATATGACTATAGTCTTCCGGTGAAGTGGAAGTGAGTTATATTGAAATGCCAGCCACATCGATGTTTCTATTAAATGCAGCAATGTGAAATTACTAATTCTTAACAACCCCCTCCCTCCTCTCTCTATTCCAATGTGTCAAGTTTCGTTTTTGAGGAAAAAGAGTTAAACTGCCCGCAAAGACTGAGTTTTAAAACAACATAGTTAAAAAGGTATGATCTCACAATACTTGTCACATATCTGTGAATCAATTCATCTGGCTTGTAGAGAAAAACTCAAATTCACAAATGTACCAGGGGAAGACTTCAAATAGGCTCGTTTATAAATCAAGAAGCATAATGACATTAAAGGTTTACTGGGAGTTACTGCAGCGTTAAATGAAGTGATAAAGCAGATGATTTTGTAAGACTACACTATGAAAAGAATGCTCACCATTGAAGCTGATATTTCCTCAGCATGGATAATCCTGAAGCAACATGATTATCACCTTTTAGCCAAATCTCACACATTGCTCCTATTAAATATCCTATTGCTATTCTCTGGTTGGGGGGGGGGGGGGGAGCAGCAACAGATTACAACAGTCAGCAACTACAGTCAGTTAATCTGTCAACTGGCTAGAAGAAATATAAATCAAATTGTAAACAAGGGATTATCCTCATGAAAGCAGATCAAAACAGACTACAGGAGCTTTTCCTACCAATTTGAAAAGCAATTAGCCACCTGGACTGAAAAAAAAGATGAGGAAAGTTCAAAGAATACCTGCAAGATACCCATCCATCTTATTTGTACCATGTCAACTCCAAAAGTTAGATCATTCAGGCCGTGAAGAAAGCCACCTGGAAAGGAGAGATGACAAATTTTTAACAACCACATGATGGTGTCTTTTCCAGAATAACCTCCCAGAAAATGTTGTTTCATTAATATCGGATAAATTGAAAATTTTAGCAGCATTTCTTTCTTTTTGTTCGTTTCCCTCTTTTTCTCGCATTCTTTCTTTTGAGTACAATAGTACTCGTATGAAATATGGCTGAGCATAGAAGATTAGTATCGACTATAAGGATAATCTAAAAGCTGAGGTTCTTGAAGATGACCTTGAAGAAAAAGACCTATGACAAGAAGTTTGAGTGCCCGGAGGATCGCTTTTCTAGTTGCAACAGCTTTGCTTGGCAATTTCTGTAGGAACCAAAATATATATGGAGTTAGGGATAAGAGCATCAGTAGTAGTAGAAATGCTGGATGTAGCAGCATCAGGAAGAGCATCATTAGATATCTAGGAATAACTAAATTCCACATTACTTTTTAGGCTACAGAGAAAAGAGAAATCAAAACAACAGCACTTGTTATTATGATCATCGCATGAGTGGTATATTTTCAAGTGCTTGAATGCTAGCTAGCGTAAGAACAATAAATTTCCAATTTTATTTAGATACCTTGTATGTGAGTCCAAGCGAAACACCGACCATGAATAGGAAAAATGGCATGACTACATCTGCTAGTGTTAGACCATTCCATGGTGAATGATTTATAGCAGGCAGAACTCCACCAGCATCATCCACAAGTATCATTAGCTGCATTGATCAGTCATAAAACTATGATCCTTCAATTCACAACATATAGATATCAAAATGTTATTAGAGATGAAACAATTATGGTGATCCGATGTTTACTTTGGGTCTTTTTCTTGCTAAAATGGACAGAAATCATTGATTTGCTACAATTAAACCAACTCCAACCTTCTTTACTTAATTTGTTAAACGCAAGTGCAACCCAGTGTCCATTTCCTTCTTATTTCTTTAAATTTTGAGAGGATTTTAATATTTACACATACCATTTAGCCTCTTCTTCTTTTTTCCTTTTGAACTGTACTATCCCGGACATCAATGGTTGATCTTTGAATATCAGTAACACTTCGCTACAGCCCTTAAAACATGTTGTTACTGTTATCTTGTTTACATTAGATCCGGAATATCCATATGGACTCCCCTTTTTTTACTGATTGTTATTAGTATCTTGAGAATTGCGCGTGATGGGTTGTTTGGGGAGGAGGAGGAAAAATATTGTTGTCTGATTTAGCGGAGTGGGATACAGTCTGGATGGTGGGTCATTTTTACTGCCACGTATGATAACTTAGGATTCCGGGCATGTTGAAGCAGACCGTACAATGTACACTGCAAGGCAAGCTGTCCTCCACTGGGACTCTGGTGGTTGATGCTGAACATGATACTAACAATAATGTCTACCTACAAGTGGGCATGTGAAGGAAGGCAAAACCTGGCAAACGACATATCAGTTTATGATCCATGAAGGACAGGTAGTGATGCAGTAGCCAGGAGGTAAGAATATAAAAAATACATGCCTCTGACCACTTACCTACCCCCTTCAAATAAAATTAGTATAGATCGTTTTCATTGCTGAATAAAAATAAACGATGGATAGTTGATACCATCTCTTCATGTTGCTTTCTTTTTTTTGCTGTATGCATTTATTTATTAGACGCACAGTTACATCTGAGGACCAGTTTCGACCTATCAATCTTGGAAAGAAAAATAAATGTCCTTGATAACGCACTATAAATAATCAAAACCTAGCATATGTGGTGATGCTAATTCAATTTCCTTATCTGGATACTGAATATTGACCTAAATGCAGGGAAAAAAGGACAAAAAAAAAAAACCTATTCTTGGCCATTGATAATTTGGATCATCCATCATGGTTTCTAAATCAGCATTAAACATATCTCTCAATCTTTTCTAATTTTTCTTTTTGGGATGAGTGTGAAAATGTGTTAGTGGTGGTTCTATTCTCTAGGTTATAGATTAAGGACGAGAAGTCATCAATAGTGTGAAAATAATAGTCTGATTGACCTGACAGAAAAATCAACACGATATGACTCTTATGACCTACCACCAAAACAGAACGAAAACAGAGCAGAACAAGATGAATGCCCGATGCAATAGCTGCGATGCATGAGCAACATGGAATAAGTTTCCCATAAGAAGATTTAACAACAGAGCAGAAAACAAATAAAAAGAAAGATGAGTTGGTGAATGGGAACATTACCGCAACGGTGAGGCCACGAAAAACATCAAGAGAAACAAGACGTTCTTGTCGTTGTTTCAGTCGTTGTTGATGATGTTGTTGCTTTGAATGAGTGGGGAGGATAAAAGATTTGTTGTCATCCACAATTGTATGATCACCCCCAACACCATCTTCATCATTACTTTCCAAGGACTTGTTTCTATTCCCGTTGTCTTCCTCCTCTTGCCCTTTAATAGGCTTGTACATTGCCATTGTCATCGCCATTGCCATTCACCCTCGGCCGGCTATAGAAAGAGATCAGAGAGAGAGAGAGATTTTTTTCTTATTCACACGCTACTGATATATATATATATATATACATCGTTGCGATACAGTTACAAGGACTTTACCTTCCCTCCTTTCGTTTTCTTTGCTTTACTCCTCCTCCTCCTCTTCTTGAAGAGCAGCCAGAAATGGAGGAGGTCTTTCTTCTCTTTTGTTTTCTATTAATTGCTTTTTATAATGAGGAGGGGAGAAGGCTTTTCCGGTAGACCGACCGACGTGCCTCCCCCTTTTCCTTTAATAGGCGTTGTAATATACACGTAAAAATATCTCCGAGACTTTAAAGGAAAAGGGAAAAGGGAAAAGGGAAAAGGGAAAAGGGAAAAATAAGGGGCTGAGAGAAAAATATCTCGGATACGAGATAGATTATAAGTGCGGATAAGGAGGATGCGGATGGGAGAAGGAATACGAGGAGTCGTCTAAGCGACAGCGCATGGTTGCCGTATTGGCCTCGAATTATTATTATTTTTTCAAAAATAAGAAGGGCATTCCTTTTCGTCTTCCAGGACTATACTGTACTTGTATCATACATATACGCGTATATGACAACTGTTGTCAGCCAAAATGGTTAGCTTTTTACTTTCGATGTACGATAGCATAGTACCGTACTTCAAACTGCTTTTTGGAGCGTATGAGAAGGAAGACTTTTAAAAGTGGACACTGTTACAAATTGGAGTGATTCTGACGTCATTTGTCTTGACCTTTTTGCCCCCGACTTATTTATTTTTAAATTTTGTTTGGATATTTTTTAATATATTTTTTATTATTTTGATGGATTGATATTAAAAATATATTTTTAATATTGAATAAATATTTTTTTATTATTTTTTTTTATTTTACATCTTTTCAAATTTCATGGTTCATATTTTTTAATTTTTTAATTTAAAAAATATAAGAATAAAAAAAATATAATATAGTAATATGTGTTTAATAAAGACTTTTTTAAAAAAACTGCAATTCATATAAAAAATAATAAATGGAGATGAGGAGGGAGAAGAATTAAAATTTTAATGAGAAAAAAAAAACTTAGAAGAGAAATTCTTTAAATTAAAAAAATGAACAGTATTTCAATTTAGGATTAAATTTTAAATTAATTAAATTATAATTTTTTATTTTAATCTATTTTATACAATGTTGTTTTTAAATTTGAGACTCATACTCTAATTTTAGTGTGATTTTTAATTGAATAAAATAAAATATTGATTTATAAAAACTTGGTTAATCTAATTAAATTTTTAATGATTTAATTGATCTAAGTAAATTTTAAGTAAATTTGATTGGGCTAATACTAAATAGTTTTTATTTAAAAAATAAAAAAATATTATTTTAATAAAAAAAATATTAACCTAATAAATTACGAGTTCACCAATGACCAAGTAACTTAAATAGTGTTTCGAATTAATTAAAATTGTACAACTATGATTCGGGGAGCACATCTTCCCCTCCCACTAGGGTGGAGTGCACCTCGCCTCACGTGGAATTTCTTACCGTTTTATATGCACTCCACGTCATGTTGTCAATTCTACAGATTACAATAGTTGTCTACAAATCGTTTCCTTTTTCTTAAAGATATGATATCTGATTAAAGAATGATTATAATTATTTTTTAATTTCAAAATATATTAAATTTTTTTAGTTTTTAAATTATTTTTTAAATTAGAGTATTAAAATAATTAAAAAATATTAATTTAAAGAAAAAATTAAAAATTAACTTTTTAAAAATGCAAAAATAAATATCAAAAGTAAACCCTTTTAAAACTATGGTTTTAGAGACTTAATATACTTAAAATAAATTTTAATAAAACTGAAATTTGATGCTTTTTTTAAAACTATAGTTTTATATGCAGGCCATAGTTTTAAAAATGCAATTCTAGACAGAGGCTGAGGATAGGGGGGGCTTCTCCTTTTTTCATAACCAATCCCCCTTCTTCCTTTTCTTTTCTTTTTTTCTTAAACCATTCCTTCTAAATTTAATGGTTCCAACTGCGATGGTAAATGAGATTTTTTTGAGAAATTTTATGATTTTTAGGAAGTGATTAATGAAATCCTATTATTTATTCCTTCAATAAATCTTGAAGGAAAAAAATAAACACCAAAAAAGAGAGAAAATAAAATTAATGACAGTGATAAGAATATATTCACATGTTCCTCTCATCTATCTATATCTATTTATTTATTTTAGATGAACATTAAAATAATCAATAATATACTATTAATTACTTCCTAAACACCATAGAGATTTTTTTAATGAATTCTTCCTCTCTTTTTTTGGATAATAATATCTTTTGTTTATATTTTTTCCCGTTTTCATTACTATTACAAAATGAGAAACTGTTGTCTGTTTCAAAAAGCCGTGATTGTTTGTTTTTTTTCTTTTCCTCTCTTTGCTAATGAATACAGAGTGGTTTAGTTCAAGAACGAGAGGAGTTGTTATTTACTTGTTCAAGCCAAAGGAATAATAATGGTAACAGTAGATTCAACAGCAAATCCACTAAAATTAATAAAGAGATCAATATCCGAGAAAGATTAGAGTTGAAGTGAAGCATTAGGTAAAGAGACACGATACCTTAATGGATTAAGAGTCACAAACAAATTTAATCTATACGAAGCTACATTATTAATGTTATCATGTTTCTGAGCTTGTGAGAGTGGGGCGGTGCCACTCAACAAAGCACGAGCTATTGGAAAAGCGGCTGTGTCATATTCTGTCGAGAATTAAAGGTTGTAATTTGATGTTTGTTCCTTTTCACCGCCCTCATAGGCCGTAGAAAGGAGAGCCTGCAACCAGTGGCGAGTGGGTATATGGAATACTATGGGCTGCTTGGTGGCGATAAAAGAAAGGCGTGTGTCATGAGATGAAATGCAACTCCTTTTGCCCTTGCTTCGCCTTGAAGCGAACGAAGGTTCCTTGTTTCCCATACATTTGAATGGACCAGAAAAGCCCACAAAGCTTTCTAGCAGAGACAGAGGAACCACAACCACGTGTGCTGCTCAGCTCCGTCGTCAAAAAAAACTTTATATGGCGTTCGGGACGCACACCGCGCGCAAAAAAACAAAAAGAGGCTTAGCTCAACCCTTTTATTTAACCGACAGCATCTTATCCCATTGAAAAATTCACACACACGATTGTCAAGCCAAAAGATATCGATGATGGTGTAACGAAGTAGAAGGATAGTTGTTGAATCGGCATCGCAATTGTCGAGTGTTGTTAAATCAAGAGCTTATGCATCTAAAAAGGAGGGATTTTTTTATTTTTTTCAATTCACGTTGCTCCTTCATTCTTCTCATTAAACATAACAGGGCTACAAAATTTAATAAAAAGATTTGTAATAATGTAATTCTGTTACACCACTGGACACTCCCAACTTCCTAGTTGGAAGTCAAATAATTTTTTTAATATAAAAAAATTAATGTAGAGATACTTTAACATGTTTTTTGATATATAGTAAAAAAAATATAATTGCAAATTAAAAGGTGAATATTTATATATAAACATAATGAAAATCATATGTATTAATAAAAAAATATAACATCTCAAGTTAATTTTTAATGTAAATAAAAAATAAGACAACTGACACAATGTTGCATTAGTATAGTGATAAGATAACAAAAAAATAGTATAAATAAAAATAGAGATAAATAGGTCAAATGTAAAATAACAAAATACCAAGTATAAAGAAAAAATACAAGGATTCTATAGGGAAAGAAGAAAATTACATATTTTCCACTAATACATTAAAAAAAAGAAAAATTTACAATTATACCATTTCTACAATAAAAGACCATTTTCTTTTGGTATATAAACTAAATAGATGGCAACGTTATACCACGGAACAGGTTAGAATTTTTTTAACATAAAAAAAAGAATGCTCAAGTAACAAAAAATTTAACAAATTTAAGTTAACTTTACTAATATATAATTTGATATATGAAATCAAAATAACTTATTAAAAAAAATTTAAAAATATATAAAAATCAAGGTCTAATAATTTAATATCAAAAAATAAAACAAAATTATTTTTTTAAAAAATAACATTGAAGAAGAAAACTCAAATTAACTTGGGTTAACTTGACTAACTCAAAACTTACCATATAAGACTGAAATAAAAATAAAATTTTAAAAGAGAGACCTAGTAAAAAAAACCAACACTCAATAAAAAAACTTAAAAAAATCCTAAGCTAGTTTGAGTTAATTTTACTAACACACTCGTGAAGATAACTAGCAGAAAGAAAAGCAAAAAAATAACAAAGTTTAAGTATCAATAATTTAATGTTAAATAATAAAATTTTAAAAAAATTAATACTAAAAATAAAAATAAAAGAAAAAAAATATTCGTTTACTTGCCACCTACAATATAAGATCGTGATAAAAAAAAACATTTTAAAGAGATATATAGTAAGAAAAACCAAAGTTAAATGAAAAAATATTAAAAATAAAAACTCGAGTTAATTTAACTAATCCGCACCCAGGATAACTAAATAAAAATATTAATAAAATTATAAAACTCAATAATCAATAATTTGATGTCAAATAAGTAAATTGAAAAGATAAATCAATTTCATAAAAAAAATATAAAGAAAAAAAATTTAATCCAAGCTAAATTAACTCAATTAATCTATTATTTTTTTATAATATTTAATTATTAAACAACCCCCGTCTAAATAAAAAACAGAATGAAAAAAAACTAAAATCTCCTTGAAACCAGTTATTTTTTTAAAGTTCAAGGATTATTATACAATTTAACAATTAAAAAAAAGTAAAAAAAAAAACAGGGAGAGAGAAACACCTTTATGCATGTTGACTGTCCATTCTCTTAAAAGTATGACCGTAACTTTACTGTGTGATTTTACATAAAAGACAAAAAAACCCTTGGTGGAAAGCTTTTGTTGCTTTTCAGAGGAAAAAAAGTTATTTTACTGTGATAAAAAAAAAAGATGTTCTCGCCAATTTTTCTTAATTAATTTCACAATGACCAATAAATCCCCTAGAAACACAACTGTATCTCTAATTACAAACTTAGTTTTTTTGGTTAAGAGTTAAAGCTACTTTTTATTATTGTAATAAACAGTGAAATGTGTCTTGCTTTGGAGAAAACATGATTCGGACTAGCTTACATAAGTGGAACCGGATCTGGTACATCCTTTGCCTCTACTTCTTAGAGTTTGAAGAAGACGCCGGATCTTGAGGTATAGGCAAAACCGATGTCATTGAATGAAATAGTCGATCATTGAACTACGGTGAACTGTCGCAAAGAAAGAATTTGGTTGATTTTATAAGATCCACAGCCCACGAAATTTTAACAAAACCACTTTACATTTCTAAAGATCATTGTGGAAATATGGAAAAGACAAGCTTCGAACATGTCAATATTCAGAGTGTCTTCAGGAAAGACCATTTGCCACCAACTGTTTTGGTTGGAGTTGACAGTCCATAGCATACTCCAAACAAATGCTAAGAGGTAAAATGGAAAACGACCATTTTAAGATTTGCATATTCGAGGTCCTGTCCAATTTGGACAGAACTAAAAGCTGTGCTGGTTATCCATACCAGAACGAAGAATGCCAACGCTAGCTATTCCACAGGAATGAAACGTGCTTATGCCATGTTATTATTGCGATCAAACTCAAAGTTAACGATTACGGGATGCCAAACTCCCAAATAAGAATCTTAAAAGAGAACACCAGAGCGCAGACTAAATAGATCTTCCCAGAATATCAATTTATTTGATTTCATAGGGATGAACAGCACCGAAATCAAACCTTAAGCGATGCGCCCACTTTCCCAAGCTCTTCTAGGGCCTTCGAGATCTGGGCCTCGCTTAAACCTTCCAACTGAACGCCCCTCTCAACACCAAAATCTGCATATAAATCAAAGATTGCACAACTCCACATCACAATCATAGAGCTAAAGAACTAACCCGTGATTGCACAAGAAAAAATTTCACACAACTCAAAGGTATACCAGCATGAAGTACAGCATGCACTTGTGAATGAACAAGGAAAGAACATGGAGCAACAATTCATGCCCATGGTTGCAGACACGTCGGTGTTAATTCACCATTACGCAAAACACAACCTCCTATTTTCGAGTTTCTTAGCCAAATGACAGGTTTGGATAAGGCATCCACACATTGCAGGACGTGATGAAAAAGCATAATTGAAAGCAGAAAATATGTTAAGCACAGGCTGTGCTAAAGGAACACCTCTCTTTCTTCGTGTGTCAAAGTTTTTAACTTCGCAGATTGCAAATATCATCACATGAACCTCCAATTACACCATAGCTTTTAGCTGTGGAAATAAAACACCTAACGTTTAATGTCCAAAACACCATAGCTTTCAGATTTGGACTGCGATTAAAGAAATAGCCCCAAACAAGCTTCAGCAAATACCACATTACAAAAAAATGACCCCTGAATTTTTTTAACTGTTTCTGTAACGAGAAACTATGGACAAGAAGTAACGGCAAAGAAATCTAATCCTTCCAACTTTAAAGCTACAGAAAATTGTATAGCATGATCTGCCCCTCAGATATTCCATCAGAAGCGTCTTATTCCACTGAACAAAGGGTAAGCTGTCACTAACCTACTACCTTATCATTGGAACTTATGTTGTTTCAAGCTAAGTTAGGCGGTTGATATAACAAATTCAAGGAAAGTGGAAATGAAGTGTATCAGTAGGCCATAAAAATATGGCGACTATGACCATCCTTAACCACTTAACCTATAACAATTTCTTGGAACCACGAGTGTAACTTGTAATTAGGAAAATCAATTTAGTACAATGTGATTATCTGCTGCCAAGACTTTTAGCCATTGGCACATACAACATTCAGTCCCATAAGATTATTGATGTGAACTAGAGAAAATATGTGGCAATAACATATCTCACAGCTTCTCAATAATACGAATATTTTTAGAAGGAAAAGGATAAAAAATCAAACTGAGAAAGGGCCTGTACGTGCTAATTGCTATTTAGGATGCATTTGACTTGAGTATTTGATAGAAGGGATCCGAGACCAAGATTCTAGTTCAATTTGGGTATTTTCAAACCTATTATCCAATTAAACGTCGTAGATTTCGGTTATTTGAAATGACTATATTGATTTGAGTCATCTCGGAAGACAAGAACTACAATTCTTAATCTTCCAGTAAACTCTAAAATCCTGCCCAACTAGAGTATCTAAGGCCAAGGTTTAATTACCCAAATACGCAAAAAGAAACATAGCTCTGAGCCCTAAGAACTAATTGAAGTCCTAAATACAATGGGAAACCCACTAATTCATTACAAAAGCAAAAAGAAAAGAGACAAGTCCCACTTCAAAAGATTGTCATAAATCCACATAAAAACAAAATAAAGGCAATTCAACCGTAAACCAATCAAATGCACGTGGAATTTCAACAGAAGTAACAGCAAAATCTAACAGCTCTGTGGAGAAATTTAAAGAAAGAGTGAAATGAGACAGCAAACAAGACAATGAACGAGAGAAAAGCGGGATACCATATCTAGCCCATAACTGAGGTTCTATTCCACTGCATTCACGGATCAAGATGGGAAGTTTTGGGTTAAGGGTTTTGAGATCCTTATAATTCTTCTCTATAAATGTTCTGTACAGCAAAACATTAATGATAGGATACGATCAAATCGAAATGTCTAAAGATGAGGTCTTCAAAGATTCAAATCGAAATGTCTAAAGATGAGGTCTTCAAAGATTCTTGTTAGCGAATGTCTACCTAGTAGTCGAACTTGAAGGGGAAGATTGGCATAGAAGAACTCGTAGTTCTTTCAGGTTCTTAGAAAGCTGTCTTCTCCATGCCATTTTCTCAGCTCTACCAGGACCGGGTGCTTTGTCTCTTCCAAACCTCAGCTTCCGTCGCCCGGTTTTCTCTCGAGTTTACCTTTTCATCAAAACTACAGCTTCCCTTTGGTGGAATATACATACCATTTACTTTTTAAAATGTTTAGTGATATATTAGAATAATTTTTAAAAAATGAAAAAAAAAATCATTTTCTTAAACAAATAAGTTAAATGCTCTATTTTTCTTAATTGGTAGAAAAAAACTAATTTTCCCGTATAAATTTTCTTGCTTCCATAATCTCGCAACATAAAAGAAAAAAAAAAAAACAAGGGTGGTGATCTACCTTTTCAAGTTCTGGCAACAAGATGCTTCTGTGATTTTAAAAACTTATCGTAGTTAAAAAGCAGATCTGTTAACATACTAGCCAACAAATGGCTGGTGACATGGGGAGATTTCATCAACATTTTTGGCATAATAATATTTACTGTATTGTTTCATTTGATATTTTTAGGTTTTAAAGAGTTTGGAAAGGGTATAGGATATAATTTGATAAATCAAATATAATTTTTAATCTAATTATTTAATTAAATAAAAATTCTAATAAAAAATTATAAAGATCTTATTTTTATAGGGTTAAAATCTCATTATAAGTGAAGCCCGAATTTTTTTTTAAATAAAACTTGGAAATTAATGTGTGGGATTGTTTTTTTTTTTACTTTGATATGTTTACCTTTTTTTTCTACTTAGCTTATAATTTTTAACTCAATTAATATTTTACTATTTATGAATCCTAGTACTGAATAGATTCTATTAATCATGTAATTTTTAATTAAAAATATTCTTTTATAAAGGATTTTAGTTTTAATTAAAAATATTCTTTTATAGAGGATTTTAGTTTTAATTATAATTTTTTTATAAATTTTTTTATGAATAATATAAATAAGAATATCTATTTTAATAAAATACTAAAAAAATTTCTCTAAATTTCTATATGACTTGTATTTGTAACTTTAAGACATGAAAAACCTAATTTTTATTAACATTATAAGACCATGTCAAGAAAGAAAGGCTAGAGGTGTAATCAAATGTTGAGAAACATTTAAAAAAATCATAGCAATTTTATACATAATGATCATCTTTAAATATAAAAGTTAATCTTTGGCCCATCAAATCCAATTATTATCCATCCTTCATAGGAATTAATTAATTAATTCTGATAAATGTTACGAATAACTCTAGAACTTCGCAAGTTTTTTCATAACAATAAAGAAACAAGTATTTTCCTTTTCTTTTTCTTCCTCAGTTGGGGTGTTCTGTAATGTGTTTAAAAAGCATTTTAAAAAAAAATTTAATTTTGTATTTTAAATTAATATGTTTTTAAATTATTTTAATATATTTATTTTAAAAATATTTTTTTTTAAATAAAAAATATTATTAATATATTTTTTTAAATAAAAAATATTTTAAAAAATAACTACAACTATACTTTTAATTTTGAATAATTTTTCAAGAAAAATATAAAGAGAAACAAGGAAAAAGAACTCTGTGTTCAAATGACACACGCTTACAAATTGAAAAAAAAATAAAAATAGAGATTTTGTTTTTTGAAACTGCACACAGCCACACACCCTTGTATTCTTTCATTCCGTCCCTTTAGCCCGCAGTTTATTTTACTGTTCTCCGAATAATAATAAACAACCTAACCATAACCATGATTGGGTATTTTAATAGAACCAGGGTTAATTAACTAGGGATAGGGTAGGGTTAGGGTTAGGGCATCCTATAATATAAAATGCGTGCGATCTTTTTCTGCGATTCTCTTCGCAGACAAACAATAAAAGACCCACCTCTTCTTCTCGGGAGGCGATAGGTGCGTCACCATCTTCTATTCTATCCTCCATTTCTTTAATATTAAATTAAAATATTTCTACAATTATTATTATCATAGTAGTAGTATCAGATACTATCTCCTGAATTTTAGATTTTTTTTTTCATTTGATCTCCATGATGCATTCTGTGATTCGTGTCATAATCCTGGAGATTCTCTTAGCGAATTTCATGATTTTACGTTGTTTAATATTTTTGAAATTGAATTTCGCTGTGTGCATTCTGTTTCTCTCTCGTTGACTTTTGATTAGCAGTGCTAGGCAATCTGGAATTACTTTATTGTTTATATTTTTAGTTTATGATTTTGTATTTAGTGCTGGTTGTTTGGGGTTTAGTTCTGTTTTTTCCCCCTCTCATTTTAGTTTACAAAGGTTATATCATATTCCTGTTTAGTTTATTGATTTAGAAATCCTAAAAGTGTTATTTGGATTCTAATTCTAAGTAGTTTCCCACAAGAACTTAGACTTCTAGACATTATATTGCTGGTACTTGCTGTTTCCTTTTGATATCTCCAGACCGTGCGTTTGTCGTGGTGGTTAATTATGAAGTTCTTATGCTATCTTTGCAGGTAAATTTGTCTGTTCTTAAACACGCCACAATGACAGACGGTCATGAGACTGATAAGAACATTGAGATTTGGAAAATTAAAAAGCTTATCAAAGCACTGGAAGCTGCTCGAGGTAATGGCACAAGCATGATTTCGCTTATCATGCCTCCACGTGATCAGATTTCTCGTGTCACTAAGATGCTTGGAGATGAGTTTGGAACTGCGTCAAACATTAAGAGCAGGGTCAATCGTCAATCTGTGCTTGGTGCTATTACATCTGCTCAGCAAAGGCTCAAACTTTACAACAAAGTTCCTCCCAATGGGCTTGTGCTTTACACTGGGACAATTGTGACTGAAGATGGGAAGGAAAAGAAAGTGACATTTGACTTTGAGCCTTTCAGGCCCATAAATGCGTCTCTTTACCTCTGTGACAACAAATTTCATACAGAAGCTCTGAGCGAACTCTTGGAATCTGATGACAAGTTCGGCTTTATTGTCATGGATGGGAATGGGACTCTTTTCGGGACACTGAGTGGCAACACTAGAGAAGTGCTGCATAAATTCACTGTTGACCTTCCGAAGAAACATGGGAGAGGAGGGCAATCTGCTCTTCGATTTGCTCGACTTCGAATGGAGAAGCGCCACAACTATGTGAGGAAGACGGCAGAACTTGCCACACAGTTCTATATCAACCCTGCCACCAGCCAGCCTAATGTTTCGGGTTTGATACTTGCTGGATCAGCTGACTTCAAGACTGAGCTTAGTCAATCCGACATGTTTGATCCTCGACTTCAGGCTAAAATTCTGAATGTGGTTGATGTTTCATATGGAGGGGAAAATGGTTTTAATCAGGCAATTGAACTGTCAGCGGAAATCCTTTCCAATGTGAAATTTATCCAGGAGAAGCGCTTGATAGGCAAGTACTTTGAAGAGATAAGTCAGGATACGGGAAGATATGTTTTTGGTGTTGATGACACACTGAAAGCTTTGGAGATGGGTGCTGTTGAAACTCTGATTGTGTGGGAAAGTTTGGATATTAATAGGTACCAGTTGAAAAACTCTGCCACTGGTGAGATCGTCATAAAACATTTAAATAAGGAGCAGGAAACCAACCAGGACAACTTTAGGGATGGAGAAACCAAAGCTGAACTGGAAGTTCAAGATAAAATGCCACTGCTGGAGTGGTTTGCAAATGAGTACAAGCGGTTTGGTTGCACTTTAGAGTTTGTTACTAACAAATCACAAGAAGGATCCCAGTTCTGCAGAGGGTTTGGCGGGATTGGTGGTATCCTCCGTTACCAGCTTGATATGAGATCATTTGATGATCTTTCTGATGGAGATGTTTATGATGATTCTGAATGACAATCAGCCAACCCCACCCCATTTCTGGTGCAGGACAACGGGGCTAAAGAGCCTGCACCAGCCGCGCGGCTCCGCGCTGGAATTTGCCCAATGCTCAGAAACTTTGTCAAAGTTCTAATCAAGGTCTTAATCTCTAAACTCATATGGCACTAAATCTCATTATCTTTCCAATAATGTTACATTGATTTTAGTTTTGGAAGAATGACCAGTTTCAACTTATCTAATGCTTTCTTCTTCTTCTTCTTCTTCTACTACCCTTTAAACAAGGGAGATCGTGATATTTTCCAAGTTAAAACAAGCTTAATGTGGGATGATGCTTGCTTTTTGTCATGCAGCTACATTTTATCTGAAGTATGAAATATGTTTTTGGCTTGGCCTGGAGTCTGAGATGTAGCAGAACCAACTTGGTTGATGAGTGGAGGAGACTGCAGATATCTACACAGAAAATTATCATTATCTATGGTTGTGTTTTTATGGATGGATATGCATGTGCACTTTAAAGATGCTTTATGGTTTTGTCCTCGTCTTTAATAAGCTGAAACTTTGTTGAGATGGGAGATGACCATGACTTTGATTTTCTTCATTTACTACTATTATAATTATGTTTGTTCTGCTCTCTCACCATTAATCTCATTTCATTTTCTATTTTGTTCTTAATGAATTAGATCACTGTATTAATATGATTGCAAGAAGTTGTAAGCCGTGTCGATTCATTTACTAGTTTGTCGATGAATTGAACATATCATTACAGCCGTGATGATTTTTAATGTCTCAACCCCAGCCGTTCTTCTAAGCTCTTCGGTGTTTCAACACCAATTGTCTGAACCGGTAGCCTGTGTCAATTGTTGTTTGTGTGATGACACGTTCTTTTTCCAGACGAGAAGGAAAAACAACCGCCCATTGGGTTGGTGCTTTTGCTTCATCGATCCATCTCCATGCCATGACTAAAGTGGAATGTTTTTAGTTCATAGATGATGAACTGGTTTCTTTGGTGTGAATATTTCATCACACGGCTGTAGCAGAATGTTTTTAGTTCATAGATGATGAGGTGGTAAGTTTCTTGTTGTGGATGGAAAAGATTTCTTTCGTCTCGACTTCCATTTTTCTCTCTCGTTGATTACAAGAAAATTGTTCCTCTTTTTTTCTAAAAAAATATTTAACAAGTTACGTATTGCAATAAAAGGTTGATGTATATAACAATTAATAAAAGTCGATATCCTCGAGGATTGTACTCGGTGTCTCTTCTGCTGAATCTAATGATCTTGTTTGATTCACTAATAATGAAATATAGATAGTGAATCAATGCATAATAATAACAACAATGTCTATATTTTTTTAATTTTAAGGGCGTGTTTGTATTGCGCAAAAAAAGTTTTTTTGATATTTGATTCCCTGTATTTGTTTATTGTAAAATATTTTATAAGACAATTAGTTAATGAAAATTATTTTAGTGATAATAAAAATAGTTTATTTATTGAAATATATATTTCAACCCCAAAATTTTTTTAAAATATTTTATAAATAAATAATTAATTTATAATATTATTTAACTATTTCAATTATCATCTTATCCTTAATTATTTTTTCATTGTTATCTTTATATCACCTTACTATTATTTTTATTATTTTACAACCTCACAACTTCTTTTTTTTTTTATCATCATTATTATTTAAAAATATTTTATGTGGAAACTATTTTATATTTCTAAAACAATTTATCCAAAGCGTTCACCCTCTGTAACTGATACGAAGGAAAAAAGAAAATGCCACCTTTGCTCGCCGTTTCGTGATCTGGATGAGAGAAGCGGTCGCATTTCCCATATTGACAAGGAACCCCTTCCTCTTGTTCTGAAACCCCATTATTTCAACTCTTCGCTTGACCCCTACGCGGCCGTGCTGGTCCTGTTGCTCTGACGCCTTGGTTAACCAAAAAGGTCAAGACGTCGATGCAAAATTGAGACTGTATATTACTAATATCAGTAATAACATAGTGATTAATATCAAATATGATTGAAAACTACTTGCTCTAATGATATCTCATTGATTTCTATAAATTTCTCAGAACAACAATGAACTTCAATATTTGATTTCATCTTTAGATAATAAATTATCCTCAGTGATTGATGATATTTCTCGTACAACCAATAGTAATTAATAGTTTCAGAATTGTAACTTTTAGTTCCTAAATTAACAATATAAATTATTTAATATTAAGAATTTATAGTTCTTGCTCTTATTTCTCTCTACTACACGAGTAATTATTAATTTAATGAGAGTTTTCTTTTTTTTTTCCTTCTCTTTTCTAGTAAATTGTTTATTTAAGAAGGTGGAGTTTTATTGGATAAAAAAATTAATAGATCTATCTAAAAATTTAAATAACTGTTTGTCTATTTAATATATCTATCAAATAATTAGGAGTAAAAAATGAATTAATTAATCTTGAAATGTAGAAGGATTATTTAATTCATGTTGCAACAATAACTAATTTGTAATTTATGAGATAAAAAAAAAATGAAAAACTAGAGCTGAGCCTAAGCCTTTACGAAGCATCAAAATCTAAGCCCGGCCCAGTAAAGCATTAGGGTTTTGGAGCGGTCATATCGAATGGAAATTTCAGCTATAAAACGAGGGCTATCCGGTATCGAAGACAAGAGTCGGCATTACACCATCTTCCCTTGCAGCCTGACTCAAAACCGGGCATCGCTTTCAAATTTCAAACTCCATACCGTATATACACGCTAGAGAGTTTTTTTGTATCGTTCTTGATTTTTCCTTTACTTGTTCGTGTTTGCTTCTTGTTATTTATTTTAAATCGCTAATGGATTCTATTTCTGTTGTTGTCTTACTTCTACGAAGCTCCCAATGATTGAAATTCAACATTATTTTAAAGTTTCAGCCTTGTCTGACTGTACATGTTGAAAACTAGCCTTTATTCTGAGGGAGCCTGCTCAATATGCTTTTGTATGTGCCATTTTAAGGAGTTTCAAAATTAATTACTGTTTTGCGTGGAGGAAGTATCTCCGTGGAAATAAAATCTAGAGGTCATTTTTATGAAGGTTGTCTTGGTTGCAAGAACCCTCAGTATTCGTTGGCATTGTGGATTATTATAACCAGATTTGTCTTGTGAAACTCCCAATGATTGAACTTCGTATAAAAGTTTCAGCCTTGTCTGAATGTAGATGTTGAAAACAATTTCGGTTCTGAGGGAGTATTTTTGGTCAATGAACGTGGAAATTTGGTTTGATCTCAGAGTGGGAATTTTCTTTGCATATGTTTGATACGTCTGTTTTGTTTTTGTTATGATAAGAGGAAGGTGCCATGGTTCGAAGACCTGCGCTTTGCTGGCAGATTCAAAATAAGCCCTACCCCAAGTCAAGGTACGGCAGAGGAGTTCCTGATCCAAAGAACAGAATTTATGTGCGGGCATGTAAAAGGAGAGGTGTTGATGAATTTCCCTTCTGTGTGCATCTTGTTTACTGGGACAAAGAAAATGTGTAAAGTGAAGCCCACCAGGTATATGGCTAATTATATAGGAAACGATGCTATCGATCTTCAGGCTAGAGCCGCATCCCTTTCATGCCTGTCTTGCGCATCAACAAATGCTTTCCTGTGCTGGATCAAATAGGCTCAAAACTAGCATGAAAGATGCCTTTGGGAAAAGCCACAGGGGACTTGCGCAAGGGTTATAATTGGGCAGGTTCTGCTTTCTGTTCGATGCAAATGGAAACCATGCACAATAGGCTCTCAGAAGGGATAAATTTAAATTCCATGGCAGGCAGAAGATTATAGTGAGTCGGAAGTGGGTTTTTACCAAGTTTGTGCCCAATTAAATTATATACATGTTTTGCTTTCCCCAGTCAAAGTTTTGAAAATTGACCTGTTGGATTCCCTTCAATCTTGTAGAATACAGTTACCAACGGGAACTCCTGCTCTTACACGTGTTTAGTTGCTCTTAATGCTACCCGCTTCTTCCATCTTTGCTGTGGAAATTTCCTGATCTTTCGTTTGTAATCAATGCTAACCTCTTCTTGATGGTTCGCAAGCTGATTCAACATACTACTAGTGCTGCTCATATCAACTACTCCTGTGCACTCGTTTTTGTTTCATGTACTTCTCTATTATTTCCCAAACAAAGAATTGCAGATGTGGATGATGAAACCATAGTAGTCAAGCGAAACATAAGAGCATAACTAGGAGCTGCATCATTTGGCCTTGCTGCAATGTAAACCTGCATCGTCGCATCTAATCTTTTCACAAGACCCCCCCCATCCCAGCCCTATTGCCCGTTTTAACCAGTCCCCTGGATGCTTGTGTCCTCATTTCTTCCGGATGGAAGAAAAGCACCGTAGATCTTTGTCAGCTGCTCTACTTCTCCATCCCTTGATTCTACAGGAGATGTTGATAATATGTTCAAGAATTTCTACAAATCAAAATTGATTATAAACCCAGATAGAACTAGGAATCTTCATTTATCTGGCCGTATACACCAGCTAGAAAATATAGATCCGCAGGTCTTGGATTTTCTATACCTTGGTAAAGAAGTATATGCTGTTCCCTGTTCAGATGAATGGAACCGTATACTTCCATATGTAAACTAGTTGGGATGTGATGTTCAATTAGAAACACAGCCGGAAGAGTCTCAATGGCATTGCAGAACAATTTTCTACATAACGCACAAGGAGATAGCCAAAAGCTTGTTACTGTTTTTAATTGCTTTGCACAAGGTGACAAGGAGGTGGGACAGCCCGAATAAATTAGTAGCAACACGAGCCTTAAAATTTTGCGCACTCCGTTGATAACAGACTACGGGATTGCCGTGGCATGAAGGAAAGGCAATAAAAACCAACAATAGAAGAGAGAGAGAGCAAAGAAGACATTGCCACTTCCAGTTTGACCATGACCATCTCTTCACGAGGCAGAGGCTCATGCCTGATAGTACCATCCATACCACGGCCATCACTATCACTACAAGTCTACAGCTACAGATGTCGTAGCAGCCGCAACATATACTTTATTAATGGTTATTCTAAATCAACAATCAACATAATACATTCATATCCCTTTCATATGATCGTTGACTCCCTTTTCAACCTCAGATTCTGACCGTGAAGTTCAAAAGCTAGAGAGCCTTCCCTCGTCCGAACCTTACCCTTCTATCATAGCACTAGCTTCTTTTGATATCTCCTGCATCTTCCAATAGGAAAAAAGGATCTCTAGAGCCGTTCTCTCTTTATTACTCTTTATTAGCCTCTGCAAATATTCCCTCGCCTTGGAAGCAAGGTATTCCCTCCTCACCAGCACTCCCTCTGCCTTCCTTTGAGATAAAAAATAAGTCATTTGCGTTTTCCCTTTCATTTGTGTACAGTGTTTAATACATTGATTCAGGTAATTAGCGTTAATACAGTATCAACCTTCCATCCAAGACTTGGAAAGGATTAAACTTGAATCTCACCAATCATGTTATTAATTTCCCATGGTCATAACATATCTAAGTATCCCATCAGATGAGAAATCCATCACCTCAGCTTACCACCGAATCAACTTTTGTACAGAAGCATACACTCCCGTGACATCTAAGAAGGGATCCAGCAACTCTCAAACCTGCGTGAAGATCTGGCTCTTCAAGACACTCGCTATCATGTCTTCATGAAACCATTACAGGCGCATTTTTGTAGCCATTTTTTATTCATAGCCATTCTTGTGGCATGTAAATTACAAATTCCTACACGTTCCATAACTGTTCATAAGACATGCAATTTTTTTCTATTCTCAACAATTCAGTTTCGGATATATAATTATCATCCAAAAGAAGAGCAGATATATAACCATCTGAATTGTGCGTTTTAAGCATAAGTAATATTCATCTTGTTTTAAATCAGAAACCGGACATGCATGTAAAGATGGCAGCTAATTAGGGCTAACCTATCAGTAAAAGGTCAGTCAACCTGCATACAGTCAACCTGAATACATCCCCAGAAGGTCAGTAATACATGCCTCGTGAGCAAGAAATGACTGGCAAAGAAAAAAGAGGGGAAGCTTGAATAATTGCACATAAGATGATCCCTGCAAAACTGATTAAATTCTCAAGAAAACCATAATTTCGTTGTTGTCAAGGAATGCCAACACCTTTCCTTGTGGACTGGATTTGAAGTAGCTCTTATTCCTGACAGAAGAAAAAAAATATATATTAAAAGAACCATGTGATTAAAGGAAATTGCATTAATATCAAAACCTGTTGCCGTGGGAGAAACAGAGGGGACAAAAGCAAACAATAGGATTTCATATAACTTAAAAAAAATTTGCTACCAAAGGGATCAAAAACATGCTATTTAGGCACAAAGATCTAAGAAGGCATTTTAAAGGATCAAAACTCTTGATAAATATGATAACGAACTTGTAAGCCAATGGAAGAATAATCCACATAGATGCAATCTACAACTATCAACAAATTCAGATTGACAGATAAAATCCGGATTCCAAACTTCCAGATTAACACAGATACCAAGAGAGACTTTTCTCTTTTGATATGGAAGGACAGATTCATTGTATGAGCTGAGAAATCACATTAACTGGTATCCAAATCATTTCCTACTGTTATCCTCCAAAGATTTACACGCTAATGAGTACGGGTTATCAATGAGAACTGGGTTAAAGGAATTCAATTTATGTGTTGCCCGGAAGGGCGGACCAGTCCATTCTCTACTGTTGCATCTGTATAAAAAAATTCACCCTGGAAATGAGTGGATCGCCTTAAAAGCTTGGTGGAATAAAATTTCCATCTTCAGAGCTTTTGAGGGCCAGGAATTGGGGTATGCCAGCATGGGTTTGAGTGCCATTGACATTCTGTGCAAGAGAAATGGGAAGGAGATGCTATGAACATATAAGGGGAAGTACAACAAAGCCCTTGGAGAAGTGTGAACAAATCAAACACCTCCCAAACATAAAAGCCAAAACCATCCAGCCTGCTAAGCAGATGCTATGAACAGCTTTGTGCTGAAAATTGCACAGGCAAAAAAAAAAAAAAAGGAAGCAGAGCAAGCATAGAGATTTAGAGAAATTAGTTCTGGAACAGTATTTTAAGTAGAATGATACCTGTTCCATAGGTGTGGCTTCATTATCCTTCTGTTCGTCCAAATTGTTTGGTTCAGCCTCATTTTGACTGTCAGTAGCCATTTTGTCATCTTGTTCTTTGACACTGTTTGATCCAGTATCATCCAAAATTTTAAGATCTGCAGGCAGCTGGCCGGAGTTTAATGCCTGTTATGCAGTAACAATTTGGACATGGAATGTTAGTATTGTGATAAAAGAGAGATAGTGACAGATTCTAATTCAAGATATTTCAGTAAGCAAAAAAGATGCACCTTCTCAAGTCTTGCCACCTCTTCAAGAGTCTGGGAATTGACAATGGCAGCCTGCACACCGATCATACAACCAAATAAAACAGATGATAACCTGAATTAATCTATAGATGAACTGATGGAAAACCATGCAGTATTCATCACAAGAATGATGTTTTAAGAGGAAAGGAAAACACTGTAAAGCAATATGCAGCTTCAAAAGTCAAGTTTATGGCCAGTAGAAACGATAACAGTGCTTCTACTTCATAATACAGACACGAATGTCCAAGAAAAAGAAAACTTGACATGGAAGCCATGCTCTAAGTTCAATTAAGGCATATTTCAAACATAAATGAGTTTCCTCGGGTCCTCATTAAGTTAGCTATGGTTATTTGGGTTGCTTGAGTGCTGGTTCATTGTTTTATAGGATTTCTTAGAGATTCAGAGTTAGGATTAGCTCTGTAATTTCAAAATTTATTGGAAACAGACAGCAGAAGAAGTTCAAGGTGTCATTTTTTATTCTGTGTCTTGCTAGTCCAACAAGTGATCTTTATTCATATTTTCCTGCTTGAATAGAAGAATTTTTATTTTTATTTTATCACAGAAGATTCCAAACTCCAAGTTCCATGAGGTTGAAGGAGCACAAAAATTAAGCACAATCGAAGGTCCATGATCTGTTTATTCAGAGGCAATAACATCGCATTATGAGACTACAAAAACCATCAGATGGCATGATTGCCTTCTCCTCGGTGTGAATATATGATTGCTTAGGAACCACAGCTGTAATAGACACTACTCCCTCGTATTTTTCTTCTTTCAGTAATATTCACCTAATACTTCAAAATCAGGCCACTCAACAGTCACCAAAAATCCATCTTTTCAATGCCAAATCCAGCCTTATCCACAGTTCTCATTTCTTCCAGAGAAAACCATAAAAAAATATAGGTTGTCTGATATTGCTAAGGAGGTAACTACTTTATCTCTGAATATTTGGTAACGAAGGTTGCATTTGGTTAGTGTCCAGGATAGAAGGGAAAGATACAAAAGAGACATAAAAAGGTTTGCTTGAAGAAACGGTGATAGAAACATAAAATAAAATCTTTGGACAGTTTTAGAGGAAATTTTTGTACTTTCAAAATAGTAAGTACAAGAAGACATGTCTACTTTGTCCCTACTATCTCCGTCTCTTATGTCCGGAGACAATAGCCAAACACTACCTAACAATTCTCATATATAACTAAAGAAAAGGCAAAGGGCATCAAATATAAACTAAAAACAACATGCCATGCTCAATAGCATATGCTCAAAGATTCAGATAGAATGGTTAGAGAACAACATTTCAGTCAACTCAATACTTGTTGGTTATTTGAAATTGCTAGCAAAACCCATAGCCCAGCCCCAAAAACAGGTCAATAAGGTAGAATCAATTCGAAATTGAGCGAATTTGATGTTTTTCCACATATAGGTGGGCAAGGCAGATTGAAATTGAGAATGCCATCTGGAATTTTGGTGTTTTGCAGAAATAGCAAAAGAAAAGAAATCACAAAATGATGAAGTTCATGCTTAGGGAAAATGTATTCAGTCATCCTCAAATGACAACCCAAGCTACCAGTATTTCATGATCAGTAACTGAGCTGACTCCCTTTCCCTAAATAATTGAAAAATAAGATCGAGCATGGTTGGATAGGGTAAAGTTGGAAAGGACAGACATGGTGAACACCCCTGATGCTCCAGAGCACATCATAATTGAATATACTCTTTTCCTTCCAAAATAAACGAGCAAAAAGCAAGGAAATTTTTTAGCACTGAAGATAATGCCAAGGTTCTCAACATAATGTTAGAACATACTCAACACCTCCACACCTGCCAAAGTTTGATGGGGGTTGACATCAAGCACTTAAGTGTAATGAGCACAGTACCTTGATTGCTATGATCTGCTCAGGTGTAGGGGCAACCACTTTAGGAGCCTGTTGTTCCTCTGCAACTTCTGGAATATTTGGAATCTCACCTGGAGTGAATGTCTTGACAGATTCCCTTTTAGCCTCTTCTTCAACCTCTTTGGATGAAAACAAATGTTCTGCTTCTGCTCTCTCCTGCAATTCAAGGGCAAGATTGCAAAGCAACTCAGCATGAATAAAAAAAACTATATTTAAAAAAATACCAGACAGAAGGAACACTTTTCGATCTTCCATGCAATAGCACTTATTTTAAACTATAGCTTTGTTGGGGTAATATAGGTACATCACTTAAGCAAAGCAATGTGTATTAAAAAAAATAAAGACACCAAGAATGCACAAATTTTAAGGAACTGCAGAACAATGAAGCAAAGTCTCACCTTGGCTTTGACTTTCTTAAAATCGAGAACCCGGAGTGATTTTAGTTTATGAATCACGTACAGCCTATAATTTGGCTTTTTTGTAATGGTATTATCCAAAAGACTAAGGAACTGCAGCTTTGGAAGAGAAGAAAGAGGATCAATCTCTGCCAAATTGACAAGCCTATTATTTGTAAGAACCAACGTGTGTAGTTTTGGCAAGTACTCTGCAAAACAAAGCAAACATAAACTTCTTGTACTTAGTACAACCCTGAAAACAGGAGACGTCATAAGGTCTGTCCACATTGGCATGCGTAACTTGAAAGAATTAAAAGATTATTAAAAACTTACCTCCAATGTTGGGATTGATTCGGGTAATTCTGTTGTTATTAATTATCAAAGTGCCCAACCGATTAAGATATGGCATGTTTTCCAGCTTGACAATCTCATTGTCAGACAAATCAATCGTATCAAATTGGTCCTGGTGAATAATAGCAAAAGCAATCCCAGAGTCATTGAATTGTAAGTGCAATATTATTAAGCTGATGATCATTACTAGGTTTGAATTTCTGTTTACAGATAGTAGCAGCATGTGTATTAGCTCGAATTACAGCTCGAATTATATATATAAAAGCAAGAACATTGCGAAATTAACTAGCAGTGTACAGAGAGTACAGAACCTACTTCAGTCCAGATTTAGTTTGAGGTAGGCATTATATACATGAAGAAAAAGCGACTTTATCTCAGGCTCAAGTAAAAAGAAGTGAAGTAGTACCTCAGTAGCACCCAAGTTTTCAATTACAGGAATCTTGTTACCTGCAGGCCAAGATTCGATTTTCATTAAACAAAGAAGGAAGCACTAGAAGATACAGAATGAGAGAGTATGGGCGTGGTGCCCGTGCAAGTATATGTTAGGGTTAGGGTTTTGAAAGAGAAATAAAATTAAGGAGACCTCGAAGATCCAATTCGCGTTCCTTGATGGCATTGAAGAAATGAGGGCTTTTCCAAATCAAGTCGGCTGTCAGTCTCACCATATCTTCTTTCTCCTTTCTTCTCCTCCTCTCCTCTCCTCTACGGCCCTTAGCTGGTACTGCTTTCAGCTATTCTATTTATGCAAATCACGCGCTGCTACTAATTTTTTGCTATATGCCTAACGGAGCGAACCGGGAACCCCAACAATGCTGCTGTAACCTAATACTTCCGCTGCTTTTCCTCCTTTTCCATGGGTTAATGCTTGCAGAGCCCTTGTACTCTTCATTTTATTCTTAAAACGTCCCTCTACTCGTTTTTGTATCAATTTCATCCCTTTTCCAAAATATCTGATATCGTTGCTCACAGTTACAAAATGATGTTCCGAAGACAAAAATAATTTTAATTTTTTTGGAAAAATGAATTAACTAATAATACGGTTGGGATTTTGATAATAATAATTTTTTAAAGTGGTATTTATTTAAAAATATATTAAAAAAAATATTTTTTATTTTTTAAAAAGTATTTTTAATGCCTTTATATAAAATAATTTAAAAATATAAAAAATTAAAATTAAAAATATAAAAAATTATATTAAAAAAAAAAACCGCGGTATTGTTATTTGTTATCGTGTTCTAATTATTTACGCGAACATGGAGCGTGTGAAGAAAACCATCATCAAAGTCTACAGACACCGCTTGATCACCAATAACGGTATGGATTCGAAGACATGACGTGTAATCTCGTTATCTTCTTCCTCAAACCCTTCCGGCCCCACTCTCTTTCCTTCTTTTCCAGAAACCCGTAGATACCACAACTGTGCATTCACACACGGAACCAAAACCCCCTTCATATAAACCAAACCAACTTCATAATATGATTACCCATTAATCCTTTTCATCAACTAAAACAAAACCTTGTTTAATCCTTAGTTAACAGGGAGCGTGTCGTTTTAAGGTTTCTGTTGGCCTCGGCAGTGATTTTAACCGCTGCAACGGTGATTAGTGGCGAGCGAGTCAGTGAAACTTCTGCTACAGCGGAGTTAGTGTGGTCAAAAGGAAAACTGGAGTCTGATCTCTTGAGCAAGCCTGAGCGGGAAAACAGCGACTATTCATCCGCGGGTGCGGATGTGACGACCATGATGACCTTGACGGCGGGTTTTCTTCTCTTGATGGAGTGTTACGATGGGCCATTGGTATTAAAACACCGTTTCAAGTTTTTTGAATATTTTTTTCTATGTGGTTTTGTTATAATATATTGCTTGTTTTTGTGATAAATTTAGGGCATTCTGATCCAGCGAAATTAAAAGAAAGTGCAGAAGATGTTCAGAGGTTGTCTGCTAGTGAGTTACAGAAGCGTCAATTAGAAATTAAGGTTATAATTTTTAGTAACCAAGGCTTTGATTAATTTTGCTGCTGTTATTAATTGCTTGTTTCTTTTTTCGTTCTGGTGATGTAGGAGTTGATAGAGAAGATGAACATGCCATGTGATACACAGTTGATGCAGATAGCGATAGATGATTTAAACAGTTCATCTTCATCTTTGGAAGATCGCCAACGTGCGTTGCAGGAACTTCTCATACTTGTTGAGCCACTTGATAATGCAAATGGTATGTTCAAGTCTAGCTATTTCTCATAAATTCCTTCTGGGGTATATGAGCCAATAGACTTTGAATTCCAGTTTATTGCATTATCATAGGCCAGCTTAGAGATTTTGTTCCTTTTTATTTCTCAATTTTACCATTGCATCCAATATTATCAGCAGAACTGCAAAACTGAGCTCCAGGAGATGATTGTAATGGATCACTAGTTACAGATGTGAATGTGTGTGCATGTATACTTGCGCAGTTATGCCATGGTTTGATTTTGAGTCAGACTGACTTGAGCTGATATCTACTTGCTCCTCCTTAATGTTTTGGATCCATTGGAGGCTCTGTGATGTTTGCAATGGGTGGATAGATGGTTGGTTACTTTAGAATCTAAGACGAGCATCTCTTAAATAACTTCACCTCTACGAGCCATGATTTCTTTGAGTGGCAGGAAAATGTCTCATTGTGGCACATATAAAATTGTTTTTTGTCTTAGCAACTTTATATACATCAGTCTCCTTGCTATGGTTTTCTTAATAGGACTAGAGCAGCTGGTTTTGCTGTAGTAGTTCTAACATGTTTTGCCAAAAAAGTATTTTCCACACAAGAATTACTTTGACCTGTGAAATTAGTTGGTGTTAGGGTATATAGGTTTGTTTGTTTTTGTGTTCTCAAAATATTTTTAAAAAATATTGATTTTTTTTATTTTTTATTGGTTTTAAATTAATATATTTGTTTTATGTTTTTAGATTATTTTGTTGTAATGGTATAAAAATAATTTTTTAAATTAAAAATTATTATTTTAATATATTTTTAAATAAAAAAAACTGAAAAGTAATCACAAGCACGTTATTAAACATTCTATAGAAAAAAGAAAGAAAAGTTCATGAAAAATAGAGCTAATTCCAGTAGTGTTCTTTTTGTTCAATATATCAGTGGAAATAGCGGTTCAATGTGATGTGACGGGAACCTAATATCTTAGCCACTTGATATGATGTGCTGTGCTGCAGTCTTGCTTCTTCTTCCTGTATTAATTTGCAGTGCGACGGGCTTGCTTGTTTTAATCGAGCCTCTGATCGACATCTTTCCCTCTATTAAAATCCTTGAAAATTCCTTCTCAGCCCCCTTCATCCAGAGGAAAATATGAAAGTAGGCTCCCATCTAGGGTTGCAAGCACTTGCTAGAAGCTGCAGAATCTGCCGCATCCCAACAAGTGCTGTCTTTCTCTGCGTTAAATAATCCTGGAGATTCTCTTGGCGAATTTCATGATTTTTCATTGTTTATTATTTTTGAAAATGAATATCACCGTGTTGATTCTGTTTCTTCCTTGCTGACTACTTTGATTAGCAGTGCTAGGCAAACTGGAATTACTTCATTGTTTAATTTTTTATTTTTTATTTTGTATTTAGTGATGGTTGTTTGGGGTTTAGCTCTGTTTTTTTCCCTCTCATTTTAGTTGAGAAAGGTTATATCATATTCCTGTTTAGTTTAGTGATTTAGGAATCCTAAGTGTTAATTGGATTCTAATTCTAATTAGTTTCCCACAAGAACTTAGACTTTTAGACATTATATTGCTGGTACTTGCTGTTTCCTTTTGATATCTCCAGGATTATGAAGTTCTTATGCTATCTTTGCAGGTAAATTTGTCTGTTCTTAAGCACGCCACAATGTCAGACGGTCATGAGACTGATAAGAACGTTGAGACTTGGAAAATCAAAAAGCTTATCAAAGTACTGTAAGCTGCTCGAGGTAATGGCACAAGCATGATCTCGCTTATCATGCCTCCACGTGATCAGATTTCTCGTGTCACTAAGATGCTTGGAGATGAGTTTAGAACTGCGTCATACATTTTGAGTAGGCTCAATTGTCAATCTGTGCTTGGTGCTATTACATCTGCTCAGCAAAGGCTCAAATTTTACAACAAAGTTCCTCCCAATTGGCTTGTGCTTTCCACTGGGACAATTGTGACTGAAGATGGGAAGGAAAAGAAAGTGACATTTGACTTTGAGCCTTTCAGGCCCATAAATGCATCTCTTTACCTCCGTGACAACAAATTTCATGCAGAAGCTCTGAGCGAACTCTTGGAATCTGATGACAAGTTCGGCTTTATTGTCATGGATGGGAATGGGACTCTTTTTGGGACACTGAGTGGCAACACTAGAGAAGTGCTGCATAAATTCACTGTTGACCTTCCGAAGAAACATGGGAGAGGAGGGCAATCTGCTCTTCGATTTGCTCGACTTCGAATGGAGAAGCGCCAAAACTATGTGAGGAAGACAGCAGAACTTGCCGCACAGTTCTATATCAATCCTGCCACCAGCCAGCGTAATGTTTCGGGATTGATACTTGCTGGATCAGCTGACTTCAAGACTGAGCTTAGTCAATCCGATATGTTTGATCCTCAACTTCAGGCAAAAATTCTGAATGTGGTGACGTTTCATATGGAGGGGAAAATGGTTTTAATCAGGCAATTGAACTGTCAGCGGAAATCCTTTCCAATGTGAAATTTATACAGGAGAAGCGCTTGATAGGCAAGTACTTTGAAGAGATAGTTCAGGATACAGGAAAATATGTTTTTGGTGTTGATGACACACTGAAAGCTTTGGAGATGGGTGCTGTTGAAACTCCAATTGTGTGGGAAAGTTTGGATAGTAATAGGTACCATTTGAAAAACTCTGCCACTGGTGAGATTGTCATAAAACATTTAAACAAGGAGCAGGAAACCAACCACGACAACTTTAGGGATGCAGAAACCAAAGCTGAACTGGAAGTTCAAGATAAAATGCCACTGCTGGAGTGGTTTGCAAATGAGTACAAGCGGTTGGGTTGCGCTCTAGAGTTTGTTACTAACAAATCACAAGAAGGATCCCAGTTCTGCAGAGGGTTTGGTGGGATTGGTGGTATACTCCGTTACCAGCTTGATATGAGATCATTTGATGATCTGTCTGATGGAGATGTTTATGATTATTCTGAATAAAAATCAGCCGACCCCACCCCTTTGCTGGTGCAGGAGAATGGGGCTGAAGAGCTTGCACCAGCGTGCGCTGCACCGTGCTTGAATTTGCCCGCTGCAGATATCTACATAGAACATTAGCATTATCTATGGTTGTGTTTTTATGGATATACATGTGCACTTTATAGATGTTTTAAGGTTTGTCTTTGTCTTTAATAAGTCGAAGCCTGGTTGAGATGGGAGATGCCTATATGATGACCATCACTTTGATGGTCTTCATTTACTACTATTATAATTATAATTATGTTTGTTCTGCTGTCTCACAATTAATCTCATTTCATTTTCTATTCGGATCTGATCTCAATGAATTAGATCACTGTATTAATATGATTGCAAGTTGTATGCTGTGTCGATTCATTTACTAGGATATGTTGAAAAAGGAAAGAAAGCTCATGAAAAAAAGAGCTAATTCCGGAAGTGTTCTTTTTGTTCAATATGTCAGTGAAAATAGCGGTTCGATGTGACGGGAACCTGATGTCTCAGCCACTTGATATGCAGTGCTGCGCTGCGGTCTTCTTGTTCCTGTATTAATTTGCAGTGCGATGGGTTTGCTTGTGTAAATCGAGCCCCTGATCAACATCTTTCCCTCAATTAAAATCCTTGAAAATTCCTTCTCAGCCCCCTTCATCAAGAGGAAAATACGAAAGTAGGCTTCCATCTGGGGTTGCAAGCACTTGCTAGAAGCTGCAGAATCTGCTGCATCCCAACAAGTGCCGTCTTTTTCTGCGTTAAATAAATAGGCAAGGGATCCTATGGGAAATAGTTGCCTGACCGTGCTAAGCACTTTTGTGCCTCTTATGAGAGGACAGCTTCTCCTCTTTTGATGCCGTTGGCAAATCTTGTTGTTCATTATGGGTGTGAAAGGACTAGCATTCTTCTCTTTCACGGGGCCAAAAGTACCGAGCAAGGTGACAAAGCACCCATAGCAGTCTAGAAGCAAAAACAAAAAGGCAATGTAGAAGAGCCAACAGATTCAACTCAGCTGTCAATGTTACTCCTATAGCTTGGCTAGAGTATGCTGTGGTCAGCGTACTTTTCTTGTATTTTGGCCCACTGTTGGTTATGGCAGACCGTAAAGTTCACTTGTTTCCGACCTAGTGGTGGAGGAAAGCGACATGAAATACAAGAAATTTCTCTTTTTGTGTAATCCAATCCCCTGAGCTAATTACACAAACTGTCACTCTCTAATCATGTGTGAGCTAGTGAGAATTTTCAGACAAGAAATTGGTTGCCTTGAAACAGCCACCCACCACCAAGTTTGTAGTAGCTGGAAAAGAAAGAAGCACGTGCATACACCACGTAGTAACAACGACTTAACCAAGAACAAGCCGAAATTACACGGATATCCCTGCTCCGTTCAGACAACAAGTCGGGCAAAACTGTAATAACAACCTTCCATTCAAACAAAGTCGTAAATCTGACCAAGTCAAAAACCTAAGTTAACAACGCCTAACTAATAATAAAAATAATACCAGTAGTTGGTGGGTAAGTAAGGAGATCCCATCCAGCACGCACCTCTTAAAAATTTCGTAACTGACACTCAACAAGCAAGCAAAAACCAAAATAATGTCAGCACACAACTCGTCTTCCGTCGTCTCCCTCACAAAATCACCGTCGCCGGCGGCTCTTTTATCTCGATCATGTAGATTGAACATGATTGATAGTCGTGATAATTACTTTAGGACTAGGAATTGTAAATTGATCATGCATTCTATAATAGCTGGAAGCAGTGGGAACGGTACTGGTGGAAGCGGTCCGGCCGGAGTAGGAGGAGGAGATGGTGGAGTGAAGAAGAAAGGAGTGCCAAATTCCAATTATGTGGTCCCGCTTGATAATTCTTTGGCTTCTGCTTACACTTCTTGTATTACGCGGCCTCTCTCGGAGATCTTGCGTGATCTCAATAAGAGGATTCCTGATAACATCATTAAGCCTCCTAATTCCTCTTCCACCATTATCCCCTGGTACATAAATTCATCATCATTATTATTAATTATAGATTATGTTCTTTTTTTAATGTAATTCAACTGTTGAAGCTGTGATTGATGGTTTTGATGAGTGCTGGTGATTTTTTTTATTTGCTGGTTGATTTTGTAGGTTCCACGCGAACCGCATGCTCAGCTTCTATGCTCCTGGTTTGTCTTATCCTCTTTATTTATTTTAATTTTTAGCGGTTGACTTTTTATCGACAATGCCATTAATCTCTACATTGATCCATTTCTATGATGTTGTCGTATGTTGTAATTTGGCAATGAAATTGGCATGCTGCTGCGCTTGTTTTCGCTCAGTTCAAGTGCCATTTCCATTTCCATTTCATCTCAAACATATACTGTTAATTTCTAAATCCATGCCTATTAAGAGACACGTTGATTGACTCCTTGCTACGGAAAAATGCCGTCTTTTAGTTTTATAACTAGGGCGGGGAGCAGTTGAAATACATTCCAAAATTACTGTTAGTGGAATAATCACTCTTTGGGCAGCAAGATATCTATGCATATTATTAGCATGGTGGTTGGCTATTCAAAGCTGAATCAGGGGAACCGCACAATCAAGTCTGGTCAAAAGAGAGTTCTTTTGGGCAATAATTTATGAACCTTCCATCAATGTTTTCCTTTCAAGCCATTTAAGTTTATAATGGAGTAGCTTGTGTCATGGATAGTACAACTTAGAATACATAATTGGTCTTTTGTGAACAAATAGTCTATTAAAATCCTTTTTGGCAGGATGGTGTGGAGAAATACGTGATGTTATATTTGCTGAAAATGGAAGTGTGACTGTGGTATACCGTGTCACTATACGAGGATCTGATGGAGAGGTGCGGTCCATATTCTTTTTTTTATATTGATGTTATTTTTGCATACTTCTGCTCATTCATTGATTCACTTGTTCTAAATTTCCTGAAGAAAAGGGCTATTCATACTGCATCCAGTGCTGTAATTTAGAAATTCTCTGATATAGAGCAGTGCTAGGACTGCTAGGTATTTTTTTTTTTACAATACGAAATTTATTGGAAAAATCTCTCCATTTCAACGTTGGTTGGCATGTCTAGAGGTTCACTTTCCTGAAAGCAAGACCATGGTTGAACAAAGTTTTCAATTGTTCTGTTATCCAGTCTTGCAAAAACTGACAGCTACACATGCCATAAGGAAGGACAAGTTTAATAGCTGCACAAATCTTGGTGAAGATATCTGCAATTTTTTTCCTTGATCTATTTCTGTTCTGTGAATTGTTTTTGACCCCACTTCAAGATCCGATATTTATTCTTTTTTTGCTATGGACTGTAGAGGTGAGATCACTCATCATTTAGTTGAGAGATGAGAGAATCGGCCGAGGAATCAAGGTGTGGTTTCTTTGTAGATGAATTTGTTAGTGCATCATCCCACTTAAACAAATGTTTGAGAAAGAAGCCGTGGTTGATATATATGAGGGTTTCAACTGAGGGTCCTTGAAGATTGACTTGGTTGACTATAAAAAAACTTTGTAAGGAAATGACCATAGATAAGAGATGAATTTGGAGATTTTGAAATGATCAGGATATTTCAGAGTATAAGAACTGGAAGACTGATTTTCTGTTGAGTCTTCAAGCTAGCCATAACCTAGATTGTAAGTTACTCAAGTTCATTGTTTTGATTACCATAGGGAAAAATGACTTTATTGACTATTTTAAAAAGGCCTCTATCCAAAACATTCAGAAGATTGGCCGATCGAGAGTCTGTAGACACTTCTTCATTGTTGTTACCCAATAGTATCTCATACTGCTTATTTGGTGAAAAAGTCATTCATATCCATACCACCTTCTTTGTTAAATATATCTTCCCCATGAAGAGGGAGCATTAAGTAGAGGGCAACACCTTTCAAGGTGAAGGTTATATGCCTTTTGTTCACCATGCTTGATACCTCAAAGACCTTTTCATTTATTCTTGAATTAGTCACAGGATTAGCATAAAATTGTCTCACCGTCTCTGTAAAGACTTTCTTACTTTTATTTTCCACAAATGAGTTCCATTGTGTATGGTTTATCAACTCTTTAACATTTGAAAACATCCCTAACCCATCAAGATAAACTTGACATCCATGAACAACCTTTCTCTTATAGAACATCTGAGCATAATATCTTTTCATAGGACTTATGATTTACAAAGAAAGATCTTAGATAAAGAGGGCTATCGTCAAAAGGGATTTCAAGAACATTGGATGGAATGTTGTTTGCGGGTGAGGTAGAGAAGTGTGAGAATTCACCTTGTGACAAAGGAGTTGTTTGAGAAGAGGAAATTACCTAATAATTGAAAGAGGTAAAGTTTGGTCTTCTTCAAGGGGACATTTTTGGAGATGCAAAAGCAAAGTGTTTTGGTGGGAGATTGAGTGTTTTGTGAAGAAGAAGAGAAAGAGAGTAAAAGAGAAATGCCTTAGGCCTTTGAAATTGTCGAATACTCTTTGAAAGGGTGTTAGACCATGAGCTATGTGTGTAAGTAATGCATGAAAATCTTTAAGCTATTATGTTTAAGATGAAAATTCTTAACTTAAAGAAAGCTTGAAATTTTTAATAGTAAAAGTGACCTCTTAAGTATCCAACCACCAGCAGACAATGACTTGCACATATTTTTCACTTTTTGATGAATTTCTCTCTCCTTTTCCCTTCATGATATAGAAAAACTTGTTATCCAATTTTGTTTTTATTATATTCTAGGATATTTTAGGTAAATTCAATGGTCATCTAACCATAATACACACCATATGTTCATTGAAGTAGTGCAAATCTCAACTTATATCTTATGAACTTATGTCCTTCTATATGATGAGAAATACAGTGGTGTAATCGTGATATTTACTTGAAACATTTTGTGGACCTTGGTCTTATGCGCACACAATATTTCTCTTAGGAGTTAGATTTTCAGGAACTCATTAAGAGCACTGTATATTCTTACTCCCCACCAAGTTAAAGAACCCCTATATGTCTATGGTAAGAATCTAAGGTAATGTCCAGTCATGCTCCACTGTTCTTGAATCTACCAAGTGTTATGTAATATTCTTTGAACAACGTGTGACCCTATTTTTCCTTTTCATTTTGGCCGAAGCCAGTGTTCTGGGCTGTGGAAATTCAAACCTGTGTCTCTAAGGGCCTCGACCTTGACTGCTAAACCAGTCTGATTGGCCAATGATGTGTATCTTTGGATATGAATCTTTGATGTATCAACATGAGAATCCTATGTGAAGTCTCTTTGATGGGTAGAGTTCACATGCACATAGTGACACAGAATGATGTATGGTAATGTGAAATCATGAAATCGAGTAATTCATGGAATATCCTTCTTGGAACATCCGTCGATACAAATACTGGAGAAATGTGTTCATGATAGATTTGTCTGTCAATTCCTTTGTTTACTCATAAAGCGGGTGAACAATGTACACTTGGTTCTTACTTGTGTCAATCTGTTCCCAGTTTGTAACCTTGCCTGGGGACTGTTTGCTCTAGCCATTGTTTGTAACTGGTTACACATGTTAGTTCATCATTGCAGTTTAACATGGAAGTGACATTACAAAGAAATTGAAACAGATCCATTTTGTTGAAGAGATAAAATAAAGCAGTTGATTCTGCATTTCTGAGTTGTTCTCATCTGCATGTGCTCTTAGATGTGCGCACTTTGTTTCGGGTCTGTTCTGTAACTTATTGATATTACATGCTGACATATATAGGCACTGATGTTGCACTCTTTCTTGTGGTTCTGCTTTTTAACTGACTAATATGCAAACTGTTACGTGCTTTGTTATGGTTATGTCCTTCACCTATCGCTATTATGCACTGACAGGCTCATCGTGAATCATCTGGGACGGTATCATCCAGTGATGTTGACATTGAAGATCCAGTTGCTGCAGCAGAGGAAATAGCTTTCTGCAGAGCATGTGCCCGGTTTGGGCTTGGATTGTATCTGTACCATGAGGAGCAGATGCTATAGAAGACAAGTTGGCCGATCTTAATATATGACCTAGATTGTTCTCTTCTGAGATATCAGGTTATACCTAATGCCGGCCCTTACAACTGATGTATATTTGCAGTATTCTCAGGTTTGGCTTGGACTTCTGTGGAACATAGTATGTTTTAGCTGGCTCATAAGTTAGAAAATCTTTCTCAACAAAATTATCGAAACCTTACCTCTTAAAGGAAATTTGGAGAAGAGAGCGCCTTATTTTAAACTTTGCATTTGTAAAATATGCTGTGGGCGATTCTTGTACTTTCTATAGCAAATTAGCAATCTTCCAAGAGGGTATCATCCTGAATGGCTATTTGTTACAAAGGAGAGTAAGAACAGCTAGTATGGTTTGAGTAAAAATCCGTCACGGTTCCATAGGTGTTACCTCGCAGCAACCAACAAAGAGGTAGGCCTTCACCCTTTCAGTCATGTATGATCTTTCTTTAAGAGTATGTTCGGCCCTTGTTATGTTTGCTGTGTTGTGTTGTGATTAAAATCACTTCGGCTGTTTGATAATCTACTGATGTGTTATTTGAATTAAAATTATCATCAAGCACGTAACTTAAATTGAACACATTCTTTATGAAATTGAATGGATTGTTTAGTAAGTATTTTTTTTAAAAAAAAACAAACAAATATCAATAAAAAAAGGAAAAAAGAGAAATGAAAAAAAGGAAAAAAAAATCCCTTTTATATATGTATATATGTTTGTCATCACGTATGCCGTATATAAACAATAAGTAGAATACAAAAAAGAGAAGAAGAGAGATTAGAATTTACGAAGAAATGCTGTAAGGCAAACGAATTATAGGGCACACGTTTGGCAATAACTTTATCAAAAGTATGTGAATCATGATGGGATCCCTCCCATCCAACAATTTCAAATATAAATTACATATCAAAACATACTTGATCATCTAAAGGAGTCCATGTGCATATATAATCACCATCAATTCCTTAATGCAGTTAAAATTAATTTCATATATGAGTGGATTTTTCTTTAATAAATATAATTTACTTCATCAAGTATATGTTTAGATAGATAGATGAACATTATTATGAAGTGAGGCCAGTATCTCTCATCACTTTGTATTTGCAGCGGCACGTTAAATATACATCTAGGCAGCCCCATAGCTCTCCCAGCCAGAACGCAGAACTCGCCAGCCCAACTCTCCCAGACTCGATCGAGACCCATAGTGGATTTCTCTCTATATCTACAGTGAAGATGCCTCGTGAATTAGGGTTTCTTTTAGTAATGTAATTGTAATACATGCAAGTATTCCTACTAACAATTCTCCATATATACTGCATTCTAATATCAAAGACTAACGTTATTTATTCCTACACATATCTACTTCAATCTATAACAGCGGATTCCTGCATGGTGGAGATGGTATGCTACGGTAAATCCACGCAAGGTACTGGCGTGGACCTTGCGTGGATAGTTGCTTCACAGTTCGGAGACGTAAGGGAAGCACTTGAGACGGGTCAGACTGTGGAAGAACTTGTTTGAAATTACTCCGCTTAGAGACATGAACTTCTCGGAGTAGTTCCAGCTGCAGTTGTTGCATTTGCCACTCTCTTTGCTTTCACATTTGTTGTGCCCATCAAGTTTTTAATTTTCCAAAGGCGATAGTAATCCTTATTGGCATTTCGTACCAAGGGATTGCCCTCGATTAATCAGGGAAATTTAAAAGAACAGACGTGTCTGGTTCTTGTAATACGTAGCTTTTTACTGCTACAAATATGGCATTGGAGTGCTGATAGAATTGAAGATTCTTGTAGCGTGAACAGTTCAGAGCTGAATTCTCAATAACATTAACTATGCTATATTTAACAAGCAAATTTATGACATTTGGCAGAATACGATCCTGAATTGAATTTTCACTGATGCATAGATGGAAAACCAAAATGGTTAGTCTGGCAGGATGGAGCTTCCGTGCTTTTTTTCCCCCACCCTTCTACATTCAGTGACTTCGGACAATTCTTTGAGCATATTCCTAGAAAATAAGATGATACTGGCGCTATCAATCCAATCCAAGAACTCTGTTCAACATCTAATTCAGGGAGATAAGACATCATTTCATACGCTGCGCTAAAAAAGGAGATATTGAGCTCAAATTTGTCCACACATCTGATCAACCCGATATCTTCCTTCGTAAAACCAGCAAACTAGAGGCAGGGGTCTCACTGTTCAAGAATTCTATGAAAATAGGATGAGCATATTTAGTTTAAGGAGCTCCCAACAAATCTTCGAGCCAACCAACTATTAATTCCTGAAGCATAGCGCTCCTTCATATGATCCCGGTGCAGCATAACAAATCCATGTCAAATGCTACTGAAGAAGAAAGGGACAGAAAGGAAAATAACAACCTTTTAAATTCCTTCTGGCCCTCTTGGAAATCAAATTTTCCTCCGTAAACATTAGTACACATTGTCATATGACCTAAAATACACAACTTTCTTTTCTAATGGCTTGGTAGACACTTGCATGTTTCTCACACAACCTAAACATGCATAATAAAATTAAAATTAAAATTAAAAAACCCTACTAACTCCTAATTATTTACTTGTATGATTTGTCATGCATCAAGACATATCGAATGTACAATATAATACCATAAGAAGGCCCCGTCACTTTAGATTCTTCTAGTATCTTCCCTATTGTTGACTCTCTTTGATTTACTAGGTACAAGTATCATTGCCTTCAGAATTTCGGCCCTGAATTTGAAGCCATCCAGGATATTATCACATCCACAAGTTGGTCTACATCCTTTGATGCTCGTGCACGGAGGATGCTTGAGTTTGTGCCTAGTGTGCTGCCTACTTCTTTGGCAACTGTCTCCCACGGGGTTCCCATGGTGAGATTTGCAAAAAGCTCACTTCCTCGGTTTACTGCGTCTGCCATTGCAGGAGGGACATCTGGGAACACCTGATTGAAAGAGACATCACATAAACTGCTAGCCTTCACAAAATTGCATTCGTTGGATATAAAAGCAGGAACACTAGGTGTCTTAATATCTAGTTCCAAAAGTTACCTGCTGCAATGGAAGCCCATGATCTCCTGGCAACATGCGAATTGACATGTCTAGCATTGAACTAATAGCTGCTTCTGAACTAAGCACCTGAGCTAGCATTGAAGTTTCATCGATTGCATCGTCCCTGAACTTTATCAGAAGATTTCTAGAAATGCCGTAATATGATTTTATCTGAAAGGAGAAAAGGTCATCAATAATTGAAAATCACAGAAGTTGCTGTCAGTGGCAGTAATTTCAGGAGATTATGAAAGGTTTCTATTATCATGGATTGTGTAATATGCAAACACACCTTGCTAGTACAGCACCAAAAATATCACAAGTAGGTTTATGAAGAAGCCACCCTATAATAGGATAATCTATTTCCTAAACACCTAACCCCAGGCATGGCAGGTAAAATACACCATGCTAAATCAGACCACCAAAACATGACTGTACCATCCAGTAAAATGACAGAAATTATAAATATTCTACTTACCATAGACAGCCAACAAAAGGTTAATAATTACAACATGCATTGTGACAATATAATTAAAGTTCATCACATTTGATAGTTAAAGGTTGACATACAAGGCGACGAGTTTCTTCGGGTTTGGGACTGAAATCTTCTCTTCCATTAACCATGTCCATGTATAAGGGAGGAAGTTGCTCAACCAAAGGAAAAACTTGCTTCATAATGGGAGGGCTAAAGTTCTCTAGTTGCTTCATTGTCATCTCTGCCTGCGGGAATTTTATGTGAAGAAGGGTTTAAAAGATAGAATCATTCATCAAGGGAATTAACAATGCTTAGCAACTGAAGTGGATGAAAATATAAATAAACCAAAAATCTAGATGAAATTAACAGATCAAGATACATCTGCAACATCAGCAGAGGTACACTCAGATACCAATCCAATTGCATATTCACAATGCGATAGATGATGCAAGAAACGAGTTTGAAGCATGTGGTAAAATAGTACATAAATATAAATTCACCGGGAACCATTCTGGTACTCCTAATGGAATAGACATTAATATCATAAAAGCTAACAAATCAATCAACTCTCATTGTTATACTTCCATCAAGCAAAACTCTGCCAAATCCATACTGAGGACAGGACCGATTCAGAGTGCTATATAAAGACACAACACAAGATTTCAATACAAAGTTAACCTAGTGTTTCGTGAATATCCTGATGTTTAAATGCATTCTTCAGCAGTTTATAAAATGCAAATGGAAAACACAAGCTTTAGAAAAGGCATTATTCAAATACATTGCTCTGAATGCGGCTGACATATAATCTCACCCCAAGTCGAACGGTCGGTGAAGATGCGATTTGTGATAGAAATGGTCCAAAGCTTTGAGCCACTGGGACAAGAACAGGTGAGAACAAAGGGATAGCTGAACTTGCTTCCTGTGATATCAAGAAAGAAATTTTCGTTAATCTTGAAACCATTCAGAAAAGGCTTTCTAACAGCAGACAATTTAGAATGATAGAAATTTTGTTCAACATGCATGCTAGCAAAAATATATATGTTCGGTCCTATCACTATGCTGCCAAAGAGAACATATACAGAGATGTCAAGGAATTCAAGATTGAGGTGGCAGTAAAGTGAAACGCAGAAACAGGATTAGTTCAGTCCCTTAGGTGCTTTCAAAATGACCTCTTTTGAGTAGGGAGGTCATATTTCTAGGGTGGAACCTTTATTAGAGTTACGTACATAATAATTCAAGCTCATCCCATTTCTCTACCCACCTCATGTAGTCACATTCAATTGGTGAAGTACCTTGTTATTGAATGCCATCAGTATATTTCCGCTTCTTTGCACAGCATATCGTGATCCTGATAAACAGGAAATCAAATCAACATAATAAGCAGCTGTAAGTCAAATCATTTTTTCTTGCACCCTCTCAAATATAAACTATGTGGAGAAATTCCATACCAATCAAAAGGTGAATGACACTTCCCAAAGAGTGGCCTATGCCATAAGTAGGAACATCTTGTACCTGTAAAATTAAGAGTTTTTAGCCTAAACATTTCTATCCCCTCCATGAAACAACAGAGCAAAGGAAATATATTTTCCAGATTGTAAATAAATAAAAAACTTACGGTTTCTTCGAGAAACCGAAGACACCTATCAAATTTGAACTGCACTTCATCAGCAATGAAGAAATAGTCGAATCCACTAGCATATGGTGTGGCAATCACCAAAACACCCCTACATCACCAAAAGAAAAAAAATGACCATTAATTTTCCTCAGTCATCACACAGTCTGTGAAGTTTGACTGCCAAGTAAAATAGCGTATTTGTTGACTATGCAATTACAGGTCAATAATACAAGTATCAAAATGTAGCCACTCACTTTTCTGCCAAGCGTTCAAGAAATAAACGGTAAGTAAGCTGGGGTGCTGCTCCAACGAATATACCACCAATGAAATGAACAACTGACTTGGGTCTTGAGCTTTTTGGTTTAAGAACCCATGATCCCTGAGATGATATCAGAACTATAAAATAAAACAAAAAGGAATGAACTATCAAAGTAATTCAATAAATTCTTGAATTGGACAGGTTTTGGATTATGCAGGCTCCTGTCTTTACATGCTCTAGGAAGTAACAAGGATAAATAGTTGGACATCACCCAGGTACTTGCAGGGTGCTAGAAGGGAGAGTCCAAGTCAGGATGTGTGGTTCAAGACATCATCACGAGTTCAGAAACTAGAGGACCAATCCCTTAAGATTAAAGGTGTTCCAAGTAACATTGTAACTGGAGCTTCTAAATCTCAACATCTTCACATGGAGTTTTTACAAGAAGAAATTTTAGACTCAAATCCCCTCCAGAACCTTAGTTTTGCGGTATTTTTTAGATTTTTGTCACAGTTGACAATATATGGTATGACAGAAAATTGCACTCTTTTGGTGGAACCCAATTAATCTCACAACGGCCATAGTCCAAATTTTCTCTATACTTAGGAAACCCTTCTCTTCCACCCTCATTCATTGCGTTTAAAAATATTAAAGTAAAATCCGTTGACTTGATAAATCCTGAGGGTTCAAGACCTCTGTCACCAAAAAAGGGCCCGCTCGACTCCCTAATTGTTGATTGGTGGATGGAAGTACCCAGGATAGTCTGGTGGTATTTTATAGTTGATCACGGCTACATTTAGGAGTAAGATGGAAGTACCAAGGATAGTCTGGTGGTATTTTATAGTTGATCACGGCTACATTTAGGAGTAAGAAGTTCATCACACTTTTCATTTCATAAAAATAAGTGGGAGGTGGCAGTACGGTTTCCAGGAGATAGATTTTTTTAAAAAAAGGTAAGAGCTCTGCCCGAATAACTATCATCTACTTTTATAGACTGCATCGTCCAAGAAATGAAAAGGCTTTCTAGGTTAGCAAATGAGTCTAAAGTACTCAAATTATCTTCTTTCAATCCAGACTCACTTAGATAAAAAAAGGATCCACGAATAATTCACAACTCAATTTTCAAATAACCAATCTTTCTCAACAGATGGTTTATCTTCGGTCTTTTTTGCATCAAAATCGATACACCAAGGATAAGGAAAGCAAGAAAACAAGCATGGCATAAACTTGATCAACAGTGAAAGTGAAAGAAACAACACCTCAACTTCAGACCAGTCTTTAGAACCACCCCAATAGTCTTGTGATTGTCTTGAGGTCTCCGTAAGTAATCTACAAAAACCAATTGAAAAAAAAAAATAACAAAGTTGACTTTTTCTTTCGTGGGTTATCAAGAAAATCATTGATAAAGATGTTGGGGATTGAACCTTTCAATCTGATTGTAAAGCTGGATTGCCGAAGACGACGACGAAGAAGAAGATGGTGATGGTTGTGGTGGTTTCTTGACGGGGTCTTCATAAGTACAGAAGATTCTGCTGCTTCTGGTATTACATTTACGGGGACCATTTGCCGCCAGTAAATGAACAAGTTGATTTTTATGATTGGAAAAACCGATGAAGCGATGGTGGGACTGAATCAGATGTTGATGAGCACTCCATATGCAGCAACTCTCCATTTGAATTTAGTCCAAAATTCAAATTCAAAGAGAGGCTAAGCTCCCTTCCTGATGGTTATTGCACGGTACTACTGTTTGTTTCTGCTAAACTAAACTCAAGTCCGATTGTAAGAATTAGACAACTAACTACTTCCTTCCTTGTTTTCAACTACGTATATGTTATCGTCTGTTTCGGAACACCCAGGCCGGAGGTGGGATTTCCTTCTTCTGAGTTCTGAAGGTTGAAAACTTCAATTTCAAGGATCCATCAATAATCCCAAATGTCATGAATAATTTCTCTGTCTACTTGAACTTTGACCATTTGCTTGGGATGTTTTTGTTTCTGCGGTGGCGTTTAAAATGTTTTGCATTTTTTAAAATATTAAATTATATTTTTATATTTTTAAATTATTTTTATATATTAATATTAAAATTAATTTTATAAAATATATTATTTTAATATATTTTTAAATAAAAATAACTATAAATTTTTTATTATTAAATTCTCAATCACTCTATTCATTTTCATCCCTCTCACTATCTCAGTTGGAAAACCCAGCACTCCTTCTCTTGGCTCTATTCTATAGCCTATAAGCTTCTGCCAGTTGTCACAAGGGAAAATTGAATTATAAAACTCAATTTTTTATTTTTTTTTAGGAAAAGTTCCCGAGACACAACATTGCATTAAGTAAATAGAATATTTTTAAATTTAGATAAATCATTTGGTTAAAAACATAGTTATTGACCCAACCTAACAAGCTGAAATCTGGATAATTCAGAGCTTTAGCCAGGTCAGAAAAAGAAGAAAAATAGAGTTGCAGTTTGTTCGTTGAGACCGGAGCAACTTACCAAGTAAATCTAGGACCCGTATGATCCACTACAACTCGACAAAAACTCGATTGTTATATCTATTTGTTAAGAGGTGGAACAAATTCTCTTGAGTGATTGCTACTTTAAATGGATGGGTGCTTCTTTTTGTTTTACGAAAGGTCAGTGTTGTTTAAGGAGGGGAACCAAAGGTTTTCGATTTGCTTCGTCTAATCTTATACATGCAAGCTTATCGTTTTTTTTATTATTAGTTATGAGTTGTTATCAAAATTCATAGAAGAAAAATTATTTTTTAATATAGAATTGAAAGTTTATTAATATATATATATATATATATATATATATATTCACAAGAAGAAAATTGTGTTTTTTAATAAATAATAATAATTTTTTTTAGTTTAAATACTTCAATTTAAAAAAAACAATAATTTTTTAATATAAAATAAAAAATATTTTAAAATAATATTTTAAACTTCTTTATTTATAACATATATAGTTTATGAATTGTTATTAAAATTTCAAATACTTTTTTTTAATTTTTATGGATTGGTATCCAGTCCTTTGTTTGAATTAACTTTCGGATCAGGTTCAATAACTATAATTAAAAATAATTCACTTGAAAGGATTATTTTTTACTTTTTTTACTTTTTTTTATTTTATAATCCCATGATATCTTTGGATTAGTTTTTTAGTATTGAAATTAAGTTTATTTTTTTAATTTTAGTGAACAAAAATCCATCTATATTAAAATGAAAATCTATTTTGTGATTAATTAAAATTAATAAATAAATTATGTATTTATTTAAAAAATTTGATTATTGTAATTTGTAACCAAATAAATGGATATTGCATGATATTTTAGTTTGACAGAATAGCTTGCTTCAATAATAAAATCAAGATTCAAACCCCAGTAACTAAGATCGGTTTACTACATGACAACAAGTGAGGGAGGCGTGGGAAATATGCCTTCTATAAAATTTGAATCAGAACTAGAAGTTCATATTGACACTAACATGTCCATAACCAAAATAATTACATCTAGAGATGTTTATTTTAAGAGTATTATTTTCCGTCTTCTGGCACACTTCGATGTGTTTTTGTTTCCTTTTCTTTTTAGAGTTGCTATATCTTGATGTAAACACCGACTGTTGCAGCTATAGACTCGTCTGCTTTGCTGGACGCATCCAAAGTTCTCAAGTCCGGCAGCAGCTGATAACACAGTGGGGAAATTATACTCAATTTGACATATTTAATGGAAGGTCAACATTCCCTTACGAAGTAGGCTTAAAGGGGAGAAAATATTGCCTCCATGTTAAAGGGCTATGAGGTGAACACTTCAAGGGTTAGTGAGTGATTCCATACACTATGGATGCATTCCTGTTGTAATTTCAAATAATCGCTATCTTCCATTTGCTGATGTCTTGGATTGGAGCAAGTTCTCTGTTGTCATCAATCAACGAGATATTGCATTCTTGAAAACAAAATTGTTGTCTAGAACTAGAGGTACGTACGTAAGAAAGTTTATCATATTAATTTCTGCAGCTTATCATACTAATGACAATATCCTACTCTTGAGATTCAGATCTTTCTATACCCTGAGAGTTTAAGTCAGGTAGGGAAATCGAAGCCGTTTCTTGCCAAACAAATCCGGCCTTTAGATGTGGTGAAAGATTAGCTCTTTAGCTTCTAAGATCTCAACTGTTGCCGTCATCTGTAATCTGTCTTTGACCCCCCGTAAACAAAACACATTGGTGTCGAGCCGAGTTTTTATCGGTGGGGCAAGCCTCCACAATTAATCATACCTCAAAAGGTGAAGAATTTTGCGTAAGATGTCTTATGATATGCTCCCCACCAAGGATGAACTACCGCTGAAAGTACAGATTAAAGATTGATCATGCTATGCTATTGCTACAATGAATCCAATGAGGAAAGCGTTCACATCTTTCCCAGCTGCACTGTGACCTTAACATTTATGGACTAACCTTTCATTCCAGCTCGAACAGAGTACAATGAAGGGTTGATGCGTATCTGCTTGGACAAGTATGGGATGGAAGAAGCCAACCGATTTCTGAGAACAAAAATACCTGGACAACGGAGCCCTGACCTAGTTCGCCAAAAAGCCTCTGCATTTTGGATGGCTGGCCTAGCAAGAGAGCAGGCAGTCCAAACCTAAGGGCTTGCTATTCTGTGCTTTGCTCTTGATTTAAACATATTTGGTTAATTAGATTCCGTTAAAAATTCTCTTTGAAGCTAGCACATGATTAGAAGCCACCAGGGAACAAATTACAATCAAAGAAATCTTTAATCTTTTTATGCGTTCGAAGAATCCCAGCAATAACAAAATAAGCTCAACCAACCATGCAGAAATCATGCATTTATAGGACATCCAAGCCAAATCAGCTTTCAACATTCAACTAATTTTTATGCATCAAAACTGGTTCTGTTAATGCCACCATTAAAGCAGAAATCTGCAAAGACCATTAAACCTCACTCAAGATAGAAGCTCGCGCTAAACTTCTCGTGTTCAACAACCCCCCAAAAAAAAACAAAGACCAACGCCCGAAACACACTTTTCCCTCTAGACCAGCAGAAGTTGCACTTTAAAAGATAAATGGCGGGAATATTTCTGTGTTGCCGATCTCCACCATCAACATTTTCAACTTACAAGAATGTGGCAGACCTAGAAACGTGCGCCCACCATCAAATTCCATGTTTTCAGTTTCAGCTGGCAAGATGACCGACACTGAATATCTCAAATCTCGATATTCTTCGCCGGTCTATCCTCAAAAACATTAAATGCGAGTAGCGTAGGGTGGGGATTACACATATAATTACCGAAGACAAATAAAAGGATGTAGAGTAATTTAGCACTTTATAAATGGATAGGTAATGCACATAGACACAGCACAGTAGTTGTATTTAGTTTGGATTGATTATACACAGAGTCTTTTGCTTGGAAATTGGAAAATAGAAATCACATTGTACGTTCAGCTGAGGATCTTTGGTAGGTGCGACGCCTCAGCTCAGACTGTGGAGTGGGCTGTTGCAAAAAGATTCTTGTTGGATCATTAGGATCAACATATCTGCAAAACATACCACAAGTTTTAATCAACAAGAGATCTTAATCTTGCAAACAAAAATTATATGACGTATTATGTCACTTACGCATGTCTCATCATTTCATCAACTGGAGTTTGCGCTGCTTGCAGAGGATCTATCCAAGGTCTTGGTGCAGAGTTCATTTGTTGATTGTATTGTCTCACCGCCGAGATCAAGTTGAGAAAAAGTGGAACAAAGGTTCCACATCCCCCTTCCTTGAACAAAATTTTGAACGAGTGAGTGGAGTAGAGAGCCCTATTCTCAGTCTCTGGAACGACCTGAAGTTTCATATCAAGACAATTAGCTTGCACAGAAATAAGTGGTGATCGTAGAAGAACGCCTTTTCACTGTTATACTTACAGGTTCCACGAAACCTGAAATATTGTTGCAGTGAAATATAGGTTGGTTGAATTTTTCTTCATGGATAAAGAGCTGCATGACAGAGTAATTTCAGAATCAGGGTCACGAGATAGCCCAAAGAGTAGATATCCAAAAGACCTAAAAATAATAACGTAGAATCTACATGCTTGGAATCAACCATAGCTTAAAAACTTTGAATATAAAAATGACTGAAGGGTTGTTCGAATCACTCTAGTTTTTGGCTTTTGTTATGATGTCTGCTTCCACTTCTCAAGAAGGGGAACGCATTCAGCAATCAGAAATTACCAAATGAACAAATTTAGGGGGTATGTAATGAGAAATATACCATCGGTATGGATACCACACTGCTTAGCTGCTAAAAACAAACAGCTTCATCTTTCTTTGCCAAGAGCTTTAGAAGTATCAGATGTCAGGTAATAGCAATGCCTAAATTTGATTATTACAAAATGCAAGATTTGAACAAGCTAATCGAAACCCAATCACCTCTGACGAAAACACCAAACAGCTAATATCTTGTCAACATGAAATCCAATGCATGAGTTGTATCTAAAGTAATACAAGAAAGGGAAAGAAGACTCAACCAACCAAATGAAAAGGTTCAAGGAAGAGGGAGTCAGAAGAATTGCATAGACGATTGGGTACCAATATAAATATTCATCGGTTACTTACAAGAGGCATGTCAAAAGCATAGAAATTTCCAACAGGCTGAGATGCAACAAAGACCATCCGTATATTAGACAAGTAGATTGTTCCCTTAGCTTTAACTTTTCCCCATCTGCAGCAGCAGCAAAGGGTTGCATAACCCATTAAAACCAACAAAGACCATTCGTAATTCCCTTTAAGAAAATAGACTTCATTAAAATTTCAAAAGAAATAAAAAATAAAATAAAATTGGAGAGCATTTGTGAGTAAAAAAAGAAAAAGAAAAGAAAAAAACAAACCCGGGGATTTTGTCGACCTCGAATTCGACGCCGTCTCTGGCCAATACAAACAACTCGTTCTCGAAAGGAACAGGCATCCCGTTTGGATACAATTGCGGGTTAAGAGCCATCTCTCTCTTCGTCTTTTCAATTGTCGATTTTTCTGCAGATTCAAATCAAGTCTCCAGAGTTCATAGAGTTGCTTTTTATAGGGTGCACCGAATCTGAATAGTATTCATATATAAAAGTCGCGTGGGCGCTACCTCCTTCTGGATCCACCTGGAAAGAAACTAGCCTGATTGACATGTTGTTTTGAGAGATTATTTCTTATTTCACAGACTAATGGGCCCATAACCAGGCCCATATAATGTGGACATGAACCGGTTTCTGTTTTATTTATTTACTATCGGTTTTATCATTATTGAGAGAATAATATCATTGCCCGCATTATACTAAAGTTTTTTTTATTACGAGCAAAATTATTGTGAGGGATGAAAAAAGCGCCATGCTATGAAATATCATAAAATAAAATAATGAATGGTATTTAATTAAATAATAAAAAATATATAGCAATTAAATAAAATTTTAAAAATAATTATGAAAGATTATAAAAAAAACATGCGATTATCACAAAAAAAAGAGTTGTGACCAACAAAAATTGCTGATTTGACCTCAGAGTGTTTCAAGCCCTCGTAATTTTATTTGGGTTATTTTTTATTTTTTCTATTTTTTTCAAATTATATATTTGAATTCAATTTTATTTTGTTTATTTTGTTTTATTTTCGCTAACAGCTATGACAATATGAAATATAATGGCCAAACTCTTTACAATTGTAACTTTGAATTTTTGAAATATCATACCTCTAACCTGATCAACCACCACGGCCTTGGCCTTGGCCTCTACCACGTCTTTCTTAGAAAATAATTTAGATTGTCACCATGTCCTTCGTGAATTTTATGGATTCTATGTGACCTGCCACCTCTTCTTCTCCTGTAAAAATCTCTGACTCTTTAAAAACCCCCTCCATGAAGGGCGTGCTTGGATTAAAAAATTATTTTATTAAAATATTTTTTATATTTTTAAATTGGATTGATGTATTTTGATTTTTAAAATAATTTTAAAAAATAAAAATTATATTTTTAAATTTATAAATAAAAAATATTTTAAATCAAGATTATTATTATAATTCCAAACAATTTTTTAATAGGTTCTTCAAACTGAATTTTACTTGCAATGCTTGTTTTAGTGATTTTTTTTTTTAATCTTCTGCTCAAAGGTTTAAAGAAAACCTATAAATTTTTTTATATAGCTTCTTTTAGATTTTTTAACTTTTCTATTGCTCCAATAATATGATCAGATTTTGAGTTTAAAGATCTCAAAAATTTCTCTATTACCTGAACAACATCAATATTTTCTTATTGTTTCATAACATACAACTAAAATTACTTTGTAAATTAGGCAGAAATAAATTTTATGCTTTTAAAATTTTAAAAGAAAATTTATTTCTCTAATAACCTGGAATCCAATCACCAATGTGATGGATGAAAAATCTTAAAAGAAAACTTATTTTAAAATTTTATTTTGATTCAAAAATTCCATAAAAATCTATATAAATTATCCAAAATCAATCACAAAAATGAAAATCAAACGAATCCATAAAATCAAAGGGCAATCCTGATTTGTCTTCCCAATTATATACATATATTTTTTAATGAATTCCTCTAGAGAAGAGAAATCTATTAACACAAAAACACAAAAATTCTGTTTTTGTTTTATAGTTGAATTGGGGCCAAACAACAACTTTCTTTCTCCTTCCTCACTTTCCAGAAAATTTTTCTTTTTCTCTGACTTAATGATTGAAAATTAAATAAATAAATAAATTTTTTGATTAAAATAAAAATTCTAAGAATTTTGAGATTTTTTTCATATTTATATTTTAATCCTCTCACTTTTAATTTTATCTTTCTAATTCAATTGAAAACTTTATCTAATGGAATTAAATTTAAAAATGATCAAATAAAAAAATTAAGAATAAAATTTAAAAAATAGCTGTTGCTTCATTATTCATAAACACGAAGTACAGTAAAAAAAATGCCAGTATTTTTTTAGTGGAGAAAGTAATTTAAATGAACAGAAATGAAAAGGCAAGAAAATTAAGGTAAAAAGAGACCATGACGGTGTTGGGCAGGCTTCCATTAACAATAGTTTTGTTAATGAAAAAAAGAGGGATGATGGAATGTAAGAGCTGGGAAACTAACCATGGAACTGGAGGTTTGTTCAATGTAGCTTGCCTCCGGCAGTTCAATGCTCCCCCCTGTCTATTACCACCAACCCCTTTGCAGATACAATTGCTGCACGGCAACTGAATCTCTCATCCCTGCATAAAATTGAATGCGCAAGAAAGTGCAAACTGATTAACACTCAGAATTAAGAACAGAAAGGGAATAAAAATTTTAATCCATTAAATCGCTGCCTGATCCATGCTTTTCTTTTTTTGGGTTGATTTATCAATAAAGACTTGTGACACACGAGTTAATGCAAGTATATATATATATATATATATATATATATATATATATATATATTCCCCAAAAATCAGTTAAAGAAGTATTTATTACCATTCTTAAGATATTTTATTATTTTATAAAATAATGAAAATGTGATTTTTATTAAAATAAAAGGTTTTCTTTGCTTCTCACTTTATGAAGAATATCTTTTAAACTGTCACATTTGCCTTTTGATAGTTTGAAATCTTAAAATATAGACATGTTTAATGATAAAATTAAGAGATAATTATATAAACTTTTTATAGTTTAATTTAATTTCACGCTTTCCATGCTTTAATAAATTATATTTTATTTTCTGGATAAAACAAATAAAATAAAATGTATTATTAAGGATATAAACTATTATAAATATATAAACTAGAGGATGAAATGTATCAATTACAAAAGTGTAGAAAGAAAATGTAATTCTAATTAAACTATAGGAGTCTTTATAATTATTTCTAAAATTAATCACGATTTTGTATATGATAAATTATATTTAAAAAAATATGCCTGTGCAAATACACATGTTAAAATGATCAATACATATATACAGACACAGGGCTCTGGATTAGAATATATATCTCGACATGATAAAAATAAAATACAAACCTATCAGGTTGTGGCTTAGTGGTGTTAGACGTAACTTTTTTTTTTTTGAATTTCAATTCGAGCCCTAGTGGAAGTGGAGCTGATAAGTTATTTCTTTTGTGTCTTTACTAGATCCTCTCTGTGTGGTATATCTGTCACTCCCGTGGTACCTTATCTATTTATTAGGCTTATAGGATGTTTAGTAAACCATAAAATTAATTGTAATACATGTAAATTAATCAAATATCCATGTTAAAAAAAAACACAAGAAAAAAACTCGACGGATCACACAAGCAACATGAAGAAAATGCTCTGAGGTCTAAACAGGAAAAAAGACAACAAATCGAACAAAAGAGATCCAAGTCACTTGACCACAAAATTACTTCTGAATTTTGCACTTCAATAACTAGTATTTTATTTGATATTACAATATAACCATACTTTAAAAAAAATTTAAAAATTTTAATTATTTTAATATGTCAATATTAAAAATATATAATTTTTAAAAGTATACATATTATTTTAATACATTTTCAAAAACAAAAACACTTTCTAAAAATAATTTTTATTTCACTCTAAAAGAAAATAACATGCTAAGCAAAGTCAAATGTCTTTTGAGTCCACAAACCACAATTGGGGCATCACAGTTTTCTGAAGATCTCTCAGCTCCTGCAAAGCCTGACACGAAGCATATGATTCCGAACAACTGACTAGATAAGATCCACTCAAATTGAATAATGTATCTACTAGACTACTTCTAAGTATCACACGAGATTTCAGATTATCAAAAACTCTGGCAGTTATTCCAAAAATCTGATGGCCGAAATGTGCTAATCCAACCTAAATTGATAATAAAGCTTTTCAGTATCTCTCTCCAAACCGGAAGAACACTGAACCATTGCCAGTGTTATGATCAACTGCATACTCAGCTCGAACTAAACCCAGCTTGACACCAACTCCATAAGATGAACCATGACCCATTCGCCTGTAGACCTCTGTTGGGTTCCCCTTCACATCCTTAGAAGTTCCTAGATCGTTGCCGTGCTCTGCAAATGCATAAACATGCGTATTTCTCACAGGTATGCGTATCTCCGCTCCAAGCTGCAAGCAACATTGAAAAGAGGGATTAGATAGCTGAAAGCAAGTCCGAATCTATGGATTGCGGGAACAATCATATTTTACCATCTGCAAACAATTAGTTCTTGCAAGGGTTCCATTTTCAGAAGAAACATCAATTAAGAACAAGCTAGAACACAGTTCATCTTGATCCTAGGTAAATTGTTGTCTCCAGTAAAACTAACCTCAAGAATGTTTCTGGCTGCTCCCAGCTCACCCATATTGTAACCCCTCACAGAATAAGGTCCCCCGAGAGTAAAAGCATCATAACTCGGAAGGTCTCCAACACAACCACCATAATGGCCATTTAGTACTAGTACAGGTGGTGGTGGTTTCCCAGCACCTTCCTCCACCTCCTTCAACTGGATAAATCGGGTCAATGTAAGCTGGTGACGGTTGAAGAATGGAAACTTGCTGCCGATGCCAAGGCCTTGGTCCACCTGCACTTCATACATAAAATATGTAGGTTACCCAGGCAGTGAAGAGTTAACATATGAAAATCACAAGAATGAGAGTAGCCGAATGTTCATGTACAGGAGTAAAAACCCAGTGCTCATTGTCAGCCCCAAATTTGCATGAGCCCCAATGATTAAATCAAACCATAAAATTTCCACCAAACTCACAAACCACGCAAGGAGGCTCTTGAATACAAGAAATAAGGGTCTATGGCAACTCAAACAACCAGGTCTGGTTTGTTCTCAACCAATCCTAGAAAGAAAATGGAATCATCCTTCAACTAATCAGATCATCAGATCAGCTAATTTCTGATTAGAAAAAAAAAAAATGAACTAACTATGAAATTTAAAAACTGGCTCCACCATTCACAATAGTACTGCTGTGGTTCCCAAAACAACCCATAAATTAACAAAAGGTTTTCTGACCTGGAATACGTTCCTATCACCAACTACAGCTCCATTTACAAACTTGGTGTTGTCACGCGTGATGTTGGCCTGTAAGAATGCCATCCGGTCAACGCCAGTGCCACTGAGAGTTGTTGGAGGTCCATCTGCACTAATTCCTCCACTTGGCAATACTCTTTGACCATTTGAAGAGATATGGCTACTTTCATCGCTTGTTGTTATCTCCTCCATCACAATCCCATAGGTGAATTTGCTCTGACGGGTAAAATTCTGTTCCACACATAACATATATCCACTCATTAGGAAATCATTTTATTGAATTTAAAGATGTTTTCGAGCACCTAGATTTGGACATAGGAGAACATTCACCTCTGTAACGTTAGCTTTCATGCCAGTCCGGTCAACCCATATCGGAGGGACTTCATCTACTCCTGGACCACCAGTAAAGACTGGACTTAGTTTCCGAATGTTGAAGCAGCTTGCACGGAGAGTTTGGTTTCGTGAACTATATACACCATCCAAATATGGATGAACATACTCAAGCTTAAAAGACAGATCCTCCTGAGGAAACTCCATGGGACATTCAGTAATGAAATCTCACATAAATTGGTAACAAACCATTCCTGAAAATTATTGAGAAAAGGAAATGTATATTCAGGAGAAATTACCTGAGCCGAAAAGAAATTGCTGGTGGTTATAGAACCAAGAATGGACCGATTCAACCCTTTGATATTCCGATGTTCAAAGGAAACAGTTCCACCAGGCTGGAATGAAGCCTGAAAAGGAAGGACATGGCATTAAATAGGAATTTTGGCATTCAAGATTTATAACCCTAATAACTACAAGCAAGTTCAAATTGCATAACTGGATATACATACTAATGTGGGATGTCCTCCACGTCCAGGAACAATGCTCCACTCTGTACTGACTTCAGCCGATTTAGGCTCCAATTCTTTAAGCTTGATCTCAACAATGATTCCTCCCTCATTCTTCTCGTCTGGCCTCGGATTGACTTCAATGTTTGAAAACAAGGCTAGGGAGTTGATGTTCCTCAGAGCTTGTTTCCCAGCTTCAATGTTAAAAACTTGACCTTGTCGAAGCTGTTGTTACCAATTAAAAAATGCAAAATAAATTAACCTAAAAAATGAACAATTAGCAAAAGTTCATTATATTAAAAAGTCAGCAGTATAAAAAAGGAGGCAATGTCAATGGAGGGGCAGCATTATGATAGACCATCCTTTATCTATTTCACCAAACACTGTCATTAAGTATTTGTAACATGACTGGTAATGCAGTAAAGCGTAAAGCACAAAGAGCATGAATTCTAGAGTTTCTATGTGTGAGGATCACAATAGATTGTTGAAGAGTTATTCATCAAATGGAAATAGAATTTAAGAATCTGTCTTTTGACAATAATAAGGAGAAAATTTTTAGAGGAGAGCAGATTGATGAAGATTTATACATGCACTACAGAAAGCAGCAGCAATCTTGTCTGTTCACAATTTACTAGTATTCAGAGACCTGATTTGATGTGATCATATACCCATGCTCTGTACTCAGGTATCTACAGTTACTCCTGAACAAAGAAAAAAATAACTAAACTAGAACCACAGCTTAGATTGTGCCCTAAACTCAATGAAGCATCCACATGCATAGACAATCAATAGGCACCTAGCTAACATACAGAGGCAACAAAAAAAAACATTCACCTGTTTGGGCAACTCTCTCTTGACAACAGGAAGTTGTGTGTGCCCTTCAACAACGTTCCCCAACTTATCCAGATACTGAATAACCAATTGAGTAACATCCCCTTCCACAACCTCACAAACCACCTCCTTAGTATTCAAATTCCCAAAATTAACAACTTGAGCACAAGCATACCCCTCGTCATGATACCATTTCTGCACTCTATCTCTAATCTTCTGCAACAACCGTGCACTAACCTTCCCCTGCTCCCTCAACATCTGCAAAATCTCCCTATGTACCTGCGTAGGCAACAAACACGGCCTTGCCCTCTCAATCCTCCTCCTATAATCCTTCTCCTGACTCCTATAATACTCCAACTTCTCCTTATCAGTCATATCTGAATCCATTTCGATCGGTTTCGATTGCTGCATTAATCCAACATTAATGCACCTAAACTTATCAGCTGATTGCCATGTGCTTTCAGTGAAGGAAATTGTGATCCCTATAGTTCCATCAGGATTTGTCTTTCCTTCCATGTCCACTTTCTCGAACATTCCGCAAGTAGCTAGACTTTCAAGTTCCTTTTGTAACTGAGCTTTCGTGTAAACTCCGCCAGGACGGAGAGAAACCATCTCGAAAAACGAGTCTTCCGTGCCTATAGTAGTCCATCTTCGCCGGTCGAAGAACAGAATTTCTGATAGTTTGTATTTTTTGAAACCGCTAAGCTTGTTTAATTGAACAACAATGTTGGCTGGCAATCCGTGTGAGTCCCAATCTTCCGATTGTGACTCATCGGCATTCGCCGGCGCTTCAAAAAACAGCTTCTTCCAGAACTCTCCTCCTCCTCCTCCTCCTCCGTCCCCGCCCCCTCCTCCTCCTCCGCCTCCACAATTGCCTCCACCGCCGCTGTCGATGACGGGGATGAGGCGGAAAAAGATACTGGCGGCAGCAGCGGTGCCGGAGAAGGCGAGGGCTTTAATGAGGGAATTTTGGATTTTTGGTTGTTTGGAATTGGGATTGGAGTTGGAGTGGGGTTTGGGGTTTAGTGGTGAAGGGGAAGAAGTGGGGGAAAAGAGATCGCATTTGATGGAGGATGCGCGTGGATTGAAGCTGGCGCTTTGCTTTCTGCGGGAGGAGAGGATGGCTGTGTTGGGAAGGAGGTTGCTGGATGCGGTGAAGGACATGGTTTTTGGAGAGGGAGAGGGGGGAGAAGGAATGACTGCTATCAAGATAGATAGCTCAACTCCTCAAGTAAAGTGTGCACTCGTGTTTTCTTTTTTTAATGAAGTTCAAGTTCATAGGGTTGGTCTTGGTTACGTAGGAGAAATGAAAGGGACAAAAAGGGAAATATCAATCTAGCCCTTATAAATTGCATTGGAAACTAATTTGACTTCTCATAGTCTAAGCTTCAATCTGGATTGTAATCTTCAATTTAATAAACACTCAAATAATTCTACAATTGAATGTTTTATCCAAATATCTGCTCTGACAAAATCTCATGTATGCGCATTTTGAGAACCTCAAATCATAAATCCTAACTATTTTATATTAAAAGTTTAGCGATGTGTATTTCTATGTTCTTAGAATCTTGAGTCTGTGTTGTTATTGTTCGTTTATTAATATAATTGTAATTATTTTTTAAATAATTTTTTACACTGAAATATATGTTAATAATGCTTTTTTATTTTAAAAAAAATATTTTTAATATTAATAAATTAAAATAATTTAAAAATATTAAAAACATATTGATTCGAAATTAATAAAAAAATAAAAAATAATTTTCTACCTTTTCACTTGAAAAAAATAAATAAAAAAGATCTGAATTATTAAAATCTAAGTATTACAAATGCAGGAGTTTGGATTATGCAAATAAAATGTCTGGTAAAGAGCCTAAAAGGGATGACATACTGTTTATCAAATTTTATTTTTTAATATTTTTGGTAAAGTTGTAATATTATTTTAATAACAAAGTTGTCTTTTGTTATTAAATAAATAATAATAATAATCATGTAAATAATCAAATATTTATTACTGATTTTTTTAAAAAGTATTAAATGTTAAAGCATGTATAAATTTCAAGATATAAAATATAATTTTTTAAAGTATAACGATAAAATAAATGAGATTAAACCTTAAAATAATCATGTCAAAATGTTTCTAGCTTTGAAAAATATAAAATTAAGTTTTAAATTTTTTTGATATATTAATACAAAAAAATATTTTAATATATTTTTTTAAAAAAACAACATATATTACAAGAGACACAGAGTTTGATAATCAAAGCGGTTTTTGATTTGTTAGTGAAAAAAGAAGAAGGAAACATGTGGCTTTTCGCTATGTTGGAAAAGTTGGGGTAAATTGAACAAGAAAATGAATTACAGGGGGCGAGATTTTTGGAAACAAAACAAAGAGGGCAAAATAGGGTTTTTGTAATTTTGAAAAGAGGTCTTTTATCGTTCTTATTATCAAGTGAGAGGAGGAAGTGGAGTTGAGCCGCTTGCTCGCAAAGGCAGAGGAGGAAATCGAACATGGGACGCGCTATTCTGTCTCACTTTCTCATCCTTTCAAACTCCGCTCCTCAACTCTCCTCTTCTTCAATGTACGCTCTCTCTCTACGCTCTATATTTCATGCAGTTACTTTGTTGCGTATTTAAATAGTATGTCGCCTCTCTACTCTCACATTCACTCCCTCTCCGATTTCAGTTCAAAATTGAATGGTTTTGCAAGTAGAAGTGTGCGAATTCGACAAAATTCAAAATACAGCAACGGTTTCCGCTGCTACTGCGACGTCTCGCACTCTCAACAAACTTCTCCTGAGGACTCTCCAACCTCTGTGACTGTAAAGTAATATATGACTCGAATTATCGCCTTTTTGTTTTGCTAGCTCGGAGCTGTAAGCTTCTTTTTTTAATTTAATTACTTGATTTTTATTTTTATTTTTATTTTTGTTGACAGGAAGAGGATAGTGTCTGGAGTGCAACCAACAGGATCTGTTCACCTAGGGAATTATCTTGGTGCCATTAAGAACTGGATTGCTCTTCAGGTTCTTTTTTGGCTACTATTTCTTTTCCTTTTTTTTTAAACAAAAAACTGACTCAGTTTCTTGACATGATTTGCTATAATTGTTGCAGAATACATACGAGACTCTCTTCTTCATAGTAGACCTCCATGCGGTATGTAGTTTCCAAACTTCATATTCAGAGTAATTTTAGATTTCATAGATTCTATGTAGTGCAACTGAGCTGAAGGAAGAATTTTTATGCTCTTTTGGTTGATGTTTAAAAATTAGGAAAATTTGTTTAGATGTCTGCACTGCTTTAGTCCTATTTGTTTAGCATTCTTTTTAGTAAGTTTTGAATTTCCATTGATTAGCCTTGCAGTTATTATAATGCTAGGACTTATCCACTGATTGGCTACGTGGGAAACTTGTCGATGCTTTATTTTTTTGAATATTAGGATACTTATAGTAGGGGATAGCCTGCCTGCTTTCGCTGCCCAAATCAAATCATAAATAGATAAATGTGAGACTTAAGGTACCTTTTGGTGTGAAGGGGTTAGAGAGTTCAATCTGGGGAGAAAGCTGGTGAAGAGAGGGATCGTTTGGTTTAACCAATTGGAGAGTGAGAGAATAGTTATCCCAAGCCAATCTTGGGAAATGGTTCATATCAAAATTTACACTCTCATGTAGGGTTAGTGCTAGGACATTTATGTTTTTGGCATATTTGTTAGAATGATTTGCCTCACTCTGAATCTGGGAGCTATTTATTTCTATATATTTTCAAGTTGAAACTGTTGTGTTTGCTCAACTTTTAAAGAATCACTTTCTTGATAAACATGTAGAGCACAGGGGCGCATAATACATTTATACAATACTTTTGCCTGTCACGTCTTTGGATTGTTTCTGTGGTGGGGGGTTGGGGGAGAGAGATTTTTTCAAAGAAAAAGTAATGCAGCATAAGTAATTCTAGGGAAGTTATGTTCTTTGTTTGCATTTATGGCAGCGGAAAAGGGGTTTGCCATCCCCTCTTTTTGGCAAGAGAGTAAAATGAGATGTATAATTAGTTAAGTATTACTATATCCTTTAGGGTGGAGTTAATTGTAAGGATACCATGAAAAGAACAAGTTTATACATCAAATTTTCTTACCTACTCAACACCCAAATTTGTGATGCTGAGATCTTTTATTTTGGAAGGAGTAAAAGGTTAAATTCCCTCCAAAACTCTCATAGCTCTATCCTGTTCTTGAAAAAGATAATGTTTCCTAATGAGTTTTAAAGGTTCATCCTCTTCTCTTTTCTTGATAACTCTCCCATTATAACAGTGTTAATTTGATCAAACCAAATATTCCCTTTTCTTTTTCCTAATAACATTTTGGGGAAAAAAGTAGAAAGTGCTGTCACTGCCCCTACATGGAACATCTGGATGTTCCCTTTTTCTCTTTTTGTTGAGGAGCAGGTTGGGTTAATTGATTGATGTTACTGTGTTCTCATGCTCCCCTGGAATTAAGGTTAGAATTTCATAGATGATAGACCTTTACCATGAATCTGTTTATAAGAGAAATCTTTCCATAGATCTGTCTTTATGCTGAATCTTAACTAATTTAAAACAATATTAGTGCTATACAAAATTGGGTGCCCAACTAACCTGTTGTAAACAAAAATTTGAGTGACATGCTTATTATTAAAAGCACCCCAATGAGGAACCTGATGAATCCTTGACTTTTTCTGAGAAACTGTGTGAAAAGTAGGAGTCTAACGCATCATGTTCGTTGGCACTTCTCAAAAACAATGAGCATGTTCTTTTACTTGAGAGGGGTGGAAATGTGAATTCTAACCTGATTTTCTTGTTTATGCCTTGATTCATGGTTTGTGGGGTTCGGTTTCTTGGGGACTACATATCCTTGATCTTTTAAATTTCACAGCATTTTTTCTTGTTCTTATACAACATAATTGGACAATTCTTAAGTGTCACAGATTTTCTGTTGAACTTCCAGATTACACTACCATATGATACAAAAGAATTGTCTAAGGCAACAAGGGATACGGCAGCAATTTATTTGGCTTGTGGTATAGATGCTTCAAAGGTCTGGCAGCTATTGATCCTTGATAATGCTGCTTACTCAGTAGTTTGAGTACATATTTGGCATTAATGTTTATTAAATTAGTCTGATTATCCTGATATACCTGCAGGCTTCTGTATTTGTACAGTCTCATGTTCATGCACATGTCGAGCTTATGTGGCTTTTAAGTTCTGCCACACCAATTGGTTGGCTTAACAGAATGATCCAGTTTAAAGAGAAATCCCGTAAGGCGGTGGGTGTGTAGCTCAATATTAACACCTGATATCCTGTTGCTTGAGCAGCTATTCCCATTCATATCAAGTTCTATGGAATATTTTCTTTGGTTATACCATGTGTATCTTATCATTGACATTGGTATTTCCATGCATAAGATAACAGGTTGTTGTGGATGGAGTTCTGTGACTTCTGTCCAACCTGTAAACATATATTAAAACTGACAGAGGAATTGAATATGTAATCTGTTTTCATCTAGCGCAAAAAGAAGAAGAAAAAAGGTTCATCTAGCATAAAGAACAGTGTTCTGGCAATATCCAAGGATCCTTTCTTTTGAAAAACACGAAACATTTAGTTTTTGTTTGGTGGAGGAAGCCAAATGGCAAAATGTTTTTTTTTTTTTTTTTTTTGCATATATCTTCTCAAAGCATGTCTAGTTGCATTCTGTATTACCATAGAACAACAATTATCATTACTAACCATCACTAGTGTCAACGCTTCACATTTAGTGTCAGGAGATGTAAGGCCTTCATAGCAGACTCTACAGTTTCTCTTACTTTATGCTATTGTTATAACCCTTTCTGCTGTTTGAACTAACTTTATATCATGGTTTTTTCCTCTGCAGGGGGATGAAAATGTTGGGGTTGCTCTTTTGACTTATCCAGTTCTTATGGCTTCTGATATTCTCTTGTATCAGGTGGTTTCCAACATGAGCACATATTTCGTGAAACTTTTATCTTTTAGAAGTTTTATAACAATATCTGGATCCTTTTGTAATTTAGTGTCACAGATAATGAGAAAGTAGGCGGTTGAGTAATTTTCTGATGCGCAATGAGTGTGATATGTTTGATCAGAATTAGTTATTGATTATCTCATTCTCTAGTCCTAATTTACCTTTCTGTTGGTGTTGGTGTAAAAATAGTAATCAACCTGAATGCAAAATCCTTATAAATTGCAGCATGCTTCTGCAGTCTGATTTTGTCCCAGTTGGTGAGGATCAGAAGCAACATCTGGAGTTGACCCGTGAACTGGCTGAACGTGTTAATTATTTATATGGAGGAAGGAAGTGGAAAAAATTAGGAGGGTAAAAATTACATCTCTACTTAGAGCTACAAAATATATCTACGTTGTTGAAAAGACTAGACTATATGTCATCATTTCTTGACTACTTTTGTATTCTGCCACAGGCGAGGAGGTGCTATCTTTAAGGTTGATGCTTGGTTCTGTTTCTTGATTTCTGGTTATCTTACATTTCATGATGAAATAACAAGAGAGACAATTTTTCCATGATATTTTTTCCCACGTAGGTCCCTGAACCACTTATACCACCAGCTGGAGCCCGAGTTATGTCACTAACTGATGGTCTTTCCAAGGTGCTCTACTTATTTTAATTTATGGTTTTGTAGTTTTAAGTTGGCAGGCTCGAGAAATTTATCTTTGCATCAATCAAGGCATTGAATACAGACTTGATTTGTGAGCAAAACCCAATTGATTTTCTTAGGGGATGGACTTTCTTCCATTCGTATTCTGTTTTCCATTTCCTTTTCTACTGTCATCATCTGAAGCAATAAATCCATGCAAGGCCTGCATTTACAAAACCCACAGTTGAAGAGGAAGGGGTGCGAATGCACTTAAGCCACGTTACCACTACCCAAATTCACAATTGGTTGTTTACCAATTAATGGCATTTCATTGTTCGGAAGAAGTTTCTTAACAATTTATTGATAATTATTTATGTTGGCGCACTGATTTTCTTGTACACAAATCAAAGTTGTCCTTTGGTTTCTGCCATTGCAGAAAAAATATGATTTGGTATTTGAGTTTCTAATAATGGGCAGCAGTTTATGCTCTGACCATATAGGCAGAAAGGCAGCAAGTTAACCAAACAAATAACTCGTGAACTTCTTTTCTCTTGTCCATAGAAAAGATTGCCGCTTACTAACATTTTCTTGTGGTTTAATATTATAGATGTCGAAGTCTGCACCTTCTGACCAGTCTCGAATCAATCTTCTTGATCCAAAAGATGTGAGTTGAGTCAGTAATTTCCTTTACATGTATTTTGCTCTGAACAGCGTGACATTAAAGATAAGAAATATTTGCTACTATAAACACTATAAGGTATGATTATAATTTCATTGAGAGCTCAAGTGATGGTTGATGTTTTTCTGTGGTGTGGAAATGAAGAATTTTAGCATCTTGGTCCTGCCAAATTCAATAACTAATTAGCAGGACTCATCTTTCCATAAACTTTGTGTTATCATTAAATCTTGAAAGTGTGGGAGAAATATTAAAACCTTGATGATTTTGCTCCTGTCAAAATGTTGACTTTTAAAATTGGCTTTCCATAAACTGTGTTATCATTAAATCTCGAGGTATGATGAACTATATTTTGATTACGGTTCTGTGAATTTCATGCTTATAAATTTTGAAACTCTTATTGGAAAAAATGACGGTCACTCAACAGGTCCTTTTGTCTTGTAGGTAATAGCAAACAAGATCAAGCGTTGCAAAACTGATTCATTTCCAGCGTTAGTTCTTTATCCATCTTGAAAATTGTGATAGCTTTTTTCCCCTCTTTTCTATATCTTTTGATCCAAGAACATTTTCTGGAGCATCATATCTTAAGGTCCCTCTCATCTTGTGCCTTTCACTTTTCCTCATGCAATGCACGCAGACTGGAATTTGACAATCCTGAAAGGCCTGAATGCAACAATCTTCTTTCAGTATATCAGCTTGTTTCAGGCAAGACGAAAGAGGTGTTGTAATTCACATCTTATTTACTTTGGTCAATTCCTTGCTTTATGCCTGTTCATGATTCTCTGACCTTGTGTTTCATGTTCAATCTTTTCTTTAATCTCGGGATTGAAGAGTGTTGGCAACTGTGTTTTGAGGAAATGATTGATCTTGTAATTCTGGGCAGTTGTGAGGTCTTATGATATTCCACTCTGACCATGTCTGCTGAACACTGATTGTAGGATGTAGCAAAGGAATGTCAGGGTTTGAATTGGGGCTCATTCAAACCTCTCCTAACAGATGCCTTGATTGAACATCTACATCCCATCCAGGTTTCTACCTCTATACATGCCTTTCTCTTTCACTAGGGTCAGGGACAAATGCTATACGTGGTTACACAAGTTGTCTTAGATACTGAAGTGATTATTGTTGTGTAACTGAACATGCCAGTTCCAGTGCAACATGATTGTAGCATATGGCTTTTGGCTGGAGTTCATAAAAATCAGTTGCTTTCCCATTTGCACTTAGTTTGATCTCAGGTGATGTACTTCAGAGAACAGAAAGTATGGAGGAGTTATTTCTATGCCTTTCTATATTTTATTACAGATATTGTTAGTAATCTACATGTACTGTCCTTCCCTATCCCTGCCCCCCTCCTCAGGAGTACTGCTGCACATTTATTTAGTAATACACTTGATTGCTGTTGCACTTGTATGTGCAGTATCGTTGATCATGCCAAACTTGGTTTTGTCTGTTGTCCTACTCTGAACCTGGGAATTTTCACCAACTAACGAGTACCTAGAGAAATTTTGGAAAACTGCAGTCTGATTTTATGTTGCCTAGTGCCATGTAACTTGCTGGTTGATGAACTTGCATTGAAGACTGCTGGAAATAGATAGTTTGATGCCCAACCCGCTAATTGATCGTAAATCCCTGAAAATGGGTGCCAATTAGTTTATGCTGCCTCTATCAGTTATTGACCTTACTGTTGCATGTTCTGGCACAGTTTGCTTTTTTTGATCACTGACAATCCATATGCAGTTTTTATAAGTAAAATAATCTATTCATATGGGGCTGTTTTTTCCACCTAATGATGGCATGTTTTATATATGGTGCCAAAGAGCATCTATTCATTGTTGTGCTGAGAACGAACTTGGCCTCCACTTTTTCCGTCATAATCATTTATTTTGGTGTCCCCATCATCAATGAAGTTCTCAACCTTTTCAGGTTCGGTATGAGGAAATACATTCTGATTCGGCTTATCTGGATAGTGTTTTGGAGGAAGGTGCCAGAAAAGCTTCAGAGATTGCAGATGCAACTCTAAAAAATGTATACCAAGCAATGGGATTCCTGCGGAGATAGGCAAGCCCTTTTCAGAAATCTTAAAAATCAACTTCCTTTGCTCAGCTTTGCATGGAACATAACCATGAGCATAAACTTGGTGAGGAGATAATTATTGATTTAGCTATTCTTTCTAATAAAGAAAATTTTGGTTGGATAAGTGGTTTGAATATCCTTTAAACTATTTACAGAATTTAAAAACTGTTTCAATTTAATCTCGCTTTTGGGCTACTGACGTGGGAAAAGTCCACATGTTGTGCTGTATCTATCAAGAAAATTACATTTAATTTTTGACAGTGTCCCAAACCGACTGAAAAATTAATTGTTCTAGGAGTAGATTAACAAATGTTTTCCGATAAATTGTCTCTCCAGAATCACGGTCAGGCCAAATTGTGTAGAAAAACTTTTGTTAGTCTGTGAAAACATGAATTTATCTCAACTAACAACTGCTAGATGAATCTAATTATGGTAATTCATATATATATCTCGCAGGTGCCTAGGAGGAATGATCGTGTAGATTTTTGTACTCGGATTGACTAAAGGCTCATTCATTCATTGTCTTTCTTCTCAAATTCCAGCAGACGCCATTGTCATTGGATCTTTAACTACTTCAATGAACAGAGAATTGATTACAACAGCGGGCTAAAGGGTAGGTTAACTCAATAAGACGTGAGCTAAAAGGGTATAGTGGGCGAAGACAATAGTAATGGGTTTTGAAAACTTCGAATTCTTTTTCTTGAGTGACACTCGAACTTGAAACCTTTTTCTCGATGGAGCAGGGCAGGAGTGTTTATTAAATCTTAGGCTTATTGACATGGATGTTAGCGATTAGCATATCTTGAATCAGGTACAAATATCTACGAGTGTTCACATGTTTTGGCGATTATTTCTCTCGTAGTTGAATAACTTGGCGAGGAAAAAAAAACCGCCAGCATGCTACATGCATGAGATAAAAAACAGAAAAGAAAAAAGGAAGAATAAGAAGAAGAAAGCGATCAGTGGAAGGAAGGGATATGTGTCTCGGCAGTCATCCTTTATTATCTAGAGCTAGAGCTCTTTGAGATGTGTTTCAAATGGTATTTTCTTCGAAGTTGATTATTTTGTTTAAAATTAATTTTTTAATTATTTTTATATGTTGATGTTAAAAATGTTTTATTTGTCTCGGCAATCAGCTGTCCTAAACACGTTTGGGCCTCTGTGGTGTTTTGAGCACAGCTGCTAAAAACGCCCTAAAGGCCAAGACGCATCCGCAGCTATCAGGATTTGAGAGTGGGATTTACATGATGCCATGTTCAAGGAGAGAGATGCGTTTGCAGAAAGTTTGGAAAGGTTTTTGAGAATTTCGATAATTTCTTATTATCAGAATGTTTAGAAAGCCTCCGTTATTTATATACGATGTAAGTCTAAAAAATATTTTTAATAAAGGTAAAATCGCAACCCTAATAAAAATAATCCTAATCTAAAATAAATAGTTTTAATTAAAACTCAAAATTCGTGTCAGTACTCCACTCAACTTGAAAAAATCCTTGGTTCTCATCATTATATCAGAACACTATCACTTAAGCTGCTTAAATAGAATGAAAAGTTAGATTTATTTTTAGTTTAGGGTGGAGTTTCATTTTTTACTCAAGTTTCAGGAGGGCTTTTACATTTTAAATCTTAGTTTCTGTAGTGTTTTATTTGTACTCTTTTTTATTTTTAGTTTTGGTATACGCATGTGTATTTATTATTTTAAAAACAATATACATATATACTTGTGGGATCCGCGAGTCAACATTGGTTAATTATTTTTGTTAATCCGACTAGGTTGAACTAAATCAATGTTGTTTTTAATCCAAAATGAAACTCCATTCAATATTGATTTTACCTCTGCTGCGCTGCATGTAACTTTCGAACTTTTGCTTATTGAACTTTTCCATTCTATAGTGATTGCTTTCTTACACAAAAATGGATTTTTGCGCATTTTTAGTTGATGAATAAAGCAAGATATTATTTTGGGCTATCGGATCTTGTGAAACATTCTCAAGCTGGCGGCATATTCCGTGTTGTTGTTGGTGATGCCCCATCTTCCTTGAAAGATAAGCTGGTGAGGAGGATAGTGACCAGTCTATTTTTCTTCACATCATGCATACAGGATTTGCTCATTTCTGATTTTTTCTGTACAAATGTTTGGCCACAAGTATAAATACACTTCCTTTCAAGCAAGCTTCCTTGTGGTAATCAGGGGGTATGGTTGCTCTAACAAGCACCCTGTTATGATATATTTAGGAGGATAGCGTTAGTATTACAAGAGATAAATTGAAAAAAAATATAAAATACAATTCTTAATAAATCTAATCTAATATTGAAGAATAAAATTAAAATTATAAAAAATAAATTATAAAAAAAATAGTATTATAGTGAGTAGTGTCATATGAGAACATAAAAACCCCTTCTCCTTTAGTTTTTTGTTAATTAACTCAATATTAAAAGATAAAATTAAAAAAATTAATTAAAAAATCTAAATTCAACTAGTTTAACCCATTAAATCTGAAATCCATGTCATGAAAATAAGATAACTCAATAAAAAATTAATATTAAATGATGAAAAAAAATATTGATTGAAAAAAATCAATAAAAACATTATTCTAATTAACAATGTTTTGTGAAGAGTGTATATTAAAAACCCCTCCTTTTTTAGGTTTTTTTTATTGTTTATATGTTTGTTTTGGTGTGAGTTTATGGCACCGCTAGAGATGACGAATCAAATATAAAGTGAGATTTTAATGGGATTTTTTATGAAGGATATTAACTAGTTAATGTTCAAGTTTTTCAGTGTCATGTTGAATTGTAGACTTAACCAAATGTTGATGGCTAGCACTTGCATCCTCTTTTCCAGGGCATGAAATTTGTTTCTTGCTTTAAATAAGAATAAAAAATTAATAAATTTCTCTTTAATTGTATGTTTAACTTCTTAAGGACAAGCATCAAGGGACTCTTTTGTAATCTCTCTAGAAAATGAATCATGCCTAAAAATTTAAAAACAAACAACTTTAGTTGAGAATTGTCAAGGGGACTGCATGAGAAATAAAATAGTGGCCAAAACTTTTTATAAAAGTGAATTGCATTTTGTTTATGCATCTTATCATCTGGGAATATGAAGCTTAAATTATTTAGAGTTTCCATACTGGAAGAGGATGTTAACCTCAGCTTTGAAATGTTTCTAACATCATAAGAAAGAACTTCCAAAAACATAATTGAGGGTTCATGAATTGTTTGGTTACAGATAATGGCATTTTCACAAACAAAGATCTTTAGTTCATTAATAAGCAGCTACGTCAAAACCGAGTGTAATTTGTAGGATGCAAACCTCCTTAAATTAGGGTATGTTACCATGGATTCTATAATTCATATGTGAGTTCTCCGTAAATACATGAATTAATATTTCCCTTGATGTTGCCTTTGATTTTTCTATTTTTGTCATATTTATGTATTTCAGTTCTACATATCTAAATTCAATAACCACGCTGGACAAGTTGCAACTTAGTTGGAATTAGAGGATAAATTGATACTTAATGGTCATCTTATAGTGAACTATGGCATTGAAAAATTAAATGTTAAAGATGGATAAATTGCTACTTCAATATGTTTGGTGTGGTCATGAAATATATGTAATTTGAATAGCAATGATTTTACCAGTATAAAGAGTATGAGTAAGGTGAGGAAAACCTAGTTCAACTAACAGACCCCAAAGTTAAATAATCTCAGAGCATGCAAATGGCATAACACGATGTTCAAACTTTGTTGAGGATATAGAAACAAGATTGGATATTAATGATATGTTAGACAATGAGATCGGTGGACAACATCTCCGATACACAACTTCTTACTTAAATTGTTTAAAAAAACTTGACATGTTATCAAAATTAAGAAACATTGATTTTAAAATAATATCATATTTTAAAAAATATAAAATTTATTAGTAGCTAAATTCTAACACCCAAACCCATTATAGATATTATTATATCCTAGAAAAGTACACCTAATAGATTGAATAGATATCTTATGTTATTCAATAGATGGTAAGTGGTAAACAAACATAATCAAATATATAAAGAGAGTTACTCAGGAGCAACACCAAATAAACAAGAATAGAAGAGTCAGAACTGAGGACTTGAAAGAGTAAGTAATTAGTTAAATAGTTGGTTGTAGATAATGATTTTACCTAAAATCTAGATGATATAGAAAAATCAATTAACAAGTGTTTTTACCTAAAATCTAAGTGGTACAGAAGACTCAATTAACAAGATACAATAACATTTATATGGTGATAATTCTTATGCCCTACAACCTCATTCTATTGGTAAGTGCACAATTAAGAACATTGAGAAAGAATACCATTTTTTCTTAGTAGATAAGATAAGATTGAAAGTCATTGGATGTATACTCACCATAATCGAATCTTATAGTCTTATATAAGTAGAAATTAACTTTCAATAAAGGTAACAAAATTATAAAAGATAGAAAATGCATTAACTTTAAAATAAAGAAAATATACCTCAATAAAATTATAATAGTCATCAATAAATATTATAAATACTTACACTGAGCATGTGAAACAACTAGGCTAACGCCCTATATATTAATATAAATAATCTCAAAATAACTATAAGCCCGACTACTATGTGAAAGAAATTTCAATAACTTTTTTTTTACCAAGTTTACACAAACCATATTCCAAAGATAAAAAAAAAAAATCTTTATTGCTCAAATAACCATGTTTTATAAGATAGGTCAAAATAATATAATTCAAATGTCTTGATTTCTTATGCCATATATGAATATTATTAAAAACAATGTTCCAACTAAAACAAACATATCTTGGAATGCAAATTTGAATAGGAAAAAGATGTCCCTTTTAAAGTTCATTTGTTATTACTTTTCTTAACATTTAATCCTATTCGCGACAATCATCACAGTTAAAGTGAATTTTACAATTATTATCATTCAATTGATAAATAAAAAAAAATTAACAGATAAAAACATAAAAACATTGTTAAAAAAAGATTCCAAAGTTCTCATCTCAATTATAGGAATAACATTATATAAATATAATACTCACTCTCATACTCTCAAATATTATATAAAACATTTGTATTGTCAATAATATAATTACATGTTGTAGAGTGAACCAACAAGAAAATAAATAAATTCCTTTCACCTTATATGTCAAAGGTAAAGAATGCAAAAATAATTATTTGTTGGACCATTTCAAGTGTGAAAGTAGATGAAAAGTTGCTTACAGACTGTTGATTCAAAGAAAGAACCAAAGAAATAGCTGTGAAATTAGACTGAAAAATATTATAAGATACTAGAGTGTTGATTTTGAAGTTGCACTCGACAATCTTTAATGATATGTATCTTTTTTTGTTATAATAAATGTAAATTTCTTGTTGTAGTGATTTGCAATGTATCCAAACTCCTTGCAATTATAACACCGAGTTTATGACCTGAATCTTCCTTTAGATGAAGTAAAGATATATCAAATTAATCATCTCAAGCTTATGCTAGATTAACCATCTCAAGTGTCATCCTTTCTGAATTAAAATCATATTAAGTAACTAGGTGTTGTTCTTCATTTCAATAATTCCCTGAAAAAAACCTTTAAAGTTATTTTATTCTTTGTATCATTAGAAATTGATTGTGTTAGCTCTCAAGATGAACAACTTTGTAATGCCATTAAGGCATTTTTAGAAACAATAGAATGAATTATCTTTGAATACTCATTCTATAAATTAATAAATCTAAAATAGAATTGTTTAATAAAAAGATTATCTTGGCAATAATTACTAATTTTTAACTCCAATTAAAACTTTCAAGCAATATAATTTTAAAAATAAATACTTCGAAGATAACTTTATATTTTTAAAGTTGTAGTGGTAATCAAAATTTAATTACATGTGGTTCAGTAAAACCTAATAACCAATAAATAATATTAACCTTCTTACTTTTCTAAGAATCAATCTCTTTAAAATTAATTAGAGTTTTAAATGATCAATCTAAATGACTCTATAATTTTTATCATTCACAAATATCTTGAGTTAAAACTCATAAATGAAGTAATTTTTTATTAACATAAATAATATAATTTTTTTTCATGGTAAATAAAAAAAAACTAAAACAATAAAAATATAAATCATAATGTCAAAAAAATCTCTCTACCTCGAACCAAGAAAATATTTCAAGAGAGAAACCAAGAAAAATATCTCATAATTCAAGCCAGAAAAGTACTAACCCAAATTATAAATTATAAAATTTGGAATTTTTACCCTGATGCCATGTCTCTTGGCCTCTCAATAAAGGATTTAAAAACAAAAAACAAAAAAGCATAATGAAGTATAAATATATTTATATTCTACTATCACTCCTAGATCATAATTATTATGGCCTGTCAATCAGTCTCCCTAATCAAGGTTGCATTTCAATTAATCAAGATGTTACACCTAACATATTCTTCAGATTCTCATATTGATTTGTCCCTACATGTTCAGCTTTGGATTTTTTTAATCCCTGCCCCATCGCACGTTAGGCCTCTCGTGGCCTGTCGTTAGTTTTCGTCCGTTGATTGCAATAGCATGTGAAGCTCAATTAACTGAGATGTTCTCGTATGTGTTCATTCATAATTCCCAAAAGAACATGTCATTGGTGTCCGGTTTGGCTTCAGGCTGGTTATTCTCATATGTACAAGGTTTCAGGATATTTTCCGCTGATTATACACGACCGAAACAAAAGAGAGTAGGGACAGTTAATCAGGATATTTAGCGGCAAGCTATAGCATTTCCAGGAGGCTGTTTCAACTTTAATTTAGGATACTCTTTAATGTTTTTTCATGCTTTCAGTTTAACGAGGATTTGTTCTCTACAGGTGTTTCCCTTCCTGCAAAAGGACAGAAAAGAAAAAACCAAAACCATCCATTTAACAATTGACAAGATTTGGTTTCTTTCTGGAGACCGGAAACGTCAATTCTGCTCTCCTGACAATCATCGTTGAGTTGAGCTGTTATTAGAAGGCAGATTCGGTACTATAGAAATTGCCATCTGAAAGTGAAACTACTTGCGTGTTCGTCGATTTATTCATAGGCTTCATCAATATAAGTTTAGGGGAGGCCTGAATTATAGAGAAAGCAAAGAAGCAGGAATGCTCCTACGAAGTTAATGAGTGTTGACATAGGCAAACTAGAGAGATTTTTCATTGCAATCCCACAGTAAAAACACCATCTTAGACTAAAGGCTTGGAAAGTATGGTACGGCTGTAAATTACAACAGGCTGTCCTGTATAAAAGACCAGGATAAAGCTCTGTTCAATCAGCCATTACCAGGATCAAGCTCTGTTCAATCCGCCATCCCTCTCAAAGCTAACTCCTACCAAATACTCAAATTACTGTACAAAGCATATCCTAAGATACTACCAGAGCATCATCAGAACATGTATCCCTTCAGGAAAAAAAAGGTCCTATAATAAAGAGCTGGACCAGAGTTTAGGCATGCACACCATTGCAATTGCTGTAGATACCATCTGTCGGTATGTTTGCAAACTTAGCTGCATTTCCATTTTGGTAGACGCTAATTTTTTTGGCCGTTCCATTGGGAATCTTGTGAGCATGTAAGGAAGAATCTAGTTGGTCACATGCTGCTGCTGCTATCAGGCCTGCAATTTGAAAGGTTGTTTATCAAATGTCAAAGTTGGACATTAGAAATAAGAAGCATCCTATCTAGTAACTAGTTAAGTTGACGAAAAGAAGAAAACTAGTCTTTTGGTTGAAGATGAGAAAAAAATATTACTCTTGCAATATGGAGAACAGTGAGAGAGGTACCTAAGAATAGTGCAGAAGGTTTCCCGGGTCTTGATTTAAATTCAGGATGGAATTGAGCACCAATATAGTAAGGATGATTAGGCAGCTCAACTATCTGTTACATCAATGAGGCAATTTAACTTAGAATAACTGTATATAACTATTGATCCTAAAGAAATTTGAAAAATGAAAATACGGAAGTCTGCAAGTCTAAAACTCTCTACCTCCATGCGTTGACCAGTTTCATCCTTGCCAGTGAATGAGAGACCAGCATCTTCCAGGCGTGATACCATATCAGGATTCACCTGCATAACTAAGACTTCTTATTATCTCGAGTAACTATCTACTTAAATGGCAAAGATATGCATCTTGAGTTCTCGACACCCCATACCTCATATCTATGCCGATGTCTCTCATCAATGAAGCTTCTATTACCATATCTGACAGAATCCAGAATCCAGAGTTTAGCCGGTATCAGAAATTCACAAGTAAATAAACTAGATCTACCTGTTGTATACATATTTCAGGTTGATTTATGATAAATATGTCATAAGCAAAAGGTTTCTTCCTGTAACTTTCATAGTTTTGTGATATGAATAACAGCCTTTTACATCATCAAAATTTATCATACATGAATAAAGGCGCTACCATATCAATATCTGTTATGAAGCCCTCAAATCACTTACAATTTTGCTGATTTGCAGTCCATAACTTGGAAATATGTCCTCCTTGACCCAAGACGCATGGTGCCTCCCAAGTGGGTTTTTGATCCCTGATGATAAGGTAAAATGTCAGGCTAAACAGGAAACTTAGACGACCAATTGGCACCATAGTTCTAAACTGAGGGGACAATACAAAACCTCAGGCATAAATATAACACAGGGATTCTTGGTGTCAGGATCAAATTCTGTGCTGTTAGCATCTTGCAGGCCAAGGATGGATCGTGCAAACTCAATGACTGCAATTTGCATTCCCAGACAGATTCCAAGGAATGGAGTTCTGTTTTCTCGGGCATACTTGGCTGCAAGAATTTTCCCTTCCACGCCTCTGTCACCAAACCCTCCTGGGACAAGAACACCATCTGAACCCTGAAGACGTAGGCTGGTCAGATGGCTATGAAAGAAAGCTACCAGAAATTTAAGCGCTGCTACTAAAAAGGAAAATCAGCTTCATGCTTTCAACCATTAGCAATACAAACCTTTAACAACTTCCAAGCAGCCTTATAAACATCAGAATTCTGCAGGGGGGAGCATTCAAGTTAAGAAGCAAAACCGGTATAAAGATTAGTTTATATGATATCAGTACTCCACATTACTAACCTCTTTTGCAGTTTCATCCTCAAGATCACTAGCTGGAATCCAATCCACAACAAGTTTCTTGCGGAGAGAAACAGATGCATGCAAAAGAGCCTGTCAACAGTAAAATAGCTTTTACCACAACGAAAGACTCCATTATCTAATCTTTATTATGGACATAAACACATATACATTCGCACAACGTTTTAAAAGGTAGTTGAATTGTTAGATATGGTCCGTTAGGTTTAAAGTTTGAGATGTATTATTGAAAGTAAGGAGGAGCATCAACAACCTCAGGGATAAACTTTCACAAAAGACATCATCACATGAACACGTGGAACTTCCCGCAGAAACAATAATCCTAAGCTTTAAGAGGACAATGATAGGTAAGCGAACCTTTAGTAAAGAAAGGTATGAATCTGAAAGCCCTGTATACTTCCCAACAATGGCAATACGAACCTGCAATTCATGGTTTAAATACATAAATCTCAGGCAGAACATGGCAACAGTTGCTAAATATGTGAATTGAAATTTGCTAGGACCCACTGGTTCAAGCAACATATCACAGAGTTCAGCCCTAGAGGTCCATTCCTTTAAATTAGGCTCCCTAGAAATCCTGCATGTTAAAAGATAATCATTTAAGGATGCCATCAAATAGAAGATATCATGCAAAGCATTGCAGAGCGGGGTAAATCAATGCTAAGTTGGATCACTGGACAAACCCAAGAAGGTTCAGCACTCCCAAAATTGCTTCGTGAGCCTTCTGATCCTAAATGAGAAGGGACACATAGTAGTTGTGACAATTAGAAGCTAAGAAATGAACTGAATGTCAAAAGGGCTACAAGTCTACTCACTCTTAAAAGTAAAGGAAGGTGCCAAATGTTGGGAACATCATAGAGGGTGATGATATTTTCTGCCTGAAAAACATGTCAAATAGACATGTAAGTATTCAAGTAACATGCATGAAAAGGTATTTCCTTATGATCAACTTACAGGGACATGGCAAAATTGAGAGAGTTTCTGCTTTGCGTTCTCCTCGAGTGCCTGTAAAACAAATGCAAGTCCATAATCTGAAATGAAGTTCACAGAGGTAACAATCACTACAAGTGCGCATGTGGTTGTCTCTGTGTGTGTGCGAGAGAGATAGAGAGATTAAGTTACCAATGTGCTGCGACAAGCTAAGATACTTGGTGTCAAACCTAAGCTTCTCAGCCCTCGAACACTGTGCTGAGTTGGTTTTGTTTTCTGCAAAGTGTAAATACACTGATTTTTACAATTCTTTCATATAGGATAAGTACATGCACATAGACAATCATCTTATTTACACTGATTATATCCCAAGACAATACTTTAAGCTGCTTACCTGTTCACCAACAGCACTTAGAACAGGCACAAGGCTGACATGAACCAAGCAGAAGTTGCCAGCGCCTGGAAAACAGACATCATTTAGAAGAAGCCGACTAATCAAAATAAGTAAAGGCAAGAAGAGTCTCACGCAGCATTATGTAAAGTTACGTGGTGGCGGTCTTACCCACACGGTATGAAAACTGCCCTAGAGCTTCAGTAAATGGCATGGACTCGATGTCACCTGCCCACAGGAAAGTTTCTAGTTACACAGAAAAAAATGGGGAACAGCTTATGACCAATTATTCATCAAGAAAGTTGTTGCTACTGTACCAATAGTTCCACCCAATTCAATGACACAAACATCAGCAGGACCCGGCTGTCCGTCTACTGGTATCATTGCCACACGTTCAATCCACTCTTGAATGGCATCTGTGATGTGTGGGACAACCTGCAGTTTACAAAAACACATAAAGGAGATGAGCTATACATGTAAAGCTTGTGGTAGGCTACAGGACAACGTAACAGATAAATTCAGCTAGATATAAACCTGCACAGTTTTTCCCAGATAATCTCCCCTTCTTTCCTTGTCAATAACAGCCTACAGTTCAATAAGACAAAGGAACTTAACTTTAGTAACAAGATGTCCGCTAATTCTAGAGATTTTTGTTTTCTTCAGAAAAAGATGTTTGATATACTTAAGAAACATGAAGTTTAAACCACTTGCCTGGTAAATCTTTCCGGTTGTGATATTATTATCGCGTGTCAACTTGATATCTAGAAACCTCTCATAATTTCCAAGGTCCAGGTCCACCTTCAAAACAAGATAAATAAGTCAGTTCTCTCAGTCTAGAACAATTCCCTACCTTTCATAAAAGTCATTACTCTGATTTCCTTTTTTTTTTCGTTTTCCTTGAAATAACATACACTACAGCCATTTTCTTTTACTTTCACTCGTGACGAGTAAGAAATTTATTAGTTTACAGGTTTAATGGATATGATCATAGTTGGTAATCATAAACAAAATAGAGGGGCATGAGAAATATCCAGCAGTAATTTTTGACGGATTCCATAAATTTTAATGTCATGGACTACAATTCAAAGGGCATATGGAAGCCAATCTTTTGAATCATAGAAATATCCTCTCGAGGATGTGGAGTCCAGGAAATTTATCTACATGCTTAGCATGCATAAGCTACAGTTATTGCTTTCTCAAAGACCCCTTAACAAATCTTCTCGAGTACATTAAAGAAAATGAAGGAACTTATCTACCTCGCCACCATCATCCAAGACAAACACTTCTCCATGCTCAAAGGGCGACATTGTTCCGGCATCAGTGTTTAAGTATGGATCTGAATGGAGACGTAAAATTGAGCAAAAAATACAAGAAATTGTTAGCATGAACAGCAATGTAAGGCACTCAAAAGAAGTGGAGAAAGTAGCGACAACTCCTGATCCTAATTGAGACATAATAATTATTTTCATGAACAACGGACTACAAATCAAGAAGACCGACATCAAAAGATCATGAAGTAGTGCAAGGCAACTGGACTTGAGAACAAGATAAACTGTCGAAGGAATTTTAAGCAAACCTAACATAGGCCCATTTCAAGGAATTGAAAATAAAAAGGCAAAAGAAATCTACACATGCTTATGTTTTTACCGCACATTTAACTTTATAACCCCCAAAGCAGAAGTTTTGGTGACAAGTCCAGAGAGGTGGGTAGGATTTCTGTACACTGAACATGAGATTTGGTTGGGGAGAAGAAACACATGAGGGAGGAGCGGTTCTTTTCTTTTATTTTTTTCTAGTAATAGAAAGCTTCAAAAAACATTTAAAAGAAAAGGAGATTTAAGAGAGAAAGGTGCAGCAGAACAGACCAATCTTGATAGAAGTAACACGAAAGCCACAGGCCTTGAGAAGCACGCCAATACTACTTGCCGTCACTCCTTTCCCAAGCCCACTTACGACTCCTCCAGTAACCACCACGTACTTCATTTTCTTCATTCCTCCTCCTTTGTTCATCTTCAACAGTGCCCTATATGTATTCCATTTTTTACAAAAAAGGAGATCAACGAAAAAAACAGAAGAAGCTAGCCAACAGACAATAAACAAAGAGGAAGCAATGTTATAGAAAGGAATAGAAGAGCGGCAAAAGACCTTTGTTAAACTTTCTGTGACCTTAAACCGCCTGAAGAAGAAGAAAGAGAATGTTTAGTATTAATTTCAATTCAGGGTCATCTACAGTGAGCGAGAGGCAATCTTTTCACTGAAGAAGGAAGGCCAAGAAACAGAAGCTAGGTTTGGATTGCGGAAACTCTAGCTGGAGAGGTAGGTAGTAAGAAAATGTATCGAGAAGGTGGTGAAAGAGAAAGGAAACTACGGTTGTATGGATTTTGATGAGGGAGGAAAGGAGTGAGGAAGATAACAAAGAGATTGAATGGAATGAGATTGGTTAGCAATGGCGGCTTTTTATATGCATTTGGCAGGTGGTCACCTCCCCGGCCCCCTTTCTTCTCTATCTATAATTTTAATATTCAAAAACATATTTCTCCTCTGTTCTCAGTTTTAACTTTTAACTGTGAGTCTGTGACTCTTTTTTTCTTTTTTTTTTTCCTTAAATTATATAGTATATAAAAAGGGAAAAAAAGGGGGACCTGATTTAGCCTTTAGGTGCTCCAAGGAGCCTTTGTGACCACCTTCTTCAGCTTTGACCTTTTACCTTTTCTCTCTTCGTGATTCATGTTTAATATATATATATATATATAGTCTTTAATTTTGAAATTATATCAGCAACCTTTTTGAGAATTTCACCATAATTACTAATTTTGTGATTTTCAAAATCAAATCAGGTGATCGCTAGTGAAATATCATTAGCAAGAATATACAAAAAAGATTCTCTAACCCTATTGTCAAAAGCAAGATGAGAAAGTAATGAAAATAAAAGAAAAGGAACTGATTTTTTTCCCCTCTCTCCAAGGTTAAAATCTTGAATCTACTTAAAGCCCTGTGTTCTATTCATGCAGTAATAGTTTTTTAAAATAGTTTTTATTTTAAAATATTTTTTAAAAATTATTTCCAACATAGATGTTAAAATGATATGAAAATATCAAAATAATTAATTTAAAAAATAAAAAATATTTTTTAAAAAAATATTTTTAGAAGGCAAGACAAGGAAGTGATATTTATCAAAGATAAAATAATAAAAGAATCATGTATACTGCTTCAATATCTCGTATTTGCTTTATGTAAATAACTAGAACTACGTGCGTAAGCATCAGTATTATAAAACTAATCTCTTTGTAAACAAACACTGGATAATTTTTAATATCCCATCCCCCCCTCTACCGATCGATTAAAAGGCAGCGTAAGTATCCAAAAAAAAAAAAACAATTGACTTGTTTATCTGTCTCATGTCAAGCTTACGATTGTTTATCTGTCTCGTTTCAAGCTTACGATCCTACTTATTAACTGTTGGGTAACTTTTGATGTTTCTGCCGAGAAAAGGTGGCTCATTAAACTGTCAGAACTCAACTGCCCCTTTCAGTTATTGCAGAAAATTGTTTAGTTTTTCGGTGGAGATCGGTCGGCTCTCCCACAATTTGCACATGAAGAGCCGCATTTTAAGAAATTCAAAAAATAAAAATGGTGCATAATTCTACATATCCTTAAAGTTTTCAATCTCCTAGGATCCTACAGATTGAATAGTTTGAAGACCAGCACAGTTTGATGCACATGCACGAACTTCGTCATGTTTAATTTTGTTTTATACGCAGAGAGATGCATTCAATGCCCCCATTAATTCAATATTATCATTTATGTTCTTTATTTTATTTCTTGGTTAATGCATGGGGATATGTATGTAATCATGCTTGAATGATGCATACTCGCAGTCTTTCACGTAAGGGTAAATAAACCTCCTCTTCATTCCCTCGAGGCTTCTGGGCAGCGGGGGAGGAAAAGAAATAGGTTCAGACTTCAGAACAGAAATTTCTCAGTAACGTGGATTAGCAGTGATGCCTCTTTTTTAGATAGGGGCAAAAAAGCTGATCATTTTAAATAAATGCATGTTAGCAATGTAGATAAAGCTGACGTGATTCTCATTAATTTGATGATCATGTGGGACAGTGCTGCAGTAGAATAGTGGATTTCCAAAAAACCAGAAAAACGGGAGACCAGGGCGAAGAAGGATGGCTGCAGCAGATGCGAGAGAGAGTCTCCAGCACCCAGTTTGACGGGCATATGGCTGCATATCAAATCATCAACAATGCACTGCTTCTCTCATTGTGTTTCTTCTTCTTTTTTTTCTCTTTTTTTTTATTCAAGGCATGCTTCGATGGGAGCTACCCAACCAATTAATTGCTAATTATCCCTCTTGACCATGCACCTACTATGCCATGATTTATACCAATGTTCCTTGGGTTTGGTGTCGTATAGTCCACCACTCAACCGAGGTTCCATCAGCATGCCCTAATTTATAATCTATCTACCCTCCTCCCAAAAAATAGATAAAATTATAAGTTCCATTACGGCCATGGCCGCAACTATACTATGCCACCGTAGGCGGTGTTTGGCAGATTTAAAAAAAAATATATTTTTTAATTATTTTAATATATTAATATTAAAAATAAATTTTAAAAAAATATTATTTTAATAAATTTTTAAATAAAAAACATTTTAATACACAATCTTTGCTACACCCTCGTACAAGCATTTATTATCCTAATCTAACTATTACTTTTTACCTCATAAAACTTTTATGATGGGATCAGTTGATTTTAAAAAAATATATATAAAATTTATTTTTTTAATCAATATAATATTAAAATTTTAAATTTTAAAAATAAAAAAAATATTCAAGTTAATTTGGTTTAACCAGATAAACTTTTAATTCAAGTTATGATATTAAAATAATTTCATACAAAATAAATAAAAATAAATTATAAAATTTAATTCACAATTAATCTATACAGTAAAGGTTGAGAATGAAAAGAAAAACTAATTTAAAAAATAAAATAAAACTTGAGGTAACTAAGTTAACATGTAAAAATCATAATTTTGGTTATGAGAATAAAATAATTTTATAAAAAGTAAATTAAAATAAATTATAAAGTTAAATTCTTAATTATAAAATTTAATATTATTAAATTAAAAAAAAATGTTTTAATGAAAAGTAAAGGAGAAAGAATGATTCTTCTCTTCAATTAATTGGTTCTTCTTAACGATAATGAGATGAAGATTTTAAACTTTAGTTTTGAAAAAGGATTTTTACATTAGTCCTGTTCTATTCATGAGTTGTAAAGTCCGTTTGGTTAAAATTTACAGTTAAAACTTCATTTTTCTTTTATTTATATTTTTTGATAAATAGATCAATGTTCTCTTATATGGAATTTCTTCTTTACTCCCGCGTGATTGATGAATTTCAAGGTAAAAAACCAGTGTAAAAATATTAACTTTAAAATATCAAAAAATATAATATAATATAATAAAAAAATAAAAGATTGAGATTGATTATGTTTTGGAAAGTTGGGTTCTTAGATAAAAGTGGTTTTATATAAAATATTTTATAAATAAAAATAAAAATATTTTTATATAAAATATTTTACTTGTAATATATTTTCCAATGATTATGATAGATAAGAAAATAGTGGTGAGATAATAGTGATAAAAATAAAAAAGATGGTGGAAGTGAAATGATTATGATGATTGTGAAAGAAGAGAGGATGATAATGAAATGAAGATGGTGATTGAAATAGTCGGATAATATTTATTATTTATAAAATATGTTATGATAATTTAAGAGGTAAAAATATTTTACAATAAATAAATTATGCTTGAATGTTGATTGTAAAATATTTTTTATTAATAAGTTTTTAAAAAAATATTTTATGAAAAATAAGTATAAGAAAATATATTCTAAAATGAATTTTTTTAAGAAAAATACAGAAAATCTAGAAAACATATTCTTGTAAGTATTTTACATAAAACAAAGAAACCAGACATAAGTGTGTGTGTGTGTGTGTGTGTGTAGCATCATAAAGGAAGAAAATTAAAAGGTCTCCTGTCAGTAGATAACAGGGGGAGTCTTTGTGCCGGTGTGGAAGCAAAGGATATTCCCATAAAACAAAAATATATTGAAATAAAGTCTTTGTCCTTGATCCTCCCCTTTCCGAAAGTCCTGAAAAGCGAGATTCAAAAACAAATGTGATTGAAAATTCATTCAAGAGGATAAAAAGAAAGAAAGCACATTATTATAAAAGCTAAAAAAATAAAGAAGAAAAACAACCGAAAGGGAGGAGAGTTGCAGAACCGATCGATTACAAGAGAATCCTTTTATTTCAAGCAAACCACCTAACCATCAACCACCTTCCGACGAGACAATGAATCCCCGTCCCTCCCTCAATGTTCCCTACCCTTTTAACACAAACAGGGCAGGTTTTGATTAATTTATACAAAAACACTTTTTAAGTTAATTCTTTTATGAACTCGATCTCGAAGGGAAAATGGAATGTTTCTTAAGAAAAAACAACAGAGATAGTGAACCGTTACTTTATTGCTTTATCTGAAGATTATAAAACCTAATGTTTATTTGCACGAAAACATAAATTAAAGAAACCTTTTTCACGTCAGCATAAAATAAAATTGCAGCAGTGGGAAGAAAATCATCACATGTATTTATATCGGAGTTGGGGGCGTCCTCTTGATATCAAAGAGGCCTTTAAAGCTGATTCCTTCGGTGTCTCCTTCAGCAAGAGCTAGTTTCTTCTTATTGTTGTTCTTTTTTTAATAAAAAAAAATGTTATGTAAATAGTGAAACTAATTATCGAATATTTATATTTGAGGGGATATCCATATATTGAAAATACACAGTTGTAGCCCTGGTGAACTTCAAAGGGGGCTGTCGCAGTCGACCTAAAAAAAATCTTTCTTGTCAAAAATCACTGTTTGGATAAAGGGAAACGATCGAATGGATGCATCGTCCGTTTTATGTTGATTCTCCATTTTTCATATATCAATTGCAACTAGCTAGCAAGATGGCCACTACGGATAACGAGCTTTTTTGCCCCCCTCCGAGCCACTTTGTCGGCTGATATTATAGCCGTAGAGAGTGGATTTTTTTAATAACGAGAGGAGAGAGAAACTTGTACCCTTTGTTTATTGTTACTATAGAAAAAATTGATACATTAAAAATAAAAATTCTATATGAAAACATGTATTTCTATGCCTTATACTTTGAATTTATAAAAAATTACCTTAAAAATATTCTGAAAACACTTTTTTTTAATAAATACTTTTTTTAAAAATAAATACTTTTTTTTTAATAAAAAATTGCCTTATACTTTTTTATTTTTAAAAAAATTCTATATGAAAACAAATGCCCTTTCCATCTAAAAAAAATTAAGTCTAGGTGTGTTCCAACTTTGTAAAAGTAAACCAAACTTTGTAAAAGTAAACCAGGCTAGGTTTTCTTGAATTCATGTTTTTGTTTGTTAAGGAAAAATATTTTTTTTTTTTCAGAATATTCATATAAGTAAATATTTTTTATTTAAAAAATATATTAATTTAGTTATTTATAAATTAAATTTTTTATTTTTGTTAAAAAATATCTCTACCCGATAACTTAAGTTTTTAGATGAGGTATTAAAATATAATTTATATTATGTTTTAACATAGCTTCTAAGATAAAAGTTTTTTTTATTTAAAATTTGCATAGGCTCATGTTATATTGTATTTAATTTTTATATATATAAATAAAAATAATAAAATTCGAACAAATAAATAATAATAATAAAATTCGAACTTGAAATCACTTAATCATCAAGGTTTTGATATTATATCAAATAATCATTTTAATTCGATAACTTAAATTATTAGATAAGATTCATAATATGATTTATATTATTTTCTAATAATTTTTAAAAAAGAGTCTCTAATAAGTTGTAAGAGTTTGTGTCTATTTAGAAATATAGTTATGATTATTTTTAAAAAAAACTTGTATTAAAATATATTGAAATAATATTTTTTAAAAAATTATTTTTATGGTTATTGCATTAAAATAACTTAAAAATTATAAAAATTAATTTTTTAAAAATTACGGTACACACTCTCATATGACAGGTGACCCAGATATCTCTTGACAAACTGCATGTTCAGTTTTGAATTTCTCCGGATCCCGCTAGGCCGGTTCTGATAAATATAGTTGTTGGTGGATGTTTGACTTAATTCTTCCTGACAACAAAGCAAAGAGTAAGATCCAACACCATCACACGTGGAGCATCGACGTGCCTCTTGATGTAATCGTCGGTGTCCATCCACTTGGTAGGCGTGGATTTCTTGTTGATATTCTTGGTTGTGGTCCCATACAATATGTCCACGTCAGCACGTCAGTTTGACATGTCACCACGTAAGCTTTGCAACAGGTCAATGTCTTAAGCAGGCGATGAACGCTACAATTCTGCCTGGGGACAACCGCAGTGAAAAGGAGACATCCGCGTTTCACCATTAATACTGTTATTAAAAAAATAAATTAATATTTAACGAGCTTTAAACACGTTTCTCCTTTTCAATCTACCTTGTAATTGTGCGTCCATCTGTCCGAACCAACTTCTTTTTCTTCTTCTTTTTCTTGGAGATAGTTCGATATTCTTACGGTAAAAAATGCATTAAATAATTTTTTTTATTTTTTAAAACAAAAAACAATCATGGTGATGATAAAAAGCATGTTTTCTGATGTCGTTTCTGCTCCTTTGAACCTGTCAGTCCCAATGAGTAGCAGCTAGAGACAAGGATGGATCCCAATAACAAATTTGAGCTTCAACAATGGTCGATAATCAACAAGATGCCTTTTCCAGTGCAAGAACCGAAAGCGTTATGGTGGGCCAAATAAATGTATTCAGGAGAGTCAATTTTAACAAAGAAAAAAGAAAAGGTCATAGATCTTGGGGTAAAAAGAATCTATCAATGTTGTTACCAGGAGAAATGTATTCCAGCAGTGGTCAAATATTTTGAAGGGAAGAATTTGTGTGAAAACTGCTGGGCAAGAATATTGGTAAGTTTCTCCTTATGATTTAAGATTTATTCGTCGATAGAAATGTATTCCTAGTTTTTCGTAGCACTCGTCGCTAGAAAGACTGTAACCAAGAATTCACAAGCATGCTCCTAGCCCAGGCCCACCAAGATAAGCTGAATATAAAGGGAAAAGGCCAGCCGAGATTCACCCAGTGATGATTTAAAAATATAGTAATGTTTGTATTTTAATTTTTTTATAAATAAATTTAAAAAATATTTTAAAAAATTATTAATATCAGCACATCAAAACTATTTATAAACACTTAAAAAATTAATTTTAAATAATTTTTTAAATATTCTAAGCAAACAACGTTTTGACCGCAATGTCAAATGCATTCTTATTTTTTATTAAAAAATAAAAAGAGTTGAAAACCTATCTATCTTAGATAATAAAATCATATCTACAAGAAAAATAATATAAATTTAAAATAACATAAAAACTATAAAAAAATCAAGAAAAATAGTGAAATAAGATTTTCTAAACTTAGTTTTAGAAAATTAATTTAGCGAATGGATAAATAACACTGATCTTAAATTAAATTGAACCTAAAAAATATTTTATAAAAGATTAAGTATGATTCAATGATTTGATTAAGATTTATAATTATTTTAAGTTATTATATTAATCTATATCTTTTTTGGGTCTATTCATGTCCCGATAGTTCATGAAAACATCTATAAGGTTATCCATATAGTTTGTTTTGAGTAAATTCACATCTAATAATAGTAAATTTTTATATAATTGTTCATATAATTCTATTAAAGGTGTTACCTATCTATAAAAAATCATATACAACTAATTTTATTTTATTTTTGTTAAAAATAATGTATAACTAATTGATTGATTGATGAGTGGTTTTTATATTTTTCATGTTACAACTAATTTTATTTTATTTTTGTTAAAAATAATGTATAACTAATTGATTGATTGATGAGTGGTTTTTATATTTTTCATGTTAATTAGTGATTTCAGATAGATTTTTTTTGGTACCATTAATTTCTATATCTCCAATCATTTATTCATGGATGGGATTACCCCTTCTTCTTTTTTTCCCTAACTTGATTGGGAATTTTTTAAAATTTTATCAAGGATATAATGAAATTACTAAGCGAACTACAGTCAATCAGAGAGGTTTGGGATTTAATTAATACGTTTCCAGGAGATATAATTTAATCCATATTTTCGTATCAGTTAATGATTCGGCCCCGTTGTTAACATTTTTTTCCCTATTGAAGTGATGATCGATCCGTTAGTTTTTGTTAATCAAACTAGATATTAAATATTATCAAATGATTATTTAATTAATATTGACACTAAAGGGATTAAAGTACTTATTTAATTAAAAAATACAGAGACTATATACGTTATGTTTTTCTCACTAGCCACATTGCAGATTAGTAGGTAGAAGAAAGAGGGATTTTAGATTTGGATTTTTCTCGCATCTTCCCTCTCACTGTATTAAAAAATAGTCTAGTTTTAGACGAGTTATTAAAAGTAATATAATCAAACCAAATATTTCAATAAAGAATTGGTACTTGTATACATTGCAATGAAGTTCTCAAATAATTAATGATCAGTCAAAAAGTTTGAATACACCCTCATGACTAGGAAAAAATAAAACAAAGATAAAAGATAAAAGATTTTTTTTTTTTTTTTAAAAAAAGGAAACTCTACGTTATGACTTCACCTCGAAAAGAGGAGCGGTAAAATATAGGAATTAATTAAGCTGATTTTTCTTTTGAGTCGTCGAAGACTTTCTTAAAATCCTAGATGTGCGTGCTGAGAGTAATGGGAAGAGGTAAAAAGATAAAAGTTTTTCAACTCTAATTTTTCAACGCCTGTAATGATAATAATAATTATCATTACATTTTCAAAACTTAATTTGAAATTTACTTGAAAATAAAACTTGAGTAACCTGTATCAGTATAAAAATAAAAATAAAAATAAAAATTATTATATTTTTAAATTTTTAAATTTTAATTTTAAAATTGATATTATATTTTAAAACTTTAATTTAAAAATTAATCATGAGTGAGGTAGGGTTAAAAAATTATTATTATTATAATTTTAAAATTTAATATAGAGTTTACGGAAATAAGACCCAAATCACATATTAGAAAAGTTATCTTATATTTGATCTAGAATAATATAAAAATAAAAATAATAATTATTATAATTTTAAATTAAATTTAAAACTTAATTTGAAGTAAAGTTTAAATGAAGAGTCGAGAGGGTTAATTAGGTTAACTTAATATATTTTTTTTAAATAATTAAAATAATTTTATTTTAATCAAAAAATTTTCTTTAAAGAATCAATGATTTTTTTATTTATATTTTTTCTAAGCTAACTTGGGTTTTTAACGGGTTTAGATTGAGTTAGTTATTTTTTTATTTTTTTTTAAGAAAACATAGAGCATTTAGAGTCTAGAATACAATAGTGGAGGCAAGGGGCTGGTATAAATCGAGACCCTACAAAAAAATATTTTTTACAGTATGTTCTTTATCAATGCTTGTAATTTTTGTATTAAAATAGTTAAAATTTTAATTTTTTTAAAATAATTTTTTAATTTGACCCCCTTAAAATTTTTTTCTTGCTTTGCCCCGACCAGGGTAAGCCTGGTTCGAAGTCAACCCATTAAACCAATCATAATTTTATAATTAAAATTATTATTATATTATTAATTTTAACACTTTATATAAACTAATATATTAAGGGTAAAATATATTTTTATTTTATGTTGCCGATCGTAACTAAACAAGATATAAAAAATAATTATTTTTATATATATACCATTATCTTATATAATTCTATTTTTATATTTTTTTCCCCTGTCTTTTTCTCCTTTATCTCTACTTTATCGTTCTTTTCTTTTCTAAAAAAAGTAATCCAGCGGTACCTAAGACAATGTACAGTATATATAAACACAAGAATTCTCTTCTCTGTTGTTAAGCGAGAATTAATTTCTTTTATCCATGTCTGTATTAGTTTAGACCAGGAGAAACTCTTTGATGCTTTTCTGATAGAGAATTTCCGGGGTGACAGTTACCAGGTTTGCTGACTTCTTGCTGCTCCTTTTGACAAGCTGATCCCAACAACGAGATCTGGGATTGGTCCCTTGAACAAAATCTCAACATCCTCGGTACAATAAATTAAATTTTATAATTGAAGTTGATGATGTTTGAAAAATAGTCATTGAATATTGTTAGTAAATATATTTGAAATCTCTTTGCATCCTTTAAGGTTAAAATTTTATTAAAAATATTATTCAACATAGGGATTTAATTTAACATCTAACTTACTTAAAAGCATGTATATGCTAAAAAAACTCTTGATCATAAGCTTTCAAGCCCGAACATTATTGTATCAGAAGTTGAAATTTGTTCAATATGGCATGAAAGTTTTTAAAAATAAGAGGCACTGTGGGTTTTGGATTTAAACTAAATGTATATGCTCAGCTCAAGTATGGATTAATTATGAAATAATCTTCTTAACAATACTTGTCGAGATTCATTAAATATATCTGATCAATTTAATTCATGAATATTTTGGTTTTATTTTTTAATACAAGCATTAAACTTGAGAAATAAAAGTTATTATTTATTTTATAAAATCATCAGAATTAATTCTGAGTTTCTGACAATCCAACTTCTCTACATGAACAGGAGGACTGTCTGGAGACAGCAGTACCCGAGGAAAAATTCTACGTTCCTTGTTGTTTCCTCTGTTGTCTTCCGTGTCTTTTTCATGCTTGTTGATGTTTTTTCATTATCTCCGTCATTTTCCTAGCTTTAGACTCGCGTGTCCTGTGTCATAGAGAGAAATTCAATCTTGATTTTTTAATTTGAGTCCGTTTGGTTTGCAACTGTTTCTGTATTTATTATGAAAAAATAATAATTAAGTATTTGGTAATATATCAAATTGTAGGTTCATTCAGTTTGAAATGTAATTTTTATGAAATAGTTTTTACATATTTTTAATTTAATTTTGTAAAACTTTTTTTTTTGCAATTCAAAAGTAATTTTTTAAAATTAATTTTTTTTATTTTTTTCTTTACTTCAAATTAATGTTTTTATTTTTTATGTTATTTTGATGCAGTGATATTAAAAATAATTTTTTAAAAATAAAAAAAATTATTTTAATATATTTTCAAGTAAAAAGAATTTTTAAAAAATAACTATAACCAAATATTTTTGTTATATTTTTTATTATATATAAATCTCAATTATAATTTTTATCAAACACGTACTCAAATTAAACTAACCAAATTTAATAATACTTTTTTAAAATTAATTTTTTTAAATTACAACCACAAAAATTATCTTAAAAACACACTAAATTTATTTTGAAATGTAGAATTGCTGGAATCACTGAGGGCTATTTACAAGAAATTCATTTGCATCAAACGACGAAAAAATTAACTTCAAAGACAGGGTATCAATTCGTTGACAACAATATTTACTATTTCCTTCTCCTCGTCATTGCTCATCAACAAGTAAGTATAATAATTTACCTTGTTTTAAAAGATCTATGCTTTCTAGTTTAATACTACTATAAGTAGTTTATGTGCATGCTAAAAAGATCAAATAATTTTGTTACATGATTAGCATTTTTCTGCTCGTTAACTTGTATGCAAAATATCTTGCTGCAGATATCAAATTAAATTAAACATTAGCATAATTATATTTAACAGATGAATTTGATTTAAATCACACATCTAGTAACTATGCTTATGGCAGTTAACTGGTATATATGAGTATGGCACCGATGCTGTCGTTGATTATTTTGTTTTCTGTTTAATTTTTTGGCTAGTTTTAATTGAGCAATGTTCTATATGTTAATTTTTTAATATTTTTCTATGAGACACTAATGGACTTTGCTAGAGTTTTTTTTCTCCCCTTTCTAATTACGATAGAATTAACGTGGGTTTGCTTCTTCTAGCTTGCTTGCTTTTTCTTAAAACAGAAAATCTCACGTGCAAAGGCGGTTTCTTAGATCTTTGGAATCTTGTAAGCAAGAACCGATGGATTTCCCTCATGCACGTTTCATGTAAATCATTACACAAGGCGTCGCCACCCAGTTAGTGATGACCTGACCATCATTCATTTCGATGTGACAAGCAGGGAGAATGCAATTTATGGTTCCTGCTCTAGCTTTGACCGACTTCTTTTGTGGGGACACTAGCTTTCATTATCCGAGCGTGACTCAAGGGGAATCAATTGCCATGCCAAGGGTTGATTTGGAGCTTATAGTTTTTAAAATATTTTTTATTTTTAAATATATTAAGATAATTTTTTTATTTATTAAAATTTATTTTATATTGATATGATTTAAAAATATTAATTTAAAAAACAATAAAATAAAATTTATTTTTTAAAAAATAACTTTTGAATTTAAAAACAAACAAACCTTAAATGTTTAAATATAATATATATCTTATGTTAAAATATAGTTAAACTGTATCACATGATCACCACATACGGAACTCGCGAATTTAATATGTTGTGTGAACACATATAACCATGTATTAATCATACATGTTTTCTTGTGAATTAATGAGAGAAATAGTTTTGTTTAATTAATTAATGCAGCAATTTTCGTGGATGCGTGTTTCAGAACCAGTCAAGAAAATACATGATTTTAGTGCTGTATCTGTTTTGAATTGCATGACAAGAGTAGCTCTTCCCATGGAGAAGACTCTAAACTTTATTTCAATAAAAGGAGCTGTTGGGTATAGTTATAATTGATAGAGTAAATAAATATAAATCGCACTCCATGATTGACAATCTGATATGTGTCCTCGTTATTAGACGTCTACCGAACGTACGTTTGCTTTGTTCATAATATTTCCGTGTCTACACCAAACCCAAAAGCAAATAATTAAAAGATACTAAAACACATAATTCTAGGATCATATGCACATTGACACACATGGGTCCTAAATAAATAGGTCGTGCTCAGGAGGAGATGGTGGTGGTGGAAATGGTTATGGTTATGGTGGTGAGGTGGCCCAACCGTTGCGGTGACTTGAAGGGAGAGAAAATATGAAGTAGGTGTTGGAAGACGGGACCGAGAAGAGTAAATACTGGTGGGGGGGTCTATTTTTTAAGCAGTGCCCATGACTCGAGGTTTGGCTACGTGCCGAGGGACAATAAATAGAAGAAAACAAGGACACGGTTAGTGTCGGTTTTTGACAGTTTTGCCACGTTAGGACCACGTCTCGTATTTGTCGGTTAATTGTAGACCCCAGTTGCAGTTGATTGACGGCTGACCGTTCCATTTTTCCCCAACGTCTTGCCGACAAATCTGTGCTGTTACATATCTTATTCCAGCATTGTTCATCTCATGTGATCTTCGAATCTTAAATAGCTATCACGAAATTTCGTGGGTACGGGGAAGAGTGGCTGGTTGTTGGGAATTGTCTGTTCTCCTTTCGCCTTTATTTGAGATCGTTTTCGTGTTCCACACTGAACAGTGATCATTATTTTTCTCCTTTGTTTTATAGTAATATCTTTTTAGGATTGGATTACTGGGAAGACTCGTCTAGTTTGTTTTTTCATGTAAAATGAAATTATAAAAAATAGAAAAATAAATATTACCACCTTTTTTGTATACTAACAACGTTGGAATTCTTACTTAGACGGCCAGACAAATTCACGGAGACCCTGTTGATTCTTCGACGATTTAAAAAGGAAAAAAGAAACACAAATTGTTTATTTTATTTTATTTTCAAAAACATTATAGCAGTAACGATTCCATATGAGCGAGGAGGTCACCACTGTGAAGTGGACCGTCAAATCCCAGTACATCAAACAGGCACCAAGCACAATCTATCACCGCCACGTTACTGAGTAATATTAAAAGAAAACAAGGAGTTTGTTTCTTTTATCATTTCATGTTTGAGTTCTTAATTTATGTTTTTAATTGTTTATATGATGGTTAATTGTTTATATAATGGTTATTGAAGGTTTGTATAATCATTAATTTTAATTTATAATCAATGAGATTAGTTGTGTTGCTTAAAAGTTAACATAAATACTTATATTAATAAAAAAAATATCAAAAGAAAACAGTAAGAAACAGGACAGGCGGTTCGGTGAGGTCTGAGTTCCAACAACTCCCGCTATTGGCTCGCCTTTTTGGCCCTCCTCATGTGCTCTGTACTAAGAAGAAAGAAATCGAGAAAGCTAAAGAACGCAAAAAAATAATCTTGCTGTATATTCTCCCACGTTATGTTCAACTAGCCAGAGATATTAAGTAATTCTGCGATCATCATCATTCAATATTTTCTCCCCTGGCCATGTTACTGCCACAGATATGCTTGTCCTCCCCACTTTTCCTTCGTTGACGACCTTCACGATGGCATGATGATAATTGACACGTGTTGTTTTTCTTGATTATGTATGTTGAATTATTGAAGAGTATTTATTTTATATAAATACAGCAGATTAGTAATATACAAAACAAACCAACAATTAAAGTGTGATAAAAATAATTTTGGTAGATATAACTTAATTAGTTAGATTTTATATTTATTTTTTAAAAATTATTAATTTAAATTTTATAAGCTCCAGGGTCATTAAAAGTTTACGTAGTTCTTAATTTTAAAATTCATAAGATTAGTTAAGATATATACAATTAGACCAAATATCCATATTAATAAAAACATATAAAAAAATAATATTTTTTATAAAATAATATTTTGAGACACTAAATATTATTTATTTTACAATTAAAATTTGAACTTCAATATATAGGTTTTTTCAAAAGCATTTTCTATGCATGTAAATAGTTCTTTAGCTTAAAAATCAGTTCTACAGCCAAATCAAACATTCAGGTTAGGAACTATTTAGGTGGTGGCCAAGTGGTAAGAATTTTGGATCAAGAGGTTTGCTCTCTCTGTAGTCTCAGGTTCGAGTCCTTGGTTGTTCATATGATGGTCACTGGAGGCTTACATGGTCGTTAACTTTAGGGCCCGTGGGATTAGTCGTGGTACGCGCAAGCTAGCCTAGACACCGACGTTAATCTAAAAAAAAAATATTCAGGTTAAGTGTTTTTATTGTTTCTATTCAAAGATTAATAATGATTAAAATTAATTCAAATTATTACCATAATTATTTTTCTAATCTCTTAGCTTAAAAAATACACTATAAAAAAAGGGTGAAAGAAAAGTCTGGACTAAGTTTTTTTTTCATATTTTTACACATTTTTTCTTCCTGCCTCATTTTTTATTTTTTTCCTTATATTTTTTATGCTTTGATTTTTTTTCAAAATGATTTAAAGTTTATTGCTAATGTTGAAAAGTATCATCATTTGATTTAATTGAAAATGAATGTTTTTCTTATTAATATACCTATTAAGTTTGAATTGATATCAATTACAAGTTTGAATATATGATTAGTAAATATACTAAAATTTTATTATTATATTTATGTTGAAAGCATGTTTGTTATGACTTTTTGTTTTGCATATTTATAGATTTAAATTTAAATAAATTCTATTTTTTTGAATAATTTTTATGTTTTGAATATTTTTACTGACAAATCAAATATCTTTTTTTACTGTTCTTATCCTAAATAATTAAAAAAAAAAAGAGCTTAGTTTTATGACAAAGGTTAAAAGAGAAAAGACAAACATAAACAATTACTGGTATCATTTTTGACCTTATAAATGTAAAGAATTGAAAAACATGTCTCTTTCCCTATCTTGTCTCACACTTTGTCAAATGATTTCGCGTGCGCCCAATTAGGTTTCGATTTCCCTGGCTTCAAAAGAAACGGTATAGTACGTACTTCCTTAATTTAAGGTGTCTGAAGCCCTAAAGTCAAGGCATGTATTTTGGAAATGGGAGAACCCTCCAAGAGGTCTTTGATATTCAATTATATTTCTAGCTCTCCGGTTTGCCTCTTCATGCTTACAAATGCAGTCATGACTTGCTTCAGAAATGGGGAGCAAAAGGCAGACTTCAGTTTCCTTTCGAGCCTTTCAAATCATGAAAGTAAATGGAGTTGAAGAAATTAATGACTTAATCTAAGCTTGTGTGTATGGACCTTGAATAGTCTTCGCTGCCAGCCTTTGAACATAAAGCATGCCGTGCTTGACATGGTTTGCAAATGTGCTTGATTTTCTCACCACGTTATTTTGATCAACTCTTATATGTATACATATAATCTGTCGAGCTCGAGAAAAGTTCATCCTAACCGAACCTTCATAGCATATTGCTAAATGTTAATGTTGAAAAGGGTTAGGTTGCATGTATAAGCATATATAAGCAAGTGAATGATGATACTTCTCTCCCTAATTATTCTACAAACAACCTTAATTGAAGCAGATTTATAGGTTCTGGGTAATATTCCTCCACTAAGTAGTAACGGATCCAATTAATTCCCTAATTCTACACTAGCTGAAATTATATAGTTGATGCTGATCTGATTGTACAAGTTAAATCAAATCGCAATGAAGCATTAAAGAAAATGAGAAATGGTGGAGGAATAAAAAGAAGAGTGACGTACCAAAGTTGAAAACCTTAACCCATTCAAATACTTTATTATATTATTATTATTACTATCAATTTTCAAATGATCACAAGAGTAAAGACCCATCACGCATTCTTTCTATTTTGAAAGACTATTCTTTCAATTTAAAAGAATTATAGCATACAACCAATTCAAAAGTTCAAACCCTTAATTGACTTGTGTTGTATCTTTTACATTTACTTTCATCTTTTTAATTGGATGATTTGAAGTACAGGAGTTGTTACGTTTTTAAATATTTTTTATTTTAAAATATTTCAAATAATATATACAATAATATTTATTAAAATGATTTAAAACTATAAAAAATTTAATTCAAAATTTTTAAAATATTATTGAACTAGCTAGTAAATCAAGTCAATAAAATAATAGAAGGCGGACAGCGGTTGATGGTTGGTCAGTTATAAAGAGCGATTGAGCGTGAAATAGAACTTTCCACCTACCGAACCTAATCCCATCCCCACTTTTGAAGATTTGAGGTCTTTGTGGAGACACCGGCCATGTGGGTTCTTGAGGTCCTCATGTTGCTCCTTTTTATCTCATTTGTTCGTTTACCATTCTCGCAGAAATTCTACCTGTGACCTATGGCGATAGGCTCTAATTAAGTGGAAACAAACATTAATTAAAAATCAAGTAGCGAGCTGTCAACTATTCTCAAAACCTTGTTCTGTGAGCAAGTAGATAGGTACATGTTTTTGTTTTTTTTATATATAAAAAGGAAACATTTCGTGTTAGCCCATGTATTTGAGAAATCTTTCATGTATCCTTGTGATTCATACTATTATTAGCTTGTATGCCTACGGAACAATTCGGGGAATTAATGGGTCTTCTGAAGTTTTTTAATATTATTATTGAATTAAAATATAAAGTTGTTTTGAAATTTTTTCATAAAAATAATTTTTTTATCTACATGTCTCTTAATTATCTTAGTCCTCACAATATTTCTAATTGAAATTATTATTTTTCTTTAAAAAATTATATTTTATAATTTTTAAAGCAAGTTAACCAAAATAGTCAAGATAATATATTCATATTTTACGTGATTAAAAACTAAAAAATTATAAATATAATAAAATTATGTTCATACGGTGAGAATGTTCAATGTATATGTTGATAGTTTAATTAATATTAGATGACAAAGTATTATTAGTCAATATTAACGCATGACAGTTCATATGTCTTGATCACAAAATACAATTAAAACAGGAGATTTAATCATAAAATGCATTTAGAATTATATCCATACATGCATATTCTAATAGCGGATTGAAAATGCTTTTTTTCTTCTTCATCAAACCCCTTCAGAATCGTAGTAGTTAAGTAGGGCTAAGGCTCCCGTGAACGTGAAGCTTGTTTAATCTGGGAACACTGCGTGTGTAATATGCAATGCAAGCGAATGTATGCATGCAGCTGGGACATATATGGAACATGACAAGGTGCTCTTTGTTTTGAGCTTAGCCCTTGAAGAAAGGGAAATTTTGTATTTTGCTCATAGGATATGGGGCGTAGGCCATAGAGGCTTGTCCATACATGAGGGATTGGTTTCCATATCGACGGACACACATGCAAGAGATAAAAGCAATGCATGTGACAGGAAAAAAAGTAACGAAAGAAAAGGTGACATAGCTCACATGAATTATCTGCGTGAGTCTGAATTGGCGTACGTAGTTGGGTAGCCTTTAATTATTCCTCTAGGAGTCCACATTCATAATGTGGTCTTGAGTTCTTAAAAAAAATGTTTACTATCAAATACAAAGGAGTCCGCATTCAAATACAGACACAAAAATTGATGATAGAAAAAAATATTATTAAAAAAATAGAGTGATCTTTACCAGTGAAAAATAAAATTTTGAATCTAAAATGTGATATGATTTTTAAAAATAAAATTTTAATTTTTATAATCTTAAATAATATTATTTTTCTAAAACCTGGTTGCATAATTTCAAAAAATATAAAAGAATTAAATAAATATTCAAAAAAAAATCTTTCAGACTAAAAAAACATAACCATGTGAAAAGTTTCATGCCTCTTCATGTCTCAGAGGTTATATGATCAAATATAATTTATATTTGATATGTGATGTCTAAGTATTTCATATGACAGACAATTCAGTATGAAAAACTAAAATAATAAGGTTCATGATTTCATTATCATACATATCAACAATAGATCTATTTTATTTGTTTTGTATACACAATAAATGATAAAATTTTGTTTTATAAGAATATCTATATCTTATCAATTACTTATTGAGTAAAATAACTATATATATATATATATAAACTACATGCACTTAATTAGTTCTAATTGATATCTATTATGTTTATATTTTGATATTTTCTCAATTAAAAAACCATATATTAAAACGCGATATATCAAAGAATAATACATTTATTATTATCAAAAAATTATAAAGTAAACAAAATTGCTAAGATAATATCTATACTTGGTAATGTTCGATCCTAGTAGCGACATAATATGTTTCATCGATAATTACTAATTGAAGCCATTAAAATAAAAATAATTAAGAAATTAATAAATATTATGTTGATGATTTTATTAAGAAATTCATGGGTGATTTGTATAATAATGAAATCTTTAATTGGTATCAATACACCAAATACTATTTCGCTAAAAAAATTATGATATGAAATAAAAAAATAACCTCTTTCCGTTTAAATCTTTAATTTATTTGATAATATTTTATAGAATAGTTTTACGGTGCTTGCTAATACTAAAGAGTAACATCAAATATGAGTTACACAATATACTAATAATATGTAATATAAAAGAGTTAAAAGTTTAAATCTCGAATTCGTTGTTTCTCAATTCATAGCTAATCTAAAGAAAATGTATTTGGGAAAATTTATGCTAACCTAAATAATGAAATATATATTTGAAAAAAAATTATCCAGCTCAATTTAGTAAATCTATTGTAATTATATATTCTTGAAATTCTAAAATCAGGTTTCAAAAAAGATGCATTTTCTCAGCTATTAAATTTTGTATTGAAATTTAGAAAGTTTGTCTTCGATCAGAAAGAAAAGGCATCTTTCTAATCTCATCCAAGAAAACCCGCAGCACAGCAATGTATTGTTCATGTAAATATATAAATACAATGATGAATTTAAACTGATTAATTTAAATTTAATAAACAACAACAAAGAATCGAATGAAAGAAATGATTGCGTAATGTGTTCTTTCTCTTCATTTGTAAGATAATTTAAAAATATTTAAAAATAACACAGACCAAAATAATAAGACTAAAAATAAAAATAAAATAAAATAAAATAGAATGAATCAATCTCCAGTTTCCCCTCATTAATTTTAGGCATTTCAAGAAGGAAGCAACTCCTATATACGGAGAGTATGATTTTGTTGGGGCTGCCCTCATGCATGCGCGCGCGCGCGCCTGGAAGACAAACGGAGAGAAGACGAGAGGGTCAGCAAAGAAAGTGAAAGCCCAGTTTTCCATGTGACGAAAACCCGGCCCCCTCCCGGTAGTTATGGCAGTTAAGTGTCAACAGATTAATGGCATTATAAAACACGAGGGACCCTCACTCATCACTCATGACCTACTGTTTTGCTCTTTCCCTTTTACATGGCACTCCACTGTACGAGCCCCAACAAAATCATGATCTCTTATAGCCAAACACCATACAAGTTAAAGGGAAGATCGTTTATAATATTCCTGTCAATTGCCACTGCATAATTGTGTCGCTACAACAAATTTCAGCATCGGAGAAGGATCCGAATCCCAAATTGGCATTTGTTTCTGCTTCCAAGTTATCGATATAACTAGAACAGAAAAGAAAAGGAAACGTCAAACTGGAAATAGATCCAAACTCACGTCTCTTCATATGATTGGTCCTTAAGAGATATACTTAGGCCCCCCTTTGTGGCAATAGAGGACCACTGACCGTTCAATATAATTAGCTCCCTTAATGGTTAAGGATTCAGATAACTCTCTATACTCCCTTAATGGTTAAGGATTCTGATAACTCTCTATACTTCATGGGACACCAATATCATCCAGTCAATTTGTTGCTTTGCAGTCATTAATTAGTAAATATTTGTTTAGAGAACCCGCAAGAAGTGTTATCAGGCCGGGACGTCCTACACCAAATCCGATAACCCTATTATAAAATGTTTAAGTTTTTACAAACGTTGAAAGACACTTCCAATCAACGCTCGATCAGGAGTCGGCAGTTAGGATTAGGTGTAAATTTTTTTGAAGAATTCTGTTCGCTTGAGAGATAGAATATAGATTAAATATTAATTCGCGGGCAAGAACTTTTGCATAGATTCAAAGGGCTTTCACATGCATACAGAGAGCGCTGCAAGTGGAAGTATCTTATCCAGATACCGGGCCTTTCACTCCCTGATTGCTGAAAAGGACCCTTCCTCACCATTGAGGGCTACGACATGGTTTGAATGGAGACGAGCACATGCCTTCCTGATTTTTGAAGAATCTACAATCCTTCATGTTGATAGAAAATATAAACGACAGAGACCAACAAGGATAATTTCCTCAAAAGGAAAAGGATGGAAAAGAGAATTCTGGATATTTCCGCTGACATCAAGGTATGTGGACCTTCACGGGAAGGATTACTGTGGCGCAAATTATTTATAATGTACAATCCAGAAATTTACGGTACACAATTTTTCTCGCTTTGATTTTCCTGTAACGGGCAAACGCAAATAGTTCGAAACACCAGGAGCTTTGTATTCTTGCTACTTGGGGCGATGTGAGGGGTCAAGATCTCGAGATACATTAATATTTTAAGGAAGCTGGGAAAGTATAAAGATGCTTTGTGCGGGGGATAAGGCGATTCTCTAGATCTTCATGTTCTAGAAAAATAAATCAGTCATTGCATGCTACAAGTTAATTATCTCGCTAGGCTTCTCAAGTTTATTCCGTTGAGGTGTTTGGGTTAATTTACATATAGTTTAATTAATTTTTATAAAATTAATATTTAAGCAAACTTTTAATAATTATCAATATTGATAACTATAAAAAATAATATTCAGATAAACCTCAAATCATCATTAATATTAGTAATTATTCTAAAACTACAAGAAAAACAAATCTCTTTATCTCAGTCTTCTATTAGTGCCAGCTAGATGGATTTCCTTTTCCTTTTGCTTGATACCAATAAGGTGCAGAATTGCAGTCAAATTTGATTTTCAACCCAGAATCTGGCTCCCTCATACTTAAAAAGTCGTAGCCAAGGATGCATGACTTGGTCCACAAAGGTTAAAAAACAGTGGGCATCTGGAAGTTCAGTTTTGAGTATGGATATTGGATATTCAACCATCTAGCCCAGACCGGCACCAAGTATGCATGCACAGCCCGAAAGTCAAAAGCATGAAAAGAACACAGTGTGGAGGAAATTTTGCCCAGTGACCCAAAATTATTTCAACTAGATATTTTGACCCTAGCTATGCCGTGGGATATATATATATATATATAGACACACACACTAAGGTGAAGTAATTGTTTTTGAAATAATTTTAAAAATAAAAAATTAAATTTGATAAAACCAATAAATAAAAAAGCAACAATGAAGATTGTCAAAATTAGAAGAAAATATTATTAAAAAAACTCATATCAAACCAAGTTAATTAACTAAATTCTTAATCTAAAATATGACATCAAGATTATCCTACAAGAAAAAAATAAAAAATAAATAAAGGATGATTCAAAATTAATTAAATATTGAAGAATCAAACTAAAATAAAATAATTAAAAAAATTTAAGAAAACAATAAAGCTAACTCAAAATAATTCTCTAAACTTATGATCAGACTCATCAAAACAAAATTATCTCATAGAAAATAAATTAAAAAAATAATAGTGCAAGAATCTTAATAAATTTAATGATAAAAGATAAAATTAAAAAAAATATTTAAATAAAAATTAAAAATAAAAACAAAAAATATTATAAAACCCAACTTAACTAAACAGGTTAATTCAAGAATCTCGTAATTTTTTGTTTAAGTTGAGTTGAGTCTTCAAAAACAGGGAGAGAAATGACCTAACTTGAAAGCATCAAAATCTTGGATTGATCAATTGCATAAATATTTGGGGGAACATCAAGCCATAACTTGTTGATTTTTTCTTTATTATTTTTTTATTAAAATAATATTATTTTTATTTTTTAATTGAATAAAAAATCACACAATTAACTAGAAAAAAATCATGTCAAAACTCATTAATTTTTTTATTTTTGATCAAAATAATATTATTTTTACTTCTTGCATAATAAAAAAAATTTGATTAACCCCGCTAACACTGGTCATACTATGCATTAAAGTGTAAAAATACTATTTTAACCTTGTGTGCTCCATCCTTTGGTTTTTGAATGGCAAAATAGTAATTATACTGTGTATTGCACTCTGTACGCTTACAGTAAAACACCGTAGTAGGGGGCTTAAACATACTCTTATCAGAGGACGCGCAGAAATATCCGAGACTATCGTCCACCAAGGACTGAGGGAGCACTTCCCACACACCAAGGTCAACTCATCGCTTGATGGTATTGGTTCCTTCAGGGCTGAGTGGACTTGGGAAACAAGGCCTTCGAGTTTTTAGGGCATATAATCTTCCATCATTTTAAAGGTCCACAGGCTTAAGTGGCGAATTGGAATTATTGTCGTCCTTGGAGTTAACATGGGCCGAGTTCAGCCTCCCAACGACGTGTAGCTTTGTCTCCAATGCCACGGTCCAGTTTTAACAGTACTATTATACGAAACAGGATTTCTTTAAGGCAGATGTCCATGGTCAAGCACGCAGCCAGCATGATTCCATCATCCTTCTGGACACACAGCAGCATTATCTCATGTGGTAAAAATCCAAGTCATAGATGCCACATATCATGCATCAAAATCAATACAACATTTTTCAAAATCCCACTCAGAAAATATAAGAAAACAGGGATGCTATTAGCAAACCTCACAAGAACATCCTATTGAATATTCATCAGCGTTGAATCATATTTTCTGTTCTCTTCTTGTTGTAGAGAAAGGAGTGTTCAGAGCAGCACAGTGATGGGCCAGATCATACAGTCATTTTTCATATATCCCAGCCATGCAATATAGAATGTCGAAAGATCCCTTTTTCTATCTTTGCTCTAGCTCACAAGCTGACCCCGTATCCAGCAAAAATCAATGATAACAGCGCCAACCTTGATGTTTCCTACTAGAATGGAAGAAAAGGGTGATTAAGCAGCAAGAGAAATTGATTTGGATGCGTAGCATCCAACACTTGTGGTCAGAGGGTTCTTTTATATTTTCAGAGTATGCTCTCCATGGATTTTGATCTGCGAGTTTAGATGACCTGCACGCAACAGTACCACCATGAAAAGGGCTATCTTAGTTGGGATTATCAATGTCGTTTACACTCATGTGAATATCTTATTTGTTTAAGTTTACTGAAAACTAAAAGCTTACTCTTGACTGGCTAAACGCTCTCACTTCAAAATAACTAAAACCTATTTACACATTTGCTCTGTAAATTTGGATAGCAGTCAGGCAGTGGCCAAAATCAAGCAGAGCATTGGTCTGTTTCCCTTTACAACCTATATTTCTGCAAAGCCAAACATAGCCCGAAGGGGGTAGCAGATATTCTCCATATATAGGATAACTCGAGCTTATAACCTCCTAAACCTTGTAATGGCAGTTCAAAAATCATGAAGGCCAACAAATAATCAGAAGCAAAGCACAAGTATTCTTTGAAAATCAACATTAGTACTGCTTACCTGTTAATTACCAAAAACTGATGAAGAAGATCCTCATAAAGGATAGAGTGGAAATAAGAGTCCCTCCTAAAAGACAGGCTCGCATAACTTTTGCCCTTCTTCTTGGGCTCACTGATGTGAAGTGGCAGAGAGCTACCTCCAAAATTGATTCTCCATCCAAAAAGTATACCTGCAATAATATGTTTTAATACTGAAAACTTTATGAGCACCAAGTCTTTTCATCAGAATAGTTTCCAAATCCCACTTCCTAAAGATAATCATGATAACGTCACGCACAAACAAGCACAAAACACAAATTAGAAGCAGCATTTTGTCAAGTAATTGCCTTCAGCAACAATGCGTATTAGTGCATTTCAAAATTCCATTCTCAACACTCAAACTATAGGACACCACATGGTTTAGTACAAGTAGCAGGTTCTTACTCTACATGGGAAGTTGAGGTAGAGTTGTAGAATGAATTAGTGGGATGTGGCAGAAGAAGCAGGTAATGCATGGAAGTTTTTATTAGTTGAGTAGACTCATTGCCAAGTTGGTTAGACCAAGTAGTTTTATTGTGTAAAGCTCTTATATGCATATTAGGACAGCAAGCAGATGTACTTAGCAAGGGGGAAGCAGAACCCGCTAAGCATGCAAAGGATACTGATAACAGAAGTCTAGCTAAAGATAATCCCTATCACAGTTAGTGTTGTGGGTAAAAATCATTAGCTCTCTACTTGTATTTATCTCGTGTCAAGTATATCAGATTGTAACTTAACACTTGAATATCTATGAAAGAGCTGAAACCAAATTCCCCTAAGTTGGTGTTATCTTCTGGTCAATCATGCAGGACATGTTTTCTAATCAGAACACATATGAACATGAAAAACTATAACATCAATAAAAAAAACTATCTTTCAGAATCCCCTCACACTATATACCCTTACTCTCTCTTTGCAAGTTCCACATCTCTGGGCACATGCATGCCGCCTAATGCCTGTTCCTCCCTCACCTGTCACTTGCAATGCATCCCACTGGTACCTGCCCTCCTCCCATGCTTCTTCTAATCCCACCCCTTCTCTGTCCTTAGGTGTTAGTTATGCAAAGCAGAACATCACTTCTATATAAATTGAGGATCAAAGACAAGTAGCAGTAGGACCACAAACCTTTGATTCTATCCCTTAGAAAAGCTTATGTAGTCATTTGTCAAATTGAAATAACTGGATAGCATAAAATTTTCTTCTAGATAAAGTAACTCAGCTCTACAGACTTTAAGGTTGTGGATAGTTGGTATGTGAATCAAATGACCTCAAATTAACTTTCCATACTTGTACATATGGTCTCTTATTTATATTCACATGCATCAAGGCATAATGGGCCACCAAACCAACCCACCTGGTACACATGAAAGCTACTGAGCTTAAGCACTTAAAACAAAATTTAAAATAGCAAGAAATTACCGGCAAACTGTTGAGGAGAGCTAGGGTAAGAGAGACGTGGAATGTGTACATTAAGCTCTTTTCCAGAATGTTAGGAAGACGTGCACTGAAAGAAAATCCCCAACGAGGTTGATATGCTGTTAACCTAACTGAATGTGCCATCGAGATCAGATCACCAACAAAAACAAAAGTCCCACCACATTTATGCTCTGAAAAGTCTGAAGCTCCAGAAGCTGGAAATGAATTTCTTCCAAGTTGTGGGCATTCTGGAGAATAAGGGCTTGCAAAGGTGATCTCAACCCATATTGACCCTGGAAGTGGAACAGGGTTTAAGCAGTACTCCTCCTAAAGGCAATGCCAAAGCGAACGCAGTTGCAGTTAAAATTAAACTACTACATCTTCTTTCAAATTAACATGATAAACAAAGGCAATGACATTGTGCAATTTCATACCACACAGTGGCCCTTAAGAAAATAAGTTAAACCAATAAGAAAATCCAGCTATAGATATTATGACATCAATGTTTGACATCAAAGGGTTTTGATACAGGTAATGCTGGAAAATGCCTAATGTGTACCTGTGAACACAAGCAGCTACTTCCTTTGGTTATCTCTGTAACCCAACCATCACCACATTTATTAAGCTTGACAACATCCTTAGCATTCAAGCAGTGCCTCCTCTGTCTTTGGCTTATACCATCTTCAATATTGACATTATCTGATTTGCTTGAATTGAAGCATTGAACAGCTACAAATTCAGTAAGGTCATCAGGACAGGCAGATTGATTTTCTATGAAAAGCATCTCATTGCTTTCTTCTATCACAGAAGTAGGGACACAGTAACCCTTCATTTGATGAAATATCGCAAGACCTTCAAAACTTTTTGAAAGATTTGAACTTTGAAGTGTCTGTTCATCTATTAAAGCAGTGGTCTCCATCCATTCCTGATCATTATGGATGCGTTTTCCATCCAAAGATACAATTGCATCTCCAGGAGACAGATAGCCAGACAAAGGAGAGGTAGAAGGTACATCCAAAACCTATTCCAAGTAATCAGTACATATGCTATAAGTGGGAGGGAAAATTGTGTGTGCATACACACCATCGTATAGAACGTAAACCAGTAAAGATGTCTGTATCATACCATGGGGCTTTCACCATGTATGTAAAAGGGAGACAAGATCAAGGGCAGGAGGAATAACAACAGTGCACAAACTGCACAACACTACAGCGATATTTAAGTTATGAAACCATGTGTCAATTAGATATAGCACGAAAAAAACAGTTGTTAAATTAAATTAAAAAAACGTTATAAATCTTGCTAAGCAATGTCTCGATGAACAATACTATACCCAGATAATTGCATATAAAAATAAATATGATAATCATAATACAAAGTAAGCATACCACAGCGTTATGCCAAACACCAGCACAGTACACACGAAGTGCAGTAAATGGTTGTAGCTCCTCAAGCAACTCATAATTCAAAGCAACCACAGCACCAGGAAACAGAACTGCAAGGAAAATAGCAATGTACTCCGTCGGTATGCCCTCACTGCTTCCGGATGAAAAGGTGCCTACAGTACCAAGCATGAGAATCTAGCCTTCTGCATATTCAAATCTAAAATTTGAGATTCATAAATTTATCCACTTTCACTATCCTTTATTAATCAGTCACATATGCAAATAAATACAAGAAACATTTGAGTTCTGATTCCAAGACTAGATACTTGGCCGGTTCAAACATGTAGATATTATTTTTCTGCTTTATTTGCTAACTTTTGGTGGTTACAGAGGCTTCATTGGGATCTATTTTAACTTTCAATGAGAGTGTGAGACTGATTAGAGAGCAATAAAACAGATAAAAGTGACCTTGCAGCCGCGATGGAATGCCCGAACTCGTGGACTGATACAGAAATCAAAGTAGAAAGCAACAAATAACCAGCATCCGCAACAGATAATCTCGAACCATACACCTGCATTCAAGTAAAGTAGCTACGAATCTCAATAAATAAATAAATAAATATATATATATATGTCAAACAAAAACCAGTTGCTACTAGCTAACCTGAGGAGAAAACCCAAATAGTAAAGAACTCGAAAGATCGCTGCTTCCGTGGAATAGGTGCAGAATGTTTCCTAATTCCCACACAAGAATCTGCCAATTCCCATCATCATAAAAAGAGAAGAAAAGAAAAGGGATGATCATGTTGCAGGTTAAGAGTGATTAAAGAATTGAGGATTATCGCGTTTAATAGTATAATACCAAAGTGACTCCAAGGAGTGCAGTTAGGCTAAAGCCGACGCCGATTGAAAACCAAATCTTTAACAACTTGGCTTGTTTCCGTCCAAAATGATAGAGAGAGGTGTTTAAGGCAGAAATTTTGTAATCGCAGTAGCAGCAAGATACTGTGTTGGATAAAGTAGCACGAGATGGTCGTGTTGGTGTCCGTAAAGGAAGTAGCGAAGCTTGTGCTTGTCCCCTCCCATGTCTTCTCCATCGCCTCTCGTCCATTCGCGCTAGCTAACTGTTCTCTCGCCTCGTCGGCACTGCTTCCGTCGATCAAGGAAACTTCTTGAAATATTAGTGTGTTTTTTACTTTGAGCCCACATGTGTACAAAGCCCAAGTAGAAAATTAACGTTAACCCAAAACCAGCGGAGAAAACAAAACACAGTAAAAATTCATTGCGGATTAAAATAATAAAATTATTATTTTATATTTCTACAAAAACTAAACTGTCTATTGGAGACAATTAGATCATTTTACAAGATGCATTGATTATTTTAAAATTAATCGGTCATGTTTTTTATATCACAATTACTTAATTATTTTTACAAGAAAAAAAATATTTTACTTAATTCTAAAAGTTTTTTTGATATTTTATTTTTCACATCATCGAAGAATGGTTTTGTTTTCCTTAAAATTAAAAAAAAATTACCTTGTATCCAGGGTTTTATTTTCACTTTTATTGTGTTTGATTTTTTATTATTATCATGTGTTTTTAAATTTAATATTTTAATAAATATAAAAAAGAATTATGGACTTATGCTAGAAAGTAAGTCATTTTTTAATTTGCATATTAGGACTTAACCTAACAGTGGAAAGAACTTGTTTCCTTCCATTGCACCTGGGTTCAAGTCCTGGCGTACACACCTATCACCTCGCGATGTTTTACATGCCTATTAAATTTGCAAGGTATTCAGTGGACCATGAAAATTAATCATGGTACACACAAACTACCCGAACACCGCACATAAATCAAAAATATATATATATATATTTAAGCCATGCGTCAAGCTACTTGAGACAACCAAAAACAACCCTTCTTTGGTGTTTTTCAATTCATCACAGAGAGGCTTGCCTTTTTATGCAACCAAAAATAATAACCAAAAACAACTCTTTTTTGGTGCGTTTCAATTCGTCACAGACAGGCCTACCTTTTTACGTAACTTGTGTGGCATTATTTCCTCTGGTTTGGCATTAATTTTTTTTTTCTTGATTTCTGTATTTAACCTTTTAAAATTTCACAACAACCTTTAGAATTATTTTTTAAAATTTAATTTTTATTATTTTAATTAATATTTTCTTATTTGAGTTATCTTATAAAACTATATAAAAAAAATTATCCCTCTTTAATTTTTTTAATTTGTTAAATTTTATTTTATTTTTTTATTGTTATTATTTTGTTTAAGACTATTTTCAAAATTGATTTTTTTATAATTTTTTTATTCTTTATTTTTTTTATGATTTCATCATTTTTTATCTTTTATTGTTATTTTTTACTTTGAAAAGTTAACATTGAATTAAACTTCTTAATTAAACCTAAATCAATAATTTAGTGGATTATAAATTTAAAATATCAATTTAATAGGAGATTCGCTTAATTTTAATTTTTTTTAAGTTTATATTTTTTTAATTTTATCTTCCAACAATTGATTTAGTTAGAAATTGGGTTCTATTATATTTTTATTTGCTTTTTTATGGAATTTTTTATTAATTTTTTAAATGACGTGAGTTATATTAAGTTGTTTTATTTGTTGATTTTTTTTGTTAAATTTATTATTTTTTTAAATAAAATTTAATTCAAAATATGATTATATTTTAATAAGGAAGGATGATGGAATCCAAAAGAAAGCTAAGGGTGAATTATAAGGAATCCAAAATGGGCTGACTAAGGGCTCTATTGCAAAGTGAAAAGGTTTAAGGATTAAATTGAAAAAGTTCATGATTTATTGTCTTCTTCCACTGAAACAAAATTAAAAACATGCCCACCTTTCAGCCATAAACTCTTCCCCATCTCTTCATCATACCACACGAAATTTTTTCCAAACAATCCTTTGGTATTTGAAGTGAACTCTTAGCTAAAATTCTATGTCTTCTTGCATTTAAAAAACCTGCATGTTCTCTTTCAAAAACACTACTCGATATTGCTCTGCTGCAAAAACAACCTTGAGTCTTTCATTGGCGGTTAAATTTTTTGTTCTTAGCTTTAATGAATAGTTATGATCCATTACTCAACATCAAGTTCTTTATCTCCATCTATAACCCTAAAACAGCCTTCTCCAACCAACAATCTTAGCCAAAAACCAACTAAAAAGGGGTCATCACCCTCACTTTCCGAAGAAGGAAGAAGACGTGACATCTTGAGAGGGGAAGAGAATGCAAATTAATTAACTCTTCTAGCAAGCACAGTAGCAGAAGCCAACTTCTTTCTTCTCAGCCTTCATTCCACTGTGAACAAGCTACACTTCCAGCCGCTGTAGTCAGCAGTAACCTCTTCCAGTTACATCCAGCAATCTTCTACACGGACAGCGCAGCTCAGTCCAGCAACGAATACAACACCAGCCGATTGCTTCACCGAGAGCCACACCAGTTTCAGCAAGATCTTCACCTTCTCAATCCAGTGGCAGCTGCAAGATCTTTACCTTCTCAGTTCAGTAGCAGCTCCTAGGTTTCAGCCTCCATTTAATGTAAGGTTTCTCCGGTACATGTATTTTATGTATTTTATTGGAGAATAATATAAATTATATTTTAAAATTTTATTTAATAATTTAAATTTTTAGATAATATAATTCTTTAATATATTATCAGAATTTTGATAATTAAATAATTATGAATTTAAATTTTATTATTTTTATTTATTTAATAAAAATTAAATATAAAATAATATAGATTTATATAAATTTAAAACTTGAAAAATTTTTATTTAAAAAAATATATTAAAAAATAATATAAATAATATTCTAAAACCTCGTTTAACTACTTAAATTTTTAGATAAAAAGTTATTTAACACCCTTCTCCAGCAGCAGATTTTCCAATCTTGAGCGGTACCTTTTTCTTCAACCGTGGGTGGTCTTTTAGTTCAAACCGCGAGCAGCAGCAAGAGGCCTATGTTCCAGCATTCTTGAGTTTCCGCAGCAGGTGTTCCTCAGCCACACCTTTTCTCAATTGCAGTGGCAGAGCCATTAGAAGCCTTCCTTTCCTTCCAGCAACAGCATCCAACGTTCTATACCGAGAGAACAGTGGAGGATTTATTTTTTTTCAATGGTTGCCATGGCAGTTCATCCTTCCAGCAGTTTGAGTTAAGCCTACAAGAGATTTAAGGCCATGTTTGGCTTTACAGAAATTTGTCAAAGAAAAATGTATTTTTAGAGCCCGTAAAGCTTCTTTGGCAAATATATCCCACCAAAAGTTTCAAGCCTTGTAATTTATTTATTTTTTTGTAGTGTTCTTCTTAGTCTAATTTTAATAACTTTTCAAAGTTTTGAAATATCATTTCACAATTAGTTTTAAGTTCTCCATCTTATTTTTAATTCTTTCATATTTAATATTTAAAATTATAATCTTCACAATATGCTTTTTCGTATTAAATAAATTAAATTAATTAATTTTTTATGTAGAAACAATAAAATTTTCTAAAAAAATTCATGTAAATATTAATTTTCTAAAACAAATACAATATATATAGAGTATCTTTTAAAAATATCAAAATTCAAGAAAAATAGTTTTGTTGATATTTTTACTTGTATTTTTGAATTTAAAACAATACAAATTTGATTTATATTTTAAAAATATCAAAAATTTTATTTTGTTTATCTTAATATCAATGATTACAAACTAATATATTAAATTTTTCATTAGATTGGACCGTTATATTTTAGCTCTTTTTATAAAGTGATTCTTGGTTTTGTATTTTTTCAACGTGCTCCTCAATTAAATTTTATATTTCAAATTTATTTTAATTAAATTCTTGATTTTATCAATTTAACCTTCAAAATCTCAATTATGTCTCTAACCTTTTAATATTTACACTTGATTTTTATTCAATTTAGTTATTAGTTGAATTTACAAAACTTATCAAAAGTTTGATTAAGTCTTAGGATTTCATGTTTTCTTAATTGACTTTCAAACTTAATTTTTTTAATTAAATCCTTAAATAAGTTAATTAAATATGTTAAAAGTTTAATTAAATTTTTGAACTTAATTAATTCTTTTAATTCTGGTAAAATTTGAATTTTAACCTCAATTTTTTTTATTTCTTCATCTCATCGTGTCAAAACATTTTAATTTTGCTATTCTTCTAGTATTCTGATCTTTTACAGCTTAAAAATTTATCTTTTCATGCCCTGAAAATATTTTTAGATTTTATATTTTTTATTATTTTTGGATTTTTTATTAAAAAAATATACTTTTTATAAAATAATTTTAGAATGTCCAAAATTAGGTTAGGTTATGATATAAATTAATTAAAAAATTTATTGGGATATTATTTGACAGGGTATGACTCAATTCCTACTTGTTTTTAATAGGATTACAACATATGCTGGCAAGTTATTTTGTTTTAATTTAATGTTTTTTTACAAAAATATAAGTATATAATTAAATAAAAATATTAAATAGGAGAACATGGTGCAAAATTATAATTTTTTTTTTAATCTGGATCTGTCCCTTAATATCTCAGTGCTCTTTAGTTATCATTAACTATCTGTTTTAGCATTTATTCGCACCTATAGCAATCAATCAATCTATTCTGCGTGCTGCTTCAAACTAACACATCACCAAAAACAACATAAAAAAGGAAATTCTCAAGGATAGTCAACTTGCAATTAAAACATTAAATTAAATCCGAATACATATTAAAAAAATTATTATTTTTATCTATACATATTAATAGTGTAATTTAAAACATATAATTGTATTAGAAAATAATAAATTACGTTTATACTTATATAGAAGATAATATAATAGTGCATATGATGCTTTAGTTTAAATATTGCTAGAAATTACATTAAAATACAAAACATTACAACAATTGTACATTTTAAATCATATAAACTGTGTAGTGAAACAGGGTATAATAGGGAAAAAATGATTTTCAATATTTTTTAAATACCAAAAAAATATTTGATAGAAATAAAAATCATATTATTTTAAAAACTTAATAGCTCAAAACTTATTATTTTTCAATTTATTTTTTATAATACTATCAAACATTACTACATGTGTGTGTGTGTGTTAATCACTGATTAAATTGACCTTTGTCCGATATTAACACGATGTGCCAATACAAGCTGGGTTAGTTTAACGTTTGCATTCCAGTTTCAATCAAGCAATGCTCGAGTCTCGAAAACTGCAGTATTTCTCAACAATTAAAGAGAATTATCTATCTCGAAGAAAAACTTATTGAATCTTAAATTGAAAATAAAAATGATAATGTAAATTAGGTCATTATTTTTGAACGTCTTCAATTCACTAAAACAATTGCATCGTTGTAAATTTGCACTAGAAAAAAACAAATCACCCTCTAATTATGTTTTGCATTTGTCAACCCCATAAAGGAAACTCATTTAATTTAAAATATCATCATAGATAAATTATTATGAATTTCATTAAATATCACTTAAGTTCGATTATCATAAGGTTCGAATTATAGGTTAAATAAATTAACTCAATTTAACTAGTTTATTTTTAAAAAACTCAAAACAAGTTTTAACAGGTTTACTAATTTAATTTTAAATTGATTATTTTTTTGACACCTTACCTGAGTCAGAAGCCGAGTTGCCCGGATCTCAAACCAACCTCCTAGCATTACCAACTATGCTTTTAGGGGTTCAGAAGAAGACAGGAGGCTTTAATTAAAACTATAGCCTATATATCTGGGCCTGCTCCAAGTTACGCATAAAATTGGGGCTGCTGTGATAATAGGAAAAACATTACAGGCGGAAAATAAATAAAATAGAAGTGGGGTAGCTCTAACAGAAATAAGAGAAAAGGGAAGGATTCACTGGTGAAAGTGAAAGTGAAAGTGAAAGTCAGAGAGAAGAGGAGAGGAGAATCCTAAGCACCTCTTTGAACACTGATAGACAGGACTCCTCTCTCACGTCAACTCCGAGGAAAGAAAGGAAAGATCTCACAGCTCTCTCTATCATCATCATAATCGCTTTCACTTGGAAAACAGAAAGTGAACATACACGGAGAGAGAGAGAGACAGACTTGAAAGAACAAAGAGCTAAAAGTAGAAATCAATGATTTTGTTGCAGTCCCATTCCAGATTTCTCCTTCAAACATTACTGAATCGTGTCCAAAAGTGAGTCTTCTTATCATTTCTCTCTCTTCGTACACATCCAAGAAATGATGTTTATTGCACCGCTGATTTTATTTTTTTTAACTGGTTGATTTCAGTCTTGAAAAGGCAGTTGAATTGGATTACCACTGGGTGGAGTTTGATGATGTTCGTTACCATGTTCTGGTGAATACCAAGATTCCCCTTTTTAGTTTCCTGTCCTGGGGTTTCCTTGTTTTCTTGGCTTATTTTAGATAATATCTTTGTTGGGTTCTCTTTCTTTCTTGTTTTAGGTGTCAATGAAGAATCCAAATGTCTTGCTGTTATCTGTTTCGTTACCAATCCCACCTCCAGAAGCTGTTTTCATAGGTGGACTTCCGTTTGGAGCCATAGAAGCTTTAAAGGCTGCTTATGGTGTGTTTGTGCAGATTCTTGATCCTCCCCGAGATGGCTTTAACCTCACTTTGAAACTCAATTTGGGGAAACTTCCACTTGATGAAGGTTCTACGAGTTCCTTTCCTAAGGTCATTATTTGCTTGTTATGATGTATATGTTATAGGATGGTAGCATGTTTTGTAGAATGTAGTGGATCATTTTGTTATGATCCTTGCTTAACAACAAGGATTTGAGAAGAAAAGAAAGTTAAGAGAAGAGGAAAGAAGAGAATTGAGAGAGAATTAGAAGAATAATGGGGAGAAAGGGTTCTGCAAAACTTTACAGAAATGTCAACTCATACCACTTGCCTTCTCTAGAATTACACGCTACAGTATTTATGCTATACCTTCTAACTGACTATGCTAACTAACTTCCCATGCTTAACTAACTCTAACTGTCAGATACTTACAAACCACATGTGAATTATTAACAATCACATGTTGAGTTATTCTTGCTATTGCCTCTGCTAACTGCCACTCGAGATGCTGCTGCTAAGCTGTTACTGAAGCTATTTCTCATCATGGATATTGTAATACATTTTCATTCCATATTACCATATTACATGACATTGCCTTACATTACATTTTAGCGAAAGATGACACCAAGAGTTACTTGATAAGCATCCTCCACTTCATTGGTTTGCTTTCTTTTTTTTCCTCAAAAGTTCATCCATTGCAGGATTATGCTTTGCTTATATATTCTTCTTTTTGGTCCTTTGTTGGATTGCCATCTAGTTCAAGTTTGGTTTAAAAAATTTCTGACCATATTACTATTAAATACTAGGGAAAGTTCCATCGACTACCTGCTGAAATAGCTTAGTTATTTCTCTAAGGTTTGCTTTATGTTATTTCTTTCTAGAGCGGATTTGTAATATAAAAGGTTTTTCTTTTCATTTGTTAGGAGCGTTCTGCTATTCCACCCTTGAAATCTGTATGCCCCCTTGTGAAGTTTTAGCAGCCTCTAAGTGAGAGATAGATCTTATACATTTATTACCTGGGCCAAATGTTTTGCTAATGGAGGACAGGGGTATTGCCCTGGGACATTTGCGACATTCACTTGGAAGGGCTAATTCATTATTTTATCAATTCCTTAGAAAGACTATGCTGTAGCCTAAGCAGCCATCCTTAGAGGCTTTGGCATATTTATCATAGTAGAATTCTTCCTTTTTCTTCTTCTCTTACACACTCCTGTTCCTCTGCTTATGTCTGATGTTTGATTGCTTTCTCTATCCTTTATTCCTTCTACTGGCCTTTTTATTCCCATGCTTCACTGAGAAAAATTAGTGTGAGCAGCATTGGGTATTGCAAGAAAGGTTTTATAGGATTATGATCATGTCAATATATTGTGGAGAATTGAGTGGCTGCTGCAAATGCAATTACAAAGCCCTTTTCATCAGTTGGATGGTGAGACAATTTCGTACTGCTGTTTTCTTTTTCACCTTGAATATCTATTCTCTTTGCAATTGTAGGGGGCTCTACATACCAACCATATGATTAAAGTTGCAAGCCAACTACTCCTCGAATTTGAATGTTCCATTTTGCTCATGAATGCATTGATTTCTCTCTTTATTTTACAGGATTAGTTCTGCTACTTTAGTTGATTCTTGTGTGGATTAGGTTGTGATTAAGTTTCAGGTTTTTGTTCATTTTAATGGCTGTTATTAATGTTGTTCTTAGAAAGTGTACTGTTGATATTGTGCAGAGCACAGGTATGCTCTCTTGGTAAAGATTGCATCTGTTAGGGAAGTGGTGCTAGGTGCTCCATTAAGAGTAGTTTTAAAACATCTTTCATCAAAGACTGTTATTCCTGGTATTGATGGGCTTCTGGCCCTCGTGCATCGGTCCAAAGAGTCTTTCTTCCTTGTTCCTCAGGTATGATCATAAGTTGGAAGGGAATAAAATATGTCACTTGAAGTTCTTCATTTTCCTTCATGCAATTACCTTTATACCTATAGAAAGGAGAATATTTTAGCTAGCATTTTGTGGTGCAAAGAGGGGATTCTTTCTCCCTCTTATTCAGTGATCCTTAATTTATACGTATTTTGTATGTTGGAAATGCAGTAGGGATGGTTGTGGTTTTTTTTTTCACATATTTTGAAACAGCTGGCAATCTCTGTGTGCCTTAATTAATACATGCATGTACACCTTATCAAAAGAATTACTTGCATTGTACAGTGGTTACCTTCTAGGAATGTCATTTTTGGAAACTGCCCTGCTCCTTTGTGTCTTCTTCCTCTCTCTTCCTATTCCATTTTTTTATCTAGCTCGCCTTGGCTTTTAGTTTATTTTGAAAGATTAATTTCTGGGTTACTTGATATTGTTTTTTTGTCATATGACCCATATCTAGTAACATGAGAACAATCATGGATTGAAATTTAACTGAGTGAGAAACCTTAATTGTTTAATGCAGCCAGACAAGGTTACTGTGGTATTTCCCATGAGATTCAAGGACTCCATAGATATTGCTTTTGCTACTTCCTTCCTTCAGGTACTCCACATGTAGTTATGTTTTAATGATCGATGTTGCTTCTCAGAAATTGTATATCTGTGGGCAGGAGACGATATTGTCACTTACATACTTTATTTAGATACTAATATTACAATTACTTATCATTCTGTTGCCTAGGCTGCTTGCCACAAAATTCTTGTGCAACTATTCTTGGTTAACATTTTTCTTTTAACATTATAAAGTTCTGATTTGCATCCAGGAATTTGTCGAAGCCAGGCATACAGCTGGACTTGATAATGCTCCTTCTTGCTTGTGGTCTCCTAACCCACCTCTTGAATTGAAGGAAGCCCCTGCTGAAGCATTGTCTGCAAATGCAGGATTTGTTTCTTTTGGTAATGTCACAGGAATAGCTACAATTAGTTCCCTCCTTTTTTATTGCAGCATAACAAATTGTGCCATACATGAAACAATGCAGTCATTTTTCCTCGTCATGTGGAAGGCAAAAAGTTGGACCGGACAGTGTGGAATTTATCAACATTTCATGCATATGTTAGTTATCATGTTAAGGTGAGGTTTCTGCAGATTGCTCCCACTTTTTATTTTGTCACCTATAGCTCTTTCACATATTTTGGAATGTTGAATAACAAACACAAACACACACTGACAGAAAAGATCACTTATTTCAGCTTTATGCATAACACACAAAGTCCTTGTTGCAATATGCATGAACAAGGAAAGTTTTTTTGGCCTTTTCTACCCAAAATGTACAAAATAAGGGTTTTAGGTTGATAAAAAAAATTCAAAAGTTTTATTGGCTTGCTACATCAGGACTTCAACATGCAACACTGCCCTCTTATTGTAATTTTGTTTCCCTAATTTCTGTCATACCATGTGGCAGTGCAATAATTATTTTTCACAATGGTTTTGGAATTTGGACCTAGGAGTGAACCAGAGTTTGCATGATCAAAAATACAATTCTGTGATGATCAGTTAGATGGTTTACTCTGTTAATCAGGAAATCAAAATAGTATTATAGATTGTACCTGGCAAGATCTTTTGTGTTCTTTGCACTGAAACTTGACTTGACTCTTTTTTTGAACTTGTTTTTGTTTTTCCTTGTTGCTAATGTGCGGTTCAAAGTAATTAGATGCATAAATTCATCATTCGAGCCAATCAAATTTTAGTTTCTATTGTTGTTTTATAAGAACCTTTGATATAAATAATAGTGTATGGATCTATGGTTGTGCTCCTGCTTCCTTTAATCTGCCCCACCTAAACACATAATTATTTGATGCACTTTCCTCAACAGTGCTCGGAGGGTTTTATGCATACTCGCATGCGAAGACGTGTAGAATCTATGATTCAGGTAAAATTTTCATCTTTCGCAGTTGACTTTGTTTGCCCAGTTTTCTCCTTGGTGGAAAATAATTATTTTAATGTAGTCTGAAGAAATTTAGGTCTGACAGGAAAGACGGTTCTTTCACAACCAAATAAATTTAGTGCGGGTTCATGGTTTTGCTGCGCATTTGGTCTTAAGCTACCATGTTGCTACTTGCTAGCAGGCTGTGTGGCATCAGCACTCTATGTTAAATTAAGGTTTATTCAAACCTAGAAGGGTGTGGGGTTTAGGGATAGTGGATAGCTGCTCCATAGGGCCTCCGGATGAACCCAAGAAAGAAAAGAACGAAGGAAATTGGGTATGTTAAGCTGCACAAAACCATCAAGCTAGAAGAGGTCTACGGTTTGATATTGGGAAAAGGCGGGAAAAGGAGTCGTTGCATTGTTGCTGTTGTTTTTCCCAAGGGAAGCCAAGCAACTCACTGACATAGGTCCTGGACCTTGCAGGGGTGTACTGCTGTACTTGATCTTAACTCATAAAATCCATTATTGACGCCCGCAGTTGGAATGGCTGTTTGGTTGGTGACAGTGACAGTGAGAGGAATATATTGCCATTACAGGCAACTAAAGGTAAAGCCACAGCAATGGTGTCAGTTAAGTGGAAGGCTAGAACCAACAATTTCCTAGGAAATTCCTGAAACTGCTGCCTAAATGACCACAGAAGCGCAGTGTTGAGTTTTGCTTTGCAGACGAGTCTTTGCTTAAATTTCTCTTTCAGCCATTCTCATTTTGGTATCCAAGGATTATGGGAACATGTTCAGATAGTTATCCAAAAGAAACGCGTTTCTCTGTCCTTTCTGGACTTTGATTTCTCAGGGCCCTCAAATTTCCTTGCATGGTTTTTGGCTAGTCAATGATTCAAAGAAAAGAAGAGGGTTTTTTTTTTTTTTCCTTTTATTATAGTTAAGGGCTCATATAGAGTAACACACTTTGTATCACAGGCCTTGGATCGTGCAAAACCACGTGTAGAGGAGAAAAAGAAATCACCAAATAGCAGATCTTTTAAACGTCTGGTATGTTATTATAGTCACCTTTCTTGTTACTTTGAAGAACTTAAAGTTAAATCATTTATATATTCGTTCTAATATCTATACGGATTTGTAGAGCCTCAAGGAAGCTCGAGCTAATTCAATTTCCTAGATGTGGAATTCTTGAGGCTCCTCAAGAACTTGCCGGAATCAATTCAAGGGAGGCTTGTGACGGCTGCTCTCATCCTTCTCTAGAAGGGGAAAGAAGTAAAAGGAAAATGAAGGGAGAAAAGCACCATGTTTTGGTGCCAATGTGTACACTTTTGATATTTGTTGGCTCCCTTGGAACCAGAAGACTCTATGATTTAAATAGCAATGTTTTTTCGATCAATTTTAGGGATTTTATTTTTCTCTGAAAATGTGATTTTGTTTAAGCGTTTTGTAGCTTTGCCTCAGTATATCCTCGAACCTGATGATCGAATTTTTAGGCGGGTATTAATTTTATTTTTATTTTAAATATAGGGGTAGCAATTACCTATAATCTTAATGATGAGGTGTTTTTGCTGTGTGTTGTCATCATTATTCATGTGGATGAATTAAATGAAATTTTATATTATTTTATTTTGATTTTTAAATCTTTATTAGTTTTAATTAGAAAACAATTGATTTTAAATTTTTATGAAATAATGGGATTGAAAAAGAAGGGTATCAAAAAGAAAAGTAGAAAATATGAGTGGTGTGTTATAAGTTTTAAAAAAGATGTATTTTGATTATTTAACTTAAACAATTAAGAAAATTATACAATTTTGATCTTTTAATATTTTTTTAATTTTATTTTGATTTAAAAATTTATTTTTGTTATTTTTTTCATGTTTTAAAAAAAAAAGGAAATAGCTGATTTTGATGATAAAAAAATAAATATATCATTAGCATTAATTTAAACTATCAAAATATTAACGTTAATTTAAATTATTAAAATAAATAATATTTATATCAAATTATTTTATTTAACGAGAGGATTGTGTGCTGGCCATAAACGATGTTCTACCTATTTTTATTTATTTATTTATTTAAAAAAAAGTGAAAACAGGTTGTCACCTTTTTCCCAATCAAAAGCAAAAAAAAGGCCAGTTGTGTATACCTGCACGTGCAGGCCCCGCGAGAGGGGTTTCTTTTTGTTTTTTGGATCAAGTGCTCTAAGCCACTATTTATTTAACCCATTGTGATTTTCTCCTTCCTTTTTAATTAAATTTCATTGAAATAAACATTCTAATAAGACAATTGCCAAGAAAAAATCACTTTAATATGACACAAAGGTTTTAAGTAAAAAAAATATTTTTTATCTTAAGAATCTATTGAATATTTATTCTTATCATCTTTTATTTTTATTAAGTGAAGTTCATCACTGAAAAAATTATAATTTTTGATTGAAAAAAAATATGTTAATAAGAAAAGAAAGGACAGTACTAGAAACTTTTTTTTTATTTTGATTAAATTTAATTTTTTATATAGAAAGATTGTTAACATGTAATGTAAAAAACAATTAAATGGCTATTTACAACACGGAATCAGTTATTTTAATTTATATTTGTTTTTTAATTTTTTAATTTGGATCAACATTTTATTTTAATATTTATTTATATATATAATTCTTTATATATTTGACTAAATAAACATGTTACTTTTTTTTACTCTCTTAATCTTTTCATTAAAAATTAATTATCGATCTAATATGACTGGGACAAAGTTGTTTACTTAAATGGATAAAAAATTTAATATTTAAAAGTAAATTATATTATATATTAAAATATATTAAAATAACATTTTATAAGTACTGTGAATATAAATTCTTTGCATCTTGGATCCTACTATAGGCATAAAGTATATGCACTATCAATTATACTACAATTAAAAAATATTATTGAGTCTGACTTAGTCGCAGACTCAATGCTGCTGGATTTAATTTCGCAGCTAGATCTAAAAAAAACACCGTGTATATCCCATATGTATAAAATATTTGCATTGTAGATTATACTGTAGACATATAATGTATGTATTGTAGAAGACATTGTAGCATTAAAGGGCACTATCTTTGCTATTTTTTAGTCAGGAAATGTTTGGTGTAGTCGTCATACACAAATACTATTGAGTCTGATATTCCCACTAAGTTAAATGATATTGAATCTGGCTTCGCATCCAAAACCAAAAATATTGAGCCTGTCTAGGTAGCCCTATCCAAACATATTAAGTGCAGCTTTGCAATTAAATTTAAGGATATTGAGTCTGATGATATTAGGGTTGACTCAGGCTCCGCAACCATATCTAATAACATTTATCAAGCGAGTTTCAATGTTTTTGGGTTTGGTTGTCGAGTTTTGGATCTAATATTCTTGCTCGACTTAAGGCTCTTTCAATTTGGATTAGCAATCATACATAATGCTATTGAGTTTGACATTCCCACTACACCTAAGGCTTCTTAGATCTAGCTCCGTAACCATACTCAAGAATATTAAATTTGATCGCGAGGTCAGACTCAATGTTATTGGATCTAGCTAAGCTACCACACCCAAAAGCTTTTAGGTTTAACTAGGCAACCCTGCACAATAATATTAAGTTTGACATTTTTCCAAACCCAAAGTTATTGGTCTTATTGAGTTGCCAAACATAATTGTCCTGCCCTCTAAACTCAAAGATATTTAATTTGGCTTCACAACCTAATCCAATAACATTAAGTCTGACTTCTTAGTTCTGACACTTTTTACTTTTCATATTTGTTTTACATTTTAAAAAAAATTATTATTAATTCGTTACAGAACACGAGTTAATATATTAGTATATTATTATTTATTATATCATATCACAATAATAATTTAAAAATAAATAAATATTAGTCTTTTTAAAGAATTCACAAATGATATACGTGATTTTATAAAATCTGTTATTTTCACAGTTAAATTTTAATTATATTATTTTTTTAATATTTTACTCCTACCGTGCTATTTTGAAAACAAAAGAAAAAAAACCCCATTTCCTTCCCTTTCTCTTGTTGCTCCACTGGCAAGCAGGATTCAAGGAGATATGAGGAATCTTCCCAGCCGTCCTTGGTGCGAGAACCGTCTCCACACTTTGCAAAAAGTAAAATAAAACAATTCTAAACTTATTCAAGAAATAATATATTTTAACGTTTGAAATTTTCTAAAATAATAATAACAATATATGTAATTTTATTAAATTTTTTGAAAAGTTATTTTAAATTTCAAAAATATATAAATATTATCTTTATCACAATTAATATTTATTTATTTAAAATAAAATAAATAAATAAATAAATAAATATTAGTTTCAATTTCATAAAGATAACGTTTATTTAAATTTAAAAGTTATTGTTCCAATTCACGACAAAGGTTTACAGTTTTTAAGTTTCTTCTGGCAAGTCAAGTCACCCTCTTAATTAATGGTTTTGCATGTTGTTTATTAATTCCAGCAATAATATTCTAAATTATCATAAAATCAAATGGAGTCTAGTTGCCTAGCTGAGGGCAATTCTCCCGTTGAATAGAAAGAAAAGGTCAATCTTGCAGCGGTAACAGCAACATCCTCTTTTATTCATTTTTTATTAATTAATATTCATCATTATTGAATATTTTGTCAATATTAAAAATGTATTTTACATAATTAAAAAAATCATCAAATTTAAGTAATATTAAATAAAAAACATATTTAAAAATAGACTCTGCAATAACAAATAATCCACTAATAAAATATAATAAAATATATTTTACTTTAAACAAGGATTTACAAATATAGCCATTTCATAAACAAACATTAAAAAGAAAAAAAGAAAAAAAAATGTTGGATTTCGTAACCAGGACATAATGTCTAGTTCTAATTTAAAGAAAAAAAAGTTTTAAAATAAATAAAGAGATAAAAGTCATATCTTTGATTCCATTCAAGCTTAATCCCTAACAATGCAGATCGAATTTTTATTTTATTTTACAATAAGTCTCAATTTCTTATGTTCATTATGATAGATCGATTATTCATCATCTATCAATCATCATTATCTCAATTTAAATAAATATTATACTAATCAAAGATTAAAACTAATAGTTATTTATTTTTTAGATTTAAAACAACTTTTATTTTTTTTAATATAATCGCGTCTGCTATACTTTTTTAAAGTCATGTACGCCATGCCTGACTGGCTAACTTTGTCATTTTTTAAATTGAACTCTGTCACTCTTTTAATTAAATTTGAACTGTGCTAGTCTACCCATCGTTCTTACGACTCCGCTTCTTCTTCTTTTAAAAAAGACCATACCCAGAAATTCATGGAAACCACCTAGACCAAACTCGTGACAAATTAGTAATGGCAGATTCCTTTTGGTTAACAGGTAAACGAGGATGCCATGTATTCTTATATTTTATTTAGATCAGTCACGAGTGTTTTTATTTCCTCTTCTTTTTCCTTCTTCCCTTTCACTTCGAGCAAAGAAAATAAGTACGACCAGCCATTTAGCTGCTGAAGGGATTCACTGAAAAGAAAGAAAGACTTCATTCGTGGCCAAGTTAAGAAGGAGGAGAGAGAGAGAGAGCAAAACCAAAAACAGAAGAAGAAAAGCTGCTCTGAGATTTGGCGCTGGGAAAAACGCAGGAGCAATTCTGTACAGAGTATGAACCAAAGAATTTAAAAACAAAAATTTGACCGCAAAAGAAACGCAGAAAGATCCTCTTGTCTTCCACAAACTGGTTTCTGTCAGCATGCTAGGTGACTCGGTGGTTGAGCTGGCCCGACCCATCTTGTGAAACCATCCAGCTCACTGGCTTGCCACTATCCATCTGTTGTTGCTGGACTCATGGCATTTGACCCACCAGAATAAATCCCCATGGCTATCCACTCTTCTAGCGATATCATCAACAGTAGGGCAGGTAAATTTCAAAACAGAGTGGGTGGCCCTACCCACTACGCATCAACAGTAATAAACCACAGGCAGCAGCATTGAGTGAGGGCTTCTTTTCCCCATCTCTCTCATAATTAGAACAGCATTTACTGCCGGCCATCTACTCGGAATCACTGTCCATGCTTTCCATCCCCTTCAGCCCTCTTCGTTTTTGCTGCATGTGAAATTTCACATCCCATGAATAACTCAAATCAAGGAGTTTTAAGGCTTGATGCTTGGATAACTGATGCTACAAACAGGCATGGACAGTAAAACATTTTTCTTTTTTCCCCGTGCATTCAATTTCATGCCCTTGTATGTACTAGCCTCCACCACCGTCCATATTAATATAAGATAATATGTCATGTCTCAAACAGACAGGGGCCGTGTACCATCATCCATCCCAATGACTTGATTTATTTATTATTTTGGTTTGAAAAAGAATTCACCCTCTCATTATGCTAGAAGATAAATCCAACAACCCTTTCATGGAAGAGTTTATTAGGGAAAGAGGAGAAACCCTTGGGTTAATGGGAGGCATGCGGTGGTCTTACACGCGTTCATACAGTTGGGATTCGTGTCTAACATGCCTAACACAAACAATTGATCGACCAATGCTTAACGACAGCAGCGTCGTATGTGCCAGTGATTGCAATATGCAAGGGATGGAGACGTGGAGCAAGTAAGCAAACAGAACAAAAAAATAAATAAAAAAGCACGAACACAAGTTGAAGTTGAATGGCATGATCTGTTTCAGTTCACAGGATGTTAGAGGCAGCAAGACCATTACCTTCTTCACACATTTCTTCTCTCTAACCTCGTACCTACTCTTTGTTAAGTCAGATAACCACATCCCTGGAAAACAATACTGCCCAAATACACAAATATGTATAAAAGAAACCCATCAAAATCCTTTATCATTGTTGCAAGTAATATCAAAAATATTCAAAAGATGACAAGTTTGTGATTACCTGAAGTGCTTTATCAATGTTCTTAGCCCTTTTCTTGGGTCGTTGTGGTAGTTTTGTGCCCTTCATTGCAAAGAAATCATCCTCTTTTTCCTTCCTTGACAAAGCAATATATATCCTTGGACACTCGATGACTTCGTTGGTGTTCGCCTTTTCTCCTCCACTAGCTACTACTGGAACTGAGACAGTATTGCTAGTTGTAACCCCAGCTTCCTTCTCTGATTTAGCCCGCGTGGAATCAACTTGATTCATTTGATGATCAGCTTGTACTAATGATCCATTTGGTTTCTCATCCTTTGCCGCTGACCTAGAGCGAGGCATCTTTCTATCAATGTTTTCTGGTGTTGGAGGAGATCTCTTTCCTGCAGTAGATCTGGAAACAACCCTGCTACTGCCACCACTATTTCTTGACGGGGACCCATTTCCAGCACCGGATCGCTTTTCTAAATTCCTGGTCATGGCCACAAAAAAACAAAGAAAAAAAGAGGGATGCAAACTTTGCTGATGAGAAATGCTTTGGTTTGTTTCTGAGAAACAGGCAAACAAAAGGGGGTTTTCTAAGACTTCGAAGTGAATATGGATCAAGGGCAGAAAAAGGGACAAAGGGGAATTTAATACCCACCTAAAACAAGAAAAAGAAAGCATGTAACCTTATTAGATAGCATATGATAGCTGTAAATACACAATCAGTACATGACTGTGTTTAAGGATTGAGAAAAACAAAAAGATAGACAAACACATTTCACAAAATTCACCAATACCAATAAAGAGCAGAAAACTAAATACGGTCCTATAGCCTTTTTCTTTGAAAGGAAAGAAGTTTCAATTAGATGGGAAAGTCTCAAGATGAGGACAGAATGGTCATGACATGAGCAGGGACATTAAAAAAAAAAAAAAAGGCACAAAGTGGGTGGGTGATGCCATAACCCCATCAAACTAACAAGCGAAAATGAGAAGCGAAGTAAATCAAGAACAACGCGAACACAGATCAGGGGAGAGGTGACTGCGAATGGGAATAGACTTCTTGGATATCCATCAAACCAACAGGTGAAGAAAGATGATAGATTGATATATATTCACATTCTTCTCCCGTTTTTTCAAGGGGTATAAAGGTAAATCACTTCAAAAAGAAGTTGCTCTTCAACAACTCTATGAACAGAGAAGTTAACAATATCATATGTTTAGATCCCAAAACTTCCTCAACCTCAAAATAAGAAATCAAGAAAAGATCCCACCAAACTATATCATCCAAATAAATTTCAAGGAATATATACCAAAAACTCATCAAGTGTTGTAGGCTATCAAACATCAAACAACATCTAGCACATAATCTTAAGAAATAATTTCATAACTTGACAAATATCCAAAGAAACATTTTATAAAATTTTAAAAAAAAGAGTACCTGTGTGAAAGAAACCCAGAATTTTCTTTCTTCAAGTTTCCACCTCTGGTGCTAGTACTAATGGACTGTTGGGATGGTGGTGGTGGAGGAGGCGGTGGTGGCATGGCGGGCGGAGAGAACTTGTTATCAACTCTCCTAGGAACCCTGTTGATGGGTTGTCTAGCTTGACCAGAAGATGACGATTCATCAGTCAAGGCCCTGATCTCAGACCTTGACACTCTAGCTCTCTTCTTTTGCCCCCATTGCAACAACATATCACCGTTGCCACCTCGGCTCGGGCTAGGACCTGGACTAGAGTCATGTCTTTGTGTCTGATTGTGGTTGTTCTCCGAATGTGGAGAACTGGTTGCACTGTTATTGTGGTGGTCTTGGTTTCTCGATGGAGATCTAAATCTGAAACCTTTAGTATCAAAATTAGTACTTGTGGAATTGAATCCATTGGGGATTGACCTTCCGTTCTCGGCTCCATTGGGTTTTTTGCCATTGCTTAAAGGAGCACAATCTGGGCTTACTCTCTGATACCTGTACACAATAGAGAAGCCATTCATTATCAGTAGATAACAAAGAGATGATCCGCGAGGCAATGCATAAGGATTATAGAAAGACATCAGAAACATATAGAGAACTGTGTAGTCCAAAGATCATATAATTAAAAAGAGAAAATTGCAATCCTTTCACTGGATCCGGCGCGTAAACCAAGATTAACACATACCATTTTCCTAGGTGAACCTATTGGCTACCACATCATACAATCCATGCATTCATTCATTCTCAACATAAAACCCAGATTAATCAGCCCTATAGATCAGTGAAAGAAAATTAATGGACATAGAAATTGAAGTAATCAAAACACCTCATTTAACTCGAGCAATGTTAGGAGTGCAATCACAAAGGAAAAACTAGAGAAACAAAGAAGTGGTGGAGCATTGAAGTTGATGATAAATGAGGATTCCTTTGCATACTGTAGAAAAGAGGAGGTCGAGATTGAAACAGGTCTTTGACTCCAGCCCGGGAAGAAATGAACATTGCAATATGACATTTAATAGATAAGGCCTAGCTAATCCAAGCAGCAGCAGCAGCAGACTTTTGAGACCAAAAGAGTCGTCTTTGCTTTTAAAAACAGAGATTTTGGATCTTTGTATTGTCGACAACAGCAATTGACATTAGACAATGGTGGCTGATCGAAACACACAAATTGATGAATACCAGAACCCAAATAATATCTAGATCTTATTGACCATCCAATTCATTGAAGAGATTGTTTAATCTCACTCTCGAGAGACAATTGATTATTCATCGTATCGTATTATATTTGTTTGTTGAGGAACTTGTCTTTGAAACACTGGAGCATTGTTGTTGATTTTCACAAAGAAATCTGCGAACAAATCATCTTCAGAACACACAAATAAAAAACAAGCAAAACCCAAGTTAACGCCTCCCCCTCCTCATCATGACCACCATCACCAACAAACAACAACAAGAACCATTGAATCCGGATCCAACAACCAATCCATCTATTCAAAGTCGATAAAATAAAACCAAAAGAAAGCAGAAAGATCAGCACTCCAGGCCAAATTTAGATTTGAAAAGCATCCAGACGATGAAAAAGAAAAAAGATGGATGAGTTACCAAGATGAAGCAGGAAAAAAAAAAACAGAGAATACTTGTTGAGACAACAAAGACGGGCACAGACCTCATCATTGTAACCAAGCAAAAACACTTGTTGATGAAACTTAGATATTGAAACGACTATGTAGACGTTAAAAGTGGGATTCTTGGTTTTTCTTCTAAAGAGATATATTATATATCTTCATTCAACGGTTTCATCAGCAATGGCTTTCTCATAATCCCATCAAACAAGACATGTGAACTCAAAGAGACGCCGAGAGAGAGAGAGAGAGAGAGGAGGAAGAAGAAGAGGAAGAAGAAGCCGAGGAAGGCAAGGCAGGGAAACAAATACTTTTAGTTGAGTTTACATGGAGATAGGTATATAAATGCGGTTGCTACTCCTACACTCTACCACAGTAGTGTAAGGAAAGGGTAGGGGTATTTTCCATTTGGTCTTGTCTATTATGTCCTTCGTATTCTATTTTGCATCGCAACAGGAACTGTTCCAGCGGGTCAACCAACCAATCCGTGGACTTGCCACTTAGCTCGAGACTCGATTAATAATATTGTTCTGGGCTTTTTTTAAATTTTCATTGTTAAAAAGAAGCATAAAACTTTAATTTGATTCCTCGTTTTATTTTATTTTTTTGCATTTTTAGTTTTTTTTTATGGTTTGGTTTTAAATTTTATTTTATTTGGTTGAAAGGAGAAAGAAAAGGCTGTCAGAAAAAAATAGAGGAGAGAAAAAAATATCTGGCCGACTGTATTTTAGGTATAAAAAAGGTGATTTTTATGGTTATTGGCTTATTTTATAGAGGATAATTCAATGAAAATGATTTTACTCTTTAAACATAAAAAAAAAAAAAAAAAGTTAATTGAGACCCGTGAATTTTGTGATTCGAAAAATGTTCACTTGGAGCAGGGTGGCATAGCACAAAAAAAGAGAAGGAACAGGATATGCTATAATCTAAAACCGTCAAAGACCCAAAAAAAAAAAAAAACATTATAACTACAGGGAGCACCTAAAATATTTTGTTGTTATCCATAACTTGCCAGCAAGAAATTACAATAATTTCTATATAAAAAGATTAGAAAACCTTATTAAAATCGAGTAGGGAAATAAAAATAGAAAAACCATTATCTTCAAATAGAAAAACTAGTAAAAGTCCAATAATATTGAATAGGAAAATAAAAATTATAAAAAAAAATATAAATTGATTATAAAAAAATAAAAACAATTAAGGAGAATATTTATTTTTTAAAAAACCATTTCATTAATCTTTCTATATTAAAAAGGAACTTATCTTCGAGTTTAGATTATTTAAAAGGAATCATCTTTTTAGTCAAAATTTATCCTCCACTGTGAAAATACTCAACATAAGATCATAGAGTATAACCTCTTCATTTAGTAGCATGATTTTTTTGTACATGGGGTACTCTATAATGGATTCCTAAATCTCTGTATAAATTGTCATCAGGATTTTTTATAATAATATGCATTTTTTATAATAATATGCAGTAGTTGATTAGTACTTAAAAATGCATTTTTATCATGGTTTTATATCATTATTTTACACTTGAAGTATCAATAACTCCTTAACTAAAGCATGCTTTATAATAATATATCTAATAATATAAGATACCTTTAATTTATGATAAATGTTCATTTTAAATACAGGCCTATCACATAAATGAAAATATTGATTGATGACTTTAAGAACTTAAATTGCAAAGGCAAAGAGATAGTCAAACTTAGAAAAGAAATGTCAGTGCAATCCAAACCGGAACATTGTTCGGTAATTGAGTGATATCTGGAGCTACAGATCTCAGATTTAGGTCCAATTTATATGGATGGAAAGGTAAGACATAGGCCTACAACTTTCATATGGAGCCCAAGATCTAAAAAGGCCATTATCAAGTCCAAATTGTAGCAACAACAAAGAAGCCCGAATCTGTCTTCCAGCCCAAGCACTGTTCGGTATTTTGGCCATATTTGGAGTTTTAGAAGTTCAAATGAGCTGAAATTTTTACACAAGAAAGCTGAGACAATTGCCTACAATTTTCATGTTTGCAACTAGCTTCAATTTTGACGTTATCAATGACGTTTTGGGCAGACAAGAGAAGATAAGGATTGTCACCAAGTCAAAAGTTGGCCACCCACTTATCAATTAGTCATCAAATCAATAGTTTCCAATTTTGGCCTATAAAAGGAGGCATTTGCCATGCATTTAGGCATCTTGGTTTCCAGATCAAGATCATGCTCTTCCTTTCTCTCTTTGTATTCTTTGTAATATTTATGCTTTCCTTTCATTAATATCAAGTTTATGCTTTTTATTTCCTTTCCTTTACTTAGTTAGCTTTTATGTTTTTATTTTGTTTATCTATTTTGCTTTCTTTCATTATATCTAGCTAAGTTAATTATGTCAAGGTGAAAAGGTTACACTAATGGTGTGAGAATAAGTATAATGTAAACTTAATATGCACTTTAATGTTTGATACTAATATATTTTATATTTGTTATCTTGTTCACTCTTTAATACTTTGCTTGTTAAATGACTAATCTTGATTTATGTTGTATAACACTTGGTACAACAAATGCTTAGCACTTTCATAGCCCATAATGTATGGTATAACTGACACCTGAGCTATGAAAGGAACTTGATTTGTTGTTAACATAAGTTATAATCATGAATGTTTGACGAGATTTACAAGTATTAGCATTAATTGAATAAGATGACTAATGTAATCATGTTAACAATATATAATCTGATTGGAACCTCCTTTGTGTGTGGTTTCCAATTCAATAATAAGAGTTTATAATATACTTGTTTGATATACCATTAGTGGAACCTCTAACCTTGACATTTGTTATTATTATTGTTTAATCCTTACATTAATTTTTCATCTCCAAGTTCTCATCATCATCTTCTTCTTCTCTTTATTTATTATTATTACTACTACTACTACTACTACTACTACTACCACCACCACCACCACTACTACTACTACTACTAGTATTATTATTATTATAGTTGTTGTTGTTATTATTATTGTTGTTGTTATTATTGCTATTATTGTTGTTTATAATTGTTGTCTATAATTTGTACAATTAACCTCCCTGTGGTTCGACCCCGGTCTTGCCGGGTTATTTATTACTTCGACACTCCTGCACTTGGGAGAAGACATCAACCTTTTAGTCGTGTCAGTAGTTAAGCACTGGATTTTCAATAACATATAATAGCTAAGCACTATGAATTGTTGTGCTCTAATACAAACTAAAACAATCTATATCAAATAATAATATGATTTGTTATAATTTAAAATCCTAAAAAACCCACAAGATTTATATATATATAAATTTAGATTTTTTTTTATTATTTTTTATTTACATGAGGTGTCCGGGCCAACTTACGCGCACCACAACTAATCTCCACAGCCCACTGAACATCCTGCAAGCCCAGTGAGTAGGTAAGGCACCGCGGGGGTGACAGGCGTGCATGGTAAGGCTCGAACCCAGGTGCGGAGGAAGGGAAGAAGCCCCTCCCACCACTGAACCAGAACCTTACTTGCTATAAATTTAGATTTTTGATATGAAGTGATGTGGCTTTGATACCAGGAAGCACATTAAAAACATAAAAAATAATAAAATTTGTTGTGAGTCAAAATCATCCAGTAATAAAAATATCATGACTAAGGGAAAACATCCCAGATATTTATTTTTATTTATTAAAATTTTCTTTGTGGAAATACTATTATAACATTTTATATAGGAAAACTATAAAATAAAAAATAGGAAAATTATTATCTCTGAATATAAAATATAGAAAGGCTTTATAACATTGAATAGAAAAATAAAAGTAGAAAAAAATAAAAATTTGTACAATGAAAAAATAAAATTTATTAATAAAAATATTTATTTTTTCAAAAAACTTTTATAGTAGGAATTTCTAAGCCTATGCGTGCTCAGCCTTTTTTTTTAGACCAAACTATGTATGCTTTTTTTTTAATAACTTTTATTTTTTTGTTTTTTTTAATTTAAATAAAATTATATTTAAATATATTTATTAAGTAATATTTAAAATAATTATCTTATAATATTGTAGTTTTGAAAAGATTATAACTTTTCAGTGATAATATTAACAATTACTGCATGGATAATTATATATTGAGCTAGCATGCTGACACGACTAAAAGATTGATGTCTTCTCCCAAGTGCAGGAGTGTCGAAGTAATAAATAACCCGGCAAGACCGGGGTCGAACCACAGGGAGGTTAATTGTACAAATTATAAACAATAATTATAAACAACAATAATAGTAATAACGATAACAATAATAATAATAATAATAATAATAATACTAATACTAATAATACTAATAGTAGTAGTAGTAGTAGTAGTAGTAGTAGTAGTAGTAGTAGTAGTAGTACTAATAATAATAATAATAATAATAATAAAGAAAGAGAAGAAGAAGAAGAAGATGATGATGATGAGAACTTGGAGATCAAATATTAATGTAAGGATTAAGCAATAATAATAACAAATGTCAAGGTTAGAGATTCCACTAATGGTATATCAAACAAGTACAGTATAAACTCTTATTATTGAATTGGAAACCACACACAAAGGAGGTTCCAAACAGATTATATATTGTTAACATGATTACATTAGTCATCTTATTCAATTAATGCTAATACTTGTAAATCTCGTCAAGCATTCATGATTATAACTTATGTTAACAACAAATCAAGTTCCTTTCATAGCTCAGGTGTCGGTTATACCATACATTATGGGTTATGAAAGTGTCAAGCATTTGTTGTACCAAGTGTTATACAACATAAATCAAGATTAGTCATTTAACAAGCAAAGTATTAAAGAGTGAACAAGATAACAAATATAAAACATGTTAGTATCAAACATTAAAGTCCATATTAAGTTTACACTATACTTATTCTTACACCATTAGTGTAACCTTTTCACCTTGACATCATTAACTTAGCTAGACATAATGAAAGAAAGAAAAATAAATAAACAAAATAAGAACATAGAAGTTAACTAAGTAAAGGAAATGAAATGAAAGGCATAAACTTGATATTAATGAAAGTAAAGCATAAACATTACAAAAAATACAAAGAGAGAAAGGAAGAGCATGATCTTGATCTGAACACCAAGATGCCTAAATGCATGGCAAATGCCTCCTTTTATAGGCCAAAATTGGGAACTATTGATTTGATGACTAATTGATAAGTGGGTGGCCAACTTTTGACTTGGTGACAATCCTTATCTTCTCTTATCTGCCCAAAACGTCATTGATAACATCAAAACTGGAGCCAGGTGCAAACATGAAAGTTGTAGGAAATTGTCTCAGCTTTCTTGTGTAAAAAATTCAGCTCATTTGGACTTCTAGAACTCCAGATATGGCTAAAATACCGAACAATGCTCGGGCTGGAAGACAGATTCGGGCTTCTTTGTTGTTGCTACAATTTGGACTTGATAATGGCCTTTTCAGATCTTGGGCTCCATATGAAAGTTGTAGGCCTATGTCTTACCTTTCCATCCATATAAATTGGATCTAAATCTGAGATATATAGCTCTAGATATGACCCAATTACCGAACAGTGTTCCGGTTTGGATTGCACCGACATCTCTTTTCTAAGTTTGGCCATCTCTTTATCCTTGCAATTTAAGTTCTTCAAATCATCAATCAATCCTTTCATTTATGTGATAGGCCTGCATTAAAAATAGATATTTACCATAAATTATAGGTATCTTATATTATTAGATACATTATTATAAAACATATTTTAGTTAAGGAGTTATTGATACTTCAAGTGCAAAATGATGATATAAAACCATGATAAAAATGCACTTTTAAGTACTAATCACATGCAATCTAAAAAAAAAACAAATTGCTCATTTTTATTAATATTTAATGAAAGTAAAATATCTATTTTTTATTTTATTTTTTTATATAATTTTTGCATATTATTATTCTTATTTTTAAATATAAGTACATAAAAATATTCAGTTTATATTTTTTTAATTAAAACATGTTTTTATGAATATGAAAATATTTTATTTAAAAGCAATACTTACATAAAAAAATATTTTCTTCAAAACAAGAAAGAAATGCATGAATAAGGAAAAGAATTTGGATTAAAAATTAAAATTTTTATTTAATTTAAATATAATTAAATTATTCAATAAATCATGCTACTAATTAAAAAAACATATATTATTATGAAAATAAAACAAAATACATGGATAAGAAATATAATTTTGCATAAAAAAATATTTTTTCTTTAAAATTTTAATAATTTCAATTGATATATAATTAAAAAAAATATACTTAAAAAACAATCTCGTTGCCAAACCCAACCACCGTAACTAATTAACAAAATACTAAAGAGTCTAATCAAATTACTATAATCATACCTACAAAACATTGTTTATTGGAATAATATATTATGTTTTATTTAGTTTTTATTTATTTTGTTTAAGTTTTTTTTTAATTTAACCCTTTAATAACACAATCTTCTTCAGCTTCTATAAAGTTTTTTTTTTTAATTTTCTTGTGTGGTATTAAATTATTTTGAGAATTATATTTTGTTTTTTTTTATTGGGTTATATACTAATCTTGTAAATTTAGTTTTTTTTTTAATTTTAATTTTCAATGTTAGATTTATTGGAAGTGAGGTTTTATATTTTGTTTTTATTTATGTGTGAATTCATCATAATCTTATAACACTTATAATGATTTTAACATATTAACCCGAGTTAATTTTGATTGTTTTTTCTAGTTGATTTTATTAATCACACTTTAACATTAAGTTTGTTGGGAATTGAGTTTTATAATTTTTTTCGATCGTTTTTCATGAGATTATTTTGATTTCATAACTTGAGTTGTCTCTATTTATTTTTTTTTCTTTTTAAACTTGAATATTCTTTTTAATTGGGCCATGTATTTTTTTTATTTACTTTTCATGAGATTATCCCGATCTTATGATCATGTTGTATGTTTAACAGGTTGACTCAAGTTGACTCAATTTATTTTATTTTATTGAACTTTTTTTTCAATTTCATTCCCCAGTAACAATTTTTTTTTAATTGTGTATATATATATACATATTATGTTATTTCATAATTGAGCTGAGCTTTGAAATTTTATTCAATTTTCTTTTCATGGATTTATTCGGGTCTTATGGATTTTTTTCTCGATTTCAACTACTGACACCAAATCTATTGAAAATAGAGTTTTTTTTTAAAAAAAATTTATGATACTATACCGGTCTTTTAACCTAGATAACGAGTTTAATGAGTTAATCCACATTGACTTAAGCTTTTTAATTTTTTTAATTGATATATTTTTTTCATTTCACTCTTTCAATATTGAGTTGATTGTGAATTGAGTTTTGTAATATTTTTTTTTTAATTTGATTTATGAGTTTATCCCAATCTCATGATCTAAGTTGTGGATTTAGTAGGTTAACCTCAGTTTATTCAAGAAGTTTTTTTCTCTTTTTTTAATTTAATATTTTTTTTTAATTTCATCATTTAATAGATAATTTAATATATTTTTTTCAATTTTATCCTTTAACAATGAGTTGATTAAAAATTAACCTTAGTAATCTATTTTAATTTGTTTTCTATAAAGTTATCATGGTTTTATAACCCAAGTTAAAGATCTAATATATTAGCCTATTTCGATTTAGTATATTATTATCTTATTTTTTTTTAATATTTTATAATATATCATCATATCAATATTGAAAAAAAATCATTTAATATATATATATATATTATATTTTAAATTTATAATTAATTTTTTTACTGGAAAATACATAAACAATATAAGGATATATTTTTTATTGTTTTAAAAAGTAATCCGACTCACGGTGTGCCGAAGTATGCTATTTAACCGTTGATTGTTCTGTTTACTGCCCGCTCAGGATCCGAGGCCAATTCAACAAGACTACTCTCCTTCAACTACGAACCTGTGAAGGTGTTTTCCTTTTATTCTTGTATTTCTTGTTTGTTCTATTTTTCGCCGTATTGGATTTTCTCAAATTATGCATATGCGTCAAACAATTAAGCACTCGTTCTGTTTTCCTTGGCAAAAGATCGTGGTATCGAGCCGTTTGTTTTTGAATTTCAACTTATTGAAGTGTTTTTTTTTTTTAATTATTTTTTCATTTTAAAAAATATTAAATTAATGTTTTTAAATATTTTTTATATAATTTAAAATATTAATGACAAATATATATATATATATATATATATATATTCAATTATTTTTTTGATTAATGTTAGTGGACTCAACTTGTGCATAACTTAATTAATTTTACGAGTTTTAAAATTAATAATTATATAAATTTTTAATACTTTTGAGATTCATAATATTCAAATTAATAATTTTAAAAATCAAATTTATAACTTCATCTATTAATCTATATTTTTTATATTTTTTAGAATCATTAAATATATATATATATATATATATATATATATATAAATGCACATTTACACGTATTGAATCTAAAATAAATATTTCTCTCTGGACATTTGCTGGACAAGCCTCCTTTCTGGCACTCCACACACGCACACAACCATCTATGACTTATCAATTAATTTTGTAAGTTTTAAAATTAATAATTATATTCTTAAATAATTTTAAAATTTATAAAACTTTAATTAATAATTTAAATTCTCACATTAATAATAATATACACACAAGTCCTAAATGGGCACGAAAAATCAATATTTATGAAGTTAAAAATCGGTAGGAGAAAAGTTGTCTTAGTGAGGCTCTGATTTTATATAGAAAATATTGTTATCAACACTATAACCAAAACTTGAAGTTTTAATCTGTGTATTTTAATTTACACTCACACCTTGGAATAGAATTTTCCATTCAGCACATTCCGAGTGTATCAACACATTCATCTACTGTTTTTTTCTTGAAAAATCGGCACTTGTTAATCTTTGACCTAGCTTTACTCGAAAATTGAGCTTTAAACTTACATATTATCATATAGTTTGATGCAATCTTCATTATCATGGGGATTTATCTGGTGTTTATAATTATCCTTATTTAATAGTGAGGTTTTTTGGGCTGCGGTCTAATTTATATTTTATAATATTTTGATTTTTTTATTTAAGATTAATTATTTTTTATTTTTAAATCATTTTAATATATTAATTTGAAAGTAATTTTAAAATAATAATAAAATAATATTTTAATATATTTATAAATAAAGATTATTTAAAAAATAATTATTATTACATTTCTAAACATCACAAAAACCATCAGGGAGCAATGTCACATATGAGGTATTCTCATCAGCAATGCACAGTCTTTTTTTTTTTTTAAATGAATTAGCTCGAGTGATTGTGATGACGATCCGACCGGTGGACTATTATATTTAATTTAATGAATTAAATGGGTTTATTGAAACGGTCTTTTTGTATATAGCCGTGGATACTAGTGGAGGCTGGGCTTCGGGGGACTGCCTAACGCCTTCTTCTCCCATGCAATACATACGAATCCAATCTCTGGCATTTTGTGAATTCTGGTTTGGCATTTTTGCCGGACTCTCCCGCTGTTAGGCCCACACACATTGTTCGGCTTTAGACTGCGGTGTTTTTTAAAATATTTTTTTACAAGATAATTTAATGTTTTTCAAAATATTTCTTAATGTTTTTTATATAAGGATTTATATTTTAAAAATATTTTTTTAAAAGGTCAATATTTTTTTTATTTTTTTACTTTAAATTAATATTTTTAGATTATTTTAAAGTGATAACATCAAAAATAATTTTTTTAAAAATAAAAAAATATTATTTTAATATATTTTTAAATAAAAAATATTTATAAAAAACTATAATCGCATTTCTAAATACCATCCATGTCTTCCTTCAAATCAAAGTTGTCAAACAGTCATCCAACGAGGCATTATAAAACGTGGTTAAGCATTTGATTAACACTATACATTTTCGTGATAGTTTTTTCTAAATATTTCCTCGACATTGACAATAGTTGATGACTTATATGTATATGTATATCTATCTATCTATCTATCTATATATATATATATATATTAGTTTACAATGTTTATATTTATTTATCATCTTTTTTATTTTATTTTATTATAGTTTTCTGTTTAAATATCATTTTAGTGCATAAATATACATATTACACAACAAATGTTAGTGCTCGTGAAACTTTGTCTAATTTCTTCAAAGCAAAGTTGTCGTCGTCCATGAAATTTGTACACACGAGTTGAACTATCAAAAGAAATTGATAAAGGCAATTGATAGGAAGGAATGATTCATTGTCAATGGATGTGGAACTATGCATGTGTTATAAAAAATCGAATGTAACATATTCTCAACGAAAAAAATGATACAATACTACGTACTATATATATATATATATTTATATTTATTATAAGATCCCGCTTGATGTTTGATATTGTAATTATTTTTTTTGAATAAACATAGAGAAAAACAACAACTTATTAAATGGCAAAAAAAGTACACGAGTTAGAGTAATTAAGTGAAACTCAAATTACCACACTATTCAGCATTCAATATAAACTTGGCTAAATTATTGAAAGGCCTGCTCTGACCCTATCAATCTCTCTCCCTAGATAGGTTAAAAAACTCCATTATGCTGCTATTGACAAGGAATCCTATATTGATTTTTTTTTTAAATTCAGAATTTAGAATAACTTATTAAAAATTGCCTTGACTACTTGTTTTTTATTTTAAAGCTGTAGATGACACATGATTTCAGAGTAGCAGATGACACTAACAATTCTTCAAACTCAACTATTTCCACCAATAAACTTAAGGCTACTTGATCAATATGCATCACATTGTAACCGGTTTATATAACTACCAGTTGGTTATATACAAATGCATAAAAACAAGATTAGCATGCAAGATTAAGCAATGTGTAACGTGTAAACAGTTCGATTTCAGAAACCTCGAGCAAGCAACTACCAAATATGCGCCTGGGTTCCATCTACCGAAAGAGCCTTGGTGACTGATCTCTTCGGTACTTTGCCTTCAAGCTTCAGTCCTTCTATATGCTTCTCTACTGTGGCAAGGCCTGGTTGGCCCCGATTCCTTCCTCTCCTTCATTACAAATCTAGCTGTAAGCCATATATAAAAGAAACACAAACGAGGCAAGAGTTATTCAAGTACCTATATACGAACTTTACTCCAGTCTAGTCAAGCATAGCATCATGCAGTTAACTTCAAAGTGTTTGCCACAGGCCAGTCATTACGTTACTTGTAGCATGGCCATAGAAACACCACTTTCTTCCTTTCTTATAGAAATGAGTGACACGCATTTCTATTCTGCAAAAGAAATTTAAAGAAAACATTGACTATGCGTACCTGTTTCAACAAGGTCACCAACAAACATTTTTGCAACACCACAAACCACAATCGTCATCGGTAAATAAATTTTCTGGCTTCCAGTGATGCTCACCAACAACTGCATTCCCTCCATGAGAGAAAAGTAAAGATTTCAGGTTAACATCAAAGAATAAAGAATCAACTTGCGCACAAATTAATGAAATGAATGGTACATCTCAAGAAGGCTGAGTGGAAGTAATTAACAAATGTAGCAGAATCAACTTGTGCAAAAAATAATGGCATGAATGATGCCTCTCAAGAAGGCTGAGTGGAAGTAATTAACAAATGCAGCAACTAGGGTGTATGCTCAAAGGATCTTCTAGCAACTTATTCCCCACGACAGAGACAATATTCATCTTGCATGTATCAGCCAACAGGAGGTAGGTGAGAAGAAAAGGCCACCATGTGCCAAATAAAAAAAATAAATTCCAAGGAAAAGGCATAAAACAAAAGAAAAGGTATGAGAAAAAGAGGGATGGATGCAACCAATAGGAAAACATACCTTTTTCATATCAGTCTTTTGCAGTGCAGATATACGGAATGATTCGTACCTACTCATATGTTCTTCAGTAAACTGAGCTAAAATAGCCCCGAATAAAGAAACAAAGGGCAATAGTTCAAAGAAATGCCTTCTTTTTATAAATTATTAAATGAGGTCGATAAGGTGGCAATAGGCATTTGAAGTAGTTCCTTTTGTGTTTCCTAGAGCTCCACACAAAGTCGATTTCTTATTGCATCCCTAATATTTTACCATCATTCATAATTTTCAAGAAATAACAACCTGAGGAAAGGAAACAACCAATAGCTTTAAGATAATTTTTTTTTCCAATTTGAAAAGTGGTACCTTTTGATATTTTATATCATCAATTTGGATAATGGCCTGACTCTCGGCAACACCAAATTCCTTTTTTATTTTATTTGGCCGACTGTCATGAATAAATAATTAGCAGGCTTTATATCAAACATTCTATTTTGCTTTTCAGATGTTTCACGAACATCACGTCCAATTGATGTTTCACTTCTCTTATTGTTCTGTTCTATTAAACTTCATTTTACAATGATGCGATTTGAACTAGAATATCTACATTTAAAATAGGTGCAATTACCATAGCAACACAGCAAGCCAATAACCTACCTTTCAAATTAATGCAATTACCACAGGATTTGAACTAAGACATCCACCCTTATTACTATCTCATGCAACTTAAGATACAAAATTTAGTGTGCTAGCAATCTGGGAATAATGCCTAAAGGGGGACCATCCAATCTTGCTCCTCCCGTGGCCAATCTAGGAACACATAAGAACATTTCTAGTAGTACCACATGAAAACAAAAATCTCTCTTTTGTGAAATCAATCATTCTCTTCTTCTCTATTTTTTGAAGGAGTCAACATTCTTGTTACCACAAAACCAATAAAATTTACAAAATGATCCCACAAAATCAACCACTAGCATTCTTCTATAGCTGCATTATTATCGAGTTTGAATTCAGTAATGCATCAAGCATCACTGTTGCTGTAAAAATCTCAACTAAAGCATTTAACCACCTCAAATTCCTCTATAGAATAATTAAAAGATGAAATAACTGAAATTAACAACCAACACATGTCATCTGGGAACAGGCATCTAGAAAAGTAACTGAGACAACTATTGCAACTGGCTATCATGTCATGCGAAAATGAGCCTTTTGTAATCCCAAGCTTTACACTCCAAGCTTTCTTACAAAGAGGGTCATAAAAATACTTAAAGCTTGAAGGTCTAAAGGATGAGGCTTTTGTTTGTAGATGATACTCTTTGCGAGAAGCATGCACAAGGACTGAAGCTAAAATATTTAAAATTTATAGGCAATCTGAGTCTAGCTGGAACTGATGGCTGCGAAAAGCAGAGACTGTAGACACTCAACATTCAACAAAACCATCTTGAGCCTATGCACCAGACTATTTGCTTCCTCGTATCAACAACCATAACATGCCTCTTCTACCATGCAATGCACTCCGAACACAGCTGCTTAGCCTCTTAACTATTGCATTCCTCCTATTCTCAATTCTTCAATACCATCATAATGTCAACAGAAACAAGCCTGCCCAGAAAGCGCAAAAAGAAAAGCCAAGCAGTGCACCCCTGCTAAGCTTTTGATCGATTTCCTTATTTCTAACATGTTAGAAATAGATCAGCTCCATTAAAAGAGTGCCTTCAAACAAAGCCTTAAGAGATAACTCATTTACGACCAACACATACAACATAAAATTCCTAAACACTATTCTTTATTTCTCAGCTAGTCTACCCATAATACACATTCAAACCCATTAAAGAAGACAGAGGATAAATTATGAATCTAAAAAGCTTTACTTACTGCATGTTGACCATTTTATCTGGATCAGCAGTAGAAGCCAACTTCCAAAGCTCAACATCTATGTTATCTTCCTCTTCCTCCTCATCTTGTTTATTCTTTCCCTTCTTGCAGAGCCCAGCACAGGCCTTGAAGTAGATGGATTGTCAGAGGGGTGGACAAAATCGCTGCCTCCTCCACCAAGTTCATCATCATCTTGAGCAACAGAAACAGCAACAGCACCCTGAGAATCAGCAGGAGTAGCAGCAACATTAGAAGTTTGAGTGCCATAATCATCCAGGGAAATTGGGGATTCTGGTGGTGATTCTTCTTGCTCCACATACGCTGCCTCGAATGGATCTTTTGAGTGATTCATTGCCCTGTTAGTACATCAAGGTAAGCCCTGAGCATTTTATCGAACACCTTGAGCACAAAAAAACTGACGATAAAATTTTTAGCCGAGATTAATGAAAAGAACCTAAAGAAGAAGAGGAGAGTTGGATTTAAAACAAAATAAAATAAAATGAGAAAGAAAGTAAGTGCTTGATTAATGGATTATTAAATAATCGGCTAGCCAGTAAACCACGCTAGAAGATCGAAAACAGCAACACGGATCTCTCGAAGCCATGCCCTCACTTTGTTTTCCCTTTCGTTTTCATTTATTATAATTAACGTTCACTTCCTTATCAATTAGGCCTCCAAAATTTGGTTTCCCTTAATTATAACAAAAAAGAAGAAGGTTAAACTACAATTACCACCTAATTACTACCGTTTTTGTTTTTCCCAATGCTCCATTTCAGTCTATGTTGCTTAAGAATCTCCACTATCAACCTTATATATTTTCAATCTTTCTTTTGCTACGCTTGCCATCCATTGAATTGACAACCACGGTGCCATTCTAGAATTTCAATATTTTTTTTTATATAATTTTTACGAGTTTCATGGGATCTTATGACAGCTGGTTTTGGTTCCAGAAAAGAAAGATGCAGGGGGGAAATAAAAAGAAGAAGGTGAAAAGGAAAATCAGAAAGAACTGAACGATATTCAGCTCCTGTCAAAACATGGAATCACATCGAACACCCATTGAATGGAATCAAACAAACTTGATGCTACACTACAAAAAGTATAAGGATTCATGCATTTAATTTATCAACTTTAAACTTTCGGTAAAGTTTTAGAAGAACCCAGGGAAAACAACAAGACATCCACACAAATACTATATCTCCTCCTGTCCTATACTGGCTCTATATATGAAAACTAACATGCATCGTGTATGATCATGTCAAGAAAAAGAATCAATATACAATAATGGCAAAGTCATGTCAAATGGGCTTCACGTATGATATGAGAAGATTACCACCAGAAGCGAACAGAAATCACCTAAAATTTTAAATTTTTTAGTTGAAGTAATTTTTTAACATGATATAGATAATACTTAATACTTAACCAAGCAATTAGTAGTTTAAATCTTATTTTTTTATTTTTATTTTATTTGATAAAAAATAATTACAACAAAACATGAATTTGGGTAGTTTTAAGTTTATAGATTACATAATTATATAAGTTATATATTAAAACGAATGTTAGCTAGAGGCCATTATAGACTATACAAGCAGATAACTCATTTAGGAACCCCACGGCCACATCCTCAAGATATCAACCAGAATTCGCCATGCACTTTGGACGTAGATCATTGGCTTCTAAATACAGACAAGGAGATGATAATTGATAAAGCCACTTTACACACACACACACACACTGATAGAAGGAAGCAAACTAAGAGCAGCTTCTACATATCTGGTGATGCAATGACACTCAAAGGATCATCTAAAAGAAAGATAAAGCAAACTAATAGCAGCTTCTATATATCTGGTGATGCAATGCCACTCAAAGGATCATCTAAAAGAAAGATATTTTAGGATCATGCATATGCGTGTCTCAATAGCTACCATTCTTTATAGAACAACCAAGCGTCGAACTACTGACAAATAGCAACAGTATTAATTAAATGTGCTTGACCATGTAAAACTTGATTACGTTGTTCGTATTGATATTTGAATTTAGTTGATCAGAAGTGAAGATAAACGTTGATTAGTTGGATGGAAATTGTGTGTTTGCCGTGTTTTGTGCCTGTCAATTCACATATAATATAATCCAAAAAGATCTGGATAAAGTAACTAAACACTTTATTTTTTATTTTTAGCTAGTAGAATTCGAACTTCTCATTATCAATAACAGTGATATTCCCATAAATCAATCCCTTCTAACATGAGGGATTTGATCTTGAAAAACACATCTGATTGAAAATGAGAACAGGATCGGAAGTCTATCGTATGAACAACTCACTTCGAAGAGAAGGTGTTAGAATGAGTTGGAAAGTCATGACCAAGTGGGAAAAAAAAAACACAAATATGCTGTCTTTTCCCTTCAAATATTGAGAGAGAAAAAATCAATGTACTATAGTTTCTGTCATGAAATTTTTATTGAATGCTTTATTTGAACGTATTTATAGTGATATGGTAGCTCATTTTATGCTGTATACAGAGATTCTTCCATAGATGGATCTCAAATCTAAGCGTATAAGCCTTTCTTGGTTTCAATTTAATAAAATAAATATCTCTGTCAAAAAAGAAAGAAAGAAATAATTATGAATATGAGGCAGCACGGCTGCCCACACGCACATATATGGCCAATTGATTGCAACGATTGATAATAATAATTGCAACACCACCGATCACATAACTATGCTAGCTTGTACAGTAACAAGGAATCGGACATGATTGCTCCTCCACAAGTGTTTCTTAGCAATTTTTTTTTTAATTAAAAGTACAATAATTATCGTGCAAAATCAAAGACAATATTGAGTCAAATAATTGTAACTTTTCTCAGTGAAGGAATGGTCTCTCTACGGCTAAAAGGGACCGGGGAGTGGGAAGATTCCATTGATGATGAAACCAGCACCATCAGTATGTATTGAAGGATGGAAACAAGCAGCCAAAATGTGGGCTCGAAGATAAAAGTTCTTTACTGAGGAAGGTGAACGATCGTAATTTATTATTATTTTTCCAGCTTTTTTCTTATATGCTTTAATATATATTGGTAGCTTTCTGGTCCCTTATAATTATAGCTATTGTCTTCTGTTCAGATAAACTCAATTCATGAATTCCAATTATGAGCCTCGATCGTGCCTCCGTAGCACCTAGCTATATGTATTATTTTCCTTTTTCTTTCAGAACATCTAGGGCTTGGCTTCTTTCTCCAACCTAAAAGCTCCATTGGTTTCTAGATTAGGGTTTCGCAGTATTTTGTTTTCTCTGCTTGTAGCACCTAGAATTTTTTAAATGTATACAGCTATTAATTAAGAAACTAGACTTTTAGATTGACACTTAGAATTTGAATTCCAATTACAAGCCTCGTGCCTCCGTAGCATCTAGCAAGTTAAATTCTCGTTTTCCTCATTTGTTCTTTCATTTCTTGTCCACTAATTTTATAAAAAAAATTATGGAATTGGGATTTCATCACAATTTAGCCACCGAATTTAAAATCTTACTTTCCTCCTTATAAATCTTCGCCCCCCTTGTAATTTTATGTCGCAATTCCACCACAAAGTTCTACTTATATCCAGGCAGCTCCTACGTTCTCAACCTCAATATTTCTTTCTCTTTTCTCCTCTCCTCTCTCAAATACAAAATCCTTTTTATCTAATCTTATCCTCTCAGGTCACCATCTTTAAAAGGACCACCAAGTCACCGTCAACGACCTCCCATGTTCAGCAACAACTCCCCTTCATCAGAACGTATTTCTCCATCAACTTTATATTTTCTTTAATATTTATATTTTTTTTCACTTGTCTCCATAGAATTAGTTTGTTCAAATTTTTTTTCTTACATAATTTTGCAGGTGTTTCTTATTTAATGTATGGTGAGTGACTATGCTAATTAATTAGATAAGTTGTGTTATTTTAGATTGAATGATGATGATAAATGAAATTAAAGTTTATTACAAATTTGTGAATCTTGTTGGGTAAAGTTACAAAGTTACGATGAGTAATTAGATACCAAATTACATAATTACTATTTTTTTAACACAAGATATTGATTTTAATGTTGTTTTTATCCATGGTGATTGTGATGGTGGCGGCCGGTAGCTGTAGAGAGTTATGTTTTTCTTTTTTCCGTTATACAATATTGTGGTTTTTTATGATGGGATAATGATTGCAGTCTTGAAATTAATTGCATTTAATTTGATATTTACGTTTAATTACTTAAATTTATTATGATGTATTTTTAAAATTTTATTATATAATCAATGAAATAAATAAATTACTATTTTATTTATTTTTCTAGAATTGCAATATTTGAAATTCAAAATTTGATTTTCTCGACCATTTTTAATGTTTTTATTAATCTCATTTGCAATGAAAATTAGCAACAAAGTTTCTGGTGCAAATCAATCACAAACTATATATTTAGCGACAAAGATTATTGTGATGGAAATACTCAATCACAAATTCCATTGCAAGAGATTATTTGTGATGAAATTAATTTATGGATTTTGTGATAAAATATTTTATGATTAGTTTTCAATTTTCTAGTAATGTCCTCATGATTTTTTCGCTCGAGTTAATTATAACTTTTGGTCACAGGTTTATCAGAACTAATTATTAGCTCTCATGTTTCAAAAAGTGCATTTTAAATCCTTATATCTTTAAATCCATTTATAATTTGGTAAATATTATGATGTTTTTCAATTCATTTCTATTTTTTATAAAAAACAATTAAATTGAGAAAGAACAGTGCCACATAAGGGATTATTTGATAATTTGTGATTCAAAAATTGTTTAATTAGTAATGATAAATTACAAGTACTGAGTTATAGTTAACCCATTTTGCTTCACCACCACAATCTCATGAATCCAAACCCAGCAATTATTTTATTCAATGAATAAAAAATAATATATAAATATTTTTAAATTTGTTTTGAATCTCAAATCAAATCATATCTCAACATTGATATAATATATGCATATACGCATAACATCTATAATCTTATCATTATATATATATATATATATATATATATATATATATATATATATATATATATTACTATTTTATTTTTTTAATAATAAATAATAGTTTTACAATGTTATTTATAAAGTTATTCGATGAATAAAATAAGAATATTTAGGTATATTTTATTGATAAATAAGATATAAATATAAAAAAGCTGACCGTATGACCATTGTGATCACCAATCCACATGCATGGATGTACTTTTTAAAACTAATGCTGGCTTTAGAAACAGTCCAAATAACTGATTGACCAAGTAAGTGTAGATTCCAGCAGGGCCACCACGAGAGAGAGAGAGAGAGAGAGAGAGAGCTTAACAGAGTGATGAATCTCTGAAATCAATCAACCCATGTAGTTGCTTTCACTTTGTTATATGCTGCGGTCTAAAGTAGGGGGGAGGGGCAGTGCCCACTACGTACCTTTTCCAATGCGAACAGCATATTAACGAAAGAGACCAATATTTGTTCACACACATCCACCTCGAAAGAAACCAAGTTTGATGAGTTATCTTCTTGCCCTAAGTTGATTTCATTATTCCATATAGAGAATGTTAATCGGATTAATTTCATTGATGAGCGGATAGACACTGTATATGTCCAATGGCAGCGTCCTAAGTAATACTTGATAAGAATCCATGACTGTACCAAATACTTCCCTTGCTTGCAAAGAAAAGGAATGAGCAATCAAGCATTGGTTCGGCGCCCCCTGTCGAGGAAAAGTGGAGAAGAACAAAGTTAGCCACTGTTACAACTAATGATTAACGGAGTCAGCGGCATTAGCAAGCTTGGAATCATCACCGATGGAAGAATGTTCAGGTGTTTGCTTATATATATATATATATAGACATTTTCTTCTCGCAATCCAAAGCTTGTGATTGAGTAAAAAACTGAATGAAATCTTAGGTGTGCTAGGGTGATAGAAGAGGCAAAAAAAAATTACTATCAAATATGATCAACGCTATTGGACTTTATCTCTGCTGCTAGTTCTCCATCATCAGGCCTTGTTCATTAAAATAAAACTTTAGATGCGTTCTCGTAGTTGGTAATGTAAAGAAACACTAGCTAGCGTAGGCTATAGCTAACTAAGAACATGCAGCATCATTTATACCACCCATTATTGATAATTACGATCAATAGTTTGTCAACTTGGTGTAATGCGATTTTTTTTACAATTCTTTATGCTTGCGGGGTGATGAAAGCCATGGATGGCAAACAAGGAGCAGAAAGTTGACACAATAACACTAGATTATTGGCTCGAAGCTGGATAAGACTACTCGTACTAAGTTGAAAACTTACTATTCAAACAAGGTTCGAGAGCTAAGAGATTATTTGGTGTAATCTATGAAAAATGATTTTTAACTTTGAATCATAATTTAAGAATTGATTTTTTGAAAAAATAACTCGTAGCAAAAATAAGTTTAAATGACTTCAAGTTAGAAATATGTCCAAGTAAAAACATCATAAAATTTAATTACTCCTGCTAAGTTGGTGCTCTACCTCTTTAACCTTCAAGTCAACTTACAAATTAAGTGCTGAGTGCATATATATATATATATATATATATATGGGAGCTATACGTGTCGATCAATATTTCCTGATATACATATAGCAATATTTTTGCTGCTTTGAATCTTCAATCGCGTCAAATCTGTGCGTACAAATGGATTCTATTCTAAGAAAAGTTAAACCAAGGGCAGATGAGTAAGTTGGTGTTCAAAAGCAACGGAAGATTCAAATAATGGTTGATGAAACGGCCTGCTTGCTACACATCTTTATGCAAACATTTGCTTTTGCTTTTCTTTTTTAAAAGCAAAAGATGGAACCAAAAAAAATGCTGAGCCAAAGAGAAAGATGACCTTGGATGCTGTTAATGTGCAACAAACAACTTTGCCTTTAGTTTCATCAGAACTCTTCCCCCTCACTCTGCCACACGCATACCTCTTTCTCCGTGTTTTATAGCCTCGGTTTTCAGATTTTATGAGATGTAGACTTTTTTTTTAATTTTTTTCTCTCAATCTGATAAATACGATATTCGGTTCTCTAGAACCCATTTTTATTTTTTCTCTCTAAACCACCAAAACTACTAGCATGGCTGCTTCTAATGTGAAGCTTGCCTTCTTCTCTTCTCTACTCCTTTTTTTCCTGATCAATCCCAGCCAATCACTTTCTTCACATAATATCTATCTCGAAAGACAAGCTTCAATCCTGGTTTCCGTCAGACAATCTTTCGAGTCATATGATCCTTCATTTGATAGCTGGAATGTGGCCAACTACTCGCTTCTTTGCTCTTGGACTGGCATCAAATGCGACGACAAGAATAGATCAGTGGTTGCTATTGATATATCCAATTCAAACATCTCTGGCACTCTATCTCCAGCGATCACTGAACTTCGAAGCCTTGTCAATCTTTCGCTGCAAGGAAACAGTTTCTCTGATAGGTTCCCACGAGAAATTCACAGGCTTATAAGGCTTCAGTTCCTCAACATATCCAACAATCTGTTCAGTGGACAGCTGGACTGGGAGTTTTCTCAGTTGAAAGAACTTCAAGTGCTGGATGGTTATAACAACAATCTCAATGGCACGCTACCATTAGGTGTCACCCAACTTGCCAAGCTCAAGCACTTGGATTTTGGCGGGAATTACTTTCAGGGGACTATCCCTCCAAGCTATGGAAGTATGCAACAACTGAATTATCTCTCATTGAAGGGAAATGATTTGCGTGGTTTAATTCCTGGCGAGCTTGGTAATCTTACTAATCTTGAGCAGCTCTACTTGGGGTATTACAATGAGTTCGATGGAGGAATCTCACCCGAGTTTGGCAAGCTGATCAATCTGGTTCATCTAGACCTTGCAAATTGTAGCTTAAGTGGACTGATACCGCCTGAATTGGGAAACCTCAACAAGTTAGATACCCTCTTCTTGCAAACAAATGAGCTCACCGGTCCGATCCCTCCCGAACTGGGCAACCTGAGCAGCATCAAATCTCTTGATCTCTCAAACAACGCACTAACAGGAGATATTCCACTAGAGTTTTCCGGGCTTCATCGTCTCACCTTATTGAATTTGTTCCTTAACAAGTTACATGGGCAGATCCCTCATTTCATTGCGGAGCTACCTGAGCTGGAAGTCCTGAAGCTTTGGCACAATAATTTCACCGGAGTCATTCCTGCTAAGCTGGGAGAAAATGGCAGATTAATTGAACTTGATCTGTCAAGCAATAAGCTTACCGGATTAGTCCCTAAATCTCTCTGCTTAGGAAAGAAGCTGCAGATTCTAATCCTGCGCATCAACTTTTTGTTCGGTCCTCTGCCTGATGATCTTGGCCACTGTGACTCTCTTAGGAGAGTTCGGTTGGGGCAGAATTATCTGACTGGATCAATTCCAAGTGGTTTCCTTTACTTGCCGGAACTGTCACTCATGGAGCTGCAGAACAATTATCTGAGTGAACAGGTTCCACAACAAACAGGCAAGATACCATCTGAACTTGAGCAGATGAATCTTGCAGATAATCACTTATCTGGGCCGCTTCCTGCATCCATTGGCAATTTCTCCAACTTGCAGATGCTTCTGCTCAGTGGAAACCGATTCACAGGGGAAATTCCACCTCAAATAGGTCAGTTGAAAAATGTCCTCACATTGGATATGAGTAGAAACAACTTGTCTGGGAATATCCCCTCTGAAATTGGCGATTGTCCTACCTTGACTTACTTAGATTTGAGTCAGAACCAACTCTCAGGCCCGATTCCAGTTCATATCACACAAATTCACATATTAAACTACCTTAATATATCCTGGAACCATTTGAACCAAAGTCTACCCAAGGAAATTGGGTCCATGAAAAGTCTAACCTCGGCAGATTTTTCTCACAACAACTTCTCTGGTTCCATACCTGAATTTGGACAATATTCATTCTTCAACTCCACATCATTTATGGGTAACCCTCATCTTTGTGGTTCTTACTTAAACCCATGCAACTATTCATCCATGTCACCATTACAACTCCACGACCAAAATAGCTCCAGGTCTCAGGTCCATGGAAAATTCAAGCTTCTTTTTGCTCTGGGATTTTTAGTATGCTCTTTGGTATTTGCGGCTTTGGCAATCATCAAGACCCGAAAGATACGAAGAAATTCAAATTCCTGGAAGCTCACAGCATTCCAGAAGCTGGGATTTGGATACGAAGACATATTGGAATGCATCAAGGAAAACAACATCATAGGGAGAGGTGGAGCTGGCACTGTCTACAGAGGTTTAATGGCTACCGGGGAACAAGTAGCTGTCAAGAAGTTGTTGGGAATAAGCAAAGGCTCGTCTCATGATAATGGCCTATCTGCTGAAGTGCAAACATTAGGCCAAATTCGACACAGGAATATAGTGAGGTTGTTGGCATTTTGTTCCAATAAAGAGTCCAATTTACTTGTATACGAGTACATGCCAAATGGAAGCCTAGGTGAAGTTCTGCATGGGAAGAGAGGTGGTTTTCTCAAGTGGGATACCAGGCTGAAAATTGCTATTGAAGCTGCAAAAGGCCTATGCTACTTGCACCACGACTGTTCCCCTCTAATCATCCACCGGGATGTCAAGTCCAATAACATCCTGCTCAACTCAGATTTTGAGGCTCATGTAGCAGATTTTGGTCTTGCCAAGTTCTTACAAGACACTGGAAATTCAGAATGCATGTCTGCAATTGCTGGCTCTTATGGCTATATTGCTCCAGGTACCCCCTTTGCCTATATTTTCAAAATAACCTAAAACAAAATCAACTGGAAGATCACATACAGTAACAGCCTTATGAATTGTCCCTTGGAACCTGAGACCTTTCGTCTATGTTGACATGACATAGGTTCTTCATTTAGCCACTAAGTAAAGCATCTCTCGCATTTTCCTTTGGCTTGATGTCATGATTAACGCCTCCAATAATCTGGTTTAATCATTGTTTTAAAAAACTAATTATGGTGCTCATTTCTGTGTTGGAGTGGCAAATAAACATGTAGAGTCTGTCCATTTTTGTTAGTTCTCATTTTAGATCTGCCATAAGAACTAGTGTACTTTTCCTTGGACCGAAGTAGCAAGGTAGAGTACCATGTGGAGTCCAAGAACGGTGAAGGCTCCACTAACACAGATGAAAATTCTCCCTTTTACTTTTCATCTTGCTTTAAGCCTTTAACCCACAATATTAGTATTTGGGTTGTGAGCTTTTTTATTGGAAACCATAAACCAATCTTTCACTCTTGCCAATAACTAGCTTGCCCTTTTTGACCCAACCCCAGAAATAGGAGCAACAGCAAAATCAGCATAAATCCAAATTCCAAGCAAATCCTCCTTGAGGATCCTGATTCGGATTTATCTAACCTTTACTTTCCCTGAACCCCAAAAAAGAGAAACATGTCTATACAACACAGTTATAAAGCGCAAACTGCCTTTTCTTTTTTAACATACATAAGTAGTTGCTTTGCCTTGGGAGATGAGCTGAACACCACATCTTTTTCTGTGCAAAACAACAGTGCATGTCACTGAGATTCACTTAAACAAACAGGAGTGCATGGCATCGGTTACCCTCTTTTAAATAAACATTTCTATTCTATCACATTTTCTTCAAGACTATTACTTTGAAGCTTAGGACTAAGGAATTTCTTGTAACAGAATACGCATACACCTTGAAAGTGGATGAAAAAAGCGATGTCTACAGCTTTGGAGTGGTACTATTGGAGTTAATCACAGGCAGAAGGCCAGTTGGCGATTTCGGAGAAGAAGGGCTTGACATTGTTCAATGGACAAAGACACAGACCAAGTCAAGCAAAGAGGGGGTGGTTAAGATTCTGGATCAAAGGCTGATTGATATTCCATTAATTGAAGCGATGCAAGTCTTTTTTGTGGCAATGTTGTGTGTTCAAGAACAAAGTGTGGAGAGGCCAACAATGAGAGAAGTTGTTCAGATGCTTGCACAAGCTAAACAACCCAACACATTTCACATGGAGTGACTTCACCAGACACATTATAGAAGTTGCTGACAACAAGAAGACAAAGATGATTCACTGATTATGAGTGGTGAATGTCGGGGATGACTCTGCTCAAGCAGTATAACCAGGCTATCTTTGCAACGATTATTATTTATAGTATATAAATGATAAATGGTGCTTCTTCTTTTCCCTTTTTCCATCTTAATGGGGTTACTGATGCTTAAAAGCATGTCTGGCTCTACTATTGTGCATGCGGTTGATTAGAGCTAAGCTGTAGTTAGCTTGGAGGGATGATTTTGGTCTCTTTATTTAGGCATGAAAGCATGAATAGGAAAAGATGTACGAACTGCAAACCTATCTGATTGTAATTCCTGGCTTCATTATTATATATATATATATCATCATCATCATCATTTGAATAAACTGTTGCTTTTACTGCTTAGATATTATTAAGATATAATCATATGAGTATAAATAAATAAATAAATAAATAAAGAAAAAAGAGAAATAAAGCAAGTTTAAAGCTCTAATAACTAGGCTCAAACCCTGAGATTTATAGGCAATCAAGCCATTGCAAATAGGGTTATATATATATATATAAAACATATTTGCAATTGCTTGAATTGATTTTTTTTAAGGATCAATTTAATAAATTTTAATGGAAACCTCACGATTTTTAACTAGAAAAAAGACCAACCCCCAAGGATTTATCACTTATTCTCAATTAATATCAACCTTTGTATAATTTAAATATATTTTATACATACAATCATGATGCTAGAACTATACTGCAATCACAATTAAAACCACGATTCAAACCATCGATGAGACACATTTGTGATTCATAAATTGTGAAGATGGTAGAAGTTGTAATGGAGTTTAATAAATCATAGTAAATAAAATATTTGAAATTAAATTTAAAGTGGATTCCATTTCGGCTAAAAATTTATTAAAAAATACTTTTTTATTTAAATTCTTTAACATTGACATTAACATGATTAAAAAAATTATACATAAATAATAAATTAATTTAAAAAACTCTTAGTTGATATTTTTATTGTGAAAATCAAAACCACATAAAAAAAATATAAGGATATCTTGTAGTTTATTAGTTGTAAGTTGAAGGGTTATGATAAATCTAAGCAAAATATTAAAAGTTTAACTCAGGCGCTCAGCTAAAGCTTTGCTAACCTATTTTAATTTTATATTTAAGTTTATTATAAAATAATTATTTAATCTATAAAAAATTATTTTTTGTCAATGTTTTTTTCTTTTTTAAATCTGAACAATTCTTTCAACTCGAAAACATCATATTTGAAACCAAAATTTTGAGGTTTAATTTACATTCTAAGATAGATAATCAAAGCTTATAATGGTAGGAATTAACCATGGTAATTACCATAATTAATGCTTTGTCAATTTTAGTTTCAAAATCCAAGAATTATCTACACTATTTTTTCAGATTTTATGGTCTTTCTCACCTTATTATTTTAAAGTTTTCTCCTTGAGTATCAAGCTAGTCTAAAGCTTAAATTTAGTTTTGTTGAGAGATATTTTAGGCCAGATCTTGTCTATAAAATATTTAAACAACATAATGATATTAAAATCTTGAAAGATATTTTATTGCAATAATTCAAGTTATACTACGTTAGGAGTAATAAAACTTTAAAGATAAATTATTTATTATTGATAATAACAAAAAACTTTATTATTTTAAAAATTTTTAATAAGTAAATACTTATCTTTATATTAATCTAAACATAGATATATTAAGTAATTTATATGCATGCTAGGAAGGATTGTATTTCAATCTCTTATACAATATATTTAGTATGCATGCTAGATTTTAGTCTTGATTACAAGTTTGTTATAATATATAAAATTATATGTTTAAATGTATATGAATTCTAGTGTTTTTAGACAATTTTTTTATTTAATATGTTATCTATTCACTAGTTTAATTAATCACCTAATTTCTGAACAACAAAGTAACACTAAAAAGTAATTTATTATTAATTAAAAAATTATTGGTTTAAACTTGAAAGGCAGGTTACCTTTTAAACTTAAAAGGAATCTAAAAAAAAGGAGAGGAAAAAACCCTACAACAGCTGATAACAAATCAAATATTATGGACATTTCCCCAAAACATTGTGGCTGCTAGTACACCATAAAAAAAACTATAAATTAAAAAAACAAATTCCAAATAGCTACTCTTCGCTGAGAATATAGAACCCCCTCTCGCTGATCAGCATTTGTTTTCTTCTGCAGCATCAGTAAAAAAATAAAAAATCAGCAGCAGCAGCAGGAGGGAGGCACAGCCAGTATTGCACAAAACAGGTGACCCCTTCTTTTCCTCTTCAGTTCCCAGATTCATATCTCTAATCTTCTATTTGCTTGCACATTTTTTTTCTTAAATACCCACTTGTCCCGCTTACTGTTTCTTGTAATTTGATCGTGCCATTTTACTCTGCACGCATATTTATTGAATCCCATTACTATAATTTATTGTCGAGTGACCATTTAGCTTGTTTATATTGATAATGATTCGTTTTATTGGAAACCAATTCAGTTCTCAAGGCATTGATACCTATCAGGTTGCTAACAAGATGTCCCCTAAAACGGCACAGATCCGCGAGTTCGCATCCTGAGGTTTATACATAAATCCTGTGATGATTCGTTGGCGCCTGTCGATGCGCTACTAGCTGATCGAAATACTGTAATAGATCATTGTCCAAGATTGCGTTTGGAAGCGGGTTGTGATAGTAGAAATGTTATTGCTTCGCTAGCTCTTATACTTTTTTTTAGATTAATGTGGGTGTCCGGGTCAGCTTGCGCGTACCACGACTAATCTCACGGGTCCTGAAGTTAACGACCATGTAAGCCTCCAGTGGCCATCATATGAGCAACCAAGGACTCGAACCTGAGATCACAGAGGGAACAAACCTCTTGATCCCAAATCCTTACCGCTAGCTCTTATACTTGGACACATGGGAGGAGGTATGCTGAGGGCTGGGATGGGCTATAGCCTGGACGAAGATTTTATCAATGTTTTTAACTACTTTTATATAAAAAATAATTTTTAATTTTTAATTGAGTTATTAAAAAATTCTAAAAATTTATAAGAAATATTTTAATATGATGTTTTAGCTTGAGTTAAAATTTTAATTTTTTTGATAAATTTATAAATTTGATGAAAAATCACAATTTAACCAATTTTAAGTATATTATTAGACATAATTTTCAATCCGACTATCAGATTTAGCTGAAATTTTACAAAGAATCTTAAAATATATTGAATAAAATCTGCTTAAAATTTTAGGATAAATGGAGCTTGATAGTGCTAACAAAAAAACCGTCAAATAAAAGCAAAACGACTCATTGAGAGTAAAATAATTATTTGCCATTAAAAAATAAAATAAATCAGTTTTTCTTTTCTTTTATATGTTACCGACTAGGCAAAAACAAACTAAAAAAAAGAAGAAAAGAAATGGTTAGAGAGAAATAGAGAAAAGTAAGGGAAAAACATAAAAAATCAAAAAAAAAAAAGAATAACTTTGTAAACTTGCAAAATCTTTATAAAACACTAATCAAAGAAAGAATCAAGTGAAGGATAAAGGAATTGAGAGAGAAAAAAATTTAATTACTTTATTTTTCAATTGACATAAGATTGTTATTTTATCCTAGTTGAAGGGTTATTATAATATTAATTTAGATTTGATTATAGATGAATTATATTCCATAAAATATCAAAGGATGTAACTTTAATAGTAAATTTATTTTTACTTTTATTTTATATACTTTTAAATTTATTTTTTAATATTTTAGATAATATATTTAAATTAAAATTTTAATGTTAACTTTAAAAATTCATGTATATAAATTAATAATTGATCTTAAAAAATATTTATATATTTATTTAGTAGTACAGGATAGAAAAAATTTCTTGCTCCATTCTTGCTTGGACAGGAAGTTTCAGGGGTGTCCATTGATATTAATCATCATGCATTGAGAGTGACCCTTGAGAAGTTGGATGCTCATGGTGTTGATGCTGACTTGATGTGCGTGGATATTGCATCCAGGCTTGAGAAGAGGTTGTCTGGGATGGTGGTTGTGATGGTTGTCAACCCACCATATGTACTGACAACGCCTGATGACGAGGCTGATCATGAAGGAATGGCCTCGACGTGGGTTGGAGGGAAGAATGGCAGGAGTGTAATTGATAGGATTTTGCCTGTTGCAGATAGACTTTTTTCAGATAAGGGATGGTTATACATGGTTACCCTCACAACAATGATCCTCACATATATGTCTTCTGATGAGAAAGAAGGGGTATGCTTCTAGAATTGTTGTTCAGAGATCAACAGAAGAAGAGAGCCTTCACATCATCAAGTTTTGGCGTGATTCTGATATTCAACTGGATGCAAAGGAGATTTCAACAGCATGGTTACCCTTACCATTTTTGCATTTGAGGGTTATAACTCTAAGTTTGTAGACCTCTCTTCGAGATATTTTTAGAATCCATGGATCTCATTGTTGAAAAACTTCACGAGTCCCTTGTCGGCAACCTGGGTGGAGGAAAACTTCTTTTCTTCCTCTGATATCAGATGCATTGATTTATTGAGTCCGAACTGCTTCTGAAGATCATTCTATCAAGATCACGGCATTTATGATCTGTTCCTGTCCATTAATGCTTTTGGTTTATGGCAAATGCTTTTATATGTTATGACAAAACTAGACATACCAGGTTTGCTTACAACACTGTTGACCACTGTTAGGTGTTCGATCTGTCCGCATTTGCTTCTGATATCGCTGGTCACTTTCAATCACAAGAATTATTTATTATTATTGTAGATAATCTGGCAAATTAAGGAATGGCCTAGTCGCCAGACTAAAATTCAGGGTGCTTGTTCTGCCATTGAAAGAAGCTTGTTTCATCGCTAACTTCCCCTTCACAACCGAAATTCTTGACCCACTGAACACAAAATTCAAAGAATATATAAGGTATATTTATCTATTATATTTTATGAAATAAAAATTATTCTTACGTAACAAAAAACTTATAGTATAAAATGAAGATTGCCTAAGACTCTACTTGTTAGATATATATAATAATAATAATAATAATTTTTTAAAAAATATTTTTAAATTCCTCTTTTATAGTTTTGCGAAAAGTTTTCGTTCATCTTATATCTGTTTTGCTTTGATATGTGCTTTCTCAGATCTAGGAACATGATGCGTGAGAGAGAGAGTTTTGCAGGTGTAGGATTCCAGTTGCCATACCCACCAAGCAATTGTTAAATTTATTCTGATGATCGGGCTACGAGCCATTCTCAGATTTGTTTGCAGCCGCAACATATATGGCCCACTGGGCAGTTCAAAAGATTTGTCCAAGGGTAGCTGGGCTCACACACTGTGGATTCTGATTTTTTTATTAAATTTCTCATGTATTTGATCAGATTTAAGCTTGGTTTAACGGTTAGATATTTTATAATGAATTTTTTTTAGCTATTATTATAATCTGGTGTGATAGATCTTTCCTTGAATTTAAATCTATAACAATAATCTATAAAACTATATATTAGGCCATTGAAATAATAATCTGGACGTAGCATATTCCTATTTACTTGTGGAGAATTTTCGTTAAAATGCCCCGGACCTTCCGTTTCTCTACAAGTTCTATTGCTTCAAACCTCTTCCCAGAAGGCCTGCATTTACTTGATTAAAAGTCAATTTCACATGTAGTGCATTGTCGTTAGTTTATTTTCAGTCACGCAGAGCCCAGATATATATACCTTTTCCTTTCAGGAAAGAGCACCTAGGGCCGAAGTCAATGAGCTCTTAATTAGTAACAGGTGCTTAGAGTTTGGTGTTAAAAGACAAGAACAAACAAATCCCTGACTATATATCCCATCCTAACATTTGATTTGATGTCAAAATCAACAGAAGCACGTTTAAATATGTGGAGGGTGTATTTGAATTAGCTTTACTTTTTTATTAGCTTTCCAAAATCTTAATTTTTCCAAACCAAGAAAATCGAAAAAATAAAAAAGATCAAACCAAGAAAAATACCTATTAAATTGATTAAAGAATTTTAAAAAATATTTGGTTTGTTTTGGTTTCAAAGGCTGAAACTACCGTCCAAAAAATATATATGTAACCCTAAATCATTCTTACTGAACCCACACTTCAGCTTATATTGTCCCTTCTCCGCAGCAGCACCACCCAGAACATTTTCTTCTCGTTGTTGCTTTGGTAAGATCCAAAGATTCCAATGGGTTCTCTTTAATTTCCCTTTTTATCAAACTCTTAATCTGAGATTTTTACTTTGTTATGTATTTGCTCGTAGTGACTCCTCTTCCCAGCTGTCGTCTCGATCTCAAATTCTTTTTTCATGTGTTCATATGAAAATGAAAGGGTTGTGTTGTGTATAGCTAATGGTCCCAAACTTGTTGGTATTTGCAGTACGAATTTTCCATTTTACACTTCTTAGTTCCTGTTAGTAAACATACCTTTTCTTTCTTTGATTAACTGTTTTACTACAATGTCTCAGATATGGCCATTTATTAGTAGGAGTTACATCTGGAGGAGAAAAGGCCGGTAAAGCTATCCCGTTTCTGTCTTTATGTTTGACAAAATAGAAGATCCTGATATTTTACGACTGAAGTTGTTGTTTTTAATTTTTGAATATATATCTTCTAAAGTACCCTTATTTAATTAATAAATGGGCCTTAATTGCAAATACAAAAACAATTATTTTTTCCTTGTTCTTTTTTGGCTTTCAGAAAACTGGAACGCACAAACAATGCGTGCCCAAGCTGGTCGATCGCGTGGTCGACGTAAGAAAAGGCCCAGATATATAATTAAACGACAAACAACAAGATTTTATAACAACAGACCTGATCTGTCCTAATAAGTCATGAGCTCATACAATATGGTTTTCAGACACACAATCTAGTCTTCAGAGGGTGCTTAGCCCTGTCCAAAATGTGAAATCAAAATATATCTGTAGTGCTCGGAGTCACAGAAGTAATCCATCCATCCAGGCTCCAAAAATAGAAAGAAATGTGTATCTTTTGCTAGCAGTTTATTTGTTAATAAAATTAATATCTTCCTTCTTATATGTATAAATGAACCTCAGCAGTGAAGGCCAAAGCGAGGGGAACTTATATAATCACTCCATTTTTAAAAAATTAATATGGAATTAAATGCTAATAAAAGCTGTAAATAACTATTCCTCCAAGCTTTTAATTTCAATGATTGGCATTTTTCTTTCCATGCTATTTTTAAAACCCCAACATCAAGCGAGAAATAATATTTTGTTCTTTGTCAAGCTTGACACAATAGAAAATGACGTGTATCATCCAACATTAATATATAATTAGACAAACAGGCAAGCAGACGTAAAGCGGGAGAGAACAATTATTTATGATCCTATTCGAAGAAATTCAATTACTTTAAAAAAAAAATTATGAAGAAGAAACCGAGTAATGTACCCCCAGCACTTCTCTAGATAGTAAATTAATATTACAATTTCAAAAAAGAAAAAAACAACAACACACACAGAAATATATGATCCAAACTTACAAGGAAATTAAGGATACATATTCATAAAGAATAACAAATGTTCTTTTTTTTTTCTTTTACTGCATGTCACCTTTTTTTTCACAAAGACGGGATTTAATTAATTACTTCTTGATGACGAGTCACGGCTTTGGTGGCTCTGCTTCCTCCACCTTGGCAGGTGTTTCAGCCACAGCTGGAGGTGGTTCAGTCTTCTCTGAAGCCTCCGCTACTACTGCCTCTTCTTTCTTCTCTTCCTCAACTACTATCTCCTTCTCTGTGCTAGTAGTTGCTTCCTCGGTTTTTGTTTCGGGTGCTGGTGCCTCGACTGCCTTTTCCTCTACCGGAATAAAGGTTGAGACTTTTTCAAAGACGAAGAAAATAGGACCCGGAACATAGACTGGTCCATATTTTGAAGATACTTCAGATACTAGTTTTGATCCTGGAAACTCTGTGCATGCAGAAATACAGCAAAGTAAATAGAGGTGGCAATGGTAAAAAAAATTAACGCTTATTAAATCTTGAAAGAAGCTAAGGGAGGAAGAGAGGGTAGATTTTCTATATACATACCGATTTTAACAAGCTCATCAAGGAACTTTTGAACTGAAGTAGATTGCTTCTTTAATCCTGCTTCTTTGGGATCCTTAACTAAGGTCTGTTTCAGGTTAATTATATATTTACAAGATCAAGTTAGTATTTTGTTTCATGTATGAATATATATAGGTAGCTATATTTATTTGTGCGTGTGTGATTGACTGACCTTGATTTCAGCTGATGAAGCTTCATAGATTTCTATCACTTTAGATTCAAGTTCAGTCTTTTTCTCTTCAAACTCCTTACTGATTTCTTCCTATTAATTAAAGCAAGAAAGATATTGCAAGTTCATTATAAAACAGATACACAGCAGTACATCTACATGCTTCAATTAACATAGTAAATATTTTGTAAGCTTCTTTCTTGCTAGTTATAATATTCCTGTCGAAAAAAGAAGAAACTAAGAGTTTAAATTCAAGTTAGAAAGAGGACCTTCGATTCATCAAAGGTCTTGCAAGCTTCAGCTGCAGCTGCCTTCTTGGCACTGTCCTTCTCAAAAACCTTCTTGATCTTTGGAAGAACCTTTGATTTCCAATACCCCATTTCTCTCTTGTCTCAACTCAACAGATTAATCCTAACAACAAAATCTATCCAACAAAAACGTCTGTGTGTGAATAATCTAAAGAAGCAAAGTTGATGAAGTAGCCCAACGAGTCTGTGTGTTTATTTTCTCACTTCCTTTCGAACTGTGTGTAATGCCTCCGGGTTAAAGGAACATGATGCTAAAGAGCATGGCATCATATAGATACACTTGTAACAAAACAACCCCTTGTTTTCCAACTAAATTACCATAAATACCAGCTTAGTCATTCCCACCCGCCAACCTCACCATGCTAATGACCCTCTCTGACCCTCTGCTTCCCTACCAAAGGACAGTCCATGCAGGGCTATGAATGTCCACAAATCCGGGTAGATATGATTGAAAGAAAGGGTGGTTTTGTAAATAAACATGGGAAGGGAAGGATAAAATAAGGTGGAGATGCCAGTTGGCAATCAACCTCAACGAAAGGTAGCCGATATGAGAAGTGGGTCCTCACTCGAATGTTGATGGTGACGTGTAACAAAATATGTCTCTTTCTTTGGCTTCTCACGTGGCTCCGCTGGTACTGCTACTTTCACGCCGTCAATGACTACCCCCGCTCCTCCTCCTCCTCCTCCTCCTCCTCAAGCAAACAAATTAAAACCTTTTGATTGGACAGCTCTAGTCCATGGTCATGATATTCCAACATTCATCTTCAATTTGCATTTTTATGAATCTTTAATTTTTTTTTATTGATTGACCATTTTTCTACGGTGATTAATGGGATTGAATTAATTAAATTCGGTCATTTAATCGTTAATTGTTTATACTTATTCCTGTATTATATGTGTGTACATCAACTGTGTATATAAAATGAGTAATGTTTTATATTTTATATTTTATCTTTTATATGCATGTTTCTCAAACAAGTTTTGAGTTTTTCTTAAATTTGATAACGTTATTTAAATAAATTAGGCAATCTCATTTTGTTTTCAATTAAGAGATTTTAACCCAGAATTTGTTGAAGAAAAGAGATATAAATATCAATATTAGAGTTCCAAATCATTTTAATTACTCGATCAACTTGATCATAGTTTAATTGAGGATTTTACCTTCAAATAAATTGAAGCCTCTTCTTACAAATTAAATGATTACATTCCATTATAAATATTAACTCGTGGTGTTTTTGAGTTGCCGAGTCATTGTAAATAATTAGATCGATGGGATGCTCGAACATACAAATTAAGGGGATGACAAACATACTTACATGCGTAATAAATGGGGTTCTGAAAATATACAATAATATATATACATATATATATTTTTCAAGAAAAATAAGGTGGAGATTTGGAGAAGAAGAAGTAGAAGAAGAAGAAACATATATAGCTAGCTCGCAGTCGCATGCACATGGGATGCTTGATTACAATTTCTGCATCGGCAAAAAGGAGGAGTGGAAGACAAGAAACAAGGATTAGTTAATGGTGGGGTTGATGCTAATGAAAGTTTTTTTCTATTATTTGATACCTTGAGACATTATGAAATATTGGATTTAGTACGTCATGCGTTGTTAATTAGCAGGAGGCTACAGCTAGATTACTTGACAAATATTATGTTGCAAACGCAGGTTGTTGGCATGTTTGTTTATGCTTAGGGTAATAATATAACAAAGATTGAACTGTCCTTCATTTGTAGATATCCGTCAACAGCTCTAAATCGGAGGGAGAAGCTTTGATATATATATATATATATCGAGGTGTTAAGCAACAGATGCACCTCATTGATCAGTCATTTAGGCAGTCTTGGACAGCCATGGATTGAATATAATTAGATTATGTCTATTTTTAACTACGGTTTTGTAGACTAACAAAAACTTTGACAAGAATAATTATCAATTATGCTTAATTTGTTCAACTTCTATCCTATGAATATTATAACTACGTACGATTCTGCTCTTGTCATCAAAGATTTATATTCTAAAATTTTTTTAAGAAGAAGTTTGAAAGATTCCGGCCTACAGAAAAGGAAAAGGAGAGGGTGAGATTCTGCAGGCAATAATATTCAAGAGATTTGACAGAGCAATACTTTTAGAAAATCGACCGCCATAGCGTTCGGTTTCAATTTCACAAGCTATTGTTCTCCTAAAAACAAGAAAAGAGGATATTTCACAGATTAATCCGCAGGTAAGATGGGGTTTTGACTTCCCATGTCTCATTCCATGCTACAGTATTTTGGAAAGTTACGCCATGGCTTCTCACTCAATGCATGAGATGATATTAATTTTACGTCAGAGGAACAAGAACATTCCCCTTTCAGAACCATCACCATTTTAATTTATGGTCTCCCAGTCACTCGGTATTTATTTTTTGGTCATAGGAAACTAGGTATTCAGAGCAAAAAAAAGAAAAGAAATCAAGTATAATTTGATTTATGATCTTGATGGCACATGCCTCTCGAATGTATATATTTCCTTGATCAAGCTCTTTCGGCTCAATATCCTTCCATTTTAGTTGGATGAGTAATACATTATTTAAAAATATCCAACTGCTATTTTCGTGTAATATAAAATAGTTTAAAAAAATGCTATTTGTCAAATCATCTGGGGGGACCTGATCCAAAAAATATATAATTGATAGATATATGCTTCCTATGAGGCGCAAATTCAAACGTTAATTTTATATCATTTAACATTTCTATTTCAGTTTGGTCCTCCTGTCATTTTCTGATAACCCACAAATAGTAAAAAGATAAAAAGAATCCTATAACATTTGGTATGATTTAAGAAATAAAAAAATTAATCCCCAAAAACTTACAACCCATATCTCAATAAATTTTTTTTGATTTGGTCCCTAAAGGTTTAAGAATATTTAATGAAGTCCTTAATTCGTATCGCTAGTGGGTTATGTTCGAGAGTGTGCATTTTCTCCGGTAAAGAAGTAGCTCGTTTATCTGGAATTTGTTTTTAACAAATAAAAATTATAATAATTTGAGATGGAAGGACTCAATTGACAATATCTAAACAATTAGAATTGGCAAAAAAATTATGAATTAATTGAGCTTCACTGTAATAATGTATTTGAAGTTTGCCCTTTCATTCTATCATTATTCTTTCCGGGCACCAACTGGCATTTCCTTTCGGGGCACAAAGCCACAACAAACTTAGTTGATTGCTTATTAGTGCCCTGTCCTCATGTCACTTTGTGATGTTAGCTTCAAGGGAACGGAAGCCTCGCCCGCCAACCAGCATAAATTAACTCTCTAATGATTTCCTTAACAACAGTTTTTGCTCACTCATTTATTTATAAAATATACTTGATGGGTACTTTTCAAAACTTTATAAATTAATAGTTTGTTTGGTGTTGTGTTTTTAAAAAGTATTTTTTATTTGAAAATAATTTTTAAATTTTTTTTATCTTTTATATTAACAAATTAAAAGTTTATAAATTAAAAAAAGTATAATTTGATATATGTTTTAAACCAATGCATTTCTAAAAGATAACTAAAAACGTAAGCAACCGAAAAATTCCAAATAAGGCAACCAAAAATATCCGATTTAATATTAATTATCAATAATGTCATATTTTCTATCTAATTAACCCACCTCTGAATCGAATAAGGTCTCGTCATAATTCCATTGAAGAACTTTAAATGATAACGTGGAGAATATGCATATGAAATCGCCAATTAAGCTGACATATTCTAGAGTTGAGTTTATCTTGTATTTTGAGCCCTGATGGGAAGCTGTGTTTCAACAACTTTGTCTCGTAGTGAATGAGGAATCTGCATAGTAATACAAAAAAGAGAGAGAAAAAATTGTCATGGGTAAAAGTTTTCTGCCCTAGAATGTGGAATGTAATGAAGTCCACCATAGTTATGTCGCAGCAATCCAAAATGTTGACCTAACCAAGAGGGGGGAGGGAGATGGAATAGTGTCAACTGCTTAATTTGGCATCATTAATCAAGACGATGACAACACACTTGCCGTTTGAGTGCAAAACTCCATTGATAAGGACTGGTTATTAGATTCTTTGTCATTTTGGAAACGAAACTCATGTAATCTGATTAGCTTCTCTCTATAGTCTTATCCATGTTCATGTCTTTTCCAGCCTACGCATACGTTTTATTTATTTATATATTTATTTATCAGTCTTTAGAATAATGATGCATTTGGCTTTGGATTCTGAAGTTAAGATTCAAATCCCAGTTTTAGCGGTGCTTGTTTTATAAGAGCACCAACGGGCAAGCCCATTGGTTGTCTGGATTAAGATTATCTGCACATACTACATGCATACATATTTTGTCTCTCTTGCATCTTGATAGACATAAAGGTGATCGCTTGGGTAATAAAGAAGTCTCCAAAAACAAAAACAAAAAATTGTGGACTTGGAAACCTAAGAAAAGAAATTCGTGAGTTTCTCAAATGAACATTCAAGAAGAAGGATCATCCGCAAACGACTTTATAATTCAAATAACGCTATTTTTCTATCTCTAAAAAAAAAAAAAATTGAGTTCGAATCTCTATTTTATAAGTGGAAAAAAAAAAAACAAGAAGGATGAGGATGAGCCAACCATAAGAGCTTGTAGTTCAGCTCGTTAAACCATCAAGGGGGGGAGGGGTTGATAGCTCCATCAATTGATTGTGCGAGTGTTAAACAATAGTACTCTTAATAACCTTTGATTGATAGCTGCCCTATCATAAAAGAAGAAGGAAGAAAGAAGGATTTAAATTAGAGGAAAAAAATCTGTTTACATTCAATTTTGAAAACTAAATTATTGGCCTTTATGTTAAGAATCAGATTTGATTTTTTTAATGCAAATAACCTAAGAATGTGGATTAAAAAAAACAATAATATATTAAAGAAATTTATATTAATTTTGATTAATTTATCAAACCTCCTAATTAGGTCTTAAAATTATGATTACACATTAAAAAGTAAATCATAACCAATTAATATTGAAACAAAACATTATACAAAGATTAATTCATTATATATTTAAAAATATATGAAAACAATAACATAATGGATCAAATTTTATTTTGTAACTTGACCTGTAAAACCCATGATCTAAATCATGAATTCCATAATATTAGATAAAAACAATTTTAATTTATTCTTTACTTGAATATATGATACACAATAGATATTTTTTTTAAATAATAATAAAGGATAAAATTAAAAAAAATATAATATATTAGATAGACCATATTTTATGGCTTAATCCGTCAAACTTGCAACCCAAGTTATGGATCTTATTGAGTCTAAAGATCTTATTGAGTCCAATAATTTTAATTTTTAAAATTTATTATTTAGCTGGATATATGGTAACAAAAAAATTAAAAAATAATAATTAAAGGATGTAATTAGAAGGGAAAAAATTAAAACAAAAAAAAAAAACCACTCTTATGAGCCTTAAAATTTTTTTATCTTTTTGTAAGGGGTAGAAAGTTTATCATCCACCCCTAATTTTTCTTTTTAAAAAATAAAACATATATTATATCGTCTATTTTTATACATATTTGTGGCAAAAAAATCATGAGTTGTTTGCTTTGGTCAAAAATTAATTTACAGTCTACTTTTACCTTAAAACACCTAAATAACATAAAAAAAAAACTAATTTACCAATTTAAAAAACTCAAAAAAATGACTCCATAACACAATCAAACCAAGTAAATTTTTTCTTTCTTGGCTTTGATACGTGATTTTGAGGTAATATTGAGATTCAAAACAATTATTATCAAACTTCTCATGTTAAATAAAACTTGTTGATGCTAAAACTGACTGTTTTAGTATTTGGAATCAATGTCAGAAAACCCTATCCTCTCGTAAAAATCTAACAACTTTCTATCAACTCTTTCAAATCTAAAAAGCAAAAAATAAAAAAGATAACTTTTTGGATAAAATTGAATTTTAAAGAATAATATAAAGGTAAAAAAAATGAATGGATAAAAATGAATTTTTTAATCAAAATTTGTGAAATTTCTTAGTATTTTACACTTTTGTCTAGTACTTTTTTAATTAGCTCCAAGTTTAATAAGTTTTGACAAATTATACTTTAATTTGTGTACATAAAGATGCAATAAAAGAATTTGAGGACAGAATAAGAAAGTGATGTGCTAGCTGTTTTTTTAGTATATGTTATAGTTATAATTATAATTATAATTGTCTAAAGTCCAGCTGGAAGCAGGCAGTTTGCTTGAGAACAGAAGAACATGTGGCGTCATTGTAGTAAAGAGACACGTATGACCCAAATTTAATACAGATGGCGTGCCCGATGATGATGGATTAGTGATGTTAGATGCTAATGACAGCTTAGTAAATTTAAAAAGACTTTACCGAACCAACAGTCCACAAGATTATATTATAAATATTTCACTGTTTTGTATTTGAAAGATAATTTAAAATATTAGTGATTTTAGGATATTTGTTTTTTTAATTATTATATAGGATAAATTCTGAAAATTGTCATGATTAACATTTTACTCTCTCGTTGGTAATTCTTTGTTTCTTGGAGGACATGAATTAATTCTTTGCAAGTTTTTAATAATTTATATTTTATGTTTTTATTACTTTATATTTATTTTATTTTTTTATGATGGATGCAAATAAAATAAATAAACCTCTCTATGAACTAAATTTTTTTTAAAATAAATCCAAAAAACACTTTGTGTTGTGGCTATTAAGCCCAAGCCTAATATACAACTAGGGATCAAAGAAAACAAACTCAGCTAATCTAAGCTCATGCATAGTTGGGTAGTTAGGCGTGTACCCACCACTTAATTGGGTATGTACTCTGACACCTTTTTTAGGCTAGGATGCACATCTTGAGTCTAATATGTATAAGTTCATGCAATGCTCTTGAGCTCATTCTTTACCTTTAATGAACTTAAATACTTTGTTTAAATTCAACACTCGATATAGAATTTTTCTAGGACCCCACACAGCTCCCTCAATATTTTTCATTGACTATAATATATTATTTTAAATATAATACATGTTGAAATATCACAAGAATGGAGCTACACTTTAACCCCTCTACTCCATAAAATGACAATATTCATGAGTTTATACACTATAAGTCTTCCAAGTTAAAGGTTCGTAAACTTTTTATTTTCAGCATATATATTTTTAGAGTTTATCTCTCTAAAATATCAAAGCACTTTATCTCTTTATAAAGTTACTGATTTTATCATCGAAAAGTTCCAACATCTATCAAAGAGGATCTTTTACAGGTATCGACTACGGGTCACATGGCTTACCATGTACCACTTGTTACAACCACAACTAATGGTCATTTGGCTTACCAAACAGCACATGCAACTATTACAACTACCAGTTACCTGGCTTACCATGCATCACCCGTTGTTACCACAGTTATCAATCATCTTGGCTTAGTAGGCATTATCTGCTAGTACAACAGCTATCAATTATCTTGGCTTAATAGGCAATATCTACTAGTACCACAGCTACCAATCACATTAACGTATTAAGCAACACTTGTAAGTAGTTAGTAACCTCATGAGCTTTTCATATTAAGTCATTAGACACCTTAATTGGGGAGAATATATCAAATTACTTGAACTAAGAAATTATCCAATATATTAATCTTATTTCTAAATATTTTGAATTTTGAGACTCATCAATTGACATCGTTTGTGGGAAACCAATAAAAAAGCCATTAATTTCTAAACTTGTTTTTGACATTTTCAGGTAATTTCATGGCACACAACTGAGACAATTATAAGTCAGGGTACATGATGAATATAATTGTTACCGCCACCGTGAGCACTTTGATCCAACCATACCTGCAACAACTGATCATCTAGGTGCACATCCTTACTTTAGTTATGTTGGTAACCCGAGGGCAAAATTAGATATTGTTACCACAGCAAGTCTTGGCACTTGTGGTAACACACTTGACGTCATTACCATCAATATTATTTAATCCTAGCACTTATAGGTCATTGCACCACCCAAAAAAGCTTGGATAAAATGATCTATAAGAGAATATTTTGCCTCAATACTCGTCAAGTCCTTCTAGGAAGGACATTCACACCATTGTGATACCCATACACATGATCGATACTTTAAACATGCTCTCTCTAGCTACCGTAGGATGGACCTCAATTACCAATCTCGTTATTTTACACCAAACTCTTCAGACTCCCTTGAGCCCAACAAATCACCTTATGATGTATAATACTTAGTATAAATGTAAGTTTATCTTTGAAATAAAATGTATCTCTGAAATATATTTCCTAACAACAGATCTCTAATAGAAAGCTTTCGGCCATTCTCCTTTAATGGAATTGACTTGATCTCCTTAAAGCAATATTCCCATAATCACTAAGGATTGATATTAAATCCCTCATTCTCTAGTGCAATCTCGAACTGTCATACTATCTAGGTGATACTAAAGGGCCTCTCACCAATTTACCAGGGATTGATCTTAAATCGCAATTCTCCAATGCAATTTTAGACTAGCACATTCTTAAAATGATGTCAACGAGCTTCTCACTAGTTCGCTAGATGTTGATCTTGAATCTTTCACTTTTCAATGTAGTCTTCGACTGATATATTCTTCAGGTGATGCTAAAGGCTTCTCATCAATGCACTAGGGATTGATCTTGAATCTCTTACCTCTCCAATGGCTTCTCATCAATGCACTAGGGATTGATCTTGAATCTCTTGCCTCTCCAATGTAGTCCTAGACTAGCTCCAATCTTTAATGAGGAGCCCTTAAAACCTCATGTCATCACCAAGGAGGCTACCAACCTCGAAGAGCTCTTAAAGCCCCACACCATCACCAGGGAGGCTATACACCTCCCATTTTTTGGTGAGATATTTCCTCAATTAAGGGCTTTCATGCCCCATACTATCATAGAGAGGTCATATACCTCCCATTTTCTAGTGCAACCACTTTTCAAGGGTTGGACTTGATTTTTATAGTGCAATAGAATCACCTTATATAAATTTGTCTCCTCTGCCCCTTATAAATTTCTCAGAATATAGTCATCGACATGGGTTCACTCCCCTCCTTTTAATTTTTTTTGTAAGTACGGACATCATCATGTCACCCTTCTTGGATTCCTCGCAACCTTTTAGAATTTTTTTCATGTATGGACTCCACCAGGAGTTACCCTCTTTATATTCTCCTTAAAACTTTAAAATATTTTCTAAGTATTGACTCATCCTTCATGATTTTCTACCAACCACCTAAAAAATTTTCTAACTATAAATATCTTCTCCATAAGTTTCTCTTAATCTCTTAGAAAAATTTTCTAAGTATAGAGTCCTTTATATCCCACCTCACTCTCTTGAGAATTTTATTAAATATGGTTTCCTCAATGGTTCCTCTCTATGTATTTAAATATTTATTAAAAAATAATACACACCCCAACACACAGGCTCTCTAGTTTATTACTTGGGGTTTTCAACCCCTTTTCTTATATGGAAAAAAATTAATAAACTTATTATGATAACCAAATATTTTTATAAGTTTTTATGGATCAATAAAGATTTGAGAACTACTAATAGATCTAAATAAAATAGACCTACAAAACTCCTAAATAGATAAAAAAACATTCATTAGGTTCAGGTTACAAAGCCCAAGCCTAACATACAGCTAAGGGCCAAGGAAAATGGGCCTAAACATGGTAGCTTGAGCACATATTAGGTGAGTGGACATTTATTTAGTGTTGGGCATGCAATCCAACACCACTTTGGGTTCGGATGCACACCTTAAGCCCGATATGTATGAATCTAGACATTACTTGCTACTAGTTATGAACTCTTTAAGCTTTATATATCAAACAACTAAACATCTTGACTAGGGATCATATTATTTGAATTAAAAGATTAGTTAATTATCCAATATATCAACTTTATTGCTAAACATCTTGAATTTTGTAACTCATCAATTGTTTTTCTAATATTTTTATAGACCTCGTTAGCAATTTGTTGAATGTGAACTACTATAGTTTCTTATAATAATGTTTCATAATTTATTATGCTAATAAACCAAAATCTATGTATTCTTTTAATAAATTAATGTGACTTATAATTCATAGTGATATTTGTTTTATTTTTTATGATAACCGTTGTGATTGGTTATCTAATGAATTGTAATGGGTTTCTTTTATAGATCAGTTAATTTATTGCCCGAGTGAGTAATATATTTTTTTCTTAAAATAATGTAAACATTAAGGTTAATTGTTCTGAATATAGTTGTGCAAAACTCAATTTCATTTTGTTGTTTACAATCGGTTATGAAAGCTTATGGTTTATTGTTTGCTTGGAGTTTATGGTTTACTTAAAACAGTATTACATTGTGACTTATTTGAATGTTTGATATAGAATTAATTTTATTAATTCAGGTTCATTTGAACTATTTCGATTTTATTTTTTTATAGAATTCAGATTTTATTTGCAAAGATATATACAAACACACATTCAGAGAGAAACGAAGAGATTTTTTTTTTTTTTTCATAGATATATCATGTCCCAGGTTTAAGCCTGGGCGAGGGTGCAGCCGTCTGACACGTTCAATTTACCAGTTTGCAACTTACAAAGATGAAAACTAAGAAAATAAATAAAACAAAAACAGAACAAAGAGTCACTTTGCATCTTATTTTACTTTAGATTGGTTTGGGGCCACCAAAAATTCAGAACCTATAAAGACATGGATAATCTAGCACACCAGGAACCAGACTCTGCGTTATGAGAAAATCTTTTCAACGCATCAGTAAGGTGGATTGAACTCCCATTATCACCTTGTCGACTCATTTATATCACAGCATAATGACAGGCAAGCTGCCACCCGACACCGACTCTCTCTCTCTCTCTCTCTCTCTCTCTCTCTCTCTTCCCTGACAGGCAGACACTTATTTCATAATCTTAATCTGTGATGGCCCCAGGCAGAAAATGACGTGGGGGAACCTTTACATTCTTGATCAAAGCAAGGCAGAGAGTAGTGAGGGTAGGTGGCGTTATTTTAAAGTGCAAGACAGCAACGACGAAAATCGTGAGCCTAGAAGTACCAAAACAATTATCGTTGTAGCTTCCAAGCTAGGACGATAGATTGCACTGCACATTCTCAGAAGGATAGGAATTTGAAAATGATGGATTGGTGAAAATAACTGCAGTCACTGATTTCCTGTCAGCCATATATCTTTGCAGCATGTTGTTTTATAGACAGTAAGCTTTGTGATGTATTATGTTTTTTAAAATAAATTTTTATATGAAAAAATATATTTTAATTTTTTATATCAAAACTGAAAAAAAAAACTAAAAAAATATTAATTTAATATTTTTTAAAAACCAAATTTAAAAAAAAAAATAACATGCAAAAGCTTAAACACCAACAAAATCTCATAAAAATAAAGTTAAAAGATGGATTGAAAGGTAAAGAATGTTAAATTTGGGTAGCTAGGAATAGTCGCATAACAAGTGTTTTAGTGGGTTTAGAAGAACCTCCAATATTAAAATTAATACATTATTTAAGTTAGTACAATAGGAAGGAAAGGAGCCTTGGAATACTATTTTGTTTATGTTACGAAGCTTAAAGAAAATTCAGGTTTCTTGTAAAAGAGATGGAGACTAGTTGCCTCGCAGTTCAAAACTACTTCTAAAAGTTGTTTTTTTTTTTAAGTTGTGTTTAGCAGTGTGGTAATTTTTGTAATTGTATTTTAAAAGAATTAGATTTAATAAAAGTACTTTAATAAAAAAAATAAAGGCTAGTATCACCATTATTACATAAAAAAATTCCATAACAGAATAATAATTAATTATGCAATATAAAATCTTAGGCAAATATTAATCATGAAATATCACTCTAGATATTTTTCATGTAATATTCAGGTCCTTTTATTTTTTTATTTTTTTCCCTAAATGGTTATGAGTTTAATATATAAACAGATTCATCGATATCAAGCAGGACAACGAAGCAGGCAATAAAACTGACTAATACAGACTTAGAATCAAACTCTGCGGTATAACATTTGTCATGTCCAATAGTCCCAGCAAATATATTACTCAGATAGAATAATTAAAAATATTGGCAAGACTCCGGTAATGCTGTAGTTTTACCTCTATAATCGCTTTGATTTTTGAAGCTTCATTCTTTGCTTCCTCCGCAGAACTATAGCTATTTTTCTGATTCTTTGTTCTACATACCATCTTATCAACTCTCCATGTCCCTGAAAATGATGGCAGAACATGCTTCAAAGACAGTATATATGGTGATGAAGGCAAAGGGCCTCCTGGTTCATTTCTATTGCAAGGATAGCTGCTGTCCAATATGAAAATAGTGTCCAATTTCCACTGCTATCATTATATAGGTTACTCCCTCAAGCAAGCAAAAAAAAACTAAATAAAAGCTTTAAGGTGAAAGCCTCAATTGTAACAATAGTAACGGCAAAAATACACGTACTAAAAAACACATCATTTGACATAAATAAAAGGGTTTAACGTAAATAAAAGGGTCCTAGCTGCTTACCATCTCGCATCACAGCTTCTTCACGCTGTCTTAGGCGCATGACCAGTGCATCATTTCTGTCGTCACCACCATCACCATCATCATGATTTGCTTCTTGAGTCTCAGATAAATCAATCTCACTTTGACCCCACACTACAAGCACAACGAAAGGCACACGTTATAAATATGAAAAGCTAGCAGATCAAGAAAGATGTTCACCTCATTTCCAAAAATTTCTTGCCTGATTATGGATGTTTTCAGTAATTTCACTGCTAAGCAAACATGCCTTGGTTGTACCTGTGAAAAAAGTTATTTGTCTCAAGTCTATGTTGAAAATGCAATTGTGCATAGCAATCTTAAGATTCAAATGGAATATTAGAAAACCTGGGTTTCCTAAGACCTCGTGCAATGGCCTCATACAATCTGATTAATGCCTCCAGCTGTCTAACAGTCATCCGATAAGCAACTCTACTCCCCAGAGTTGTATCACCTCTGCGGAGAGCAACACAAGAGTCCATCAACGGTTTTCTTGCTTCAAAATTAAGATGCATTAAGGGTCAGCTAGAGTGTGGCTAGTTACAGTAAAAGAATTCTCAAATTTAAGTCATTTTTGGTGTGTGTATGCGCATGCCCGCACGCTTGTGTGAATGTATGTATGCAGGTATTTAAGAACAGAAATTCTTTGGTTTCAAGATCTTTGCATATGCAATATAACATTTTATCTGAGCAGTTGAGAATGGAGGAGCAAGAGCTTCTTCACGCTTTTGATGAACTCTTACAATATGGTGCGCAATGTGGTAATCAGTTTGATTATCGGGATCACCAATCATCACATATGCCAGATCAAACCTTGAAAGAATTGGAGGGAGAACCACGTTATACTGGAGAGTGCATGGAAGTGATTAGTCCGGGAAAAAGAAGATCAAACTTAATAAGACAATTGCATAAGATATTCAATTTTTAGTTATTCACGTGGCTATAAAATCAAGTGAAAGAATTTCTGACCTTGAGTGGTTTAGATTTATCAAAGTGTCCTCGAGCGGGGTTAACCGCAGCTAGAATTGATGTTCGAGCATTGAGTGTTGCTTGCATCCCAGCTTTTGTGATGCTTATTGTCTGCTGTTCCATGGCCTCATGAATTGCAAACTTGATGTTCATTTAGATTGATATTAGAAATTGTTATGAGAAATGTCAGGTTAGACTTTAATGAAGGAAGATTACGTGATCTCAAATATCCATCTTGTCAAACTCATCAATGCAACAAATGCCACTGTCAGCAAGCATCAATGCACCGGCCTGAGAGGACATCAAGAAATCAGAAAAATAAATGCTCACAGATTAACAGTTGCATTAGAAATAATGAATGCTCAATATCATGCGTCATTTCAGAACTATAGTAAATGTCATTCTTAGAAGAACAGCAAAGCATAAATCAAACTTCAAGAAATTGTTTAATAACTTCTTAAATCTAGATAACCATAGAGTCACGTGTAGGTTCTTCCAAAATAGAAAGGTGATTGATCTGTGCTGTCCAGAGGAATATCCATAAACAGTGACAAACTGCTTGGACTAAAACAGATCCACTGATTCTTAGCCAGCAAAAGAGTAACAATAAGCGAATGCTACCTCAATACAAAATCCCCCAGTTTCTGGTTCTTTAGCCACAGTCGCTGTCAATCCAGCAGCAGATGATGATTTTCCAGATGTGTAGACAGATCTGGGAACTATACCTGAAGTATACCTGTAGGAGAAAACATAAATAAACAAATGCATCCTTTGCATAAACTACTTTAAAAAAAAGAAGCAGCTGCAGAAGAGTGAGATTCAGAGTGAAAAAGGCAGCTAACTTGAGGGACTGAGACTTTTGCACTGCTGGGATCACCAACAATACAAACATTGATGTCCTCTCCAAGGTTAATACCTTCATGAGTGACATTGTAGACATCACCCAAGAGCATAAGCAGGAGTGCGCGTTTGATATCTTGTATGGAGTAATACTATCTACAAGCTTGTTGAAGAAATCAGGTGTGTTTCTCATTCTTTGAACTTCATCTAGCTTCACTACCTGTCAAGTAAAATGAAGTGAGAAAAGTCCAGTGTATTGGACTCTTAACCACACATAGTACCAGATGAGCGGGGCCAACAAATACCATGACCCACTTCAAACTTCAAACAATGTTACATTTATCTAGAATGTCAGTAGCTAATACTATCGTAATAGGGTTATCATAGTATGAACGAATGGTGAAATAAATTATCAGAAGTCGCGACATTTTAAGCATGGATAAATTGCTTCAAAAGCAGAAACAGGATAAGTGACCGTGAATTGCCGGTCATCATCTTCATCAGCAACCTTTTTACTATTCCTGGTGTAGATATCCGTTCTTCCATCACTAACCTAAACAAATATGCATCTATGAATCACAAATAATTGTAATACACATGCATCACCATTGACCAAACATCAGGTATCAAGCCAGCTGTAGAGGAACCTGCAATGAATTGGCTATAAATGCAAGGCAATAGGAGAGGTCTCTCACTCCCAGTGTTCGGAGCCCTCTGACACCTTCACCACCAACAGCAGAATTTTTACGCTGGGAAGAATCTCAGCTGCATTATGCTCGCTTTCCAGGGGACGCCAATGCCAATGTATGGTACAACCACAGTGCCTGAGAAAATGACCCTGGACGAAATCAAAGTTGAAAGCTGAATTACATGTCACGTTAACATTTACTTCAAAGAGGAGAGAAACACAAGTGGTAATCCAAATAGCTAACTGAAAAGAATATCTTACATATCCCCTGCTCTGGCCTGTTTAACAATATCATGGCAAAGAATAGCATCCAAAGAACAGGGAAGGGAACCAGCAGGATGTCATCCAAAGAATAACATCCTGCATTCTAACCCTCTGCTGTCGGCAAATTTGCTCTCTTGACGAAGCAATGCCATCTCATTTTATTGGTACATGTCGCATTGGTACAGATTGGTGGCTAAAAAATTCGCAATCACAGCAGCAGATTTAACAATTGGCATCAAACAAAATATAAACCTGAAAACTGAAGTTGCAATAGAACACTGATGCACGAACTGATCTCAGTATATTTGAATTGCTGTTCAACATTCTTGACAACGCCACCACATTCCAAACACCTAAAAGTTCCTTGCAAAAGCTCCCTTACCTCACTTGTGCAAGTCACCACTCCGTTACTGACACCAGTTTCCCAATTTCTGCTGTTGTTAGCTCTCTTAATCTGTAAACATGGTAGCAAACTATACAATTGAGGCACTAGTATCAATTTCCAATCCTCCTTTTCATCAACTGAGGCAGTAATTGGTAATTTTACGTGCATCAATCTACAGAGAATCAACTATTTAAGTAAGGATTTTGATCAATTTCCTAAAACCCATCAACAAAATCATCAAAATTTAAGGAAATTATACTTCAAAAACAAACCCAGAAATACCAGTAAAGGAAATAAAGAGAAGAAGTACATCATTGAAAAAGGCGTATTAAAGAAAGCAACATTGATGACCTTGTTAGGATTATCATCAGATATAAATGTTGAGCTTAGCTCATCACAAACCTCTTGCACGCATTCTTCAAATGCGGCTCAAACCTAATAGTCACCATCATAATTAAACAAAATGAGCAAAATATTAACAGATTTCTTCTAAGAAAGTGATTTTCTTTTGATACCTCAAGTTCGGCAATGGATTTTTGAAAGACATCAGTAAAAAGCATGACATTGGAGAAATCTTTAGACATCGTTGTGGATTCATTGCTTCAATCTCAGCATTATATACGCTTCTCCTAAATTTCGATTTTATCCGTCAAATCTAAAACTGCTCCAAACAAACGAAAAGAAGAAACATTTCAACAAAAAATTATAGTAATTCATTTTTTCTCTTAAATTAAAAAAAAAAAACAAAATCGAACCTTTTGAGAATGTTGAGGAAAATGTTCTCAACAAGGACCGCTTTCTCGTCGACGAAGTAGCCGCCGAGCGCATTCATTGCAATAGTTTTGAAAATGGGTTTCTGTAGTGGAATAAATTTAAGCGGGTTGGTGTTCGATGCCGGAGGAATCTGGCAAGGGAAGAGAAATTTACTTCATTGTGTATGCCCTCTTCTGTCTCAGAGGAAGGTTCAGCTCTTTCGCGCCAAAAATAGAGAACGATGTGGGGCCGATTCGTTCCGCAATGGGCTTCGCTATTTTCCTACTGCTCCTGGTTGGTGGCGGTTAATAGGTTGCCTGATCCAAAGGGAACAGCAATGTCCAGCCGGCTTTGTACGAATTTTTTTAAAACAATTTATTCAGAAATGAATATTTATATTATATTATAGCTAAAATATAGAGTTTTAATTATTTTGTTATTATTAATTATTAAAAAAATAAAAAATATATGGTTTTACAGTTAAAACTTTATTCCTCTTCTCACGAAATATTATTCATATCATTGTTCATTATACAAATTCTCAGTTATTTATCTCTCGAATTAATTATTTTAATTTGTTTTGATCATACAACTTTAATATATTTCAATTTAATTCTTAAAAGTTCCTTTGTTTTTATCCTGGATTTGTTTCCTTAAGATTGCCTTTAATCCTATTCCCTACGTGTTTAAGATTGTTTCACTCTCGAATGAAATGTTCATTTTACATGGATGAGCTTTAAACTATTGAGAACAAGATAAAAGAAAAATTATCAAATTTGGTATTTGAAAAAAAAATGACATTCCTTTTCCATGATTATTGTTACAAAGAATATAGATGTACAATTTCATCCCTCAAATTTATTTTCTTAAAACTTGTGATTTAAAAATGCTCGTTTAGCTTTCAAAAATTATTTATTTTATATTTTAATTCTTGAAACTCGAGAAAGAAGAGAAAAGGTTATCGAAATATTTTAAGAAAAAAACGTTTGAGTGGCTGAATTTTGATCATTAATAACTTCGATTATGATACTTATAGAGTTGTCTTTCATAGTAAAACTTGATAAATGCAATTTTGACCTTTAATGATATTGAAAATGTAGATGAGAGCTCAAATATTGTTTTATATTTGACTTTATTTTATGTTTTTAGACCAAGTAAATGTGTTTTATTGTTAAAAAAAGAATTGTGGTGGTTCATTGGATGCTTTTTATGTTTTTATGTGAAATAATGATTGAAATTTAGGTTTTCAAGGTTTAACACTTGACTTTGGTTCTACGATCACCAATGTGACCTCTAATGACAAAAGAAAAAGATTGACGAACAAGTTTCATTTACTCAAGTGGGCAACATGTTATTCACTTGAATTAAAAAAAAAAAAAATTGGAATCTCGTCTCCAGTGCAACGCGGTTTATTGGCTAGTTACTAGGACACTAAAAACCACTATTAGATAGGGGCTTGTATTATGTCATAGATTAACCCTTTTTTTTTTCCAGTGTAAAAAAGGATGTTAAGGAAAAGCACCTTTTCCTACAAAAACAAAAAAAAAAAATTGAGATTGGAATTTTCAACCCAATCGGGTTTAATAAGCTTGGCTCATCTAAATAATATCAATAGAAAAATGCAACAATGATAAATAAATTGACAAATAAATACAAGAACATAAAAAACAAAACTAGAAAGCTCACTGAAATAAAAATAAATATAAAATATAAAATTCAATTATCGAACAACCTAGAATTAAAGAGCAAAATTAACAAAAAAATTAATTAAAAAAACAAAAAAAAAACAATTTAACCCTGGTTAACCCACTAATCCTGCGACCTTAGGCATATAATTGAGATAATCATATAAAAAATAATGTGAAAAAAAAAACATGAAGACCAGTTCCCTATAAATTAAATATTAAAAAAATTAAAAAACATATATAATTTTTAAAGATGTCTCAAAAAAATATTAAAACTAATTCATGTTAACTTTAAAGACTTGTGAAACTGGTCACAAACTTTGAACCAACAAACCCTAAAAAATAATACATAAAAATTCTAAATCAATAAAAAGCTAAAGGGGAAATTGAAAACAAAATGTAATAAAAAATCCTAAACAAAAGAAATAAAAATAAAAATAAGAAACTAATTTGATACAAAAATGATTTCAAATCAAATTATGACAGATAAACTTGAAAATAAAATTCAATTTAGTAAAGAAAAATAAACAACAATGTAAAAAAAAATAGGACCAAGTTTTACATAAAAAATAAGTGAAACCAAATGATAAGGAAAAATAAATAAATAAAAACAAATAATATTTAAAATAATAAATATCAAATTAGATAAAAACAATATAACACTTTTATATCTTGACAAGGAGAAAAGAGAAAAAAACAGAAAAAAAAAGAGTTCATCACAAACTAATCAATACTTCACCATGCACATGCTCACGACACGAACTAAAATGAAAGATAATTTTTTAAAAAAAAAGTGATATAGTTTTCATATTATACTTTTAAAATATAAAAAGATCAAATTATTTTTTATTAAATTTTTAATAAATTTTACTTTCAAAAATAGCATTATTATGCATGTAAAAGATAAAAAAATTGACTTGTCCCTTATTAACCTTTTAAACTTTTGTTTTTGAAGATAATATAATATTTATCCTACATTAAAAATACAAACAACATCAAATTATCCTCAATCTCACAATAACTAATAACCTTAGTGAAAAATACCATCTCACCTCCAATAGTGATTCATGTCTAAGGATAAAACAAATTCTTTATAGCCTTCAATTAGTTTTTAATATTTTTAACTTAAATAGTGTTTTTTTAGTTTTTGTTTTTACTCTTCAACAACTTATTTTATTTTATTTTTAAATTCATTATTTAATATGACAATTTCTGGAAAACATGCTTCATAATTGTTTTTTATTTTATTTCTATTATACTGTATGTATTGTATATTAGTCTTATAAATTTAACTTTTCTTTTTGGTTTCAATCTTTAACAATAAATTTGTTAGAAAATAGGGTTTCATATTATTATTTTTTGCTTGCTTTTTATACATTTATTCTAATGTTATTATCTATTTCGCGGGTTTGATGGACTAATTTGAGTTGACTCGGGTTTTTTGTGGTATTTTTTGTAGGCAATTTTTTTCTTTAATTTCAGCCTTTAATATTGGGTTGGTTAAAAATTTAATTTTACAATTTTTTATTTTATTTTTTATAGAACTATTCCAGTCTTATGAATTAGTTCACAGACTTGACAGATTGACTTAGATTGATTTTGTTCATCTTTTTTTATTTTTTAATTGATTTTTTTTAAGTGGGTTTCTCTTTTTTCTTTTTCCCGAGATTATCCTGATCTTATAACGAGTCTGATAGGTTGACCTAGGTTGGTTTGATTTATTTTTTAATATTGTTTTAATTGAGTACTTTCTCTATAATTTCACCCTCCAACAACTTAGTCTAATATTTATTTTTAATTTTTAATTTTATTATTTAATATTAAATTATTTAAAAATTGATCTTCATAATTATTTTTTTAATTTGTATTTTGGGGAAATATCTAGGTCTCATAGATTTATTTTTTGTTCTCAATAACAACCTTCAACATTGAATTTATTGGAAATAAAGTTTTGTAATTTATTTTATTTTTATAAATTTATCTCAATCTCATGCATTATTTTATGGATTTAATAGATTAGCTTTGGTTTAATTGAGTTGTTTCTTTAGGTCATTTTTTAAATTTATTTTTTTAATTTTATCATTTGATATTGAGTTTGTTGGAAATTAGAATTTGTAATGTTTTTTTATTTTCTTTCCATAGCATTATCCTGATCTTATAACTTGAGTCATGAATTTGATAGATTATCCCATGTTGATTAAGATATTGTTTTGTTCTTTTTAATTTCATCATTTGACATTAGGTTAATTAAAAATTGGCTTTCATAAATTTTTTTTATATAATTTCTATAGGCTTAATATGGTCTATGAATAGGATCACAAATTTAACGTGTTAATCTTAATTAATTCAGTATATTATTATCTTGATATTTAAAAAAATATATCTAGCAGATAATTACATCAATATTAAAAAAATATCGCTAATTATACACTATATTTCAATTTTATAATTATTTATTTTAATTTAAAAATATATTATTCAATATTTAGATGTTTGTTTTTTCTTTAAAAACCTAATTCAATTTATATCACAATAATCTGGTAAAAAAACTAAATTATTTTAAGATTCTATCCGTTATCTAATATAACTTCTATACGAGTTCGCTATGCATGTCGCTATTCATAATCCTTTTTTTTTTACATCAATGAAATTTTGGTATTCTTAAATTTTGGGCGTTAATTTTTACTTAACTACAATTAGGTCATTCCAAGTTAGTTGATATGGTTTTATTTGTCGCTTCAGGTTGCATGTTCTCGTAAAATCCAATATGTTGGTAAATATTCGAACATTAAATTACAAACTAATTTTACGAAAAATAGTTTTACGTCCCTCTTCAAACTAAAATTGAAAGATGGAACAAAATTAAAATTAAAAAAAAAAACTTCCCACGCGTTTATTGTTCATAGGGCATCAAAATGTGCGGTTTGGTCTTTCAAGTCTTACTTTGTTCGTATTTGACCCGATTCTTGGCATTTTCATGTTTCTTAAGGGAGGTGGTTCCTACCTTTAATTATATCCGAAAAGGTGAATTGATGCATTTTTTTAATTTGGTTTCATTTGGTTTTTTTATCCAGTTAAAATATATTAACCCAAGCGCTTGACTTAGGATTTATAGTTTTGGACTAGGCTTGCGGGGCAGGGTCTCCAGGCCAGGCCCATTAAGGTTTTTTGGGATAATTCTATTTTTGACATTAATTTTATAATAGGATTTATTTTAAATAATAATATTTAAATAATTATTCGATAATGCCATGGTTTTCAAATATTATTATATTTATCCTTTTAGAACAATATAGACTAGTAAGTCTTGAATAACTTTTTTAAAATAATTCTATTTTTTACATTAATTTTATAATAGGATTTATTTTAAATAAATTTATTTAAATGATATTTCAATTCATTCCATGGTTTTCAAACAGTATTATAGCCTTTTAGAATAATAAAGACTATTAGGTTTTTAATAATTATATATGAATGTGATAAGCGTAATTTTTATTTAGAAATTTCTTACATAGATAAGATATCAATTTTATTATATTTTTACTGTAAATGTTTTATATGGTTTTTCTCAAAATTTATATGCTTTGATATTTCAAGTATGAATTTAATTGATTTATGATTTTTTTTTTAATTTGCTTTGATTGTAGTCATAATATTGTGTGGATTGCACTAACTAGTTATTATAATTAAGTACATGTTTAATAGTGTGAAGTATAATAATTTTAATATCAATAAACAAAAAACATATGCTAATATTTACAAGTCTTGCTAGTTTATAAGATAGTTAAATATAGACTGTGCTGAGTAATATATATAGTTTTATTTGTTTTATGATAAATAATTTTTAATTTTTTTTATATTAGTTTACCATTCAAATATAAAAAAAATTCAAAAAAAATTAAATATTTTTTAATTTATTTTCTACTTCTGGAATATCAAAAAATAGTACTCTAGAAATTAACTTTTCATTAAAAAAAACAATTGAAAAAAATCACTTTCCACGAACAAACAAACAAAGAGTCATGTAGTGACAGTTCCAATATCAGTATAATTACTCTTAGCCCCCCAAGAGCATGTATTTCGTCTTCTGAAGGGGGAGACGGACACTTGTGAGAGACCCAGTAAACCCAAAACTGAAAAAGTGAGGAAATGCCATTGCCATCATGCCACCTCGTTGCATGCTCACATTTCACTCACTGGTTGATATCTGGCAAGAACAAGTGGGCTGAGGCAGGGGAGTTACAGCAAGAAAAGGATAAACGGGAGAGATAATTAATAATCAGTCAAAGTTAGCTGTTCCGAAGCATAAACTCTCCCTCCACCTGTGCTTTCCTTCTGATAACCATGTGATATCTGAGCCATTTGTCAAGATTTATATTGAAGAAAGAAACAAAAACTCTTCCTTCTCTCATGCTTTTCCGAATCAAGCCTGCATTCGCAGTCCTTTTTTAGACAATCATTTATGATGCTGCATTGCTGTCTTAGACTCCCGGCACCATGCCATCAGGGATACCATGTAGAGTCTGGTTCATCGCTGGAACTTTGTAGGCAAGGGGACGAAGATATATACAAAAGCCTAAACCTACCCTTTCAAATAAATTGCTGCATCCCCCATTAATGTTCTTAAAATAAAACTGAATTAATAAATAAATGGCTTTCTTTTTTCATGACAGGAGATCAACCTAACACCAATAGGATAGATATACTTAACACTGATAAATTTCCATATATGGCTCTACGTTCTTTATTGGAGTATTTCTAGCCTAATCGAACGCAGAAATTATTGAAGGCAGAGAAGAAATGCAGAGGCAAGATTAATTGTAAAGTTATTAATATATGATTATATCCTTGGGTCCCTATCCCCCCCCTTATTTGTAATCTTGGAGCTTTCGGTTGAAGCCGTCCACAGGAAACTTCACATATATGAGCCAAAAATCACATAGACCCCACGATTATGTATGCACAATACACTTTAAAGTTATAATTCAGGTTCATTTTTCTAACCTAAAATCAACTTGGTGCACTCCTTATATAAGAAGCCAGGAATCAAAAGTCATCCACCTCATTATCAAGAGACTGCCAATTTCCTTAGTTTCAACTCCTCTTAATTTAATGGATGTCTTGGTACACGCATCACCTCCAAATTCTCCCAAATCCCATCTCTACTCTCCAAGTGCTCTCAAAACCAAAAACAATATCGAAACAATTCAGGAACAACAAAAGCCAGACCAAGATTCCTCATCATCACAATCTCCAGTGATCACCATGAGCAATGATTCAAATATTAGTGTGCAAGAAGACCAAAAGGCCAGGACAAACAAGAGATATATCTTTCTTTTGGTGATCAACTACTCGTTCCTGTTTGTGGGCTCGCTCTCTTCTAGTTTACTATCGAAGTTTTATTTCAACCATCAAGGTTCTAGCAGATGGGTCTCTACATGGGTTCAATCCGCGGGTTTCCCTCTCCTTCTCTTCCCCATCTACCTCCCTTTTTATGTCTTCAAATGCACTGATAGACGTCCATTTAGTCTCTTCACTCCAAAACTGTTAATCTTATCAATCTTCATAGGTCTCATGTTAGGCTTGAACAACCTTCTCTTTTCTTGGGGTAATTCTTATCTCCCAGTATCAACCTCATCTCTCCTTTTGTCTTCACAGTTAGTGTTCAATCTCATCCTCTCAGTGATCATAGTAAAACAAAAGATCACTTTTCAAAATTTCAACTGTGTAATCCTCTTGACCCTAAGTTCAGTTCTTTTGGCTTTAGGTTCAAGCCATGACAAGTCCCAAGGTCTAACCCGTGCAAAATATTTCCTTGGCTTCTTATCGACAATAGGAGCGGGCTTGTTATTTGCCTTATATTTACCAGTCATGGAGAAGATATACAGAAGGATCTACTGTTATGAGATGGTGGTGGAAATGCAGCTGGTGATGGAGATTGCAGCCACAGCTCTGGCGACCATGGGGATGGCATCAGCCGGAGGTTTTTCAGAGATGAAACGGGAAAGCCAGGTCAAGTTTGATAAAGGAGAAAGGGTTTATTGGATTACAGTGTTTGCTAACGTGGTTACTTGGCAGTTATGCTTCATGGGCACAGCAGGAATGGTTTTCTTAACATCATCACTAACAGGAGGGATTTGCATGACTGCCCTCTTGGCCATGAACGTGTTAGGAGGGGTGGTGGTCTACGGAGATGAGTTTGGTGGTGTCAAGGTAGTGTCCACTGTTCTTTGTGGGTGGGGTTTTTGTTCTTATGTCTATGGTCTATATCTTAAGGTGAAAGAAGAAAAGGAGATGGAGAATAAAAATCATGGGATGGAGATGGCTCATCATGCTGTAGCACCCAACAATGTTTAATGGGTTATTAACATCATGGCTTTTCATGTAAAGGCGATCGAGGAGAGAATTAAGCAGTACCACTCCTATCCTTTGTGTGAGTACTGATGTAAAAATAATCTGAGATGAGAAGATGTTGGAGGCAAGATGACGACTTAGATTCCGTTTCATTTTCCCTTTTGTATTATCAGCCTCGTTACACTAATTATCATCTTCATCCTAATTGTTAAGGCCCGCTTGAAAGTCAGTGTCCGCTAGGTCGGTTTATTTTGAGGTTGACTTTATATCTTTTTGAGAAAAAAGAAACAAGAAAATCTGATAGACCAACGAAGTCCTTCTTTCTCTTTCAATTCTAACACTGCTGTCAAGCAATCATTTCCAAAATATAATTTATATTTTTTCTAATATAATTCTTTAAATATGTTTCTTTTACTTGAAAACTACGTAAATTGATCACTATTTTATATTTAATTATCAAATAAAACAGATTCATAATTATACTTAGTTTTACAAAATAAAACAATTGATAGGAAGAGTTTCAAATTCATCATCATTAGGTCGATAATATTTTTATATCATATTAAAAAAATAATTTTATATAACATATTAAAAGATAATATCAATTTAATATTTTAAATTTTTAAATATAATTTATATTATGATCTAACAACTTCTTTCTCTCCCTTTCTTCTTCTTTTTTTATTTTTTAAATTTAAATAATCTGACTTGAATATCACACTATACATTCCCTGCAAAATCCAAATAAAAACACAAATTTCCCCCTTTGCAAGGGAAAGTCTTATTTGGTTAAAATATTAAAAAATAAAAACAAAGAAAAAGTCGTAGCTGAATCTTTTTTTGTAAAGTGATGGTAAACAAGAATTGAAATTCCTCATCAAACATTATAGGAAGACCAGCTGATACACGAATTATTAGGCAAGAGGTTAATTATTTAGTACTCTTTTTTTTTAATTAAATGATATTCTGTTTATTAATTTATGCAGTTGGGCTGTAATGTAATGTAATTTTCTAATGGATACTAATTTTCTTTTTTCTTCATGATAAATAATAGCAAGAAAAATATAAAATAAAAATACTTTGGTAACATGAAGTCCATTCAATTCAATGGTGCCGGCTTATTAGAGTAATGTCAAATATCCAAATTATTTGGGGAAAATAATTAATGATACCTTATTAATTATTTCTTGGTTCATCTTGAAGAAAGATATTAATACAAGTAAAACCTATAACCCATAAAAAATGATAAAAATATCATTACCTAGAATTTCTCTCTCTAGTTAAATTTATTTTTGTTTTTAAAATAATTTTAATAAATAATTAATAAAATATTACTAATTACTCAATAATCACCATAAAAATTCATAATAATTTGGTTCAATCAATTCTAAGTCAGTAATTTTTAATTCTATAGTTAGCTCATATGTTTCTGCACATAATATAAAATTCATTTCCCTCTGAAAGGAAGGTGCTTGCCTTAAATTAAAAAAATATAAAAAAAAAAAAATTCTCGCGATAAAGACAAGGATACAGGGATAGTTGATTATTATTATAACTTAGTTCTTGTAGTTTAGCAAAAATAATTAATTAATCCTCGTAATCTCTGAAATTGTTTATTTATAACACAACTCTTTTCAACTGTTTCACAATTTTTTTAATTTTTAATTTAAAAAAAAGACTAAAAAATAATTATATGGGGGTGAAAAGTTTGAAGAGAAAATTAATTATTTTTAAAAAATAATATTAAATTAAAATTTATCAACACTAGTTGATTGTTTTTAACACTACATTAATTTATTTATTTATTTTGACAAACTATAAAAACTAGATTATAATTAACTCTCTCTCTCTCTCTCTCTATTTGGAAAGCGGCTACACGCCTTAAGAGCTACGGGAAAAAAAATCAATCCGGGAAGCTTATCCCTGCAATGTCAACTGACAATCCACTCCCTACTAACTTGATTTAAGTTTTTCAATTTAGTATTTGGTTAATATTATTTGCTTTTTCCTTGGTTTTTGAAGCAAGCCCTTGACACGTGCAAAAATGGAATTTAAGAGGCTGTGCAATCGGAGTATCTGCTCAAGGCAAATCATTGACGATTTTGCATGAACTTCTTGTTTGTAACCTTGTCTTTCTTCCTGTTTTGGAAGTAAGGTACCAAGACTAATGACAAAAAAATAGATTATTTAATTCATACCCACGTAATCAAGTAAAGCTTGTCCTTTCAATTCAATAATAATAACTAATTGAATATATTATTTATGGGCCACGCAGTGCATGCTAAGGGTTTTCGTCGCCTCAAGCCTTGAAAACTCTTAAATAAGGGGTTAATATATCCTAATTTATGCCTGATTAAAAAATAATTAAATTTATTTTTTTTATTTTTTATAATTAAATTAATATTTTTATTATTTTGTTGTTAAAATATTTTTTAAAAAATAAAATAATAATATTTTAATATATTTCTTAATAAAAAATATTTTAAAAGATAACTATAAACTTAAAAGCATTTGATGATATTGTTATGAGAATCAATTTGTAATTAATCTGTGAGGAAAAGGAGTGGTAACTTTTTATATACAATCAAATAATTATCAAATATAAATTGAAATATTCATATAAAAAATTATCAATATATTACAATACATTTTAATAATAATTTTTTTTATTTTTAAATCTATCAATAAACATAAACATAATTTTTTTAGTAGAATACACTGATGAAATTATAATGAAAAAATAAAGTAAAAAAGTCAAACAATATGATGAGATATAACTTTTGCATGCCTTAATAGTACCTGCATTATTAGCATTATTAATTAGATAATAAGGTACATCCTAAATATGCTAATGAAAAAAAAAATCTTTCAATATATACTAAATGAAATTATAAATAATATTATAATAGGATTAGAAAAACAAATTATACGTAAGACTATAGTTTAGATAATGAGATAGGTAGATTTTTTTAGTCATAGATAAATTGTCTACAGTTCTTTTAAATAATTTTAGCCCTCTTGGGTGATCTCACTAGTAAGAAATTAAACCAACAATTAACATTATTGGTGTTATTAACTGGATACCAACATTGTCCTCATGGTTATTAAACCAACGATCAACTCGTGCTCTCATTTTATGCTGCCAGCCTTGTTTTCATTGTTGTAAAACCTAGTTTGGTTTATAACCTTGTCTATAGTTTAGATGATGTATTGAGGAGATTAATTCAAAGCAATATTATTTTAATTATTTTTTAAAGTCAAATAATATTTCATTCAAGTTTTGATTAGATTAGATGAATATATTAGCTTTGACCGGATCAATTTATATTTTAATTTAATAAAAAATAATATAAATTTAATTTTCATATTCACAAGTCATAAAATTAACCAGCCTGGTTTTATAAGAATACCTTCTTGCATATGAGAAAATGCAAATGCTATTACGTACGTTGTTACCATTTTCTTTACTTATTACACTGGTGAAAAGAAAATCTATCTTAGAAAAAATCTAACACAGGCGACCATGCATGTCATTTCACACTGTGAAAAAAGGAAATAAACAATGTAAGTGTCCTTGTATGAATGCCACCAGCAATTTATTTACTAGAAAATAATTTTTTTTAATATTTAATAATATAATAAAAAATAAATTGAAAAATATTTTTTAATATATAATTATATCATGAAAAATTAGCTAAAAATAATTTATTAATATTTTATTTTTCTCAATATTATTAAAATAATGAGAAAAAATCTTACAAATTAAAAAGTTGAATAAGAATAAATTAAAAAAAAATAAACTGAAAAATAACTTATTAATATTTTATTTTTTTTCAAGATAATTAAAATAATAAAAAAAATATTACAAATTAAAAAGTTGAATAAGAATAAATTTAAAAAATATATATAATCTCATAAATTATCTCAAATAAAATAAATAATAATAGAGATAAAATCTAAAAAATATAAAAGATGAATAAATTAAAATAATTAAAATTAAAATTTTATAAATTATTTCAAATAAAATCAACAATAATCAAAAGAACGAGGACCAAATTTGATAAATAAAAAATTTCAATAAAAAATAACAAGGAAAAAGACAAATAACAATTATAAAAATAAGAACCAAATTTAATATAAAAATTAAATTTTAAGAGAAGAAATTAAAAAATAAATATTCAAAAAATATATATATATAATAATTTAATATTTGAGGATATATAATTAATAAATAATATGGCATTTCTAAATTTTTCACAACTTTTAGAAAGTTTTTCCATCTAGTTTTTTTAGAAAAATAATTTTCTATAAACTAAACTAATTTTTTTTAACTAAAAATTATTTTTTATTGATTAATATTTTTTATAATAAATAAATTATTTTTAAAAAAACAAACACACAGAGATTTTTTTTCTCTTATAAACAAGATGTTATTTTAAAAAAAAAAACAGTAGACAGGAATAACATATAAAACGAAAGCGTACAATTTGTCGTCTATTGCACAAAAGTGGCTCTTCCTTTTTGGCCTTTTATTTTTGGTTTGTTCTGTATAAAAAGCTCCTCTAATCTAAATGCCATGTACCTAAAACCAAAGATAATGTGATTGAGCATTAATATGGAGTTTGATTATCATGTCTCCAAGGCTAATATCTTTTGAAGTAAAATCAAGCTCCTTGATTGGCTACTTTTGTTCCCAATTGCGTTTGGAACTATTCTTACTGAAGGTGGTGGGTCAACCACATTTAAAGAAGAAAAAACTACAAATATTGGCAATTCTTTTTTTGTTGAACGAAAATTAAAGGAATTTAAAATCATGGAAAGGAAAGGAGAGGGGTGGATTTCCTTTTAGTTCTAGTTTAATCAAATCCCATTGAAATGCAACTTTCTTTAATCATTTCTTCGTGATGAATGGATCAGCTTCTCTCTTCACAGGAAAAGAAGACATGAAACCCATGAAGTGCGTGCCCCCAAGATTATAAAAAAGAGGAATCGATATCATTACATATATAGCACCTTGTTAAAGTCTTGATTAGTAGAGAAATCATAGCTTTGTATGTAATAATAAATAGAGCCAGTATTATATTTTTTTTTTCCCCATAAAAAATGTCTTCTATTGCTGCCTGCCACACCTTTTTTCTCTTTGATCTTGATGGTCATGCATCCTTCACGATATGCCTAAAGGGCCATAATTAGATCTTCCCCTAAACAGAAAAAAAAATATAAATTAATTGAATGATTCAAATCAAACTATGCATCTATAGTTTATTTGTTTTCCAATTACCTTCTTGAACTTGGTTTGTTCTTAGAATATGTTGAGCATGGAGATTAAGAGGAGAGAGGGATATTCGATTGCAAGGACATTCCCAATGAGGCTAACGTTCAACCCCTTTCAGTTTTTTCTTTTTAAATTTGGCGAGGGATGAAGGGATTTTGAGAGAAAAGGTTTTTAGTTTTTATGTCTTTCCCTCACTTCTTTAAATCTAACATCAACTAATTTTTTTTTTAATCTCACGTACAGTTTTTATTTTGAAATTTAGAGCACGGGCATACTATTATTTACTCTTATCAAGCATCCTTAACACTTTATCGATTAAAGTTTTTGTGTACCTTCGAATAACTTGCTTTTAAATATTATTTCTTTAATAGTTTCGTTCCAAAATTTTGACTCCGTACCGAAGTTACTGTGAATCAGATTGATTAAGAAACAAAGAGGAAGAATACTTACGAGATGTCACTCCAGCTTTGTTCGAGTGATGTGATGAGTTTGAAATGATATCAGTCCTTTGGGGCCTTTAAAATAGAAAAGCTCGAAATGGTGAGGAAATATCTCAGTCCTGGATCATGTTGATTTGTTTTTGGGAGGGTTTTCCCCGGAAATAAATTATATATTAACGGTGGACACAGCTTGGCTAGATTTTTTTATTTTATTTTTTAAAAAATATTTTAATATTAACATATCAAAAGATATGAAAATATAAAAAAAATTAACTTGAAGTAAAGAAAAAAATTATTTTTTTAAATATTTTTTTTTTTAAAAAAGGAGATAAGTCAGGGATGATGCCTACCTTTACCTTACCCCGTGAGACAAATGCATCCTTTCCTTTGTTCTATTTTTTTATTTTCAGGTGGCGAACATCTCCTAACCAACATGCTTTAGTTTTAAGAGAAAATGATAATGCTAATATTAAAAACATATAGAAAAAGAACTCATATAGTAATATAAAAGGGGGGGGGGGGGTGGTGAGGATTAAAGGGGAACAAAACGACAGTCGTTGCATCAACTTTTGTTAAGAACGAACGAGTTAAAGTACAGCAAGCCAATAATAATAAAAAGGTCAAACAAAGTAAACCTGTCCATCTTGTGATTGCGATGATTTGTTAGAATTTGGATACTAGTGCACATTATGCACTAATCAGATCCTCCCGGATCTCGTATTCCGGTGAATCAAGCCAAAGAAGGATCAATATTCACAAACGATATTAATTCGGGAATCCTCCCATGGTGCATGAAGCTCAAACGTATCCCTCTACAGCTAGAAGAATCTTATTGTATATACAGGGCCTGTGTCGTGACTTAGCAACTATACTTTTGTCGATAAAAAAAGTAAATGGTCCAATTATCTTTTGTTTAGCACACATTCATTTTTCTTTTGTCCTAGATTGACATCGATGAACCAACATGCCGGCCACATAATTACATGCCTTTCATGTTTAACGATTATCAAATACTATTAGGTAATGATTTGGAGCATTGATGATTGAAGGGAGTGGTAATTATAGTTATTAGATTTGGAGAGTTCTATAGTTAACTACAAGTTTAGCGCACGACCGATCTCATTTAATCATGGACTAATCCGCATGAGATTCGTCAATGATGGGGATTGAATTTCACTCATGTGAGGTGCCGAGCTCGAGCATCCCTGATCGGCAGTGCTCGTGCTCGAAGCACAAACTTGGCTTGCAGTTAAAACACTTTACATCCCTTGCTTTTAAGGTTTGAGGTCAAAATTGGAGCGTGTCTATGTCTCGATGAATTGTTTCGCCAGCGGCAGGGGCAGTGCTGGGATGGCAGGAACCACTAATTTTCTAAAGTTCGATGGGATTATCGAAACAAACATTTTTTTTTTAATACAAGATGATCCCTGAAAACACGTTGATTACTTACCAAGTCTATGGGTTCGTCTTTTATATTTTTCAACATAAAAATACCCGTTGTATGTGAATGAAATTAATATCATTCCGTTTTAATTACTTTGATAATCTGGCTTTTATACGAAATATAAAATAAGCATATAAGTATATATATAAAAGAAACAAATAATAAACTTTAAAATATGGATTGAAGTAGGGATCAATCCTTTAATCTTAAAATAAATTATTGGTTGCTTTTTAAAAGATTTACGAAATATCTTATTATTGACAAATGAACATATATATACTAACAATTATGTCCCATCATGTTATATTAATCACTATGGCATGCACTAGATATAAAAAGCCGCCACAATATATATTAACCGTCCAAGTTTATATCATAGCAAATACATATATACTAATTACCTAAACACTTGGGTTATTATTAGTAAAACCAGAGCATGCTGCAAGGTGAAGGCATTTAAGTAGAAAAAACATTGTCACATTCCCATGTGGCTGGGAATGCGATTCCCTCGTTTTGAAAGAGAATTACATTCCTAACTTAGCTGGTTATATATTCTCCTCATCATATTACACCTCGCTCTTTATTTATCTGAATTGAATATCTTTATATAATGCGGAAGATCTAATTGTGAATATATTTATAAATTAGATAGATAAGTCGTCCAAGTTCGATACTTTTTAATAAAAAAAAAACATGACTTTTTATCCGGTTAATAAATTAAATTGAAATTTGACCAACGTGTGTTTTCCATGCTTGATTTTAAAGCAAAACCAATTAAGGTCCGAAATTAGACTTGAATTTTCTGTTTTGATTTTTTTTTATCTTCCTTGATATTTTCTTCTCTCTCCCCCCTCTTTCTCTCTCGTATATATATAGTAACTACGCTAATTTTTTTTATTAATATGGATATTTAACCAGTTTGTATGTATGTCAACTAATTTCATGAATTTTAAAATTAACAATCATATAAATATTTAACAATTCTAAGATTTATAGAATTTAAATTAGTAATTTTTCAAAAATAAATCTAAAATTTAACTAGTTAAATTATATTTTTTAAATTATAAATTAAAATTTGAAAAATCTTACCTCTATTCTTAGCTGCTGTACAATTAAGGCGTCACGTTACCAAACCTAAACCTTCATTAGAGAATTTATTTGCACCCAACAAACCGTGAACCTGAAATTACCTGTTGTAGCATGAATCATGCGAGTTAATTAGTCCGCAATATCTTAGCTCACGGTGATACTACAAGATAATTAACCTAATAAAATCGTGTTTAAATTTAATACAAAAATGATCCTCTCGAATTAAGCAATTAAACGAGGAGATCGAGAACCTAAATCTATGGCCGATCGAGATCCAAAAAGGATACACATCTCATACTTTTTTCCCTTTGTCCTGAGCATCTCAAAAGCGTTGAGCTAAGCTTGCATAAAGTTCATGACATGTACACGATATGGATGAACAAAGCTAAAAGAAAAAGATCAAAGATGACACCTGTAGTACTACTTCTTCCATTATAGCACTGGCGGTGGATCCTATTCGTCCTAGCTACCTAGCTAGTCTCAAGAATAAGCGTGCAGGTTGTCACTGTAAGTCACGAGAGCTTCCCGGACGAATCCTTTGCCAGTGTGTTTGGGCCGTGCTTTTCCATGTTTGTCATAAGTTCTTCTTTTCCATTGCTGGAGCTCGAATTCGAATCCGGACTCCATGGCTTGTATTCCTTCTTTATTACAATACTTTCCTTCCTTCTTCATTCCTAGAATTTCTACGGCAACTATTTCTAGGTAGACTTTTAACATAACTTTTAATATCAGGTCCTTGTTTGTCTGGTATGGTATCTTTCCAGTATCTACATATATTTTTAGAGATGTTCTGTATTTATGTGATAAATGATTTTTCTAGTTGCAAAAATCACATGTAGGAAGATTGATTAACATGTTTATTAGATTTTTGTTTTTCCACATAATTAAAACATAAACCAGTTTTATTTAGGCTCCTATTTTGTATTTTTAAATCTAAATTATAAAACAACCAAGTTATTCTTATCTTGGATAAAATAATTTTTAAAAAAATTAAAAAAATTAATTTCATTTATTTTTAGATAAAAAACTTTAAAAAATAATTATTTTCACAACATCAAACATCCAAGAGAGTAAATTTAAAGGGGATATTTGACATTAAGTTTTAACCTGTTTTTTTATTAAAAAATATATTTGTATATTGTAGTGTATTTTTATTTTTTTAATATTTCAACATTCAAAATAAATTTTAAATATATAAAAAGAATTATTTTTATATATTTTAAATAAAAAATATTTTAACACTTGCATAGTCACACCTCCAAATATACTTGCGTGGAGATGTAACGAGCAGGCAGAACACATGCATCCTCTGCATCGGAAAATTGCAAGGTGCACAATTCTAGGACATGAAAAGGTATTTTGAGGAATGGGCGGAGTAGAATTGGACAGCTCAGGGTAAAAATGTCTGAGCTGGCGCCCGGCACGAAGACAGGTTAAAATTCCCTGCGCTTGGGCTGCCCAGGCGCGTGGAATTTTTCAAAAAAAACAACTTGCGCACCATCCTGAATCATTCAAATAACTGGTGTCTAAAGACTAATCCAGATTTTCTGACACAAAAGTAAAAAGGTTCCAGGATATTTTTATTCCCTTCCCCCCCAACAAAACTAAGCCGTATTAAGGTACAATCATGTTATTGTAAATCTTGAAAGGAATCCATGCCCTACTCTTTCTTGCCGTGCTTTCATACTAATCCGAGATAATTTTAATGGCTGTAGATGTATGGATTAGATTTAATTTAATTTTTTGAGATTATTAATTTAAATTTTATAAATTTTAAGATTATTAAAAATTTATATAGTTATTAATTTTAAAATTTATAATAAAATACATTCAAGTTGGCTTAAATATTCATGTTGATAAAAAAAATAAACTAAAATCTATAATTAGGATTAAAATTATGAGTTTGAATTATTTTAATATCATTAAAAATTTTATACATGTATTAATTTTTAAATTTATAAAATCAGTTAAAAAATATATAAGCTATTCTTAACAAATTTGTTTTTAATAAACTTATAATTTTTAATATATCTTAATTTCAGTGTTCTTAGAAGACTTTTTTTTTTAATATACTATAACGTTAAGGATATGATATTTTATATTTAAAAGTATAAAAATATATTAAAAATTCAATTTATGTTAATATTTAAAATCCATGATCTTAGTTATAAATTTAAAACTAACTTTATAATTCTTAAAAAATAACAAAATAAAATTCTCAAGAAATTAAATAAAAAATTCAAAATAAAAAACAATTACAAAAATATAAACTAAATTTAATTTATATTTTTTTAAATCAAACACCATATAATGAAATTAAAATATAATTAATTAGTAAAATAATAATTAAAATAATAAGGATCAAATTTGATATAAAAATTAAATCAAACCATTAACAAAAGAAAAAATTAAAGAAAAAATCAATTCAAAAATGATAAAAAAAAACAAATCAAATAATAAGTAAATAACTATAAATTAAATTGAAAAAAAAAATTGAATAAGACTTTTATATTTTGACCAAACAAAAAATAAGAAAAAATTTCACTAAAACCGCTCCATCATCAACTTTTTTTTTTTAACAATATTGTTTGAGATAAATCTTAAATTGACGTGTGTTAACTTTAACTTGTTTATTTAAATGGATAAAGATTATATATTTAAAAGCTAAAGAGATTAAATTATCCTATGATCAATGAATCATAAAAAAGGCCCAGAATAAAATAATAATCGTATTCGCGTAATCATTTAGCTACCACCAAGAATAAAATCCCACTTGATCTCACATTAGAAATCAATGCAACTGTGGAAGAGGGATTCCACGCGTGCCAGTAAGCTTTGCTGCCAAATCGAAGGAATTATGGGAGAGGGATTCCAAGTGTGCTAGGCACGGCAAGCTTTAAATAGAAAACCTGAAAGAACCTACGATGGATTAATATAAATTGTTCCAGTTGCATCGTCAAAACATGAAAAGAAAAAAGAATAAGGAGAAGAAATAAATGCTTGCCGAAACCAGCTAACCTCACAGTGCTACAGTTACCTGCGATCTATACACGCAGATGATGATCATCGTTAAATAAAGCCAGGCCCTTGATCGTATTGATTTCTTTTCGAGCTATGATTAAATTGGATAAGAATCAATTTGCCTGGTTCGACAAGGATGCGGTGCTTTCCATTGTTTTTGTTCCAGGCTGAGATAAGGATCGGTGCTTGACATGATAGGTCTCTTGTGAGAGTAATGATTATCCCAGAGAACTCAGAAATTGAAGTACTGTGAAAAAGACTTGTGAACTATGATGGATCATATTCAGAATTATGCAGACTGGGCCTGCTTAAGCATGGTGGCCTGGTGAATCTGCAAGGTCTTTACCGCGAAGGACAAGGTTTGGAGGGCTTTTTATTAGTTTAAAAAGGGGAGGCGAAGTTTCTTGTTATATTTTCAAGATCACATTTTCAAATAAAATATGTTAAACCTGTAGGTAATCTTCTTCTTCTTTAATTAATGACACCTTAATGCTTTTTAGAATAGATTTTCTTCACAAGCTCTTCATATAACTATGTAAGTTTATAGCTAATCTACTCTATAAACGCCTAGTTAAAACAACATATAATAAAATTATTCACGGAAGGCACAGGCTTCGCAAATGTTTGCATTCTTTTAACAATTAAGGATATGCTGCCTCTCTACGCATCTTTGAATGATCTGAGTTGTATGAAGAGAACTATTACTTGCAGGGCTTTTTTTATTTATTTATTTTATTTTTAAGGGGAGGAGCCCAGCAGGATCTTCAAGAAGTAATAAGTTAATATGATCCATATCTATAAAATATTTATTAATTTAAGTATGAGAGGATTTTATGTTTCAATAAAAAACTTGTTTTTGCATGAACAATCAAGCATAAAAACAAGATTTACGACTCATTTTGAAGCTATCATGAAGTTATGAAAAATCAAATCAAATCAAATCCTTAAGTTCTGTCAACTTCATCATTTACTAAAAGAAATACCTAATTTTGAGAATTACATAATTGAGCAATTGCATCCATTCACTCAAATATGAACCATCGCCCTCACGAGATTGTGAAATTACATTTTTAGCTCGAAAAAGATGGCTCACCCCACTTTCTAGAATTACATTATTTTTGTAAGATTTTATCAAAATAATTTTACTTATTCTTTTAATTTTAATTTTAGTTATAGATAATTTTCATATTTTCTTTTATTTCTTAAATATTTCAAGATTTCTATTTTCTTATTCTTAAACATTTTCAAAAAATTTAGTGGCTGAACATTCTGGAGATTTTTTTTAGTAAGTGCATTTGAAAGTATTCTTTCCTTTCTTAAGCCTATTGAAAATCTTAAGTACATGATTATATTTAGAATTTTGAGAAAATTTAATGGATGAGACATATTGAATTCATTTTTTATTTTATTTTTCAAGTTTTAATAACTAAGTTCTTTCAAAATTTTTTATTTCTTAACATTTTGAAAAATTATTATTCTTACTAAGAAAGATTTTTAAATTTAAAATTTGTAAAAAAATTTAATGATTGAGCATTTTTTATTTTTTTTTCATAGAAATTTTAAAAGTTTAATTTTTTTGGAAAATATTTTTTTTTGTTTCTTAAATAGTTTTACAAAATTCAATGACTGAGGATTGCCAAAATTTGTTTATATTTCTGGATTTTTTATTCTTTAAGTATATTCAGGGTATCAAATTTTTTTAATTAAAAGAATCAATTTTTTTATTTTTTAATTTTTTTTTTAAAATCTTTATTGGAATTCATCCTATATGATTTAGTCCAGTTGAATTAAATCGAATAAATCTTACAAAATCATTTTCATAAGAGCTTGTGTGGAAACAAACATAGGAGTGATTGGGGGCCCTTTCCAAACTGATTATTATAGGCTTGTCTGACGAAACACAAGCCCAATGAATATGGAGTAACATTTGGGCCGTAAACTTGTAATGGCAAAAGGCTAGCATGCTATGCTAATGCCATGGGCCACGAAATCTAACGGGACAGTTTTTATGGCAACCAGGAACCATCACCTTCTTAAACAATGAACTTCAAGAGTTTGAAATGCAAATGCTCAACACAGACATGTATCATCAACTTCAAATCAGTAACTATTACTGTTACTACTAGTTTTTCTTCTTGCTATAGACAATACTGAAGAGATAGAAGATAATGTTAATGATGGCTTTGCAACTTTACCAGCTTCTTCTTCTTCACATTCCAATTCACTCTTCTTTCACCCTCACCAACACACACCTTTGAATGAGAGAATGGCGACAAGATTGGCCAATATTTCACCCTCACTGTTCTTCTTCTTTTCTTGTTTTATATACATATATATATATATATATATATAATGTTTTTAGCAATTGATTATATCTGTGTCATTTGATTAAGTGTTGGAGCTTCTCAGGAAAAACAGAGACATGCTTTTTAGCGAGGTAATTTCGTTTTCTTATTATTAATTCAATCCACTTACTGTTCAATGTTCTTGTAGCTGAATATTGTTCTACAAATTAGCTCAATAATGTTGTTTCTTTGTTACTAAATTCACTTCGATTTCAATTACTCATCCAAATATTGATGTATTCCCCAACGGTTTTGTGCCGTCTGTCTGAGAATTTTGTTAATACACGCCATGTTCATTGAGTAGGTTGAGGCACCAGTGACAAACCCAGGCAAATTCCTTTATGCAAAAGCCACTGACACTGGTAAAGATCCTAAAGAGGCTGCAAAGAGATTGAAAATTGAATGGGATTCAGCTGCTGAAATTGAGTACACTGGCCTGAATGACGAACCAGCTATGTTTTGTTCTCTTTCTGACTAGTTTAATGTGTTTCATTTAAGGGTCGTCTGTTTGTGTGTTATTTCTTATACAATAGTCTGGAAACCACCTTTATTAAACCTTACCTGGCTTGGAGAAGCAGGTTGACCCAGGACCTAGTAAACCCAGTCCCCCAGCCTGGACGGGCGTAAAAGAGAAATCAACTCAGAGTTGAAAAAGTCAAACTGGTTTGATGTTATTTTTTTCACAAAGTAATATTATTTTTATTTTAAAAATAAAATAATATTATTTTAATTAAAAAGTCAATCAGGTTAACCTGCGGACCTGAGCCCGGGGCAACTGGATTTAATTAACATGGTCTGGCTGGTCCTCTTGAGCTTGCTACTTATGTGGTGCCGATGCTTATGCAAGCATGATACAACTAGCTCTTAAAATTTTATACTTATGAAACATTTGTAGTGGTAAGATACTACTCTAACACAGTTGAAAGTCACTGTTAAATATGTTTTATTTCTCATATGGGTTTATAACTTCATATATGGAAAACAGAAAAGACATAACATGATTTTAGTAGCAAAACCATTTGTTGAAATTGCTGGTTGATATGATAAATGAGACCGTACAACCTTTAGCATTACTGCAATATTTGTTCAAGAGCACAGCTGGTTATGGTGAGCATCTTTGTGAGGGCATAATAACATGATCTCCTTTTGAAAATTGTAAATCCACTCTCATCTAATTTGAGATTGTAACCAAGGAAGCTAACTCTTTTGCAATATTATATAACCAAGTCGTTTTTTATATAAGCGAGCTGGGAAAACATGGAACTCACTACCCTTTGACGCTTGTGACTTGCTGCCCACGTCCTCACTTTGCCAGGTTTGTGACCTTTCTTATTAGTTGTTAATCTCTCACTTCATTCTCATAGCTAGCTAGTTTGTGACCTGAAACACCATGGTCCTCCCAGCTTCAGATACTGTCCTTCCCACCTCAAACAACGGCACTCATGAAACACTTGAAATTTCTGATGATCTAGACTTCTGTATTATTACTGCTGATTATTTCCACGAATTCAAATCCATGGCTATTGAAGAATCTAAAAGGTTGATTAGAAAAGAGAGCATGCAAAAGGAAAAGCAGATTTCAGCGGATCCAGTTTCGTTGAGAGAGTCATCAGGAAGAGAGGCTAGCTTCAATTTCATGCTGCTGCCTGTGTCGACTGCACCAACTCCGGACCTGCTACCTCCTGCACTGCCTGCAACATCCCAGATTATAGCAGGCAGCCTCCCCAGCTCAGCCTGCTCATCCCCTCGGTTCAGCTTGACACTGTTGAAGAAGAAATGGAAAAATGAAAGCCAAGCATCTCCCCGCCAGATTGACAATCTTGCTGGTCGACATTCTTTAGCACATCCTCCCCTTGCTGCTCAACAAGATATTCACTTGCGAAGGAACAAGTCTTGCGTAGAAGGAAGGACAGCTGCACCGGCTGACGAACTTAATTTTTGGTTCCCCAGACCAAATGCTAGCAAATCTGATAACAGACCTCATGGACACTTCAAAATTGAGGCTAGCAAAGAAGATCACATAACTGGTAAAAACATGGATCCCATTGATGATGGATTGAAATGCGGTGTGCTATGCTTCTACCTTCCAGGCTTTGCAAAGGGAAAACCAGTGAGACCAAAAAAGGAAGAAGTGAGAGGAGATTTGGGAAATGTGATATCCAGGACAGTTTCTGTGGAAAAATTTGAATGTGGTTCATGGGCTTCATCAGCCGTCATAAATGACCATGAAGACGACTCCAAGAATCTTTACTTTGATTTGCCACTAGAGTTGATCCAAGCTAGTGCGAATGATGCAAATTCACCGGTTGCTGCTGCCTTCATCTTTGACAAGGATCGAAAACAAGGTCTCAAGAGTTGTTCAACAAGAGCAGCACCCAGGAAATCCCATGAATTGTCTCGTCATGTTAGGTTTTCAACATCATCGCCCACATCGTACCCTACCTCACCAACTTCTTGCATTACACCTCGCTTGCAGAAGGCAAGGGAGGAATTCGATGCCTTTTTAGAAGCGCAGAGTGCATGAATCTTTCTGCCAACTTTCTTTCTTTCAAGCATTATGTTTTCCCAGTTCGTTGCAATTATGCAGATTTGGATGACAGATTTTACCAGAATGTGATGCATCCTTCATTTTCCAGCCATCTTCTGGAAATAAGCCAGAGAAGGTTGAACAAGATAATTGTACTAGAATTTTTCCTTTTCTTGTTCTTTTGTTTCATGTTCTGGGTTAATCGCATGATCTTCTTCAGGTTTATGTGAAACTTTTCCAGTGTCAAGTGTACCAGCATGAAAGTTTTTAGCATCTATGGATAGGTGATCTTTTGCACTTGGTAAGGTTCCATTTCCATTTAATTACAATGAGATCGAGTTGAACAAGAAAGTGAAAACTACCGAGTTCTTTTTTATAGTTGCTTGCTATTATGATAGTTTTTGTGGTTGTAATTGGAAAAAATAAATTAAAAAAACTACAAATTATAGCTTTTTTTTAACAAAGTTATCGAAAGAGAGTTTTCAGTTGACAAATTTGGAATCAATATCCATCCCAAACTACCCATAACAAGGGGCGATCACATGAACCTACTGTTTTCTGTGTGTACCCTTTACTGTGAAGATTGCTCCACATACCGCAGTACTGCCATAGGCATGCTTGTTGCCATAACAACAACATATTACAAGAGGAAGCTCAAATCCTGCAATTTGCAGAGAAATCACATCAAATTTATCTGTAAGACCATAAGATCACAATTTTAGAATGAACAAAAAGCTGTTTGCAGGTTGTTAATCTAATTGATATAATTATTTTCCATGCGATTTTAGTGTAGTTCAAGGGGAATAATACCATATTTTTCAGGTTCGTTGAACAAAGAATAGCTCAGAGAATAGACATCTACATACGTGAATACAGATGCTGGAAAATCTTTCCTGAGCTGAAATACCGTCTCCTTCACTGTAAGGCTTTGCGCGACCAGCATCATCTTTCCCTGCTGCGGGAAAACCAACTAAAATATAACCAAGGCAACCAATTGGTCCAGTGCTATGAAGTCCAGAACGATCTAGCTCCCCAGTTGTATATGCGCTGCATCCATCAACAAGACTCCACTACTTTTAGCTGCTATAATTCCAAGAGATAAAATGACTCAAAATGGTAAACCCTGCACATGCATGCTAGCTTAACGGGTTGATGAAGTTGCCAAGTAAGAAAATGTACACTGAAATTCTTCTCGCACCAAATATTGGAGATATTTAGATGAGGAAAAGTAGCAGGAATGAGTTACGTACATACCTGAACATTGTTGAAAATGCATTGACCATAGCAGGAACAGATGCATTCACTTCCTCAACAGCCACACTAAGAGCTCGAGCAACGAGATCATTTTGACCAATATAGAATGTATATAAACCCTTTTCAAAATATTCTTCATGGGGCATCAACTTTGCAAATATTCCTCCTATAAAAATATATTCTTACCAATTAAAGGTTAATTAATTGAATATCATCTTAAAATCATGAATTAATCAACTAGATTATTGGTTGATTACCTCTTTCCCTAATCAGCTGTGACCTGGCTTTGAATTGCAAGAATTGCTCATATTGTACTTCGAGGTAGAAAGGTCTCTGTTCACCATTAGGCATGATGCTAGATGGTAGCATGGTGGTGGACGATGAGCGGCAAAGTTAGCTAGTGCAGCTGATTATTTTTTAAATAATTTTTTATGTTAAAATATATATTAATAATTTTTTATTTTTTAAAAATTATTTTTAATATTAATATATGAAAATAATTTAAAAATACTAAAAAAATTATTTTAAATAAATAAAAAATAATTAAAAAAAATACTTTTAAAATGGAGAAACAAGCAAGCTCTTGAACACCAAGATAAAGAAAATGTTTCTTTGCTGGAAAAATGGTTTTTTGAAATATTTTTCTAATTTTTATTTAATTTTGATTCGTATCAATAAAAATAATCTTATTTCCATCCCTCAAGTAATACTATAATAGATTTTATGCCAGTAATTTTTATTTAATTTTATGAAAATTAAAATAAATATTTGCAAAGAATTTGAAAATTTTAAATCTTAAAAGAGAAAATATATTTTTTAAGTTGATATCCTCATTCCTTATTTATGCATTTTTTATTTTGACAAAAAAAATATTTTTTTAGTAAAAAACTAAGGTAACTAAAATAAATATTCCCAGGAATCCAATATTTAAAATTAAGGAGTGAAATATTTTATTTCTTGAGGGAATACTCTTGTTTCATTATTATTATTATTATTATTATTATTACATTAACTAAAATAACTGTTATTATTTCTTTGCTGAGTGTATTTAAAAAATTAGTCATCTTAAATTTAGTAGGAGTTGAAAGCGTAGAAGGCTGAGCTGGGATAATTGAAAAATCTACGAAGCAAGTTTCCTGGAAGGGTCAGGACCCTCTGATGCCTCCATCAGTTTAATTAGGTAGGAGATCAGAGTCTTACAAGGTTCTGTGCATGTGTTTTTAGTTGCAAAGAATATTCAGACTTGTGCAGGAGAAAGATAATGAAGTCCTTCTCTTCTGTTCATCGGTAATAAATTTGGATGCAGAAGTAAGCCACGACGTAGCAACCGACGACAATCATATCAGCTCCTTCCGAGGTTCGATCGTCCATCAGATCTCACTGAATCTCTCAGTTAATAGTATTTTGATCTACTACTGTTAAGAATAAATTAAAAAAATAATATTTTAAAAAACAATACCTTTGCATTTCCGAACAGCCATCGATCGGGACCAACATCTAAAGCCACCCTGCATCCTCCAGTACCATGGACGTCTGGCATGGACACTCCCCCTCGCATAATTAGATGACAGTAACAGTAGCCCTGTCCCTATAATGTTTATATCACTGTTTCTCTTCGAAAAATCAATGAAAATATGATTTTACCTATAATTCAGCTGCGATTGATTGTTGTGTTTGTATCTCCTTTATGTTCTGGTGTTAGCTAAGTTTGTATTCGATCTTTTCATAATCCGGGGGAAAAAATGTTGTATTCTGTTCTAGTAATTTATACAGTTGTCCACATAACTGGAATAAATTTTTCGTTGATTTTTTTTATATATATAAAAAAACAACAAGAGGAAAGCTTAATTTTCTGAAAGCACTGAAAGTTATTTTCGTTGTTGCTGTTGTTTTTAGCACATTGGATATTGCCCCTCAAATTCATCGTAGAATTATACGAACAAAGGTGAAATATATATTATTAAATAGTAAAATGATAGAATTAACCTTGTAATTTGAAAAAACAAAGGTAACTTGCGAGAGTGTTTGGGTTTTTTTGACTAATTTTATTGTTATTTTTAGGTTTTGTTAGTGATATTTTTATAATTTTAAATTTTAAAAAATTATTAAAAAATAATTGAAACACACATTAGCACGACATAATCTTTGTGCCATTTAAATGGCTCATGAGGACCGTGTAGTGATCAAAGTCCTTTTTCAACCTTGGTATTGGGCGTTGTGCATCATTTTCTCTCTGGTGATGTGACACGTGTTTATGAAGAGGACGTAGTTGGGTTGCAAAAAATTTTTTTTTTTTTATTTTCTAGAAAAATACATTTTAAATTTTTTTAAAAAATTATATCCTTCCGTTTTTAATTTAATCAATTTTGGTTTTTATATTTTTTGTTTATTTAGTTTTTGATGCCTTTTGAAGTTTGATTTTTTTTTTTTAATTTTATCGGTAAATATTTTATTCAATTTGATTTTTTATCTAATTTTTTCCCTTTACTTTTAATTGTTTTATTTATGTGTTTTATATTTTTTTTAATTAATTTTTTTTATTTGACCTACAATTGGGTAAAATGAAGTATTTTCTAGGAATTTTCATATTGAAAGACTACTATCCCCCATCATAAATTTAATATCATAAACATTGAAAAAAACTTGTTTGAAAATATTTTTAACACGGTTATAGATGTTAAAGGAAAAAGAAATGATAACATCAATGCTAGAGTAAATATATCTTTTTTCAACATAAAAATAAAAAGTTGTTTATAATAAGTTACGAATAACAAAACTCCAAGTCATCTTTATTTTAGATAAAAATGTATAAATAATTGTCCATCAATGTCGGTATATGTGCTTTTCTTTATTTGCTTTATGGACCAGGTGAAGACTCGTCTCCTTCTTCTCATTCAGCGTCTCTATTCTAAATTAATTATATTTAAACTTAAATTTATAATAAATATTTAAATTTTATGTTAGTTTAGTTGTTTAGTTGTTTTTGTTTTTGTTTAATAGAATTTTTAATACATACATACATATATACATATATATATATGTGTGTGTGTCTAGTACGTTGCTATATTTTAGGAAATTAAAAAGAAATTATTATAAATATTATTGTTAATATTTATTCACTAATAAAATAATAAATGATCTACTTGGTGGTTGTACATAAAATTTACCAACAAAATAAAATATATAGTTTTTATAATATATTATATTCAACTATGAAAGTATAAATAAATCAAAATGGGTAAAGTTTTTCTATGATTATGGCAGCAAGTTTCTTATTGAAAGACTATAAATATAACTATCAATACAAAAAAATTCACTATAGATATAAAAATTATGGTATTGGTTGTGGCATTGGAATCTCTCATCCGAAATAGTTCCTGCACGCTTTTCTGACATACAACATGGAATTTACATTTTATCCAAACAATTATTATGTCATCATATTTAATTTAAAATTAAATTTTGTATATACTATAATATAATCCTGGAGTAGGAACAAAGCGAGAGAGGCCCAGTGCAAGCTTGACAAATCTTTTGCCCGTTGCATTCTTGTATACACATGTGAAGAGAGATTTATGACCACTGTTCATCCTCATTAAATACAGAAAACTCACCTAAACTGCTGAGCTGGTTATTAATTGTCAGAAATCAAGTACTAGAAGCTGAAAAAAGTAGAGTTGACAGCAGCTGAAGTTGGGTTCCCTGTTATCAATTTTGGAAAAAAACAATCCCTCTTCCTTCTTCGTCCCTTCCTGAGTTAAAACGTAACGCAAACAGACTGACAGACATAAATCGTCAAGAACAATCCACATTCCTGTTCCACATGCCCTCATGTGCTCTGTCCCTGTTAATCCTTTTTTTTTTGTGAGCTAGAATTAATCTATACAATGGAAAGAACAAGAATATAAACAGTGAAGCAATGCTTTTTGGAGGTGCTGTTCCCCAACAAGTATACCTTTTCCAACTCTCTGTCTCTTCCTGTCAAAACTAAAAATAATGAGCTAAATTAAAGAGATAACTAATAGCTTAATACAGAAATAAACAAAGAGGTATCGCTTTGCCATTTTCTTAAGTAAATTAATGGCAATGGTGGATGGTATATTGTAACAGAAGAAAAGGAGAAAGCAACAACAGGAGTAGAATTTCTCAGAGGTGTAATCGTGTCAAGCTATCGAACTCCTCTGTCTGATACCCACTGCAGTTCAAGCAATGGAGATCATTCAGCCCTTTTTCAGAAAGAAAGAAAAATTAACTTTTTATCTTTGAAATTGCTAATTACTTGGCATACAAAGCCAAAACCATTGGCATGATGAACCAAGGATGAAAAATTAACCTATACGGCTGTCCTCTTCTACATGAACTCCACGCCATGTCGCTTTCATTTCCCTGCATTATAATTTTCGTTCTTTGATTGGATCTATTTTAATACCATAACTTATGTATAATAAACAAAACTCTTAAAGATTAATTATTGATTTGGGTGGAAAGCACGAACCAGGTTTATCTGATCAATTATTATTATTTTTATTATTAGTGATTTGTAAAGTGACTTCCTGTAATGTGATCGATCTGTTCAAAGTATGTTTTAAATGATTCATAAGAGGTGGTTTTTTTATTATACCTCATAATTCAAGAATTATTTATTGTAACTAATTTCAAATTAAAATATATTAAAATGATTTCAGTTAGAATTTTGCTTTCTAAAAATATTTTTATTTAAAAATATATATGAAAATATTTCTTTCAGAATTTTTATCTATACATTAAAATAATTAAAAATCCTTAAAAGAACTATATTTTTTTTCCAGCTAAACACACTTAAAAGCAGTTACAAGCACAGAAACGAACTATGCAGTATGGTATGCTACAGCAACAGGAAAAGGAAAGCTCATTGTCACTAACTCACTACATGACAGAGAACTCTCTCGGAAATAGCTGGAGAATGGGGGGCAGATGTTGAACTAGCTGGAGCTGGAGCTGGCACTGGTAAGAATCGAGAACATGCTAGAGAATATTGCTGTTGGTACGGCGGAGAGCCTTTGAATGCTTGTATTTATTGTTCTTCTAAATTTGTGTTTTATTTGAAAATATATTAAATTAATATTTTTATTTTTAAAAAAATATTTTTTATATTAACAAATTAAAAATTGTCTAATAATATTGTTCCCATTCATCCAGCACATAATTATTTAGTAGAAATGGGACCACCAACCAAACCATATTTATGACTATCAGATTTCCTTTTCTTTTCTATGAAATATATATGTGATAAAATACACAGGCACATACCATAGTTTTTTCTTTTTAAATGGGATATTCATTTCAGTGACAACTGTCTTCATTTTAGAGAATAAATAATAATTAGCAATCGATGTTTTATCGAAGCATCTATAACATCTTCCATGGTTGGCTGGGCAAGAGGGGGGGGTTACGTGTGAACCTTTGAATCCATCTTGGTCCCGGGTGGGAAATACAATCAATATATATAAATTCAATCCAAGTAAGATTTTATTATATAATTTATATTACTTTTTAATATATTTCTTTAAATTTTTAAGTAATTTGAAATTTACATAAATTTATTTTATATTATATTTAATTTTTTTATCAAATAAATAAAATTTATAAAATTCAAGCTCATAATAACTTATTTATTAAAATTTTAATATATATTAAAAAATTATCTCAATATAGTAATTTAAGTTATTTAATATAATAACTTAAACTACTAAATAACATCTTATAATATAATTTTTATTATTACCTGATAATATATCCTTTAATCATGTGCCACAAAAGAAAGAAGATTAATCTGAAGAATTCACCTAACATCTTGAATAAATCATAAGATGATAAGAGAAGAAAAATCATTTTGCTTTTTCACGTTAGTTAAGAGCTAGACGGAGACATTCGAAAGCGACCAAAGTTTTGTCGCCCACAACATGGACTTGTCATGACGATCTAGGAAGAAAAGGAAAACTACAGCCTGTGACTTTTCTGCAGCACATGTTTACTTGAGAATTAATCCATGTTAAAACCTTTCACACCGTTGAAAAAGAAAACCAAAGCTGGCCGTCGTTGATGGAAAATTTACGCCGAAAACGACGAGGCCGCATTGAAACCGCCCAAAGGTAGCGGTGGGACCTCGTACCGACAACAACCCAACCTCATAGTTTATGATATGTCCAGGAGAAATAACATACTGTATTTGCAAATTTAAATTAAATACATAGAGAAGTATTGAAAGAATGCAGCACCTTCCATATCATACTAATTACCCCCTTCATATACCACCTGTATCTATATACCCGTAAAGGAAAAAAAACACTATCATACATACAAAAAACCCAAATGAATATTTCTGATCTACCCGACCATCAATGAAATAAAAAAGGTAAAAATCACTACCAAGAAACTACGTAGTAACAAAATAAGTATTATTTTTCAGTCATTGCCGTGTATTCTGTAGCTTGGGTCCGATCATTTTGAGCTCAAATTTCTTCACAGACCACGCAAGATCTCGCATTGTGGTGTCAAGAACGTATGGAACGTTTTCAAAGTTGATCTCTGTGACATTTAGCAGGTTCCGGCAAGGCTCACGCCTTTGTGCTATGGTTCCATGATAATGGAAATATTTGATCTTGCCCTCGGTCTTGTATGTTGTTTTACCGGCGAAGTTCTGGGACATGTGCACTCCAGTTGCAAAGACATTGCGCGGCTGGATTGCGTATTTTCTGTCTCTCCTTATGCCCCTCTTCACATCTCTGTAAACAAGCTTCTCGAACCCCCACTTTCTGTGAATCCAAGCAAAATCACAAGACATGTTATGAAGGGAACAGGATGCAATTCAATCAAATTGCAGACATTTTACAATCAGTAACAACGAAATTCCAAACACTGCATGCGTCCGATATATCTCAAGGGAGGAACTAGACACATCAGTCATCACAGCATGAAAGCAATTCCTGAAATCAAGTTTCTCAACAGGGAGATCTTATGGGAACTCAGTATCATGATCAAAATCATAGACATTTTCGGTGAAGAGGTAAGAACCCCACATCATAACAAGTCCCAGCAGAAGCAGCCTCGGCATTGCAATCCTCTATTTCCCATCCATATTAACATCAATGCAATCTCATTATATTCCATGTCAGCATCTTTTTTTTTTGGTAAGTATTCTATGTCAGCATCGCTCACGGCTATCCAATTGATTTTCATTCATTTTCAAAGTTCATTTCGTCACCACAATCCATTTTCCATTCCACAATGAACTCTTAACCTTTCTCTAAGAAGTAAACATCAGCGATCGAGCCTCAGTTTTTTATTATTCTTGGAAATACAATGACACTTGAACAAACACAAGATTGATAATAAAAAAAAGAAATGACAAGCCCCAAATTAAAGAAATTACTAGGATAATATTGTTGGAACAAAATTCAAACTACCCCACTTCCACCTGCCCTAATACAATAACGAGAGGGAAATCAAAGTTACGACACCAGAAGAATAATTCCAAACATGAGCAAACCACCGAATCATTTGTTTGTCTGTTCAACATCAATTCTAAAATTTTCCAATCCGGCAACCACCGCATTACAAATGGGTAAAGTATCATACTAATTTCAAAAAACCAATAATGCTCTTAACATTTTCCTCAATCATTGGTTAAGTTAAAAACCCAATAAATACACGCGTAATTGCCAGAATGGAAAAGAAAGAGGAACCAAACAGCAAAACTAGAAAATTCAAAACAAGCTAATTAAAAGCAGCCGACTGATGAGCTAAATCCCAAAAGCCTCAAGCAACCAACAATCCACCCCAATTTTTTAAGGCCCTAGAACCTAATTTCTCCATATAAAAACTTCACCACTACTGTGCTAGCAGGACCTTTCTATGAACCTGCAGATCTCTATTTTCACTCAAATACACACACACAGCACAAATACTGGACGAAAAATAAATGAAAAGGACCCGTTTTGTAGTTCTGACTGCTTGAAATCAGTCGTGCTAATATAAAACTAAAATTGTGCAAAAAAATAAAAAAAAGAGTGAAACTGGAAAGGGAGTGAGCATGGATATACCTGTAATATCTACCATAATCAGCAGAGAGGCAGAGCTTACTGCTAATAGGCATTTGCTCAAAAGTGAACTGAGTATAACCCGAGAGGTAATCCAGCACGGACTTGATAGTATTCTTTGGTGGCAAATAAATATACTCATCAAGATCAAAAAAGAACATCCACTTAGCCAAAAACTTATATCTATGCAGACAATCATTAACAACCATAAACTGATTATGGTAATACCCATCAAACCTCTCTTGTTCTTTTATATCTTGCAATGTAACATAACCCAATTCCATCCATGGCTTCAGGACTTCCAAAACCTCCTCATGAACCCCACCAGCATCATGTATCACAAAATGGGATCTTTCTCCAAATAATCTCACATGATAAGCAATCCATTCCCTCACTCTTTGTGGACTTAACCCACCATATAAAGGTGAGCCACAATACAAATAATCATATTGAGGCTTCGAACTGAAAAGGGACATGTTTAAATCACCTGGAGATTCGTTTAAAACCTCAAATCTATCAGTACTGTTAAGATTTTTATCACCACCGCCTGATGTTGAGGCTTCCAAGAACAACTTCCCACCTGAATTCTCACCATTAACTGCCTCTGAAAAGGTACAATTCACTACAACAACAGTGTAAACACGACCATAGCCCCAGTCAGGGAGGATCCTGTAAGAGACGGTCGAGAAAGTAGAATTAGATGCAGATGGCGATTCAGGGACCCATTCACATTGGTAAGTGGGTGTTGAGTAGAGAAGGAGAGGTTTAGAAGCAAGGCCTATAATAGCAAAAGTGTTGTGTCCACCTCGGTAAGCACCCATGGTGATGAAATTGTAAGCAGCTGAACCATAGGGGTTAAATACTCGCTTTATAACACCATTGTCAGCCACTTGATCTTTTTGAGCGGAGGGTGGAGATGGGGTTAGAGGTATGGTGGTGGTGGTGGAGTTGAGGGGGGCAATGGTGGTGGTGGTGGTGGTAGAGTTGAGGGGGGAAATGGTGGTGGTGGTGGTGGTGGTGGTGGTGATTCTTGAGATGCAAAAACGGAGATCAGAAGCAGAGATGGCGAAACGCGAAGGAAGAATCTGGAAAAGAGTAGCAATACTGCAAAGAACTAAAAGAGCTGTTAAAACAAGTTTAAGCTCTGCAGCACACGAGTTCATTACAACACAAGACACGAACATATTCCTCTTGTTATGCTCTCCTCCTCCAACTTTCTCTTTCTCTGATCTCTCTTTGCCCATACTGGACGGACTTCTTTTATTCTCTCTGTAAAACACTTAAGATCAACGGGTTCTGCTTGAGAGAGAAGATAAAAAAGAGGTGACGACGGAGAAGAGAAAGCTAGCTAGCTCTCTTTTCCCTTCTCTCTTGTTTCTTTTTTAGCGCGTGGGACTTTTTGTGTCTGTGGGTGTTCTTATAACTGTTCTCAAGGGCAGATTCCAAATTGCTTGGCTGTCCATGTTGGGATATGATTGGTAGAGTGGAGGTAGTAATCTTTCTTCGTTGGGTATTTTCTGAAATTAGAGTGGATATGTCAATTATGTGGTTTGATTTGATTTGATTTGATTTGTACTCCGAAAAAGAGAAGCTTCAAATTTGTTTCTAAATTCTAATTAATTAAAAGGCCAGATAATCCCGGAAAGAGGGGGGACAAAACACTCATTGTCAGTTTGTGAAAGACAATTTTACGTTAATTAATATATATATATATAAAAGACTGACAGAGGGAGGGAGGGCATTGAAGAGAGGGTAATTAAAGAAACGTTGCCAATAGGAATTTAATCTTTATACGCATCACTTCTTGGCTTCTTGCGAGAAAATTCCACTTTTTTTTCAGAAAAAAGGACTCAAATTCGAAAAGTAAGAACTCCACCAATGCAGATTCTAATCTGTGGTGCTATAATTTTCTATCTTTGGATCTTACATTTTTCTTTTCGGTTTTTCGAGCGTTCAAACTTGATCTCTTTCAGCCGAATGATTTTTAAATCCACCGGAGGCATTTAATTCGCAGTATATTTAATGGACTGGGTTTTGAAATGATATATACATACATTTATCTTCTTTTCCTTTTATTTTGTTAAAAAAAGATCAAGATTATTCCTATATTCTACTTAGATTAGCAAAGGAAGGGTTTTTTATTGTATCACGTGAGTGAAAATATTGCTGTTGGAAACATTGTTTTTATGGTCTTGCTATTCACACCAATAAATTTACCAATTTAATTAAAGTTGATAAAGTTATTTATCATTTTAATTACAGAATAAAATGATGAAAATATTCATGGAAGTAAAATTTTAAAATTGTTGCTCGGTGGTTTTTTTTCAAAATAATCTTTAAAATTTAAAAGTAAAAAAAATACATAGTGAAACAACTAGAATATCATTAAAAATCAAAAAAATAAAACTAACTTTAAAAAGATTTTTTATTTGCTCACAATGGTTTTTTATTATAATAAAACTAGCGTATGTAAAAAAAAAATTAGGACTCATGTTGTAATGTGCATATTTGTGAGGTAATTGTGATCTATGAGCAGCACATTTATCATCTCCCAACATTTTAAAATGCCGCCACGTCATTTTCTTAATAATATAGTGTGTATTGGCGATAATGGTTTAAAAATAAGTTTAGGACTCATGTTGTGTAATGTGCATACTTGCGAGGCACTTATGACTTATGAGCAGCACATCCGTCATCTCCCAGTATTTTTAAATGCCACCACGTCCTTTTCCTCTAATAATATAGCGTGTATTGGTGGTAATGGTTTGATTTGTTATTGGTAATTTTTTATTTTTTTTTCATTGAAAATTATAATTATATTTTTTTTGTTGTTGGTATTTTAACTTTAATTTTTATTTAAACTTCTAATTTTTTTTTTAATTATTTGTTTTTAATTTCATTATCCCATTTATATTTTTCAATTTGATCCTCGTCATTTTTATTTTTTTAGTTTTTTATTGAATTAATTTTTCTTTTTAATTTTATCATTCAGTCAAAAAATTTGTTTTTGTTTTTCATTTTAAATTTAATCATCATCATTTTGATTGTTTTTTGTTTTTAGTTCAATTAATTTTTCTTTTCATTGTCATGTTTTAGTAAAAAAAAATAGAATTTATTTTTATTTTAATTTTGATCTTTATTATCTTGAGTGTGATTTTTTTTTTGTTTTAGATCTTTTTGTGTAATTGATATTCTTTTTTCAAAGTTAATCCTTTAACATTTAACTAATTAATAATTAAGTTTTATAAAAAAAAATTAAATAAGATGATTTTGGTCTAATACTCTAAGTTATAAGTTTGAAAAATTAACACATCTTGATATTTATATTTTTTTTAGCTTTGTGATTATTTATGTTTTTTTTTATCGAGTTATTTCAATTTTATAAATTGTGGATACGATGAGTTAACTAGAAATAACTTGCTTTTTATTTTTTAAGTTACAGGTTTATCATCTTATTTTGAATATTTTATTTTGTTATTTTATTATTTGTATTTAATGGGTGAAGAATTAAACTGTATTGTTTGTTTTTTTATAAAAATATTTTTTCTTGAAATTATTGTAATTATTTTCTAAATTTAATCTACTTATTATTATCACGAATTTTTTATCATCTAAATAAATAAAAAAATAAAACTAACTTATTTAGTATATTCAAATTTATAACTGAGTCATAATTATTTTATTTAAAAACATGTCACCGCTATTTATTTTAAACGCCAAAAACAGGAGCCTGGCTACGTAGCGTGGTTACATGTAAACGTCGAGCTTGTAAAGAAAACGGCTAAAATCCAAAACTCAGGTCAAAGCGCGGTGCCAGGGTTGCCGGGAAGAAATGTCTCTTAGATTTCCTGTCCCTTATTTCTGGTAATCGCTTATAATTCTGTAGTTATTTTAATCGTGGCCACAGGGATCCTCGTATTCAGCTTTAAATTTTAGTTGCCATGACTTCCCATTCACAAACAAGTTTCAATGCATCTTTCCATAATTATTTGACAACTTCTTCCGAACAACGTAAAAAGAATAGTGGGAGCGGCAAATGTTCACTTTTCTTTTTTTATTAACATAAATAATCAAAAAAAATTATATACATCTTCATTAATTTTATAAATTTTAAAATTAATAACTATATAAATTCTTAATTTTGATAAAATAAATTTAAAATTTAATTAATTAAATTATACAACTTATAATAAGTAAATGTTAACTTATATAAGAAAGAAATCTAGCATCTAAAATCATTGATATCACTAGCATGGTTAAAAAGATTTTATACCAAATTTTTTGTACACCCTTTTTTCCTCCGAAGAGATTTCTTGAACGTTTTCATTTACACGTATCTACACATCATTAAAGATATTTAATTTTTATGTACAAATCCCGAACGTTTTGAATTGGAACAGAAAATTAAGAGTAACTTTAATTGGAATAGAATATTAATAGTCAAATACAAATGTACAAGTGATAACCGTTTTCATTTCTTCCTGTCCAGTCAAGATGGTAAGGTAAGCTGGCCTATCAAGATTCAATACGCACGAAAATGTGGTTTTTGAGGGATTGAACAAGGGTAATCACATGTTAATCTTTTTTTTTTTTCAAAGCTCATGGAATAAATAATTGATGGTAAAAAATCAAAAACCTATAAAATAGCTTTTTTTTTAGCATTCAGAATTTTGTAATGATAAATTCTATAATTTTTAGAAGGTAATTATAATAAATAAGATAATAAGTTTTATATTCGAAGAATATCAACACTTACTCTTGTTTTTAATATTATAAATGTTTTAAAATATAAAATATAAATACTTAAAAAAAATAAAATGCAAACTTTTTAACTTAATAATTAAAGAGATGTGTGTAACTCTTTAACCTTGATGTTGATGTGTTGTTTTGATGAAGAGACTAAAATATTGCCTTTTATGATAATATTAATAAATAATAACTTTTTTATATAATATTAATATTAATGAAAATATAATAGTTTATTAGAATATTTTTATATATCAATGATGTAAAAAAATAATTATTTTTGACATTAATATTTTATATTAAAAAATAAAGTAAATAAACAAATAAAATTTTATTATTTATAGGGTTTATAATGCTCGACAAACTCATATCAACTTGAATTTAATATCATATCAAGCTTATAAATCCAATAACTTGTTAGAATTTTATATATATATATATATATATATATATATATATATATAAAATCAGTATGTAACTCAAGATAAAAATATTAATTTGCTTGTCAAATCCATTTTGAAAACAAGCCAGAATTATGTCATTTAGAAAGAAAAGAAAAATCCTGACAAGTTATGTATATTGTATTATATCTAAGCATTTGGCTCTTCTAAATATAGTATTAGACTAAGAGCTAATCACTATATATATATAAAGGCTTATAAGCCAACAAATAAGAAAATAACAATATGATATACCTAAGTTAAAGTGCCCAGAACACCAAAGCATAATTCCAAACATGAATTTGGCAATGGAAGAGAAGGCAAAAGAAGAGAACCTCACAAGGAATATCATGATTAGGGGAGCATGCAAGAGTCAAATGAGAATCATACCTCTAACATAATAAAAGCAAACAAAGAGGGAAGCGGTTTGGAGACAGATGGAGTCTTCTCCGAAACGGTGCTGTCCTCCTCATGGGGCTGTCCTCCCCCATAAAGGGCACAGGCCTTAGATGGGACCACAAAAATCGCCGTTTTAATAACCAGAAACTAAAACCTCGTCATCAACTAGACACGTAGCTCATCTTGACACGTGGACCAATAAAGCTCTCACACTAAAAGGTCATCAGTAGCCTTTACCCAGCTAACGACTAGTCGGGAGGGTTCTGGACCAGATAATTCCTGTAATTGCGGGAATTCTTAAACAATTAATTTTATGGAAAGGATTTGCAGAGTAAGGCAATCTGCAAAAGCAGCAAAAGAGTAATGGACGCGTGTCTTTTATTTGGTGAGTTAGACCCCGCCTCACCAAACAGTGGTGGTGATATCATTGAGACTGGTTGTACCGTATTCACTCCTCTCGAATTAATTCTATTGTATTTTTATTTTCTCATGCGAGTAGAGTCGTTTATTTGCTGGGATTCTCTTCCAAGGTAATTCTCCATTTATCGTCCCTTAATTCTCTTTAACAAAGATTTTGATCATTGATCACTGATCTTGGATTACATTATTACCTGTTCCTAGAGGTAGACATTGATCATTGATCTTGGATTACAGAAATCATTACCTAGGATTTAATTTCTCGAAAAATAATGATATTAATGGATGATCCGTTTGAAAGTTGGATTTCCAACTATTCCGATAAAAAATATTTAAAAATAAGATGTGACAAGACCTTTTTAATTTCTTAATGATTTATTTGGTTAAATAAAATACATTGATCCCTGCAAACTGTTCCACAACACACACAAACACACACTGCTGTCGGGTTGATGGCTGGGCATGCAATAAGCATCGGGAAGGGACCCTTTGCCTGCAAGGGAGCTCTAATATTTTACTGATCGGCCGGCACCTTTGTCAGATGCTGCTTGACCCAAGACCGTATGGTGTTTGCTTGTAACCTTAATTTTGTTTTCAACCACAACTTGTATTTCTGAAAAGGACGACCTTTTTTGATAGGATTTTCGTGTCCGCGATCAGATTATCTATGTTACTGAAATCATTTGGGTTTTGTTGCACAGCTTTACTGCTAGTACAAAGAGTGAAACTGTTAACTAAAAGACTCTGCTGGTTTTTTTCTTTCTTTCTTTCTGATATCTGTCGTTTATTTTTTTATTGAAACATTTTATAGACCAATCAGATAGTGAGTTTCAGTTTGAAATTGTATTGGAAAGAAATATTTAAACAAAAAAAACTTAAATAAATCTTAGGCGACTCTTTGAATGTTATTTTTGTTTAAAAAATTACAAGGACAGGCATAAATTGTTGACAATAAATTATAAAAAAATAGAATAAAGGTAGTTTAGGTGAACAGACTTGCCATGAGCACACCAGGCCATCTAGATCCATACAATTAAGTTATTTTTATTATTATTTTATTAATTTTTATTATTTTTCATAATTTATTTTATTTAGTGTTAAATAAATATTTAATTGATATATAATTTTATGAATATCTATTTTTATTATTATATAATTAAAAAAATATAAAAAACAAAGTTATTAACTCAGGTGTCAAATTTATTAACAATTTCAGATAATTGCATGTGATCTTTTAAATTCAATTTTTTTTGTTTGACCAACCCACGCCATAGCATGAGCGAGTAAACTAATCTATAGAATAATGCTAAATTTGTAGAGAAATTTAATTACGATAACAACTAGCATGCGTAAATTGAGACACCTTCAAACTTATGAGCTCGTGTGAGAACAGAGAAGTTTCTCTTGGATGGCGCATAATAAAAAGAATGACGGTCTGCGTTTTCTTTTAAATACACTTTTTTTTTTTTTTCTGGAATGGTGCTTTTGTTTTATGTTTTTTAATTCAGATCAGACGTGAGAGAGTGATTTTAAATATTGAGAAAAACTATGCATTGGAAATTTGTTAACCGAAAATCGGAACACGGTAATTAAGACGTTAATTAAATACCCCAGGTGTGGCCGACAACACCGTTAACCTGGGATTAGGACATCCCAGCGAAGCTACATTATCATCATTAACATACATTATGCATGCAATTAATGCAGGGTTATCCTTACACAGGATGAGAGTTTCAACGAGTATATTTCTAGCTAGGACAACAGAAGTCAAACTGAAACGACCATGGCGTAGCAGCCGTGACTTGTTGGGACCATTATAAATATTATCTCATCCAACGATGATACCATCATACGGTGCATACTTCACATTAAAAAAAAAAAAACTAAAAGAGCTCACCTTTTGCTTGACCCCCCTTGCACTTCATCGTGGATTTTTACAATAAGTTTATCAAATTATCTTTCAAAAGAGAAATACGAAGGCTGGCTTTAGGGGTAATTTTGAACTTTTACACAATGTATATTTGGTATAGTATAGTTGGTGAGGGGTATCTTTATCTTTTACTCTCTTTATTGTGCGCTGTAAAGTGCTAAATATGTTCACAAGCAGAATTTTGGTTTGCTCTTGGAGAGGGGCTTTTTCAGTTTTTTCTATTCTTTGGCACAATAAAATTACCAAAATAACCTTAAATTTTAAAACATATGCTTTTGTCTTTAAGGGTATTGATATCTTTTGGACTTTATTTTTTTATATATAAATTTTATGTGGGGTTAGGAGTATTTTATTTTTTATAAAAAAATAAAAAAAAAAATTATGGATACATGATAAGAACACACGCTAGCATGTGAAAGTTCTCGTCTTAGATAAAGTATCGTGGTGTGGCGCTTTGTATTAACCTGTGTATTGTGATAAGGGTTGCCATTAAGAAGAGACTGAATTTCTTCTTTTTCACCCTCTTTCCTCTCTCATTCACCACCAAAAATTTGAAAAAGATCATAATCTTTTGTATTATTTCAACTGTGATTCTCATAGTTTTTTATTGTTTTTGTATTTGCTTTAAATTTTTTTATGATTTTTTAAAATTTTATATTTATTATTTTATTTTATTTCTATGTTAGATTTGATTCTCGTTCTTTTAATTAATATTTATTTTTCTTTTCACCCTTCTTCCAATTGATTTTCTTTTCAATTTCATATATGATTTTTGTTTTTAATTTGGTTTTCATTCTTTCCATTGTTTCTTTTGGTTTCATTTATTTTTTTAATTGAATTTTTTTTTTTCAAATTCATTCCTCATTGTTTGATTTTAATGCCAAATTTGATTTTTATTTTTTTAAACCTAACCTAAAGGTTAACCCAAACAAGTTTTAAGTCACAAATCAAGTGGGTTGGTTAAGGCTACCCATATCAACTTGGCCTAACAAAATATTCAATAGGTTTTAAAAAACTTTCACAAAAAAGTATTTTTTTTTTAATTATGATTTTTAATCATGGCCAGGGTTACTTGGGCAACTAATTTTTTTATTTTATGAATATATAAAAATGACATTTTTTTTGTTTAAATTTTACAAAAAAAATCACTGAGTTTTAAAACGAGTTTTTTTATAAAAAAATAATGAAAAAATTAAATTTTCATTCTTTTAATCATGATTTTTAAACTCAGCTCGGGAGTTGACACCAAATAGCTCTTAAGTTATACGTCAAGTAAGTTAATTGAGGTTACTCAGACTGATTGTTTTTTTATTATGCAAGAATGTCAAAATTATTTTTTTGATAAAGATTTAGCCAATAAAATCAACAAGTTTTGAAAACATTTAACAAAAAAAAAATTAATTCCCATTTCTTTGATTATTATTTTTAATTAATTAATTTTTTATTTCAACCTTTGACATTTAATTTATTGAGGATTTTACTTTATGTTTTTTCAAATTTATCTTTTTTAATGTTATACTGACTTCATAATCAAGGTCATAAATTTGGAAGGTTAGCTTTAATTAATTTCTAATTTTTTTAGTTTGTATTTTTTAAATTTTATTTTTTAATATTTAATTAATTACAAATTAATCTTTGTTATTTTTTCACTTTATATTTTTTGAAATTATTCCGATCTCATGTTACAAGTCATTGATTTAATGGTTGATTCAAGTTAGCTCATTTATTTTTCTGTTATTATTTGTTTTTATCCTGTGAAATTTTTATTAATTTGTTATTATTATATTTTTTAAAATATTATTAGATTAGATGAAGTTATTAAATTCAATCGACGACCTGATTATCTATTTTTTTAAATCCAAAGATTCACAAGGAATCTTTATTTTATATTAAAAAAATAATCCAGCCTATAGCACAGTGCAGGACATCTATGTAGTTCAATACTAGCTTTTGTATCAAGACGTTTGGTACTTGGAAGTGCAGAGAATGAGAAGTGGCTGGATGTAGCTCCAAGCTGTATGCTGTCTATGCTCTCTGCTGATTTAACTTAATAAAGATGAGCCATCTATTATTAAAAATAGAAAGACAAAAAAATCGAAGTGTCCGATCATATGTCCAGTCCTAATAACAGGGACGTGCCATTTTGTTTTTCAAGTTCTGTTAATGGATGCTGTGGTGGCCTGGAGTGGAAATTGAGAAGCCCATAAAATTGCAATGCTTGGACTATAAATTCCCAGGCCTTAATACATTGGATTACGACAGCCTAGTCTAGCCTCAACTTTCAACCCATTGCTGAAGGCTTTTGTTTTAAATCTCTTTTCGTTCAACAATTTAGCACGGATACAGAAGCTACCCAAGGAGCATAGCGGTAGCCTTATGGTCACTTAGCCTCATCGCTCTTCCTTGCACTAGCCCATGGTATTTTCTTCCAGAGATGACCAGTGGCCTAAACTGAAGGGGTTAACCTAGAACTTAGAAGTTGAATAATGATATGTTGCAGGGAGGTTTTAATGACGAAGCAGCTAATGCCTATGTTCTTGTGAAGCATCTAGGAAATGCCATTAAATGCTTATGGCAATGCCCTTTGAAGATGAACATGTGCATACACGTTCTGATGATGCCAATAAACTTATAGCTCAACTGACAATCATGTACTTGTAACCCCAAAAGCACTAGATTCGAGCTTTTCTTTTGAAAAAAAAGACGCATTCTCATGCTTGATCCCACCAAAAACCAAAAGGAGTTCATGAATGATCTCGCATTGAATAAAGGGGAATCCTGTACAGTACAACTAGCACAACAAGGGCATTTGGGTGGGAGGTAGGTCATCACAGTGTCCCTCAACCCAAGCTAGTGCCTTGGATCCCCCTCCAATACGTGCCCACTTTGCATGAAGCTAAAACCACGAATTAACTGTCATCAATCACCATACATGATTTCCTGCTACTTTGCTGCGCAAAATTATACGCGAAAAAAGCAAACAGCTAAGAAGATTAGAGCTCGGGAAGAAGAAGAGCATATGATTGACTTAGGAGTCATTCTATATAATATATCTTAACATACAATGGACTTCTAATAGAGACAAATGATAATAAAGTTTAACATATTTTGTTAGGCAAAAGTCACACAACAGCAGCTAGCAAAAATTGCACTCAAACAGTACATTTAATCCATGATATTACATGAACTTGGTATCCCTTACAAGTTAGAATTAAAAACTGGCCAATACAAATGTATCTGGGCTAATTTTTTAGGAAATGAGGTGCAATGCCAACAACTCACTACTTGGCTTGGGAGGATCAAAGTCTTGCATCTCCTGAGAATATAATCTTTATCCTCTGGGAAGCTTCTGATACAACAATTCATCCAATCCACAAAGTATGTAGGCAAGGAGAGAATATTTTGGAGGTCTAGCCCAAGATCTCTGCACTGATCAACCTCCCACACGGCCAGTTTAAAGCTCATAATGGAGAAGGGTGTGGTGGTCACGAAGGCATTGGGAGTTGAAACCGTGCATTTGTCATTGCCTGCCAACCTGCACATGCTATCGCGTGCCCATATGCCCCCACTTCCTATACAACTTTAATTTTTCATTTCATCATTCCATTCTATCTTGGCTCCACCACGAAAACTCCCACAGAGTCTCTCTTCATAGCAAGCACTATATTACAACATTACAAAGCATCACCTAGTTTATATATCTGTAGTAAGATACTCAGAATAATTAACTATATTAATTTGCTTCTTAATTTATGGTCACACTAGATGCCACATAACATGTTAATCATGTTGTCTATCCCCCCCCCCCCCCCCCCCCCCACTTCTTATGCTTCACTTGCAAATTAGCTTCTTCTGCGAAGGTGGGGCTACAGTACGAGGAAGTTGAGATGCCAAGGCTATGCACTGAAGGTGCCTTGGACAGGTGATCAAGTGGTCATTACTGAGTCCACCAGCCTGCATGAATGAATGGATGACAGTTGGACCAACAAATCTAAACCCTCTCTTCACCATGTCTTTGCTTATGGTTTCTGATTTTGAGGTCTTCACTGGGATCTTTCGGCATGATTTGTACTGGGTGGAGATAGGTTTGTGATTAACAAATCCCCACAAGTACTTGTCGAAGGATCCAAATTCCCTTTTAACCTGAAAATAAATTAAAGTTTGATCAGGATAATTTAGACAGTAAAGTCTCTTAATCATGTCTGCTGACATCTTAACATGGCAAGTACATGCTCAGTTACTAGGCCAAGTTAAGACAGATAATGATAATATGGCCAAACACTTCCAATTACAGTGGTTGGGTCCACATGGTAGTTTTTTAAGTGATTTTTAATGTCATTAATAACTATTAAATCAGTTCCATCCAAAGTTCTTTTCTAGAAGAAACTTAATTTTGCATTACTTTTATCAAACAGGAAACTCATTAGTGAAGTAAGAAGTTAGATTCTACAGAAATTGGTAAGAAACAAAGTGGTTGAAATGACTGTTGAGGAATATGAAAAAGTGATCAAAGCTAAGCTGCATTACCTCCAGAATCCTATTAGAGTTGTCGACCACTCCTCGAACCTGGCTTAAGTCTAAGCCATACTCAGCACTGATAGATGTTATTTTCTTTTCAGTGAATTTGGCGACAATTTCTGCATCAAACCCTGAAAAGGCTTCCCTGCAGTAGTAATTAATGTCCGAGAACCCGTTAATCACAATTTCTGTCTATCAATATTTCAATTCAACCATTTTTTTTCCTGTTTAAATCACACACCTGAATGCCTCTCTTTTCTTCAGGACTGACGTCCACTCTGCTCCAACTTGTGCACCTGTCAGTGCTAACAATTCAAACAGCAGCCTGCATAATAATAACATATTAGTTTCATGATTCATGAGTGCCATTATATACACTGTGTATGAGTAAAGACGAATTACTTATCATCATGGACAGGAACCCCCCATTCTTCATCATGGTAAGCAACATAGACAGGATCTGATGAAACAAAAGTACGGATTGGACACTTCAGTCTCCTTTTTTTAATTCAGTGTATAGAAGGTTAAGTCAATCAAATGGAATTAATGTGTGTGATTCTCTTGAAACCTGAATTAGGAGTGATAAAACTACATCTCTTTTCCTCCCGAGGGATGTTACTTGTAGCCGGAGAATTAGCAGGAACAATTTTCCCTTGATACTTAGCAGACTTGGTTCTTCCATAATGAGCAATTCGCATTTTTCTTTGTTCTTGCATAACAGCAACCTGTTCCCTCCTAGCAGCAGCTATGCTACCTGGAGCCTCAAGTAACAAAGAGGAAGAGTATTTCATAGCGAAAGTATCAACAGAATGTGGAACTCCTGCAGTGCTAGATTTCTTCGACTTCTTTACCGTACTAGTTGTCACTTTTGTTGTGCTACGTGGTGTCAAAACCTTTTCAGCACTAGTATTTAATCTTCCAGGATCATTTCCTCTCTTAACTGCTGGAGGTCTAGGTGATTTTAGCTTGGGAGAGATGGGAGGGGACAGTGCTGAAGGAAGCCTAGTTTTAGTACCTGCAGCATTACAAGCTGGTTGCATCAATGGTACAGGTGGTTCAGCTGGTTCCCGAGTAGGAGACTTTGGAGGTGAGTTCTTTTTAAGTGAATTGTGTCTTTCCAAGGTAGGAAATTGATTGGATTTTGGCTGAAGTACCGGACGGCCATTAATTTTAGCAATTGTAGTTACAATATTACTGGTACTTTGGTTCAGCCTAGATTTAGAGGAACACATACTAGTGAAAATGTGCTTTGTATAGACAGAAAATAGAGATGAGCGAGTGATTTGGGCGCAAGAAATTATTGAGTGAGATGATCAGAGATAGGCAATGGAGAAGGTGAAGGGCTTGAGGGTTTGGGAAGGACGTGGGGTTTATAAACTGGGAAGTGGGGACAGAGAGGAGGGAGTAGTAACATGGGTGGGTCGGGGTCTGCCATACAACCCTCTTGTGAGGGGTTTGCTTTTAGGTTAATGTGGGCTAGCACAAGGATGACAATGACTCCAGGGTCTAGATTAGGATTACTATTATTTCGCTCAAGAAAAGAGAGTGTATGGGGATGGTGGTGGTGCCCCTGCCAGCCTTGTCATGGACCCTAAAATTGCCACTTTTTTGTGCCTTTACTGCTTAATAGCCCATGATCTCCTCTCTAATCCCAAGTTGGAGTGAGGATCAAGGAGAGAATGACCAATCGTTGCTCCCCTCAAGTTTGCTGGAATTCTCAAGGCCGTGGCAAGCACTTGAATAATAAAAAAGAAACGTGGTTTTGCTGTGGTATTAGCTCAAGTTTAGTTGCCGAAGTGAATCAAATTAAAGTAGGTAAAATCTTTCCGAGAATTTTTTTTGTTTCGGGTATTGCAGACCTTGTTGTCATGATCCTTGTTTAGAGCAGCTTGTCTAATTTTAATTGCTATCTTTCAAGATGGAAGTGTATTCATGTCAAATGGTCCCAGATCCCAACTGTGATTCAAATGGACCAGCTTCATTCAACTTCGAGACTTCGGATCATACACCCTTGTGTGTCAACAACTTGCGGTCTCTAGTTGAACCAAAACATGCTCAACAATCTTGGATACAATATCTTCAATGGCATCATCGACATTTCCGCACACATCATTGCTAAAAAAACACGACTTCCGAGTTAGTTTTGCCTGATTTTTAATCAATAGTGTCATTGATATAGATCCAAGAAGAATGGATCAATGGAGGTGAAAAGTATTCTCTCTTCACGAGAGGAATATCTACTTCACTAACCAAGAAAGCTGACACGTTGAATAATATTTGTCAAAATTGGCACCCTTTAGCCATGTGATTTTAGGCTGTAGCCACGAAGTGAATCAAAGAACCACTAATAATAATAAAAAAAATTAATAATAATTTGGAAAATGCTTATGGAATATTCTACAGATGTACAAGAAAGATTTTCTCGAATTGAAAATTACTAACAGAAATATTATCGTTGAAAACTAACTCATCAAGTTATTTATCCCGTTAACAATTTTCAATACTAATAAAATTACTGATGAAATATTCATCACTAAATTAAAATAATTTTTTACAGCCCATTTTTATTTGTTTGTTATGATTCTTGAGTCAACAATTGCTTTCAATAGATGTATAATCATAACAAAAAATATCTTCAAAAAATAATTTATACAAATTTCACAATGGATAATGCTAAATGATTTAAGCAAACCTACCAGTTTTTAAGGTTTTAAGATTTAAATAGCAATTCATATATATAGCAGGGAACAATGAGATAGAATTCTATACATAAACATTAAAAAAAAAACAGAAAAATAACCTCTAATAAACCATTTAAATTTCAATTGAAATATAATTAGATCAACAAGGTGAAGTATACCCAATACCACATTAGGGATGCTAAAAATGGAAGGGAAGGAAAAGATGTTGAGGTGATAGGTCCAGGAGGAGAAGGAAAATGTACACCCATAACTCTACTTAATTAGCCGAGTGCATTCTATTTTGTTATTTGTGCACTCATCTTCTCCAACTCAACAACCATTTATTCCTAATTTGTTTTGCATAATCTCATTAAGTTTCTATGATGAATAACTCGGGCCCGCGTATGATGTGTCTAAAGTTAAAATAAAGTGGCTTTCTTTCTGTTTAAGCTGATATCACAGGAAAATCATAAACTCAATTTCTATCATAAACTCAGTGGTCTCCAACCACACATGAAAATCTTGAGGAGAATGGGTGGAATATCTTGATTTGGGCTAATTTTTTATTACCAGCAACGATACAGTGACTGCTCAGCTATTTCCAACTTGCATGGATATATATAAATCAAAACCTGATGAAGTTTTTCTTTTAGGTTAATTTTTCTTGCCTTAGCTTGACAAGCTAGGAATATCACGGATAGGGTCGGGAACAATCTGGCCCTAAGAGGTTCACGCGGAAGGCAGTGGATCCCAGTGGTCAGGCGGCTGCTTTAAAAACAATGAGAAATCCAGGGCTGCCATTGATGTCCAATCTACATCTTGGTGCTTCCAAGCGATTGTTAACAAAGCAATGCATGCCTTGGACAAGATAAGGCTACCGGGCTAGGGCCAACATGCATTGATATCATCTACAGTTCATCATGTTGGGTCAATTACTTGAATGACCCCAAACATCGGTCATCTACAGTGAATCCTTTTGGTTGAACTTCAAATACAATCCTTCAAAGGTTAGATATTGGTATATACTCGATAAATATGTCCGGGAATATTCTTGTATTGATAGGAAGGATAAAATTATTGCTGATTGTGTGTTTTTATAATATAAAGATTTACTATTTTTATATAATAGTTGCTATTAAATTTAAAGCAAATACAGTTTGAGGATTAATATAAAATTAAAATTATAAATAATCCTTGAATAGAAAACAATAGACGTTTTCAAAATCTCTGAAAAACTTATTTAATTTTATGTAAAACAAGAGAAAATGAGAAGAAAATTGTTAATTTCTAAATAACCAAATTACTTGTATTTATAGTGTTGAGTAATTAATAACTAATATTATATTGTTCACTCTACTAGATTCAATAAATTTTTTAAATTATTTCTTTATTTAACAATATGACAACAAAAATAGATATTCGTAAAATTAAGCAATAACAAAATTTATAAATATTTATTTGAGATTATGATAATCTTATAAAAACCAAATCAAAATAAATTATGAAAATAAATTTAAAATCAATAAAATAATTGATGATAAAATTAAGAAGAGAACTAAAAAGGATTCAATTGAAATAGATATTCGTCAAATTGAGCACCAGCTAAATATAATGATATTTATTTAAGATAATGATAACATCGCAAAAAGTAAATCAAAATAAATTATAAAATCTAATTCAAAACTAACAAAACATTGAAAAATAAAATAAAATAAAAAATTTAAAAAATAAAGAATAAAACTTTTCTAAAAAAGAATAAATAAATAGAATAACTTCTTCATTATTCATATAAAGAGTGAAAAATCTATAATTTTACCCTAATGTTTTAGTAAAGTATGGGTGGTGGTACTATTTAGATATATTTAAATTTTTATAGAATATTTTTTCAAAAACAATACCTAATCAATTGCCCATGGTTATACATGTGCTTTAGTTGTTTTTTGTAGTAAAATTTTTTTATATTTTTTTAAAATATACTAAATAACATTTTTTTTTAAAAAAATACTTGCTAAAAATTTGATAAGATTTTAATATGTTGATCATATAGTACACAATCTTTCAACAATAAAGATGTTTATATTTTTGATCTTTGTGTAATTTAAATTTTCTATATTTGATTGCCTTTTCTTTTATTTATGGTATTTGCATTTTTTTAAAGATTTTATTATGTTGATCCTATACATTGTATCCTCATGAAGCAAAAATATAAATTATATAAAAAAACCATAAGTTTTGGCAATATATATTTACTTGAATTTGTTTAATTTAGATTTATTATTTTATGCTTTTGTGTATTCCTAGTTTATGATATTTCCATGTGATTAACACAAAATCTTCATGCAATTAACTAGGCAATTGAAATATTCTTTATTTTTTGGATTTGTTGAATTTATAAAAGATTTTATTTCATGTTTTTTTATGCATGGAATTTTAATATTTTTAGTAATATTTTATTATGTTGATGATATTAAAAATAAAATTAATTTACATGAACCTTAGTAATATTTTATTATGTTGATGATATTAAAAATAAAATTAATTCACATGAACCTATCACACATATTTTTTGTTTTGATTTATATGGGTGTCCGGGGCAGCTTACTCGCACCACGATTAATCCCACGACCCACTAAATATGTTGCAAGCCCAATGAACATGTAAGACACCGCAAGGATGATAAACATGCATAATGAGATTCGAACCTGGATGCAGAAAAAAGGAACAAGTCCCTCCCACCACTAGACTAAGATCTAAATGCAGCTATCACACACATTTAGTAAAATATATTCATACGAGCCACCAATCCACATGTTATTTCAATATTTCAACTGAACGGTTAATTGATTTCGAGCCTGCCTGCCCCCTCCTTTTCAAGTGTTCACTACTTTTCTTTAAAATAAATCATCAAAAAATATTTAGTAAGGATTTCCAAAATCATTTACTTAACTTTTAAGAGTAGAAAGCGATTCTTATTAAAGCATGTTAAATTTAAATTAATTTTCACTTCAAAAGTGATGTCTTTTGAGATGGAAGAATGTTTATTTTATTTAAAAGACAAAAATAACCTTAAATAATTTAAAATTAACCAACCTCAATAATTTATTATACATAGTAATTATCTAATTTTTAATTACATAATTAATGACCTTAGATATCTTAAAATTAAGTAAACTAAATTATTTTATTTCAAGTATATATTAGCTTCTAGTTGCATGAGTCTTAATTATAGTATTTAGTAGTTTTATTTACTTAAAAAAATATTCGTACATTACTAAAAAACCTTTATAATGTTTTTATTATTCTTTATATATATTTGTGTGTTTTTCAATGTGAGAATTCATTGTTATTTTTAAAATGTTCTTTTAATTTATATTCTTAAAAGTGATTTCACTAATAATATAGTACATCAGTTGATCACCAAACAAATTAATATGTGTAATTTCTGTGTAAAAAAAAATTGGTTCTAGTAAGTAATAATAAAATTATATATCTTTGTTTGATACTTAATAATTTCCTTAGTTTTCTTTTAGAAAACAATTTAAATATTTTTGCAATCAAATCACCTTGGATTTTTTGGAAATGAGTTTATAGATGTTTTAGAGAGTGTTTTGGTATCTTGAGCTTTTCCTCTCTGTTTTTTTTCTTAAAAAAAACTTTTATGAGAATTTTTTTTTCTCTTAGTCTTTTTACAAGTTCCTATATTAAACACTAGTGATAATGTGAATATGTTCTATTTCTAGTCTAATTTTCTTCTTTCAATTTTAAATAGATTCAACTACTTTGTTCATATAAAGTGTGTTAAATTCATGAATCTTTATAATTAGTCATTAATTAATTATGGATAATTCTAGAATTAATAATCCACCAAATTGAGTATGATTCCATGAATGCAAGATGACTTTTTACGATGAAATCTCAAGAAAAACTATGGGAAAAACCACGAAGATAAATCTCAAGAAATCAAATATTAAAATGAAATTAAAAACATTACTTATAAAAAAAGATAAAATAATGATAAAAAAATAACAATAAATAGAATGAAAACCTTATTTGAAAAATAAATAAATGAGAAGACAATCCAAAATTTTGAATTGAAAGATAAAATTAAAAAGAATTATCAAATCCAAAAAAAAATCTAAAGCAAAAAAATTAAAATCAAGAGAATGAAAAAAAAATATGAAAAAAAATCAAGGTTATGGATCTAATAATAAAATTGAAGACAAATTAAAATTTGACAAAAAAAAGCTAATAATCAAAATTAAAAATCTAAACATTGAGGGGTCAAATATGAAATATCATCAAATTTTGAATTAAAGGGGAAAATTGAAAAAAAAATCAAATTCATAAAAAAATTCAAAACAAAAAATAAAAATTAAGAGAATGATGAGCAAATTTGAAAAAATAAAAAATCAAGATTATGGATATAATAATGAAATTGAAAGCATATTCAAATTTGATTATAGAGCTAAGAAATAAAATTATAAATCAAACATTGAAAGTGATTTATACATTGAAAGTCAAGCCTGAAATATAATAAAATCAAAGGACAAATCATATTTTTTTAATGATCAATATGAAATTCAAGAAGGAGGAGAGAGAAAAACAAAACAAAAGAAAAGATGACTTATGATAATTATTCATTAAAATTCCAATATCATTATATAAGCTAGCATTCCTCGACTTGATGACCTCTTACACACCAATTAAATAACATCTAGCAACCACCTGCTAGAGATCGTTATACGAAAGTTATCAATTTTTTTTAAATAATTTTTAAAAACATAAAAAGAATGGATTGTTTTTAACCAAACATGATAATAATAATAATACTAAAAACAAATTCTAGAGTAAATTTAATTATTTCATTTTTTAAAATAAAGTAAAAAATAAAAAACACTCTTATATGCTAATTATATGAAAACAACATTTAAGGGTAATTTAATAATTAGACAGTGGAATAAAAATATGATTTGATCATAATGCCTCTAGTGAATTTAGCAATAACATTTGTATCCCAATAAAAAAACCGAATTACCCTCCCGATTAAGGTAAATGGTTTTGTGTGGCTAGGGTAAGATGATAAATTTACTTTGCGAATCACTGTATATTCTGAGTTTATGTACAGTGAAAGTGAAATAGTGAGTTTTTTTTTATAAAAAAAATCAGTTCCTCACTTTCTTGACGTATCTGTTCATAGAGAAACCCTTCCCAAGTGCATTATTGTACCTAACAAAAACCAAATGTCGAGCTTGTCTTCTGTCCTGAGCAATCCGCTACATTGGTCACGGATCATGAAAAGTACAGCTCCATCTTGTTGCTAAGTTACCTACTCTTTGGTGGGACATCGGCGACATCCCCAATAATATGTATGCTGGTGTCTACTACAGAGTTTGGGAAACAAAACCTTACACAACCTGGGAACTAATTTGCTGGAGCTGTTTTTTTCTTTCCCCTGTATTTATCTGTCTCAACATTACTGGATTCAATTCATCCCATGTAAAATCAATGCCATTACAGCAGATCTTTTAGTTTTTCATCTACATGTTCTTGGAATAGCTTGATAAATTTCGTTTTCAAGCTCTACTTTTGAAGGTTTTATTCATGGTCTATTACCATTGATCAAGCATGGTTTTAGCAGCTCATCTTTTTTCACAGTTTGCATGCCACAGCTCAATAATTCCTCTGAAACTCAAATCAAATTCCAATTAACAGTAGCACGAAAAGGGGGGCAAATTTGAAATGAACATCAGTACACAAGTTGTCTTATGAGCTGTAACAAGCTAATCTTGATCCCATGAAAGGGAAAAGCTAAGTGGCTATGTCCTATCTGTTTACGCAACAAGGTATCAGGAGGGCAAAATGCCCCTGCAGGTGGACCTTGATGCTGGCATCTCTCAGTGTCAGCATTCTGAATGACATTTACCAAGTCATTTATAAACGAAAACGCAGATCAATATACTTGCTAAGAACAGAGACTTCTCATATTGTATATTCAAATGATTTTAGACCCAGTATGAAGGAAGCCGTTGGCAATTTCTGAATTCATAGGGACCTTTTGTGCGTGGTCACTTGGGAGTTAAATGGTAGGGACACATTAGTCATTGTCGAATTTAATAGGTTCAAATAATTGGTGTTTAGGGGTTTTATAGATATATTTGTTTTTAATGCACAATATAATTACTTAAATGCTCTCGAGATAAAAAAAACTTCAGAATTTCTAGGTGGGGTTTTGTGGTACTTTTCACTTTTTTTTTTTATACTCACTCTGCATAAGAGGCAATTTGGTCTCCATCAAGGCATTTAAAGCTTTCTTGGAGGGGAGGGTCTTTTTCACTTGGTTTTATTATACTCATGTTGTTATATAAGAGGTGATTTTGTATTTTTATAAATTTAAAATATTAATAAAAGAAAAGGTAGTTGGATTAACCCATACTTTTTGGTGATGGTATGGGTGTTGTTTTATGGTGGTTAAACGTTTCTTTTTGCAACATCATTATAATTATGTCAACATTCTCTTACTAGTGGTGTCGTACGTGTGTGTAAAGGTATAGTGGTTGGGCATGGATTTTTCTTCTTTTTTTCTTCTTAAAGTATAAAAATGTTCCCTTATTTATTTTTTATATCTAATTTGATTTTTTTTTATTATTTGTTTTATTTTCTTTTAATTATTTTTTTCTTTAATTTTATCTATTATTATTTAATTTAATTTAATTTTTATATCAAATTTAATTCCTCGTTCCTTTTACTTATTAACTTTTTTTTCTAATTTATTTATATCAAATTTAGTTCCTCATTCCTTTGATTTTTAACCTTTTTACTAATTTTGTTTTCAATTTAATCTATCAATATTTTATTTTAATTTATTTTTATATTGAATTTAGTTCTCATTTGTTTTTAATTGTTGCTTGTTTTATTTTCAACTTCATTTCTAATCTTTTTAGTCTTGACCTCATAATAAAGTAATAAATTTTGAAGGTTAAAACAAGTTGATGTAAATCCTTTTAAGGTTGGTTTTTAAATTTTATTTTTTAATATTTAAGTTTTTAAAAATTAAACTTTATATTTTTTTTCTTTTATAGAGCTATCAAAATCCTATATTTCAAATCACGAGGTTAATATGTTGACTATGATTAATATAAATTTTTATTTTTCATTGTTTTTTAAATTATTTTTTCCAGTTTGCTAACACTATCAATAGATATAGATGTAGGTTGAAATGGCTAACTTTGTGATAAATGGAGGGTTGCTTGAATTTTTGTTGACAGGAGGTGGAGGGAGAGGAGGAGGGAGGAGAAGGAGCAGGAAGAAATGCTTGTTATAACATATTAACATTTTTTGATAGAGAAACTCCATTGACAATTCTAATAGTGACACGTAAAATTATTGGAGAATCAATGAAGAATTCTTAATCAATTTTTTAAATATTTTAATCAGTCGGTTATTTTGTAGATAAGTACTGACTAAATGTAAACCATCACATTTCTATTGGAAAATGTTGAAGAAAATTCTTTATCATCATTTCCATTGGGAATTAGCAATTACATATTTTTTTGTCAGTGTTTATATTGCTATTTACTAATTTTCCGGTAGTGGGAGTAGTTTTCCATGTCAAAATGTGGGGAAGTTTCATAGGATAAGACTCTTGTCTTTTTCTTGAAGTACAGAGATCACAGAAAACCATTTATGCAAGTTTTGTTCATTTCTGGAAAGTGAAAGGAGGAAAGAAAGTGACACATTCTTTGTTCTGCAGCTAGCATGCCTCCTTTTAATAATTTAAGAGCACAAATAGCTTCTGAATTTTTTTTTTCTTAACATCTGCTTTCTTTATTCTCCATAATTATCATACGTGCGTCCATAAACATACTGCGAGTCCATGTCTACAGTTTTCTCTGGATTATCTAAGTCATGATATTCAATAGACAGGAGACTGGAGAAGAAGAAGAAGAGCCTTGGTAAATTAGACAACAACAGTCTCCCGAGACTGTTAAAATCTGTTACTCCTCAAAAACAAACAAACAAACAAACAATCAAAAACATTTACAGAGTAAATTTGGAAAGGAGAAACAGTATTGATCACAAATTAATTGCAGCTACATAGATTAGATGGTTATATTGATCAAATCAGGTAAAAGAAGCAAAATAAAAGGATTTTCCGGTTTCTGAAGTCAGCATCAATTGAGTTAAGTTATACAAAAAAGACGGTCCTCTAGAGCAAGAACTCGTTCACTAGTGCATCATGAATCCAGGTATGCTCGCACGACATCCAATATTGGAGCTCGACATATTGGACATTTTCCACTACCCTGCAGCAGCTCGTGCGCACATTTGAGACAGGTGCACATATGCCCACATCTGAAAATATCAGGCATCATATTAAGCTATTACCATTGTTCATGATATTGAAGAGGAGTAGCAATGAAGTTTCAAAATGACAAAGGGTTTCACAAGCAGGTACCTATACAGAAAAGAGTCGACCTGCGTTTCGTAGCAGATACAGCAGCTGCGTTTGTTTAGTCTCCTATCAAATGAATTCTTTCCATTCTCTTGAACTGTAGCAATAATTCCGGACTTGAATTGTTCATCGGGTCATTCCTTAAACAGCATAGGAATAGAGAATATATGCAAATATGCACTAAAGATTAAGTTTGAATTTGCTGTTGCGCCTACTACCTAGTAATACCTTCTTGGATGACTAGAGACAAAAAAATATAAAATAAAGAAGGAAATATTTGTAGTATAAGTAAGATAAAATTCCCCATTAAAGATTCTATATGATACAATATTAGGTTGATTAAATTGTTTTAACTTGTTTGCAGGAAAAAAAAATGGTTTTCTCAGCTCACCTGGATGTACTTCCTGCACCTTCAAGTTGTTTTGCGAATTCATTTGCATTTCCATGCAGCTCTGCATTGATTTTCGGAGTTCAGACATCTCACGCTGAAGTTGCTCCATGTGCCCTTTTAAATCGTACAGGAGTTCCATTTCCTGTGAGTTTAGAGTGTTATTTATTTTTCCATTAAGATATTTAAGAATGGTAATTAACTTGAAACTGTGAAGTGAAATAACTCACAATTGATGAATGACTCGAGGAAGAGTAACGCCTATCTTGAATGGAAACTTGAGATGGAGGAGTTAGGTGTAAAGCTTTTGTTTGAGCCTGTTGACAACCATCAGCAACTTCATGTTCATCCGAAAAATTCCATGACCTGAACGGATATGGAGAATGCTGAGATGGTGAGGATTGATCAAAATAATCTGTAGCTTCGATATTTTGATGGCTAGTTGGGCTTCCTTCTTCTGATATGCTTCCTTCTCCTGCCGTTTCTCCTTCTCCACTTCCTCCATCGAATTCTTCTTCTTCTTGACTGTCTGCTGAGTGTGAGTGACTTTGGAAGTAAGACAACATCAACTGTCCCATTCTCTCCTGATTGTCCTCATCTAGTTCTTCATCTTCTTGACTGACTTGTCTTTGTACACGAGACATCATCAGTTGGTCTATACTATCTCGCAAATCGCTTGCAAGAAAACTTGATACTGTTCTTCTGCATTTGTAATTTGAAGCATCGAATTTATGCACCACATATTCTATTTCTTCTTCTTTCGAAACTACTCTTAGTGATTTTTTAGTGGCAAAAAAAGGTAAGGAAAACCAGGTGGACTATCTTACCTTTCAAGGAGTTGCCTTATCTCATCATTGTCTGAGCTACCACCACGCTTCTCTTCATAACGTGCTTTCCTTTGATCTTCCCAATAACTTCGTGGGCGAGCTATATCACTAAACCAGTCAGAATTGGTTTGTTCAAAGTACTCCTCTTCTATCTCATTATCTTCCCAGTCACCATTCAAGGGTGATGTTGTTTTGGAGGTTTCTGGAGGATCAAAATTTCCAACCTGCAGGCTTATTCCTTGCCATTTGACATCCGAACTTGCACAAGTTTTTTCATTAACTTGTTCTTGGACTTCACACGTGTTTGACGCTGAGAACTTAACTTGAGGTTCGCTCTGCTGCTCGGCACTAGTAGAATTTTCTTGATGATGACCATCAGCAGTTGGCTGATTCTTTATGGAATTCTCAATGCCTGCACTGAATCTTTCCCTATGTTGAATTCGGGTTCTGGGTTAGCATAGGGAAGATTAAAAGAAAGATAAGTAGCCAATATTAGATCCAACATGTATTTATTACAGTTGGCCCAAAGAGGCTGAAAGTTGCTAAATGTTTCAGCGTCAACTCTCTCAACAACTTTTAGAGTTTCTACGGAAGCAGCAATTGGATATAGCTCGCAAGAATCTGGTTTTGAATTGGCAAAGCAATGACAATGAGAACTCTTTCAACAGCTTACCCAGATTAATCCAAATCTCATACAATATGATTGTTGTTGATAAATGAACTTATATCCTAAATTTCAATTTCTAATTAGTAATTTTCTTTGTCTGCATCCAAGTCTAATTCTTCATGATGGATACTTTTACCACATGACCTCAGTGCTCATTATTGTGCTTGGCAAACTTCAACTTCGTTGTAAGATGTAAACGACAGATATCATCAACTTGAGCAGTAAATTTAGAAAGATTTCCTTGTACTGACCAATTCACATAAGATCAAATGGAATGACATCAAGGAAATAAATGATACGGCAGACATAAAATTTTCACATAAACAATATAATACGAGCAGCATGAACATTGGCATTCACTTTGAATACATAATGTTTTCATATAGATGGTGTCAGCAATTTTAATATGCTATGGACCAATAACGCATGAAAAATGGGTGAAATTGACATTTTTAAAGATGGTTTTCATTTGGAAGCCAAAATATGAATATTATGATACCTGAGATGCATGATGGTAGACCCATGTTGTGATCGATCACTACTGGACGAGGCTGTTGATTGAGATGATCGCGGCCGTTGTTGATCTTCAAACCCCACACCACGATGCAGGAATCTCAGGCGAAGCAAGCACTGTAAAAGCATTGCAGCACAGAAATAAGTAATTGTTTACGTATGATAAAACTACAAAGAAAAGAGTAATCAATTGCACAGCAAATTACGAGAGCTTCTGATATTGAAATCAAGAAATGGATGGAAAACTTGGCTTCACCTGAATGCGGCCGCGTTGAGCGAATTTTGAAACAGCGTGGCGCTCCCCTAACGAGCCGAGCTCCCTATGCCTTTCTTGTTCCATTTGCAAAAGTAAATCATTAAAGGCTTGTCGCCCTCTTATCTTTGGTGAATTTACAACCTGTGACAAGACTTTCTGCTCTGTCCGATCAAAAACTAAAGAATGCCTACGCTCTCTAGATAGGCCATCACCAGCACCGTTCAACGGCCGATCATCATCATTGCTATCAGATGTCAGTCTCCTAATGATGTCAACAATTTTAACTTTCTCGGGCTCTCCTGCATCTGTGTTCCTGAAATGTATGGATGAAGGTGCACTCTTTGCCGAGCCACAATCCACAAAAGCCTCCTTTTTGTTATTAGAGTCAGCTATATCAGATTGCCTTGATTTCTCCTCGGTATTGGGCGGTGCAGTTTCAGTCTGGCTAGATACAGAACCGGTCCTGCTATTATTCATGCTATGGGACCTTTTCAGACTCGCCTCCGATTGATTTAGCCTTGCCTCCCATATCTGAACAAGAGAAGAGGCCCCGCGATTCTTATTCTTGCGGGGGTTATTGGATTGATCTGCAGGATTTTCAGAGTCTAGAGAGTGCTGCATAGAAGATGGTTTCTTCAAAGATGCAATCAACAACCCAGCCTTCTCCCTCTGCATCTCAATTGTCGACACCATTTCTCGAGCCTGCATAGCGGCCCATTGGTCAAGAATCCTCGCTTGCTTGCTGCTCCTAATCGAAGAATCATGTGCATTCTTGGGAATGTTATCTTGGTTATCGGTCAAGCGCCGCAAGTTTTGATGATGATCTTCAGGTTTGCTATTAACACGATTTGTTGGATTCTCATTAGAAGCAGAATCAGAAGTCACAGAGATGCAAGTACGGAGATTTTCTCCAACCAATCCTTTGAGATTCTTTTGAAAAGCAGCAGCAGCTGCCGCCCTGGCAGTGCTCTCCCTACTACATCTTTCATGCCGGTTGTGATCTCTTAGAATACAACCAAACGGTGAAGACGAAGCAATCTCAATTTGGGAAGAAGCCATTATTCTAACAAATGTACATCAGGACATACATTGGAATGAATGCAGCAATTTTGTGCATGCCATAAATGAGACACAACCCATTTTTCAAGAAAAAAGGAATGGATGGTGGGAGGGTTGTTAACAAAAATCAAACCTCACAATACCTCAACAGATAATTCTATACCACAAAGAAACAGAGGATCTCTTCTGTTTTCAGGATACTAAACTAACAACCACCGCTAGCAATACAGGACATGCCTTAGCTTTTATTTCCTATTCTTAGGACTCTATGGTTGAAAACTTTTGTCTTGCCCTACGAACGAATGGCACTCACAGGTAAAAAAATACTAGCAAGCAAAGCAAAGTGTTGGGTATCAATGTATTGGTATGGTGCGACTGGAAGGAACAAATAAGGACTCGGGAAACTTCATAGATAAACTGAAGACATGGGGAGTTTTTGGTTTGGTGAAAGAAAAGGAGAGAGACGTTGGGTTTTTTTTGGATTTTAGCCGTTGTATTTTGTAGGGTCCATAAATTCAAGTTTAGGGAAAAAGCAAGAATCGTTGTCCTAAGAGCGTATCTCTTTTCTGTACATACCAAACACCCTTTCTAATCTTTTGACCTGACAGGTTTAAATCTGCTCATTGCTTAATTAGGTTGACATGTTATTTACAGTAAGCTTGATTTGAGGGCATCATTCGCATCCTCATCGGGGTTTAATGGGATTCTTCTATCTCTGTGGACACGATCTCTGTAATGGAATTCGGTTTCCTCTGTGTGCTTATCAGCTAATTTTAGTTCCCTTCTTTCGTGATGCATGCCTTGCTTTATTAATTTCCATTGTCATTTAGCCATGTGGCTAGCACCACTAAAGAGTGGAAAAAGAAGGGACCCTCTCTGACAAAGAAAGGGTCTTGGATTACATGGAAGACGTGATGCAAATGCAAGAACCAGATTCTCATATCAGAAGGAGAAAGGAGAAGAGAAATTAGGAGGACTGGCAATTGATGATTGTGGAGTCCACGGAGAAGTTAAATGAAAACATTGTCAAGGATAGACTGAATCATTTATCAAACTAAAACATTTTGTCTTGAGAGGGAAAGATTTTCAACTTATTATTATTAACATGAAAGTAATTGGTGAAGATGGAACTATGTTTTTTTCTTTTCTTAAATAAACAGAAAGAAAAGAACTCTAAAAGGAGGGCAAATGGGCAATATGATCTTCAATTATTTCAGTAAATGTGTGATTTTGTTTCCATAATTTTTCGAAATGTTCTTTCTCTGTAGTCTTATTGTTTTTTCATCCTTTACTAGTTAATGAAGTTGTTGGGGTAACAGTGAAAGAAGGCAATATTTTCTTGGCTCTGCAAAATGCATGGTAACCAAGCAAGTACAGTCATGGCCAAAAATCAAATAGATCTCTTATTATTAATGTTTTTACTAATTATGCAGGAGTTCATGTTAACTTGACTCGGTCATTGTTTAAGGTCCTGGTTTTCGGTGGATTCCATCCTTATTTTTACTTGAATGCAACTTGAAAGTTATTATTCCTTCTTTTTTTTAATGTTAAATTGCGCATAACCAATTTCTTTTTATCAGTTTAAGACTTCTATTAACAAGAGAGAATGAGGCGTATATATCTATTTTAGAAGGATCGCTTCCCATGGATCTTACAATTAAGAAAAAACTAAAAAGAATCTTAATTCATAGAAAATTACAAAATATACCAATGTTGTAATTCCTAGTGCCCAATTTTTTTCCATTTTCATCCCCAATCTTTTTTTTTTCAATTGCAATCTTCTTTGTCTAATTTCATTATCAATTTGTCAAAATTTATTAAGAAAAAAAATTCAGAAATAGAGAACGAAAATATAAAACAATGAGAAACCCATGGTCAATCTTAAATTCAATTAAAAAAAGCATGCTTTAATCCACTTACTTAACTTTTGCTATCCTTTTAGTTTTTAAGATTTTAATTTTGATCAAAAGATTTATTTTCTTAACATTTCAACCCTGAGTTAAGAAGAGATATAAAGCAAATCAAATGATTATTTTTTAATCATAAAACTTATTTTAAGAACAAAAAAAGAACTTGAATCTAGAAATAACATTATATTTAAGAACTCTAAATATGTAAATGATGTTACAAAACTAATGAATCTTCAATAAGTCAGTATATGATTTTTATTTCTATAAAAAAAAATATTTTGCCACAAACAAATAATAGAAAAACTTATGTTTATTCTTCAACTTGCTGTCCAAATTTATAGCTAAGAAAAACATAATATAGTATCTTCTACATGATCCTAACGGACTCTTTTTAAGTTGCAAGATAATAGATTTAAATTAGTAATCAACTAATATTAGTCCAATAATAAAATAAACTCTTAAACAATTTTCAATGGATCATAACAAACCTAAATTAGAAATATTTTTTTAATATTAAATAAAAAAATAAATAAAATAGAATAATAAAAACAAAATTTTCATGACAGAAATCTTCCTTGTAAATCAAATCTTAATTTTTCGCACATTTTTAACATATCTCATTATTGATTTCAAACACATCATTTTTTTTTCATGTAAATAAATTAGTAAGACTATAATATATGATTAAAAATCTTGAAATGTCCGATCTAACTTGATTTGTAGTACATTTTCACCTGTAGTTTTATATATATCTCAAACAGTGCACTAAAATCTAAGTATAATATATTTGGCTCAGCCCTATAAAATAATATATTTTTAAATTTTATTTGACTTGAAAATTTATCATAATATATTTTTATAAATTTAATATCTAACTATTAGTTTTTAGCTTTATTTAATATATAATTTAAAAAATATTACTAATCTTGAAAAACTAATTATTAAATATTTTAAAATTAAATTCAAACCTGATTTTCTCGCATCAGAAGTTAATGGCAATGTTCTGTTTGTTGATGGGACTGTAAAGGTTGTTATGGCTATGTACATGAAATATATTGATACTATGAAATTGAGGTGGAGGTCTATACGAAGGTGATCGTAATGATGCGTTTGGCACTGAGAACCTACAGTAACAACATATATGGATCTTATAAAAAGATTGCCTTGGGAATTATGCCAAAAAGTAAACAAATTAATAAAAATAACTTAGAAAAGATGAAGATCTTAATTCACAATCTCTAGTGTTCGGCTTGCAAGATTTAAAAGTGAGATATTGTGAGTTTTAGAAGAGGCATTTTAGAACTAAAAAGAGAGTGTTTAATATGAATGTAATATGTTTTCGTATATAATATATATTATATATGAAGACAATTTTATTTTTAATTCTTTTTGAAATTCTGGTTTAACCCATGATTTAAAATATTTCAAAGTATAACAAGAAAGTGAAAACACAATTAAAGACGATCAAACCATGATTGTTTGTAATTATCCTTTTATATACACATAAATCTTTTGTAAAAGGTAAAACTTCTACTTAAAATAATAAGCTTTATGAACAATACCAAAGATAACAAAGACCTTGTCTAACCAATTAGTTTAGAGGCTGCAATTAGTTTACAGAATGTGTAGTGCTGTGGAATGAATTACTTTTTTCTTAATATAATAAAAAATATCTATATCATAAAAAATTATTTAATATTATTATTAAATATAACTAACAAATTAACATTAAAACTTTACTTATTATTCAATTTAAATTTTAAATTAAATTGAGTGGAAGTTATCTCTAACATAATTTAATCAACTTGATAATAACTTGGTTATTCTATAATAAAAGTTAAAGGATAAAATTAAAAAAATAATTTAATTTTTTTTAAATTTAAATTTAACATTAAATTATATAAGAATTATTTTAAGTTTTAACATGATTAATGAAATTAATATTAAAAAAAATAGCCAAATGATTGGTGAAAAAAAAAATGAGATGAAATAAATAAATAAAATTACTGGCTTAAATAACGAAAACTGTTAAGCTCCACTAAAAAGAAGGTATTAAAAACCAAAACCAAAAAAAAAAAAAAAAAAAAAACAAAAACAAAATGGAAAGGTAAAACAACGTGGCAAGATTGAATAGGTTTGGCTGAAAGTCACATGGAAACACAGACAGAACTCAGAAGCAGAAAATCCTCAGAAAACTCGAAGTCAAGCGACGAAAGACGAAGAGGATTTTTGGTGAGAGAGAGAGAGAGAGATGGTGTTGAGTGCAACAGTGATAGGAGCACTGTTAGGACTGGGTACCCAGATGTACTCCAATGCTCTCCGCAAACTCCCTTACATGCGCCGTAAGTTTTTTTCAACACTTTTTTACCAACAAAATCACTTATCTTTTTTCTGTTCTTTCCATTTTATTCTTCAATTTTTTTTTCGATTATTTTTCTTTGTTTATGTTAATAGATCCGTGGGAACATGTGGTGGGTATGGGATTAGGAGTTGTTTTTGTGAATCAGTTGGTCAAATGGGATGCTCAGCTTGAACAAGACCTTGACAAGATGCTTCAAAAAGCTAAGGAAGCCAATGAGCGCCGCTACTTCGGTACTCTCTCTTTTTCCTATCTTGATCATATCTTCCTGCTTCAACAATTTTTCTTTTCTGGGTTCTCTTTGTTTTTCCTTATTTCTTCGTCATTTAGTTTGGGCCCTCGGTTTCTTCTTCTCAAGTTTGTGGGGTTTTTTTTTTAATGTTGTTGATAATTGGAGGTATCAATTTGAGAAAACAAGTGTTTTTGTTATGATGGATTGAGTGCAGTGGAACTGTTCATATTTAGTCAAAACCTGTTAATTGGCATTGCTGTGTTAGTAATTCACTAATCAGTGCTATAATAAAAATCATCAATATTGAAGGGTGAAGTTGGAAAGAAAAGATGTGTGTGGGTAGACGACGGAGATAAGGAAAATTGTTCCTAAAGTGGATTTTTAGGGAAAGAGGAAACGTGTAAAATGAGAATGAAAGAAATAGGAGATAGTGGGCTAGTGGTTTTTGAGGAAAGAAGAAGGAAAAAATGGTGAGGTTGTTACAACCTAAGATCGAAGAGTTGAAGTTTTTGTACTAGGAATATACAAACATGATGGAGCTGGCAACATCTATAACAAGTCTGATTCATAGAAATGGCTGAGAGTCTGGGTTAGATGATGCTTCCACTGGAATTTAAACTCCTGTTTAACATCACCAAGTTTTTTGCTTTATGCATCATCCCCAAATCCAACCATACAAAATCTTATTATCCCCTAGCAGGTGCATTATCAATGATAAAGTTTATGTCTTCAAGGCTGTACTAGTTAGCTGGACCTGTGTGAATTTTTGTTGTGTTGGACTACATCAACCGGATTAATAGCCCTGGCATTTCCTTTGAGCTAGTTTCTACCAAGAATTGAGCTGTGGATGTGATAAGTTGTTGTGATACTGACAACTTAGTAAATGACCCTATCACATGGATGTCTCTGTCAATTTCAACCTGCAATCATTCCTATGTCGGGTTATAGGAGGAATGTGTGTTGTTAACTTATGGAAAGTTTAGAAATTTAGCATTGAAAACTCATAGTAGTGGCTATATGCTTGTGTTGATTTAGAGTTTTCTAATGGGTTTCGCTTACATCCACTATAGTTGCATCAGACCTATCTATAGATACTCTAAAGGATACCCTAATTCCATTCCAGTGCGGATCTCAGTTAATAGAAAATGAGCGCGTAATTCTGTAAGGCCTATTCTCCAACATGCTGATCATCTTCAATGGTGGATTTATTCGAAGTCCAAAGTGGAAGCCAATTTCAGTCTTGGTTGTGAATTTTATGTTGATATCTTTTGTGGATTTGGGAGGAGGAAAGAGTGTAAGACTTTGTAATTTTGTGCCATTGTGCAATCCTATGGTGTAACTAGCCGAAGAGAAACGCTAAGAGTTTTTCAAAACTATCCCACCTCGAAAAATGTTATGGGTAGGATTCTGTCCTATCTTCTTTGTTGTGTCATGCTTTGGGTGCTTTTAGTCTACATCATTAAATCTGGCTCAGACAGTGACCTGGTCAAGCTTTTGGGTCACCAAGTCATTTGTTAAACTGTTAGGTCAGAATTGGTTGAGGATAACAAGGCGTTTCGAATAAAATATTTGAATAAGATAAGAGCATGCTCTTTACTTTCATTATTTAGAATTTGTTATACTTTTATTTCTTATAATTATATTAATTTGGTATAACTAATTATTTGATGTCTCTGCCAGTCAAATAAAACGGATTAAAATATATATTTTCTAGATTTTATATTTTATTTTCTGTTACTCTTAAATTAAAATGTTTATATTAAAAGGGATAAAGACGCCTTTGAATACTTGTTTGTACTATAATATAAATATATCTTGCAAGGTATGAAGCATAAACATATTTTAATAACACTGCTTTTAGGTCTGTTTCCACTTGGCTGATTTCATTGATTCTGGGCTGTCATAGTCTTTCTTCTTTTCTCTTGCTTTCATTTTTTGGATAACTTATTCTCCAACATGCTTTTGCAATTCTTTTTAGTTAGTTGATATGATTTTCCTTCATCGAAAAGTATCAGTACCTAGGGTTATTCATAATCCAATTATTTCATGTCCAAAATCTATTCATAGTTCTGATGGTAAAATTCGATGATGTCAATGAATCAACTTAATGTATTAAATTTTAATTTTATATGATCTGATTTAATTACTATCGGAATCTGCTTATTGTACTTTCATGTGTGTGCATTCTGTATATCCATGGAAGTATGTAAAAATTGTATATGAAAGTGTTATGTGTCTGTTCTGGATCTTTATTTAATGTACGTCTCTATAAATTTGTTTGCGTATACACCTCCATGTGTTGGTTTGTGTGTGTTAATGGCTATATCTGCATGTGCACGCTCCGTGATAAAATGTTTAATGAAATATAGCTAATCATAATTTGCTTGTCGACATATCCATGTGTTCATTTTTGTCTTGTAATAGGATTCAAGTCGTTTTTCTAATTTTAGATTTTGATACAGATTTGAATTTGGTTTTTGTTTCAGTAATCATATTAATATCCAAATCCCATTAAATCTGCACTGAACCCAACTTGGTTGCAGTCATAATTGCAAACAGATGAGCCATGAGTGTGTTGCCACCTTTGCAAGAATTTCTATTTTATTCTACCCTATCAGATATTTATACACCAATCCTTTCTGGCAAACACTTCTTTCAATTGCCATGCAAAATTCAAAACTGTAATTTGATAATATAAAGAAGAAACTTTAAATACAAGATTTAAATGACCTAATCAACCCACCCTTTGGAATATTCTACTCTCATCCTGCATTGTTAACATCTATCAATCAATTATTGAAATGAGAGATCTTCAAACATTGTTAACATTGATCCTTCATTCCCATTTGTTATTAGTTCCTTTTCCATCATATCCTTTTTTGTGTTGCTCTTTACCACCAGTATCTTTTGACAGACAGACTCTGTTTTTTGATAAGCAATAACAAAGTCTCACTTTAACATTCTTGATCAACAGATATTGAAATTTTTTGTAAATATGACTTGGCTGCATTCTGTGTTGTCAAAAGCAAAAGGATCCCTAAGGCGTCAAGGCTGTCAAATGCCCGAATAAAACAAGGAGCTATGTTATAAATTCAAATAAATTATATGTATAGTATTATAATATGTAAATCACAAATATATATGTTAAAAATTAAGATTATAAAATCAAAATGAAACTCAAAATATTTTAAAATAGTTGAAAAGGTTATACTATTGACCCTTAAAAACAAAATAAGACAATTTAAAAGAGAATAGATTAAAATAGTGAAACTTAAAATGCTAAAGTTTGGAATAAAGTAAGTTAATTAAAAAAAAAAGAATAAGCTAAAGTTTCACAAACAGTAAACACATCAAGAAAAAAAAAAATCCATTGTGAAGTTTGAAACTGAAGTTTCAGAAACAATAACCAGGACAAGGAAAAAAATCAATTATGAAGTTTGATAAGTGATGAACTTGAGATTCGAGAAAATATTCTTTTTAAAAAGAGAGTAAAAATTTGAGCAACATAACATCATGGATATTTAAAGAGAGAGAGGAGAAGACAGGTAAAAAAGAAATAAGATGGAGAGAGAGAGACCACATAAGTGAAGAAGAAAGAAAAAGAAAAAAGAAAATAAATGAAGAAGAAACAAACAAAAAGATGTACCGATTCTTTGGAAAAGCATGGTTGTCAAATGTGCCTCCCAGCTCTATTTTGATGGTCCTTTTCTTCTTTTTCAACCCTTCTCTTTACTTTTACAAGTATACTCTTAAATTATTATTCGTGGTGAGCAGAAAGAATATGGGAAACATGTCAAAACATATATCGATTAAAAAAAAAGGGCATATGTTTTGACGGGGCACTCGCTTCAGTGCCTGGTGCTTACACTTCAAGCGAGCGCCTAGGCAACACCTAGTTAAATTGCCTCGCTTGGAAAAATAAAGGGTGATGGGTCTCACCTCGCCTAAAGCACCTCTTGACAACTCTGGCTGCATTTGAGCATTATCTTTTACACTGCCTCTCCCATCGCTGATCTTCCAGTGCAGCGCTTGTGCTCTCTGCATGGACCCACCCACCCACAGACAAAATATCCTTGTAAAACATGAGTCAAACTTTGTTTTAATCAATTATAGTTTTTCTTTTGATTAAGTTGAAGAAGCTTGAGATTGTAATTTTGTTCGGCTTCTAACAAATCCAAACAGCCCTTTGAAATAATTACATCCTGTCATTTGAGCAGTGGCGAAGCCAGGAGTCATTTTCAGCAGGTTCTTTTAAAATACTTAATCTTATACTTCATATTAAGGCATTGTATCAAGTATTTTTAAATTATTTATTAAAATTGAGTGAATTCTCAAAATAGTAAAAAAAGAGTTAAACATGACAAAATATTTCGGTCTATTTTAATTTCATGATTAATTGATAATTTCAACTCAAATAATATCCTGTTAAAGTCCTTAAAAAAATAAAGATAAAAAGCACCATTGCAAGGTAGGAATAAAATAAGTGTTAAATTAGGGAAATGATTTTAAATACAATTTTAATAAAGATACAAGGAAAATATTAATAGTAAGAAAAATTGATTGTTTAAATGGCCTTGTATTGGGGACTGTTTTAGTGACACATCGGGGTGGAAATTATCTTCTGGGTTTGGTGTTAAACAAATTCTCTGTTAGAGTTTGAAGCACAACGACAGGCATGTTTAGAGTGTAAAACATGAAGTTATGGATTTCATTTGCATCTGCTTTGTCATGTTCATGTGTAATTCTTTACTTCACTTTTCTAGCTCAGTTTGTAAATGCATGCGTGTAAACATGTGTGTATGTGTACACGTTCTTATGACACTCTTTCCTTATATTGTACCAATCCTGACAGAAGCAGCATGCAGTATCTTCCATCGATCTCTTCTCCTATTCTGCCATTTATACTGCTTTATTTGAAAAACCCCAGTTTTGGTTATGCAAGATTCCTACTTTTTCCCCATGGCTGACATTTTTCTTTCCAGTTCAGGAAATTTTTCATTTGCTTCTGTGTCTTTCTTCAAGTATAATTATCTTCTTCACTGAGCTAACTTTTCATTTCCTTTGCAGATGAAGATGATGATTAGAACCTGTTCTTGTCTTCTCCTGAAACTTGTGGTCTCAGAACTAATGTTCATAGGGCCGTATACACTTGTTTTCTTTATCTTTTGATGCTGTGCTTGTAATCTTGTTAGTTATTTTTCTTGCTTTTGATACAAATAAGATTTAGATGCTTTCATAATGTGGACAGCCTGGGGTTGGATCTTCAATAATACTTTGAAGCAATCTAGTGATTTTCTCCACTGGAAATATGATTATGTAATGGATTCTTAGGCCCTTCGTGTTCACCGCTTGGTCTAAAGTTTGAAATGAGTTGATCTTAGGATTTGCTAGTACTGCCCCTACTGTTTATTATACGGTTGCTTTGGTCTGTATAGTGCCTACACCACACTACCAAAGGTGCTATCATCAAAACAGCTTCCACTATGCTTTGGGGATCAGATCACATACTTGTGGTTACAACAGTGAAATACCATCAAGAAATGAAAATGACATCTTTTGAAGACTGACCTAGTTAGCACAAGATCTAAAAGAAAGAAAGAGAGAAAAAGAACGATGCTTAGTTTGATAATCGGCTTAGATCTTAAAAGTAGATTTCATCAGTCATGAGTAAGGATCATTATTCATCTTGTCAAAATCCACCATCCTATTCTTGTACAAATGTAGTAACTGATCACACGCCTGTCGGGATGAGGGCCTCTCTTGTGGAGTGGTTTTTGTGCATTGCAGTGCTATTTCAAGCAATTGATACGCTGCCGATTCTTCACAAGGCAAGAGTGGTTTCAAAGCAGGATCAATTAACTCTTCACGTCCACATCCACCTTGCATTTCCACATGTTTCTCCACCCATCTCACCATGTCCATATCGACACCAAAGCTAGCATCAGTTGGCATTTTTCCGCTTACGAGCTCCATCAGCACAATACCCATGCTATAAACATCACTCTTCTCCGTTGCCTTGAGCGAGTATGCATACTCTGAAAATGCATAAAGTTAAGTTATAACATGTGGGGAATGATGAACTTAAAGAAGCATAATTCTACGCAGAAACTGCTACAATACCTGGAGCAATATAACCATAAGAGCCCGCAAACCATGAATGCGATTCTGTATTGGAGTCGTAATTATCCTCTAGTGCCTTTGCCAGTCCAAAATCCCCTAAATGCGCCTCCATAGTGGAATCAAGCAATATATTGCTAGATTTGATATCTCTATGAATGATCTTTGGTACACAGTCATGGTGGAGGTACTCCACTCCCTGGGCTAATCCCAAACCGATCTTTAACCTCGTTTCCCAGTCTAGGCTTTGCCTCTTCTTGATATTCATTGGTTGTTGATGCAGCCAATCCCACAAACTCCCATTCTCCATGTATTCATAAATCAAGAGATTACAACCCGCTCCTTCGCTGCTACAATACCCTATCAGCTTCACTAAATGCCTGTGCCTAATCCTGCCAAGTGTCTTCACTTCTCTTGTGAAGCTTTTATTAAGTAGAAACTCATCTTTCCACAGAATCTTCTTAACTGCTACAGTTTCTCCACTTTGAAACTCAGTTCTGTAGATTGTTCCAGACCCACCCGAGCCAATGATGAACTCGTCACTAAGATTGTTCGTTGCTGCCATAATGTCATCCCACCTGTAGTCTCTCTTGGCAGTACCCTTCCGGAAGAGTGGTTTGCGCTGAGCTTGGGAAGAACTGAATGAGTAAACGCATTTCACTTCACTCACCCTTCTGAGAAATTCTAGCCTGTGTTTGACGAAGAGAGCAAGTCCAAGTGCGAGCAGAGCAACGGCAATTAAGGCTGTAATCGCTGAGATCACCACTACTGATGACTCACTTAGCCCTGAACGCTGACTTGACACTGAGCAGTGATCAAGAGGGCTTCCACAGAGCTGCAGGTTTCCTTCAAATGCCTCAGTTGGCCAGTGTGAGAATTGCTCGCCTAATTTGCCTTGGAGATTATTGAAGGAAAGATTAAGCTTGCCAAGACTGCTCATGTCACCAACTTCAGGAGGGACTGCTCCAACTAGCTGATTGTGAGATAGATCAAGAGCTTCAAGTTTAGACAATTTTCCAATAGAAGATGGAATTTGACCGCTGAGATTGTTGTAGCCAAGGTCCAAAATGCTTTGCAGATTCTGGAGTTGCCCGAGTTCAAAAGGTATTTCACCACTGAAGTTGTTATGCGAGAGCTGAAGCTCATACAGCTTGCTCAGCTTACCTAGGGCCGCAGGGATTGATCCTGATAGTTGGTTTTGTTCGAGGTTGAGAACATTGAGAAATTCCAGCTTACCAATCTCAACAGGAAGAGTTCCATTCAGCAAATTAACATCAAGAGAAAGCACCAACAGTTTAGAACAATTGAACAGCTCCGGAGGAAGAGACCCGGAAAATTGATTGGAGGAGAGCTTGAGCTCCCCTAACTGTGGCAAATTTCCTAGCGATGACGGCAAAGGACCAGAAAGAAAGTTGTTGTTGAGATCAATATGTGTCAATCTCTTGCACAACATAAGCTGTGGAGGTATTGGCCCTGTGAGCAAATTCCCTGACAGGTCTAACAGCGACAATTCGCCAATTTTACCAAGCGTCCAAGGGACATTGCCAGTAAACTGGTTGTCCCCTAATCTAAGTCTTTCAAGAGAAGGCGAATTTCCTAACTGGGCAGGAATCTCATTGGCAAAGAAATTGCTTGTAACATCAAAAGAAAGAAAAGAACTCGAGCTACATAACGCGGCAATGCTACCATTGAATCTGTTTTTAGACAGATTTATTCTGGTCAGATTCCGTAAATTGGTAAGCGAATAAGGAAGATTACCTTCAAGGGAATTGTTGTAAAGCATGAGTTGCTCAAGAGCCTGGAGAAATCCAAAAGTAACAGGAATGCCACCAGATAGGCCATTGTCTGCCAAGTCCAGAATAGATAGTTGATGACAGTTACCCAAAGCGGCGGGAATATGACCAACAAGCTCATTTTGCCTCAAATGAAGCAAATTCAGTCCCTTCAGCCTCCCAATAGTAACAGGAATCTCTCCACTGAAATGATTTCCAAAGAAATCAATCATTTGCAAGTTTGAACAATTGCCAATCTCCATAGGAATCTCCCCAGATAACTGATTGTCATAAAGATACAAGACTTCAAGATTTCCAAGCATTCCAATCTCCTTGGGAAGATTGCCTTGTAAACTGTTGTGATACAAAGCAAGTTCCTTCAGGTTGCTTAAGTTTGCTATCAAAGGAGATATAGAACCCACCAAGCTGTTGTTGTGGAGATAGAGATGAGTCAATTGAATCAACTCGTAAATTTCATCGGGAATTGATCCATTAAGGCTGTTGTTTGACAAATCAAGCTGCATCAGAGATGGACATAGTCTTAATTCTACCGGAATTGAGCCAGAAAGTTGAGTCTCTGACAGAATCAGGCTCTCCAAATTGGTATTGTTTGTACATAGGCTTCTTGGTATGACACCAGAAAGATTGTTATTTGACAAAACCATGTAAACAATTTGATTCATGCTGCCAAACTCCTCTGGAACGCCACCGGTGAGCATGTTCATTGACAAATCAAGATCCTGAAGATTACGCATTTTTGCTAGTGACTTTGGGATTGGGCCTTGAAGCTGGTTCCCCATGAAATTCAGGTAGACGAGTTGACTCAAGTCACCGAGTTGACTCGGTATTTCACCAGAGAGACTGTTGTTTGCCAGGTTTAGAGTTTGGAGATTTAAAAGACGGCCCAATGCTCCAGGGATTGATCCATTAAGATTGTTGACAGCTACAGTGAAGACGGTGAGGCTTGAACAATTCCCTAGCTCGGCAGGAATCGGTCCTTCAAGTTGGTTCTTCTGTAAAATCAAGTTCTGGACTTGACTGAGCTGTCCAAGCTGGGGTGGTATTGGACCTGTGAGACTGCAGGAGGCCAAACCAAGAGTGACCAAGTTGACAAGATTACCAAATGAAGCAGGGATAGGTCCACTGAGTCCATTGTCACCTATTCTCAGGACTTGGAGACTCTTGAGGGAACCGAGTTGAGTTGGGATGGGACCAGTGAGTTGGTTAGAGAACAAAAGCAGAGATTCCAACGAGGAGAGGTTTGAGAGAGTAGCAGGAATGGGACCCGTGAGGCTGTTAGAAGAAAGATCAAGTTGGAGCAGCTTTTGTAGACTACCGAGTGAGGGTGATAATGAGCCACCAAGTGATGAGTCAGATAAGTTTAGACTCACAACTTGCATTGAGCCATCAACTGAGTTCAAGCCACATGTAACTCCGGTCCATGTACAGAAGTTCGGGTTGCTTTCATTCCAATCAAGCAAAACTTTTTCCGGGTCTCCCTCAAATGATTTCTTCACCTCCAAAAGACTAGACAGCTCTTGGTTTTGGCACAGAACAAAACCAAATGAAAAGCAAAAGAAAATAGCAGCAAAAAGCAACAGCACTCGTTTTGGCACCGCCATAATATTTTTTATCACAAGATACAAGTTCAGAAAATGGCTTATAACAACAAATAAATGGAAGGTAATTTCATGCTGGGTCTATTGCATGAAACGGTAGGTGGTGGTCATGTTGGCATTAAAGACAGAGAGCAAGTCTGCGTTGGTGTAGGTGGGTGGTCTTGGGGCAAGGGAAGACGCGTAGTTCGAGCAAAGAAGGCAGCAGCAGCTGCCATGTGAGGGAGCTTCATGCATGGCTCTTGAATTGTAAAGCAGCTGGGCAATGTATTGATGGCTGAGGCAGTGTTGGAAAGGTTGGCAGTGTCGTTTAAGAAGCCTTAAAATGGGTGACAAGAAGAGATGAGAAACCGTGATGAGTGAGAGAGCAGAATTTTGTCAGTCCAGGACAACAAATGCCATAAATGACCGCCAAGCTGCTACAACTGGAACTGTGCTATTGATTAGAGTATGTTATAGGCAGTCTTAAATGAAGGGATGTAGCTATATTCATATGGTCAAACTTGGTCAGATAAAGAACATGAAAGTATGAGCACAAAAGGTCCAATAAATGAGAGCAAATACAAGAGAAGTCAAAGAATAATACTAAATAATTAATAAAATAGAGGGCATCATATATTGTTATTAAACGATTCAAGAATGAAGAAAAGCTTGGACCATGGGTCGGCTATGTTGATGCTGGATAATAAAAAATTATTAAAATATCATCATTTAAAAGATAAAGTTAATCAAGGTCAATTTAAGATTAATTTTTTAAACACTCAGCCTATACCAGGGGATGCATCAACTACGTACAATCATCAATCATGAGTTTAAAAATATCAAAATAATATCATTAAAAGAAAAAATTCATTAAGTTTCTAATAGAATGTAGATTAACTTGTGATAGACTCAGTTAATTTTATATATATATTTTTTAATAATTTTATATTATCTGATTTGATCGACAAGGTGAATTCCAAATCTATTTTTTTAACACTGCTCAAACTAGAGAATAGATCGACTAAGTCCAACCTCGATGTGCCAGGCTGGATTTAATAACTGTGAAGGGAAGCAAAGTAATGTAATGTAATGTAATGCTGGTAGGTTTTGATTGACTAAGAAAAGATATGGGATTACATGGAGGTAGATACAGTGGTTACATGACCAGCAAGGGGATGAGATGCTCGTGGGTTTGCTAGTTTTCTTGTTTTAGTGTGTTAGCTCTGAAATACTGAGAAAGTGAGCGGTTGGATTGCTACTACTATTCCCCTTTTGTTTAGTTACAAGGCATCATCAATCTGTACTTTGAAGCTTTACAAAGTCAATGGATTCCCCGCATGAACTTGTCATTCCCCACGTAAGAAACATAACTTCCAAATCGCACCTTACCAGCGTACATATTACAAGTTTGATATTTTGGTTCAAAAGTATTACAGATTACCTAATCTGAAAAGCACGTCTACAGAATATAATGATGCCATTACGATTTACAGGTTATTATTGGGTTGAGCTACCAAACCCTAGTGTCGTTTTGTGGCCTTTAAATTTGGATTGGTTGCATGCATGTAACCCTGTTGCCCACTCCAAAATGCCCTACTGATTTGTTTCCCCACTCAAATTGTGCAAATTGGGTGTTGAGATGCTTTCAGGAGCAATCAATTACGTATTTTATTGTTTCTTATACTCTTCTTTTAATTTGTTTTGTGCAAAGCAAACAAATCCATTTCCAACCTGCTTCAGCTAACCATTATTGTGGCACAAAACCTTTATCCACTTCCCTGCATTTGGTGTGGGAAGATTGACTCTATACTATTTTGATCCATCCAAAGCTCATCTCAAGTGAAAATAACAACCTTCTTATAAACAAGTAAAAATTGTCTTCAAAGGACGTGGGACGGTAAAAAAAATTTAAAATTCACACAATAAAATATACATCTTTTATCTCTTGTAAAACTTTAAAATAATCAGGGTTTTATTTATTTATCTAAATTCATAAAATATATTTTTTAAAAAAAATGAATTCTTTTAAATAAAATAAATAAATAAAAATAATAGCATCCCAGTTTTACAGAATCTTAGGATCTGTGAAAAAAAAAATCCAAAAAAAAAGTAGCATATTTGTTGCCTTCATGCGAAGTATCTAGTTATTATTTCGTGGGTAATTAAGTTTCTATGATTAAATTAATCCCCACAGACTATTTCTTTGCAAAGGCACGTATATGTATATGCATCTAGTTTAAAATTTTGAAGCGTTGCAAATGGTAACTTTTTCATTGATCAGAGGGTCCATCCTATCAGTGATATACAATTCTTTTAAATTGGAAACAATAATACTGATGATCTAATTACCATTGACTAATTAAAATGGAACAAAAGAAAGAGAATCTGGTTAATATATTAACGTTGTCTGGTAGATCAGATAGAATTTTCTATTATTTCATTCTAGTCCTTGTTCTATAACTCCAGTGGCCACTTCATATGAGATTAAAGGATAGAGACAACAGGACCAAGAAAAAAGGATTACCCATGAAATGATTTAATGATATTTTTGGCAGACAATACATTTTTTCTACGTCGATTGTGACTGCTAACGTACACAGTTAGCATAGCTTGTAGTAGATGTTGGGATATATATGAGAAATTATATTATATTTTTTTGAAAAAAATAAAGTTATTAATAAATTATCTTTTTTAAAAAAAGTAAATAAATCCAGAAGTTGTTGGTTTAGAGAGTCAAACCTAGCTCTTGGCCCACTCATGAAAGTCCCTTACATGGGCTTTTAATTTTTTTTAATTAATGGAGTAAACAACATATTATTTGCTTAACTAGTGAATGCATTGCCTATAAATACCTACAATCCGGTCATTAATATATTCTAAAAAATAAAGTTTTTATTTTATCAAAAAAAACTTATTTTTATCTTATTTTTTACTCAAGTTACATAATTATTTTTTTTTGAGAACTTTGTTAAACCAATATATGACTTCCAAAAACATAGAAAATCTCCCCAAACTCAAATTTAGATCCATCTTAAATTTGTTTTTAGGTGTTTTTATGGTTAAAAAAACTAATATTAACTCTTATCATCAATATATAGAACTATTTGATATAAAAATAAATTATTTTAGATGTTGAAATCTTCTTTGATAACAACTTTCTCTATTTAAACTAGAATCTAATAATGTTTTTCTCTTTCATTCACCTAGAAAAGAATTAAAAAAATAAAAAATAAAATTTAATATCAAAATATATATTTAACAATTATAAGGATTAGTTATCTAATAATAGCTTAAAAGATTGAAAGACTAAATTAAAGTTTGTAAATAAATCGAAGGGATGTCATTTATTTTACTTATATTTTTTACTTCAATTATTTATTTTTTTATTCAACCCTCACCCCCTAAAAATATATAATTAGGCTCAAATTCTGAGTTTAAAATGGTTCAATTATTAAAAAAAATTAGGGTTAAATTTAAAATTTTCAAAAAAATTTACCACCCAAAAGCAAAATAATAGTCTTACCATGTAATTTACATAATAAATAATAAAACACTGAGCTCCTTTAATTTTATATATAATAATATAAGATCGATCATTTGTTTATCATTTTGTACCTCCGGAATACCCTAGTAAAGTACTAATGACCCTAGAGTGTGAGTTTAGCACTACTTAGAGATTCAGCTTAGTGGATATAATTTAACCCGTTTTATTTAACTAGAAAAAAAATGATGTTACACATATACATATATAAATTGATTAAGTCTTAATTAAAGATTAAAAAAATGTTATTCTCGCATATATAAATGGACAGAGTCCTCATTAAGGGAAAAAAAAATTATACTTATAAAGTTAATATATGCTTTTCTCTATAGGTTTTACTACCTGGATAAACATGTTTCCCAGGGCAGTAGTTGGGCTTCAAACATTGTTTAAAGGAGGCAAAATTAAGTATTGAAAGTTATTTTTCAAGATAGCACAGTTGTCCAAGACGTGAAGGCCAGACCTGTGTATCCAATTAAATTAAAATTGGCAAACTTTTTTTTTCCCTTGTTTCTGTCGATCTCTTTCTCGACCATATCCTTAATCTCTCTCTCTCTCTCTTCAACCATGGCATCAAATATGCCGTCACTGCCGTCACTCACAACATCTCTGTTTCCTCAATGTTGAGTTTTATCCCTTTTCACCGTCTTTTCATTTTATCCTTTTTTGTGATAATTTGTGTTAAGGTTAGGATTTTTGGTTAGTTTAATAAATATTTTATTTACATATGTCGCTATACGACGTCGGGCGATAGCTTCACTCAATTTTTTTATTTGTTTTTTTAAAACAAAAAAAAAATTTAATTTTTATTTGATTGGGGGAAATAAAGATTTTATTGGAGTCGCCATCTAGTAATTTGAGGGAACTAGAAATCCAAAATTAGACACTGGTCTCAGAGATTCGGATACTAGGTTAGTTATGATTAAGGGAAGGTAGACACCACCCTTAAAACATCCTTTCAGAGAAAGGTTACCTTTAACTTGTGTGTTTTTCTTATCTAATTCAAATGCTATTATATTTTGAGCTTATTTGTAAATTTTATAACATGGTTAACGTCGGTCCCTAAAAATAGGAGACGCGTTAAAAATGACATCAGTCCCTAAAATTAGGAGACTTTGTCTAAAATATCGACGTTTATCCCTAAAAAGGAGAGTTACGTCTAATTTACCAAAATAAATAATAATGGACATAATCCATATTTGGTATTTAATTTTTTTTTGACATCGGTCCTTTTCTGTAAATAAAAGAAACGTGTCGACAAATAATATTTATTTTATAAAATAAAAATTATTTTGATATCATTCACAAATAGATATATCAATTCTTGAAAATTGGGCTTTTGACCCATAAACAGTGATATGATAAAAATGGGTGTTGAACCCGCGTTGTTATTTATTTTTGTTTTTTTTTCACATGCAAAAATTTACAAGTATTTATATATAAAAATATCATAAAATATCATAGAAAATTACCTGAGTACCCCGGTATAGGTAAAAGACTGAAATACCCTCGGATTTATCGAAAATTTACGAAAATGCCATTGGCGGCGCGTGTGGCTCACGCGCGGTTACTGTTGACGCACGGTTACTGTTCACGCGCGAAATTTTCTGGCGAGTTTCCGGCCAAAAGATAGTCGATTCTAGTAGATCTGAGGACGAGGATTCTGATGGTGGTGGTCTCGTTGGTCGTTGATGGCTGAGGAGGGAAAATCGACGACTTGAAGGTCGATTGGTTGATGTCGGTTGCGGCTTTTTTCCGGGCAAATTAGCCGGTGAAAAAGTGTGAAACGGCCGGGGTTTTGCTCAGGGGGAGGCGATGCACAATTCTGTGGTGGTTGCACGGCTTGAGACGGCCGGAAATGGGAGATCCGCGGAGAGAGAGAGAGAATCGCCGGCGAGAGGGGAGAGAAGCTCTGGGTTTTGATCTGGTGTGGACGAGTGTATGGTGCACTCGTGCGTCTGAAGGTTGTGAACCGCTGGATCTCGGATGAACAGATCGTGCGGTTGTGATTCGTTTGATCTTCAAGTTGATCGGCCGGTCAGGATTGAATGGGCTACGATCTGGTATGGCGCGGTGTACCGAGTGCTCGGTATACCTGCTGACGTGGCGCAACCAGATCGAAGGGCAGATTATTTGAACGGCTGAGATTGATTTGGGTTTTAATCGGGTGTGGTAAAGCCTATTGTATCCTAATAAATCAAAGGCTCAGATCTAAATACTATTAGATCTAACGGTTGGGATATTTTTGGTATTTTTCAATTTATTAAAAAAAAAATTAATATCTTACTAAGGTACAGAAAAAATATAAGAAAAATAAATAGTACCTAAATAGTAACCCAAACAGTAATTCCGAATTCACAATTGCAAATTGCAAATGAATGAATTTTTTATCTTTTTCTTCTTCCCTGCTATCTTGAATTCATTGGCTATTTATAGCCAATGAATTCAGACAACAATTCACGGATGAATTGTTAACAATTAACGGATTGTTAAAATTTTCAAACTTCCACCGATTACTATTTGTCTTATTATATATAATAATACTAAATAATAATAATAATATTTATTTATTGGGGTAAAAATTAAAAATTCAAATCAGTATTATAAAAAGTTTTTTTCATCCGCTAAAAATCAATTTTAAATTAAAAAAAACTTTTTTATACGGGTATCAACTTGGTGGACCGGGTTTTTTGACCAAAAATACCAGTTTTGACCAAAATAGTCCAAAACTCATTTTTTATCGCCGTCGACATGGTGGGACTCGTATTAACTCGGTGGACTCGGTTTTGACCGAAAATGACGGTTTTGACCCGAAACAGCCCGGAACTTATTTTTCATCCCGGTCGACATGGTGGGACTCGTATTGACCCGGTGGACTCGGTTTTGACCGAAAATGACGGTTTTGACCCGAAACAGCCCGAAACTCATTTTTCATCCTGGTCGACATGGTGGGACCCGTATTGACCCGATGGACTCGGTTTTGACAGAAAATGACGGTTTTGACCCGAAACAGCCCGAAACTCATTTTTCATCCCGGTCGACATGGTGGGACCCGTATTGACCTGATAGACTCGGTTTTGACAGAAAATGACGGTTTTGACCCGAAACGTCCTGAAACTCATTTTTTATCCCGGTCGACATCGTTTAACCCGTATTGACCTGGTGGACTCGGTTTTGACAGAAAATGACGGTTGACTCGAGAAAATATTTTTTAACTCTTTTTTTCTTTTCTTTTTCTCTTTTTATTTTTATTTTTTTGTCATGAATAATAAGATAAAATAACATTTAAAAAAAATTTAGTGAATCCAAAATTGGGTTACAACATATATGATGATATATGTTTTCTTGCTATGTATTAGATGAATTATTTGACATGAAAGGATAAAAAAACCATTACCTTTAAAGATCAATACATTCAAATGATCTAAAATATATATAAAAATATATTTTTTAAGAGACAAAGCATCCAGTAGAGGAGGATGAAGGCCCTTTTTTTACACCATGATGACATGTTCATAATTTTGATAATACAGACTCGCCCACAGGATAATTTATTAGATGTAGATAAATGATGTACTTAAATGTTATGAGTATTTATTTTGCTAATATACTAAATTAATTGAGTTTTTTGAATTATAAATTGAATTTGTTTAATTATAAATTGACTTTGAAGTGAAATTGAATTGAGTTATGTGATTTGGGTTAAACTGGTTATCAATTGTGTTGGATATAACTTGATTTTGTTGGATTTTTTTTTGGCAGAGTTGAAATGCTAGAAAAATGATAATATTATGGAAATATTGAGGATGCATAGGGCAAATCCACCCGTCCAGATGGATTGCATGGGTAACATCTACACATCCCATGAATTGTGCTATTTTGGAAAATAAGTTAGCGTGCTAATTTAGATACATGTTTCACTCCTTGTACTCCCTCCCTCCCTCCCTCTCTGTCTCTACATTTATAGATTTGTACGTGCGGGAGAGAATTTTTTACTTCAAAACAATCGCATCAAATTTTAGAATACCAAATATAAAAATAAAAAATGTTTTAAGCTAGGGAGCAAAGTTCAACGATCTGGTAGAATATGCAAAATAAATTATTCTCGAAAATAAGAAGAAAGTTACCCAAATTTTTTTCAATTATAATTGGCATGTAGGAAATTTCTTGAAAAAAAAATCTAGTTAAATTGAATGGAAAAAAAAAACATAAAACAAAATTATGATAAGAGAACCAAACTCAAACTCAAATATATATATATATATATATATATATATATATATAGGCACTAAAGCAAGCAAGAAATACTTTAGATACTTACCACCAGCGGACATCCTTTTAAATTATTATCAATATAACGCTTATTTAAATGTATAAAGTGTATTTTTTAAAAAGTAAAGTTTCCTCAGATTTAAAAATAAATATCGTAAAAGATGTATGTTACAAATAAAAATGTGATTGAAATTTAAGATTTGTATGAAAACATTTTTGGGTTACTCAAACCCTAGAAATTATGGAATGAAAATTTAGATATGAGAGGCATCTAGAATCCTTTTGTATAGTCCACAATCCATCAATCCTCTAGTTTAATTTATTTTTTCAGGAAAAAAATAAATAAACATGCAATAATCAAGCCTCAATGTTTGCATACTCTATTACCACCAAAGATTATATCATGAGTGTCTTTCATCCGGCTACACTGCCAACCATTTTTGCTTTTAAAATCTTATATATATTAATTAAAATATTAAATTACTCTCCAATATAATTAAAAAATGAAAATGAAAATATAGAAAACCCTTAGATGCAATTTAATTAATTTTTGGCTTTCAAAAATAATCCAGTCATTTCTAATAACAAGTTTATTATTTTTTTGCAGAGAAAAAAATCATCATTTTATAGTTTCAAATTACAGTAAATAAATTTATATCTCACACCGAAAGTCTGAGTGTTTTTAAGTTTTTGCTAATAGACACTAGTTTATTTATAAATAACTAAGAATGCTCCTTGGCTCTTTGCTCTTCTTAGTCCTCTCCTCGTCTCTATCACCTCCTGAAAGGTCGTAATATTCTCAATTAATATATAAATTGATTAATTAACACCGGGTAAACTATTCCACGTCTCTATCTGATCGTTGTCCGAGACAAGTTGGTGCCGGAGATAGCTTTCTGATGATAGTTGTGGATAAACTCATAAACATTAATTAATATCCACATTATTTCTTGATAATTGTTGAGAATAAGACAGCTGTTATTCTCAAGAATCACAGGATTATGTTGTGTGGTATTTGATGATTGCGATTTACGAGCTCAGTCACATAATCTATTGTATTTTTTGTAGGTTAACAAAATTCCTTAATTAAAGAGTGGTGTATATAAAATAAGATAAAATAAAATATAGTATAGTATAGTATTATTTGCCTTATGTTATATGTTGCCAGAATCATATCACATGTGGCAAGCGCAAGATTGATTATGTTCAAATTGATCAAACACAGGATGCTACGTCCAAGAGAATGAGACAAATGTATTTCTTATAAAAAGTCTTAGACATCGCAGTCCTTCCTAATGTATTTCTTCTAGGGTTCTACTAATTTCAGCAATATTATCTCATGATTATCACATCTTGCATCTATCAAATGAATGAGTTGCGGACTTCAAATTAAGTGATCTCAACTTTCTAAGTTAAAATGAATTTTGAAAGTAATTTTTATATGAAAAGTCACTCAATTCACGTTTATTTAAGTGATTTTTAACGATTTTGCGTTCTCATATTAAAACCGTTTAAAATATAAAAAATTAACATTATTTTTAAATTTTAAATTTTGAAAAAAAAAAGGCACTTTAAAAAACACTCGAAATCTTTTAAAAAATATTTTATTTTTTTAATGTTTGATTACGATAATAAATCTTTTTGGTGTTTGGCATGTATAAAGAATATGCTTTAAAAAGAAAACAGCAATAATTAATTAGTGGTTGAGTCTATGGTTTACTAACAAAACTAATTTTTTAAAAATATTTTTATCTTTTAAGATCCGTGAGTTATTTTCTGTTGTTTTAAGTTTATTTTTCCTTTTAATATAAAACATTTCATATTGGTTAAATTTTCCTAAATAAATAAAATATGAGAAAGGAGAAAAATATTTTATATGAAATCACTGTAGCCTGAGGAAAAACAAATATTAATTTGTTGAAATGTTCTATAGCAATTATTAAAAAAACCTAGACACGCATATATTTAATTTTCTTAACAATTATTAATATATTGGTCACAAATTTTATATTTATAGAGATATAGCAAGCTTAAATTATTATAATTCAATAAAGATTCTAGTTAATCAGTTAAATAACTATTCTAAATATAAATTTTTTTTATTAAGGATTTTTATTTAGATTAGAATTTTTTAATATCTCAATAATCTCTCCTTTAAACTGATGTTTTTAAACATTCAATTGCTTCTTTGTTTAGCAATGAAAAATTTTATTTAGATTTGGATTTCTTAAAACTTTTATATTCATAAATAGAAAGATTACAAGCTTAAATTATTATAATTCTATAAAGATTCTAATTAATTAGTTAAACAAATATTCTAAATGGAAATTTTTTTTATCAAAGATTTCTATTTAAATCAAGATTTTTTAATATCTCAAGAATTCCTCCTTTGAACTAATGTTCTTAAACACCCAGTTTAGCAATGAAATACTCTTCTCTAGACAAGATATTCTTTAAGTACAAGCATTAAATAATCTTTCAAGTATTACGAATAATTTTAATATAAAAAATTTGATGAATATATCAGCGGCTTCTTTTTCATTTTTATAATAAATGATCTCATTTATTTCATCAATTATGAGATCTCTTGAGAAGTAAAACTTTACATTATTATGTTTTATTCTACCATATAGAATTAGATTTTTAAGAAGTTTAATTGTTGACTAGTTTCCATCAAAAAATACCATAGGTCTTTGTCTTTTGGTATTTGAGAGGAGCTACGCAATATATATTAATCATTAAGATAAAAGAAAAAAAAAACTGTTTCATAATTCATGCATCGTACATTGATTTCTAAACAGTTATAGAAGATCATGTTTTTGAAAAATGAGATCTAATAATTGATATAAATATTTATATGATATAGTATTTATCAATTACACGCTATTTCATTATACTGATATAATCATATTTTTTGAGATATTCATGCAATTTGATGCACTGTATCCTTACATATCCTTACATATTTTTTCATGTGTAGTACTTTACAAAATAATTTGTTTTTAGTGTGAGGTATCGGACTAAAATTTTACATTAGTTAAAAATAAAAAAGATCAAAGATATATAAAAATAGACAAATATTTTTATTTACATAAGATTTAGTTAAAGCAATCAGGACAACCGATTTGAACTAATTTGGAGTCGAGACTTGTTTAATTAAAGCAAACGAAGATAAAAATTCCCGGAAGGTCTTTTTCAATCGCACTAGTAGTACTTGTCAGATCCCCATATAGTTCAGGTCTTGTCACGGGCCATTTATCCAAGGGTCGCTATCCCACGAACAGGGATGCATTGATCTTTGAATTTGAAAGGTAATTTCAGACCACATTTCCGAAGAAAACATATATTTTATCTTGTCTAGTTCGTGGGTACAATCTAATTTCTGACTTAAAGCTCACGTGCCCCTTGGCTTCGTCCGTGGAGCTTTTGGTTCCCAGAACTGATCGATCTGCTTGCTTGGATTCCGAAGTTCACATGATGGGTCTAGCATTGGACGAGTCCTTGTGACTTTCAAGGGTTTCGAAGAATGGTAGCTTCCCAAATTTCTTTTAGTTGTTGAAGTATTATCGGACAAGATTCCCCCTTAGAGCAATTCGATTTGGTTCGTGAACACGGACTTGTAATTATAATAAGTATGACGTCACAATCACAACTCTTCGCGGTGCACGTTCACACAGCTAGTTTTAGGAGACTTTCTCGTACTTGTCATGCCAATTAACGAAAAAGATTTGGGATCGAGTTAATCCAAGCTAAAGTAGGGCTCGACGAGCTGGTTAGTCTACTTAAAGGTTGGAATCGCTTGATTAGGTCGACGGCTTCTTTTGTGTTCAATGATTGAAGTTGAAAATTGAAAGAATTGAAAGTTGCCGTTTGGAGAAGTGAAATTTAAGATAAGATTAGGAAAGTTCAGTTAGAACGAGGCAACAAAAGAAAACGATAAAGGGACGAAAGTGTGTGTTTATTAATGTAGTCTAAGTTCAAATAGTGAAAAACTAGGGGCCGAGCTTTTTTTTATTTTCCCACAAAAAAAATGATGTTTAGCTATTGTTATAAAAAAATAGTTGTGACTCATGTTATTAAACGATTGATTGCTATTGAACCAATTGATTGAGATAAATAAGTTAATTTTAATTTAATTAAATAAAAATAATAATAAATAAATTCATAATTCATTAAATATATATAAAAAATAGTTAATAATACCAACATAAGATAAAGATTGACATATCAACAATAAAAATGATCAAATGATGATTTTTAAGAAAAAAAAACAACAAAAAGCCATCAATGATAAATAAGATTATCAACAACCATATACTTTACCAATAAAAAAATGACATGTTGACACTTTTAAAAACACTATAAAAAAACATTTTTTGATGTAAAAGATACCACAAATGCTATCTGAAATACACAGACTCCTACCACATGTTTTTAAGTGTTGTATAAGTGTATCTATCTTTTTTTATTTAGTGAAATATAAAATTAATGAAATATAAAATTGACCCTAAGTTGATCTCCCCTTAAATTAAATTATAATAATAAAAAAATCATTATAAAAATATGAAAATATCTTTTTATATCATGTTTGAATTTTTTTGCTTATAGTCATATTTTAATTATTTTATTATGCATTTAATATAAAAAAAATTAATTGTTCAGGTTGATTTAAAAATAATAAATGAACTATGTGAAAAAAAAATAATAGCCTTTAAAGTAAATGTAGTAAATGTTAAGTTTGTTTTTTAGTTGGAAGGTAAAATCACCGTTATACTTTTCTAATGAAATTTTTATATATATAATTTTGCATCTATAATGATGTTTGTTGTGTGGGATAAGTTCAAATGGTAAAAAATTTAGAGGAAAAAACTAAAAATTTTCACCAACTTTGCTTCCAAACTGAAAATTTGTGACCATATTATTCATTCATTCTTAATTGGACCCCCCAACTAGGAACTCTCCAATGGGTTCTTGAAAGTTTAGAAATTCCTCAAATTGAGTTCTCTTATTAATATTCATGAATGTTTTCTGTTTAAAGTACAAACGACAACTGCTTTATGAAAAAACTCAACAATTTCATTTTAAAACTTTTGACCATTTCAGCTGAGATATCAAATTGGGAAATTTTAGAATTTTGAATATTTTATTAAAAAATTTGAGGGACAATATTAAAATTTTTAGATTGTTCGAAATCTAATTTAAGGTTTCCGCAAGATATAAACTTTTTTGTCGTTAGGACCAGATTGTATATTTGGAGGAAAATGTGCACTTTTAGCAAGGATTTTCACACATACAAAAAAAATGAAACTTAACTTAATATAATTGAAATTAGATTGTCATAAAATGAAACGTCTATTGTAAGTGAAAATTGATGAGAGTGGCGATGGTGATTTTCGTAATTTTCTTTTTCTCTGTAGAATCGTGACGGAATGAGAAAGAGCCGACGGTTTGGATCATTTGGGCAAGGGGTGTGGGAATAATGAAAAAAAATGATAGCATTAGCTTGTAATTTTCAAACTAGATGAACCAAATTAACAGTTTTTTTCTTTAACACGGATTACATTATAATTTTATATTTTATTTATGCTCTTGTCCTTTAATTTAACTTTTTTTTTTGGATTACTTGTTCTCCTTCTTCTTCTAATGATAGAATTATCTTCGATATTGCTGGCTGGGAAGCCACTGCATCTCAGATGGGGTGCAGCCGAAACAACACGAGCATCTACAGTTGGACTGGGCCTAAACCACTGCTCTGTAATGGGTCTAGTATAAAAGCAACCCGTACATTAATGACAGGCCATTGGCCCAAGTAGAATAATAAAATCGTGCAAAAAAAAGTCAATTATTTGTATTATGGCACCGCCACTACCAGCTTGGGCGCAGGGATACAGGCAGGCAACAATGCAAGCATTTTGAAGTCCATCGTTTTTTTTTTAAGAAAAAAAATGAAAGTGACCGAGTTTCTGAACTCTACATTCTAGCAAGTCATCTCCTATTTGAGGGGGTGCCTCTCACGTAGTTCCCTACCTAACGAATAAAATATCCCATGATCATTTTGAAGAGTACTAGCATACATGCTATATAAATTAAGAATCTTATGCATGACACCCAATAAGCTCAAGTTTCTATCTTCTCATCCTAAATAGTGTGCTTAACCCAATAAGGAAAAGATAAAAAGGAGGAGGAGGAGGAATGAAGTGCTCTATTTCCTTTGGTTTTCTCCTCGTCCTTGTTCTTCCCTTGATCTTAGCCTCAGCCCAGGACGGAAAATATGAACGTGCGGCCTACCATGATAATTACGAAGGAGCAGTCCAGAAAGATCAAGATTATGAGGGCCAATACCAAGATCAAGAAAAGGGACCAGTTAAGTATGATAAAAATTATGAAAAAGAAAGAATGCCAGCACAGAATGATCAACATGATGACCAAGAAGAAGAAGAAGATTATCATGGACCTTCATTGGAGATCCCAACACTGCTGGATAACTTGCCTTCAGATGATCTGCTATCTTTTGGATACTATAGCAAGAGCTGTCCTAAAGCTGAATCCATCATTAATAAACACGTGACCAAGTGGGTTGAAGAGGACCGAACCCTTGCTGCGAGTCTCCTGAGGTTGCACTTCCATGACTGTGCCGTGCACGTAAGAATCCCTTCAAACTGTTTCCTTCGTTTGTACAGTATTTACTAAATTTACAGTATCTGTTATTTGAATATTTTAGCTCAAATGCTCTTGTCAAAAGACCTTCATACATTCCAATTCTCAAGTCAACGTAAAAAAAAAAATATCTAGTAAACCATATCCTTCGGTCTTGCACCCCTGTACAATACTCGTACCCAAATCCGAGCAACATACGTAGTTACAAGTGATTTTAATTAAACCCTACCTTTCCTCAATGGCATAAAATTAATTGCTTATTTATTTATCGTTCTTTACAGGGTTGTGATGGCTCCATTCTGTTGAACCATGAGGGAAGTGAGAGAAAAGCAGAGGCAAGCAAGTCTCTTAGGGGGTTTGAAGTAATCGATGCTATCAAAGCTGAGATGGAGAAAGAGTGCCCAAGAACTGTATCGTGCGCTGATATTCTTACCGCAGCCTCTAGAGATGCTACCGTTCTTCTTGGCGGTCCATACTGGGACGTGCCCTATGGAAGGAAAGATGGGAAAGTTTCTAATGACAAGGATGCTGAATTGGTGCCAATGGGCAGGGAAAACATCACTACCCTGATTGAATTTTACCAATCTAATGGTTTGAATGTCCTTGATTTGGTGGCTCTCTCAGGTGAATTAATAGCATTATTGTTAAGTGTTTAATTAAGAACTTGAGAGCCAAATGTGGATATGGATCTATATTAAATGTAGTTAATGCTCTGTTTTGTGTTTGACAGGGGCACATACAATTGGCAGGGCTACATGCGGTTCATTACAATATAGGCTGTACAACTATGCAGGAACCGGTAGACAAGATGAATCCCTTGATTATAGATACGCGAACTTCTTAAAAAGAAAATGCAGATGGGCCTCTGAGTACGTTGATCTAGATGCTACAACCCCACGGACTTTTGACAATGTTTACTACAAGAATCTTCAAGACAAGATGGGACTTCTGCACACAGATCAATCGCTGTATTCTGATTCAAGGACTTCTCCAATTGTTGATGCGTTGGCTGATGCGCCTTCCGATTTCTTCAGTCACCAGTTTGCAGTGTCGATGACAAAGCTCGGCAATATTCTAGTCCCTGCAGTTCAAGACGGAGGTGAAATTCGAACCAAATGCTACTCCGTCAATTCTAATTATTGAAAGACTTTGTTTGTGTAATGTAATTGTTTTCTGAGTTTAATTTGTTCGTAATTTCCATGTTTTGTATTTTTTCTTAATGATTTTTCCTTCCTGTTTATCAGCTGTGTATCAAAAATGAGAATGTCATTCAACAAATTAACCAATCTATAATGTCAAAATAGTTTTGAACGTCTATGTTTAACCTTAATTTCCAACAGCTAGCTAATTGCAAAGTGATGTGTTTTTATCTAAAGCATTCCATGATGATTTCATGCGTCTGATTTTCTGTCAGTCAGATTATACAATAACAACAATAATAATAACAAAAAAAATAAAAATTAAGTAAATCTTAAACAAGATTAAATGGAATTTAAATTGGAATCCGTAATAAAGCTTATGATATTACTAATTAAATATCCTACGAAATTGGTTAATGAGGCTAGAAAATTTTGGAATGAAATACATGACTCAAAACATGGAAAAGACTAATTTACTTCCAAATAGATTGGTAATGCCAATTGAACTATGTGAAGATATATATCTTGCCCCCAGAACTCAGCCCTCTCCCAACAAATATGGAGGACAAAATAATCAGTGCATTGTAGCAATCCACGGACACTAAGTCTTGCTACATAATATAATACTGATGGGATTTAGTTTTTTTTTAATTATTTTTTATGGAGATTTGAACCTGATTTTTTTCTTTTAAAAAAAAGTATTGGATATATAAGAACTTATAATCAATTCTACCTTCTATCTTTCTTTTTTTTGTTAATATTACTCAAACTTGGATATAAAAATTGATTACGAAAAATAGATTTAAGTGGTAGTTTGTCAAATTTAAATTTTTAAATATTAGAATATGAAGTAAAAGTATCAGAATTCGATAAATGGATGGGAGGAAATTTTATAATATATGTTATGAGCATGATTTTTCTTAGAAAAAATACAATTAAGGTAGAGATTTTTGCTTATTCTTATGTATCCAATAGTTCAAATGAGGTCAAGTCTTTATCTTTTATTAATTACTTTTTATTTTTATTAGTTATTTTTATTTTCTATTTAGTTTAAGAAAATATTTTTTTATAGCAATTTTATCTTTTCCTATTTAGTTTAGGAAAATAAGTGTTGACATTGCTAATTTTATTTTTCTAATTTGTTCATGATGGTTTTTTAGTTTATTTAATAAGTTGTAAACTTTTTAAAAAAACATATCATAATAGAGTTCTCACTTCAGCAATAAAACAATAAATTAGGATTTTTGTGTTCTACTCCATTTCAACAATTAATTTGTTTCTTTTATTATTTTTTTATTGTTTATATTTTTATTTGTATTAGTTAGTATTAGAGCTTAACAATCTCAGGTTATTACTTATTATGTATTGTAATCCTAAGTCATTTTTGCTTTGCTACATGTTATAGAAAAACCATAGTAAAAATAGGTTACAGAATATAACGTGTTTAGATAAAAAAAAAAAAAAAGATGAGAAAATTCATCCTTGAAATAGAAACATCCAGAGCTTATAATAGAATTCATGCAAAGGCTAGTTTATTGCTTCATTCACCCTGTTTTGTTGGATAAAAACCCTAGTATTTAGGAATTTTTGATGAAAAAAGAATTTGTGTTAATCTAATTTATTAGAATCTATATTTAATTAGTTAGTTAAAATTTTTATTAGATTATAATAATTAGGGGGCAATTTTTCTATAAATATAATTATACTGTAAAGAGACATGCGATAAAAATAAAGTTGTTTATGAAACTTTTTATTTAGATGAGAATCAAGAAAATTCAAAGTTAGAAATTTTTTTAAATAAAAAAATAAAAATCTCGTAGGTGTAACTATTTTCTTTTTACTATAAATACTAGACTTCGTCCATTTCAATATATAAAAAACAATCAATTTAAAAATGCCGTAACGATTCATTTAAAATTTACACATATTGATAACAAGTGTGTTGAAAAAAAATGTATTAAGAGTTGAATATCAATTATTAATGATGGGAAGGTTATAAATACTTAATGTATATTTTAAATTTCCCAACAAATCTCCTTTCAGGACCCAACTGGTAAGGAGAATAGGTTGTTTCCAGACGCTCCCGCGCTGCCATAAGATCATCATCATCAAGCGCCAAACAAAAAAAAAAAAAACCGAAACCCCTCTCGTCGTCAAGCCCTAAAAAACATTATTTATCTAGCTGGCTAGCTATTACTATTCTGCATATTTTCACCGTCATTAGAACAGGACATTGATAAAGCCATCCACTTATCCCCATCACCCTCGACACATTGCTAAAGCAGTCCACCACCCTTTGCTTCCCTTCTTTTAATATATTCTTTTAGCTTGACTCCTCTCTCTCTCTCATTTGAAATATTAATATTACAAGTCTTTCTTCACAAGACACAAATCCTCTCTTTCCTTGAGCTCTTTCAAGCTTGATTCTCACCCCTGCCAACCTTTGGTATAACTGGACATGAATGTATATATATAGATGTTAAAATCACTTAACCTTGTGTGATTCTTTATGGTTCATATATATTAATACATTTTTTTGCATGGCTAGTTCTCATGTAGGATCTCCCTATCTCACTTCTTTAACCACATTATTTTTCCTTCTTATCATGTTCCACACCACCATGGCCAACAAAGACAATAAATTCCTACTTAGTACCACAAGGGATGGAGGATATTTCAAGAAAAGCCGCATGGAGTTTTCTACTACGAGACCTGACATGGGCAATGCAAAGACAGTTTCAAAGGCTAATGTTATCCACATTCCTCCACAGAGTAGTAGAAGGAGAGGCCGGTTTCGAGCTCATAGATCTCCATTACCATGGCAAGAAGAAATTTTCAGTGCTAGCGCCCATGAAGTTCCTAGTGGTCCAAATCCCCTTTCCAATAGGTGAGAGGAGAATGAAGTACCAGAGTACTCAAGCTCAACTTTCTTTAATCATGTCTTAGGTTGTGTTTGTTTCTTCTTCTTTTTATACAGTTATTAATTAGGTTTTCTTGTTAGTTCTTATATATATATATATATATATAAAACAATGTGAGATCACTACAGTTTATTCTTATAATTACTGGTTTCCCAAACAGTTCCTATCCACCAATCATCTAACCATGAGATATCTGTAAATGATGATAATGATATTTGGGGATTTCTTTTGATGTTGAATGCTCATGATTATGCCACACTTCTTCTTTTGTTCACTTCTCTCAATTATTGCTGCCAATTGCCCATGGTTTTACTAATTACTGTCCCCTTTTATTAATTTATCTTCCGCATCCGAATCATTTAATTTATTCAGTCGTCACCACTTGACCAAAAAGATTACAGAAAAATTAATGCGTGGGTATGTAATTTATGGAAGAAGCCGAAAAGTAATTATATAAAACCTCAAAAAAAAATGTCAATAGCATATTTAAATATATATCATTTTTCAGGAGCTATAATAAAGTACTAGTGTATAGTATTTTTTTTCCCTTTATGTGAAAAATGGTTTTGCTTGTATATAGTATTATGGTTTATAGAAAGCATGTTGTTCCTTTTTAAGGCCTACCCTTCTTCAGATGTAATGTAATATTTGAATACTCACAGTCTACAACTGAAGTAATATTGGCATAAGGTATCATTCCAAATCCTAGATTTTTTTATTTGGATTTAATTATATAACCTTAAATAAAAAGATAAAAGGAAAAAAAAGAAGGAAAAAGTATGAGTAGTTACTCGCTGAGTTTACTTTGAAAAACATCGATAAATGTTAAAAAAAATTCAAATTCAATACCTATTAAAAACGATAAGAATATTTTCATATGAGCTAAAATACATTTTTTTATTTTTCTTTTGTTTATCTCTTTGTATATTTATTTTTTAAAATTAAATATAAATAATTATTCTTATAAAATCTAAGATTTTTCTAATAAAAACAAGAAGTATAAATTAGTAGATTTAGCTAAGCAAATTAAGAGACAGTGGTAATTTCATGAGCACGTCAAAAAGGTGATCACCATTTCCACTTTTAATTCAATATGAAAATAATGATTTTTTTGTGTTTAGAATTGTGTTTATATGCATTTTAAAAATATATTTAACTTGAGAAATATCAAATTTATATTTTTTAAATAATTTTAGATGATTTTTACATGTTAATATTAAAAATATTTTAATATATTTTTCAATAAAAAAATATATGAAAGGCACGAGAGAGGTGGAATGAGAGAGATAATGATTACAAAGTATACGTGGGTTTGGGCTTTCGCGTAGGACGAGACTAAATACAATTATGAAGGGCCAAATTACCATAGTTTTGCGTGTAAAGCAGGCGTGAAGGGTCCCTTTTCTTTCCTCATTTCAATTTCCCAAAATATCCCTGCTTCTCTCCTGTTTACCACATTTACTGCCACTCTGTCTCTTTCATTCATTAAGATGCAAGAAATGAATCACCATAAAAGGGTCCTCTCTGTCCATATCTGCCTCAACCATGTCTTCATCCTCTTGTTGGCTACCTCCACTTGTTTGTTTTTTAATGCAAGGAACTGCTCGCATTAATTTGTTTGTTCTATTGACCGCTATGCTCTCCCAAGTAAACTTAGACAGGAAACAAGCATGAATTTAATTCGAACTTTGAGAAGTATATTTTGAAACGATCGATCAAGCACTTGTTCTTTACGATGACCAGAGTAAAAACTTGCACTGCCAAAAAGAAAAATGAAGTCCAATGCCGGGCCAAACAGAGAGACAAGGGAATCTAGCTAGCTATATATTGTTCAAGGATTTGTTACTTCTAAGTTAATGACGTTTTGAATGATCACATATTCCTTTGTGGAACGCAAGCATTCGTGCATGGAGTGGGTTCGAAATCATCCCATTAAGATTACGAGTTAAGATTTTAATGTAGATTATAATATAATGTTCTCTTTTTTCTTTTTGTTTGATTGGTTTCTTTTCTTCCTAATCCTTCAATTTGTTTATTTGAACTTGTGTTAATTTAGAATTGAGCTTGGTGGTTTCTTTTGATTGACTAACTTATAGGATCTTATGTTGAAAAAAAAAATCCATCATTTAATTGATGTTTGATTTGATAAAATTAAATAAAATTTTATTGAATGAAACAATTAAAACTATAGTAACCTAATTTGAATTATAGATAAATATTCAATATTTTTTTCTTTAAAGAATTAAAGATTCAATTGCATGGAAAAGGGGAAAGATAAAAACTTTTTTCACTCAATTTTTTTTTAATTTAATTTTTTAAAGTTGAATTTATTTGGAATTAAACTTAATAATATATTTGATTTCCTAGAAAAGAGAATACCTTGATGTTGAGGAAAAATCTTGACACATAATTGATGCTTAGTCTTACTAGATATAACTTAATTTAATTAATTTAAAATAATAAGACTTGATAGATTAAATTTAAAATTGATAAAAATTATGAGTAGATTCAACAAGTAGTGATAAAGAGATTGACATATGTATTGGATGCGATAATGAGTTACTGAAGTTATCACGCTGTAGCATTGTGCACAACTTCCTTTAATATCTAAACAACAACATCTTTGGTGGCTCTAAAAGTGTCTTAGAGATGTCTTACTAGTGGTGCAACATTTATAGTTAAATGGAAACGTGTGGCAGCTTATTTTTATTTTTATTTTTTTTCTTTGTTTTTGCACTTATTTTCTTCAAAATACAAGGAGTCCTGTAATTTTATTTTTATATCAAATTTGATCATTAGTTTTTTTATTGCTACTTTTTTGAATCTTTTTTTAATTTCATCCCCTATTATTCGGCTAATTAAAAATTATTTTTTCTTCTATGAAATAATCCTAACATCATGATCTAGATCACGAGTATGGAATGTTAGCCCGAGTTGATTTTTTATCTTTTTCATATTTTTTTAAATTTATTTTTTTAATTTTATTATTTAACATTGAGTTAGTTAGGAATTGAATTTTGTAATTTTATTTCTCTTTATTTTTTATAGGGTTATCTTGATTTGATAACCTATATTGTGATTTTGGCAAATTAACACTGGTTTAGTTGGTTTCTTTTTATTTTTCTTCTTAATTTATTTTTTTTTCAATTTTTCCCTTGAACATTGTATTGATTTGGGAATTGAGTTTCATAATTCTTTTTAACTTGCTTTTTACAAGGTTATCTCTTGTAGCCCAAGTTATCGACTTAGAGAGTTTGCCCTAGTTAAATTAGGTTATTTATTTTATTTTATTTTATTTTTAATTTATTTTCCTTTTGGTTTTAGCCTTCAACATTTAACTGGTTAAGAATTTGACTTTGTGATTTTTTACTAGTTTACTTTCTATTAAGTTATCTTGATTTTATAATTATAGTTGTGGGTTTGCTATGTTAACCTCAATTGACTTGAGTTTCTTCTTCTTCTTTTTTGGATTGTTTCTTTTCTAATTTTATCTTTCAACAATGAATTTGTTAAAAATTATGCTTTATAATTTTTTTAATTTGCTTTTTATAGGTTAATTTTGTTATCATAACTCGAGTTACGAGTTTAATTAGTTGAGAATCAAACTTTGTGATTTGTTTCAGTTTGTTTTTTATTAAGTTAACTTGATCTTATGATCTTATGAGTTTATCAGATTAAACAAAGTTGATTTAAATAGTTTTTTTAATTATTTACTTTTTTATTTTATCATTTAATAATTAATTAAGAGTTGGGTTTCATATTTTTTTTTGGTGAGGTAATCAAGTTCTTATGGCTCTTGTTCTGGGTATAATTTGTTGGAAATTAGGTTTTAGGGTTTTTTCCACTTTGTTTTTTTTTAAGTTATCTTGATTCTGGGTCTCGGGTTTACTGGATTAATTCGGGTTAAACTAGATTGTTTTTTTTTACAGTTGTTTCTTTTTTGATTTTTTGATTTAATAATTAGTTCGATCAGAGTTGAGCTTTATAAATTTTTTCAATTTGTTTTTTGTAGGATAATTCTATTATCATGTCTTGGGTCATATGCTTAGTGGGTTTATCGAGATTGATTTGAGCTGTTTTTTTCTTCTATTTTAAATTTATGTATATATATATATATTTGTTCTTTATTTTCAATAATTTTTTATTGAAAATTAAACTTTCTAATTTGTTTTGTTTTGATTTCTATGAGATTAATATTGTTTCATGACTTGGATTGCAGGTTTTACAGGTTAACTAAATTGATTAGATGTATTGCTATCTTAATATTTTAAAAAATATCATTTAATATATTATTATTCTAATATTAAAAAATATATATCACCTAATATGCATCTGATTTTGAGTTCTTGGTTATTTTTTTATGTTAAAAAAAATGTGCTGGCAATGCTTCTGTTTTTTCATATATATATATTCTTAAATATCCGACTCGTGGTTATACATTTATATGTGCAGCCCTCTTTTTGCTCTTGATTAATTTGCCTTCACTAAATAAAAACTCTAACACCATGTGCGAATTTACTATTATTATAGTGTACAGTAAATATATTGTTAGTTTTAATTGCAACTTATTAGTCCTTGTAGTTTGATAAAACTAATTATTTATAGTTTTTGTGATTTTATAAACCATGTATTTTACATCCCTTCAGTCAATTTCATATTTTTTCTATTTTTTAAGTACATAACAATAATAATGTACTTGAATATTTTTTTACATAAAAAAATAATCCAATCCTACCACATGACGATAATAATGATTTCGTAAAACCACTAGGAGTATATGTTTTTTTTTTTTTAATGAAATAGAAGTACAAGTTTTCTCACAGAAAACGTTGTGGACGTGGGGAGTGACGAACCTTTTATTCGTTTAAGGGTAAGCTTCAAATATAATCTTAAAGTATGGAGATAGTATCAATATTTAATTATATCCAAACTACTTTGTATATCAATTTTACCTTTAAACTATATATTTAGTTTTTCAATTAAATATTAAGTTCATTGCAAAATGATGTTCGTTAATGTTACCAAAAAAAAAAGGTACAACTTAAATAAATGTACAGATAGAAAGACTTAAAAAAATTATTTGATAATAAAACTGAGACTATATATTTGAGAGGTATCTTTAAGATTTTCTCTTCGTTTAAACATTTCTAACTATCGCGGCCAAACAAAATATAGCAAAACTTATATATTAAATTATAATACAAATTACATTTATATATATAATCTTTTTAATACCACCAACTTAAACACAGATAACTAAAATAACTTGGTAAGTGGATGTGTTCTTCACATTATTATCTGAGATTTGATTTCTAAGCAAGGCTGCAAGAAATTAACAGTTTACTGTTTGTAATGGAGGACAAGCATTAAACCTAGTTGCTTCACTACTGACGAAGTAATTAATTAGAGAGCGTGCCTCTACTCTCCAAACCGTAGAATCTACTGAAGCCTCAAGATTATACTATTTCATGTGTTTACATATTAATACATAATCATAGATGAAGATGAACACAGTTTCACAAGTCAAAATATAGCCGTTATACTTGTAGAGAAGATCTTGACTGGGGGGGAATGCAAAAAAAATTTCAAGGAGAGTAAGTTATAGATATTGTTTCCGTCTTCTCCTTTTTCTCAGTTTTTTTTTGTAATTACAGGCTAATATTTTAGGTTTTGTTTGTTTTTTATATTTTAAAAATGTTTTTAAAAAAATTAATTTTTTTTATTTCAAATTAATATATTTTTTATATTTTTAAATTATTTTGAGGTACAATTATCAAAAATAATTTTTTAAAAATAAAAAAATGATTTTAATATATTTTTAAATAAAAAACACTTTAAAATATAACCACTTTTAAATACTTTAAACTTAAACACCTAATCATGGGTGATATTCCAATCTACATCCCTGTAAGTTTTTTCCTTGTAAAATATTGACGTCAATTTCGACTGCCTAAGAAGCACTTGTCAGAAATTCGAACTTATAATAAGTTATATGAATCTTGGATTTGGGTTTACCCCGTAATGGGAAACCATTCATGATTCAAGTCCAACATTGTTGATGCATCGGTTCCAATATAAATGACCTATTTAAAGACTATCTAAAATATAAACTTGCACCAGGAAGAAGAGGAGGAGGAAGAGTAAATTTGCATATCTAGCATGCCTAACTAGGAGACTGTTATAATTTTGCTTGAAATAACCATTGATTAGTATACTTACATGTTTAATAATCTTGCAGACTTATAATTTACAAGTTCATAAATTAGTGTTGCTATTACACTCTGTATACTATGACGCTGCATATAAAGGTGACAAGATATTTGTAATGGATTATATTCCCTCACTTTTCAATCATTATAAAAACTTTGCTAAAAGCAAGTTTAAGTCAAGACAGAGACGCCCAGATGCATGTTTTGTTAATATTTGCCATTGCCACAAGTCTAGAAGAACGGGCAGTAAGACGGTTTCCTTTTGGCAATCAAAGATCATGCTGTCTTCGCTTTTGATTGTGAGGAGTTCAATCACTTTAAGAAACTTTTGTAACAAAGACTCAAACCATACCCGCCTTCCTATATTGCCTGCACTATATACGAGAGGCTGTAGATTTAAAACCAAGAATAAAACGCTTTGAAATATCTAACAGCAGCACTGCAGTCTTGTCATCTTCAAAGGGAAAAGAACTGCTTGTCTCCCTCGATCAAAGTGAACAAAGGAGAATTTTCATAGCTGTTTCCCTTTCTTTTTACCCTTTACTAAAAGTTAAATTGTGGTCTGGTGCCTCTGCTTTTTGCATGGATAAGAAAACTTGAAAGCTAAAGTTTTGGGGTTGGATTGAATGACATTTTGATCACCTCATAAAACGCATGCATGCTGAAAATCTAGATGTAGGTGTAAAAAAAAAAGAGTTTTCTTGGTTTTTAACACAATAAGAAAAAAAAACACGGTGTAGAAAATATTTAAAAATCTAATATAGTTTCGAGTTGCAAATATTATTTATAATTTTATATAAAATTAAAACCATGATCCTCATTTTTTCCCTTTCTCCTTTTATTTCCCCCCTTTCTTTCCTCGTTGGCAAAGCGACCTTCCTCTTTCCCTGCCCCCACCCCACACTTCGAATCGAGATCATCCCCCTCTTTCTTTCTCCACCGCATATCAAGCCGTTTCCAGTCAAAAGTGCCACCACCGATCATCACAACCACCACCCCCATTCTACACTTAGATGTGTATTCAACACTTTTTCTTTATTAATTTAATGTAATTTATGTTAATGTGTGTTAATTTGATTTAAAAAAAATAATAGGGTTTATAATGGGACAAAAACCTGGCCACCTGATTTACTATAAAACAGTACAACCGATCAAATCCATATGATGTGCCCTCAATCAGAGAAAATGGACGCTTAGTTAACAGTGTATTAGAAAAGAAGACAAACTTTTGATATTTAATTTTTAGTATTTTATAAAAAAAATCTCAAAGTTTCTGATTTTAGATCACATAAAACAAATTTATTCAACTAAAATAAAAATTAGAAAAATTAAATTAAATTTCCGTTCATGAATAGTTGATAGATTGTAGTTAGGAGATACAAAGCCTTTTTATTTTTTTATTGCAAGAACTTCCAAAAATAATAATCATTAAGAGGTTTTCATGATTTGTTTTATAAAGCTTAATAAGAAACTGAAACAATATTTTCTCCATAATGTGGTTAAGTTAGAGTTTTATATGTTTTTCATAAACAAAAAGGCCTTCGTGTTTATTTTTTTTCATTGAAATGCACATCAACAGCTATTGTTTTAATTCAAATTAAAAGACGATATTTTGGAATTTTCAAATTATAAATAAATTTAGTTTAATTAATTAGTTGATGAAAATAAATAAAATCAAATAATAGAACACAAGTATGATAACAAATAATCTAATAGATAAGAAAGTTCATAGCATAATTTTTTTTTATTTGATTTTGAGATGAATGTACATGCTCCTAGCTATACCAAGAATACGAAATAAAATCTCTATTAAGACACAAAGAAGAGGTGGTTATTGCTATCTACTGCGTGCCTATGTCAACAAAATTTGTGCGCTTGAACCATTCCAGGAACATTCCAGCTAGCGCAATTCTTTTCTCCCCGCTCCAGACTCATTACCGACACATGTAGAAGAGTCCTTCCTGCTATCCAAACTATGTCTCTTGATGGACTAGGATTTATAGTATTTTCTAGTAACTTTTTGTTGGCTGAAGCTTATTTTAACAAAATTTAAAACTTGCTGTGGAGTCATCAATCTATCAATCTTTGGGAGAAGAAAGTTACCATTTGGTCAAACCTAGTTCAAATCCATGAAGTTCACAGACATCTGTCACTTGCCAGTGACATCACTTCTCGAAAGAAACCAGTGGAAAGAAGTTTATCCACCTCCTCTGTTATTGCCTTTTGCCCCTCTCCCCCAAAATTTGTTTTCTTCAACCAATGCCACCACGCACCATGGCCAAACCATCAATGAAGCCTTTCTAGCAACACTCCAAATGCAAGCAAAATATCAAAAAGCCTTTTTGAACACAGATTAAACACCCACGTACATATACATATATAACACCATCACCCACCACAGACTTCTTCCATGATCAAACTACCATCAAAACCTCATTTACAACACCCGGAGCAAGGGTAATGTGCCTAGCAACATTGAAGCTGGTGCCGACATCAATGATAACAATGACAGTTTTAGTAACAATGATGACGTTCACCTAAGCCACAATAACAATGACAATGTTGGCAACCACTCTGCAGCCAACACCGCAACCTCAACCTTAGCCTCCCACACTTCCACAGCCACCACATCACCATATCCAGGGCCACTGCCACTCCCACTGCCAGTGTTATAATTTGCATATTCATAATTGAAGTATGCTAGGAGGCATTCGGGCGTGTTCAATGGTATTCTCTTGATATAGAGTTGTTGTTTTGTGTAATGAATGAGATTGACACAACATGCATGAGTTGAGAAGAAACATTAGGCTCCTTTTGTTCCTCTTTATTCATCTACCTTTTGCCTTGAAAGGACCGTAAGGGAAAAAAATAAATTCTTAACACTAACAAATTGCTCTTAATTGGCTATCACAAAGAAAAATCCTTAGACTTTCTCAATAGCTACTCATAGAACAGTTTGCCTTTATTTTTTGAAACTTGAACCAATGGACCCTAAACAGAAAAGCACACATGAGGGGGAAAAACAGAGAGGAACGGGGGGAATCTACATAATAATCTGAGAGGGAGAGGGGAGGGCTGCTTCCAGCATGCCTAGGTGGAATTGAAATTGAATTCAATTTATAAATTCTAAACTAAATTCCTTAAAAAAAGTGACCAAATAGCTGAAATTCACTGCAAGTTGGTCATTATCTTTTGCAACAAGAATATCTCAACCTCCCTACAAGATTGAAATGAACTTTCCAGCTATCAGTCAACTTATGATTTTAAATACAGAGAGGGGGGGGGGCGGGGGGTTAGTTACCTACCAACAAAATTATTATGACAATGCCAAATTAAAAATATATGCTCTCTTTGGGTCAGGATCCAATTACTTAGTGAACTAATTGAAAGGAGAACATTTTGTGCCTCATTGTTGCCTTATTAATTTAGAAAAAAATGATTCTTTGATATGTTGCTTACCATTCAGAAGCACATTATTAAAAGGATGTCCACAAAAAGAGTAAAAAGAATGGCAAACTAGGAGCCAATACTAGCCAATCCATCCTTAGAGCTGGCCAAGAAGTACTGGTCGTCAGACTGAAGTGATACCAAACTGGAGATTCAAAAGAAGGTAGAAGTTATATAAATTGAAAGCAAACATTAAAACTAAAACCAAGAATTACATGTTTTAGAAGCCCACTAAACAGCATAAAGATGAAGGCATAACAATAGCATGAGAAGAGTACATGTTTCCTTTGACCTGCAAAACATCACATCCAGGGTATTTACCATAATTTCACTGAAATGAGCAGTTCCAAATGCTCAAGCTCATGTTCAATGCATCACACAAGAGGAGAAGTTATTTTGTAAAACAATTGCTGCAGGAAAGGAAAAGAACTGAAAAGGAAAGAAAGCACTATTCATCTGAAATCATCAAGTTCAAATATTGCACAAAACAGACTTGCTGCAATGACCCAAATTTTCAGAGACTAGCTCTTCACTGAACAAAATAAATACAAAACAAAACAACCAGCTGGGAAGTTGCCATTTGCTTCGCTGTAGGAGGAATACAGTGCAAAAAAAATTAAGAGCGAAATTCCAATGATATTGATATCTCTATGATTTAGGTTTTATCTAGCAATATAAAAGTAAAAAAAAAAAATGGCATGGTAAAATTGGGATCAAACCCATGAACTGCTGCTAATGACCTTGTTTTTTTTTTTTTTTTACCAAACTCAAGATTTTATGTAAAAAAAATGGCATGGTAAAATTGGGATCAAACCCATGAACTGCTGCTATTGACCTTGTTTTTTTTTTTTTTTTACCAAACTCAAAATTTTATGTTTTTAAGTTCATCTATTTCCTAATAATAGCACTTCACTTTTCTTTTGAAAACATTAAATGAAGTGCAATAAATAGGAGAGAGATGATCCAGGCATACCTTCAACAATTTCTTTCTCACTCCCTTAATTTTATTTTATTTTGTTTCACTTTAACCTTGAGGTTTTGAATGGTGAGACAAATTTAACACCTGACTCAATACCTGTGTGCTAATTCTAATTTTAGTTTTATTGGTCTTCGTGACTCCTAGACTAGAAGTCAATTTATTTACATGATATCATACTCTCAAAGTTCCATAATATTTCTCTAAGATGAATGTTTGCTTCCGGGACTACCTGGCAACAAATTTGGTGCCTGCAAAATTTATCATATCTAAAGGATTTAATACCTCAAAACATTGTTTGCTAGAACCGGGACCTTGTCTGCCCAGTGATGAATAAGGTATTCTATGCCTTATTAAGTCTATCTTAAACCCTTTCTTGTTTTTCACGAACATCGACTGTCAAAACTGCTCCATTTATTAGCCCACATAAAACAACATTCCCCTGCAGCAAAATAAAAAACAGATATATTTCAGATATTGTAGGCAATTGATTGACAAAGAAAGTCTGTAGTGACAAATGGCAATAATCCATTGTAATTATGTTCCATGTGCCTCGTGATCTTTAAAATGAGATTAAATTTATGAATGAAATAATGGGCAGAAAGCCATCCAGATTACTATACCACTAGCAGTTTGTGACGTCAGCAAGCCAACCTAAACTTTAGAAACAGAATCAATTTCTTTTTCCATCATTTTCAGCCTGTCGAAGCTGCTAAACCACAGATATAAATGCAAGATGGCAACTTTGTCACTTTCGTCTACCCATCAGATAGCAGCCCTTCTATGGGTTCTTTAGGTAGCATTTAGTTGCTGTTTTAGGACAGGAAAAACAAAGACAGTAGAGACAGGAGGGGCACGTCTCTCATGTACTTCGGAAGTACAAAAATTCCCTCCAAGATTATAACATAGACAAATTTATAAATTTATTTTATGTCCCTGTCTTTGTCTCTTTAATCAAACATATTTTTGTCCCCAATGTCTCCATCTCTTTTTTCCTAAGATGGTAACCCAATGCCACCTTAGAGAATGATTCACTTTGTGGATACTGAAAATTTGACCAAATAAGTCTGGTTTGGTTTTAGCTTCAGGAGAAAATATGCTTTATCAACTTATCAAACCATTTTCACTTCTTTAACAATCATAGTACAGTCATGTGAGATGATAATGTCCTGGTGGCCATAAGGCAACTTAATGCAGGTGTTGTGCCAAAAAGATTGGAATGTTACCAATGGATCGAGCTATTGAGACAAAACATCATTTTCACTTCTACACACACCCATGATGCCATTCCAGTTTCCAAATTGACCAGGGCAGCTCCTAGATTTGTTCCTGTAACAGCCAGAATAAACAAAAATGTTAATTCATGAAAATAACATAGAATTAATGTCAATGCATTGTAGCTATCCCTGAAATCCTACCAAACTAATCATTAACACCCAGGTGGTCAATTATCGATACAGACTGGAACTGGCAAGTTTCTATTTATCTTTTTAAAGCATCAATCTGAATGAGAAATGAACTAAACTAAACCTGATAACATAACTCCAAGACACGGTTTTCTAGCTAAGTTCTATTTCCTGACTCCAGAGTAGTGAACATAACACATATCTAAGCTAATTTCAAGACTGATAAGCTACAATAAAAACAAGACAGGAAAAAAAAAAAAGAATACTCGTAAATCACTGCCTGACTTGAGTTAGGATTGCAATCTGCAGTCCAAATGGTGCAACTGAAAGATGCAGCCTCAAACAGCATTCAACCTATAGCAGAACTTGAATCAAAATTGACTGGTTCAACAAGGTTTAAGAATATAAACAGATCCTCCAGATGTCTCTGATCCGAGAGTAGTTATCCTGTTTCTGTAAATTAAGGAATTACAAGCGTAAAATAGAACTCCCTGCTTTCATAACAAAACATTAAATAACAAGTATGATAAGTGAAAAGGGAATGGCTAAAGCAAACAAGATGTGCCAAGAGTAAATTGGAAACACAGAAGTTACAAAGACGACCAATTTAAAAGAAAACACTACAGCAAGACCCAAATTTGACAGAAGGCCATATTTGCGCGCTACACCCAGGGAGATCTCTGTATCTTATAACATTGAGATTTCCAGGACAGGAAATGACAGCTTTTAGACTGGTAAAAAAATCCTGCTAATTAAGGTTGGCGACACCCAAGACAAACAAAAATTTCAAATATCCTGAACTATCAGGACAGTGAAATCAAACATGGGATAAACAAGTTCAATTGCACATATATTTGAGTTGTGATTTTTAAAAGAAAAACCATATGTACATGTAAATTAAAAGCAATGGACAACTAATTTAAGTACAGCATGAAATTCAAGATTAGGAAAGTTACTCACACCAAAAAAAAAAATTCCTTCAATCTCTTCGTCTACCAAACTATTGGCTTGGGAGCAAAAAATGCAATATAAAATGATGGAAATTCTATCTTTTGCCACACCATTTTGCTATCTTTTTTGAGGTGAACACCACAACATTTTACTATTGAGCTACAACTCAAGCTCTCAAACTGAAAGATCACAAACTTTCGTACCTTTTTAGAGCATTTCAAATTTATGAAGTAAAAGCAGGTTCTTCTTAAACCAGAAATAGCATAGCATATGAAACACATGCACGAAGAGAAAATAATTGACCAATGAAGTCCCAAATTTTGGGAAGTACAAATGTTACTGAAAGAAAAAATGGAAAGTGATAAATATGCCAAATCACCTGAAAGGGGTTAGAAGAATTGTAAATGATATAAATAAAGTAATTGATTTTATTAATCCTTTGCTTCTCATAATACTCGTGTATGAAAAGGCATCCAATTTTGATCAATTAATGTGCACATAACCCTCAGTCCTGCAAAGCTAGGAAGAAGGAGCAAGTATTGGAGTTGAGATTCTACCTTTGCCATAAAAGAAAATGAAAAGCAGACCTAATGTAGGAGCACAGTACTGGACACATTGCAATATATGTCATCAAAGGGTAAATTTTGCCAGGCAGCCGAAACATAAACATGCTTGAGGACAGGGCTTAGAAGCTGCAGTCACCGAGCCACACACACACAAGAAACACTAACCTGGGTATTGGCTGTGGATGGTTCTTGAGCATTGTTTGTAGAAGAAGAAGAACCCGGAATTGAACCTTTAAGAGGGAAATACCGATTCTTCTCTTTATCATAATAAAACCCCAGAAGTTCTGCCAGCAACTTATTACTATTAATAACAAATCAAATTAAGAAGAAGAAACCTTGCGGCATGCTTTCCCCAGTAATAAAGAACTGTCTTTGGGAGTATACTCTTCGTTTGTTTGGGCTGCGGAAGATAGAGAAATCAAGGGAGAAGCAAGCGGTGGGTAACGGCGCTCTTAAAACAGTGACTGATGGTTATCCGTAGCCAGTGTTCCATCTCGAGCGGTTGGTTCGAGTTCGACCCCAGCTGAGCTACCTCGGAAGAAAGTAATAACGGAAACCCCGTTCAGGTCGTGTGGTGTTGGGTCGGGTTTTCCTGGCGTTGGTTTATACAAGTTATCAAAACCAATTTGACAGTTGACTGGCCTAGAAACTGCGTCTTGAGTTAGATGAATTGAATTGGATGAATTTTAAAAATTATTTTGTTTTTTAAATATTAATATTTTATATAAAAATTTAAAAAATAATTTATATCAGTATATATTATATATGTTATAAATAATGAAAGTTCAAGATATTATTTTAAAAAAATTTATTTTATATTAAAAAAATATTATAGTATTTTTTTAAATTGAAGTATTTAAATTTTTTTATTTCATATTAAAAAATATATTTTTTTATAAACACGATATATATATATATATATATTAAAAAATTTTATTTTATATTAAAAAAATATTATAGTATTTTTTTAAATCGAAGTATTTAAATTTTTTTATTTTATATTAAAAAATATTTTTTTTTATATAAACATATGATATATATATATGTGTATTAAAAAATTTCAAATTATGTATTGAAAAAATAATTTTTTTCTTGTAAATATAAAATATATATATTAAAAAATTTTAAATTCTATATTAATAAACTAAAATAGTTTTTTAGTTAATATTAAAAAATATTAATAACCAACTAAAAATATTAAAAAAATCTTTAATTAAAACAAAATATATTAAAAAAACTTTATCAATTTTATTAGGTTATCTAGATTATATATTGATTTTTTTATTCATATAGTCTTTAACTTGATCTTAACCAGTCTATCTATGAGGTCGATCAAGTCCCAAATTCTCTGTAGACCTGGGTTTACATGAAAGAACATTATTCGGTTTGATACAAAAACTAAATTAAATTATTGTTAAATTGGATTGAAGAAGATGACCTTAACCTTCTAAAAAGATACGAGCTGAAATAAAAACTCGTGAGCTGATATAAACAGTAAAATAAATCTTGAATTTAAAAAAAATCTTGAATTTTTGTATGTTCATCCAAGATGGATTTAAACTAATGAAATTAACTAAATAACCTTCATGGTTGTATTAATTATTTTTAAATATATTATAATCAATGATATAATATTATTACTAATTCACTGGCTACTCTTTTTTTAATATATATATATATATATATATATATATATTATTAATTATCACTGTCACAATCACTTTATTATTTTTATTACCATCACGAGTTAAATTATTTGTTCTTTTCATCTTAAAAATGAGGGATTAAGAATTTAAATTTTATTTATTTATTTTTGGTTACCATTCATGCAATTAAAATGCCATTTTAATTTTTTTCATTCATATTTAAATTACTCCTCTGACCTTTCATTCCTTAGATCCAAACGATGCCAGAAGATTTTGATTTCTTGTAAAAAAAAAAATTACGATGGGTAAGTATTTCTTATGAATTTATTTTGTGTTAAATGTTTTTTCTTTTCATTGAACCAACAGCCAAATTGAAATTTCACTTTCAATTAAAAATTATTCTTTTTAATGAATCTGAAAAGTTCTAAGATTTACTTTATTGCATGGATAGGTTCAACAACCAAAAAAATTATTATTTACTCGTTCCAATCACTCACATATATTATATTTGTCATAAGGAAAATATTAGGCCTAATTACAAAAATATCCTTTGATTATAATGAGACTCCAAATCAACTTATTGCTTAAAAATTTAAAAAGAAAAGGAAAAAGAAAAAAAGCAATGTTCAATAAATTAGTTGTTGGATGTTAAGAATTTTTTCCCCAAGAATTATATGAATAAGTGATGGAAATTATGATAGAAGAAAAGGAACTTGTTCAATTCTTATTCTTTTTATCTTTTAATTCCTTACATAGAATATTTACCAACATAATGGTTCGTTGATATTTTTTTCATTATGTTCTTAAAAAATAAAAATTTTAATTATGAATGAAAATCATTATATATATCATTAATAGAAGATTAAATATTATAATTTTTTTAAAAAAAATTATAATGATATTACCAATAATTTTGATTTTCTTTCATTTGTCTTCAAATATTCCAACAAATCTATTAACACAATCTAGCATTTAAGTGGAGTGATTATGGAGATTTTTGTTCACGATTTAATGATAAAATATTCAAAATCTTCATGGTTTATTGTAATAGATGAAAAAAAAACCCTCTCTGGCTGATGGAAATCTCGTACGTGTTGTTGCTATTATTAGCAGTCGGGCCTCACATGATTGGTAATAATTTACCTTTTCACACATTTTACTTTTTATTAAAAAAATTAATTGTAAGAATGAGCAGCACTTCTAGAAAACATTACACGTATATTTGGGAGGAATCCAACCTACACCTATCTCAGAAGAATGATGCTAATCAAACGCAGATATATGATTTTTCAAAAAATTCAACGACAAGACTCAACTACGAGACATCAAACAAATGAATTTAGTTTTATTGATAAAACAATAGTTATGATAAATTCAGAACCTTTAACAGTCTCAAATCTTAAAAAATCAAAATTAACGCTCAACCTAAATTCTTGGTAAGCTAATCCTAGATGAAACCTAAGTTTTTAATATATCTTTATTTTTTTAATAAATCTAAAAAATATAAAATTAATTTATAAATATTTAGCTTTATTTTTGTTTATAAACTATACTTTCATGAATTATTTTTTAATTTTTTGATATGCAATATCTATACTACACTTTATATATCATATTTATATTTTATAGTTTATATCCATATAAATTATTTTTTATTTTTTTGATGTGGGATAACTAAACTATATTTTATGCCTTATATTTTTTAATTTTTAGATATGTATGTAAAAACTATAGTATATTTCATGTCTCATATATTTTTTATAATTTATATTTATATGTATTGTTTCAAAACTTTTTTATATGAAATATTATAAATATTTATTTTTTTCAAGTCACTCCATGTGACTTGGGATTCCAGACCGAGATTAACAACTATGAGTTGAGCTAAACCTTTAGGAGCTTTTACACTTGTTACTTCAAAATAATATGAACCAATACAATCTATTTCTATTCGGATAATTGAAATTGATAAAAAGAAAATCATTTTAGAGAATGATAGTTGAAAGAACGTGTAGGTACTGTAATTAATTTGTGAAATTGATGATGGAAAGGGAATTCAAAGTGCAATCTTGAAGAATAATTTAAACATAGAACCCAAAGTCTTCCCTCCCTAATATTTACCAAGGCAGTGGCATTGATCATCATGCGTCATTTTTGGTTTGAATACAGCGCCCTTAATTTAATCAATTTGTAGCTAGCTAGAATGGGGTAAATTACCACCAAACTACAAGACTGACAGCATCGTGTCTCCTTGAATAATATCGTAGGTTGTCTTTACAAGTCTTTGTTGTTGTCTTGGTGGACAAAAGGTCTCTGTTTTAAAAAGGGAAACAATACTTTTTGTGTAAAAATGGCCCTAGCTCGGTACAAATCGTTATTTTCGAAACGGTTTTAAGCATGGAATTACAAGATATATTAATTATTTTCACAAACCATTACATAAATTAAACATGAGAAAAGAAAATCCAATTATAATTATATTGTGTTCATCAATGTATTAAATTCAGATCCTTTTAAGAAGTTAGGAAACTGTGAACTGTAAATTAAAGATTTTCTCATAGGAAAAAAAAGAAGAAGAAAGAAGCTAGCGAGACACAATGATTTAGATTAGAAAAAAAAAAAAAAAAAGAGGAGGGGAAATTAACAAGAGAAGGGACGTCACTTAATTATTGGATACAAATTTACAAAGCCTTCTTCCGTACTACTCCATCACAATCCAAGCTACAGAATTAATTAGTCCATCTGGCTAGAAACTATACTTCAAACAATAATACATGAAAAACCCATTGCTTTAACTCTTCATAACGTCTTTCGGAATATATTACGTACTGCTACTTACCAATACCATTCACAAGCATACGAGTACTAGTTTGAAACATTTCTGCAGAATGAAATCTCTCATCGCCACAGCAATCACTTTTTCTCTTGCAAGGCCCAAGAATCCCATGCAGGTTGAACTATGGGACTGGGGTTATAGTACATCCCACAAGGCAATAGAGTAGACTCCACAAAATCAAAATCGAAGGTGGAAGTCTCAAATGAAGCATCCATATTCTGGGCACTTATTAACTCATTGGCCTTCTCAATGGTTTCCACTTGCTGTTTTGGCTGATCTTTTTCAGATTTTATTGATTGAATGAGTTCATAGCCACCAGCCCACATGCAGCTCTCATCTAGCATGCCAAACTCAGATGGATGTGAAGTAGAAGAGGATAGAGGGACACTTCCGATTGAAGACTTGCTTCCAGACTCCAAGGAAGCTAGTGTATTAGGGTTTTGGTATTCACATGTTGATATGGAAGAGAATTTGTTCAACAAGGGGGGATATGGAGGATTAGTATCAGCAACTGGGGGAATCATAGGGAATGGAATAAGGGTTGCTTTCATATCCATTGAAATATCATTAATTTGTGAATCTACTGTGAAAGTTGAGGTGGTTTGTTGATGGGAATATTGAAAAGAGAGTTTGCATGCATTATTGTTATTGTTATGTTTGTAATTATTAGAGAGGAGATTATGAGTTTTTGGATCTAACCCTTGTGCAATGAGCTTCTTTTTGATGCACGAGTTCCAGAAGTTCTTGACCTCATTGTCAGTTCTACCAGGCAAATGCTTAGCTATTTGAGCCCATCTATTCCCTAGCATTCGGTGAATCTCAACGATAATACTTTCTTCTTGTGCAGTGAACGAACCTCTTTTGAGATCTGGTCTCAAGTAGTTTATCCATCTCAATCTACAACTCTTTCCACACCTTTGCAGCCCTGAAAGAAGAAGCCTCCATTAGAAGGAAAAGATACAATACAACGGGGGGATTTGGCTTTGAAAGAACAAGAATTAAAGACCACTTCTTCATAAAAGAAAAACAAATAAACGGATCAATTAAAGAGCACCAGAGTGTGTGCGTGTGATCAGTACCTGCTAGCTTTGGAACAGAACTCCAAGAACCATGGCCATGGGTGGTTATATATTTTATTAGTTTCTCGTCTTCATCTGGAGACCACAACCCTCTCTTGACCTTCCGTTTGCTGCAGCATTGGTGGCCCGTTTTATTTCCCAAACCCTCCTGCATATCATCAAAGCTCACCATTTAGAATTTTGGGGGGAAGGGGGTGCTTTCCTTCCTTATATGTTCTTGTCCTCCAGGTTTAATTAAATGCTTACCTCTCATGCACCTTTATATAAAGGCAGTCTCCCCTTGTTAATTTTGCATTGTACGTCTATATGCAAATTAATATGGGGAGGGGGGGAGGGAGAGAGAAAAGGTTGTGGAAATTTAACTTTGGGTGTACTCATGAGAGGACCACTGGTCTCATTGAGTGTCTTGGAAACTTCAAGTGTTGTTTTGAACCATTGCTCTCGACTTGATTACTACTTTCCTTTTAACCAAATAAAAAACATGTTACTACTAATTATTGGGTTGATTAGTAATTTGACATAATTAATTTAGTCATCACAAAACGTGATACTTGAAGAAGCAACATACTTGTATAGCACATCTACTTTTAAGTATTTGTTTACTCAATATATCTTCATGTCTAATTAAGCTAGCTGTATGAAAATGAGCATGGGTTCTGAGGATGATTGATCTATGCAGATATTTTTCCTCTCGTTGCTTTTTAATCATGTCTTTTCCTTCCAATTTATGAAGAAAAGTTTGATGCATGCACATTGTTCTTGGATATATATATATACATACATGGACACACACACCGTTCTGATTCATTTTGCGCCAGCTGAAATGTTTTCGTGGTGAATTTGTTGATAACCCACTATCCCTTCCCTGCATGCTTCACAAATTCAATGAGGAAGTAGGGCATTTTTTTATGAATTACGAATGATTTATTAAGCAACTGTTGTACTTAACAGATCGAAAAGGTATCAAGAGTCTGTAGAATCAGGACGTTTACAAACAAAACAAGAGACCCGTGCGGAGTTAGAACACACACACACACACACACACACACACATATATATAAACTAATAAGTTGACAAGTGAAGTTAACGAAATTTGGTCTGAATTCAGTAAAACATTGGTGCAATGGAGCTGTAATGAATCCTACATAACTACCTACAAAGACCAAACCAAAAGTAATGCTACACCATTGTGAAAAGGACATAATTGAGGACGTTGGGGGATTAATCATAATATGGCCATTTAGGGAAGACCTAATGATTTAAAGATAAGCACATCATTTCTTGCATCTAAATTCAACATGAAAAAGCCCTCCACCCAGAGTGCTGTCTCCTTTTTTCCTTTGCAGAATATAAAACACACACTACAAACTACATATGCATACACACACACCTGCTCATATATAGATTTTAATATATATAAATAAATATAGTAAGCATATGATACCCTTTCTTCACTCAAACAGTTGCTTGAATGTGCCAATTTCTTGGTGTCAACGAAGATCATTATGATTGGACATGTCTGCTTTCATCATTTTCACCCTTCGCTTTCCTTGTTTTTCCTGTTACAATTTATACCTTTCAGGGGAGAAAATCACGTGCTAAAGCAAAGCAGCAACGATCGAGGTCACAAATAATCTAGCACACAAACTTTAGGAGAAAAACCTGACCATTCAGCCTTTTGGGTTTCATTTACAAATCTTTGTTCATTTGGTTTCCCTCTAATATAATCATTGCACTTAATTAAAGCAGGTTAAATCTTTCTATAATCTACAAAGCTTCTTTCACTCTTTCGAGAGGTGGAAGTCAAAGTGTCCTCTATAATATATATAGATGTTGTCAAGGCATGGCTCGGAATTCGTCCCCCGTCCTGATTGATTTTGTTTGGTAAATCGTCATTATTATATATGAGACTCTATAATTAGACCCTAAGAACTATATCCTTAGCTAGGTATAAGCAGCCTCCTGTAAATAAAACAGTGAATTGTTAAAAGCTTTCTTTTAATTGTTGATAATTAAGTGGGCAAATTAATCACCCAAAGCTCAAGTGGTAATTAAGAGCAATTGCGTATGACTAACTAGGTTCCTTAATAAATGTAAGCCAGTAACTGTCTCTAGCTCAATTTAGTGGGGCATGTATACATAGATCATAAATTTGGAAATCAAACTTTTCCTACCCTAACAAAATATATATATTGAATGAGCAACAACATGAATTAGCTTGGATTCTTGAATCCTCCACCCCCCCCCCCCCCCCCCACTAAAAGGAGGCTCCAACAGATTTTTTGAGAGCAAAGAGACATTAATACTAATTGAGTAACATTTCAGCTAACAATTAGTTAGTTTGTCTAAGAGAATTAAGTAGAATGTATAGGATAAGGATTTTAGGCTGTTAGCTAGTGCCTCACAATATATTGAGTAAATTTCAAAAGTCCGCCCTGATCTACTTATATCTGCTTAATTACATCTTCCATATACATATCTTGTAATTTTGCAACCTCGTGTATATATCACATCATCAAGAACTTGCTTGATGAAAAAATAACACATCTTTGAGGCTTAGTTTATTTCATAGATTAGTTTATTTTTGTGCTGTTATTCAGGGTTTGTATAACTTCAAATATATATAATATTTAGCAGGTTATGATGCACACTGATTTCATTGACGCATCTATATATATATATAAATATTAGAGATACAATCATAACCTGCTAGATTTGCTATAGATTGAACGAAAACTAGCTTGAAGGTATAGTAGCAGAATATGCGAGCATATATAATTAGCTGCAGATATACGTGAAAAGTATTTATACAAGTATTTAATATGCTCACGTAGACATATATTGACCCAGACAGCTATATATATGGTTCAGTTAAGCACAGAAACCATATAGCTCTGTTCTGTAACTAGATTGGGAAGGTTAGACCACAGATCCAAGAGGCTAAACCACAATATATAGTTCCGTTCTTTAATCAATTGACCAAAAAAAACAAAAAACCTGGCCTTGGTTTTTGCAGCAGTCAATTAAGCTTGCCTTTTTCTGTTTTTTTTTTTGCTAATGTTGGGGGAGTGGGGCTTGCATGTGGGGGGGCACTGCTTTTAATTTGATGGTTAAACTTCTAGATAACAAATTCAAGACGATATGGACCACCGTTCCATTATGAAATCTCAATATCTTTAGATTAGAGTTTTACCGACAACTCCATGATTATCTCTTTTAAGTTTTTAATAATCAAAAGCCAAACAAAATTGATTATCCCCACTTGTCAAGCTCTCAATATGTAATAAATCCTACTTAGTCCCCGGAGCCCCCCCCCCCCCCCCCCCACTAATTTTGTGTCTCTGTCGTCTCAAATTATCTCTCATTTAATTTGGCACGTAAGTATGGCTAATAATTATATTCCTTAGACGTCTTGATTTATTTATAATTAATACTAATTCCTAGGCTGTATTCCTATAAACCCAAGGCAGTGTCGTAAGATGTTATTGAAAAACCGTCTTTGATTTTTAATTAGCAAATTCGTGTCATTTTCCATGATTAACCCATTCATTTATCCTTTTTTTTTTTTTTCTATCGGAGTCCCCAACGGGACAGCCCATTGATTTATCTCAGTATTTCAACATTAAACAAGAATATTTATGTTTTTTTTTTAAATTAATATAAATATTCGAGTCAATTTACATATTTATTAAATATTCTATAAGTTTAATAAATAAATAAAATATTACAAAAACAATAAATATACAGTAAAAAATCCAATAAATATATATATAAAAAAACTTTCTAGCCTCATTTTTACTGATACTCGAATCAAGATTCGAAGAAAGGAGAGTGAATCCAACAACTACTAAGCCACAACATTACTGATATTTATGTCATTTCTTGTTCGTACGGATTGTACAGTGTTGTCCCTTGTCCAAATAGCGTCAAAAGTGTGCCAGTAAGTCAAGTTATTTAATTTTTAACGTAAAAGAAAATATACAGTATAAAAAGATTTAACTACACGAAAGTTAAGTTGATACAAAATGATATGCTCGTGGATTTAAAATCAATCTACATAACTAAGAAAAATAAAATTTGATTTAAAATAATAATTTTTTAATAATAAAATAATAATATATTAAATCAATTTAAATCAAGTCAAATAAAATATGTTAAATTTATGATTTAAGTCACGTAACCATATTAATCTTATAAAAATTAAATTAAAATAAATTTTAAAGTTTAATTTTTAATTAATCTAAAATAATTAAAAAATAAAATTAAAAAAAATAAAAAAAAAATAAATTGAATCAACTCATATTAACATAAAAAACATGCAACTTGAATAATAAAACTTAGATAAACTCGTAGAAAATAATTTAAAATAAATCATATAATTTAAGTTAAAATTAATTTAATATTGAAAGTTAAAATTAAAAATTTATTTAAAAAAAAAATATATATTTAAACTAACTTGTCAAATCTATAAACTAAATCATAAAACTAAAATAGTCTTGTTCAATATAAATTAAAATAAATTATAAATTTAATATTAAAAATAAATAAAAATAACAAATAATTTTTTTTTATATATATAAGTATCCGTAAGGAGTTTACAAGTATTTGCGAAGAGGTGAGCAGGAAATTCACCTCTTCTTCGAGCTTAAAAAAATAAAAATAAAAACAAAAACATTTCCTTACAATTTGAAACTAAAACATATGAGCCTGGATTTTTAAAAAAAGTCAAGCGCTAATGGGTATAGAACATCAAGCCGACAAGCCCCTCGCCTGGCCTATTGGAAAGACGCCGAGCGTTTATGGGCGTGTTTGTGTGTGTATATTAAAACTTTTATTGTTCTTACTGTAAATTAGTGTAATTTCACTGTTTATCTAAATATAAATTATTGAAAATTAGAGCAATATAATAATGAAATTGTAATTAATAAAGAGTTTTTTAAGCATGCAAGATAGATTTTTTTTTATAAGATATATTTGACATTAAAAAATAATTAAAAACAAAATAGTCTATTGGGTTTTTTAAACTACAAGATACTGGTTTATCTGTCAGTACATACAATTTTAATTGAGAAATTCTTTTTTTTTTTTTAATCTTTTTCTAAAAAATAAACAGTCCGAAGAATTAGTCATCCTCCCAACCTACTTAATTATTTTTTGAACTCAACACTGGGTGATAGCTGTTTCCCAACTCGTTTCCGCTGATTCGATGCCTGTATCTGCTTGTGTTAAAGCAAGCCAATGGAATTATTGTCATTTTGGTTTCGACTCTTCTTCATCCATGCCAATTGTACTGTTTTAATGGAACTCAGCACCACCACCACGCAATGAACCATGCTAGTTCCTCTCTCACACTTACTCAAATCCACAAAATGGCAAATCCCCAGAAAAAGCTACAACACATGGGTTTTAGCCATAAAAAACACCTCTTCTCCTCTCAAAGCATTGCAACTCTACACTCATATGCACCGCCAATCCATAACTTTTGATACCTTCTCAATACTATTTACTCTAAAATCATGTACTCATTTCAAGAACCTCACAATAATTCACCACTTGCATTCCCATATAATCAAACTTGGCTTCAATACACATGTTTATGTTTCCACTTGCCTCCTGCATGCATACGCTGTCATGTCGTTTGATCAAGCGTGTGATTTGTTCGATGAAATGCCTCAGAGAAATATAGTTACATGGAACACGATGATTACTGGGTATTCAAGGTCAGGGAGTATCAATAAAGCGCGTTCTCTTTTTGAGGCTATGCCTGTGAGGGATGCAGCTTCATGGTCCGCCATGATTACCTGTTATATTAATAATGGGTTTCGGGATCAAGGGTTGTCATTTTTTCGAGAAATGATGGCTAATGAGAACCCAAAACCAGACCAAGTGACTGTAGGTTCTGTTTTATCGGGTTGTGCACACATGGGTTCTCTTGGATTGTTAGCTGGGAAATCAGTTCATGGCTTTGTAGTGAAGAATGGGTGGGAGTTGAACGTGGATATTGGCACGCTTCTTGTTGACATGTATGCCAAGTGCGGATTCTTGAAGAATGCTGTCTGGGTTTTTGTTTTGATGCAAGAAAGAAATGTCTCGACTTGGACTGTATTGATATGTGGTGCAGCGCAACACCGCTTTTGTCAAGAGGTGTTATCGTTGTTTAAGATGATGCAAGAAGCAGGTGTTAGGCCTAACGAGATGACTTTCACGGGGATTCTTAATGCCTGTGCGCGTGAGGGGTTGATTGAAGAGGGTCGCAAGTATTTTAAAATGATCAAAGAGACTGGTTTGGAGCCTAGGATTCAGCATTATGGATGCCTGGTTGATATGTTTGGTAAGGCAGGGTTGTTAGAAGAAGCTTATGAGGTTATTAAAGAGATGGAATTTGAGCCTAACATTGTCATCTGGGGTTCCTTTTTATCAGCGTGCAAGATGCATAATCAATTTGACATCGCTGATAGAGTGATAGGGCAGGTCTTGAGGGATATAAAACCAGAGAATGATGGAGGGATTTATAGTCTTGTATCTGATTTGCATGCTTTAAATAAGAAATGGGATGATGCAGAAAGGGTGAGGAACTTAGTGCTTAACCAAAATGTGAGAAAAGCCAGGGGCTCTAGCTGTATCTGAAGTGGATTAAAAGCCAGGGGCTCTAGCTGTATCTGAAGTGGATTACTGTTATCGAGAGCTCAGTTTTCCTGTCTTCAGGCAGCACATAAAGATTGAAGAACTGTGCGCTAATTAATGAAACCGCATGCTGATTGTAATGGGCTTACTGTCTCTTGTTCATAGAGAGACGATCGCATATTCTTGATTTCCATCTAACTTCGTTTCTATTCTTAAAATTCTTGAGTCAACAGAATCTCAGAAGATGAACATGGGCACTGGGGAAGAAGAATTTTTTATGCTTAGTGCTCTGTCATTTGTTTTGGATGGTGACTAGTGACAATTCGAGGTTGACTAACCTTTGCTCTTCAGCTTGGATCCATAAATCAGCTGGACTTTTAGTGTTATTTACACGTCGATGTATTCATATATACTTTTGTTTGCGATTTTTCATTAAATCAAGGTGAAATAATCAGTTCTACTGTTTTTCTTATCATAATTTCGAGGTAGGTTTTGTTTGTTTTCTACTCATCAAGTAGATCAGCGTGGACTCGAATCTTTTTCACTTGCATCTCCCTTGAAACTTATTGTCATCAAAGTTGATCTGATTTGGGATTCTGGCAAAACCAGAATGGGGGAATGTCATCACAAGCTAGCACCAAGGCTACAACCAGGATGTTTTTGTTTGTCGCATGTTCTTTTTAGCAATCAGAATCTCCAAAGATATTGTGGTTTTATTTACAGGACAAAGAAATCTATCACATCAACGTTTTAACACTGGGATTTCTGGCTCTGCTAACAGTATCTGAGGTTTACAGACTGTAAAAGGAAATTATGATTTCACAAAATATGCTTCATTAGAAGCGTATCCTGTAAAATATTTCTTGTTATTGTAAACTGGACTGTGCTTGAATCTTGATAGCTTTCTTTTTAACAGTTCCACCCCTAGACTACTGTTTCAAGAACCCAATTCTGTTTATCTCTTTCAAATTTACGGGAGTAAAAGACAAACGTTTTTCAAGAGAAGAGAAGTATTTTACAACTACAGCTTCTGCAAAAGCTTCCTTGATGTTATTTTACAACTACAGCTCAGAGCAACAGCAGAAGAAGCTCCTTGTGAACTAACAGGTACTCCTTCCGGGCTTGCCTTCTTTGAAAAAACTGTGGGCTCTGGCCCTGAGGCTGTCAAGGGACAGCTCGTTAAGGTAATTATGAAATTCCTTCCTTCTTCTTAGCCATTTCAGACTTCAGAAGAAAAGCAGGCAACCAAAATCGTTAGTTATGTCCACAAGTTTTTGTGGGCAGGCCCCGTTTGGCAATTTTTATGAGCTATATAGTGTATCACACGGGGGGGGGGTGGGGGGGGGGGGGGGGGGGGGTTGGTTGAGGAACGAATTAAATGATCCATTTGTTCATCTTGGAATATAAAAATCTAAACTTTATGCTGTGCTTTGGAGGCATGCCCGTATAAACGCATGTTGAAGCTCCCTCCAGAACTGGGATATGGCAAGAGAGGGGCTGGGTGCAAGGGAGGTAATTAGCATTCATTATGTTTCTTGACCAATATAGCTTGTTTCTATTGATGGCATCTGGGCTTCTGTTCATTGGAAAGGCTTGAAAGCTGAAACTTTGATGCTGCTCAACTGCCTTTTGAAGGTTGTATTTGATAAATTATAGTATGGCTTCATCAACTAGTTAATCAGGAAGTTGTATGAGATTTTGGTCGAGCTGAACTCGTCAATCAAAGGCTGGCTTTTTGTTTGTTTGTTTGTTTTAATTTATGTATTTAATCAGCTCCACCTGTCTATTCAGTGGAGATGATCAGCATTGCTGCAACTATGAGGGAAAAAAAAATATATTGATATATTAATTATTTTTTGTATGGAATTACATCCTAGTTATTTCATTCTCAGGAGTTATATGGCTTTTTTATTTTCAGATTTTCAAGATTTCTATCGAAAATATAAGAGTTGATATTAACCTGATATTATATCCATATGTGTATGTAATTTGCTTTTTAATTGGGTCAATGAACGGAAATCTAATAAATACTACATAGTTGTAAAGTTAATTTGGATAGTCCTAGAATTACTGTTTAAAAAGAAAAATTTATTAAAATAATTAAAATAATATCATTTTGATTTTTTTTAATTAAAATTTAATTGATTTTGATTAAATTTTGGTCGGGTTAACATAGATTTTTTTATGAAATTAGATTAAGTTAAATTTTTCTTCTTCTTCTTTAATCTAAACCGATTTAGATTCCAGGTTAGCATGCAGGGCCATATTGGATTTTGTACAGCTGTACTACATCATTGCCTTGACCTGGTAATTCAAGAGATTGGAATTAAAAAAAAAAATTAAAAAGTAAAGGGTTTAGTTGGATTTAACCTCAAGTTTGGGAGATCTTTGGACCAATTAGCCAAAATTGAAAAAGTGAGGATTCTAGTTCTAATAAAGCCATTCAAGGGCTGAGATTCATTTGAACTCGTACAAGCAAATCCTAATCCGGAAATAGAAATACTAATCCTCAAAACCAAACATCCTCTAATCGCTTCACCGATTAAAATCACACAAACCTACAAAACCCTAGCAGCCCTGAAGCTAAGCCACCAAAACCTCTACAGCCAAAACAAAGCTTGTTCGAAAAAAATGGCGAAATCTATGAGATCGAAGAGAGAGAAGAGGCTACGAGCAATAAGGAGAGATCTAGTACAGCCTCTTTGTGACAAGAAAGATGAAGCAAAGTTTGCTGTTCTAGAAGCTGCCCTCGCAGCTCCCAAGCTTCCAGTTAAAACCTCTCCATTCGCTTCTTCTTCCTCTTCTTCTGCTATGGACACAACGACAACCACCACCACCACCACCACCTCCACCACAGATACTCAAATTGGTATGTCTAGTTTCGTTCGTTTCCTTTTTTCTACTATGATATGTTCTGTCTTTGGTTCTTTTTTCTCTTGTTGATTATTTAGGTTCAAGGAGGAATTCATATGGGTTTGGAATTAAGTTTTAATGGTCATCTCATCATTGTTGAATACTGGAATTTGATAATTGATGCCTACTTTATGCCAATTCGTAGTAATGCAGTAGTACGGAGAACCTTATTTATGAATTCCTCATTTTGGGGTTGTTACTAGAATTGAACGAAGTATCTGCAAGTGGCTACTAGATTCTTCTTGGCATAAATTGTGATTGCCCATGATGGTTTACTCTTTATTAGCAGCTGAGAAGGGCTACAAGGTGTTTCTAAGCCTAATTATTAGATCCTCATGTAGGGTGTTTACTTTTTTCTACATCTTCAGTGTTTGGTTGTTGATTTAGGAGTTTCTGTGTTTATTTTCCTCCCTGTGAAGATGCGGAAGGGACTGTGATGATTTCCGTGTGAAAGGTCTCGTTAGTCGTAATTGGCTTTTACAGGCCTTGACGACCATCCACCCATATTCTGAATCTCTTTCATTTTAATCTCTCTTTTTTTTGTATTTGTTTTTTCATTTTGTTATGATATTTTATTGGCCGATGATTAGACTAACATCAAAGACAAGCATATGTCTGAAATTATGTGTTGAGCAATCTAATCTTCTCTATGAGGCCAATCCTGTGTATTATATAGGTATTTGATTCATATTTTACTTGGTTTGGTTCTCTGGAAATTTAATTTTGTTTCTATTCTTGGTATGCAATTGCCTTTGATGAAACAAATGGTGTATTTCTCACATGAATATCTGTGATTACAAACTTACTGCTTCCTTTGTAGGCTTCTTACACTCTGTTTTTAGAGTTGCTTGAATAAATGAAATCTTGTTTGTTTGTCAGTGTAGATCTTGTGAAAAGTAGATTGACACAATTGGTTACATGATGATTATAAGCGTGGAGCGTGGTTCAATTGATAATTTCTGTGGTTATTAAAATCACACTTCTTCTGCGTAGGAGTACTTTCCTTTTTTACAGTGCTAGAATTGACACTTTTGCTCAGAAAGCTCAATTGATGATCTTATAGATTTTCCAGTTTCTTATGTTTGTGGCTTTTCCTCAATTCTTTTTCCCCCTTTTCAAATTTTATTGCAACTAGCAATAGATTGATATCTCATCTGTCAGGAGCAAATTTAAAAATTCAACGAGTTAATGACTATATATTTCCTGGTAGCACGTTCAAAAATCTCAATATGTTGACTATGATCTTGCTTTGGCCCCACAACAGATATGGAATTGGACGATGGCAATCAAACAAAGATGTCTTTGAAGCCTATAGGGAAGAAGCTAAAAAAGAAATTGAAGCTGTCAAGAAAGAAGAACCATGGAAAGGGGAGGATCAGGAGGAAACATATTTAATTTGCATGCACTAATAATGCTATTGATATTTTCATCTCTTGCTGACTTTATTTCGTAATTTAGGTTAGCTAAGTTTTTTATGTTTGAGGCTGCGGTATTACATTTTGATAATCGTGTTTTTGAGATTCTATTTTCATTTGGAAGGTGTTGAATTTTGGAGGGCATGTGCCATGAAATCCATCCTGTTCAGATGGAAACTTAGGATCATAAATGGATTCGAGTGTGTGATTTCTTACTGAGATCCTGACCAGGTCTGAGCTTCCCAATCTCTATGCTGCTGGGGAACTCTGCAGCCTAGTCTGTGTGAGGGATTGATCATTGGATTTTGTGCAAAAAAGGAGCTCTTTGCCATTTGGCTAAACAATTATTTGGTTGTGCCATTTTGGGATTCGGCAAATTGCGAAGATCTTCCTTGCTTGTAGCTATGTATTCAGCATGTTCTCTTGTTTAGCTCTTCCCAGTCAAAAACCTTGATTAATAGTTTTGTGCTCATGCTCAATTACAATTTCGATGAGATATTCCAAGTTTCCACCAGGGATGGGGTTTCAATTGCCCGAACCATCCTAGAATGTTCTCTGCAGTCACAAACGAAGGGACCTTTGGAGATGGGCAATTCTAGCTGATACGAGTCGTATTGTGTGTTTGTTCTAGTAACAGCACGTATTTTTTAAAAAAAATTATATTATTTTAATATATTAATATTAAAAATAAATTTTACAAAATAAAATATATTATATTGATATTATAAAAAATAACTGATTTAATAATATTAAGCTCTTTTTTTTTTTTGGTGGGAGGAGGGCTTTTAGGTTTTCTTAGTTACTTTGGATCAATTATGTTTTTTTTTTTTTTTTAATTTTGATTTTTTTTTAATGTTTTTAAATTGTTTTTATTTATAGAGATTAAAAATAAATTAAAAAAAAGATATATTTAAAAAAAAAAAAAAAAAACAATCTTTTACACTCTCAAGCTACGACTGGATAAGCTAAGCCAATTCTCAGCTAACCCCAATCTCAAAGCAAGGATCACTGTACACGGGCAGGTCTGACAGCAATGAAATAGGCAAGTCAGTTGTTCTGTGTGAAGCATGAACGAAAATATTCTCTTAATTCTTGCCTGGTTTCTCTCTCTCCAATTTCTTCCTCCTCCTCTTCTTTACTTCTCTCTTTTCTCTTGAGATTTATAACAAACACCTTCAATACAGTTTTATTCGTATTACTAGTATAGCACACTGCAAACAAATCAAGTTCGTTTTAACACGATTTCTAACTACAATGGTGGTTATCAGCATCGAGTGTCTTTGAGAATGCTTTCATGCCATGCATGGAACACTAGAATGAAAGGTCTAGTAGAGCCCTTCCACTGTTGACTTCTCCATCGCTGTTGTAATATTTAATTTCTGATTCCTTGTTTACTGACGGTTAATCTGGTTAATTTTTAATTTTATTTTTTAAAAAATTAAAATAATATTATTTCAATAAATTTTTTTAACTAATTTAATCCAGTTAGATTTTAGATTTATGGATCATCGAGTTTTACCTGCTAAGTTTCAACTCTCGAGATATGCACACACATCCTCTTGATGGGGTTCTCTTGGAGGAGAATTGGCCACTTCTCTCAGTCCATACTTTTGGAAATTAGCTTTGGGGCACTGGCTGTATTTCAGTAACTTTCCGCAGCACGTTGAATTCTTCAGCTTGATTTGAATAAAAATATATTTTTTTATTTTAAATTATTCTTATGATATTTCTATATCGTTTTGATATATTATATTAAAAATAAATTTTTAAAAAAATATTATTTTAATTTTTCGTAGCTCATTCTAGTCTAATCTCAGAGCTCTTGATTGCATGAAGACGGAAATAGGACTATTAATTTCTCCCATTGTAGGAGTGAAAGAAATGGACACTTAAACTCCATTATTGGATCACCTCTCTTTCGGCTCTCTCCTTGATCTATTTTTCGAATAAATAAATAAATAAAGTATTTAGGAATTTCTACTAGATCAAATTCATCAAGGTCAACTGTTGGCTTAATTGGCCAGGTAAGGCGTGACGTAGCCACTGTTTTAACCTAGTTAAATAAAACGGGCTTATCGAATTTAATACCACGCGTAATCTTTTTGTTTATATAAAGTTCTTTTTATAGTATTTTAATAAATTCAGACAACGACCTAACCGCCCAACAGTAACTGTTTTGTATTTGATAAAAAACGAAAACTGTTAAAAAAATATAAAAAAAGTTTGGATGATTTGAAATAAAAAGAGAGAGTATGTCTCTAATTAAAACCGTTTTATTTTATCAATATGGTTCCTTTTTTTCTAGCTTTTTTTACCAAAAATTCTATTTTTAAAATAACAACTTATCATGATTATAAAAGCAGGTTTTAATTAAAAAAAACTGTGTTTTGATAATTTTGACATGAATATATTAAAAAATATATTAATAACACACTTTGCACGCATTGTCTCCATGAGATTTTGAAATTTATTTTTTATTTAACTAATAATCAAAATAGACACTTGATAACAAATAAAATTTTAAAAAATAAAAGTATATCATGAAGGATTGTAAAAAAAATAAAAAAACTCTTACTAATATATAAAAATAATGTTGTAACTCTATTTTTAAAAAAAGGTAAAAATTGATGGTATTTAACAAAATAATATCATACATATATTTTTAATTATTTTATTTTAATGAATTTAGCTAGTATTAAGGGGGAAAAAATAGTCATAAAATGTCTTTACAAAAGAAGAACAGGCGTCTAGCACATAATAAAGGAGGCTAGGTGTGCGGGGGGCTGAAAGGCCAAACCTGCATCCTGGTCACTTCCTTTTCTTTTTAATGGGTGGATGACCCTTCCATTATATATATATATATATAAGATTTTGACAACTGTGTAAGGTTCTAACATCTCATAGAAAAAAAAAAATCCACTTTCAACTCTTTTTTCACTTAATAACATATAAGAAACACCCTATAAACTTTATTATATATATATAACCTAAAACCAACCACCTTTTAACCAGTCAAGAAATAAAAAATAATAATCTCCAATAAAAAAAATTCCAAAGCCATGATATAGTTTTTCTAATGTGATGAAAATAAAAAAAAATACAACGACACTCATCTTTTTAAATTAAACTTATTAATATTAAAATTAATTTTTTCATTGTTGAAATATAGTCATTCGGTTACTTTCTCTCCTCCATCTCTTGTTTTTTTTACCTCTTTCCCTCTTATTTTTTAAATTTAAAGACTAAAATATAAACAAAATAATTTTTTTGACCTGGACATAAAACTAAAAGGAAAAAAAAAATCAGCAAAGAATATGTGAATTAAACCGTACTTTTTCATGCAAATCCTAGATGGGCCATCCCCCGGTCCATTTTCTAGAAATCTTGTCAAGAATATTTAATTATAAAAAAAAATATGCAAAATATAAGAAACTCTTAACTCACAGGATGCAACAAAAGCGCATGATTCAAACAAAAAAAATAAAAAAAATTCAGTGATAGAAACCAAAAAAATTGGCTACAGTGACCTCCAATAAACTATAAACATGTGCTCGGTGCAACGCATCACAATGTTTTCCTTTACAGCTTAGTTTTTTTATAATAAATATATTAATGTATGAGTTTTTTTTTGTTTTAGATTTTGAGAATATAAATATGTTTTTTTAAAAAAAAAATATGAGGATGTGATTATCTGGGCATCCTTGTTATAGTTTATAGACATGCATTTAAATAACACTTGATTACTTTTTAGAGACGAGCATATGGGTATAAAGATATTTTTCTATACTTTCTGTTTTAAAAATATATGAATTAGGTTTATTTTATAATTTTTTTAGTGAAAATTTTATTTTATGTCTTTTTTTATTCAACAAAATATATATTTATTACCTCTAAATTTATTATTTTATCTCAAGGTCCCGTTTATTTTATAAAATATAATTTTTTATATTTATTTGTTATTATAAAAGTTGATTAACAAAAAATGTTTTCTGGTAAAAAAAATTATCTTAGTTTTCAAGAAAGTATTTTTATTTTATTTTAAATGAAAAATATTTTTTTAAAAATTATAAAAATTTAAAAATATCATATTATTTGCTGATTATCGAATTTGATTTAATTTAATTTTTATATTTGATCATTATTTTTATAATTGTTATTTATTTTTATTTTATTATTTTTTAATTGAAAATATTTATTTATTACATTTGGTCTTTATTTTTTTATTATTTATTTTATTTAAAATATTTTTTATATTATAATTATTATTTTTTATTTTACCATCTTTCAACTATTAAATTTGATATTTATTATTTTAATTTTAATTTATTTTATTTAAAATAATTTATGAAATTATTTTTTTAAATTTTATTCTAATTCAACCTATTTGTTTCTTATTAATTTAATTAATTTAGAGAAAATATTAATAAATTAATTTTCAACTCGTTATTCATGATATAGCCAAATATTAAAAAATATTTTTCAATTTATTTTTTAAAATACTATTAAATATTAAAAAATAATTTATATTTAAAAAATAATTCATTTAAAAAAAATTATTTTCTAACGAGCAGAAACACTATTTAAACACAACCATAATGATATGTTATTAATTAGCACACGAAAAAAAGTGACGGTTATATTATTAAGAATATATGTGCAGATGATAGGCGTAGGTTTATTTAGTAAATGTATTATTGAAAATTACGTCTTTGTAGATGTTGCCGACGTTATGCATTTTCTTTGTATAAGTGCATATGTCATGGGTATATTATATTAACAATTACATCTTTGTATAAGTGCATATGTCATGCATATTTTTTTAGTAAATTATATATTAGTTTTTATAGTTTTATAAAATAAATTAAATAATCCTTTTAAGTTAAAAAAATAATTAATTAGTCTCTGTGTTTTCTAATATATTTATAATTTGATCTTTTCCACCCTTTTCGGTTTTTTTCTTTATTTTTTTTTTAAGAAATAGAAATAAGATAGAGAATATGAAAGATTGAAGAGGAAAACAAGGAAACAAGATATGTTTTGAAAAAAATAAATATAAAATTAAAATGACCAGTACTGATTGAAGGATTAATTAATTGTTTTTCAAGTTAAAGGGATTAATTCATAATTTACTCTTCTTTTAAGAGAAGAATATAGGTAACAAGCAGAAAACAATATCTAATAGCAAGACAGTTCGCGTTGGATCAATAATTTAATAACGATAAATTCTTTAAACGGGAAATTAATCATAATAAAGAAAATTATGCATCCCCATTTTCTTCTTCTTTGAAATGTTCTATATCAATAGAATTAAAAATTTTTTATCAAACATAATTTATATTATTTTTTAAAATATTTTTTAAAATAAAAACTTAAGTTAACAGTTTAAATGTGACACCTTTTCAAGTTTGAATTTGAAATTGATACATGTTTATTTTCGCTCAAATTTAAATTTAAAATTTATATATGACTATATTTTTTTATGTTTAATTTATATTAAATAAAATAAAAATAATAAAATTCAACTCATAATTATTTAATCAATAAAATTTTAATATTATAATAAAAAATTAATTTAATTAATAATTTAAATTATTAAATAAAACTCGAATACATCATTCATAATCATTCTAATATCATAATTCATTGGAATAGATTACTTAAGAATATTACCCCACCAATTTTGATAGTTCGAATCAACTAAATTATACCAATAAAATCCATCTGCTTTAATAACATCCAAATCCTCCACAAGTACTTTCAAGTATTTGCAATGATACTATTTTGTTTTATCTCTTAAGTAATCTTATATCTTAAGAATAGGTTTTCGTAAATAGCTAGGTTCTCGTAAAGATCCACGATTTTGAGAATATCTGGCACCCGGAGTCTCGGCTTGCTGGGGCATGTTCAATGGCTACATGACAACGTTAATGGGCAAGCATTTATGGCATTGCTGTCCGAGACAAGAACACGTTTACCTTGAAAAGAAATGCAAATTGACCAAATCGCCTTGTCGACTCTTCCAGTCTGGGAGGTGATATGTTCAGGAGCTTGATTTTTCCAAACTATCCTCTATTTATTTTTTTATTTCAAAAACATTTTGGAAATTTTTTTATTTTATTTTATATTTTTAGTATTTTTATATTTTTTATGTACTAATTTCAAAAATAATTTTTAAAAAATAAATAAAAATTATTTTAATATAATTTCAAATAAAAATATCTTAATTAACCCTTCCAACACTCAACTTCCCTTTAAGGTGCGCTAGCTAATACCTCAATCCTTCCTCCTTCTTCCTTCTTGTTTTTTTTCCTGCATTGACTGTCTGAGAAAAGGACTGCCGCCCGCCATTTATCCGGTACCGCCGTCTACATAGGTCGAGCCTCCTATGTGTCCCATTTTGCAGACTGCCGCCCGCCAGTGTATACACGAGACTGTACAGATAATGTTTATCTGCATCCACTTTTTTTCAAATTACCCATTATAGTCCTTGAGATTCTCGACTCATCTATGCACTAATCACAAGGCGTTTTATATGGTTTCGAAAGCTTCAAGAACTGGTAAATATATAATTCATAGAAGTATCATGGCTTAACGGTTGTGTATCCATCCATAACTTGCTTCAATGAAACATCAATTCTGAATTCTTATTATTTTAGCTTATCTGGTTATCATATAATCGAGAATTAAGTGCCTGTTTATTGAGCTCGAAGCCCGGTGAGTCTCTCGACGATGGAAATGAACACATCCCTGATCAGTTGAAGAAATCTATAACTATATATTCCGCAAAATCTAAATTATATAACAATAAGCTATCACGTATTGGGATTTTAGTATGAAAGGAACGTTAATAGATAAAGCATTTCCCTGATACACATATAGGCTATAGCTAATCCAGGCTAAGTTCCCATTGATACACGCATGTATACATGGAAAGGAAGAAGAAGAAGCGTGGCAGCTTCGCCGCCACTCCTTTCTTCCAATTCATTTGACTAGTTGAGTGTCACTTCGTCATTTTTTGCTGTATAGTGAATTTGAATGGAAGAATCTTGAATAACAAGGAAGAGAGAAAATGGCAGGTTCGTCATTTTCTCATTTGATTGAATGTTTCATTGATGGAATGTTTAAGAAAAGGCAGGATAAAAAACGATACGTGCATATTCAAAAGAGTATGATGACGTGGTCTTGAGTAAGAGTAACCTCATAACTCAATTAATCTTTCAAAATCTTGAAATTAACACGGAGGAACCCATTTTTAACCATACAGGTAAAGGACTTGTTCATTAAAGTTTAATTTTCAAATTATAGAATAAATAGTACCCTAATTATTTTTAATTCCATACAAAATCAAATTTTTTCATACTCTCAACTTAACTCTAAAATTAACAAAAAAATCATTAATATCTATTAAATTATCTATCCTATTTTTAGTTTTAAAGTTACAAATCTACAATAAATTTTATTAAATAACAAATTAAATATATTATCTCTAAATATCAAATAATCTTTAAAATATCAAAGAACCATTTTAACCTAATACTGTCAAATAAATTTTTAAAATATGATTTATATTATTTTTCAACATACTATCTCAATTAAAAACTCTTTGAACTAGAAATTTATACTGGTTTATACTATTTTATACTTAGTTTTTATCAAATAAACAAGAATATTGAGATTTAATCTCGTGATTACAAAGTCATCAAAATTCTGATACCATTTTAAAAAATCATCTCAACCCAATAATTTAAGTTAATAGTTTAAGTTGTTAGGTAAGATTCTAAAATATAATTTATATTATTTTCTAACATAAAATATAAATCATACATTAATATAATAAAATTATTATTATAAAATAAGTAAAACACTGGAATATACAAATAACTTATAAATATTATAAATAAATTTTAATTTAAAATGTAAATGAGTTACAATAAAAATGAATGAGTTTACTTACTTCATCATGAAATGAAAATGAAATAAAACTTGATAAAAAAAAAAAAAAAAACCAAAGTCAAGGAAACTAACACTAGTAATTGCTGGCGAAAATTGTAGATAGGGGATCTTCATGTAACTAATTTATAATATCTCACATCAATTAATTATTTTTTTATAATGTTACTAAAATAATTCCCATCAGTAAACAACTGTTTTCCATTGGTGTTTTCATTGTTTTTTCTTTTTATTTTTCTGATAATGAACATGCATTTTCCAACCCAAAAGAGAAAAAAATGCTTATTTACAATCATTACCAAAAAAATTTCTTATTTATTTTGACTTTTCTTTAATTTATTTTGAGCATATATTCTCTCATACGGGTACAGTACTCTTTAATAAATTTATATTTTGGTTGATTTCTTAACTTCTGATTGGTAAACAGGGAAGGGTGTTTAATTAAGTTTGATTATTTTCTAACTTGTCTCTTATTATTCTACTTCTCCTGTTTAGCCATATATTTTTTTAATTATGGCTAAATTATCTGTTAATTAATATAATTCTCGTCTTTCATCAGGAAAAAAAAAAAAGAGCAAGCCAACCCCTCATATTTTGTATTATGGTCTTATGCGGATATTTTCATTAGAAGGTTTCTTTCAAGAAGATAAATGACGTCTAAAACTTGTAATTAATGCAAACCGAGAAATCCCTCAAACTTTAGAAAACTTTGCCTTTAATTTGAAGCTGGATTGATTCCTCTACATTAATAATTTGTCTAACGTAAGCTTTATATTAATAAGTCGTTAATAATAAATAATAATTATACTAACAAACTGATTTTTTTAATTTTTTTTTGTTTAATTTGAAGCCAACCAACACTTGCATGCCATCTGTTGACTTCAAAATTAAAATAATAATAATAATAATAATTCAAAGATTAAAAAAAAAAACTAAATTTCCCCTCTCCAGCCAAGTGATAAAAATGTTAAGGAAAAAAATGATTGTTAAATTAATTTAATAAAAAAACAAATACAACATCAGAGCAACAACAACAATATATAACAACATAATCTTTATGTTTTTTTTCCTTCATCGTAATCTAAATACCTATACATAAAAACTTATAATTGTGTAAAAAATATTTTTTCTTATTAAATTTTTTAAAATAAAATAATTCTTTACCTCTTCAATAAAACAATAAAATTTAGGAATTATAAATATTCTCTGAATTATCTAGGTAAAATATTTATATTTATATTTATATTTTTTTATTCTATATTTTTAGAATATATATCATATAAAAGTTAATAACAAACATTATAGTCGCTAAAATCTAATGTTTTTTTTATTATTTATTATAATTTTTTATTAAAAAATAATTAACTTAATTATTAAAGAACTATTTCTTAAGAATCATACTTCTATAACCAACTATATATCTGCTCCATCAATTTTAAAGAATGAATTACTGTTTTGAATGTATGACTACTCATTATCTAAATAAAAAATTAATAATTCTATTTCCGAGCATGTTGGATTCTAGAATTACATCAAATAGGATATAAAATATCATCATTTAGCAAAATTCAAGCTGCACATTTTTCTTTTGGAAAACAGTTCCTTTATTCTTCATGCAAATGTCGGATGTTTAAATACTAATCACATTAAATGTACGTTATTATCTAATGATGAAGTTTCACTTCTTCTTTTTTCTTGATCTAACAATTGGATTATAGGATGAATCCATTTCATGTGGGAATTTTATTATCCCTCCAACAAATAGAAAGGTATTATTAACCTCAGCATATGTATATATGTGTATATATATATATATATATATATATATATATATATATGTATGTATATTAAAGCCTCCTCTACTCACTCGCTGCCTATATAGAACCCCCAAATAGCAGTTGCAAATTTCTGGTACCTAATAATTAATTAAGAATAAATTGCTGAAAAAATCCAACTTTACCTTAAAATTGAAGAAATCAGTCCAACAACTTGAAAAATAAAATACAACCGCAACGACAATAATTGGTTTTCAAATGATATTCAACATGTCCTTCGCTGTCTCCAGTCGTTCTCACTTCCAAGTAGTTGCACGCAATATAATAAGAAGGTAGGTCTTGCAGCCTCTGTCAGCTCCCAGCCCCATCTATCTATACTCCTCGAATTCCCCTCCCCTCCCCTCCCTCCCTCCCTCCTTCCTTCCTTCCTTCCACTCTCATGTTGTACCCTTTACGTTAGAGTTATTTTCATTTTCATGGGGCATACAATGACTCCAAGTTAAAGTAAACGTGCCCTTCAATTAATTTTCCAAGAAATCTCTTCCTCTCTAAAATACACCTTTGTTATTTAAACTAGTAAGTGAAAAGATTCTAACACCAAACTCCAAAAAACTTAACTTGGAATCCCTCCAACTGTAGACCGTTGCAAAGTCCACTCTTGCTCACACCACACGTCCTCCCCGTTTCCCTTGTCTACCTCTCCCTCTTTCTTTCTTTCTTATTCTCAACAAGGATTGATCATAAACCAAACCAGCTTTGTAGCTAGTCTTGTATGAATACTCTTTCTTGATCATCATGGCGATGATCACTTGCATGACTGCTTCTCTGAAGAAACTCGTGTCTTTGTTTCTTGTAATAACATTTATAGGGAAGAGTTGTGTGTTTTGTCATTTTGTGGTAGAGAAGAGTAACATAAGAGTGCTTTCTCCTCTGAGTTTGATATCAAAACATGACAGTGCAATAGGTAACTTTGGTATACCAGATTATGGTGGCTACTTGGTTGGTTCTGTTGTGTATCCAGATAAAGGAGCTTATGGCTGTCAGGCTTTTGATGGTGGTAAACCATTCAAGTCTAAAGGCTCTCGCCCAACTGTTCTCCTTCTTGACCGTGGAGGTATAACTAATATATTACTCACAATTATTCTCTTGCCTCTTGAGTTTTCATAGATTGATGTTAATCTTGTGTAAATTTCGTTTCTTTGTTGAGAATTTGATTCATGGATTTCCTTTGACTTTGACTTCAGTCTGTCTGTAATCCATCTTTTTATTGACTTGCTTATTGATTCGTTAACAATTTGATTAACTCTTTCGTGGAGTAGCTAGAGAACCTGGTATGAAATGGGTTTTTGTTTGATTTTGATCACACACTCTGCTTTCTCTCTTTCTCTTCAACTTTCTTATTAGCCCAGTGAGATTAATTTGTTACGGATTTGATTGATGGATCACTAATTATGGAGTCAGCATTAATGGCTAGCTGTTTTCTGTTTTTATGAATAGCTTACAAAGGCATATTCAGTTTTTAGTAATGGATTGGAGTCTAGTTGTTTGCTTATTGCACTTGATTTTATTTGAATTTGGTGAAAGTAAATTGATGATTTAAAATACTATATGATCATATGTAAATGTTACGATTGATGATTGTTCCCCCAAAGATTTGAATTCACACAGTTCAATGATGATAAGCTCAATCAAGCCCTCTGGATTTCACAAATCCTGGAGGTTTTGAGCTTTCTGTAATAGTTTTTGCTGATGAAATCAAATTTTGATCTTTCTGTTTTTCTTATTGCAAATGTAGAGTGCTACTTTGCCTTGAAAGCATGGAATGCTCAACAAGCTGGAGCTGCAGCAGTGCTAGTGGCCGATAACATAGACGAGACTCTAATAACCATGGATTCTCCAGAGGTGAGTAACGACGCTGACGGGTATGTAGAGAAGATTGGAATCCCATCAGCTTTCATACAGAAGTCATTTGGAGAGAGCTTAAAGGAAGCCTTGAAGAATAAAGAAGACGTGGTCATAAAATTGGACTGGAGAGAGTCAGTGCCCCATCCTGATCAGAGAGTTGAGTATGAGCTTTGGACGAACAGCAATGACGAATGTGGTGCTCGATGTGATGAGCAGATGGATTTTGTGAAGAATTTCAAAGGTCATGCTCAGATCCTCGAAAGAGGGGGATACACTCTATTCACTCCACACTATATTACTTGGTATTGTCCCCAGGCTTTCATTCTTAGCAGTCAATGCAAATCTCAGTGCATAAACCATGGAAGATACTGTGCTCCTGATCCAGAACAGGATTTTGGGGTGGGATATCAGGGGAAGGACGTGGTATTTGAGAACTTGAGGCAGCTTTGTGTCCATAGAGTTGCTAATGAGAGTGGAAGGTCTTGGGTTTGGTGGGATTATGTGACAGATTTCCATTTCAGGTGTTCCATGAAGAACAAGAGATATAGCAAAGAATGTGCTGAAGATGTTTTGAAATCACTTGGTGAGTTCTTTTCTACAGTATAGTATTTACAGAATCCTGCTTGCATTAGTTTTGTGATGATTACAATCTATGGATGCAGATTTGCCTGTTGAGAAGATCGACAAATGCATGGGTGATCCTGAAGCTGATGTGGAGAATGAAGTGCTCAGAATTGAGCAGGAACTGCAGGTCATACTTGTCATTTGCTTTGCAATTTTCCATTCCTGCAGTCCAAATCGGCCTTCAAATAGCACCACTGCAGATTTCTTTTCTAAACTGAAATACATTGCCCTTAATTGCATGCTTGTGTATTTCTGTATGTGTCTGTTTCTGGACATACAAAACACTGGTCGGCTCTTACTTTATATTCTGGTTTATCGAATTCAGGTAGGACGAGGATCTCGTGGTGACGTTTCCATCTTGCCAACATTGGTGATTAATAATGTTCAATACCGAGGTTCGTCTTCCCGTTGTAGATTGTAAATGAAATGCATTAAAATAGTGGGAGATTGTGTTTAAGCATGTTAAAGACTTGGGCTTACTATGTAGCTCTGCTTTCTTCCAAGTCGCTATAAAGCAAGTCGGTTTCAACACTGAATTTGATTCACTATTTCAATTTTGGATTTTAGATCTTATAGATCACTTCCCATAACCCAAACCCCAGTTGATGATTTGTATGCTTTTAAATTGCATTAATTTCTTTATAACCTCTCCATTTTATGTTTCTGGCCATTCTAGTGGCACCAGGTTAATCATGATCTGCCCTGCCAACTCTTCGTTAGAAGTGTTTCCATATGCATAGGGTTATATAGTTTTTTTTTCCTATGGGCTTATCTCATGAATCTTGATGTTTTGGATTTCTGTTTCCTTTTCCGATGTTTGTTGGTTATTTAAATTTTCTTCCCATCTATTGAAACTTTAATTTTAGTTACAGGAAAAGACACAATATTCCCTGATTTTCACTCGCCTATTGCCAAAATGTTCTATGAACTGGGATACCTTTTACAGTTACCCTTGTTATCCTTTTCGTGGAAGTTGTATATAAATCATGGCATTATGAGTCTTTTATCTTGACTTTCTTTCTGTAGGAAAATTGGAGAGGACTGCGGTGCTGAAGGCCATATGTTCTGGATTTAAGGAGACCACTGATCCTCCAGTTTGTTTAAGTTCTGGTTGATGGGACATTTACTCTCAGACTTTCACTCAAGATTGATACTTCACACTAGGGGAAATTGCTGATAAATTCTCTCTTTTTCCTCAATGTTTATTGACAGAACTTGAGACTAATGAGTGTCTCGAAAGGAATGGAGGCTGTTGGCAGGACAGAGAATCTAACACGACTGCTTGCAAGGTAATACAGAAGAAGTATTCCAATATGAGATTTTTTTATCGATCACCGCATAAGAATTGCCTAGTTAAACCATTCTATATAATTTGTTGCTGTCCTTTGTGTTTTTTGTTTCACTAATAGTAGGATCTTGAGTTTGTTCAGGACACATTTAGGGGAAGGGTGTGTGAATGTCCAGTTGTGAATGGTGTTCAGTTTGCAGGAGATGGTTATGTGTCTTGTACAGGTAGGCTCTTTTCTTTGGCTATACGTTCACTAAGATTGGAAGTGCCAGTCCCTGTCTAACAATCTCAGTGAAGGAATGATATTCTGTTTCTTCTGTTGTGTTTTCAACCTTCTTACCTATGTGAAATAGACAATTGTACTCATATATAGGCTACTCACACAATTCTTTTGGCAGCTATTGGACCTGGAAGGTGTGCAATAAACAACGGAGGATGCTGGTCAGAAACAAGACATGGATTAAGTTTCTCAGCTTGCTCAGTTCAGTGATATTATCTTTCATCTTCTGATTACATTAATCCTCTTCCCTGTCGATAAAGTTCTTTTTTCTAAATTTAATAACTACCCTTGAACTTTTTTCGTTCCATCTTGACACAATTCCTTTCCATGCTGAGCAGAACTCCCAGCTATCTGGTTGCCAATGCCCACAAGGGTTTCGGGGAGATGGTCACACATGCGAAGGTGCTTATCTTCTATCAAATTGACTATTGGAACTGTTTCATTATATCACTCTCCATCTGCAACTTTTTATTTCTTGTGAAATATTTCTCAAGTAATAGTTTTCAACTTTGCACCAGATATTGATGAATGTGCCGCGCGCACTGCTTGTCAATGTGATGGTTGCTCCTGTAAGAATAAGTGGGGTGGATATGAGTGCAAATGTAAGGGGAACCTGATTTATATAAAGGAGCAAGATGCTTGTATTGGTAAGAGAAACAATCTCAGATTAAAATTTTTAGATGACCTCTTTTTCTGCAGGAGATGTTAATGGCATCTGTGATTTGATATAGATGCCGGTCAATGACGAGGTTCTATTTATAGTTTCCAAAGTAAAACTGGCTCTTTCATTTGAATGTTAATTTTTCGCATTACCTCGTTTAAGTTCAGTTGTCCCCAGCAATATTCCATTGAATCCACTGTTTAGGTATTAATCATATCAGGTTCATTTTCTGAAACTTCGATATACTGATTAATTTTATATTAGAAGGTTTTTCTGCTACATAGCAATCCTTTCTGAGTGGTGTCTTTATGCTTCATCAAAACTTCCATGATTAGAAACAAAATGCTATGAGTATGAGATAGTCAATCAGCAATATCATCCAAGTTTAATCAAGTAAAACCGAGGGCAAACTTGTCATCAATTATTTCCTGTGAGATATTTTGACCTTTGTTTGTCAATTCTGCAGAAAGAAGCGGATCCAAATTTGGATGGTTCCTGACCCTTGTGATCCTTGCTGTTGTGACTGGAGCTGGCATTGCTGGTTATATATTCTACAAATACAGGCTTCGGGTATGTCTACATACATTCAATATATGGACCAGCCTTTTCTTGTCTATCTTGGGTTATTGATTTGTATCTTTACTTGCAAGAAATGATGTAATCATCCAACATTTTCTCTTTCCAATGGCAGTCTTACATGGACTCGGAGATCATGGCTATCATGTCGCAATACATGCCACTTGACAACAACCAGAACAATGAAGCTTCAACCGAAGCCCAGCCACTACGGCATGGCACAATGGTGTAAGGTAACAAGTCCTTTTCTCGGTGGTTACAAATTCTGTCATTTGTCTGAACTTTGGTGTCAAAATTTTCTGCAACCTGACTCCTCACTTTGCTTTCTATTCACAGATACAAGAACTAGAGCAATCAGTCTTGCAAAGAATGATACCATTAGAAGGGCGGATAGCGTTGCTACTGGATGTAAATTTTCATAACAAATGGCAGCTCTTATACACAGCAGAGAGAAGTCCAGTTCTCCTGCTACCATACGGTTTTAGAACGATACTCTTTTTCATTTTTATAGAAGAATCTGGTGATTTTTTTCCTTCTGTACAGAAAAATAGCTGAGATCATGAAGATGTTGCTCCAAAGATGAATAAGAACACGTAAAGGTGACTAATACATATACGATGAAAAGAATAAATAGATGAAGGATGTCTAAAAATGAGATGCTGCTCTGTATTAAGAACATTAAGACCCTTCAACAGTTGCTATGTGCAGAGAATAATTGATGCTGTGTAAAGGAAAGTTCTGTGGTCTATAAATTAAAAACGACTATATTTTGCAATTTGCCATATTGAGATGTTTGCTCAAATGTCCTGTTGGCAGTACTGTGAAGCTCAAGTAATTTTATGACCAAACATCAGCAGATAGCGCCTCCTTTCATGGTCAGTTCACGACTACCTTGCTGAATTTTCACGACAAATCTCCTCAGTCTAATCCCTAATCTGGGGGGTATTTTTACCTGAAGATAGAAAGAGTAAAATCCATGCCCCATAGAAATGGCTAACTAAATTTTATAATGCTCTCGTTGAGAGTCGGACTCAAACGGGTGCTCTAACCAACTGGGCTACGAGAGCTGCTTGAATCTTTGTTTATTTACAATATATTAGTAAGAATCAACAGAGAACAGCATCTCTGCAAAGTATAGCAGACCAGAGGGCAGGAGGGTAGTAGAAGCACCATTGATGAAAATGAAAACACACCCTCTCCCACTCGTCTTTTTTACTAAATTCACATGAACTTCGAGTAAGGCAAGCATAGTAAAATTAGGTTTCTTTTGGTATGATTCTTGCAAATTGATTTAGACCTTGTTTCTTTCGAGGAAACTACTCTTCTGAAAAGTAGTTTTTGAGCATTTTCATGATGCTTGGTGAACTATAAAAAGAATTTCGAACAAAAGCAAAAATGATCTTTTTCCCATTAAAAAAGTGTTTTCCTCCTTTAAATTTCGGAAAACACTTTTATGTTTTTACACGTATAATACCTTATACAAATCTTACTTTCCTTGTCTTCATATATAAAAACTGAAATTTCTAGCTCTTGAGTAATACTATTAATTAATTTGGTTTTTTCATTAATTTAAAAAAAATTATTTTGATGTTTTAAAAAGAAAATTTACTTAAAAAAAATATTTAACAAGGTTATATATCTATAATATTATATTTAAAACATTTATGTTAGATATATATTTATACTTTATAAAATAAGCTATATTTAGATGCAATATATTCTTTTTTTCCCCATAATTATACTTTTTATACCTTACAGGTTCCTTTTGATATGATTTTTTAAATTAATTTAAGCTTTTTTAATTTTGAACTCATTTAAAAATTATTAATTTTTTGGTTAGAAATAATTTTTAAATTAAGTTAAAAATTCGTTAGAGAATTAGGTCAATATTTTAATTTACTAAAAAATTAAAATATAAATTAGAATTCCAACTTAATATATCAATCTTCAAAAAAAAAAGTTGCTTCTTAAAAATCCTTTGAAACTATTTTTTTGTCAAAGGTTATTTATAAAAACATATTTTAAATTATATTTTTCGTAAGTCATAATTAAAAGAAAATAAAGACAACGGGCTGTAAGAAAAAGAAGAAATGAAAAGTGGATAACGTTTTTACTGAAGTTGAAAGAATCAACACAGGAGCGCGACATGGCATATCTATTCTAGTGCGAGAGTGAGAGCAGCATTTTCAGAGCAAATGGCCTCTACTGCTCCTTTACATCACCACCTCAGTCACTGCTTCTCCATCTCTCAGGTCCCCTCTCTCTGTCTCTCTCTCTCTGTCTTTGCTGCTCATATATTATTTATTTCTATGAATTGACTAGCAGCCATGTTTATGTGAAAGAAACAGTGTAAAGATAAGGAGGTTTTATTACAGCATGGATGGACAGCAAGACCACCACCCAGATATTCATTCTTCAGAAACAGGGAAAACAGCATTAATCTTACCACTAGTGTCAGCAGACCCATTAAAGCCTTTTCAGTTGATATACCTTCGTATCCTCTCCTTCAACCTCCTAAAGTCGAAGAAGAGTCTGACTCTGAGGTACCCAATTTCACTTTCTTCTTCATTTCTTATTCTCCCTTTAGTTTCTGAAATTTTAAATGATTTGTTCTTGAATTTCTTTACTTTGTGCCTATTTTATTATTTTTGTTAGAAAGCATACAAATTTAGATTCCATGATAAGGTATTTTTTGTTTTCTTTTATTTCCCTCCACTTCTCTTCTAATTGGCAAATATTTCACACCAGCCCTTTTAATTGAAATTTCGTGGTGTTCCCCTCTCATGACAGTTGGAACCAGCAGACCCTGATTTTTATAGGATAGGTTATGCTCGAAGTATGCGTGCTTATGGAATTGAATTTAAGGAAGGGCCAGATGGATTTGGAGTTTATGCTGCCAAAGATGTTCAACCACTTCGACGTGCAAGGGTGAGTAGCTTCATTTCATCATAATTGTTATAATCTAATTCGTAGCAGTAGTACGTTATCTGTCTTTTTTCCACGCAGCAGTGTTTGTGAATGCTTCTTGCTTTGTATCTGTTATCAATCAACTTGTCACTGTGTGTATTCCAATACAATGTATTCGGATCTTGGTTTGTTCTTCCACTGAATTCTGAAATGGACTCCCCTTTGTGAGTTTTCTGATGTGTGATTCTGTAAGTGAATGAACAGGTGGTTATGGAAATCCCAATAGAGTTGATGTTGAATATAAGTAAGAAGCTCCCATGGATGTTTTTTCCAGATATAATACCATTGGGTCATCCAATATTTGATATTATTAACTCAACAGATCCAGAGGTAATATTTCCATGCTATTGGGGTTTTATTTTCTAATTTTAAATGCTAATTTGATTCTTCAATGATGATTTTTATGTCATTCTATTCCATTATGATCACTGCTTATTGTTTATTCTTTATTTCATTCATTCAGTTGGTTGATGGGATGATTCACTTACTTTATGACATTCATTTATCTTTCTGTTCTTTATCTGTGTTCTTTCCTTGTACTTATCCTAGGTATCTCTCTGTGCCAGACAGATTGGGACCTGCGGTTAGCATGTCTTCTTTTATTTGCATTTGATTGCGAGGATAACTTTTGGCAGCTATACAGTGACTTCTTACCTAGTGCGGATGAGTGCCCCAGCTTGCTTCTAGCAACAGAGGTGTGTGCAAGTATTCCATTATTCATGATTGGCATCAAAGACAGTGACTTCCAGCTTTCATGATCCATTTGTTCTACTATTCATTGATGCCCATTATTTAGTTAAACCAGCAATTACTTCCAGAATTGGTCGCTTCCGGGCATCACCTACTGCCAAGGTCTTCCTTTTGTATTTTGATAGAACTTCTGCTAAGACTAGTCCACGTAGAGTTCTAATGTCTGTTTTGGGAGTACAACTAAAAAGCTGAGCCTCAGCCAGAGGCAATGAGAGTGAAATTCACTCTAATCAATGTTAGGGCCCATGCCTCAAACTTCTCCTCAAATTGATTTTTGATGTGCATGCTTAATGTGCAAATGAAATGTCCGTTTGAATCTTTGATGCTTATCTCTGATGTTTCTTCAAGGTGATAGCACGTACAATACAATCTTTTGAGAAAGCTATGGCTTAAAACTTTTTTAAGTTCTTCTGTATGCTATAATTTACAATTCAAATTTTAACTTGTCATTGTAGCATGTCAATCTCTTTGTTCTTGGCCTGTGGAGTTCTTTTTATATGCTCTATTATATTGTCATTTAAGCCACACCAAAGCTTGAGAGTTAGCTACCTGCACGCTTATTATTGTCAAGGGACATCTGATTCTAATAGCACTTGAAACTATACTATTGGTACAGGCTTTTGTCGATGGTAAGATTTAAAATGAATAAAATTGTTATCAAATTGGAGTCACATTGTTCTGAAAGGCCTTGGCAGTGCTTTGTTCCTAATCTGTGTTTTCTGTGTAAGCTATTTGCTGAACAAAAGCATCAGTAACCACGTTTCTCATTTCTATTTCCAAATATGTGCTACAGGAGGACCTTTTGGAGCTCCAGGATGAGAATCTTGCATCAACTATGAGAAAACAGCAACTCCGAGCCTTGGAGTTTTGGGAAAAGAATTGGGTATAAAAACATCTTTCTGATAAGAACTAATGCTGTTGCTTATCCTATTTTCATCATATAAACTGCCAAAATGTTATCTCGTCAATAACATCTTGTATATGCATGCAAACCACTTAGCACTCTGGTGCTCCACTCAAAATAAAGCGCCTTGCTCGTGATCCTGAGAAATTTATTTGGGCAGTTAGTATGGCACAATCACGGTGCATTAACATGCAAATAAGGGTCGGTGCTTTAACTCAAGATACAAATATGCTGGTTCCTTACGCTGGTAAGCTTCTATCTTTTAACACTTCTCTGAGTATTTTACCTAGTATAACACACTGGAATACCATTACAAAATTATAACCATAGAGACTTGTTTGCATTAAACATATCCTTGTGTTTCCCATTGACACCTATTGACAAAATGGTTGCACCTCTAATATTGATAAATGACTTATCAAGCTATGTTTCCTGCACACTAAATCCTAAACCATTTGACTTAAAATTACTTTCAATTACCTTTTTATCATCAGATTTACACAGTACGGTTTTAATTTAAGCTAGTTGCTTCATTGGAGAGAGAGGACAAATCAGCCCATGTAAAATGTGAAGCCACCATTTCATCTGTTGTTGACCTTTATTGCAAAATTATGAGGTGCATTATCGCTTTTGGTGCTTGAAATCTGTTTCCACTATTATATGCACACAATGTAAAATATTTTATTTTATGTCGAAGAAATTACATAAGCCTGTCATTTAATCTCCGCAAAATGAGGATGCACTTAATTTTCGCCTAGCAATATTTTCACAGCATCTTCTTCATAGGAAAAATAAATTAATACAGCCAATATAACTTTGGTAGAAGTCGAGTCGTACTAGTAGATTGACAAAATCTGAAAATATGGTTTTATTTTCCAATTTTCTTTCTCAACAGTCATATTTCATGGCAAAGTTTAAGAGAATGGCATGTCTTCTTGAACTATATGTCAAGTAAAATGTATGTCGATTTTTCCCCTAATGTTAAAGGTCAATTGTATAAGCCATCTTTCAGATATTTTTCAATTTGAAATTTCCCATTCTAATCCTTCAAAGTATTTTGCAAAAGTTTAATGCGGTATCCAGTACAAGTGACCCATTGTAATTTGCTTCCACAGGGACGTCAGCAAAATTTAACAAAATTTAGAAAAAAGGTATCACATTAAAATTGCATAGTTGAAGATTCAAAATTAGAATGTTTGGTGGTTTAACTGTTCATACAATCAACCATAATGCTAACGCTAATTCTTAATGAGATATGGAACATACAATCCTTGTGCAATGAGATGGTTTTAGTAAGTTACATGGAGAAGTTTATGGAGAATATGTGTCTGCAAAGTAATGATGTTATACCTATTTTTGGTCATAAGTTCCATGACTTGTTCTTGGGATCAGTTGATGTTTCTCTTTTCCTGAATTCTGGCCTTAAAATTTTAGTATTTACATCCTCCACATTTAGATTTCCCTTTATATCTCCATCACCTTTTGTAGAATACTAGTGCTTTGCCTCTTTTGTCAATTTCTCCAATATCTACGCCAGGTAAATCTAGTGATATTTTGCAGACATGCTAAACCATTCCTTCGAGCCAAACTGTTTTTTCCATTGGCGATTTAAGGATCGCATGCTTGAGGTTATGATAAATGCCGGGCAACAGATAAGGAAAGGAGAAGAGGTATGATTCTGTATATTTTTCCTAAATTTTGATTTTTATTCTTAAATTGGTCTGGTATCTCCATCATGGAAATGCATACACAACACTTATTGTTGGAAATTGAAAAACTATGCTAGAATCTGTGTTTGGAATTACATTGGCATGAGAAATTCATTGCTCAGAAACTTTAAGATTTTGCTATCCTTATAATTCCATATTCAGTGTCACTGCTTTTTTTATTGGATAAAATCTTAGTACAACCGCTCATGAACATTACTAAATGTTGAGATTTTCTTTTATAGGATCAAGTTGTGAAAAGGTCATAGCAGCTTTTGTAAATAGAAGCATTGTGTGATGTTATGGTCCCTGCCCATACTCATTTAATTGTGTAATTCAAATTGGTTACTTAGTTAACTTCTTATGAACATCCTCGATACTTTTTTTGCAAGTTAGAGAATAGAATTATGTGCATTCTTAACTTGCTCCAGTATGGATATGATCCTGTTGGTTTCATAAATTTTGTACAGATGACTGTCAATTACATGAGCGGACAGAAGAATGACATGTTCATGCAACGATATGGTTTTTCATCGCCAGTGGTAATTTTCCCTTAGCACCATCTAAAATGAAGACAGTTATACTGTAGTTTACAGCATGATGGGCTTGGGAATTTATTGTTTCAAACCACCAGAATCCTGGTTTAGATTTAGTATTCTGCTTATTATGATATTTTTGTAGCATAAGTGTAGGACCATTTGTTTGAGAAAGGTCTTTTTTTTTTCTTTTTTGTCAAGTCATAGTGGAATTGTTTACAGAAGCATTCAATTGAATCAGGATCTTTGTATTTCAACTTATAGGGAACATTTTAATGTAATGGGCGGTTACTTCTATTCTTTTCTTAAAGTTATTCTTGTATGTTTGCTAGTCCTTCAAATTATAATCCTGTACTCTCATTCTTTGGCCTCAATGCCCCAAAGAATTAACACAAAATGTTGTCTTAATGTTTCAGAATCCTTGGGATGTAATCCCATTTTCTGGCAATGCACGCATACATTTGGATTCTTTCCTGTCAGTCTTCAATATATCTGGCCTGCCTGAAGAATATTGTCATAACAGTACGGGCTGAGTATTTTTCTTATATTCTCTGCACCAACTTGCTGTACTTATCATTTCTATGGATGAACTCTAGCTGTTTATCAAAAATGTTAAGATGAAAATTTTCTAGCAGGTCTGCTATCCAAAGAGGGAGATGCTTTTGTTGATGGAGCTGTTATAGCAGCAGCAAGAACGCTGCCCACTTGGTCAGATGGAGATCTGCCTCCTGTCCCAAGCATAGAAAGGAAAGCTGTGAAGGAGTTGCAAGAAGAATGCCAGAAGATGCTAGCACAATTTCCTACAACTTCTAAGAAAGACCTGAAAATACTAGGTAAATTATTGAAACTAATTGGATGCTTCACACCAATTGGATTCTTCCGCCACCTTTGAGCTTTGCAAAATATCTTAAATTTAGGTGCTTATCATCCTGAAAATAATTTCTCAAAGGACTGGAGCAGTTGGTCTTCTCTCTAAGTGCTAGATTTCCCTATCAGACAGTATCCTCAAGTCGTGACAATAGAATGATTGGACTGATACTTGATATGTTAGGATTGACCGAATGCACAATGTTCAGGGATATTCTGTTCATTTTGATCTGTTCAGTTCGTAAAACTTATTAAATTTCAGAAGTTCAGATTATGGATTCCTTGTTTTGGAATCTTGAACCAGCTTCTGTACTACTGGAAGATTTTAGTACCAAGCATGGCTTTTCTCGGTAAAACTAATTCTGAAGATAATTTTTCTCAATCATAACAGATTCTATGCCAGAAGCAACGAGGACCCTCGAAGCTGCAATCAAGTATGTTTTTATATGATACTGTTCTCAGTACATTTGATTTCGAAATTCTTTTCGTTTCAGATAAATAACCTGAATCTACACAGGTATAGACTGCACCGGAAGTTGCTTATTGAGAAGGTCGTCCAGGCATTGGAAATGTATCAAGAGCGCATATTGTTTTAAGCATGGAGTTTTCCTTTCCAAATGAGTCATGACAATTTTGTTATCCATCTCTGATGCACCAAATGGCGAAAGCATAGTTAATCAACTGTTTTTCATGCGCTGCAGTCGTCCACGTTCCCGCATTCGGACATGATCAAAAATGTGTGCAACTATGTCTCGATCTGGATTCAGGCCATGAATGTAAATGGGATTGGTAAATAGCATTTGCAGCTATTAACCAACCTCAATATTGGATTTTATCAGAGTATAACCACCGTGCTTTGATCCCTTTGGATGCAATTGACAAACTTTTGCTTGCAGAAAATCCATCAGAAACCAACTCAAAATGCGTACAAGAGTGGGGGAAGTCGGTTTATCTTGACCTAATTTTGGATGTAATCATATGTGACACTTTTTTACGAATTTTTTTCTCGGAATATTACCTTGATAATCTCGTGTGGGCCAATATCTGTTTTCAATTTGAAAATATAAAATGGTAGGGTTGTTGCTGCGGGGGGTAGCCAGGAAGCTTTGAGGGCAAATTTTAACATAAAATGCTAGTAAAATGTTTGTGTATTTACGTGTCATTTTTCAGAATTTATTTTTATTTAATTATATAGTAATTAAAATAAATATTCATAAGAAACAAAATAGTTAAGATTATGTTAAAAAAATTATATTTTCTTAGTGAAAATTATCTTTTCTCGTTCTTATAATTTATTTTTTCATAATAATTGTATTTTTAGTAGTGGAATGGTTTATTAAATAAAAGTTAATAACAATTAAAAAAAATATTCATAAAAATTCTAATAACTTAAATTAAAGAGGAAAAATATTTCTTTTTAATAAAAAAATCTATTTTTTTTATATTTTTTTTAAGGAAAATTATTTTCTTTCATTAGAGACATTGTTGTTTAAATAAAAACTTATTATGAGGTCAATAAAAAAATAAAAAATTATAAATCAGTCATTTTTACACATCTGTATTATTAAATAGAATAATAAATCTATGAAAATTATAATAAAAATAGATATTATATTATATAGTATAATTACATCAAGCCTCCTATAGTTAATCATTTTTTATTTTTTTTTGCTTTACCTCTATATTTTAAAAAAATTACACTCTACATATTTAACTTTAATAAATTTATAGCACTTTATGTCTTCTAGTTTTGGTTCAAAAAAATCAACAAAACAGTCATAATTTTTAGAAGTTATAATTATTTTAGATTTAATGACTAAGGAGTTCATATTACTTAAAAATAACAAAATTACCACTGCATGATCATTGTTTAACATGCTAGATCGTTGCCAATTTTTTTTGAAAAAGTTGTAATATATGGCTTTAGATTTATAAAAATGACACTAACTTCATGTCTATAACAATTCAATCCATTTTTACTTAATATTTCCACTTAACACGACCATTCACAAATGCCTCGTCATCCCTTAAAATTTCCACTAAACACAAACATCAAATTAAAGAACACACCAACATGAATTTTCTCAACAAATCTTGATCATTTCAAGCAAGTCACCCTATATCATTATAGCACAAAACTCCGTCACAATCCATAATAACCCAAAAATTGCAGCACACAAAGTTGAATTCATGTTTTATTCATCAAATACTAGTAGCCTACAAACTTAAACGAATATAATGAACTAAAGTTTAAAAATAAAAAATGCACAAGATACTAAAAAGAAAACATTTGTTAGGATATTGAAATCAAATACCAGTAAAAACAAGTTATTCTAAAGATGAAATGGCAAGTTATGTGATAATGAATTCATTAATTGATGCAAATTTATTAATGATATTGAATTAACTACTAAAGTGAGAGAATGTGCTAATTATATTGATCAAATAATAGATATGAGGATAATTAAAGATGAATTACATGGAATTTAGATAAAAAATTACAACATAAACACTAGTTTTGCAAACGCAAAGTTGTTATTGGTAGCCAATTAGTATGTGTAATGTCAATGTTGTTAATTACAATATTGTTTATCATGATCAAATAAAATGAATAAAAATAACAAATTATATTTGAGTTGTAATGAACATAAATTAAAATCCTATATTTCATGACATTAACAGAAAATCCAAGAAATATTATTCATGGTATCTAACAAAATACAAAACAAAATTCATCATGGTCGTACATTATTTTTTTACATTGTTCAATGAATGCATCTAGTCTAAATTGGGTATTGAGATGACAATGTTCCAACACCAACTTGCAATTTAAAATTAAATTGATTGTTAGTTGAACTAATAACATTAAATAAGAAAACTTTAAATTCTAAGATAAATTATTAAAAAATAAAAAATAAATTCCTTTCAAACTCAAAACTTAAAAAAAAAATTGAATTTTTGGGTATCATATTTTTTACAATAATTTTATTTTCACGTGTTATATTATTAATTTAACAAATCTTTAGATCTTGTAGTTGCAATGTGGGCATTTAACGGATTGTCTTCAATATTTAGAAGGGACGGTGACAGAAGGATACAATTGAAAACATTAGATATCTTTGCGGGTAAAATTGATATAAAATTTGTTTTCGGAAAAGAAAGAACGAAAAGAAATGGGCTGATGTATGGATTATGGACCCTGAAAGCCAAATCCAGGCCTGAAGCTTACCGGACCTCAGTTGCAACCGTTTTGATAATGTGTGGCAGTCCCTGATAATTGAATCACTCGCTGTACTTGATAGCCGGTTCAGGTATGCTATTCTCTTGCTCTCATAGTCGTAGTTTGCACTCCAGGTGTGTGTTGAAATACCCGAAAGTAATTTCTTTATTTATTCACTAAACATCGATTTCTCTTAGGGAAAGTGACTAAAAAGTGTGTATTTTTTGTTTTTATTTCATTAATTAGATAAGATGAGTGGCGGTGGAGGGGGTAGGCTAAAGCAATTATTGGCAGTAGCTGTGACCAAAGGAGTGGAGGAGGCGAGGGCGAGGATATTTGGTCACGTACTTAACCCAACTGGTCTAAGATCTCCTCACAAGATTTTGCGAAAGAAACTCTTTGGTGAAAAAGTGGCACAATGGTACCCCCATGATATCACGAAAGATGACCCTCTTAACATTGATCGCCGCGAAGAAAAGTAAGCACTTCTTCCCCCTTCTCTCTCTCGTTCGTCGTTTTTTCTTTATTTTCCCACTTGATGTTCGATTGCTTTGATGTGTTGATTGTTGGGTTTCTGTTTTTTTTTTGTTTTTTTTGTGATTTTCAAGTGGGTTTTGTTGATTTAGTTAAGAAATTATGTTATTGGAAAGGTTTGTCACTTGTGTTTAGGGAGAAGGGGATTCTATTTATAGGGAATGCGGTACTGGATTTACTCATTTAGATTGCTAAGCGGGTCTTTGAAAAGAAAATAATAATAAAGGGCCATAATCTCTTGAGTGAAACAGTGTGTTATAGGATCAGACAGGCAACTGTATTTAGAAGGATGTCTTATTAGTGCTGCTTTGTGTTTTACCATGCTAACTTTGTTGAGGACGATTTAGCATTGCAAGCCATGAACGTTTTGGGTTTGATTAATCTTGCTTGTTTCCAAGTCTCAAACGTAGGATATATCCTGAGCCATCTTGCCTCCTACATTGCTTGAGTCAGCCAAAAGGCAAACATAATATGTTGATCAAAAGCATTTAGTTACTTTGGACTGTCATTTCTCCTTCCATGGAGATGAATTGCTGATCTTTATATTCAGGCAGTAGCAGTCCAAGATGTGTAAATTGTATGCTATAGCTAACCTTTAATAAATTGAACGCTGAGCATATAATGCAAGAAAAAAAATGAGATTTAAGATCTTTCTTGTGAATGCAAAATGTTTATCTAGTTAGAAGAATATTAAAGATTTGTGAAGATAACCATAAGAAGAGGGCAAAAGAAAAGGCAGAGAGGTTGCTTAAGTTGAAACTCTGTAGTAGTTACCCTCTACAAGATGTTTTTGCATTGAAATTTCTTCTTGTTTTCCCATACCGGGGACTTCATACATGGGGATGATTTTCATGAGCAACAATATTTGCTTGAATGGATATTGAAAAGACATTAACATCCTGTCATGATTAATCTTTGACAGATCATAGCTGTTGGACTACTAAAACTTGCGTACCATGGAACCAATTCATCTCTGATAATAAAAATGCTGAATTGTCCTACCATGGAACCGATTCATCTCTGATAATAAAAATGCTGAATTGTCCCTCTATCTCAAGCATTTTCAGAGAAGTTGTCTTAGAAAGTTTCATGCCATGTTAAGAATATTAAATTTTAAAGTCTTATCTGAAGTGATTTTCTTGGCCACAAATCCTGAGCCTCTGAAAATAAGTTTCTTGATGTCACTTGTATTTATGATTAATCTAAGGCTTCTGTATATCACTTAATCGTGACCGTTTTGAATAACTGCATAAAAATGGCAGTAAAATTTCAGATCAGGTATATCGATATTTGTAACAGATTGATTTTAGAGAAGCTACTTCGTAATTAGACTACTTGCAGATAAAACGTTATGCGTCTTTTTTAGGTGATCAATTGTGGACATTAACAACAACAAACCTTAATCCCAAACTAGTTGAGGTGATCAGTCTGAACATGAATTTTTAATTATCATTCAAAGAATGTCATTTGCAGTCCTATAATGTATAGACTTTCGTTTTTCTTGTGAGTTTATAAAGACATTGGTTAGCTTTGGCGTTTCATTTCTCTTTGCCCGGCATTTAACCAAACTGCATTTTTCCTTAGGAGATGATTGATCACAGCACTTGTGAGAATATCAGCTTTAAGTAGCTATTTGAATTAAATCTTGCATGTTTTTCTGACATCATTTTCTATCATGCTTTGCTAGGCGGTTATCAAAACTTGAAATTTTGAAGCGTCGTGGAAAGGGGCCGCCCAAGAAGGGACAAGGGAAGGGTGCTGTGAAGCGTAATAAGGGGAAATGATGATTTTCTCTTGGTTTTCAAACAAATTGAGTGGTTTTTTTCTGATCAATAGTATTTTCTGGTTTTGTCACAACTTTAGGATTTTTATGCTTGTGCCATCTTTTCTTGCACAGCGCCCACTATTCAGGGACGAGTACTTTCTATGAAAATGGGCATACATTGATGTGGAAAAACATACTACCCATCTAATGTTGTCTATGGAATCGCACATTTCTTGCTTGTCTCAAGTGACTGTGCAGTGCAGGTGCTAAAAAGAGGATAGAGAATGAGTTCTAACTCTATTTTTTGCAGTTAAGCTAGTATGTCTTCTTTGAGCTTATTTCAGAGCTAAATTTACAGCGCGGAGAAACTAAATAATACTCCATCCTTCTGTGATTTCCCAGCATTTGATGGAAGACTTATTCTGACTTCTGAGTTGCGTAAAGTTTTTTGCACTTCAAGATAGCTAGTGCTCCATAAAATGTTGGTACCGATTTAAATATATTGGTGAATTACAAAAGGCAGTGGAGATAAAACAAAAGGTGAAGATTGTTCATGGTTTAACATTTCAAGGATGTCAACATGACAAGCCAGTCCCTAAAGCAAGGGAAGGAATATGCTAGTCTCCATGCTGTGTGGCACAAAGAATAGAGATGGAGTTGACGAGGCTTCAAGCAGAAATTTCCAGAATTACAAATGATTTGAATGAGCCTGCACCAGAATTAACTTAAATGATTAGTTTCTCCTCTCCATATTCTTCATTTTAGCTGAAACATATAGTTATTTTCTCTGTGAGAAACACCACCGGACGATTCTCTTCTTCATGCAACCATTGAATGCACATTCCGGATTCCTGGTGCTTGTTCAGAAGGACTCGAGATCCGCTCATAGATGAAAATTTGGGGCGTGAGATTCTGAACTCCGATTTAGTGTTGTCAAGTTCTTGATGAGTTTTCTTTCAAAATGCAGAAAGGAAATAGAAGTAAACCCCAAAGATTTAGTTACTCTAACTAGAATATCTGACAAGTCTTGAGGAAGAGCTTAAAAACTAGAGGTTTTGTGTTTGATTTTTCTTCTATATTTCACGTTGTCGAGGATACAATAGATTTCAGTTAAAACATCAATATCAGAGGGTGGAAAACCTATGGGATTATCTCGATACGCATGTACAGGAATGAGGGAATGCCATGGCCCCTGTTAAGCTGCTTGAGGTCATTTTTTCACCAATAATCGTCAAAAGAACAAGTTCCATCCTTGATTCGATGGAACCGCCTCCGATCACTTATTACTTGTTTCGAATTGTATTAGCTACTGTGATTTAGTATATTTTTTTGTTTAAAGATATATTAAAATAATATTTTTTTATTTTTTAAAAATTATTTTTTAAACTAGCATATTAAAATAATTTAAAAATATAAAAAAAAATTAAAATCTAAGAAAACACGGTTTCAGCTGTGTTCCCTAACAAAACTTTAGAATGAGTTCTCTACATTTTATCTTTAAGATAAACTTTGAAGCGGAATGGCAGTCATTATAAGCTTCAAGATTCTTGGTAATTAAAAAAAATCCAGACATATCTAATATTTGTGAAGTAGAAAAAAAAATTGTGTGGAAGTTAATTAGATATGACTTGATTAACTTGATAAATTCAAAAATAATCTAAATAATAAGTTAAAACATAATTTGAGAAAAATTCAAGATAATATTATTTAAAAAAAAAAATTAAGACTGCAACATATTAGATCGGTTCCATGCTCCAAGTTATAAGTCCATATTAACCTTATATATAGAAAATCAAAATAAATTATAAAATTTAATTTTCAATCAATCCAGTATTAAATGATGGCATGGAAAACAATCATTAAAAAGAGACAAAAAACAACTTAAGTTAACATAAGTTATCCTGCTAAATCCATGACTCGTGTAATGAGATCAGGATAACCTCATATTAAGTAAATCAAAATAAAATATAAAGTCTAATTATTAATCAACTAAATATTAAAGAAAGAAATTTAAAAAAATTCATTTTAAAAAATAACACAAAAAACAACTTGGTCAACTTGGATTAATTCACTAAATATATAACTCGGATTATGAAATCAGGATAACCTTATTAAAAGTAAATCAAAAAAATAACTTGGATCAACTTAGATTAATCAACTAAGCTTGCAACCTGATTCATGAGACTGCGATAACCCCATAAAAAATTAAACAAATTATAAAACTTAATTTCTAATAAACTCGTTGTTGAATTATGAAATTGAAAAAAATCAATATAAAAAAAAGGACACAATAAAACAATTTGAGATCTACTTAAATTAACTTGCAAAACGCGTGATCCAATTCATGAGATTATAATAACTTCATAAAAAATAAAGTAAAAAAAAAATAACAAAGCCTAATTCATAGTCAATGCAATGTTGAAGATGTTGAATAATAAAATTAAAAAAAATAACAACTAAAAAGGAGATAAAAACACTCAAGTTAACCCGTTAAACTATGGCATGAGTTATGAAATTGAGATGGTCATATAAAAGGTAAACCACAATAAAATAATAAAGATAAATCATCAATAAATTAAATGTTGAAATTAAAAATATAAAAGAAAAAAGAAAAAAATTATTATAATAAATAGTATTTTGTGATGTGTTGAATGGTAAAAGCACCACTTTTTTAGTGTTTGTTAATTAACTACAAATTTAACCTTCACCATAAGTCATATATTTAAAAAAAAAAATTGATATGCAAGATTTTTCAAAGCATTTTCTTACATAAAAAAAATTATAAGTATAAATTAAAAAGCTTATGTAGGTATTTAATAAATAAATCGATAATTACATATATAAATAAATAAATAAAATTATTAATGATAACAAAAAAATAAAAAAAATCAAGAGATAGATATAGATAATAATATTTGATTTCATAACATGGAATATTTACCCGAATATGTTTACTAAATTTTTTAATTATAATTATTTTTTTATTCAATCAAGAATAATAGAAATAGATACACATACGAAACTAATTGAATTAAATAAAAAGAGAAAAAATATATTATAATGCTTCACATATTAGAAATATTATCTAAAAATAAATATTTTTTTATTTTTAAAAATGAGATTTATCTATATAAAACATAAAAAAAATCTATGGGTGAATTGAAATAATATCTTAAAAATTAAAAACATACAAAATAATTTTAAAGAAAATATCTATTCAAAACAAGCTAAGGCAAAATTAAAAAAAAAAAATATTGAGGAGAGATATCAATTATAATTGAAATAAAAACAAAAAAAAAAGAAGCAACAATAGTCTAAGTGTCTCAAATGCTTTAAAAAAAAACTAAAAAAAAACAAATAACTGAGGTTAAAAAGCTTATCAAGTTTAATAAGTTAGATCTATTTTAATTAAACAATTAAAAAAATACAATAATAAATAAATGATATTTTTTGCAAAAATTATGACCATGATAACATGAAAAAAACTTTTAAAATATAAAATTAAATAAAAAATAGATTAAAATACACTCGAAGTCAATATGAATTAATGTAAAAGATATATAACCTAGATAATAAAAAGCAAATTAAACTTAGCTACTATTATTTTTTAAATAATTATTATTATATTAATTTTAAATGATTGGTTTGACTATTTTTATTTTTAAAGTAAAATAAATGAAAATTTTTTTTTAAAATACCGAATTTCCTTATAATAAAAGCCATGCATGATGATACTATTTTAAAATACTTATTAGGTTTAATTTATTATAGAACTTTGTTGAAGAAAAAAACATCTTATAAAAAAACCATTTCGATAAAAAGAGTTTTAATCTCAAAATGTCCAATCATTAAATGTTAAATAATTATATCAATTTAAAACACTTTACTCGTTAAGGAAATCCAAAAAATAATTATTTAACACGTTTTTAAATTAAAAAACAATCATATTAATTGAAAACATCAAATAAGTACACATTGTAATATTCTAAAGCATTGATAATAAAGAAAAAAGGACATAAAATAAAAATATAAAATGGAAAACGTGTTAATTGAGCTTGGCAGCTTGCCTGCATCTTATCAGTTATTACATTTGTCAATGTTGTCTTGTCCGTCGAGGTCACGGTCATACACTTATCACTTAATTCAGAATAAAAAAAATAATAACCCTGAATTTGAAATGAAATCACTTTAACTTGGAATCCAAATTGATTGGAACGCCATTAACAAAAGTAACAGGCATTTTCTGATGATTTTAATAAATTTAATCTATTTTCAAATTTGTTGTCTTTCTACTCTGTTGACGGCATCCGATCGATCAATATTTATATAAACAATAATAAAACCATCATCTCAGCAAAAAGTCTGCTATATGTTTTATAATGTAATGTAGGAATTCAAAGACAAGACGTCGAGGCGACCATTTCTCACCAGAACAACGCTGTGTCAGAGAAAAACAGAGAGAAGATGGAGGCAACTGCCAAAGTATCATCAATATTTGTATACCCCGTTAAATCATGCCGTGGAATTTCCCTTTCTCAGGCACCTCTAACGCCTACTGGTAATATAATAAACCACTACTTGTTCTTTGCTTCTTCTATGAATTTCCTTTTACCCCACTTGATTTTCTTCTCATCTCTTTATATTTTTGGGAGTCCCTTTATCTGTTTTTTGTTTTTAATTTTCTGCCTGGTCACTATATCACTCACTATCTTGAAAGAAATGGGTAATCTCAGAGAATGTTTCATTTATTATTATTATTATTTATCTTTATGGTTCTTGAGCTTCTCACTATAACTGTACCTTTTGGTGATGTCAAGTTTTATTCATTTATTTTTTCTTAGAAGTCACTATGTTGAAGTTACCTGGAAAAAAGTGCGGATTTTGAGAAACCAGCCGGGAAAAAAAAAAACAATATTGAAATAAATTGGATTTTTTTTGGCATGCGCATGATTAGTTGTTTCTGATTGGTTTTTGAGTTTCTTGGTTTCTGATATGTTCCGTGTTATGTTTGTGAACATAATTTTGATAATTTTTTGGTTATGGTTACTTGTGCTGTGCTTGGATACACAGGATTTCGATGGGATCGGAACTGGTTAGTTGTGAACTACAAAGGAAGGGCATATACCCAGAGAGTTGAACCAAAGCTTGCTTTAGTTCAGATAGAGCTGCCGGATGAGGCATTTTCGGAGGGCTGGGAACCTACTAAGAACTCATTTATGAGTAAAATATCTGTTAAATTATATGTTTCATCACATAAATCTTTCGTATCTGCTATTCAGTTGGACCCAAAAAAATAATCTTTACTTGTTTTTTTCTTTGAGATCTTATTAGAATTCTAATCTCTGATAGCATATCTCACTAAATCCAGGGTTTCCTACTGCTATAGGTCCATTATTAGAAAATACTATTTTCCCCACGACTTATTTCATTAAGATGCTTTTCTATTTTTTCATGGAGTTATATTGATAAAGATTTTAACAAATAAAGAATTGGTCTTCCTAAGGATTGTGTTTTTGTTAGGAAAGCTTTGTTTACTAATGGGTGTATAAAAGAGTGAGCTACAAGATTTGTAAAATTTTACGTTAGCAAATATCGATGCTCTAATGTTGTCATGGTTCTCAGGGTTGCATCTTTTTAAGGATTACGAATTTTCTCTTTGATAATGTTGGGCATAATGGTATTTGTCACCAGGCAAGTTGAAGAAATTTGGGTTGTTGATGGTAGTGCCTTTAATTTCTCACAAATAACAAACAGAAGATGCCTTCCGACTTCTCTCCAACTTTGTTGTTGTAGTAATAATGCTAGTGCTTACCATTCTCAGTGGCTCATGAATCATGTTGTTGCTTCTTTTTTTCAGGCGATTTTCAGTGAAAGTGATCCAATGTTCATTTTCTTTTACAGAAATAAAGGCTCCTGGGATGAGTGTGCTTAAGATATCTCTGATGACGCCAAGCCAAGTAGTGGAGGGTGTCTCGGTATGGGAGTGGTCTGGCTCTGCATTGGATGAGGGAGCTGAAGCAGCAAAATGGTTCTCAGATTATTTGGGGAAACCCAGTCAACTAGTACGTTTTAATGCAGGTCAGGATTGATTTTGGTGCATTTAGGATAGTAGGACATCAAGTGAACTGGTCAGCTGAATTGCTCAAATTCAAAGAGTACTTTACATAGGACCTTATTGCAACAAAAGCATTAAATAGTATTGAAGAGCGGACATAGGCGCAAATTATATTTTGGCATGCCAAGTTTTGTGTAGTGCTTTTATTTGTGAACTTAAGCTAAATAGTGAATCTCTTTGCAGCAGTTATTTTATTATTTTCTTACCATTCTGTTTCCTGCTGCAGCTTCAGAAACAAGGCTCATAGATCCTAATTATGCACCTGGACACAGAACTATGTTTTCTGACCTCTTTCCATTCATGCTGATCTCTCAGGCTAGTTGACTTGAGAAATAAAGCTTGATTTATTTGGTTTTCTCAGAAATCTCAAATGGGATCCTCTAAATGTATCTTTTGCAGGGATCTTTGGATGCACTGAATCAGCTTCTCAGGGAACCTGTTCCTATTAATCGTTTTAGACCAAAGTATGTACATAGGCCCACGCCTATATATTTTAGTTAAAGCTTCTGTTTGTCTCTTCCTACAATAACACCTTGCTGGCAGTGCATTACCTGCACAAGAATCAGAAATTATAAATTTATCAATTGCTTTACATTCATTGCTACCTTTTGTCACTGGTGAATGTTGATCACAATAACCTGTTCGTTTTCAAATCTCTTAGTTTGTTTTCTTGCTTGTCACAGCATCCTTGTTGAAGGCTGTGAACCATTTTCTGAGGACTTGTGGACTGAAATTAGGATAAGGAAGTTCACATTTGAAGGTGTCAAGCTATGTTCCCGCTGCAAGGTACAAACCTATCTTTTAAGCAATCTGCTCATATTTATTAAAGCTACATATAGCATTCAATAGATGTAATCAATTTTTGTAGATAATGATCATATAATTTATAATTCAGCATGTTTTTTGAATCTTAATCTATCACCCTTGTTTAACCATGTTTAAGAACTGTGATAAGTGCTTTTCCAGACAAGTATTTTGCCCCCTGCTCCTGGAAGTCAACAATATTATAGGTTATTGTATAAAATGAGGAACACTGTAGCTCAAAGTTTGGCTGGAGATTGTTAAACCAGATAGCTCATATTTAGTGGTGAAGAATCACTTGAAGGTCCTGTCAATGCACGCTCTTGGCCTTCAAGTCATATTTACTGTTCCACGTTCATATTCCTCTCTGTGTGTCCTCTTGTATTATATTGCCATGGCTTGTGAAATGCTAACTAGATAAAGTACTTGTAGATAATGATCATATATTTTATAATTCACTCAAGACAGCTTTTGACATTTCTTTTAGTCCTTACTTTTGCTTCGGTTTTAATTTGAAAATTACAACATTTAATTCAATGTTTCATATGTTTGGCTGTAATATATGTTCCTATATTTATGAAGATGCCTTGTTTTTTCTCTTGCAGATACCTACAATCAATCAAGATACTGGGATTGGAGGGACCGAGCCAAATGAAACTCTCATGAAAATCCGATCAGATAGAGTTTTGCGCCCGGATAAGAAACAGCAGGGAAAGGTTAGAATGGGATTATGAGATAGAAAGTTGTAATCATGTTCTTTGTGTTTTTTGTGGCTGATGTAACTTCTAAAATACCTTTTATGTGCAATGCTACTGCAGATCTATTTTGGACAGAACTTAGTTTGGAAGGACAACCCTAGTGAAGGGCATGGAAAGATTGTTAAAGTGGGAGATCCTGTTTTCGTCCATAAGAAGGTCTCCTCTGTAGCTGAAGCAGCAGCCTAAACTTCGTAGAATATAGCAGCTAGTATAGCTAGGGAGTTGGCAATAAGATGTCTTATGTATGGTAATAAAATGATTGGACAATCCTAAAAGGATAATCTGAAGCAAAGGCTTTGGTTTATCCTGATGTGTGTATGCTCATTTTATTCATAACAAGGAGTCAAAGGAAAATATTAATAAAAGAGATTAATAAATGCTCAACTCTAAACTTTAAACTACATTGAAGTCTTAATCATAAACTAGCTAAAGAGGGATGGAAATGATGTGAACGTAAAAGCATTATTTGATATTTTCTCTCCTTGATGGGATGAAATGCAGCGGATGACTGAATGGAAATGGAGTTCGTGGAGCGAATTCGCTCATCTCTCTCCTGTTATCGCAAATCCAATGATGCTCTGACCTCACCATAAATGTTCATGATTCACAAACTGACAAGGCATCAAGAATCAAGGGGCTTGGTAAGAGGCTTGTTTGCAGGGAGTTGGTGGTTTCAAAGTAGGTGTGAGAAGTTCAATTTAATCTTTTAATTTTTTAAATGATCACTTTTCTGCCTTTTTAGTTGTCTAAAATTAAATTTTGACATAAGATTTTATTTTTCACTTTTTTTTTTGTTTGAGAGAGGAGAGAGTCTTGATTGATAGTAATTTCAACTATTAAAATGAATAATTTTGGTGTTATTAAATTTTATTTGATAAAAAAAAGTTTTATAAGCTATATTTTAGTATTATTATTGTTTAAGATGGTAAATTTAATCTTAAAAAGTTTTTGAATTTAAATTTATTTTAGATTTTTAAACTGGTTTTTTTATTATTTAAAGTTATAAATAAGTTTATTAAGATTGTTAGAGTGATTTTGATATAAAAAAAAAAGGTTGAAAATCAAAGTTTGAGCAAAACAATATCATTGCCTTGATTTGCAAGTAACCATCTAGTCACCGGATTCTTAAGCTGCAAGTGACGCATCCTTTACATCTTTTTTATTTTTTAAAATATTAAAAAGTGAATGACACGTGTTGTTCTTTTAAAATTAAAAAATAATAATTTAGAGGCTAGGTCTTTTTCACATGCGCCAGGCGCAAGCATGCTTTTTTTTAAATAATTATTTTGTATAATTATTATGATATCATAACTTGAATAACTTGAATAGTATATTTCATTAATTAATATAAGTTGATTAAATATATTGTTAAAAAATATACTAATTTTTTAAATATATTTTACTAATTAATATATTATTATCTTAATATTTAAAAAGAATATCATTTAATCCGTCACAATCTCAAAATTTAAAAATTTTTTTGTCCATTATGCAACATCGTTTGAATTCATAGTGTGTTTTTTAAATTATATTTGATAAAACCTTTGATCCACCTAACGATATAGCGTAAATCAATAGTTTTATAATGAATTATTTAATATTGTTATTAAACTTGATTTAATAAATTAATTTTAAAATTTCTTAATTTAACTTCTTACTAATCTTGATAAAAAAAAAATATACTAGAGTTGCTTTGATATGACCAAATTAAATTGACATGTATAAAGACAATTATAAAAAAGCATGATTTGATTTAAAAAATCAAAATGACTTTTTTTTAATATTAAAATATTAATATATTTAATAGATCCGAGTTTTATGACTTAACTCGCTATATTCATGATTTAGTTGATGAATTTTCTTGTGTTTAATTTTTTTTACTTAATTACATGATAATAAAAATAGATGTTTATAAAATTAAGCATAAACTAAATACCGGGATATTTATCTAAGAATGCAATAATTTTATACAACACAAATTAAAATAATTTAAAATTCAAAACAATTTATGATGATAATTTAAAAATAAAGCAAATATTATAATATTAAATTGGAAAAAAAAATCTATGTCCTTTACTGTAGATATTAGAGTTCACACGCAAATTCTTTTAGATGCACTGCATAACATGGTTAAGCTATATATCCCTTTCCGACATGATGCGATAAAAACACGAAAATGTCCTCAAATTCATATCAGAAGCCAAATAATAATAATAATAATAAAAACAACAAATACAATGTGTTTGCGAAATATATTTTCTAAGAATTAAAGTAATCAACGTAAATTTGTGCAGAAGAAAAGTGAAGGGATAGTGCAATCTATACAAATAAATAGAATTTACAACAATTTCATACAAATTAATAGAAGATCAAACCACATATCAATAAATAGAAAATAGTATGGATAATCTGCTGGATCTTTCTTATTTTTGATAATTTGGATCCCACACGTTAACATTTAACAGCAGGAGGAACCTTCAAACGCTGTTTCAGAATCCTTCTTTGCCTCTGAATACAAACAACATGTGGCCACTTGACAAATTTAGTCAAATCCTTCTTGGGTGGAAGCGTATCATCAATTCCAAACTGATTTGTATTAAAGAATTATTTTAATTTAATAATTAGAGTTATTAAAGAAGATTTTAAGAAATAATTTATATTATTTTTTAATATATTTTTTTAAATAAAAATTCTTTAAATTTAAAATTTGCACAAATATACTTTATTTTATGTTTATTTTTTATTAAATAAATAAAAATAATAAAATTTAAACTCGTGATCGTTTAGCTATCAAGACTCTGATATTATATTAAAGAATTATCTCAATCTAATAATTTAAATTATTAAATAAAATTTTAAGATATAATTTATATTATTCTTTAAAACTTTCATTATTTTTAAAACTAAGAATTGAGTATCTTTTTCAATAATTAATCAGCATCAATGCACCAAATCTTTAGTTGCAAGGGTGCAGCACCTAAGGCCCAAAATTGACAGGGGGCAGAATTATGATTCATCAAATCTGAGTTCTAAGAACCGGGCATACTCTATGAAAACTTGTATTATTAACTTTTGTAGCAATTTCATATATGCAATTGCATAAGATTAAAGGGATAGTTGAAACAAACATTACCCATATCTAGCTAGCTACAAAATTCAGAAAGGAAAGAACAGGGACTTCTGTAGAAGAATATAGACCCGTTACACACTCAACTATAAGAAGGTTAGTCAGTGAACTACTTAGATAAATATTATAGACAACACTTTCAATAATTGAAAGACTACACACACATGTAGCATGATAATAAAAAATTTAAAATTCGTATGGCAGGTTTTAAGTCAGGACATGACATGTATTTCTTATAAAATTTTAAAATAATCGAAATTTTATTTGTTTATCTAAACCTATAAATTATATTTTTTATGAAATGTAGTTTCCTTGAATAAATTTTTTTTTATTAAATATCTATTTTAATCAATATTATGAGAAAATAATTAATTATGTAAATGTTTGGATTATTGATTATATTATAATGGACCTATAAAAATATTTAAGATTATGGTGATAATTATTTTTTAAAATATTTATTTATTTAGAAATATTTTAAAATAATATTTGAAATTATTTTAATATTAATTATTTTTAATATTTAATTTTTATATTAGCACTTTGAAATGATACAAAATAATAAAAAGAAATTATTTTTAAAAAACTCAAAAATATTTGAAAACACTTTTTAAACATAAAAATAAATTCATTCTAAGAGGTCGTTACAAACCTTGTTCTAAGCAATATTTTTTTAAATTTTAAATATTTTTTATTTTTTATTTTTAAATCATTTTAATATATTAATATCAAAATATTTTTAAAAAAATTAAAAAAATATTATTTTAATATATTTTTAAATAAAAATCACTTCTAAAAAACACCATTAACACACTTCAAAACACCAGCGAAGTTGCGAGTAACTGCTTCTGATATCACGACGTTCTGGCTTAATTCTTGTCAACAACGTTATGTCGTTTATATGTTACCAAACGACTTGTCATTATGGCGTGGACAGACAGACAGACAGACAGACTCTCCTCCTCCTCATCTCTCCCCCCTAAAACCCGCAAAAACCCAACTCGCAAATTTTCAAAATCTTTCATTCTCTAACCAAATTCAAGCTCCGCAAAATTTACAAACCTCAAAGTCAAAATACCCACAAACCAAACCCTCCTTTTCAACTCCATGCCCAAATGCCCACCTTTCATCATCAACTCCATCTTCAAGGCCCTCAACAACTACTTGTATCCAATCCCAAGTAAGTTCCTTTCTCTTTCTATGAACTCTAACTTTTCAGCCCTTGCAATTCCATCAACCAAAACTATTGAAACTGAACCCCAAAACCACCCTCAACACCGTAACGCCTCTGACCGAGAAAATGGCATTGAACATGACCCCCCGATATCTGATAAGATATTCAAGTCTGGCCCCAAAATGGGTTCGTACAAGTTGGGTGATTCGACTTTTTATTCAGTCATTAACAACTACGCAAATTTGGGTGATTTTAAGTCATTGGAGAAGGTTTTGGATCGAATGAGGTGCGAAAAGAGAGTGGTTGTAGAGAAATGTTTTGTTGTTATCTTTAAGGCTTTTGGGAAAGCTCATTTACCTGAAAAAGCTGTCGACTTGTTTGATAGAATGGCTTATGAATTTGAGTGTAAAAGAACTGTAAAGTCATTTAATTCGGTTCTTAATGTGATTATACAAGAGGGTTTGTTTTATCGTGCTTTAGAGTTTTATAATCATGTTATTGGTGCCAAAGGTGTGAATATATCCCCTAATGTGCTTACTTTTAATTTGGTTATTAAGGCTATGTGTAAGGTGGGATTGGTTGATGATGCGGTCCAAATGTTTAGAGACATGCCGGTTAGTAAATGTCAGCCTGATGTGTACACTTATTGTACTTTGATGGATGGACTTTGCAAGGCGGATAGGATTGATGAGGCAGTTTCGCTGTTGGATGAGATGCAAATTGATGGTTGTTTTCCAAGCCCTGTTACCTTCAATGTGTTAATCAATGGCTTGTGTAAGAAGGGGGATTTAGCACGGGTTGCGAAGCTTGTAGACAATATGTTTCTTAAAGGATGTGTTCCTAATGAAGTAACTTATAACACACTTATTCATGGTTTGTGTCTGAAAGGGAAGCTGGAGAAGGCAATTAGTCTTTTGGATCGGATGGTATCAAGTAAATGTGTGCCTAATGTGGTCACATATGGGACAATCATTAATGGACTTGTTAAGCAGGGAAGAGCTCTTGATGGGGCTCGTGTATTAGCTTTGATGGAGGAAAGGGGGTATCATGTAAATGAGTATGTTTACTCAGCGCTGATTAGTGGGTTGTTCAAGGAGGGGAAATCTCAAGAGGCGATGCAATTGTTCAAAGAGATGACAGTCAAAGAATGTGAGCTCAACACTATTGTATATAGTGCTGTTATTGATGGTTTATGCCGAGATGGAAAGCCAGATGAAGCACTGGAAATTCTTTCTGAGATGACTAATAACATATGCAAACCTAATGCTTACACTTATAGCTCGCTGATGAAGGGATTCTTTGAGGCAGGTAATGGCCATAAAGCCATTGAAGTGTGGAAAGACATGGCAAAGCATAATTTAACTCAGAACGAGGTTTGTTACAGTGTACTCATTCATGGGTTATGCAAGGATGGGAAAGTCAAGGAAGCTATGATGGTGTGGGCACAGATGCTGGGCAAAGGATGTAAGCCTGATGTTGTGGCTTACGGTTCAATGATTAATGGCCTTTCCAATGCTGGCTTAGTAGAAGATGCTTTGCAACTTTATAACGAGATGCTTTGTCAGGAACCTGATTCTCAACCAGATGTGGTCACATATAACATACTTTTGAATGCTTTGTGCAAGCAGAGTAGCATCTCCCGTGCTATTGATCTTTTAAATAGCATGTTGGATCGGGGATGTGATCCTGACTTGGTTACATGCATCATATTCTTGAGAACATTGAGAGAGAAGCTGGACCCACCTCAAGATGGGAGGGAGTTTCTAGATGGGCTTGTGGTTCGTCTTCTAAAGCGGCAGAGAGTTTTAGGTGCTTCAAAAATTGTAGAAGTGATGCTGCAAAAGCTTCTGCCACCTAAACCCTCTACTTGGGAAAGAGTTGTTGAAGATCTTTGTAAACATAAGAAGGTTCAGGCAGCCATTCAGAAGTGTTGGAGCATCCTATATTGCTGATGTATTGGGTATGCCTATATTTAGCATATTACTGCTATTACTTCAACATGAATTGGATATGATTTTTTTGAAGATCAACCCTTAGTTCTTCTAGTTTCTGATTGTAGTTTTACAATATATGCATCTGCATGTGTGTGTGAGTATGCGGAACACATGATCATTCATGTGCATTTGTATGCCCCAGCTAACCTATTTTCTTGTAAACAGGGTTCTTCGTGACATTGTTGTGAAGCTTATACGATCATAATGTCACGTAAGCCTCTAGCTTATAGAGCATAGACTTATGTCACAATTAATATGGAGTGTGTGACCAGGGAAGATGTGGTGAACGACGAATCTTGAAACAAACTGTTGGAGAAGTCCAGTACATTGTGTTTGAGGTACTAACTATCCATCCCTTCAATATGCTTTTATTCGCGTCTTTTTATTTTTCCCCCTTTTCTAGCATGTGCTTTTGGTTCTTGTCTCTACTCAAAATGTACAAGTTGGTCCATTGAGATGGAAAATGCATCCTTCAGAGAAAAGTAAAGATAATAGAGCTTGCCAATTCTTTTGAATTTCAGCTAGGGAACACCGCTGGAAGTTCCAAAAAACAGTACCTCGAATAGAGGCCAAAACACATCTTATCCTATTTTTGTTTCCCTCCAAAGAGAAAAAATCCATAAAAATTCCAGAGCAGCACTCCAACCACATCTGCTAAAGAACTTCAAACAGAACATATCTCTGCAAGGGCTTATGGTCGTTCTACTTTTCAAAACCTGGAAAAGACATTACCAATAGATCCTATACTTGATTAGAGATCACCAACAACTCCAAATAACTGAGGAAAGATGTGCTACGTATCCCAAGCATCTGGATAGTGCAAAAAGAATTGCTCTGCGCCTGTCCATTATCATTGCACATCACACATGTATTAGGAGAAATCTTGTTATATAGCCTCCTTCATGCAGATGTTGTTGGTATTAGTTCCATGGTCTGCATCGCCCAAATGAAGGCCAAGCTTCCGATAATTTTTTTTTTTCAGACACAAGTGGCCAAAGAAAAACAATGGCAGGCCGAGCACAAGTGATGTAAAAAAAAAAAAATTACCAGAATATCATCAGTTCAAACTCATTTCCAAAGTCTTGAAAAAAAGAGAGGAATATTAGTTGAGGAGTGGAAGTAACAAAATGAAATCCTATAACATGAGTTGAGGAGTAGAAGCAACGAATCAAATCCTATATTTTCCTGCCATTTGGGTTTTCAGAAACATGGCAGCCCCCATATTACCTTTGCTATGCTGTAGAGAAAGAGCGACAACGATGAAATTAGAGCGGTCATAAAGACGGGGAAACACAAGGGAGAAAGAATACACCTTATTAATAGTTCGCTCTATAGATAATTGCTGTGAGGTTGCCTGTGAATGAACTTAAAAGGATTCCTGTATGGCTATTTAACCCAAAAGGTTTAAATGTAAACCTTTCAAGAGGAGGAGTGAAGGACCAAGGGGAATATGTTTTTTGTGCTTTTCCTCCAATTTTTTAAATCTAATATTAATTTATTAATTTTTCTTTTATGAACCACAAGTTTAGTATTATTTAATTATTTAATTTAATTTAAAATTTGATTTGATTTATATTGGGGCCTCATTTTTATTCTAATTTTTTTAACTACTACCAAACATTCTTAACATTTCATTTCTTAACATGTTTTACAACTTCTTCGCCTTTTAAATCTCACTCGCTTAATATTTCTCCAAATTTTTAACAGCATACCAAACACAACCTTAGAGGTCAGAAATCTTTTTTTTTTTCCTGAGAGATATAGTAAACCTTCTAAATGACAAAAGGGTCTCTATTATTTTTGTTTTCTCTGGAACATGAAATGTTCAGCATAATCTTTCATCTGAATGGCTACTATCGCCAGAATCTTACAATGGCATTGATGACGACGAATGAGGGTGGTCCACCCTAAAAGAGAAAAATGCACTTTTCTGCCCATTGTTTCTGTAGCTAATAGAATATAAATATGACAGATTTCATTGCAAAGTTGTGTGTGTGTGTGTGTTTCCTTAAAAAAAGCCACCCCTCAGTTTGAATACCATTTGGTGTCTTGACAAGGGACAAATGGCCCAGGAAGCCTGGTTTTAAATCAAAAGCTCTTTGGAAGTGTATGAGACTATTTTAATTTGGAGATGGGTAACATTGGAGATAGGTTGTTGGTGTGAAGTACCGAGGGAACTGGATGAATGTTGGCAGGAATGGTTTCTCCAGAAAGGCATTTTAGACTTTATGGTTTTGAAATTAGAGTTAGGGAGACCCTTCTCCTGCATAAAGAGATCACAGTTCATGGTGGGTTGTTGGGTGGCGCTTTATGCAAGTGCAATGAAGATAGTGTTTTGACTATCCTTTTCTGTTTGCATTTTTTCCATAGGAGGTGCGAGTCTTTTGTGTTCTCAAACTTTTGAGACTGTTTGGGCAATGCCTAGCATGGTGCTAGGGTTGCTGATAAATAGCCGGAACAGAAGATTTAAGGGGGCAAATTAATCTTAAGATTTGGAAATCCAAACTTGTAGTAGAGTGGAACTATGACTTTTGAGGGCCTGAACTTCCTTTTCATAGGATTGAACCTCATTCTTGGGATTTTTTTCTCCAACATTGGAAGCTTTTCCCTGAATATCCATTTCCAGAAGTTCTGGAGCTTTCAGAAGCTATTTTTATTTCTTTCCTTGTTTTGTTCTCATCATTTTGTGGTTTTACTTGCTTTCTTTGGCTCTGTTGTCTATACTTCCGAAAGCTAGTTATTTTCTCTCACTTCTGTTTCTTTTATGCTCATTATAAGAAATATGGTTTTCAATTTTTTCTTGTGCCTTTCAATAAGTGTCTGTGGACAGGCTCGAGGGTAACGTGTGTTCCTTCTCTTCTTTCTTTCCTCTCATTGCTATCTCTCGCCTACACACTTCCCTTGAACGGGGTAGTTTTCTTTGCTTTTTTATTTCTTTCACACCCGTCATGAAAGACATAAATAAATAAATGAGACTTCTCTAGTGTTATCTTTTTACCCTAGTACCCTTATAATAATTGCATGTGGAATATGCCTCAGTGTATCTTTGCTTTCGGTTAGCATTCTCGTGCACAGTTTGGTCGCTTGGAACACTGGATAGAAAAACTTGGAAACAAAATTTTCAATATTTTGTAAGCAGCAAGGAATAATGAAATATAAGACATTACAAGACAAAAGGTACAGGGAGACTTTTAGGAGAATATGTGATTTGCAAATTGCAAGCTGTGGCGCTGTTCCTCTCTGAAAGTTAACACATTAAAATATTGTTTGTTCTCTTCAATGGGCCCAAGATGTCCTAGTTTTAAACTGCAATTGCAGGGGTGAGACTCCGCAGGTGTTAAATAATGGACATGGCTATCGTTGTTGTGAATCATTTGTAATTCCTAATTAATTTTAGCACTGCATACTTTTTCAGTAAATAATGGTTGCTGTTATCTTTGTCATGAATCATTTGGAATTCTATATGACACATAGTAATGCATTTTTTTAATAGTTTCACCAAATATAAACAATAACAACACTTCTAGTATCTAAATGTCTTATGAACAATACATTACAACTATCAAAAGAGTGAAAAGTGTGAAACCATGAACTGATTATATTATTATTTAGTAACTAGACTGTTATCGGGCTGTTATTTTTCCATTATTTTCACAATAATGGCCATTACCGTTCTATAAGGACATTATGGCCTTTTTTTTTCCCATCATGACTTGCTGTTAACTACACTATAACACCGAATAATGGCAATGGGGTTCTCTGTTTCCTTATGACTGTTATGTTTCCTCATGGCTGTAATTTAAAACTATGCAAGATATAGTAAGGATGCCTGTATTGTTCCAGGTTAGGTCTGAAATAATTCTGCATAGATGATATTCTGCTCTGTTTTTCTTATCTTATTCAAAATAAACATGATCAATGTATGATTTTCGACCAACACTGATTTTTCCTCGTACTAAACTGTGACAATTGAAGCATATTCTGAATTTGTGCATTGGAAGCAATCTGATATATTCTTTGGATTACTGGTTCAGAAAGTAGCATCTTATTCACAGCAAACATGATTCATGCATTAATTTCACTCTATAATGATTTTTCCTTTCATTAAATTGCAAAGTAGCACATCTTTTGTTTATGCTTGGAAACAATCAGATAGTGGTTCAGATACTAATATCAGGACATACAATAATTTGGCGATTGGTAACTTAAGGATGAAAAAAATAATCTTAAGGTCCTTTTCTTCCAATCATATCTTCATTATTAACTTCCGTTGATTGTACCTTGCGATGCAGAGGAGCCATGTCATAGGTTGCATGGAGACCGAAGAAGACATAGTAAATGAGCATTAGCACCGTGCAAATACCAAATCTTTCAAAAGCCTCAGCACCCAAAGATCCCATTAGAAAGATGTTAATTGCAATTGACAAGGATGGAAGCCATGGAACCAGTGGAACGCCCCAAACCTTTGGCTCTCTCTGTTGAGGTAACATCGATAATCCAATAGTCCCCAAGAACCAAAAAGGAATGGTTACAGCATATCCAACCCAACCATTGGGATTCCATCCCCAGTAAGCTGAAGTCCCCATGGACGAAGCAATAATGATTAGCAGGAAGAGGACTAGCTTCAAGAGGTTTGTTTGTGGTGTGATTTCTCTGACATGGTATCTCCTCACAAGTAATGCGACAGCCATCATCATGAAGATAAATAGGGTGCTTACTGACAGCAAGCTTGCCAAGACATCTAGGCTTGAGAAAAAAGCAATGAGAGCACTTGAAATGGTGATCAGAAGTGTTGCATTTATTGGTGTTCCAGTCTTAGGATGGACAAGAGCAAACCATGGAGGGATCATGTGGGCTCGTGCAATATGAGTAGTATATCGTGCTTGTCCAAGTGCCCCTACCAAAAGAACGGTGGTCATCCCCTTGAGAGCACCAAGTGCTACCAGGTACCTTGCCCAATTCATTCCCACACTCTGAAATGCGACAGAGTAAGCTGCTCCTTTGTCAATCTCTGTGTATTTTTGCATCATAGATAGGGTAAGTGCCATTAAGCAGTATATCACGGTAATGATTGACATTGATCCAAGCAATCCTATCGGTATGTCTCTAGATGGGTTTTTTGTTTCTTCCGCCATGGTGGCTATATTGTCAAAGCCTCCGTAAGCAAAGTAGACAATTGCAGCTGCTTGGAAGATCCCTTTTGCCCCAAAAGGCAAAAATGGTTTCAGATTGGATGTATTGGCATGAGCAAACCCTGCAATTATCACAAACAAAATTACAGCAGTATTGAGTGCTGTGGCTATCCAATTGATCAGTGAAGTTTTCCTTGTGCTGATAATTGCAATTGTTGCGGCAATTACCAACACTCCAACAGCTATTGGATCCAGGAGATTGAAACCTTCAGCTAGATTTGTATGGATCCGTAAAGAGTTTGAAGGACGATTAAGAAGATTTGTGAAGTAAGAAGTCCATGCCCTGGCAACTGCTGCACTGCCCGCGATGCTTTCAAGCAGTATGTTCCCTGCAGTTATGAAGGCCACAAAGTCTCCTAATTCAATTCTCAAGTAAGCAAATGACCCACCCGCTACAGGGACTTCGACTGCGAATTCCGTGTAACAGAATACAGAGAGCATTGCTGACACTCCAGAAGCAACATAGGACAACACAATGGCAGGTCCAGCATGTTCATGGGCTTCTTGACCAGTGAGTACAAAGATGCCTGCTCCAACGACCGAACCAAATCCAAACCAGGTAAGGTCCCACCAAGTGAGGCAACGTTTCATCTCGTTCTCACTTTGTTTCCGAAGCTCCCCAATCTCATTGACATCATCTGACCGGCTGATGAGACGGTCCTTGAACCGGAAACATGTCTCTGACAATGCGGAACGGTAGTTTCCCCAGCTTTGGAAGGACTCCTCTGGTAAGAAATCTTGTTTGCTGAACCTCCAATAACTTTTGTGTTGAATCTCACCACTCGTATCTCCAGTGGAACTCATTACTGTATTCTCTTGCGTTCAGTGCTCTGTGGAGTAAACAGCAGTTGATATGAAGCTTTAAATACCTGAAGATTGTGGTTACGGGTTCTAAGTATTTTTTATTTAAAAATATATTAAAATGATTTTTTTTATTTTAAAAAAAGTATTTTGAAAATCTACACACCAAAACTATTTAAAAATATTAAAATCAAGCGCGTTTTAAAACGTCATTCAATAGTTATTCAAGTGAACTTTTTGTTTATAAACTGGACCCTTTGTTTTTGGTCATGGAATCTAAGATCGCGAGATCCCTGTGAAGGAGCTGACTTGGTGACGATCCAAACAAAAGACAAGACCGGTTTTGTCTATTCTAGACGGCTCTTTGTTTTGGGCGTTCAGTGCTAAGAATTGCGCATGTTCTCGTAAAACCCAGATTGGGACCGTTTTGGACCAGCTTTCAAGGGCTGCGGGGCCACCAAGTAAAATCTTTGTTCCGGGGCATGGCGTGGAATGTGAAATATGATATTTTTTCGAGACGAAGATGAGCATGCCCATCTCCATGATCAGTGTGCTTGGCTTCAAGTCAACTGGAGCGGTAACAATTGTTATTATATTGGCATAAAACATGACGCATGAAAAGGAAAGAAAAGAAACAATAAAAGCACATCTAAAAATGGCTGACAATCAACCCCTGAACTGCTCTTCAGTGAAATCAAGGTCATAATTGCATTTTGTTATCCTTGAAAGGTAATGGCTAAGGTTTGATTGCAAATCTTATTGACAAGATGCAAGAAGTGTTTGGTTTGAGCATTCATAGATTTCATGTGACGCCTGGCAACAAACCTGAAACGCAAGACCAAGCTCCGGCTGCTCGCAGCGTGTGCTGGGGAGGGGAGGATTGTGCGTGCTTGTACTTTGAAATTAAGGTCAGATGATGAGAAATCAGTGGTTTGCCCAAAATTAAGGTCAGGTGAAGAGAATTCAGCGGTGCTCGTATTAGAAAATGAAGGGTGCCAGAGAGACAAACATTTCAAGGGCCCACTCGGTGAAGTTGATTGATGCTGCCACGAGGATGATTCACATCACCTAGTTGAATCTTCTTCATGAGAACGGCGTCCGAAAACTAATCAAGATGCTCCATCATTTCAATGCTTTGTTTAGACGAAGAAGACTAAGAGAAGCGACTGGTGGGAAAGGAGCCCTGACTGGTTGGTTTTCAAACCTGCCGTCACGGCCGCCTGATATAGAGACTCCAATTTCAAAGTTGAGACCAGCAAGAGAACAAACAAAAAGGTACAAACGATCACACGCTTCGATATTAGAGTAGTAGTAATTTTTTAAAATATATTAAAAATATATATATATATTTATTTATTAAATATAAACACATTCAAACAATTAGAAAACAATAAAAAAATCAATTTAAAATAAAAAAATCAATTGTTTTTAGAAGAACTTTTAAAATACAAAATCAATCAAAATCTAAAACTTCACTCTCCAGAGAAAAAAAAAGGGTGATTCAATAACAAATGTGGTAAGGAAATAGGAAAACGCTCCACCACAAAATAAAGAAATGGATCAGCGACATAAAACTTGCTAGCCTGCAGCGTATTTTTATAATGTAAAAAAAAAATCTCAAAGGAATATGAATGTTTTTAAAAATACAAAAAAAAAACAAGAAAATTTAATCATTGAATTAATTAACTTTAATAATTTTAATTAATTTAATAATATGATTGAAAAAATATCTGCAACAAATAAAGCAAAATAAAAAAATCAACAATAATTCATTACAAAAAGATGAATACTTATTAATATTATAAATATTAATAAAAAGATATTTTTATAATATTCTTAAAAAGTTTTTATGATTTTATTAGTTCAGTAAAGATTCAGTAAAGATTAAATAAGGATGGAATAATAGAAAGCAAAATAAAAAAAAAAACAAGTCAAATCTAATCTATTAGCAAATAAAATATCAAAAATAAAATTAAAAAAAATTAAAAAATTAACTCAAGTTTATCTAAGTCTACACACACAATCCATAATTAGTATAGCCTTGTAAAACAAAATCATAAATCTCATATTCAAATCAACTTAGTATTAAAAAGCAAAATTAATCATTATTTTTTTAAAGCAAGGCAACAAAAAACCAGAGTTATACCTATTGAATTCATACCTTGTAACATGAGATTAGAATATGCTGTTGAAAAATAAAATTATAAAAATAATAAATGTCAATCTCTAACCAATCCAATGTTAAAAAATAAAATTAAAAAAATAATTTAAAAAAAATCAAAATTAGCTCAGTTAAATCTTTTAAGCTCACAACATGGGTCATGATAATAAATTACACCAAAGCAAACAAAAAAAAATAACAAAATTAAATTTCTAACCAACCAAAATAATGGGGGATATAAATTAAAAAACTAATTCAACAAAAAAAAAAGAAGAATAAAGACCAAACTTAATATAAAAATAAAATCAAATCAAATAGTATGGGATGAAATTGAAAAATAATTTCAATCAAGAGAATGATAAGAAAAAAATAAATAACAATAAAAAGAATAAAAATAAAATTTGATATAAAAATCAAATGATAAGAAATAAAATTAAAAAAATTTAATAAAAAAATTAAAAGCAAATATATTTAAAATAATGAGTAGTAATTCTGATTCAATCAACAAATAACCAGACTTATTTAGAGTTTTGCAATCCCAATGTATTTTCGAAGAGAGGAATGAGAAAAAAAGAAGAAGAAAAACATGTCATTGGAGCTCAACCATTGATTCTTGAAGACAGGTATTACACCACCATAAAAAGAACGATAAGATGCTTCCAATGTCGCCTTGTAAAAGGGTTTTTACAACTGTATAATACTACAAATTATGCCCAAAGGGCGAGGATGACACCAAGCAAATTTTTTTATTACTATTTTATATTTGTTGAAAAATTAAGTTGTTTCTTATTTAAATTAATTATAACTAAAAATATCATGACATAATACAAATTTGCCTTTATAATCATTTTACTGTGCTAGAGAAAAAGTTCTTTTTTACAAAAATTATCTTTAATTTTACTGTTTTGGATGACTACAAAACGAATAGCCACTAAAAACAAGATCATCATCCATTTTAAGATTTTTTAAAAAAAGGTGAAGCACAAAGAAACCAATCATAGAATTAAACAAATGAAAACCAAAACCTTGTCATTATTATTTGGAAGGAGAGATGAGCCATAGATGCAACAAAAATCAACTGGGGAGAACTCTTCATGAGCTCGGCAATTTTGTCTAGTACAATAAATGCCAAATTGTAGGGACAGGCTCCCACATTTCATGAAAGTAACCGTGCTCACAACACTGAATCAACACAATTCACATATGCGGATGATAGAAATAAATGAATCCACACAGAATCATTCTGAAAGTGGGACTATCCTGGTTAAAAATAAGCATTCTTCAAATGGGCCATAAACCCATCAAGTCTGTCTATCAAATCAAGAAAAGGGTCATTTGATTTCAGATGTAAACATCATCTTTAACACCTCGTAAGGCCTAATGTATCTATCAATGGCAATGAAACAACAACAGGAGTAAGCAACAGATGCAGAGAATTTGCGACTTGTACCCAACTTAGCAATTAGCAAGTGTACAGGGCATTCATATGCAACTTTAAAAATAATGATTTTTGTCAGGCATTTTATTAAACAGTTGATGTGCATGACCAAAAAATTGATTTGCTTTGTAAGGTCTGCTCATGAATGCAAAGGAGTGGATTTGTAAATGGCTTTTCATTTACCAAAAAAAAAAAAAATACAAAATGAGAAAACGTGAGATAGAGTACGGAGCATGAAAGAGACATGAGCTCTCGGTTTTTTAGTTAAAATCGATCCTGTACTTTACTCTTCCATTTACCATCATGAAGGCCATCTATGAGGGGAATGAGTTTGATAACTCAACCCATCCATAGTATATTTATTATCCAGTCTGGCTGTGCTGTTGTTGTTCTATATGCGAGTAACAGTAGCTTACAGCGCTAATTGTTTAAACCTGTACCTAAATGATCATGCCCTCAATTCGTCTCCTATAAAACACATAATAGGCAAAGAGAAGCTTGTCCGTGGCTACTGGAAAGAAAACATAAAGACACAGGTATGCAAACAATCATAGGATTCATCATAAATTTGCCTATAATTCATCTTTTATAATAGTATCAAAAGCTTTTTCATGGATGAAGGGAGGAAATTAGACATATAACGGCTGCCTGGGGAGAGAAATCTGTTCTTAACAGGTTAACTTATTACCTGAAGTAAGAAATTCCTGTACTGCAGCCAAGTCAGGAAGCACAGTCGCACCAGATTTTTTCCACTCCACCGCATCGGGTGTCTTGAACCTATCCAGCAGCACTGCTTGCATCCCCACACTCTTTGCTGGCAAGTAGTCCTTGCGCATGCTATCCCCGATGTGCAGGGTTGCTTCTGGTGCAATTTTTCCAGCCCTCTCAAGGGCAATCTTATAAATCCTCGGGTCTGGTTTCTCCACCCCTTCTAGACCGGAGAATACACCAAAGTCCCACTCAGATCCCTGATTTTCCAAAATTATATTCACATTAGATTCCTTGAGCTCAGCATGGACAATGCGTAAAAGCATGAGTAGGTTTTGGTAATACCAAGGATGAACACGCACATGCATGCATGCATGCTATATTTTTGACAGTGATCTTTGGTGCAATTAAGTAAACACCATGAAACCGGATGAAGTCTAAAGTTAACTATAGTTGGACTGTAATAACAAATTAATACCATAACTATCCGTTTCCGTTTCTTTTGTTGCGAAGATAGCATTCTGTTTACCTGCTCCAAACCCAAGGCTGGAAGAATCACATCCTGATAACGGTATTCAGCATTACTAACAAGCCCAACAAGAAGACCCTCTCCACGAGCCCATCGAAGGAAAGGTTGGGAGTCTGGAAAAACACTATAAGGTGCAGATGAACCAAAGGATGCATATATACGCCTAAAGATCTTCTCAAATGTCTCTTCATCATAATCATATCCAGCCTGCCAGACAAAAAAGAAAAGAAAAGAAAAGATACGCATCTGTCCATGCATGTACATATATAAATAGCTAGACTACAAGATGAGGAAAAAACTGCACGTATCATGACTCTTATCACCAGCATTGATAGTTAACAATACTTTCCAAAATGGCCCACCAATAGGGTTCCATGTGGAAATCCAGCTTTTTTTGTTAGGTTCCGTGTGGTACTTTTAATCCCTCGTTGTACTATTATATGAACAAGGTTAACCCACTTGCATAGTGATTTGGCCCTCTATTTTTCAATATTGCAATGTCATTGAATACCAGATGCATTGAAGAGGCCACTTTCATTATGCGAGCACATCCAGCATGTTAACATTAAATAACAGTACTGCCTTTACAGCATCTGAGGTTCTACAATTCAGAAGAGCTCATTAAGAGAGATACAGCTTACAAATAAAGAATCCCTAAATGCATACCTTGATGAAAGAATTTCTCACACATGTTTTCCACCAGACAATAGTAGGCAATTTTGCAGCATGCCCAAAACACGGGTACTTTTTGGCCATTTCTGTGTATGCAAGTTTGAAGCCCTCGTGCATACGTTTGTAGTCAGGGCATGGCAGGCCAACAGATTTTGCTGCCATACAATAGTAGTCACCAAGCTCACCTTTGTAAGCTATGAGGGTACCAGTGACATCCACAGTGATGCAGCGTAATTTTGACAGCAGAGACATTGCGAAGGGGGCTTCAGAAAAATGAAGAATATCAAAGTTTCTAATGGGGGAAATTCAATTGTCTCATTAATATAAATAGTATCCTAAAGGCAATGGATGGCGTCCCAGATCAAGCAGTTCAATAGATCGCACAAGTCCTGGATCTGCATAATTGACAAGAATAGGTTATGCAATGCTAACTTCAACAAATAATCATAATTGAATAAATGCCATCAGCATAGTAGTCAATACATAAAGAACACAGCAAGTTGATTCTCCATTGATAATAAAACATTTAGTGAACATCATTTTATCAAAATAAATATTTTCAAAAACTAGTTGTTTGAACATTAGGCATGTTAAAAAGGCAAATTCCAATTAAGCACTTGAGCTATTTCTAATGGACAGTTCACAGCTAACAGAGTATAGAGCCATACATGTCCGCTATGATTTAAATTGCATTTAAGTCCACAATCTCAAGAAGTTGACACAGATCAATTGAAATTTAAGAAAACACGAGCAGAGCATGTAATAGAGATGTAGGCTGTTTGCTTCGTTATGACATTTATCCAAGAGTTACTTGACAAAACGAATACTAGCATGGAGGAAGCCAATAACTGATTTGATAAGGTTTGGTCAAGCAAAGAAAAGAGGCATGCCTAGTAATACAAGTAGAATCCAGAAGAGGTGAGGTCTGGAAGCTAAATAGCTTAGATTTAGTAATTCCACCTATAAAGTGAATAATATGTGAGCAAACACTAACCTATTGGGTACCATTACAATGAGGTTTGAAAGGAAAGCTTGAAATTTGAGCCATTATTTTAAAGAGGCCCCTGGCAAAATTTATGGGTTGGTGGGAAGTATGGGGGTGCTGCCAAATAGGTTGGATGACCTAATTTTTGCAATAGGAAGAAACGCTAATTTGACATGAAAAGAGTGAGGAGAGATGGTTCGTTCTAGGGAAACAAAGACCCCAAAAATAAACTAACCTAATACCAATAATCAGCTGCCTTTATTTTATGATAAAGGCTGCATTTTATAGTGGTAACGCTAAATGTTTCCTACTGAATTAAGCCACTAGAGTACAGGACTCCCTACTTAAACTGGCCTGTAAGAAAAAGACTTACTGAAACTACTTTCTGAGCCTACAAACTAGGAGAATATCAAGAGCAACAGATAATTCTAAAACGAAAACAGCTTGCAGCAACTTCCCAAATAATAGTGGCTGTAGGTGACGTTCTGTCCTTCATACTGCAGGCATAGTAAAATGGAGGAAAACGGTTCATGCCATGGCTGCATGGCTCATTGATAGATAAGCACCAAATACTGCCAATCAATTGATTCAAGACAAACACAAAATGGTCCCATGCATAAGCATCAAGAAGACTCCTAGGCAGCCTACAAGGAGGCCAGGAAAGCATATGCCAAGTTCCCAACCCTTACATATTAGGAAAGGACAGAAGGGGAACAGATTATAAAGGCTTTTCATTCTTACTGATTGAGCAGGAGGAGAATATCCTTGGTGCAACTTCATCAATTAGATCTTCTTAATTTCTTGTTTTCTAGATTAAGTTGACAAACTATTTTTCACTAATATCAATCGATGAAACCTAAAGCACACAGGCAATCGCATGATTATTGAATTTGACCAAGGAACATCCATTCTATATTCCTCTCTCAAGGAGCTCTCAAATTGCAACTGTTATAAGAAACTTGTCATTTTTTTTGTCCTGCATTCAAATCAACATGCATATTCAATTTTTCCCCAACTATTTATATTGATTTTTCTCCAGAAACCATGGAAAACAAATTCTTCTTCACTTTGTACTGTTGCAAGACCACAAAGGTATATTCAATTATAAACCAACATATTATATCCAAGCCCAGCGATTCTAGAAGAACAACATAAACTTTCCATACCAAAACACCTTAATGAAACTGCATTTCTAATGCACATTTCATAAACCCTTTCCGGATGAATGTCCAAAATTAAGACAAAAATCCCAGCAACCAGAATCTTTCTTCCACAGTTTCTTTATGAAAAAACTCCTCGTGTTATGCATGTCCACCCAAAATTTGAGGGGCTTGTCCAAAAGTCAGAAAAATGTTGCTCTATGAACTGACTATATAAAGTCACTCACCATGACAACTGAACAAATCTAAGATCAACGCTTTAATCATTATTTTCTTCTTCCTTTTTTGTGAAGTCTAAAACTTTTATCACCAGGTTGAATTAGATAGGCATAAAATGGGTTCCTTAATAATCTCTAAGATTGTGAAACACATTGACACATGCTCATAGCGAGAATAAAAAAAGCTACATCCGGCCAAAAGAACTCATCAACTAAGCAAGCCATTGCATCACAAAAGCAAGAGACATAGAGAGCGGAATCACTAGCCAAATCGGTATCACTAGCCAAATCCAATTCAATATCACCCCAAATGTATCGAGCTTAGCAAATGTACATGACCCACTGTCAAATCTAATCGGTTTCCTTAATTTTCTTTAATTTAAACATTGTATTAGCAAGATCATGCATTTGACAGATAAAAAGAAGTATATATCAAGGAAATGGATTCCTCTCTTCTTTATATATATAAAAGAAGAGGAAGTCAAGTTGTATATACATGTGAAGCAGTAGCCAAAAAATTATTGAAAAAAGAAAACCCATTAAGCAAGAAGGGAAAGTAGACATACCCAGAAGCTGAAATGAAAAGGAATCTGAGTTTCGCTTCTTGCAAATCAAATCACCAATGGTTTTTTTAAAAAAAAAAAACTTTCAAGTTGTACTATAATCTTGAGCTCCAAACTGGTCTCCCTGCTCTTACAAGAAACAAACAGGTCTTGGAACACACCCACCTGAACCCTCTCTCCTTTCCATGTATGTGCATATATACATGTGCAAGTGCTTCTATTTATCAATGGCAAGACAGTTGAGTTCTCTGAGCAGGGGGGAGGGGGACAGAGTCGTCTTTGTAGTTTACATTAACGTATTTAAGAAAATCTGATTCTGCAGTGAAAGGTTTTTCTTTTATTTTTTTCTTCTTGTATCACGTCCTTTATGTTAGGTATTATTTTGTTTTGGTCCCCTTTCCCGTTTCCCCATTGCACCGCATCTCTTTTGCTCTAAATACAGGAGGGTGGGACTGAAAAGAAAAAGGAAAAAGGAGAAAGAAAACTAGAGTAGCAGCTATAATGGAGAAGGGGTGTCTAAAAGCGTAAGTAAACCAAAAACTGAGGAGCTACATGACATGATTTCCAAGGATGGTAAAGTGGATCGCAGAAAACCATGGACAGTTAGCCAGCGGTTTTGCTGACTGAAGGCGAACAGCTCACGTGCGTTAATTGTCTCTAGTCGAGGAGCCAAAAATACAATGAGCTGATTTTCTAGCTGCTTAATTTCCCCCGGTTTGGTGCGTGCTAGTTTTGCGTAGCGTAAAACCTAACCTCCAATTAATATTATATTAGCGGTATTGGTTATTTAAATTTTAAAATGTTTTCATTTAAAAATATATTAAATAATATATTTTTTATTTTTTAAAATTTATTTTTCACATCATTACATCACAATTTTTTTAAAAAAATAGATTGAAAAAAAATAAAAATAAAAACTTAAAAAGCACTTATTTAATGCAAAAGGAAGTGCACATCTCACCCACTCATAGAACATAAGGAGAGGGGGGATGAACAAGGATGTTGTCCGGGGGGGTAACAAAGAAAAATAAAATCCTCAACTATATTGTTAAATGGGATTCATGGTTTTAACATTCAACTTTATATGTTACTTTTTCTATAATTCATCAATTTGATGTGAATTAATGGATCTAATAACGTGTGTGTGCGTGTATAGAGTGGTTGTTTGCCGAGAACCAACCATATCTCCTCACTCTTCAAGTCAAATTAGCGTTTTTTCCCATGGCAAGCAGTAGGCAGTCCACCCTCTTTAGCAACACTGCATGCTTCCCACAAACCTAGAAATTTTGCAAGGGGCCTCTTCAGAATAATGGCTCAAATTTCAAGCTCATACGCAAAGCCTATTTTTTATTACCATTACAATGAGGTTTGAAAGGAAAGCTTGACATTCGAGCAAAACTGACTTGTTATCATTAATGATAAAGAACTGGTCCTGATTAAAAAAGCATAAAAAAGAGTTAGCAAATACCTAACCTTTTGTCTGTACAAGAAGCTTTTTGTTTTTATGGCCTTACTCTTACATCTGACATAAATTACTTATGGCGAAGTAGATTTGATGCCTAGTGTCTACTGTTTCTCTTGGTATAATATTAATTTGATGTAAAGAAAAAAATATTTTAATAACACAAACAAATAAAGTTCAAAATTTATTTAACTTATTAATTCTGCATCAAGAAAAAAAATCAAAATAATTAAGAGCATACAAATATAAATAAGATAAACAAAGGTATATTACAAAAATGATGGCAAAAAACATGTTCTTAAAAATAGAAGTTTTTGAACCTTACAATTTCCAGCATTCATTGACATCATTAATATAACCTTAGCACGCTTCTTTCAGTTCATGTTGCTGTCCTTATTTATCTTCACACACAAAGCATCAATTATCAACTGGAATGACCTTTTTTCTTGTTCCAATTTTGTATTTTTTGCCTCGAGTTGTATTATGTTCAAGCTGTCCCGATTGTTGATTCTCTTAGTCAGCAGATCATTTTCACATTTCAGTCGTTCAATCTCAAGTTGTCGATCTATATCTCTGCATATAGCCTGTAAAACAAAATAAAATAAAATAAAAAACAATAAAGGTATACATATTTTACATAACCAAACAAATAATATGACCATAAATTTATTACCAAGCTCTTATCATTGAATTTAAGAATACATGCATGGACAATCATTGCTATAATGATTAATGATAGAGTTACTATATTTTTATTAAGAATTAGTTACCATTTCGTCTAATTAATTGCGATGTCATATTTGTGGTTAAATAAATGCTATATAATTTATATGAGCTTTTGTGTTTGTTTTTCCTTTACAAACAATTTTAACTGTTTTTTAAAATGTTTTTTAAAATATTTTTTACATGAAAAGGTATCAAATTGATGCATTTTTTTGGTTTTTCTTTTATAATTTTGATGTGCTCATATTAAAAATAAAAAAATAATATTATTTTAATGTATTTTATTACCATATATTACAAAACTAAACATACATGCATTTATGCCTATTTGTACACAGAAAACATCAATAAAGATTTCAATAACAAACAAACTAGAAATTCAAGTATAAATGATAATATTAAAACTTATAGTCCGCGTATCGAAGGAAAAAATATACCATAAACTAACATCTCCTTATCTTAATGGTAACTTAGATAATTTTTTCTTTTTTATTTTTAATTTTAGAACCTGTCAAGTGGATCAAGTCAATTTAAAAAAATTCCTACACAATTTAATTTGAAACTTGAACCAAGTAATAAGTCAAGTAGAGATTTTAAAGTTTGACTTGTGGACCAGTTTAATGACAATATTAAAGTGTTCCTGGCAACATGGATGTTATTTTTTTATGTTCAAAATACTTTTAGTCTAACCCACCATATAGCTTGAAAAGTAACCTAGTACATACCTTGAAGAAAAGAACATTTCTGCATGAGGTTTTTTATTTTTATTTTTTACAAGCTCATGTGCTAGAAAGAGCAACTCATTGTGCTTTGAAAATTAGATACACTTAGAGATTCATGTTTTAAGAGTTCTCTAAAATTATATTAGTTCTAATTGTAGTAAAATTTATCTATATAAGATCATTATCTCCTGGTTAAGCAAGATCTATTCAGAAAACTAATCTTTCTCAATTATTTTGGAGAAGAAAATCAGTGGCCATCCATGTTCCTCACCATTCAGCAAAAAAGAAAAGGGAAGCTTTTGAGTTTTCTAAATAGGAAATTTGGACAAGTCATTGATAATCAAATCACCCTCATCAAGCACAAGGATTCGGTTAATCAGATCATGGTCAAATAAAAAATTAATCCTCATGCATTGGCTTTCTACTTAGAATCTGGATGGTTTAGCTAGATTAAAGTTTGCAATTGAGAGATGTTCAAAAACTGCTCTCAACCAACTCAGTCCTTTGTTAATCATTTATATCAAGTTAACAACGGGGATCTTAATAGAGTCTGGATTACAGTCAAGTCTCAAATTCTAATTTACTACAGAACAGGTTGGTCAGACATCTAAAAGATGTTAAAACAAAGGCTAGTTTATTACCTAGATGTCCATTTAATTAAAGAAGAGGTAAATAGGCCTAGTAAATAGAAAGCTAAGAAGTTTAAGGGAACAAAACATATAAGTGGTTTCCCAATTACCCTAACTTTGAGGCATCATATGATATTTGTCATTGCAGAAGCCTTATCTAGCTACAAAGCCATAAGCATTTGAAAGGATTGTTTTATCGTTACAAAAAACCACAATCCTTGCTTATCATTTATAATTGTTGAGTAAAGCCAAAAAAACCTTTATTCATCCTTTGTATCAGCTATAACAAAACCATAAAATAAACCCCTTTCAAAGCTTGAATCCTAATGTCAAGATAAGATAGAAATAGTTAGTTGGCATATGGTACACTAAAAGCTAGCCGACCAAGATTATTATTAAAGAATAAAGGGTCAGGATCTTGCAAAGGGATCAAGTTTCAGTTCCTTTATTATGGCTTATAAAATAGAGGCTTGATCGAGAGATAACAAACACTGAAATAAAAGATAAACATCAACATAGGCTTGACTTAGTTGATGCAGAGATTAGGTTTCGCCTAAAGAGCAAATCTTAATCATTTTAGTCTTGTTAAATCATAATACTTTTTGTTTTTTGGGCTTTTATTAGCGCTAAATACCCCACTTTTAGGTGTTTTTTGGGTTACAAGAAAGGTAGAAATAAGCCTAAAACTTTTATAAAGAGTCTAAAATTCATTTCTGTTGAAGTTCAAAACATAGCATAAATAGGGAAGTTTCAATTTATCCAGAAGTTCATTACAATATAAAGCCAAATTTGACTTTTAATCTGTATCTAAAGTTATAGATGTCAGAATAAAGCATGCTTATGTGAGTAGAAAAGATGATAACGAGGTCTGAAACATATGTTAATGGCCCAACTCCAAACTGTGTCATTTTGATGCTCTAAATGTAGATGGAATCCGATTAGCCAAGCTACGAGGAGGAAGAAACATAAAAAGATAGAGGGAAAAAAATGACAAAAAAAAAAAAGAATACGTTGTGGTATCATCACCAAGGTCTCGATTAACAAACCTTCATTCTCGCAGCAGTAGCAAAAACATCAAATTCAATCCATTTGTTTTAGGGAAAAGGACTTATGAGGTCTAGACCTACATTCTCAAGGCAGAAACATCCCTTTTTGCAACAGCAATAGTTTTATCAAGTATAAACTTATGTCATCTTTAGAATAAATATATTTGTTCATGTATACTCTTGCTTTTCAGAATATGTCTACACAATTGCATGTTTCATTTTTTTTTCTTGATTTCTTTCCTCTTGAAAACTTGAATGGTAGAGAGTTTAGTTAAGTGTTTATATGATGGATTTGTTTTCTTTTGGTTGAACCATTTTCTAGTACAGTTTGTTTGTTTTAACAGTTGTTTCTCTTCATGTTGTGCCTATAATTTTATATGAACAAGATTTTAATTGCAATCTCTAACTTGAATATCACAGTTTAAGTGATATGAATTTTAGTGAAACCAAAAATAGTTTCCCTTGGTGGCATATGTATTGGTATTTCCCTCAATATACTTTGATTAAACATATTTTTATGGTTAGGCCAATGAGTCTCCTAGTTTTAGAGACAAAAGTAGATCCAACACATTATTTTTAACTTTAAAACAAATTTTGATGATAAATCAATAAGTTTTCATCAAGTTAACTTTTCCTTGTTTTAATGTTAAGGTTGACAAGTCTTCTAGTTTTAGAGATGAACATAAACCTAACAAGTTGATTTTTACTTTAAAATGAATTTGATAATAAATCAATGAGTTATCATTAAGTTTTGTATAGGCTTTTAAATGGTTATGTTGATGAGTCTCATAGTTTTAGAGACCAAAACAGACCTAACATAACATCTTAACCTTAAAATTAGTTCAAAAATATGTTGACAAGTTTTTATCAAGTTAACAATGTTTTGGTTAAGTTTGGTTTTTAATGACTAGATCAAAAATCAATAAAAGTAAGGCAGATAAAAAAACTAATTAGATACCATGAATTCAGGTATGTAATAAGGTATAAATAGTATTGGGTTTAAAATAATAAGTACTTTTGTATAAAAAGCAATGCTCTAACTATTAAGTTAAGGTCATTTAGAATAAAAAAGAAAAAGAAATGGAACTCATCACATCGATGAATTATATATGTAATATTATTTATAAGAAATAACGAATTAGATGTTGGATCAAGCAATATTCATTTTGACAATAAATTATCCACGTGATAAAATATATATTGTCATAATCTAATTTTTGAATCAATAATAAAAATTAAATATAGTTGACAATGGGGTTAAGATAACATAAAATTTGAAGTTCAAGGATGTAATTATAAAAATTTGAGAGTTAATGGATCAATGTAGAAAAAATTAAAAGTTAAAGATTTAATTAAGGGCTGAATGAAATAATCTGAAAATTAAGGACTGTTTTGTAAATAGTGTTATAATTCAAGGATTTAATTGGAATTAATTAAAAAAGGAGAAAAAATTAAAAGAAATTTTTAATTGCTCAGGGATCCAATTGTTGAATTTCCAAAGTTCAGGAGTCAAAGTGAAAATGTGTCCTTTGCCGAACGTCGTCGTTGCTAGTGGGAGAGCTGTGTGATCTTCTCCATTCCGATTCAACTGAAGACCTGAACATCTGCAACAGATTCAATTGTGGATCACGACCCTTACCCACAATCTCGCTTATGGAAGATACAGTCCTGCGAAGGCAGGACTAATTAGGGGTAAGTTGGGGGTCTCTATAAAATGAGAGCAGAAAACCTAGTAATGGGGACAAAAGGAAACCAAGAACAAAAAAACTAAAAAAACCGAGGGGAAGAACACTAGGAAACAGAGAACGAGTGGAAGAAGAATAACACAAGGAATCGAAACAAAAAACACAGAGGGGAAAAATAGAGAGATCACAGAAAGGAGATTGAAGAGAAAACGAAGGAGAACGAACGAAACAGAGGGGGAGGGGAATTTCTTGTCAGCCACCACACCTTCATATATCATCATCTTCGTCTGTCCCTCGGCAAGCACAGGGAAACAGAAGCCTAAGGAAGAACAAGAGGACTACACAGGAGCATAAAAAGGAACCGAAGCAGAGCTTTGGGTGATCCATCACGCCTCCGTCTCCTAAATCAGAGAGCAAGCCAGGCGAACAAACAGGAAGAAGAGCCAGAGAACAAGAAAGAAAAGACTAAAGGAAAAGAAAGCAAGAAAGACACTGATCGATCCGCTACCACGCACCTTCAGTCTCTAGAAACAGCAGGTATGTCCGTTTCTTCATTCTTTCTTGCATCTTCAGTTCAAAGTTAATTATACAAGAACATTGAGTGAAGGTAATTTAATTACCTTCACCCAGTGTTCATACACGCGTGAAGTGAATTCACGCGTGCTTTTAGCTTTTTCTGGACCAGCCGGGTCACTGGCTTGGACCAGTGACTGGGTCGGGCTGGTTGGGCTTAGCCCAGTCCAACTCATGTGGGTTGAGCTGGGCCCTGCCCGAAAATAGAATAAAAAATAAAAACTAAAAAAATAAAAATATTAAAAGTACAAAATAAAAAATATATATACATAAAAAAATAATGTAAATTTATTGGTTTATTTACTAACACTAGAGTCAGGAATAAAAATATTAGTTTAAATTTATATTATTTTTATTCATTGTACTTTATTTTATTTAGCTAGAAAACTAAAAATATATGTATGTGTAAACGTAAAACTTATTTTTATTTATTTATTTATTGATACCAGAGTCAGGAATAAAAAAAATACTGATTTAGATAAAAAATAGAAAAATAAAAATATAAAACTAGAAAAAAATATAAAAATGTGTTTGCATGAATAAAAATAATGTAAATTTAGTGGTTTATTCACTGACGCCAGAGTTAAGAATAAAAATACCAGTTCAAATTTATATTATTATTTTTATTTGTTGTATTTTATTTTATTTAGTTAGAAAAAATAAAAAATATGTGCATGTGTAAAAGTAAACTTATTATTTATTTATTTATTCATTGACGCCAGAGTCAGGAATAAAAAGATACTGATTTAGATTTATTTTGTTTCTATAGCTGCGTAATATTTACCAACGCTAAAGTTGAAAATATTCGTAATTAAATATTCACTAGCGCCAGAGTCAGAAATATTATACACAAACAATCATAGTATATAAAAAAATAAGTGTTAGCAATTAATGACAAAGATCAACAATGCAGTTTGTCTTAGGTCTTAAGTAGGATATTTAAGGAGTGATAATATCTTTCCTTTTACGTAATCAAATATTTTTCCTTTTACGTAATTAATTTTAAATTATAAAATCTCTGTTTATCAGTTAGAATTTCTAGTAATTATAATACTAAATAACGACTATTTAAATAAAGAATATCCTATTAAAGAATAGGATTGACTGAAATGATGACTTACTCCATGACTTTTAAGGAATAAGAGGAGATTAGTCGGGACAAAGGATTCGGTCCATTTTAGTTGCCCTTTTTAGATTCTAAGCAACCAATAAAATTCATTATTGATTTAAGATATTGATAAATAAAATATTCACTCTATTCAATGCTAGACATAATGAGTATAAAGACCTTGACAAGTTTCATAGTTTTATACATCGACGTAGACCTAGCATGCTTTTTTTACTAAAAAATAAAAAATAAATATATAAAAAATCATCAGAATTGTGAGTTTGATTGTGTAAAATTACTATATTATATGGTTGTTTATATATATTTGCTATGATATTTTTGACAATGGTGTATTTGATTCGTAATATTTTCTATTGAATAAATCCAGGTTAATTTGGTTCTAAAAATATAACCAGTGTAAAAAAATATCCAATTTATTAGATTGATGAAGAAAATCACTGAATTGAAATATAGCAAAAGGTAAAAAGAGAGATGTACCAGCTGCTTTGAAAGCACCTCCACAACGATGTTTTGCTTGTCAAGCTGGGACTTCAATAGGCAAAAGTTACCTTGAAGTTGTTTCATGAGTTCGTTTTGAGTTTGCACAACCTCTTTCAGCCGAACTTCTTCATTTTTTAAGTGCTTGTTCTCTCTATCTAATCTATTATTTTCTTCGGTAAGCGCACAAGTCTTCCTCATTCTTGATTTTCTTAAACTGCATAATTAATTACAGCACAGAGAATCAAAGAGAAGTTCCCATAATAAAAATATATAACAACAACACGAACCTCCTACCAAATAACAACAGGCAAGTGATCATGGAGAGGAGCATGTTGCTTACCTTGCACCGTTGCCGATAGGCCCTGTCTACAGCCTTCTTCCTCTCTTGATCCCTAATTACATCATCAGGAGCTTTTCTTTTCAGCTTCGAATCGGGTATGGTAGGAGAATCAAGACATCCTGATAGAAATGACATGTACTGCTCTATTGGTGGCTGAATCATCGACGGTGCTGTGTTTATTTCATAGCTACCGCCAATTTCATTAGCGGTAGACGTCTGCAGATGAGATTTAAAAGGGCAAAACCTTCAAAAGACATACTTGGGTTTGCTCACTGAAACATGTCAGAAGGCTTTCATTCAACCAAAACATCTCTGATAAGCACATCAATCTATCTAATTTTCTATACACATGCAAGCAGAAGAATATTTATAGACACATAAATTAATTTTGTTGGCTAAGGAAAATATGAAAAATCTAAACAAATTAAAAGATATAGCATGTAATAAATGAAAAATGAGCCGCATACTAGACAGTGAAAAAACGACAAACGAGATTTACAGGCACTTTTTTTTCCTGGATAAAAATTAGAAGATTACAAGTAAAACTTACAGTTGCTAGTTCCGATGGCCACATTGAATCAATCAAGGGGAAGATTGGTAGATAAGCTGGCTTTATACCTGCATAAAATTGAAAGCAGAGAACTGGTGGAGGCAATCGGAAACAGCACAACACAATCAAAGAAGTAGAAAAGAAATAAACTTTAAAGTGCTTCCGGACCTAATGTTCAAAAAATCGAGCTATAATTAAAAGAGAGACATATATATAGCATACTGATACCAGCAGAGGCAGATGCAATATGAAATTGCATTTGATACGGTGTTTGATGGGTTTTATATTAAAAATTATTTTTTTAAAAAATAAAATAAAATACTATTTTAATATATTTTCAAATAAAAAATAATTAAAAAGAAAAAGAAAAGACAGCAGCACAATCCCGATCAGACGAGACATTCCAGCGACGTCGAACGGGTGCCGCGCGAGAACGTGCGATATCGAAAAGATCGGACGAACTACTTGTAAGGTCGCGGGAGGCCGAAACAATTTCATGGCCATGGACCCACCAATCCATATGATGTAATATTATGGTCGGCTTAGACTTTGGACTAGATAAAAGGATTGGGTGTAGCATACGTGTCCAACCATTTCGGGCTTGATTTAACAAAAAAGCAATATCTCGATGAATGCGTACGATAATCAGACTATCTTTATGCGGTAATTGTCGACTGGATAAGCTCGAGCTTATTCAATTCCAATATGTCGAAATTAATGGTACAAGTACGAACCATGGGCAGGGCAGAATTTGGAGGTGAAGGTAGAACTTGCAGCGCCATGGTTCAAGTCCAATCGTCCACGCATGTAAGGACTCATTTTCTCTTTTATTGTGCTTCGATCAAACTTATTAGTTAATTTGATTAAATTGACACTCCTTTTAAGTTTATAACTAGCTATATATTTATTCTAAACTCATCCATTTCTATGATTGAATGACGAGGGTTTTTTTAATTTTTAATAATTTTCCAAGTTATTTTTGGATTAGTTATGTAGATTATATTATATTAAAATAATTTTTACATAATTTAATTTTAAATTTGAAGTAAACTAAAGATTAGATCAGGAAATTTTTTGTTGTTTATCTTTTTTTTCCCCCCCTTTATATTACTGGAAAGAATGTATTCGAGCTGGAAACAAGATATTGATCCCGAATTCACCTTCATGAGCACCCTTCAATCTGTTCTTCATCCCAATCCCAAAGTCTTATCTTGATTTATATATCCCCTCTTTAATGGACCTTGTACGTAAGGGTGCTTTAAAACCGAGGGAGATTTTTACAATCAATAATCAACAATATTTTATTACTTTCCTAAATGAATAAATCTTAGAATGGAACTTTTCCGTGAAGCTTGCCTGCAATTGAAATCCCAAAAGCACATCAGAAAATCGGCTCTACCATTATTCCTCCCCATTAATTTCCACACACTAATTCAAGAAATATAATGACAATTGTATGCTACTCAAGTGCAGTGCAAAATAATTGAGGTTGCAGCATATCTACTTTAAACACACAAATTCGACATGGTCAGTATAGAAAATTTTACACAACTTCAAACACACAGAATTGAGTTCGAAATAGTCGGCATACAAAACGCTACACACAAGTTCGACATATATAGTCAAGATAGGAAATGCTACAAACATAAGCAAACCAAACCAAACCAACCACTCCCTCGTCCTTTGATACCTAAACATGACTGGACGGATCGCCTGCAAGACTGCAGTTATGAAAAGAAAATCTTGTATTAGTGCCATTTTCCTTGAAGCAAAATAGATTATTTTTTCTCTTGAGACATGCACTGTAAACTTTATAAAGACCAAATCTAAACTAAATCCATGTTCACCTGAAGTGGAACACTCTTCTCTATTCCTTTAGCTGATCAGCAATTCCTGCCCGCAGTTGTGAGCGGCTTGACACCAATTGCTCGAGTCTTTCTCGAAACAGAATCCAGTTTTCATTACCATTATTTATCTGCAAAATAAATAAGTACATAGTGTAAATCTGGGTTAACAATTAGTCTTCTTAAATGTCTCTGGGCACGTTTTCAAACGGACTCAAATAATAAGCCCTTTAATCTTTATGAATAAATCGATTTCAATACTTGAAAACATATAGAGGCTTAATTCCATGTTTCATCAAAACAAGCTGCGCTGTGTAATTTGGAGCAAACCACATAACCAAACATGACAAGGAAAAAACCCAGAAACCAATCATGACAGAAAACAGCTCGAGAAGATATCTAAATCCTGTGGTCGAATATATGGCTTGCAATAATTACAAAGTCTCAATCCAAAGAAAACCGTTTACCAAAACACGAATCTATACATCTTGGATGCATTCTCAGTTCCCCATTCATTGCCGGTCAAATAAAATGCTGATTCATCATTCAAGTGCTTTGCCAAAGGAGCAGAGGCCATCAATAACTTAGCCCAGTAAACTTATACTTTACAAAAGATTCACGAATACATTTAAATTAAATCCATGCATTAACCACATAATTATTAGTCTAGTTGGACATGCAGCATACCAGAGCATGTATGTAAAATAAAACATAGAAAAAGCCCAAAACAAGCTAAATGCAAATATTGAAATCCAAAAAAATGAAAAAGTATACTGCACAAGAGATATTGTGGTACAAAAAAACATTCATGACAATGAATACCATGAGTCATGTTTTAAATGATCCATATCCAAACTTGAAATCCAAAATTTCTATCCAAATCCTACTCGAATCCAACCGAGAATAGATTTTTGCTATCCAGACCCAACTTGATTGGGGTTTTGAGTATTCATAACCCAAACCCATCTAAACACTATTTTTCGGCATAGACCTTTCTTGAGTTCTAGCTTTTTTGCACTGTGTACAAGATTTTATGTTTTACAACAGTAACAAATTATTCATGATGATATATTATGAGAGGTGCTTTTTTTATTGCACCTCCCCCAACACATTATTATCCATAGACTAGTTAGTTCTTCTAAGTGCATGTGCATTAAACACTAATGATATGATCTTTTAAGCATCTAGAATCATATACCTGTACTCTAGTAATGATTCATGAATACATCTAGATTAAGTTCATGTATTATCCATGTAATTATTTTGCATTAATCTAGTGTTTGTATTAATATGGTACACTTTATTTAATCTAATTAATATTCATGTTAGAAAGGTAAATGTAATAGAACTTCTTATTGTAAGGATTGTGTATTTACTAAGAGTATTATAAATACGAGTCTGTGTATAAAAGTAAATAAGTAAATCAGAGTTCAGTTTCAAAATACGTATCCTTTTAATCTCATACTTCACCACCATGTTATTTTTTAACAAAGACAAGATCATTTCTAGCAAGCCATATTGACTGGAATAAAATAAGAAAAATAAGTTGATGCCACGAGCAAAATCCTAGCGGTTTCTCTTAAATAAATTATCAAGTTGATGACAATTAATTATCAAGTGGATTGATGAAACGAAAGCGCGCGAAGGAAGAGAGAAGAAGCTACTAATTACCAGGATCATGGAAAGCTCTGCAATCTCAGCAGTCTCTTCATTGCATTTGTCCTTCAAGAACTCCACAGTTTGCCTTTTACGATTGAGATCATTTATCACCAGAGCACATTTGTCCATCATCAATTCATTCTCAGCCTCCATGGAGGTGTTTTCATTCTTCATGCGCTTGCATCCAAACTCGTCAAATTTAGCTTTGTTGTCTATCTTCACTTTCTGCACCATAAATAGTGAAATATGGTGAAATAAACATCAATACTGAGAAGTACGTACGTACAAATGGTTATGGTTAATATCAACACCTGCTGTTTTCCACAATCGCTGGTGCCAAATTTTCTTTTCCTCGGTTTTTTGGAAGAAACATTCAAGATGCTCGAGGGTACACCGTCGATAGATGTCCCCGGGGATGACGTGTTCGCTCCATCTCCATCTGTAATCCAGTTTAGAAGCTCAAACCTTGACAGCGATATCTAGAACTTTCTTAAAGAAACATTAATTGTGCCGATTAACATAAAATTAGTCAGCCTATATATTTTGATGAGCTTGTATACATACATACACACATACAGGTTCTGATGTTAATAGTGATGAAAGGCCATACCAGCTAACTGATTCGATTGGTGCAGGCCGGGAATTTGATCAGTGAACAGTATTCCACGGTTCTCGGCATCACTATCTCCAAACTCGTTGGTGTAGTTTCCTGAAATTAAAACCAATCAAACCCTCAAGGAGAATACTCAAACAAGTTAAATTTGCTTCATAAGCAACAACAACAGCACAGCAACAAAACTAAGACTCGATCCCAAACTAGTTAGGGTTTGCGGCATTTAATTCTCTCATAAACCAAGTTCCTTTCAACATTAAGTAGTTTTAAATCCTTGGATATATATCATTCGCCCACGTTATGAGATGCTTAAATAATTAAAAACGCATGCAGGCCTAGGTTAAGAAGGGAAAAAACCTAGAGCTACCTTTTTTAAAGGCTAAATTTGTGGATGATCAAACTTTTGAAGCAGGTTATCATATGCCTAACCGGAGGCAACTAGCTTGTTTTCCCCTATATACATGGTTGCTTTAATGTGTAGTGAATTACAACAAAAACTAATTAGAACTTTTGGTTAGCTTGTGATACTCCTTTTCACATTTGCAAATCAAAACCAACAAGTTTAGCCTTCCATGAGAAGGTTTTTATTTTTCATGGATAAGTGATAAGCTAATATCATGACAGTGTTGTAGATAATCAAAAACCCTAAATTGACCTAAGAAGACTTTGTCGGTTGATGTAAAGGTTAAGTAAATCAATGAGATAAAATGTGCCACCTCCATGGTAGATTTGCATAGCTAGCTGTTCATTTTAGGCTTTAAACAACGTAAACCCTAAATAAAACCCTAGATTTTAAGAATTAATAATATTATACTGAGTGCTAGATTTTAAGAATTAATAATATTATACTGAGTGCTAGATTTTAAGAATTAATAATATTATACTGAGTGCTAGAAAATAAGAATTGACCTAGCTAGAGCTAGACTTTTCCCATCAATCTAACAAAAGAGCTATTAATGAAGAGATCGCATGTGACAAACTTCCTTCTGTGAGCAGAGAGAGAGAGAGAAATCGTGTTAATTATGAGAAAGGTGCATAAAAATGCAAATAATTTGGCTTTAAAATGGAAGTTGCATGAGTTTATTAGAGACCATGTCACACCCAAGTAGAAATAAGAGGAAATGCATGGCTATCTTTGATGTGTGATTTTGTCCAAACCAAGGAGTCTTTTCCTGTTTAATCGGGACACTGCAACCGATCTTGCAGTGCAATATATATACAAGTGCTGCATGAAATTTTAAGGAAACGATAATTTTGTTTTGGGATCTGGAGCTGTCCTGTCCGGGAGGCTGTGGGAAAAAGAATCGTTGGTTTTTTTAAGAGTTTTCATTTTTATATATATTTGATTAACGGCTGCAAATTTCAGTATTTATCAATGAATTTTGTATCAAGTAGATTTTGTAAAATCATATTAAATCTTAATATGCCTTATTACTTGTTTTGCATAGATTTAGCACAGCATAAACAAAGAAAGAATGGCAGCAAGTGTCGACCTAATATGTTATAAATTGAGAAGATTATAAAAGAAGAAGAAAAACCCTTACCCACAGCAACAGAATCATCAGATAGCTCTAAGTTAGACATCAGATGTTCTTCTTTGATACGATCTGCCAAAAATTGAGAGAGGGAAAAAAGAAGTAAGTATCAACCTTAAAAAGTGTAAAATGATACAATATTTTGAGAATTAAGAGTAATTAAAATCAGTTGATGAGGTTGATGATCAAGCAGCTGTTGCTTTGCTTTACATACACACTACCAGATCTGAAGGTTGTGGGCTGGTTGTTCCTAGAAATCGACGGCGCGCGAGGAGATGATGATCGCCGTTGTGCTGGAAATCTGGGAGCGAGGTCTCTAAGAGTAGTCAAAGAAGCAGAAATTATGATATAATAATAGAGCACTGGTGGGATCATAAAAAAGAAAGAAGAAAAAGATGCGTGGCATGCGTGGGACCCAATCGCATGAAATGAGGAGAAAAACCACATACGTTCGGTAATTGCACGTCGTCGCACTGCCAGCTCGCCGTGAAGAAATAAATAAATAAATAAATTTATGCGTACTTTAATTAATTAACATAATTATTAAACTTCAATTTATTTGAGTGTGTTAAAAGATAGGCTAGTGTAACTATTCGGTTAAATCCGATTAACTTAGAAGGTTAATTTATAATTTAGGTAACTCTAGAGATATCTAGTGTTATTTAAAAAAGAAATATTGAATTTAAAATTTATTAGTATATATTCTATATATATTTTTAATAAAAAATTATTTTTTTAATATGTGATAAAAAATTTTATTTGAATACTTAAATTTGAAAGCTCAATATAATATTTTCTTAACATTAAATAAAAAAATTTAAAAATATTTTTTTAAACTTTATTATTTATATTGATTTTTTTTAATTTTTTTATATAAAATATTAAATTTTTAATTTTTAATTTTTTTTATTTGATTTAAATTGATCTATAAAATTTAAGACTCAGCTTCTTAATCGGGTTAATTCCAAACTAAATTTAATAATTATAATTAATTATTTGAGATTTGAAATTTATAACTAAGGAAATTTTTGATAGTCATAAAATATAATATTTGAATTAATAATTTTTAGAAAGTAAATATAAGGTTTGACCGCTATTTGAGTTAAAACAAAACTTTTTGTTAATATTCTGGTGGGTATACTTTAGATCCAAAATAGGAAATTAATTAATTTAAGTTACCTGTAGAACTGGCTTTTCTGCCTTGAGAGTGTGATTTTAACCTTCTTTTTTTTAAAAAAATAGCATTAATAATTAAAAAGAACAACACACTTTTTAAAAAATATGTGATGTAACATGGTTAGCGCCTGACAAGATACATAAACTGGCGTCATAATTTTGAGTTGCGGTAAAAATAATATATTTATAATGTTATTTTATATTATATTATTTTGTTAATTATACATGTGTTCAAGCATATTTATAATTTTTTTTTTTTTTGCAATTGTTTTAGGCTTGTGAAGTTGGCTTTCAAATATTTCTTAATTTAATGTAAAATACTAGAATATAAAACCAAAATCTTACAGGTCACAGAAAAAGAAAGGGACAAGAAGGGACGTCAAGTAAAGCTCTTCAAGAAGGTTATTACCAGTTTTCTTTGAATCGGACATGCTTTAAGTATCACCAAAATGAAAATTACTGGGAATAATCTAGAAGCTAGACAGACATTGAGTCGCGATTAGATGATTGCATTGCCCCCTTTGGATCGGCAATCCAATTGGACCCAGAAAAAGAGTAGATGACTGGGCTCTACAAGAGGTTCAAGAACAGGCCCATTTCAAGTCTCGTTTATGATTGTGATAGATATTGGGTTTTTAATGTTTTTTATATTAAAATAATATTTTTAAAATTTTAATATTAATATATTAAAACAATAAAAAATATTAATTTAAGTTTTTAAAAATCACTCTTGGATCTAAAATCAAAGTAAGCTAACAGAGGGAATTTTGCAACGGGAGTCCAATTAGAGTTGAGAAAATTAACATAAGAGAGAAAGCTACATCGATCTAACTCCTAAGATCAGTCAGGTCAAAGAATATTGTCCGGGGAATGACATGGTTATTAGCACTTATAGAGGATAAGGCTACCTCTATAATTTGTCAGATTAGAGTTGTACCTCTCAAATGGAGAATCAAACTTCCATTCATTGTGCATATCACCAGACAGGAAAGGGCTGCTTTTCGCAATTTGGGCATCTGGTGCTGTCCGTTTTCTAAAACCACATGGTACTGGACCAGGTTTTGCTTCTTTCTTTGCATCTCGTCGTCCCGGCAGAGGTTTCTCTCACCCCCAGCAGCTCCATCTCCGAGGACGATCTAGAGCTCACACATCTTCTTCTAGCTGTGGTAAAGAGGATCTTGCAGTACTGGAGAAATACATCCTTGCCTTCCTGCACCTTGGAGAAGCAAGAGTAGCAGAGAGAGTTAGAGGTCAAGAGGAAGATCTGTAAGTTAAGTATGGACAGGAAATATACTACTTGCAGATAAATATACATGTTCGAAGGCTTGCTGGATATGTGAACTACCATCTGCAGGTCTCTTGGTTAATTAATGGTAGACTGTGCAGACCCAACATAAATAAATAGTACAGTGGGGATCGATAATGCTTTCCTTGGAAGAAAGCACGCTAGAAATATAGAAAGACGAGATGCCCTATTAAGGTATCTCATAGGACAGCTTAAACATTAAGAATTGGATTTTCATTTAAAGTCCAATGACAAGAGATACACGTGAGGGAATTCAAGGATACAGGTAGTGTTGGCAACGAGGTTGAGTTCCCAAAATATTTAAAAAATATATATTTTTTATTTTTATTAAAATTTATTAAAATTTAATATAATTTATATATTTTGAATTGTTTTGATAGACTAATATTAAAAATAATTTTTAAAAAATAAAAAAAATATTATTAACGTATATTTTAACATAAAGAATTATTTAAAAAATAATATAACATACTTATAATAGCTTGTAATAGTGATTGTATAATGGAGGCTTTGCGGTAGAGGGGGAAAACAAGGTCATTGTATAGAAGATAGAAGAAACTTAAAAACACATGTATTATTTATATCTTAATATCTTGAAAGACTTTTTAAGAGTTATGTTTTATAAGGTCACACGAATCATTAATAATCAATTTATTTTCTCTTTTATAAGAGCATCAAGAACATGCATGCTTCTTATTTGTTTTTGCAGAATCAATGGTGGTAATCAGGATTTTGAATTGAATGAATACATGTGAGTGAGGACGTGAAAAGGCATTGCAAATCCGTTAAGAAAATGTGACTTCTATATTAAGATTTTAAATTTGAAACTCTAATTTGAGTGGGTGTTTGATAATAATTAAAAAGCATAAAACGAACATGTGAAAGTTTTTCATCATCGTTATGAGTGTTCGGGACCTACAACTGCAAATTAATTAATGGCTTCAATCTCGGCAAATCAAGACCGAGGGAACTCAATTCCAAAGGAATAGCTAATCGAGATCAATTTCAAATGATTGTAGTCATATTCCTCTTTGTTTGGTAGCTGCTTTCCAATTTCTATTTGGTAAATAAATCTAAAAGCGTGCCAATAATTGATTGAAACACAGTATATAGCACTAGCTTTTTAACAACCAAAAAAAATAAATAGTTTTTTTTTTTTTTTGTACAAGTGCTTATTTTAATTTATAGTAAATATTATTTTTTAAAATATTTTTATACAGGAACTAAAATTTTTGACACTAAAATGCAGACCACAGAAGCATACTAATTACAAATAGCACGTGGACAATGAAAGCATGGGGCAGGCAAGATATCTCAAACAATATATGAACAGATAAATTATGAAAAAATTTAATATTTATCTAGAATTAAAAAAGAAATTTGATTTTTTATATTGAAAATAAAAAATAAATATCTATGTAAATATTTTATCTTGATTTTTCATTTTCATTTTCATTTTATTCACTTTCTCTAATTTACCTTTGGTAGTAATTTCAATTGTTAAATATACATGATTTTTATTTTATAAATATACATCGTACAAATATAATTTATTTATTTAAAATTTAAGAAGAATAAATTTTTTAAAAAATTTTGTGGTAAATAAAATAAATATTCATAAAAAATATAGTTAATAATTTAATTCTCAGGAAAAAATGTGTTTCTGTTGTAAAAATCCAATATTGTTATTTATAATTTTTTTAATTTTGATATAAAAATAATTTTTTTTATTAACAACTCCGTTATTTGAACAAAAACATAAAGTAATTAAAATAAATATGTCAAAACTGAAATTATTTAAATTAAGTAAGAAAAAAAGGTGTTTCTTTAGCGAGAACTTAATTTTTTGTATTCATTAATTTATTTTTAATTCTAGTGGAAACATTTTTCTTCTTCATCAAAAGCATGAATTTTTAAATAAAAAATTATCGTGATTTCTAAATCAATTATAAGCAAAAAAAAATGTTTCATTTATTTCCATGCAATTATAAAATAAGAATAATTAATTGGAGAAAATAATTAAAAATCAGCACGATTGGATTTAAAGGATGACCCTTACGTGTTTAGTATGATAATCAGGCCCACGTACATAATATCCATCTCCATTAAGTTTATTTCTCAAAAAATGGATTCATAAACATCAAAATTAGAGTTATTGGTAACTTGAATTTAGCTATCCAAGAGTTTTTTCTATTCTCCATTTTCTTTAAGACCTTTTCTTTTCTCTCTTAATCTTTAGGTAATGAAATGTGATTAAAATAAAATTTAGGACTAAACTATAATAACTAAAAGAACAAAGATCAATTATGAGGAAATTGAAAATTGAGGGGCAATGAAGGTTTGGTCTGCCTTTTATGGAAAAGGGCTCCTTTTCTTTCTTCAAGCTAATTTTGGTGTCTCATCTTTCAAATAGTTTTTTTAACAATAAGCTAAAACTATGTTTCATAAAACTGATGGCTGGAATATTTTAAATCACATTAGCAGGTGAGAAAAAAATCGAAACAGATGTTAGCACATAAAACAATGGTAACATAATGGAAACAAATGGTTTTTGTTTTTTTTTTTTCAAAAAAAGAATGTATTCCTTAAGCAATTCTTTTAGTTTTTTTTAAATGATTTCATTTAAGTTATATTCTTAATAATAATTTTAATTCAAGTGACTTTACAATAGTCTCAGAGCTAGCTACCTCCAGGAAATTAAAGAGTAAAAGATCAAAGTATTGCGTGTAGTCTATAGAATAACAGAATGAATTCATCGAAGAAAGTGACTATAAACTTGCTGCTCGAAATTGCCCGAAGAATCGGATGGTATGTTAATTGCATCCTCTCTTTTTTTCCCTAAAACTACTTTTATATTGGATGGGATTGCACACTGCAATACCTTGAAGAACGCAATGACAAATTCTGTCGAGGTATTGAAGGGAAGGGAAGGGAAGGCAATGGGATTGCAAACCCTTTAATTTGACAAATCAAAGGCTGAACATTCCTCGTATGCTTGGTTTGGTTCTGATCCAAGCTTGGGTTCCGCGCTGTGTTTTGTTTTTTCTCCTTTTCTTTCTATCTGTTTGCCATTTACCAGGTTCCCTCCAGTCTTTTAATAAAAGCTGACCATCGAGTCTCGTAAAAAATTAATTTAATGTACCCCACCATCCTTCCACATTCCAGGTGTGTTCTACGTGCATTTTTATTCTTGATACTAATAGTTTTTTATTATAAATATATTAAAATAATATTTTTTAAAACAATTTTGAAATATAAAATATAAATATGGCTTAAAAGTAAAAATTTAATTAAATTTATGAAGAGAAAATTTAGCTGCTGAGTACATTATTGACCTACCCATAAATGGTTTTAGTGAAACGGGTATTAGTTAAACGTGCTGAATAAAAATATTACTGCAAATCTTCGACACATACGTGTTCTTTGTCATGCTTCTTTGTTGAATCAAGCATTCAGTTTAGTTTGATTCACCTAGATAATCTGCAACAAGTAGCAGATTGAATAAAAAAGAGAATACATGTGTAATAACAGAAAACCAATTTTTTCATTTTCAGCTTTTTTTAATAAAAAATATAAATATTATTTAAAAAAATTAGAGCAATTTTCCAATTTGAATAACTGAAAAATGTGTTCATATTATATTATAATATTTTTTATTTGGAGAAAAATAATAATGGAAATCATGTGTAAATTAAACTTGTTTTCCATGATATTCTTTACATTTGGACATATAAATATTTGTTTTCTTATCTTAAAGATATTGGTGTAAACAATTCAAAAAAGTATAACATTATTTCAGAGAATTGGTGTAATGTCTACATTTTCTACACAGAAAAAAATGCTTATGCTCATCTGGATCTTCAGATCTGTAAACGTTTGACCCTAACATTTTATTGGGTGCACCATGTGAGGTTTTGGAAAACCAAGTTGACTATTCAAAGAGAAGTCAACTAATTGTAAGAATTGACAGCCTCGCACCATAATTTATTGATTGTAAAAGCTAAAAATAGGAGACAACCAGCTCATCCGAACATGACACAACAACAATTAACATTTCTGCAACTGGAATCGAAATAGATTAATATAAGTTGACAACAAAGCATATGCAAATCAATAATGACAATGGTTCCATTGATTAGCTAGCTCTTCAAGCAATCATTTTTTCTTCTTCTTTTGTTCAGTCTTTTAAATTGCTAATCAAAGAAATCGATGGAATCTAGGAGAGCCTTTGATGACTAACATGTCTTAGAATACATGGTTGTCCTAGACTGAGAAACATGTTGTTACCAACAATACGTCCTTCCCCACCAGTCTTAAAGAGGGCCAAAATTTTGATTTTCTCTTTGAAATGTTCTAATCAGTGGCAGTAAGTGGAAATAGCTTTGAAATGCTATTTCAATTGAAGTCTAAGTAATCAGATACACTCATATAGCGCAGAGAAATTATATGAGCAACCATAGAAGTGGAGAATCACTGCCTCGTAAAAGTAAATTGGTTTCCACAAGCCAAACTTTCCCTTCGTGCAGGTGGCTGCATGTGCTATTACATGCTTGATTAAGTTGTGTTATGTAGTGTAAAAGAGAATACACTACTATAAAAAGCAAGCAATATCTTGGTGAAAGAATAAGGCTAAATAAAACTTCTCAATTAGTGTAATAAAGGCCTGGCTTTGATAATAAACTACTACTTGTACTTGGCCCTCGTTAATCTTTAAAGGAAGTACACTTTGTATCACTTCCTCAACAATGAACTGAATAGAAGAAGGTGAAACCAACAAATATTGGTTGGCATACTCTTTCCAAATTAATTTGTTGAATGGACGCCGAACCAAACTTCTACTTCCTTTTATATTTAGTAGAAAGACATAGATATTAAATTGTTTCTCATGAGATTACATTTATTTTATGGATTATTTGATCAAGGGATGAAATTACATTTATTTTATGGATTATTTGATCAAGGGATGAAATTTTGATTTCTCCCAAAACCCACTGGATACTAGATTGGACTTTAAATGTTTACAATATCTAATAACATAATAATATCATATAAAAGCTTTATTACCAATTTATGAGAGTAATACTCTCAAACAAGAATATTGCTCTTGAATCTACAAGATAATACCCCGAACAAGGCTCATACCCCATGAATCCATGAAAACTGAACCCCAAACATGACTTACACACTTGAATCTAGCTATTAGACCTAGATGCACCTGAATCCAACTGTTACCTTCAAATGTGCTCAAATCCACTCGTTACTCAAATGCTTTGCTCCTTTGTTGAACCTGGTCTACTTTCCATCAATTATGGAGACAAAACGTACATGATTTAAATGAAAAAACACCTTTGGATAATGTGTGTGTTAGGGGTTGGTCTTGATATTATCATCAACAATTTATAACTCACAAAACTCATAATTAAAACAACTATTAAAACAACTTTTAAAGTGACTTGTTTTCACTTAAAGTCTATCTCTAAGATGTACAAAACTATAGTTGACAAACATATTAATCATCTTAACTTTACATGGATACATCCACGTTGGTTCAAGGTTATATAAACAACATTTAAGTAAAAAAATCTTATCTTAGAGATTAAAAACTCATTTCCCTCCTTTCTAAGCTTTATTTTGAAAACAAACATAACACAACTTTTTAATGTTTTTTTTCCTTTACTATCAGTATTATTTTAAACATCATATAATCCATTAGAACCTTGAGAGGATTGGTTATTTTAGTGTTTTAGTTACTCAAATCCAATCTTCTACGCCTTTCATTCCATCACAACCTTAAAAGGTAACTTTATAAAAACCATGATCTATGTAAAGTTTTATATGAACCTTATCAATTGACAATGATCACACCATCAATAATGTAAATGAATTTGACTGTTGTATTGCTTTCACTACATCTTATCATTACATAGGTTGAAACCTTTGCTATTTATTATGACATTTTACTTTCTCTGATCTATTTTTCTATCAAAACCCTCTATTTTTTTATTTATGATTGTTTATAAAATGAAAGTAGTTTTGTATAACATCAATGACTTTTTAATTTGTTAGTGGTTTTATCTATAAAGTACAATAATTAATAGTGCAATTAAAAAGTGAATAATTCTAGAGCTCTCTAAAAAATACCAATGAAATTTGTCATTGTTGATTCCTTTTATAATTAACATGATAAATAATGTTTCTAGTTTACCAATGAATTTACTAATAGAATTTATTACATTGGTAATTCTATTAGTAAAAATACACATCATCATTTCTTTTGCTTTGTTTTAATTATTTTTTTTCACTATAATTTCTTCAATAAATACTAAGGGGATATTTTTCGTCAGTAAAATCCATTGGCAATTTACTAAAAAAAATATTCCCTTGATATTTCCATTCATATTTATCAATTTTCTAGTAATGTTTGATTATGTAAAATTACTATATTATATGATTGTTTATATGTATTTTTTATGATATTTTTACAACTGTGTATTTGATTTGTAATACTTTCTATTGAGTAAATTCAGGTTAATTTGTTTTAAAAATATAACCAATGTAGAAAAATATCTAATTTATTAGATTGAAGAAGAAAATCACAGAATTGAAATATAGCAAAAAGTAAAGAGAGAGATGTACTAGCTACTTTGAAAGCACCTCCACAGCAATGTTTTGCTTGTCAAGCTAAGACTTCAATTGGAAAAGTTACCTTAAAGTTGTTTCATGTTTTCATTTTGAGTTTGCACAACCTCTTGCAGCCGAACTTCTTTAATTTTTAAGTGCTTATTCTTTCTGTTTAATCTATTATTTTCTTCAATAAATACACATAAGTTTTCCTTATTCTTTATTTTCTTTACTTGTATAATTAATTATAGCACATGAGAATAAAAAAGAAGTTCCTATAATAAAAAGATATAACAACACGAATGTTTTTCTACCAAATACCAACAGGCAAGTGATTACGGAGAGAAGCATGTTGCTTACTTTGCACCATTATCGATAGGCCTTGTCTACCTCTTTCCTCCTTTCTTGATCCCTATTTATATCATTAAGAGCTTTTCTATTCAGTTTACAATCGGGCATGATAGGAGAATCTAAACATCCTGATAGAAATTGTTGTAGACACAATTTTAAGCACCTAAAATTAAACAAGCACACATGTATAAATATATAATTTTATTAAATATATGACTGTGTACAATCTCTATCTAATGTGTTCATTCAAAAAAATATGTCAATCTTCTGATTTGTTTTCTTTGGATTTGATGTATGGTGACTTGATTTATTTGAGAAATCAACCCAAGATTTGTGCTCTACAAGAACGTGAATTTAAGCATATATTATGAAGTGAGATGTTGTGATTTAATGTTTTGAAGAGCACCTTGATTTGTCTTCAAAGTGTTGTTAAAGAACTCTTATGAGACGTTTTGACTTAATTCAACAGAGTTTCGTTCTTTGTAAACTTCAAGCATAGATGAAGAAGGCTTGAAAACTCTTTGAGAAAGAGTTTCCTTACTTTAAGAGCTTGTATTGAAGAAAATTTGTATCTCCTGGAATCCTATTCTCTTTAGGTTGAGGTCCTCTATTTATAGAGATCTGTAGGAGCTCTCAGGTTTTTTTCCAATACCACATGATATAATTTTATTGTTTGATATTTATTGACGGGATCTTGCATTCATGATAAGATATCTGATGAAATCTTGCATTTTTAATAATATATCTTGAATATCTCATCCCAAGAATCAACTTTTCATTGGCCAAGAAATATATAAAAGTTAATTTATTTTCCATATTATTTATTTCAATTTTATTTTATCCTTTCTTTTAAAGAATAAGATAACACATGGTGAAATTTGATTGGTTGAAAATTTGTATTTCTAGAGATGCCTTCTTAAGACAAATTCACTTGCTTTTGAAACAAGTGAGTATGTTTCAAAAAATATGGTTGAGAGAGTTTTATATTTTCAATCAAAATTTGATTTGATCATGTTAGATTTTCATAATAAATAAATCTTATTAAGAAATAAAATATGGTAGTCAAAATTAAAAATTTATAGACCAATTTTAATTGAAATTTATCGAATCAAATAAAAAAATATCCAAGTTAAATACCTCATTTGAAACATTTGTATATTTAGAAACCAAAAAAAATTTATCTTTATACCAGAATAGCAACCAATGCTTTGATCGGCCCGAGGAATTTTTTTTTTCTTACTGGAAGTGGTGGTCACTATAACATTTTGTTTTAGAGATCTCATTGTTTTAGATCCAGCAACGCAATTCGCTCGTGATTCCAGTTAGCAGTTAATGAGTTATAAAATATTAAAGATTTCAGTTTCTGTTCTCTTCCTTCTCTTGATATGCATGCACTCATATTGTCTGATGAATTATTATTTTTATTCCGTTGATGTTCTTTCAAGTTAAGAAAGATTGTTTGTCTTTTCAACAGTATAGGAAACTTGTTGTTTCCTTTTCTTTTGGCGTTAAATGCTTTCACTGAACAGGAATTGTTCTCTTTGGTCTTACTGCCATGCCTTTTCAACAATATAGGAAATAGAATTTGACTCCCCTATGCAACTTTCAGAGGAGAACACGGCACCCATGCAATCAACCGACCTTGTTTTCGCAAAAAACCTTTTTTGTTCATCTTTTGTTGAACCGTAGATTTCTCAGAGCTTCCTCAAAAAGTATGACTATGAAAGCACATCACCTTGCCCTTCTTTCTATTGTAAATAGCATTGGTTCTTCTTGTTTCTTTATCGTCAGTACACCACTCTCTACCACTCAACTCGTCACTGGTAGCTGGCTACTCTACAGCAGGTAAGTGCGTCTTTATTCATTATTTGTTCTTACAACTACAAGTTTTTTTTTTAAGAAGAAGATTTTAAACCAGAAGGAAGATGCCTACCCTATTCGTGTTATCTCTAGTTATGCAAGTGACTATGCATTGCTAGGTGGCATCGAGCCTCCTAAAGCTCATTGAAAGTCTGAAGCAGTTGGCCAAGTCTGCTCCAATGTTTGACTGTTCCATCGAGGGATCCCTTTGCTACAAATCAAACCATCACTGGCAGCTATTTCATTGTCCTTTTCATCACCAACCAAGTCTTTATCAAACTTAATAGCATCAGATTTATGGCCATCAATGTCAACTGAAGCAGAGCCGTGACGTACCCTTAATGCCAATTGCATCAGATCCATCGATTGGTCCTATTCGGCACAAACCTCCAAGGATCCAGCGATGCTAATTATCATTTGTTTTTTTGTCCTTGCAGGTTTTGCTTCAGCAAACCCTGCCCTCTGATGATCATAGTAATATTTTGCACGGGCTCACTTCTTTCACCTTCCCATGGATTTAACACGAAGCTGTGGCAGCGGAATCAACAAATCCTTCAGTTTTAAAAGCAACAACAATTTGCAGTTATAGCTTCCACTAAGCACTAGCAACTAGTAAAGGAAGTTTTATTCAGACCACATTTCATCATCATCATCTATAGCCAGTAGCCACCAAGTTTCCAAATGCATTTTCTGCATTTCCCCAAAATCTAGTTCAAAACAGCTGACATCATACCATACGTAATTTTAGCAACACTCCTATTGAAGTACCGAGATGATTTATAGCATGACTTCAAGAATATTGAGAACTTTCTAATCAGTATCGCGACTTCTGTTGTTTATCACAAGACCAATATTTATTCATTAGCTTTTTGCAGTTTCTCCATGTGTTTGTTTCTTAAAAAATGTTTTTTAAAAAATTATTTTTAATTTTTTTATTAATAAAAAATATTTTTCATTTAAAGAGAAATTTAATTTAGTTTTTAGAAATTTTTTTTTTATTTTAGACGAAAAATATTTTTTAAAAGTTATGAAATATTTAAAAATATCATATTATTTGCTGATTATATCAAATTTGATGGTTAAACTTGTTAGGTTGGTTGTCATTTCATGTGCAACAAATAGATGGCATCAACCATTGACTATTGGTAGCCACCATTGTTGAATGAGCTAGAGTTGGTGGTCACTATTGTTGACAACAAACTAAGAATAGCCTCCATGAATGCCTGTAAATAGAGGCATATGTTAGAGAGCAAAATGAGAGAGAAGGAAAAGAGCCAAAGATGTGAGAAATGCAGGAGAGAGTGGGCTGCCATTGCAGCATTAAAAAGAGAAAAATAGAGTGAGGTTGAGAGTTGCCAAAGAGGGGATGATTCCTCCTCCTCTATTGTTGTAAATCTTGCACTCTCCCTACATAATGCAATGGCTTCTCCCGTGGATGTAGGTGGTTTGCCGAACCACGTAAAATACCGTGTCTCAGTGTGCCTCTCCTCCTATGAGCAAATATCAATACATCACCGGTCGGAATTCCCAACAAAACTTTTGATTATTACATATATTTTGTTTTGAATATTTATTTTTCAATTTGATCCCTTAGAATTTAATTTTTATATTAATTTTTGTTCTTATTTTTATAATTATTACTTGCTTTTCCCTTATCATTTTTTAAATGAAATTTTTTATTTATTTTATTTGACATAATTTATTAAATATTAATTATTATTATTTTAATTTCTTCATTTTTTAATTTTTTAATTTTTTAGATTTGATCTCTATTATTTTAATTATTATTTATTTTATTTGAGATAATTTATGAAATTATTTTTTCTATTTTATTTTCATTTATTTTTTTAATTTGTAAGATTTGTTCCTTATTATTTTAATAAACTTGAAAAAAATTAAACATTACTAGGTTATTTTCCAGTTTATTTTTTATAATACAACTAAATATTAGAAAGTACTTCCTATTATACTATCAAATATTAAAAAATAATTTATTTTTATTAAATTTAATTTTTTTATTTATTTTTTTAAAAAAATTATTTACTAGCAAATAAACCTGCTAAAAAATCACTGTATAGCGTTTTTTTATGTTATAACTAGCACGGCTCCTTCTTCTCCTTTTACTGTCGGTACAACCTCCACCAATCCTAGCAGGTATGCATGGGTCTCTCTCAATTTCTTTTTTTTCTTTTTTTTTTTCATATACTGTTACAGCATTCTATGGTGTCCTTATTCCTAATGCCACCACCATGCTCTGCAACAACATCAACATCAACACCAGCGTATGGTCCCAAGCAACAGGAAACAATGTTTGTAACGGGAGCAGCGCGAGAACGCGCGACATCGGAAAGATCGGACGACCTACTTGCAAGGTCGCGCGAGGCCGAAACAATTTCACGGACATGGACCCACCAATTCAAATGACATAATATTATGGTCGGCTTAGACTTTGGACTAGAGAAAAGGATTGGGTGTAACATAGTATAATATTATGGTCGGCTAAGCATACGTGTGAAACCCATTTCAGGCTTGATTTAACAAAAAAGCAATGTCTTGATGAAGGCGTACGATAATCAGACACTATCTGGATGTGGACAGGATGCCAAGAATCAGGCGCCTCGGGATAAAAACATGACAGTTCACTAAGGGTAAACAATTAACAAATATATAATATCAATGACAAAGAAACCTGCGCGGTAATTGTCGACTGGATAAGCTCGAGCTTATTCAATTCCAAAATGTGGAAATTAATGGTACAAATACGAGTCATAGGCAGGACAGAATTTGGAGGTGAAGGAAGAACTTGCAGAGCCATGGTTCAGGTGTCCACGCTTGTAAGGACTCATTTTCTCTTTTATTGTGCTTCGATCAAACTTATGAGTTAATTTGATTAAATTAACACTCCTTTTGAGTTTTTAACTAGCTATATATTAATTCTAAACTCATCTATTTTTATGATTGAATGATGATGTTTTTTTAAAAAAAAATTATATTTTTTAATAATCTTTTAAGTTGTTTTTGGATTCATTACGATCGGTTATATTACGTTAAAATAATTTTATATAATTTAATTTTAAATTTGAATTAAGTTAAAGATTAGATGAAGAAAATTTTTATCATTTTTTTTTGTATCTTCTCAAGAATTCACCTTTATATTACTGGAAAGAATGTATTCGAGCTCGAAAATTCACCTTCGTGAGCAACCTTCAATCTGTTCTTCATCCCAATCCCAAATTCTATCTTGATTTATGCATCCCCTCTTTAATGGACCTTGTAAGTAAGGGTGCTTTAAAACCGAGGGAGATTTTTACGATCAATAATCAACAATATGTTATTACTTTCCTAAATGAATAAATATTAGAATGTAACTTTTCCGTGAAGCTTACTTGCAATTGAAATCCCAAAAGCACGTCAGAAAATTGGCTCTACCATTATTCCTCCCCATTAATTTCCACACACTAATTCAAGAAATATATATGACAATTGTATGCTACTCAAGTGCATTGCAAAATTATTGAGGTTGCATCATACATCAACTTTAAACACACACAAGTTCGATATATATAGAAAATGTTACACACAACTTTAAGCACACAAGTTCGATATAGTCGACATAGAAAATGTTACACGCAACTTTAAGCACACACAAGTTCGATAGAGTCGCCATATAAAATGTTACACACAACTTTAAAGAAAATGGTACACACATGAGCAAACCAAACCAACCATGCACTCCACTTGCTAAATCTAAACTAGATCCATGTTCACCTGAACTGGATTACTCTTCATAATTCCCTTAGCTTAGCAATTCCAGCCCCCAGTTGCGCGCGGGTTTACTCCACTTGCTCTATCCTTTCTCGAAGCTCAATCACATTTTCATTGCCATTATTTATCTGCAAAATAAATAAATACGTAGTGTAAATTAATCTGGGTTAACAATTAGTCCTCCTATGCACAAATGTCTTTGGGTACGTTTTCAAACGGAGTCAAATACTAAGGCCTTTTATCTTTATGAATAAATCAATTTTAATAATTGAAAACAGATAGAGGCTTCCATGTTTGATCAAAAAAAGCTGCGCTGTTTAATTTGGAGCAAACCACATAACCAAACATGACAAGGAAAAAACCCAGAAACCAACCATGACAGAAAAGAAGATATCTAAATCCATTGGTAGAACATATGGTTTGCAATAATTACAAAGTCTCAATCCAAAGAAAACCGTTTACCAAAACACTAATCTATACATCTAGGATGTATTCTCACAAGTCATTGCCGGTCAAATAAAATGCTGATTCAAGTGCTTTCCAAAGGAGCAGAGACCATATATAAATTAGCCCAGTAAACTTATACTTTACAAAAGATTCACGAATACATTTAAATTAAATCCATGCATTAACCACATAATTATTAGTTTAGTGTTTGCATTAATACGATATGCATGTTTTTTGGTTTAGTGTATGTATTAGTATGGTATACGTATTAGGAGTTATCATTATATGAGTTGAGCATGTACCAAGAGTCCTATAAATACCTCCGTAAATGTTTGAGTTTGTGTGTGAAAGTAAGTTAATTAAAGTGTTAAGTTTAAAGATACTTCGTTTTTTATCTCGCCATCATTTTTTTTTCTATCAAAATGATATGATAGCGAGGTTAATCTTGTAGGACATGCAGCATACCAGAGCATGCATGTAAAATGAAAGATAGAAGAAGCCCAAAACAAGCTAGATGCAAATATTGAAATCCAAAAAGAAGAAAAGGTACATTGCACAATAGACATTGTGATACAAGATACAAAAAATACCAGACATGAAAAGGAATAGCAATAGATACCATGAGTCATGTTTTGCATTATCCATATCAATACAAAAAATACCAGACATGAAAAGGAATAGCAATAGATACCATGAGTCATGTTTTGCATTATCCATATCCAAACTTGAAATCCAAAATTTCTATTCAAATCTTATTCAGTATAGATTTTTCCAAACCCAACTCAATTAGGGTTTTGAGTATTCATAACCCAAGCCCATATAAACATAGACCTTTCTTGAGTTCTAGCTTTTTTGTACTGTGTACGAGATTTATGTTTTACAACTGTAACAAATTATTCATTATATATATTATAAGAGATATGCTTTTTTGATTGCACCTCCCCCAACACATTATTATCCATAGGCTAGTTCTTCTAAGTGCATGTGTATTAAACACTAATGATACGATCTTTTAAGCATCTAGAATTATAAACCTGTACTCTAGTAATGATTCATCAATACATCTAGATTAAGTTCATGTATTATCCATATAATTATTTTGCATTTAATCTAGTGTTTGTATTAATATGGTACATGTTGTTTAATCTAATTAATATTTATGTTAGAAAGGTAAATGTAATAGAACTTATTATTGTAAGGATTATGTATTTACTAAGTGTATTATAAATATGAGTCTGTATATAAAAGTAAATAAGTTAAATCAGAGTTCAGTTTCAAAATACGTATCCTTTTGATCTCACACTTAACCACCATGTTATTTTCGAACAAAGACAAGATCATTTCTAGCAAGCCATGTTGACCGGAATAAGATAAGAAAAATAAGCTTATGCTATGAACAAAATCCTAGCAGTTTCTCGTAAATAAATTATCAAGTTGATGACAATTAATTAAGAGATGCATATTAATGGATAGATGAAACGAAAGCGCGCGAAGGAAGAGAGAAGAAGCCACTAATTACCAGTATCATGGAAAGCTCTGCAATCTCAGCAGTCTCTTGATTGCATTTGTCCTTCAAGAACTCCACAGTTTGCCTTCTACGATTGAGATCATTTATCACCCGAGCACATTTTTCCATCATCAATTCATTCTCAGCCTCCATGGAGGTGTTTTCATTCTTCATACGCTTGCATCCAAACTCGTCAAATTTAACTTTGTTGTCTATCTTCACTTTCTGCACCATAAATAGTGAAATATGGTGAAATAAACATCACTACTGAGAAGTACGTACGTACAATTGGTTAATATCAACACCTGCTGTTTTCCACAATCGCTGGTTCCAAATTTTCTTTTCCTCGGTTTTTTGGAAGAAACATTCAAGATGCTCGAGGGTACACCATCGATAGATGTCCTCGGGGGGGACGTGTTTGCTCCATCTCCATCTGTATTCCAGTTTAGAAGCTCAAATTAACCTTGAAGGAGATATCTAGAACTTTCTTAAAGAAACATTAATTGTGCCGATTAACATAAAATTAGCTACTCAAAGCTTCATTAAATTAGTCAGACTATTTTGATGAGCTTGTATACATGCATAAACACATACAGGTTCTAATGTTAATAGAGATGAAAGGCCATACCAGCTAACTGATTCGATTGGTGCAGGCCGGGAATTTGATCATTGAACAATATTCCACGGTTCTCGGCATCACTACGATCTCCAAACTCGTTGGTGTAGTTTCCTGAAATTAAAACCAAGCAAACCCTCTAGGAGAATATTCAAACAAGTTAAATTTGCTTCATAAGCAAAAACAACAGCACAGCAACAAAACTAAGACTCGATCCCAAACTAGTTAGGGTTTGCGTCATTTAATTCTCTCATAAACCAAGTCCCTTTCAACATTAAGAAGTTTTAAATCCTTGGATATATATCATTCGCCCACGTTATCAGATGCTTAAATAATTAAAAACGCATGCAGGTTAAGAAGGAAAAAAACCTAGAGCTACCTTTTTTAAAGGCTAAATTTGTGGATGATCAAACTTTTGAAGCAGGTTATCATATGCCTAACCGGTGGCAACTAGCTTGTTTTCCCCTATATACATGGTTGCTTTAATGTGTAGTGAATTACAACAAAAACTAGTTAGAACTTTTGGTTAGCTTGTGATACTCCTTTTCACATTTGCAAATCAAAACCAACAAGTTTAGCCTTCGATGAGAAGGTTTTTATTTTTCATGGATAAGTGATAAGCTAATATCAAATCAAAACCAACAAGTTTAGCCTTCGATGAGAAGGTTTTTATTTTTCGTGGATAAGTGATAAGCTAATATCATGACAGTGTTGTAGACAATCAAAAACCGTAAATTGACCTGAGAAGGCTTTTTCAGTTGATGTAAAGGTTAAGTAAATCAATGAGATATACTGTGCCACCTCCATGGTAGATTTGCATAGCTAGCTGTTCATTTTAGGCTTGAAACAACGAAACCCTAAATAAAACCCTAGATTTTAAGAATTAATAATATTATACTGAGTGCTAGAAAATAAGAATTGACCTAGCTAGAGCTAGACTTTTCCCATCAATCTAACAAAAGAGCTATTAATAAAGAGATCGCATGCAACAAACTTCCTTCTATGAGCAGAGAGAGAGAGAGAAATCGTGTTATGAGCAAATAATTTGGCTTAAAATAGAAGTTGCATGAGTTTATTATAGACCATGTCACATCCAAGTAGAAATAAAAAGAAATGCATGGCTATCTTTGATGGGATGATTTTGTCCAAAACCAAGGAGCCTTTTCCTATTTAATCGGGACATTGCAACCGATCTTGCAGTGCAATATATATACATGTGCTGCATGAAATTTTAAGGAAACGATAATTTCGTTTTGGGATCTGGAGCTGTCCTGTCCAGTAGGCTGTGGGAAAAAGAATCCGTGGTTTTTTTTAGAGTTTTCTTTCATATATATTTGATTAACGGCTGCAGTTCTCAGTATTTATCAATGAATTAATTTTGCATGAAGTAGATTTTGTAAAATCATATTAAATCTTTATACGCCTTATTACTTGTTTCGCATATATTTAGCACAGCATAAACAAAGAAAGAGTGGCAGCAAGTGTTGATCTAACGTGTTCTATATGGAGAAGATTATAAAAGAAGAAGAAAAACCCTTACCCTCTGAATCAGATAACTTTAAGTTAGACATCAGATGTTCTTCTTTGATATGATCTGCCGAAAATTGAGAGATAGAGAAAAGAAGTAAGGATCAACCTTAAAAAGTGTAAAATGATACAATATGTTGAGAAAGAGTAAAATCAGTCGATGAGGTTGATGATCAAGCAGCTGAGAACACCACACCTTTTGCTTCTCTTTTCATATACACTACCAGATCTGCAGGTTATGGGCTGGTTGGTCCTAGAAATAGGCGGCGCGTGAGGAGATGATGACCGCCGGTGTGCTAGAAATTGGGAGTGAACTCACTTGGAGGTTTCAGAGAAACAAAAATTATGATGGAGCACTGGTGGGATAAAAAAGAACGAAAAAAGAAGCGAGGGGGCCCAATCGCAATCGCAATCGCAAGAGAGAATGGGAAAACAAGATATGACGTTCGGTAACTGCACGTAGCCCTGATTGTAAACGAGGTGCAAGACGGCGTTTTCTTAAATTTATTTTTTAGAACAAGTTGTTTATAATTAATTGTTTATATATTTTTTTAATATATTAATATTAAAAATAATTTTTAAAAACTATAAAAATTATTTTAATATATTTTTAAATAAAATACACAATAAATTATCAACATTATTCTACATTTCAAAAACGTTTCTAAATTTTTTTTATTTTTTTATTAATTTTAAATTAATATATTTATAGTGTTTTTAATCATTTTAATATACTAATATCAATTTTTTAAAATATAAAAAAATTATTAAAAAATATTTTACACTACACAAAAAATTATTTAAAAAAAAATTATAATCATGCTACCAAATAAATTCATCATAATTATAAAAATGATGCAAAACTGTATTTTTTTTAATTAATATTTTTTAAAAAATTATTTATAATTAATTTTTTATATTTTTTAATATATTAATATTAAAAATAATTTTTAAAAACTATAAAAATTATTTATCAACATTATCGTAATCCCTCTTGTCAACACACTGACAGCTCGCAGCGAAGAAATGAACAGTTTTTTTTTTTTTTTTTGTTAATATTACCGGTGGTTGTGTTTTAGCTCCAAAATAGAAATATTAATTTGAGTTCCCTGCAGAGCCGCCTTTGTTGACTTGAGAAATAGGTGTGATTTTAACCTTAAAAAAAATAGCATTAATAATTAAAAAGAACACAGTTTAAAAATATGTGATATAACATGGTCTGCGCTAGACAAGATTCATAAACACGAAATTTTAAAGATATCATGCGTCACAATTTTGAGTTGCTGTAAAAATAATATATTTATAATGTTTTTTTATATTATATTATTTTGTTAATTATAATTTTGCAATTTATTTTACATGTGTTTAAGCATATTTGTAATATTGTTTTTCGCAATTGTTTTAGGCTTGTTAAGTTGGCTTTCAAATATTTCTTAATTTAATTTAAAATACCAGAATTTAAAACCAAAATCTTAATTGTTGAACATATGTCATATAAATCGAAGAAACTGTAAGTAATAAGAGGGAAAAAATTAATTGCAAGGGATGAAAACGGGAAAATTGTACTTAATATTAAATTCCCTAAAAAATCAAAACAAATTTAGATTATAAGATGCTTGAAAATCATAAATATTGTATATAAAAAAAATAAACATTAAATACACAGCCTAAATTAAGATGAAAAATAAAATTGGATTAATTTAAAAAAAAAACATTGAATAGCTAGAAATACAAAAGGGATTTGAACCCCATCCATGAACATGAAAATCAGTCCATGATAACCATCTAGGTGGTGGCCAAGTGGTAAGAATTTGGGATCAAGGGGTTTGCTCCCTCTGTGGTCTCAGGTTCGAGTCCTTGGTTGCTCATATGATGGCCACTGGAGGCTTACATGGTCGTTAACTTCAGGGCCCGTGGGATTAGTCGTGGTGCGCGTAAGCTGGCCCGGACACCCACGTTAATCTAAAAAAAAAAAAAAAAAAAAAAAAAAATCAGTCCATGATTCTAGCAATAATAATAATAATAATAATTTTTTAAATTTTAAATTCAGTTCTCAAAACTCTAGTTTTTTTTAAATTAATAAAATTAAATTTTATCTTACCAAGTTAAATATAAAAATAAAAGACTGAATATTTTCTATACATCATAAAATCCTTACACGGGAGCATAAAAGACAAATCATTAATATCAATCTCAAATTAAAGTAATATAAAAGCATCAAGTAAAAAAAAATCAGAGAGAAATGAGCGTGGGAAAAAGAAATGATTATAAGAATCTAAGGTGGTCTGCCTCAGAGCCCACAAGAGATGTCTCATCACTTTTAGTTTTTTTTTTAATAAATAAATATAAGAGATGTTAGCTGAAAAGGATTATTTTCCATAAAAAGACAAAGAAAGGGACATGAAGGGACGTCTAGTAAAGCTCTTCGAGAAGGTTATTACCAGTTTTCTTTGAATCCGACATGCTTTTAAGTATAACCAAAATGAATAATCTCGAACATAGTTTTTAAACCTGACATGTGGCTGGCACTGTTCAAAACTCAGGTTTTAGGTTTTCACTCGGTTATTAGATTTTAATCCGTCAGCTGGGTCGGCTGGATCAATTTTTATTTTTAAAAAAATTTAAAATAACGTTATTTAATTAAAAAAACAAAAATTAATAAGTTGTAACCAGGTTTTTGACCGGGTTTTATCGGGTCGTCCAAATTTTCTAGTTAACCTGTCGAGTCAGCTGGGTCACGCCAAATTATAATTTATCTTATTTTTTTATTAATTCGGTTTGATTTTAACTTTAAATTAGCTAGATTCTAGATTAATCTATCAAACCAGACTAGATTTTAAAACTATATAGAAGCTCGATAAACATTAAGTTGCGATTAGATGATTGCATTGCCCCCTTTGGATCGGCAATCCAATTGGACCCAGAAAAAGAGTAGATGACTGGGCTCTACAAGAGGTTCAGGAACAGGCCCATTTCAAGTCTCGTTTATGATTGTGATAGATATTGGTTTTTTAATGTTTTTTATATTAAAATAATATTTTTAAAATTTTAATATTAATATATTAAAATAATAAAAAATATTAATTTAATTTTTTAAAAAAAAAACACGATTGAACTGTAATACTATATACGACTTTATCTAGTTATAAGATTTATTTGAAAGGAAAGGGGTTGTTAAAATCCGTAGCATGATTAAAGATAAGATTGATTTAGTCCTGTTTTATTTGTTTTTTTTATTTTAAAAGTGGTTTTAAAAATTTTTATTTTTTAAATTTTTATTTTTTAGTATTTTTTAATTATTTTGATATAATGGTATCAAAAATAATTTTTAAAAAATAAAAAAATATTTTAATATATTTTCAAATAAAAAACACTTTACAAAATAACTATAAAAATATTTTCACACATGCTCTAATTCAAATCAAAGAAATTGTAGCGTGCCTTTTAAGTCTGTCATTGTTTTCATGCAGTCATCTAGTTAAATTTTTATCCATTATATCTACCTTTATTGGAGGAGGTAGAGGTGTAAATGATTTTGTTTTTATGACTGAATTATATTAAATAAAATACATAAACTATAAAAATAAATTATCTTATGTTTATCAAGCAAAATTTGACAAAGTAATTTTAAAAAGAAAAAAACTATATAAACTATTTTAGATATTTATTTAAAAATTGCACAAACATACATAATACGATGCAAGTTGCTTTTATAAAAATAATTTTTAATATATATATATATATATATATATATATATTAACATATCAAAATTATTTACTTTAAATGAAAAACATATTAAACCGCATAATTCTGATAACTGAAGACGGAAGTCACATTTTGCCATGTTCTTGGACCTAACTTTCCTAGGCTTACCTTCTAAAACTTTGATGGGCTTTTTTTAAAAAGAGGTATGGGCCCAAGAAAATAGAACATTTCAAAATGGTTTAGTTAAAGAAATTTCTTACCATATAATTAAAGACATATTTTTCATTTTAAGCACCGAACCATGTTAAATTTTAAGGAATTGATTAAAAATGACTTGAAACCTCAATGGTTAATTTCACTCAAGATTCTACTTTTATTACTAAAATATAATAAAATATATATCCATAATTATATTTTCCTCAATTGATGATAATTAATTTTTTCACAAATAATTTTTTTTTAAATTTCCATTATATCTAGAACACATAGCTAAAAATTAAAAATTATTTTATTTTTTAATTATGATAATTAAATTTTATCTTTTTTCTAGTATTATCTATTATCAAATTTAATTTTCCGTTTGAAAAGAAAAATTGTTAGTACTGCATTTGTTTTGTTAAAGAATTTTGTTGATGTTTCTAAATATACATGCCATCAATAAAATATTTATTTTGAAAAAAATATAATAGAATTATAAAAAATTTAACAAATTCATTTTTTATGAATTTTATTTTTCTTTAAATAAATTTAAATGTTAATGTTTCCATTGATTACTCCGAAATAAGATATTTTGTGGTTATACTAAGATAAAAGGTAAACTAGTACATAATTAAAACTTATAATAAATACAAGTGGGATTAATAATTAATGAATTATGAGTGGGGGTTTAAAATAACTGATTAACCAAGAAAATCAAAGAAAAATTAACTAAAAATACCAAATCAAAATAAAAAACTAATTAAATGAATTTTTAAAATCATAAATTTCAATAGATCTGATTTAATTTTGATTTGAATCAGAAATCATATCAAACCAAACTGAATCCACTAAACAAACCATAAAAATTTATAATATAAATAGTTAATTTGCAATCTAGCCGGGTAACCCTAATAATTAACATAACTTTATTGGCTCTCACAAAAACTTACCTCCTTGTCTAGGTATATTCCCAATCTTTATTTTCAAGTTTTATTTCAATTTTCAATTACACTGCAATCTGCGTTTCAACGTTTAACAAGCAAAGCCCTGACCTCCTCTACTTGGTTCAACTTGTTAGTAGATATATCATGTATCTATCCAGAGAGGTTTGGTTTAGATGTTATGTATCTATCTAGAGAGGTTTGGTTTAGATGTTATCTTGGCTTCAAGGATCATAAACATTTGAATTGTGCTTCTGGTTCAAGAAACCTAACAATACCTATTCATGTTTATAGGAGCAAAAGTGAAAATCACCCATTAATATACTCCTGAGCAATGGCAACGTTAGCCTCGAAGAAAACAGAGAGATCATGGACAACGTGTGAGACATTGGATAATTGCGGATTCATTTTTCAAGCCGGATCTAAATTCTTCTAGGTCTTTGTAGATTTTGATGACGAATTCAGATTTGATTGTTAAGGTTTGGGTGAGAGAGCTAAATGACTAGGTAGAATTTTGGGTTGGTGGGTTAGGGTTTGGTTTTAGGTTTCTTAGTTTTTTACTAAAAAAATAGGATTTCACTGAATTGATTTTTGGCCTGGTTCAATTAATATTTTATAAAATTAATGTAATTTAATTCGATTAGTTTTTAAATTTAAATTGAACGGAACCAAATGGTGAAAACCCTTAATTATGAGCAAAACCACCTAAATTAATAACCTTAAACTCGAGGAGGAGAAATTGTTATCAACCTTAGAGAAATAGCCGATAGAGGACTGTTTAGTTAAAAAAAAAAAAAACACTGTTAATTGAGTTTAAAACGACTTCGATAAATAGTTTGCTTATGAAAACAACCTCCAAACTTCAGGGAGGACAATCTGCAGATTACACACAGTACCGTCACTCTTGGATCTAAAATCAAGGTAAGCTAACCGAGGGAATTTTGCAACGTTAGTCCAATGAGAGTTGAGAAAATTAAACATAAAAGAGAAAACTACATCTAATTACTCCTGAGAACAGTCAGATCAAAGAATATTGTCCTGGAAATGACATGGTTAATTAGCACCTATAGAGGAGATATAAGGCTACCTCTATAATTTGTCAGATTAGAGTTGTACCTCTCAAATGGAGTATCAAACTTCCTTTCCCTGTGCATATCACCAGACAGGAAAGGGCTGCTTTTCGCAATTTGGGCATCTGGTACTGTCCGTTTTCTCAAACCACATACTGGACCTGCAGGTTTTGTTTCTTCCTTTGCATCTTGTTGTCCCAGCTGAGGTTTCTCTCACCCCCAGTAGCTTGATCCATCTCCGAGGACGTTCTAGAGCTCACACATCTTCTAGCTGTGGTAAAGAGGATCTTGCAGTACCGGGGAAATACATCCTTGCCTTCCTGCACATTGGAGAAGCAAGAGTAGCAGAGAGAGTTAGAAGTCAAGAGGAAGATCTGTCAGGAAATACACTACTTGTAGATAAATATATATGTTCGAAGGCTTGCTGGATATATGAACTACCATCTGCAGGTCTCTTGGTTAATCACCGGTAGACTGTCTGTGCAGACCCAACATAAATAAATAGTAAAGTGGGGCTGTGATCGATAATGCTTTCCTTGGAAGAAAGCACGCTAGAAATATAGAAAGACGAGATGCTTCATTAAGGTATCTCATAGGACAGCTTAAACATTAAGAATTGGATTTTCATTTAAAGTCCAATGACAAGAGATATATGTGAGGGAATCCGAGGATAAACTTAAAAACACGTGTATTATTTATATCTTAATATCTTGAAAGACTTTTTAAGGGTTATTTTTTATAAGGTCACACGAATCAGTAATAATCAATTTATTTTCTCGTTTACAAGAGCATCAAGAACATGCATGCTTCTTCTTTGTTTTTACAGAATCAATGGCGGTAATCAGGATTTTGAATTGAATGAATACATGTGAGTGAGACGTGAAAAGGCATTGCAAATCCGTTAAGAAAAATGTGACTTTCATATTAAGATTTTATATTTGAAACTCTGAATTTAGTGGGTGTTTGATAATAATTAAAAATCATCAAAAGAACATGCGAAAGTGATTCCTGCATGGTGCGATGCCTTGATTGGGTGTAAAAAAGACAGAGAAAGAACTTTGACGGAGACTTGATGTAAGGAGACAAATTTAGTTTTGTGTGGACACAAGGACTTGCCGACCGAGATTTTTTTTAAGAAAATTAAAATATCACATTGCGTGGTGTTGGAAAAGCGTCCATTTCTTTTGTTTGAGAAAGAGTTCCAAAAAACTTTAAATTATCATGATTTCTAAATCAATTATAAGCAAAAAAGAAGAAGTGTTTCATTTATTTCCATGCAACTATAAAATAAGAATAATTAATTGGAGAAAATAATTAAAGATCAAGCATGCTTGGGCTTTAAAGGATGACCCTTACGTGACTATAAACTTGCTGCTCGAAATTGCCCTAAGAATCGGATAGCATGTTAATTGCATCCTCTCTTTTTTTTCCTAACACTACTCTCACAGTGGGTGGGTTTGCACACTGCAATACCTTAAAGAACGCAATGGCAAATTCTGTCGAGGTATTGATCCGAGAAGGGAAGGGAAGGCAATTGGATTGCTAACCCTTTAATTTGACAAATCAAAGGTTGAACATTTCTTGTATGCTTGGTTCGGTTCTGACCCAAGCTTGGGTTTCGCGCTGTGTTTTGTTTTTTCTGACCCAGTCTGCTTTCCATTTACTATGTTCCCTCCAGTCTTTTAATAAAAGCTGACCATCGAGTCTCGTAAAAAATTAATTTAATGCACCCCACCATCCTTCCACATTCCAGGTGTGTTTCACATGCATTTTTATTTTTGATACTAATATTTTTTTTATTAAAAATATATTAAAATAATATTTTTTTAAAACGATTTGGAAATATAAAATATAAATATTGCTTAAAAGTAAAAATTAAATTAAATTTATGAAGAGAAAATTTGGCTACTAAGTACATTATTGATCCATCCCAAAAATGGTTTTAGTGAGATGGATATTAGTTAAAAGTGATAAATAAAAATGTTATTACAAATCTTCGACACAAACACACTCACACGCACGTTTTCTTTGTCATACTCCCTTGTTGAATCAAGCATTCAGTTTAGTTTGATTCACCTAGATAATCGGTAATGAGTAGCAGATTGAATTAGAGAAAAGAGAATACTTGTGTAGTAATAGAAAACTAATTTTTTTCATTTTCAGCTTTTTTTTAATGAAAAAATATATAGATTATTGTTTTTTTAAAAATAAATCAGAGCAATTTTCTAATTTGAATATCTGAAAAATGTGTTCATGTAAATTAAACTTGTTTTCCATGATATTCTTTACTTGTGGACATAAAAATATTTGTTTTCTTATCTTAAAGGTGTTGGTGTAAATAATTAAAAAAAGTATAACATTATTTTAAAGAATTGGTGTAATATCTATATTTTCTACACAGAAAAGATGCCTCCGCTCATCTGGATCTTCAGATCTGTAAACGTTTGATCCTATCATTTTATTGGGTGTACCATGTGAGGTTTTGGAAAACCGAGTTGACCATTCAAAGAGAAGTCAACTAATTGTAGGATTTGACAGCCTCACACCATAATTTATTGACTGTAAAAGCTAAAAATATGAGACAACCAGCTCGTCCGAACATGACACAACAACAATTGACATTTCTGCAACTGGTATCGAAATAGATTAATATAAGTTGACAACAAAGCATATGCAAATCAATAATGATAATGGTTCCATTGACTAGCTAGCTCTTCAGGCAATCCTTTTCTTTTCTTTTGTTCAGTCTCTTAAATTGCAACGGTCCGAAATCACAAATCCCAGTTAAATAAATCTTGTTGAGCTGCCAATGGCGGGAGACCCCCACCCTCTTCAAACTTTTGGATGCTGCAGTTTCTCTTCATTTGTTCATGTTCTTCTGTCATCAAATCAGAAGTAGCAGCAAATACAAGGTGACTAAAGAGCTAATATAAAAATAAACTTAATTGCGAGGCAATGAATCCCGCAATTTTGCACGAACCTGATATATCCAGCTACAACATTAAAACAGTACCTTGTGATGCTAGTTCCTGAGGTCCAAGCCAGTCCTTGTCCTTGTTTATCTTCTCACATAAAGCATCGATTGTCACTTGCAATGAATGCTTTTCATTTTCTAATTGTTCAATTTTTGCTCGAAGCTGAATTACATTCATGTTTTCTGGATTGTCGATTCTTTTTGTTAACAGATTAATATCATGTTTAAGCTGTGTATTTTCACGCTGGAGATCTTTATAGTTGGAGCCAGTCTGCCAAACAAAACAATGAATAGTTACTCTATAAGAAACCAATAAAGTAATCAATCAAAGAGACTCTCTTGATCACAATGTCATCAAGCTAAATTTCTCTATTCATTAATTTATTGCACAACTATAATTGCCCGTACTGCTCTGACATAGGATTTCACTACTACGAAAAAAATTGACTAGAGAACATTTTAGTTTATGAATCTGTTGCTCGGAAGAGATTTTATCATGGCTAATCCTGTAAAAATAAATCACCATATAGGCCATATATTAATTAGCAGGATTGGAACATCAAGGGATGGCAATAAGTATCATTAGGTGGGTATCCATCGGGTTTGAGTTTAATTACCATCCCTATGAATATCCTATAACTTGCTTGTAAATATATCATAAAAAGATAATTACATCAATAATCAAACAGCAACTGGTCTTCAACTTTTGAAAACCATACAACAAAAGTTTACACTACATAGTCACTGTCCACGAGGAAAGCAGGAGCCCCCTATTATCCAAAAAGAATCTGTTGAAACCGAATCTCGTGGGTGCTCACCTCATTGTTGAACTAACATGCCAAAGTTAAATGAGAATTGAAAAATGAAACGCTTTGACCTCTACAGGGTAGCTCTCAAAGTTAAAAATATGATTCAAAACATATGCCTACTAGTATCTAATCATCCTTCATCCTTGTCAAAAAACTATCTCAATCCAAAAACTAATAGTAAGTTCTAGTAATGATTTTATATTACTCTCTTGTTCCCCCTCACCCTCAGGTATATAGAATTTAATAATTGAATTTAGGTTCGATCCAAAAGACTTAAAACCTCATGGTAGATAACCCATTCTCAATCTATTATATTACTTTATATTCTTATATTTATTCAAGGTGGGTATGCTCTTATATGTTTTTAGTGTGAGATATGTTCACTAACACCCCCATCTTTTTGGGTTTGTAAGTGAAATCCTTTTTATCTTGAAATTGACACATGGTCCTTAGTTATTTAGTCCTTGATAACTATGAGAAAAACCATCTCAACTTGAAAAATTAAGCTAGTAGGCGAAGTTTAATGAATGATTTTGTGTTACTCTCTTATGTTATTCTTTGTTTCACTGCTAGTTTGATGTCTCATTGATTCATATTGCCCCTTCTTTTCTAGAAGGGAAAATGCTGTTGGCAAAACACTTTGAGGACATGAATGTACTTCTTCATCAAGTTATCAAGTAGCTATTTTGGTCTTTTCATGCAAATGTCAACTTCAACAAGTTTCCCTTCAATGGAAAGGGAGGATTTTTGCCTTGCCAGAATGGCTAATCAGAGGGATCGATGGATTCTAGGAGAGCCTTTGACGACTGACATGTCTTAGAATACATGGCTGTCCTAGACTGAGAAGCATGTTGTTACCAACAATGCGTCCTTCCCCACCAGTTTTAAAGAGGGCCAAAATTTGGATTTTCTCTTTGAAATGTTCTGATCAGTGTCAGTCAGTGGAGATAACTTTGAAATGCTATTTCAATTGAAGTCTTAAGTGATCAGATGCAGTTATATAGCGCAGGGAAATTACAAGAGCAACCATAGAAGTAAAGAACCGCTGCCTCATAAAAGTGAATTGGTTTCTACAAGCCAACCTTTCCCTTTATGCAGGTGGCTGCATGTGCTATTACATTCTTGATTAAGTTGTGTTATATAGTGTAAAAGAGGATAGGCTACTATAAGAAGCAAGTAATATCTTGGTGAAAGAGAATTATAAGGTTAAATAAAACTTCTCAATTAGTGTAATCAAGGTCTGGCTTTGATAATAAACTACTACCTGCACTTGGCCCTCTTTAATCTTTGGAGGAAGTACACTACCTATCACTTCCTCTACAATGAACTCAATAGAAGAAGGAGAAGGTGAAACCAACAAATATTAGTTAGCATACTCTTTCCAAATTAATTTGTTGATTGGACTCCCAACCAAACTTCTACTTCCTTTTATATTGAGTAGGAAGATATAGATCCTAAACTTTTTTCGAACAATTCTCATGAGATGACATTTATTTGATGGATTCTTGTCCGAGGGATGAAATTTTGCTTTCCTACAAAACCATCTAGATTGGACTTTGAGACAAAAAGTACATGATTTAAATGGAAGCACACCTCTTGATAATGTGTCCATGTGTCCTTTAGGGTTGGTCCTATTATTGTCATCAACAATTCATATCTCACAACCCAGAATTAAAACAACTTTTGTTGTGACTTCTTGTCACTTAAAGCCTGTCTCCAAGATGTACAAACTGTAGCTGACAAACACATTGATCATCTTAACTTTACATGCACACATCCACGTTGGTTCAAGGTTATATAAATAACATTCGAGTAAAAAATCTTCTCCTAGAGATTGGAGACTCATTTTCCTCCTTTTTAAGCTTTATTTTGGAAACAAACATAACACAACCTCTTAATGTTTTTTTTTTTCCTCCACTGTCAGTACTACTTTAAGCATCATATAATCCACTAGAACCCTGAGAGGACTGGTTATTCAAGTGTTTTAGTTACTCAAATCCAATCTTTTACGCCTTTCATTCCATCCCAACCTTAGAAGGCAACTTTGCAAAGACCATGATCTTAGTAAAGTAGTAAAGGTTTATGTAAACCTCATCAATTGATGGTGATCACACCCTCTACGCAAACCTTGAATTTTAATATCTTTATATTTATTTGTTACTTGATTTTTTCTATTTAATTTTTTTTCAAGGAAATATCTTTCATTTCTAATCAAATAACAAACAAAATTAAAAATACATTTTAAAATGCAATTTGGATATTTAAAAAAAATAATTGTTAAGTTTTGTTAAAAGACTAGCTTATAATTTTCAAAACTAGAAAAACTTGCATACAAAATCAGAAAAATCTGAAAAACTAAATCATAATTTACTATAGATAAAATCTAAAAAAAGGACATGATAAGATGGTCAGGTATGGAATGTTTCTGAGTGTGATTATTCAAAGCTATATGTAGGAAAACTTTTCTGGGGTTTTCATGATGGTCTCAGATGTTGCGGAAATATGAATAACAACAATAGTGGTTCACCTAGAATTACACATCCCACTAGAATGAACAACCATACCATTTGGCTAATTACTTCTTAACCAACTCCATCTCTAAGAGATTGCAACTTGCTACTTTTAGCCACTCAAAAAGGGTTTTGGTTACGTAACTTGGCTTTTGATTACGTAAGGTGTTTTAACTAAGCAAGGTGTTTAATGTTCTTTTGATTACGTAACTTAGCTTTGGTAGTTTAAAGCAAGGGTGCCGTCTAGTAAGCTGGTTTGAGTTTTTTATGCAGCATCTTCTTGATGGTACTGCTCCTTTTCTTCTCTCTTCGATCAATCTGATCGACGTATCATAAAGAAAAAACGACTTGACCATAGTTGAAACGAACCGTTGAAAGCTTAACCGATAAGGATGTTAACTTCAGAAATCAACTATACAATGAACCTTTACATATATACTTAAGTTATCAAAAGGCAGAAGAATGACCAGTATTCCATCATATTTGTAAGCTTATACTTTCTAACCAGGTGGAATAATGTAAATGAATTTGACTCTTGTATTGCTTTCACTACATCCTATCATTACAAGGGTTGAAACCTTTGCTATTTCTGGTAGCATTTTACTTTCTCTGATCTATTTTCTATCAGAACCCCCTAAAAAAAATTGTTGATTTATGGTTGTTTATAAAATGTAAGTAGTTTTGTATAACAAACAGCAAAGGAAGAGAATGGAGAAACACTTACTAGTCGTTTTAAAAGCACTTCCACAACCGTATTTTGACTATTAAGCTGGCCTTTTAATTGGCCAAATTCCTTCTCAAGTTGCTTCATCTCATCTTTTTGATGTTGCAAAGTCTGTACTAGAAGGACTTCTTCCTTCTTTAAGGAATCATTCTCTCGCCTTAAACGATCATTTTCAATAGTAAGTTCATCCAATTTGTTCATGGTGTTCATTTTCAATTCCTACAAATAAATAGTAGAATACAAGAAAGAAAAAATGATAGGAGAAAATCATTAAATAGATTCAAAATGTGTTTGATAGGATTTATGAAAAATTAGTATAAGGTTTTGTTTGATACATGGGTAAAAGAAGTAATAATGTTGTTTTTCCTTTTTTAATTAATCTTAAGACAAATTATTCCCATAAGAAAAAATAATTACAAAAAAATTAAATCAGTTACTCCCTAGATCATAAGTTCTGTTTACACGCTATAGAGCGAGCGAAACAATTTAATTGAAATCAAAAGAGAGAAGAAAAAATGGGGTTTTACCTTACATCGTTCCCGATATGCCTTGTCAGCCAATCTTTTTTTCTGATCTGCTGCATATCTAGTAGCTTCTTTGAGATTAGAATCAGTTGTTTTTGGAAATTGATTACTTACTAGTTCAGCCGACGAGATAGGACTTGGTTCCATGAACAATAATGTATTCAATCCCCCAGCTTTTTAAGATTTAAATCAACAATACAGAGAAAAAAAGACATTCATAAAAGAGCTGAAGCAAGCGACATAGATTTGATTCAAAATCCAATTCAATCATAGCTGTTACAAGACAAAAGGAATTACAATATATCTGGGCTTAATTGAACCGCTATTTTTACTTACCATCAGCTGGAGATAATATATCTGTGAGCGTTTCCCACATGCTGGCAGTGGCACCCTCCATAATATCTGTCTTCTTTAGAGAGATGGAGAGACTTTTGTTCTTGCGAAGAAAAGCATCGAGATTATCAGCAACGTGAGCTCCACAGCTCGGTCAATAAAAAATCATGTACAAGCCGTTCGAAATCGCTCGTCCAGAGTGGGAACCCGGACGACTAGACAACTTCATGGGCCACGATAGCTGTAATGAATTGTAGAAACTTCGGCCCAACAAGGACGCTATCAGTTGTTCATTCAAAATAGGCTAAATTATCCAAAAATACCTCGAACTTTGGATTAAATCAGATTTAGTCCTTGAAGTTTTTTTTTTATTTAGGCACCATGAACTATTTTTTCATTAGAAAAGCCTGTCGATCCAGGCTCCCATCTATCCATTAATCTCTTTTTATTCTCAAATTACGTGTTATCAAGATATGCACTATGTTTCTAAACTATTACCTCTAATCAAATTAACGAAAAAGTCTATTTTAAAAAAAAAATAAAGTACTCAAATAAAAATAAATAAATTTAAGAGCTATATAATTCATTTTGACTCAAAGTTTAGGATGATTTTTTATGAGATAGATAAATATCCAACCCTCTTCTTCTCAAATAAATGTTGTATGTTTTTTTCAAAATATATAATTTTATAATGTTTTTTCAAACTATCATATACTAATTTTTTTTATGATTGACAATTAAGGCAACAAGAATTAACTCTAGTAATTATCTATCAACTTTGATTTAAAAAATCAGTATAAAAAAATATTGAATGGAAGATGTTATGCACACCAAGACATAGTTATTTTTGCCTCATTCTTCTTTGTTTTTAAAACATTTTTACCTTTATTTTTTTAATCATTTTAGAATCTAGGTTTAAGTTTTTTATAGAGAGATTTTTCACTTTGTCTTTCTGATTTCGTTGACCTTATTAATAGAGAAATTAATGAAGGTGATGCTAATATTATTAGAGGTTGAATATATTCAATGTTTTTCATCAAGTGATATATAATAAAATTTTAAGATTAAATGATATAATTATTAACAATAATGTGTTTTACATGTGTTTTTATATTCTAAGTGCTTTGATAATAACAATAAATATATTAAAGATTTTATTTAAGATATGATATGCACACACATGTTTAAGATCTTAATGAATTAAGAAAAGATACTTTTTTTATGTTCATACAAAACCATCCAGTTAAACTACACTTTATTTTTTGCATTTAACTTTAATAGGGCCTTCCCTCTCTTCCATCAGCTACCAAAGTCTAAACATAAAGGAATCAACTTCAAGATGCAAGCATCTAATCCCCAAATTCCATAACAATCTCTACTACAAAACCTGTTACAAAACACCCCATAGAATTTGATGGGTAGCTGCCATTCATGTGAAATGGCAGCCCACGTACACCAGCCAAGCTTAAATGGCAGCACCGTCCCTTGACAAAGTAATAAGTAGCTGCAAGAGATATGCATTGTCCATTGTTAACAAGGGCTACAAGTTTGGTAGAAAGTTTAGCACAAGTTAGGTGTTTAAAATTGTTGACAAAAAGATGGAGTTGGTGGCTATTAAAGCCCATAAATAAAGCCAAGAAAGGAGAACAAATTTAGTGAAGAAAAGAGTGCAAATTTAGAGAGAAGGGGCGCAATGATAGTGGCTACAATTGCGCGAACACATATAAAGAGAGAAAATGTGAGACAAATAAATTGAGAGTAAGGGTAGAGTAGATCGTGTTCCTCCTCATCCATTGTTGCAGGATTTGTATTTTTTTCACAACTAATAATATTGGCTTCTCCATGGGAAATTTTAGGTTGAAAAAACTATGTTGGCTTTATATGAATAATTATGGTTATTTCTAATTGAGAGACAAATTAGACATCTCACAGAATTTGATAAATATATATTGTCAAGAAAAAAATAAACAAAAACAAAAAACATGAAAAGATGAGAGAGATGAACCAAAAGAAGAAAGAGAGGGAGAAGGAAAAGAATAAAAAGAGAAAAGATGAATCATGGATGATGAAAGAATTGGGGTTTTAAGGTAAAATCATAATTTAATATACATGAATCTTGTTATTGTTAATATCTTTTTGAGTTTATTCAGATTGATAAATATTTGATATATATGTTATTAAGTTTGATTAATGGATTAAAAGCCAAGTTTGATTAATGGATTATAAAGCATTTGAAGATGATAAATAATTGATTAAGAGAAAAGATGATTGTTATTAAGGGTGTGAGACTGGGTTGTCTTTGAAGTTGATTTTGTATAGGTTTTGTTAAATTTTTTTATGATTAAATTGATTGATTGATATGGTAGATTCTATGATATTTTAAGATGAATTAAAAGTGTTTAATGGTATGAAATATTAGGTTAATAATCAGGTATAAAAGTAAGAGGTTTTTAGTTTAAGTGTTTGATGAAGAATTCTTTATTAATCCCAAAACTTTATTAAATTAATATATGCATTTTTTTTTTACCAAAATCTAGATTTAGAAAAAAGCTTATTCTATCTACTTTCCAACACCATAAAAAAGAAACATATGAATTGAAGTAAAAAATAAGCAATAATTGTTTCACAAAAAAATTACGACAAGACATGAGATCATTATTTTTATATTAAAAATAAATTATTTTTCTATAAATAAAAAATCAAATGAAATATGAGGAGCACTAATTACATTTAAAACAGAAAAAATAAAATTATGGTTGATTGATATTTTCAAAATCATCATAATAGTTTTCAAAATGATTTAATTTTTAAACATTCAAAACTATTTAAAATTTAAAAATATATAAATAATACAATCATTTTTTATATACTTTTATACATTTTATATTTTACAATTCGCTATAATAATCTTTTTAGTGCTAATTTTCCTATACTTTCGAAATAATCTTTTATAATATATAAAAAAAATTAACTCATATTATTATTATTATCAAGTTAAAGTATCTGTATTATTTCATATGAGTGTATCATATACATGTTTGCGCTTTATAGACCAAAGCATATTGATTCACTTCTTGAATAAAAAACTTAACAAAGTAAAACTCAAGAAATAACAACAAGATACAGATTAAATTGTATTTGATAATTTAAGGATGAGAATGTATAAAAAAAAGCAGTTAATTATATGTATAATTAAGGTAGAAATGTTACCTTAGAATGCTTGTTTTGGTATGAGGTCATTATTCTTGTCTAATCAGTTCGCATAAGGCATTGATAATCACTTGGAGAGCTTTCTTCTCTTGTTCTAATTTTGTGTAGTTTTCTTGAAGTTGAATGACGTCATTTAAATAGTCATTGTCATCAATCTTCTTGATCAATAGACTTTTTTGAAATCTTAGCCGTTTATTTTCGCACTGAAGATCAATATTATTTTTCCTACTAGCCTGCAATCACAAGAAAGAAATGATAAGGTTATATATATGCACAAATCTTAAGTTAGGCAACTTATAATAAATAAATTATTTAATAATTTCTAGCTAGGGTATGCTTGAGATATAACTACGAAGCAAACGAAAACGCTAAGTTTTATCGAACAATATTTTTAATTCTACATCATTTTATCTATTTATTTTTCTTTTGCTAATAACACCCATTGAAATCCATTGGACGTATACGTAGATAACCCTTAATTTTTAATTAATTTTGAGTCGTATAAAAAAATTCAATTTAAAATGTTAAATTATCAAATGACACTCCAAATATAATTTATATCACATTTACTAATAACCAAACTATGTGCATAATTGCATTATACTATATATCTTTAATTAATGTGAGGTTCTCAATTTACACATCAAAATTAAATCTCCCTATATATCACTCATGATTTCCTTCCACGTCGATCTTTTATTTATTACTTCTTTTATGATTTAATCTTTTTCAATCTGAATGCGGCTTCACCAAACCTGAGGCACACAATATTTGCTAATTTTGTTGTGGTGAGAAGAGAAAAGCGGCTATAATTGTAATGATTCCATGCAATGGATAAAAAAGAAAAGGGTTAATTAATTTCAATATAATTTCTTTTTCATAAAGTTTCAATTGTGTAAATGTTCCCTCTAAAGTTCTAATCACTTATCAATTCTTCCATTCATGTCATCCAAAGTAGGAAAAAGGTGTTTTTTTCTCAGTTCAAGTGAAATATTGGAACCATTAATCCCTCAGAAGAGAAACTGGATCCCTTTCAAAACTCTTGGAGTGGATTGAAAGAAGATTGGATGACCGTGCGAGCAGACAGAGGCCCAACCGTACGTTAATACCACATATGTCAGATAATTCGACCTAAGTATTTTTTTCATATATGATGCAGTGGCTGGCAAAATAGAACGCAGAAGGACGTATGAAGAAACACGTACCACTTGGCTTGAGAGCACTTCCACGACAGCATTTTGTATCCGAAGCTGGTCCTTCAAATGGGAAAGGTCATTCTTTACTGCTTTCATTTCTTCTTTCTGGGTTTGCACCATCTCCGGCTGCTTAACTCCTTCCCTTTTCAACTGTTCATTCTCTCTCTTTAATTTATTATTTTCTTCGGTGAGCAAAACCAAGTCCTGCTCAGTTTTTATTTTCTTTTCCTGCATGATCTCTCAAAGCATGAGAGTTTAAGGATGTGAATTAAATAAAAATATAATAAGACACGAAGGATAAATATATGGCAAGTAAGCAATGAGTTAATTACCCTGCATCGCAGCCGATATGCCCTATCAATCTCCCTTTTCTTTTGACGATCCAAAGCAATTTCAGGAGCTTTCCTTTTCCGATTAGCATGAGCTGTGTTAGGAGACTCTCCAGGTAAAGGTGATGGGTACTGCTCGATTGGCACATGGTTCGCTCCATAGGCGCTGTTGGCGGTTTCATTTAGTGCAGATGTCTTGGCTCCACCTGTATTTAAAATAAATTTAGAAGATCAAAACCCTTCACAAAGACCTTCTTTTTCTTTAATAAGCTAACAAATTAAGGGAAAAATAAACGTGGGCAATTAGAAAACCTGCTCTTTTATGGCCACATCGTATTCCGAAAGACATATTTAGGGTTTGTTGGTGAAACAAAATGGTGCCATTAATACAATACATGTCCTCAAGCATACACCACCCACATATATTCCACAATCTTTCTTGCTAACAAAGAAGTTGCCGTATTTCATCCACAACAGCAACTAAGAAGATTGAAGTTAAAACATCACATTCATCTGACAAAAAAATAAAATAAAAAATGAACCTATAGGAATTCGGAATCTTGATGGCTAGTTTTTCTCCTCAATCATAACATGCACCAATAATTCAAGGGGGGAAAGCCCTCTAATATGGCCAGATCTCACTATATCCAATTACTAAAGCTGATTTATTAATCCTTTCCAGAAACAATATGATTATGTAGTCGGACGCAAACTAGGTTGGCTAACTGGTTACTGTAAAATAATTAAAGAACAGGGAAGAGGGAGTATTATTACAGATCATGCTTTCTTTTTCTCTAATTACTCGATCGATGTAGTGCTTGGATCAACTTACTTCTATTAGGTTGATGCATCGTATCTAACAGCTCTCTTAAATACACAATACCGATTGAATCCATTAGCTGCTACCTGTACAAAACGAAAGCAAACAGAACTAGAGAAGACCAACTCCAAAATAGGATAACAATGGAAAAAAAGACGAGAGAGAAAATACTCATAAAGCTCGATTTTAACGAAGTTCGATCATAATTGTCAATTGAGTTCGAGAGATGATGTTTAGATATACAAGCTGATAAGTGAAAGCATGGCATTTTAGTGAAATTGTGCGAAAACGCGCGATATCTACGTGCACCGTGAAGGTATCCCGTCATGGCTATAGACTTTCGTGCAATACGTCACTCAGGGACCCATTGGTCATGACCTTTTGATTTTCGTGTGTTGTTCATTTTTTTGTCCTCGTCTTCAAATGGCGCCGTGGTGCTTTTAGGACTCATTGAAGTCAGGAATGATCAACTGGACGTAAGCAAGGCCAACAAGGACATCGACTTAAAACAGAAAACAGGGAGAACAGAGAAAAGGCTTAAAAGGTCAACGTAGCACTAACAATACTTTAAAACCACATGATTTTTTTTATATGTTTTTTTAATTCCTCACATGTTTTTTTCTTCCTCAAAATTATCTTTCCTGTTTTTTATTTTTTTATATTATCTTTATTATTTTTTTATATTACAATGATTGTAAATTTCGTTTTATTGTTTTTTTAATATTATTAATTACTATAATATTTCTCTATATAGTTTTTAACTTGTTATAGTAACACAATATTTAATTTAGTTCAGCAAATCACCTATATCCATGGCAGAGTTTCATATCATTAAAGATAGAGAAATAATATAATATAAATACATGAAAAAAAAGGATTATATCCACTCAAACTTAACTCCCATCTCTAATTAATGTATTTGCAGTTGCTGCAATGGCAGCTGCTGCAATGGCAGCAAAACTGCTACCATTGCCCTTTTCTCTTTCTCTCAACTCTCTTACACATACCATCACTCTCTCAATTACTCTTCAAAATTATGCCTCTTTTATAAGCTCTAATGGTAAGACAAGATCTCTAAATCATGGCATGATTAGTGGGATAAAAGCTATGAGACATGGCATGAATGGTGGCACTAATTAAGCTTCCACTAAGTTGAAGTGGGGTTTTGCCACACTAATGATAATTTTCTAACAATCACCCCCTTTGCTATTTGTGTGGACAATTGTCCTCTTACATTTTCAACACAAGCTTACATCCTGTAGCTTTTCAAGCTTACCATTCTGAGAGCATTTTCAACCAAGTTTACACGTACTTGTCAAACCTTTTAACCTCCAAAGTCACCAAAGCATACCCTTACTCGTATTAAAGGATCACTTCAATTAGATAGTCTCTCATATCATATCTAAAGAGTGTTAACGCTTGTCTTTGGAGCATAACATTCCCCTTCGAGTGTATCATCTATACTCGATCTGAAATGATTTCTCAAGTCTCGTACCAAGGCTTACAACACCTCCTCAATTGAAAATTTTTATTCCCAAGTGCAACAATCATTATCTAAGTATCTCAATATGATCACAAGCTTATTACTCTTTCAAAAGTCTACTCATCCAAGAGTTGCGTTTGCCCTCTGTTTCACCCTAGAAACCACGCTTTACTTCTCTATGAGTCTCTCGCTCTTAGTCCTAAAAGTCTAGGTAGTTATCCACCTTTAACCATAAGGGCAGCCCTTTAAAGGTTAATCTATATTTGTCTTTATACTTTGAGTATTACAATGTCATTATTGAGCTCACCAACTTGATAAGAGTCAACTTGTTCTAAGAACTTGTGCATGCTCTTTACTCCTACATAACATTAGCGTCTTAATGCTTCATGAGTCAGCCACTTATTGTCTAAGGCAAATGTCTTCTAGCTTATTGATCTTTAACATAGGGGCAATATCCATGAAAGTCAATCCTGCATTTATCTTCATACTCATCATAGTCACTTAATTAGTTATCCATTTATCCACTCATATCTAGCCATTACATCATCTCTAGGGCATTCTAAACTTGAGCTCATATCATGGCCCTCACACCTTCTTTTGAGGTGACTTCATCCGTTATTAGATGATCTAAACTTGGGCTCATATCATGACCCGCACACCTTCACTTTAAGGTGTCTTTGTCTTTTATAGGAGGTCACATCCTCTTTTAGTTAGGATATTTCAAAGTGGCTTCAAGATTCTCTACCACCATATGGATTTGAAAGAGATTACTATCACTAATCATATAGAAAGAAAGAGTTACGGTACACTCCTCGCAATCCTCTATCTCGATTTCTATGCTTGGAGCTTCTGTATCTTTCATCAGTATACTTGACAACTCCACCTATACCAACTCTCTTTGGTGCCTTCGTCTTTTATCATAGGCGATCGCACCCTCTCAATTAGATACTTTTGCAACAACTTATCTTTCTAGTCTTACATATATTGGAAAGGTCCTCGCTTGTTGCCTTTATCAAGAGCACAAGAGATTTTATGTTGTATAAATTTTTACACAATCTCTGTTCTGAGCTTCATCTAGGGACTTTTCTTCTCCTTGCACCTATTGTTTCATTACAGTACCTCGTTAGATTCTACAGGTACTCCTGCACAATCTCCATGTGCTCTCGTGCAATTTTTGTTATCCAGATTTCTTTCTATTCTTTACTTTTATGTTTGACAGCAGCTAATCTCGTCATAACACCTATCTAAGTCAAAATAAGGTGTCAATGTTTATCCTCTTGAGGTATTTTTCTTTCATTATCAAAGTCTTCATTAATTCACCTCTTGAGAAATCATAGTCACCGAATCTAACTTTTTTTGAAAAATCACCACTCCATCAAATCCTTGAACATACAGAACCCAACTGTTCCTTTATGTCGTCATCCTGATGGTCTTTAATAGTTTCATTACAAACTATTATATATACAAAAATAGTATCGTATGGATAATCCTTCAACTAAACAAGTTCCTAGGAAAGATTAGAGGGGTAACACCAATCCCACTTAAAACCCATTGTACTGTCTTTTCATATTTATGATCATTTACAAGCTTTGTCATGATTTTTCTTTACAAGTGATCTATAATATCTTAGTTTTATACTTGATTTCCTAACATCTGGTGAGACTACCAATACTTAGATTTGCCAAGATTGGTCTTCATCGATTTTTATTCTCTAACTTAAATTGTCCATGTGATCAGTTATCCAGAATGTCCTAATTTTGTCTTCCCTCAAGGCAACAAAAAAATCTTCTCACTTAGCAGTTCAACATATGTAATTAGGCAAACATGCATAATTTCTTTTTTTTCATCTTCATCGACCACCATGATGACCTTCAGATGCCTCATAATCGAGCAATCTCTCTCAATAATTCACCACCATCACTTTTGATCCAAATCTCAATGATCAGACCATACCATTGTATCCAAAATGATTAAATTAATTGAAACAAGTCATGAAATCATTCAAATAGCATTTTAGACGGCTAAGATTTGATCAAAATAATTCTAACCTAATGAGTGGCCTAAATTCAATATCAGATCTGGTTGCACGTAGGATCAACCATACTAGATCCTATCCCTCGACTCGGCTCCAATTCAACTCAACTCCACTCAACCCGGCTCAACTCAGCTCTGCTCGCATTGATGACATCGACATATAGGTCCCATAGTGTTGATGTGTCAGCTGACTAGGCGATGACATGGCATGCCAACTATGTATGTGAATGTCATGCTTACATCATGATGATGTTATCTCTATTCGGGTCAGACACGTGGGTCGGGTCGTCAGGTATTTGGGTTAGGTCAACCTATCAGGGCGAAGAAAACGCGTGGCATGCGTCGACGCGCATGGGTAGTCTCCTCATTGGCTCGTGCAGCCATGTTCGATGTTTGATTTTGACACCATTTTCACTAGTATAATCGTCTCTTCCTTCTCTTTACAATGGTATAGTCAAAATATAATTTTGATAACTTTTATTTTTAAGCAAAAATCAAACACCACTTTAAACCATATGCTCAAATACCAATTGTTGGGGATTCTGACCAATGATGTTCTAATAGTTGTCCATTAAAAGCTAAAGACACTGACATAATATTTTACATGGTTCGGCAAATCACTTACATCCACAAGAAAGTTCCATATTATTATAAATAGAGAAAAGATATAATACAAATACATGAAGGAGAAGGAGAAGGATTATATCCACTAAAACTCAATTCTTATCTCTCATTGCAACATTTACAGCTGCTGCAATGGCAGCAAAATTGCTCTCATTGCCCTTCTCTCTCTCTTTCTTTCTCTCTACTCTCTTACACACTCACCACTTTCTCAATTCGCTTTCTAAAATTATACCTCTTTTATAAGCTTCAATGGTCATACAATATCCACAAATCATGACATGATTGGTGGGATAAAAGCTATAAGACATGGCATGAATGGTGATACTAATTTAGCTTCCACTAAGTGGAAGTGGGGTCTTGCCACACTAATGGCAATTTCCTAACAGATAAGAGTATAATCTAAACTCTTCTCTTTACAAAAGGATAAGATTCATGGACTATAAATATACCATAAGATTTTCAAAACAAAAATTCACAATCTTAATTCTTTAGTACATATATATTTTTATATCATCTCATTTTAAAATGTTCTTATATTTTTTCTCTTTAAAAAGATATTTATTTAAGTATTAAAAAATCTTCATCTCTATTAAAAAAATCTTTTACATGTACTAGCTCCTTTGACCTACCACATTCAAGTATAAGTTATTAATTATCTTGGTTATAAAGAATAGATAAGATTACTATGATCAATTAATCAATAAATTATCTAACCCAAGAGGCTTATTCCTAATCTAGTTGGATATCTGGTAACTGTGGTGGGAATAAAGCAATTAGCTGATGGCAAGCAGGAATCAATTTAAAAACACAACTTAGAAAGAGGAAGATAAAACTACTTATATCTGTGGCTTAAATCCAGTGTCAAAAAAAAGGGGGGATCAAGAAGAAGAAGAAGAAAATTAAGGGATAACATCTTTAAAAAATAATAATTGTTAGAGCCACTTTTTGGTTCTCAGTTTCAAATTAAAGTAATTGTTCAATAAAAAAGTGGTACCTTATCAGAGTTGCTGTCCTTCGAGAGTGGCATTCTTATTTGCATATAATCTGACACAGAAGCATGTTTTAGCAGTTCGAGCATCCTGTTTTCATCTTCTAAAATCACCGGCCACTCGTCCAAACCAAAACGTTGTTTCTGTTTTGCTGCGCCTGCGCTTGTCATGCTGTTAATATTGATGACGAAGCTAACTATGCAGCTTCAGTACTTCTCATATTTTAACTTGATTCGCCCCCCATGAAGCTAGCTGCTAGATCGACGCAGCTAGTGACTCATGGAATCCTTTTATCCCTATCATTCGCATTTTCTACAGCAAACATCTTCCACATTTTCTACTCATCTTTTCTTGCCCTTCCTGCAAATTATGAGTTATAAACAGAGAGAGGGATGGACCAAGGGTAAAAATCTAAACAGCAACAGAGACAGATAGATGATAATGTACAAAATCAAAACATATTCACGGACGTACCCCATAGTTTCAAGACGAGATCCTTTTCGGCAAACCAAAACCAGAACATTCATTAGTTCCAGCAGAAACAATACCCAAGTTTCAGATGAAAATGTCCGAAGAGCTGGTCAATAAGATGCTTATTGAGAGTCTGAGAGATGCAGTTGTGAGGAATCACGGTCAAGCAGGGGTTTTTTCCTTCTTCTTCTTCTTTAAATGGAAAATGAACCGATCGTTGACGAAGACTTTACAGAAAGTTACAATTTTGACGAGGTCTCCACGTCACCAATAGCTGATCGAGGACTTGGTTTTTATTGGCCGAGAAATCTTCGTTTCAGATCTAGCCGTTGGCATAAACCAATTATATCGTTTGTCTTGTGATCCGTTGCGCCAATCAATTTAGGGCATGATTGTTTATATTTGTTTTGTGTTTTAAAACTATTTGAAAAAAATTAAATTTTTTTATTTTTTTATTAATTTTAAATTAATATATTTTTAATGTTTTGAAATCATTTTAATATGTTAATATTAAAAATAATTTTTAAAATATAAAAAAAATCATTAACATATATTTTAATAAAAAAAATATTTAAAAAATAATTATAATTACACTTTCAAATAAACTCTTATATTTGGTATATATTGTGAAAATTTATTGCAAATGACAACAAGGAATCGTTGACAAAAATCCAAAAGGAAAAATAAACATTGACGAAGTCTTTGCATTAATTTAAAAAAAAAAACCACATATATGGGCAACTGCACCATGTGACAAGTCATAGTATGTTACCATGGGACTAAAATACTAAGAGATGGAACGACGAATTTATAATATTTCAGAAGTTATGATGAAAAATTTTGTTTTTTCTTTTTCCTTTTTTTTTTTTACAAGAAAGGGAGAGCAAATTGTACTGAGAGTTTCAGACCCGTCAAATATGATTTTATTGCCAGAGGAAGAACCTACCGGGGGACAAATAATAGTTTTAAGGAATTGATATGAAAATAGACTTTGAATTTAGGGACCAAAGTGATTTTACGAAAATATAGGGGGCGTGGCCTCTCAAAGTAGGCTCACGCGCCGCCCTGTAAAGCGCTGCTCTTGATAACCGCCCCTCTATAGTCACGTCACGTATATTCTGAATGTTTGATTAAAAATTATAATGACAATACCTTTCTTTTACTAAAAGATATATATATTTCTATTATTATTTGTCTTAATATCATTTATATATGTTATATTTTTGCTATTTATAGGTACTTCTGTTAGTTATTGCAACTACGTGTCAGTTACTTACATCATAAGGTATTTTATTGATACATATTTGATCCCTATATATTATTTTTTTTACGAATATGTTCTTAATTGAAAAGTTTTGGTCATATTTTACAATAAATACAATTTTACTCTTTGAGTGGATTTTTCAATTAATTTTCTACAAGTCAAATGTTAAAAATTGATCCAAATTAGTCAAAACAATTTAAATAGGTTAATGAAAAAGATAACAGTTGAGTGAATTTAAATTAATAGTATTTTTAAATATATATATATATATATATATATATATATTTCTTATAATATCATATATTTATTATGACAATTTAAAAAAATAATTTCAAAAACCGCAGCTTGAATAAACTGTAATACAAAATATAAGAAAATAATTTTTAAAAAAAATAAAAGAAAGAAAAATATTTTCATCATTATTATTATTATTGAAAAAAACTAAAATAAATAGTGAAATTACTATAGAAAAATAAAATTGTATGGATTACAATAATCCTTTTGTAACTTAAGTTTTTTTCATTATTTTTATATTAGATTGATTATGCTTAGGTTTTGCTCATGGGGGATTCATATTCAATTCTCACAAAGAAAAAGATCAAGTGCTTAGTTTATGCTTGGTTCTGACAAAACCAAATTCGATTTTAATTGGTTCAAAACAATTGATGCTTTAAGGGAGAATTCAAAACTTGTCAAATCAATGATTGATTTGAATGACAGGGTAAAAAAATTGTTGGTACATGTAGAAGATGCACCTATACATGACGGAAATTGTCACACTTAGATGGCAGGTGCAGCTACCAATCTTTGAAGGTGCCTTTTTTTTGAATTGTTGGAATCATCTTGATTAGGATTTTTTTTAATGGCGGCTCATGTTGAGAGAGGATATTCGGTTTGGTTTTTGCGATCTTTTTTTATTTTTATATTTTAAAATATATTTAGTATTGCAGAAGTTATTATAATTGTAGTTTGAAAAAAATTATTATAAAATAGATTTTTAATTAAGGTTGGTTTGAAAAAATAAGTATTTGATTAAAACTGTGGTTAAAATTAAAATTAAATAAAAAATAGTTTAATGTGTTTGGTTAAGAATGCTTTTGAAATTAAAATTATAAAATAATTTTAATATATATATATATATATATTAATATTGATGGTTTTTAATTTAAATGTTGTAGATTTAACTATTGTTATTACTTCATGAAATAAATAATATTTTATATAAAATATATTTTATTATTTCATTAATCCATCTATATTTCTATTACGTACAAAATTCATTCGATAAGAATTACAGTTTCTATAATTTTTTGAGCGTGCAATACAATTAAATAAAATATTATCAGGAATAAAATTGATTTGATATTACATTGTCAGTGAATTTAATTCACTCTATATTAGTTTTTTAGGAAAAAAATATTGTTTATATGACAATGCAAATAAATTTAATTCACTCTAAACTGGTTTTTTTTTAAATACAATAAAATAAACACACTGAAAAAAAAAACTATTCAAGTGAAAAGTACAAAATTAGTGCAAGTGAATTGTACTTTTTGCATGCACAGTGCAAGTGAATTGTACCGTGCACGTAAACGCTGAATTTCAAAAAGCAGTCAGGAGCTGCTTTACCAAATTCGCGTGCAAAACACGAATTTGCATGGGCCCACCAAAATTATATTGCGTTTTTGACGTAACCAAACATAATGTTTGTTGTGGTTGCTTTAAACGTAGAAGCAACCACACAAACAAACAGTCTATTATTCTCTAAAAATTAGCAAAGTAGACTATATAAATTTTTTTATATTAAATTTTATCTTTATTTTTTTTGTTTTTAATTTTAGCAACAATTTTTAATTTTATTATTTGATATTAGATTAATTAAGATTAAGTTTTATAATTTTTTTATTGAGTTATTTTGATCTCATAACTCGATATGAGATTTGACAAGTTTATTCATGTTTGCTTTGATTTTTTTTTTTTTATTCTTTTTATAATTTTTATTATATTTTTTTACATTGAATTGATTGAGAATTGAGTTTTATAGTTTTTTTAATATGTATTTTGTTGTTGTATTTTAATCTCATGACTTAAATTATAGGTTTGATAAGTTTATTTGAGTATATTTTTTATTATTATGATTCATTATTTAATGAATTAACTTGGGTTGTCTTGTTTTTATCATAGGAGATTGATGATAAAGAATATTCTGAGAGGTATTGTTCAAGATTGCTATGAAATACCAAAACATAATATTCTTTCTTGGGCAAGAATAAACCACCATTTAGATAAAATGTTTTCCTTCCCTTTTCAATGATATCTTAGGCTGCTTTATATGAGCAATAAACCAATTCCTACTACCAAAATAAAAGGACCATATCAGCTAATAACATAAAGCATAAATTAACACGCCATGCGAAGCCCCATTGTTGTCTCGGTTGCAACTATCATGGCTTGAGGATTCCCGGTTTGAGTGCCAGACATTACAGAGGCGATTGAGGGTTTCTCCTTTTAATGGAGAAGTTTGGTAGCCCATCTGTGTAACCCAGCACCAAGCCCCATCTGTGTAACCCAGCACCGAGCCCTATCTCCAATTGCTCAATTTTGTGGTTCCTATCAAACCTAGCCCAGCCATCAATGATAGGACCCGTTCAAGATTGCTATACAATATCAAAACATCATGTTCCTTTTGATTTCCTTTCAACCTGGTTACACGATATAGATATAGGCAGATGGCTTGGCGGAAGGGTCCAGGTATTTTTCTTAAGGTTACCTTTTTTTAATTTCGTTTTTATATCCTTTTCGGTTTCGTTTTTCAAAATCCAGTCCCTTTTAAATCAAACCTTTATTTTTAATTAAAAATTAAACTTCATCCTTTTCTTCTAATTTTTTTTTGATAATTTTATCCAGGATTTTTTTAATTTTTTCATTGTTCATTAATTTTTTTTTTATTGATGTCAAGTCGTAGATTTTTTCTTCTTTAAATACTAAAGATTCCATCCTTACAACGGTTGGAGAAGTTATTTCACTTCATCAAAATATTCAAACCCTCGATGTATTTCACGAGCATGAAACATGGAAGAAGCCGATTTTCCTTGCTGAACACAAGGCAATAAAGAAAGGCGATTCCCAGGGTCAAGGAGGAGCAACATTACATATTCTCCATCAATCGAAAAATACCAAGGAACACAACAACCGAGACAATTAAGTGCTTTCCGACACCTTAAAACACCATAGATGAGCTCTCATAAGACAGACCTCTTCTTAGCAATGACCTTCCTACGAAAGTTCACGTGCACTCTTCATTTTTTATAAATTTTATACATCAGACACGCTATTCCATCCAGGCAATGAGACTTCATTGTTTATGAGGCTAATACAATTTACAAGAATTCATTGCTTATCGAATAATGGCGAGAATCGAGTCAAGATACAGCAAGAAGTCAATAACATCAAATCAATATTTCTGCAGAACATGTCTCCACTGCTTCTGTTCCACTAAAACCGTACACCTAGAAAATAATTACTTCACAAGTGGGTTCTAACCCCTACCCATCATATCAGAAGCTTTACGCCCTTTGAGAAAAGATTGCCTCACAATATCCTGCATGAGCACACCAAGCACAGTAATCAGTATGAGACCTTCCAGCAGTTCTCCGTTGTGAATGAATTTAGGTTACTATACTCCCAATTACAAACAGGTTTTAAGAGTTCCAAGAATCTCTAATACTTCATCCAACATTGTAACCGGAACCTTACCTACTTTCCTTTCATTGTGTAATACATAAGACTGAGCATTATAAGTTATCTTTTGTGAATCTTCTTGAAAAGAGCCCATGCACTTTTTCTTCTACTTAAAGAGCCCATGCTATTCCAATCTACTTTGTCCACCTATTACAGAAGAATTCAAAAAATATTGTAGACTATCGTGGATGCAAGGGTAGCTGTTTGGTGCAAGGTTTTAAAACATTATTTCCCATATCGAGCCTTGGATCCATCGATTTCAGGAGACGGGATCAAACAACAGTCTTACAAATGGAAGGTTGAGCCATGACTAACCTGATTAACTCCTGATCATAGGTGAACAAAGTAGATTGTTGACGGCTCAGCTTTGCAGAAACCATGACAGATTGCAGGGGTAGGTGGCGTGCTTCATGTTGAAATGACAGGTGTTATGGTCTCATGCATGGGAGTGATGATGGCCACTAACAGGGTAACAGAGATTTCTGTCACACGCAGACACTTAGGGTTGTTGCAGAATCTTCTACCAGCGATGCTATTGCATGGTTACAAGGATGGGAGAGGTGCCATGACAGATGAAAAGGTGCTAAACAAGGTATGGTTAATATGCAATTCTTTTTCAAAGGCAACTTTAAGACATACTTTACTTAGTGCAAATACCGTGGCTAGTAGTTAGGCAAAGCAGTGGACTGGATTGGTTATTCACTTCACAGAGTCATTCTGAGATCTGTTTGTTGTTTAGGTGGGCTGTTGCTTATCAGGAGCCTGTGCTAGTTGTGGTGTGTGGAGTTAGCTTGTTCTACTGATAAGCTTATAGTGTAGCTGGTTTTGTGGTTGGCCTTTGGCTTTTGATTTTTTTCAGGTTTTATTCTATCAAAAGCAAAATGAGATCAAATTCAATTAATCAAAGAAAGCAAGTTTAAGAAATCACTTAAAAAAAAAACAAAAAAGAATCCAAGACAGCAATGATTACCACCATTGTCAGCAAAGCCAGCAATATGTGGTGAAAAATCTCCTCCTGTTCAATTTCTTTTTGAACATAATGCATGAGAAATATAAATGTGTTTGTGGTCCCTGATTTGAGTACTCAAACATAGGAGACAGAATAAAAGCAGCGGAAATGATACAACCAGGAACTAGGCATGCTTGCAGGGAAACTTGGCGCAAGGAAACTATATATTAGAAAACACTGAACGGGAATAAAGCTTGCAAGCAATTTTTGTGTGAGACTATGGAATCCTTTTTGCAAAACATCTAATGGTACCTTCTCATACTTGCTTTCGTAACTTTTTGGCTCAGTATTTTGTCGCCTAAAACTTGATTTTGCATTTTGAGCATCACATTCCGATGTTTCAGCTTCTCAATCTCATCCAAAAGTTGTTTTCTTTCAGATTCCCAACCATCCCAGTTGGCATTTTGATACAATATATTGCGTTCATTTTCTAGCAGCGCCACCTCAAGTTGGTTGCATCCGTGCTACAAGAGTAAGGAATGGAATGTCATTCAAGAAGTTCTCAAACTTATTGCAGCTAGAAAGATGTGCGACCACAAGTTTACTGAGAAGAGAAAGGAGATAGAAAGTTTTTTATATAGCTACCACAGTACCAGTATTTAGCAATAGAAAAGATGGTTGAAATTAAATCCGTATTAATTAAAAAAAATCAGCAAAAAAGTATAGTGCAATAATACAGATGAAATGCCACAGGATATCATCTAAGTAGTTACCTCCCATTGGGAAAAAAAATTTTGTCACCAGAAAATTACACTAGCCAGGTTCCATTCAATTAGCATGTAATGGAAACACTAGAACCCAAGCTATATTTTCACTTCATCTGATTACAGATGCATCGAATATGAGTTAGAGCAAATTGCCATCATAATCTTGGATAGATAGGCATGGATGCACTAACAACCCAAAGCAATAGAAAGTAAGCTTAAAACTCTGAAGCCAAGCTCAACAACTAGTATCCCTCAAAATTCATCTGATTTGCAAACAAGAAAAAGGCAACTAGAATTAACATAACACAGTGGCTGAGTAGAAAACATTTTCATCCAAGTTACCTTTTAGAAATGAATCCTTCTTATCGACTTGCTTGATTAGGCAGTCATAGTAAAAACAGAAAGACAAGGGTGTATACTTGAAGCATCAGCTAAAAGCCCTGAAGTTTTAAGCAAAGTGATCAACAGCCCCCCTATGATGTGTAATTGGCTACAAATATTATTGATATTTTATTTTTATTTTTTTTCCAGAAGTTTTATTCAAAGAAAATAAAAAGGTTGTATAAAGACCCGATCAGAATTTAAGATAAGAAATAAACATAGACCAAAAAAAATTGACCCAGATTTAATGAAGTTAAAGGAAAAAATGGAGCCCAACTGGAGGCACTTCAAGTCAGCCACTAAGGAGTTTAAACATTTCAAGATCCAGCTAGAGCAGAAGGGATGGACATGATCACATTGCACAGGATAGCAGCAAAGACAAAACCATGGCAGAAAGAACATAAAAGTGATGCAGAGTACACAATTAGACTGAACCAAGGTGAGAGCATGCAAAAAACCAGATAACTGGGCAGAACCATGGAAAAAGTAAGGCATCAATATCATCTTCTTATTAATAAAATTTCATCATTCTCCTTAAGTTATGATGGATGAACATCCATCAACATTCACAAATATATCATCATGATCATTAATATTTTCAGAGATGCTAAGGGTAATACTCTACCAGCCACCACCAGCAGCAGAGACAGTTAGACTGAACCAAGCCGAGAGAAGTGCAAATCAGATAACAAGACCGAACCAATGAAGCTCTAAGACACTTATTGTATCTCAAATTTAATGAAATCCTCTGCATTCTCCTTAAATTTATAATGGATCAGCATTCATCAACATTCATGGGTGGTTCATCACAGATTTACAGAGATAATGTAAGTAATAATTACAGATTTAGCATCAGGTTTTGAGACTAATGGACACTTTCTTCATGTGTAGCTGCTATCAACTAACCATTGAAGTTTTGTCTTACATCACATGATCTGATAGATTCAACTAACCAAGGTGAAGCGTGTTAATAATTTTTAATTCATATGCCCAACAGCATCAATGTAATGCCAACAAACAAATCAGCTTAGACTAGGTGAATAATTTAATGGGGTGGCGTACTAGAATAAACGAACACACACACACACACACACACACACAGAGAGAGAGAGAGAGATGCACCATTATTTGTTGCAGAAACGGCTGTTGTGATAGTGTGTCCACTAGAATTTCTTGATTAGAAATAACTTTCTTTGAATTGCAGATTTCGTTTTTAAGGTTCCCTATCTCAACTTCTTTTGACCGCAATTTATGTGCCATCGAATCATTTTCTTCCCGACAGGATTCATTCTCCCTCTTCAACTGGCCATTTTCTTCCCGAAGATGTTGCAATTCAATCTCTCTCTTTTCTTTCTTTATCTGCCAAAAAGAAATCAAGAGACATCATGAAAGGTAAAAACAATGGATATTTGCCTCAAGTGGTGAAGACAATTAAGTAGAATGCTATACCTTACATCGTTGTCGATAATCAGCATCATTTTTTCTTTTCTTTTCCCTTCTATCTTGTGGAGTTACGGAAAAATTTATTCCATATTGTGGCATAGCTGGTTGGGCCAACATATGTTGAGGCACTGTCAGATCTTCTAAACCCATACAACAAATGCATCACATTAATGGTCTAGCACTCCTCTATGAATAACTCTAGAATTAAAGGTGAACTACCATAAAAAGCATGCAATTATGTGTTGAATTTGTTAAAATTGGAAGTAAACTTCCACTGAGCATGAACATAAAACGACCCATCCATCTAGTTGCTTTGCTGACGAGGAAAGCAAAGGATGCTGCAAGCAAGCCTATCTACCCAAATTGGAAGTGAAGAAAGAATATGGAAGGATCCTTCCCTTCCTTCCTCATCCATCGTCCCTAACAGATTCACCGCAGAAATACAATTATACAAATTACTGGAATTAATCTTACAACTAACCCGATTTGATTTTTTTTTAATAAGACTTACAATCAAGCCCTCGCGAGCAATTTTATACGAAAAAACAACAACGAAGCTTGCATAAGAAAATTCGGAACAAGGTTAAAAAAAAATCAAAATAATTAAAGAAACGGTTGAGCTGATTGCTTGACAATCGTTTTCGTAGTCAAGATATAAATCCAAATAATAATAATAATAATAATAATAATAGCAAGTGTTGAGTAGTTACCTGCTGCTGTTGGGTGCTCCGGCTGGTAGTAGGGAATCATTTCATCCAATAAACCGTGACTGATCTATCTTCATGGAGAGCTATAAGTAATTTTAACATGTTTATATGAAAGAGTGGAGTCGCGCGAGACACCTTTCATGCCGCGCGATTCATTCTTATCACGCCACCGAACGCTCGATTCTTCTCTTCCAAGTTTCCCCTTTTTTTTTTAATTCAAAATGAGTACAATTAGATTAGGGTTAATGAAGTCCGCCCGTTCATTTAGGCTTAATTGTCTTAATTGTATCCCTGAACTTTAGTTCTACATCAGATTATACATTAAACTAAAAGAACTCCTAAATTCTCATCCCCGAACTCTTAATCTTGTTGCAATGTCATCCCTCTCTTAACTGTAGGGTTCTGTTGGTTTTTTAACCTCAGGCCTAACAAAACACCAAAAAGTCTGCTATTTAACGACATCTCCCCTTTGTTATATTTCAGAATTAAATTAAATTAGCTCAAGATGTATTTTCAAGAGCCCGATGGTAATGTTTCAATCAGTTTCTGTAAGCACCGGCTCTAGGAAATTAAGATTAATTAGAAATAAAATGGTGTAAATTAATGAGAGCAAAGAATTTATTTTTATTTTATAGATTTTATAGATGTTTGGTTGAAAAGAATGAGATGGGAGTAGAGATAAAAATTAAACATTTGTAAGGATAGAAAACTTATTTTTAAATAAGAATAATAAAAGATTAAACATTTTTTTATTGTAGTTTAATGTGAGCCCAATGTTAATTTAATTGTTAATTTTTTAAAAAATAAATTTAAAAATAATTTATTGAATAATCATGTGATTCTGGCGTTGGATATTGACTAGTGTTATCAAGTGAGTTTATTAATTAACCATTTAGGTGGTGGGCAAGTGGTAAAGATTTGAGACTAAGAGATTTGCTTCCTTTGTGATCTCAGGTTCGAGTCCTTGGTTGCTCATATGATGGTCACTAGAGGCTTACATGATCGTTAACTTCAGGGCCCGTGAGATTAGTCATGATGCGTGCAAGTTAGCCCGGGCACCCATGTTAATTTAAAAAAAAAATGAGTTTATTAATTTATTGTAATAAACACATTTAACATTGATTTTTCGAGGCATATAACGTTGGCAATAATCTCAAAACATGCACTGTAATAGTTGAATGGATTTTACTAGGAACCTTGAGCTTGAACAATCTCTATAGTGAAGTAAACTCCATATGGTCGAAAAGCGGTCCATAATTAAACTAAATTCAAAAGTCTTATTACAACATACATTGTAATTAAATTCACAAAGTAGTACAATATCTGATATTGTAAATTCCATTATATATATAGAAGGCTAATTTTTTTGTCCTGAAGGACCCATTATTATTATTATTATTATTATAAGAGTAACAATTTTATAAACAAAATATCAACGAGATCTATCAAATTTGTCGTTAACCAATAAGCTCATCGTTTAGATCTCTCTTCCGAAAAAGCTCAAGCACTTTTATACTTCCTAAACCAAGCTTTTAAATTATCAATTATCACTAATTATTTTTCCTTCCATAAGTGAACATATTAGAATATTTGGCTTGATTTCTTCATATTCTTTTTTAATATATCTTTCAAGAATTTATTTTTACGATTTTTATTGTTGTTAAAAAAACAAAGAAAAAAAAAGCTAACACAATTGATCATAACTGCTTTTTTCCCCCAGCTATTTCCAATCTCTGAGTTCAATGACATGTTTATGTCGTCACCAAAGAAAAATACAGTACCTTATAGGCCATCATTAAAAAATAAAAATTGAAATAAAAAATAAAAAATAAAAATTGAAATGCCCTATTTTTTTATAATGGAAGCCAAAGAATGATGAAATGAGCTAGAAAATATATTAAAAAAAATATTAAAAAAAAATTTCGACTCTATATTTTGGTGGTCTTTTTTATTTATTTAAAGTAGCTTTTTTTTTTAAAAAAAGAGAGCATTAAAAATAATGGTGAAGATTTCGAACAAATGGGGACATCAAATAAGGGTATTATATACATAGAAGTTTCCTAAAAAAATAAAACAATTAATTAAAAAAATATATGATTTCATATTTAATAAAATGTATTTAAAAAAAATAAAAGAAACTTGAACTTTTTTGAAAAAGAGAATTAAAAAATTTACTTGTTGATTAATGAGAATTTTGATAGAACTCGTTGATCTTTTGCTTCTTAATTAAACCTAAACTTACTGAAATTCTCCCAACTATATAGAGAATGGGTGGCGTCGACGGTCTAAAATCATTTTTAACCCTTCTTTTTATTACTCCATCACTTGCATCTGCAAATTCATGTCAATTATTGCTTCCCATATTTTGCTTCATCAGTTCCCTAGCAATAAGATAAAAGTAAAAAGAAGGAGAGTTAGGCAACAAAAATAAGAGATAAAAGAAGAACAAGGGAGAGACAGAGAGAGCTGACCTGAGAAATCGAGTGTGCTCGGTGGCCATGGCAAAGTCGTTGTCTTCTCGTGCTTTTAAGATCTTGAATATAAGACAGAGGCGTTGTTGATTGTACAGAGTTTGTCGCAATATCAGAGACGTTTCCTTGTTGAGTTGATCACATTGAGATTCAATCTCTTCGAAGCTCCTTCTGAGTTCCATTTGCCCATCTTTGATGCGTCGTTGCTGTCCACTTATCTCCGCCATGTCTTCTCTTAAGCTTTCCATGTTTGCTTTTAGTTTTCGGTTTTGTTTTGATCTCTGTATGCCAAAAATATGGTTTTAGTAAAAACAAACAAATTTCTCCAACATGATTTAATTTTTATGAAGTGAGCTTTCTTTCTTTCTTTACAACAGCTGAGGGGAAAACAATGCATAAAAACACTCCTCTTATGGTCCTGAAATTAGAATTTTCTGGAAAACATAATTTTCTTTTGTTTTTTTAATAAAATGACAAAAAAATTCTTGTGAGAAAGTTATGTTGATTTTATTTTTAAACAAATAAAAATAATTGCATTGTTTTGAACAATAAAAAAATCAAAATACTTCTAAGCAGAAGGATTATATTATTTTATTTTAGGATTAAATTAGCAATTTTATTATGAAATAAAAAAGAAAACGACTAATTTTAATACCCTCTATATAATTTGTAAAATACAATTGAGTTATAACGAAAAACAACATTTTTCTTTATGTCTAATACAAAGTTTTTTTGAGTCAAGAATAATTTTATCATTTTACTATTTCAATAAATAATAAAATGTCTATTTAGCTGTTTTTCTTTTACTATTTCTTGATCATACATTGCTTTTCTTTCTCTTTGCTTGATTCTTTCGGTCTTTTTCTTCCTCTTTTTTTTTTTTCTAGTTTATTCGGTACACAAGTTGTTTAATTATATAGTACACAGACCATTAATAATCCACGTCATTTCACAATTAACTAAAACATTAAAAGAACTGGGATTTTTTATTTTGTTTCATGCATTATTCATGTAAATAGAGAAACATCTTCTCCTCTCTCTTTTTTTTCTCTTCATCCTTTTATTTTATATTTTAAGATTTTTATTTTTATTTCTTGTTGCCTAATTCTACAAAATAAGGTTTAAAATTTGAGTAAAGATACAAAATTAAAAGAAAGAGGGCTCTAATGTCAAACACGGATAAAACATATGGTTAATATATTAAAGTTTTTATAATTTTTTATTGTAAAAGGCTTTATTTATTGTAAAATTGATTATTGATATTCAGAACTGTTTGGTTCGAAGTTTTCTATACATTTTAGTACACTATAATTTTAAATCTTGAGAGGTTCCATCTTCTTTTTCCACAATGCAGAACTTAAAAACTCTAGCGTTATACGCCGGTGTCATGATTAAAATTAAGCAGAATTAAGCATGCAAGCTATAACTTTGTTCATAATAGTGTAGTTAATAAATAAAGAATTTACAAAGCAGAGGACATCTCTTTCGTATTAGTATCAGAAAACTCAATCTTAAAAGCAAAAACAAAATCTTAACGTACTTACCCGAAATCTTAACTTGCTGCATCCCTCGTTCAGTGACCTAGTGTTCCTGAGTTTCAGAAATCTCTTCTCCATCACAGCCCTAATTAAGCCTACTCAAGTATTTATTCACCTCGAGAGATCCTGTAATCTCCTAACAGAGAACGGACTGCTAGTTCCCTGAGGGCAGTATTGATTTAGGCACCAGAATGTTTCAAAAGTTTCGAGTGCATTGGCTTCGAGGCAGGCATCGATCCCATTTATAAGCAAGATGTGTAGCTTCGAATCAAAGTCTTCCTTTGTTTTTCTTGGTCTCTCAAACCTTCGAGCAACGGCACTTGACAAAAGCATGGTCGCGTGATATCGCGCGATGAGAAAGTTTCAAAGGCTCCTTTCGGTCCCATTAACAATTTAACATGAATTTGAAATTTTGAGCGCCCTTAAATTAACACCACTGGTCTGAGAATTTCTTAATTCTTAACTCTTGCATACAATGCTCACCCATATATATGTTCTGAAATGAGAGTTTTTTTTTTTTTTAGCTGACACGGCACATTTATCAAGTCAACAAGAAATTTCGAAATCGGAATTGATCACAGCTTTAAAATTTTGAATTTAAATCTCTATAGCAGGCGTGTGTGGTTTGTTTCTGCCGTTAGAAAATATTTTTGTAAAAAATTATTTTTTTTAGATTATTTGGATGTTAAAAATATTATTTTTATATATTTATAAATAAAAAATATATTAAAAAATAATTTTTACTGCAATGATAAATAGTCCCTTAAATCATATTTAAGAGTGCGATAACTTTTTTTTTAGTGTTTTTATTTAAAAAAAATATTAAATTAATATTTTTAAGTATTTTTTGATGATTTTAGTTTTGATTTGTTGATGATAAAAATTAAAAAAATATTTTAATAAATTTCTCCAACATGAACAAACACACAATTGATTCTAACACATTAAGCAAGATTAGATTTTTACAGGAGACTTTAATTAAACAAAGCGAAACTAGCCTATTTTAATCTTTCAATTAAAAGTCTAAAATAAGCGCTCGTTAAAACCTTGTTCAGCCGAATTATGCGATTATACAAGAAGAACTGAGAAGAAAGAATAATGTATCTTATATTCATAGAAAAATTTGAAAATTGATTAGAAAATGAAATAATTTTGAAGAGAGAATACAAATTTTGATAGTTCCACCATAGCTATCAATTAACCACTCACCATTGCCAATAATTCGTAGCAGCACAATTGTCAATTCGTAGACCCATGCAGTTTATGACTGGGTCACCCGAGCTCCCGATGGGGTGGTCAGCTGGGCCAACACCCATCAATAGCTGGGCAATGCCTTCAAATTGGTGGGGGAAAGGCCTCTCTATTCTTCCCGTTAGCCTGCCTGGGTTCCTTGAGAACAAAATGATCACAAGGGAATTTTTTTATTTTTTATTTTTTGGATTAAATTTGAAAATTGATTAGAAAATGAAATAATTTTGAAGAGAGAATACAAATTTTGATAGTTCCACCATAGCTATCAATTAACCACTCACCATTGCCAATAATTCGTAGCAGCACAATTGTCAATTCGTAGACCCATGCAGTTTATGACTGGGTCACCCGAGCTCCCGATGGGGTGGTCAGCTGGGCCAACACCCATCAATAGCTGGGCAATGCCTTCAAATTGGTGGGGGGAAAGGCCTCTCTATTCTTCCCGTTAGCCTGCCTGGGTTCCTTGAGAACAAAATGATCACAAGGGAATTTTTTTATTTTTTATTTTTTGGATTAAATTTGAGCGAGGAGGACTTTGAAGGGATAGTTTTCCACTTCGGACCAGGACAAATGACAGATTATTGGTTTCATTTCTCCTTGCAAATTGATTAGTTAATTCATTGAATTAAATAAATCATTTAAGTCTTGAAGGTAACCTTTCGTGGTATTGATGCAATTTTCCACAATTTGTTTAGTCTTGGTAACAACAACCGGTAGCGATGGGACCAATTATTTTTTGCCACCTGCTTTGCATTTTCTGCTTGTACAAGATAATCATCGCTCCTTGCGCAATCTACACGACGTGGATGATGAGAAAAAAACAAATAACTAGAGAAGTTGGACGGATCGCTCGACTCCTAGCAAACGGATCGTGGTAATTAATCCAAATAAGCTTGAGTTCAAAATCTTCGAAATAAAAATAAAGAGGTTAGAGTTCGAAGTGAACGGTTATCGTTGGAAAGAGGAGTTCGAGAATCATTCATTATTGAAACGAATTGATTAAGATTTTTGGAGTGAGAAATCATTTAATACTCCTTTTATTTTATTAGAGCTGAACCTCATTTATCTAACAACAAATTAATCTTGTATTTGTTTTTCTTAAAAAAAAATATCATACTCTTACTCATGTATAACCTCTCGAGATTCCAAAACTTACTTTTCATCTCTCTTGTTTTGCTTTAAAGTTGAGATAAGTTTGAAATTATAATGATAGTTGTGGTTTAAAAAAAAACTTATTTAGAAATATATTAAAATAATATTTTTTATTTTTAAAAAAAATATTTTTGATATTAGTATATAAAAATACTTTAAAAATATAAAAAAATTAAAATTTAAGAGAATATGATTTGTACCGCATTCCCAAATAGACCATTAGATTTGTTGTGTATCGTGCTATGTTGTAAAGCCATTTTTTTATATTAAAAATAATGTTCAAGTATTTTGAATGTATTTTTAAAAAATAAATTTATAACTCGAGTCATCCCAATTAAAAAATAGACAACAATAATAAATAGACTATAATTTTTTTAAAAACAATATCACGGTAACTTGGAAAAAAAAATTAAAGAAAAAATGTTATAGCTCATGCATATTAAACACAAAAATTTCAAATTACATTAAAAAATTAAAAAAAAAAGTTAGTTTAAGTTAACTCGAGTTATCATGATAGATATGTAATCCTAGCAACCAAGGACAAGTCAACCTAAATTATTCTGCCAAATCTGCAGGCCAGACAATAAAATTAGAATGATTTGATAAAAAAAAAAAGCTCATCTTAAAAAGAATATAGTAATCTAGGTTAACTTTTCTAACTCGTGAATCAAGTTATTAGATTGAAAATACTCTATATAAAAAAAATATAAAACTTAATTTTCAATCAATCAAATATTAAAGGATAAAATTAGGATAACATCTAGAAAAGAAAACAAAAAAAATCACAAAGCCTATCTTAAAAAAGATATATCAACTTGAGCTAACTTTTCAACCCATAAATTGGGTTATTATATCAAAAGCACTCTATCTGAAAAAATTATTTTTTAATTAATTAAATATTAAATGGTAAAATTAAAAAGAAAAATTCAATTATATGAGAGGATTTAAGAAAAAATAACAATTAAAAAAATAAGGATCAATATTAAAACACAAAATAAATTCCCTATAATAATTAGAAAAATGAAGACTGCAACTGAAATAAAAAGAAAACAGGAGGATGAATTTTAATTTTTTTAAGGGATGAAACTGAAAAAAATAAATAAATTAAAAAAAATTAATAATAATAATAATAATAACTATAATTGACATATAAAAACAATAGGAGGGCACCTTTTATTATGGCTGGGGCAATGCCAAAATTGAGAGTAGGAAAAATGTTGTCGCCACCCAGCCACCATGAATCATCATATACACACCATTCCATTAGAAGAGGCACCACTCGACGATGAGAGATACCGATCAGCCTTTTTTGGCTGTTGGAAGAGGCTACACTCGCAGCTTGAACGCGGCGGCCCTTCCTCACATATTGACATGTGTTCTTCAAGCGCCGACTCTCTTTTAAAATTATCAAAAAATTCCTTAACAAAAAATAGTCATCCTCAAATTGAAAAACTTAAAATTATATCCCATTTTGATCTATTCACATATTCTTTTAGTAGATATCACACATATATTCACTCCTGTTTAAATTAAAAAATAAAAATAAAAATCACAATCTAACTATTTAAAATGTCTTTTTCTGTGCATTCTCCTTTTTTTTTCTCTCTCTTTCTAGCACTTCCCTGTAGGATTAAAATTTTATAAATTCTAATCTATAAATTACAGTACAAGGTATATCTTCGTTGCAAACCTTGGCAATTTAGTTCCACATATTCGACAGTATTTTATTTATTTAATTTAATATATATATATATATATATATATATATATATATATTACTTTAACTTATTTTTCACTTTAGGTGTCATGTGCATGGTAATCAAATGAATGTTCTCTTTTATTTTATAATAATATATTTAATTACAATAAATTAGTTTAAAGTTTAGTAACCTAGTGTCCTACATCATACACCATACATGAAATAAAAACACTTAAACTAATAAAACTATTACCACCACAACCAACACCACCAATTAACCAACACAATTTTTTTACCATGATAAACTAACATTATCACATCTAAAAAGGAAAAAAATATTCATTACTATTTAGAAAACAAAGCCAATTCATTTTTTTAAAATAAAATAAAGAGAATAAATTAATATTAAAATTGAAACAGTTAATGAAAATAGGTGAAAAACAAAACAAAACAAGACTAATTACTAATGAGTCAAGTCTATAGGCTTCCCTTTAATAAAAAATCCAGGAGTTTTTGGGCTTGAATGTCTAGGCCCGTGCCTGGATTTTATTTTATTTATTTATATAAGATTAGAGACACATTGTTTGCTTTTTAAAAAAAAAACAAATTAGGAGACAAGTAGTATATAGCGTAGTATATAGCGTAGATAACTTGTCACCAACTAATCTATTTTTTAAATATCTTTATCTATTAAAAAATCAAGATAAAAATTTTTAAATCTTAAAAACTTAAATTTCAGTGTTTTTTTAATTAAACTTTTGGATAAAAATACTTTTCATGGGAATTTTAGTTTGGCTACGTGAGTTTCTAATATTTTATGTTTTGATTCTTTTTTTTTACTATTTTTTTCATTTGCAAATTTAAATTTTAACTCAATAAATTAGTAAAAAAAAATACAATTACAATTAAAGAAATTAAGCATGAAAGTGAAAAAACAAATTAGAACAATGCTTATTTAAATATTTCATGCACTCATAATTTTTAAATTCGGTCTAGCCTGGTGAATTTGCTTGAAACCTGGCTGACTTGAGACTAGAATTGAATCAAGTTTAAAAAAAATAAAAGTAGTAAAAAATCTGGTTGGCTTGGTCAAAAACTTGGTCACAACTTCTTGATTATTTTTTATCAAAATAATATTATTTTAATTTATAAAAATAAAAATTGATTCGAGTAGCTTAATCAAAATCTATAACTCAAGTTTTGAATTAATTACCGGATCAGGTTTAAAAACAGTACACATACCCCAAATCCTTATTAATTTAAAATCCAACAAAATTACATCAATCACATTAGAAATCATTAAATTAACAAATTTCAGATGATTAGACACAATGATTTACGTATATTTATATATTTATAGAGAGAAACGATGAGAAAAGTCAAAGGTCATTGTGGATGGCATCGAGAACCACCATTCAAGAGGTCGATGTGGATCTAGGTCTAGTCGATAAAGGGGGCGATCATCAGAGGGGGGACTTAGCCTGTGGATGGATAAGCTACTTTCAGTTGTGTATATGGTTGAGGGGGAGACAAAGAGCTGATTTGGGAATAAAAAACACTATGGGACTTAAATCTCAATTATTTACGTATGAAATTCCATTCTATCGGTATTGTTAAATTTTTTTTAACCAATGAAGATTTATGTTGATATACAATTAAAAAAAAAAGCAATTTCATTAGTATTTTAAGTTTATACCAATGAAGAGAATCTTTCGTTCTTGCTATAAAATAATTCTATCAAAAAATAAATATTTTCTGATAGTGTGTGACTTCAATAAATACCTTTTGAATTTTTTAGCTAGAGATGCATTAAGATGTGGTAGATGCATATAAATCCAATCCAAATCAATAATTAGAACACCACTCAATTAATTGTGAGATATAATTTATCATGATTTGAAAAACATATTCCCTAATGAATAATGTCACATTACTTTGTAAAAAATCTATAAAAAGTTACAGGTATCTTTAGCCTTAATGATGATAAAAAAAAATAATAATAATCTCTAAAAAAATTATGGTTAAAAAAGTATGCCCCCATACTTTTTTTTTCTTTAATTAAATTCCCAGGAATATGGTACCAAAGCTTATGGGGGACTAGACATCATCATGAAGACCCGTTCTAGTCCTTGTTTGGTGGGTTTACCCACCGAACATCACTCTCCATAAGAACATAGATTCTCGCGTTCTCGTGGTTAATCGAGCGATCTGTTCGATTCTTTGGAGCCCTCGACCGATGTGTGGACGAGCTCGAAATACTTTCTCGAAAGAAAGTGATTTTAACATGATCTCGCTCGGCAGCGCCAGCGGTATGATTTCCCTGTCATTTCTGTTCCAACGAGCAGTTGGGACAATTGAAAATGCTCGACGACCGCTACATCGAATACATCGACTAATTGTCCCGAGTGAAGTGAACCGACAATCACGTTGAGTTGTCCGAGTCTTTTTGGCTGTTGAGATGATTCTATAACAACGAAGAAAATTAGTGCATTGGAAGTCAAGTAACGATAGATTCAAGATTTTTGTCATCGGCTTTCATTTAATTGGTGATCCAATGGCGTGGCGTATATGGTTGTTCTTTTTTATCCCTTTCACAGTTCTTTCACGGTAATTTCTCCGTCGTTCGACACAGATATCATTAGACTTTTCCCTTTGAATTAACTGTTAACAAAAGCAGACGCGGTCGTCATATTAATTTATGCTTAAACGACGTGGTCTCTTTTAAAAAATAGTATTATGTTTTAATCAAGAGTTACTAAAGAAATAAATAAATAGATTTCACATCTCACAGTATATAAAAATACTTCTAGATTACGTTTGATTAGTATTTTATAATACAAAATGTAAATACAAAAATGACATAAATGTTTTTGGTTTGAAAAACAAAAGTATAGACATGAAATAAATATGTTTTTTAGATAATTTTAGAATGAATTTATATCATTTTAAAACAAAATAGACATGAAAATAAATTCTATCTATCTCAATTATCTCCTTTTTATTTGTTTCGAGACAATAATTAAGCATTTAATGTAAAGAATCATTTCAATAAAAAATACAACGTAATAAATAATATAAGGAAAAGTTTTGAAATTGAATTACAATAGAACACTGACATCTTTCGTATGTATGTAATTTGTTGAAATGATTAATAGAGAGATTTGTCACTTTAAATGAAAAAAAGTTTCCCTAGCAAGTAGCTGTATTTTTTTAAAAATAAAAATAAAGGTTATCGCACTTTGTTTTAAAAGAAAATAGTTTTCTTTAATTTTATAGTGGCAACTTTTTTTTTTGTTTTTGCATCTTAATCAAATATTATTTTTGGGCTACAATAGTTAAAAGCAATAGTGTTTTTAAAACACAACGATAGCAAACATACATTAAGGCTAAAAAAAAATACCAATTTGGATGTTAATTAACGAATTGATGATACTCTAGAATCAATTTCAATTTCAATGACAATTAAGATTGTTAAAAATGTCTTTTTTGATACAATACAAAAAATATAATATAAACTCAAATCATAAACTTAAATTATAAAATCATAAGTAATTTTTAAATTAATTACATATTGACAATTATAGTCAAAAAATTAAATTACATTAAACTATGATAAAATAAATTAATAATATTATAATCAATAAGTAATCTAAATAAAATAAATAAATAATATAAATAATATAAATTGATGAATTGATAATATAGAAAAATAAAATGTCTCAAACAAAACTTTCCGACATAAAAGAATCATTGAATGATAGAAAATGCATATAAATCTGGTAATTGCTAAATTAATTCAGATTAACATAGAAGAAAAACGAACATAAAAGAGAAAGAAGTTAAAATTCTTTTTAATCTGTTTATTTTAAAGTGTTTAAGTTAATCTAAATATAAATAGATTATATATAGATTAAATTGAAAATATTATTCTACACTTAATAAATAAAGCAAAAATAAATGTATTATTTAACAGTGATAACTTAGCTGTTCTCATCACAATAAACCTAATGAATCCCTGTTGGGTTGAAAGCTAATGAGTCTAAATTAATAATTAATTAATATAAATTCAATAATGAAATAAACCCTTAAATAATATCTAATGTGCTAGAAAAATCTAAATTAAAAAAATTATTCAAAAATAAATAAATAAAATAACAAAAAAAAATTCATGTTAAAATTTCTCAATGTAATCTGAATTTTCAATTCTCGCATATTCTTAACAAATTTGAGTCATGATTTCAAACATGTTGTTCTCTCTTATTTGAATGAATTACCAGATTTGCAATATATGATTGGAAAACTTTCTATGTCTAGTTTCCAGTTGAACTTTAATAGCAACAAAATTTTATCTATAGCTTCAAATATGTTTTAAATAATATATGAAGCTCTAATTTAATAAATTTGATAAGATTCATTTACTAATTTAACCCTATGAAAGAACACTAATGCTTTTGAAACCACGCGGTTAATGAATCCTAGAATCCAACATGTTTTTCAAGTCAATGCAAGTCAATTTCGGGGGTCTTGCAATTGTGTATAAATGGGTGCTAGTGATTCAAATATAGGAGGCCAGGGGGTGGATGTTTTTGAATCAAGTAAACTGGAAACCTCAGCCAACTCAAAGAAAGAGTCTGGTACATATCTTAGACTTGCTGCTCTTGATTAATTGGGTTATGTATTATTGGTTTTTTCTTTTCTTTTTATGTTAAACTTTAAAAGATATATATTTAGCTGTGGTTGTTATTTGAATTAGCTGCCAATCAACGTGCATCATCTCTCAGCTTTGCAAACAGAGAATAAAAGCGACGATGAAAACGAGACGTAGGATTAATAGCATGAGACGGATTTCAGCTGAAATGGTTGAGATCAGCAAAGGACAGAACCAGATAAGAGAGAGACAGAAAGAAGTAAGAAAAAAATTTAAAGAAATAAGAAAGGAGACAGAGAAACTAAAAAGGGTTACTGACCTAATCTCCGAGCAGAGTGCTGCAAATCAACTCAGGCTTGATCTCAGTTTCAAATCGTGAAAGCAAGAGCGGACAATGACTCTGCAAAAGATGCTCATCTTACCCAAACCTTGCGGTTTGTTGCTCCAAACTCTTACTTTTGTTTTTCCAGTTTATATGTAATCATAAGACATTATGGCTTCAGCACACTAAAGCCAGAGCACCAGTTATTTGCTACCGTTGTTCACAACTTATTGTTAGACTTGTGCGCTCGCTTAGTTAATTAGCATGCAATTTTTTTAAGAGTTGGATATGCGTAAATGAGTGTTTTAAAAATAATTATTTGTAGGCTGGAAAATTATTTTATATTAAATTTAAATTTAAATTTAAAATAGATTAACAAAAAAAACAAACTCAAACCCAAGACTCAGACATCAAACCGAACCTGAGCTGAGCTCATAATATTTTGCTAAAACGCGTTTTTGTCTCTTCTACCTCTGGCAATCTTATTTATTTTCTATGTATTGTGTGATTGCTAACCACATTTTCTATGTCTTTAATCTCTTACATTTGCAGTGAACTGATGGTCAAAACGAGTATTGGAAGCTTTTGATCCATGGGAAGGGATCAAGCACGAACAAAGTATAATTAAAGTCTTTGTTGTGGAGTTAGAAAGCAAATAATATTTGTTCTGCAACTTGGAATTGCAATATTGCCTTCAGGAAGATGTATTTATTGCCTTTGAAAGAATTCAAAGGAATCTTCTCTTGTATTAGAGTTGTTTGTTTGCTAGAAAGTAGTTTTTTTTAAAAATAAATTCTAAAAAAATGAATTTTAGGAATTATTTTTTGATATTTGATAATATAATAGAAAATAAACTGAAAAATATTTTCCAGTATTTTATTATATCATGAAAAATAGATTGAAAAATAACTTATTAATATTTTATTTTTCTCCTGAGGAATAGATCTTATAAATTAAAAAATCGAATGAAAATAAATTAAAAAAATAATTTCATAAATTATCTCAAATAAAATAAATAATAATCAAAATAATAGAAAACAAATCTAAAAAATAAAAAAATAAAAGATGAAGAAATTAAAATAATAATAATTAACATTTCATAAATTATTTCAAATAAAATAAGTAACAATCAAAAGAAGGATCAGATTTGATAAATAAAAAAATTCAATAAAAAATGATAAGAAAAAAACAAATAACAATTACAAAAATAAGCACAAAAAATAATATAAAAATTAAATTTTAAAGGATGAAATTAAAAAATAAATATTAAAAACAAAATATATATAATAATCAAAAGTTTGAAGATTAAATTTGATATAATTAATAAATAATATAACATTTCTAAATTTTTTATAATTTTTAAAAAATGTTTTCCATTTAAAATTTTTAAGAAAATACTTTTCTGAAAACTAACCTAAATTTTTCTTTAACTGAAAAGTATTTTCTATTGACTAACTTTTTTAATAACAAATAAACATAGAAAAGTATGAAAAATAATTTTTTAAAAACTACCGTTAAGGAAACAAACATAATCTGAATATTTTTTTAACTAAAAAATATTTTTTATTGACTAAATTTTTTAATAACAAATAAATAGAAAAAAGTATGAAAAATAATTTTTTTAAAACTATTTAAAAGAAAAACAAATATAACCTAAATATCTCATGGAAAGCATTGAGCATCTTGTTTGTTAACTTTTTTTTTCTGTTTTTTAGGAAAATGCCCTCGGGGAATTTGCTAAATTTTTTATTGCACTATGTATTTCAACATTTTTTTTTAATGGAGTATCTTGGTTCCTCATTATTTGCGATTAATCAATCAAGTCTTTAACAAACATGGCACAAGCTTTGACATGGAACTTCCAAAATCATGGCTAACGTAAGCAGTGATGAACTTATTAGAGTTGTGTATTAAAAATTAAGAAAAAAAAAACTAAAAGATGTCTTTACTGTATATGTCGTAAGACACACATTCAAATTACTACAATCATCTGATCACCAAATATTATTTTTCATGATAGAATTTAGAAAGGTTTTGTGAAATCACCCTAACATTGTTGATAAAATCAACAATGTTTGTCAACAATGTTAGGCACAAATTTGTCAACAATGTTAGGCACCAATTTGTCAACAATGTTAGGCATAAATTTGGTGCCACCTACCTTGCTCTTGTCTTTTGCATGGATGTTTGCCTATAAATAGGCAATGCATTCAAGTATTATAGACACACCACAAGAGAGAAAGAAAAGAGGGTGAGGAGAGAGTAATCCCACAAAATTGTGAGGTATTTATGAGATAGTAAGTGAGGTGTTTTCTCATAATAATAGAGAGTTTTTTGTTGTTCTCCTATTATTAGAGAGAAGTTGTATTTCCATATTACTTAGTAAAATCCTTCTATACTTGTCCGTGGACGTAGCCAAATTGGGTAAACCACGTAAATTCTTGTGTGTCATTTCTCATTTTATCTTGTCCCTTACCTTTTGTCTTGTCGGGTTTGCATGCCAGTATCCTAACAGTGGTATCAGAGCCTCCTGGTTGGTGTTGTTAATACACAAAAGTTATTTGTGTATGCGGTTACTATTCACGTATACGACACTATTCACCTATACGGCACTATTCATCCATACGTACTGTTCACATACGTTACTGTTGGCGTATATAGAAAGTCAGTGTGGTGATTAAATACAGTATAGGAAGTTCTGTCTAAGGAGATTGAGTTTTAAGCGGGACCGTTTGTGACCCCTCCAATCTTTCCTGGGAACTTACTTAGTGAAGTATTATTCACATGATACTATTTCTATATACGTTACAGATTTGTGAAATAGTGATAGCTGAATAGATCTTGGTGAATACAATGACAGCAAAGTACGAGATTGAGAGGTTTAATGGGAGCAATTTCTCATTGTGGAAAATGAGAATCAAGGCAATCTTAAGGAAAGACAATTGCTTGGCAGCAATTGGGGATCGGCCCGCGAAGATCACTGATAATGCAAAATGGAATGAGATGGATGGCAATGCTATTGCTAACATACATTTAGCATTAGCCAATGAAGTATTATCAAGTGTGGCGGAAAAGAAAACAGCTAAGGAGATATGAGAGACTCTAACAAAGCTATACGAGTCCAAGTCTTTGCACAATAAGATTTTCTTAAAGCGGAGACTTTATACCCTTCGAATGGCAGAAACCACATCGGTGACTGACCATATCAACACAATAAGAACTCTATTTTCACAACTCACTACACTGGGTCAGCAAATAGAGGAAAATGAACGTGCAGAGCTTTTACTTCAAAATCTTCCTGATTCGTATGATCAGCTCATTATCAACTTGACAAATAATATCCTCTTAGATTATCTAGTCTTCGATGATGTTGCAGCCGCTATCTTGGAAGAAGAAAACAGGCGCAAAAATAAAGGAGACAGAAACAGTTCAAACCAAGCAGAGGCATTGTTGGTGTCAAAAGGAAGATCAACGGAGCGTGGCTCTAGTGGGAGTCAAGGCAGGGGAGGTCCAAATCAAGAAGTAAGAAGGCTATGAAATGCTACAATTGTGGCAAAAAGGGGCACTTCAAAAAGGATTGTTGGTTTAAAAAGGGTATAGAGAATTCTGCAGAGTCATCAAAATCTCAAGGGTATGTTGCGAGCACCTCAGAAGATGGAGATGTTTTATATAGTGAAGCAGCGACAATCTCTACAGATACAGAAGAGCTCACCGAGGTCTGGCTAATGGATTCAGGAGCAACATGGCATATGACTCCTAATTGAGATTGGTTCCATACATATAAACCTATCTCTGGAGGCAAAGTGTTCATGGGTGATAATCATGCTTTAGAGATTGTCGGCATTGACACCATCAAATTGAAGATGTATGATGACTTGATTCGTACTATTTCAGAAGTGCGACATGTGAAAGACTTAAAGAAGAATCTTTTATCTATAGGACAATTTGATAGTCTTGGCTGTAAGATCCGAACAGAAAATGAAATCATGAAAATCATCAAAGGAGCGCTGGTGGTTTTAAAGGCAAGAAAGACAGTTGCAAATGTATTTGCATTAATGGGAGAAACACATCATGAGGCAGAAGCGTCAATCGCATCAGCCAGTCCTGCAGAAGAGAAGACAATGATGTGGCATCAAAAACTAGGTCACATGTCAGAAAAAGGTTTAAAGGTTCTCTCTGATCAGAAGTTACTCCCTGGGCTTACAAAGGTTATTTTACCTTTTTGTGAGCACTGTGTTACAAGTAAACAACACAGGTTGAAGTTTGGCACATCAACAACTAAGAGCAAATGCATCTTAAACCTGATTCACTCTGATGTTTGACAAGCACGATTGTATCCTTGGGAGGAGCAAGATACTTTGTATCATTTATAGATGACTTCTCCAGGAGATGTTGGGTGTATCCAATTAGAAGGAAGACAGATGTGCTTACAGTCTTTAAAACTTTCAAAGCGCGGGTGAAACTTGAATCTGAAAAGAAGATCAAGTGTTTGAGGACTGACAATGGAGGAGAATATACCAGTGATGAATTTGATAACTTCTGTCAACATGAAGGTATCAAAAGGCAGTTCACAACGGCATACACTCCACAACAAAATAGAGTGGCAGAGCGGATGAACAGAACTCTATTAGAAAGAACAAGAGCAATGTTGAAGGCTGCAGGTCTAGGAAAGTCATTCTGGGCAGAAGCAGTCAATACCGCCTGTTATGTGATAAATCGATCTCCATCAACCGCAATTGAGCTAAAGACACCAATGGAGATGTGGACTGGAAAACCAGCTGATTATTCTCGATTGCATATATTTGGAAGTCCTGTGTACGTGATGTACAATACACAAGAAGTTAGCAAGTTGGATTCAAAATCCAGAAAATGTGTATTTTTGGGATATGCTGATGGAGTGAAGGGGTATCACTTGTGGGATCCCACTGCCCACAAGGTAGTGATCAGCAGAGATGTCATATTTGCAGAAGGTAAAATGCAAATGGAAGAACACAATAGCATTCTAAAGGAGACTACAACAGTCCATGTGGAAAATACTCAAAATCATGCTTCTTCTGAAGCTGTACCAGAGCATGAAGAGCAAGAACAAATAGAGTCTGAAACTCCTGAAGTTCGGCGGTCAACTCGTGAAAGAAGACCACCGGCTTGGCACTCAGAATATGTTACTAAAAGTAACATTGCATACTGTCTTCTAACAGAGGATGGAGAGCCATCAACTTTCCATGAGGCTATCAAAAGCACAGATGTATCTATGTGGATGACAGCAATGTAAGAGGAGATTGAAGCTCTGCACAAGAATAATACTTGGGATCTTGTTCCGCTACCACAAGGAAAAAAGGCCATTGACAATAAATGGGTTTACAAGATAAAACGTGATGGCAATGATCAAGTGGAGCAGTATCGTGCAAGATTGGTGGTGAAAGGATATGCTCAGAAAGAAGGAATAGACTTCAATGAGATATTTTCTCCGGTGGTACGACTTACGACAATCAGAGTAGTTTTGACAATGTGTGCTATATTTGATCTTCACTTGGAGCAGTTAGACGTGAAAACTGTATTTCTTCATGGAGAACTTGAAGAAGAAATTTATATGCTCCAACCAAAGGGTTTTGCTGAAACAGGCAAGGAGAACTTGGTTTGCAGGTTTAACAAATCTCTATACAGTCTCAAACTTGGTTTGCAGGTTCAACAAATCTTGGCTAGGGAATTTGATATGAAGGACTTGGGACCAGCAAACAAGATTTTAGGGATGCAAATTTACCGAGACAGAAGTAAGAGGAAGATTTGGCTTTCTCAAAAGAATTATTTGAAGAAGATCTTATGATGCTTCAACATGCAAGATTATAAGCTAATTTCCACCCCACTTCCTATTAACTTCAAATTATCCTCAAGTATGTCTCCTAGCAATGAAGCAGAGAGGATGGAGATGTCTCGAGTATCGTATGCATCAGCAGTGAGAAGTTTAATGTTTGCTATGATATGTACAAGACCAGACATTGCACAAGCAGTGGGAGCAGTTAGTCGATACATGGCAAATCCTGGTAGAGAGCATTGGAATACTATTAAGAGGATCTTGAGATACATCAAGGGTACCTCAGATGTTGCATTATGTTATGGAGGTTCAGAATTTACTATCAGAGAATATGTTGATTCAGATTTTGCTGGTGACCTTGAGAAAAGGAAGTCCACTATAGACTATGTGTTCATAATTGCAGGAGGAGCTGTGAGTTGGGTTTCTAAACTTCAGACTGTTGTAGCGTTATCCACAACAGAAGTTGAGTACATGGCAGCTACACAAGCTTGTAAAGAAGCAATATGGATGAAGAAACTTATGGAGGAGCTCGGGCACAAATAAGAGAATATTCTTTTGTATTGCGATAGTCAAAGTGCCTTGCATATTGCAAGGAATCCAACATTTCATTCAAGAACAAAACACATAGATATTCAGTATCACTTTGTTCGTGAAGTGGTGGAAGATGAAAGTGTGGATTTTCAGAAGATTCACACAAAGGAAAACCCAGCAGATGCTTTAACAAAACCGGTTAACACTGATAAGTATATATGGTGCAGATCCTCTCACGGCCTAGCAGAAACGTAAGCAGCATGAAGATGGCAAGTATAGAAAGGATAGAAGAAGCACAAATAATCAAGTGTGAAGACTTGATTAATTCATCAAAGTCTTCAAGTGGGAGAATGTGAAATCACCCTAACATTGTTGACAAAATCAACAATGTTTGTCAACAATGTTAGGCACAAATTTGTCAACAATGTTAGGCACCAATTTGTCAACAATGTTAGGCATAAATTTGGTTGCACCTACCTTGCTCTTGTCTTTTACATAGATGTTTGCCTATAAATAGGCAATGCATTCAAGCATTATAGACATACCACAAGAGAGAGAAAAGAGAGGGTGAGGAGAGAGTAATCCCATAAAATTGTGAGGTATTTGTGAGATAGTAAGTGAGGTGTTTTCTCCTAATAATAGAGAGTTTTTTGTTGTTCTCCTATTATTAGAGAGAAGTTGTATTCCCACATTACTTAGTAAAATCCTTCTATACTTGTCCGTGGACGTAGCCAAATTGGGTGAACCACGTAAATTCCTGTGTGTCATTTCTCATTTTATCTTGTCCCTTACCTTTTGTCTTGTCGGGTTTGTATGCCAGTATCCTAACAGGTTTCTGTGTCCCTTCCATGATAGGACGACACAAGTACCAAACTTATCTCTAATTTGGTATTAATAATCTTTAAAATCTTTCCTTTTTTCTTTTATTCTCGAATTAGATGCTCGATTCTTCAGAATTTTAAACCAGCCTCTTCAATTTATTTATTTTATAATTTAATTTTTGTTTTTTAAATACTATTTTTTATTTTGAATAATATATAAAATTATAAAAACACAATTCAAATTCAACTCCTTTTATTTTTTTATTCTTTTGGATTTTATCATTATACTTTTTATTACTATTTATTTTGTTTGATTTTTTTTAACAATTTCATCATTTTTTATTATATTTTCTTCCATCAAATTTGATTTTTAATTTTTTTATTGATATCTTTCTTATTTTGACACGTTTTTAAAATTGATATTTTTTTATATAATTTCATGTTTTTAAATTAACTTAGTTAAAAATTAATTTTTTTAATTAAATCTAGATTAAAAATTTTATATTTTTGATTTTTAAAGATTACACTAAGTTTAGTACGTTTAGGATGTTATTTGTTAAACTTGTGCACTGTAAATCATATAAGAAATTGAATTCTCCTTAGTTAAATTTGATTGAATGCAAACAAAGACAAGTTTTATACTTTTAGAGAAAATTACTAAAAACATCTTGTAGTTTGAGCATGAGCCGGCGAACGTTTTGCATATCAACTTTTTTTAAATTGCACTTGGGGCGAACGTTTTGCATATCAACTTTTTTTAAATTGCACTTGGTATCTTTGCTCAACACTGCCTTATCAAAAAGTCAAAAACAACCTTGTGTATTAATAAAGAAAAATACTAAAAACATTATGTAGTTTAAGCACGTGAAAACTTTACACACAAACTTTCAAAAATATCATTGTATATTAATAATCCACCATTATGCCATTGTAATTGCACATCTCTCTCTCTCTGTCTGCCCGTCTCCTGATCGCCATTTACCTTGAACCCTAGCCATCGTTGTTCTCCTTCAACTCCGAGCCACCAACATTCACGCTTAACCCACACCCACCACTGTTTTCTCTAAGTCTTAAACGACCCTTATTTTTCCTTCACACATGTTGCTCATCGAAATTATTTCTAATTTGATAGATGAATTAAAGTGTAATTTATATATAAAAAAAGCTGATATCCAAAGTGTTTGCACACTCAAACTATATATGGGATGTTTTTAATAACCCTCCCTTTCATTTATAAGGACAAATTAAGCACAGAAAGTCATAACATGTACTATATAGCAAACATATAATATTTTTAACGTTTTTGGACAATCACTAATGATCATATATTGAAATTAATCATATAACTAATATGATGTAAAGTTAGTATGCAAAGTATTTACATGTTCAAACTACAAAATGTTTCTACTTGTTATTGTCACATCAGGTATGGATAAACTAGATTATTTTTTTTACATATAAATGTTTATGATATCAAATGTAGTAAAACTACAAGACAAAAAACTCATTTATCATAAATAACTTCTGTCAAAAAGAAAAATTATGATAAAAAACTTATAATCTAAAAACTTTAAATGAAATTTGATATTATAGACTATTCTACAACTTTTTCGATTTTTTTCAAAATTAACCACTTGTTTTATTATCTTTGTTAGAATTGTAAAACAATATTATATATTTGTGATGCATATGGTAAAAAAATTAAAAAAAAAACTATTTCTATAAAAGATTTGCGTTGAACAATTTGTATGATCGATTAATTATATCTAAACAAATTCTAGATGTAAAATTATAAAAATGATGGATTTGTTTTTCCAAAAATAGGGGGCCATGGAATATTGTGGTTAAAAAATAAGTACGTTAATTTGAAAGTCAGCAGTACAAATATTATGAAGATTAATTATACACATTATTAGCATTTTTATTTCAAATTTTATTACTACAAGTACACATGCACGAAATTTTTTTATTTATCTCCCGCGTTGACTATTTTTCTCCCACCGCTGCCGTCTCTTGTTTCGCCTCCTTCCATTAATCTCCCTCTAGAATCTCAATTATTGGAGTGAGAAGGGACATCGCTAGTTATCGAGGGATCGGATCAGATTAGGTTAAAGTAGTCGTGCGGTACGGTGAGGTTTTCGCGTGATCACGCCTGGTACAATCCTCTCTATAAATTAGCCTTTATCTGCTCCAAGGTGATCCTGTATAACTAACAATCACTAGTCTTGATCTGCAGAGAGCGTAACACTCAATGGATCCTCGTGGTTTGGCACCATACTCCTGCCCTGAGGCCACCGTAAATAGTAAGTATACATCATCGATCGCTTATTGCTTATCCTCTAGTGTAAATTTTATCATTGGTGTGCGCGCATGTTTTTCCTTTCTTTTCTTTTGTGTTTTGGTATGTGTGTTTTGTTTGTCCTAGATCGATGTAATAAGCTATGTTCCTCTTGCAACATCAATGTGAGGAAATCATCTCAAATTTTGACGGTTGGTTCTCAAAAAAGTGGCCTGTTTTCTGTCAGTATTGCTGAATTTTGATAAAAGAGGTTCGGGAGATATCCATGAGTAATGAATCCATTAACTCATGAATTGTCCACCTCTCTTTAACCCCATGTTATTTCAATATCTCTTTAATCATACTTGTTAGCACAAGGTGAAAGTCATAGTCCTGGAAGATCACAAGAACAGAAAGGAAAGAAGAGAAAAAATGATTTTGGGAAGCATGACAAGGCTTTTAAGGTAAAGAACAACCTGCTCTTTGTCTCTTACCTGAAGCTGAAATAAAACCCCGGAGAAAATTAAAAAGCAACCGTGGTTTTTTTTTGTTCTTGTTCTTGTCTTGCAGAAAGTCAAAGAAGGAGAGAAGCAAGTCTTGAACAATCTTGATAAACAAATTTCACGGTTGCAAAAAAAAATAGAAAACCAAGAAAATCTCGCGGATAAATTATTGCGTCAAATGACGGTGCATCTCTTTCTCAGAGTTAGATTGTTAACATATTTTTATCTACAGATGATTTTAAAATAAGAATTTATTATTTACGCGTCTAAAACCTAATAATCAATCAATAATTGGCGTTTGGTTTTCTGTGTGATTTTATATATTATTTATGACCTTGCAGCTTGGATCTGAGGATTCAGGGCTGCTTGAGGAGGAATCTGCAATCTTATGTCCAGATTCCAATAATAGGGATGTCTCGATATTGGAAACTAAAAAACTTTCTGCCATCATCTTGACATTGAAACATCGCAGCAAGATGCTTGACAAACGAATTCAACTTTTGTGTGAGATGATGGTGCTGAAATAATAATCTTCATGTTATCTTTGGACATTTTTATATGCTTCTATAGACATTTGTGCAGCTAGATTCTAAAGCTGCAGAGGCTATGTACTTCATATTCATGGTTTAATGAAGAGATGTTCTGTGAGTTTCACTGTTGCTCTATATATTTATCCATCTCCCAACAAGTCAGGAATTAAGTATGTATATTTTGTCATGCTTCATGAAGAGTTTGATAAAGGTGGAATCTTGTGGCTGGTTCCTTGAGGGTTATCTTGTAATCCTATTTGGATTCTTGTTTTTATAGTAAGGTAATTAGCTCCTACTTGTATATAGAAACTAAAAAACAGAAAGAAAGACAAAAACAATAGGTTAGGGTAAGAGTGATAGACGCACTGTTAATCTCAATTGTTCATGTGGTCAAGTATAAAAATAAAAAGCTTGAAACAAACAAAATTGAGATCAGTGAAGAAATGCTTGAAATAATCTCAATGAAAAGATTTTTAAAGAAGACGAGACATGTCTTTGGTTTATAGGTGGTGGCATGTGACAACCAGGCGTCTGAGATAACGGCGGTGATTTGGATACATTAAAATGGATCTGCAGTGGCAATTTTTATAAATTAGGCTTTAGGTTAATATATTTTTTTGGAGTTTTCTTTTTAGAAATATTGGAACACAAACCCTAGAATGCCTGTGCATGTAAATATTGAAAAAATAAAAATAAAAAAAGAAGTACGCATGATTCTTTTTAAAAGAGTAAGTTTATTTGGTGAGAGGTATGATCTACATCTAAAGGATTTAAAACATTTTTTTTATAGCATGATGAACATGAAGACAAGAATAATTACAACAAACATAAGAATAAAAAACAAAGGTTGCTATGTTTACGGTGTGCCTTACAAATAGAAAAAACAAACAAGCTTTTCTACCTAATTCATGGACGGCAAACATAGAAGTTCAGCATTTTTTGGTGTTAAATAATTAATACCCAATGAAATTTAAAGGTTTCTTTCATGCACCATCATCTCAAAGACAAAACACATTTCTAAATCTTAATTCTTCATTTATATATATTTTTCATCAAAGAATATATCAAGTCTAGATCACAACTAAATGATACAAAAAAACAAATTTTAGTTTTTTTTCATTAATTATTTTCTAATAAAAAAACCCACATTTATACCTCTAGTTATTTTTTCCCATATTTTAAAATAAAAGACATGCAAAACTTGGATTAAACACAACTAAACCCTAAAAAACCCCAAACTTTGAGTCCATGTTTTTTTTCCTAAAAAATTAAATACACATTCGGCCATTATTTCTTTTTTCATATCTTGTGGTTAAAATATACAACATCCATATCAAACCCATCTAAAATCTAAAAACAACATTTTCATTGCATTTGTCTTCCAAGAAACAAAAAACACATAGTTAGTCCTATTAATTTTTTTTTTTGGTATTCAATGACATAGAATATCTAAATTAACCCAACTATAACCTAAAAACATATTTTTTTAGTTTCCATTCATGCATTTATCTTTTTAAGATAGAATAAAAAAAACACATATAAAGAACCATTTAATTTGCATAAAAATCCTAAAAAAAAGAAAGAAGAAAGAGTGGTTCTGACTTACCTCAAAGATGATTCTAACAAGTGGGGAGGTGTTCTAGTGGCCTTAATGGCAATAATGATAGAAATGTATTTCATGCGGTTTTTTATGTCTAGATTAGAGTTTATTTTTTCTCTTTGGTTTTTGCTTCATTTTCAAAATGAAGAGGCGTTATTTTGGTGCAAAAAAATCAGTTTTGAAAGCCAAGTCCCTCACGTTTTCCTTGTATCCAATTTTAGTCCTTGATTTTTCAATTGTTTCAATTTTGATTGGTTTTTCCTTTAATCTTAATTTTCTCTTTAATTTTGCCCCTAATTGAATTAATAGGATCTCTTAATTTTAACATCTTTTTCATTTGGTTCTTGATCTTTTAATTATTGCGTTTTTGGCCATTTTTCCCTTAATATGATTTTTTCTATTCCTTTGCACTGTGATTGAATTAAAAGGATACTTTAATTTCAATACTTCTTTTTTTTAATCTTTGATCTTTTAATTTTTTTAATTTTGATCAAATTAATTCTAAATTTAAATTTTTCTCTTCCATTAAGTGATTGATTGAATTAATAGGCCCTTTAAAATTTTTCACAACTTTCATTATTGTCCTTGGGCATCCAATCTGTGTAATTATGACCAATTTCAGCTCATTTTCCTCAATTTCTCTTCAATTATACCCTTAATTGTATGCACACATTATTTTTTGACCAAGTGTAATATAAAATTTTACTTGATTATGGTCCAAACTGTATTTTATTCTTGAAACCTTTTTCTTCAAAGATTTTTCTTTGGAAATGATTTTTTTCTTTGAAAATAATTTTTTTAAAATATTATTTCAAAGATATTTTTTCATAAAGTTTTGAAGGGATTAAAAGTTGATTATGAGAAACTTTATGGTTTTGATTTAGAATTATTATCGTTAAATCAAATTTTTTGGTTAGATAGTTTGTTTTATTAAAACTAGGAAACTTTTAAAAACTTTTCTCTTGAAACCACCAAGGGATTTATTGCCATAAAAAAAACTAAGAAGCATCGATAAAACATTGTGCCTTGTGAGGTGTTTCATTAAACATTCACACAATAAAACCAATTTTTTTATCCACTGGATTTATTTTTTATTTTTATTCCCTAATTTCTTTTAAAAATCCATTTCTTTATTTGAAATTGATCTTGATAATTTGTTTTTTTATACTTGCATATAAAGATCTCATTGTATTGAGAAAATATTCGGTCATTCATTTAATTCCTGGTTTGGAAAAATAATATTCAATTTCATTGATTTACAAGAATTAGAGTTTAGGGATTGAATTTGAAGCTTAAACAAATATTTAATGGTTTTTTTTTCTAAAATCAAGGACTAATTTGCACAAGTAGGGGATGAGTTCATGTTTCTTTTTTCTTTTTAGTTACTCAAATATTTTTTTTATTTAATCCTTACACATTATTTTTATTTGAAATTTGAATTTATAATTGATTTTGGTTGCCTAAATACGAGGATCCTCCAATACAAAGAAAAAAAATAAAAATTCTCGTTAATGCTCAATTTAGCAAAAAAAATTATTGGCATGAAATAATTAACGTTTAAAGAATCAAAATTAAAATAAATCAAATATGATCTTAAGTCAACAATCAAGGCAACTTGATTGGCATGTACATTACATGGGCCAATACATGGAGGGCCGGCACTTGCGGTTCCATCTAGTAGTAAAACACCAGCTTATTCTTTGGTGGTGTTGGAAGTGGCTTGAAAAGAGCTTTTGAGAGAGGTTGTGTGTGTCGGTGCTGGTGAGGAGCAATGGTGGAGCTTTTATGATATATTTTCTTCTCTTTTGTTTTTTATCTTTTCTTTCTTTAGGATTCGTGCTAGCCTGAATAAAGCTAAAGTGTCTTGTCATTTTTTTTAATGTGAAAGTTAATCATTAATATTTTGATTATTATGTTTTGCTTTAGGTCCTTTTCAAGAATTGATTTTTTTTTTAATTTCAATCGTTGACATTGGGTTGCTAAGGAATTGAGCTTTGTGATTTTTTTACTTGGAGATTTCAATCTTATGACCTGGTTCCTGAGTTTAAAAAGTTAGCCTATATTCATATTAATATTTTTTAGATTTTTTTTAGATATTGTTTTATTTCATTATTTAACATTGGGTTTGTTGAAAATTGGATTTTAACTTTTCTTCACTTTTGTTTGTATATGATTATCATGATCTTATGACTTAAATTGAAAGTTTGATAGGTTAGCATAGGTTGACTTGAATCTATTTATTAAGTTACTTTTGTAAGAATGAATATTTTTTCAATTTCAATCTTTAATACTGTTTGGTTTAAGAATTAAGTTTAATAATTTCACCTGTTTTTCTTTCTATTAGGTTATCATACATGCATGATTTGGGTTGCGAAGTTCGATAAACTTATCCAGGTGTATTGGGTTTTATGGTCCTTTTTGTTAATTTTTATTTTTTAGTGTCGCCCTTCTATATTTAGATTTGATTATCTTATTTTTTTTATTTTTTTTATATAATTATCTCAATTTCATAACTTAATTTACGAGTTAGACATGTTAACCCGAGTATTTTTTATTTATTTTTATTTAATTCTTTAATATCGAGTTGTTTAAGAATTGACCTTGATTTTTTTTTCTTCTAAGTTGTTTTTAATTTTACACGTGATTTGATTTTTGTTAAAAAATAACTTAACTTAATTCATAATTATTGAGTTAATTCAAATTATTTATTTTTATTAAAATAATAATATACATTTTTAATTTCTTAAATTGGTTTAATTAATTGAATAGATTAATCAAATTACAAGTCCACCCAACCAATTTAATTGAAATTGAATTTGTTTGAGCCAATGTCAGGTTTAAAAACCGAGGCCATCCCTCGCGAGTAGCGATATCGTCACAGACGGTGTTCGACAGAGGGTCTCGCGTAGAAACAGAGCCAGGTACCAAAATCCAAATACATTATAAATCCCCTTTAATTATAAGTTGCGCCAAAAAGGAAAAATAAAAAAAAACTTTTCCTCCAGAGGGAAACCACGAGAAAGAGGCAGCGAGAAAATGCCAGTGGCTAGACCAGAGTCATCCGATTCAAGGACAAGGATCATCGCTCACGTTGACTTGGATTGCTTCTACGTTCAAGGTTTTCTATTCGTTTATTTATTAAAATAGACTCTCTCTCTCTCTCTCTCTCACTCACTTTCTGCATTTGTATTCATTGAATTATGTGATGTTTGTGCCTACCTGTGATTTGCCGTTGTTATTTTTTTCTTAATGTTTTGGAAACTGGGTCACGCTTAGAATTTCCGAAATGAACCCTTGCAATGCACAATTGGATTTTGTTTTTACTTTGTATAGGGTATCATGTTGCTAAATGGAGATGGTTTTTGTTTTTTGGAAATGCATCCCCTTTTTGTTTAATTTTTTCTCTCTCTTTCTTTTTTAAATGTAGTGGAGCAGCGTAAGCAGCCCGAGTTGAGGGGCTTACCTACAGCTGTGGTGCAGTACAATGAGTGGAAAGGTGGGGCTTTGATTGCAGTTAGTTACGAGGCTCGTAAACTTGGAGTCAGTCGGTAATTATAATCATAATCTTCCAGTTTTACTGTTTTCGTTGATGACTAGTCATTTCGAGGATGGCTGCATAAGAATCTGATATAATGGATTGATTTTAGTCACATGAGAGGTGACGATGCAAAAGAAGTTTGCCCACAAATTCACCTGGTTCAAGTACCTGTAGCTAGAGGTAAAGCTGACCTGAACACTTACCGCAATGCAGGTTCTGAGGTAATGTGGGATTTTGCTTTCTTATTTGTGCGAAGATTGAAGTTAATAACATGCATTCATGATGTGCTATTGTTGGATTTTTATTGGATCCTGCAGGTGGTGTCTGTTCTGGCAAGAAAGGGTCGATGTGAGAGGGCTTCAATTGATGAAGTTTATCTTGACCTTACTGATTCAGCGGAGGCTATGCTGAGAGAAACTCCTCCAGAGAGCTTGGAATCAATAAATGAGGAAGCTCGCAAATCACACATTTTGGGGCTTAAAAGTGAGGTATGAGTCAATCCTCTTGTATCTTTTGCCATTATGTTATGGTAGGTAATTTACATGTAAGTTTGAAAGTTGATTTATGAGGCAAGTACCAATTCTTGCTGTTTGGGATAAAAATAAATTTTGGAAATTTGAAGGTGGCATACTGGTTCTTCTGTTAGCTTTATGTTCTTCAGAAAGCTTAAAATTGCCATTCTCGGATGCCCTTTTAACATCAATTCTGCACTCTAGCTTACAATGTTTTGTACTTCTGAATGACTGAATCTCTGTGTTTACTTGAATGGGTTACCACCCTCTATTTGATATATAAAAACCTCAATCTTTTAAGTCTGGAAAATAATATTTAACTTAGAACTCTGTTTTGGCTTAGTATTCTTGTATTTTTAAGTCTCTCTCTCTCTGTCATCTTCTTATTTTCAATGATTAACTGTTATGCTGGATTTGAGATGGAGATCAGGATGCAAATGATGCCCAAGAAAATGTGAGCAAGTGGTTATGTAGGAGCGATGCCAATCACCAAGACAAGTTACTAGCTTGTGGGGCCCTCATCGTGGCAGAACTTAGGATGGAAGTCTTAAAGGAAACCCAATTTACATGTTCTGCTGGCATTGCTCATAACAAGGTTGAGAAATGCTGATTTTATATTGTTATTTTTGTTTTCTTGTATATTGAATATGATCTTGCATTCATTCATTATATTTATGAATGGGTGGAATGTGATGTCTATGGTTTACATATAAATTTTTGTAGATGTTAGCCAAACTTGTAAGTGGCATGAATAAACCTGCGCAACAAACTGTTGTTCCCTTCTCATCTGTAAAAGGTTTGCTCGAATCATTGCCAATAAAGAAAATGTAAGGCTTTTTTGTTCCATTTATTTTCAAATTATGACAGGCTTCCTATTTGTGTTCTATTATTCTTCTTGAACTTCTTAAATTAAATATAATATTTTTGTTTGCTATAGGAAACAGCTTGGAGGGAAGCTGGGTACTTCATTGCAGACTGAACTGGGTGTGAACACTGTTGGAGACCTCCTGCAGTTTTCAGAGGAAAAGCTACAGGAACGTTTTGGCATAAATACAGGGTAAATATAGATTAAAATACAAGGAATACGGAAGCTTTAATTTCTTAGATTGAAGAACTATTCTGTTGAAAAGCTTTCTATGGTACTTGCACACAAATTTGAAAATGGTTAAAATCCTGCAATGATTGTTGCTTCCACAAGGCTTAAAATGTGTTTCAATTCCCAAATTTATACTGTATCATTTTTTAGCTTCAAACATGTAATTTTCAAATATTGTTGTACTCCCAGTGTTCTAAACCTGTTTGTTTTTTTTGGCCATCCATGTCTTATATGGTTTGTTATTCTTGATGGTGGATCAATCTTGTGAAAATATCCTTAAGCTTTATATATAACAGCTTGTTCCCATTAACATTTTCTTCAAACAATTGCAAGACACTGCTGCTAATTCTTTTTTTTTTTTCACATGAACACCAGTACATGGTTGTGGAACATTGCGAGAGGAATCAATGGGGAAGAAGTTCAGGGCCGCCTTCTCCCTAAGAGCCATGGTGCTGGGAAGTCATTTCCTGGTCCTCGTGCTTTGAAGACAATTGCTTCTGTATGAGTTTATTCTTAACCAAATGAAACAATTTTGTGCATGATGCTGCATGTTGTTGATCATCTCTATGAGCTCATTGGCCCAGTGTCTCACATATATTTCATGAAGATTTCTCTGTTCTATGAAGAGAAGACAGGATAACAGGAAAAGTTGTTTCCCACTTATGTTTCTCTAATGAGACATACTTTTTCAATAAAGTGCACAAAATTTCTGGTGCTATGAAATCATAATTGTGTCAAACAATAACACTTATTTAGAAAGGAAGCTTATTCTCGTCATTTGATTTTTTAAATACTGATTCTTCGGGATCTGCATTATCTAATTCTAATTGATGGTTGTTTGTTTTTATTCCAGTCAAGTATTTTTCAACGCACTAAGCTTAACAAAGAAGTTAATCTAATTAAATATCTATCATTTCCTTGCTTGAATATCTCAGGTTCAACACTGGCTGAATCAACTTTGTGATGAGCTTAATGAACGTATTTGCTGTGATTTGGACCAAAACAAGCGAATTGCACACACTTTTACTGTTTATGCTAGCGCATACAAGGTGCTTATTTCCTTTCTGATCTGTTTGCCAATTATCTTGTCTATTATGTGCAAAAGTTACCATGTTTTTGTCCTTAATGTGATTACCTGCAGTCTTGTGACTCGGAATCATATAAAAAGTTCCCTTCAAAATCTTGTCCATTGAGATACGGGACTGCCAAGATTCAAGAGGATGCATTTAATCTATTTCAAGCCGGATTACGTGAATATATAGGTTCACACGGAGTCAAAACACTAGGTCATCATCACAACGGATGGGGAATAACTTCTCTTTCTGTTTCAGCAAGTAAAATTGTTCCTATACCATCTGTAAGTTTGATGTTTATTTGTCTCTAAGCTTGACTTCAGGTGTTTTATGTGCATCTAAAAGTGATTTTTGGTTTTTCTTTTTAAAAATCCATTCAAGGACTTTATCCTCTTCAAATCAAATCATGCAAAGAGGCTTCCTATGCTAGGAAAAGAATCTTTTTCTGGAGTTTTCATACAATGGTTCCATGTTCTATTTCTCCCTTCATTTTTATCTCTGCAATGTAATATGTGTCCTTTATGCATCTACTATAATTTGCTGCTAGATGATTATTAATCAGAGAGTGAGTTAGAGACTTTATTTAAGAAAAAAAGAATATTTGAAGCATCTGTTTAGATTAGAAAATTGAGATCTTTGAAATTCTGTAGGATCCAGTCAGTTTTCTTTATTTGGATGACTTTGCAAACAGTTTAATTTATTCAAGCAACATTATGGTTGAGACTCATAGAACTATCTAGTGGAAAAGGCATGATAAAAATAAAGTCTGTGCTGTAGTGGACATGGTGGTGGTGGAAGGAATGGCTGTAGCAGGGGTGATTCAGTATCAGTTATTGGGGTTGGCTCATTACGCACCGAGTAGTAAAACCAATGTGTAAAGTTATTGTTGGTGCCGCATTGATAGTGGTAACCGTCGTCGTCGTTGGTGGTGTAATGTTGCAATATGCTGGTAGAAAATACTGAAGACGTTAATGACTGTATAAATATAATAAATTCAGCATTACTGGAGGAAAGTGCTTCATAATTATATGCTTGGCAACTTTTAAATGAACTTTTAAGTCTCATCCTTACAAGAAATTTAAGGGAGAGAGTTGGTTACGCTTCTCTTAAATTCGTTATTTAATCCAATAGAGAAATTTTTGTTGGGAATTCTGAACCTCATCCTTGCTTCCTTCAACTATGTCATCCAAAAGCAACCTTAAGTAAATGGATTAACTCATTAATACTCTTCATCTTTTAGGGAACAGGTTCGATCACAAAATACTTTCATGGACAGTATACATCACCCTTTTCAAAGGAAACACAGGATAGCTTTGTCAAAGAAGCCATGCCATTATCACCGTCAGGTGATTTCAGCTTGACACATTTCAGTTGTGCCTCTTTTATATCCTTTCATTTTCTAATATTTCCCAAACAACTCAGGCAGTGAAAGCTATTCAGAGCTGGAACCAACTGGTCAGCTGCAACCTGAGAATAATGTACCGTCTTTGGGTCTACAAGAGCAGGAAAGAATTCTATGGAAAGATCAGGTTTTAGTGAAATTTATTTCTTTACGTAAAGAAAATAACTTTTAGAATTGCAATTGTAGATTTCTTATACACAAGAATACTAATTTGATTTAGATATTTCTTTAGCAAATACTCTATTGTAAACTTTTGGTCTTTCTTGATTGAGATGAAGTTTAAAGTGGAAATGATTAGCCCAGGAACCAATTTTGTACCGTTCATTTCCATGAAAGCTTTTTAATCCAATTTTGGTGTCTTCTATTTAATATTGATGCAAACTTCTTACTTATTGTGGCTCTTTAAATAGAAATTTGTTATTTCCCTTTTATTTTAATGCTTTAGACTTGGAATCAAAAGCATGTATTTACACATTTAATTTTATAAATCTCTTTTCTTTGGCCTTAAATTTAACTATAGCTAGTGCAAAGTGAAGCATTTCTGTTTTTATGGTATATTTTCCAATGTTACTTTTCAAAATACAACCCTTTGTTGGCTGGAATTGAACATCATGGAATACGGTTCCAACACCAATTCTATCCCTGAGAGAAGCTCCAGAGCCATCTACTATTTGACCAATTTAATTGAGATTGAAATGAGATATCAAAGAAATAGATAAGTTATTGTATTGCTTATGTTGTTATTCTCTATGTTTATTTTTTGGCAGTATGATATTCTTCACATAGAATGCACTTACTATATGTGCTTGAGAGCTTATAATTGGGCGAGGATGTTAATTCCTTGCATGCTCATTTTGTAATTTGTTTCCCATGTATTTTCCGAGTGTCTTCAATTAACATTATTCATACTGTGCTTCAATTATACATGATTCATCTATTTGCAGGATTCATCTTGTTCTTCAACAGTGCAGACAAATGATGGTATTGGCAAGGGAGCCTCCCCGTCATTACCCTCAGGTGTTTTATTCAAGTATTTCTCTTCCTAGTATACTGATGCTTTTGAATTTCCTTTTCCCGTTGTGATCAATCTCGTGTTTGTATAGGAAGTGGATGTTGCTCACTTGTAAACCAAACCGGCTCTCAGGGAGCCTCCAGGGTTGATTCTACCATGCCTACTTTGGAACGACATAAAAGGAAAATAAAACCTTCTGATAAGGTACATGTTTTCACTTTTCCTATCTCCTCATTGATTATTACCTGTGAAAACATACAAAAAATTCACTGTAGTGATTATTGCTTTTTCATTGTTCCTCAAAACCACCACTAGCTTTTGCTGGTTGAAACTTTTTGTTTGTGGACAAAATGATCATTATCAATTTATTACAACAACAAAGCCTCAATCCCCAACTAGTTGGCATTGATTATATGATCATTTGCACCATTCAGCTCAATCGTAAACCAAATCTGCCTCAATGTTGAAAGGTTTCAGATTCTTTGATGCCACTTCCATCCATGTTATCTTAGGTGTTTCACTTCCCTGTTTCCCATTACTATCAATTTATTCCCACAAAAAACTGATTGGTAAATTTTTTATGGAAGCATGCAGATGTCAAATTTGTTTGTCTTTAATAAGCTATTTTGTTTAAATGAACAAGCCTTTAATTTCAGCCCTTTGCTTGGTGCGGTGTTAAAAGTTATCAGCTTACAACTAACTTTTCACCTTATGCCTAAATGCTGGAGGGTAGGGTAGATAATTTAGGTAGCCAGGATGTAAAGTCCAAATTGTAAATTAAGTTTCTGGAAGTGATGGACAGTTTCTTTTAGTGTTATCCTTTACTTCCATGATTGGTTTTGTTTAAAAACTTCCTTGTTTCTGAATTTAAAACAGAGTAAATAATTATAGACAACATGGAATTAAGTCACAAAAAAAAAGAGATTAATTTTGATCTTATTAATAGGGTGCTAAATAACAATCTTGTGGAGAAAAAGGAAGTTTGGTGCTGCTAATAATAATCTCATCTGACGCCATCTCATTCTGCTGTGAATTTTTGTTACATTTGATTTGTTTTTTAGAGTTGCTTGGATGACTTGGTGGGATAAGAATATGTTATTATAGCCTTGCTGCTCAAGTGTATACTGTAAGAATTGGCAGTTGGATCTGGGCCATATGATGCACTCTATAGTTAAACTTGCACAAGACTAGCATGTGCTTGCAAAATAGGTGCATATGCATTTTCTCTGGGTTTTTTTTTTTTTCCCTATCATATTTCCCAGTCAGGGTTTCCCCCCTTTAGCTTGCCTTTTTATTGTTTAGGAGCAGGGAACAATTTTGAAATTCTTGAAGAGCTACAATCTCTCGTGCTCCCCACCGATGCAGGAGAATGTTGAAATGGTTAAAGGTACTAAAACGTGATCTTGGTCTCCTACTTTTACTTTCTATATTAAGGCACTCTTATCGATAGTTCCATTATCTAGGCTCTCAATCTCCAAGTAGTTGTAGCTTGGAAGTGAATCGAGTTGAGCTGCCAAGACGGAGTCTTGCAGAATGTAGTACGAATGATGGCAGCAACAATTTCGATCAAAATGCACAAAGGGCATGGAATTACAAGATCGACGAGATTGATCAATCTATTGTTAATGAGTTGCCATCAGAAATCCAAGATGAAATTCGGGTCTGGCTCCAGGCTCGTCAGCAACCTAGTATGGTTAGACGTCCTAGTATAATTAAACGAGGTTCTATTGCCCATTATTTCTCCCCAGACAGAAAGACGTAGTACTATCTCAGGCGACATCATCCTGTATATAGGTGTTATGTATGATTTACGCATTATATTATAATTAAAAAAAAAAAAAGCATCATAAACCCTGATTCAAAGCATGTGTAATCGCAATCACATTGATTTGAGATTAATTGCAAGATAGCTTTGAGTTAGAGCCGACGCTTAAGTTTCTGGACGTCAATTATCCCGATTTAGATTGAGTGGTTTTTGTTTTTGCCCACTTGCTTGGAAGACTCGTGGATTATGAAGCTTGCATGTATTTATCTAGAAAAGAAATAAAATATCTTTTAGTTGTTAATTATAGGTGGCGTTGGGTATGAAATTAAAAGATGAGAATGAATTATTACATGAGTAATTATTGTAATAATAATCTGAGTAAACATTGGTTTTTAAAGATATTTGTTGTGTTAATAAATTGGAAGGTAAATTGTTAGTGAAAATAGGAGAAAAATAGTTAAAATATTAGCAATGATTGTAGAAAACAATAAAAAGTTATTTTAGTGTATATTCGAGCTAGAAGCAATAGAGAGAATAAAAATAAATTAAAATAATTGAAGGGTTAAATTTTTGCCATTTCAAGGGTAAAGTTCAGACTCCTTTTAACCATTTTTAGTCGTAAAGCATTTTTTAATTTTACAAGAGCAAAATTTAATATTTTTAAATTCATACCGAACATAATCTGTTTTTTTTTTTTCTCCAGGTTTTAATGTGCCTACAAAATTGAATTTCATGTTTCAAAATAATCACTAATCAATTTAAAAGAAATATCTGGACATCAATACACTTCAATACAAAATTGGGATTCGTTTTGTGATTGTGAGTTGTGACTATCCCCCTTCCGAGAAAAAACAAAGGCTATTTTATTCGTCTTTCTATAGAGAACAAATTATACTTACTATAATTTACTGTAACTTCGCCTTTACTTTATCAAATAATAATAATAATAATAATAATAATAATGCCCATTTCTAATTGCACTTTTCTAATAGGCCTTTAGAAAAATATTTTTTAATTTTAGAAAAACATTAACACACCTCTTAATGAGTCAATATTTTTTTATGTCTTTTTGAAAAAAATATGATGTAAACTCAAGCAAATATATTTTTCTAGCATGTTGTTAAATCTAATATACTTAAACTTGTTTATATATTAAACCTAAATTAATATAGATCTAGCAAATTTCTAAACCTAGTAAACTTGGATTCAGTTATAAGTTAAGTCCAATATAATATAAGTCTCGCAAGTTATCACACTCGATATGCTCGGACTCAGCCATATACCAAACTCAAGGTAACGTGGGTTTAATAATTGTATTTAAGATAAGTCAAGTGCTGAACCCAACACAATATTGATATGACAAATTGCTAGTCTTAGCATACTTGGATCTAACTATATGTCAAACTCAAGATGATATAAATCTGATAATTTATCAAACTCAACATCCTTATCATATGCTAAGTTCAAGATAGCACATTTCTAATAAATTACTAGACTCTTCTCCCCTGTACTTGACTACACGTCTAACCTAATTAGTCTAAAGGTAGTTAAAGATCAATATTAGAACTTTAAAATTATGTATTAAGACTATTAAGATGAATATTTATGTTAGAAATAATTATATGCCTATCTCTATAGATATGTAAAAGTCTTTTAAGAGTTTACAATATTTTCATATTATTAATGATTTTGCAAGGAATATTTATTTCTCGTTAATAATATATAAGAAATTTTTATCTCTCATTAATTCTATTTAGGCTATCTAACTCATTAAGCCCTCCACTCTCTCAAAATAACAAGTTTAAGAGATTATAAATACTCCCTAAACTATCCAAATAAAAAATTTAAATTGTTTATTCTTCAAACATTCATAGCTTAACTTTTAAAGTATTTATCATACCAATACAATAACAAATATCTTTATTTTTAAAATTTAAAGTTTTTTTTTATTTAAAAATTATTAATTTTATCATCAGATCAATATAAACCCAATCAAAATAGACTCTTTTATAAGTATCAAGACTTCTATCACTAATCATGTATTTCCTAAGCTATAAAGAAGGAAACATGAATATGAATGCATGATTCATCATTATTTAAACACCCAGTAACCTCATTCTTGAGCTTTTCATATTTTGGAACACCATCACCTGCAATTGTAAAACTAGTATTACTGCAAAGTTGTTGAGCTATAGCAAGGTTTGTGGAATTGTTAATACAGTATTGTATGCACTGGGCAGCACTACTATATAACGACCACTTCATGGATGATATATGATAATGAGCTTTTAGTCTTTTGATAAAGACAATTAAATTACAAAATATAACAAATTAATTACAACTCAGAAGACGGAGCATATGGTAAAGCAAAAATACCGCTCATCCTCTGGTGTGACTGGCAAGTGGTATATGATCCTTACGTCGTGTATCATCCAAGTTTCAAAAACGTTCTGATGAATGCCTCAGAAGTCGAGTGCCATGTTTAAAAACAGTGGACCCAACAACATCCAAGAACAGAAACAGAAACACTGCAAGAAGAAGAAATTGGGGACGAGGCAGAAAAGCCATATCCTGCTTAAAAGCTTCCCATTTAATACTATGATCAAACTAAATAGACTATACCAAGAGCTGGAAGGAAATGAAACCAATTGCATTGAACTTAGAGATTGATTAATTATAACAACTACTATTAATCCATGAATAGTTTATGCAGCGATTGGCTCTGGAGAAACAGACACCTTCCTCCTCCGTTTCGCAATCTCTTTGAACAGACGAAAGGAGCATATAAAAGAAACTAGGAAAAAATATATTGTCGCCAAGCCAATTATGACCATCAGCACCACATTAATGACGTCTGTTGCTCTCAAATGCTTAATCATGCTAATCAGGAAGGTTAAACAGAAACCCCCGAAGGGCCCTGTGATACAAGCTCCAATTGTATGTTCAAGCATTAACGAATCACTCTCCAATTCATTGCGGTTCATTTTGTAGTCCAAATCCTGTTCAGGAAACACATCAGAAGATATACAGGTATACATTATTAAAGTTGAGTAAAAAGGCATTTTTAATTTTTTTTATGTATGTGCAAATTTCTGATTTTGGTATTGTTGGTATTTGTTTCAATGGCCCAAGATGAATTGACAGGTTGCATCTTTGACAGAGATAATATTGATTCATTCGACATGTTTTGTAATAACTCTCCTGATTTTTGGCGTTTGGTATACATAATATAGAGAACAACGCAGACTCATGCAAGTGAAATAACTCCTTCTGATAAATATTCTTCATTTCTTGCAGTATTCATTCCAAGAAACTAACAATACGTCTCCATAGAAACTAAAAAAGAAGAACAAGGGATTACAAGTACTAACCTGAGGTGCTTGTGCTGGGAAAGTTCCTCACAGTGAATTCTCTCTCGAACCTTTATCTTCAGATTCTACATGGATATTTACTTATTTTCAGACTGTAAGTAACAGATTTCTTTTTTAACATTTATATTTGCCTCAATCAGGAGCAAGAGCGCATAGTAGTTAGCGGAAAAGGAATTAAAAGCTCAAGTTAGTCCTCTCTACTATCTGTTTTAGCTGTCAAAAGTTAATAGATGACAACTAAGAAGCGGTCAAGTTAGTTAGATCATTTATCAGATCGAAACACCATTTTAGCTTAAATTGTTGGTATTTATCACCTTGTTTGGATTGTGTATAAAAGCACCGGCACCTTATGATCACAATTTTCTTTTACCACAAGTTTCATTCAAATATGTGGGGTTCACTGCAAATTCATATCTATGGGTATTTGGCTCCTTGGAAGTGGCAATCAAGGGTTCAATTTTCGATTTTTGTTTGAAATTGAGTTGTTCATGCAAGAGATCGTCCTAATTAGATCCCCATATTTATTGGAGTGCTCCTATCAATTACATGCGATGACAGATATTAAGCCAGATTTTTATTTATTTTTTAACACTATCAACTAACCACTAATAATTATCTACTTGTAAAAATAAAAAAAAAACTACAAATTCATAAAATAAAAATGTATGGCTAGCACACAAGTCGCAGCGACATTGGCACCTTTATTTTCAAATGAACATTCTGTTGCCTGTAAAAAATAAAGCAAGGCGCATGCGCAGGACTGGCTTTTTTTGTCCATTTTTTTTTATCATTTTAAAAGAATTTAATAATATTCACTCTTTTTTTTTTAATCTTGACATCGTTCTTCAGTATTATAAATTTTTATTTGAATTTTTTTAATTATTGTATATCTAACATGAAAATAATAATACTAATAATAAATTGTTCATGAAAATTTAATTCAAATTATCTTTTATTCTTAAAACTTTTAATTTTAATATATTTATAAATTGTTTAGCTTTCAATCACATATAAATTATGGACATATTATATTGATTTTTTTATTAATTTGCATTGACAATCATTAAATATTTTTGTTTTAAGAGAAATAATGATTCAGGTAAAAAATTGTATTTTATATATGCTGATAAAAGAAATTTAAAATGAATGTATTTTTATATTTAATAATAATATCAAAGAATTTTCTAACACCATAATATTTTTTTATATTTAAAAATTTTTGATTTCCCATAAAATATTACAGACATACAAACTAATATAAACTGAGTTAAGTATCTCCAAGGAATCTTAAAGTTTTTGAGATAGAAATCGTGTTTCATAAAATTTTAAAATCTTTATTCCACTTAAAATTAATTTTTTTAATGATTTTAAATTATTTTGGTATATTAATATAAAAAAATATAATTATATATTTTAAAAAATAATTTTTACCAAGGTATCAAAAACTACAGTTATCTTTTATATTGCAAAAGGAGCAAGACGGGCCGGTTCTAAAATAAGGAAAGAAGATTTCAATATATTCTTGAACAGTATACAATACTCCAAAAAAAAATAAACACTAAAATAGGGGTGAGCACTGTTAAAATTTTCGAATTAGTCTAATTATCTGAACTAATTTGGATAAAAATATTTGAAACTTTTCAGAAAAGGAAAAAGGTAGACAATTCATTGAAATAATTTCAAAGAATAATTTTGGGAAAAGAATTGGAAAGATTGATTAGATATATACAGGTCGATATAAAACTTTAATATCTTTTAAATAAAAAATAATTTATAGAAAGATTGATTAGATGCTTCACAGTACTTTCATTATACATAGGTGGAAAACTATGATCCAACGAGAAGTATATTCTTAAATAGAATTGGATGTTACAAGTGCTAAATTAATTTGAAACGATCAAATCGCGTAATCTTGTCATTCAAATATTGAAATGAATCGAGGGACACCCGGCGATGCCCAAAAGCTTAATATTGACAAATCGTGCAAAATTGATTATATCCCGCACTCACCATCAAGCTTGTGCCCGAAGAATACTCTACTTAACGAGCACTGCAATCTTTCGTCCAATTGGAACTTGTCAGCAGCGAAAGATTATAACTTGTTCGGCGGGATCGTGCATGTTCTCGGTATATAAAGTGCTAGTCCTTACAAGAGATGATTATCATGGCATCAAGCAAGTACTGGCAGCAAAAATCAATTATGAGGCATTCTGGAAGTTGTGAGGTATCAGAATTTTTATTATGTATTCGTTGTTGCAATCTTTGTTCTTGAGATTCCAATTAATATTGATTTTTCCCCTCTTATGATTGATATGTCTATTTGTTCAACACGTAATTCCCAGAAAAGAAGGGTAGATAGAAAAATAAAAAGACTGAAAGCAGAGATGGCAGGGATTAGGAAGCAGCAACAATCCATCAGACAAGGGCAAAGGGAAATAAGAGAAAGATTTGAAGAGATAGAATCAGAATGTGATGAGCTCAAAAAGGAGACTGAACTTGTATCTCAGGCAAGCGACAAAATTCAACTTCGCCTTGATATCATGCTCAAAATCTTGAAAGCAAGACGAGAGAATGACTTCGCTAAAGCTGCTGATCTTACTTGCTCTCTCAGGTTAGTTTTTCGAATCTTCTTCTCTTACTTATTTTTTTTTAATGTGCAATTAGTTTTTGCGTCGATCGGCTGAATTTTCTATGATTTATAGGTTTCAAGTCCTTCGCCCGTCTATGTTAGAATGACATTGCTTGTGCTTTTTTAATTTGTTGTTGATATATAGGAGTGATGGGTATATGTTCGGACATTTCATGGTTATATTGGAACCTTTGGTTGATTGAGCTAGAAACAGTGTGTGTTTTTCGCAGCTTTTGAGAATTGTGTGGTTGATCCGAGCAAGAGATAATACTATACTCTTATTGTTATGGAAAATTTGTAACCTCTTAAATGTTGTTTGCAGGGAAAGTCTGCTTCCTTGAGGATGATAACTAGAGAGACAAGTTGCTATTGTGGTCTTCAGAGATTGCCATATTATACTCTCCGAATTGATGTTTGTTTTCGGATATGAATTATCCACTATGTTTATGGACATAAGTTGCTTGTTCGAGCAATAGTATTTCTTAAAACCATATAGTAATGTTAGCTGTGCGAGGACTTTGTCGTTTATACAATCAACTTATGGTTCGATTTATTTAATTGATATGAGTTGACTTTGTTAGATGAAGCTATAATATTTCTAATTGATATTGATTACATCATAAAAAGAATTATGTAATTCATAACACGATTATTTTTACCTATTATAGTATTTCATAGTTCATATAAAAAATTAAAGCACTAAGCATCTCAACTCTTCTTTTCTTTTCCTTTTAATTTCTAAACTTTGTGTTTCATCCAATTAGACCATTATATAACCTAATTTGACTTCTTCTTTTTTTAATTCAGCACCCCCCCCCCCCTCCTTCCTTTCCATTCGTCCCTTTTTTATTTAAGTTTCTTCCTTTTCTTCTCCATTTTATCCTCAGATTATTTTTAACAGTTGCTTAATTGTTTTTGTACCAATTACTATGGTTAGATCACATTAAGGTAATTTCCCTACAATTTAATTTTAAATTCAGGTTAAATAAAAAATTAAATTGATTTTTTTTAATTTTATTATTTTTAAAAAAATTATCCTTAATTTTTTTCTAACCTATCAAGTTATTTTTAGATCTGCGAAATCGACTGGGTCACATCAAAAAACTCCTATAATATTTAATTTTAAATCTAAGTTAAACAAAAAATTAAGTCAGGATTCTTTTTTCATATCAATTTTATTATTTTTCTCTTAATGTTTTTTCAATATTTTTTTCACCGGTTGGTTTGGTTGCTTTTGAATCGACCAGATCAACTGCCTATATATATATATAATGTTTTTTAAAAATATTCTCTAATTAAAAATGTATTAAATTAAAGTTTTTTTATAATTGTTTTTATTATTTTTTACATCAACACATTAAAATCATAAAAAATAAATATAAAAAATTTAATTTTAATTTTTTTTACAATTTAAAAAACAAAAATTACCATAATTTTAAACAAACATTTCAACCTTCAACATCATCTAATATCTTTTTTTTTAAAATATATATATATATATTTTAAAAAAAAGTATGGTACAATGAAAAACGACCAGTAGCAAGCTAGGTTGGTAATTATAATATCGTCACCACCTTCTTGTCATACAATAATTTCTCACAAAACGTTGCAACAACTTCGACGTGAAGCAATAAAATTTATGTTGACAACAATCCCTAAACTTGAAGAATTTAATAAAAGTCATATAAAAGTCATATTGTGTGAGATATATTAATGTCCAATATCGCTAACACGGGACATCTAATTGATTGGCGCATGGACTAGATTGATAGATGGAATTTCAAGAAATCATTTTAAAAGGATAAATGGGCATGATATGAAGACATAATTATATATAGTAGTGATGTATAAGATAAAATTATTATTTTTGCATCATATTTGATTATCATGAATAAATTATAAAAAAAATATTTTATTTTTAATATATATTATTATCAAACTTATATATTTTAAAAATAATAATTATATTTTTTTCACTCTAATTTATATTGAATATTAAAATTAATAATATTATAATAATTTTGGTTATAAAACTCGGACTGACCTGATGAGTTAATTTAAATTATTATGATGGATCGACTTAGAACCCAAGTTGATCTAAGTCTAAGAAAAATAAATTAATCTGACCTAACCAATCAAATACTTAAATTGATCCAAATCGAGATAAAACATAGATTTAAAACTTGTTGATTTAAAAAAAATAATCAAAATAAAATTGTTTTTATTTTAAAAAAATTAGATTAATCAAAATTGACATTTTTATCTTGTAACCCCAACCTTACTCTAAATTTTAAATCAAATTTTAAAAATAAAATAATATATATATACATACACAGTGACTTATATCAATCAAAATCAATCTTGTCAACCCATGATATAAGTAAATTAAAGTTAATTCTTAATACCAAGATCATTGTTTCTCCAAAAGAAAAAAAATTTTATATTATTCATGGTGAATAGTAAAATATATCTATAGCAATAATGTTTTCTTCCTTTTGTTTATATATATATATATATTAGGTTGCTAAGAGTTTGCCCAAAAAAAAACATGCAAGGCCAAGAAAACGGCAAGCATCAGGATAGAGATGTAAGCAAGACAGCCCATAAAACACCATAAGAAATAAGAATTAGCCAGCCACTGAAGCGATGAAGCAGAACGAGATGCCAAGTTATTGGCCAGCATAGGATAATTATCTCACAGAGAGAACGAAAATGAGGCCAACCACGCGAGTCCTTAACTGCATTAATTCATCACAAAGGAATGCGGAGCTGCTCTAAAATCGCATCCTGACCAGTAGATAACTAACGATTGAATCTGGACGAAGGAGCACGACGACACAGCCAAAAATATGGTTTGGAAAAACACTCCAGAATTTACAAACAGCAATAAGTAGAGAACGAGTAGATGATATATAATTCTCTAACCTACTCAAATCTTGCTTTACAAACTGATCTGCAACACTACTAGTTTCTTTAAATACAATAGTATATTTAACACTCTTTAACCTTTTCTCCAGCTCTTCAATTTTGTTGAGATTTCACTGTGCTCTCCAAGATCTATCCTTGTTGGAGTGTGTCGGCCAAATAGGAGCACTTGTGGAGTCTGTTTCAACTTTCTATGACCCCATCCACCTGATGAGAGCGTATTCATGAGTAGAAGAGCTAATATCCAACGCTCGCCTTCATAACTCCATGTTGAGGCTTATTCCAGCATCAAAAACTTTAAAAGTTTTAAATTAGTTTTTTATATTTTTAAATAGTTTTGATGTGTTATGTAAAAAAAATAAAAAATAAAAAAAATATTATTTTAATATATTTCTAAATTAAAAATATTTTAAAAAATAATTATTATCTCAACATAAAAAATTTCTAAGAATAGAAGTAGATGTAACAAAACATTAGAGTTTTTCTTTTAAAATATTATGATAACTAAAAAAAATATTCAAATTACTATAATTGAAAACATTTGGCTATGACACTCAAATTATACATGCACAGTTTTTAAAATTTGAAGGCATCATCTAAATGTGCATCTTTTAAAGTTTCATTCAGGGTTATGGTTTAATTGTGTTTTTAAAAAATTTGAAAATTTTTAATTGTAAATTAATTTAATTTTTAATATTTTTAAATCATTTCAATATATTAATATTAAAAATAATTTTTTAAAAAATATATATTATTTTAATATAAATTCTACCGAAAAAAATTCAATCATTCTTCCAATCAAGCTGTAAGCTGAAAAGGTTTTTCAAGGATTGTTCATATACGGCGTGCATAAAAACTGATTTTACAATAATTTGAACGTTGTGAAAGAAAAGTGTTTGGATGGGTTGGAAGCTAAGCCAGTGCTGATCGCGCGACATGATTTAATTTCCGGACAGTGGGGACAGCCTTTTTTTAAGGGAGAAGGCAAATTCGTGCGGTTCGCAGGGCGATCGCGCGATGTCTGTGGGTTACTGGTCGTTTTTATGCGATGCAGACCACATGAGCCTTGTGGGAGACGTCACAGTCGAATAAATTAAGCACAAGATCAGCAATGCAATAAATTAAGAACTGGTGGTTGTATCCGAAGCAAAATCACTCAGGACGGTGGAGAGTAGCTTGTCAAAATTTGACATTGCCAGCGACGCAGCAATGACTATTTAGTGTTATTATTTTGCTTTGATATGATCGGATCTCATTTTAGATATATATTTATTTATAAATGTATTTTCTAAATTTTTCATATAATTTATTTGAAATAGAACTTTTTTGGTTATAATCAACTTACACCTAATTAATTAGAATTATTTACTATCATGAGAATAATAGTCTTTTAAGATTTTAATTAAAATTTATTTTTTAATAATAAATCAAACAAAAATAATTTTGTCTTATAAAACTAAAAACTTTATAAAATCACGGTTTCTATTCTGTTAATAAAATTAGATTTAATTAGTTAACTGATTAAAATAAAACATTAGATTTTGACCCCACTATATTTTTAAATCACGATATATTTAAATTACGCTATTTTATTTTTTTATGCAATTCTATTCTGTTAAATTTTTATGTTTATTGTGTTAATTATTTTTTAAAAAATAAATCCCACAAAGAAGTTGCCAGGAAAAAAAATAAATTTGACATTGACGGCGCTGTTGCATTCGTATTAATTAAACTTTTATTTCATTTTTTCAAAGCAAACTGAATGATTTTGAATAAATTGATTTTTTTTCATTTGGAATAAAACAACTAAAATATCCTCGTATATTTTTTTTCATTATAAACGCCTCGTATCAGGAACACATAAACGCATCGTATCAGAAACACTCTCTCTTTATATGTAATTTCTCTCTTTTTAACTAAAGAAAATCCAGATCTTCATTTTTTTCCCTCTAAAAAAATTAAATAAGAAAAGAAAATCTTAAATTCACCATCTCAAAAAATGCAAATCTAAAGCCCGATACCAATACTGTTCAAATTCAATTAAGCCCCATTTTCCCTTCAAATTCCATATAAAAAGAAATCCCAAAACTCAAAACACTGATTCCATTCAAAATTCACACATTTTTCTCAGTAACCAAACACATTAAAAACTACCTAATTGAACAAACAATTAAAATCCAGGAAAACACTCATCTTTATCTTATTGGAGTTGGGAGGTCTCGATTCAATACGACCCTCGATGCTAAAAACAGCAGCACAGTGCACCACACCAAATTTTATGTACTCCTCTTCACTGACCTCTTAAAGTCCACTGGTCTCCTGCTCATCTCAAATTTGAACTCCATTTGATTCCAAAGGAAGTGACTTTCCCTGAAAAATTTTCAAAAAAATCCCAATTATGGATTTCAAGTTTAAATCTTTGTAACCCATATCTGATCTGACATGTCATTCCAGAAGGAGGAAAATTTTTCTCTTTTTAATTTTCCAGCTTCACTTTATGTATTTATTTATTTATTATTATTATTATTATAAAAAAAATTATATTCAATTTGGGGTTTTTCCTTTGTTGGATTTGGTTTTTGTGAGATTTTTTGGGTTTCGCGTTTGTTATTTTGCTGAGACCAAGGAAACTCATCAGAGATAAGGTGCTCATGGATATATAGTTGAGTTTAATTTAATCTTTAATACTTTACAAATTATAAATTTATTTAGTTTAATTTTTTTTAGACTTGGGCATGTTAGATATATTGGATCGGCTAATATTTTCATGAATATTACATATATTTATTGCTATTTTTAATGGGTTCGGACTTAACAATGAACCTACAATATGGATTGGATACCACCCTCCAATACTAAATATAATTTTTATAAATTATATCATTATTAGATCTTAGTTATTCTCATCTATTCCAGCAAGAGGACAAACTCTTTTTTATTATATTAAAACACATAATATAAAGTTAATTAAAAAAACTTTGAAGTCAAAAGGTTTTTAAATAAAATAAAAATACATAATCTTTTTTTATGATGCAAAATTCAATTCCATGACCTAAAGTATAGTAGGTCATAAAAACACAAAATTATATTGAAATGACTGTCAATTGAAATTGGATTAGCTCATAAAAACGAGAAAGAAGATTCCTGCACCTTGTTTGAGGTGGATTTTGAAAAATGTTCTTATATATTATATAAATGCAGATATCCAAATTCTTAATCATGTTATAATTGAGACTTTTAATATTTATGGAGCGGATGTTTCATGGATAAATATATATAAATATTTCATATAGTAAATAAATAAACTCTCAAATTATAATCATTAATTAGATTTTGATGGAAAAAATATCTCGAATACAATTTGTCATTAAAGGGTTGGGTCGGTGGTCAAGGAGGCATGCTTCTGATTTATGTTTTGACTTTTGAGGTTCAAATCTTTGGGCCAGCACGGCGAATGTTTTAGGGATTGAAATGAATGTAATAAAATGATAAGTACTTTGAGGTTTGTATTTCTAAAAATTTAGAAATTTTTTATGTTTTTAGGGTGTATTGATATATTGAGATTAATAATAATTTTTAAAAATAAAAAATTTTATTTTAATATATTTTTAAATAACAATTATATTTAAAATACCACCACTACTAACATCTCAACCGGTTTGGAAATGTTAAAAAGCAGGACGACAAAAGCTAGCATAACTCGAATGAAGCGTCCCACCGCCTTACTCGTGTTTATAAAGCGTAAAAATTAAAATGCCTTGACTTATAATCTACCGTACAAAGGTGGCAATCCTCAACGAACATGGCGATTTTATTTTTTATATATATTTTTATATTTTTTCGCTTGCGATGTTTGAAACCAGAGGCCCATTTGAGAGGAAGTTCTCTTCGAGATTTCTCTGTCCTTTCTCAAATTCAAGCTCGCCTATCCCAGGTATGATCTATGGTTAAGATAGATTACCTTCTACAATTAGCAAATTTAATAAGGTCGCACCGCTCATCTTGATTCTTCATGTTTTTCTTAGTTGGCTTCTAGAGGAACACGGGGAAGAAATGGAAGATTTAAGCTAGCGAAGAGAGGTTGTATATTTAGCTAAGCTGAGAAAGCAAAGAGAGGTCGATCTCACGGTCGCCGGCCTTGTTCTTGTCTCAGTAATAGATCGAGTTCTTCTTTTGTTTTTTTCGCCTAACCAGTCAAAACAATGAGTTTCATGCCTGGCCTCCGAGGACGGTGGGGATTGATTAGCTTTGCCATAGTCATCCACATCTGACCCAAACAGCCTTCTACAACCTTCAAGTCCTCATTTATTTTGCTGGGTTTAAAGAAGATGAATGCAGAGAGAAATACATCCGGTTCAACGATTAAAAACAAAAATAGAGCCAATTTTCCCTGGGTTCATATATAGTCTTGAACCCATGTGAATATGTTCACACGAGAGATAAGTGATCGATGTTAAATGGAGACATAAATTTAGATTTAAAACGTGTTTTCTGCAAAAGCTGTCGAAATTCTAGGTTTCATGGGTTGTGCGTTATTGAAGATGATAAAAAAAAAAAAAAATCGATTTGTAAGAGACCATTAGCTAACACCGTGCAGTCATTAAATATATGTACTTTCCATCTCCATGATCGGTGATGAATAGCTTAGCTTTGACTGTCAAGTGGGATGCACGTGGTGTCAACATGTATTTGTCGGTTCTCTATCATAGCTAGCCTTCTTTTTGAGGTTTTGCTTGTGGGGTTACGTGGACACCTTGGATCCGATCTAGAGATGAGTGTTGCGTTAATCGGTGTTTTTACATAGTGGAACCATGATTTGTCCTAGCTTTAAAAAACGTGACAAAAAAAGAAGAAATTACTAGTGATTGTTTGAAGTTATGATATTTTTTATTTTTAAAAAAAAATATTAAATGATAATTTTAAGTTTTTTTATTTTGGTAGTTTTGATATAGTAATGTGAAAAATAAAAAATATTATTTTAATATATTTTTAAATAAAAAATACTTTAAAATATAATTATGACGGCACCACTTGCGGCAGCATGGAATGCAATTTACAGATTTTAACTGGAAGTTCCTCATCGAATCATGTAAAGCAATCGCGCGAAAAGGTCGAGTATCGAACCGCTTTCTGCACGATGTCGCGCGATTTTATATAATATCAAACATCGATTCACGCATCTTTTTTATTTCTTTCCACGTTATTTCATGCCTCCGACAAACAACGTCTTATTGACTCTTGCAGGAAATTTCCTTCCTATAAATGGCATGCATACATGGAAGACGGAAGCACCGTAATTGCTGAGAATAAAACGGAAAAATAAGCATCTTTTTTCCTTGCAAAACTAAGACGAGGAAGAACATGGATGCAACACAAGTGGCGGAAAGGCCCTCTCTCGGAACAACTCAAAGGAAGAGTCTGGTATACTTATATATAAACCATGCTGCCACCTCATATATATACTTTGGTCATGATTCATTTGATCGTTGTTAATTGTTTTCTTGGTTCCCTTCTCATCAGTTCCTTGTTCATATATAGATTATCAGTCGTCCATACTTTTCTTTTTTCTTTATTGAAATTCTAACGTATATAATTTGTTAACAATCCTAGCAGAAAAGGAAAAAAAGTGACAAACAAATAAGTAGAAGCATCAAAAAGATAAGGGCTGACATGGTTGAGATTAGCGAGGGGCAAAAGCGCATAAGGGAGGGGCAAAAGGAAGTGAGGGAAAAATTTCAGGAGATAAATAAAGAGGCCGCCAAACTAAAAGAGGAAACTAATCTAATCACCAAGCAGAGTGCTGCAAATCAACTCAGGATTGATCTTATGTTTCAAATCCTCAGAGCAAGAGCAGAGAATGATTCTGCCAAGGATGCCTTTCTCACTCAAGCCTTGCGGTTTGTGATCCTCTCCACATCTTTGTACCTTCAGTTTAATTTGATTACCCGCCGTCACGACCAACTTGAATAATGTATATAGCAGTAGAAGACTTGGAACTGCATGTAGATATATGCATGTTAATGGAATCTTAAGAGATCTATATGATTTACTAACGTCATCTTTTGTTTAAATGTTATATTTCAGCGAGCTAATGACAAAGCAGGACATGGGCAAAACCAGGGTTTGTGAACAGAAGCAAAGCCAAGATTAATGACTAACCGTGTTTCTCATTACTTGTACTTTTCCTTTCTCTTGTCGAGAAGCGAGAACGATCTAATTTACGTCGTTTCTTCCTTATATGCTGTTTTTTTATGTGAAAAATAATTATCTTACCTCAAAATTTAGGTAAGTTAAAGCTGCGAGGTGTAGGTTGGTATTATTTTGTATTTAATTTTTATTAAATAAATAAAAATAATAAAATTTGAATTTAAAATTATTTAATTATTAAAACTTTAATATCATGATAAAAAATTATATTACCTAAAAAAATTAAATTAAATTTTTAGATGAGATGTTTTTTTAAGTATATATAATACTCCAATTCTATAAAAAGTATTAGCCATAAATATTCGCTACAAGGATTTCTATGTGCCCTCCCGATGATATCTTATACCGAAGCTGTAATTTGATTTTAAAGCCAGATTTTAAAGGTATCATATATGTTTCATGTTAAAGTAATCGGCGGCTTCTATGTTACAATTCTTATGAATTACAATGAGAATTTTTTAGAGCGAAAAGAAAAGACATTATCACAAGAAGAAGCATCATATTCAGTTTAAAAATTGCTTTTACATGTCAAACAAATACTAAAATATGGATTGTGGGATTCGAATAAAGAAAAATCTTCGAAGCTGTTGGAAAAAAGATATATGCATAAAGCTTATCGAGAGAGAGAAAGTGAGGTAGAGATTTAAGATCACATTAATTTTTTATTGTTTTGGATATTAAATAAGCTCTGCATGGAAGAATATCAAAGAGATTCAATAGTTTTAAAACACAAGAGGTTGTGAAAATAGCAGGGCTTTTCTTTTTCTTTCTTTCAAATATGTGGTCCGCGAAGTTTTTCGAATGTAGAGAAAAAAAACCGTCTTAGAAGGGAAGACGTGTTTGGTAGAGCATGAAGACCATTCAAGTTGATTTGTTCAATAGAGTTTGGGGAGGGGTGGTGGCTAATAGTGTGTTTGGTTTGGAGGTGGTGATTTTTTATTAAAGGTATAATATATTTCAAGTATAAATCACATTTTTAAAAGCTATAAAAATATATTTTTTCTTCTAAAAAATAAAAATTACTTCTTATTCAAATACCCTCTAAGAAGGACGTGGAAAAGCTGGAATTCTCGTGCATGAACGAGCACTTTCTACATAGGAGAGAAGATACAACAATAAATTGATGAGTGTAATTTTATTGTTATCAAATTAATGGTAAGGATTAGGCCTTCTATTGTCTCTCGTATATTATAACCTTAGAAAAAACTTTTATATTTAGTAGAAATTTTCGTTTTAGAAAAGTTAAGATTTTCTTGTTTTTCATAGATATTAAGAAAAAACGCTTGAGAGGCAATCTGATGGGGATTAAGAAGACACGCTTGTAGCAAGTGATAGACACAGAGAGCAATGTTCGGTTAAAATATCAGTGGTCGTCATGGAAAATGGCAGGGATAACGATGAGAAAAATATTAAAGCTAATGTTGATGAAGATAATGTACGATAGCGGGATAGAATATCTAGTTGGGACGTGATTTACACTGTGTTTTTAAAAATTTTAAATTTTTTTATTTGAAATTAATATATTTATATTTTAAAATTATTTTAATACGCTAATATTAAAAATAATTTTTAAAAATAAAAAATATTATTTTAATATATTTTTAAATAAAAAATACTTTTAAAAATAACCACAACTATATTCTCAAACACTTCATAAATTAATACATTTGAAACAAAATACAAAAATAACATGTTTGATAATGATAAAAAGCATTTTACTATTCATAATAGATAAATTGTTTTTAAACTGTAAGTTTGCATAAATCAGCTATTAGCTGTTTTTCACTAATACAGTGGAGAGTGAATTATAATTAATTCTTCACTATTTATATTAACAATGGAGTTATTTTTCATTATTCCAGCTAAATGTAATTCAGTTTAAATTTAAATGTATTGAATCAAATCCAACTTGATTAAAAAAAATTGTTTTTTATTTTTTATTTTTAATTGTATTTTATTTAAAAAATTAAAAAAAATCACTTGATAACATAATATTTACAAAATTTGATCGCAATCTCAAATTTATTCTTAATGATATTTTACCTGATATTGTTAATCACTTAATGAAACAATAAAAAATATTTAATATAAGTATTATAACAATAATTAAATTTATAATATTTAAATTAAAAATCATCAATATATATATGGGTTAATCATTTTATAATCTTAATTTTAAAAATATTTTTTTCATCAAATATTTTAAATTATTTTTTATTTAATTTTAATTTTACCCATAATTTTAACTAAATATATAAATATTAAATCAACCATAACTTAAATTATCTTTCATAAAATAATTTTTTAAAATTGTAACTTTAAAAACTATTATAATAATAAACATAGAAGTAGTAGATAACGGTGGTAAACCTCAAGAAATGCGTGGAAGAAATTGAAGATGTGGGTCCTTAATTGTTTGTCGTGCACGGAATTAGGAATCAGTCATGACTTGCCGGCAATCTTTAAACAAAATTATTAATTAGTTCTAGTAATTTCATAAACTATATCTGGTAATTTTTATATATTTTTAAATATGTTTTTACGACAATCCTTCAATCTTTCTCGATTTATTTTATTTTCCGGATAGCATGAGAAAATAACTATATATTTTAAATGAAAATTTAATAAATTGAAGATGGTCAACATTTTAATTAGGTGGAGTATTTAAAGATTTTGATGATAAGACGATCAACTAATTAATTAGTTATAATAAATCACAGGAGGAATTAAGTTATAATTATCGAATTGTCTGAGTCGAGCGAGAACGTGAAAAATCACGCGACCTAATTTTGAGTCGTGCGAGGAATCAGACCTCGTCGAACGATTGCTGGCAGTATGCTATTGTGCGTGGGCGCCGTGTTTTTTTTTGTTTTTTTTTTCTTTAAGTGATCTCACGATTTATTTATTTGACTTGCTGCCATAGAGCGACATCGTGCGATGTCAGGTAGTTTGGAAAGCATCATGTTCCCATTAAAAGAATGAAGTTCCAGGAACCGCTCAAAATCCGATTGTAAAAAAATTGGCATCGATGTGTCTTTTATTATTATTATTATTATTATTATTAGTATATAGTGAGAGGAGGTGGGGGGGCGGCAGAAACGAGGGAAGTTGCAGGTCAAAAAAAGACTAATTTCTGCGAATGGCTGCCGCCTCTCCCTCTCAGTTTTTTTTCTTAAAAAATAAAATTGTCCTTTTGAATATCAACTTTTCTCTCTCTCGTCTATCTCAGGTGTTCTCTCTGTCGTCTGTCTCAGGTGTGTTCGATGGTTAAGAGGATGCATGGGTTACCTCCTAATATTTGTAAATCTAACTGTCGGAGGTATCACAATGCTTCCGAGAAGAACGAACACAGATGACTTGCATTTTCCAAATCCTTAAGTTATATGGATTCCCAACTAATTCAGACTTAACTGCATCACAAGTACAGATGTCAAAACAAAGTTGGGTTTCGCTCATCACAAGGCACCATCGTGCGAAAGCTTGACATTTAGCAGCATCCTTCGCGCGGGATCGCACGATCAAAGATAAGACACAATACTATTGTCTTCTGTTTTTTAATGCCAACTTATAGCGAGGGGCCCAGAGGAAAAGAGTGGGCAACTTGCGTTCGATATTCACGGACCGCCCTACGTTTCCTTCACCAGTTTATTTATTTTGCGCTATACATAAGTACTTGGCTCGCGAAGTTGTATATCATCATCACCGTAGCCAAACTCTCGTGCATATGCAGGTTGATCATGAAGAGCTGCATTTATACAAAATTAGTTGGCGAGAGGACTTCTCTCGGAGCAACTCGAAGAAAACTTCGGCAGGTATAATTTAGAAGTGCATGCCCTTCTTCATCATTTTATTGGTTTTGGACTTGTGCGTGTTAGAATTAGATTGTATCAAATTGTGACTGTCATTTTCTTTTTCTTTTTTTCTTTTAATTTCTAACAATCTAAAGATTACTTGAAACAGAAACGAGAAAATAATGACAGGAAATTAAGCACGAGCGTCAATAGGATAAGAGCTGACATGGTTGATATCAGCGAGGGACAAAAACGCATAAGAGAGGGACAGAAGGAAATCAGGAAAAGATTTCAAGAAATAAGCGAAGAGGCTGCCAAACTGAGAGAGGAAACTAACGTAATCTCCAAGCAGAGCTCTGAAAATCAACTCAGGATTGATCTGATGTTTCAAATAGTCAAAGCAAGAGCAGAGAATGATTATGCCAAAGACGCCTTGCTCACTCAAACCTTACGGTTAGTCATCCTCCAAATCTTTGTGCCTTGTGTTTAATTGCATTCCTGGTCTGCAAGATAAAGTTCTATTATGTACAAGATGAGGAACATATCGTGTTAGAAACAGAGAAATTAGAAGACTTCCAGGCGCTGCAGTTATCTGCACGTTAATTTTTTTTCCTTAGTGGTTTTATGCATATGATAGGGTTTACTGACGGTCCCTTAATTTGTTTCGATATTTTGTTCTAGGGATTTGATGGGCAAACGGAACTTGAGCAAAAGCAATCCTTCCGAGGAGAAACAAGAAGACAAAAATAATTAACCATGCTTCTTTTTGGTTTTTTTTACATGGATGATCGGTTTAGCCGTGTATTATAACTAATTTTATGGATATTGAATATTTAATTATATTTCTTGTTGTTTATTATTTATGTGGTTGATTGGATCCGTTTAAGTATATTATGATTAATATTATGATTTAGTGAATACTTTGCAAATCTAATAAATTTTAGGATACCTAATAAATTTTATGTTCTACTGAATACCTTACAAACTTATAACTAATCTTATAAAACACTAATATGACAGAAATATATATAAGAATTTGAACCCAATTGGAGATTAATTCCCTAAGACACTCATTGCATAATTAACCATATTTTATTTTGAGTTGTTGCTGTGATATGTACAAGCACGACAACAATATTAATGCTACAGTTTAATGATATTTACATTATTATTTGTTTACTTTGTATTGAAATATTTTTATATCACAATGGCAATGGCTCTAGTCTTTACATTAATACATATTATATCCCGATTATCAAAAGAAAAAAGAAAAAAAAAACAAGAAGTTGTTCTGCTGTGTAAGTTGTGAAGCGCATCCCCAACTTCAAAAGAATTCGCAATAAAAAGGTCCATGGGCTTATATGGGGCCTTTCTCCAACTTCATGCACCCAAATGGAAGGCGTTAAAGAAATTAATTCATAATTAAAAAGTTAATATATAATAAAGCATTAATATATAATATTGAATTATGCCAGAAGTAAAAAGATTAGCTAGCTCACACGCATTCCTGCAATCAGCTTTCATGGAGAAAAATGTGAAAATAAAAATAAAAATGAAGAGGTTCAAAATTAACATTTATTAAAACAATACATGAGGTTTCGGTAACTGGAATTATTACAAGAAATAAATTGATATTTTGTTTATGATGAGAAGAAATTAAGAATTTCTTCTTTTTATTTGATAATGACCAAATTACGAATTTGAACTTTCCAAAAAAAAAAATAACAATTATTTATTTGCCACGTCATAACGAGTTTATCTTTTCTTCTCTTCGGTTCTTTATTTATTTACTAACGTAGTCCATGACGCCCGCACTTGGTCATTTTTTAAAGAGTAAAGGAGAACAAAGAATCGTGGGCTGCATGGCTGTAAGTGATGGGAATACTGACAGGAGCCTTGGGCTGCCGAAGCCGTTTCAACTCGGGAAAAAAAAAAGCCTTCAAGAAAACCATCAGCTAAAAAACTAAACTCACATGTTTTACTGTAGTTCAATACATGTTAAAATATTAAAATGTATTTTAAGTTGTAAATTATCATTTTACTAGTCAATTTTTTATTTACAAGCGTTGCTTGGGGGTAAAATGGTCTTTACATGTATATAACTTTCATTCTTTTTGGGGTAAGAATATCTTTTCATTTTTTATAACAGTACAATTATTATATTACTTCTAAAAAGTTAACAATAACCTTTGTTGCATGAGTTATATAGTAAATTTTATTTTTTAATTAATAATTGAATTATTTTATTATCCTTACCATTAAGACTTGTTAGCCTTACTTGAGGAGTTTGATTATAGTTTCATAATAATTTTTATTATTGTTGTTGTTATTTGGTCCTAGAAATATTTTTGCTTTTTTCACAGATTAGTAAATAATATAATTACTTCATTATCCTTGACATTTAGATTTTTTAACTAGTACTTCAAGGGTTTGGTTATAATTTCATAATGATTTTTTTATTATTATTTTTTAATATTAAGAGCATTTTTTATTTTGTACAAATAAGAAAGATAAAGAAAGAGAAAGTTGTTGACACGTGCGTTGCACGAGTTAACTGCTCCACCATCTTTGTTTTAATCATAATTATGCCATATTGTTTAATTTGTTTCAGTGTTATGTTCTTTTCTAGGTAGCACATGTATTGTAATTGGATTTGATTCGATAGCAATTCACTTTTATTTTTATTTTTTATTTCTTTGATTACATGTTCACCGTGTAAAACATTATGTTGCCCTTTAACTTCTTTTTTCTTTTGATTCATTCCTTCTTTTCTTAATTGAAATTGTTTTATTAACATTGATTATCTTTAATTGAATTTTTTTTTTGATTTCATATTTGGTGGTTTTATTTTCAGTTCTTATTTTTTTAATTATTATTTTTTTATCATTTTTTTATTGATTTCTTTTCAATTTCATCTCTATAAATTTATTTTTATGTCAATTTTGGTTCTAATTCTTTTAATTGCTTTTTTTTTATTTTCTTAATTGATTTTTTTTTTCAATTCCATCCCTAAACATTAAATTTCATTTATTTTTCATCTCAAGTTTAGTCATGTATAATTCTTTTAATTATTATTTGTTTTGTTTTGCATTGTTTTTTCATTGATTTTTTTCCTTCTCAATTTTATCATTTAATATTTATTTGATTAAGAATCTTACTTCTTTATTTTTTCAGGTTTACTTCTAACGAGGTCACCTTAATCTCGTAACCCGGGTCACAAATCTAAAAGATGAACCTAAGTTAATTTTAATATAATTATTTTTTTCAAATATTTTTTTGCCATGATTTTTTTTAGGTTCCTGTTTATAGGGTCATCCCAATTAAATGTTCTAAATCATATATTTAATTTATTAACCAGGGTTGTTAGGTTTACTCGAGACTCATATTTTTTAATATTTTTTTAATATATTTTCATCATATCTTTTGATTTTTTTTATCGTTTATGGTTCATTAAAAAAAACCCTCCAAATGAATGGTTATTTCCCTCAATGTGGCCAAAAGTATTCCACCTTTTTTTTTATATAATTTGATTTCTTTCTTTAAAAGGGATCTGTTAGAGGTGTAAGCGACGATAAATGCTTTGATTCTTTCTCCTTTTCCTTTGTGATATGGCTTAGTTCAAAGAATTAGCAAGCAAAAACACTTTATTTATTGATATATTGAATGAATTTAAGGGTTTTGATTATTTACATTACTTGTATTGAGTAATATTATATATCACATGTCTTGAGTTTTTGCCTCTAGCTTTTTGAAAAACTAATATATAAAAATTTAATTATTTTATTTGAGCATATATTTTTAGGTTTGGTTTCAACATAAATGAAACAGGGATTCGTATAAAAGTATGAGTATAAAAAAACGATGCTCTAACTATATAAAAATAAATAAAACTAAAAATGCATTGTGGAGCAAGATTCATTATAATGTATAAAGATGTTTTTTTAACATTCAAAATACAAGTAAACGAATAACAAATCAAGGGGCAATTTTTTTTTTCATGGAGTTTAATTGGTATTATCATATTGAATAAGGATGAATTGGTTTTTTTATATTTTTTTTCTTTGCACAGTAAATTTATTAATTTATCATTTAAATAAAAAAAATATTGGAGATAAGAGGTGTTTTGACTTTTTATATTTTTTTTTTCACAATATAATTACTTAATTACTCTTCATGTTTTATTTCCTTGAATTATTTTTAAGGATGTTTTTGTCATTTTATTATGGTTTTTTCTGTAATTATCAAATACACTCAAGGGTAATTACATCTTTTTACATACATAAAAGATATTTAAAAATAAAAATTGGTTGGTGTGTATAATATATGCACTAAAAAATGAGAAGAGCACATGCCGAATTTCTCTACTGACCATACGTCACCTTTCACAGTGGAGTTGAAAGCAGAGCATCGAGGGTTGTTTGTGGTTGGGTTTGTGTTAGGGATAGACTGATAATGTGGCTCTGATAGACTTTTGTCTTCTTCTTTCTTTTTTATGTCTCTTTTTCATGGTAAAATACAAAAGCTTTCTCTCTCTCTCTCTTTTTGTACGTAATTTTATTCTTATTCTTTTAATTGTTATTTATTTAGTTTTTTTATATGTCTTTTGTAAATTAATTTTTTTCTTCAATTTATCCCTCATGACTTGATTCCATTTAATTTTTATATCAAGTTTAGTTCTTATTTTTTTAATTATAATTTATTTATTTATTTATTTAATTTTTATAATTGAATTTTAATTTTAATTAAATCCCTCAACATTTGATTTTGATTTATTTTATGTCAAACTTGGTCCCCTTTTTTTTAGTACTATTTATTTTGTTTTATTATTTTTTTCTCAATTTCATCCTTCATTGTTTTATGATTGAAAATTTTACTTGGTTATTATTTTTTTTGTTTTACATTATGTAGGGTTAGTCTTGGGTTCATGATCAAGGTCGCGAGTTTAAAATATTAACATAAGTTGACTTCAGTTGTTTTTAAGAGTCTCAATTAAATTTGATATTTTCTAATCTCATTATTCAATATTTGATTTATTATTAATTATTTTTCATGTTTTTTTATTTTTTTATTGAGTTGTCTCAATTTTATACTTATAATCACAGGGTTAGTGAAATAACTTGTGTTAACTGAAATATTTTTTTATATATTATTAAAATTATATAAATTTATTGAACTCAATCAAATCAATAAACCAAATCTCATATTTGTTTTTGTATATTTGAAAATTTTTACGTTACCTCAACATTTATAAAAACATTTATTTTATACTATGAAGAAAAAAAGAAGAGTTATCCTAGACATAGCACGAGACACCTATCATGCACTAAACTATACAATACGCACACCAAATATGTGGCTTACATCAAATAAAAAAATTACCGGGATTAACAACAGATTAATCACTAATTTATAAATTACTTCTCAATTCGATTCCTGGGTTATATTTTACTCTTTTATTAGATCCCCCGTTAAATTTATAAATGTTTCACATTGAAATCACCGACCTCAAGCAATAAAACAATAATTTTTTAAGGTAACTTGAAGTTTTTTTAATAAAAAAATTACCCTGATTTTATATTAAAGTACTTCTATTGAGGATCTTTTAAAAGATTAGAAATCCAACTGATTAAAAATATAATTTAAGAACTCAAATGCAAAAAAAAGTAATAAGTTGGAAGTGGTATGAATCATAATTATTAAACCCAGTCCAATTAATAGGATGATTTAGCTATTACATTAAACTTGATTTTAAAAAAAGATAATTTGAAGTCAACTCTCGTTTAACCTGGTTTATTAATTTAAAATTTTATTTTATTTTAAAAAATTTTTAAATTAATGTTTTTATTTTTTAAAAATAATTTTATTTTAAATTTAACTACGTGCGTGACCAATTAGAGTTTATTTGACTTTTGTTGTGTTGTGTTGTAAAATTGAACTTACCGGATTATTATTAATGAATTGTTATGATATACTATTAGTAAAATAAACACTCATCTATAAGCATCACTTTCTGGCTTTTGAAATGAAGAACTCATATACTTTTAAATTGTTTTTTAAAATACTCTTTTATCATAAAAATCACATTTATTCTAATTTTTTAAATTTTAATCAAATATATCTCTAATGTTCTTCTTTAAATCAAAGCAAAGGAGTCAAACAAAGTCTAGTTACTGTCAGTCTCTTGACACGCTGTGATAAGTGGTGGCCAAAGTCGTAGCGTTTTTGGATTTTTTTTGTCAACCACGGTCGATGGTGAGTCTTGGCTTTATCGACGCCTGGTCTGATTAATTGACTAGAGTTGCAACGTGGACCAATAAAAGCAGATAGAGTCCGGCAATAGCTAAAAGCCAAGAGAAAGTCTCGAGCGAGATTGGAAAAAATATAACAGACTCGAATGGCTTCCCGACAATAAAATTCACCTCAATTCTATTTTAAAATAAAAAAAATACTCAATTATCCATTATCTATTCTATTCAACCTATTTAACTTTAATTAATACGTTTTAATTATCATTAATTCTATAAAAATTAATTTTCTTTAAATTTTCAACTTAACAACAAAATTAACAATCATTAAATTTCTCATTATTACTTCAACTACAGCACATCTAAATTACAAGATTAAATACAAAATGCTGTAAATTATAGCACATCTAATTTATATGCTGAAATATAAACTAAGCAAATCTCATTTATGCTAGACCTGGGCTTAAATTAATTAGAAAAATTAAAATTAAAAACTAAATAGAAAGAATAAAAACACCATGATTTTTTTTAAAAGTAATAAATAAATAAAAAAAACATATTTTCTCCTGAAAATCCTGCAGCATCATATATTTTTGGAAAGTGTAATTTCGACTTATAAATGGAATTATCTTTCTCCGTACAAATTATTATTATTTTTTATTTGGTAGGTCTCCGTACAAATTATTCACTAAACTGAGTAGTGGCTTTTTCTGATCCTCAACAGTCAAAAAAAGCTTGAAACAAGTTGTATGGTGGTCGTGTGTTCAACGGTAAAGCCAAAAAGGGAAAACTTGACTGCAGAAGTATCTATCTGTCTCCTTTCGATCCCTAGCAATCGCGCGGTTCAACGAAGGTTTCGCGCGGCTTGTCGACATCAGTACTTTTATATAAATTCTCAGATTCTCGAAAATGATTTTTCTTTCACTAGACTTGTTCTTTACTGCTACGAATCTCCTTGTTTCTTCATCAACTGATCGTCGATGGACCGTAAAATTTTGTCTGCGACCTTGAAGGATGCTAATAGTAAGTACATAGAAGATTAATATTGTTGCTTATTTTCTACATTTATTTCTTTTTATTTTCGCGCTGGTACTTGTTGTTTCTTGTTCAGTCCAGATCTGAGATATTTCAAGCTCAACTTGAGCCTGCAACTTCAAACTACGTCTGTTTTATTGAGATTATTCCCAACTTTATGCCCTAGTTCGTACCTGTCCCTTCGTGGCAAAGTGATATTTTTAGTGCAAAGAGGATCGAATGGTTTGTCATAATTAGATTCTTTTTTTTTCCCCGGGAGAAGGTCCTAAATTTTTATTACAACTGAAGAGTTTGATGTGAAGATAAAACTTAGCGATTGATCAAATATGGAAATACGATAAACGTAGTAAAACATCACTCAATTCTTCTTTCTCTTTCCATAGAACTACAAGTTATTAGTTGGCTGATAAAAAAGGATGTTGGGTCTGTACAATTACAACATGAATTAAGCTGATCACTAATGTAAGATTGAAGAATTAACTTGGCCTCCTCCTTTATGGGCAAATAGAGGTTGAATCCCTTGAAGGGATTTGAACCCCCAGCCTTCTCCTTGATTGGGGGAGGATGGTATTAGCCCACCTAAAAGCCTATTGGTTGAGAGGTGGATAATTGCATTATTATGCTTAATGTACGCTATTTATTTATTTATTTATTTTTATTAATATTCTAGTTAATTTTCAAGGGATTCAATCCCGTCTCTCTTTTATGCGTTGAGATTAGTTTTGTTTCTCTGTGGCTTTTTGATGGTAGCTATTGATGTCTATGGCATTCAAGTTCCTCATATATTGTCTTGATACTCTCTTCATTCAAGTTCCTCATGCATCTGTCTATTATTATTTTACTGTTATTATTATTTGTGTGTCTTTGTTCTTCTTTTCTGTTCCTTACTCAAATCGTTTTCCAGATCAGAAAGTGAAAAAGAGAAAAAACAGAGAGCGTACGAAATGTGCAAAGGTAAACAACAAATGTTCATATTAATCAAAGCTCTTGATTGAGGAGCAAAAGCACCTCCTTTTTTCTCCTTTTTTCCCCTTGCTTTCATGATACTGTCTTTGATTTGACAGAAAACGAAGATGATTCAGCATTCCTTAAGTGCTATCGGTGAGGAAATTAAGGAGATCGAGCATGAAAATGATTCCATGCTTCAGATGCTGCAACGAAAGCAGCTTGAGATCAAACAGCAGAAAGCTGACTTCTGTGATTCGCAAAACAAAATAGTCACTGCACATGAAAACTGTGTAGGTGCATTTTTGCAAGAGCCATTATTCCAATACCTCATGGTGAGTTTCTCTCCGTCTTCCTTTTAATTTCTCCACTTGTTTTGTTAAATAGAGAACAATGTGCTTTAGAATATGTGGAGTAAATGGAATTTTAGACAGATGGAGTTTAATTGTGGTGAAAATGAGCTTTAGCACTTGCTTTATCTTCCCCGTAATCTAGTTATAATTAAGATGCTTAATTACTGGTTTTGAAGATATAATGGACTACTTTTGTAAAGTGGAAGGATTTTTGTTGGTGCATAGTATTAGAAAATAAAATAAATCATATTTTGGAATCTCATCTAATAGCTTAAACTTTTAGATTGAAATGATTCTTTAACATGGTATCAGAGTTTTGTTGATCAAGTAGTCACGAGTTCGAATCTTACTATCTCTATTTTATTTGATAAAAATTAAGCATAAGATAACGTGAGTTTGTGTAAGTTTTAAATCCAAAAGATTTTCATTTAAGGGGGTGTGTTATAAAATAATATAAATCATATTTTGAGACCTCATCTAATAATTTAAGTTTTTAAATTAAGATGATTTTTTGACACATAATAAAAAGGGGCTGTTTTCACAACATAATAGTGATTGACAAGTTAATTATTTTATCATTTATTTGAATTCAATAACCATGATTTATCATGTGAAGACACACTCCCATTCCGTGCTTCTTTTAAGAAGCTAGAAAAAAAGCTCGAGTTGATAATGTAGAAGAGCCTTTTCACATTGGTGTTGTACTGTCAGTGATTTGGAATATTAATTCTCTACAAATTCGATGAAGGGGGGATGATTACCTTATAAAAAAGGTGATTTTGACTAATACCAGGACCAAGTATTTAATCCTTTATATTAATCATAATAAATCACTTCCGATAATTCCTTGTATGAACACGTTGTAAGATTTGTAACTGATTTGCGATATTTAGTTAATTGAGGATTTATGAATGATTTTTATTTATTTATTTACTTTCATTGTTATAATTGTAACATTATGTCGTTTTAAATTTATCTTTTAGGGTCTTATGCTAAATTGAAGCACATATAGTTCTTGAGCTACAATAAATATATATAAAAGAAATTGTCAAAGCATGATAAATATGTTAGATATTAGTTGAAATTTTAGTCTAAGTATGAATTTTTGATAAAAAAATGATAAAAAAGAATTTGTGTCTATAATCCTTATTGAACTAGTCTATTATAATTTTTTTTATTAGATTATGATAGCTAAATGCTGTAATCTTTCTATAAATATAAAGGTCTGTGTATTCAGAATTTAAAAAGTGTGAAACCAATTAATAAAAGATTGGGAGATTAAATATTTACATGCTTAATGTTTTTAATAATTGGTATCAGCAATTGATATCAAAGCTTGGAAGAAAATGAGAAAAGCCTGAAAGGTTAAATGCTTATTGTTTAGTGTTTTAAACCGTTGGTATAAGAGCTTTTCAACAGGAAGTTCCCATCAATTTTTTTAGCTATATGTTAATTTTCTCAAGTTAATTTTTTTTTAACAGTGAGGAAAATTTTACAAAAAGAATCAAAGAATCTGCTTAAAAAAAGGCAGAAGACGAAGAACTGAGCCAAATCTAATGAGTTTTCTTATAAAAAAAAAGAGTTGACCAATTATAAAGGGAAAATTTCTTATTTAAAGGGTATTTTAGTAACCATAAAGGAAAACGAAATAAAACAAAATCTCAAAAAATGAACTTACTGGTCAGTGAAAATTTAGACAAAACTCATTCTTTATTACCATCTATGTTAGGATATATGTATATTATTGAATTTAGTTCCAACTTTTAATTTATTGCATTTATGGATAATGGTGTGATCTCTCTCCTACAGGCGGGATCTAACCAGCTAGAAATTGCGCAACGTGTTATGTTTTCTCCAAATGCCAATTCGGATGGTAGGGTTCCATCCGAGGATGGCTTCGTTGAATTGAAACATCGTTCTAAGATGTCGTTTAAGCAGATTGAAGTTTTATGCAAAATCTTTACAGGATAAGAAGCTTGAAAGGTACCATCCATTGTTTTTTCGCTTAAAACTATTATCGAGCGTGCATTTTATTCCAAAAGTTGAACTTGCGTGATGTCATTTATGCATGCGAGTATATTTATATGTTTTTAGTGGTGATTTAAGTTCAAAATTGTTTAGTAGTAAACTGCAGAGTGAGAGATTGTAGTCTTCAATCTGTGAAGATCATTAAAAAAACGAATTTAATGCTCAGAACCAATCTCCCAACTATATATTGTAGACTTTCCGAATCTGTAGAACCTCCTCTCATATTTTGCATCTTGGTGACTTTGGATCAACATTCCAGGTCCCATTCCGTGTGTCTCATTCTTGATCCTGACAAGCTAATTCATTTTTATCCAACGAATTTTAGTCCACTCTTGGTTTATCAAGGTGGATTCAAATCCTCCCAGGTCATGTTCTTTGAATATAAACGTTGATTTTTGGTTAGAATTTCTATTCATGCTAGGTAATTGGTTTTTAATATGTTTAGTTTTGTATCGTTGTATAAAATCCCAACTATTGAATTGTTGATTTTGAATTCTAAAATCTAGATTAATAAACATGTTATATCTTCTTTGTTCTCTTTTTTTTTTTCCGTCTAGATCCTTAATTTTTGATATGGTATTAGAGAAACATGGTTTTTTTTTTTTAACAATTATTCGTGTTGAAAGCAAACTAGCTTTTGATTATGAAAAATAGAGGAATTGGTTTACCGGTTAAGAACCGATCGACTGGCTAGAATAAGTTGAATCGGTCAACCGATTCAGTCGGTATGATACTTTTCCTCTTCATACTAGGATTTTTTAATATTATTTTAATTATCTAGGATTTTATGCCTATAAAAAGTCTTATAATTTAGCATTATAGAGAAGTACAAAAGGAGAGAGAATGACTAAGAGGAGCTTAAAAAGATATACTTAATGAAAGTATATCTTCCTCTTAATCTTCTTCTTGTTCTTGAGTTTTTGACTTTGCAATATTGTTTTTGATCTTTTACAACACTTATCTTCCTTCCAACAAGTTGTATTAGAGCTAGTTTTAGTTATTTAACATTGTGAATAGAAACATCTCAATTCAATGTTCTAAGTTGACAAAAGATAACTATGAAATTTGGTATATTCGAGTTAAACTACAAAGATGTATGAGAGATGGTTGAAAAAGATTTTTAAGAGTCTATAGATGGAGTGATGTTGACTTCATCCTAAAGGGAGGTCATGTAAAAGGCACGAAAGAAGGATTAACAAGCACTAACAATCATTTACTAATATCTAAATTATGCTACTTTTGAGAGTGGCCAATATAACCAACACCAAACAAGCATGTGAAGTTTTTCAAGAATCAAACCAAGGAGTAGATAATGTGATAAAGTTGCATCTACAAAAGCTAAGTGATGATTTTGAAAAGTTACATATGCTAGCATCAGAGAATATTTCAGAATATTTTGGAAGAGTTTGACCATATACAATCAAATGAAGAGAGTGAGGAGAAGATGGAAGAGACTTGTGGTAGACAAGATCATACGCTCGCTACAAAAGAAGTTTCATTATATAGTGGTCGCGATAGAGGAGTTGCAAAATATGATTTTTTTTTCAATTCAATGTCTCATGGGAAAATTATAAGCTCATAAGGAAAGAGTCAATGAGATTCAAGAACATGTGAGTGCACAAGCATTTGTTTTAAAGCAAGATGTTTTTGCATATTCCCAAAGGGGTAAAGGACATGAAAAAAGCAAAGGAAAAGGAGAGGTAAATTTGGAAAAGGAGGTTGTGGCAGCCTCATAGGTTAACTAGTCAAAAGTAAATACTCTGGTTGAGTGTAGAGTAAAGATGCCAAAGAATAATATAGGAGAGAAGATGAACTTTACAAGATTCAAGAGTTTAGTTGGGAGTTTAAGATATTTAACATGTAATTGTTCGAATATTCTTTTTAATCTTTTTAAAGTAGGACTTGTAAGCACATTTATGGAGACATCAACTATGACACATTTTAGAGCACCAAAGGGAATTATTCGGTATATTGAAGGTATTGTTGATTTTGACTTGTTTTATAGTTGTTCTAATAATTTTGAACTTGTGGGTTATAGTGATAGTGATTAGACTAGAGATATAAATGATAAAAAGAGCACCACGAGTTATTTTTTTTTACATAGGAGACACAACAATCACATGGAATTCAAAGAAATAATTTATAGTCACTTTGTTGATATGTGAAATTGAGCATGTAGCTACTACATTATGTGTTTTTCATTTTATATGGCTAAGAAAGAATTGTGAATGCCAACAAAGAAGCTTCCTGAAATTTATGTTGACAACTAATCAACTATTACATTAGCAAAGAATCTAGTATTTCATGATAGAAGTAAGTATATTGACATAAAATTTCATTACCTACAAGATTGCATTGCAAATAAGGAAATTGAAATCAAGTATGTGAAGACACAAAATCAAGTTGTGGTTATATTTATAAAACCCCTCAAATATGATTTTTTATCAAGATGAGAGATATATTGGGAGTTATGAAGAAATCAAGTTTAAAAAGAGGTGAAAGTAAACCAGGTTTCGGTTCTGAAAAACAGAAGAACCAGTCTATCGGTTGAGAACCTCTTGACTTGCTGGAATAAGCTGAATTGGTTGATCAATTCAATCGGTAGAATCCTATTCCTATTCATATCAGGATTTTCGTATATTAGTCTAATTAATTGATTGTGTAGGACTTTATGCTTATGAAAAGACTTCTAATTCAGTGCTATAAACAAATACAAAAGGAGAGAGGATAACTAAGAGAGCTTATAGAGAAACATTTAATAAAAATATACCTTCCTTTCAATCTTCTTCTTTTTCTTGAATTTTTGACTTTGCATTAATGTTTTTGATATTATACCACACCTATCTTCGTTCCAACACTTTGATCCAACAAATTAAATAAATTACCACCCACACTTTATCTCTATCCATACTCAACAGTCACTTTCCTCTTTGATCTATTCTTTGCACTCCTTTGTAACTGATTTCGTAAGAGTCTACTCATGAGTTTCTTCTGCTAGAGCCACACCTTTGTTTGGTATATCTTTTGTTGGTTCTTTCATAACCTCCTTGGTTAGGCTCCTCCTTTGTTTCAATGATCAAAGCACATATGGTGGTTGGAAGTGGCTCCTCCGGTAGCAATGGCAAAGGGGGACAAATATGAAGCAGAAGAAGATTGTGTTGTGGTAAAAAGTTTTGCAATCGACCCCTAGATTATTACTGTCTAGTTTGCCGTTATTGACATCTTAGGCAATTAACCCCAAGATTGCGGATGTCTAGTTTGTCTTCTTGATGAAGACTTTTTAGAGTGCGATGATTTCTCCCCTGTAGGTTAAAACCAGTTGATTGATGTCGCATTTTGTCAAGATTTTAGGTTATTTATGTTACCCGCCTTGCTTCGACAATTGATCCCCAGATTATTGTCATTCAGTTTGTCATTGATGTTTTCAACAATCAACCCATGGATTGTTGCTATCCAGTTTGTCATTGATGCTTTTAGCAATTGATCCTGTTCTATTTTTCCGTTCTTCTTCATCAATCAACTCCTAGATAATGTTATCAAATTTCTTATTGATATTTTATTTTTAATAATGAAAGTAGTGATATATTGTACAGCTCTCTTAGCAAGTTGGGCAAATAAGATATCCATGCACCAACTTAGAAGAGTGTTAGAATGAGTTGCCAAATATTGTAAGGATGTGAATTCCATATATTAGAAATACTAGATAACTATAAACTTTGATTCTAATCTAAAGATCAACATGTAATTAAGACCTAATTACTACCATGCAACCTCTAAATTTTATTCCTTTGAATCAATAAAATAAGTTCTTTCCATAGATGTAGTGTCTATATTAAACTGTGAATTTACAACCTTACCTGCTATACTTAATTAATTCTCCTTCTTTTCTTTGTATTTTTTTTATTCTAGATCATTAATTTTTTACACAAATAGCACAAAGCAGGAGAGCTATTAGCGTTCAATTTTGCTAGTTAGATTGTGCCAAATTGGTAATTGGTTGACGATTCCATTCGTGTGATTGATTTATAAATCTTAAGCTAATTTTATCATTGAATGGTAAAGATATAAGGTAATCTGGAACCATAACTACGCTATATTTTTTAATCAAATTTATTGTGCCAATATCTACCCTAAAAAAAGACTTGTAATCATTTAAATAGGTTTATCTTCAATTTCAACAAAAAAAAAAATCATCATCATAGAGAAAAGTTAGAATTCAAAATCCAAATTAAATAGAAAAATAATAAAACTGGAAAAAAAGAAGTTATCTTCTAGGCGTGATTTAAAAACCGTTTAGACTAGACTTTGGATGGTTATAGCAAGTCGGACCATCATAAAACGAAGCTTATAGATCTTATTAAGGTAAAATCTCAATGCAATTTAATAATCAAATCAAAAGTTATCCGTATTTCTTTATCATTACACTCAACAAGAATTAATTGTGTTTTAAAATAGTAAACAAATTGGTATCAAACTCAAGTTTGAGCAAACGAACTTAAAACTGTCTTTATATTGGAATTTTAGGTCGAAGACAATTCAAATGTTTATGAGTTGAATTGAGGCTTGGATATTTTCTACTCATGAGTTTGTGCTGTCATGTGTTTTGGGTTCGACATCAATAAACTTTGTTAACTTGCTATTTGCTAGTTGTTGCGTCGACTTGTGTTGTGCCCCTTTAGTCTACCAAAGTTTCGTACGTAGAAACTTGGAGTAAAATGTTGTTGGTTGATTTTTCACTTTGTTGATATCGATGTGCTCTTTAGATAAATGGATAAGCTTTGCTGCATGTTATCAAATAACATTTTATATTAACTCGTAACATATTTTCTGGAATGAAGTTCTTTTGGACTTGAAATTTGTGTATATTTATAAGCAAAAACTTAAGAGATAGATTGAAATTTGTTTGAATTCATTATCATATATATTGAATGTTTTTAATTTAACCATGAGAATGAGAATAAAAAGATTTGAATTTATAATTATTTGGTTATTAAAACTATAATACTATATCAAAAAATCATTTCATTTTAAATATTTAAATTGTTAGGAGAGGTTGGAAAATGGTAGCATACTAACTCTCTAACGTTTCATTTTAGTATATCTAATGTTCCCATCTCCTACACTAGTTCTTCTGTGTTACCGATGTATGAATTATGCTCCTACGTATTAGATTTGTCCTCCATTGATCATTCCTTCAAGATGTATATTTTTTTCTAGAAAATAGCAGGCTTTGCTGCTGTTACTTGAAGCTATACGGTTTTTGTCCATATTATATATTTCTTCACTTATCATTCATTGCAATTAACCATACCAAAACAACTTAATCCTAATTTTTCAAGAATTTTCAGAGAACATAATGATGGGTTTTATATTTTTAGTAACACAACTCGGAGTGAGAGTTATCTGACATTAAGTACCATGCATCATGTCCAACTTCCTTAGAAATTTAATATAAAAATTTCTTGAAATCTTGTCTCCTAACTTAAATTTTTTAATTGATATAATTTTTTGATATAATATTAAAATTTTAAAATTAATATGTTACGAGTCAATGTCTTTTTTCTACCTATACTAAAAATCCCTACCTTGTATCAAAATCAATTTGTAAATTAATTTTGTTATATCCTGTACTATTTTAAAAAGCCCGCAAACTTAAGTAACCCAAACCAAGAGATCATGAAGATCAAAACTAAACTTCTTTTATTGTAACAAATTTTAGTGAATGATATGCTACATTACTTAATGTGAGTCAAAGCATCAATCTTTTTTCATGCTTCCGTGTTTCCTTCGTTTCGCTTGTGAAATTAAAATCTGTTTAAGGGTTTCCTATTTAATAACGATGCTTATGATCATGCAGCAGGTTCACTGAGGCATCCGGAATCAAGACGGCGGTTGTGTGCTGTCCAGATCGACGATATGTTTCCCGTTATTATATCTTCAGTCAATCCATGTGATGAAGTATAACATTCAAATAATGAATTTTCCATTCTGTTGTTGAATCTCGTCGCTCTGTGGAAGACAGGGCTTTTAAACTTTGAGTGCATTTACATTTGCGTAACTTATTATTATGTTTGAAGTGGTTTTTATCTTTTTTTTACTTGCAGGTCAATTGTTTTAGGAAAGATTATACTTGGTTGTGCAAAAAATCATATCAGTTATTTTTTTTTATTCAGTCTCCAATCTTTTATTTGTAATTTTTTTTATTTATATTAAGTATTTCTAATTAAATTTTATTTTTTATTTCATTTGTGGTCATTTGATTTTAAAAATTTATTTTTAAATTTGATTCTTATTCTTTTAATTATTATTTGTTTTTTTAATTATTTTCTTGATTGATTTATATTTTTACAATTCCACTTCTAGGAATTTATTTTCATTTAATTTTGTGTCAAATTTAGTTATGCTTCCTTTAATTGTTATTTTTTAATGACTTGGTTTTTTCAATTCCATTGCTGAATATTTAATTTCATTTGATTTTTATGATAAATTTAGTTTAATTTTTTTAATTTTTTTTTAAATTTTTTTGCATATTTTTCTTGTTAATATTTTTTTAATTTCATTCCTCGATATTTATTTAGATAAGAATTTGATTTATTTGTTTTTTTGGGTTTGCTTTTGATAAGATTATACCAGTCTTAAGTTATAAATATAAAAGATTAGTTTAAGTTGGTTTTAGTTTTTTTATTAATATTTTTTTACTTGTGTTTTTTAAGTTTTCATGTTTATAGCATTATTTTAGTCTCATGTTTTAAGTTATGTGTTTGATTTATTAGTCTAGGTTGATTGCTAAATTCGTTTGAAGCTTTTTTTTTTTATTTTTTTTGGCGTTGATAAGTTTTTTAAATTTAAATTTTTAAAAATAAGATGTTTTTAGTATTTGGATAATAAGTGATCACAAGTTTATTTTAACGTTTTATTTTTTATAATTTACTAAGTTGAAGTTAATGGTTGGTGATAGAAAATTTGGCACATGTAAAATAGCTTTTTTAGTGAAATTGGGAGATTGAATTCAAATTCAAAAGTGATAGATTTGATATATTTTTATATTTATATATATTTAAGCTTAAGACATAACTAAATTTTAGGATGTTGGATTTAATATATTGTTAAATCCATGTATAATTTTGGGAGATTGAATTTTAGGATGTTGGATTTGATACATTGTTAAATCCATGTATAATTAAACTTGATATGTAGCTAAATTTAAAAATATTTGGGTCTCTCACCTTAACAAAATCATAAACCATATATGTTTAGCTTAACTGAACTTAAAAATACTAAATTTTAATGTCTTGTTAATCTCACATATATTGAGTTTAGTACATAGTTAAACTCAGGGGTATTGGGTTTAGTACCTTGTAAATCCATATGCATTTAGACTTAATTTATAGCGTAACCAAAAAAGATTAGATTTAATATCTTGTCAGGATTTTTATATACTTAGATTTAATATTTAGATTTAATATGTAGTTGAAAAATAAATATTAGATTTTCAAATAAATCAAGCATAAATATATAAATATATTAGGTTGTTATTCTATATTTTAATCGTAGGCTTTTTAAGCAAAAAAATCAAAAAAACGTTGACCCATCAACAATATTCTATACATCAATATTTTTCGAATAATTACGTAAGAAACTAATCTTGGTTGGTTTTTTTCCTTTCCTTTGGTTGATAGTCAATTAATGAATAGTAGTAGCACCTGTTAAAGGAATTCAAACAAATAGAGACTATCCAGCGGTGACGATAATTATGTTATAATTAATGCTAATTATTAAAAGAAAATGATCACTAAGAGTAAATATCATTATTACTATTTTACTTGTAATCTTGTATATTTTGCTTACTTTCGTAATTAGTTTAATATCAAAAGTCCTCAAAAGAGGATTCAATATATGAAATTATCTATTTCTAAAATAGCAATACGCAACATTAAATGATCCCATTAAGAGACATTTTTGGATCCACCATTTTAATTGGTAATTAATTAATTAATTAGAAAAAAAATATTTTATATGAATAAAAAAATCAACAAATTATAGGTGGAAGTTTTTAATTTCATGTTTTGATTGATATAAGATAGATACCGAGTCCCTTTTCTCAACACACATGTTAGTAAGCAGATAATTTAGGTTTCGTGATTTTGTAATTTTGTAATGTGGTATGGTGTAGTTTATATTTGACTTTGATTTAAGAATATTTAATTAATTAATAAACAATACAGTACAATTGTGTATAAATTTTACTAAAAGATTTTTTTAAAAAAATCTCTATTAAAAAAACTATAATTTATAATTTTTCTTAAATTTACCTTTTCAAACTACGAAAATCAAAAAAATGTTAAACACGCAATTAAGGTCAATTACATTTGTTTATTTTCTTTTTATTTGAACTGATAGGATCTACAGCTAATAACAATTTATTTTCATCAAACGGCACATAATCAATAAACGGTTACCACCGTGGAAGACACGTAACCTGTGGAAGTGGTCCCATGACGTGCCCTTTTATGACATCATCTCGTTCCAAAGTAATGGGAGCGTCGGATGAACAAAATTAAAATTTCGAACTGCGACGGAAGTCTCCGTGATTTTTTGTTTTACCTTTTCTTTTCCGGATCAACCGAGTATTGTTTTCATATCCGACAACAATTATAGCGAAGTGCGCTCCTTGGAGGCCCAACTCGTGTGATTGTCATCCATAATTCCGCTTGAAAGTTCCTGGAGGCCACGAGGAAACATGCTCAAGTAAGCAAATGATTTCTCCAAGCACTTGTGCATGTCTCCTGTCTCTTTGTCATCTATAATTTCTCTGGTAAGTTCTTGGAGGCAATGTGTGAAAACATGCCAGATGAACAATAATTTCTCTGAGAAATTGTACATGTCTCTACGACACGCCAAGGAAAAAAAAAAACCCATGATAGTGCAAACTGTGATTATGTTATTGCCATTGACTAGGTTATTTCTCATGGGGATTAAATTAAAAAAAAATGAATGTAGAAGAATAATAACTAGAACCTAAAAATTTGTACACACATATAATGTAGTGGGTTTGCTTGTAAATTTGTTCAAACTCTTCTGTACTTGCGCAGGAAGCTTTCTATAATTTCAGATGATTATTTTTTTTTCCAGATGTCACGTTATATTATCAAACAATTTGTTGAGAAAACTTGGAATAACCAGACACCAATTTACCTGAAATACAATTCACAATTCACAATTCACAAGTCCTAATTCTTTCTATCTTTGTACAGTAAAACAGAATTAAACAACGATCAAATATAATGCAAATAATCACAAAATCAACACCAACATTTTAACGTGGAAAACCCAATGCGGGAAAAACCACGGGACTATAATTCACCTAAAAACTTCCACTATCAACAAATAATAGGTTCATAATTATTCTTCCTCAAATTCAACTAAGAGATACAACATATATATCATCAAGAACAACTTATTCTCGGATTACAACAAGATTAAAGGAGAATTATTCAAGAAAAACTCACAAAACTGACAGTCCTGTTTTCTGTCAAAACGGCCAGCTTCCACACCACCTATCTTCGATCCAACCGTTCAGAATGAAGATCAACGTGTCTAGAAGCTGCTGTCAAAATCTCAGCCTAATCCAACAGTGAACGAGCTGGAAATCAAAGGAAGAACACAGGTTGCTCTGCTGCCTCTTCTTCTCCTTTTCTCTCTTGATTTTCTTCTCCTCTCTTCTAATTTCAATCTATCGCTACAGTACCCAAACCATATTAATACTAACACCAAGAGACAATCATCACATGAAAATTAATGTGGTGGTCCCACCATCACATGATATAGGACCACACACAACAAATCTCCCCTTCACACACCATGTGAGGAATTCGCCATACCGGTGATCAATATGTAAGCTTCAATTTAGGAGGCTCTGACAAGCCTGCTTTCTTTATGCAAAACTCAAAATTCTCTTTCGGTAGAGGTTTGGTCATCATGTCAGACATGTTGTCATTAATATGGATCTTCTCAATAAGGAATGACTTCATCTCCATAGCATCTCAAATCCATTGATATCTAACCTCAATGTGCTTTGATCGAGAGTGAAAAGTAGGATGCTTACTGAGATGGATTGCACTTTGACTGTCATAGTGCAACACAAAGTTCTCTTAAAATTAGGCCAAGTTCATGCAAGAACTTCTTCATCTATAACAACTCTTTGCCTCCTTCAGTAAGAACAATGTATTCAGCTTCTGTAATGGATAATGCAACACATTTTTACAACCTTGATTGCCATGAGACTACTCCTTCTGCAAACTTCATCAAGTATCCTGATATGGTCCTATCATAACCATGATCCACCATAAAAGAATCAAACTTCTTATACCATTGTTTTGGAGCTTGTTTTAACCTATATAAGCTCCTTTTCAACTTACAAACTAGCTGTTCTTTACCTTTTGCTACAAACCCTTCAGGCTGCTCCATGTAGATCTCCTTATCCAAATCACCATGGAAAAAGGTAGTTTTCACATCAAGTTGTTCTATTTCAAGATTCAAACTAGCAGCTAAGCCAAACATAACTCGGATTAAAGACATCTTAACCACTAGTAAAAAGATTTCTTCAAAATCAATACTCATCTTCTGACCGAAGCCTTTCACAACCAATCTTGCCTTATACCTTGACTGTGAGCAATGTTCATCAATTTTCAACCTAAACACCCATTTTGTTCTTGAGTGTTTTCTTACCTTTAAGAAGCTTCACTAACTCAAATGTATGGTTTTCATGCAAGGATTTCATCTCTTCTTGTATTGCTTTCAACCACTCACTTTTCTTCTCATGTGACATAGCTTCATCAAAGCATTCTGGCTCTCCCCCATTAGTGACCAACATATACTTATGAGGAGAATATCTGGTAGAAGGTTGACGAAGTCTAGTTGACCTCCTCAATTGTGGCTCATTTGGAGCTTTCTGCATAACTTGTTCAGTAATAACATCAATATCATTAGCTCCTTTAGGATCACCAACTAATAGCTCAATAAAAGAACCACTACCATCATCATTTTGCAAGTCTCCTCTATGATTAACAGACATCAAAGGTAACTATGGAGCAGGTCTTGGAGTTGAATTAGTTGGAAAAAAAACAGTAGACTCTGTATTCTCTTTTTGTTCAAAGTCTTCAATGGTTTGATCTTCAAAGAAGATAACATCTCTGCTTCTCACAATTTTCTTCTCTTTTGGATCCCACAACCTATAGCCAAACTCAACATCTTCAGAGCCTAAAAAAATGCACTGCTTTGTCTTGCTGTCAAGCTTAGACCTTTCATCTCTAGGAACATGTACAAATGCCCTGCATCTAAACACTTTTAAGTATGCATAAGAGACATCCTTTCCTTTCCAAACTCTATCTGGAACATCAAATTCAAGAGGAATTGATGGAGAAAGGTTGATCATCGCAACTGCAGTCTTCATTGCCTCACCCTAAAAGGACCTAGGCAGCTTTGCATGAGAGAGCATACATCTAATTCTTTCAACAATGATTCTGTTCATTCTTTCAGCCACTCCATTCTGTTGTGGAGCCTTAGGAATTGTCTTCTCCAACTTGATACCATATTCCCTGCAATACTTCTCAAAAGGACCCTTGTATTCACCACTATTACCAACTCGAATACATTTCAGCTTTCTACCAGTTTCTCTTTCAACTTTGGCATGGAAATCCTTAAAGACATTAAGCACCTGATCTTTGGATTTCAAACAAATGGCCTAAATTTTCCTAGAGTGATCATCAATAAAACTAACAAAGTACAATGCACTCCCAAGAGACTTGTCAATCATAGAGCAAACATCAGTATGAACTAAATAAAAAATATATGATCTTCTATGTGAAAGTGATCTTTGAAACGCAACTCTGTGTTGTTTGCCAACTAAATAAGAAGTACATGTGTTCAAGTTCATACCTTTTAATGGAAGGTAGTTCTTCTTGGCAAGGATGTCAAGACCTTATGCCACAAATTAGTAGAGCAATCTTCAATTGCATTCACCTCCCCTTTGATCACCTTAGCTTATGACATGTAGAGACCCATCTTCTTCCCTTTAGCAACAATTAGGAAATTTCTGGAAAGCTTCCATTTACCATATCTAAAATAATTGTGATAGCCTTCTTCATTAAGAGTACCTGTAGAGATCAAGTGTAGGCGCATATCAGGCACATGCCTAACATCTTTGAGTAGCAACTTGCACCTAGTATTGGTTTCCAACCAAATGTCTCCAATGCCCACAACACTAGCCATCCCTTGATTTCCCATCCTAACTTGACCAAAGTCACCAGTAGTGTAAGATGTGAAAAAATCACATGGGGGTGTAAGATGGTAAGAAGCTATTGAATCTGCAACCTAGGTGGTATCCTGACATGCAAGATTAACACAAACAATGGCAACATCACCATCAAATACAACTGCAATTGTACCATTCTCTTCATTCTTTTCTTTATCTCTATACTTTTTATCTCTTTTATACTTTCTACAATCTTTTTGCATATGCCCAGACTTGTCACAATAATAACACTTAAAACCCTTCCTTGACTGAGATCTTCCTCTTGACTTCCATTTGCCTTTTCTATTACTGGATTCTCTATCTTGCTTGCTGTGAGAGAACCTGTTTGGACTTCTCCGTCAACTTTCTGTAACAAGTGCATGAGACTCAGAAGTGCTTGTGCTTTTCCTTCTCTTCTCTTCATTGAGGATACAATCCTTCACTATTTTCAAAGTGATCTTCCCATTCGGATTAGAATTGCTAAGTGACACCACCAAAGTCTCCCAACTATCCAACAATGAACTCAGTAGGATTAGTGCTTGCATTTCATCAGCTAACTCTAGATTCATCAATGACAACTGATTCAAGAACCTTTGGAATACATTTATATGCACTGAAGCATCTTTACCATCTCTATACTTCAAATTCACAAGGTCTCTAATTACAAAGACCTTGTTTTGTGCACTCTCTTTGGCAAATGTTTCTTCCAGCATCTTCTAAACTGTATAGCAGTCATGTTCTTGAGAAATATGATTAATGGACTTGGAAGATACCCATTTTCTAACATTAGCAGTAACCTTTCTATTTAGCCCATTCCATTTTGCATCATTCATATCATCAGGCTTTATTCCTTTATATTCAATCGACAAAGCCAAATCATTGTAATATAAGTGATCCTCCATCATTGTTTTCTATAGAAAATAATTTAAGGAAGTAAGCTTTATCATGCCTGAATCTTCCTTTTTCATTTTAACTGCACAAGAAATTCAATCTACACAACCATTGCTCTGATACCACTTTGTTGGGAAAACTCGGAACAACCGGACACTAATTTACTCAGATCAATTAAGTGGAATACAATTCACAATTCACAAGTCCCAATTCTTTCTCTCTTTGTGTAGTAAAACAGAATCAAACAATGATAAAATATAATGGAAATAATCACAAAATCAACACCAATATTTTAACGTGGAAAACTCGATGTGGAAAAAACCACGGGACCGTAGTTCACCTAAAAACTTCTACTATCAACAAATAATGGGTTCATAATCATTCTTCCTCAGATTCAACTAAAGGATACAACATATATACCATCAAGAACAACTTATTCTCGGATTACAACAAGATTAAAGGAGAATTATTTGAGAAAAACTCACAAAACTGACAACCCCGTTTTCTATCAAAACGGCCAGCTTCCACACCACCTATCTTCTATCCAACCGTTCAAAATGAATATCAACGTGTCTAGAAGCTGCTATCAAAATCTCAGCCTGATCTAATGGTAAACGAGCTGAAAATTGAAGGAAGAATGCAGACTGCTTTGCTATCTCTTCTTCTCTTTTTCTCTCTTGATTTTCTTCTCCTCTCTTCTAATTTCAATCTGTCGCTACACTACCCAAACTATATTAATATTAACATCAACAGACAACCATCACATGAAAATTAATGTGGTAATCTCACTATCATATGATGTGAGACCACACACAACACAATTGGAGCTTAGAGCTTTTCAATATCTCGTTTTAACTGGATCAGATCTGTTCAGGCGTGAGTCTCCTTTGTTGTTACATGTATTTTCGGACTTTGATTTAGTTGATAATTTAAATGATAAGAAATCTCTATTGGTGTATATACAGTTTATTTTGATTATAGTTTTGGTTCCTGGAGTTCCATTAAACAAAACAAGAAAAAACAAACAAACAGTCATTGACAATTATTTAAGAAAAAACATCAGTAATCCTTGTACAGCTTCCTCGAAGTGAAGGCTAATATATCTTTAATCGGTTTTTTATAAAAAGGATCATACACTCTGGAAAGTTAAAGAAATGTTAAAAAAAAAAATTGTATTTTTATACTTTTAGTTGTTATGTTTGAAAATAAGATAGCAAAAAATAAAAAAGTCACGGAACCAGGGTGTCTTTTTCCAACGTCTTATTGGAGTACCAATGCGGGCAGGCTCAGCCTTCTTTACAAGTCAATTGGAGAAGGCAAATCGAGCGACTTCGTGCTATGGTCGGACGATGTCTTTCGTTTCCGTGTGTTGTCTTTGAGCGATATCTATCAGCAAGCGTCAAGATCTGGCAAACACATCCATGAAAATGCACGCAGCATGTGCCCACCGGGCCACCAACACTTTCGAATAATTAACATAGGAAGCAGATTTAAAGAATCGGAGACCCTCCCCGGACAGCAGTCGAATAAACCATCGCTTCTCCGTCTTGGTGACCACAAAAGGAAACCAGGTAATCGAATCTATTCCTTAAAGAACGGACCCAAACTCGACGAGTGCTCCTGCCTCGTAAATGAACGCCTTGGGTGGGGAATCTAGTCTTCTTCAGAAATTACGAGGAAAAGTGGAGGGCAATAAAGAAACTAAGAAAGAAAGAAAGACGAAGACGAAGACGAAGACGAAGAAAGTGCACCGGAAAGACCATAATAGATTAGGTCAATTTTAATTTTAACTTGCCTCCCAAGTTTACAGGTAGTTCAACGACTTTCTTTCTATTTTTTTTTATTAAATCAATTCCTCCACGTGTTGGTCGGTGTTTGATTTTGTGGTGATTAACTTTTTTAAAAGTATTTTTTATTTTAAAATATATTAAAATAATTTTTTTTTATTTTTTGACATTATCTTTTAAAATTATTAAAAAATATTAAAAATATAAATTTCATATTTTTTAAAATAAATATGTTTTTAAAATTTTATTAAATAATTTTAAATTGTTTTGTTTGAAAGTATAATTATAGTTGCTTTTAAAAATATTTTTTCTATCAAAATACAATAAAATAGTTTTTTAAAAAATTATTTTTAAAATTACTACATCAAAACAATATAAAATATAAAAAAAATTCAATTTTTATAAAATTCAATTTGCGTCACCTTCCCGAACAGTAAAATAAAGTTGTTTTAATTCTTAAACTTTTAAAATTAATTATCTTCAGAGTTTTCTTTATTGATCTGATTTGAACTTCCAGCCATCCGACAACGCTCTTCACCCTTTTTTATTTCCTTCATGTCTTTAAACTTTCCAACACAGACATCAACTTATAAACTCTTTATTTCCTTCATATCTTAAATCGAAAGACCCAGTGTTTGTAAAGCACTAAAGTGAAGCGTATCCGAAGCACCCGTCTTTGCCAATCACCACGCAAGCTTTTAAAAGCAGCAGTACGCTAACAAAACCAAAGCCAAAATAACGTCTTAATAACAAAATTATGAGTTATCTATAGATGTCTATAGCTATCTGACTGCTCAGGTAGGGGGTTTTTTTTAAAAAAGATATATGTCGGTTTTTTCAACGTATCTCTTGAAATAAAAAAATTATATTCATAAATAAAAAAACTCATATATGAATTTAACTAAACTAAAAAAATCAAGAAATAAATATAAATTAAAATATTTTTTAAAAAAATATAACTATTAGCTACATATTTTTGGCAGTAACAAGATTGTTTTTACAAGTTATTTTTTCATGGATGGCGTGTTATCTGTTAACCTAGTTCTCACTTCTCAGCAATTAGAGGGTTGCCAAAAAGTTAAGCCCTAGGTTTTTTGGCCAAATGTGAGAGGAGTAATAATGGTAGTAAATTACAGTATTTTTTTCACATATATTTTAATATTTTCTTATAAAACAGTGGCAGTCGGTGAAATGTTACCAATCAAATTTTCAGCTGGTAAAGATTAGCAAGGCTCAATTTGCAAATCGTTTTCTTGTGCTGTCAACCGATCGTTTTGTTCACGGTGACAATATTTTTTTGTAGCGGTAACGATTAAAATTATGGAACGATTAGTTATTTTATTGACTGATTTAATAAATTGTTATAATATATATTAAATAAGTTTTTATAGTTCACGATTTAAAAGTACTAGAATTATAATGACTCTTGAATTAACTTTTTCTTAATGCAAGGACATTTTAGGTTACGGATATAGAAAAACGACAAGGCTCACATATTCATACCAGACTCTGTTTGTAGACTCTGTTTGTTGGTTTGTAGTAAATTTTTTTTAAATAAATTTTTTAAAAATAAATTATTTTTTGATATTTAATAGTATTATAAAAAATAATCTAAAAAATATTTTTATTATTTGGTTATATTATGAAAAATAAACTATAAAATAATTTATTAATGCTTTATTTTTTTAAAATTTATTAAAATAATAAAAAAAAAATTACAAATTAAAAAGTTGAATGAGAAAGAAATGAAAAATAAAATATAATTTCATAAATTATCTCACATAAAATAAATAATAATCAAAATAATAGAGATCAAATCTTAAAAAATAAAAGATGAAGAAATTAAAAGAATAATAATTAATATTTTATAAATTATTTCAAATAAAATAAGTAACAATAAAAAAATAATAATTAAATTTGATAGATAAAAAATTTCAATAAAAAAATAATAGAGGAGAAGCAAATAATAATTATAAAAATAAGGATCAGAATTTATATTAAAATTAAATTGAAAAATAAATATTTAAAATAAAATATATATAGTAATTAAAATTTTGAGAACCAAATTTGATACAATTAACAAATAATATAATATATTTAAATTTTTTATAATTTTTTAAAAGTATTTTTCACTTAAATTTTCTAATTAAATATTTTTATGTAAATCAAGATAATTTTTTTTTCAATGAAAAATATTTTTTATTAATTAATATTTTTAATAATAAACCGATATAAAAAAATTTTAAATAAAATTATAAAAAACGACCATGCCCTCTATTTATGCGCGATTCGGGGGCGTGATGCTGTCTTTGTCGGGGGGTGGTTCCTCGCGTGTGATGGAAGGAAGGAAATCGCGCGGAAGTGAGCGATTTTAACATCGGAACGCTCGTTGATGATATACATAAACCGATGTCTTTTAATTTGAATTTTCAAAGTCTAAAATGATTGTTAGAAACGTTAAAACCAAGTTACGAGTCTGAAGTGATTTCTTTTGGAAAATCGATGAAATCATATTTTTTAAATTTTAAATTATTTTAATATATTAATATCAAGAATAATTTTAAAATAAATAAATAAATATTATTTTAATATATTTTCTAATAAAAAATACTTAAAAAAATAACCATAAACATCCTTATAAATTGTTATTAATTTTTTTAGTTTAAAAAGACATGTAGGAATATTGACACAGCGAAATGATTTAATTTCATTAATCATTGCAGTTCATCTTGAATTGTTGTTAATTTTTGTTTTCAACTTCAGACCATTTATTTGCATGGAATTTTGCTATGTATTAGATTTTTTTTAAAATAAATAAATAAATACACAAGCTATATAAATTTATGTTTTGTTCTTTAAAAAAAATAATTAAAAGCACATTTATATATTTAATTAAATACATTTAGAATTATTTTGTCATCAATAAATGTGAAGAAGAAAGTGTTATCATATTTATTCAATTCATCTTGTTGTAAGCACATTTATATATTTAATTAAATACATTTAGAATTATATAAATATTATTAGAGTGTTTTTTGATATCGAGTAAAAAATATAATTATAAAAAAAAATTAATACATATATATAATAAAATATAATAAAGAGAGATGTATATATGCACGTATTAATAAAAATATATAAAATCTCAATTTTTTTAATATAGTAAAATAATGAAACAATGTTGCAATTATTATAGTAGAATACCATTTCTTTACTTTTTTTGTATTGTAGTTTTGTTTTAAATGTAAAGAAAAAAATAAAAAAGAATAAAGATAAGAACAAAAAATTAGTATAAATAGACCAAATATAGAATAAAAAATATTCAAAATGTAAAAAATATTTTTTTTTCAGAAAACAACTGTGTAAAGAAAAAAAAAGAAAAACTAAAAAACATTAAAAAAAATAAAGATAAGAGATAAATTAATGTTGGTAAATAGGACAAATATAAAATAATAAAAACAATAAGTATAAAAAAATATAAGAAAAACTTGTTTTTTAAAATAAAAAAGAAAATTACAATTATATCTTCTCTACATGAAACCCACCATTTCCTCTTAGTATTCATATAATACAAATACAAAAAACTGAAAATTATAATTTTACAACCACTACTATGAAACTAATCAGCAAAATTTACAATTATACTATTTCTTAAAAAAAACATCATTTTCTTTTACTTTTAGGCCATATTTATTTTTTGAAAAATAATTTTCAGGAAACTACTTTTCAAACTTTCCTATATTTATTTGTCATTAGAAAAGTTGGTCAACGGAAAACACTTTTCGGTCAATAAAAAACACTTCCCAATCAATGGAAAACACTTTTCGGTCAACGAAAAATACTTTATGGTCAACGAAAATATTTTTTAATAAAAAAAATTGGCTTGGTTTTCAGGAAAGTGTTTTCCTTTTAGCTGTATTTGTTTTCCAGAAAGTGGTTTCCGGGAAAACACTTTCCAAACTTTCTCGTGTTTGTTTGCTGTTAGGAAAGTTGGTAAATAAAAAACACTTTCCAGTCAAAGAAAAATTTGGGAGGAAAACACTTTCCGGAAGTTGTGAAAAGTTTAGAAATGTCATTATTTGCTGATTATATCAAATTTGATCCTCAAAACTTTTGATTGCTATGTATATTTTGTTTTAAATATTTATTTTTCAATTTCATTTCTTAAAATTTAATTTTTATATTTACTTTGGTCCTTATTTTTATAATTGTTATTTGCTTTTTTCCTATTATTTTTTTATTGAAATTTTTTTCTATCAAATTTGGTCCTTATTCTTTTGATTGTTATTTATTTTATTTAAAATACTTTATGAAATGTTAATTATTATTATTTTAATCTCTTCATCTTTTTTTTTAAGATTTGATCTTTATTGTTTTGATTATTATTTATTTTATTTGAGATAATTTATGAAATTATTTTTTTAAAATTTTATTATTATTCAACTTTTTAATTTGTAAGATTTATTTCTTGTTATTTTAATAAACTTAAGAAAAATAAAATATTAATAAATTATTTTTCAGTTCATTTTCCATAACATAACCAAACACTGAAAAATGTTTTCTAGTTTATTTTTCATAATATTGCCAAATATCGGAAAATACTTTACTTTTAAGAAATTTATTTTCTTCAAAATTCATTTTCCCAAAATTCACTTTCTCCATAGTTTACTTTAAAAAAAAAAACAATTTTCTTATAAACAAACAGCGATTTAGTATGTATAATAATATCGTTTTCAATTTGAAATACTCCCTTCTAATAGAAGAAAAGAGAAAACAATTGCTGAAGTCGGCGTCTTTTTGATACATATATATATAATATGCTGAATTGGTCGTTAAGCAAGCTACACAGGCAAGCAAAAGCTGCACGGATACAGAGATAGTTGCGATGAGGAATGGCACAGGAGCAACTCAAAGAAAGGTCTGGACTAAATTACAATGCCATTCCTCACTTCTAAGTTTTCTGTGCTTGTTTGATAAATGGATACTGTGTAGTAATTGGCTTATATGTCAGTACTGTTATAATCAATGCATGTCTAACATATGTATTGTTCCTCAACTTTATTGTCGGCAGGGAAGAAAATCAAGGGACAGAAAACTATCCAGTAGCATCAAAAGGATAAGAGCTGACATGGTGGAGATCAGCAAGGGGCATAAACGTATTAAAGAGGGGCAAAAGGAAGTGAGGGAAAGATTTGAAGAAATAAGCAAAGAGGCTGCGAAGCTGAAGGAGGAAACTAATCTAATCTCCAAGCAGAGCGCTGCAAATCAAGTCCGGCTTGATCTTATGTTTCAGATTGTCAAAGCAAGATCAGAGAACGATACTGCGAAGGACGCCTCACTGACGCAAACTTTGCGGTTTGTGATTCTCCAAATCTGTGTACCCTCCTCCGTTTAGTAGTTTTTAGAGTCTGTTATCACGATATGATCACTTCTAAAACATGAGCTGTAGTATTATGCTTCTTCTTCTTTTTCCAGAATGATTTGATTTACTAACGTTTTCGTTTGTTAAATATTATGTTTCAGGGAACTAATGGCGAGCAAAAGCTAGCTCCCGGACGATAAAAAAGAACAAGATTTAGCACGTTAACCCTGTTTCCGGGCTCCTGCCGCTTGCTTTTGATTATTGCTTTTCCAGTACGTACGTAGTACTATTTACAACGAAGTTATACCACCCCCCCACGCCGACGAACCGTCCATGCAAGAGATTTTTTAGATAAAATCTCTTTATTCCTCAGTTGATCCATATAATTGATGAAAAACGATTCAGGATTTTATTATTATTATTATTATTTGTTTCTGTACTTGTTTTTATTTAGTTTTTTTTTTTAAATCTCCTTTCTAGCATTTTTCTCCCTATTTAATCTTGATAATTTTATTTCTTTAGAACTTTTATTTTTTCTTATTTAGTTTAGGATTATTAATATAAAGAGGGTTGTTTAACTTCTATTTCAATAAATCACTTGAAGATAAATATATTCTGTAATATAATCTTGAATCAGTGATGTTGTGTGGTAATTTTATATGGTAAAATTTTATGTTTTTTTGTTAGAAAATAATGTAAATTATATTTTAAAACTTTAGTTAATAATTTAAACTATTAGATTAGGATAATTATTTGACAATTTTTGCCTACTATCTTTCTTATATTTTTTTCTATTTGCATCAATTGGTATCATACACAGTTCAACTATTATTAATGATTAATATTATGCAATGAAATAATCATAATTAGAAGATGATGCAACATGTAATGCGCTTGTGTAGTGGAAGATAAGGAGGTTCCTCCTTGGAAAATAGATGATAAAAGATATATATTACAAAATTAATTTATTAATTAATAGAGATAGATAATTTAAAGGATTATGATGAGAGTGACCACAAATCTATAACTAATTTCAAAAAATTGTTTTAAGGATACAAGTGTAACCTAACCTTTTAATTGAGATGAATATATTATTAAAATTAATGTTTTTTAAATATTTTAGTTTTTTTATTAGAATCAACTATTAATGTATAATGCTTATTTTAATGATAATTATGATATTTATTTTAAGAATAATTATAATATTAATCATGACATAAACAACTACAATAATGAAAGCAATTATGTCATCAATGGTTTCTTCGTGGACAGGGTAAAGGTTGAGTACAAAAAAATAAATATGAAATATACTCAGTAAAGAAAGTTATTGATTTAGATGGCATTGATCTTTTTTATTGTAATTTTACTATTATTAAAAATACAAATTTATTCAAGAATTATATGGATACAAGACAAAGCAAGTTTGAGGTTTTCAATTTAATAACTTGTCAATTGATATAACATTCTATTTTATTTTATTTTCAATTCATATTATAGTATTAGCAATCATTTCATTAATTATTACATGTGAATTTAATATGCAAAATATTTTTAAATTTATGATCATGGATATTCAATAAAAATAAACTTATTTTTTTATTATGATTTTTTAATAAATTATTTTCCCCTTCAAACCATGTTAAGTTTTTTAATTTAAAAATGGTGCTTATAATAAGAATAACATGTTTTGTTAAAAGAAATTCATTGATAATGTAGTTTAGATTAGAAAGATATATTTTTCTTACTTATTTTAAGTTAATCATTTTTTTATTACAATATCTATTAAAATTTAAACTGTAATATTTCATATAAATATCTATTAAGACAATAAAAAAAAAACTGTATAAAAATAGATTTTAAAAAACTTGTACGCGATTGCGTGCATCGATGCCGAAAGCCCTTTGAGTGTTTACTTGGCCAAATCGATGTTCTCTACAGATTGTGCTCTGCTCTATCACACTCCATAGGAGAATAAAATAAACATATCAAAGATGTACATCACTACAAAAAAAAACTAAAATATATTACAAAAAAATATCAATTTTATGTCCATTTCCAAAGTTAAAATATTTTAATTATTTAACAAAAAAGTCTTATACTTTAATTTTTTTAAAGAAAAAATCAGTTTAAATGTCACAAATAGTTTAGATTTTAAATTTAAATATTGTTGCCCATATGACATCACTAATACTTTTTAAAAAGTATAAACAACAGAAGGATGGTTTTATTCCCCAGTTAGTCATGATGATTTCACTGTTTTTTATGAATCAAATGAATTACAAATCTGTTGCTCGAGTATACTGAATCATTTACATCAGTGGCAATCTGCATCCATTTCAAAAGCATGTACATAAGTTCTGAATTCTGTGTTTGTTCAAGGTTATCTCATTCTCAGCATCTCATAACATATCCCCTGCACTCGAGATCAACTGGTAAATGTTGTAGAACGGGTATGGTCCCTGATTTGGTTTTTAGCGAGAATCTTGTGGCGTACGTTATGAATGCACAAGCTTAAGGATTCTTTGGGTGAGCAAACGCTTTGTTCAGATTGGTTTTTGTTTTATTCGGTTCTGTTTTTGAAAAAACAAAGCAACAATTAATGAAATACCAAATTGTGTGAACCACCATATCTCAGTTCGGTTTCTGCTTTTCAATTTTCTCTTCATGTAAACTTTTATTATTTTTGAAAATTAAAAATGGAAATGAAAAGAAAGAATTTCCCTTTTCCTTTTTGTGGTTTTCAAACTGTACCAAAATGAAAATCGAATTATTGAACCATAAAGCAAACCGAATCATGGAGGTTCAGTTTGGTTTTCCAGTTCGAACCAGTCAGTGCACAGCCTTAATATTAGGAACTGTATCTGTTAGTAAAATGTCCCAAACCTTACTCTGCAGGCGCTCATAGGAAAAATTGGAAATTATAAGGTGTGGCTAGTAAAAGAGCGCCCCTCCTGTTCCTGTTTTTAATCCATGTCGGATACGCCAGGATACATCAACATTTCTGAAGGCAATGGTAGACCATTATCATTTATAACTGACCCGATAACACCATTGATGTGTTTTGTTTCTCATGGTCCTATTCTGTGACCTGCCTTAATGGTGGGCATGACCTCAAATTGTCTGCATGGGAGGGAGTTGGGTGATACAACTTCCGCAAGATGTTTGAAGGCATCACTATTGTTTAGCTGCCATTTTTTTTCATTTCTTTCTAGACTGGGCAACATGGTCGTTGTTAAAACAGTCTACGAATGATATCTGCTGGCTGGCTGTTCAGTTGAGATGCTAATTTTATCAGCATTGTGCAGAGACCATCCGACTTAGAAAAAGCCATTTGCAGCATGGTTTCCATACGCAGCAGTAGAGCGCCTGTGGTACCAGCTTGAGGAATTTATTAATTTGGGTCACATGGTTGATCAATATAGCAAGCTCAAAAGCGTATTGCATGGAGCTCTGCAGAACCACCTCAAGCAGGTAATCAATATTTCTTTTTTTTTTCTTTTAAATAAATGATTTACTTATTAGTAGAAAGTCAAGGTAGCAGAGAGGTGTGAAATGGTTGCTACCCAAACAAGGACAAATATGGCAATTAAAACCTTATACGGATAGAGAAGTGCAGGTATATATCATAGCACTGCCTCGTAAAAAAGAAACTTTGTGAATCTTTTGGTCATCAACCAACTGAGGAAAGAGAATCAAATTTAGCAGAAACTCCTTGCTGTTTAGGATAAGATTTTGTAACCGCTGTCTTGTGTGAACTGCATTGGTTGTGTCCAGGTGAAGATTGACTCTGAAGATTCATTATCTGCTGCTACCTGTTAAGAAGCTTTTGGAAGTAATGGTCAATAGAGCATAGGAAACGGAAGGATCTTTCAAAAGATTATGAGCTGCATAATCAGTAGTAAAATCACGGCATGTACTGGTAAACCCTAAATTCTGAGCATAATATATTTATCGGTTTGCTTGCCCACTGGCTGGATTGTGTTTGGGGAAGAGATGGATGCTTTTTATCTGCACGTCCATGTACACACCACTTGGCTGGCAGTTCTATAAGCCGTTGAGAAAATAGAGGAAGATGAAATTTAGTTTGTCAGAGCCTTGACACTTTGTGCGGGTATTTTGGGATTTGTCTTTTCCATGATGTTGTAATTTGCAACTCTGGTTTTGCTTACATGTAAACCGGAACAGGTTCCTGGATTTTGTTTTACCTGTCATTCATGGTTGTGTATATTTTTCTGCTTCTGTTCGTGGGGACTGTAAAAATCATGAGGTTCCAAAAAGAAATGAATAATTGTAAGTTTACCTTATTGATCTCGATAACTTTGTTGGAAAAATTAATTTCGTGGGCTAGAACTTCTAAGTTTCTTCTCTGTATGGGTTGAGATGATATATATATATATATATATATATATATATATGGGTCCTGACCTAATTTTTTTTTCAATGTAAATTTTTTTGCTAAGCTGACACAAGCATTTCTAAAAATCTAGATAATTGATTTGATTGTGTTTATAAGTTTGATTATTTCAAATAATACAATAAAAAAATACATTGATAATAAATAAAATAAAAAAATTGATTGTATAAAAGGGTTAAAAAACATTTGAACTTATTTGAGTTAGTATGTCAAATTAGTAATTTAATTGTAATATTTTAATTGTAATATTGAGGTAACCTCGTCAAAAATAAACTATAAAATTATGAAGCTCAATTATTAAATAATATAAAGTTGAAAAATAAAATTAAAAAAAATAAAAATAAAAAGTAACAGGAAAAAATATTGGGATAACTTCATAAGAAAAAATTTGAAAAAAAAAACACATGAAGATTAATTTTCAATAAATTAAAGTTTTAAAGAATGAAATTAAAAAAAAAAAATTAATTTTTTTTAAAAAAGATCAAAGTCAACCCATGTTTATTTTCAAAACTTGCATCACTAATCATGAGTAAGAGACTTACCTTATGGAAGACAAACTCTAAAAAGTAAGGAAGAAAAATTTCAAAATGATAAGAGATAAAATTAAACAAAAATTAAAAAAGATTCAAAAAATAAATAAAAAGAATGAGAATTGAATTTGATATAAAAATAATTTGAAATCAAATGTTGAAAGATGAAATTAAAAAAAAAATCAACTAAAAAAAGGATTAAAAAAATAATAACCAAATTTGATATAAAAAATAAATGAAATCAAATGATGATAATTGCAATTAAAGAAAAATATCAATAAAAAATAAAAAAATAAAACAATCAACCATAAAAAGAACAAGAGTTAAATTAAAAAATAAAAATAAAAATAAAAATAAATTAAATAATACCTTTATATTTTTATAAGAAAAAAAAGATGACAAAACACTTTAAATACCGTGTTAAAAAATGGTATTTAAAGATAAAACGAGAATATACATGTTTCTCGAAAAGTACAAGCATTACAACAATTTTTTTAATTATATTTATATTAATAAAAAAAACATGTTTCTCTATTAAAAAAAATTATCAATATAAAAAGATAAAACAACTCTCTTATACAAGTTCAATATTTTTTTAAATTTAAAGGCAATACACAATCTTTATAAGGGGTGTGATCATAAATTTATAATCTTTATCGGGGTTGGCAATTGGCAGGTATATGCTTTTTGGGAGTTTGGGAGAATGTAGCATGTGTGTCCTTTTGAACTTCCACTTGCAGGTTTGGGCATCAAGACTGTATAAATCTCCAAGAGCTCTCGCCATTGTAATAATTTGAATAATTTAGACTCATATGATGCCACCATGGAGTGAGAATGACGAGCGCATGGTCGCTCGCCATAACAGAGACCTCTCTCCAGTGTTAAGAACATGCGACGATGATAAGATTGTATCATTCTCAAGTCCACCAAATACTTACATGTTTGAGCCAGATGCTCTTGCTGCCAGCCATTGCCTGTGAAGCATACGCAAGGCATGCACAAAATCAACAATTGTTCTGCAAGCTGACTCCCTGTTTTGCTTCCTCGACGAATATTTTCATAAAACTCAGAGTCAATATATATAGCAAAAGGAAAAAAAGAAAATAATCAAATATAAATGTGCTCAAACGTCACCTAGGTAGGAAAACGTGCATTGCACCAGCTTCTCCCAAAAATCGGACCAGAGGTTTAAAAAACATTTTAAGCTTTGGGTGCCACAACCCGTTTCATAGGTTGGGCCATGGTCTTTATATTGTAGTTTTAAAATGTAAGGGGAAAAAAAAAGGAAGACTGAATTACTATTAATCTTTTAAAACTTTTTGCCTGTTATTACATTGTATATTTAAAAGATAAAAAACTGAAATATTCTTGATCGTGATGACTGATGGACACTTAGGAGAAAATCATTCTACCCCACCACTAAGATTATTGATTTTTTTAAGAATAAAATGGTAATTAAATAATTATGGTGAATAATAATTTATATCCAAATACACGATGAATTCTCCATTCGCTTGAAGGTTTTTTTTTTTTTTTTTTTCTGTTGGTAATATATACAGGCGCACACACCTGGTTGCCCAAATAATCCGCTTAGTTAGTGGCTCTAACTAAGATTTGTTAGTTGTGGGCAATCATGGAAATTTCAAGCTCCAGTCCGTTTGTCCACTTGGAAAGGAAGATCCTGAAACGTTAGGACGAGGGGATAAAAAGAAGATTAGGTGCGTGCTTTTTTGGCGTGTGTGGGAAGCATATTCTGTACGCACAAATAATTCTTGCAAAATTAGCGTGTTTCAACACAGACGTGGTGGTGGCAGGGCAGCGGAGGGTCGAGGTGGTGGTCACTTTAAGAAAGGGTGACGTTGGTCCCTGCGGTGGTGGTGCATCATCCATTTATGACTGTTTTCCATTGCTCGGGAGGAAATGCTCTCTTTCTCTCTACGCACGAAAACGAAAACGAAAGAAAAGGGTAGGTTCGGTTTGGTGGATCAAGGAAGGAAGAACAAGAAGCTTCTGTTTCTAAAACACGCAAGCAGGCATTTTATAATATTTTGTTTTAAGCACTCCTCTACTGTTACTCGCAACTAGTGGCTTGGCTAAACAATCGTTTAACCATTAGGCCTTTGAGTTTTCACTATACAACTCTTTCTTCTCTTCTCTTCTCCCAAGAACAAAAACCAACAACATAGAAATATCAAACTGAGATTTATTTTTAAATCCTCAGTTTTGTTCTTGTTCTTGTTTTGTCAGTTTTCTTTCTCTCTTCCAACGATAAAAACAAAGTATACGAGGTTGTCCGCCACATTTCGGACAGGCTGCCAAAATTACTCAGATTACCTTTCAACCCAAGGTAAAGTAGCTTATCATTTCCGTGTTTAATCTCTCTTTAAAAAAATAAAGAATTTTTTTATTTTGTTTTTACTATCTCTCTTTCTATGTGTGTGTGTCTCATTGTTAGCAAAAGAGGAAATCTGTTTACTTTCTTCTCTTGATCAAAATAAGAAGAGAAGAAATTCTTCCGATTCCATTTTCAGCGCAACTTATTATCATCCCATGAACAATTCCATGGATGAATTCTTAAATCTAGAAACAATCTTACTCGGCTTCATCCTTTCACCTCTCCTTACATTTGATGGGTTTTTGTTTTGTTTTTTCAAAATTATGAATGAAGATGGCAGAGACAGCGGTGGGGTCGCGTAAAGACAATGGAAAGTTGGAGCACAATGTTAGGGAAGATAGCGAATATGTTAGGCTTGTTATATCTGACCAACCAATAATTGGTGACTTCGACATTTCACAAGTTCAATCGAGAGCGAGGGTTAAATCTTTCATACGGTGGATCAAAGCTTTAATTTGGTGCCTTGTTATTGCCATACTAGTTCTTGTTTTCTTGAAATGGGGTGTTTCATTTCTTTTTGACAAGGTACTTCCTCATTTCTCTCCTTCCCTCTTGTTTTTACCCCTTTGCCTTCCCTGCATTGATGCTGTCTCTGCACCTTTAATAAACAACTATTGCATTAACCGCATCCTGTTACTTTTTGTTTTTGGGATGATTTGTTCGAGATGGTTCTTCTTTGTTATCAAATTAGATTCATGAATACAGCATTCTGGTTGATAAGCTTGATCGAGTTTGGCTAACTTAAGGATCAACTTGGTATTTTAGTTTGGTTATGCCAAAGGTTAATCGATTTTGTTGTAGGTTCTCTTGCCAGTGATGGAATGGGAGGCAACTGCCTTTGGCCGTCCGGTCCTCTCTCTTGTGCTTACTGCTTCTCTTGCCTTGTTCCCAGTGTTCCTAATTCCTTCCGGTCCTTCCATGTGGTTGGCTGGGATGATCTTTGGATATGGTATTGGTTTCGTGATAATCATGGTTGGAACCACTATTGGGATGGTCCTTCCCTATTTGATCGGGCTAGTTTTCCGTGATTGCATCCATGTAAGGCAAATGATTTTTCACTGATATAACTTGGTGTTTAAATTAGATCCTACTTCTGCATCTCCATCTGTGCGAATTATCTCCTTTTGAATGTGTAGCAATGGTTGAAGAGATGGCCTCAGAAAGCTTCTATGGTTAGACTTGCTGGGGAGGGAAGCTGGTTCCATCAATTTAAAGTGGTTGCCATCTTTAGGGTTTCACCATTTCCCTACACAATTTTCAACTATGCAATAGTGGTAACAAGTATGAGATTTTGGCCCTACTTATGGGGTTCAGTTTCCGGAATGATACCAGAAGCTTTTATCTACATATACAGGTCTGTTCCTTGGTTATACTATCTTTGGCCACTATTGGTTCCTATTCCAATGAAATATACAAGGAAAATAGATATATGGGAATATTTTTGGCCCCTCTCAACCTCATGTTTGTGCTTCGGTGCAGTGGTAGGTTAATAAGGACATTTGCTGATGTGAAGTATGGGAACTATCACTTGACTACTGTGGAAATAGTATACAACATCATCTCCTTCATCATTGCAATTGTTACTACTGTTGCCTTTACTATTTATGCGAAACGAGCTTTGAAGGAGCTTGAAAGGGCAGAGGCTACTGAAGAAGTTCTCCCCTCCCACCAAGAAAGTCATGAGATGGGAAAGCTTCCACTTGAAAGACCTAAGCGTGCAGGTTTGTCATCCTTTTTGAATACGTAGGAGGAAAATATATGTACCTGTTGAAATTGATACGTTAGATGGCATTTGTAGGCTAGGTGATCGTTGTAACTTCCTTGTTCAATTTTTTTTTTTTTTGAGGGGGGTTTATGTTTGTAACTACAAAAATAGAATTCAGAGGGAAAATCAGGGGACGTAAAAGGTGAAACTTCTTACCATATTTTTCCGTGCTTGTTTTCTTTCTTACCATTCAAGAAACAACTTTTTTGTTTATTATCTTCTGAATGATATTAATCTTATAGTTTTTAGTAAATACAGGGAAATAAACATCTCCTGGGTATGGAATAAGGCAATCATTAGCTTCTCATCCTCAAATTGTTGAGAATATGAGCTTTAACCTTCTAGAGTCATTCTTCAATGATGCTTGAGCTTTTCACCATTCATTGATGCATACTTGCAAAACTATTAAGAAAGCTTGCCATTCGGTAGCGTGAGAGATTAGATTCAGTTTTCAACTGGCTAATTTATGTGACAATAAAAAGAATAACAACAATGATCATGAAAGCAACATAGACATTATGTACCGTATGTGATCCAGAGTATAACAAAAAATAGGGTCTCTCAAGCTTTAAGATTACAATCGAGAAAATTTTGTTTGATATATTTTGAAATTCAATAATTGTTATATTTTGAAATTCAATAATTGTTAAATTGTTTTTGTTTAAACAAGTGCCAAATCGACCTAGCTATTAAAACTAAATTAAATTAAAATTCTAAAACTTAACTAGGAAAGGAATGTGAAAATAACTAAGAAAATAAAATAAAATCTAAAACATTAATGTGGACTTGTTCCTAACTTGGGGCTAGTGGATCAATCCTGTATGGAATGAGGCTTGTAGAAAGCTTTAGATTAATTTCAGTCTGATTCAATAACCAGATCAAAAGTTATACTTGTTTTTTTTTTTTTTGTCATAAAGCATGTTTGATGTGTCTAGATTTCTTTTTTAGCTTGACTTTGGCCATCTGAGATTTATCCACTAAATGCCTCACATATGTTGCAAGAAATGAGAAATAAGGCTGCAAAATCATCTGCATCTGATTGAGGCTTTGGTTTTCTTTTATTTACCATTAATGCATTCGGTTCAGTAGGTTGTGGGGGATTTTAGGAGGTATTAAAAGAGCAGCAATTAATGGCAAATTACCTGAAACAAAGTGAATAATATTCACAGAGAAGGTGAAGTTATGAACAATGGTTTGGTTGAATGATGAATCTGCTCATATTTAAGGCTTTGGGAGATGTAAGTGGGCAACCTTTTTTTTTTTTTTTTTGCCAAACAAACAAATTTCAAGATGCAGGCGCTTGGGTTGCAGAAGAAAGCTTGCCCTGCCCTGTCAGCCGATTCTGTGGCTATATGCTCCGTGATGGTCGTTTGGGTCCCTCGCGGTTTATCCTGAGCTTCCCAACCAAATGCTAACTGCACTTCCTCAACGAACATGCCTTTTTCTTGAACGTGGTGCCCATCTACACTCACTCAGATACCCTCAGCAAAAGGGAAGAAGGTGAGTTTCTGAAACATTTCAATCATTAAAGAGCTCAACGTGAAACTTGGTGTGTACGTTCACCAACCTGGGATATACTACAGCGTACAAAGGCAAGGTGGGGTAACTGCATAGAACTTGAAAAATCAAACTGCATCCACCAAATAAAGCAATGAGAAGGCTCGTTTTCTCGGATAATTAGGGAAGAAACAGAAAAAATAGAATCATAGCAAATTCTCAAATATGTACTGATTCCCCTTCTGGAATTACTCCGTAATAAGCCTTGGCACAGTGTAGCCCGCTTTTTCCAGGATGTATGATCTAGACGCAACTTTACGACTCCTATTGCAACCTCAGACTTCATGAGAAATTTTTTTTCAGAAAATAACATCCAAAAAACATTTTTCTTAGGGACACATTTTAGATAATCTAAAAATAATAGCATGCTTGATTTACAAAAGAGCATATTTTAGTGTAGCACTGCAACATCCTCAATTATGTCTCACAAGCAGTGATACAGTTGTTTCAAAGTAATCCACTGCAACCCTGTGCACTTTATCTATATTTTCTGGAAATATTTGTAAGTACAAATTTGTTGTACAGGAGAGATTGGGGAGAAAAGGATTGACTAACTTTCTTTTAATTTTTGTGAGGCTTCAAACAATCCACCTCTCTTCAAGAACTGAATTTCCAAACAAAAGTCAACCGCCCAAACCCTTAGGAACTTCGACATTTTCATATGCACCTGAAAACCTATTACATGGTGAAAAACACCATCTCTCAGCTTTAAGGGACTATTTGACGTTGCGATTGAGGTGCTCTTTAAAGTTTTTTGTCTTAAAAAAAAACACTCAAGAAAACACCAATTTGATGTGTTTTCATTACCAAGCACACGTCTAAAAGCTGTTTCTGTTTGCTTAAAAATTCAGTTGGTGCAGAAACAAGATTTATATAACATAAATATAAATATAAAAAGCTGAGAATGTTTATTGGGGAGGAAGAAAAGATACAGGTTCAGAAGCAATAACTTTTTTTATGCGCAGTGTACGATACCTGCATCATTTCGCGCATTCATTTCTGCAATCAGTGGCGGTGCATGACTTTAAATTTATCTTCACTTCAGTTTCGGTTTTGGTCCAAATATTAAGTTTTTAAAAGAATAGCTTAAACATAGATAGCTGAGGATGCTCAATTTTAGAACCAAAAAAATTAAATATTGAAGGAAGAAAAACTGAACCAAAATATTTACCTAGCTCAAGTGTAAAAGATACGTACGAATGTAACAAACCTTTCCCAGTTTATGAAGAACGCGTTCAGCAAAATGGTGGCGAGAGCAAGAACAAAGCAGCAGCAGCAACCACCCATGTCGGTGTGTACTGCGGAGATTTGGGCTCATCCTCCAAAGTCCGTGTTTCCTGAGAGTATGGAAAAAGAATTTGAAAGTTGCCTGGAACATGAAAAGATTGCGAGAATGGGAAAGTAGAAGTACATTCTGAGATTGGCTTAGGACTAATCAGAATCACAGAAGTTCAAGAAGGATTCTCTTGGAGTATGCATCTCACGTTCGTCACGTGAATAAGGTTCCAATTTTGCTGTTAGCACACTTCAAAGTGGTATGGCCTCATCAGATTCTTTAACTCGATAGCAGATCAATGTCAATGAACTACTGATTATCTCGTTTTTGGTAGAAGCTACAAACGGCAGATGCCGCACATCTACTGAAATAGTCTACTTCGAAGCATAAATTTGGTTGCAAAACGGAGGGCAACAGACATTCACAGGGCATTGGTCATGGAAATCACCAGAATGACGCGGTCAACACTTGGTGGTGAACGTTCCGACCAAAACATGCACAGAATGTACAAAACTGAATCCACATATCCACAGACAACAATTAGATATGAGAATTGCAAGTCCAGTAATGAGATGAGATATGTTACAACATTTAATCGAATTTATTGTTAATCAGTCTTTGAACTGTTGAATTCACAATTTTTTCCCCCAAAGAATACAACGTTACATATCATACACATATACTAGGTATATCACAAAATCAGACAGACATCTCGGGTACAAAATATCAATTTCTTAATGATCGTCCAAGTTCCCAAGCACGTATACCCAGTCATCTTCACAAACTTATGCATTGTAGTCTTTCCTATGACCATCCTCCTTCCTTAAGTAGCACCATCTTTACCTCCCAAGATGTTCCAAGTCCAAACTCTATTACAGCAAAAATCATCTTACCAAAAAGCCACACAGATAAACTCTTAAAAACTGTCAACTGTGGCATCTCATGGTTTCCAAGGTGCTGGTGGTGGTGGAGGAGTTGGAAACATTGGGGGAACTGCAGAGAATATGGTGTTCTTGTCAATCCCAGTAGTTTTGTCACCAGACAAGGCCACAAGTGCTGCAACTAATCCTGCATTTCCAGCAATCGTTGGCTCTGTATAATTATAGTTGGTGCGAACATCATGGAAACCATCATGCCTGTCAGGGCCAGCAACCATGGCTCCAACAAGTGTATTTGGGTTTGGCTTCGAGGTGTCCCTCCATTTCCATCCTCCTTTACAGTTATACCTGATCTTGTTCTTAGGGATAGATGCACCTCTATGGTGGAGATGTTTTGGGTAATGATTGCCAAAACCCACAATATAGCTCATTTTACGAGGATTTTTGCCCAGGATGTAATCAATCTATCACAATAACAAAGCAAAAATGAAGTTATAAACCACCAAAATTATGAAAATATCTACTATAGAACATCTAATTAAATTGGGCTTAACATACTTGAGTCTTGGCAAAATCACGCAACACATCAGTAGAGTAGAAATTTGGTCCACAATACCATCCAGGTGTATCAGCAGCTTCAAGATAATCACTAAATAGGGTTGCTAGGAAGGCAGCGTTGACAACATACTGAAGGGGCTGAGGCCTCCCATGGTTTAACTCGATCAAGCCTCCTATAGGACATCATCAACACAGTTAGACTGGGATCCCAAAATTAATCCATCCAACTTAAACACTATCAGGCTAGTCTTACAAGAGATGGTTTACCTTTTGTTCTATTAAACTTTGTGAAAATTGGCAGATACGAGCACATGATTATACTGGTCTGGTTGTGAAATGTCCTCAGTATTTCTTCATATGGATAACCAGGGCTCAAGAACAATCTTAGGCGGCTCAAAAGTAGCTATCACACATAACAAAATTTAATCATCAGGAAACATACCATAAATTTCAGAGCTAACTAATAGCGAGCTAGCCACAATATGATTTAACAATAAAAGTAGAAGCACAAAAATGTCAACAAGACCCTAATGGGAGATTATTGTTGACAATTCAACATTTGGGCAAAATGTCAATGGCAATTCATTAGGTTTCAAACAAATGAATCATGAAATAATCAAGAAAGTAGAAAAGAGTACAATGAAGAAAAGGCAAGAGATAAATTTACAAGTATAGATACAATTTTGAAAAATAATAATAAAAGCCACATACATACCCCGGGCCAAATTAATTTTGTTGAATATGGATAACTTGGAATAAGATATCACTTAGTTAGTAGCAAAACAAGTAATTAGAGGAGCCCATAATTCTTACTTGAGTGTCATATTTCAAGGATACGCCAGATAATTTGAGCTATTGGATTGAGATAGTTAAGCCTAACTGACCAAAAGATCCTGAGTTCAAATCATAGGACCCCATTCTTTCTTCTATTAATAGCACATTGAGTTCAAATCGTAGGACCCCATTCTTTCCTTTATTAATAGCACATGGGAGTGTGAACCTTTGCAAGTTTCAAGTCTAAAAAGATCTCACTTGAAGGGTGTTTGAAAATAATATAAATTATATCTTGAGAAAAAGCTCTTGAGTAAGGCCCCACGAATTGTTTTAAATTACTGTCTAACAAGTATCAAATAAAACCCATACATATGCATAGCTAACTTAAATTTTAGTAGCTTTCAAAATCTAGAATATATCAACTCCTAAAGAAGCTCAACATGTGTGTATATTATACAGAAACAATATAAGATATTTTAATAAATTCAAAGCAAGAATAGAGGCATCGTAAAATTAATAACATTCCGATGGAAAGTTAATTGCATGGCTAGGTAAAGCATGATAGAATATAGATAAAAAGCTTCACTAACCTGAGCACCAGCAAGCTTGTTGTCCCAGCTAAGCACACCATAGTCTGGCCCTCCCCAAAATGCACCAGCATGCTTGGCTAAGCCAGGCATTGTAGCAAGCTGAAGATAGGAATTATTTCCAGTCGCATAATATAGCCAAGCTCCACCCCAAATAAATTCATCCCAGTAACTAGTTGAATTATAGAAAATGGCAGCTTCTGAACCACCTGCACTGTATCTACCTCGCTGGTCCCTCGAAAATTTAAAGAGAGTTTTGGCACCATGAACAAGCTTCTGAGAGTACGCCTTGTTATCTTTGAAAACGATAGATGCAGAAGCTAAGGCAGCAGCCATTTCTGCAGCAAGATCAGAGCAGGAGCTGCATTCAGTTACAGGTCTGTCGTAATCAATGTCCTCAGGACGCATCCAGCAATAATGATCGTTTGGAGTGGTACTCCCACCAGAAGTATCCCCCGAGCCAACCTGTCAGGGAGTGGAAATCAAAATGTCAGGCCATATACCCTACAGAAGATCCACAAACAAAGATAACAAAAATAATTTGATGACTGGCACACATTGTTTTAAGCATCTTAAACTAATTAACTAACAAGATTATAATGCGATGATGGCCAATGCAGTAGCTATAAACAATCTCCACTTTAGCATTCAAGGATAAGCAGGAAATTTTCTATGCATAAGCAGAAGTTGATTTTTCAAGGAGAAATCATCAGACAAGAACTTGCTCAGTAAGTTAGAAAGATTGAGAAAAGCCCTAACCTCCATGAAGTGCACCAAGCAAGATAATGTTTTCTTTGCAAAATCAAGCATCATCAACATTAAAGTGAACGCGAGTTATGAAATAAACTCAGTCCAGATACATGTTTAGATAAAATGAGAGAATTTAATTCACCTGTGCAACTATCCTGTCGATGGTATCAGCAGTACTATTAAATGTCTTCAGAAAGTAGTCAGCCCCCCACTTTATAAGTTCTTTGACATGGTTAAGCTCACCAGCAGCTTCATATTTCGCACTATATTCAATAACACTCCAGCTCAACATTGTCATGGAAAAGGAAGCGGGGAAGTGGAATTTTATCGCATCCCCAGCATCATAATATCCACCCACCAGATCTTTGTAAAAACTACCTTGTTTACCTTTCCCATCGCTCAAACACGAGCTTCCCCTCCATGACACGTTATTATGCTTGGGAAGCTTTCCCGCTGCAATTTTCCATCAAAATACACAGACATAAACAAAATCAAGATTCTTTATTTCTTTGAATTTATGATCATTATCAATAACAGCGGCAACAGTAACCGAAATTAATGACTGAATCCGAGCAAGTTAACGATCTTCTTGAATAATTCATGATCTACGGTATCACATTCAAACTAACTAAAAAGAAAGAAAGATTGTCTACTTTCCTGAATATGGATGATCTGAATATAGTAAAATTAAGTAAATTCATGATCTGGGTTTGTTAAGATTGATGATGCACGTTCCTTAAGCAGGCATAATCCTAGACTCATTGAAAAAGCCTCTCCTCCTCCTAGCTAGGAAATGAATTTTTCTTCCAGATTTAACAAATAAATGAATTCAAGAGGCATGCAGACATCAACTAACCGCAATCAGATCAGATCAGATCAGGATTAAAAAAAGAAAAAGGAAAAGAAACATACATCTTTGAGCATTGAAGAACATGAGTGCCTTATGCAGAGCAAGAGTGTAGTTATCAGCTGGAGCATGAGAGTGATGATGGCGAGGCACAGTTTTAACAATAAGGGTAATGAGACCAACCAATAGACCGGCAGCAACGATACTCCCAACAGTCCACACAAAGATCTTGCGACTAACAATGATACAGCCCAGATCCACATATTTCTTCTTCTTCTTTTGCTCAGCTGGACCCAGCAACCAACTCTGCTGAGTCTCATCCAATGGCCTTGACAGAGCTGCCCTGTCTAAGTCATTCAAGTTCCTGCTCCTGTCATCATCTGTTGCTGAATCTGCTGCATTTATCTCCAGGGGTCCTCCCCATGGATCTCTTCCGTACATATTCTTAAGATCTCACCCTTTCTTCTTGTATTGATTTAGTAAATTACCTTACCTTTGATTCTCCCTCAATTCAAGAAAACAAAAACAAAAAGGCAGAGAACTCGAAGCTCCACCGACACTGTATTGCCAAAAAGAAAATGCGGGCTGCGTTACTCTCTCTCTTTCTCAAGTGTGAGGAGGAGTGATGGAGCGTGGGGATACAGGAGGATATTATGAATGGTGTCCAGCGGAGACTGATGACGGTGGAGAGTCAAGCAGTATCATATCATGTGAGAAACTTGGGTTGGTTGGGGTTGGGTTGGGGTTTTATTTTTATTTTTATTCCACGTTTTTGCTAACATTTTTAAGTACTGAATTATATTTATTGAATTTATTAAATGTGGTTGTGAGGGTGACCAGTCCGCTACTAGACAAGGACAGCCTGTCTGTCCACCGCTGTGTTTCTAACAGCTATATCTGTGGTGTATTTCTTTCTTTCTCACTCTAGACAGCGGGCCCCAAAAAACCCACAGAAAGAAGAAAAGTAGAGTTTGGTAATGGAATTTGCTTTCCAAGAACTTCAACGAGTTCACATGCTGTTTATTAATCAGATTATTTTTTAAAATATTTTTTAATTTTAAAAAAATTATTTTTAACAACACCATTTTAAAATAATCTTAAAAAATAAAAAAATATTATTTTAAAATAAAAAAAATTAAAAATTTAAACATATTTGTGAAATCTAAAAGCAAACCGACTCATTAATTAAAATTATCTATATCACCTCCAATATTGGGAAAGAGAGCAGACTGCATAATTGTTTGTAAAGTGGGGATTGGTTTTGATCGTAATTTTTTAGTGTTGGTGAATGAAAAGATGCCACCCAACTAACGATGGTAAGTAACCCCAATTCCTCTCCCTTTTCTAAGCGGACAGATCACTTTTTATTTTTGATTAAAGGTGTCCGGTTTATTTTATTTACATCTCAATTAATTTTTCAGGATTTTAAGATTAATAATTAAATAAATCTTTAATAATTTTAAAATTTATAACATGTAAAATTAATAATAATTGAGCTACACCCGATAACGGGCAAACCATTCTAGTGTACAAACAATCTGGATCCCTGTAGCCAGTTTGATTTGCATGGATTCGAAGAAATTATGGTTTATGCACATCAACAAGTTAATTTTGTCCCCTCAAGCTGTGTAAACTGTTGATAAACTACAAGAAGATGCTTAATTAACTACAAATATACAAAACTGGTGGTGATTTTGAGCAAGTTTTCATTCTTGGAGGAGCAATCTGCAAGAGAGAGAGTATGATTTTAGATGGGGGCATCCTCCTCCTCTATCTAACCACCAGTTACCCTCTCCTTTTCTCTTCGAGAAGTCTCAACCAGAACGTTCGCCGACACTTTAAGCTATCCTTTCCTCCCTTTTCACGCTACTGCCCTCTCCTCCTTTCTTCTCTCTAGTTTGGTTGCTTTGCTTGCGTACAAAGTGTGTGCGTTGCTGATATGGACTTCCGTCTATAAAATTTTTATAATAACATCCTTTAATATAAATTATATTTTAAAATTTTATTTAATAATTTAAATTATAGAAATAAAATAATTTTTTATAAGATTTCAGAGTTTTTGATAATAAATAATTATTAGTTCATATCTTATTATTTTTATTTATTTTATAAAAATTAAGTAAAAAATAGTGTCAACCTATACAAGTAGTAAATATAAAAAAAATTTATTTAAAAAATTTATTATAAAATAATATAAATTATAATTTAAAACACTATTTAATAACTTAAATTATTGATTTAAAATAATTATTTTAGATTATATTTAAATTTTCAGAATCTTACATTGTTTTATTTTTACTGTAAGTAATTTTTTTTGTATTTTAAAAATATCTATAAAAAATTAATTTTTTTTCTTTAAATTATTTGAAAATAAAAAAATAACTGTTACTCACATGGTATCCTAGACCATCGTTATCCTGTCAAGAGACGAGGCCCATTAATCATCGTGTTTCACAGCCAATCCGGGGCCCACCGAGAGAATATAGCGTTAATTATTTTGGCGAATTATTAATATACTACGATATTGTTTTGACATATGTTTTTAAAAAGGAACAATTTTTGGCAAGCAGAGGAGGATGCCTGTGCTGCTGATTGTTCACCCATGCTCGCTAATGATTGTGTGTTTTTATTTTATAAAATATGGGATTTTTAAAATAGACTGAAATCCTGCCAGCTACTACTGGTGTTCTGTCCACACAGCCACTGAATCATCATATTCAATCTACTTGCATCGTTCAACATATTAACTCCATCGATGACATTAAAACTTTAGAAAAAAAAGAATAGAATAAAATAAAATAAAATAAACCCTAGCCAATATACACCATCCAAGGAGAAAATAAAATAAAAACGTAGCACGTAGGGTTGTAAAAGATTTTTAAATATCCATTCTAAAATTAAAAAAAAATATATCTTCTTAATCCCTAAACATTTTTAAATTTCTTCTTATTTAAGAACAATAATGTATTTAATGTCTTTAACCTTTTCCAATTTTTTTTTCATTTGTAGTCGTATTACAGCTTAATACAATTTAGTTTTCTGTAATTAAAGTGAAAACAACGCACTGTCCAGCCTTTATTTTTAAAAAAAGAAAAATTAAATGTTGATGATGGGTCGTTTACTAGACTTATTTGTTATTATTCTTCATCATTGAAAAATTAAGTTTTAAGTCTTTTTATAAAAAAATAGTTTTTAACTTAAAGTACTTAAATTATAACAAATCCCGAGAAACTCATTTGTGACCTTATATAATCTAAAAATCCATCCAAAAATCTAAAATTAATTTAAAATTAAAATATTTTTCAAGTTTAGATTTATTATTTGAAACAAGATTAGAAGCAAATAACACTTAGGTTAAACCCCTTTTGTTTAATTAATTTATTAATATCAAAATTAATATTTTTTATGGTTATAATCGATGTTAAGACCTTTTTTTTAAAACCTAATTATTATTTTTCTCATCTTTTAAATTAAAAATTAAAAAATAAATTTTTAGATTAAAATTAAATTTTAAAAATATTACAAGACTGAAAGTTTGTAATTTGAGAAGCAAGGGATCAGGTTAAATTTTTTATTGAATTTTAAAATTGCTACCTATTGTCTATTTTTCTTACTATGGTCATCTTTCTTTCAATCTTGTTTTTCCCAACAAATTTGAAGGAATTGACATTTAATTTGGCCATAAAAAGATAAAAAATTCCATTAAAAAAAAAATCTCACACGGGAAATCCACAATGAAACATGCATCTCCAGTACAAAAGTATGCAGCGCTGTGATACACTGTAATATTGAAGCACAAAACTCTCTCTATATATATATTAAAAAATAAAATAAAAAAATAAAAATTATTTTAATGAATAGAGTTTCATGAATATTTAACTATATTTTTTTAATATATTGTTAATAATAATATAATACAAGAAGAAAATTTAAAAAAAATTAAATTTAAAAAGTTTGAGAGTGTTTATTTATAAAACACATCACAAAACATACCCCATAAAAAACATACAATACATTTTTTTTTATGAAATATGACACACATGATACACCTCTTAAATAGACACATCTTTAATGGAGAGTAAATATATGTTTGAAATTATATTAATAATTATTTTTTAAAATATTTTTTATTTAAAAATATATTAAAATATTTTTTATTTTTTATTTTTAGCATCAATATATTAAAATGATATGAATATATAAATAAAAACTAAATTTAAACAAAAAAAAAATCAAAATTTTATGAAACATAATTTGCACCTCATTTCAAAATAAAAACTTAACAAAACACACTGTGAGGCTATGCCAAGAGGCCCCTTAAATATTCAACTGAAAAAGCGAAATTCAAGTTCCTCTTTCAATCTGTAACCCACCGTAAATTCAGAAACAAAAAGAAAGAAAGAAACAAACAAACTTTAGTAGCAATTTCAATAATTTTTTAAAAATCGGAGCGCTCGCCACCAACAGCGCAATCTATGTTCCCAAAAGTTTTTGGAATCGTACCAGCTATCCAGCACTTATTATTATTTTTTTATATACTTGCTATTTTCAGAAAACTCTCCATAGAGTTCCTTTCCTATCTTAAGTGAAAAAGATTTTTAAAAAAATAGGGAAAGAATTCTTCTCTTGTTTTGCTATCCACGTTACACATCGTTAGTAACCTCGCAATTCTAGTTCTTTTTATTTCAAAGAAATCGAAATACAGAGACTTCACCATGAATATTTAGCTAAACGGTGGCTTCTACGCAGTATTAAGATCCCATCTTATATATGAAATGCATTCGTTCTAAAATTATTCACGAGCAACAAAAATCAGTGATAAAGGTGATGAAATAATCAACTTCAACATGGCTTTCATAGCTTCTGCCTTGTAATGCTTGAGATGCGCTAAAAACATCCTTTGTTTCTTTCCAAAAAAACTTCTTGTAACACCAGAATCTCCGACAGGACTTCCCTGGCCTCTTCCATTTTATCTTCTTGCATGAGATGACAGGTTCTCCAAGGAGGTGAACATGAAATTCCCAGAAAACATTGCTTCTTTGTCTGCTCAATCAATTTAACAACTTAGTCAAAAGGCACAGAGAGAAAAATATGTTACAAATACAAACCCCCATTCCACTAGTTTACCGCGAATCTTAATAGGATCACATTCAAAAACTGGGAAGTACAAGCCCCCGACAAAAGATGTGACAAGAAATTGCATTTGCATTTATATTTATATTAGAATTAAAACAAATCAAATGTTCACAAACTACGATGCTGAAACAACATGCAAGTTGGAGGGCCTATGGTTCAGTGGTCAAAGCTAGTCACCTGGTGTATGACAATAAAGGTAACACAGCTTTTGAACAAAGCGCCAATCCAATATATCCAAATGGATTGATGAGAACTGTGAATGTGTGCGTGTCGAGCATGCTTGTGATACCAAAATTATTTGGAGGTTCTCAAGAGTTCAAACTATGTCAAGCCGATGCTCAACTTAGCGAACCACTGAGTATATCAGCAGTTTCAAGATTCTTGCAAACAAAAGTAAACTTTTTTGGCAATCTAGAGTTAGCATGAAAATCCATCCCTCTTTCCTGAAAAATTTCCCATCTTCCCAGGCGTGTTTCTCACCAAATATTTAATTTGGCCAACACATGTTCTTCCATATAGCAAAGCACATAAATTAACTTTATGATCTATAATATGCCCCAACAAAATGACATAAGTAATCAAATCATATCAGCGAAAGTACCAGTTAAGGAAAGACAACTAGCTTCATGGCGCACATACCTGGCCATTGCCTGCAGTTATCAACAAATTAATTAGTTTCTCTTTGCATTCATTGAAAAAAAAAGAAAAAAACCTTCAGATAAAGATTTTAAAAGAAAATGTTGTACAGATAGAGCTTCTCGTACAAATGAACTCTTTCATAACCATCATTTTATACTGATAGACGTGTGCCAAAATGCTGGGCAAAGTATGGTCCATGATAGATGACAACAACTCATTCAATAAACTGAAAAATCTGGATTTTAACCCAGGCATTGCATAAAATTGTTGTTCAAATCAATATATGAATAATGTGAAGAGGGGAAAATATCTTGATAATTTTATTTGATGGAATTGGAAAAAAATAGAATTTATTACACCTTAATGCATAGAGAATAGGAGTATAAAGACACTGATATTGTTAGTAAATTACTAAATATAATTTTTGTACTTAAAATTTCATATTGATTTTACCAATGTTCAGTTCTTTCTAAATTTATCTGGTAAGTTCTAGGAATTCAAATCTGAAAGTATACTTTCTTTTCAATAAAATTTTTATAAAAATAAGACATAAATATATATATTTTTAAAAAGAACGACAAAACTCGATCCATTGCTTAGCATGCCATTATTTAGCTCTCACATTCATGATCATGCACGGTAAGCTAATTTTTATTAAAAAATTTGTTAATAATAAAGAGTAAATTACACATTTGAAGAAGAATTATTTATTAAAAATAATTGATGATTCAATGCTTTGATTATTTTTTTAAACAAATCAATAGGATTTAATATTAGTACAGTAACAAGCTGTTTAATACTAAACTTTCAGAAGGAGATAAATGTTAAATTACGTGTAAATTGTATTGCGTAGAAAAAAATAAAAATAAATATATGCCTTCAATACATTAACTATTTTACGATAAGAAAAACTCATAATTATACTATTGATTGATGCCTTTAGACGGTTTTAGAATAATATTTATGATAAAGCTACCAGGATATTATGGCTTTGTTTATGCTACCCTAAGGTGTTTTGATGAAAAGAGAGAGAATTAAGTAATCTCTTCTCATGCTCCCATGCTTTTGATGGTAGCCTTCTATTTCTTATTATTACTTTGAATTATATTTCACCATACTTCATTCCCATAGTGATAAACAACTTTGACACTCACAAATATGGAAAATCACTACTTATGGTGGTTTGGTGGCTTCTATTCTCAAGGAATATCTAAAAACTCAGGGCAAGAAAATCACACAATTCATCTAGTCTTATCACAGTGAAAGAGCAGAGATGAGAATATGCCTGGATAGCCTGTGATGCAGTATCATCTGGCTCAGTTGTACCATCATCTGAAAAGACATTCCTGCAAGACACAGCTCAAATGCATTAATTATCATCACCTTTCTTCATCTTGAGTCTTTTTTATGCTTTCATATATATATATATATATATCTTGCATATTACCTAATCCAAGCACATTCATTTTTCATAGTTTACATTCATATAAAAATTGGTCTCTTAGGAGGAAAATATTCAAACATAAAGCCAAATAGTTTTCTGAACTTGAAAAGCAGGAATTGATTCTTTCTGCTCACATAAGGGATGAAAGAGGTCATCTTGTGTGTGGCATTACTAGACATTTCTCTTCTTTATAAAAGAGTTAAACCTTATCCATCTTGGAAAGTTGATAACAATTAACCAAAGCACTACAAAAAATTAAAGACCCAAATATGAAAATATAATAATAAAGAGCTCCTCGTCCTTAGGTAATATCTTTTCCAAGCGACCAGTTCATTTTTGAAACTATTGACCACTACAAGTCATTATTTGTTGACAGGAAGAAGAAAACAAAACTTCCAAAATATAGGGATACTTTTCCACAAATTACCATTAAAATTAGTCCCATTCTGACCTCAAACATAAGCAGTATCCTAACCAGATAGTAGTACTTGCAAAATAAAGAATACTTTTCCCAAAATTATCATCAATCACCACCAGTATCAAACTCGTGAGAAAAAACTAAGGCCATGAAGCTGATTAACATAAGGTGCAAGTACCAAACACAAGGGACAAGGAGGTAGTTGGGACATTGTTTAGAACAGCTTGAGCTCAGCACAAGTTACAGCACCCTGGCCAAAGATCAACCCAGTCTAGACTCAAACATAAGCAGTATCATAAACAATTGGAATGCATAATATTGAGATGATTTGAGGATCTCTCGAATGGCCATTTACAAATTACAAGATTTTCATTGGAAGATAGATACATAAGGATTCTAGCACAGAACATACCCAAGTCATTCTACAATACTATTGATAATTTTCAATGAAAAGCCTTCACCAAGTTCTGATGGCAGTCTTACCTCCATATCACCTTTGGAAGCTCATCCGGTTTAGCCTCAGGAAGCATGGCAGCGTCATAAGCAACAATATTTCCATATAATATTTTCTCCAATTCTTTCATCCATTTGGTCAGAAGCAAGTTAACCTGCCATTACAAATGGGCATAAACAACGAGCAGAAGGGTTTTGATTACTCCATGAGTCATTTGCATTAACAGTCACCCATAACCCAAAAACCACAACCATAGGCAGAGCTTCCCATCCTATACGTTGAAGGGCAATGAATGAAAAGTAGTAAATAACTTTGGGTTTTACTTAGGAACTGGAGTAGCATTCTAACAATGGGACACGTAGTGACATGGTCTCCACTTTCAAAAGCATGCACAATTCAGAAAAAATTTGTGTGGTTTCACTGCATAGGAGAAGATGACATCAAGGATCTAGTAGCATATGATGACTGATGGTTACTTTGACCATCAGATGACAGAAAGCAAAAGGCTTATTTACTCATGTTTTCGACATGAAATTTCTGAAAGTTTCATAAGATAGCCAGGTAAAAAGATAATCTTTCGAGCAACAGGATAACATTAACAAAGCAATGATATGAAACGCAAATTAAATAGACACTGTACCCCTGCTTTAGATACTCTCAGCTCCACATCATGATTGTAAATCTCGTATATGTATTGCCCGAATTCAACACCTTCTTTTCCCTCTTGTTTCAATCGACGTAAGCAAAGCCACATGTGGAGCACAAGCAATGAGAATGTCATCTTAAATGTCTTCTCCAAGTTGAATACTGCATGAAAAAAGAGGATAGTAAATTCTATATGCCACATAATTGAAATGTATAGCCCGAATTCTAAATGTCTTAAAGTAAACATGAGCGTGAGAATTTTCTGACCTTCATAAATGGCAGGTCTATCTACCTGTGACACAATTCGTCGGTACACCACATTAGCTCCTCGAATAGACTTACTTTGTTTACTATAAAATAGCAACAACTTGAGCACAAAACGCCTAATTCCCTCATACTCTGGCTCTTCGATTCTGAGTGGAGAGTCCGCAGCCAAAGCCAAAGAACAAGGCTTAGACCGGAACATTTTATCCAAATTCACCTGTTTAAGAAAAACAAACACATCAATCCCCATCAATTCGCTAACTTGATATCATTCACAATAACTTCAATCCCGCAGCCCCATTTTCATTCTTGTATCATTTGAACTGGATAGAAATCAATCGTGAACAAAATCAAAACTTTTCTTGACATTAGCAAAGATGCAAACTTTACCAAGTGAAACGCACGCCCAAATCAAATACAATACACAAAAACCCATGATCACAAAATCATAAAAAGCTTAAGACGGTCAACAAATTAAAGGAAACCCAAAAATGGGTTAGCATTAGAATCTCATACATACCACTGAATTGCTTGAGAAAACCTTCTGTGACGAGAGAATAGGAGAAGCTGCCATTGCTGCCGCTGTGGCAGCCTTGGCATAGCTTTGGTGTGAAATAAGTTTAAAGGCAGCATCTTTACTGTTGTTGTTGTTGTTTCTGAGTTGATGAAAGAAATGAGAAGAAGCTGCTCTGCTGCATCTTGCTAACATTTTTTAGCTCCTTTCCTCTGTATGAACCAATTAACTTTCTTTTGATTTTTCCTTTGATACTTTTCCGAGTATCTGTGTTTTTTTTTTTTTGTTCAGATTTCAGCGCTGTTACTGAACGGCCTAATTCATTCATAAACCCTTCCAAGATAAGAGATCAAAGGTGGACCCAACGCTACCATGGTTGTAAACGGCAGCATGTTGTATTTGTGCTGTAAAGGGGTATTTTGTCACAAGCAAAGTTTACTAAACTAATCCGGTCCACGACGTAGTAAGAAACGCTGGCTAAACGGTATCATTTTAAGTTTTTATTGTTATTATTAAAATGGTATTGCATGAAAGAATTTTTTTATGTCAAACCGGATTTTAACTTATTTGAGTTAAACTATGATCTTGACTAGGTCAATAGAATCCTAGTATCTATTCTTAAATACCTTTGGAACTATACTGTTGCTTGCTTTAAAATGAAGCATGCTAGATGTCAAGTTAATTTATTTTTTTAATATAAAAAAAATATTAAAGTTTTGCTAACATGTTTTTTAGCTACAATATTTTTTTTGACATGAATTCAAAATTTAAATACTGAGACTATATATTGAATAATTTATTTTTTAAATACAAATACAATGACATATTAAGACATGTTATTTATTTATTTGAGTCCAAACATTTTTTTTTTTAAATCTATCTTAACAAAAAGTTTTGAACTGTTACATAGCACGATACCAGTCTACTGCAATACCAATTAACTTTAGTGGAAAATAACTTCCACTCTGGAAAAAAAAACAAACTAGAGAACATGGAGATGGTTGCAGGCACAAGTCAAAATGGTTTGAACACTGATGATTACTAGCAATAGGTAAGTATTGTTATCAGTAGTGGAGCACTGTTGATTGCTCGCATGAATGAAGTGAGTAATTCTGGGCTTAGCCTTGAAGTTAGCATGGTATCCACCATTAACAAAAATCTTGCTGCGCCACCTAGGCTCCACGAATTCGCATTCGGCACCCTGCTAAAAATGAAGCCGGAAAAAAAGAAAAAAAAAACAAAAGACGAGGTGTAACTAAAAAGTATGGAGCGCCATCTTGGATATCTATCGTTTACTGTGTTCGATGACTTTCCCGGGTTGGCCTTAAGTAGGCATGGAAAGGAATGCTTAAGATGAAATTGTTATTTCCTTATTTATTAGAAGTTAAGAACGAGTACTCATTATGAAGTGAGTTGTTGTCTACTTTGGGAAGTAATAGCTTACAAAAACAATCACTATTTTGATATGTTTTTAAATAAAAAACACAATTCCAAACGCTAAACCTGTATTAGTTTCAAGTTTCAATTTGAAATTTGAAAGCTACAACTACTTTTTCAGTGAAATAAAATTGCAGATAGTTACAAAAAAGTAGCGTGATTCAATTGGATTTTTTTAAAGTTAAAAGAGCTCATCCATTTGTCGATGCCCTTACGAAAGAGTTCAGTCTACTTAAGGCACAGCTAGATTGTCGGCCTAGCCGTCAAGTCCTGAAACTCCCATCAGTTCAGATTTCTTTACCTGTATATCACGTTATAGATATGGCGACATTCAAATAGAAGCAGAATAAAACTTTCAATACAATGGCAGTTAAGCATTTCTCACTACTGGTAAGACCTGAATACTGCAGGAAACCATCACTGGGCAACTCATGGCAAAACTTTCCTCAGCCACTGTATTTCCATATTTTAAAAGACATGAAAAGAATTGCTTCCATATATAATAGCAATGCTGTTTGTACAGCGATACAGACAAGTATCCATGGCTTGATAACAAATTTCTTGCACCCCAAGTACTCAACACCATGGCGCTGTAGACTAAGCAAAAGATTAAGCTGGATGGGTGACCTAAATCTTCTATAAATCCAAAATTGTGATGTGCCCTTTCCCTCGAAACATAACATTACATACATTAGCTCAGCATAACTATATCGTATTGGGCACTGAATAAGCAAAATCAGAGATATTGCTGAAGACTTTCACCACTCATGGACTCCATTTCCTTTAGAACATCCTGGGCCAGAGATTTAACAGGTAACTCCAAGTCCTCGAGCAATTCACCAAGGAATGGGATGGTTTCAGGCAGGAAGACCAAATATTCTTCTTTCAGGTTATCCATAAGATATTTAACAATTCTCAGTCCTAGAATTCGAGATCGTATCTTGTCACTCCGAGTTTGCAACAATACCTGCAAAGTGACAGCAAATTTGGTTCACATTGCTTGCTTGAAGAATTTAAATAGGCAACTCTGAATTGAATGGAAGACATAAGAAAGGAGTAAATATATCTCTGATGAGGGAAGGAGGGGAGGTTGGCTCAGATTCTCAGGTGGGTATAAAAACATGTGAGCAGTTCAGAGAACGAGGTTCATGCAAGGTTGGAAGCAAGTAAAAGACATGAAAATAAAACCATAGCCCATTAATAGCTTTACCTCTTTGAGCAAACACTAAAATAAAACTACAACAATTGATCTGTTTTACTCGATTTATTCAGCAATCCAGAACAGGAAAAACTTGCAAAAAATTAATTGGAAACAAGATTAGATAACTGTAAAAAAGAACTACCGGCAACTGCATTTTTCTTTCATTGGTAACGAATGAACTCCTAGATCCCTCATACTTCAGAATATTGCTTGTATGCATATAGAGGCATATTTCCATTGGATCAGATGATTAAGGCCAAAACTCATCTTGCATTTAGCATGTCAACAGATAATCATCCAATTTGAGGCCCACCCCAGAGGATTGACACAAATGCATGCAAAGAAAGAAAAAAACAGTTCTAGAGATCACCTCATGGTTCAGGGGCTTCCAAAGAAGATCAGTTCCTGCAGTAACTGCCATTTGACCTATACAAACTATCAACAATTCATCAACTTCGTTAACTGATGGGATACTTGGATGCTCTTCCAGTAATGCTGGTGGTTCGACTATAAGCTGTGATACAATGGGTTTCAACAGAACCTACAGATTCATGCAGGTATAAACCAGTTAAAAAATGACAGTGAAGGAATGGATGCAAAAATAATTCAGTCCTTGAAAGAAAATTTTGTTGATGCATAGATGAAGGGGGATAGTACCACATTACAGTCTCACATTCAAATTACTTTGGGTACTTGATTCAACAAGAAACAAGTCCGAGTTGACAAGATCATATAATTAAAATTGAAACATAAATAATAAATTTGCTTGAACCATAATATGTTATAAAATAGGTAAATCTATTTGCGTATTGAGAATAACAAAGTACAAGTGAAAAAGTTGCACAAACAAAGGATAGAGATTTAATGATTTGCTAACCTGAAATTTTGACGAATCAAGAAACTTCCGGCTCCCAGTGTCGTACAAAAAGCATTTATGTAAAGCTGAAATAACCAAGGCCCTGAGATGCCAGCTTTTAAGTGTTAGGACACTGTTCTCTTTTATATCACTTCCAGCTTCCTGAATCTTAGCTTTCTTTTTCTTTTGAATCAAACCAGCACCTTTAGGCTTTACAATATTGGTAAGATGCCGAACACAACCCTCTAGCAAGTACTCAAAGTAAGTAATGAACAGAGACCTGCAATTGAGATGACATTATTTAGGTGTTTGCTTCAACATCTCTTTTATAGAAAACTGGTATTCTGATACAACAAATCCTCAATCCCAACCTAATTAATTGGGTGCTGAGACATCAAAACAAGTAGAAAATTTGCATATCTCATAATAGCATTTTTAATTAATATGCACTTATAGAAGACATTCAGAGCTTGATTCAAGTAAGTTATATTTCCTTAGCATGCAATAACCAAACAGAAGAGTCCTAAAAGTTCCCTAATGTTTAGATGGCCAAACATCCAAGACCAGGACCAATTCACTATAACACTAGCTGATAAAACAACGAACTTGTTGCAGAGTCATACAAATCCATCCAGGCAGGTGCATGTTTACGATTACAGTAAACATTAGGAATGATTTTAGCATGAAGTTGGATTAAAAAACGCATGAAAACATGTCAAGATGTCATATGAGTTGTTGACCTGGAATGATTATAATTTAGAGCACAAATATTGATTGACAAAGTAGAGATCCATGACTCAAAGTTCAGCTACCAACAGACAAAAATAATACAAGACCAAGAGTAAGACTAAGAAATCCATGTCAAGACTGAAAGTGAAAAAAGCCTGAATAAAACATGTATATATTGACTCACCGATGATTCTCAGCAAGTTTGTTTACCAGACCATAGAAAGATATGGCCCTATCTATAACATTGTCCTTACTGTCATTTTCTTCCACATATGACTCAGCCCATTCAATACTTCTAATAAAGAGCGGTTTAAACATGGTCTCTGTAAGTTTCATTGTCAGAGCAACCATTGAATTGACAATGCTTTTCTCAACTAGATCAATATTTTGAATTGAAACAGGATGTTGACGACGAAGATCAAGAGCACGCAAGCAGAGGTCAAAAATGGTTTCATTATAACCACCAACAGATGATCTGTCCATTGTACCAACTAAGCTTCCAAGCATTTCAAAGAAAACTGCCAAACTTGAATCCCCAGCCTCCACAGTATCGGGATACATCTTCAACAACGGTGGAAGAGCAAGTCGAACCTGCATGGAAAAAATCAGTATTGATGTTACTTGAGCAACAACAGATCATAATTCACATTAATATCTGAGTTTGTCAAATCTTACAGGGATCTTCTCAGTAAGCAGCTTCCGTACTGCATCAGCTTTCTGTCTCAGTTTCATTTTTGATCCTGATGTGTACTCGGGACCATGCACCACGAGTCGTATAATATCTTCAAGATATGGATTTAGGAAACCACCCAGCTTGTCCACAACAGCTTCTAAAGCAAAAAGAATAGAGAGCATAAGAGATTCTTCAGGAAGAGACAACGCAGCAGAGAATTTGCTAGAAGTTTTTATCATGTTCTCCATTATTTGAGGAAGCTGAACAAACGCTCTTGGCCCAAGAGCATCGACTAGAGCACCAGTTGTTCGAAGGCAGCTAGAAGAAATAGCCAAGTTGTTCGAACAAATGCCTTTTGTGACAGATGGAAGGCACATGCTGAAGACAGAATAATTAGAAGAAAATCTATGGGCCAAAACTTCCAGTGTAGAAACTGCTGACAGTTTCAAGGAGGTATCTGAGTCATCCATTGTATCATCAATTAGCCGAGCAATTTCCAAACACATCTGCTGAAAAGAGTCAAGGGTACTCCCATCCACATGGGACCAATCAGTAATTGAACTTGCAATGGAATCTCTTCTTCCCTTGTGTTTTGTACGCTTCTTCAATGTATCAGAAAGAAGCCCAAGAGCCTGATTGCAAGCACAGTGAAATATGTTACTAAAGAGTCCACCATTTAGCACAAAGGTAACAAGCGAGGACTTGAACGGAACACTTATATAATGCACATGCATGCCTGCCCATCCACACTCATAAAACAGGTTCGACATATTCAGCACAATTTTTAGGCAAATACCAACAATAATCATTTTTTTCCTTGCATTTTCCCGTAACACTAAAAAAAAAGGAACAAAGAGAGGCTGTGAAATTAACAGAAGATGCTTTCATTTCTATTTAAGAATTGGATATGTCCTTTCAGGGCCCTAGATGTCAGGTTATTGATCCAAGTCCAAAAAGAAACATAGAGATACAGTCCAAGGGGTGTGTGCGGGTGCACTAGAAACTCCTAAATACTGTTTGTGTGTAGTTCACATTGCTATGCACATCAATAGTACCTTCTTTTTCACATTTCCATCTGAATTGCAAAGCAAACTAATGATGCCTCTGAAGTATGCGGAGGGGATCATAACAGCTGTAGTAGACCTCAAAACAGCATGCATACACTCTTTCATTTCCTTTCTGACTCTGACAGGCACATTTATTTGTTTTCTTCTCAAATCACTCAGTTGTGAAAGGCAAACAACGTGCTCCAAAAGTTCTTGAAGGGTTTCCTGCAGGTTAGCACCAAAAGAAATCAAATCATTTTTACTAGGTCCACGTGTAAAAATGTTCCAGTGTCTTTCTCCTCATTCAAATACCTACCGGATGATATAAAAACACAGCAAAATCATAGTTACACCAGAAGAAATCTAGATGACTATGCTTATCATATGAGACTGAAAAGTTGGGATCTAACGACTATGTTCAACCTTCATACACATTACCAAGAATATCTCAGGTCAATAAACAGAAGGTGAAAGCTTCTGAGGTCCCTACATATGATATTACAGCAACTACTGAGACATGTTGCGTTTAGCATGTCCTGCAGTTCCAGAGTAAAAGGCAGGCAAAATTACCAGATGATGGCAAAATGAGAGGCACAGACCATTCAAAAATTTCCTCCAAACAATACTAAATTTATGCATTAAGTTTGTTTCAAGTGAAGAATCAGCAACCTGAATTTTATCTGAATCCTCGCTTGAATCAAGTTTGAATGAGAATTCTGGATCTTCTAACTTATGTAAAATAAATTCTGTTGCAAATAGCAATTCCACAAACATTTCTTGGCATGAATTGCCAGATCCTATTAGTTGAAGCAGAGGAACAAGGGAGGGAAGCCAAATCCTGCATGAATATTGCTCACATATCCGAATTGCAAATGCATACTCCCACTCTCTCTCTACAGAAGATGTAATATCATTTGTTTCATCAAGGAGGGAGAGTCCTTTCCTAGAAACTAAGGACTGGAAAAGAAGGGCAAGCAATGAAGCCAAGCTATTATGTTCACCCAAAGTCCTGCAGAGAAGAATTTGAATTTAACAAAAAAATAAATAAATGAAAAGAGCTGATAGGGATCATAAAATTTAAGTGGTAAATAGGTAATACCTCAACAAGTACACGACGATTGACAGCCTCCTATGCTCAGCAATTTTGGGCAATACATTCACAAAAACCTGAAGACACAATGCAGCCCAACTCAGATAATCAGTTTCACAGCAACTACATCCAATGCACAAGAGGAGGAGAGCGCAGAGGAATAGATTACCTGGAGCAATTTTTCTGTGTTGTGTGTCTCGGCCAGCCAGCAGGGGACAACTGCAGATATAAGATCCTCAAACACATGTTGTGAATGGCTGCCAATCTGTACATGTTCATGGAAAAAAAACAACGATTAGCATGCAGCTCCATGCTAAGCAATCTCAATAATATTTGGGTACTATTTTATTCTAAAATTTCTTTATCCACAATAAGGCAAACAATAAAATTGGGTTGAAGCCACAACTTCCTCAAAAAAAGATGTGTTGGTTTGAAATTGTTCTATATTTACATAAAATTCAAGAGCCTCTCCTTCAAACAAATTGCCTAGACAGTGAATCACACAAAAAGAACTCACATGTGCGTGTGAGCCCATACTAGATGAAAAAAGGCATTTCACAAGTTGTACAAGACCTGTGCATATATGAACAAACCTGTGAAACAGTTGATTCTCCAGCAACGGTAAATATATCCAATATATACCCCATTATATTCTCTGGAACAACCTTTACAATGGATGATAACAGTGAAAATACATGGTTGCGGACGACTCCATGCTTAGCAGACCGGGCACACATGATCAACAATTTGATATTGATTTTATTTGTTATGTCATCCTGGAAAAAGGAACAAGCATGAAATCAAACAGGCAGAAACAGACACATCATATCTTTCCAACTGCAAGGAATTCAACATACCTTTAATGGGATAACATTTTTTAGTGAACTGATAATATCTTCAAGAACAAGTAGAAGTGTTTGCTGAGTGTAACAAATCGTGCTAGACCCAGTCTGGGAAACTCTATATGAAGCTTTGATCCAGTTTTCATCTTGGGCAGGCATCCAATCATCCGAAAAGATTTTCTCAACAAGTTTGAATAAGGGCCCTATCAGATGCTCCCTACATTCCATTGTATAAAATTTCCGAGAAAATACACACTTCATTATATTGAATGGTAGAGCCATCAATTATTGACCATAAACTAATTATGAAGAATTAAGGTACAATTATTTAAACAGACCTGCTAGCAATATCTTTCTTGAGAATCATTATGTCAAGGAGGGAGCTTAGCAAGGATAATGCAGTTTCTACTTTACAAACCACATCACCATCTAAGGTGGATGTTTGATGCACTACTGATTTCCTTTTCTTCTTCCCGGATGCAGAACCACCTATACGACTTTCTTGTTCGAATATGAAATTGATTGTATGGACTACCGTAGAGCAGGTAACCTGCATTATCCACAAATGTGGTAGTCAAATATCACAAAAACAGTTTGTTTTGCATGCAATCACATGTTCCAAACATCTCCAGGGAAAAAATCCCAAAATAGCATTAAATAAGCTAAAGAAAGCCAAAGAAAACATGCTAGTCAGCAAAATATGAGCAATCGAATTCAAATGGCCCCAATGTAATCACTCCCAGCTCCTTTGAGAATTTATGCCAACCATCAAGGTTTGTATGAAATTTAGAGTTTACAAAAGATATACCTAATTCAATTCAACGAATGTGAAACACAGACTCTTATCTTGTTCCAACTTAGCATGTATTAATAAATATGTGATCCTTAAAGCTCATGTAATATATCACATAACTATCATACGTTAAAGAACAACCCACAAGGTCATGGTTTTGTAAAACAACAAGGTCTAACACCACCAACTTCATACAACATCATACATTTCAGTTGTTATTGGCTTGATAATCAAACTCTCTAGCTAATACAAGGCTGATCAGCATACAGATGTATGTGTGCTCACAAAAGTAGCAAGAACCAACATTAAACACGAGGTCTTGTTAGTTTAAGCACAATCCACTAAAAGGGAAGAGAAAAACTTAAGTAAGCAAATAAGAAGAGAACAAACATTTAAGCGCATCAAGGCCTCTCTTGTTGCATTTTGTATATCACCATTAGCATTGCGAAACAAAATCACAAGCTCACGAAATAGAAGCTCCTGCTCAACACACAAAAAAAATAGTAAATAAAAGAAAGCATAAGGCTCTACTCTACTTCATAAAAATCACTAGGCAAACCAACTGATTACCACATTGGCCTTTCATAGATACACAAGAGAAACAAAGAACATTCTCAAAATTGAAATATACGAAGTATTTTATGTGCACTTCATTGTGAAAGTTTCCTGGTTACATAGAACATTTTAGAAAGATATATGCAACTGCTACAGGCTATGTTTAACAATACAATTTTTTTATTTTTATTTTGGACAGGAGCCTTTTCCAATTCTCTAGAGTGTCCTCAACTTCAAAATACCTGGTCCGTCCTCCACACTCTACTTATTGCAATTTTTTTTGTTAAATAATGAAAGAGTTTTCAACAGATAAACATATTTTCTCCATTTTTTCCACTGAGCAGTGAATTCCAAAAAAGAGATGGTCAATATCGATTTAAACTGGATTCTCAAGATAAATGCACATTCCCCTTGCAATGTTCAATTGGACCAACATTACCTTGAATCAACACCAATTTTAAAATAGATAACCCAGTGACAGCATGTACAAATATATTCTTCTGTTGTTCCACAACCCTGCTGAAAATAATTATCACAACAATGTAGCATGACAACCAGTAATTAGTTGTTCTAGTTTCAATTTGGTGCTCTGCCATTAAAAGTGTCCCCCTAGCAGACATTGAAGTGATAGATCTGGGTTTTGGAGTTTTAGCTTTGTGCCTGTCAGTAGTTTCTCATTCTGTTTTTAAGCAGGAAATCTCGCCCTCCTACTTTGTAGTATTTATTCCACACTTCTAATAGAATTTCTTTTTCTTATAAAGAAAGAAAAGAAAAGGGAACCTGTTTTTCAGTTGTGAATCCACTGTATAATGGGGCACTTAGCTTCTGCAAAACAGTAATGCAAGGTTCTATAATGGCAAATTCTTCAGAAGAGAGCCCATCCAGCTGGAAGAACAAACAATAACAAGCATCAACAACAAAGAGAAGACAGAACCATTAATATCAAATTACATCTGTCCAAACAAGCTATAAACAGCTTCTTACTTGCAGGGCCTGTAATAGATAATCTTCACAAGCATGCCCCTCCAGTGATGGAGGCATGGCACAAACCTAATACAGGAAGACAATGGGATCGGCATTGGGCAAAAGAGATGATTATACCACAGAAAAAAAAAATCAAGAAACATGTCTGTGCATTTACCTCCAGTAGAAGGCACAAGATCTTGACTTCAGTTTTGGACAATTTCTGGGATGACCTGTCCACCTTGAAATAATATTGACGGCGTCTTTTCAGAAGTCGAGACAGCAATGACTCAGCTTCTTTAACATGAAGTAACATGCTGCCCATTCCTTTAAGCAAAGATATAATCATCATCTGCCAAACGCACACCCAATCAAATGTTTTTTCCAACTAAGAAATCCTACTATTCAAAAGAGGATAATTATGACACTTGTACTGAGAAGTTTTAATAGAATAACTGGAAATGATAGAACAATCAAAGATCAGTTCAAGAAGGAAAAAAAGATGAAAATAACAGGGCAAACCTTTGCAAACGAGGACAGTTGAAGTCCAGACCCCAAGACAAAGGCAAGAATCTTTTCTTTACTAGATTGATCAAATCTGAAATGGTATGTTAGGTAAAAAGTTGAGAGCATCGAACTCCTATTAAATAAAAATCAGTATGATGATCATGATGAGAACCATTACATCCTAAAGAATCTAACAAATTGAGCACAAACCAAAAGAGAATGATAAGAAAAATTGCTTGAGCTTCATAGTCAAGATGAAGCATTGTATTGGTTAAGAGATTAAGATATTTAAACTCTATGTCAGTCTTAAGCCTGTTTAATATGCAAAAAACAGCAGTCACCTATGCTATAGCATTTGGCACACAATATTTAAATATCAAAGATACAGCATAAAAAAAAAAACTGACAAATTATTCCAGGTGCTTAAGGTATTGTTCAAAATAATTATATAGCATAAAAAGGTTCAGAACCCCAACTTCTGACTTCATCCACAAATCACTTAAAGAGATGGCAGAAGTGGAATGTTTTATTAGTCAATGGTAAACATATCAGGTCATTAGGAGAAAGAGGGAAGACTACTAGGGGGGAATGATAAGTTATAAAGATTCAGAAGAGGCCAGGTCAACTCATGCCAAAACAGCCAGACAAGGCTGCTTCTATGTCAGCCAAGCATCTACAGGCTCACCTTAGCCTGCCCTTACAAGTTGCTAGCTTCTTGACATAAATCTATTGCAGTTATTCTGTGTGAAGGATCAAATTTATACAGAAAATTCAGGCATACCACCACAAGGGGAAGAAATAATACACTGGATAAATTACCTTTGTTCAACATTTTGTGGTACCAGAAGGCTATTCCTGGATGAGCCAAGCAAATAGCACAAAAACGAGGGTAGAAAATTACTGTCTGATAATATAAGCCTTTTTTGTTGCACGATCAGGCCCAATAACTCATCAAGAAAATGACTCCAATTTGCATTGTTCCCTGTTATTTATTCTGTTCAGAATATATCTGTACAACTGAGAAAGACAAGGACAGCCTATATGAAATTTAATATCACCAGAAATACCATTTTTCTTGCTTAAATAGTCAGCGCGCTGTGACAGAGCAGATAACCCTTCAATGCAGCCCATGGAAGCAATCCTGAGATCCTGAAATAAAGGCATTGGTCTTATGGAATCAGACCATGAATGTATATACCACTAACCCAGCAAAAGATTCAAATGGTAATTAGCATGTTCAAAACAATAATTAGAATGCATGAGAAGCATCAAAGAACCAAAAGGTTTGAGAAAAAACCTGGCTATCAGAGGCAAGAGGAACAAGAAGTGAGGGGAAATTCAATAGAAGCTGAAGCAGCAATCTATCGTCGGGTTCCGAGCAAAGGAATGCAAGACAATGAAGGCTCTCAACTTGGACAGCAATGGAAATGTCTGCAAAATGAAATATCCAGGATAAGAACATACCATTGCTGCTAGAGATTCAGCTCATTCAACAATTAGACAGCCATAGAACCTCAAGAATTTACACCAACCAGAAAAATCAATCCATCAAGGAAACTATTTGACAAACGGAACGGAGAAGCAACATAAAACAGTGCCAAAATGGTTCATGGGATGGTAACAGTCTTGATGGTGGGACCATAACAGAGTAATGGCACAACATCCTTGATCAGTGAACTGTATATGTATAACACCATTATCATGCAAATGAGTTACCAAATAGAAGAAGAATGTACCACCAGATTCAATAACCAGGAATCGAGAAATATCCATAACATATGGACAGCTTTCTCAATGGAAAGCGATACAATTAGCATCCTGAAACTAAAATCACACTATCACCATTCTTTTTTATTACAGTTCCAGATCGAATTGCAAAAGGAACGTGACTAATCATCAATGAGTTAATAGCATGTGCAAAAACAAATTAAGTTCACTTCAACACCACCTAACTTTTCTGTTTTCTTCTGACAAATTATATTACATTCAAGGATTTTTTACTACCTATTTCTCTAATTAAACAGTTACAATGACATAATTTGAATTGTTATACAGCATTGAAGTGAACATATTCAAAACTCCATCTCAGCCTCTGCAAACTATATCCAGTAGGATTTCTGTAGCTTCTTCTCTATACCCTACCTTCCATCTTTCATGTTCCTGCATCTCTCCCTTCCATTAAAATTATAGATCTTACACAATCCATACAGGAGTTCATCTTATTTCCTTTCTCTCAACCCTCAATATTTCACTTCATGCTTTCACCCCATTATTCTTTCTATTAACAAGGAAGCATTAACAAAATGGCAATAAAGAAATTAGCTTTAAGGATTCAGCATAGAGTTATGCACAATATACTTCCATACTTCAAAAAAAATTGGTGGGACTCATTAAACCTCACTGAAGTCTCATCATCAATGGTCAGCATACAACAAAATCAAGAACAGCAAATCTCCAAAAAGACCTCAATCCCACAGACAACAATTGAATTTGTGAGCATCATTGGAAAGAAAACAAATGTGAACAAGTGAATAAAATGACAGAGAGAATGATAGGCTGGGAAGAAAGACTTGATAATCAGCCTTTAAATTTAATATGTGAGAAGAGAAACATCAGAAGAAAATTGAACCAAGCTTTAACTCCATAAATGAGCTATGAATGACTTCTAGATTAAGTAAGAATGATATATGGAGTCATGCAGTAAGTAAGCCAAAACATTACCCTCACTAGTGTAAAAACCAGACAGAAAATCAATAGGAGAGATCTTGCATTTTGTAACAAGGTAATGAAGATGCTCCTTGAAAAAATGCTTGGACTGAGAGTTCGAGAAAAAGACAAATAAATCTGTAAGTCTGCTGCTAATCAACTGCTGATTGTCCTCCTGAGAATGTAAAAATTAACATTTTCAATGATTGTCTTGTATCCAGATAAAAGATTTAAGGATTCAAGAACTAGCCACAAAAAAATGCCGGAAGGGAGAAGGCACCACCAACCAAAAATATATGGGCCTACCATTGAAGTAAAAGCCTCCAATAACCTCCAAAAGGTGCAGATTACGATATTAATATTTAATGCCTTGAGATCGGTGTCAAACAGCTGATCTAGGAACCTTCCACAATCCCATTGAAGCATGTCATTATTGAACTGTCAGCAGGCACATACCAAAAAATGAGGGAATAGCACAACCAGAATCAAAATCAAACTTAGGATACACAGTAAGAAACCATGTCAACCAACCTCATTCCCAGAAACAACTGCAGACTGCAGCTCCCACTCAGTCTTCAGAAAAGAAAAGAAAGCTTCAAAAAGTGCTGAGAATTGCTCACTTTCTATCATACAAGAATAAAACAAACAATTCTTGTCACAGCATTTCTGGAAAGCAAAAGCACAAATGATATAGACACAAAATTAAAAGTGATAACAGTCACATTAAACAAGATATAAAAATGATAGTCGATAACAAACAACATGACACAAACCAAGGATTCAGCAATAGAACTACTGTAGGTTGTAGCATTGAACTAGTAACTGAAGACTTTCAGGGCAGACAATGTCCAACTTGGTGCCTGGCATAAAAGGGTTCAAAAAGAGACCTTCCGGTCAGACCTGAAGCAGATCCAAGGTCATGATATGGTGATATTGAATCTAAAACCTGCGCTGTCCAGCTCAGTGTTCAAAAAGCATGCCAATATTAGTTTATAAATAGCAGTAGCTGGCATCTTCCACATTTCTGAGGCATTTGTCTAGGAATTTACCTCAATTTGGGAAAACTCGGCCCCCTAGACATGAAGACTGCTTCCAAAGAAAACATGTTTAAGAACTTTACATGCTTCTTGTGAAGAGCCTAGATTGTGAATTGTGCCGAGTTCAAAACATACAATATCATAACTATGTGAAACAAGCACCTACACAAAGTGAACACTAAGAAGAAACCTCAACATGCTGATACAACTTTCCTAAGAACACTTGTACAGAGCTTTGGCATGCACTTCTATAAGACAGTCACTTACATCATTATAATCTGCCTTCAATCCTCCTAACTGTTTTGTTCCACATCAACAAATACATCGCACAGAAATCTTACTACCAAAACAGCAAGCCACTCAATAGAACATTCTTAGGGAGTAGCTGTACAATCTATTTAATTCTGATGCCATCATTTCTCTACTGCTGTTCAAATTCCAGGTTTGATATTTTTTTATTTTTTTGCAAATTTCTATGCAGGATAAGTGATAGGTCAAAAGTGAAAACAACAACTAAACCTCAAAGCCAAACTAGCTGAGGTCAGATATATGGATCCTTTTCTCCATTCAGCCCGATCATAAACCAAATGTGAATCAATATAGCTCAAACTCAAAATTAGGTCCAGTTTGGGGAGGTGTGGTTGTTGATAGAATTGTACTTCAATAACTAGCAGTTCATACAATTCAAGGATTGTTATGAGCCAAGGAAGAGACAATGTTCTTACAAAAAAGTACAAGAACAGAAAATGTTCTTATAACAGAGCAGAAACTTACTATTCTTTGGCCTAAGAAATGATTGCATCAGAACCAAGAGCAGAAGCGTCTTCGAGACAGTACAGTCACTGGAGCTGTCAACAAGCCAGGTCATATACTCACCCGGGTGCATTGAAAATGTTTCTGCCAAGCCATTAACAATCTTCATGTTGATCGAAGATATAACTTCCTGTCGTAATTTCTGAATTTTTCTCCAAATTGTAACATGCAAGTATTAGATGATACAGTCATAAATCAAACTTCATTTAATGAAGTTACAGAAATGACAGCAGGAACTGAAAAGAAAAAAGAACTTCCACCTCATTTACCACAATTTTCTCAACCACAGAAACCTACTAGACACCATGAAGGGGCCTAAAGGTCAACATCCAACTAACACAGTGAGATACCAATTGATTGACCCAATAGCATTAATTTGTTTCAACAAATAACATCAAGAGTTCGTGTTGAAGAGATTTAAAACTTGGCAACTGGATAATTCTTGGATACCATTCTTTTCCTTGGCAAGATTAAATTATATATCCACTACAATGATGAAAAAATTGGCAGGTATGCAAAATTAAACACCACCGATAATGAATAAAAATAATTGGCTATATTATCAAGTTGAATCATGTCAGTAGAAAGCAATAAAAAAGAACTCGAAAAAACTTACCACCACTTCAGAGGAAACAGCAGTGAGATTATTATAAAATGGCCACTTCACTTCTTTCACCAAGTCCAAGACCTCCAAATTTAGCCTCTGTGTCTGCTTGTATAACTTGGAGAAGTCAACAAATAACATGGAAGACAAGAAGGAACCATATTGCTCGATTTAACATAAAAATAAGAGAAAAGAAAAACCTTTTGAAAAATTAGGAGAAGAGGAAACATCATGGCAGCAAGTTTCTTTGAATAATCAATCTGATCATGAAATGTTGAGACAGCAGTCTTCAAAAATGCAATTGCAACGTCATTAGCTAAAGCAGCTTTATCTGATGCACCTGCCAATGTCAGAAATGAAATAAGATTAGAAATTGTGCTAGAGCAGAAATTTGTATGAGTAAAACTAAGTTGTTCACAACCACTAAGGTTCAAACTAGTAGTCGAGTTTCAATTAGTGGAGCAAAAAACTAATATTATACATGATGCAGAATGAGGAGGCCAAATAGTCAATCAAATATACAACAATAGGCATTATGAACTAGTCACACATACCTGACCTTAGGGTGCTAACACATTTTTTAAGCACGCCATCTAATGCTTTGAGAAGATCAGAAGGACTGATGATTTCAGACAATCCTTTAAGAGATAAAGCTGCTTGAACAACTGTTAGGTCATCATCACGAAGTTGGCAGAATACAGCATCTTGAATGGTTACAAGCCTCTGAATCAAATGCAAGTCAAAAGAAAAATCAAATAATTTTTTTTATAAATCAACCTGGAGGATGTAAGATTTTGACGGACAGCATGGTTTTAGAAGGATATCACATGTTATCACATTCACCAAATCCAACCAATACAGCACATAAGAATTATTACCCACTTAATCAGCATGTCCAAAAATGCCAATCAGAAGTTTTAAATTGATTTATTCAACAAACAGCTCTCCAAATATTGAAAAAATTGGGAAGTTGATAATGGGAAACTGATAGCTAGCAATGGAATAAAACTTCTGTGTTCAAGAGGTGCCTCTCCAGAAGTACATGCAAAGAGTTTTAAGGAATGCGGAATTAGGTTTTTGAGGGAGAAAAGACTAGCCTAAATGTATAACACCAGATTGCACAAAACATTATAGAAAAAGAAACAAAATGTTGAACATCACAGCTTAGCTTAAAAAAGATGATCAAAATAGGCTGGTAGAATGAACTTTGTATCAACTTAAGAAAGAAAATTGCATTTCTAGCATAAAAGTATCAACTATTCACATGAGCAGAGTATATAATTCCATCAAAGAGTAGAATAATGCACCAAAGTAACCAATTAAGGAAAGAAGCAGATCCAATGAGGCATTGATCCAGTACCTAAGAATTCAAGGATTAAAACTCTAGTAGTTGGAATGTCCAGGTTCAAGTATCTTTATCCCCAAAAAATAAAATAAAAATAGCTACTTATGTCAGGGATACTGTGGAGAGTTGATGTATCCACCACCTTTAACAGTGGCAACAATAAGGAAGAAATAAAATGAAATGCATCAAATATTACCTTTGAATCAACAGCCATGTTTTTCAGATCAACATGTCTGTTTAAACCAGACAATGTAGCACGCCGGACCTCAGCCTGTAGGAAATTACAAAAACATAAGGGTTAGCAATATGCAAAATAGAAACAACTGCCAAACATATCATATTCCACAAATGCAATCCTAGTGGATAATACCTTTGGATGGTGCAAAGCAAGCCAAATTTTAGAATCAGAGATGGATGCTGACATATCCAAGTTCCCATCCAAAATTTTGCAAATCTCAAAAACTGCATCATCATTTTTGGATTGCACTTTGGTGTCCTATCAGGAAAAAATGGACCAACAAAACATTGAGAGAGAGAGAGAAACACAGATAGAGCAAGAGAGTGGGGAAGATAGGAAGCCGGTCACAAACCTCCAAAAACTTATGAACAGCTTGATGAAGTTCAAATGGATAAATTTTATTAATAACCATCAGAATGTCCTTTGCCCAGCTTCCTGGGAAAAATAGAACAAAAGAGTCGTGATAAGTGGCACTGTCAAAAAAATAATCATGAGCCTAAATGGGATGGGTTCAAACAAGCAGCTCCAAACACAATAGAATGGTAAGAAATTGAATAGTTGCTGAACAGCTGAAAAAAGAATTAAAGTTCAAAAAATTCTTCACTGGTGTGTCTGCATAAATAGGTAACCCAAAAAATATTCCAGCACATGCACAAGTAACATACCAGATTGAGATGATGATGGGTTGCTATTTTTCTGAGACATTTTCATGCAAGACAAGAGGACCTTTGAAACAACACGATCAACAAAATTCTTTATGGGAACTGTCTCCAATATGGATACCAAAACATGATGATATGTATCATCAGAAGAACTGTGAAAGAACAATGACAGGTTCAAATGCAATAAGTAAATGAAGAAATACATCTGCAAAACTTTTAAAAATCAGCACAGTTCACACCTGTTGTCAACCAGAGCTTCCAAAAGCACAGCAAGAAATCTATCGATATTGAACTCCTTAGAAAGTCCCATAAGAACCCCAGCTATTTCCCTTCAAAAAAGTACCCAAACAAAAAAAAAATAGAAAAGACAAGATGAGTTAATGAAAAAATTGACAGCCAGAATATCTAAAGTTAACAAAATACTGATACAAGAACATAGACTTCATGCAGTTTTACAATGCTCACACATTCAAGGCAACAAAAATGTACCTGGTTTCCTTCAAAATCTCCAGTACCTTCTTCGGGAACACATCGACTGATTGCAGCTGACAATTTTTTTTTTTTGGCAAAATGATATGAGTAGATAAGAATGAAGGCAAATTATGCAAAAGTACAACACAAGAAAAATGCTTGACAATGGAGAGCCCGTTTACATAAAGGAGCCTCCACCTGACCAAGTAAGCAATTAGAATGATTCACAATATCCATCAAAATCATAATTTAAACAATATCAACTAGTTATATTAACTAAAGTCATTACTCTGTACCTCTCTAGCACAGTTTCAGAAACAAAGATGCACAAGCAAAGTAACTTGTTGGTAGCGTACACCAATGAATGAAAACACAAGGAGAAATGACAAAGAGAACTAAACCAAATCCAACTTTTTAAAAGCACTAACAGCAGCAAAAGAAAAGGACAAAATATGAAACGAACACTACACAAATTGATAAAACATCAACAGATGCAGAAATCAGCCATTGCATTGACATAAGCACATTACTGACACAACAACATTAGATCACGGAATAGTACCTGAACGAGATTTATTAGAGCCATAACTGACAAACGAAACCATTGCAGATCAGTTGACTTGCTTGCATCTTTTGGAACTATCTCAGCAATTGATCGCATCAAACTTTTGACAAGTTTTGGAGACAAGGAAACCTTATTTGCTAAGAGACAAACAATCATCAAAGCAGCAGCCTACAAAGAGATAAAAACATTATACACCATAAAATTAAGAGAAAGAGAGCAAGTCAAAAGAAAGAGATCACACATTGTCTTCCCTGACTCAAAAACAGCACTTTCAAACCTCACCTTATGATCTGAACCTCCTTTGCTGCCAGGCTGAAGTCCAGAAATAACAAATGGAAGGATTCTCTGCACAACATCAGTATTGACTGTTGTTATAGAACCCACTACCTCTATGACCACTGCTGTGCAAAAGCTGACTATAGGCCTTGATGGCTGGAACTTCTTTGCAGGAGATGCCTGCAACCAACCATTCTATAATTAAAACATGCACAATAAGATAGCAACCAAAAACCTGAGAGATGCAAAATAATCAAAACCCTCACATAGTTGCACAACGCCTCCAAAACTCCCATATCTCGAACACACTGCTGCACCATGACATTTCTAGGTGGCGGTGCACCTGATGCTTTTACACCATCTAGAAACTTCCATTTACCATTCCTACACCATATCCAGGATAAAAGAAGAGAAGTGGAAGAAGAAGTCAAAATTCCAAAAAACATCACCAAGATATTAGTATCCTTTCAATGACTTACAAAGAATCCATCTCCCCACCTTGTATCAATCAACTGAACTATTCGAACAAATGCATGAGTATCATGGTAAGGCAATGAGCATAAAATCAAATCCTCGAAATTGTATACATGTATCCTGCAAATTCCAATCATTTTCCGCATTACAAAACACAAACAGCTAAATTCAACATAACCTTAAATTAAAACCTCAAACGATACTTACTTGTATCTTCGTATCAAGTACTCAAGTGTCCTAAGCGATGCAGGCAATTGAAGATGTCCAGATAGTAACCTCAAATATGAACTGATAGTCGAGTTAATATGCTTATTTTCCTCCCCAGTCATCAATTCTCTATCCAACTCTTTACTTTTATGACTAAACAAATCATTTTTATAGTTCTTAAACCTTTCATCGGCGCTTACAAGTACTTCCAAACCTGTGAAATTTAACAAACAAAACAAGACACATTTGATCAAACAAAGCAAAACATAAACTAAAATAACAATCTTCTCTCAAATGCGCCATAAAAAGGGCACACTTTATGCCAAATTAATTTTGCAAAAAAAAAAATTCATGACCAAGCTCTAAACAAAATGCAGCCAAAAATCTCTTTTTCTCGTATTTAGCAACCAGAAGCCAAATAGAAATCACACTATATACCAAATTATCTCCAGAATAAACTAAAAAACTCCACAACCAAAAACCACAAATTCATTTTGCAATTGAAAAGAAAGCCAACTCAATAGCCAAACCCTGATCAAAATGCAGCCTGAATAAACCATCTTTTCTCTCAAACTCGACAATCAAAAACAAAACAAAAATCACACCTTATACCCAATTATCTAGACAAGCCAGCAGAAAATCATGAGGCAAAAAAAAAAACACAGCTCCTTCTAATAAAATCAATCTATTGAACAAAACTTACCTATAAACCTGTGAAATTTAAGGCACAAAACTTAAAATATTTTACATGAAAATGTTTTCTTATTTTTCCCATGTATGTTTCATGTATTTTACAGGAAAAAAAAGTAGCCAAAAATAACCTCAGCTTCTTGTAATAAAATCAATCTATTTAACAAAACTTGCAAGTACCTACAATTTACAAACCTCTGAAATTTTTACAGGCATTTGTCTGGAAAATGTTTTACATGAAAATATTTTCCTGATTTTCCTATGTTTGTTTTTGTCAGCATAAAATTTTACCGTGAATCTTTAAACTTAATTCATTTGTTGTAAAATAATTTCATCTCATGAAGTTAAAATATTTTCTATACATTAATCCACTCACAATATCATCCGATTGCAACCACCACCTCATCACAACCACCTCCGCTGCCACCAGCCCACAACAAGAAAAACACACTTCATAACACAATTTCGCGCAAAACAAACATAAAACTATTTCGTAATGAAAAAAAAAAGTTAAATATCTAATCCCTAATTAAAAATCAGCCAAAGAAACTCTCTTTTCTCTCATATTCCGTAACCTAAAGCTAAAAAGAAACACACTTTATACGAATTTGCTCGAGAAACAAACAGAAAACATATCAACAAAACAGCCACAGCTTGTTTTAAAAACTAAACCCTAATCAAAATGTAGCCAGAAAACATAAAATTGAGCAAAGAAAAGAAGAAATTGGCATTTGGCGTGTCAAATTGAAGTAATTAAAGCAAGGAAGTAACAAACCTGAAAGTGCAATGTCAAGTATAGTATCGATGTCAAGATCAGCAGCTTCTTTAGGATCGAATAAAATGGAGGGTTGGGTGATGGGACGTTTTTTGGACTCCAAACCAGTTTGAATCACTGACCGGATTGCTTGTAATTGAGAAGCTACACTTGTCGTCATGCCTGCTTACAAGGAGAGAGTCTTGTTAAGGAGGCGGTCGGCTAAAACCCTAGAAGAAGGTTATGGGACTTAGGGTTTTAAGCAGTAGCGGACTGGCGGGTTTTGTTAACAGACTGGGTGAGGGATTTAGGGTTTTAGTGTTTGAAGATGGTGGGCAGGCTGTTGGAAATAGTTCTTTCTTGTTACGAACTTTTGATGGGCACACGGCGTCGTTTGTTATTAAAGGCGGCAAACTGGGACCATGGTCCGTCTGACCTGAAGCATGGGTAATAAGAAAGCCCAGCCCAACATATTTCTGGACTGCTCCCCCATTAGCGATGGTAACTCGGTCTAACCCAGGGGATTCCCATTTTGAAATTTTTTAAAATACATTAAATTTATCATGGGCCATAAAATAGTTACTACTTTTTGAGAAAAGCTGGGCCTATCAGATGCATGAAAAGCCCGAAACCATATGCCCGTCTTTTTAAAAAACTCAAGAAAGAGAAAAGCACTTTACTTTACTGCCGGGTCTCTAACAGTCAAAACAAAAAAGACGTCGTCTTTCTCCCATCCCATCTACTCGAAAATTTAAACTCCAAGGATCCATACAGGCGCTAGCATTGCTCGATCGCTCAAAAAAATGATAAAAAGATGGTTGATTTCAGAACTTAGATCGATGGTTAGAGCTTAAAAAAGAGTGAAAATGGAGTTTACTGAAGCTTATAAGCAGACGGGTCCTTGTTGTTTCTCTCCTAATTCTCGTTACATAGCTGTCGCTGTTGATTACCGTCTCGTGATTCGCGACACACTTTCTTTTAAGGTATTTGCATGACCCTTTTGGTTGTTCTGTTTGGTTTTAAGAAATTCGTGGTGAATTCTCTGTTTTGGGTTGTGTTTGGATGCTGAGAAAATTGCAACAAGAAAAGGTTTTGTTGGGTCATCGTCTTTTCTTGTTAGTGTCAGTCCAGCTACCCTTTTTTTCATTTTTCTTTTTCGGTTTAAGAAATTCGTGATGTACATTGTGCAATGAGAAGTGTTTTGATGCTGAGAAAATGCTAGAAAATTAGTGTGTGATCTTTTCCTTTTTTCTTTTTAGTGTGTGTCAGTGGTGTAAGATTGAGCGAGAGCGGGGGTGTGGTTTGGTAATATAATGTGGAGTCCTGGTTAGTGAGATTTCATTGTTTGGTTACTGTGAAAAAATGGAAGTTTGTTTCCGGTATTGTTTTTTTTGTCAGTTTTGTGTAATGGGCTGTGCTTGGATCCTTAGAGATGTGTTTCAAGAACAATAGCTTTTTCTTTCTTTCTTTTTTGTTTTCTTGTTAATATTTTCTTTAAAAAAAAATTGTATCCATTAGAAAGCAACTAAGAAGGAGGTTCAGCCTTGCTACACAGCCCAGAAATACAAGGAAATAATAGCCCTTTTTCATTTTTTTTGTCTTTTTTATGCTAATAAGTGAGACTTGCACAAGAATACATTAGAGGGACGAGAGCTAACGGTATTAAAAATTCTGGCATTCCTCTCTTTCCATATAAAGTAGATAACCCCACACCAAGCTAGTCTGAGCAAGACTGAAGGAAAGCTTTTCTTTTGCACTATCTTTTTAGCATAATCAAGCTCCTCAGCCCAATCACTTCCCTATCTTTGGATTTTGCACAATTGCAGAATGGAACACCGCACCTCTTTAGTGTATGAACATGCAAAAAACAAATGGTTTGTCTTCATTTACCTTGACTGCAGAGAACACGTAAAGGATAGTCTTTCCCATCTTAACTTGCCTGGCTTTGGTAGATAGTCTATCCAAAATGGCTAAACAAGCAATAGAACTCTGCCTTGGAATATGCAGAGCACTCCACAAAAGATAATACCTGTCAGTTCTACTGTTTTTCAGCCTGGATTAGTTCCATAAGCTTCTATAAGTAAATTTTCCCCTGGGAGTTAGCTTCCGATATACCTCTTTATGATTGACCGCAGAAGGAGCAATGGTGCTACAAATAGCACTCTGAATCTTTACCATATAGTCAGACCTTGGGTTAGGCCAATTCCACTCCCCATTTAGGTGTACGGCAGCAATTTTAACATTGGGCAATACCTGTTTCATAATGATTCTTGAGCCACCAAAGAAATGCCCCTTCCCCATTGCCAATCACATGCCCAGAATGATTTCAAACAATAGGCATGGTTTTCAGAATTCTTCTCCAACTCCAAGAGCTGTCAGCAGGAACACCAATGCTCCAAATACTTTTTCCTTTCAGCAAATGAAACATCACACCAAACAACCCATAAAGAACCAGATTTTAGTAACAAACACCAAATATTTCTAGCAATGCATATGGCTTTCTGCTCCTTAAACTTTAGGGCAGGATATTTGATGTTATCATGTGTATGGCTTGTTTGGTTACTCAGAAAATTTGTCAGAGAATTCTTTTGCAACCATGTTAATTATTTTGGTCTTTTTCTGCGCAAGTATTAACTACAGAAGTTTATTAATTGAAGCTATTAAAGATGAGATTTTTGGTGAGATCTTGAATTGTGTTTTATGATTTGCAGGTTGTGCAGTTGTTTTCATGCTTGGATAAAATAAGCCTTGTAGAATGGGCAAATGATTCTGAGTACATCCTTTGTGGTCTGTATAAAAGACCGATGATACAAGCATGGTCATTGACTCAACCTGAATGGACATGCAAGATAGATGAAGGTCCTGCTGGTATTGCTTATGCTAGATGGAGTCCCGACAGCCGTCACATACTTACCACTTCAGATTTTCAGTTGAGGCTAACAGTTTGGTCGCTTTTGAACACAGCATGTATTCATGTCCAAGGACCAAAGCATGGATCTAAAGGGGTTTCTTTTACTAAAGATGGAAAATTTGCTGCGATTTGTACGAGGCGTGATTGCAAGGATTATGTAAATCTACTGTCGTGTCATACATGGGAGATAATGGGTGCATTTGCTGTTGATACGTTGGACTTAGCTGATATAGAGTGGTCACCGGATGATAGTGCTATTGTAATATGGGATTCACCAATTGAATACAAGGTAACAGTTCGTTTTTTGCTTCATTTACCATGTATCAAGAGTGCTTGACTTTATAAGCATGCAAGGAAGTAAATGTGGGGTGAATTGCACCCTTCCAATTTCTTGGTGACGGTTAGCATTTCATGATTGTACACTGCTAAGCATTGAAAATGTCAGTTGTTATCCATTTTAGGTCTCATGGTTTATGCCTATTTGAAATTACACACGAGCTCCACTTTGTAATATATCTCATGGTTTGCCAGTGCCCAAGACTCCATGTTAACTTTGGCATTTTCTAACATTTTATCCTTATCTATAAGACCTAGAGCTTATGGCTGTTGTAATTCAATACAGGTTCTAATTTATTCCCCAGATGGGAGGTGCCTGTCCAAGTACCAAGCATATGAAAGTGGGCTAGGTGTAAAAAGTGTTTCGTGGTCACCTTGCGGCCAATATCTAGCCGTGGGTAGTTATGATCAGATGTTGCGGGTTCTGAATCACCTAACTTGGAAAACATTTGCTGAATTCATGCATCTATCAACTGTTCGTGGTCCTTGTTGTGCTGCTGTTTTCAAGGTGACAGGATTTCTTTGTTTATTCATATCATTAAGCACACCGATGATTTAATTGGTTACAACTTACAAGTCTTTTTTGTTAAATGTACAGGAGGTGGATGAGCCATTGCACCTCAATATGTCTGAGTTGTGTTTGAGCGATGAATTTCTCCAAGGAAATTCTGGTAAGCGCAAGTATGGAGTATCTCACAGTGAGATAGATATTGCACGACAAATAGAATGCTTGATCTGTAAAATGAATTTGAAAATGTCTTCATGCAACTACGTTATTTCTTTTGAACTACTTTTCGTAGTCAAATCAATAATTTCCCCCTCCTAAAAGATGTTTCAGAAGGACACTTCAGAGTCATGTACGAGGTTACTGAAGTACCTATTAGTTTGCCTTTCCAGAAGCCTCCTGCAGACAAACCGAATCCTAAACAAGGCATTGGTAACGCTCATCTTTCTCATATAGCATATCGAGGCAATTGATAGTGCTTGTTTTGAGAGTTCCTTGCAGTGCATTGACATTTGTTTTCCTTTTTGTTAGCATCAAACCAAAATTCACTAACAATACAAGACCTTAATTACAGGTCTTATGTCATGGAGTAAAGACAGCCGATACATTTATACACGTAATGATAGCATGCCCACTGCTCTGTGGATATGGGATATACACCATCTAGAGCTCGCTGCCATCTTGATGCAGAAGGATCCCATACGTGCAGCAGCATGGGACCCAACATGCCCACGTCTTGTTCTCTGCACTGGTAGCTCTCACTTGTATATGTGGACCCCTTCAGGTGCTTACTGCGTGAGCAATCCACTACCTCAGTTTAACATAAATGATTTGAAATGGAATTCAGATGGAAGCTGTCTTCTCCTCAAAGACAAGGACTCGTTCTGCTGTGCGGCTGTGTCCTTGATGCCAGAATCTAGTGAATATAGTTCAGATGATTGAGACTTTTCTCCATCTTTTAGTCCAGATGGCTTGCGAACTTGGCAAAAAAAAAAAATTACTATAAAAACAGGGCATCAATGTTTAACTATGTATTCTGAATCCCTTTATGTCTGTAACAAGGTATGTTCGTAGGGCTCCCATTTGTGGCTGAGAAATTTTAACAAAAATTGGTTCGCTATTTTAATTTTTTGTAGTGAACTTAGTGTTTTTTTAATAATCTGCTATTTATTGGAATGTGCCAGCTTCTATTATTTTCTATGTTTGTAGAAGGCAAGTTATCAGGTTGTGTCAGGGTCCTTATCTTGCCTCTGTTTTTATCTTACTAGGAAACTTGAAATTTGAGTGTTTGGGGTTTTGATTATCCCTCTTGAAGTGTATTTTTAGTGCATTTCCCTGGTCGGAATTGGTCAGGGAATGTTTTTAATTTCACCCCTGCCTAGCTAGAACTGGTGGAGCAAATTATAACTTAGTCGCTGTAATATGAAAAAAAACAATTAATTAATCTCTGTGGTTTCAGAAATTATTTGTTTAATACCTATATTTTTCTCAAATATATTTATAGTTTAGTCCTCTTTCGTATTTCTTTTAAATTTATTTTATTTTTTGAAAAATGGAGTAAAGAAAAGAGAGAAGTGAATTAGTGGAGGAAAATTGATTATGAAATGAGGAATTTTTAAAATAAAAAATATTAAGTTAAGAGATGGTTTAAATGACTGTTCATGCACTAAACTATAATTAACTGAAAGCTAGTCATCGTTGCATGTTACTTGTTTTGGGAGTGTGAGGGAGCCAAAAATTGATGGGGCGAACTTCAAGAACCGAAGCCATTTCAATGGAGCTGGCCTCAAACCCAAATTAAATTTAAAAGTATTTAAAAATTTGGTAATAATTATATTTTAAAATAATTTTTGTTTATAAATGTATTAAAATAATATTTTTTTATTTTTAAAAAAATATTTTTAATATCAACGTATAAAAACAATCCAAAAAAATTAGCAAATATAATTTCAAGTAAAAAAATATTCAAAATTTACTCAACCTCCGTTCTATAATGCAACGTTAAATGGGGGTTTAGGCTAAAGCCTCCTCAAACCATCATTTAATGGGCCACGTGTTTGTAGAACTTAAAAGTATACAGAGATCCCATGAAGATCTCGTCACCTTGGCCCATATTCTCACCACCATCTAAACTCGTGAGATTTTAATCCGACGAGAATTACTGAATTAGTATCGTAAAAGTTCCAGTCAATTACTTGTCGCTTGAAAACCGAATTTGGAACCTTTTTTCCGGTAAAAGTCGGACACTTTGAAAGTCAAGTTAAACATGCTGTAATGCCCAATCACTGGTAACTGTAATAATTCTACCTCACGCCATATTTATAAAAAAAATAAAAGCATGCCATATTCATTATCCACGCATTCAATAAATATCGTGGACCGCGATAGTGGTTTTTTAGACCTTTGTGTTTTTTTTTATTTCATCATTTTTTATTTTTTTGTATTGAACGTTGTTTACTTTAAAAATTATTTTAATTGGTTTGTTACAAGGTGTCACTACATGCTCTAGTATTTGATTGATGCTTGCTTTTTTTAAAAAAAAAAAAGAGATTTTTATTGTTTGAAAAAAAAAAAAAGAGGATGCAGGAGCCTCTTTGATAATCATGCGGAAGACAGTGATTTTTTTGGATTACTGCCCCCCACTCTCCTTCTGTGTGCTTTTCCCTTTAAAAACTCTCTAAGTTCGATTGTGGTCCATTTAGTTTTTGCAACTCTCGTCAACATTTAAAATTTTATTTTATTTGTTTTTCAGTTATTAATTTGAAAAAAAAAGAAAATTCATTAAAAAACTGTAAAAGAGATAAAAAGTTGATGATCGATCAACATCTATTAAAGAAATCCGAATATTTTTATGTGTCTATGTGTTAAAAGATTCCATTTAATGAAAAAATTATATTTTGATGTCTTTATCTTGTTGAAAATATAAATTAGATTCATATAAAAACATTTAAAACTTGATTCTACGTTTTTTTTTTAATTAATTTTGAGGTGTTTTGAATAGGAAGACTAATTTTTGAGATTCTTGAGATGTTTTCAAATGAAAATATATTAAAAATCTATTTTTCTAGCCCAAAATTCATCTACCCCAATTTAGTGTTCATGTTATAGGCTTTCAAATAAAGTCTAAAAAATATAATTTAATTTAAAATCAAGTTGCTTAAAAAGTTGAATAAAGATATTTAAGTTTAATCTGCTAGGCCAATTTTAACGATGTTGGCAAAGAGTTTTTGTGAAAAAACAAGAGTGCTATGTTATTTTTATAATTTTTAATATGGATATATAAAAACTATCAAGATGATTTTTAATTAGAATTTTATTTTATAATAGTGATTAGGTGTTTTCTAGAAAACAAATATTTCAAGTAACAAGTAATTAAACTTGCAGTGCAGTAAAAAATATATGAATTTCTTTTACCAGAATAATTAATATCTTTCACGATGTAAAAAAGTACATTGGTGATATTTATATATATTTTTTTTTTGCACTATTAAGAAAACTTTTGCTTTTAGCCACAATGCAATGCAAGTTAGGCTTCTGTAACACTATATTAAAAATAGTTTGCAAATCTAAAAAAATAAAAATAAAATCGCTTCTAGCATCTTATAATTCGATAAAAATTATTTTTACCTGTCAAATTTTTAAAAAATTATAGTTTGTTTGTTGTGTCAGTATAAATTTTCAAATTAAATGAAAAAACCAACCTACTCTTGTATATTATACATTTGAAGCTCAAACAAGAGACAAGTAAAAAAAATTCTCTCCTCCAGACATTATTTCACCCTCTTCAAATATCATTTTCTCTCTTTTTTTCGTAATAATCTAAACTCAAATCAAAAGCAAAATCTAGTGTTTTTAATCTATTTTTGTTTTCTCATGCTATTGAAATCCTTTTTTTTATATATAAAAAAAAAATAATTTGTTATGTGCTCTATAAAAGCCATGAAAACACTCCAAATTAAAGCTTGGAAAGAATCTTAATTTTACTAGATCATATCTTTGATTTCTTATAAATTCACCTTTTATCCAATACTTTCAGATGAATTAATAAAATCTCTTAATATTCGATCTAGATCGAAGCATAATCATTAATATAATAACAATAATAATAATAGAGTTTATAAGGAAAATACTGTGGTCATAGGAAAGAAAGTGAAGCAGGAGAAGCATAGGAACTATCAATTTTCCTTCCCTGGCTGTCCTAGGTATTTTTACTAGTCTTCTCATTTTATATTCTATAAGAAAAAAAGTATTCCATATAAAGTATTGAAGAATACTGTATTATTTATCAATAAAATAAGATGATATAAATTAAAAATATAAATATCCAGACTAATTTAGATACATCTCAATTAATTTTATAATTTTTAAAATTAATAATTATATTAATCTCAATTGATTCTAAAATTTATAAAACTAGAATTGATAATTTTTTGAGAACAAATTCAATATTTAAGTAGTTAAGTTTCACTTATTAGAGTTTAATAATTAACTTCATCAATAAAACAAGTGTCGGTGTGGTAGAGATGAAATTGCTATAAGAGAGTTCTGGTAAACACAATCGAAGGAGGTGAGGTTATGGGTTTATGGCTGGAGATGGTGGCTGGCAAGAGATTAAAAAAGAAAGAAAGAAAGGAAAGTGGCAACTAGGTTCAGTGTTTAAAGAAAGAAGATGAGTGGAAGAAGTTTTGCTAGGATTGTTTTTATTTGATGATAAATTTATAATATTTAATATAATTTTTTTTAATATGATAAATTTATAAATAATCAAATAATTTTCGTTGATTTTTTATAAATATGCTAAGTACATAATATAAATTGTTACGCGCACATCAAGATTTACGATACAAATTATGATTTTGTAAATTTTTTAACTCAATTACAGGATGGCAGAGATAATCTTTTTTTTTTTTTTAAAGAAAAACTTTCAGATAAGGCAATTACACGGTCCAGCGAAGTCGGTCCTTTGTCAGGATTTCAACAGGGTCTTTTGGAGACTGGCAACTACTTTTAAAATGGACAGGTGTGGGTCAGAAGGAGCGAGTAGCTTCAATTTTGTGTTCAACTTTGACTTCTAGAGTTCAAAACTTTTCAATATAAATCCTGTAATTTTCAAAACGTTTCAATTAAACCATTCATTGTTAAATTGTAAAACTACAATTAGTAGTTGGATCCCTGTTAGATATTCAGCTTGCAATCATTTTGAAAATTCGAAACAGGCATCTAAAATAATTTATTTGATTATGTCTTTATATTGTCCAGATTTATGTATAAACTAATAGGAAAATACCTTTGATTATTAAAAAATATAATTTTTTTTCAAGAGTAGGATTTGAAAGCAGCTATAAAAAATTAATATTTCATTAAATTTTTCTAGCTATTTCTTGAAAAAAAACGAAACTCTTGTGTAGCTACATGGATGATATAACAGAAGACTAATAATTTACGAAGGTTAAATTTGAATATTAATAAAAGGTGAGGGACTGAAATATAGTTTATCCAGATTTTCTTCACAGCATCTACGAAAGGGTTGCTTGTAACTAAGGAGGTTGTTATCAGCCATGAATGGAGAAGATACCAAACTAGACGCGACCAAGTCAAACGCGCTGACGTTGTTTTTCGTCTCGACTGGGTGTCTCGTGCTCTCAACGGTATGGTCGAGTTGCCGGTTATTGCTTTTTATGTTTTTGTTTCGTGATATATGCTCGTGAATGGTGTTTTTTTAAATTGTTTTTTTATTTATAAATATATTAAAATAATATTTTTATTTTATTTTTAATATTTACATGTTAAAATAATTAAAAAATTAAAAAATATTTAAAGTATATAAAATATTTTCTTGCAAAAGCGAGACTCAACTGCATAACTATATTTTTCTCTTTCTAAATATTTTTTTTTGCTTGCTGGTGGTAATAAAAAATAATATTTTAATAATTTAAAAAATTATTTATTATCTTATTAATCAACAAATGTTATTGTTTTAAAGTAACAATCATATACCATGGATCGGATTGAATTTATGTTTAACGTGAAAAAAAAAGAGAAGGTCTTGGTGTTTTTAGAATATTTTGTAGTAAGAAATAAATATATGGAGTTTAACTTGATGTGATATTATAATAGAAAATTATAAATTAATATATATGTTTTTAAGTTTTAAATAATTTTGATATATTTATTAAAAAAATTAATATATTTAATATATTTTTAAATAAAAATTTATTTTTTAAAAATCACATATTATAATACCAAACACTTACCTAATTGATTTTAAAAAAAATAAAGGTTAAAAAATAATGATCATTATTTTATATTATTGTTGCCAATTCTTTTTTTTTTCCTTAATTTGAATTGAATATTTTTTAAATCAATTTAAGCATTAATTAAAATCTATAACTCATCATCATGTAAGTTACAATTAAAGTATCATCCTGCAAGTTATGATTAAAGTTTGCAAAGATAGGGTAGATAGTATTTATGGTTATTGAGTATTATAATAATAATTATTTTTTGAATTTTTTTATTAAAAATTTATTAAAATAATATTTTTTATTTTTTAAAATTATCTTTTAACACAAATACATCAAATTAGATGACAAATCCAGTTTTTTTTTAAAAAAAAATTAAAAGCCCAACGAAAGCTAAAGGTAATTTTTCATCATCTTACGTGGATAAATCTCAGGGATAATCGCACCTTCTCTGAAAAAAAACACCCTTCATTTTTCTTTCCTTTTCTTTATAACTTCTTTTTCATAGTTAATCACCACTCCCACTTTTCCCAAGAAAATCAACAAAATATCCAAACGCAACTCTCCATTTTTTTATTCGATATTTAAATGCATTTTTTTAACTGAAAAACCATAAAGAAAGAGGAAAGATTAAAGTAAGAATTGGACTAATAAATCATGGAGAACAGAGCTGTAGAGAACGGAGTTTTTTCAACAGAATCAGTGAATGTAAGCTGTGATGTTTGGAGTTGTAAAAATTCTGATTCTTCGTCTTCTGCCGATCATCTTGTCATTATGGTCCACGGTATCCTTGGAAGGTATGAATTTTTCTTTAATTTTTTTTATCATTAATTACTAGTGATCATGATTTATTTGCGTTATTTATTGAATTTTTTGATCTGGAGTTGGTTTATGTTTGTCGAATACGAGATAAAGAAAATAAACATTCTCTGAAAGTTTTCCTTTTTTATTTTGATGAATTTTGACCCTCAATTCCTGAATTTGGAATTCAATTACTTCTGTTGATTGCCCCCAGTCTAGTGATTTTTTTTAAGAATCTGGGTTTGATTTATTTTTGTTGATTATGAGATCAAAATGTCAACTTCCTCTTGAAGTTTGTCTTTTATGAGTTAACTGAATTTTTAGGCGTAATTATTGAATTAGTTCTGTTGTTTGCTAATCGTGGGCGTTTTGCTTGAATGATCAGTAACGCTGATTGGAAGTTTGGAGCAGAGCAGTTTGTTAGAACTTTACCTGATAAAGTATTTGTTCATTGTAAGTATCATTAGTTATGTTTTTGACATTGATATGAAGCGAAACCCTTCCTTTTTAGCTTGGTATTTAGATGTTTGTTGTGTGGAGTTTAAATCAATTCTTTTGCTATTTTTTTTTGTTTCTACAAAGAATGGAATGCTTAGGTTGGTTTTACTTGCATTGTAGGTAGTGAAAAAAATATGTTTAGGCGGACTCTTGATGGTGTTGATGTGATGGGCGACCGTTTGGCCGAGGAGGTACAGTAGTTCTTAGATTCGTGGGTTTACCTGTAATTATTAACTAAATTTGGTTGCATTTTCTATGGTGGATTATCGATGGAATATTTGAATTTTAGGTACTTGAAGTGATTCAAAGAAAGCCAAATTTGCAGAAGATTTCATTTGTTGCACATTCTGTGGGAGGATTAGTGGCAAGATATGCAATTGGGAGATTGTATAGACCACCCAAGAAAGAAAACGTAGAAGATTCAACTGATGGTACAAGCATAGACGACTTAAAGACTACAATTGGTGGCTTGGAGCCTATGAACTTTATCACTGTTGCTACACCACACCTTGGTTCTAGGGGAAATAAGCAGGTATTCTAATTTGATTGTTTCTTTTCATTTAAATTTTCGAATTTCATCATCATCCACTCAAAACATTGAAAAAGCAAAAGATCAGGTTGTTAAAATGATTTTGTAAGGAAAAATTTTGCGTATATTGAGTAGGATTGTTTTGGATAAGGTGCCGAAATGGTACTTTATGCTTCTTTCATACTTACAAGAGTGTTTGCTTGAAGATGATGAATTTCTCTTGTTTGCTGTTTGAATTGACCATAGCACTGGTTTAATTGTTATAAAAGCATGCTTGTATGCAAACAGATAAAAGAGAGCAACCAAGGGTTATCTCTATCCTTATACTATGAGCAATGGGGAGCATAGAATGGGTCTGTTTTATTGCAAGCAAACTAGAATCTCATACTTGTATCTGGTAGTTTTACTGGATAAGCAACTTTTTAGGGTGAAATCTGGCCAGGACAATGATGATGAAAGAGAAAATCATGTCATACTGTTGTTCATGGCATGGTTCAATAGGGTACTTTATCCAGGAAAAAACAAGCTGGACTCCTGACTTCTCTATTTTGATTATAGTCATTAGTTGACTACTAGTGGACTTCATTCAAACTCATTTTTCCATTACAACTTCCTTGTTACTAAATCTGAGCATGCAAACAGTATTACTTGTTTCCTGCTACTATGCCAACTGCACATGTTAATGATTCCTTAATCTTAGCTCTCATTGAATTCACATTAAGCATCCTTAGTGTATTTTGTTCAAAAAATGTTTTCATTGCAGGTTCCATTTCTTTTTGGTGTAACTGCCTTTGAGAAAGCAGCCAACCTCTTGATTCATTGGATATTTAAGAGAACAGGTCGGCACCTTTTTTTGAATGATGATGATGAGGGCAAACCTCCATTGCTTAAACGCATGATAGAAGATTATGGTGATTGTTTTTTCATGTATGCCACATACACAGCAGTTCTTTATGCAGATTCCTTTCTTTTATAGTTTCTTGAGATGCCATCTTTATGATATCCAAATATGTAATTAATAAGAGCACCTAACTAATTTTGTAGGTCAGCATTGCGTATATTCAAACGTCGGGTAGCATATTCAAATGCTTGCTATGATCGTATCCTTTTTATTTCTTCAAAGCAGCTAACCATCAATATATAATCTGAAAGCTTGACAGTCTTTATTTCTCTGTTCCCTTGATGAAAAATGTTTAGATATTGTGGGCTGGAGAACATCGTCCATTAGGCGTAATATTGAATTGCCAAAGGTACCTCTGCTCCCACTGTAATTTTCCTCTATATTATTGCTTGTTTGTTAGAATGTACTTACTAAAATGTCATTTTCCTTTTAGTGGGAGGATTATATTAACAAGGAATATCCACATATTGTATACGAAGAATGCTGCAAGGCCTGCGACACTGAGCAGTCTGAGCTTATTTCAACAGATGATGATAGTTTTGACAAGTTAGAAGGTATATTTTGAATGAAGCAATGCAGCAGCTATGCTCGCTCTATTCGTTTTAATTGCCTTTGCTTTTACCAATTTTGCCAATGAATGTATTTTTGGAAATTTCTATTGTCCTTAATTATGGTTTGTTCTTCAATTTCACAAGTTTGTTAAATGGACCTTATTTGTGCAGAGGAACTAGTGACAGGTCTATCCCGTTTGTCATGGGAAAAAGTAGACGCTAGCTTCCACACCTGCAGACAGAGGTTTGCTGCTCATAGTGTAATTCAGGTCTCTCCCTTCCCCCCCTATGCGTGCGTGCGTGCGTGCGTGCATGCATGCATGCATCTTATATTCATCCTCACAGATGTGCTGTGTTGTATGGGTATGTGATTTGAAAATGCTAATTATCTCTTAGGAAGAATGGCGCTGTCATCAGTGCTCAGGTGCAAGGAAACACCTTGGAAAATGAAAATAAATGTTATATACAAGTCTCTGTTGTCTAAAGGAACCATATGCCACTCTGTATATTTCACAGGTTAAAGATCAGAGCATGCATATAGAAGGCGCGGATGTCGTGCAACATATGATCGATCATTTTCTTCTGTGAAGCCAGTGGCTCCTTAGACATAACACATTACAGCTGGATGCGAGGTCCAATATGGTAAGTTACTATGAGCACGCTATTGAAATTCTGTTTTTCTGGACCATTGATCTGTACATTTGTTGCAGGCTGAAGAATGTCAACTATCATGGTGACGGTGAATTCAGCAAAAACTATGAGCACGCTATTGAAATTCTGTTTTTCTGGACCGTTGATCTGTACATTTGTTGCAGGTTGAAGAATGTCAACTATCTCATGGTGATGGTGAATTCAGCAAAAACTATGCGCAATTTAATTTAAATTTTGTTTATTCATTCATGTATTGTATGTATTGCACACGTACTTTATAATTATGAATAAACGAATGCTATAAATATAAACTATAAATATAAATTTTGTTTATTCATTCATTCATGTATTGTACGTGTTGCACACGTACCATTTTTTTGGATAATTTCGGATAGAAAACTAGAAAAAAATCGGTCTATTATAAACTAAAGCTTATTAAATCAAAGTTTGTAAAAAATAGCTCGAATCCTCGATCAAAGGTTTATTAATTGAAATTAGACTTGTTTGGCTTTAATAAATATAGAAAATTAAATTAAATTAAATCAATTAATTTTATTGAGTAGTTCAAGCTGAATCGTGCAAGTGGGTCGTGGTTGTTTTAGTTTTTGTAGTAAAAAATTATTTTTAAAAAAATTTAAATTATTTTTATATAATTATAGATTATTTTAATACGTTAATAATAAAAATAAAATTTTAAATATAAGGTTTCTTCAGTCCCGTTCTTGTCTGTTTGTTCATTTGTTTTTTAAAATTGTTTCAAATAAAAGCTATTTTCGTTGTTTTTTAATAATAAAAATTGTAAGGAAAGAATTCTGTTTTTTTATTTGGTCGGTTTGTAATTAAAACCAAATATCAAAGCATGCAGATCAGAGATGGACACGACTCCAGAATCCTCGATTGAACCGTCAGCAAATCACAGCCACCGAGAAGTCAAAGAAATGTTTGAAGTTTTCGACTAACCAATATAAAGTAATAACGTGGCACGTAATTAAAGATCCAGCTAAGTTGTCCGCACCCAATCCTTCCTCCATTACCGAAACAAACGATCTCTCTCCCACGCAGTTTCAGGTTCTCCGTTTCGACGATGGATCTCTCACTCGCTGCTTCTTCTTCTTCGTTTGACTTACTATTATCGAACCCCCACAAAGTCTCATTATTTCAATTTAACCACGACCTCTCTCTCAAATCCAAAAAACTCCCTACAAAATCACTATTTTGGCGCCAAAATCACCCATTCAGAGTCAGAGCTCTTAACGATGATGGTTTCGTCCTCGAAGATGTGCCTCACTTGACTGATTTCCTCCCTCATCTACCAGTAATCAATCATTCTGTTTTTCCTTCGTTAAAACTTCCCTTTTTATTTTCATTTTAGGATCTTTCTTCTTCTTTTGCAGTCGTATCCAAATCCTTTGCATCACAGCCAAGCCTACGCGATTGTCAAGTACATGAATTTATTATTTTTTCTTTAATTAATATAAAATTTCTGCTGTTATTTTAAAATTTTGAATTGGGCAGGCAGACTTTTGTTGGACCAGAAGATGCAGTCGCACAAAATGTAAGCTCACTTAACATATAATTTTTCTTCTGTAAACGACATGTCGTTCAATCATTCTTGCTATGTTTTTTTATTTTGGGTAGATTGTTGTTCATAAAGATAGTCCTAGAGGTGTCCATTTCCGGCGAGCCGGCCCCAGAGAGAAGGTATGCTACTTTTATAAATTTTAATAATTATTTATTCATTTTGGATTAATTTTTTGAGGAATTATTCAGTACACGGGCGGGTAGGTGCACGTGCTTCAACAGGTGGGGCCCACTCGATAACTGTATTAAGCACAACATGAATGTGAGCTAGGGAGCGCTGCATCGGGTGTGAAACGGTAGAAGCTGATTGTTTTTTATTGGTGCGATGCCATGCAGGTGTATTTTATGCCTGATGAAGTGCGTGCTTGCATAGTGACATGTGGGGGTTTATGTCCCGGGATCAATACAGTGATTCGCGAGATTGTATGCGGATTGAATTATATGTATGGAGTTGATGATGTACTCGGCATTCTGGTGAGTTTAATTGTTGAATGGTTTGCTTTGTTTTGTTTAAGAAAGAGTTTTTGAATTAATGATTGTATTTTCAGGGAGGTTATAGGGGTTTTTATTCAAAAAACACCATAAATTTGACGCCTAAAGTTGTGAATGATATACATAAGCGTGGTGGCACATTTCTTTGCACTTCACGAGGAGGTCATGACACAAACAAGATAGTTGATAATATTCAGGACAGGAGAATAAATCAGGTTGACATGCTTTTTCTTTGGTAAAAATTTCTGAATATGGTATGCGACCTGAATGCAATAAGTAGACTGGTTTTTTGGTGCATATTTAGGTATATATTATTGGAGGTGATGGCACTCAGAGAGGAGCAGCTTTAATTTACAAGGTGGTTAATTCTCCAACAAGAACTTTTTCCTTCGTTCTATTGTAGCAATCAGTCAGCTTGCATTATGGCATGATTCAAGTTTTTCACACTGGCATGCTTTTTTCTTCACGTTAATTTGTATCTTTGGTTTGTTTTTGGAAGGAAGTTGAGAAACGTGGTCTTCAAGTGGCCGTTGCTGGGATCCCCAAGACCATTGATAATGATATAGCGGTGAGTTGTGTCATCCATTCTGCAATTTTATGCCTAAAAGCAAGGTTTGACTTTCAAGGCTTCTTGCTTTTTTTAAAAAAAAAATGTTTGTAGTGAGGAATTGATGCGGTGGAGGTGAACTGTATTGAACCCTGGAAAATGAAGTAAATTGTGTTGTTGTTCTAGGTGATAGACAAATCTTTTGGATTTGATACCGCTGTTGAAGAAGCTCAGAGAGCAATTAATGCTGCACATGTGGAGGTTGAAAGTGTGGAAAATGGAGTTGGGATTGTTAAACTGATGGGCAGATACAGTGGTAAACTTTTTGAACATAGATTAATAGATGGCACATTGATGGCCATAAGATCATCACTATATTTATTCTTACCTTCCTGCTTCCTTGCCTTTTGAATCCTGCAGGTTTCATTGCAATGTTTGCAACTTTGGCAAGCCGAGATGTGGTAAGACTTTTGTTGGGTAACAGTGATTCCTGAACTTACAAATATTTGGACCCATTGTTAGAGTGTGATATTTAATGCTAAGTAAATCCAAGGCAGTTGCTGAGAGAATTGGAAACTAATTAGTAACTTGGCAGGGACACAAGATTGAGCAAGTTACTTATTGGCTAGTAACATTAGCCATGATCATCCTGTTTTATCGAGTCATAACAATAATGTGGTTCCTTTACCTCCAAGTTTGGCAGTTTCAGGAAGTTTGGCTTATTTTGTGTGTGTATGAAGCAATGATTTGTTGTTTTAATCTCTATTCCTTAACAACAGAATTATGTGTTAGGAAAAATTTGGTAGTGCAAAATACCATCTTTGACACTGGATGTATCAGAAAATGGTAGATTTATGCTTGCTTTTTTCCCCCACCCTTTATAGTAATGAAGTTGCAGGCTCTTTTTTCTAGAAAACATACTGCTTCACACGCGTGCATGTATGTATCTGTATGTGGAAACAATTATATAAACTATATTCCAGCTTTTTTCACTTTCAGCATACCGTTCTTTTTCCTTCCAAACTAAGTGTTGGAGAAGACATTGCTTCAGAATGTGCTTAGACAGTGTGGTTTATTGCTTGCAATCACTCATAATATTACAACTGAGTGATATGCTAATCATGGTTGGGATATAACAGGATTGTTGCTTGATTCCGGAATCGCCATTCTACTTGGAAGGCCCTGGTGGTCTTTTTGAATTTATTGAACAGAGGATCAAAGAAAATGGGCATATGGTTATTGTGATAGCAGAAGGAGCTGGGCAGGAATACGTTGCTCAGGCCATGCAGGCAGCTGATGAGAGAGATGCATCAGGGAACAGACTACTTCTTGATGTTGGTCTATGGTTAACTCAAGAGGTTAAGGTGGGTACAAAAAGTCGCCACCTCTCTTAACTCATGTTTTTCATTTCAAGAACGGTGTATTTGTTACCTTTTCTTTTCAATGAGCTTGTTATTTATTTCCTTTTGTTTTGATTGCCACTGCCCTGTCAAGCTAAGCAATTGCTTATCTCAAACTTGGTGATCTAATTCTCACGGGCCTCAAAATGATCTCCATGGACCTATAATGCCACATAGCAACCTTGTTAGGTGGTAAATTGGTAATTTGATAATTGCCTAATAGCTAATTTTAATACAATTATGTTGTTGTATATATCATTTTGTTGAGATAGACCATTTCTTTCATTTTTGTCACCGCATCTATTTACTTTTGCACTATTAGTGTTAGTGCTAATTCTGTTTATACTTTTAATATCTCATGTTGCAGGATCATTTTACAAAGGTGAAGAAGATGGAGATAAATATGAAATATATAGGTACCTTCCAAATGATTGCATTAGCATTTTATCTTTGGTTTAGAAACTGTTGCATCTGATGATTCTAACTTTTGCTAAACACTATCCTATTTCAAGGGTGACTTTTTTAAGAAAACTAATTTTGGATATTGTTTTTAGGAAAAAAAATAAATTAAACAATGCACTTGACATATTCTTAGAGGTCATGCTAAATATCTTTTACTAAAAACATGTTCTAGTTTGAGGTTAGACCATAAAGGTTCATATGGTTAAATTCTGTAATATTTATCGAGTTTTGATACAGCGTATAACGAAGATAAAACTAGAGTTCTCAAGCTCTAAGGATATAGATCTAAGCTATAGAAAAATTTAGATAAAACTCTTTGTTATTTTATAAAAATTTGAATAATAATCTTTATCTTCATAAAATAATCTTTTATCTATTTATATTAGTCATGAAATTCTTTAAAGGAAATGATTCCTATTAAAACTAAAATCTTTTATAGGAAATTATTCTTAAATAAAACTTATCTAATTAATAGAATTCATCTAACATTAGGATTTTTAAATAGTATAATACTAATTAAATAAAAGTTCTAAGCTAAGTAGGAAATAAATAATTAAAATACAAAATTAAATTGGAAAATAATTAAAACAAGAAAATAGTAACTTCAGGCTTCATATCATATGTTTCTGGGTTTCTTTGTGGATTTCTTTTCGGGCTTGTCCTTGTTAATATGGTTTACAAACCCCTCAGATAATTATTCTACATTAGTCTCCTCCATTTGAAAAATACTCATTCAAAAATTGAACTTTTCCACTCTATTAAAAAAAACTACTTCCAAGTACAATACCGTAACTAATTTATTCACGAAGTATTATGTCTTTGACTTTTGAACTTCTTCACGAAGTATTATGTCTTTGACTTTTGAACTTCAAAATTTAATATGGGTATAATAAAAAAAAAATCCATCTCTGATCTACTTTTTATTTTTATGAAGTCTACTTGTAGTTTCTTCCAATATTTTTCTACTTCAAACTTGGAGTTTATCATCATTTATGTCCTCAAATACTTCAACCATTGTATTTAAATGAACACCAAAATAATCATCCATAATACATCCAAAAGACTTGCCAGAAATTACTGAGTCTTCCATGTCATTGTTTGCACGATCTTCATCATCACATAAATCTTTCATCATCTCCATCAAGTTCACATAGAACATCCTCATCATCAAGAGGTTGTTGCTTATTCTAACCTTCAATCACAATGATCAATTTCTATCTCTTAGGTTGTGGTTGTTTGTCTTGATTTGACAAGGTTCCATAGACAAGTGGTTGTTTAGGTGGAATTTTAGGAATATGTTTAAAGTATGGTTGGTTTTCAGACAAGTCTCCAAACATGTTCCTCTACTCTTTGCGATTCCTATTTGTGCCTTCCATCAACTAAAATAGATCTTCTTCATTAGATGAATACTTGTAGTAATAGTGACCACAAGGATTTGTACAAACTAATTCGATGACAAGTGGGTTGCAAGCTTCATCCCCAATGCATGCCTCTTTTCTTTTTCAGTTCATGTTTGCGCGTAACCCTGGTGTCTCAAGCATGGTTTTAATTTCATAAAATTTAGTGTTGATGTTGCCAAACCCATTTTGCACTTGCTCCTTATAGCTGCTATTGCTACTAAATGACAATATAGTTGATTTCAAACAACCTGTATCTTCTAATCTCCATCACAAAGATGATTGCCTCCAGTTGCTCCATGATTCTCTTCAAGACTCGCTATCAATTTGGATGTTGACCTGATTTGATACCACCTAATGCAGTGTATAGTGAAGATAAAACTAGAGTTCTCAAGCCTTAAAATTTCAAACTTAAATTGTAGAGAAATTTAGAGAAAATATGCTTGAGAACCTTGTGGAAAATCTCCCCATGTGCTGATGAAGGAGCTCTATGTATCTAATTTTTTATATTTTCGTATGCAGATCCTACATACATGATTAGAGCTATCCCAAGTAATGCATCAGACAACATTTATTGCAGTCTTCTTGCACAAAGTGCTGTTCATGGGGCCATGGCTGGGTACACAGGATTCACAGTTGGTCCAGTAAACAGCAGACATGCTTATATTCCCATTGCTGTAAGTACTTCCTCTTCTCAATCTTTGTTTATGACTAACATGACTGTCTATGAATACAGTTTCACTTGCTGGTTTACCTTGGTTTTAAAATATGAGACCTGGCTCCTATATTTATAATTTTACAAATTTAAATGTCCAAAGTGTGAATCAATACATCAAGATTCAATAAACGGCCTTTATATATGATGCATTTAACCAGGAAAAGCTAGATTCTCATAGATTTGGCTGGATTAATAAGACTAACTGACCTCGTAAGTAAGGAGAAGGGGATTGAGAATTATGATGGCTAAATTCCTGTCATCATAAGATGGCCAATACAGGTTTTACTGGGATTGATTATTTAATTATATGTCCCAAATGCTTGAATCTCAGTGAAGGAGTAGCAACTTGGAAAATCATATAAGATGGGTAAGAATAAATTCAACTGCTGCCTTGCAGGATGAATGCAAAACTAATTTAGGGTGCTCCTGCTGCTTGATGACAAATGAAAACTAGTACCTTTCCTGATCCATCGTCACTCTTACTTCAGTTTGCACAAAAGCTTAATTTAGTTCTTTGCACAAGAGTGCACAAAACCATAATTTAGTTTCTTTGCACCATAGTGCAGACTCTGTTCTGGTTCCCATGTTGCCTCCCGCTGATACAGATGATGCAGAATATGACTAACTGTTTCTGGCCTTTTTTATTAATGTTTGATGTTGAGCTAACCTTGCAGTGGCTCTGTAAATTTCCTGTTCCATTGTGTCTTCTGAATTCTCACTTCTATTGTCAATTATGTGACGATTCTATTTTGGCTGCAATATGCCAGAATGAATGATTTTAAGCGGTTATTGAACTCCAATGAACACAACAATTATTTTCAGTTTGTAGCAGGATTAGTCTTGGAGTCTGTGGAAACGTGTATAAATTCTTTGGTACTAGTACCTTCAATATTTCTATACTTTTTGGTGACATTGTGTTTCCTAGTCCTTCCCTTGCACACACCCAATTTCAGTGTGGAGGGATTCACAAGGTGACGTATAGCTAATGCTATACAATTTTGTGATGCATGATAGAATCAACTTTTGTAATATTGCAGCGTGTGACAGAGGCACAAAATACAGTGAAGGTAACAGATAGGATGTGGGCCAGACTTCTTGCTTCAACAAATCAGCCTAGTTTCTTGAATTCCAACGAGATGCTGCCAATGTAAATTTACCAATGCCTTAGAACAAGTAGAAATATTTTTTGGTGGCTGCCATTTATGATGATTCTTAAGTTGTAGACAGCAGTTTAGATTGTTTCTTTTGATAGAGTCTGCTATTTTAAGACAATATCTGTTTCTCAATGACTCAGCCATCATATTTACTAAATTCAAATGATGTCAACGTATATTTACAGTTAATGAATATTCTTTTATGCTTGCAGCGTTTGTGTTGAGATTGTTTAGCAGATTGACTCTCGATATGGAATGAATTGATGATGATAAAACTTGCATTAGACTGGTTCGAAATTTTCTATGATTACATGCATGCCTGCCGTACTTGACAAGTGATTGATGGTGCCTCTTTGATTATTATTTTTTTTTAGTAAATTCGAACTTGTTCCTCTCGTAAAGAGAAACCTTCGAGAGTCGGTGGTCCTTACTCTAATGCACTAGCAGCCAAACTCCAAATTCAAAGACAGTGCATTATCGAATCCAAGAAGAATGATATCATCTGGCTGAGAGGATGACGACAATAGGAAGTGTAGTATCTTTGGTTCTTTCACATATAAAGTTGCAAGTTGCTTGCTATGCCTATCTTGTACAACTGGTTCTGTACCAGTTGCTCATGGTGGTACATTGTATATGGTCACACGCGAATTCAGTGAAGAAAACTCTGGCTGGTAGACCCAACAGGGGCCTCTTTGCAACTTGCTCATGGAGTCCTTCCTGTGAACGCATTCATAAACATGACAGGAATTACCAATCACAACCTTGTTGCGATAATTAAGTTCCAAAACTTTGGCACCTCATAGGACACGTGTATATGCATGAACCTGTATATAAAAATGTGGGACCCTCGCTTTTACTGCAAGCTGACTTGCTGTTCAGTTACTTTACTAGCTAATTGTCAAGGCCGAGGTTTTGTTTTGTTTTTTTTGTTGGTTTGTTGGTTTGTTAGTTTGGAGGGAGGTTTCCACTTGCCATTTATATAAACCGCTTTTTGGAGAAGAGGTATGATTACTAATTGTTTTGTGTCTGTGCAGCAGAAGATTAAAGGCGAGCGAACTCGAGCGATTCCTACAATCATCTTCCCTGTGGTAGCTGCAGGTTTCAGTTCTTTAGTATACCCGACCTGGTTTATATTAATATCAAACGGCAACCGCACAAAAACTATATTAATATCAAACATTTACTTAAATTCTGTCAGCAAGCTGCACAAAAACCTTTTAGGTGGCCTGGAGGAGTGCTCTGCGCAACTTTTTTGTCCACGTCTATGGTAATTTGTTACTTGCTACGACTTGAGATGAGGGAAAATATCTGACTGTCACGTACAAGTATATTCCTCACTTTATGACACCACTGTTTGGGTAGATATCTTTCTCAATAGGAAAGTAAAAGACATCATCGCTTGAGAAAATATCCAAGTCAGTTTATGAGATTAACATTAGAATTAGGCATAGAAGTCTTTCAGCTGACGGGGCTTTACTTAAAGATGATGGAATTATTAGAATTGACAATGTTGCGTTTATTTTCACAGACCGAGTCACGGAACGAAAATCAAAATGGAAAGAGAGAGAACAAGGGAAGAGATTCAAGGCACCCCCATGCCTTAGATTTTTTGACAAAATTCTGTTCATTCATTCATGGTACTACCAGCATTTACATTTTAACACTCCGACATCACCCTAATCACACGATTATTTACGCAAACAATACATTCAACCTGAAGGAATTGGATAGGTGGACGAGTTTTGATTCCAAGCCAACTATGGATTAGATTTTGTTTCTCTGATCATAGGCATGGCTGACGTGGTGAGCTTTTGTTCATTTTAAGAAAGCCTTGCCAACGTGGTTTCTTGGGTTAACGGTGACAGTTGCTCCTCATCTGAAACACCCTCCTCTACTTCTCCACTCCACTTTACATTCCAATTTTCCGTTGACACATCAACAGATTCCGGCAGCACCTCTTCTCGCTTCGATCTTCCTCGCTTCCTGCCTGTGGCTGGCGGCGGGCTGGATAGTCCAGCCTCCGAAGGAAAATTCAGGATTGCTTTCCTGCCTCTCATTTTGAATGCAGCACAGTCATAAGCTTTTGCAGCATCAACATCAGTGTCAAAAGTACCCAACCAAACCCGACTTCCCTTCCGGATAGGGTCACGGATCTCTGCTGCAAACTTGCCCCACGGTCTTCTTCGGACCCCCCTGTAATGCCTTACCGTCTCTCCTTTATCTGTCATCTTTACAGGTTCAGGTGGCGGGTACTGATTACTTGAACCTGAAAACACGGGCTCAGGAGGTGTCAAGTCTATGATTTCAGGTTTTATTTCAAAGCTATAGGTTTCTTGGGTACTATGGTAACTTTGGTCGGATACTGGGGAGTTGGGTTCTGACCCAGAAAGGGAGCTCTCTAGTTTGACAGAGACACTGGCTATACTGGACTCAAGATTACTGATAAACTCGTCTGTAGAGGTGAAGTCTCCAAGAAGATGTTTTCTTATGAGTTCTAATGTTGAGGATTCTTCCGGGGTTGCCATTTTTTAGAGACAGAAAAAATGAGCCAAAAAAGTTGTTATATGGAATATGGGTGCAATCAATTAGTTTTTATATATAGGGAGTGGATCCTAGTTGCTACTTTTGCATCGGAAAATCAACATCAAATGTGACTCCCTGAATTTATTAGATGCAGCAGGTTTACTGCATCGTGGAGCATGATGGCACACGGTTTTTACCCAGGTTTTGGAGCTGGATTCGGGTCATCTTATCCAAATCCTCATTAATGGGGACAAGTTGAGGGTTGGGGGGACTAAGGCTTGTTTCAAATTGGGCCGGGAGGAATATATCATCTAGTTTTGGTGTTGTGCGTGTACTTGGTGTCTATTATGCACAACTTGTGCTTGGTGTGTCTATTATGCGAAACTTGTGCCTGGTGGGTCTATTATGCACAACTTGTGCTTGGTGTCTATTATGCATGTTGTCTGTTTACATCTTAACTTGTTTAGGAGGGGGGCAGATTTAGCAACTAGGCTTGTTGTCTGTTTACATCTTGACTTGTTTAGGAGGGGGGCAGATTTAGCAACTAGGCTAGTTATGGTGGGTACCACTATGAACTAAGCTCATCAAAGATCCCACATCATTCCTCTCTGTCAGCCTTCCCAAATTTGAAGTAAATTGACCAGATGCAACGCTGTGAAAAGGCTGATGGTATATTGGTATCCATTCGATTCATCAGCTATCTGGGCCAACATAAGCATTCATGAACCTGCATAAATTAGGTCCGTTTACTAGTCTTCTGTACTTGATATTCCAAATAGAGGAGGAAGAAGGGGCTATAAAGAAGAGCATACAAGGCACACATGAATTAATAGAAACTTGAGTTACTTACATACTTGAGCGAAGTCAAGTAAATTTTTCGGTGAGCTAAATTTATGAAGCTACAAAGAAGCTGCTATGCTGCATTCATTGTGCAGATCCTGGTTTAATGAACGCAGAACTTGGTTTCCTCACTTTCCCAGTCAGATAAATTTTTCTTTTTCAGCGAACTTGCTTGCGCCAAGTACCATAAATAGCATGTTTCCCTTATCAAAATACATAAAATCCCAAAACAATTAGCCATTACCAAGATGTTTAGGCGACATTCACCTGAGCTTCAATATCTGCTCCACAAGTTCTCCTTGTCAGTCAAACCAATAAGAAAAATCTCCAGCATAAGAGTATACAGAAAATTGCTGATCAATGTCGATAATTCTAGCTTGAGATATTATGATAGATAAGCCAAAAAAGTTCGAACTCTAGGGAAATATGGTGGAATTGGTTCTATAAAATATGTAAATGAGTCTGTTACAGCCCAATTAAAAACGAGATCTACTTATATTTAGAGTTAAAATCATGCTTAGAATTTGTAATCCAACATAAGCTTTTTAATATGAAACATTTGGAAATCAATTAAAAATAAATGAAAATTATTTTTAAAAAAACATTTAAATAGCAAAAGTTAAAGATTCACACTAAAAATAGCTTTGAATATTAGGCATCGAGCTTGTAGGTTTATGAGTTTGCATTTAAGTTTGATTAATGAAAAATATTTTATTATTAAATTATTATTTGGTCAATAAGTTTTTTGGACTTTAAAATATCTTATTGCATGTCAAAATTTATTTTTGGATTATTCCTTGATTCACATTTTCTCTCTTCAAAAAAATATAAAAAAATAAAAAATATTATCAAAAAAATATAACAATTAAAAGAGGATGTCAATACGTTAAGAAAATGACTAAAAATTAGTTGAGGAGGTTCAAAAATATAAAGATTAAAATTTAACAATATTTTGTTGACTAATAAAAGTTTTGTTGATAAAAAAAATTCAATATGAGAAAGAAAAGTCCAAGATCAAATGTTTATGAACACAATTAAATTTTATTTAAGGTTTAATTGAATTATGAAGGGTTTAATTGCAAGAAAAATTAATTTTAAAGTTAATTTGAGCTTTAATTGAAAGAAATTCAAGTTTTGGGGTCAAAATATAATTTTTAAAAGTTAATTTGATCAAAATAGATGCTTGATTGCATAAATACTAAAATTTGATGGCTAATTAAAAACTAACTTGAAGAAACTCGAAGCCAAAGACTAAAATAAAAAATCCATATAAATAGAGAGGTTGTAATTAAACCAAATCAGGGAGCAAATTAAAGAAATTAGAAGTTTATTACTTAATTGAAGGTCAAATTGCACTAATTCGAGATCAATAATAAATTTAAAAAGGCAGCCAACTTCAAGGCCGGCGATTAAATTTGACAATAATGCAATTGAATTGATTTTTAAAATTAAAATTGCAATTGAGGACTCGATTGAATAAATCACAAATTGAGGATTGATTTGTACTTTGATATAAGTTTGATGCCTTTTTCATTTAAATGAAACGATGTGTTTTGGCCAAAACAGCTTCATTTCATATACTGTTAAAAAAAAAAGAGCCCAAAACAGTGTCATTCGAGCCTTTCTTCTTCCTCTGAATGCGTAGAAAACATAAAAAGAAAAAAGTTTTATTTCACTATTTTCACTGACTTCTCTCTTTTCCCTCTCTCTTAAACATAAAAAAGACGACAACCTTAACTCTATTTGCATAAACTCTGGCCCGTGGGCCACCACGGGTTGGTGGAAAAAACAAAAGGGATATACCCCTCCAGCGGTTTTTGGGACAGATGCACAGTAGCTGCCCTTGTCTTTCTTTTTCTTTCTCCTGTTTTTCTTATAAATACAGGGGGGAAAGTAGAAAAGAGAGACCACAAAAAAAAAATGGAAAGATAGAAAGAAAAAAAGAAAAAAACCCGAAGAGGAAGAAAAAATAGAAAAAGGTAGAAGAAAAGGCACTGGAGGAGCTGCCACCAATACCATTACTGCTAACCATAACTGACGATTGAGGCTACGTTTCACTTCTCTAGATAAAAACTTTGCCCCCATTTCTTTTGCTTCTGTTTCTTTCCTCGCCAAGTAAGGTGTGCACGATACATGTCTCCATAAGCGAGGTGAAGCTGGTTACTCTGCTCATACATAATAAACAGCTAAGGTTGACTGGGCTTAGCCCAGCCTATAGATCTTGGGCCGATTCTGGTCCAACCAAGCAACGGTGGGCCAAGTTCGGCCTAGCAAAAAAATTATATGTTTAGAATTATATGATTTTCACGCGTTTTGTTTTACGCTATTTTGTTTAATATTGGTATATATTTTTATACAATAAAAATACAAATCTGATATTAAAATACTTGATTTTCATCAAAACTTTTAAAATACAAAAAAAAAAATTGTGCATACGGCCAAGTGTTTCAAAGCTATAAAATCATAATATGTTTTTCATATACTAAAAAATAATATTTTAACATGCATTTTGACTTTAATAATCAGTTTATTAAAGTTAATAGAATATTGACCAAAATTTAAAAAATAACAAAAAATTTTATTTTATTTATTTTAGTATCGGAGATTATAAAATTATACATAAAACGTATTACCGATATTAAAAAGGTATTTTCTTTTAACGACATAGAATAGTTAGGTTTTTACCCAATAATATAAAAATCTATTTATAAAAGAGGATTTTTCTTAAACTATAAACAGACCAATCATTAAAAATCAAAAAAAGATTTTAGATTTTATCTGATAATAAAATAATGCAGCTTATCTTAGGTAGAGTATATTTGGGTTACTAATATATTTTATTTATGCAACTTATCTTTGTACCTCATCTTTGAGAACAATTAGGGTTCCTAATGATTAAAATATTAGGTGATAATTTTTATTTTATTTTTAATGATAAAAAATAAGAATTTCTTATCTCTTTATATTTGTCAAATAAACCATTATATTTTTCGGTGAAGGATCATCGCAAAGTTGCACACATATAACATTACATGAATCAATATGTTAATTATATAATAAAAATAAATATAATTAATATTAATTCACAAATTATAAACATTCATTAGTTATGAAGATTCATTAATTATGAGAATCTAATGCTTTGATTCTCAAGTTTTATAAATAAGTGTTTGTATGGCTCTAAAGGAGTAGATTTTTCTTGAAATTTTTTTCTTCATTTATTGTTAATTTTTCTTAGATTTGTTCAACTCATTCTTTTTTTTTAAGGTTAGGTTTCATTTTTTTGAAGAATATTAAATATAATTTATTTGAGTTTTGTTTAAAAATGCATCTAGACAAGAAAAAACTGTTAGAATTATATGAGATTAATTAAAAAATTTAGATTGAATATTTTCTACAAGTATGCTTAACTAATTTTGATAAAGTTAAATTTTAATAATTGTCAAGTTTAGATTCCAGGATTGCTTTTCCATCTTTTACAAGTTCAGCTTTTTGTAAAAAAAATTTATAAACTAAATAAATACTTATCATTTTGTGACTTTTAGACTACAAAATCCATTCCATTGAATAAATGCAATCAAAGAAGAAATGCAATCTTACAAAACTCAACATCTTCAACAAACGCAATCATAGCTGCGTATATGAACCCTACTAATTATATATAGCTATGTATAGAAACTTCCTAATCTCTACTTAATCCGCGACACTTTTGGCCATCAGATTTTTCCTAATTTAGCAAACAGCAAACCAACCATCCAAACGACATGTTGACCGTCAATCATTCATACAACCATCAGCCTTGAATACCCAAATGAGGGATGGGGGGATAACGGTGATAGTGGTGGCACATTAAATATCCCCATGACTTCACCATCCCAGAACCCCTTCCAACTTGACGGCGTTAATGGATCCGTAGCCGCTGCTTTGACCTCAGTTTCCGGCGAAGAACTTTCCCTCTTCGCCACCTTATTGGTGATCACAGAACTAGTACTTTCCATACTACTCTCTATTTCTTCAATCTTTCTTTTCTTGCTTGAAGTTTCCAAGAATTGTTCAGGTTGCTGAGAATTAGACTTTCCAGCTTCAAGAGGGAAATTCAAGATTGCTTTACTTCCACGTAGCCTGAAAGCAGCACTGTCATAAGCTTTTGCAGCTTCAATGGCTGTATCAAATGTTCCAAGCCATACACGAGCTCCTTTTTTGTTAGGGTCACGGATCTCAGCTGCATATTTGCCCCATGGCCTACGCCTAACGCCCCTGTAATGCTTTTCTTGTTCACTTGAACAATCTGCCTTGGTCACCACTGGCTGTACTACTTGTGGGATCATGTTCAAGGTTGCTGGTGGAGGAATTGCGATGTTCTTGATCATGGATGGTTTTCTCTGGCTTAGAGTGCTTGGAGACTTTGGTGAGGCTTGAGGCTTGGATTCGATGCTAGATTGACTCTGCAGCTTGGGTTGTGGCTGCTCTGATTGATCAAAGGGATCGAATTCTGTTGATTCGGTCTTGATGTAGTCAGTAGTACTACCGGAGCTGGAAGTACTGCAAAGATCATCAAGATTGGTGATTAAGTTGTCCATGGAAGCAAAGTCAGTCAAGAGGTGCTCCCTAATGAGTTCCAAAGCTGAAGCTTCATCAAAAGATGCCATAATTGACAGAGGGGTTAATTTCTCTTCTAATTTTCTTTTGTTTTCTGGGATACTTACTGGAGGAGGATTGAAATTTAAGATCAGAAATAAAGAGCTGAAGCTGCAAAACTGGAAATTGAATTCAAAGAGTGGGAGAGAAGTGAAGGTTTGATTTCCTTGAGAGTGGAAATGGAGTGAGAAGTGTATATATATAAAGGGTAGAACTTTAAGAAACCAGAGAGACACAGCGGGGAAGGAGGTTTCGTTTGAGGTTCCTGGCTGGTGAGAGGAAGCATCATATGGCAAAATCCAAAGTGGAATTTTAGAGTAGGAAGTCTAGCTAGTTTGATCGTCTTGTCTCGTAGTGGACGTTGTAGTATTTTTTTTATTACTCGTGGGGGTCTGTGGTTTTTGTGGACTCTGTTTCCTGGCTCCTTCCATCCACAAGCCACGAAGCGACAACATTTCTATGGGCTTACTGCGAGGTTCACTGTAACTCTGCTTACCTCTGCATCTGTTTTATTTAATATGTGAAAAAGGAAAAAAGAAAAAAGAAAAGAATGTAATTTTCCATTCTAACAAGTAAATCCATGATTTTCTATAAAAAAAAAAAAATTTAATTGTTCACGAATAGGATGAGGAAAGCCGAGTATGCAATGATTAACTAGTTTTGGGTTAAGTTAATTTTTTTAAATGTAAAAAACAATTCAAATGTTACTCTTTTTTTTAACAAAAAAATATATTTACTTGATGTAACTCAATTGAATTAATGATATAAAAATAACATGTGCAACTTGGAAAAACAATATTTAACTAAATAAAATTTTAAGATAATATAATTTTTTAATATTAAAATAACAACATATTTGATTGATCTAGAACAACTCAGGTCAATGTATCAAATTTATGATCCGGGTTATGAGATTATAATAACATTATATGAAACAAAACAAAATAAATTATGAAGCCTAATTCCCAATCAATTCAATATTGAATGATGAAATTTAAAAAAATTAAAAAATCTAAAAAAATAACCCGAGTTAACATGTTAAATTTATAACCAAGTCATAAGACTGAGAAAACCCCACGAAAATAAATCAAAACAAATTACAAATTCTAATTCCAAACCAACTCAATATTGAAGGATAAGATTAAAAAAAATCAATGAAAAAAACATAAAAAAACAACCTGAGTCAATCTACCAAATTCATGACCTGAATCGGTAGACTAAGATAACCTTATATATAAAAAAAATGATCTAATATAACCGAAGTTAACATGTCAAATCTGTGATTTTGGTTTTGAAACTAAGATAATCTTATAAAGAAAAGGTTAAAAAAATTATAAAATTTAATTCTTAATCGTCCTTATCGAATTTAATATTTAACGATGAAATTTATAAAAAAAATAATCAAATAAAATTATAAAACTCAATCTCTAATTAATCTAATATTAAATTATAAAATAAAAAAATCAAGTAAATAAAAAACAAAAAAAAACTAAAGTCAACTCAGCTTAGCTTATTAAACACTATTCTCATATCATAAAAGTAGGATAAACTAATGAAAAATAAACAAAACAATTGATGAAGTTTAATTCTCATTCAAATTAATATTAAAAGATAAAATTATAAAAAATAATTATAAAAAAATTGAGTTAATTGAATTAACCTGCCAAATCTGTAATCTGTATCATAATAATTTAATACTTAAATAAAAAAATTTAATAGAAGAAATCAAAAGGAAAACGTTGATTGAAAATATAAATTAAAAAAAAAAAACAAATCACTATTTCAATGAAGAGGTTTTTGCTGATAAGGGTATAGTAAAACTTATTCCTCTTTAAGTTTATGATTGGAACTTTAAAAAAAAAAAGTAAAAAAAATCAAAGTAAAAAACAAAATAAATAAAACTTTGCCAAAAGAAAGACAACTCTTTTATTTAAAAATAAAGTTCTGGAAGCGTCGTTTTGAAATTCTTGGATTGTATAACCTAATGACAACAACTAATTAAGATTAAAAAAAAGGAACTTGTGTTTACCAGTTTAGTGTCGCGTCAGGATTGAATTATAAAAATCTTCCACGTCGACATGGTTGATTGGATTAATTCAAATCCCACGAGGGGAATTACAACTTCAAGATAAGAACACCATCAATGGTGATGACTTCTAACCTTTTATAAATTAAAATAATTGATGGAGGCAGCAGTAGGCATGGATGCTTTTTATCTTTCTCTCGTCCATTGATTATAGACGCCTTCGTAAGCTGTAAGAATCTTCGTTTTTTTTTTTTAATTGCCTTTTAATCTTCAACTTATTGACCTTTGACGACAACGTTTCAAAACTGCTTTAACCTTGCGTTTGAAGAAAATAAATTAACTTTTATGCACACGTGGAATGAGAAGATATATAATTGATATTAATTTGATCAAATCATTGGCGAGCCCGGAGAATCTTCTAAACTACCGGCCGAGCGAAGATGACAATGTTACAATGGAGGATTCCACGCTTTCTCCGTTCATTGAACAGGAAACCTCGCAAAGGGTTATAATTTGCTTTGCTATATTTCTCTTTTGATAAAGGGAGCCATTAATGAGGGGATTTCTGCAAATTTTTTTTTTAATGATCGTAACCAGATTAATTAAAATTATTTAAAGAAATATAAATAATCTATAGGAAACGTAAGCGGATTAAAACTGTGGCTCTTGAGACCAAATTCAAAATAACCACGTGGTTTGAATATTGACTTTATGATCACCCAAAGAGCAAACTTTTCAATAATCTTTTTGTTGTTTATGGCCGCAAGCATCGCAAACATGCTTCCACTTGCAAATTTCTTAGCCCCACCCACGTCAACTTGCTAGCAAGTTGGTGTTCAATTTGTGGCCATGGTGTGGAACCTCGATGCTTTTTGTTTAACGTTGGTTTTTGTTTTTTTAATTGTGTTATTAAGATCAATTTATATAAATCTTAATAAATCTTTTGAAATATTAAAGTTAATAATTATGTAAATTTTTAATAATTTTAAAATTTATAATATTTAAACTAATAATTTCTGAAAAAATAAACTTAAACCTTAATCAATTGTGCTGTATTACTTAGAGTTTACGTTGATTTTTTTCTACTTAATCGCTAGCTGGTCTGTGATTTGTTGAGACCAATTCTTTTTTTTTTTTTTTTTTTTTTTTACGTGGGGTGTCCGGGCCAGCTTACGCGCACCACGACTAATCCCTACGGCCCACTGAACACCCTGCAAACCCAGCAAGCAGGTAAGGCAGCGCGGGGCTGACAGGTATGCAACTCCAAGACTCGAACCCGTGACAGCAGAAAACACAAGGTGTCATTCCACCGCTGGGCCGTTGCCTTGGATGCAAATTCTTGCTTTGCTAACTCATTGATAATGACCCTCCAATCCAAGGTTGCTTCACGTAAGAGAAAATGTTTGATAGTCATGGCGGTGGCATTGTTGAGTTGTCGCTCATCTGTCATTCAAAGGCCCAGTTTGTCTTGTCAGCCCAGCCCGTATTCAATTTGAAGCCCATGGCATGGAATACCGAAGTCTATGGATAATTTCAGTCCCCTAAAATAATAATAATTTGAAAGAAGCCATGAGAGTGTGTGCTCATTGCTGGGCTTCTTGCGAATTTACTTGAGAGGGTTCGATTTCTAAGTTGTTGGGACGAGGCTACGTTTGTTTACAGTGAGGTTTAAGGCTCTATTTATTTATTTTCATATTTTTTAAAAACATTTAATTTTTATTTTTAATTAATATTTTTTTAGTACTTTAAAAATATTTTAATATGCTGATATTAAAAAAATAAATTATTTTAATATATTTTTAAATAAAAAATATTTTAAAAAACAAGACGAGGACCTTGCTTCCCTTGCTTTCCTTCCGTTAATTAAACTTTGGAGATTGAACTGGGACTTTGTATAAACACTAGGGACTGAGGCTGAGGAAAGGAAAAGATTGGATGGCACGTGTATTAGACGCGCAAGCTCGTGCAACACTCTTAGCCTCCCAGTTGTCCAATCGCCTTTAAACAATGCACGTGAACGACAGAAATGGCTTCCCTTTAGCTTTAATAATGGGCCTTTTTATTCTTTCTTTTTTCGTTTGGTCCCTGTGGTTTGGGATAGTCCAAAACGACAATTTCTTTTCTTTTTTTTTTGTCCACCAACAATGACAGCTTTCTAGAGTTAGCTTTTATAGATCAAAATCGAATTTTTTTTATCGAGTTTTAAATAAAATTTAAGAAAGATTTTATTTTTCATAAGCTCATCTTGAACTCAGACCAAGTAATAAAATGGAAAACAAACTCGCTAATTACTGGAGCTAATGTAGCAAAAGATATATCTTACATTTACTCAAAATGATATGATATGATATGAATAGTTTTATAGATCAATTTTATTTTTTAAATCTTCATCTTAGATTAATTTGTAAATAAGTTGCGTTTGCAGGAGAATTCGGTACATTAGTTAAGACGTGTCCGTTTTTGGGTGAATCGAGAATTATTCATTCCTCTTCACAGGTTCCAGCTTTCATTGAGTAGCTGACTTTAAAACTTTGCGGCACGAAACAGCTTATGGAATCCCCGACCGTGCAGCAGCTGGAACCGCACCACGTGAGTTTTTAATTGTAGTTGTACACACTTATGTAGCAGGCAGAGTGGATATGCTTTGAATTTTTTAATAATTTATTTTAATCCTTAAAGTTTAATTTTTTCACGATTTAATTCTAATTAAAAATCAATCATTTTTTATTTTTTAGATAAAAAATGAAATCAAAAGAAAAGAAACCAAAACAAAAACGACGCTAACATAGATGCCTTGCTAGATATTTTATGAAAAATATAATTAAATCCTTAAATTTTAAGAATAACATAGAATATAGTATTTAGGTCTTTTTAAATTAAAAAATAGTTTTTGTATAAAAGTTTATTTTTATTATTTTTTAGTTTTTTATTAGAAAGAGATAAAAAAAAAGAATCTCTAAATTCTATCCATGAGAAAAAAATATTGGTAAAACCATTTTTAGCCATTACAATGAAATTTTTTTAATGTCCAGCATGACATAATAAAAATTTAATGATAATTATTTAGAATTTTAATATTATTTGAAAAAACAGATCCAGACCAAGAAAGATAAATCTAATCCATTTTAATTTTGATTTTTTTAAAACATTTTAAGTTGATAGATTGATTTGCAGGTATTAATGAGATGTTGTTGAGTTGAAATAATTTAAAAATTAAATTTTTTATGACAAAATAAATACTTTTTTGATTTTTCAACAATCATAAGAGTGACCATAATCTCAGCTTATCTTATCAGTTGCATGTAATTTTTGAAAAAAATAGGTTGCTTGTTCTTTTAAAACAATAATAATAAAAAAAAAAAAAACTTAACAAGGACACACAAGCTTAGGCTTAAAAGCTTATCCATGTGCTTGGGTTTTCTTGTAATTTTTATTTGTGACTTTTTTATCATGATCTCCAACTTTTTTAATTTTAATTTTATTTATTGTTTGTAATTTTTTTAATTTATTAAGATACATGATTTTTAATTTTTTAATTATATATACATGTATAATTTTTTTAATTTTTATTTTGAATTTTTTTAATTACAAGAATACGTTGAAAAAGTTTATACACATATATATACATTTTTTTTTGGAAAAAAAAAATCTCACTCACGGCTAGAATATATATACCGCAACAGGAAGCAGGGAAACTTTTGAATCAACCACCAAGACCATGTAATATAATAAAGATTGTTCAATTTCAAATGTTTGAAAAAAGTGGATATTAATTAGTTGCACGTGGCTGTACGTTCTTGGCCATCTCACTTGTTTTGACACGCCATCCATTAGCTTGCAACTTGGAGTATTGGTTCTTGTTCTGGGATGTGATTTTTCAAACTGAATTATTATTATTATTATTATCAATATTATTATTATTATTATTATTATTATTGATCCATGCAAGGACTGAGAGGGTCTAAATTATCAGCTGTGATTTCATAGGGAGAACATATCATTCCGCTTTCAACAATATAAAGGTATGGATATCATTACATGGATAATCTCTCGCCCGCCAAAACCATCTCACGCAGCACCCAGATTTCTCGACGACTAATAATTCAACCCAAAACCATCATTTTGCAATTTAAAAATATGAGATTAGAATAAAAACAAAATCACGTTCTTGATCTGCCACAGCCATTTCTTAACAAATATTCAATTTTCAGCATTAAACAACGGTTGAGTTCTGAAGTTACTCGGAAGGTGCGTATTTGACTTCACATTAATTATTTATATAGTTTGTGTTTTGAAAATTATTGGATCATTTTGATTCACTGTCAGCACATTCTATTATTTATATAGTTTGGGTTTTTTAATTTAATTAAATAATTCGGATCCCACTCACGTCTTTACTGTCTTCTTTATACTCTAGTCATTTTGCCTCGCAATGACACGAGGTTCCTTTTTATAATATTTTTATCTACTTTTGTGGCAATTAGAATAGAAATTTGTAAGTAATTCAAAGATTTAAATTCTTGAAAAAAAATGTGTTCTTAGTCAAAATTCCTTTTTTATGTATTCATGTATTTATTTTTTGTTTTGACAAAACCATGCCTTTTTTTAATCATCAACAACATGGTTTTTTGAATAAAACATTAGGACAATTAATAAGTATTCATAAAAATCTCAATCATTTAAATAATTAATTTTTGTATATAAGAAGAACTCTAACCTCCTCTACTGATGTATTTCCTTTTGTTTTGATATTCATTTTTAAAAGTCTGATTTTCTAAATATAAAATTATCATACTTGATTTTAAAAGCAAGTTTCTATATATAAAAAAATATCTCAATAATTTTTATGTGATCGTATAAAAATAATAAAAAATAATTTTTTTTTTTTTAAAATAACAACATCAATATTTTGTTCTTATTAAATATTCATTAGCAATGCTTTTTAATTCAAAAATCTAGATATCAAGTCAATATATTAATTATAAATAAAATAACTATAAATATACTATGGAAGCTCTAATTTTATTTAAAAATCATGAAATAATAGGATCAATTTGTAAATATTATCTTAGTAATTCAACTTAAAGTGAATCTTATTCTATTTTTTAAAATAAAATAATTAATTAAAATAAAGATGATAGACTAAAAGAATCAAGCCAAATATGCCTGGTTATTAAAAGATGATTGAGGTGCGACTAGGCTTGCCATGATAAGCCTGCGTACCTGGTTTAAAATGAAAGGTCAGTATGTGTCTAGGCTTGGAAGAATAAGCTTGCTTGTCTATTTTTTTTTAAAAAAATTAAAAAAACAGGTAAATAATAATTCATTGGGTCAGGTTTTTTTTCAAAACAAAAAATACAAAGATTACATGTCATGAACCTAGATAAATGATGTGTTCTCATTTAAAATATATGTTGATGATTAGAAAAACAAAATCCAAGTTTCTGAATTTCCAAAACCTATTTAAATCTATTTTCTTATAAAACACTAAAACATCGTAAAAAGATAAATAACCATGTTTTATTTCCATAACACTATCTAATTAGTATTAAAAACTGGAAATCAAAATGAATGAAAAAAAAGAGCTTAGGTCCTAATCTATTTTTTTATATTAATTTGATCGTTCTTTTATTGTAATAAAACACTATTCATCAACCATACCTATTCATGTTATTGTTTATAGCCATTTTTTCCCTTTTAAATCCCTTTTTTTCAATTCAGTAGTTGAATTTTCCTTCTTCACAATTTCATCCTTAAAAGCGGTATAATCATGGTTTTGTTTATTGAATTTTGTTTCATATTGGATGCTTTCATCTGTGTTATGTGTCCAAGGACATTTTAACATTAAATTAAAGATTAATATGACCAGATCAAATTTTAGGTTATAGTTAGAGAAATTTAAAAAACAAGGATCAAAATTAACACCTTAAAAAAATAGAGCCCTTTTTAGTTTTTACTATTCAAAAGGCATGAAAATATTCATTTTGGTACCTGCTATTTTCAAGATTTTACCTTTTGATCCAAAACTTCAATTTCTTTTCGCGATTTAAATCTTGTCCGTTGCAATAAGAGAGGGAAAGTCATTGAAAAAGAAAGAGGAGAGAGAAAAATCTGGTCAACCATATTTTGAAAGAAAAAAAATATAACAACCTTGTATGTTCAATTAAGACGATTTTTTGTCTCAAATATGTCAGTAAAATAAAATCAAGATACGTTAAAGCTTTTGGATTTAGTTTAATTTTTTAATTTTAAAGTGATATGGGGTGTTTTTGGGATAAGGAAAATAAATTTATTAAGGTTTTTGTTTAGTTCGATTTTTTATTTTTAAAGTGACACGGGTCGTTTTGGGATAAGAAAGTAAATTTATTAATGTTTTTAGGATATTCTAGAGGTAATTTTAGGTGAAAATAGGCTGAGATCCTGAAATTCGAAACCTAACTGTCTAGATATTAGAGGTGGTCGTAAACTACACCATTGAAGGACACATTACCTACTTTGATGGATGACGTGTTGTTTGTTTTATTAAAAAAAACTTGCCATCCCTAGTTTAAAAAAGAAGGATAAAGCCGAACACGCTATGACTTTTTATTTTAGCCCAAATATGAGGGTCTATTCCCTCAAGCCCAATTGCGTAACTTCATTTTAAATGATTTCTTAGTTTTTTTGTCTGGATTGAAATTCACTATAACTAAAATAATTAAAATAATATTTTAAAATTTATCCAATTGTTCCATAGTTTTGTTAACAAGATTACACTTCTTGTGGAAATATTTAAAATTATTTGGTGAATTATTATATATAAACTAACACGCAACTCTTTCTTAAAAAAATACTCCTCATAGATATCCTATGGGAATAAATATTTATTAATTTTTTATTATGATCTTCTTAGATTAATATTCTTTTCTCTAATCGTGTAAAAATCATAGAATCATGATTTTTTTTATTGATATTTGTTGTATTTTTTTTCTTATTTTAAAAACAATACCATATGATGTTCTCGTATAAGAAAAGGAAGAAGAAGAAGAAGAAATACTTGAATAAAGCAAGGTTTTCCTAAGCCAAACACGTGGGACAAGGTTTTCCATTTTGGATGTTAACATTGTACAGCAACCTATAGTGGTTGTTGGTCCTATTAAGATTGACTTCGGAGCTCTTATCCTCAGGAAGTCCCGAATCATGGCCAGGGCTAATGTACCTACACTACGTCCCTATCACGCTTTGTCCATTCCCTTTTGCGATGTACATTCTTTTAGATGAATCAAGTTGCTGCCATTTGTACGGAGCGATATTTAAAGCCAAATGGTATGATAACGCTCCTACTTGTGCACTGCGGTCAATTCCATTCACCCTGCAATATCAACTAGCAATAATTACGAGTTAATATGGAACTGCCCCCATAATCCTCGAGGAATTGCCCCAATAATCGTGAGTTAATTTGGAATTATATCTCCAGTTCTTCATACTTCATTGCTTAGAAACAACCCTGTTCTTACCAGTTTGAAACTTTTGCTTGGACATAGCCACTCCACCTCAGCCAAATGTGAAACACAAAAATTCTTTTTCTAGATGCCCTCGAGCATGGGTTATGGCGACTGGATGACGTGAGATAATGGCATCACCCCCCCGCATTACCAACAAAGGGACAACCATGAACCACCCCTCTCCATTTGCCCACTTGTGCATTGAAATTTCATCGAAACACACACAAAAAAAATAAAAAAAAAAGGCAATTAAGTGCACATTGGCACTAGCAATAGAATAATTAAAATAAAGACGACAAAATATCACCACCAACTTGCCATTCACCCCCCTCACCCTCCCCCTCCGTCTCCGACTACATATATATACCGCCCCCTTATCAAATCCCCCATCTTCTTCTAAATTGGATTCCAAGATTTCTTTCATCCCTTCTCCTCTCCTCTAGCAAAACAACCGCAATTCTCTCTCGCTTGCAGAAACTAACACAACAAATTAATCATACACCTTCTACCTCAATTCGATTGCCACAAGAGAAACAGAAATGAACGAGGTTACCTCATTGTGCGAGTTTAGTGCTCTGTCTCATCATCGTCAGCATAGAAGTCCAAGCTTTAGTTCTCTCATTTCTTGCCTAACCGAGACATGGGGTGACTTGCCATTAAAAGTGGATGATTCTGAAGATATGGTCATTTACAATTCCCTCAGAGATGCTGTTCGTTTTGGATGGTCACCGTTAGACTTAACTTCACCCACTGCTACCACTGCAACTACAACAATAACCAGAACAACAGGTGTCGTTAAAGCCGAGCCGGGATGTGAGCTGGAGCCGGAAGCCGAGCCCAGGAAACTGGTTCAAGAAGCTGGATTGAATGAAGCTGCTGTTTCTAAGAAGGTGGTGGCTAAGGGGAGACATTATAGAGGAGTGAGGCAAAGACCCTGGGGGAAGTTTGCGGCTGAGATTAGGGACCCGGCTAAGAATGGTGCGAGAGTGTGGCTTGGGACTTACGAGACCGCGGAGGAAGCGGGTTTGGCTTATGATAGGGCGGCTTATAGAATGCGTGGCTCGAAAGCTTTGCTTAATTTTCCACATAAGATTGGGTCCAATGAGCCGGACCCAGTTAGGGTCACGACTAAGCGTCGAGAGCCGGAGACGGGTTTGCCGGCTGTGGATAGTGGCTCGGCTAAGACGAGGAGAATATTGGTGGCTAACGGAGATGAGCTGGAAAGGGAGAGGGGATCTAATGTGTTTCAGGTTGCACACCATATAATGCCACTTGGTGAGCAGTTATTGGTCAGTTAGTTTGGGTTTGCGGTGTTGGTGGAGGTCTGTAGTCACAGAGACTCTTTGTTGTGAATAGTACGATTTATTTTTTTTTAAATCTCAAATGGAGTTTCAGTACTTTTGACGTGGACAAATATGCCTAAAAAATTAGCTGAAAGCAAAATTATATATATATATATCTCTCTCTTAACATGTAAATAAATGCAAATACGTACACCCATAGCATCTAACACACTAAAACCTCTTTATTTTTCGAACAAAAGCAACTATACACGCAGGTACGCTTACGCAAATGCGAGTCACAAGCACTTTCATCGGGAGATGTTTCGAACGAGAAGCAACATTTATCTATGGATACCTTTTTCCGATCAACATTTTAATGATTCAATTACGTAACGTGACCGATCTTTGTCAACGGTTAATTTCTCTCTCTTCAACTTTACTGTTTTCCGACGTATACGAAAAACAAGAAAAACAAGAAGAGTGAATGATATAGAATTTTATTAAATAAAATCAGCACTTTAAAATTTTAATTTTAATTTTTATTATTACATATTTTATCTTCAATTATTTTATTTCTCAAGGGCTTTGTGAATGTAAAAAACCAATCTAAATAAAAGTTCTAACCATGATATGATAAAAAATCCTAAATAAATAAGAAAATTCAAAAAATATAAAAATCAAAGGAGCCTAAATAACACATTCTAGGTCTAATTTGAAGGACTTTTAGGCACTGATTTGTTATAGCAATTTGTTATCTTATAAAGCTATTTGAAATTTTTTAAATAAATTTGAGTACAATTCAATGAATTCTTAATCTTTTCGTTAAGTTGATCATTTTATGCCATTTAATATTTTATTAGACTTAACCATGTTTCATTGGTTTATAAAAACCCTTTTTAGATAATTCATGTAATTTAATTATGACAAATTCATCAATCAAAATCAATTTTAAAGACTTTCAGGTAGCGAGTCATTCTCTTATAAAGCTAGGTATTTGAAACTTTTTAAATAAATTTAAGTACAATTCAATAAATCTATTAAAATCTTAGATTTTTTTATTAAGTCGATCATTTTATGACATCCAATATCTTATTAGACTTAACCATGTTTTATTGGTTTATAAAAAACCTTGTTAGGTAATTCATGTAATTTAATTATGGCAAATTCTTCTATCAAAATCAATTTCATTATATTTTTATTTTTTTTTAAATTCCTAAAAAAATAATTCAGTAAATAACTTTTTTTATATGCTAGATAGATTCCCGAACATAATCATACTTCCACGAGGGTTAGGAAGTGCATGCGACGAAATTCAAACAATTTTTTTTCTTTTAATTATCTCGTTAATAATCGATTATTGAACAATAAATAACTTGTGTGACAGTATGGAGTTTAACAAGAAAATCTGCGCCACTTTATGCAAATTAGTTATCCATTAGAGGAAGCTATCCAACTAACTGTTTAACTATTCTATTTGAGGTGAAAAAGAAAACAAAAACAAAAAAAAAGGGATGAGTTTTGGAAATTGAAGATTCAGATCGCATGAAGTTTCCTAGGTCGAAAGTCTTCGTGGGAACTTTCTTCATTTTTAACAATAAAGCATACAATTAGTCTTTATGAACACGTTGCCCATGTTATTTTCTTTCCCACTGATGAAAGTGAAGGTCAAGAAAAGCAATAAAAAATTTCCAAGCCAAGTCAGTTTTGCTTCCAAATCAACTAAAATGTCTCAGTCGTGAACAAATGTTGATCAATGGCTGATGGGCAACTAAGAATTTCTAAAATATCAGATTGAATCCATTCTTCACTCCGTTGAATTCCAATGTGGAAACTTGAATATACTTCTTGTTGATGATGATGATGATGATGATGAACAGAATTTATCAAATGTGATGTTATACCTCCAATAACACCTCACCACTGTTCTGTTTCTTTCTTCGTATCTGCTTCTCCTGTGCTCCTTTCTTCTTCATTTAATTGGTTTAACATTAGAAGAGGAAGCAGCCATAATATTAGTTTTGCCCAGAAGAAAACTTTATAAAACCAATTGCTACAAGAACAGTTCGTCAGTTTGGTGGGAAATCGAAATGGTTCGATCCCCCCTAAAGAAAATAAGAAAACAGATTCACCCACATCTAAAAATAACATACCAGTCATAGTTTCTAGAGCAACGACAACCATTGATGAACACTAGATTGTTGAAATATTTTATTTATAATTTAAATTTTGCGTGCGTGCTCAAATCTATTCTGTTGAAAAGATCGGTGTTTGTGGATTTTCAACAACGTGAAAGGAACAAACTTCCAAGACGTGGTTGTTTGATTCTGGAGCAAGCAACTTTAAATTTCAGTGGAAGGTTCCCTTTTCCACTTCTTAATTAGCTAGGATTGACCTCTGTTGATGACTTGAGTTGGTTGCTTGACTTCCATCTATAGTCGTTGATAATTAACAAGCCAAAAGCGTAGGGCCAACTGGAAATTTGCAATTCAACTAGAAATTTACAAGCTAACAGTGATAGGCTGCTTTTATGAATGGATAGCCTTCATGTAAGCACATTGGTAGAACTTTCCTAATTCAGCCAACCACTTGATCAACACTGAAATTCATAGGCGAGTATTAGCATACGTGCTTTCACGGTGTTGGAATCAATGAATTCTCATCTGGTTGTTTGGTTGATTGAAAGTTACTAGAATATTTGAGTAAACTGATATTATTTGAAATTTTAAAGTAAAGAATTGGTTGTTGCTAGAGAGAGAAAGGATTATTACTCCTAACCTTAAATTGTATGATTTGAATGTAATTTAAATATGTTTATGGATTTTGAAGGGATAGTGTATATATGGCTTGGAATAAAAATTTATATTTATAAATAAATATAATATCTTGAATTTATTATAAATTCAGATGCTTAAATAATTTTTTTGTGAAGAAAAGCCATGTAGGTGTCTTTACATAGTTTATCTCTCATGGAAGATAAAAAGATTTTTCACATTTTATATATTATAATGTAAAATATTTTTAATTAAAATGGATAAATATTCAAAATAATTTTAATTTTTTTAATAAATTTTTTATTTTTTAAATACCAATTTATTTATAGATTCAGTATTTATATCAAAACATTAACTATTAATTTTTATGAATTAAATTTTTTAAAAATTATTAAAATATTGGTCAAAATCTTATGAATTCAATTAACTAGTTATTAAATGTAAAAGTACATACAAATATTTTTTATTATTATTTTTTGTTTATTTCTTAAGGCTGTGTACGGCTAAGTGCTAAAGTAAAAACTAAGGGAAAGACGTAAGAATGTGTTTTCTAAATATACCCTCAGCTGATTAGGCCCGAAACCCAAGACCAGTGGGTTGGGCTGTAAAATGATCCACCAACATCTTTTCTTCCTTTTCTTTATATATATATATAAAGGTGGGCTGGACTGAGGGCCCCGCCCCTTCACGCTGGCAAAAGCTAACAGCAGGAAGTGAATTAACTCACATCCTGCGTGCAACAAAACTTATTAAGGAAAGAAAGAAGAGTAAGCGGGGTTACGTGGCCTGAGGGAGTCACTGATGGTGGTGCTCGTCAGTGGTTTCCGTTCACGGTGTTGGGGGTATGGTTCACGACATGGTTGCTGATGGTCCACGGTGCAGCTGTGTTCATTGCTGTGGTGCTGGTTGTCCACGGTGCAGCTGTGTTCGTTGCCGTGGTGCTCCCTGTCACTGGAGAAGAAAACGTTGGCGGTGAGTGGCTATGCTGCTGTGTGAAAAAAAGGTCACGGTGCAGGTGTTGGAGTGAGGAGACGCTGCTGGATTTGAGGTTTGCTACTGTTTCTGGGCGTTACTGACGCTACACGGGAGGAAGAACCTCACTGGGGAAGACTGTCTTGGGCGTTTGGAAGGAGGAGATGAGAGGTTTATAGGTCACGGTTTGTTGTTTTTTGGGGCTGCCATAGCTGAGGAGTTCGTTGGTTTTGTTGGTCTAATGGGTTGGAGATATGGAGGCTCAGGGTGGGAAGATGAAGATGGCTGTTTAATGAGGTGTTTTTAGTGGGAGTATGAAGTTGCTACTGAAGGCAAAAATGGCAGGGAAATGGTTTGGTCGTGAATAGGAGGTGACATGCATGGACATCTCTATTAAAGCTAGAGGAAGGAAAGGTGGAATGGTGGCAGTGGTAACTGGGAAGGGGATGAATGGCTGTTGCTGGTGGGTGAGGTTTTTTGCACTGCTTTTTTGGCTAAAAGAGGAGCAATTTCTATGTTTTTAGAGAGTAACAGAGGCCATTTTCTTCTGTAATTCTCTCTCTTTTTATAGAAAATTAAGGAGAGAATCTTCAATGGTCCCTAAACCAAAAAAATCTCAATCATTGATATTTCTCCATTTTTTCTCCACCATTGATCTTCACCAAGGACATTACTTCTCTGTCTTGTGGTGTGGCTAAGGAGAGGACAAAAACCTCCAGCTTGTTATTGCTCAGGACCTCCTACAACAACCTCTAGCTTTGCTTCAACGTGTTTCTTGGAGCAGTAGAGTGAAGGCTGCATTTTTTTTTGGCATATTTTAAAATCTTGGAGGCAAAGAAAGTCTGTTTTTAGCCTTGATATATATATATATATATATATATATATATATATATATAAAAGGTCACGGTTTGTGACTTTAGCTGTAAAACGGCGAAATTCGAAGGCTATTGGGAGGTGGAAGGTAATCCACAATAATATTCAACACGACATCACATCTTTTTCCTTCTCTTGTCCAATAAAATCAGTCTCTAATCATTTAATATCCCAAGGATTTTAAAAAAAAATTAGGGATCCAAAATTTGATTACGGCATGTACCGTGATTATGAGGAAGCACCATGGAAAAGGTTTGATTTAGGACCCTTCCTATTCAGCGAGGAAAATAGATAGAAGTCCAGGGCCTTGGAAAAATTGCCCAAGCATGACTGCTCAAGATTAAGGAGATGTTTGAACCACTTGTGTAGAATAGTGCATTATCTTGCTTGTCTTTCTTTAGTCAAGATTTCATTTTGGGAAGCAATGTGATTTTCAAGCTTGAATTTTGGATAAAAGGTGGAGGAAGGAAGAGGAAGAAGAAGAAGAAAACTACCTAAAAATAAGCATGGCTCATTATCATCCTCGTGTTCCTTAAATTACATAAATCAACTTAATAACAGGTTTTTGGAAGCCATTCTCAACGTTTTCATCATACCTTTGTATCCTGTCTTTGAGAGTTAATGGGAATAAATAGAATCAAGCAACTCATATGTTGTCAAAAGTTACTTGCAATTGTTTAACTTTAATTTTGTTCAATTAGGAATTATATAGACTTAAGTAATTAGATAAATTAAACAAATAAATCATTATACTTATAAAAATAAAAATATCTTAAATAAATGTTTAATATATTTGTTAAAGCACTTAACATATAAAAGAAATGCATATTACATTGCAAGGATTGTATGATTTGTTTTTCAAGTTTTCTTACTTATCACTAGATGTTAATGAAGTGATTGCAATTAACCTCTCGAGGATTTCAACACTGCCCCATTTGATTACTTGATTAGTTACGCTAGTAATCAAAGTTCATGAATTAGAAAATTCACTTAAAAAATAATTTTATAAAAAACTAAAATTTAAACTTTAGAATGATTGAATGAAAAAAAAAACACTAAAAAAATAAAAATAAAATAAAAACAAGTAAAAGAGTTATTGATTGGTGTGCATAATATCTTTTAATCAACCTTTTTCATATTGATTTTTGAAATGAAGACCATGTAAAATTACATAAATTAATTCTATTCATTTTGTCTAGAAAGATTACGATCCACATTTATTTGTTTATTCATGAGCTGACAAAAAATAATTTTTTATCAGCCTAAAAATTATTTTACCATGAACTTAAGACCAAGTCCATGCTTAAGCCTCGAGTTTTAGGTTCAAAGAACCGGATAAGAGCCTAGGTTTGATCCTGAGCTCGTGTAATGTAAAACTAAGTAATCAATGAATGAGCTCATGTAACTTAAGCTTAAAACCCGCTTAACTTATAACATTTCTATTTTAAAAATTTTAATGTTTTTTAAGTTTAATTTTAACTTTTTAATTATCTATCATGTAAGTTAAAATAAAATATTATAATTTCTCAATATAAAATTAAGAGTTTTTTGGTTTATAAAACATGTCAGGGTTTTTTGAAATTCTTACTCATGACATGTAGTATGTTTTAATCAAGTTAATTTTCAATGTTAAATTACTTTTGTTGGATCATAACTTCCAACAAAGTCTTAACCCTAGAATTGAGTGGAATATACTTTTAGTTTGTCTTAAATATACCCATTAATAATATTTTTTTTTAAAAAAATTTAACAATACTCGTATGAAAGGAAATTATCTAACCATTGTCTAAAGACTCAACAAATCATAAAAAGATAATGACTTAGTATATCATTACATAAAGATATGTAAATTTTAGATTTTTATTCTTTTTAATGAAATACTACAAGATTTACTTGGGTGATTTGTAAGAAATTTAATTAAAAAATTAACACAAAAAATAAGCCAAGTTAATATGGGTTAACTAGTTAATCATTATTTTTGGTTTATGAGATTGTGATAACTTTATAAAAATCAAACCAAAATAAATCATGAAATCTAATTCTTAATTAAATACAATATTAAATAATGAGAATGAGGAAAAAAAGTCAATAAAAAAGATTAAAAAAACTAAGTTAATTGGATTAATCTGTCAAACCCGCAACACAAGATAAAGACAACCCAATTAAAAAAAGATTTAATGTTAAGGGTATGAGAACGAGATAACCTTTTATAAATAAAATTTTAAAAACAATCTAATTTAATAGGGGTTAAAACACCAAAACTCACGACCCTGATCTCGGGTTCAAGATATCCCCATAGAAAATTATTCAAAATAGATTATGAAACTTAATTTTTAATTATTTCAATATTAAATGATAAAATTTTTAAAAAATTTAATAAAAAATAAAAAATAACTTGAGTCAATTTGAGTTAACTTATTAAATACTATTACCGGATCCTGAAATAACTTAATAATAAATAAATAAAATAAATAATTAAGTTTAATTTCTAATTAACTCAATACTAAAAGATAAAATTAGAAAAAGTTGCTAAATATAAAGAAAAAATTATAATTAACTAGATCAACTCGCAATTTATGTTATGAAAATGAGATAATTTAATAAAAAATATAATATTAAAAGATAAAATTTTAAAAAATATTGCTTAAAAAAATTCAAAAAAAAAAAGACAATTGTTTTTTTGTAAGGACACACTACTAAAACACATAGAGAAAATACGACACTAGTTTCTCGAAATGTTTTAGTTAATTGTTAATAATAATAATAATTACATTGAAATGGTGAATAACACGATTCATGATATGATATGGTGCACGAATAGTGATTTGTTGCTTTGGATACACTTAAAAGCCCCGAGCATAATCCCCAAATAAAAAAGGCCAACTGGAAATTTGTAGTTCGACAAGAAATTTACAAGCTATCAATGATAGGCTGCTTTTATGAATGGATAATCCTCATGTAAGCCCGTTGGTAGGACTTTTCTAATTCAGTCAGCCACGTCATCAACACTGAAATTTAGTCGCACGTGCTGGGATCAAGAAATCATCTCCTAATTATAACTAGAAAAAATATTTACATCCGAGCACACCTTACCTCACATGATACGGTGTGGATGTTAAAATTACTTAAAAGTAATTTAATTACAGCACCACACATAAAATCTCAGTATTTCAGATAAGTGGCTGGGTATGCTTAAAGCAGAAATCAGTGGCGTAGAGGTCATCAAGCAAGCAATCAGCCAGGGTTTATGGTCCGTACAGAATTATTGAAAGCAGAGGGGAAATGGCTTCCAAATTAGCATGGTTTTTAGACGCGCCGGTGGCCGGCCTGATTCAAACTTCAGATTTTAAATTTTGACAGATCATTAAATTGTTTAAGTTAATTTTTTTAAAAATTAAAATAACATTATTTTAATAAAAAATATTCATAAATTTTAACTAGATTTTTAATTTGATCTTATCAGATTAATTTACTAGATAAGTCAAGTCATACTAAATTTTTTTTAACCCCACCTGATTCTAGTTTCAGATTGCCAAGATCGATTTCAAAACTATGCAAATTAGAGCTACCATCATCTGTCTCTATTCACCCGGTCTTCGATGTCTCACAACTGAAGCAACATGTGGGAAATACCTACGATGGCTGATGAATCTTCTTTACAACCCCCAACATTGTTGGACCGAAGGATTGTAAAGCATCGCAATCGAGCTGCTACTCAAATCCTTGTGCTTTGGAAGGGCTTGTCTCCAGCAGAAGCAACGTGAGAGTTCTTGGAAGAAGTCATGCTCAGATTTCCAGAATCCTCCCTCGAGGACAAGGGCGGGGTTTAAGGGGGGAAACTGTTGCAGGCGTTTTTCTGGAATGAATTAGAAGGGAAACAATTAGGGTAGGTGAAATTGATGTTAAGCGGTGTTTGTGAACACTACTGCGTTTCGTTTTGTTCTTTCTGTTTTTATTTTTTTCTTTTTTTTTAATTTATATGGGGTGTCCGGGTCAATTTGTGCACATTATAATTAATTTTCATGACTCACCGAATATCCTGCAAAGCTAATAAATATATAAGATACCATAAAAATAACAAACATGCATGCTAGAGCTCGAATTCAGGTATAGTAGAAAAACACCGCTATGCCAAGCCTTAAAATGTTATTTTTATTTCTCTTGTTAAGCCTTGTATTGGCTTAGCGTAGCTAGTCTTGTTCCTTGGCTTATATTTTACACACATTGGAGAGTAATGGGGTATACAGAAACAAGAATAACAAGCTTTGACTCCCTCTCCCTCTCCTCTCCTCTTCCCTTTTCTAAACACCTAAACGATAATTCATTGTAATTCAAAGAATGAATTTAATTTAATTATTTAAATTATCAATAAAATTTTAATATATAATTTATATTATTTTTTAATTTATTTTTTCAAGTGAAGATTTTTTTGAAAATTAAAATTTATATAAGTTTATATTTAATTTTTATTAAATAAATAAAAATGATAAGATTTAAACTCAGTTTGATTATCAAAATTTTAATATTACATTAAATAATTATATTAATTTAATAACTTAAATTTTAATAAAATTTTATAATATAATTTATATTATTTTTTTAGATAATAATCGAGAGTATATTAAAAAGGTTATAAAGCCAATAACCAAAAAAAAAATATAAGAAATATGAGAAAAAAATTAATCTATTACAGTAAATAATAAAAAAACTATCTAAAATTTCTTATTATATTATAATTTAATATCATCAGAAAATTTTAAAAGATTATTTTTTATATAAATAAAATTTAAATTTTAAATATACAACCAAATAATAACTTAATAAAAAAAAATGATAGAGAAACAATCACACAAGTTAGAACAATCACATTTAAATTTGTTCCCACTGCATCGATGCTTACACCATAATTTATATTATTTTTTAATATACTAATCTTAAAATGCTTGCTTAATTACATAAAACAGCATGGATTAAACCCAAGTGAGAACAATCACTATTAAACTTATTCCAGCTGCATGGCCGCGAGAAAAATCCCCACTTAAATTATTTTGTTTCAAGAAAACTTCATTCAATTAAAATCGTTGCAGCTATCTCGAGCACAGGCTGCAGAGGAGCTGATCATCATATGCTTGGATTCCTTGGATTTAGTCCTCCCAAACCTGTCTGTCTTTTAGTTTCATTTTCATTTCTCAAAACAACCTCATGTAAAACAAAATCCATCGATCGTGTCCTAAAATTAACACATTCGGGTTGCATGCAACCCTTGGATGACAATCTCCTCAACACGTGCCTCATCTCTCTTTGACACGTGCCTATGGCCTTCTCTCTTTATAACCCCACCACTCTCGCACGCAATGTGTTTATCTGCATATATATATATTTACCATCAGATTTTCATCTCATAAAATCTTACTTAGAGCAAACACCGTTTGATCCAGCATCGATGGCTGATCTTCAAAAATCAAAGCAAACACGGCGACAACCAAGGTCCCACCAAGTAGTCAAGGCAACTACTGCTGTCGCTACCGGTGGGTCTCTTTTAGTTGTCTCCAGTTCGACCTTTACTGCCACCGTCATTCTGTTGACCGTAGCCACTCCATTGCTGATCATATTCAGTCCAGTTATCGTTCCTGCTGTGATAACAGTTTATCTCTTGCTTATGGGGTTCTTAGTCTCCGGTGGCTTCGGCGTGACAGGAATTACTGTCATGTCATGGATGTACAGGTACGTACATTAGTTTTCTTTTCGATTTTTGGCTCAGTAAGCGTAATATTTTGAAATGGACCTCTTGAAGGTATGTTACTGGGAGGCATCCTCCAGGGGCAGAACAGCTGGACCAGGCAGTCATGAAGCTGGTTGGTAAGGCAAGGGAAATGAAAGAACGGGGTGAGCTGTTTGGGCTACAAGCTGCCCAATAGACACCTTGAAAGACCTGCACGTCCCGATCTCCCTTGTACCCTCTTTCGATGGAAAGAACAGTACTGATGTTTAAAGAAGTATTGGGCGGAGATCAAGGAAATTGCTGCGAGGGATATGTGTTTTTGTTGGAGTTATATACTGGGCTGTGTAATCTCTAATTTTTAGTGTCGTTGTCATTTGCTTCTTGTTAATGAGTCTTTTGTGAGTGTTGATCTTAAATAATTAATTTGCTGTCTTGTTAATTTTGGGTCTGTAATGAATGATGTCATTTCTTAATTTCTGGTATGTTGGTTTTAATTTGATATCCTTTCAACCTTTATATCTTCCTCTCCATTGTTATCTTTCGAGTTTCTAGTGGAGAACTAAATAGATCATGCCTATGGCTAGCTAGGTAATGGCAAACGCCAAACAATGGAGGTAAATGGGGTACGTAGTTTCAGAAGCCTAGTGGCTAGAAATTTCCCTGCCGATGCCACGGAGTCTTTCATATTGGGTTGGCGCGCGATGTCGGTAATGGGGTAATTTTGTAATAAGCAGTGCTCTTTTTTATTTTTTTTGTCCCTTTTCTCTTCTACTAATAATTTTAAACTTCAGAGATGTTTTTTTATTTATATACTTATTTTATTTTTAATGGAATTTTTTATTTATTTTCACACCTAGACTTGAGTTTCAACTTTTTTTTCTTTTTATTTTTCGTTATTATTTGATTTATTAGAAATTAATCTTTATTTTTTTTATAAAATTATACTAATTTTATATTTATAATTATGAAATTTGCGAGGTAATTAAATAAGTTTATTTTTATTTTGTATTTTTTTTTAATTTTACTCTTTAACATTTGTTTTAGTTTTTTTTTCATTGTCAATTTCTTAATATTTTTTAATTTATGTTATTTAATTTAAATTACTTATTGAAGTAATTGGAATTTTTTTTTCTTTCAACATTCGGAGGATGAAAGCAAACATGATTATGTTTCTCGTATTGAAAATATGTTGTCATACACGTACATCCCCACACAAATATGATTTAAGCATTTTAGGAAAAGCTTGTATGAATTGAAGGGCAGAGGATAAATTACCCACTACATTAGCTCCATGAACAAACCAAATCTAAATCAGATTACCCATCAAACAATGACTGGCTAGTTTCCATTGTTAAAATCCAAGAATTTCTTTTTATGATTTTGAAGGCCAAAAAGGCAAATAGTAATGTCAATAGGTGGGGACCCAGATGAGAGCTTGTTTGTTTGGGGACGTGAGATATGCGAACTTTTCACAAAAATATATCAAACATTATTTTCAATTGAGTTCTAGGTAAAAAGCATCAAAAGTCCAGAAACATCCTCTCAAACAATTTACAAGAATTCTCTCTTGCCATCTCCTATTTGTAAGAGCGCGATCTTTATCTTCATGCAATCTAGAAAAGAAAAAAAATATTGCACAACATAACAACGTAGAGATTAAAAAGAAAATTGTAGAACAGCTACTCTCTAGCAATCAGCACGATCTTAAATATTTAATATAAAACAAAACTTCATCGTGTGGATATTGGTGGTTCCGTGTATATGAATTTAGTAGATCAACAGGAACATAGTATGATGAGCGGAGACGGAGGGAAAGGTAGGCAATTGAGCCCCACAATTAAATGCAAGAACAAAATAATAAATGTAAAGGCAAATTTTATTCCTCCTTGTCCATGCAATCTCTAGCTTTTCATAGGATCCAAATCCTGCTTTTGGAATTGTTCAAGAATCATATTACACATGTTCATCGTCCGCGCATCAAGTAGTCCGTGATTCCACAGTTTGATCATAAATAATCTCCAACACCTGCCAAACCTATTAGAATGAGTGATATGCAAAATTGCTGGCTCTGAAAGTGGGTGAGCCAGAGAATTTCTTTAAGTGCTTTAATTACTGATAGAACATAATCTGCTTGTGTGTACGTATAAGAGGGGAAGTAGAATAGGAAGAAAAGAAACAACCAGAGTAGAATATGAAGACATTTCAAATTAAAATTGGTAGACGACTTACCAAATCAGAGCTGGGGCTAGGACAAGGTTGTGTCCATGCAATCTCGTGAATGCCTCGCATGCCCATGGGATATGCCCATCTGCAAGGACCCTGCCAGAATGAAAAGCAAGTTCAAAACAAGACAATTTGCACAATTTTATATCTATGTGAAAACAAATGCAAAACAATGTTAGTTAGATCCAAAACAGTTGAAATGAAGAGAGCGGTGTTGAATAGGCATAATGCCCAATTCACCATACTTCCAAATGCCCCCTCCCCAAACTCTCCCATCCATAACTTGCCTCCCAAACATAATCTTGATCAATAACAAAAAACGGGATACAAAGATCTACATGAGAAACAAAATGTGAATTCAAGGCAGTGTGTAAAGAGAAGATTACCGCTGCTTCCTCACAAATGAGTTCCACAAGTGCATCATTTGCTTCTCATCTTTAGTCACGTCTACAAAATCATCAAGCATCTGCAGCATAATAGATTATTCACGACAGCCTTTTCTATTATAATTAAGTGCCTTCAAGTTACAGACCATCAAGTATCTTTACTGATTTTGGAGTTAGAATTTATTTAATCATTTCATAACTAATTACTCCATAATTGTGCTACTAGCAAATGGTGCAAAGCAATTATATTCAATAGGTCTTATTAACTTGAGAAAAGAAAAGAAAAATTATTCAGTTTGTAAATTTCATTATGATTTACTATGAGATATTAAGTATATTTACCTCATGTACCATAATAATTAATCTTATCATTTCATTATTTAACTAGCTTTACCATAATTGTGATAATTACAAATGATCAATTATTCAGATATCATTTATTCCAGCATTCTCGATTGAATGCCACGTATCATTCATTCCTGCTTTTTTTATGAATGAGATATTGGATGCATATTGGCTTTTATATAAAAAGCCATAATGAATGTTATGTGGCATTCAATCCAGAATGCTGGAATAAATGATATCTGAATAGATGCCAGATGGTTATTGGCTTTCATATGAAAAGCTGGAAGATGTAATGTGTGTGGCACTCAAATGGAGTGCCGGAATTACTGGCAACTAATCTAGAAATTCGTGGTAATCAAAAAGGGTTTACTAGAAAGGATAACATCCGAGGGAAGGATTGTTGATGGAATGATTGATGAATAAGTGGGAACAATTGATGCGGACCATAGATGAGGAACCAACTGACTAATGAGTTTAATGATTGTATTGTCACTCATTGAATAAATAGACACAATATCTTCTTGCATAAGAAAATTAATAATACTGACATGAAAGAATCTTTAGAAGAATCTTTGTTTATTCACTGTCAATTGTATTTCTACCTTGTTGGCTAATCATTGCAAGTACTTCACATACCCGGTAGGACTTGCTATTTATCATCTTTGTTTAGTATATGTTAGGTAGTTCTCTTATGTAAATATAAACTGCGGCTTTTGGTATGTAGATGGAAATGTAAGCTACTTTTGAATTGTGCTAGACAGATGTCACTTTTTGTATGGAAATATGAGTTCTATTTTTAAATTGGCAGTAGTGTTGTAATGACGAGTAAAAATCATGTTTTCCACTATATGTCAGATTCTCTGTTTTGATTGATACATGTCTTAATTTCTTTAGTAATTAGTCTATATTTGATTATTTAGATATGATAAATTGATGGGAGTCCAGGATGATTGGACTCATGAGGCTGACTCTGTTTGTGGGCTCAAGTAATAATGTCAATAACTAATTGTTTATTTTAGAGAAGAAAAAAGTACTATATATTTTGAAAATAATATTTTTAAATGATGATAAATTAATAAGTCCTTAAACTTAATGCATCCTAAATCTTATCACTTCATAAATTCAAGAGGGACTAACTTCAGCTCAGAAAATCAATCCAATGGAAAAAGGTAACATGTATACCATATGCACAAACATGTTTCAAAATTGCATCATAAGAGTACCAAAGTAGCATTAGGCAACTTAACCAGTAAACATACCCTTCGGTCTTCAAAATCTGCAACATCATCGTCAACTTCATCCTCACTATCCCTATCTGACATAACTTGCTCAACTGCCATTGGCTTAAGAAAACAAAATGAACATCAATTTCAAAAATTTGTCCTCCACAGAATCCAAGTAATTCATTAATTTTCTTTTACTTATTGTATTGTAGAGTTAGAATTAAATTACAAAAACTAGTCAAATTCCATTAGAGTCATGAGAACATGGAAAAAAACTAATCTGTGAATGGCGAAGAGAACAGTACACACACTTGAGACAGATTCAAACATGTATGACATTGATATTCAGCAAAGCATATGGCAACAAGCTTGACATTTTAGGAACACCAAATAAAAAAAGTCAGTCCTTTATGGTTCCCTAAGAATTCACCTCTATTTTTAATCATCTGCATCAAGATAAGTCACTTGATTTTGATGATTTATACTAACATGACAATAAATAAAAAAATGTATGAGCATGTCTTAACTGTTAGAAGTAGACATTATAAATAAACTCTCCTAAGACAGCTGCATGGCTAGAATCTTCAAAGGTGTCACATGCATTAAAACACTAACACAGGTATATCCAGTATGCACACTCTCACTGAAGTTTGGGATTCATGACATTTGTCCATCAATAATAAATGCCAGTCACATACTTCAGAAGAAAGCCTAACATTCAATTACAGGCATAGATTAAGAGTAAAGCAAATGACATAATAGAATTGTTTATTGAAAGACGGTCATTACCCACCTGAGCTCTATGTGAGTGAAAAAATTGCCGTTTGTGAAGGAGCGTACGGCTGAAGAAAGATAATAGTTAGATTAAACCCTTATTTAAGCTTCGAAAAATATTTATCAATCTGAAAAATTATAAGCTTCAAGCAATAAACAATGAGTAAAGTGACTACCTCAGATTAAATACATTAGAAAAGTAATTCACACCGTGTATTACAAAACAATAAGCTGCAACCTATAGAACAATTACAATCAACAACAATACTCCGACAACTTAGCTGGCTACTTCAAGGATACATTCACTCAATAACATGTTAATTTGAGTCACATATTAAAGCCTAAACAAGTGCAACAGATAAACTGACCATGCAGCACTTCATCCTTGTTGACCAGACCTAACAAATGGAGATTCTACTACTCGTGAATTTTTCAATTGACTTTAGAATTAAGAAAGAAGATATGCTCCAAGAATAAAGATGAGACCTACTTTCTCATGTCAGACCGTTCAATTGATAATTTTCTTGTCTTTGCAAATTGTAGCATGGCAGGAGGTGCAAGATTATTCCCAGGTACCATTTGAGCGCATTCAGCATCAGGATATGAATGTGCTGCAGAACCTGAAACCCCCACAACATCAGCACCAGAACGATTGTGTTCTCCATACTCTCTGCTACACAAGCTAGCGGTTTGCAAATCCTTCCCACCTGAGACATCAGCACTCAAATAAATAAGGTTCTCAACTAACAAACATACAATAAGAAAGTGAAGCATGCAAGCATAAGACACGGCTACAAATAACAGAATTGTAAAATTTGGCACTATGATTACACAGCATAGCATTTGATAAATCTATCGAAAATATCTCATGGTTTCATTGCAATAGACCAACCAATTACTAGGTGCCCATTAGCTACATCCACTCCAAACTCTGACAAGTGTACAAAAAATGCCACTTGCTCCATCATTTCCTTCCCAAAGAAAAACCTTGCAGCAGGAATAAAGATAGATAATGAAGTCCTATAATAAATCAAATGGCTCTGTTTTATTACACCCACCCTATGCTTTCCCAAATTATGTTTTTGGCCCAAAAGAATGATGATTTGAAATGTGTCCTCTATCCAGTACCTATTATGGAAGAGAGAGGTAACAAATTTTGAAGTTGTGAAGAGCAGAAAAACAATGTTTTTTTCTGCCAGGCTAAGTGCAGGGAGCTGTCATTTTTATGTATTTAGTGTTCATCAAGATTCCTAATCATGACAGCCAAAAATAAAAAAATCTAGCAGATTATGCATTAAGCCATAGTCTAAATAATTCCATAGATTTTGTTACAAGGATGCCCTTCATCAGCACAATTCATGTACACAAGTAGAAAGCACATACCGCCACCAATCTTGTCAAGCAGCTCACCAGCTCCCTGTTGCCTGCTCAGAGTCTTGTCAAGTACATTCTTTGCCTTTTGAACAAGGTTCTTGGGTCTTTTGCGCTTTGGTTTCTTTGAGCTATGGGTAAATATGGACAGACCCATTTCAGTACATGGTATTGTAATATATCAACAAAATTGATAGAAGATGAATCAATTTATTACTTCAAGCAAGACAAATCTAAGACTTACCAAAAGAAGAAGGTTTGTTGTTTTGGATCAATACCATCTGCAACAATCTGAATAAAAAGAAATTGACATATGAATTCCAAAAAAAACAAATAGGATAAATACCATGCTTTGTACCTCACATGGATGCCAAGCATTTTCCCCAAATTGCATATTTAGCAGTTCACAGACCACTTAATTTTTCCCAAAGTTTTTACTTGACTTATATGTAAATGGAATAAAGTCAACAATGACAGAAATTTTTCTATCAGCCTTAATAATGATAAACTCAGAAACTCGCCTATCATCCAGCAAATCATATAATTTCCGATATTTATGCTCTAAAGCAGACAAATCCCTGAAAGCTCTCAAGGTAATGCAAACAACATAATGTGTATGTTTGTATTCTCCTTTTGTTTTAGAGTTTCATTTTACATGGCATTCTATTAAGCATCACGAGGACCTCCTCCCAGCAAATCATAAGATTTCCAGTATTTATATGTTTATGAGACACTAAACTAAACGATGCTCTAAAGCTTTTAATAAGGAAGCAATATATTTATGTATATGTTCACTTTTAAGTTTTCTGTTTAAAACAAGCAATATTACCCTTTCTTTGTTTTGTTTTATTTCACATGAAAAATCATAATAGGAGCATAAAGACCAACTGGATATGGTAAATGCTTGTTGACTTTGTAACTTGAAAAAATAACATATATAGGACAAATAAAAGTTCACATATGAACTGTTGTTATTGCAAATCGGAAGCAACAATGAAATGCCAAGAACAATTTATTACAGGAGGAATTATTCTAACCTCAGATCTCCAAATATCAGTTTTCACAAATATATTTACAGCTTGAAATTCTTCCGTTATCTGCAGGACATACACAGGAATAGTCATTATAGTACAAAATATGTAAAGAACCGAATTCAAATGTAAAGAACTGAATTCACCCAAGATTCCTGTAGTTTACCAACCCAAAATTCAAAGTTGAAGAGATCATGTGATGAAGGCAAGTGATATCTCAGACCCTAAGGAGCAAAAAAAATAAAATTATATGGAATTCAACATAAGAACTCAGCCTGAAAGAAAGACAGTCATGGTTTTGTTTTCATCACAAGGAAAAAAAGGATATCAGGAAAACCTCCAACCTTGAAGCTTGCACATTTTACCAAGCAGAATGGGCAGGAAAAGTCTTCAGTTACTGCAAGTTAGACATCCAACACGTTATAGAAGAAGAGGAAAAGGAGCTACAGATCAAGAAGCCCAAGAAAAAACTTAAAAGTGCAGAGACCCATCAATAACAATCGAACAAATATCTACTATCAAGGAATTGAAGAGTTCAAAAGGAAAAATCTGTTCTCTTCAAGATTGAAGTTGTTATAAGTTCTTCCATCTAAGCCAAAATGTGAACCCATAAGACATTAAAATGAATTAAAACAAAACAAAGAATAGAAAATTAATTTTACCTTCAGTTTTCTGCAACTTATTATTGTAATACCTATAGTTGAAAATCACATTTCCTGCCCTCAACCTGCATAATACAAGAAGTGAAAATGTTTTATCATGCTCATATAGGAAAACAAAGAATTCTCAAATCAGGACCAGTGCAATAAAGAAAAACATTATCAATTGAAAAGTGTTTGATGCTAGGATGTATAAGAGAGATTACCGAATGATATGAGACAACGATGAAGAAGAAATGTCACCACAGGTGTATGAATGATAGGAAGATTTTTCCTTAGCCCCAACCTCTTCTGCAGAAACGTTGACTTGCAGCTGTGATGTATTCTTTGGTAAATACAAACAACCAAAATACATACTTCTGTCAGAAAAGAAACATCTAGCAGTAGATATAATAAATTAATTTGAATTTATCCAACTGAAAGGCTTTTGAGAACAGAACAAACCACAGTTTCAGAATTAAATGGAATTTGAATTAAAACACAGTTGTCCTCTGTCAAACAAGTTAACTGCAAGAAGAGAAACACAAAAAAAAGCGCTCTTAAATCTCAAAATACAAATGGAATCTGAAGAGACCTTGAAAATCAGACTGCACAAAACAAATAAATCACATGCTTAAATTATTCAGGTCAAGTAATGTTCACGGTCATGAGGCTGCCCAAGAAGATGCTAATGTCAGCTTCCAACCATCACTATTTAATCATACAGCAGAAAATCTAAAGCATTTCTACAGCTGAGAACAGCATGGAAAGTGGAAAGTCTACAGGTCTATGTCAAACTTCTTCAAAGCATGCAAGAACACCAGCAGTTAGTAGCTTCTTTACACGGGCCATTTGGCAGAGGATAAAGGAGAAACACCACTTGGCCTGTCAGAGTGATGTGGTGGTGATAAGACCATGGCTAATTTTGTTCTTTGAATAATGAAACCAAACAAAAAAATCAGGCTTAACCCATGACATTGTGTTATAGGCAATAATTAGACCTATATTGTGATAGTGTTTGTAAACTAAGATCAATCAGGTCCAGCCTCTCTAATGGGTAATAGTGTGGAGTCAGTTAGGATAGAGTCTCCTTATTAAAACATCATGGGTTTAAGAAAAATATGAAAATATAATTAGCTAACCATGAGCTAAAGTTCTTTACCTTCAGGAAGCAAGCCATCATGTCAACAGGAGATGTCACCTCCACTCGTTGTCCCAAACCCAAATTTGGTGACTTCTCCCAAAAATTACACAGCGTGTCTAATGGTATCTTCCCCAATAGACAGCATCCTCCAACATTTTCTGCCATGTACAAGCAATATTTCAAATTGAAAACTGGATTTCACAATGCAAAAGGACAGCTACTTAGAAAAAAAGAAAAGGGCAATTAAAACCCCATCAGTGAGGCCCAGATTGTGATAATGAGTTGTTTGACATGGCATTTTGTCATAATATTGTCTGGTTTGCTACTTTTTTTCTCCATGTAGAATAGAAAGAAAAAATTTTGAACCTTAAAAACATCTATAGTAATTTCTTGGCAACAAAAAATTACAAATAGAACAATTATAAGAAAATAGTATAACATGCATTTGAAACACTTTCCACGTGACATCATATAAGAAGTAGTTAAGGAACCAAAGCATATCTCACATGGAAACAATTCCATACCCAAATGACCGTTGGTTAAATCAATTCCACGCATAGAACTTTGAGCCCCAGCTGCCAAAAATAACAGTGACAGTGAGACCAAATATTCTTATGTGGCAGATAAGTTCTCAAGTACCAACCAAACATATGAATGCATACCAAAGCTGACAAGCAAGACATACAGTGAGCCAGATTTGACCTCTGATGCTAGCTTATTCATCTCAGGGAGAACGAAATTTGTTTGCGCTTGAGTACTGCCCTCGACTCCAGCAAAGTTGGTCAAAACACACGGTCGACTAAAGTGATATACTGCAGAATACTTTATAGCAGGGTACAAAAGCAAAGGTGGAACATTAGAAATAGATAACCACCACATAATACTACCTCTGATAGCACCGATGTACATCAATCTAGCTAGGATAAGGAAATAGATGCATTCTTACCTCTAAAACCCCAATTTTGGATACAAGCCTTGCCAACAAAATGTACAAGGGAAATAGACTATGTGATTGTACAGCTCCATTTAGAGTAACAGGCATCGAAATTGTCATTTGTATTCTACAAGTTTAACCAAAAAGAAACCTGGTAAGCACCTCAAAATCATTTACATCCTCAAAATTTAATCAACAAAAATAAGCCAGCATCCTTACACAGCTATAACAGGGACCATATCATTAAATCCCTAAACAAGTGATTAATATCCATATAACTAAACACACACACACACAAAAGCTTCAACAAAAATATTTCACTGATGCAAATTACTCCAAACTTAAAGAACAGTGGAAAGGAACATCATTACCTTCTTTTATTCTTCACCTGTATTTTATAACGCAAGCATCTTTGCAAATACGACGGCTACCTCATAGACAAAAAGAAAGTATATTCGATCAGAAACGCAAAACAAATAACGACATAAGAGGAAAAAAATCAAGAAAAACGTAAATATAATTACATTTCCAATGGCGCGACGCTGAAGAATATTATAAAGCTCAACAGGCTTGCAATACATCGAAAGACTTTCTTCAGCAGCAATTTCTTCTTCTTCACTTAAATGCAAACCACCACCACCACCACGTCCATCTTCACGGCACATCTGATCTATCGTGCTTCTGCTATATCTTCCAATAACAATAAAAAATAAAATCACTCGACAAAAAATTTATTCAAGTCCAAAAAAATGAGAAATTAATTATTTAAAAAGCACATACGAGGAGGTTTCACGAGTGACTAAAGGAATCCCCGGCATTCTTCAGTTACGCTAATTCAATGTTTTGTAGGTTCATAGTAGCTACCACTAATATTAGTATACGAGCACAACTAGGTTTTGGAGGAGACATAAACAAAAAAAAACCCTGCAAATTAATTGCAAATTGAGCCGAAAATAAATTAGTTATTTAATCTAAATTTGTAAAAAAATCAAACGATTGAGAAAACAAACCCTAGCCAAACCTGAACAGAGTTGCAGTTGATTTGGTTCGATTGAACGGACCGGACCCGATTTTTTTTAGCCGATGATTGGACCGGATACTGAGAGCGGGTGGAGAACAACAGAGTGAGGGAGCACGAGAGCGAGTGACAGAATTTAGTGAGAGAGGAAGAGAGAGAAAGAGAGATTTTATGATTCTTTCTTTCAGGTTCTTTGTGAGTGCCCGCTTTGTTTTTCTACTACGCAGTTGTGTTGGTACTGCGCCGGGAATTATTTGACAGTGCTAATCGGGTCCGAGTCATGCACCTACCCATGGTGACTCATCAACCGAGGCTATGGCTTGCACCGAGTTCCAAACTAAAATCGCGTGAATTTTCAGTTTTACCACGTTGATCTAGTTAATACTTAATTTTTTAAAAAAAAATTTTAAATGATTTTATTTTATAGAAATAAAACATAAAACTTCATCGTTTTGTACATCAAACTAATTCATGATCTAAATCATTCGGAAACTAAGTTTGTTTAATAAGTTTATTTCTTAGAATTTATTTTTTACTTAATCATAAATTATTGAGAAAAAATATATTATCTTTCTTAAAATTACCTTCTTTGATTCATGTAGTTTTGTTTTGTTTTGACAACAAAATAATTTTTAAAATTCCAGTATAGTTGATTTAATAAAAAAAAATATCTATAAAAAAAAATATGATAATATAGACTCAAAAAAAATATATTAAAAAACAACAAATTTTCTGATTTACATATTTTTTTATGGAAACATGTTTTAAAATAAAAAAAAGTCTTATAATAATAAAAGCATCTATTACAAAATCATGAATCAATCATTTATCTGCAAATAAATGAAAAGGTATGAGAATAATAAATTTAAAAAATATATATAAAATTTTTACAATAAAATATTTTTAAAAATATATATTTTATTTTTATTTGGTACTAATAAAAAATTATTTTAAAAATTCTTTATATTAGATTGATATATAATTATTTATAAATTTATTGATATTATCACCGTAAAAAAAACTTTATATTCTTAAAAATAATAACATGATTTTTTATTAGTAGTTTATTTTAAAAAAAACTTTTATTAATAGTCTATTTTTTAAAATAAAAGACGACCATAATTAAAACAAATGTTTAGTAAAAGTTTCAATTATTTAAAAGAAGTAGAAAAAAGGGATTTCTCTAATCTAAACTTTATTTTCTTAATAATGTATCTCTTCATTGTTTTATCAATAACATGTTATTTGATCATAAATATTATCTTTTAAATTAAAATTTATTGTAATTTTAAAAGCAAGTTTCAATATAAAAAAATCAAAACAATGTCTTAATATTTTTTGATTGAAGGTAAAAAATAATGTGATAAAATCATGTCAAATTCTATTAAAAAAATAAAAGACAGAATATTTATTAAAATTAAATATTCATAAGCAGATATTATTTTTTTGCATGTTATGTATTATTGAAAATTAAATTGCTAATATTCTCGTAAAAAAGGTAAAATATTATTTAAAAATTACAGAAAAAATAACTTCTAATCTAAACATAATGTCAAGTATTTTATTTACGATGCTTTTAAAACAAAATGAAAAAAAAATATTGAAAAAAAACCCACATAAAAGAGCACGCCTAACTTAAAAGAAAGAAAATCGAGAATGCCTTGGCCTGGAAGGTTAGAGCCGCATGCCTAGCTTTTTTTTTTGTATGTTCAATAGTGAAAGAAATACCTTTCATCCTTTTATTTATTTATTTTGAAAAAAACAAAGCAAAAAAAATATTATTTTCTGGGCTTGATGGCAACACTTAAAAAGTGGTCAAAAGGTCAAGATCTAGCTTACAGGACTTAAAAAAATAATTTTCAAATGTTTTTACTCGAAAACACTTTAAATATTTTAATAAATCTACTTTAACCTTAAATCAACATTTAATTAATTAAAGAACAGAAATTTAATCAGATTATAAAAACTTTACGGCCCTAATCTTTCTATTCCAATAATATAAAATATAAAAGATATATAAATTGTACTTCTCTTATTAAATGAAATTCATTGAGATAACAATCATTTTTTTTATTGCTCGAAAATAGTCAATCTATAGCTTTCTCTTTTCTCCGTTTATCGATGACTAACTCTCTCCTCTCACGAGCATTCCTGAAAAGCAAATAAATAAAATTTTGGATTAAAATTGAAAATTCAAGAACTTATAGGACCATAATAGAAGTCGAAGGGAAATACATGGACAGCACATAATTTTTTGTGCCAGTCTGAGATTGGCCAGCGCCTTTTACTTCTAATTTTATCATTTTTCTTTTTAGTTACCTCTTTATAGTACAATTTCAAACCAAGCTCATTAAATTTGTCTATAATCAAAATTTTAAATCTTATAAAAACTTTAAAATCTGAAAAACCCCCCAAGGATAAGAGATTATCAGCTCACAAAACATAAAAAACAGCACATGATTGGATGCAACGGGGAAAAAATAATATAAAAAAATTAATATTGTAATTAACAATCAAGCCGAGATTGTGCAGGTTTCAACCCTCTACAGTGTTGATCTTTTAGTTTTTTTCTTGATCTTGATTTTTTTCTTTAATTTTTTTTAATAAATTAGTCCCTAAATTTCAAAGATGCTATCGAGGACGGATACTTTATAATTATATAGGTATCTCATGCCCATATTCAGACTGGATTTGATGTTTATAGATGCATATCAAATGCTTTCTGTGAATGGTGAAGAACCTTTATGTTGGTAATCAATAAATAATTTGTCATTTCACTATTTTTACATCTACAATTACATGTCACGCTAAACTCTCCAATGACAATCTTAATAAAAGCATTAACAAACAAATAAAATAGAGGGAGGTTTCACCATAACCCCTCTCATATTTTATTGTTCATTACTGTAATGATTATTTTATCATTCCCATAGAAAATTGTATGTCTTTTGACTAAGAGTGTTTTGGTATTTTCAAAAAATGTATTAATTATTACTTTTTTCATATTTGTGTTTATTCAATGTTTTATGAATATTAAATAACTAAAATATTCCTAAAAAATAAAATAAAAAATTAATGATCTCAGGAATGGGTATTTAGATATTTTTTATATTTTTTATATATAGTAGAATTACATATGTACTCTTGAATGCAAGACATTTAATGTGTTATAATAAGAGTTATTTAAGTTTTTTAGCCTAGATTTTGTTATTAATTGTAAGTTTGGTTGAGGATAATGATACAATTTCCCTGATAATAATATAATTTCCCTTTAAAATAATAATTTTTAATTAAAAAATTATTAACACATGTAAAATAAATATCATCATGCTGGAACAACTATAGACATTGAGCAACATATATAGCAGTTTTTTAATGGTCAAAAAATCTTTTTTGTTATCTTAGTCAATTTATCTTCATTTTTTTCTTTATTATAGACGACATGTGTTTTTTAAATATGATAAGTATATTATTTATGGTTATTTCTTTCTCTTCCTTCATTTCTTTTCTATATCTCTCTGGAAATATATTATGGTTTTCTTTATTATTTTTTATTTTAAATTTAGAATATTTTAGTTTTGATTGTTGTTTTTCTATTTATTTTCTCTTTTGCTGAGACTTTATTTGTTTTCAATTTAACTCTTGCCTTTAAATATATATATATATATATATATATATATATATATATATATATATATATATATATATATATATATATATATATAAAAGGCATTTTAATTCAGTTCTTTTATTTTTAATTTTTTTAAAAGTTTTTATATTTTTTAATTTTATTTTTCAAATCAAGTTTATGAATTTGATTTTTTCAATGATAACAATGGTTTCAATTTGGTCTAGTTTTTTTTTTATTTTTTTATTGCTTTTCTTAGCCCTTTTATCTATGTTTTTTATAGTTTTGAATTATATCCTTCAAATCGAGTGTATAGTTTTTATTTATTTTTTAATAATAACAATAACAATAATAATAATGATATTAATAGCAATAATAATTATAATAATAGTTATGGTAATATCAATAATAATAGTAGTAATATTAATAATAATAATAATGATGATAATCATAATGATAATAGTAATAGTAATAATATTACTTATTAATAATAATGATGATAATAATTTTTATTTTTATTTTTTGAATTGTTATTTTTAAATTTTTTTGTATAATTATAATTTTTTCTCAATTTTATCATTGAATATTTATTTTTTTAAATATCAAACTTTGTGATTTTTTCTAAATTTGATGTATGAGTTTACAAAATTAACATATTTTTTTTAAAAAAAGCTTTATATTTTTTTTAATCAGATTATTTAGGTCATATAATCTAAATTACAAGTTTAATAAAGTTGGCTTAATTTTAATTAGTATTTTTACATATTTTTCATAAATAGTTTGTTTATTTATTTATTTTTATTTATTTTTAATATCTAAATATTATTTTCTATTAAAAAAAAATATCCAGCCTCACCGAAAAACATGGACAAAAAAGCTTGTTCATGATGATAGTAGGAGAAATGCTTAGCTAACAATTAAAATGGTAAATATCACATAAACAACAGCCAAATCATCTGACTATATTTTCTGGTTGGAAGTGAAGGATGGTATTGTAATACATTTAACACTTTTATTATCATCGATCTTTTTCCCTCTTCCTTCAATTGTTTGATCACAACAAATCTAAATTATATTTTGCAAATTAGATCACATAAAATAATATAAACATAATTTGAAACAGTGGAATTTAAAAGAAATTAAATGCAATGACCAAAATGTGAAAACGCTTTATGAATATGGGTTGTATTTAATTAGATTCCACCTGTCAAACTAAAACACCATTTGTTTTGGAATTTTGAAGTGCATGAGTGTTTTAAAAATATATTTATCTTGAAAAATTATCATATTGATATTTTTAATGTTTTTATTAATTTTAATGTATTGATATTAAAAATAAAAAAATTTAAAACAATCAGTTTAATATATAAGTTTTTATAATTTTTTTAAAATACACTTCACATCATACACACTGAACAAACAATAAGAAAGAGAGACATTGTACACTGTAACTTCCTTTTGTTTCTTTATTTTCTTATTTTTTCAATTAGTAAGTTCTTTTTCTCAAAGTGAAAAACACGCAATAAATAACAGAAATATCAGACACGGGTTTATAGAAGCAGGTTTATAATCCAAAAAACAAAATATATATTGGAAAAAAAATCACAAAATATGGCATCATATGGTTGCTTTAATCACAAAGATCGAATGGTTGATATTTCATATGAATAAGAATTCTGTTATTATGGAGCATATACTTTTAAAAAATATTTTTTATTTAAAAGTACATAAAATAATCTATTTTATTTTTTTATTTAATTTTTTATATTAACACATTTAAATCATAAAAAACACTAAAAACATAAATTTAATATTTCTTAAAGTAAAATATATTTTTAAAACACACTTAAAAATAAAAACTATAAACTATCATCCACTAAATCATTTAGAATCTCAACCATTTTAAAGTAACACGCAAAAAATATTATTTTAAGTATTTATTCGGAAGTTTGGAAGAAATTATTTTTAAATATATTTTTTTATTTGAAAATATATCAAAATAATATTTTTAAAATTTTTTTTTACAACAACACATCACAACAATAAAAAATTAAAAAAATAATTTCAAGCTAAATAAAATTTACTTTAAAAAAAAATTACAATTAAACCATAATAACAAACACTAACTAAATATTTAATGACAAGATTTTCCTAATAAAATTGACAAATATGTAACCAGGATACGTGTTGCTATAGTAAAGGAAACATAGACCTGTAAATAAATGCTCAAATCTCGTTTGGATTTGAGCATATATGTTTAAAACTTGAGGTGTTCACCGTAATTAGATTTCCCCTGAAAACCAAACAAACAATATCTCAGAATATGAAAAGGGTATCTTACAATTTGAAGTTCAGTGGTCTTTCCATCTTGCTCCGCCGTGCGAATTTTCTACAGAAACAGAAAATCCACTTTATCAGTCACATTCGCAGATCAGAATAACATTTGCGCGCATCGATAGCTCTCTGGTGCTCACAAAGTCAACTCCAATTGTGCTGATGTAAATGTCCAGATATGAATCATCCTGCATTAGAAAGATAAAAAAGAAGAAGCAAGTTTGCATAAATAACTATAAAATTCAAAAGCTAATATCACAGCAGAAAGGCATGTAATTCTCTACAACATCTTCCCAAGCTTCCATTTCCCCCTGTTTAAATATAAGAGAAGCTCATATACTTAAAGAATAACACCATGAACTTGAATATAAATAAGAGATGAAACGTCTCACAATGACAAAAATCAAAGCGAAAGAAACAGAAATGTTGCCTCGATCTGAGCTTAAGACACAAGATACCAACAAAATTAAAGAATTAAATTTATTTGCATTATAATATGAACAATATTTTTTTAAAAAAATAATATAGAATAAATTAAATTTATTCACACTATAATATTAATTTTATGCGTAATAATATTTTATCTAATTTTATTATACACTCAAAAAATTATAAAAACTATAATTCTTATTGGATAAATTTTGTACGTAATGAAATTATAAATAACTTAATAAAATAATAAAAAATATTTTATATAAAATATTATTTATTTCATGATATAATAAGAATAATTAATTATACAATATTTAAATTTAAAACCATCAATATTAATATATATTTTTAAAAATTATTTTATAACCTCAATTTTAAAAGTATTTTAACCAAATACATTAAATTAATTTTTTTAAATCTTATTTTCAACTATAATTTTAATCAAATATCTATTTTTTCAAACCAATCTTAACTAAAAATAAATTTTTTAAAATTATAATTATAATAATTATTTTAATATCAAACATATTCTTCGTGGGTTCAGGAAAAGAAATTATGATTTCCAGAGAATCTCGAAAGCAGACATGATTTGCTACCGCCAGAATCCCCAATTAGCAAAAGCTTAAACAAATAATCGCTGTCCCAGAAAAAACAAAGAAATTAAACCCAAATCATAACATTGAATAACACACAAAACCCACAAACCAAAATCAATGTATCATCCATATCATTCAAAACCAAAGTCAGGCTGTTCGAGCTTCGTCTTGACGTCGTACGTACCCTCCGTGTCCTCTCATTTTTTTTATCCACCTATGCTCGTGTCCTGTATAGGACAGTAAGAGCAATCATCATCGTCATCATGATTACGATCTTGGAAAGCAAAAGCATTGCTCGAAGGAAATTGAATTTGACGAGAGCTAGCTGCATGTTCTTCGATTTTCTTTTTTCTTTTAAAAACTGTTTATGTTCGATTAGCAATTATTTCTTTTTAAAATCAACCATGAAATGAATGCTCCAACAAGGGAAGTTTGATATGTTATTATATAATTCATAAAATGATTTTATCAATTAGATCAACTATAAACTAATAATTCTCTCTGTTTTGATACAGTAAGCATTGTGTCCAAGCTCATAACATGTTTTTTCTCTTCTGTAGAATGATATTGTGCCTTGACTCCAACAACTGATTGCTTACCTTGGTGCAATTACAAGCAAGGCCTGGCGTCGATTACGGATTTTAGAGTTGAAATTCGACTTTATCATCAATAATTGATTTCAGCTCAATTAGCCAACATAATCATACTGATTTGTCTTTTCTAGAAAATTGCCCATATCTGTTTCCCAAATATTTACGCTCAACTCTCGAAGTTCATACGAGGATATTCCTAAACATATGATGATGATTTAAATTTATATATAAAAAATAATTAAAAAAAGTGTGATCAAATTAAAAATAAAATATTAAATTGAGTCACATTCGTGTTAAAAAGTCATTTTAGTCCATAAAATTTCAGTTTGAAAAATGTTTGGTCCTTGTGGTTTTTGTAATGTGCGTTTCCAACCTAAATTTCATTTGCTGAATGATTCAACCCTTGATTTTAAAAAATAAAAAAAAAATAACTCAAATAAAAAAAATAGAGAAATGGTTAATTTATCATATTTTAGCTATAGTTATCCACTTAAGATTGACATAACCAAATTCATAAAAATTAAATAAAAAATATTTAAAATTTTAATATTCTAAAAAAAAAAGAAGAAAAAACTCACGTAGATGTGAGTTATATATATTGTAAATAATAAAATTTAAAATATTATTTCAAAAGATTTTTTATTCTGTAATAAAAAGATAATATTTTTTTAAATTAAAGTATTTAAATTAAATTTTTTAATTAAACATTAAAAAATATAATTTTTTTCTTATAAATATAAAATATATATACTAACATGCTTTCAATTTCATATTAAAAAATACTAGTATTTCTTCAAGCTACCTAGGTCATCAGTTAATTTGACGGGTCAAGTAGAATTTATAAGGCTAATTACATACTTAATTTTTATCTTTTGGAGACACAATTAGTGTTTTGGGATAAATACCGTGTTAATTTATCAAAAAAAGAAGAAGAGCAGAACAAACAAAGAAACAAGAAATAGATTTGCAATTGTATCTAGATCCACTAGACTAAAATAAAAGAAAAACATGAAAATATTGTTTTATTGTTTGGTACTGCAAAACCAAATACAAGAAAAACATGAAAACAAGATTGGATGTCAACCTTATGGCACTTAAGTTGTCACATCCAATGCCCACGGCTTCTTTGATTTCTTCGAACATATCTTTAACCAGTTTCTTCAACCAAATATATTCTTGAACAGCAAGAGAGACAACATTATATTAAGCTTTCATACTTGACAAAGCAACTGTCGGTTGCTTATTACTGCACCATGAAACCGCAGTGCAACCCATGAAAAAAACATATCCTCTTGTCGAACTTCGAGTAGAAAGATCATCAACCCAGTCAACATCCACAAAGCCATTGAAATATGATATCAACACGTTTCTTGTACAATAAACCCTAAGTAACAACGTTAGAAATATAATAAAGAACTTGTTAGAAATATAACAATCAGGCACATATGACAAGCCCCTCTCTTGAGCAGTGTTGCCACATGTAAATGTGCATGAGCTCCCATTTTCTTGCGTTTCAAAACCCCAGCCAAAAAACCTCTCAGAAAGGGCTCAAAAGAGTACCAAAGGATATGCAGGTAAGATAAAAATTGGGGAATCTAGAAGTGGGGGGGGGGTCTATATAGGAAAATCTTGTGTTAAAAGTTACGATTAGACTTGATACCTAAGTTTGTTAGTGCTTTGTATGCAGACAAGTTTGAAGAGTAAAAGCTGTAAAATGTTAATTTCCCCGTCATTTGGATGCGGACATTGTGTCAAAACTAGGAAAAATACCTATTCCCCCCCCCCCCCCATCCAGCCATCCATAAAACTAGAAAACAAAAGATCAACTCTTTGCCGGAAAATAATGGAAAGATGTGGATTTATACAGCTTGTAGACTGAAATGGATTTGGCATGTAATGCACATGTAAAATCAACTAGGCCAAGGGAGTCTCTCTGTTAGTCTGTTGACCATGTGTTAAGCCACAAGCCCACTTGTAATCTTGTATTGTACCCTCCTCAAAACTATTGGCATCGAGTCCTGTTATTTTCTTGACGAGGACAGAGCATCACGATTATGAACTGCTTGATCCAATCGCACACATGCAAAAGCTTGTTTGATATATCTTTGTTGCCAGAAGTCAGGCCCTTGCTTCACGGCTACATCATGAAAATACCAGAAATCAAGTATAACCATAAAATTGCATTGCTTGTTTAGATGCCAAGGAAGAAGTCTGATTTTAGCCATTATTTTGAAAGACACCATCCACCTTTGTCTGCATCATGGACTGGAATTTACACCTAAAATACTTTATTCGTGATACGATTAAGGCTCGAGTCTAAAAAATTAATGGGTTATGGAACGTCCTTAAAGGTTCAAAGCTCGAGTATAAATTACACCTATTTAATCCCATTGGATCCAGGATGTGAGCTAACCTAATTGACTCAGAATCAATCAGTCTCTAAAAGAGGTATGTGCCTCCGCACAATTCAACAAAACAACGCATCCAAGTAAACAGACAAGCCTATCGAAAACATACTTGAAAGCATAAGGCTGGACAGGATAAGCCTGTCCTCGAATTAATTATTCCACCTACTTTTTGTATGGTTGATATTTTGTATTAAATGTTGAATATCCTTACAGGACTCCTAAAACAACATTAGGGATGTCCATACCTGTAAATGACTTACATGACATTAATATAGTTTCAACTCAGTATTGAATCAATAATCATTAAGGGCTAATATCTCAAATGATTATCATTAAATCACGTATCATAGTTTTTTTTTCCCAATCTGTTCAGGATTTTCAAAACCAGCGGTTCATTTTCAAAATCCCAGTCCATTTATGAGCTTCGAGTTTTTTTAAAAAAAATTAATTTTTTATATTGTTTAATCATTTTGATATTTTATTATTAAATATAAATTTTTTAATATATTTTCAAATAACAAAAACTTTAAAACATAAACTCAGTCATATAAAAAAACCCTTTCTCACTAACAGCATTAATTGCGTTCAGTGTAAAATTCGTGTCCTACTATCCCTAGAGACTGGAAAATTCTATCGATATGCATGTCTGATGTCCAGAATTGACCAGGTGCAATGTGCTTCCACTTCACATGGCCTAATGTTGGGATATTTGGTCTGGATGCAGCAATTCACTACTGTCAAACATACAAGCTTTGTTTTAGTTTTTTTGCACAATTTGTAGATTATTTCTGATGTACTGACTTGAGGTTTTGGAAGTTTTTGAAGCTACTGTGTTTTCTACTCGGTCCATTCAGCTTGCTATTTTTTTTCACCAATATCATATATCATGTGTCTTTTGAGCAATGCATGTGTTATTTTCAGAAGGATTTATACAATTTTTGTCATCAAGTCTTCCATATCATCATGATCTTAAAACAAGAGTTGTGTTTTGCGTATGCAAATATGTGTCTAAACCAACGGATACGTTGGTGGAACTCCTCCTCCTCCTCCTCCTGTTTCTTATACTTTTGTATAATTTATTTTGACTATATATCATCTCCTGTTCTTCAAGCAATCATTTCAATGTGTTGTGCGATTCGCCGGTAGACATGGGACACAGTAAATTGCGGGGTTGGAAGGGGTTCAACCTCCTCATAACAGTCAAACCTTTCGCTCTCACCCACCTCACCAACTCAAAAGAAAATGAATAGAAATTGTGATCTCACCATGGGTTATGGTTCGACCACCCTCATCGACTGAGGAATTACTGACCATATCTTAAGCCCAATCCATCTAACAAGAGACAAAATGTTAAATTAGCGGAGGTTATGGAGGGTAACTACAATGTAGTCGCACATTTCTTAGATTTCAGCTCATCAGTCCTTATACTTTCAACTTGTCATTTTGCAGGTCCTTATCTTCACTTGTAAGTGCATCTGTGGCGACACATGGTAGCCATGTAGTGACATAATTTATACAAAGGGACTGGAACAACCATGAACAGAAAGTATAGGGACTGGTGTGCCTAAAAGAATAGTGAAGGGATTAAAATGACCAAAATATAGAACTTGGAGAATCACCCTGTTCTTAATAGATGGAGCACGAGCGCCCGACATTTTTTAAATTAATTAAAAGCTTCATTTAATGTAGGTGGAGGAAAATGCTCCTTTCACGTTGAATTGAGTTCTAAAATGTGAAATAAGAATGTCTTTAACCAAATTCTCTTTAGTCTTGTGTCCTTTCAATTTCTTGGAGTAGATATATAAATTGAAAGGGCAATGGGGAAATTTTATTCCTTCACTCATTTTTTCAAACAATGTTGTATACAATAAACTCAAAAAAAGAAAAGAAACTAACACAAGTCACGCAAATTTGAAGTTAGGTCATCTGATCTTAATCAACCTTCACATATATATACAAGCTATATTTAATCATCTCCCTCTCGTGTTTGCCATACTTGTTCATTTATCAATGGGTAAGCTGGTTTTGGTCTTTTCTCTTGCTGTTCTTGGCCTAGCAGTAACATGCAAGGCAGCAACTTACATGGTAGGTGATAATTCAGGCTGGGACATAAGCACTGACATTGATACGTGGGCACAGGACAAGACATTTGCTGTTGGGGACCTTCTAAGTAAGTATTTTACAACATGGTTAATGTTTTACTCACCAGAGTAGAAGTAGAAAGAATTGAATGGCTACAGGACTGATTTTTTTTTTCTTGTTAATGTTTGCAGTGTTTCAATACTCTTCATCCCACAGTGTTGAAGAGGTAAAGAAAGAAGATTTCGACAGCTGCAACACGACCAATGTTCTAAGAAAATTTACTACTGGGAACACAACTGTGTCATTGACAAACCCTGGAACGAGGTACTTCGTTTGTGGCAACAAGTTACATTGTCTAGGAGGAATGAAGCTTCAGGTAAATGTAGCAAGCAATCAAGCATATTCACCGATCGGCGCGCCACAAGCAAATCCAGGGGGTACTAATTCACAACCTTCTTCTAAGAGCAACAACCCTGCCTCTGTTATTCCAACTTCAGCAGGGTCTGTCTCTGGCGGAAGGGATTCTATTGTAATGGCTTTTCTTGGTTTTATGGCTACTTTGTTATGGGCAGTGCAAGTTTGATTAGTAAATGTTTGTAATCTTGTTTATTTATTTTTAATATACGGTGAGATTGATCTCATTTTTGAATTTTTGCTTTTGACAAATCTATATTGCTCCAATCTTCCTGATATGATCATGGAAATAGTTTTCAAGCCAAGTAAAAGTGTTGTGGCTCTTTGTGATTTGTTAATGGTAGTGATCTGCATTTATAACTTGTGTATTTTGACTTGCAATGAAGAGAAAATGGTGAGGCAATTCTATTACAGAAGGGAAAAATCCAGTTGAGCCATCAAATGTATTTGACTTCATGCCCTTTAGTATTCCTCGTTTTTGAGCCCTATTCCAAGGACAGATTGAATCACCTGCTGTAAGGAAAACGAATGCCCCTCATAGAGGCCTGATCTTGAAGGGCAAAGAAATTAGTGAGAGTGCATGCATTTTTTGGGTCCTGCAACACATGAAAAAAATGGAAGATAAAAATAGCATATATGATTCTCAGGCAAAATATCATCTTTATACACAAAACGGCAAGAAGTTTCAATACAATTAAAATGTAAGAAAATGTGTACGTTATAGGTAGATCGACAAGGACAGATGAATCAACTGCATAAATGACAAATTTTGTCGAGAAATATTTTACAGCCAACATATGATATGGCTGACATTGCAGCTGAGATATGAATATCATAGACACGGCTATAGCCAATCACAAACATCTAATCAAAGGAATATGCGGGACTTTCTGAAGATCTTCGCCTTGAAGTCTACGTACAAAGAATCTTGGCATATCTTGAACAACCAATTCATGGAGACTAGTCATGAGTTTCATCTCTGCAGGGAGCATTCTTAGCTCCTTGCAATTTACAATTTGAAATATTTCAATCCTTGGCAATGCACTTGCTTCTATTTTCAATTCTGCTAGGGATTCCAAGCTGTTGAACTCTAGGAACTCTAACTGAGGAAACCCATTGGCAGAGATTCCCAGTTCTTCTTTACTGTAAGACTTTGCTTTTAATCTAAAAATCGATGACTTTGGAAGCTTCTCTAGAACCTCTATGGATGCTCAAGATGGGTGTATCTAATGTTAATTGGGAGAGATTCGGTGGAAACTCTTGCAGACTGGGCAACCGTGTTATCCCACCTTTCAAATGCAACTTGACAAGGGAGTGAAGAGAGCCAAGTTGACCAAGTGTAGGAAACTCAGCACCTTCAGCACGCAGGTAGAGGGATTGAAGTTGCAAAAGGGCTGAAATGGAATCAAATATTGCAATTGTGTCTAAGCTCAAGTTTCCTCTCATCTTCAATTTTCGAAGACTAGTTAGATGTGCAGAGTTGTTCTGTTTCCATCTGCTGACATCAATCCCTGACAGAGTCTGCAAATGCTTTAGGTTGTCGATTCTCAGGAACCCGCCAGATTGCCCACACATGTAAAGGTGTCGCAAATTTCTCATGTTCCAAATGACATTAGGAACTATCCTAAGGTGAAGATTTCTTGCAATATCAAGAGTTTGCAGGTTACACAGAGAACCTAATGTTGATGGAAGCACTTGTATGTTAGTCTCCTTCGATCCCAAGTAACTCAAATGTATCAGATCACCAATTGTGCTTGGAATTCTGTCACATGATATACCCTCCAACTCTAGGATTCTTAACAGTCTGAAATTCCTGCTAATGTAGTCAAAATTGGCACTTGATAATTCACAAAAACCGTAGACATTTCTACCACTGAAATATCGATAACGAACTCTAGTGACAACTCTAAAGAAGAGGAGGGAACGGAGGTGTGGACTGAAAAATCCCAAGCTAGACAAAAGAGAATCAGAATGTACTGGATGGCGACGACATCTAGCCAAAGATGTGAAATTTTCATCACCCGGAATCTGAAGAAAATTCTGTGCCTTTGCCTTCGAGGTGGAGAGGTCTCGTAGCAGATCATGCAAACGGCATTGCTTGACCCTCCCGTTGACACTCATTATTTCTGCTTGAACCATGTTTCGCTGTATCAGCTCGTTCAAGTAATCTTCTGCAACATCCTCCATTATCAGCTCGTTCAAGTAATCTTCTGCAGCATCCTCCATTCTTTCTCCTTGATGTGGAATCAAACTCTCTGCAATCCATTGCCGAAATAATTTATGGGCATGAATAGAATAATCTTCTGGGAAATGGCCTAAATAAAGGAAGCAAGATTTCAAGTAAAATGGCAAGTCATTGTAGCTCAAAGCAAGTATCGCGGAAACGCCATGTGGGTCTCGAGCAAAATCTGCATCCAAGTTGTTAAGAATTCTTTCCCATTCGCTAGGCCTCCTTTTTCTTGATAGCAAGCCTCCAATTACAATGATGGCCAGTGGTAAACCAGCACATCTCTCCACAATCTCTTTTCCAATTTCCTCTAATAAGGGTGGGCAAGTTGTGTCACTGCCATCAATAAATGCTTTCTTGCAGAACAACTCCCAACTGTTCTGTTTACTTAGGAATTCCAAATCATAGGGAGTGGTTTGAGGATCTACATGCAGAGCAACATTCTTGTTCCTAGTTGTAAGCAACAATCTGCTACCGTTACTTCTATCCGTGGGAAATGCCTTTTTAAGGCAATCCCAGGCCTTGGTGCTCCAGATATCATCCAAAACCACCAGATAGCGTTTCCTCCGTAAATTTTCATGCACCGAGTCCTCCAACTCTTCATCTGTCAAAGCTTCAAGCCTTTCTCTCGGCGATGCAATTTGTCTTATGACTTGCTGCAGAATATCTCTTGCACTGAACTCCTGCGATACATAAATATAAGCTCATGCTTGTCAGAGAGGTGAGGCAAATATGATTGGTTTGATCTACATGGAATAGGTTTGTGAATAATGTCTGTGTGTAACAAGACTATCAAGAAGCATTACCTGGTGCCACATAACCAATTGTGCACAAAAACTTGCTTTGTTTAGTAGAATCCTGTTCATCTGGATCTAGAATCATGGAAATGCTATAATCATTAACGCGTGCGATCATATCTTCGTTTAGTAGGATGTTGCTTGGCTTTAAATCACAGTGAATAATAGTCCTTAAACAATCGTAATGGAGGTGTTTGATTGCTGCTGCAGTGTCGATCATCACGTCTAGTCTTTGTAGGATATCCAAGTGGTAATTGTGAGTATGAAGCCACTTTTCAAGGCTGCCATTAACCATGTACTCCATCACCAAGGCTTCAAAATTAATATCATTCAAGCTGCAGAAAATGGTGATAAGATTCAGATGACTGGCATTACACATTACTTCATACTCGACATCGAAACTACTCGAACTTCTTTCATCTTCCACATCGAAAACCTTTATGGCAACTACCTTTCCATCGCTAAGCGTCCCTTTGTATACTGTACCGAAGTTCCCAGAGCCAATCACGTTGCCTTCATCAAACCCATCTGTTTCAAGCCGAAGTTATCGGCATGTATATCTTCCATAAGTAATTATGTTTGTGCTTGAGGGCATGTTCCTTTGACATCTTAAGAATAGGATTGTGTATAATGCCACCACAACTAGTGTTAATGACAAAATCAATTTTATAAAGAACATAAGGTTTTTGGCTGATCCCCTGTGACCAATTTTGCAAGGTGGAACTTGTAGGCGAGGTGCATCGCAAAGTCCATTGTTCATCATGTATGACTGAGCTGAGAAGTTTCTGAAAGGTCCCTCACTAGGAATTTCTCCCTCTAGTCCATTGAAAGACACATTAAAATATTGAGATGCAAGAGTGTCTCTAAGGACTTGGGAATAAGTCCAGAAAGACTGTTATGAGAGAGATCCAAGAACTCCAAGCTTACTGCAAAACTATATGACCGAGGAATAGGACCTTGCAATCTATTTGTGGCCAAGGAGAGATAAGCTAGATTCTTAAGGTCCCCTGTGCTGTTTGGAATTTGACCTGATAACTGATTCCTTGACAAATCAATTTCTTCCGCCACCATCAGTTGTCTAAATACTAACGGGAGAGACCCACTGAGAAAGTTTGACGACAGGTTGAGAACTAAAATACCTGCAAGGTTCCCCAAGGACAAGGGTATTGTGGAAGTGAAGTTATTGGAGCTTAAGTTGAGATGTCTTAAAGTTGTTACCCAAGCATTCAGGGATAGATCCGGAAAGCTTATTACCACCCAAAGATAAGTCAAACAAGCTGTCCGAGTGACAAAGGTTATCTGTGATATTTCCCTCTAGTTGATTACCTTGGAGATCCAAAAGTTGGAGATTTGTCGATCTTTCAGTTGTAGTTGGAACTACACTGGCCAGTTCCTTGTTTGCCAAGCTCAAAGCTATCAGGCTGCTTAAATTGCCGATTGTATTAGGAATGTTGCCCTTAAGGTTGCAATCGTCGGCCCAAAACTGTCCAAGTGAGGAAGAGAGATTTCCAGTGGAAATTGGAAGGGTGCTATTGAGGGGATTAACTGACAAATATATCTTTCTCAGATTCTTGCAATTTGCCAATGCAGAGAGAAAACTTAACTGTGTTGTGGAAGACTCACTCGTCAAATGATTATTGGCTACATTGAGCACTTGAAGTTGTCTCAGGTTACCAAGTGTCCCAGGAATAAGACCAGCAAATATATTGTAGGATAAGTCCACGACAGCGAGAGTAGATGCATTAGAGATGGAGCTAGGAATTGTTCCCTCGAGTTCATTCCCCCCTAGAAGAAGCTCCCTTAGGTTTGGCATGAAAAGGCCCATGGTTGGAGGAAGACTCCCTGAAAGCAAATTTGCATACATCCCAATAGCTTCAATTGCCGATATATTGAAGAGCGCGGATGGAACATTGCCAATTAAAGCATTTTCGTCCATTCTCAATGTTTTCAGGTTGGTAAGGCCACCCAATTCAGATGATAATACACCTGCCATGTTCAGAATACCAAGGCACAATATGAAGTTTTTTATTAAAATTTTTTATTTATTAAATATTTTTATTATTTTTTATTTTATTTAAAATAATTTATGAAATGTTAATTATTATTATTTTAATTTTTTTTAATTTTTTAGATTTAATCTTTATTATTTTTATTATTATTTATTTTATTTGAGATAATTTATAAAATTATATATTTTTTTAATTTCATTCTTATTCGACTATTTAATTTATAATTTTTTTTTATTTTAATAAACTTGAAAAAATAAAATATTAATAAGTTATTTTTTAATTTATTTTTAATAATATAATTAAATATTAGAAACTATTTTTTAATTTAATTTTTAGTATACTGCTTAATATTAAAAAATAATTTATTTTTTAAAAAAAATTATTTTTTAACAAACAGTGTCTAAGATAAAATAACGATGAATCAATAATGGAACGGGGACGACTAAAAAGCAAAGTCTTCGCTTCACGACATTGACTTTAATTTATCTCTTAAATCCATTTCAATGGGAATTCATTAAAAAAGAACTTGGGGAGATTTGAATTTCATCTGTTTAATTTCGATAAATCTCATTATAAGAAATAGACCTATTGAAGATTTGAGTTTAATTAACGTCTCAACTTTTTTTATTATTTATTTATTTTTATCTCAATCATTTTTGCAACGTTTTAATGTTTTTTCAATCATTTTTTTTTAGATTTTAGCTAATAAAATTGTTAAGTGATTCCTAAAATTCAAATAATTTATCGTTTTTTTTAAAAAAGAATTCCAATTCCTAGATCGTGTGTATAAAAAACATATTTGAAGCGTTTCTTTTTGTATAATTTGATCTATCACGTCAAGGAGGGGATTTTTATAGATTATTGAATTTTTAATAGAGGAAAAAGAAATCACATAATTACTTAGTATTTTCAGTTACTAAAATTAATTGGCTATTTGTTGATGTATTAAGGACTTAATCAAAATAAAAATAAAGATGGAGGATCTAATCAGGATTGCCCTTATAAGTTGATTACTTTTTAATTGAAGGTTTCCTTAAAAAAGTTGGTTTGTTTTTACTATTATCATTTTCTTTATTGAAAAAAGTGGGCAGTGAAGATGGTTTAGCCTTATTGTACTCAGAGCCAGAGGTGCCAGGAATGATCAAGAAAAACTGATAGGCTTATCCAAAATAGAGAGAAAAGGAAAGTAAGAGAGAGAGAGAGAGAGAGAGGTTGAAGAAGGAAGAGCAAGCATCAATGGCTGAAGCTGCCGTTTCCTTTGTTCTTGAAAGGCTTGCTGATCTGTTTGATGAACTTGAATTTCACACCGATGTCCATAAAGAAGTTGAGCGGTTACAAGATGAGCTCAGGAGGATCCGTTGCTTCTTAAGAGATGCCGACGCAAAGCAAGATGAAGATGAAAGAGTGCGTAATTGGGTGTCTGATATCAGAGACGTGGCGTACGATGCTGAAGATCTCATAGACAGGTTTATCATGAACAATGATCCTCTGAAGAAGAAGAAGAATCAGTTTATCAAGAAATGCATTTCCTATGTCAAAGGATGGAAACAGAGGTCCAAGATTGCTAAGGATCTTATGGCCATCCGTTCAAGACTTAAAGACATCTCAGCCAGCCGTGAAACTTATGGCATCCAAAATGTTGGAGAGGGGACTACTGCAGCAGGTGAGACTCTGAGGAAGTGGAGAAGATCGTCTCCTCGCGGTGAGGAAAGGGATATTATTGGCTTGGAGGATGACACGGCTAAACTGGTAGACCAACTTCTTCAGATGGGGGATCATTGGAGTGCTGTTTCGATAGTTGGAATGGGCGGTATTGGTAAAACCACTCTTGGTATAAAGTTATATAATCATAGTGCTGTCAGGGCTCGCTTTCCTTCCCGTTCTTGGATATGTGTATCACAGGAGTTTAGTGCAAGAGATATTCTGCAGCGAGTCATAAGACAAATTGCATCGCCGAGAGAAAGGCTTGAAACTTTGACAGATGAAGAGTTGGAGGACTTGGTGTATGAAAATTTACGGAGGAAACGCTATCTGGTTGTTTTGGATGATATCTGGAGCACCGGTGCCTGGGATTGCCTTAAAAAGGCCTTTCCTGTAGACAGAAGTAACGGTAGCAGATTATTGCTCACGACTCGGAACAAGAATGTTGCTCTTCATGTAGATCCTCAAACTACTCCCTACGATTTGGGATTTCTAAGCAAACAGAATAGCTGGGAGTTGTTCTGCAAGAAAACATTTATTGATGGCAGAGACACAAGTTGCTCTCCAATATTGGAGGAAATCGGGAGAGAGATTGTGGAGAGATGTGCTGGTTTACCACTTGCCATCATTGTAATTGGCGGCTTACTTTCAAGAAAAAAGAGGCCGAATGAATGGGAAAGAATTCTTAACAGCATGGACTCTCATTTTGCTCGACACCCAAATGGCGTTGCGGCAATACTTGCTTTGAGTTACAACGACTTGCCATATTACTTGAAATCTTGTTTTCTTTATTTAGGCCTTTTCCCGGAAGATTGTTCTATTCAGGCACACAAATTGTTTCGGCTATGGGTGGCAGAGGGTTTGATTCCACATCAAGAACTAAGAGGGGAGGATGCAGCAGAGGATTACTTGAATGAGCTAATTGAGAGAAACATGGTTCAAATGGAAGGAATGAGTGTCAATGGGAGGGTCAAGCAATGCCGTTTGCACGATCTACTGCGAGACCTCTCCATCTCCAAGGCAAAGACGGAGAATTTTCTCCAGATTCCTGGTAATGAAAATATCCCATCTTTGACTAGATGTCGTCGCCATCCTATCTATTCTGATTCTCATTTATCTTGTGTGGAACGTCTTAGTCCACATCTTCGTTCACTCCTGTTCTTTAGAGTTGTTAGTCGAGTTCGTTACAGATATTTTATCGGCAGAAATGTCTATGGTTTCTGCGAATTATCGGGTGCCAAATTCGATTATATTACCAGGAATTTCAAACTGCTAAGAATTCTTGAGTTGGAGGGTATATCATGTAGCAGCATCCCAAGTACAATTGGTGAACTGATACATTTGAGTTACTTGGGATTGAAGGAGACTAACATACGAGTGCTTCCATCAACATTAGGTTCTCTGTGCAACCTGCAGACTCTTGATATTGCTGGGAATCTCCATCTTAGGATAATTCCTGATGTCATTTGCAACATGAAAAATTTGAGACATTTTTACATGTGTGGGCATTCTGGTGGGCACCTGAGGATAGACACCCTGAAGCATTTACAGACACTGACAGAGATAGATGCCAGCAGATGGAAGCAGAACAACACTGCAGATTTAGTCAGTCTTCGAAAATTAGGAATAAGAGGAAACCTGTGCTCAGACACCTGTAAGATATTTGATTCCATTTCGGCACTCATGCAACTTCGATCTCTCTATCTTCGTGCTGAAGGTGCTAAATTTCCATCACTTGTTCAACTTGCTTCTCTTCGCTCTCTCATCAAGCTGCATTTGAGAGGGGGAATATCACAGCTGCCTAGCCAGCAAGATTTTCCACCAAATCTCTCCCAGTTAACATTAGAACACACCCAGCTTGAACAAGAATCAATAGAGATACTAGAGAAGCTGCCAAAATTATCAATTCTCAGGTTTAAAGCAGAGTCTTATTGCGAAGAAAAACTAACAATCTCTGCCGATGGGTTTCCTCAACTGGAGTTCCTAGAGTTTAACAGCTTGGAATCCCTGCATGAATTCAACATAAAAGAAAATGCGGTGCCAAGGCTTGAAAGTTTCCTGATTGTCAACTGCAAGGGGCTAAGGATGCTCCCTGAAGAGATGACATTTGTGGCCACTCTCCGTAAGTTAGTTATTGAAGAGATGCCCAAAGTCTTTGTAGATAGGCTTCAAGGAGAAGATCTTCATAAAGTGCAGCACATTCCTTTGATCAAATTTATATGAATAGGCTGTTAGCAGGGTATCTGATGACATTATTGGTGTCTCGGCAGCAATGTCATAACTTCTCTTTGCAATATACTAAGGGGCGTTGGTTACCCATTGAGGTCCTCGACTTCCACAACTTTGTTTTTCAGTTTTCCAGATGATTCATCTAGAACTGCCAGTATGTCTGTTGCATACACATTTTCTCTCATTTAATCTGTAGGTAGTGTATCCATGCTACCTTTTTCATCCATTTTCTGCTTCTTTGATTGTAGGAATTAACAATGCATGCATTCTCACTAATGTCTTAGCACTTTAAACATCATAATTACACGAGGGGCAGGCATTTTTCTCACAGCAGGTAAATCCAATTTCTCAAGGAAAACGGCTCACAACCCGGAAATGTCAAGAGGCATTGAGCCCAATACATTTCAGTGCTCGCTCCTTTTGGCATGGAAATAACAAAATAGCCTCACCATTCTTCCTCCACTGTGTATCTTCATGTCCAAATGCAGATCACTGCCGTGTAAAATTAATCACAAAAAGCTATTATGCTTTTGAAAGCATCCAACTTTACTCATGTTTAATTTTTCCCTTCCTCTACATGATATATGTTGACAACATACAATTGTTTAAAACTTAAAAGGTCGCCCGAGGATATCACCAAACCGTCAAATCACAAAAAAGAAGAACAATTTTTAACATTTTTTTTGTTAATCAAAATTGCACCGCCCGTAAAATGTTAGCCTTAAGACCAAGAAAAGCCATCACAATAAAACCCCTTCCACCATTGACAGACCCTCCAGAAGTTGGAATAACAGAAGCAGGATTGTTGCTCTTTGAAGAAGATTGGGGAAGAGTCCCCCTGGCTGTGCTCTGGGAGCGCTGACATGCAAAGGAGCAAGGAAGATTTTGACAGCTGCAACACGACCAGTGTTGTGAGGACATTTGGGACAAGGTACTTTCTTCGGGGTAACAGGTTACATTGTCTAGGAGGAATGAAGATTCAGGTAAATTTAGAAGGCAAAGCTACAGCCATTCAATTTTTTCACAAGGAAACATTAATTCAATATGCTAAAAACAAATACCAAAATGTAAAAACACTCAGAAAATCCCCGACTCCAAATTTCTCGTCCTGTGCCCATATATGAAGGTCAGTACTTATGTCCAAGCCTTGTCACCTATCATGTGATGGCCCAAGATAAAATAAAGAGAAGAGTGGGAAAAGAGGCCCAACTGGGCCCAGGACAAAGGGAAGAGAGAAGGGAAGAGGAGAGAGCGAAAAGGAATAGGATCACCGGGTCCAAACAAAAAAAAAAAAAAAAAAGAGGAAAGGAGTACGAAGAAGAGAGTTAAAAAACAACAAGTCCAACCGGACTCAACACCCCAAGCCCAATGAAGCCCAACAACCAGGAAAGGAAAGATTAAAAAAAAAAAAAAAAAGGAAGGAAAGGAGAAGCAAGGGTGGATACTGAGAAAAAGAGAGAGAAAAAAAAAAGATTAAATAAAAATTTATTTATGAATAGAATAAATAAAAAATAAAAATAGAAATACATAGATCTTGGTGGAATGCGATTATCATATAGTCATATAGTCATAGATGCTATTAACATTTGGCGGAATGCTACCAATCCATGTATTTCATTATTTAATCTCGATCATTGTGTTTAATTTTATTATGTGCAATTATATAGATTAAAAGATAGATATAATGATTAAATGTTTTTTTTATCTTTTCAATTTAAATCTTAAAGTTAGTATTTAAAAAACAGTTTCATTTCAATGCACGCTGATTAATAGATATGCTCTTAATATCTGTTTTTTTTTTTTTTTTAATAATCGTAGGCAATAGGAAGCGGATAGATGAATAACACCCAACAAATTGATATCATAATATTAGTTAAATAAATTACTATTTTCCTATAAAAAGGTAAAATGCGAGGTAGAATGAGATTAAATTAGAAAACAAAGTTCTACTAGTTCGACAACTACATTACAAAATCAAAATCATAATTTTATAACAGTTAGGGAATAAGAAGATCAATTTTTTATACCGGAATTAAACTATTTCTCGATGAAATTATACAAAAATATTTATTATTCAATGGCTATATATACACATGTATATACACTGGAAGCATAGAATTCGGTGCCAAGGGGAGGACCTCCGGCAAGCTTCGGGGGGGAGCTTGGCACGCCCGAGCTTGATGGAGGTCATGTACCTATGCATAATAAAACTACTGGTGATCATTTCATTTGTATATTCTTGACTTTGAAACATGGACTCTCATTCGTTGACTTGTGGAGTTTTGTTGATTTTCTTGGAACATTCTCTAACTCTAAACATGGAAACTAGGTAGGTGTGTTATAGATGGTCCAAGTTCACGAAGATGCATGGAATCTCCACTAAATATAAAAATTGTCTTCAATTTTTTTTAATTTTAGTCTTTAAATCTTCAATTTCTCATAAAAAAACGTGCATTTAGCCCCCCTAAAAAAGAAATACTTGCTCTCCAGCCTTGTAGTTTTTATGACGGCACCAGGTTAAATTTTTCTACTTCCGTCCATGGTGCAAAGTATCCGTTTAAAAATACTCCAAAATCAGTGGTGTTTGAATCACCCATTCAACCATATTTAGCACAAAAGCACTCACCCCCTCCTCTCTCTTTCTGCTCTGGCTGGAGAATTGTACAATGCTTTTTTATTTTTAAAGATATTTGGTAGTTGTTGTAGTTTTAAAAAAATTATTTTATAAAAAATAATATTGATTAAGGTTAATTTTATATTTATATATATATATATATTTAGTTAAAATTATGATTGAAATTAAGATTAAATAAAAAATAGTTTGATGTGTTTAGTTAATAATATTTTTAAAATTGAGGTTATAAAATAATTTTAAAAAATATATATTAATATTGATGATTTTTAATTTAAATATTGTAGATTTAACTATTGTTATCGCATCATAAAATAAATAATATTTTTTATTGTTCTATTAAACTATTTACAATTCCATAACATATACATTCGACAATAATTACAGTTTTTTTTGTTTTCTTAAGCATACAATAACATTAGGTAAGATATAATCAGAAATAAAATTAGGATTGTGATCAAATTTTGCAAATGCTATATCATCAAGCTATCTTTTTTTTAATTTATATAGTGTTGTTGAATAATATTAAATACTAGTTTTTTAAATAAAATATAATTAAAAAATAAAAAATAATTTTTATTTTTTATTTTTTATTTTATTAGATCCAATTTTAAGTTATTTTTTATATGAATAGTATAGTTATACTAAGTAATTAGTATGAACAGTGCTCAAGAATAGTAGTTCTAGAAGGCGTCATTGTTTACTGTTGACAAAAAAAAGCAAGGGAAAGTTGCTTCGTGCTCACATGTGATTGGAACACAGTAACAGGTAGATCCATGAACAGTACACACATGTTTTTTTTTTTATAACAAAACATCTTTTAATGCATTTTGTTTAAAACTCACCCGCAACTGGGTAAGCAAACGTTTCCAATATTTTTTATTTAAAAAAAATATAAAAAAATATTTTTAATATTTTTAATATTAATACATTAAATTTTTATATTTTTTATTTAAAAAAATATTAATTTTTTTTTAATATTAGTATATTAAAATAATCTAAAAATATAAAAAATATATTAATTTAAAAAAAATAAAAATAAAAGATTTTAAACTTTTTAAAAACAAAATAAAATCAATGTTCCTCCCGTACTTTGTTGGGGAGACTAGTCTAAGATATAATGCGATGCAAATTCTATTACTAAAAAATTTAATGTTTTGTTAAAATTTAATATATTTTGATATATTAATATTAAAAATAATTTTTAAAAAATAAACAAAATTATTAACATATATTTTAATATATAAATTATTTAAAAAATAGCTCTAACTACATTGTGAAACAGATTTTAAGATTGGGGCGGGTTGGTCCAACGGGCTACTGCCCCAGGACGCAGCTGTCATGTAATGATAAGAGAAAAGGTCGATGGCTGTATGCCTGTAGTTTGACAGTCATACCACTGTATAGACTTGAGGTGTGGACGTCTTTTCCATAGGAAAAACACAAGCCCACCATGAGCCTTATAGTCTTGCCGCCAGCTGACACAAACTGGGCCTTTTCTCTTTGCGATGTACACAGTCAAAATAACTTTAGACCGTAAGTGTTGACTATTTCTTTTTCTGGCATGGAATTAGCGACCACTACAGCCCAAAATTGGGGTCTAAATGGGCTTGAATTTTACAAAAATGGATAATGCTTTCCAATTGAAACAATGTTGACTGGGCTCTCTTCATCATTGTTGAATATCAAACCAAATTATCGCAGCCATTGTTTGAAAACTTACCTCCACCATTGTCGTTTTGTCAATGAGATTGTAGAATCTAACAAAAATAAAAATAAAAATAAAGGTTATAAACTGATTAATTGGATTAAAATGTATACAGTCAAAATGAAGAATCCAACTAGTAAATTAAAGATTAAAGGGAAATGCAATACACAAGAAAATAAATTAGAACTATATCAGATAAGATAAAATACATACATAATAAAATAATATCATAAAGAATAAGATCACATGATAGAAAAACTTTTCTTGCCTAATCCTGTTTTGTTTGATATGTCAAATCCTATCTATATAAGTAAAAATAAATAAATGAGTGAAAATGACTAGAAATTAGGAAAGCTGAAGAAATTATTAACAAATCAATTGGTTTTTAAGTGAGAATGCATCTTTATTTGGTCAAGCTAGCCATTGAAATGCTTGTTGTTGTTGCTGCTGCCATGGAAAGAATATATTTCTCCAAAACCAGAGTGTGAGCACGGTTCAACGAAGAATCTTATAGCGACCTTATATGACGTTGCCAAACATACATATAAATATATATTTGAAAGAGAATTAGTTTATTCTGCTTTCATTTTCCTTTTTTTGTTACATTCCTCTACTGATAACCATTTTTTCTGCAAAACTTCCTCCAAGATGACATCATCACATGTCCATGTTGCTTATAGTGATGGTATAGGACGACCAGGAATTTAATGGCAAAGGATGATGTAATTATGGCCCTGAAATATATACTTGGAAAATAGTATAATCTCGTGACACAATCTCATGACTTTGACTTGTTAAAACAAACAATAAAGAAATTTGAACTGTGTTTTTTCCTCGTCTTTTCCAGAGAAGTTTATAATAAATTATTTCTCAATTGAAAATCAGGTGCAGCTCATGGCCTTTTTTTACTCTTTCCTCGCACGTAATGAGTGGAATTTCTCCACAACTCCCCCCACTTCATAGATTTTTTTATAGCCAAGATGGGATTTACTAAGCCCATCGTTGCTACGTGATGATATGCTCGCGCCATTGATCAATGCCTAACTTATTAATCCAAGCACACCAAGCTCTTGCATAATTGAAATTTGAAATATATAATAATCCGCAAGTCTTCCACTCTTTAGATTGAAGTCTATTTGGGTGAATGGAAGACCCTTTATTCTTTAAAACACACCATTCTGCTTTATAGCCATACAAATTCAATTTTTTAATGATGGTAATATTGTGATCACGTTACACATTGTAGTGGTTTTATCTTTTAATGAACTTTTCTCCATCCATCGGAGCATTCTAGTCAACATATAATGATAGTTCAATTGATAATCAGCAATACATTGACTAATAAAAAAGCTCTTTTCTTTTAAATTTTCTTGAGTAATTACTAAATAGGTCAGAACAATAACAATAACCCTAATTGATAAAATCGTAAAAACTTCAAGGTTGAATTAGATTTTTCATGAATGTGTTTGGGTTAAAGTGTATGGGCTTGAAAGCAGGTTTTATCTTCAAGCAAGCTTGATTGTTTTTGTGAAAACAAGTTCTTTACCGAAATATGAGATCCTCTAATATTAAGATAGTAAATATAAGAAGAAATCATAATTTATATAAAAATGAAAACACAGGGAAAATATATTAATTATTCTGAATAAACTGGAGTGAGATTCTTGAATGAGTTTCAATGACCTGAATGTTTTACTGGTAACTAGAGATATTTATATATTCTAGTCATGTTGTAAAGCACGAAGAGGTTAGTTCTTGTCATTCATTTGTGGTAGTTGCTATTTCTTCGATGAAGATGTTAGTGCTTCTACTTTGTAGATTGAATTTGTATGTACGGGGTAAAGCAAGTGGGTAATCTACTTCGACTTACTGGAAATTGAAAAACACGTTAAGGTGCATGCCTCACATTGCATTGAACATCTGGTCATGCAGTGAGTCGGTGTGGGTTAAGCTCCTTGGGCCAAGTCCGAACAACTAAAAAGATAGCAATTTGAGCCTCGACCACATAACTAAATTATTATTTTTTAAAAAAAGAAAAAGAAAAAGAAAAGGTGCGGGCTATCACCAACTATATTTATGAAAAGGCGTTTCTACAAGACCTAAGGGAAATTCCAAAGGTCAATATAAGACGTACCCTTTGAACAATAATACTGTATATTTTTCCATGGTAGTTTTCTTAAGATAGAAAGCAATATCTATCTATCCCGACCTCCATATCTAGTTTGGCCCTAACTGTTAGAACTCATGTTCGTTCACATCTCTCTCTCTCTCTCAGGATAATTGCATTGAACCTTCCTGCACGTACAGCAGGGACCAAGCTTCCTTTTGGAAAATATCTTAATTTCCACAGCTTTCCAAGTTACTTCTGATCTTAATGCCAAGATTAATTAGTTAGGCCTCTTAGCATTTACATGTTCGGTCCCTCAGGAAAGAGCCGTCGACGTTCTTACAGATAAACTTTCCCTTTCATTACCAAATAAACACAAATTAAGCAGCCTTCGCACAAATTAAACCCGAACAGAACCCTCGATGGTCATAAAAGTCAACATGAATCCTGGAAATGTCATGCATCCTTAGTTTCATATTGTTGAATAGCCTTGTGCTGTCTTTCATGAACACGTGGTCTCTCCTCCTTCATCATTCACATTTTCCAGCCACCAGAAATAGCATGGCTTCTTCCATAGAAGAACCCCACTCACCCATCAAGATCCATTTTCCTCTTCCTCTCATCTCTTCTCGTCCCTAATATTAGCGTAGATAAATCTTAGTACTTGGATAGATATATAGGAAGTCGTTGATCAATTTAATTACCCATCAATGTAATCGTTGATCAAATAATATTTGCGTTAAATTACATCAATCAAATACTTCTTTAATTAGAGGCACCGACCGACGATATTTTATCATGAACTAATAAATAAAAATATTATTAGTTTAGGAGCTTATCATTGTTTTTTTTATACATCTTTTTGAACATTTTAAATTCTAGTTTATCATAGCTTTAATAATAAACTGATTCCATTAATAATATTTTGATTATTATAAAAAAAATCAATCAATACTGCTTATAAAATAATAAATATTTCTTTCACCTAGCTAGCTATGTGGCGGCCACGCTACAAAAACCATATTTTTTCTCGAGTCAGACCAAAAGGCATGGTGTGAGCCATGCATCTTTTTTCTTGATTTGTTTTGTTTTTTTGTGAACTGATTAATTGTTATTATTTTTTTTCTTACAAAGAATGGCGTTTAGAAGCCATCAAGGAATAATTAATTGCTAATGTATTCTTTGCATGAATATATATAATTGATTCCGTGAGTCGAGAGAACTCCCCAGCCTATATGTGCCATGCCCACACTCAAGAAACCTTACTGTCCTTTAGTGCATGCAAAATTCTACCAAGGCAATTAACAATGCAAACAAGGGAAAATATCAAGGGCGGGGGAGCAAACCAAAAGAAATATTAACGGGAAGGAAGGAAGGAAAAAGGGACATCAAGGGAAAGCTTTCTTGTCCTTTATGCTACTGGCATTTTTCAAATGCTTATTTCGTAATAATCAGTTTTTTATTATTCAGGCCGCCGACGTCAAGCCCTGTTTATGACGTTTTTGAATGGAATATAGCAAGAGTCGAGACAATACGAATACTAATTGAATATTATTTCAGTCACAGACTCGCATTTTTCAGTGGGTGCATTGGAAGATTCAATGAATGGGAAAGCTTTGAAGTAGCACAATGAGAATGTATTTGGAAATGTGATAATAGCTGGGGTAGATTTTTTAAAATTTCAATTTTTTTTTAAGTTAATATAATACATATATATTTTTTATATTAGTATATCAAAACGATTTTATAACATAATTTTTTAAAAAATAATTAATTTTTTTACAATGAGAATATATTTAGAAATGTGATAATAGCTGGGGTAGATTTTTTAAAATTTCAACCTTTTTTTTTTTTAAGTTAACATAATACATATATATTTTTTATATTAGTATATCAAAACGATTTTATAATATAATTTTTTAAAAAATAATTATTTTTTTTTTAAATTTTTAATCACATTTCCAAACACATCTTTTTAGAATGTGTTTGTTTTGGTGGCAGCTTTCTGCTCACAGGGCAAACAAAAATACATACATTCATAAAAATACAATTAAAAAATAAATAAAATAAAATAAAAAACTATTAGAGGATATAGAAGAAATTGATTTATGAAAAAGAAATTGATTTATAAAACTAGAGTGGATAGGAGTTTCGAATTAGAAATAGTATCTCTAATAGATGATTAGTGAAAATCCAAAATTCAGGCTAGTTTTTTGTTCTTTCAACGTCTAAATTACATTAAGTTGCTTTATTTTTTTTCTTTGTTTTATTTTCATTACTAACAATATTTTATATATATATATATATATATATATATATATATATATATATATATATATATATATATATATATATATATATAAAGGAGCTAAAAAGTTTGGGCTATTGTGTTTTAAATATAATATCATGTTTACTATCATTATTTCAACTGGACAATTTGCTTGGGCTTTATCTCGAGGAATGTTGTGATGATAATAAAGATAATGGATTAAGAAATATTAATAATAAGGATTTTAATCTTGAGGAAGGAAGTGAAAATTTTAAGAAGGGTAACTTAATAAGGTTCATTTAGCAAACTTTATTAGTTATATGAGTGTCATAGTTGTCAATATTAATATTGTAAATAATAATAGCAATTATAATAGTGGTGGAAAGAGAAAAGCTACACAATAATCTACACAACAAACACCTTTTAACATGTTTTTGATTGAATTATAATTTTAATTAAACACTTATTTACATCAAATCACTGACAACTAAAAAATAAATTTTCTAAATCTATTCAAATCTTAACCACAAAAGTTACAATAAAAATAGATACACTTGGTAATTCTGAATTTAAATTGAATTCCATCTGGGTCATCAAGCAAACGGGTATGTCATAACCTTATCATCATTTTCAACACTCATAGCGTCAAGGTTTCCTCTTCTTAGACAACAATCTCACACAAAGTAATTTCCATCATAAGAGAAAAACAATTTGAATTCAATTTAGAACCCTTACTGATTTGCCTTCTCGTCTGACCTTTCATCGTCAGCAGCAAGTTTGAGTTCTCCCCCATTGAATTTCCTTTTCTTTTGTTTCGCCCCATCCTTCCCATTAGGCTTTGATAAAAATTTAGAAACTTCAGCAGTCCCCTGCTCTTATCTGCCATTCCATCGATAATTTTGATAGCTGAATCGACATCCATTTTGATCTGATCCCATTATCATCACCTTGTATCACCCATTAATTAGTTAACCCACCAAACTTTATAGGTGTTTGAACACCAATATTGCCCAAAACATTGCCAAGTTTTTCCTAAAATGGCTCCGAACAAATCAGCCTTTCAATTTGCCACACATAAGTATCCATCGTTTATGCTACAAAACAGCCCATCGTTTTGTCATGAACACAAACTGCGCTCTGTTCTTAAGTTTCTGCTAGTCCATTGGTAGTAGCAATGCTTCTCTAAATCAGTCCCTTTGATTTGTCCTGAGAAGTATCGGTACTCTCGTCGCTGATCATTGCGTTGAAACTTGCCTATCCATCAATAGGAGCAATAGCCCTTCCAAAGCAATCTGTTGATATGGTTGCAGAATCATTCTTGTTGTCCTACCAAGAAAGCAACAACGCTCTAATATCAAATTGTCATGAGGTCAATTTTTCATCCCAAAAACAAATCTTGTGCGACAATCTAGTCTTGTTAGACTTAGCCTTTCCTTTACCGCACTCGTGTTTGCCTAGTAACTAAGTGTTTTCCTTACCAAGAGGTTTCCCACACTCTCTCCCGTTACATAGACAAACAGAATACACAAGCAAAGATGTACAGAACCAAGAACACAAGATATTATAGGAAAACATTCCCAACCTTCATTATTCTTATGAATGAAGGATACACAAGTCCATTAATGTGTATGTCATGCATAAATGTTTTGCTGCCTATTAGAACATTGCATGCTATAACTTATGTATAACCTATTACATGGAATAATACAATATAATTGCCTCCTAAGACATGGGTCACATTTTGGTAGTTTGGCCTCCTGAAAAACTACCGATAACTACCCACAACTGCTGCTTCTTTCATAGCTTGCCACCCAACAAGCCAGTTGTTCCTTTTACCAACTTCCATGTTGCCAGAATAGGTGTATGTATGCCTTGAAATGTTCATTGTTCAAGTTATGATTCCTACTGAACATCAACCCATGTCTTGCCAAATCTTTGGCATACACTGCTGCCAAATTTGCCCATGCGCGTTGCCATTGAATATGAGTGATGCCATTCATGCCAGTAGTGTATTATATCCAATCATGGATTGTCTATCGCCCAGACCTATTGTTAGCTCTTACTGTTAATTTTGCTAAATGTGAGCAAAGCTAGAGGTTTGGTGAGGAGACTTGGTGACTATTTGGAAGTGTAATAAAAGTTGTTTCTCATTTTAAAATAAATTAAAATAATTTTACATTTTAAATTTATTTTTAATATTAACACATCAAAAAAAAAAAAATTTAAAATATATTTTTTTTAAGTGCGGTTGGACTTCCATGCCCAATACCATCTTAGAAATTTTTTTTATTATGAACCATATCCATGTGGATTAGTTTATACATTCAGACCTGTTTATGTTGCAGTCTAATAATGATTTTGATTATTTTTGAATTTTTTATTATTTTTAAATTATTATTTTTTATTATTTTAATATATTTATTAAAAATAAATTTTAAAAAATAATAATCACCGCATTAGAAACAAGCATGTAATCGGTTAACTGTATATATAGAGGACTAGGATTTTTTATTGATTGCTGCAATGAGAGTACTCTCTAACACCGATGTTCTGTACAATATTACATAATAGATACATAAAAACTAACTTCATATAATAATTTATTGACAGAAACCTTGTATTCCACAAATGATGAATCTCCAGCATCCTAAATGTAACATTTTTAAGGAAAGGCAATGATGTCAGAGGATATTCATTAAGAAGTACTTGGTTATTGGTTGCGATACTAATTAATGAAATTTTAATTTTAATTAAACCACTATTAACTAGTTTTGTATATTAACTATTGGATTGGTGATGTGATTAGATGATATGTTTAAAGTTTAAAATTATATGATTATCATAAAATTTTATTATCATGAACCAACAATAACTAATGATCCTTTAATAAGTTTTTTTCTTTTTATAATAAAAATATTTATTAATCGAATCCTTATTTTTACGAGATTGACTAATTGTTTGCTTTTCATATTAATTATATATCATTTAGAACTTGAGTTTAAGAAATTATTATAAAAAAACCTAATTGATTTCTCATGAATATATCAACTACATTTAAAAAAAAAAGGAATGGAAAGAGACTTGATTGCACTACAAGAAAGTTGATTTGATAAATTTTTGATGACTTAAACAGTGTTTAACACTGTAATTGAAAAATATTTTTGAATAATTTTAAAATTTTTATTTTAATTAATATATTTTTGATATTTTAAAATCATCTTGCTATATTAATATTAAAAATATATTTTTAAATATTATTTTAATATATTTAAAATAAAAAATAATCATTATCATACCATCAAGCAATACCGAATAATATTTCAAGTGATTAATTTCACTTTCCACACGCTAGTTACCACCCACAAACGTCCATATTTATAAATGAATTGATATGTAAAACCATTTCTCACTTAGCCAAAAACCAAAATGGGAGAAGCCCATTTTGTCAAACAATTAGCTTCTTGTGGATGACTTTGTCTCCATTTTCATATTCTTGTTAGCAGATACTTTTCAAAATGAGCACATCTAGATCTTTTTTCTCTCTAGTTATAAGATATGATGAATATTATAAATCTTCGGTCATCTTTTTATTATTTTTGGTATAATTAATATTTTTAAAATTTATTTTCTTAGCTGTTAAGATTAATGTATAGATTTTAAAGAGTTTTGGACAAGTCCAATGTGCAATATGACGAAAACAAGCATAAGAGCTAGAGTCTACAAAGCCTTCAAATTGGGACCATGAAATGCTACTTTTGTTGTTTTAATTGTTTTCCAAGTTAAATTTTAATTTTAATTAATTTTTCTACTTAGCTTTGAATTCTTTGGTTTTAACCTCTATCATAAACAATTAGAATGTTATTTTTTTTTCATTAGATTATTTAATTACAAGTCTTTTAGAAAAGATCCGAGTTTTCTTTTTATTTCTCTACATTTTAAGACTGTAATCCTAATTTTTATTCGTGATGTTACGTAAGTGTGAATAAAAAATCACTAATATTCTTTCACAAGAAATCATCACTAAATAGTTGCTTTCTTCTACCATTCAAAGCTATTGACTTGGACCAAAATTCTCTTTTCACACCCTATAAGAAGGTTACTTAACAAGCACAATCGAATGATGAAGTACATATATTGAGTTAACGGAAGGGAAATGGAGTTGGAAAGGTTGATTACCACTTCAAAGGATGTTGAAGCAGATGATGATGATATCATGGCCCCTGGGTTTCGGTTTCATCCAACGGACGAAGAGCTTGTAGGATTTTATCTTAAAAGGAAAGTAGAGAAGAAACTTATCAGGATTGATCTCATCAAACACATTGATGTCTACAAATACGAGCCATGGGATCTTCCAAGTATGCATTCTCTTGTACTCTTGCTCCTTCGTTCATTGATTCAACTATTTATTAATTTGTAACTATTTGCATGAAATGCAAAACTGTTATTTGAACGCCATCAAATTCATTAGTAGAACTGTAATTTTGCAGTTTTGGTCTCAAAGATACACATAAAATCTGCAATTGTTCTTTAATGATGAAATTGTTCTTAACTCTATCGAGTTTATCGTCTCATTCTGTACAATTATTGCAGAAGACAAGCAATTCATGTCATTAAACTCAACAATTTTCTTGATGAATTTACTCATTGCCCTTCTTTTTGTGACCGTACAGAAGAAGCTAGCTGTAGTGCTGGAGAAAGGGAGTGCTACTTCTTCTGTAGAAGAGGAAGAAAGTACAAGAACAGCGTAAGACCTAATAGGGTCACAAATTCTGGATTTTGGAAAGCTACAGGTATCGACAAGCCAATATATTCTGTCGGGAAACTCCATTACTGCATTGGCCTGAAAAAATCTCTAGTCTATTACCGAGGAAGTGCCGGAAAAGGCACGAAAACAGACTGGATGATGCACGAATTTCGCCTTCCTGCTAGTGAAAGCACTGCCAATCCCACCAATCCTGAAGACTGTAATATTCATGAAGCTGTAAGATTCATTCATTCTTGTATATTTTACTATTGAAAAATTGGAGATGTTTAGTTCATTCGGTTTTTGATAGTTTTTATTCCTGTTTCTTGATGTTACAGGAAGTTTGGACTCTTTGTCGAATATTCCAGCGAGAAACTCCCTTTAACAAAAAATGCTTCTCTTCAAAACAGAAGTATGTTAGCGATTCAAGTTCTAGCCCTTGTGAATCAGACAACCGTAGGCATACCGATGAAAGCTTCGAAGTCTCAGCAGTTGATAATAATGTGAACATTGAAAGTAGAGCTACCAGTGATCAATATACCTATGGAAATAATAACCAGTTGTTTGCAGCCCAGCTGAGCTTAAGAAATCAAGTTCCATTTACAACACCATATCTAAGCTTTTCCAGTCAAAACGGAGACCAACTTTTTGGAGATGAGAACTGGGATGAGCTCAGACCAATGGTTGAGTTTGCTCTTGACCCATCAATGCTATATAGTATTAATTAGATACGTAGACGTAGGGTAGACTATATTGCTGGTCCTATTTCCTTTCTCTTGCAAAGAAAAGTCAGTCATGGTTTTGGTTTTTGAAACGTAGCGTGGGGAAGGGAAGGGTTGGGGTGAGATTCGACGAACGTACATAGGTTGGCGCACCCCAATGATCCTCCGTTTGTACCGAAACGATCAGGCTGCTTCTTTTTATGCTCCTCTCTCTTTTAATTTGCAAGTGTAATTTCCCTTCAGTTTTCTTAATTCCCCACCACACCCTCATTACTCTTTCTCTCTCTTTTTAATCTGGATTCGTGTGTGTGTAATAGGAAAAGCTAAAGCTGTAGTGTTGCAGCTCCTCTTTGTAAATGAAAGACTCGTTTGTTGGAAGGGATGAATGGAAGGAAGGAAGGGGAGAGAAGAGGATGTATAAACTACTATCTATTTAATTATGTGGCTAACAAGGGAAAAAAATTTGAAAATCAAGTGTTAATCATAAAAAAAAAAATATAGGATGAGAACAGATCCATCCAAATTGAGAGAGTTGATAAATATAAGGTAAATTAAAAGTAATTAAAATTTCATGTAATTAAAGATAAAATTGAAAATATCCTTGCAATCATCACTTGAAGTTTCTATCCTTCTTTCCAATCAAAATAGACACTCAATGAATAACACACCGTGTATTGTTGCCAATTTTCTTCCTTCTCTTTTAGAAAACATACCAGTGAAGAAGCCGCAATTATCTCGTAATCATGTGAATTTTACAAAAAACTTGGAATCATCAAGCTATATTCATTCATAAAGGAAACCAAGAGATTTATCAAGTGTCATACAAATCAATCATGATCATGGAAATAAATCATGAAAATTTAGCATGAAGAGGTATACAAGCTCACATTGAGCATGCTACTATCTTTGAATAAGATTAAATATTAGATTGCTTTGAGAATAAAAACAAGAAATAAATTAGGTCATGGAACTTCGGGTAAGCACATAGCAGAGCTGCCGCCATAAGGGGGAGCAAAGTAAAACTTCGAAGTTGATCGCTACCGGCAAGAAGCTTGTTTACTACTCATGGAAATGGCGCGGATACGGATTCCAGATGCCAAAATAACAAAGCGGCATGAGAAAATGTGTTTAATGAAAGTTAAATTACATTATCTTTTCCGATTCAATTGGGCACCATCAAGGTACTATACAAAACAATAATATATATTGTTAGGGTAGGAAGGAAAATCCAGTCACTCATTAGCTTAAACAAAACAGAGAGTAAACAAAAACCAGCTCCCAACAAAGCAAAACTGGGGGCAGCATAAACAACTAACTCTATAACCTAAAACCATTGACAAACCCAATTCTTTTCTTAACCATAATACATGAGAATATTTGCTTAAAGCACTAATCTGTTACCCTCTGAAACTTCCTGCTTCCTTCATCGAACATTGTGATATCCTTCCTCTTTTTGGATAACTTGGCTGGATTCTGGAAACCATTTTGCTCGTCAGTAAACTGAGCAGCTGTGCGAGCCCGTAATTCTTCCAAGCTCTCACCTTCCTTCGCTCTCTCCAAAACCTGCCAATTTGAGCAGTAGTGATATATGTTTGCTCCTTGTATTTGGATAATAAACATAGTTTACTAAATTCTCAAACAACTCTTACCAGGTGCCGACCATACAGATGGGTGCTTGAGAGTGCTTGAAGTGCATTTTGTGCCTCTTGCTTTGTGACGTATTCCACAAATGCAAAGCCTCTGTGGTTTCCAAACTTCATAGGCAACCGTAAGCTCTTAATCTGCATTTTACCCAACTTGAATTAAAAACCAACATCAACCTAATCTAATTGGGATAAGAAGGATGATTCATTGCCTGGTGCACAGAAAATCAGCATGAAGGAAGAAATCATAAATGCTAGTTATTTGTATGTACAATTTGACATAAGCATACTTTGTTCAATCATACAATATCCCTTCACTCTTTGTTGCACTGTGTTCATAAGGAGGTAAATGAAGGAAACTGAAACAACCAAAAACTAATGCAAAAGTCGTTGAATAAAAGCACAAGCTACCAACAAATATCCAAACACAGTTTGATAATGATTTATTTAAATAGTAGAGCTTCTCCCCTAATATTAGTTAACCTAGGTCCAAGACTGGTACCACATGCATTGGAGTAGTGCACGCATTCCAAATTTCTGAAACAAAATAATCACCTGGCCAAATGGGCCAAATAGCTGTCTCAGATCTTTCTCTGTTGCCTCAAAAGCTACATTTCTCACAAGTAGTTTTGTGGAACTCTTATCCTTTCCAGCCTTTTTCACTGAATGCTCATCCTTCTTGGCATGGCAGAGTTGCAAAATAAGAGCATGACCATCCAAAACAGTTCCCTGAACAAGAGATTGGAAAAACAAAGGTGAGCAAAAACAGCAGTAGCTTTCAACAAATATATGCCATGTCTGGGTTTGTTATTACCTGTAGATCTCTGCAGATATTTGTAGCTGTTTCCACGGAATCAAACTCTATAAAGCCAAAACCCATTGAAACATTCTTCCCTTTTTTCATGTGCTTCTTTATCTGCAAATGAAATGAAATCCAGCATAAGAGCGACATAGAATTTACTGTACATGCAAGGTTACTAGGATCTAGACTGTTACCCTGACACTTTGGATTCTCCCTTCTTTCATGTGTTCACTAAAGTGCTTTTTCAAACTTTCATCAGCCGTCTTGAAATTCAGGTTCTTGACAAATAAAGATCGCGACTGAAGCAAAAGAGGCAACAAAACAAAGAATGATAAATATTGAATAAAGTTGGAAGTTGAAACCGCAGAAACAATATCAATCAATGTAGAATCCATAATTTTTGTGTTATTTATATAATTCACAACCTTGCAGTAGTATAATTCCTGAATTGCATGAGAATGATTTGCAGTATCTATAATTATGGAAAAAGAAAAGAAAACAAAACAAATGCAGAGAAGAAACAATATATGCCCCACCTCGATTCTGTCAGGATCAATATCCATTTCAGATATTCCTTCCACACTTTGCTCCAGTATCACCCTCTTGGCATCATGTTCACCCACAGCTGCATCGCTTTTTTCATCACTCTTGGAGGTTGAGCTTTGACCAAGGATATTGGCTGGAGCCCACTCCAAATATAATGGAATACCCCTACATCATAACAAAGAAGTGAGAGTTACATTTCCAACTTAAACTGCAAACCTAGAGAAACAGCTTTTGAAAGTTCGAACAAGTCTTCTTTTGAACAGCTTCAAAGTAGACAAAACAAAGATATACTCACTTGTACTGCTTGTATGCTAAACCTTTGAAAGCAGCACGGGCTTCAGATGGTTCAAGGAACACAACCTGAAATATCATGACATGGAAAAATGATAAAAGGACACAAAAACAAGCCTAACTAAAACTTAATTAATTCCAATAGTTTTTTTTTTAATTTTAAGCTCATGCTGAAAATAATAATAATAAAAAATTCTTCTAACAACAAAAAGGAGGGAAAGGCTTAACAAAATTAAACCAAGCCAAACAAAGTACCAACAGCACCAACAGGATCTTCCAAACTTTTTAAGCACTATCTTCTACTACCCCAGAATTTGTTCCTGTCAACCCTGAATGCGTCATCCACCCAAGAAAACTCAGCAGTATAAAACATGGCCACACAAAGTAAAATGACAACTCAAAATCATCAAGTCAACTGATGAGAACTTAACAGAACGTTTGCAATTTAATCACTGTGCTTGATATCCACCCCAATACTATGCCATTATCTTAGCACAACCAACTTCCCCAAAAGTGTTTCCATCCAGCAGTATCTCCAAACCACAAAGCAATAACCTAGACGTAAAAAAAACAAAAGGTTTTGCAAAACAGGAAACCAAGTCTTGCATTGCCTTACTTCTTTCCATCCAACTGCTAGTTGCTTAATATCCTCATTTTATAGCAGACTACATTAGAAACACCATGAGCGTGCACAAAATGAAAGAGGCATGGCCCAGTATACACATGCACATGTAATATCTACACTTCAAGCCTATAGAAATCCTAGCATTGATTTTGTAAGAATGAAGAAGAGTAACAACAAAGATAAAATGTGGTTCATTAAAATGTGAAATTCAGAAAAATGTACCAGGGCCAATGTTTTTGTTGGAGGGAGAATAATTTTGTCCAAACTCCCGAATTTCCCAAATTTCTCAGCTAGTTCAACCTCAGAAGAGCCATATGGCAAGTTCTTTACTAAAAGAACATGGTTACTTCTTTTCATGCCATCTTTTTTCCCTGCAGCAATTTCCTCTAAAGCTGAAATGTTGACACCAGCATTTGTGAGTGCCTTTTTCGTCTCTGCAATCACTTGAGTTTCTCCCAAAGCAACACGCACAGCAAGATCATCAGCTTCGCGGTCAAGTAAGTCACTCTTACTCACACCATGTCTCCTAGCAATGTTTTCAATGACCTGTTTACAGCAGAAGAGGAAAAAACAAGGTGAATTTACATTTATCTCACCCTTTGCTAGTGATAAACCACGGGAAAATTATACCCTGTCAGATATAACATACTGTATCATGGTGGAAGAAAAAACTATTCCATGCTCTTGTATCTCCACTGGCTTCAGCTGCCTTCTTTTCTTCCTGTCTCCGCTGCTTCAAAGTGTTTGAACCTTGGCTAAGGAGATCGCTGGTCCTACAGTGTAAGAGAGTAGGCGGTGCTGACTCAAGGCAATTAATTGGAAAGCAAATTGGTGGTCACAGGAGACAAACAAACATTAATGCTTCTTACTCTTGCTTGTTTGATAGGTTTTTTTGTTTTGCAGGCATGACATGCAATAATCTGCCCTGAAAAATTGAATTGTCTAATTCTTCCAATGCCCTGCATAAGAATATGGATTTATTGATCAAAGAAACTTACCCTCAGGCCACAAGTTTGAACCAGATACAGCTTTAAATCAAAGTACCTTGCCGCAGACTCTGGAAGTGTGTAGTGAATGTATGCAAGTCCCTTGGAACGTTTTGTATCTTTATCAACAACAAGATGGACCTGTGAAATGTTACCAAATTTGCTGAAATGCTCTTCCAGCTCATCCTCACTGTTATAATAAACACATGACAAAACTTAAAAAGCAGCAAGTAAGAACAAGCACACACTTTGAACACAAACAGAACCTTAGCTAGTCACAAACAGTGATTTACATGCCCTCTAAAGGAAATTAGTAGTCAAATGCACATGTAAAAAAGGCACTAGCATGCTTACATTGCTGTATATGGCAGATTGCGGACAAAAAGACGACAAGTCTCAAGTATTTCCTCTTTCTCATCTTTTAAAGTTGAAGATGGGTTCTCATGGTCTTCAGCATGGGTATCTTCAGCAACCTTTGCTTGTGCTACATTCCCCCTCTGAAAGCTTTCATTAGACAAATCACTGTCTTCATCTTTGCCATTACTGCTGTTGTTCTTGTCGTCATCGTCATCATCACTTCCACCACTTTCACTTTCAGAATCTGACAATTCTTTCTTCACTCTACTCCTGAAGTAATCCATATCTGAAACAGCCTCATCACGTGCAGGATCATTTGACTCTTCATCTGAATCACTATTGCCTTTATCTATCTCAACTTCCACTGAAACCAACTTCTCCTTGCCTTCTTTCTTTCCTTGACTTCCCTTCTTGCCAACTTCACCATTTATATCAGCCGTGTGAGAAACTATAGAGTCATTTTCCCATAATTTCGACTTGGCACGTGGCTGCATGACCTGAAGAAATTCTTGTAATCGAGGATCATCATTGCCCTTTTCATTATCCTTATTCTTCTTCTTCTCATCTTTAGCTCCCTTGACGTATAAGCTTTTGGAACCAGTAACATTATTCTCATCTTCACTCAATTTCTCTTCTTTCTGTTTAGAATACCTACTCCATGGTCGAGGAATATCCAGGTCCCCAACTTTACGGGCAATCTATAACCAAAACCAAAAAAAGGGTTTATTTCTAACTCAAATTCTACTCAATTGGACTACTCCTACATCAATGATTCAGCCAAATTTGCACTCTAATTAAACTTCAAATTCTAAAGCTACAAACTTTACACTTAACAACTGAACACATATCCAAATAAAACACAGGAAAAAAAAGACCCACCTCACAAACAATTCTACAAGTATCAAGGTACGATTTATTGAAGTATTTGATAGCGTCTTCAGCTTCACGCTCTGTCCGGAACCCAACAAAAGCAAATTGCCTGCTCTTACCATCTCTAAAACCCCAAAAAATAAAATAAAACCCAACATTAAAAAAAAATCACCTACAAAACATTATTATTAACATCAAAAAATTGAAAAAAAAAAGGAGAGATAATAACAAATCATTACGCAGTTCTCATAAGCTTAGCATCAGTAACTTCTCCTTTCTGTGAAAAAAATTCTCTCAATCTATCCTCTGCTACATATTTTGGTAAGTTCTTCACGCATATTCTTGACCTAAGTAAACAAATTCAATCAGAAAAATTTCAAATTTAAATTCAATTATCAACAAAATTATAAGATGAGAAACTAAATCAAAATCTACAAAAAAAGAAGAAGAAGAAATACTAATTATAACAGAAACAACAGTGCCTACATGCTTCCTTTTCTTTCTAAAGCTCAGGTTTTGAAAAATAGGCGTTCCTTTGGTTGCTAAAGAGCAGCAGCGAGAAAGCGAGAGGTAAAGAAGCCGGTGGTTTTTGTAATTTAAGGTACGGAAACGGGGCGGGTTATGTTTGTGCGGGTATGAGTCAACCGGGTCTATAATATAATCCCTTGTTGAAAACTACATTTTACTCCCTATAGATTTACAGATGATCTACTTTGTCCTGTAGTTTTTTATTTTTTTAATATTAATCCTAATGTTTTTGAAAATTTCAATACCATTTTTTTTAAATTTGTTTTTTAAGGGCGGGGCATAAATCCTAAGCACCAGATGCTGGCTATTGCATTCAAAAAAAGTTGCGGTAATTATTTGTTTTTATATTTTAAAAGTATTTTAAAAAAATTTAAATTTTTTTATTAATTTTAAATTAATATATTTTTATTGTTTTTAAATTATTTTGATACGCTGGTGTTAAAAATAATTTTTTTTAAAAAAAAATAATATTTATTTTGACATTAAAAATTATTTAAAAATTAACTGTAATTATAATTATGAATTATATAAATTAGCAGCTTGATGCATTTTTTTTCCTTTACCTTTTCTTATTATTTTTTATTACCTCACACTAAATTCCCTTCCTTGCTGTATTACTTTGATGTAAGTATTTAAAACTTTGATCGAGAATGATGTTGAAAAATTGCAATTACGGGAGTCTAAATGGAATGTTGTAGCAACTAGCAAGCATGTGCCCGGTCCCAAATAATTCCATTACCAATCACTTATTAAAACACTAAAGGTGCAAGTGTTTTACTGTGAATTACACTATTTAATTATAACTAATATATTTATCAACGCTTAAATATTTTTTAAATAGCTTGAGTCAGGCGTGGTTTGCTAAGCATAAATATTTTATATCTAATAGCCATGAAAAACTCAAGAATTTTGGTTCTCCTAGAATTACAATACTCAAAATGATTGGGTTTGTTGTGATTTGTCCAGGTTATTTTTAATAAAATTATTAAACTCAAATTATTTAAATTTTAAAAAAATATAAGAATATTTTGCCTATTAAGATAGACGATAATATATTGCTTGATTTGTCATTGATTAGAAAATTGAGGATTAAGTTTTTAAATTTAAAAATATGTTTTTAACTCATTTTAATCTAGAATACCTATAAAATATTAAATACCGTAGAAATTATAATAAACTTATCTATAGCCTAAAAAATCACCTAAAAATCAAAATTAACCTAAAGTAAAAAATTAACTTGAACTCAGACCTATTTTTTTATGAACTTTAAAAGTAAAAAAAATATATAATATAAATTCTTCTCATCAAACAATACCATTTAACACAATATCGTTTGTTTTGATAGTCTAAATCGATATCAATAATATTTTTTTCTCTCTACTATCAGAATTCGACAACCTCCTTTTCTTTTCTCTCAATTAAGGATTAAAAAATAAAAAAATAAAATTTTATATTAAAATTAAATTGAAAAAATATTAATATACTGAAATTATATAATTTGTATGAATTTTAAAGTTTAAGGACAAAAATATATTTTTTAAAAAAACTTATAAGATTCTACTCATATTTGGTGTTATTTTTATTTCGGTCCCTTTTTTTTTAATTTTACCCTTTCATAAGAAATTAAAATCAATTAATTTTTAATTGAGATTAGATAACTGAAAAAAAACCAAATTAAAAAAAAATCTTGCATAAGTCATCTACAATAATATATGAGAGACATTACTAAAGCCTTGCATAATGAAAAACTCAGGCTTTGAGAGTTATATTTAATAATTATAATGTTGTTTTCTTGGGGTCAAACGGCAAGAAAACGGTAATGATAAGACTCTTCTTCTCGTATTGAACATTGTAACTTCAGGAAAGAAGCATAGAATATATGCTATGAAATATTGTTTAGACTTTCTTTCCATAAAATTAGGAGTACTCATTTTAATTTTCAGGTTTAATAACTAGCTAAACATTAATTTTATTATTGATAAAAAAATAAATATTAAAAACCACTTATTTTATTGATGAGACCAAAATTCTTCACATGGCAGAGAGAGGAGGTACGAAAAACAAATAATGATATATTTTGTACCAAATGTGACTATTCAGCACTAAAATCTAGACCATCTTTTGTTAATAACATAATCAGAAACACTTCCAGAAGTGCAGCAGCAGCAAGCTCATTCCCTTGTTGTAGTGTCCTCAAGCAAGAATTCGCCGGTGTTATTTCCATCTTCACAGCAGTATAAGGTAACAGCTCAATCAAGCACACTTCCAACCGATTCTACGCACGCAGGATTTCCCCCGAACTCATCAGAATAGAAGTCATTACATAGATATTTTTCATTTTGTGGCTGAACCATGCTTGTCCATTGTGCAATATCTTGTAGAGACTGTGGATTTCTATAGAACGCGTCAAAATTGAAGTCATTGTGTAGATACTGATTATTTTGTGGCTGAACCATACTCATCACTCGTGTAAGATCTTGTTGAGACTGTGAATTTCCACAAAACGCGTCAGAACTGAAGTCATTGTGTAGATACTGATTATTTTGTGGCTGAACAATGCTCATCACTTGTGTAAGATCTTGTTGAGACTGTAGAATTCCACAGAACGCGTCAGAAATGAAGTCGTTGCATAGATATTGATTATTTTGTGGCTGAACCATGCTCATCACTTGTGGAAGATCTTGTTGAGACTCTGGATTTCCACAGAATGCGTCATAACTGAAGTCGTTCCATAGATACTGATTATTTTGTGGCTGAACCATGCTCATCACTAGTGGAAGATCTTGTTGAGACTGTGGATTTCCACAGAACGCGTCAGAACGGAAGTCATTGTGTAGATACTGATTATTTTGTGGCTGAACCATGCTCATCACTTGTGGAAGATCTTGTTGAGACTCTGGATTTTCGCAGAATGCGTCAGAACTGAAGTCGTTCCATAGATAGTGATTATTTTGTGGCTGAACCATGCTCATCACTTGAGGAAGATCTTGTTGAGACTCTGGATTTCCCAAGAATGCATCAGAACTGAAGTCATTGCATAGATACTGATTATTTTGTGGCTGAACCATGCTCATCACTCGTGGAAGATCTTGTTGAGACTCTGGATTTCCCAGGAATGCCTCAGAATTGAAGCCATTGCATATATACAGATTATTTTGTTGTTGAACCATGCTCATCACTTGTGGAAGATCTTGTTGAGACTGTGGATTTCCCAGGAATGCCTCAGAACTGAAGCCATTGCATATATACTGATTATTTTGTGGCTGAACCATGCCCATCACTGGTGGAAGATCTTGTTGAGACTGTGGATTTTCCAAGAACGTGTCAGAACTGAAGCCATTGCATATATACTGATTATTTTGTAGCTGAACCATGCTCATCACTTGTGGAAGATCTTGTTGAGACTGTGGATTTTCTAAGAACATGTCAGAACTGAAGCCATTGCATATATATTGATTATTTTGTGGCTGAACCATGCTCATCATTTGGAGAAGATCTTGTTGAGGCTCTGTGAGATCATTATGACCCCCTGGTAGATTCCTTGTAGTTACAGATACTGAAGAGACTAGTGCCGGAACTGTAAAAGTAGATGCTGGGGAGACTAGTGCGGGAACGGAAGGAGGAGATGCCGAGGAGATCAATGTTGGAACTGAAGGAGACGCCGAAGAGAACAGTGCTGGTACGGAAGGAGGAGGAGATATCGAAGAGACAAGTGCCGGCGGAACTGAAGGAGGAGAACGCTTTTCGTGCTTTATGTGAGAAACAACATAATCTTGATCCTGTAAGAGCATTATTAAGGAAAAAATTAAGAATGAGATTTTATAATTGATCAACTATCATTACTATGTGTTTCCATGCATTATCTCTATTGAATTTAAAATCAAAGTAAGGGTGCGTATGCATATTCACACTCACGTACGTACGTATATTTCTCCTATTTTTTTCAAGCGTGTTCTGTGGGCGCCTGTTGCCTAATAGACGTGCGATTTTCAATACACACTGCTATGAAGTTCAATAAGTGAGCAATGCAATATGCAAATCTTTTCTAATGCAGCTGATCCATATATATTATGTATATATTAATGGTTGAGTACTTGAACTTTTTACTAGAAGTTTATGGATCTTGAAACCCTAGGAAGTATTGGATTGGGGATTTATACCCTGATTTAATTACGTCTTGTTGAAGGATAACAATAACCAAGGATAGAGTAAGCTTTGATTGTCCTCGGTAGTTAATTTTCCATGCCAAACCACCGAAGACTCTAGGTTAGCGAGTTTCAAATATGTATAACAGTAAGCAACAAATTAAACGCATGTATGTTTAATAAGGCTAAACAAGACCGTAACAAAAACTACTTGACAAGAATAAAGAGTGAAAAATCTTACTGCTGATTCGATGCCGTGAAGAAGGTCACAAGCAAGTTGATATTCATCCATGAGCACTTGGCCATCGATGTCAAAGCCAATGCTACTCTTTGGAATGAACCTAAAAGCTCTCTTGGAGCCCACCTGCATGTCGTGTCCTTTGCTACGAACGTAAATCTCTTTGGTCTTTTGGGTTCCTTTCCACGTACCGCTCTTTGAAACTCTATCTTTATTTGATCCTCCATGCCCTTTTTTCTTCAACTTTGTGAAGCAATAAATATCGTTTTCTTCGCTTTTTTTCAACATTTCCCACCATTCCTCTGCGTTGTTATTATAAAGATCACATTCGATGATTGAATCGCAAGGAAGGGGTTTCCCTACCACCTTCTTCAACAGATAATGAATAAGCAACTCTATGGAATTGGGTTTAAATCTAAACCGTACTGGGATTCTAGTACTTTCCATCGTGAAGTGCTTTCGCCTTGTGAAAGTGATTTTTTTGTTCTTCTTCGCTGAGTTGTGGCATGTATATATAGATGAAAAAAGAGTCATATTCCAGTAAGGATAAGGAACCCCTTTGTCAATGGATCCCAAAAGTGCACTTCATAATGATGCAAGCTCGTAAGATTTTGCACTCCTTATTGGGCTGGGTCTTGACTAGTTTCACACGTTAAAAAAGAAAGATTACGATAGTTTAAGGAAATTAATTAATTAGTCCATGTAGTCTATATCAAAAATAATTCAAGTATCTTTTAACTAATGTTGACTATCTATAGTTTAATAGTTCTTTGTTTAAAAAATGTGCTCTATCCTAATCAAATTTTCCTCCTCGGCTACTTATCTTTCATTTTTGCAAACCTTGACAAAAAAAAAGAATTGATGAAAGGATTAAGCTATTAAAGGACATGACAACATATTTGGTTTCACTTGAAGGACTAAATTAATTAACTATAAAATAAAATTTGATTTCTTAATTCCAACAAGATATTAATGATAAAGAAAACCAATAATTATAATTACTATTGAATCCCTGTAGCTTAATGTGTTATCACTGTACTTTTATTTTTTTTATTCATCACATAAAAAGTTTTTTTTTTAATTCTAGATTTGATTAGGAAGTTTTTACGAGCGTTAAGGTTGTTGGGAGATTTCTGATGATAAATTTAGATATCAGCATCTTATTTTATAATTCCTCGATATTCTTATTTTTTAAGTTAGGAGCTGTCAATATGTAATCCTGTGACCATAATTTATTCATTTTAATTAATTGAATTATTTTCATTAAATCAAGTAAAACATTCAACTATGAAAAATAATTATGGATATAGGAGTTTGATTACACATATAAAAGGTAAAAGGTCAATGTATCAATGCTAGTTTACAATTTAGTACCTAAACTAGTTACTTTATCGTGATGGGTTAGATAAAAAATAAAGGATACAAACAAAAAAAATGTAATTGTTGTCAATATATTTTCTGAAGTATATGTTTAATAAAATTGACAGGTTTTTATTTGTTCATCAATAAATTTTAATAATATTATAATGCTATTTTTTTTAATAAACTTAAATCCTATGGTTTAAAAACTATGTGAAAATTAAAATAATGTGATCTTCTTAATTTGACAATTTCAACTGTGACCGGAAAATTACATGCACTATTGTTTATATATATAAAAAACAAGATGAAAGAACCAACATTGGCATATTGCTAGAAGAATATATAAGGATCCAATTGTGGATTTCGGAACTAGTTTATTGTACCCAAATGAAAAATGCCATTTGTAGTCTTATATGTGCACGTTAAATATATATAATATTATGATAATTCAAATAAAACAATCGCACGCTTTCACTATGATTATTTAGTAACAATTAGAGAATAAAGTATAATAGATGGAGATAGTCATATATTAATTAATTATGTTTCTATTTTATGAAATTAAGATTTAATTGGGGTTGAAAATAAAAATTAAAAAAATAAGAATCATATTTGTTAAAGAATAAAAACACATACCCGTTTAGATTTTGGCGTGGAAAAATCCAGTCTCAACATTCATTTTTCTAAGTTTTTGGTTAATATTTTTCTATTTACGTTTCCATCCCAGACATTATTTTCAACTTAAAATTGTTAAAATACCCCCTCTCTGATTTTTTAAACTACTTTGTTAAACTTCTTCTAAAATATTGAATGGCCCTTTAAAAAACATTATAATGCTTCAAAGAAATTATTATAATTTGTTTGTATTTTTTTTGTTATATTTTATATAGATGAGTTGTATTTACATGATATATTTATTTAAAAAAATTGTTTTTATTTTTAAAATTTTATTTTCATAACATATGATATAAAATCACTTAAAAAATCAATTTTTTTTAAAAATAATTTTTGTAAAAAACTCTTTTGAAGACAAAAACTTATACACTCCAACTTGTAACATTTTTTTTCCAACTAGATCTCCAACGTATGATGCTTCTTTCAATTCGGTCTCCCAATTATATTTTCAACCAACCTAACTATCTGATATCCTTGTCCCAATCATATCATAACATGTTGCTTTTGTCTTGCAATTTAAAAGGATCATCTTTTTTTTTATTTGCTAAAAAATAGTATTTTTTGAAAAATAAATTTTGAAAAAATAAATTTTAAAAAAATAAATTATTTTATGATGTTTAATAATATAATGAAAAATAATTTATAGTGTTTGATTATGTTATAAAAAATAAGCTGGAAAATAACTTATTAATGTTTTATTTTCTCAAATTTATTAAAATAATGAAAAACAGACCTTATAAATTAAAAAGTTGAATGAGAATGAAATTGAAAAAAATATAATTTTATAAATTATCTCAAATAAAATAAATAAAAATAAAAATAATAGAAATAAAATCTAAAAAAATAAAAAAGTTGAAAGATGAAGAAATTAAAATAACAATATTAACCTTTCATAAATTATTTCAAATAAAATAAGTAACATTCAAAAGAATGAGGATTAAATTGATAAATAAAAAGTTTCAATAAAAAAATAATAAGAAAAAAAGTAAATAATAATTATAAAATTGAGAATCAAAGTTAATATAAAAATTAAATTTTAAAAGGTGAAATTGAATAATAAATATTCAAAACAACATATATATATATATATTAATTAAAAGTTTGAGAATCAAATTTTAAATAATATGATATTTTTAAATTTTTTACAATTTTCAGAAAGTGTTTTTTATCCAAATTTTCTAGAAAAACATTTTTTTAAAAACTAAGCTAAATTGTTTTTACTTTAACCAACTTTTTCAATAATAAATAAATATAGAAAAATTTTAAAAATTATTTTCAAAAAAATTATTTTAAAAAAAATAAATATAATAAATTTAAAGTTAAGAACTTGATTTTATCCAATTTACCATGGAGATTTAATTTGATAAAATATAAAACTTCGACCATTAATAGCTATCTATTAGGTATATGTTTATTTTTATGTTTTATTTTTTTAAAAAATTAATTTTTATTTTTATTTTTATTTTAAATTAATTATTTTTTATTTTTTTAAATTATTTTAATATACTATATAAAACTAATTTAAAAAAAATAAAAAATATATTATTTTAATATTTTTTATTAACAAACTCTCAATTCTCAAACACCCTTATACCACTCAAACCGGGTTCGGTGAACAAGAACATCTTCATCTGCCAGGCCATCGAACGACACGCAGTCATTCTTGTAAATAAGTACACAACCTCACGTACAGGCAAGGACAGCAGAAAGTCAATGTCTTCCTCGTTCTTGCCATCGACATCTTTCGCAACTCAAAGAAGAGCATCCCAGAAATTAGGAAACCCAAAAACCGCCGGACCTCTTGATCCGTGTATAACTCCTGCTCCAAATCCCAGACCCATCTTTCAGTTTCTAGCTTTTGGATTGATTATATTCCTCGCCTTGCTTCAGTTACTACCTGCCACTCATTTTCGAGACCCATTCGACCCTCTTAGAAATTGGGCTCCTCTCCATTCTAATTCTTCTTCTCCAGTTAAGTTCAGTTTATGCTCATTTTTGTTTTATATAGCTGGAAACTTTTTTTTTGTATTTGTGTAGTGATCTTGATTGATGCTTTAGTGTGTGTGTACTTGTGACTAATAGTTCTGTTTTTACTTTTACATTTTTCATGGTTATAGTTGAGAGAGTTTAGGGATGCAAGAATTGGTGATGGAGGTGGAGATAATGGAATGGTGCATGTTGTTTCATGGATGGATTGTTTAGACCTCAGAGCTCTTGCAGTTCTCGCAAATTCAACTCTGTCAAGCTCAAGGTTTGTTTCAACTTATGGAAGATGATCCTTCCATTGCTGTCAATTTAGTAACTGATTTATGGATAATCCTTGTATTGTTAGTGTTGAAAAGGGGCTTAATTTAGCTAATGCAAATTTTCAACACGGGATGTTATATCCTTTGCATGTTTATTGTCTGTATCAATATTTTAATTTCATATTGTGTATTAGAGTTTTTGTTTTACCTTTTTCATTGGCTTATTCAATTGCTTGTTATTCTTTCTAGTGGGAGTTTAAACTTGGTGCAAAAGGCTTGTTATTATGTTTTGTTGATCTCTTTCTCTTTTCTTGTTGATGATGATCAGCCATCCAGATTTGGTTTTCTTTCATTTCTTTATTCCTGGAGGGAATGAAGACAAAGTTTCTTTCTATAAGTTGAAGGTCTTGTTTCCACATTCAAACCTTGAAATTCATGGGTAATTACGTCTATTAGTATTATATTTTCAAACATAACAATTCACTCGGAGAGGGTGTTATCTGTTCAATTGTAATGATGTTGTGGTGAAATATTGTAGGCAAGAGAGGGTTAAAGAAATAGTGAGGACTGTTTTTTCTCGGGGACAATATGCTGAACCCAGTTATGAGGAAATAGTACCTTTTATCATACCCATCGTGCACAATTTCTTGAGAAAATTCATATATGTCTCAGCGAACGTAATTATGAAGGTTAGTTCTGTACATTTAGTAGTCGCCTCTCATTTTCTGTATTGCTAGTGTTTAGAGTGTTTTTTCCCGGCTTTGTTTATCTTTTTGATGAAATGGGTTATTCTTTTGAAATGTAGAAATGAGCACCAATGAAGCTGTAGAAAAAAAATATTCTAAACTCCTTGTGATTTTTACTTGGATAAGTGGCATTAAGATTTACGCTTTTTTTTGGTCAGAGGATAATTCATGATATTATAAACGGCAACAGAGTATTTATCCAGATGATATTTGTCCTGAAAGATCACTGTCATCAAGTTCCTTTACTTCTAATGCAGGCTAGTGTTGAAGAACTACTTGGAGTTGACTTGAACAACTATGCCATAGCAGCAGCTGAAGACTGCTCCCCCTCCCAAAGATTAAAAAATTATGTGAATTTAGATGTGTTGGATGCTATTCAGAGATCGGCTTCAAAGGCATGGGTATCTGAGACACCTTATGCTAAGGATTCTTGTTTGCCAGACTTCAGCGTAATAGTTATTAATGCGAGGAAATTAGAGAAAGATTTTGTTGAGATTGTCTTATGGTGGAGCAAAGCTCTGAATTTGAGGGAAAGGTTTCAAATTCTCCTCTATTTCAGATTTCCTTTCTACATTCATGAATCTGACATGGCACCAGTTCACCTTTTGAGCTTAATTTTTTGACCAAGGTGTTGTTTTACCAGTAGGAATTTGAATGTTTAAGGGTTTGTGATTATTTCATCAGTTTGTTGAGTGGTGGGATAGAACAATTGCAATATAAAAGAAATTCAGGATTAACTTTAACATTCTATGGAGTGTTGATGCACTTTTAAGTCTCATTTAAGAAAACAACAGGGCCAATTTGGCAGGGTGGTACATAAAATGTCGAATGAAAACAGTGGATAAAGCTTCTAAATGTGTTATTTTTCGTCCTTTATTATCACCTGGCCTCATACTGTTTCATTTGTTTCTGATTGCTAGAGAACATATATTATTTCAAGGAATCACTCATCACTCATCACCTCCCCCCCCCCCCCCCCTTTTTTTTCTGTTTGTTTTGGTCTTGGGTTATTTGCAGGACCAATAAAAAAAATGTAGCCGTTGCATTAGCACTCTACAATAGTTATCTCAAGCTTTCTTCGTCTTGGCTGGTCAAGGATTTCTCATCATCCCAAGTTAACAACAGTATGATTATCCACTACGATGGGCCCAAGACTAGTTGTAAGGAATCCATCAATGGTACTGCCTCGGAACACAGTCATGGCAATGTCTGGACTCAGTACCTTCCTTCAACCTCATATCGAATCTTGGGCAGCTAGGATATGTACCTCTGTAACAATGCAGAAGCAGGGCATGGGATGAAATTCGCCTTGAGATGTATCATAAGGCACTTGATGTTGTCAGTCAGATAGAACATGAAAATGTACATCTTTGAGATAATTGAACATTTAATTATTTTTTTCTTTGCTCTGATGTAATTGATACATATCTAATATGAATGGAAATTTTCTCCACAGTAAAATCGTTTTTTTGTTGTAGAAATTAGCCATTATATGAAGGAATTTGGTTACAAGTTTCTCTCATAGGAGCAGATTAGAAGCATAACTGTTGTATACTTTGGCTCTTATCTACTAGTATCAATTTTGATTTGAGCTGTTGAAGATTATTTGATATAAGAATCCTGTTAGTAGCACAGCATGATAGGTCTGAAGTTTCTGGAAAGTATATGCTCATCTGATGGGATTAGATTCTTGTGTGTAGCTAAATCATTGTGCACCTGGATAATTTAATGCTCGGTTCACTAGAGAAAAACTATCTGTCATCTGATTTTCTCATAATTATCTTTCATGATGCTTGAAACATCATGTGGAGTTTCCTTGAGGTCAAACAGTAACAATCAAGACAAGAAAACAGTCAGTCCGAGATAGTCGAGATAAATCCAGGAAAGAAAGCATAGACTGCCATGCAACGTGTTTAATGCAGTAAAACCTACAGCCTGATTCTTCTGGATTTTTATTTGAGCTTAGGGATTGTTTAATTTTTTTAAAATAAAAGGAAGTAGCCGTTGGTTCCAAGGTCCTGTCTTCAATTGTTTTTATTTCCCTGCAAGCTTCGCAAGTTTTTTCCATTTTGTCTTCTCTTAGTCCCATTGGAATCCATTTCATAGCCGGTAAGCGTGGCCGCAATCAAATCATATTCTAATTTTCATTGAAGTCCCATCTGCTCTGCTGATTTTCGTAATTCTGAGGGAGATACTCATTTTCGGTTGATGATTACCTATTATGTCGTAACCAGAGCCCGTACTATAGTGGCATTAAAATAATTCTTAAACAGATTTCTAAAGAAAGTGCAATGGAATGGTAGAAAGAAAGGTTTTTATTCGAGGACATAAATGGCATGCTGACTTGCACACTTACTGTCCTTCTACATCCGGCACCATTGACTACAATGTTAAGCTTTGTTTAATAATGCATCAGCCATGCAATGTGAGGATTTATGATGGCTAAGTTACAAAACATATCTTGTATTTTGTATTTTGAGCAAGATAATACTTTATACATATAAAAACATAAGATAGTACAAGTTTGTCTTCCAACATGTGTTATGATATGATCCAAAACGCTCTTGTTTTATAATAAGATACATCTTTATTTCAACAGAATTTCTTAGCAGGGGGTGATAAGATGAACTTCCACATGTGGACGTTTATACCGCGAGTTCAACATCTCGGATTCAGAGGAAAGTTTACAAGATCTGGCTCACAGATCCAGAGGGAGTTTACAGTATACTAAATTAACTAGCTAGCCGTTTTTTGATAAAGATGCTAGCTTACTTTATTTTGCAGTAACCGTGTGTCTTTCTTTTAGTATTTTCACGTTGTGACTTCGGAAATTTCGAAGGGATGCATAAACAAAGCTGACATTTATTGTATTCAGATGAGAGAGTTCCGCCGCATGTGTGAAGTCCAGTCAAAGGCCTGCAAGCTCTAACAAAGTCCAAAATTTTGCGTTGTTGTTGTCTTTCTCAGAAAAGATTAATGATGGTGAAAGTTTAAAAATTGATAGGAGTATGGAAAATCTCAGTAAGCAAAGAAATGGGTTAATTTAAAAGGCAGACATTTCCAATTTGATGTGGGATTTCATCAGCACCCGCTGTTTCATGTTAGAGTTCTGACAAAGTTTGGATGGAGACAAGTTGCACTCACTTGGCTATTAAAATCATTAGGGCTGGTCTTGAAAATTCTGGTTTTGGTGTTGGTGAAATGAAACGGTACTTTGTATTTTCTTATAGTTGAAGTCCTATTTTCTATATCATTCTGCGTTAACAGAAATTTGTGTAGCAAGAATGATGTGGGAATCATGTAGGAGACCAAAGGGTAAGGTAAGATGGAGCAAACTGTATTCATTTTCATGCTTTAGACCGCAAACATCCGATTCTGATTCTGCTCAGGAGTTCATTGGTCAGCCAGGATTTTCTCAGGTGATTTTCTGCTATGAACCTCAACTGCATGAGAACCCTACAAGTACACAAACAACTCGGTATCCGCAAGAAAGTACAGTGCTGTCACTTTTCTACCCAATGCACTTTTAGAGTTCCGCAGAGTTGCCAATTTGTATTTTCTTTTGAAAGCAGCGTTGCCTATCACTTCTTTGGCTCCTGTTAAATTTTGATTGCTCCATTGGTATTTATGATGGGAATCAGCATGCTCAAAGAGGCCGTTGAAGATTGTTATAGGTTTCCGCAGGTAACTTGAAGCAAAACATGGCATGAATTCTGATTTTCTCCTCGCATCATTTGTCAGTTCTCATTAATTATTATCTGTCACTTTATTTTCCATCACCCTGACATTTCAGAATTATTATATTCTTACTTTAAAGTGAAATTTAGATAGACTTTCATGCTCTGACTATGCTATCATTAATTCTCTGCAGGACTTGAACTGTAAAGGCTCGTGCAGGAAATGGCTTATTTGTGGATAAATTGTGGAGTGGACTTCCGGTAGGAGATGTTAAGGTTAACAAGGATGAATACTTCCCGAGTGATCTTCTTTTGCTGTCTTCAAGCTATGAAGATGGTGTTTGTTTTGTGGAGACTATGAACCTTGATGGAGAAACGAATCTGAAAGTCAAGAGGTCACATTTGATCTGAATGAGGATGCCAAATTCAGTGAACTCAAAGCTACTATCTGTTGTGAGGATCACAATCCAAGCCTTTACAATTTTGTGGGGAATTTAGAGTTTGATAACAAAATGTACCCCTTGAGCCCTTCTCAACTACGATTATGTATATAGAGTCGTGATCTTCAGCGGGCATGATACAGAAGTGGTAAGGAATTCCACAACGTCACCATCAAAGCAAAGCAGGCTTGAAAGAAAGACGGATAAAGTCATCTACCTACTTTTCTCTATACATGTTCTGATTTCGCTGGTAACTTCCGTCAGGTCTGCGGTGGTCGCCAAATCTGATATGGGTCAATGGTGGTACCTTCTTCTGGAAGATTCCGATACACTCTTCAATTTGTCAAAGCCTGTGAAATCAGGTTTTCTACAGTTCACAAGGCCTCTCATATTTCTCTTTATGTCTCCATTGGAGCTGTCAAAGTTCTACAAGCTATGTTCATTAACAAGGATATACAAATGCATGATGAAGCAACCTGTGAGTCTGTACAAGCTTGAACTTCAAATTTGATTATAGAACTTCGGTCAATTAGAAATCACTGTGTCAGATAAAACTGGAACTGTAACTTGTAATCACATGAACTTCAAATTTGATTGAAGAACTTCGATAGGCTTGCAGAAAATGGTAGGGCATAGCAAGAATCAACAACTTCACACCTTTCAAATTACGCAGAAGATGGATTTCGAACTCTAGCATTTGCTTACCGAAAACTTGAGCAGGCCGAGTACGAACATTGGAACTCGCTATTTATGCAGGCAAAGACGACAATAGATCCTGAGAGAAGAATTACTCGATCAGGCAACCGAAAAAATAGAAAAAGAACTAATTTTGTTGGGGTTTGCTTCTGTCAAAGACAAGTTGCAGAAACGGGTTAGCTTTCTCTCTTTCTGAGTGAGTACATGCGAGGGATTGGAAGTTAAACATTTTGTTTTATGGAACTGATGCATCATTCTTGACTTCTACATTAGGTTCCAGGATGCATAGATAAACTTGATCAAGCGGGGATGAAAATATGGCTGCTCACTGGTGACAAGAAGGAAACTGCAATAACTATCGGGCGAGGTTTATGAATGTTTCTTAAGAGAGAAAAGTCCCTAAAGGAAAAGAGAAGAAATGTGGAGATCAACCTAAATTGTCTCATTTTTTCTGTGTTCTGCAGATTTTCTCGAAGCTTACATCTGCAGAACATGAAACAGTTCATGTATCTTTGAGCACGGAAACTGAGTCCAACAGCCAACCGAAGGTGAAAACTTCAAAGAGAGATGCTATTAACAGCTTTTTTTCATTTGTGCACCATCTCAAAACTGAGAAATCAGTGGAAAAGATAACGTAATGTCATGCAAACTCCAAATACACTTAATGGGGAGCTCTTTTTTTCCTTGTTGTGTCTTCCTGTGAACTTGGTTGGTAATTGCAGATTTTCTTTGGTACTAACAGATTGCCTTCTCATACTATTTCAGGCTACAAAGGAGGATATTGTGCATCAGAATGAAAGTTCATGTTGGATATTCATTATGAAAAATAATATAAATTATATTTTAAGTTTTTATAAACAATTTAAATTATTATATTAAATTAATTATTTAACATGGTATTATAAACTTTGTGCTTAAATAATCACAAATTTAAATATTATTATTTTTATTTATTTAATAAAAATTAAATATAATATAATATAAATCTTTACAAATTTCAAACTCAAATAACTTTTACTTTTATTTTAAAAAATATATTATAAAATAATATAAATTATATTTTAAAATCTTACCTGATAATTTTAACTATTGAATTCATCAATACTTCATTTTTTTATAAATTTATATTCAAAATTAATTATACACCATGTTTTAACCAAAGGAAGTTTTTATTCCTTGTAAGAAATAAAGGAAAACCTTTGTATGATCACTAACCTATATATCTCCATCCTTAACGGAGTCCCAAAATAAAATATTTTATCAATTTAGTCTTAAATGTTTCAGACATTTCTCAATTGGAATTTTCTATCAATGTTTACTTAACATGTCTATGCACATTATGCTATAAAACGATGCTGTTCGTAAAACTTGTCCAAAAAAATGATAGATATTGATAAAAGGATCCAGCTGAGAAACGTCCAAGACGTTTCTCGGACCTAATTGCTAAATTATTTTGTTTAGGGACTCAGATGATAATAAAGTGGCTAATTTTAGGTTTTCCAAAAAATGATTTTAAGTAGAGAAAAAAAAAAAACAAATTCTAATTTAACGGACTGCAACTGTCTAGCTGCCATAACCTAAACGCCTCCATGTCCTCTCTTCCCAGAGTTTGCTCGCTACCTCAGAACACAACCACTGCCACCACCGAGCCGCCATCTCCTCCACCTGCGGAAGAATCCGGAGCTAAATAATCACAAACCCTCTCACATGGATAACAGAGGAGAAACTTTGGTTGATAACAGTCCCGAAGACATACGCTGGCTCTGTAACCTGTCAGAATCGGAGCTTGTAAGTTAAACATGGATTTTCTCATTTATTTCTTGCTCGTATAATTCATGATGAATTAAATAGTTTTATTTTTTAAAATTTCTGTTTGCAGGATATGCTTATTAGTTTAAAATCCTTAATTCTTCATCGGGCAAAGGTACTCGGTCATGATGAACTTGCTAAGAAATTCGATTCGCCGACGCTTCGAGCCATCGGTATTTTTATGCCCTTTTTTTCCTTTTCCTTTTCCTTTTCTTTTTTAATTAGTTTTTATCGATTGTAAATTGATATGGAGTTATGGTGAACTGTTGAAAGTTTAATTCAGAAAATAATTTATGTGACAGGAAGGTGCGATGAGCCTAAGTGTCTGTCCGGGTTTTATTTGACCTGCACCAGAAGGTGTGCGCCAGAGTTTCTCACCATAAAAAAAATAAAATATTCATGCATGCTGTGCAATTTTTGCATTTCAGTCGTGTGTGTGAAACATCTTTGCTGAGAATTTGATTCTAACTCGCCACGCATGTATTGTATGCATGGCTGGAATGCGATGCTCATGACATGTTTGACTATTGCTAGTGTTGCTCTGAGGTCTTTCTTGTTAAGTTGTCTTATTTATTTGTTTGTTTGGTGTACAGGATTAATTTTTATTAGGGTTTGTACTCTGTTTGACTTGTTCTCAATAGCGATTGACATTAGAACTGGAGTTAAATGTTGTGAGATTAATTTGGTGGCCGCGTTGTTAGAGCGTGAGATGCTTAATGTTATGTGGACCTAACTTGCATTCTAGTGTCATTTATGACCTCTGCTACGTCCTCCAAACCCAATTAGTAGTTGAGAATCCACTGAATCTTCTAGCCCTTTAAGGATCACATTGTAGGGCTCATCTCTATAAGCTAGTGAACACAAACATGATGTCCAGATTCCAATAAAGAAATTGATTATTGTGACCCTCTGATTGTCGTAGGTGTTTGATATGATTAAAAATGAAGGGTGACTGAGTATGATGAAAATTGGTCACTGAGTGGTGCAGTTGTAAATTTTTGAGGCTGCCAAGTGACTGCATGGCTCAAGCGCTGAAACTGCAATTGTGAATCACTCTTGATCATTTGCTTAGAATCCTTCTTTGGCAGCTCCAACACTAAAAAAATGCCCTTACATGCTGAATATAATAACAGAAAGTCTGCATCATTTCCCTGGCTGAATGCACCTTCCTTGTAACTCGAATCAATTCTGTAAAGTTTTCAACTTTTATAGTGGCTAAGAAAGTCTTGTGTTTTATCTGAACCATATGCAGGGCTCTTTTTGATGGAATATCTGAAAGGAAAGGTTAAAGATTTATCACATGTTCAAGACTTGACCAAGCTTGCTGCATTCTCAGATTGTTGCAATCTCTTAAAAGGTAATCCTGGGGACAACTCCAGCATTGAAGAGCTGAAGGCTTCCATCGATATTGATGAAAGAAGGAGACCAATCAAAAGGTATTAAGTATCTCAAAGTGCAGTTGTTAATGACTTAAGTTATGATTTATTTTGGTTAGATGCTTGGACCTCGCTGATAATTCTAGAATTATTTTTTTATCAATTCATTTACCTACCTTCATTGGATAGTTGGAATTATATTGGTGGTGATGCTTTAAAGGAAACAAGTCATGATTTTGTGCAAGATTTGTACTAAGAACACCATGATTATCATTCTAGATTTAGTATCTAGTTTTTGTCAAAGATTTGATCTCTCTGTCTTTCCTTGTGCTTTTATTCTTGCCGCTACAAGAACTTTCATCTAAAACTACATCCAATTGATCAGCATCCGGTTCATTTTGTTACTTTGATTTTCCTGAAGGACGATTAATACTTGTTCATTAGTTTAGAGAAAATGCTTGAGGGGTATGTACTTGCTGAGAGATTGTCCTTTATTTCTGTGTGGTCAGCTGATACTGGTTCCTGCAGATTTTAAGTTAAAATTAAAGGTGATGTTTGCGTTTCTTTGGCAAACTATGGATTTTTTTGCAGCCCTATTATCACTTCCTTTACAACCGAAGTCTACATCCTTGAAAACATACCCAACCACAACCATACAGGCTATGTAGTCATTGTCATTCATGTTTCCTAGATTGCAAAATCCATCTTGGACAATGAATCAGTTTCCTGCCAATTGAATATGTGAAAAGGTTTTTCTGGACACCAGTGCCTATCATTAAATTGATTATACGTGGCATACATTTTTGTTTCTCTGCTGATTGTTTGTTTGGTGGTTCCTTGCTGAAATTTGTGGCTATTAAAACAAATGGTATTGATGAAGTTCTACTGTCTACCCATGATTTCTGATACATTTGTTAATCTTTCTGTTAATCGATTTTTTCACAGACCAGGTGAAGAGGCAACCAAACAGAAGAAACAGAGAGGATGACATTATGTCAGCATTTCAAGGCAACACCGTTGACTAACAGCAGTTAACCAATCTCTCAGAGGAAGGCAGGCTTTTTGCCGATGTTGGCTCCAAAGATGCAAAACTGTATCTATTATTTTGCCACGAACTAGTCTTTCTACCCTCCTTTGTGGAGCTTGTTTGTGAACATGGGAAGATCTATATATAAAGCAATCTAAAAGAAAAAAAGAAAAAATCTCCAATAGATTGTTATTAATTGAGATAGTCACCAGTTCAATCTAGAAATGCAATCTTAATTTTGGTGCAGAGCTTGTTCATTGTTTTCAAGCCAATATACGTATTTTATAAGCCATTTATCTGAGAATCCTAAGCTTTGTGCAAGCCATTTATCTGAGATGCAAATCAATTTGGATTATAAGCCATATAAGCAACTATGGAAGCCATTCGGGTGAAAAAGCAAACACAAAACTTAAGACAAATGCCGAATTCAAGATCACTATGGAAGTCCAGTTATGGTCCGAGTTCTTCTGGGTAGGCCAACTGCAGTCCGAGTTCTGGTGTGAAAACTGAGATTGGATTTTGAATCAATATGTAGGCCACTGTTGAGCTGCATGGCTTGAGGAGCTATTTCATAATGGGGATTAAGGATGCATGGGATTCTTTGGGTGGGGAGGGGACAAGAGTGGGGATGTGATGGAAGAAGCCACTGAAATACATCGAACAGCCTTTTGAGGGAGTGGGCTTTAGTAATTTCGTCGTTCTTTCTCCTGTTGCGACCAGAGCATGATTCTCTTGCTGGCCGCGCTTGTTTTTTTTTGTACCAGCAAACGCATGGCAACAAGGGGCCATGAGGGCCCTCTTGCTCTTTAAAGATCTTGAAAGGAAATGTCAAATTCTCCTTTCACGTACAGCAACATTTTTATTTCCATGTCTAATTATAAAACATTATTTAATATCCCAATTCCTAATCCAATAGATTGAAACAGTTCATAAGTTGAAGAAGTGTTTCCCAACCCTAATGGACACACACTCTGCTTCAACAAGTTCAGCGACAATGGAGAGCCTCTCTTGTGGAATTTCTATTTGGAAGGGAGTAGGCTCCCTAACCCTAAGCCAGAAGAATCAATTTCTTCTCTCCAAAGTCAAACTCTCCATCCCCTTTATCAAAATAACCCCCATGCTTTGTAACATCCGAAGACAATATCATAAATTAGAGCCATTCATCCAAAGTTTGTTCGAGGCCAAAAGAAATGATTAAAGATACACCACACTGTCCCCCCTCGCTCTCCATATCTTTCTTTTTTTCTACTTTTCCTCCTCGTTTATTCCAAAATTTCACCAACAAGCTTTCATATATATATATATATATGGAGACAATCACTGAGCAAGTAGACGCCCGAGACAAGGGTTGATCAATGACAACGCAAGGCTCTTGAAACCATGGCAATTACTTGAATGGTGTTATGAGGTACCATCAGGAGAGAAAGAAAACAAAAAAAAAGGTGGATAAAGAAGCTGGATAGGTCTACAAGCCATGCGAAGGGATCTTATCGTATCATAACCTTGTACAAGATTATAACATGGTGTCGGTTTAAAAACGAATAAACGTACACTAATCACTTTTAATTAGTGGATAATGGACACAGGACCTAAAAAAGATTTACTTAAGCATCAAGGCACCCTCTCCCAATGATGTTATCCTCCTATAAAATTTATTCCCTCCATGAGTTCACCCGAGACAAGAAGATGGCTACTGTCTCGGATGGAAAAGCAATTCCACCAATGAAAATGTAACTCAAATTCTACTTCGAAAATTATTCCTATATAGTATTATTGATTGATTAGCAAACAAACATGGCCTTATGACTTTGGGCTGATTAGTAGAGGGAGGTTTATTGTAGAGGTCAATGTCACCACATCATTTCTATGATTTTGTTCATGTTAAGCTCCAGGCAGAATCTTTCAATTGAAATCATTCAAGGGAAAATCTTGGTGACAGTGCTAATTCGACCACTCCTGTTTCTTTCTTTTTTAATATGAAGCAAAAGGGCAATGGGATCCCGTCTCTTTCCTGCCATGATTCAAAAGAAAAGTGTAAAGTATCCCTGATTATATTACCATTATTTTTATATATATTATTTTCTCCCTGTAAATATTTATTAGCAATTCCCTGCCGGCCGATGGAATAAGTTTTATGATTGTATTTTATTGCACAAGTAAAATTGATTTCCAGTAACAAAATTATTATAGGCCTGTCATTATCCTTATCCTCATCCTCAGGACAAAAGCTAAGAACATGCCAACATAACTTTTTTATTTGTCTGTTTCATTTTTCTTACCTTCCTATTTTATATTTCTTCGTGGTCAATTTTTGTTACCTCGTTATGGATGACAAGGAACCTCTTTGGAGTGTGCATATTCTTGTGTTTGAAAAAAATTGGTTTTTTTTTCAGCTTTAAATTAGTCTTTTTTATGATTTTTTTTTATTGTTTTGATGTATTTTTTTCAAAAATAAATTTTAGAAAATAAAAAATATTAATTTTATATATTTTTAAAAAATAATTATATTACAAATGATACCTTAATTTTTTAATTAAAAAAACCTTGTGCGTCGTCTTCCTTCTGAAACGGCTTCAAACTTACAGAGGTAGGATGCAAATAACCACTGATTATTAGAGTATTGCTTGTTTGTTAATCTCTATCACGTACCAATAACTGGATGTTGCTGAATGCTAATCCCAAGAATTTTTCTATTAATGTATTGATCAAATATGTATTGACCAATATATATATATATATATAGATGTCGATCACATGGGTTTGAACTGAAGCAAAAATTTCTGGGACTGCGAGCATTAATAATATGAGGATTTGCTGGAGAAGATCTGTATCTAGTGTCGCCATAAAATTAAACAAACCTTGATATATTATTAAAGAAATAATTAATACGTAAATAAAACTATGAGCTGACCACTTGCCCTTATCAAACACACATGTAACATATATACAGGAAGTAGGTGTTAGCGAAGAGTACTTTGGTGGATTAAATCATACACTCGATCAAGTCTTCGTGAGAAATAAATTAATAAATTATCAGCGTTGGGAATATTTCGGTAAGATGAATATTCCAAACATAAATAATTAAAAAAAAAGTAGAAGAAGTAGAAAGGGAAACGACTAAGAATTAAACTCTCAGCAATTCTTTTTTATACAAATCCTTGGATCCTAAAAAGTAAAGAGCTCCAGCCCTCGTGTTTCATGTCCTGCAGGTCACTTGGCTGGACCAGCGACACAAGATCAGTTACCAAAAAAATAAGTTTGACCAAGATTATTTGCAGAAATTTGTCATTCATGTTACACGATCTTAGACTATATATCTAACATCCTGCCATTATTCCTCTTGTTTCAATGAGAGACTTTAAGCATCCTTCAGTCTTCTTCTTTGTTTTCCCCTTACCTAAGATCATACATGCTAGTGTAGGAGTCCTCGATCTTGAAGCTTTATTGGGTGGACTAGTCAAATATTTACTTACAAATTTGCTTGAATGGGCAATTGTACGTTCCCACCCACTAGGAAAGAACCATTTCACATAATATATATATATATATATATATATATATATATATATATGGGAATTTAACCTCTTTTTTGTTAGATTTGTGTTTTCTCTCGTTAATTTTCTTGAGAAACTTTTTTCAATTAAAAACAATTTATTCCCTTTATGATTAATTTTTTTTGGAAAAAATTGATTAATTAAAAAAATAAAGTTAAAAAAAAAGTATTCATGTTATCATGGAAAAGATTGATGAAAGAAAAGTAGGGAGTTGATTACTCTCCTATTTGGAATTGCAACTTAAATAGAGATTTACTAAAATTTTAAAAAAAATTATGATTTTACATTGATTTGATGTGCTAATGTTAAAAATAAATAAATAAATATTTTAATACATTAATTTAAAAACAAAAAATACTATAAAAAATAACTAATATTACATGATAAAACACATCTCGAATAAAAATCGCAATTGCCAATCACAATAAAGCTAAAAATTTGTGTGAGAATTGTATATCACTTAGGGTTTGTTTTGGGGCCAAAAATAAGAGTATCATTTCTTCCATATTGGGACCCTCTTTGATTTGAATTTCATGCCTTTTATGGTTTCTAAAAATTTGAAATTCTTGTTGCTGCCTCTCCTTTTCTTTATACCAACCGAAAGAGATTGTCGTTTGTTTTTCCTCCTCTTCCAACGCTAGAAAGGATATCTCTATATGGGTTGACTAAAATGACTATGTATATCAAGGAACATCACTATAACATCATCACCAATATGCAATATTTCCATTGCTTTGACCCAAAAAACACCTAATTAAATTGTCTCTAAGCGGCGGGTTCTAGATTTCTTCCTCCATGATAGAATAATTGTTTCACCTAATTTACCTGCCTGGGTGAATTTCTTTGTTCCTCCAAGGGATGCAGAGGAGTGTAACTGTTCCATCATCCAATTGCGTTCTTGGATGGTGAGAGTTAGTTGAGTGATTGAAGACATGGCTTTGAAATTGCACAAGACACTATTTGAACACTGGCTTATAAACCAACATTGTCGGATTGACATCAAGTTAATTAAGACCACTTAATTAGTTCTTGGGAGTTAATTTTGTGTCTGCTCTTCTTTCGAAATTAACCCCCCTCTGTCATCGCCAAATTAACTCTTTGTTTGCTAAATTTTGGCTAAATTTGTATTTCAAAATACTCGATGATGAAAACGATGTTTTGCCCAAAGAGAAAATGACATGGCGGAAAGATTCCATGTTCTTAAAGTATAAATCTTAATTTAAGTTGGGTTACATTATGACAATTAGTAAAATAAGATTAATTTATGTTAGATCCATTTTAAAGAAAATAAGATTTATAACCCACTAAAAATACGAAGAATATTTTTATATTATAATTGTTTTTTCTACTTATATGTAAGATCCATTTTAAAGAAAATAAGATTTATAACCTACAAATAAGAATATCTTTATATGATAATGTTTTTTTTACTTAATTATATCTATCTATTTTTATAAAATGGATTTTATTGAGTAACTAATATAATATTACTACTTGTATATATCTTGAGCATCATAAAATTTATCAACAAGTAACTAGTAATAACATATGATATTTATTCAAATAGAAATTCCTTGATTTAAATCACCACAGCGTTCTCACGCAAGACAGTAAGAAGTTACTACAGTCAGCCTGGCCAGTTATAGGTAGAAATCTAGGATCCATGATGGTAACTCGATTGATTTTGATTAAGTGTGAAAACAATCATGTCAAAACCTAATGATGACGACCATTGAGATCATCAAATTGAAGACATTAATTATGAGTTAGTTAGGAAATTATGAAATCCTTATGTAACCATCAACTTTTAGAAATGTAAGACCGTTTACTACTTTCTAGGGCTTGATTAAAAATGATAAACCACCATGGTTTGATTAATCCTTTGGTACCACCTAGCTAGCACTGGAGCCCTACATCGATCCTTTCCATGATATATAGGGATCGTGCAGCGCCCAGCGTCTTGCCTTGCCTTTTCAAAAGCATGCCATAGGGTAGCGGTTGGTAATTCCATCTTTAGTTAGTTTTGTTTTGTCATCTCCACTGATTTCTAATGCCAATCAACCTTTTTTAATTATTAATTAGCTAGGGTTCAGCATCTTTATTAAATAGTTCGGTTTCTGTTCCTATATTTTTAAAAACGCGCCAAAAAACAATCGTTAGTTAGAAATAATGAAAAACAAGTCTTCTGTGTTTGTTTCTGAAATTTAATTAGAAATAAGAACAAGAATTACCGAAAAAACCCAGAGTGATTTTATAATATTCATAAATTTACTAATCAGTTATTTTCTGATCTTATTTTAATTTAAAAAAAAATAAATAGATGCAATGCAAGTAAGAGAAAAAAATAATAGATAAAAAATATTCTTATATATTATTTTTAATAAGTCATGAATTTTATTTTTTTAATGGTCACTATATTTGTATCTATATCTTTTTCACATAAATTTCATAAAATAATTAATATGAAATAACTATTTATCTCATACGCATCGTAATTTTTTCCCCTAAATTATCATTAATTTGAAGTTGTAATCTATATAATAAAATTGTAACGTGGTGCATGGAATATTGTAATGGGAGGCTTAGAGAAGAAATTTCATTTAGATATGACAGCTTTATATATATATATGTGTGTGTGTGTGTGTGTGTGTGTGTGTGTGTGTTACCATGAGATTACCAAGAGACGAGTTCAACTTCTTGTTGTGTAACTATCCAACCGTCAACCTTTAAGGGGAAAAATCCAGTTAAAGAAACCTCTATTTTTAAAAACAAAAGTTCTTCCAGCCATTGATAGGGAAGTTACTATTCATTAATTGATTATGCCAAAATAAGCAAGCAACACGCTAAGCATGCAGTGTTTGGTATTTATTAAGAGTGTAATTGTAGTTGTTTTTTAAAATATTTTTTACTTGAAAGTATATTAAAAATATATTTTTTTAAAAATTATTTTTGATATCAATGTATTAAAATGATATAAAAATACTAAAAAATATTAATTCAAAATAAAAAAAAAACTTTTAAATTTTTTAAAAAATACAAAAACAAACAAGGGACAATAAAAGGAAAAGCAGGTTTTGTATTCCAAATTAAGACATGTTGTTACACTGTTCTCAAACATGTTTTTAGGGTTAGTGGGAGATGTAATTAGTGTGTTCTTGAAGCGTATTCATTGACCAAATGCTGGTAAACCCCACAGTTGACTAATACGCAATTATTGTATCCATTAACTCAAAAGATTATGCAATTGAGCACTTCATTATGAGTTAGTTTAAACAGGGCCACCTGAGATTGATTTAGCGCACATACACATATGGTTAGCTTATAAAAAATTAAAAAGAAGAAGAAGATTTAATTGGACCATTTATTTTGTTGTTTTTACTCTCCCTTTTTTTGGTCACTGTAAAAGGACATGGAGACTTGCATGCGCGCGATACCTAAAGCTGAAGCAAGTTCTTGGTTTAATTAATCAGATTTTGATCTTCAAGTTTCGTAATCATTGCTTTGATTTAATTTAATTAATTAACAATCGCTTCTCTTTAATGATATATATAGCTGACTTTTGAAGAAGAACAACATGCCTTGCTCATATTCATAATTATTCTTGCCATGATACTGCTACATGCCATGCTTGTTGGAAATTAAAATGCGTGCGTTGCTATATTTGATAAGCAACTCTTCATAATATTAGTTCTATATTAGCTTGACTTTGATATTTGTCGTGTGTACTATTATTTCATGGTGTTTTGTATTAATTTATCCTGCTCAAGCTAACTACCTGTATGGATTGATCAAATTGACACGCCTACTTGCAAAATGAGCTACCGACATCACTCGTGTCCTCTTCTTCATTCTACATATTTTATTAGTTTCCAACTACAATGTTGGTACCCTTGTCTACTGTTGTGGATAACTCCTCAGCAATGTTATTAGACTCAATTTCGTGAGTCAACAATGTGATTTGTACATTGAATTGTTGGATGGGTTCAAATTTTAAAGCTGATATAGCGTGCCTAGAATACTAAAATACGTAGAAGTTGATCTGGCGTGATCTAAATAACTTGAAGAATATATCTTCAAATCAGTCAACCAAGTAAAACCTTGTTTGAATATTATATTTATCCAAAAATGACATGCAAAATTCAAGATTTAGGTTATAAAATCAAGATAAAGTGATAGAAAAAAATAAAATCTAATGGAGAACAATATGATTGTACAAAGGTGAATTCTAAAAAAAACATTAATTACATAAAATGATAAAGAAAAATGAGGGTGAGAAAAAATATTAGTTATAGATATAAAAATTTTAATTGAATTGAAAATAGTTTTAATAAAAGAAAAAAAAATCAAAAGAATGAGGGTTAAACTAAAAAACATAGATTTCACAATGAAATTTAAAGAAATTTTTTTTAACAAAAGTGCCAAGAACAAAATTAGAAATTAAAAAATAAACTAGAAAGAAAAACTAAAGATATGAAAAATTACAATTGAAGGATTAAATTGAAAAGAATAAAAACATTTATAAATAGAAAAAATAAAATAAAAAATTAATAGAATAAGGATTAAAATTGAAAAGTAAAAAAAAAAGATGGAAATAGTATACATTACCTATCATGAAAAAACAAAACAAAACAATAACATGTGACAATCAGATTAGTGTCAGCTATCACGCACCACTCCAAATAAAACAAGACCGCTAATTCATCTAGGGAGACGATGGAAGGTGAGTTACATTCAGTTGGTGATGTCATGCGTATCACTTGAAGAGCATAGATGTCAGCCATGTATTGGACGCTCCAATAATTTTTAAGCATTAAAAAACTGAAAACAAAATGTAAAATACCAAAATGGGGTGGCTAATATAACAGGGGGAAAAGGGGGTGGAAAGGGTGATGATGTTGAATCGACTGATTCTAATGCTGGTGCAAGTTTTACGGGAGAAGATTTTGATGAGACTACCTGTAAAAGTTCTTATAAAAGGACTCTGATTAGTGCAGTCGTTGATATTCCTGTGGAAGTGGAGCATGAAGTTATTTGGTTTGAGGAGGAATCCGATGATGTTGAGGATGATCGTGAAGAATGTCCTGCTATTCGTTTATCGTCTAGCCATATGAAACGAGAAGGAAAACCTTGGGTGCCAACCCTCGTAGTCAAAATTCTAGGATCGGAAAATAGGGTACAAATTTTAATAAATCAATGGAATCTCAAGAAGGATGTTATCCTTATCGAGTTGTATAACGAGTACTACCTTGCTAAGTATCTTTATGATGAGGAATATAATGACCCCGAATGGTGTCTGATCGTATCTTAACAGTCCTGGAATGGCATCCAAATTTCGATCCTTATAAAGCTTCCATTGATAAAGATATGGCGTGGCTCAGAATTGCCAGGGTCCTGGTGTACTATTATGGTAAGTTAATCCTCACACACTCTAGGAACAAGCTAGGGTGTAGAATTCTGGTTGACGAGAACAATGAACTTAGCACTAGAGCAAGATTTGCTAGGGTTAGTGTTGCAATCAATCTGAATGAACTTGTGAGATCTACGATTAGAATATTGAAGGATTGAATTTGGAAGGCTGAATGTGAAGAAATTTATTTAGTCTGTTTTGGATGCGAGATGTATGGGCATAAAAGGAGAATTGTAGTCGTGGTGGGATCGATGATCATGAGCCAAATATGAAAGGACCAGTGCCTCAACCTGCTCGATATCCCACAGATGAGCAAACTTTGGGGATTCGATCGGAGTTTATTTTTTTTTACGAGAAAAAGTAATAAAGCCTAAGAAAGGCACAAACGACATCCCACGAGGAGACATGTAAATCATTATCTAATTTATTTTATGGTGAAGAATAATATAAAATTATATTTTAAAATTTTATCAAAATAATTTAAAATTTTAAATTAAAATAATTTTTGAATATGATATAGAATTTTAATGATTAAGTAATTACGAGTTTAAATTTAATAAAAATTAAGTATAAGTTAAAATATATAAGTTTTAAATTTAAAAAGCTTTTATTTAAGGGGTTGTGTTAAAAAATAATATAAAATTATATTTTAAAATTTTATCTAAATAATTTAAATTTTTAAGTTAAAATAATTTTTTAATATTTTATGAAGTCATTATTGTGTCTATTGTGGCTGAAACTAAAACTTGTTTTTAAGGAGTGTCACTCCTTCATTTTAGGGTTACTGTGAAGACATAGTTATATTGTAGATGAGGTGCAACAGAGACTTATCGGCTGGAATATTTATAAGCTATCTCTAGCAGGTTGAATAACTATTTGTCAATAATCAGTGTTGACTTCCTTGCTATGTATACTACGCATTCGGCTTGTTACCAAAGCGTACTTGTGAAGCTATTGAGAAGATTTCTAAGAGGTTCACATAGGGTGATGCGAGAGATACGTGCTCGCAAAGTCCACTTAGTTTAATGTAACGGGTTTGCAAAACTGGTAGATTGTGATGTTGGTATTATTTCTGAGGAACAGCTCTTCGTGTTGGACTGTTAGTCGGTTTATTGTTGATAATGGACAGTGGAATTGGTCATTTTGAATATTAAAAGATACTTAAATCATTGATTTGTGACAAAATAATAAAAATATTATTTTTAAAGAAATTAATTAGAAAATAATACTTAATCTTCAAAAAAAATTAAATAAAAACATGAATATTAAAAGATTAAGTGTTGAGTGGCTGGATTTATAATGATAAATCATTGATTTGTGACAAAATAATAAAAATATATATTGTATTTTGTATAAAGAAAAAGATAGAAGAAAATGAAAATAGAAAGGGATAGAAAAATCATCTCATATATTATAACTTAAATATTATCAATAAAGTTTTTAATAAAAGCTAGCAACGATATTTTTTATTAAATAATATTATCATTTACAGATGAAAATAGTAAAGTAATACCTATTTAAATTTTTTCATACCTTGGATTTTACTAATAATTTTCTTGGTATTCACCAAAAAAAATTATTAATAAATACCAATAAAAATAATAATATCATGTTCCATCAGAAAATTTCACTATAATTTAATAATGATAATTTTTATTAATATTTTTATTTTTATTTTATAATTATTTGATAGGGTTTCTTTAAAGCCCCCGCATATGGTTGTCGTCATGATAATCTTAGTTGTGCGGTTGCAAAATGTTTGATTCATGACGGTGGTATTCTTAAATGAGTCTTGTCGAAATAAATATGTTTGATTAAAGGAAATGACACAAAAAAAGAAGATAACAAGTATAATCGACACAAATTCTATTAAAATAGGATCATTATACTAAAACTTTAATTCAAAAATTTCATTATTAAATATTTTATCTACAAATAATTTATTTAAATATAAGCTAAACAACTTTATTTGTACTAGTACTAAGACTATCTTTAAGAGGAAAAAAATCCTAATAATAATTATAGGGTTATTCTATTATTTCTAAATTAAATAGAAAAAATAAAATTATAAAGTATAATGTATGTTTTTCTAAACCAAATAGGAAAAAAAATTAAAAACACCATAAATGAAAACATTTTTCTAAACTAAATATTAATGAAAATAATTAAAGAAATAAATAATTTCTCTTAAGCATCCTCTCTCCCAATATTAGAGAGAAATTGTCTTTAAGATCAATTTGATCTTGTTTCGATCCCGTGGATACTCATTCAAGAATCTTCAGTCCCTTTTTTTATTTACTTTTGTTGTATAACAATTTTAGAAAATTCATTCTTTTCATGTTGAAATTTGCATAAGAAATAATAATTAGAAAATTATTTTTCTTCCAATAAATACTAAAGTAATGAATTACAAATTTTAAATTTATTTAATCAACAAGTGTTGTATCTACACAACCCTTGAACAAAGCTATCTTTGTAATAATAGTAAGTTTTTAATAAAAAAAATAATATAGCCTAAATTAATAAGTTTTTTATTAAACAATTTTTATGTTCTTCTTGCACTTAATTTCTAATTTATTAAAAATAACATTGTTGATATCATTTTCACTACTATTAATATCATTATTTATACTGATTATTATTAATATAATTATCATTAAAATAAACATTATAAATTAATGAATAATATTAATACATATATAATTTATTATAAATAATATTATTAAAATTTTCACGATATTCATGGTTTATAAAACAAGTTTTTAAAATTAGTCAAAAATTAAATTAATTAATCTCTAATCATAAAATTTTTAAATAGAGATCCTTGTTAAAAAAAAGGAAAGCACATAAAAAGAATTATATATTTTATTTTTTTATTTGGCACAAATACTATAAATTAACAATATATTAACATGGAGTTTTTACTGTAGCAAATTTCATTATGCATTCTCTTATAAATTTTTATGGATTAGAATAATTAATTTAAAAAAAATAATCTTTTTTTAAAACAATTTAATTCTTAAATTTATTTTTCACAATTCAATATTTTTTAATTTATATTTGTATGCATTGTATTTTTTTAAATTATTCATGTGAACATAACAGATCAATTTAAGTTAACTAAAATGAATCATATATTTTTATATCTTAATATTACATCAAAATATCATTTATGATTAAAATTAATTTGTGTAAGTTATGCTTTTATTTATTGAAAAAATGATGTGATCATGTGTTTTATTTTACCAAGGAATTAGCCCATGAACGGGATGATACTTGAATGCATCTTGTTTTTCTATCAAGCAATCTAAGATCAAATTGTGCAAGTCAGAGAGTTTTTGTTTTTGTTTTTTACTGTAACTGTAATAAATTAAGAAAGTAGGCTGAGGTGTCTGGTACATTAGAGTCCAAAGACCAACAGCGCGTTGATGGAAAACAAAGACGCATCCCATTCGCTAGCTGCATCATGGTGATTCGTGAATCTATTCAGATGGGCCCACCAGAAAAAACATCATTGCATATCTTTAACTGTCAAAGGCATGCCTTAACCATTCCATTTTCTGCCGTATTATAATTGCCCAAGCTATCATTAAGCTGCTGTGTTACTGTTCGCTCTCCAAGCTTAACCGGAGGTGGTAAATATATAGGTTGTTTTCTTTTTTTATTTTTCTTAAGAAAATAAATCTTATGAGTATATCGATCTGATAAAAGAGATTCAGACTTCATCTTCCTATATATATAAAAAAAAAAAATGGTGTAAAATAAAAGAAAAAGAAAAGGGCGCCGAGAGATGTCGCAATTCAAGAGATGTTTCTTGTCGACCAAAAAATCACCGCTTCCTTTCATGGGACCCATCTCAGATGGACTGGCTTTGCTTATAAAACCACCGCTCCCTCCCCTCTACTTAACCCCCCCTCCCCCCCCCCTCCCCTCTACTCTCTTATCCTTATCAGAGCTCTCTTTTGCTACTTTTTTTTTAGCCCCTACCATAGCATATATCCCTGTCCTTCTAACCATCTAGCTTGACCTCCTTGTCCTTTCTCTGAGGCCATAGTACCTTATGCGAGTTCGCTCACAACAGTAAAGATTGTTGGGTTTAGTGTTAGCTTGGAAAGGACCCTTGACACCATGAAGGAGGGTGGCAGGAAACAAGGTGCACCCTCACCATGTGCAGCATGCAAGCTTCTAAGGAGAAGGTGTGCCCAGGATTGTGTGTTTGCCCCTTATTTTCCGGCAGATGAGCCCCAGAAGTTTGCTAATGTGCACAAGGTTTTCGGTGCTAGTAATGTCAACAAGATGTTACAGGTTGGTTCCTGTCTAACTTTACTCTTTAATCTTTATAGCACTTTTAAAGTCTATCTTGCAGAAAATGAACTTAAGGGTGTGTTTGGAAGCAACATCCTGGTCACAGAAAATGACTTCATTACACTTCGATTGAAGCACTTGAAACCAAACTCTTGACCTATAATAAGAAGTCATTTCTTACATTATTTTGGGGTACCCATTTTCTGCTGAAGTTGCTTCCTTAATTTGATGCCCAGATTGGTGGTCGTTCGTTGATTTTTCAAGTCTGCATAATAAATACTCGTGAATTAGTGACTAGGCTGTTATGTCGATTCTTATAATTTAAAGAAAGAGCTTAATTTTACAGCAATTGAGAGATGCACTTCTTTGATGGAATTAGAAGAAATCTAGAAAAAAAGAAAAGAAAAGAAGAGGTTAAATGATCACTAATTACAATGAAGTGGGTAACCCATCCACATGATAAATGTGGTTAACCTCCTAATTCTTCATTGGAAGGGTTAGAGGTAATGTTTTCCTCCTTCCACCTCTCAAATTATTAGTTTTAACTTGGGTTGTAAGAATATGGGAGCACAGGCAGGTTCTCGTAAAACCATGTTGGAGGTGGTTTTGCTTTCTACAAGTGGTTGGTTCTGTGTGGTTTTTTTTTTCCCAAATCAAGACTGTTTCTTTGATTTCTAATGCCACTCGATGATCTTAATAATTGAGGGATGACTGGAATCTGGGATTTCTCAAAATGACCCCCGGGATGTAAACTCTTATTATCATCTACAAGGAGAGGGGCACCAATGCCATTTCCGTAATGAGTTGGATTTTTTTTATTATTAAGGTAAAGATTTTTTTATGTATATATAAAAAAATCGGTGCACGAGGAAGCTTGTAATCCCAATAAGAAATGGCACTGAAGTGACGGAGACGGGCACCCAGAAAGAATCCAAAATAGAGAAGGATGGAGCACCTTGTAATTGACTGGATGAAAAACCATAAGAGAAATGTACATATATTTATTAATTTCTATGCATACGGCAGTAGAAATGACTCCTGCATAATGTAATCATGATATCATGTGCACTTGTCCAATGTTTATTTTATTTTCTTGGTGCAAGAGAGAAGAAAGCTAGTGCCTTAGGAAGGCCACCCTGACAACAGTCAGCCGGCAACAATGACGAATACCTGGAGGGGAGGGGAGCCTGTCAAATCAAATTAACAAGGGCATAATTCAATTGTAAATCGCATCTACCTTTGTCTTACCAAGTCAACAAGTTCATTGAATGATAAGAGAGAATGGAGAAATAATTGCATGTGAAATGGTCATCATGACTTTATAATACAAGATAGTGAATCATGCAGTCATTTCACAGTGAGTCAGCATGATTTATATTGATATATAATTTAACTTCATGCATGGTAAGGCAGGCTCACTTGATATATTTGCACTGAAATGACTGAGATCATGCCCATTCCCTTTCCAGGAGAGAAGTAAACGGTCTTCCTTTTCATTTTCCAGGAACTACCAGTGCACCAACGAGGAGATGCGGTTAGCAGCATGGTGTATGAAGCGAATGCCAGGGTGCGTGATCCAGTCTATGGGTGTGTGGGTGCTATATCGTCTTTACAGCATCAAATTGATGTCCTGCAGACCCAGTTGGCACTGGCTCAGGCAGAGGTGGTGCACCTCCGAGTGAGGCAGACAGCCACTCTATCAAACCATGGGCCAACTCCTGCTAGCCCGGGTAATAGTGGGTCGCCTTCCTCTAGGCTCATGGGGTCCCAAATGAAGCCCATTTTTGACATGGAAATGGTGGACCACACCAGCTTGGGAGAGTCAATGTGGTCATGCTAGGGTCTGCATGCTACCTTTTTATGTCATGCGTAGCCTTACTGCTACTATATCTTGGTTGATTTTGTCTCCTGTGTTTTCAATCGCCCACTTTTTTAATCTTGATATCCTCCTCACTATATATCAATATGGGTAAAGAGGTATAGACACTAGTAGTGGCGGTGGTGGTAATTACTATTGTGGCGGTGGTGGTAGTAATAGCGATGTGGCAGTTGCTTTCAATTTAGGCTCTCCTTGCTTTCGGATTAACTATAATGTACATATAATTTAACTATATATATACAGTGAGTAATTAATTATATGCTGGTTGATTGTGGACTTTGTGGCTACACATTGGATGGAATTTCCATGTAAGCTCAGCGATATATTGACTGTGGTTCTGCTTTTCTTCCATGGTGCAATTTCTCTACTCAGTTAGATTCTTAAATGATTTTTCCTTGTGATAATGTGTTTTATAGCTTGTTGATACAGAGACTTGAAAACGACTCAAGCATTGTTGATACAGAGACTTGCTTTATCAAATCACGCTATTAGTAATTTGTACAATTTGTCTTCGTCCTCTGGATTGTTTGCTTTTAACTACTGGTGTAATCCATCCTTTTTTACTGGTGAAGAAGGCGATTAGAAGCTACAAAGGCTATAGATGAGACTCACATTTTATCTAGGGCTTTGGCCCACAGAGAGTATTTGTCGAACTGCAAGCTTTCGCTATCGTGGGTTTCCATTGCTCGTAGAAACAAGCCCTGGACTTGTATAATCCTGTTGTCCAATTTTACCCAAACTGCAAGTTGTTTTTCAATTTCTCTAAATGAAAAAAATAAAGACTTCGTTCATCTAATTTTTTATATCCTTTTCTCTTGTTGTTCTCAATGTAAGTCAAAAAAGTGTGGTGGTTTCTGTTCTTATGAATTGATATTGAATGAAAGTATTTTCTTAATTTCACAAGAAAAAAAACCCTTTTGAAATAATAAAAAAAATTAAAATAGTAATTGAAAAACTATGTTATGATCGTAAATACAACCTTATTTTTAGGTTTGAGAGATTTCAAATTTCATACTATGGTGTGAAATTCACACCTGTCTGGAACTCCCCCTTCTCATCAACAGACCCCCAAGGAATGCACCCCTCTTACACTCCTCTCCATAGCCTGCCCCTTAAATATATCTGTGCCAAAAAAAACATGTTTATGGAAAAGGATTCTCCATCCATTTCTAATTTCTAAGTGAATCGAGCGTGATCTAAGAGATTATACAACTGTAGGAAAAGAGACTAACCTGGGTGGTAACTTAAACATCCTTGACAACAAGATCACCATTGACTAGCGCTCTGTAGGCAGAAACAGGCCATGAAAAGCCTCTAAAGACCAAGCTGGTAGCCAAAGGCACATCAATAATGATCTCCTTCATTGCTGGCTTCTTCTCATCACTTATAGCAATCAAGTAACTCCTACCAACCCATCCAATCCATCCAGCAATGTATAAGAACAAAACCCCCGGTGTAATAAACTCTCCCCAATGCCTTTGGTCACCACTCACTATCAAATGAGGCATAGCAACCCTTGCTTCCCATAGTTGTCAAATCTTCTTTTTGTCTTCTCAATTGTAGCTTTGATAGCCAAAGCAGGTGCACTGTCAGGTGCATAGAGTTTGAGAGAAGATTCTAGCTTTTTAACCTGCTGTTTCTCACGTTTGGCAAATTGTTTGGACTCTTTGCATGGGGTTAGGCCGGAGATATCAGCAACAGCTGGCAGTGGAGCTGATAAGAGGATGGAAGAGAGCGCGAGCGCAGCAGAGAATGCTTGGAGTGGTGATGATGATTTCCCTTCTGTTGATGGAGTTTATGATGCTGAACATCCAATCATGGATCTTGGTTTAGTTGGGGTCACCTGAGAAACCCCAAGTTTTGGCTTCATCATGGACAGGTTGTTTGGTATTGTAAGAGACATTTTTTTTGTCTTTTTTTTCCCCAGCTTTCTTTCTTAGGGATCTAGTGCGTTAGATCAGAAAGAAAGACAGATAGTTGAAACAACGAGCTCTGAATGAACAGTGTAGACAGTTAGTTTTTTTGAAAAAAAAGATGTAGTTTTTAAAAAAAGAGATTCTTGCAAGGAGGGATTGGCGGTGGAAATGGGGATGGGGAGGTGTGGAGGAGTAAGGAGGCTGAGGTGGACAGTTGTCATTGGTTAGGAGTGTTTTGCTGTGGGTATCAGCTTCTCTGCTATCTATCCTTCAAGTAACTTTTGGATAAGAGATTTGCCAGCATGGCTGGTGTATTCGCGTGGTTACCATGAACTCACTTTCGCATACCTATCCGTGCAGCAGCTGAGAAGCACATTCTCTTATTTCACCAGTCAATCGTGAGTTGCATCGGCTTCTGAGACGAGTTCAAATCAACCCTCACAATTAACTATAACTTAAAAGAAATCTGCGTTTTATTGTGGTGTAGGTTATTGTTTAGTTTAAGTGAATTTATTAAGGAGTGTACTATGCTGGATTGTGAATGATTTTATTATAGACGTTAAGAATTTTCACTATATACTGCATTATGCCGCACGGTAAATATATTATGAGTGATTTTATTATAATTTGTGAGAATATTCATTGTATATTGTATTATGCTGTAATGTAATGCTGGTATTATACAATATGAGTGCTTGTACTGTTAGTGGAAGCATTTGAAGAGATTGTAGCCTGCCGGCTCCAAGCGTTAGATTGAAAGTGCGTCTCTTATAATTACATACATATGGTACTTATGCGTTCTATCTGGGACTAAGCAAATACGGAGCCACCCAATGCTTGGTTTATTTCTTTTTTTGATGCAGACTAGTACTACATGGTGCTCGGACAGCATTACCTCAAATTTGATGGGATTATTTATGCTTTTAGTATAATTACAAATATTGATATTAAAAATAATACTTTTAGTTTTTTTAATATAATTAATTTTTAGAGTATTAATAAAAATATTATTGTTTGTTTTGTTGATTTTTGTATAATTAATATTAAAAGAATTATTATATTTTTTAAGTCTAATTAATAGTATTGATCTCAAATCTATTATTATTTGTTCTCTTAATATTAATTTTTGGTGTAATTAATAGTATTAATATTTAAAATATTATTACATTTGGTGTTATAAATAATATAATTTTTATAATAATTCATATTATTGCTACTAAAAATATTATTATTTACATTTTAAAAAATTTAGTAGATTCATTAAAATTTATAAGAGCATAGATATTATTATCATTATTAATAAATTTTTAAAAACTATTATTATTATGAAAAAATCATGATGGAATGTGACACTTGAGTTCCTTCTGGGGTGAACAACCCTGCTTTCTTTTTATCATAGTCCGAGTGCTAGATGATGCTTTGGTTGACAGCCCAAGCATCATGTGGCACTTAGCCTCCTTCCTTTTAATTGTAGTCTAAGTTTTAGGTGATACTTTAACTTAATCACTCACAGACATAACCTAAGAATAACCTTTAACTTGGCAGGGCAAGATCTAAAATAAAATTGAATCATGGCTATGAATAAATCAAGCACCACATAGTGCTTTGGTTGTATTTGAAAGGAAGCATACTAAGTAACAGGTGTTGTTGTGCTGGAGTTGCTTGGTCTGCTTTCTCTTGAATGCATTCAAAGATCACATGACATTTGAATTGTCTAGTTTTAGTTTAATTACAAGCATTTGAATTGTCTATAGTTTTAGTTTAATTACAAGTATTTGAATTGTCTATACTTTTGATATTAAAAATATTATTATTGGTTTTTTTATTATTTTTTTAGTATAATTAATTTTTAGAGCATTAATAGTAAAAATATTATTGTTTATTTTGTTGATATTTTTTTTATATAATTAATTTTTTCTTAATATATTTTTTTATATTTTTAATAGTATTAATATAAAAGGTATTATTATTTTTAGAGTTATAAATAATATTATTTTTATAATAATTAATAATATTAATACTAAAAATATTATGATTTGTATTATAAATATTATTACTTTCACTAAAATTTATAAGAGAATATTCTATTGTAATTAATATTATTAATAAAATAATTGATGAATTTGAAAGAAAATATTATACCATTTAGTAATTTTACCAAATATATTTTAATAATAATTTTATCAAATTACACTTAATTTTACATTTACTTTTATTTACAAATTACATATAAATAAAGAATACAAAAATAAACTTAAATCCTACTATATACATGATCTAAATAACTTTTGATTATGCATAGCCTGACTCAAGACTACACTTGAATTAGCTTAAATAAAACCCAAAATAATTTGAATTTAAACCACAGCAAGATTTAAACAGGATTTAAATATGCTTGAAACTAACCTATAGAATCAAACAGGATTTAAATATGCTTGGAACTAACCTGATAGAATCAAATAGACTTAGATCCCGCACTTAATTTTTTAAAAAACTTATAAGCGAATACACTTTGTGGCGTTGGCAACCTAAATAATTCATATCTAATTCAAAATCCCTTTGGATACGCGGATGAAATTTTCTGGGAAGCCGTTCAGGGAAAAATCTTCCTGCCAAGTTAACATCGATTAATTTATTTAATTCGTGTTCACTGAGCTGGGAGGACACCAATTTCAGGTTACCACGGCTTCGGTTCACCGCGGCTCATCAAGCACCATCAAGAGCTAGAACCCGTAGTCAATCCCATATATAAACTATCTAAAGTTTTTTCCACGTTGATCAAGAACCACGTTGAAAAACCATGGCCTTAAGAAACCGATACTCGAGACATTGTAAGGGGTTATGAAGCTCTCATATAACATGGGGGGGGTGGGGGTTGGTGTACTCAGATACTTGTATATCAAAATTTACAAACCATCCATTCAAATCAAGTATTGAAGCATAACTCGAATCTATAACAGATAGCTCTAGACTTACATGTGGATTATGATTTGGACTTGTTCATTAATCTCGTGTCAAAGCCAACCAAGCAAGTAAATGAGAGTAGATCAATCAATAAACCCAGAATTATATGAAGCAGCAACAAGCATTTCCAGGCTTCCAGTCTAAATCTCAACATTGAGTGAATAAATATGACAGCTTTCATTTCTTTCCTTTTCCTTTCCTTTCCTCTTCTTTTCTTTTCTTTTTTTTTTTTGGGGGGGAGGCTCTGCCATTTTCAAAATTTGAAGCGTCCCGTTCATTATCATGTATGAAGACATATGCCATACAGGCAATTCAAAATCAAACTCATACAAAGCAGTGTTCAGCCAAGATCATGCTGATCACATAACCATAATACAAAGGGAGTAACATTTACCTCACAGGTGATTATCTTGAGAATGCCTTCTGTGCTCCCTGTCCACATAACCACTTTTGCCCATCTTGTGTCCATCTTCGGTATCGCGGTTGTGATTCGGTATATAATCATGCCGCCTCTTTCCCTCTGACTGCCTTTCTGCCGGGCTCCCTTTTCTTTTTCGGGCATTCACCACAGGAGAAGCATCATCTAACATTTCACCTTCTTCTACATATTCTGCTTCCAATCCCCGTGATGATTGCCCTTTCATGATCACGTGGTTTCCATCCCCAGTTTCTGCATGATCATTATTAGACCAGCTCTGTCTTCTCTCTCGTTTGATTTTCTCATCCTCAGCTGCCAACTCAACCCCATCTTCTAGTTCCCTTTCAATAAGATCATCCTCATCCATAATATCCTTTTTTCGTGTTGTCTCCCCTCGAGATTTCTTCCTTTTCTCAAGCGCTGCCTTCACCTTGTCCTTGTCTATCATCTTAATAGCATCTTTAGGGGACTGGTTAACTGGGCCTTCTCGAAGATCTGAATTTCTACCAACTATGCTGCTGGACTTGCGCGATACAGCATCATCCCTCCACTCTCCAGCTTCTGCACCCTCATTTCTCCCTACAGTTCTTTTTTGGTCTTCTTCCCCTATTTGCTCTGCCTCATACCTGACCTTATTGGGGTCCTCTCTAGTGAGTTCCTTGTGGGAGACATGCTCATGGTGCTGATTGTCTCTAGTTTCTACCTCAACCTTGTGATCAGTAATAACACTCTCAGTTTCTCCACTCCCATTTTCATTATTTTGAGTGTGGGTGTTTCTTGGTGGTGCCACGTTGATATCTTGGCACACAGGTTCAGGGGCTGCTCGTGACAATGCCTGCTTTGAAACATGGTCCTCACTTACAGCTGGAGTTCTAGTCAGCTGTCGATGCCCTGACCCACCTCCAGCACTTCCTTCTACCTCACTCCCCTGTGATTGGGGCACTCTGTTTTGCTCATACAACTCCAACATTTGATTGCTAACCTCTGCAAACAAAACAACCTTAATGATACAACAAAATATCCAAATGCATATTGAGTAAATAAAAGACTCAAGAGGACAGCCAATCAACACCAGTGGGTAAATGGGCAGCCTGCCTGCCCAAACTCCTGACCCTCATAAGAGCAGCCCATGGTCTCTTCTGGTTGCCATCAAAGTAATTGCATAAAAAAAGATACCTAAAATCATATCTCATCAGGGTCAAAGCTAGAATCATCTGATCAGGATCAGTTCTAGCAAAATATCATGGGTCAAAGTGCTGCTATGATTTTGTGCAGCACTAGTAGTGTCATGATGTTATTTGAAGACTGTCCAATTGAGTCCATACAAGTCTTACAACAAAATTAAGGGGAGGGAACCAACCCTCCAACTGGCGTGGGGTGACATCAAATTCTTGCCACCAGACCTTCTCACCATCCGATGGAAGCTTCACTTTGAGGAACTTGGCAGCAAGGAAAATGGCACCTGCTGCAATGTGATGGGGCTTAAATTGCAGGCAGAGCGAAGTCCTCAGCCTGCAAGCCGCTTTCCAGAGTGTGAAGAAAAGAGGAGAAAGCATCGCATTTGATTATTAAGAGCTCAAAAGGGACATTATGCATACCCGTCATTGACAAAATTCCATGCAACTTGAGCAAGGGCATTTTGTGCAACCTTAAATTTCTTTATTGCTTCAACTAGAGGTTTGTAAGGGTGATGAACATTGAAGTCAAAACCCAACGTGGCAAGTACAACCCTCTCCCCAATTAAAATAAGCTCTTTCTGTTGCTCATAGACTTCCTGCATGATAAACGTTGATCAATGGGTAAGCTTTAGAAACTCCATAGTTACTGAAACCAAGTAGGAATCCAAAGCAGCAAGGAGATTATTTGCCAATGCTCCGCAAATGAAAAAAAGAGGATTCTGAGACAGGTTTTTAATTCAAGAGAAGCATGGTGATAAAATTCTGAAAAAGTGAAAAAGATTTGTACAACACCCACTAAGCAACTTTTGCCAAGTAATTTCATGTACTTAGGCGATATAATTCACCATGTGTCATACATGATAAACCAGTCTTTCAAATGTGAACTATAATGTCAAGGTACTACTCACCAACAACCATGTTTGGTTATCTTATATAACGCATGAAGTAGAATTAGTGAGGTGAAAATTTCTGTTCTAGAGATGGGGGTGAGAGGGGTGGACAGCAACAACTAAGATAAGTGCAGAAAATGCAGTGGAGACAGACTGTGGTTGTTCAGAAACATAGTAATACTCCAATAAAATAAAAAGATAAACTTTTCCAGTATTTCAAATTTCTACTAAGTTTGGAAAACACATTTTAGAGGTTCTCTGCAGGTTTCCTTTACAAGTTTTCCACTGTTTTCCAAATAAAGAAAAAACATGAACAATACAATTTTTCTTTTATACACAGGCACTTTTTTAGCAATGTAAGAGATTCAAATTATTATTTTTTAATTTTCATATTTAGGTAGTGTCATAAATTTTATTTTTATTATAAATCTAGTATGATTTTCTTCCTTTTTTTTTTAGTTTACAATATAACTTTTCATGATAATTTTTAATTTGAACGAAATAAAATTAATATTTTACAATTAGATTATCACAAATAAAAAATATTAAGATGACTATTATAAATTTTTTTTTTCGTTGAAAAATGAGAAATGAAGATGTTATTATATTGAAAAAAGAAAACTAGAATAGGAAAAGAAAACTGAAAATGGAAAAGGAAAATGACAATAACACCACAACTTGGTAAGAATTTGAATGATGCAGTGCACCAATAAGCTGGTCAAAACACCATTAAAATAAAGAAAACCTTTTGTTTGATCCTCTGGGCGGCAGCGGGATCTTTTTTGTGCATTATCTCATAGGAAACTACAATAACATCCTTTAGTGGACGAGGAGTCTCCTCCACCTTCCCAGCAAGGAACATGCACACAGTTGCTATGGTCTGCAAAGCCAAAAAATAAAAAATAAAAAGATGGATGGAGCATGGGAACAAATCAGTATGAATTTCAATTCACCGAATCTTTTTTTTTTTCCAGTCATTTTCCTTGAACCGGATTGATCTTGTTTTTTCTTAAATTATTTTACAGCCTACATGAGCATATTACCAACAATTTTCTAGTGACCAGCTTCCATTTCAAAAGATATTCTCACAACATTACTTTATGAGTCTCTATGACCTAAATCTATCACCCTTAAATTTCTGTAAAGACATACAATTCATATAGAGGTTCAAAAATATCAGATTCAACAATTGATTCAATGCAAGCATTAAAGGTTCAAATGGCTTAGAAAGCATAAGCAACGTTAGTTTGAGCATCAATTGACATACCCTTCGATCATTATTTGCATGTGATTGGCGAATGAAGAATCTGTGACAAAATATTATTGCTGTGGCTATGGTTACCTGGGGCCTGCACAGAAACAAAATGTTAGTTTCATTTTCCAATTGTTGTCTAGATCTCTTGTGCTCAAAAATACATGTGAAACAGGTATGCCGGACACAGTAGAAATCCCTCCCCAAAGAAAAGGAAAAAACAAATAAAAGAAACACGGTTCAGCTAGGTAATCAATCAATTTCACAAGACAATGCCCTACCCACCCTAAGAAACAGATAAAAACATTCATTTTGGAGCATAAGTATTAAGTGGTTTTATTTATGCACACTGCTGTCAGCTTTCCTTTTTCTAGACAAAATAAGAAACATCATTATAATAATAATAATAATAAAAAGAGCATGTAGTTACAAATTTGGGGAGCAAGCCATTCTCAAAAGTAGCATGAACAAGACAATAACCAAATTCAATTATTAAAAAGAAACAGCCACAGTTACAAATTCAGGAAACAATTCATTCTCCAAAACAAATACAGTAACCAAGTTCAAAACTGGAAGTGCACTCCTTACCTAGGAATACCAGTCCCCTAAAAACACCCACCCAAATGCTTTCAAGATAAACAAGAAAATGGTTCACTTTCAAAACACTAATTCTAAAATTCTAAGGATAACATCAATGCACACATAAATATACAACCCTTCACAGATCAGAGATAGCATTTCAATCTATTAAGAAGGCAGTTGATGGGTCTAGTATATAAAGCAATAATTGAGATCATCAGCAGCATGGATGAGTTCTCCAAATTCTATTCTCATATTTCCTTTCACCAACATCCCTCCATGCAGACAAAATGAGAGTTCACTGATGAAATCATTGCAAGCAAGCAATGGCATCAATAATGGAAGTGACAAGCAGAAGCATGCAAAGGAGGGTGGTGTGGGTGTTTGAAAGATCACATTGCATCAGAAAGGCCATGATTTCCCATTCAAAATTGTAGGGGTCATGATTATTGATTCAAACTTCTTCACTACCACCGCCAATGCAATATTGTAATGACATCATACCACATTGATCAATTAACTACTAAATGGCCCTCAGTCGTGAGTGAGTGCACGTGCACGCACTTGCCCTTCATTGTTTCAGTAATCCATCACACTCTCTCCCCAACTAATTTGCAATTGAAGCTTAGTTCTTGTTGTATCACATCTCTCAATAAATTATGTCATAAATAAGAGTTGATATTTCAATTGTCTATCACATTCTTTAATTGCAAAAGATTTCAGTATCTTTAACAGGGAAAAAAAAAAGAACCAAGAAAATTTTCTCCCATGGATCTTCCTAACAGCTCTCCACACCAATACATCAAATATTACCCCAAGTGTCACTTTCCATAACATATACCTCAACAAATTGGTGTGACAGGATTTCATTCCTAAAAAAGCCTTGCCTTCACCAACACGTCCCAGATAAAATCTAATGATTGTTGAGTGATGGATAAGATGCAGATCATTAGAATTCCACTCCCCCCTATATTTCTAAATGATAACCATCTCTCAAAGCATTCCTTCTTTCTAGAATGCTCAAGTGACATGTTACAGTCTAAACCCAAAGAGCGCTCATATGCCTTATTATATACATTATTTAAAATTAAAGGATATAAATATAGTGCTTGAGATAGAAATTCTTGAACCATGATAGAGCTCTCAGATTAACCATGATGAGAATTCCCCTATGCACATCAGCATCAAAAGTATCCTACAAAGTATAAATTCACAATTTAAAAATTCTTTTATTTTAAGAAACCTAACCAATTAACCATTTTAAATAAACAAAATCATTAAAAAAATTCAAAGGATTCATCTATTCTTAATAATTATGCATCAACAATCTAGAAGCACCAGGATTTACACTTGAGCTACCATATAAAATCATCAAACATGATAATACCCTGCATATGGTCAGAGCTAGTGCTAGAAATATCAAGCGAATGCTTATAAGAACTAATATCCACTTGGGTTATTGAATTCCAAGTTTTTTTTTAATTTTATGTATAGTAAGCAAAACAGATCACTTTGCATCTCCCTCAATGTAAATGATGGTGCAAAAAGAAAAATGGAATGGAAATTGACCTCAGCATCAGACTAGATTAGAACACTACTGAAAAATTTGTCATCAAGTCAGTAAAAGAATGAAAAAAAAAAACAATATACATGTATACATGAACTCACACTTTCAATCTCATGCCAAGATCCTGCAAAAACGTGCAATATGATTTCCGTAGATACGTCTCTTTCTTCAAGTCAATATTATCTCTTCTTGATGGGGAATTCTCTTCTATTTCTTTCCTTGAAAAATACCAACGATCCCCTTCCTCTGGCCTTTCTTGAGAACCCCTAGATGGCCCGCCCTCGGAATTCCCATAATGTGAAGACTCCCCAGGTAACAATAATCCAGCCATAGTTTTCCAATATCAGGATAATACAAACAAGATTCGACTACTATGTCGGGAACTAGCCTTCTATCACTTCATCACCAGCAAGCATTTTATAATTAAACCCTTCACAAAAATTAAATCAGTTCCAACCCCATGAAACAGATACACAACCAATATAAAAAAAAAATTGAAACTTTTCTTCTGCGAAACTATGTGAATAAATAGCACTTAATAAACCATATAAAAATGCCTTGTATCGTATTTGTGGAAATTTTATGTCTTCTACCCTTCTACTTTCTCTTCCATTTAATCTGTTGAGAAGTCCATGTGTAATAACAAAAGGAGAAATTTTGCAGGCGATTTGTATTCTTACTTCTTTTTTTATCAATTAATTCAACATACATTGTGACACAGACAACAGATTGAAAAAGGCAATGTCGCTTATAAACAGCATAATTATTCTTACTTCTTTTTTGATCCATTCATTCAGCGGGTTGTGACAGAGACAGCAGGTTGAAAAGGACAATTTCGCTAATAAACAGTGTAATAGACACATAGCTACCCCTAAACCTAAAAATTGAATATTTTATTGAGTTTAGCGAAGAAGACAAGTGACACTTGATGAAACAAATAACAGCGACCCAATAAGAGCTTTAATAGCAAGAGATTTTATAGCTGATCCAAGTTAGGGTTTGTTGATCCATTTTAGGTGAACCCTAAAAAATTCAACAGATTTGAACTCAACACTTCATTTTGCAAAACGTAATCGTAATTTCTTCAAAAAAAGAAGAAGATGCAAATCAAGATCGAACTAATAATTTCTAGGTTTTAAAGAAGGAGAGAAGAAAAGGGAAATAAATAAATAAGATACAGAAATCCGACTGACCTGCGAGAGGGAGAGGGAGGGGAAAAGAAATCCTTGCTTGCTGAAGCGACGTCGTTGGTGGCGTTCTTCGTCTTTCTGGCTTCGTGGCTTCGGCTTCTTGAGGGTTTGCTTGTGTTGTGTGTGCGCGTCTAGTACTGTAAAACGTGGGAGAGCTTGGGGGGAGCTAAATGATGGGATTTTTTTTTGGGATATGGATCTAAGTGCGTTTGTTTATTTTCATTTTAGTCCCTATTCTTGTTTTTCTTTCCAAAACAGTTCGTTGTTATTTCCATTATAGTCCTTGTAGTTTTTCCTTATAAAAATACATGCTCTGGTCCTTTTTTACCGGACCATCATATCCACAGTGGCTTTACTGATACAGGCGCAGTCATGCATCTTCTAGCATTCTTTTGAGCTTTTTTTTCTGGTTGAAAATACTTTTTTATGTTCTAGAAAATATTAGTTTTTTTTTTCTCCCAGAAAAACAAATGAGGATTAAAATCACTTTTTAGAAAATGATTTTCAACGATTGAAGATTTTAGTAACCAAAATAAATCACTTATAAATAAATCACATATTGTATAGAATATATATATATATATATATAGTTTTTCAAATTTCGTGAAAGGCAGGGCATAGAAAAAGAATTTGCTTTCGGATTTTATCAATGCGCAAGGACAAATAGATTTTAGTGTAATAATATCTTCTTTTAAAAGTATTTTTTTTACTTGAAAATATATTAAAAATATAGTTTTTAAGAAATTAATTTTAGCATTTAAACATTAAAAAAATTCATAAACATAAAAGGTTACAAATGCGTTCCAAGACCTCTTCAAAGGCATTCCAATTCCAAAGGCAGGGTAACAGTTAGCACACTTGAAAATATGAACACAGCGGACAACCGTGAGATGTAATTCAATGGAATTTCTCAAACTTCAAAACAATCTCGGCTCTAACCAGCAGGCAGGCAAGAGGAGATCAGTAAAAAAGTATAGTGACATCAACAAAGTACACGAAGAGCAATTTATTACAGCAAGGTTAACCAAACAACTCATTTTCTGAAAATTGGAGACCACCTACCTATAACTACCAGGGAGTCCATACAGAGCTCTCCATTAGGCAAACTACAAATGAGCTTCATCCTTACCTACTTCCTTTGCCAGGAACGAGGTTTTGTAGTTCAAAGAGCATATTCCTCCCATACGAGAAAGCTCCCCCTACTCCTCAACCCAAAACGAAGGGAGAAGAAAAGGACCAGCTGTGTCTCAAGTCAGTAAGTATGACTGTCATGAACAGGCACCACCTTCGTAAACCATCTTTCTATTCTGATACACAAAAATCATTTCTAGATTAGCGTGTCACAAGCCAACCTGGCTTGATCAGTGGATCTCGCTTGAAGTCATGACCTGTGACAGAAGTGGACTCTCCCAGTCGACGGAAACACTGCAAATATAGCATGTAGATTATAGGTTATGTTGTCTTGCTTCCAAAGCCCCCATGGTGTTTTTGTTAACAAAAAATATATCAATGACCAACCTTGTAACAAACAACAGTGTCATCTGGGTACATTGCAAACAGTTTGGTTCCTAACCGGGCATGACAAGAATCACAAAGGCTCTCATCATTTATCTGTACATGCCGTGATCTTTCCTCCAATCTTGCAAGTTTTGCGTCAACATTTAGAGCACAGGACAGATTATGAACAATCTGAAAAGTTGAAGAGAAGTTTAGACAAAATAGATAATGGAATGTAGAACAAACCACAAAACGTTGTTATATTCTTTTCTGAGAGATGTTCTAAAGGGGGGTCCAGTAGAATATAACACAGTGCAGCATGCTATAGTGCTATTTGACTCTCTGCATGACTATGAGCATTACATGTTTTCAGATGGGAGTGGTTCAACCAAGCTAATAGATCCAATAAAGCAACCAAGAGGGAAAAAAATAAAAGCCAGAAGGCTCATGTTGGAAAAGGCTATTTGAATAGGTTTTTCAGTAACTTTAAGTAAAAAATCTTACTTGTCCTTGGCGATGATGGTGAAGCCGAGCCCTCAACATTCTTAGTATTGTATCTGAGGCAAGTTGGAGGGGCATATCTGGGGACAATGTCTGCAACAAAAATTAATCTCTCAACAATAAACAACAATGAAACAAGAACTTTCCAATCAATCCTACAATTCCAGCCAAGGAAATGGGTATCACATAATGCCATGTTGCAGCATCTCTCCATAAAAGGGAATAATATCAGTAGATCCTGAAGAGTATTGATTATGATTTTATTGTGGATCAATGGGTCTTTAGTTGACACAGGCTTGGAGACCAGAGGAGGTCAGAGAGACAACCCAACAGGAGCAACTATTACTATGACAACAAATTAGAATTCACTTTCGTTATTTTAAATATATCCAGACTAGATATCATTCATTCCTGCATTTAATGGTAGCTGAACATATATATATATATATATATAGCGCTCTGATAGAATTCTTACATGTGGAGGCAAATAACAGATATAAAATATAAGAAAATGTGAATATCTCAAGTATAATGTTGTTGGCTTTTCTCCCTGCTAGAGTTTCAAAATATTGAGAATAGCTTGCTTAAATTTTTAAACTCGAACACAAGCCATTAAGTAAAAGTTGTCCTAGAATGCATGTGCTGCAAGAGAAAGAATGAGGATAGGTGGATTTTCTACCTCTAGAACTTGCAGAGGATCCAGTAATTCTCCATGATTATGCAGAAGTCGAACAGCAGCATTAAACATGGGCTCTTTACCATTTTGTGGATCCAAATACATATCAAGTAACCTAAAGAGATCACATCACAGAAAGTGAAAGGCCAGTAGTAAGAATATTCATGTGTATCTGTTGGGGAAAGAGGAGAAAATAAGGAAAAAAGAGGAGCAAAAAAGAAACTAACTGCATATAGGCATCTGGTCTTCCAATCTCTGCACAATATTGTTCCGCAGCTTCACTGTCCTCCAGCTTCCTGAGAGGGCAATGAACGTTATTTAAAATACACACAATTTACGATCAACCAAAGCAGCAAGGAGACAGAGAGAGGTATCTGTGAAACAACAGCCTCTTTAATTCAATTTAGTAATGAGCGGCTAATAACTAACAAAAACCATGAAAACTATATATTACAAATTTTTCTTGCACAAGAAAATTTGAATAGCAGAGAAATATATAATGAAACCATTACTAGCAAATGGAATGATGAAGTTTTCTCAAAGCCAATACATATATGTCAGCTGAAAACCCTCTGATTCTTCCCTAGCCACATAAATTAAGATTTGAAAAAGCTGGCAAACAGTTCCTGCCAGTAATATTCAGAAGTAATGTGCAGGCTTACAAGGCCAAAATTTGCAGCACCAAAGTCTCTTGCCCTAATTTTCTGTATAGAATCGCCTGTCCAAAAAAATCAAAACTTAAATCAGCAACTGATAAGCAAAATTTGCTCTTTCTGCCATATAAAAGCATTGATGCCATTCATACTTTACTTTTTGGCAGAAAGATATAAATGGCACAAATACTGATTGGGGGGGGGGGGGGGGGGGGCGCTGATAATGATCAATTAAAAACCGTGTGACAAAAGAGATCCAACGACCTTTTCCAGCCAAAGATCTGATCCCTCAATCAAGTCAAGAACCTCTTCCGGATCATACAAGTCTGATGACTGTAAGAATATCTGCAACCTTTCTCGTACAGGATTTTGAAAGATTGAGTTTCCTCCAGGATCAGAAATTTTTATTTCCTCCAGCCTTCCATCATCAGGTTCCTGGGAGGTAATCTGCACTTCAAAGGTTTCAATTGCTGACTTTGCAAGTGATAGAGCGTATAGCGTGTGGAACTGTGTGTCACAAGAGTCTTGATCTTCAATCAACCATTGGAGATACCTGCAGAACACAATCCAAAGGCAATTGCAGGTCATATGACCCACCAAAAACCATCATTTGCATAGCTCTGGAGCTGTAATTTATGGAGTATATGGTGGGCATACCTTTGGAGAATTTCAACCTTTTTTGGATCAATGGCAGCAATTATTTCATCTGCAATGAAAGAATTGAAAGGGCGGATTCACTTTAGGAAATATAAAAAAAAATAGTAACTATCATGAACTTTCTTGGCAGCATAAAACTTATCAGCTTCATATCAAGTTAAATGGCATAATATACACTGATCCATGCCATTGCAAATTTACAAGATGTTAAATCTATTCATTTTACAAAATGTTTCACTTATTGCAAGACAGAAAATAAATTGAGTAACATCACAAACTAAGAGGACCGCAAGAGCTACCTAGAGTATGAATAAAACCTAGAAATTTGATAAAATTCAATTAAATTTCAAAGCTTAGAATGCATTCATGATGGTAGTTGATTCACCAGTGAGATGCCATAGAGTAAAATAAGCAAAATTCTTAAATAGCAAGTAGTAAAGACCCAAAACTCAAAGGGAGAGTATTCTCTGAAAACCAAGGCCTACCTGGTGAAAGCTGATCTACTCTTTTCTCTGATGTCAAAACTTGAACTGTGAGTAAGGGGTTAACATCTGCAATCTAATAAGATTTCACCGAATTGTGAATTTAACTGTCAGTTTGAAAATTCTGTAAAAACATAAAAACACCAACTTCAAATGCTACCTACCCATCCAAGATGTTGCAAAACCAAATCCTGATCAGACAGCTCCTCTAGAATTTTTGATGCCTCGGTTGCAGCAACCTCTCTGCCAGAAATAACATTTGTATTGGCATCCAGTAACTCATGCTCCCGAGCAGGATCTTTCCATAGACCAGAAGAATAATTTTTTGCCAAAATGCGCCATATGGTAAGAGCCTTTGAGCTCATCCCTTTACTTGCATATAAGAAGGCGAGAGTCCGTAAATGTCCAGATTCATCTAACAGGGTTTCTAACTCCTCCTGCACTGCCCATGGAAGATGTACGGTCATCCTTCAAGCAAGCTCCTTACAACAGCCCCTCTGTTTTGCAATGCATTGGAATACTAAGATTCCGCAGACTACTATTGACTTGAGGCTTATGAACAATTTAGTTTTGACTTCTAGCTACCAGTTATAGAATTTAAAACCCAAAGCAATTGGCTGGTTAGACTGTTGCTATCAATAGACTGCTCCTTTTACAAGTTTTATATAGTTCCAAAATATCTTCTGTAAAATACACCTTCAGTGTAATCTATAAAAATCAACCAACATTGACAAAAACAAGACATGAGACTGTCTACTTTGAGAGATGAATTGCACCTGACTTCATCTAACAAGTAAACTTCAGAACAAAGAAAAGATGCAAATATTTTCTTCACTTAACATTTGGTTAGAAGGATCAACATTGAACTGCATTGAGGAGACATGCATGATCCAACCAGCTAACTGGAATTGATGCTTATTTGAGTTTAAATGAATTCAGCTGAGAGATAGGTCATGCTTAAAGAGAATAGAGGGAAAATAAAGCTTTTTTTTAAGATTCTTAATATTGATTCAAATTATGACTTCTTCTACCTTAATTATACATCATAGGAGTAACCGCAAACCTCAAAGCCAAGTGGTAACCCTCTTCATTGATTTAAAATTTGGTTTATGCACATGACAGGAACTGATTCATCTGATCATCTAAAAAACCCATTACCAGTATAAAAAAAAAAAAGTAAAAACTTTGTAGGGCAAAATTATTTTATCAACTCCAGCAAAGAGAAAGTGGAGCATACCACGATACAGCTGTTTCCAGAAGATGCAAGCTTTTCCATATCATCAATGCGGTTTAGGGCTCTATAGAGGTACATTAGAAGTGTGTCAACTCCCTCTTTCACTGACAAAGTCAATTCTTTTTCACGAGAAACCTCAAGATATCTGTAGTTACAATAGGAGGGAGCATAAATTTAAAGTTACAAGCTAATGACAGAATGCAAAAGCTATAACATGTAAACCTTTCAAAGCAAAGTCGTAAACACCTGCTCATATTTTTTATTGCCAACTCAAGTAAATCAGCTCTAGTTGGTGGATTCAAAAGAAAATCTTCATCAACTGTAGTATCTACACCTGCCTTTTTAAGGAAAATAGCTCTTTGGATAGCCATCAACCCATCATCTACAACATCTTCAAGAGGAGCAGGGGGAGGATGCAAACCCCAGTATCGGTTCCTAGGAACCTGAAAGGGTGAGTTCAATGTTATGATTTCAAAAATGCAGACAATGCAACACAAGTTTAACATCCTCTGCTCAAACAAAAACACAATAAAACAGGGCATATGCACAAATATACAGTCTTAGAATCCATACACAATCTTAGAAACAATTGCTTATTCATTTAATATCACAATCAAATGATAGCATGTCACCATTCTGATCAGGTATACCCAGTCACCAGCTAACCAACAAGTGTATGGTTCCACAAATGCAAACTAATATTGCACCATTTCAAGATTCCACTTCCAATCCTTTTCACTCAGTATACTATTTCTTTGGCTTTAGAGGTTATGGTATATATGGTTCCTAAATTCAAATTCAGTGAACTACTTAAGGCACAGTTACCCTATTACCATCAATATTCATTTTCTGCTTGTGTGGCTACTCATATAAAAGAGTGGAAGGGAAGAGGACGAAGTTCAAGAGTTTGGCATCTGTACAATGCATAGTATGCTAAAGGAAATGAAGAAACATCCCATGGCTGATAAATGATTTATCCTTGGGGACATGGAAATTAATGAAACTAAAGGTAAGCATATGATCCATCTCTTGTCAAATAAAAAATACTGACAAGGGAAAAGGTCTTGCAAAGTGAAACTGTAAACACATACCAGCAGTGACCAGCGATTTGGGTCTCGCATTATAAATGGAAAAACTTCAGAAGGTTGCATTGTCTCTGACTGCAGAAAGTGGTTAACAGCTTCCTCGAAATGCAAGTCAAAAAGCAGCAAGAACCCTATTTGAGCATGAACGAAGGAGAGCATTTCATTAGATATTTCACCATCACTCTTAAGCTCCTCCACCAAGGAGACGGCTTCCTTAAAGTTTTTCTTTCTCAACAGATCTTTGATTTGTTCTTCAGTAGGTACTCTCCGGTAGAAAATAACCTGGAAATATTCAAGATGAAAGAGAAAAATCAATAAAATTTCTTTATAAATAAACCTACATCCAGAGGCATATGGATTGTTCCTAACCGGGACACGAAATCTTAAACAAGTATTTTACGCCACCAATTTCATAAATCTCTTAACAATCAGCTTGAAATTTAAACAACTCGCATCTTAAAAATGTTCTAGGTATGCAAGAACAACATCGCTTGCAAGAAAAGAAACCCTCGGGGTTACTTTTGAAGATGCTTTCTGTCCTAAGGTCCAAATGATCAGCTAAGCATTTAACTCTGAAACTCAGCTCAACACAATTAATCGATATGAGCACAATGATTAACAGTCCACAATTCAGCTTAAATAATTAACAAGTAAACCTGCCAAAGAACTAAAGCAACATGCATAAAACTAAGGTTTGTCTCCAGACATCAATAAAGATGCAGCGATGCAATATAATCAAAGAGATAACAAGTTCACGCACCTTGGTGGGCGTCGCAACAGCAACAAGTTTCCCATTTCCACTTTCCTCATCCGCAACAATACATGGCCCAGATCCTTCACTGCCAAAACTAACAGTCTGTACACAACCACCCAATTTCTTATGATACAACTCCATCTTCCCATCCCTCACAACCATTACATAAGAAGCCAACTCCCCAACAGAATCTGGACCCTTACGAAACACCAAACTCCCTCCAACTGGCTGCCCATGCGCATCAACAATAATCCCAACATTATCCACCAACAACAACACCTTCTTTTCTTTCCACAACAACTTGAGCAATGGCAAACTAGACACATCAGGCAATGTAAAAATCACCCCACTTTGGCCCGTAATGCACGAAAACAAACTATACCCGATGACAGTGCCAACAATTATGGAATCATTGATCCAAACTAATGTCTTGACCCCGTCAACACACTGCATTTCTTTCAAAACCATCAAATCAACTTCCTTGTCATTCTTCCCAACTCTAAGCTCTATTAACATCAACTTTTTACCAACCACAGCAGCAAAAACATAATCACCCTCACTTTTTTGCACAGAATCTGTGACCCCATTAGTTCTAACTCCACCTCCAAATCTGCTCAAAATTCGAGAACTCGTACTCGCACCCTCCAAACCACTAAAACCGAGTAAATCACTACACTCCGATTCACTACTCTTAACTCTCTTAGTGATAAAAGAAACCCCTTTCAAAAACCCCAGTTTCCTAACGGGTTGACCCAAGCCCGAATCCGTCAAGAACAAAAATCCATCAGAGAGAACAATAACCTTTCCAATCTCATCAAGCAAAAGAACCGTTTCTACAGCCGAGTCACCAACAGAAACGGATTTTATGAACGAAACGTTTCGAGAAGGAACATCAAAATCCAAAGTCGAATTCGGATCTTTTGTGGAGGGGGTTTTGTCATTTGGGGTATCTGGGTTTATGGTGAACAAGAGAAGGGAACCAGAAGAAGTGCCTAGGTAAATGAAAGATTGAGAATTCGTTGCAATGGATTTTATTGAAGTATGAGAGTGAAGGGTGGGATCGAAGGTGAGAAGTGGTTCAAGGACAGTTCGGGTGGTCGTAGGATCGGTGTTAGTAGTGGCCATGGAAATGGTGGGGGAGGAGGGACGATCTGTTTTTACATTTACAGAAAGGAGTTGATATTCTTAAAAGTTTGTTTGGTGACTACCTAGCAAGCACGCGATACCATCCAGGAGGCATAGAGCACGTCCGGTTTAAAGTTTCAAGAAAAAAATTGGAAGAAATTGATTTTTTTTTTATTATATTTTTTTTATTTTTAAAATGTATTACTATTAAAAATAAATTTAAAAAAAAAAAAATTATTTCAATATATTTTAAAATAAAAATAATTATCATTATAACACTAAACTAAACGGGCTTCGATATTTTAGAGTGTGATATTTATTTTTTTATTGATATTAATACATGAAAATAATTAAAAAATAAATTTAAAATTATAAAGAATTTAAAATTTTAAAAAATACAGTTACATCACCATGTTAAATGGTTAGAGGTGTTTAGCAAAGTTTTTATTTTAAAAAAAATATTAAATTAATATTCATATTGATATTAAAAATAAAAAAATAAAAACCATTTTTAAAAACATATTGCACCTTAAATCATACATCTCTTGGATTGTTTCTTATTTTGCTGTAATGCAAAGAGTTTTTAAAAATAATTAAAAATACATTAATATTTATGTTTTTAAAAAGGTATTTTAGTTAAAAAATAATTTTAAAAAATTAGCACATAAAAATAAACACATATTTCATCACGGTAAACTTCTAAGTTGTTTCCTTATTTTAATTTTATTTTAGCCTTTGCAACAAAATTTTTTTTTGAATTAATCAAACATTGAAAATAATAAAATATTTTACAATATTATTTTTAAACAGAGATGGGGATAAAATTTGATAGAAAAGAATTAAGAATGATGAAATCTAAAAAAAAATAATCCTAAACAAAATAAATAGAAATCAAAAGAATTAATATCAAATTTGAAATATTTAAAAAATTATAGGGGTGAAATTAAAAAATATTTGTGATTTGATAAATTATTTATAAATTAAAAAATAACAAATAGTTAAATTAAAAGAATAGTTGTAATGTTATGGCTTATTATAAAATAAAAAAATAGTAATTAAGAAAATAACAACCAAATACAAAGAGAAAAAAAAATTAAAAAGATTGACCTAAAATTGAGGAACTAACATAAAATCCAAGAAAAAAAAGATTATCAATATCAATTTAAAAATAATTATAATACATGCAATATATTATCATGTAAGAAACACTGAGATTTTACAAATACTATCCTAAAAAGTAATGTTTGGTATCCAAATGACTCTATACGCATTACCTAATCAACACAAGATCCATCCATAATAATATTTTTGAACAACCTTCAAATACACTGCAGAACCCATGTAAAAGGCCAAGAAAGTTTATAAGAGAGGAAGTTTGTTTTTGTCAATGGAAGTATCAAGATAATTATATTAAAAAAAAAAGAATTAAAAAACATGAGTGAAAAATATTAGTTTTTTTTTATTTCAAGGCTAAAATAATAATTTTCCCAATAAAAAAAGAAAATAATGTATGCAACTCCGTGTAATATGATAAAGATAATTGTTTTGTGGTTAAAAGACAATCTTCCTTTCAATGCATGGCTCAATAATTTTTTTTTCAATGGCAAACATGTATTTATACTGTAATAGTGAATAGTATTCAAAGTCTTGTTATAAAATAACTTTTTTAAGAAGAATTATTATTTTTATTTTTAAAACATCAAAATAACATTTTTTTATTTATTTTAAGGTTAAAATGATAATTTTATTATTTAACCTTGTCCTGCACCGAGGACGTAATTTAATTTTTTTTTCCAGGGGGCAACTATGTATTTATACTATTACAATGAATTACTTCGAGTCTTGTTGCACATTATTTCTCGAGGAGAATTATTATTATCTTTTTAATGTTTTTAATTTTCATTTATAGACACGTAATCTTTGTTTTTTTAATTGGAGAAAAGCACTTGATAAAAAATTAAAGTTAAATTACTCAATTATATATATAAAAAAAAGACGTATAAATATTCTTTATCTCAAGCGAAGGAGAAATGGTCAGCAAAAAAGTAACCCAGCCAGTCTCTAAAACCCAAACAATAAATAGAAGGTGCGAATCTCTCTAGCTCTCTCTCAGGATTTCCTATTTTATCTCTACACTGAATTGATACTAAGATTCTAAATCCATTCCAATAATCTATTTCCCAGATTCTTAGATTTCCACGGTTCAGGGAAGCTTGGGGTTTGAGCTTGGTGGTTGGAATGGATATAGACCGGTCCGAATCTAGGCACGAACGACGCGAGGAGAGGGATGATGTGGAGGGCGAGGATATGGCGGTGAATGGAGTTGAAAAATCGAGTAAGCATTCTAGGAAGAAGAGCAGCAGAGGAGATGAGAGGGAGAGGGATCATAGGAGTAAAGACAGATGAACGGTCGAAGAAAACCAGCGGTAATGATGGGAGCAGGGAAAGTAAAATGATGGGAGTAGGGAAAGTAAGGCGAAGGATAAAGAACGTGATCGGGAGAAGGCTAGAGATAGGAAATTGCGGGGGAAGGAGAAGGAACGGCAGAGGGAGAAGGAAATGGAAAGAGAAAGAGCGAAGGAAAAGGAGAAGGACAAGTATAAGGATAAAGAGAAGGACAGGGAAAATGATAAAGATAGGGAAAGGGGAAGAGAGAAGACTTAGGAGAGGGAGAGAGATAGGCAAGTGGATCAGGACAAAGAGAGGTCCAGAGAGAAGGTCAGGGCAAACAGAAAGCCATGACGAAGATTATGATAGGAGCAGGGATGACAACGATTATGAACAAGTCTAATTGAGATTAGAGGTAAAGTGTGGAGTGTGGAATGACCCCAATGTTACTTGTCGCTAATTGAGATTTTCCTAGTTTTGCTTTTTTGTTGGTGTCCTCCATTGCTGTATTGGGGTTAAATTGTGTTACATCTTAGCGTTTTCTTGATTTTGATGATGTTCTTATTTTTCTGATATTATTCCATTTATAAGTTCATCCAGCTTCGTGTTATTTTTGTGTCCTATTTATCTTTATAGTTTTTTTTTTTTGGCTCAGGATGAAGGAAGGAAGAAGAAAAAACAAGGAAGAAGACTGAGGTTGGTTCTGATGTTTTAGCATGGGTCAGTAAGAGTCGTCTGATTGAAGAGAGCAAAAATGCTGCAAAGGAGAGGGCTAGTCACCTCTCAAAGATTTTTGAGGAGCAGGTTCCATTCTTTACTGTGTTTCCTGTATTCTAACTGGCTATCATGATTTTTTCCATGCAATTTTGATTGTTAATACTATTATGGTTTAAATTTCCCCGGGACAATATTGGTCAAGGTGATGGTGAAGATGAGGAAGCAGACCAGCATAATGCCTGTATGATCCTTTCTGCATATTTTTGTCCTCTATCAATGACTAGTCATTTAAAAAGAAGTCTAGATTGGATGATACATTTGTTTCAACTTGGTAGTTTTCATAATCATCAGAGCGAATGAGTTGGTTATGGTCTTATTTGTTCATCAAAAATTTCATTAAGAAATGAGATATTCAAACTCCATCCGAGCTCATTTAACAGCTATGCTTGTTATTATAACCCACCAGTTTAATTTCTTGGAATTGTCATTGGCAAGTGTAAGGTCATTTTCATGGAAGCCAAACCATAATGATTTGTATTTGAAATTTTGGGGGCTATATATTTCTGTTTCTGGCTGATTGAATCAGTCATATTTTAGCAAGGAGTTATGGTTTACACTGCAAGATTGTTTTATTTTTTATGGTGGCACCTTTTGATAGATGTTTCAGCTGGAACTAAGGTTCTCCATGGCCTTGACAAGGTAATGGGAAGTGGAGCAGATGTTTTGACACTTGAAGATCAGAATATACTCTCAGATGGTGACCTTAATGAAGGTATAAATAGTTTGGTGTTTCCTTCATATACTTTATGTCCAAGTTTCCTAAAATGACGAAGCATTTTTTGTGTGACAGAGATTTTTGATATGATATGGAGGAGGGAGGCTGGCTCTCTTTATAGAATAGATTCAGAAGATATAAGCTGTGTATGTTAGCATAGCTCTGATGAAGTGAACATTCATTTATTTCTCTTTTTTCTCTTTTGTAATATGTCCAGCTCTGCAGAAGGCTACTAGGTGATTCCACAAGTAATCGCTTAGAAGATCTAACTCATCTGGAAAGAACTCATCAGATTACTATACTCATGAAGCAATGCTTCAGTTTAAAAAGCCAAAGCCAAAGAAATCATGGTGAAAGAAGGATAAGCAAGATATAGATGCCCTTGAAGCAGAAGCTGTGTCAGCAGGGTTGGGTATTGGAGATCTTGGTTCTAGGAAAGATGGGAGAAGGAAGGCCTTAGAGAGGAACAAGAGAGATCTGAGGCTGAAATGAGAAACAGTGCTTACCGATCAGCTTATGCTAAAGCAGATGAGGCATCAAAATCACTTCGACTAGAGCAAACTCGTCAAACTAAAGAGGAGGAAGAGGACAGTCTAGTGTTTGCGGATGATGATGAAGATCATTATAAGGCATTGGAAAGAACAAGGAAACTAGCTCTTAAAAAGCAAGAGGCAGAAGCATCTGGTCCTCAAGCAATTGCTCTCCTTGCCACCTCCACTTTGTGCATTCAAATTGCAGATGATAAGAACACTGAAATTGGAGAGTCACTAGAAAAAAACATGTCTTCACTAAGATGGAAGAGTTTGTCTCAGCTATCCATCTTGCTGAAGGTACTTTTTTTATTATATGTTCTTTTGTTTTATAGAATATTACACAAAAAAGAAAGAGTTCTGATGGGATGGAAACTTGTGTTGCATTCATATTGCTGATAGCATAATAGTACACAGATGAGAAAATCTTGCATATACTATATACCATGTTGAGCTGCATGGCCATTTCTGACCGTTCAAGGTTTATGCTAGCTCTTGACCTTGTATTATTTGGTAAATCAATTTTTCTAGTTATCATAGTTATGCTATCATGCTGCTGCTTTAGTCACCTATAATCTCCCATCCATTTTACTGTATTATTGTTAAATGTGAATGTGAGCTATTTGATGCTCAAGATCGAAATCACACATTTGACCTGCTATGATGCCTGAGATCGGCTGGAAATCCTAGATCTTCCGCTTTAGCGCGTGCGCGCGCACTCTATTTGTTACTGATTTTTCAGTCATCCTTATTCAAAAAATTACCATTGCTTGTGTTGAAAAATTCAAAGCAGTGCTTGTGCTATTTCAGAAGTTCATAAGACTGATAATGAAGATGTTTTCATGGATGGAGATGAATCACCAAGAGCTTTTGATGAAGAACAAAAGGATGAGGCTGGTGGATGGATGGAAGTTCAAGACAATGGTAAAGATGAAAACCCTGTCAATGAGGATAAGGAGTAGACATTTCCTGATGAAACCATACATGAGGTTGCTGTTGGGAAAGGATTATCTGGTGCTTTGAAGTTACTCAAAGAGTGAGGTACACTTAAAGAACGTATTGAATGGGGTGGCAGAAATATGGACAACAAAAAGAGTAAGCTTGTTGGCATCATAGGCAATGATACTGGTAATAATAATGACAGTAAGTTCAAGGATATCCACATCGAGAGGACAGATAAATTTGGGTGAATTGTAAGCATTTCACCTGATCATCCGATTATTTTGTTTTACTGTTGAGTTAGAATTCCTTAGTTTCTATTGCTTTTTTTTTTTTTTACCATTATGCACATGGTGTGGAGATGGGACCTCCAGTGGAGCAGGTTAGATAAAGGAGAGTTTGTAGGCCTAATTTCTATGCATATTATATCTCTTGATTCATAACATGCTTGACCATTTTATTAGCCTACCCTGTAGTAATTGGAAGATGTTGGGCCTAAGCTGTAGAATTTGTGCTCCACAGTTTGACTTGCCTCTGGATGCTAATCAGTGAGCAGTGGCACTGTTTTGAGCGGTGTTTCATAGCTGCTACTGTGCAGTTGGTGGGTGGGTGTTTATTGTTTTTTTTTTGTTTTTTTGGGGTGGGGGTTCTTTCTGGACTGCTTGTTTCATAAACTAGGGTCTAGGGTCTGACCTCATGGCAGAATCAAGATTGATTTTTATGTTCTCATCTGTTTGGTGTCCAAAATGAGAAGTGAAAGATTTAGTTATGCATCTGTTTATAAATTAGTGGAAGAGACTGAACTCTGTGATGGCCTTGTACAATTGTGAAGTTTCTCTGAGGTAGCATGCCTCAGACCTACCATGATCTACTTTCTATTTGCGGACATGAGTGGCTGATGTAGCTTGCAGCAAAAGATTTTATTCGCTGACTGATTATCTAGCAATTTTTCACATTTTGGGTTGTTTACTATATTTAACAGATGACTCTGAAGGAAGCCTTATGTATGATTTCTCATAAATTCCATGGGAAGGGACCTGGCAAAATGAAGCAATACCAGGAAGAACTGAAGTTGAAGCAAATGAAAAATCAAGATACACCATCCCTGTCTGTGGAGCGGATGAGGGAGGCTCAAGCTCAGTTAAATACACCCATTCAAGCTCAGTTAAATACACCCTACCTTGTTCTCAGCAGTCATGTTAAACCAGGGTAAGATTTTTGTGTCTAATTTATATCTCAAATATAAGGTGTTACTAATTAAAGCCGGAAAATAGTTTGAAGTAGAAAAATGTTAATTATCAAGAACAAGTTATTCTCCAAAAAACATCTGTTAAGAGTATTAAAATGTTTTTGTTGATTTATGATGCAGTAGCCATTCATTTGAGTCTTTATGATTATTTTCTAGTGATAAATTCTTAGAGTTGAAAGTATTTCTCTCTCTGCAGTTTAAATGAACTCAACACTGTAATTTTGTTGAAATCTTGGTTCGCATCATGCCTTGGTCCATTTCAAACTAAGACCGTACTAGTTTTAGAAAGTGGAGGATTATAGAATATCATTTGTTGTGCATTTATCTTTCTACAATTGGCTTGATCACCCTTTTTCATGAATTTCATTTGCTGGCAAACCAGTGATCCTAGAAGTGGCTTTGCTACTGTTGATAAGGTTCTCCCTGGAGGCTTAACACCCATGCTTGGTGATAAAAAGGTCAGTCAGATTCTTACAACAGTTTACACTGGCATGGTGATAATAATGCAGAAAGGATGCTTTGTGCACCTTTCATTAGGTTGTGGATGCATCATGCAAGTTGTGAAAACTGACATGATTTCTCGTACAATTCATGGTGGCCTTTTGATATGAACTCTAAATATTAGTATCTGGTGTATTAGTTTGGAAATTTTCATCTCGTAGATTGTTTCACTTTATAGGAACATTCCCTGTCCTTTCTGGAGCATCATTAGCCTTTCCCTGATCCTATTGCCATGCAGCAGCCTTTTAGTGCTACTCATTTCTTGCATTATTGTCTCTCTCTCTCTCTCTCACCTGCATGCACACACACCGTCACTGTAGAAAATGAAACTGTGTTATGGGACAATAATGAGTATTATGATTTGCTTTAGAAGCATTGCATACCTGGAAGGTGGCCTTTTCTTCTTCACAACCCCCGCCCCACAAAAAATCCATCTGATTCCCTGGTTTCTGCCACTGCTGTGATTACAATCATTTTTAATCCCAAATGTTTTCCTAGCAACCACCAACCCCTAGTATCTTAAAATAATCTATAAATTCCTACATTCTTTTGCTTCCCAGAATCTCCTGACACCAAAATCTTTGACTCCAGCAATCAAACAGCCATTGTGACCTTAGCTCATTTACCGTGTCACCAGTGATGCTTTGTCCAGACTCCAGGAAGGTTGGATTATTCCTGTGTCAAGTAAAGATTTCACTTTGATACTAAAGTTGTCAGATCAGGTTCATCACTTTATGCTGAGCGTCTTGTTCAGAATGGTTGTGGATGGCTAGTTGTACTGTTAGGGCCCCTTACAATTCACAAGCCTCACCTATTTGCTTAGAGGGAAGGTTTTGATGACTTTTAACACCCTTTCTTTTTTATTCCATAATGTATGCCTGCTGATATATTGCTTTGCTTTTTTCCTCCCAGGTTGAGCACTTCTTGGGGATAAAGCGGAAGCTTGAGACTGAGAACTCGAGTGCGCACCAAAGAAGCCTAAAATTTGGAAGTGTCGTTGAAATTTTCTGCTGGAGGACGCATGGCACAAATAGAGATTCTGAAAATTTGCGATCACATTATTCAGTTTCTTTGACGCTAAAAGGGACGCATTCAGATGGGTATGGATATTTTTCCATTTGTTTTGGTACGGTATAAATGAAGATTCTCTCACATTCTCAGGTGTATGTTTAGTTAGAGCCCTAGAACGTTGTCTCACTCTACCATGCAGGTGGGATCAATATTTTTTATATGTTAAAAAAAGTCCAGGTGTTGTTTTCTCCGAGCATGCAAGGATTAATTTAATATGACTTGATTTCGATTACCGGTTAAAAATTTATAAAAATATAATATAATTAAATAAAAAATTAAAATAATTTATTTAAAATATTAAAATGGTAATATATTAGATTAATTTAGATTAATTTTTAGATTAATTTGTTGAATTAATTATTATAAGATTTTGAGAACTTAATAAAAAAATAAATTATAAAGTTTAATTTTAATTAGCTAATAAAATTAATAAAAATTAATAAAAAAAATTAAGTTAATTTTTATTAATTTGATTATTATTGACTTCTTGAATTGTAAAACTAAAATAATTTTTTATTTACTTTTATTAATTTGATCATCAAGAAATTATTTCTTGAATTATAAAATTAAAATAATTTTATAAAAAATATATTATATAATTTAATTAAAAAAAATTCAGTTAATTTTAGTTAACCTGTCTGGTTTCATTAAAACCACGATGGCCCTGTTTTAACAGTGCTTTTGTACGGTTAACCTTTTCGAGTTTTTAATGCATGCTGTTTCGTCTCTCATCCATGCATAACACGGAGTTTTCCTGCGCCGATTGTATCATCATTGGTCAGATAGATTTACAAGTATAATTCACTGATTTGAGATACCCAAGCGTGATGACCTGATGGAGAATCAAACTCTGTTGCCCCATATGATGGTTAGAACTTTGGTAACATTTTGCACGAGATGTCTCGAGACTTCAACTGGATCAAACTCTCTTGCAAGGAAGGCAAGTTATACTGTTCAAATGAACTGTCGTTGTCGTTGGATTACAAAATCTCGTGCATTCGCAAAAAATAATGTCAAAACATCGTGGTTCTGTTCAACCAAACGTAACTTATCCTGTACTCCACTATCTCATTCAAACAAGAACTAACGAAGCAATAAATCATGTACAAATTCCAATCCAATCCACACGATGATAAACCATACAACAACAATAATAATGATAAAAAAAAAAATTAGAGTTCAAATCCCTAAATTGATTTCACTGAACTACCAGAGAGTTTCTTCCCCGTGTTAGTAGTAGATGCAAATCAATGATGATCATTCAAGCTGTAAGACTTTGTGAGGTTGTGGGTGCCAAAGCTATTCTCTGGGTGCTAAGTTGAGAATCTGTGATTTCAATACCATGCTAGTCATCGATGGTGTTTCATAGCTACTGGTAATACTCGTATCTGAGTTCCCACCACCTGATAGAATTGTTGTGGAGTAACCCCTAGTTGCAGCCCTTTGCCATGAATGAGAACTCATTCCCGAGAGAACATATGCGCGCCCCGACCGTTCATATAACTCCCTAGTTTCCATTCTCTCCATAGTTTCTTTCAACTCAGCTTCGAGTTGATTACATAGATCATCTCCTGCTTGAGAAGAAGCTGTAGTTAGAAGAGTGGATAGTTGCTTTGCCAGCAGGGCCTGTGCACCCTTTAAATCTCCCTTTTCAGCCATCCTTTGTGTCTTGGCAATAGTTTCTGTCACTAGCAAACGATTTCTTTGCCTATCAACCTCCAAACACAGCACCCGATCAATTGGAGATAAAGTTGGAGGTCGTCGAATCTCAACCCTCTCACCTTCTACCTGGACTGTATCCACTGACACCGAACCTTTGTGGGAGCACGAAACTTCCACCAATGATGTGTTTTCCAATCTTTCCTCATCATCAACGGCTGAGGATACAGGAATTGAGAGGAACACCAAAAATTCCTTCTCCTCTTCTGCATACAAGTCTCCAATATCAATCACAGCTTGGTGTCCTTGGTCAAAAATCTTATTCTTGTGTCTCCCAGAAGGTGTTGACAGAATTTGCACTCCTGGTGATGCTGACCTAACTTTGAGTTGAACGTCCCGAGCCACAATACTTGTAAGACCACCAATGCATCTTGCAAAAGCATCTTGTAAAATGTTAATTGACTCAATGAAGGAAAATGTGCCGCGGGATGCGTCAGATATAGCATGCATTGCAGCAGAATCATGATCTGATCCAAACCCAAACGTGTAAACTGGGAAAGTTGGCTGCTTAGACTCCTCTCTAGATGTATTATTGCTAGGAAAAATTGAAGTAGGTAAGAACTTTAGATAATCCAATCTATTTTGCGCATTGTGACTTTGTGTATCACAGCCATCGGATAAGAGGATAATGGTTGCAACTGAATTATATTGACGCCGTTCTTCAAGAACCTGAACCCCTTTCTTGAGCCCTGCAACGATATTAGTTCCACCAATTGCAGAAATGGATTCGACAACGCTTGTGGCATCTTCAAGGCCACTTCCAGACATTCTCCTAAGTGGGAACATTCTTCGAGCTGATGAAGAGAAAGTCACGATCGAAAGTCGATCTGAAGGGCCTAAGTTTTGTATGATAAAGTTGACCGCACGCTTGAGAAGTATCAGCTTGCTTGCCATGCTACCGCTAACATCCAACACGGTTACAACATCAATTGGTGCACGGTGATGAGGGAGAGTATTATCAAGTGGTGGTGCGAGAACACGGACAAGAACACCAAACTTGGAGAAGGATTCTGATGCAGAAACAGCGGGATATTCTGTAAAAGTCTTCAAAGTTATAGCATGGGGTCGAGACGAAAGGGATTGATATGGAGAGACATCTGAGAGTGCTTCATCATCTGAGAAGTGTTCCGCCTCAATTTGAACTGGTGGAACATTGTAAGGAGATACATGAGCATGCAATGAACCGGCACGTTGAAAATTGGGGGCGTTTCTTGGCGCTTGAAAAGGCACATCTTTCCATTTTGAGCGGCAAATAGGACATTTGAGATTTCCATGCTTGGTATTGTCAGCAATGCAATTGAAGTGGAAAGGGTGAGAACACTCAGCATAGAAGATGGCTTGGCCTTGCCCTTTTCTCAGACTCCTCAAGCAAATGGCACATTTTTTCTGTGATAAAATAATAAAAATATTATTTCAACAACTTTCAACGTACCATCAAATCAAATGCATGCCAATTTTTTTTCTTCTTCTTCTGCACAAGTTCCTCAACTTCGATGATGTAATATCCAACAAACCAAAGACAATAAACAGATAGGATTTTTCACAATATCTTTCTACTCTCACCAAGTCAAGAATAATGATGGCTGTTCAAAGGTGTTCAAAATACAAAGCCAAGCAGGCAACCAAGTTTATGGCCTTTCAGCACCACAATCAAAACTCGAAAGGCTCTTGAAAACATCCATCTATGAGCGCATGGAGACCGTCTATGCCTAAACTTTGAGATTCAAGTTTCTTACCAATTAATTCATGAACTAAAAGCAACCTAAGCATCTCAATTTACTATCACATCAAGAAAAGCAGAAACTTGATCAAGCTACTTTCAATTTTTTTACGGAATAAAGAATCACAATCAGGAATGACATTATTGTGACTTTTCAACTAAAAACTTGCAAAGCTAACACAACATTCCACTAATTCTTTAGTGTATGTTCCCGTTTCCCACAATAAAAAGACGGTTCCTTTCGAGCTTCAACAACACAAGAATAGTATTGCCCACAAAAATATGCTTCTTCGAAAGTCAAGGCTAACTTCCACACGCGCACACAAGAAAAGGAGAGGATTTGAATCCCGGTCCAAACTACAAACCCTAAGGAAACAACCGCATATTTTAACCTTCAAATCCCCACTCAATCCCCTACATTCTACAATAAACAGCAAGATGTCATGTTGTTGGCTACAGCGATGACCTAACATATCATATGCTTGCTATCCTACTTTTCATGCGAGACCCTCGCAATTGAGAAAACAACAAATTACTTTTTCATTACTTATTGGTTAGATTTATGATCTTAGTAAAAAACGAACAACAACCCGTTAATCAAATCGTTCGACTTCTTGAAGCCTCCTATAGCATAATCAAAATAAATGCAAATTTCAACTACCGCCAGCAGCTCTACTTCAATGCTATTCCATTGCTCCATTAAATGCATCGCCTGATCTTTCAAGCAACCTTCACCCACTTTTACCAAAACACCCCTAGTCAAAACAAGAACAAGGAGAACACAACGGCATTTTCGTGATTACAGTCGAACGATGCCGAACTCACAGAGATACCAAGCCAGGTTTTTACGCAATAAGTAAAAAAATAAACAAAAACTCTGCTCGCCGGGCGGTTATAAAAATAAATCACAGCGATAAACAAAACAATGTAATTAAGATTTAAGAAAACATAAAAAAAGAGAGAGGGGGGGTGATTACAGAAGAAGAGTGGAGACTGAAGCTACGAGAGAGACGAGCACTGAACGAAAAAGATGACGATGTTGGGACTGGTGGTGGAGTGGCGGTGGTGAAGCGGGCATTTTCGGTGGTGAAGGTTGCGGGGTTGGTGGGGGTGGGGGTCGGGGTCGGGGTCGGAGTACGGGTGGAGTTGGAGAGAAAAGAGAGCTTTGACTTGAGGGCTTTTTTGAGCTTGCGCCATGCACTAGAAGCCATTGCTTTGGATTCAGAAATGAAACGGACAAATAAGTTTAATGGGGAGAGAGAAAATGTTAGGTTTATTAGCATGAAGTCCTTTTATGTAGGAGAGAGAAAAGATGGGATGCCTGCGAGCGAGATTTTACGAATCTAAGGGAATTATTTTTTACGTGTGAGAGTTTAGTCAAAACCATGTTGTTTTTTGATACTATTCTCTCCTTTTCTATTTTGGCACCTTTAGGCAATTGAAATCTGATGCTGTGTTTGATACGATTTTTTTTTAAAGCAAATTTTTTTATTTAGAAATATATTAAAATAATATTTTTTATTTTTAAAATCATTATATTAAAATAATATAAAAATAATAATTTAAAATAAAAACAAATTTAATTTTTTAAAAGCATGATACTGTTACATAAACAAACATATTTTTAATAGTTGACTTGCATTTTTTGAATCCATCAAGATTTTTTTTAATATAAAAAAGTATTTAGATATTATTAATTTTTTTTTAATAGTTTTTTTAATTATATAGAGATTGATTTGAAGTGACTTTGTCAACTTAATAAATTTAAAAACAATATTAATAATTAATAAAAATATAGTTTGACTCAAAATAAATGATGATATTTTTTTATATAAGTATTAAGACGATAATATATTAAATATATTCAAGTCAATTTTTAAATTTACATATTGAATTTTAATAACCCTATTGAAAAAAAATATAAAGTTTAATTTTTTATAAATTCAATATTAAAAAAAATAATTAGAAAAATAATTCAAGTTAACAAATCAAATCTATGAGAATCCAATAAAAAACAAATTGAAATAACTTACTATCTATTTAATATTAAAAATAAAATTAAAAAAAATCAATTAAAAAATAAATAAAACTTAAATAAATCAAATTAACCTGTTAAATTTACAATTTGAATAATAAAATTAAAATAACTTTAAAATAGAGTAAATTAATTTTCTTTACAAGCAATCTAACCTAATGTTTAAGAATATATTTGAAAAAAATATAAATTATAAAAAATATTATTATAGCAAATAGTATTTTGTCTGAGAATCTCTTTTTTATTTATTTTTGGTAATTAATTAATGATAATTAATACCGTTACTTTCCATCCCATTGCATCGATCACTTGGAAGGTCCATGAACCGCGATTGAATGATGGTGTCATTCGTGAATATACGTGGACCATTCATGATCAAAAATACAAATTATTCATATCTATTTTTCATTTAAAGTGAAGATGATTTCATTTCTATCATGGGTTAGGAAAACACTATCAAGTAATGTGATATGCAAGTTGAAAGACGATTTGGTGATTAAGATTTTTTATTCGGTATAAAAAATCATATTAAATTTGAAAATGGATGGAAAAGTTAGAATAACTGTTCAATCAATAGGGTATTTGTTTTTTTTTTCGAATTTTAATATTGATATTTAAAGAATTTATTTTAAAATATATTATACATGGAAAAAATATATTTTCAAGATTGTACAGAAAAATAGCAATGATTGATAATATCCTACCAATAGAGAAGAAAATCTCAATTATTGCCAGGTACTAATACAAGGATCAAGGAACTTTATGGTATATTTGTAAAACTCAATCTGAGATAAAGTTTGAGATATATATAAGGAAAGTAAATTTAAATTAATTTTTTAAGTATTTATTTTTAAAAATCAAAATAATAATATTTTAATATAATTTTTGAACTGGCATGATGGAACAATAAGTCAACCAAATTTTTAAATAAATCATTTGTTTTTTGTTTTTTGTTTTTTTTTCTTTAACTTGGAGGTCTAAATTGAGGAGGCCAGCATTGCAACACACGCCGTAGCAGGTCCGAATCATAAATAATTGCAAAAAAAACTTAACGATCTATACGTGTCAAGATTTTGTTCGTTCAATTAAACCCCATTTTCAGGGTCAATTTTAAGGAATTAATTGAATTTGGTGCAATCTTATTCTAATTACACTATTGAATAAAAAAAGAAACAAGGAAACTTGCGATTCATGTACTGTTACAAAGAAAGGGAAAGGACAGGGTGCAGTTTTATTTGAATGTTGTTTTTTACATGTTTATTAACTCGGTTGACTGAGCCTACCATCTTTGACTTTGTTTTGTTCTTGCAAAATGCAATCCCTACCGAATCCCATGAGAAATCAAATTTTACTTTGAACTCTATTTTGTCAAATCTTATTTGATATTATTTCCGATTCCGATTTCCTAGATAATAAACCAATTATATTTATCGGATTCACTATCAAGCCGAATGCCGTATCGATGCCAGGCCTCTGCCTGATGGACTGTAATCCACTCTTATTATTATTATTATTATTATTATTATTATTATTATTATTATATTGTCGTTGTTTTGCTTGAGGGTGGCCGATTGCAATTAAATTAAATTTTTTTATTTTTCTTAAAGGAAACGAGTGATAGTTGAAAAACACCACAAAAATTAATAATAGGTCGACACATGGACCGGCACCGTATGGTACAGTTAACGGGACATGGGCCTGGATTTATGTTGGGCAAGCATACGACTGGCCATGAATCGACACGGCATTATAACTGGTCTATCTTACAATTTGCTGGTTGATGTGGCATGCATGATGAACCTTTTTAAAAAATAAAATTAATTTATTTATTCTTAATCTATAATTAATCTTCAGGATTTAATGTAACCTAATAATTTAAGAAATACGAGGTCGTATTGTTTAGAGCAATAAATATACATACGATCGATGTTTTTTTATTTATTCTTAATAAATCCAATGAATCTTAAATTAATAAATAGACATACACGGATAAATACAATTAAATTTATTTTAGCCCATGAGAATTTAGCTAAGTGGTCAAGAGACATGTATTTAAAAAAATTAAAAAAAAAACAAATCCTCTTCAAACAGTATTTAGAGAGCCGAGACGTCTAATTATCATGGATGATCAAATAATTAACTAGTTAAGCAAGCAGCAGTTATGACGCATGTGCATCTGCTTTCTTGAAATATCATGGGCTGTGCAAAAAGGAAAGCACACGTTCTCTTTCCCTAATAGTCTTAAAAATCTCCAGTTAACTTTTGTTTGCCATAATTAAATTAATCCATCACCGATCATATCTCTGGCGTGTTTGAAGATTTATTAGGGTTGGTCGCACCCCAATTCACAGGTATCATCAATCTTCTTGTCTGGTTAATTGATCTCCTTCGCATGTCTTTTATTTTGTTTTCCGGCGGCTATGGAATTTCTTAATTGTTAGGGTTTCTTTTGAGGTAGCTGCTATGCTTTTGTCTTTTTACTGTAAGATTTATCCTCCGATTTATGATTTTTAAGTTTAAGAAACTATGCCATGATTTGCTTCGTATGACCATGAAGAACAGATATGTGTGTGTGTGTGTGGGGGGGGGGGGGGGGGGGGGAGCTTGTGAGTTGATGGAAACAGTAGAAATTAGTTTCTCCAGTTCCTTTACTCAAAACTTGTCTTTATTTTATATGCTGCTTGAGAATGAATTTGAGACTTCAGTGCTTGCAGTTGTTTTTGGATAAAGGCTTGCGATTCAATCACTTCAAGAAGCAGCAACACTAATTCATATGCTTCTCATTAGTCTTGCCTCGCTCTAGATTTAATTGCATATTAAGTAGGGAACCTATCGAATGAAAAAGAAAAAACCTCTATTTTTTTCCGGCAATCAGACAAAAGCCATCATCACAAGGAATGCAATATTTAGTTACTGACATTGCTTTATCAATCATCCAAAGATTATGAAACGAGATATTGAACTTGTTATGAAATTTCGAGTTTTTACCTATTTGGCTTGATTATTTAAGATGTAGATTCTACGCTATGGGATTGAGATATAGACTGGACTCTAGTCATTGAGTATTATAAGATTCAGAATGTTCTCTTTTTCTCAGTATGCCCTTCTTGTTTGTAAGACCAGGAATTTTAGGTCCCTTTGCTCCACACCATGGATTTACTGGAGAATTTTGAAAGCAACATGGTTTTTATGGAGAAAGCAGAAAACACTATGGCTTTACTGGGGAGTGTGGATCATCTGGTTGAAAATTTGTGGGAAGCCGAGAGAATTTACTATCAGCACTTTGATCTCAACTTTCCAGTTCCTGTTGAGAACAATATACCTCCCTGTGGCCTGTGGTTTCCTGCCCAACCACAGGTTTTTCCAAGTGAAGCACATGGATTGACACAGCAACATCAAACTGCACGAGATGTTGAGGTCATTGATGATGATATTGCTATAATCTCCCCCAACACATTTGATCAAGTATGTCACTTGACACAATGTTTATGGTTGTTTGGCTTGTCTTCTTCAAGCATCTGATTCTCTATAATTAAAATGATCCTCCTTTTACCAGGCCAGGAAGAAAGCTAGGAGAAATCCTGATGCAGAAGTAAGGGAAAATATAAATATTGCCAATCAGGTTCATGCTGTAATTCACTGATATATCTTCTGTTTCGTGTTCCTCTAGTTTAGCTAATCCTTCACCTCTGTGTCTAGTCCTTTATGCTACCAAACGTCTAGTAATCATAAGAAAACTTAAATTCTTACCAACGTCATTTGCTTTGGCAGGCTGGGAGTGTGTCCCAACTCCCCGGATCATCCCAGGCTGTGCCACCACCCCAATTCCCTGGATCGTCCCAGGCTGTGCCACCACCCCAGTTCCCTGGATCGTCCCAGGCTGTGCCACCACCCCAACTTTCTAAATTGTCCCTGACGGTACCACCGCCCCATTTTTCAGGATTGTCCCAAACTGCGCCTCCACCACCAGCACCCGTGTTTTGTTGCCCAATTTGTATGGATGAGATGAAAGAAGCAACATCGACAAAATGTGGTCATGTTTTCTGCAAGAGTTGCATTGAAAAAGCACTAGCTGTTCAGAAGAAGTGTCCTACTTGCAGGATGAAATGTATAGCGAAATCCATCTTCAGGATCTTTCTTCCTGCATTTCTTTAAAAATTCCTTTTTTGTAAGCGTGGAATTTGATTTAACTTAATTTAAAAGACTGTTAAATATCTTAATTTTTTTTTTATCGTAATGTCATAGTCCTAAGCAGTTTTAACTGAGGCATTCACTTAATTTATCTCAGGAGGGCCCGAAATCATTCTGTTAACTGCATCATGAACTCTGTTATTGACATCAAATTTATTTGATTCTGGAATATTGACTTTGTAAAGTCTCTGCGATTTGCAAAATTCGAATGCTCAATTTAAAGACTCGGTATGATTTTTCTCAATTCTAGGAGGTGCCTATATTTTTATCTGTCAAAGAGTATTAAAGAATTGATTTTTTCTCAATTCTGGATTGATTCTCGCAAATACCTCATTTGACAAATAAAAGTACTCTTTGGTATTACTTGCATACCAGGAAAATATCTTATTTTTCAAGAATCTCATAGCAAACTTATATATTATAAAAAAAATTTAAATTCAATAAACATATTCTCATCATTTATCATAAAAATCAAGTCATTAACATAGAAAAAAACAATTAAAATTTTACCTTCCTTTTCTATTAGATGCACAAAGCATGATCGTACCTCTTGAAAACTTGATAAAATATGACGTTACCAGACTATATCAAGCTTATAAAGCTTATTCCCTTCTTTAATATATAGATTTTGTTGTTCATGATCTTTCTTTTCACTAGTAGGAAGTTGCTCAATAAAAATTGTTTTTACTAAGTTCTCCATAAAAAAATATCAATTTTATATTTAGCTGAAGAATAATTCATTATTTTTAAGCCATAACAGACATTACTAGTCATATTGTATCCAAGCATGTTACAAATACAAAAAATTTAGTATAGTCATGTCATGTTTTTTTGGTGTAATCTTTTGCAACTAAATAAACTTTGTATTTCTCCGCTTTTTATTAAGTTTTGTCTTATACATCTATTTCACACCAAGATTTTTTACCCTAATATTGATATTATTTTTTGTTATAGTTTCAATATCCACATCCATCATTATCCTTCACTTTGCATCTTTGACTCCATCTTCGAATAAAATTAAACCATTAGGTGCAAAGATGGCTAGATATGCCATTTCTTCTTTCTTAAATATACCCTTTTCATTTATATAATTTCTCATTCAATCTAGTTATCTTCTTGACTTTATTCATAAGATTCAAGCAATGAATTTTCACTTGAGATAAATGAATTGTCTTCATTTAACCCATTTAAACTAGCAATGTCATTTTTTTCCCTATTAATATATCCATAAGTTTTAACTTCATCTTTATTTCTAATAACTATATCTAGTTACTTATGGCATCGATTTATGTAAGCCAAAATAACTTTTTTATTGTTTTTGTTCCAATTCCAGCTAATGTCTTGTTAAAACATTATATCTTTACTTGTTAAATCTTCTAAAAAATAGAATTGTATAGCTTATATGCCTTTAACTCCTTATCGATTCTAAGTAAAATACTTTTTATACTCTTTTCATTGATCTATATCCATTTATTATTAGGAATACAAATGTGAAAAACACACTCAAACACCTTAAAATGTTTCTCTGATGATTTGAATTCACTCTAAGTTGTTTTTTTAAAGTTTTATTCTTTATTAAAAAAGTTGGGATTTTATTGAGAACATGAAATGTTCAAATCAAAACATTAGGCTAGGAATATTCTTCTTTGATAGCATACATTGAACCATATTCATAATAGTTCGATTCTTTATTTTCACAACATGTTTATTGAACGGTATAGATAATAATTAATTATCTTAGAATTCCATTCTTACTACAAAAATTAGTGAATTCAAGTTTTGTAAACTCACCGTCATGATCAATATAAAGACTTTTTATACTATAAACTATCTTTTTATCAATATAATTCTTATTTTTCTCAAAAATAGTATACGTTTTTAAATTTTCATTTAGAATTTAAACCTGAAACTTACGATTATAGTTATCAATAAAACTAATCATATACCTTTTGTTTCTATTAAACATGGGATTGATTGGTCTTTACATCATAGTATACACTAGTCTAAGAATTTAAGGAACTCTCTATATGTTATTTCTAGGAAATAAATTTCTTTGTTGCGTCTTTACCATACAATCTTTATATATATTTGATGAGATTTTCTTTTTATTTTTAATAATTTTTAGATTGTCGCATGTCCCCCGCGCAGCTTCAGCTAGCGATTTTTCATTTGTTTGCTTTATTTTTGTTGTTTTTTTGCTATTTTTTATTTTTTAAAAAAATTTATCAGAAAAAAAATAAAAAATTAGGTAGTAACATAGACCATTAAAGCTTAGATGAATATATTTGCAATGTTAAAGTTAAGTTGAATCTTCCATAAACAAGTTTTGTCCTTTAATTATTTTGAGTGAATAGCTTGAACATTCGATGTAAGAATATTATAACCTTTATAATTCATATTTTTCATAATGATAATTTTACATGTTTCTTAGACTTTAGATTTTAAGTCCTTTATTAGATAACTGACTAAAATTTATCAAACTATTATTTAATCCTGTAATAAAGAATACTTCAGCAATAATTTGTACAAAATCATTTACCAGTATTTACACATTACATTTACCCATCACAATCATGCTTTAATTATTTCCTAATTTTACTTTTTTTTTTAATATTTTTTTCAAATTCAAAACAAACTCTCTCTTACCATACATGTGATTACTATACCCAGAATTAAGAACCGACAATTATTTTTTTATAAGCTTATTTGTCATTCATGTATACCGTCAATAACGTTTCTTCATTACCTTCCATGTAGCTTTCTCTTGTATCCGTGTTTTTTTCAAACATTCATACTAGAAATGTTTAAGTTTATAATAGTTGTAATATTTAATAGTGGATTTGTTAAGGCTATATTTGCCTTCTCCTCCTCCTCTAATTCCACGATGACCTTGTTTTTTTTCTCGCAAAGACTTTTTAAAAATAACCTTCAATGTATGCTCTTTCACAACATGAGTTTTCATATATTGCTCGTGTACTAGAAGATTATTTTATAGCTCATAACATCCAATTCATCTGATTTGATCCTTAATAAAACACCGTGTGATTGTACTTGATTATCATAAATCTCATATTTTTGTAATCACTTTTTTGCCTACTTCAGTGAGTTGAAATCCTTCTATTGTTACAAGAATCTCATTTTCCACCCTGCTCTAATATTCTTTGATGAGAATGAAGAAAACAATGTTATACTGGTTATTGTTTTTTAGTTTCAGGTTTATAGTTTTAAGGTAATTTTCTTAATCCTAACTAGCATCAATAAACTGAATTGATCATTTATTTAAATTGTTTGTGTATACTAGTATATATGTAATCCATGTGTTTTATGTTTTGAAAGTATAAAAAATTATTTTAAAATTATAATTTATTTTATATTTTTATTTTTTAACTAAACATGTTTCTTTCTACACTATCTCCATCTAATAAGACCTTATATATAAAGATAGATTATCATTTTTTTGTTTAAACTTAAATTATGTGTTGACCAGTATAGACAATATAATATATCAAATTATATTAAAAAAATTCAAAAATGTTAGTGAATGTAAATATTGGAAGACCGTAGCAATTTATGTAAGTAGCGTTAACCCAATTTTATATTTAGGAAAGCAATTTAGACATGTTTAGAATCATGTTTTTAAAAATTTAAAATAAATTTTTATTTATATTTTTAAATCATTTTAAAACCCAACACTTATCATTGAAAAATCTTTATTCTCTGTTTTGAGGGTAGAGGTTAATTATAAGAAACACAAGAGGGCCGAGGAGAAGGAGCAGGGACAAAAACTGCTTTCTCTGAGGATACCAACGACATCTGGGCACCATTCACGTTGTCTCTCTCTCTCTCTCTCTTTTGTTTACTCATGATCAGCATTCTCCTTGAGCCCAACTTTTTGCAGAAGATTATATCTATTTGATTTGTTAAAACCAAGTTATTCACGTCAAAACTTTGTTTTTTTAACAATCTGGTGATTAAGGAGGGGATATGTAAGATATTTTAATTCACAAACCAACTCCCTTGTGTTACAATCCACACGGCATCGGATATGGTCCAGATGTTCATCAAGAAGCTGAAGAGCAGCAATCTGTATACAAGCAGTGAATCTAACTTGTTAGAGATGCACTGTGGGCCATCCTAATTGTTGCCTCCGTCCTAAATTAATTTTATTTTTTTTATTTTAAATTAATATTATTTAAGTGTTTTTAGATTATTTTCATATACCATGTAAAAAAACAATTTAAAACATAAAATAATATTATTTTAATATATATTTTAAATTAAAATAATAGGCCTGTATTCGGCATCTCAGATTGCAGAACTTACATCACGTGTCAATTTCTTAATGATGTCCTACTCTTTTCTTTTAGTGTTTAGTCCTTGAAATTTTACTCTAATTCTTGTATTTTATATATTTTCTTGTAAATAAGCTTTTAATTAATTTTATTTTTATCCTCGTATTTTATAATGCAATTCAGTCCCTTAATGATACATTTTTTCTATTAAGTCCCTGCATATCAAATCTTAAACTTGGTCAAGACTAGTCAAATGATTTAAATGGGTTATAGGACAAGATACGAGCCGAGGAGATTTAAGAAGGTATATATGTTTTAAAAGTTAAAATTTTATTTCTTATAATATCATATATCTATTGTCATGGTTTTTTTTTAAAAAATAATTTTCAAAGATATTAGATTAAAAAAGCAAGAGAAGATATACGAAAATGATTTAAAAATAAAAAAAGGAAAAATACTCTCATAATATTTATATGACATTACAGGGAATAAAAATCTTTATCCAAATTTAAATTATAAATACCAAAATGTACATTGATGAATATTCATGATGTGGGGAGCCGACATGTGGCATTATTTAACAATATTAATGACAATAATCAATAGAAAAATGTAACCATGATAAAAATAAAATATACCATAATGATATTATGACTTTGGTGTTTTGGAGTGTGAGAATATTTATTTTTTAAAGTGTTTTTATATAAATATATTAAAAAAATATTTTTTAATATTTTTTAAAAATATTTTTATATCAACAAACATAAAAAAAATTAAACTTTTTTTTTTTTTTCAAAATTTACAAGGGGGCAAGGATTGGTAGAAGTACTCTAAATATAAAAGGAAGAATGCAAGGGCATGAGACAGCATGAATCCAAAATCTTAAGGTTCTGACTCATGTGAGAACTATCTTCCTGTGCGTGAAAAAAAAAATATTGCATCAAAATAACACACATAGGCCATGAGTAAGACTCGGGAAGGTTGAATTTATATGATTTTATGAAAGTTTAAGTTTTATTTTATTTTAGTTGGAATGCAATAATCTTGGATCGACCTACATCTTATAAGCAAGATTTTAAAGACTTATACGACATGTTATATCAAACAACATAAATTATATTAATTACAAAAATATTCAAATGTTATTGTAGGCGAGCACCTAAGAAAGTTTTTGAAATTTTTCTTTCATGAATATTTCAAATTAAATATATGATTTATGTTATCCGGTTAAACTTTTTTTAACATGAAAAAAGTTCAAATAATAATAATTTAGAACAATTTAAATTAATACAATTAACACGTGATCAAAATATAAGATTAAGATAACACATAAAAAAATTAAAAAAATATATTATAAAGTTTCAAATGATAAAACTAAAAAAAACTTAAAAAATATTATTAAAAAAAAACTTAAATCAACTTAAGTTAACTTGTTTAATATGTTACCTGTTATAAAGAATTGAAATAAAAAAATAGATTTAAAAAACATAAACCTAGCAAAAAAAATAGATATTAAATAAAAAATCTGAAAAAAAATCTAAGTTAACTTGATTAATCCACTACTTGAAAATATAAGATTAAGACAACTTTAAAAAAAAAAAACAGAACAAATAATAAAGCTCGAGACCCAACAATCAAATATAAAAAGATAAACTTGAAAATAAAAATTAATTTTTAACAAATGATATAAAAAAAGATAGAACTCAAACCAAGTTTGGATTATAAAACTGTAATTATTCTATAGAAAGGCAAACTTGTAAAAACCTATAATGTAAAAATTTTAATTATAAAAAAAATTAAAAACAAATTAAATAAAAATAAAAATAACAAGGACCGAACTAGTAAAAAAACTAAATAAAAAAAATAATCAAGATCTAAATTGATAAATTAAATAAATTAAAAAATGATAAAACAATAAAAATAAAAAAATAAGTCAAATGAAATAAAATGTTAAGGAACAAAATTGAAAAAATAAATAAATAAATAAATATTAATTAAAAATATAAGGATCGAAATTGGATAAAAAAATAAAATGACAAGGGATGAAATTAAAAAAATCAAGAAAATAATAAAATATAATTTTTTTTTAAAGAATGAAGTTAAAATAAAATAAAATAAAATATTTATAGAAGAATTGGCCAAAAAAACCTTTAAAAATATTAAATAAATAAATAAATAAAAACTAATAAAATAAAAATAAAAAATAGGAAAACATATTTGATTTATAGAAGGATTGGCACTAATTTCCAAGTCAAGAGAAAGAAAATAAAGAGAAAAAAAGAAAAAGTCATCAAAGCCTAATTGCTGCTTCACCGCGTGCACGTAACCCACCAGTACGAAAGGAATGACATGCCGTTCTAAATGTCATTTTGGATGGTAAATTTTGGTAATTGAGCACACACGCCGTCAGAAGACTATGAAAGCTGTCAAGCACTAATGCTTGTGTTTTTAATCATTAATTTTTTTAAAATCACCAAACAACTCCTAAATAAACTATTTGAAGAGCGATTCTGTCACTTTACTGTTTGTGCGAGTGTAATGTTTTTATTTATTTTAGCATGGGAGTCGTTATTTGAATTGTTTCACTTTCAATAAGAAACAACCTAAAATGAAAATCAACTAACAAAAAATGAAAGGAGAAGACAATTCTCTCAACCAAAAATAGACATTTTGGCGCCCCTTAAGAAAATTCCACCGTCCTTCCTTGCCAAGTTCTTTGCACTTTTTTTTTCACTGTTCAGAGTTGCAGTGTCAGTGCTTTTTTGAAAGTCTTTGATTTAGTTTTTAGTTTTTAATTTTTTAATATAATAATATTAAAAATAAAAACACTATTTTAATATTTTTTAAATAAAAAATATATTTTAAAAAACCATTTACACTGTACTTCAAGTAAACGGGATGTGTATCTTTGAAGGTTCCATTTTGGACTCCCTTCTCCCTCCAGGAAGTATCCATTTTTGACTCTCTGTTCTCTCTAGAAACTACACGCTTCTCTACGCCTAGCACTATTTAATAGCAACTTTATTGTAACCCGAAGAGGGGAAAACAATAAAACCATCTTTAAATTATCTTCCTCTTTCTCTTTATGGACTCTAAAGAAAACCCATTTCAGCTTAGGATTCTTGAAGTTTTTTTGGGGTTTCAGTTATTTTATTACTGAAACACAGAAAATAAATGGAACTTGAATCCGGTTCCACTAACCGGCAGTCTAGATTGGTAAATTAATGTTTTTTTCACTGCAACGTATGCTTTTTTTGGGTGTTTCTTTTTTCTTTTTGGTATCGCAATGTTGGGTTTAAGTTTGTTGTGTATTTGCTGTTTAGTTGCCAAGAAAATGTAGCAGAATGAAGGAAAATTTCATGGTCAGAGTAAATTTGGAAACTTTTCTTTGGTTTTTTGACACCCTAATGACTGATTGGTACTTTGTATGGGGCATCTGTTTGGTTCCCAAGAAAATGCTGCAGAACGAAGGAAAATTTTCCTGGTCAATGCAAATTTAGAAGCTCTTCTTGATTTTTTTGACACCCTTTTGTTCGATTAGTCTATCTTGTTAAAATCCGCCCCTTCTCTTTTCGTTGGTTATTTTTATACTGTTTCATTCACGTTTAGTCCAGTGAGTAAATTTAGAAACTTGCTGCGATTTTCTTGACACCCTTTTAGTTGCTTGAGGTAATTCTGTTCAAATTTTCCGTTTCTATCATTGGTGAATACTTTCTTTAAACAAATTAAGGTTTATTAATCTTGCACATGCTAATTATTTTTCATTCACGAATTATTTGAAAAATAGTAGTGATGGTATCGAATAGAGGAAAAAGGTGTGATTTTTTGGTGTTTATTAATCTATTTGCAGAAACTTTATAAAAGTACCTTGATTCTAGCGTACCAGAGTTTTGGTGTGGTATATGGTGACCTTAGCACATCACCAATTTATGTCTACGCAAGTACCTTTTCGGGGAGATTGAGACTTCACGAGGACGACGATGAAATTCTCGGGGTACTTTCTTTGGTTTTCTGGACTTTGACTTTAATCCCTCTCTGCAAGTACATTGTATTTGTATTAGGGGCTGATGATAATGGCGAAGGTGCTTTCAAAGACCTGCCTTTGTGTTTGTTTGCCTTTCTAATTTAAAGATGTTTCCGTACTTTTTATGTGGATTGTTGAAGGAGCCTCAATGTTACAGGAGGGACATTTGCCTTGTATTCATTACTTTGTCGCCGTGCAAAGTTAGGACTTTTGCGTCCTTCCCATTCGACAGACGATGATATATCTTCTCAAGACTCTTGTCTATTGATCAAAGAGACTAGGGCTAGTTCTCTTCTGAAGGAGTTCTTTGATAAGCATCATAGTTCTCGTGTTGTACTGCTGCTTTTTGTGATTTTAGGGACTAGCATGGTTATAGCTGATGGTATCTTGACCCCATCAATGTCAGGTATGTTTCTTTTCTGGTTTCCTAGTAACATAGATTGACTTCAGTTTGCAAAGATGTAGAAGTATGGCCATTGTTGGTACACAGTTTTGGGTTGTCGCTAATGAAACAAGACCACTGGAATGGTGGCCATTCAAAAGGTAGATTAAGGATTCATACTCTTTTGACCTAAATTGCATTCAAGCAATGGCCAATTGTTATGGCCATCTAAAAGGTCTACCTCTGGTAGATCAAGGATTGGTAATATTTGCATCTAAATTACTCATTCAAGGGATCGCTGATTGTGTTGTAAAAGACACCTCATACACAGACCAGTTGTCCCTAATAGAATATAGTGCTCAACGTTTTGGTCTTTGTCAATTAATTCAAGAAGGGCTTGTCACTTTTGTATTCTCTTAGTGATTAATGAAAGATGATTTTATGGTTCTGCTACTATCTTGCCATACAAATATTTTTTAAAAATGCCAAATATTTTTTAAAAATGCCATCTACTTCTTGAATTATCAATGAGTTGTAACCATTGAGTAATTTTTTTTTTCCCAGTCCTTTCGGCTGTATATGGCATCAAAACTAAGGCTGGAGGTCTGCATGACAGTAAGTAAATGTATCATTTCTTGTTTGTCCTTTCTGACAAAACAGACGTAGAACTTGTTTCTCATGATAATAGTGTAACAGACTTGCTTTGCATAATATATGCCTACATACTTTGTTCCCAGGATTTAAATTCTCATATGATTGTTATAACATTAACTAGAAGGCTCAGAAGAAAAGTTGAATATAATTGCCTTTGGAATGAGTGAGCAAGATACGTAGCATTTGTAGTATCTTTTAGTGATTTATGCTTCTACAATTTTCTGTGCAGGTTATGCTGCTTTGATAACCTGTCTGATTTTGGTGGGCCTCTTTGCACTTCAGCATATTGGGACACATAGGGTTGGCTTCCTTTTTGCTCCTATCATCTTATTGTGGCTAATATCCATTAGTGGGGTTGGTATTTATAACATAATTCAGTGGAATCCTCGTGTTGTGAGTGCTCTGTCACCATATTACGTGTACAAGCTGTTCAAATTGACAGGAAAGGATGGGTGGACTTCTCTTGGGGGCATTGTCCTTTGCATTACAGGTTTGTTGGTTCCCCTTCATTTTCCCCTTTTCTGCCAAAGATTATTCTTGTGAGAATGGCTGAAAAAATGAACTTCTTAATAAGGTGCGGAGGCTATGTTTGCTGACCTTGGTCATTTCTCTCAGCTTTCAATCAGGGTAAGTTTCCACTCTAGTTTTATGAGTGTGGCCAAATTTCATGACTATGTTTGTGCCTGTATGCTAGGCAGTTGTTTTGTGGTCATTTTGTTTGTTTAATGATCTAAATTAAACTTTTCCAGGTCCTGTACATAGATTTTTCACATCATCAATTTATTTCCCTCTTGACTTTTTATTTTTATTTTACTTACAAGAGCAGATTGCATTCACCGCAATTATATATCCTAGCTTGATTCTGGCTTATATGGGTGAAGCTGCTTATCTCTCTAAGCACAAAGAGGACCTTCAGAGAAGCTTCTACAGAGCAATCCCTGGTAAGATCTTTTTTTAATTTCTTCTCCCAAATCCTATTTATTTGTTTGTAATTATATCAGCAATTCTACATGTACTAGATCCTAGAATATTAATCTTGGAACATAGACAATGGAAATAACTAAATTTGAATTATTTTGAGTCTAGAGGGTGTCAGATTTGATTTCATATAATTGTGAGGTTGTTCTGTGTCTTTCTCGATGTCAAATGAGATTGTATGGTCATGTCATGAAAGGCTTGTGTTTTCTTTTGTCTGCTGCTAATATGAAATGTCAAGTTTTGAACTTCCAATTTTTTGCTCCTGAATGGCAGACACCTTCTGTTTCTTCTTAATATGATATTCAACATGCATTTTATTTTCTGATTTTGCTAGAATTTTTTGGATTCTGTGCACAAAAATTTGCTCCAAGTGTAATTTATTTCTCACGAGGATCAGCTCTATCTTACACAAAATATTAAACTTTATCTGTAAGTTGTTAATTTTTCTTTAAAGCACAATTTTCAGGTTGGGATCCTTGATAGGGCTGGCCAATGATTACGTTCTCATTACCAATCTTTTCTGTTGTGCACAATTTACCATTATTTTGGGAAGAGGAAGCATCGTGCTGTTTAATTTTTCATTTTGGCTCACCTTGCTAGCTATCTGCAGAGTGTTTTTCCTGCTTAGCTATATCCAATTTTTTATTGCAGCATTGTCTTGGAGCATACTCTTATGGGATTTTTTTAATTCCTTTTCCATTCAGAAGTTGTGTTTTGGCCAGTATTTATCATTGCAACTCTTGCAACAGTGGTGGCAAGTCAGGCAGTCATATCTGCCACTTTCTCGATTATCAGCCAGTGTTGGGCACTGAAGTGCTTCCCTCGTGTTAAGATAATAAACACATCGAATCAAATGCATGGGCAGATATACATACCGGAGGTGAACTGGACGTTGATGGTTTTTTGCCTTCTTGTTGTGATCGGCTTTAGGGACACAGATATGATAGCCAATGCATATGGTACTTGCCTCTCCCTCCCGTCCTCCCCTCCCTCTCCATCTCCGTCTCTCTCAATTAAGTTAGCAATTTGATCAGTTTATCTCTTTGTACCAGGTCTTACAGTTATCATTGTAATGTTTGTTACCACCTGCTTGATGTTTCTTGTCATTGTTATGGTCTGGAAGCGGAATATTCTGGCAGCATTTATTTTTGTAACTGTTTTTGGATTCGTAGAGTTGCTCTACTTGTCTTCTTGCCTGGCCAAAGTGGCCAAAGGTGGCTGGATCCCTCTCGTTTTCTCCCTGATAGTTTTGTCTGTGATGTACATCTGGCACTATGGGACGTTACAGAAACAATCATTCGAGTCACATAACAGAACATCTTTGGATATGCTTCTTAGTCTGGGCCCAAATGTTGGTATAAATCGTGTTCGTGGCGTTGGCCTCATCTATACAAATGTGCTCTCAGGGATCCCGCCAATGTTTTCACATTTTGTCACCAACTTTCCTGCCTTCCACCAAGTCCTCATATTTGTAACATTTCAATTCCTGACAACTCCAAGAGTTTCTGCCAATCAGCGTTTTATTGTAAGCCGCATTGGTCCTGCAGAGTTCCGTCTCTATCGGTGCATTGTCAGATTTGGTTATAAGGATGCAAGGAAGGATAGTTATGCTTTCGAGACTGACCTGATTGAAACTGTGAGAGTGTTCTTGCAGCATGAGAGTGATGATGGTGATGCTAGAGACTCAGTAAGTGAAATGCCTGTAAATCAGCACGAATCAGACTGTCTACGGGATGATGTTAGCATGAGAGTTGAGAATGGTTCCGGGGCTGGGTTGGCTAGATGCAGGAGAGTAAGATTTTGTGGTGTCGACAATAGTGAGGAATTGGAGGACCTGGAGGATGCCCGGGAAGCTGGTCTGGCATATATGATGGGCAATACTTGTGTCTTGGCAAGGGAAACATCATCATTTGTGAAGAAATTTTCCATTAACATTGTCTATGGTTTCTTGAGACGGAACTGTCGGAGCCCATCAACAGCGCTAGGGGTTCCTCATACATCTTTGATTGAAGTAGGAATGGCTTACCGTGTTTAACATTGATTGATATTCTGAGAAGGGTAATCTTGACATGGTTTCTGGAAAGGATTGCGGAAGGGTTTATTCTTCACGTCCAGAATTACACCCTGGATATTACTACTGTGTAAACATAGAGTTTGAGAGTAAGCTTTAGGCATCTCCAAAATCTTTTTTTTTTGGAAAAAAAGAAAATAGAGGCTCAAAGAACCTGAAGTGACTGATTCAATTACACTGTTATAGGAGCTTACGGGAAGATTCCTCAGATTGAAGATTCCTCAGATTTAGCGACAAGTTTCAGAGCACACAGGACTGACTCTTGTAGTCAATTCTTTTGTATAATAGCATAATTTTCTTTTCCTAGTTATTTTAAGATGTCTTGTTTTCCCTAGGGGGGCCCTTCTTCTCAATCTCCCCCGCTAGCAGGAAAGGAAAGCTGTCTTTTTTTTCTTCTCTTGATGGAGGCATCATTTGGAAGGATGCCAAGCACTTTGTGGAACAAAATAAGCTGAGACTAACAAATTGCATTCCAGAAGAAATAAATCAACCAAAAAGTAAAAATACAAATCTCTATCAGTTTCATTCATACGACAACCAATATACAATCGCCAACCCGTATATTACAGCTCAATTCATTACCTCAAAATTCATAGACAAATAATACTCAACAACCACACCACACATCTCAACAGCATAAAAAAATCACTCTCTACACACCATATAAGAAAGTGCAAAGTAAAGCAATAAAGGGAAAGCGAAAAGAGTCTACACATTCTCCAAGTTTCCTGGCTTGGAATGAGGTGGAGGAGGTGGTTTACTAGTAGTACCAGGTGGTGGAATAGGTACCCCAAAAACTTGAGCATTTGTACGGACATCTTGTCTTCCTTTGTATCTCCCCAAGTAGTAGCATCCAAAACCAAGAAGTAAGCAGAAGATTATCAAAGGCAAAGAGATCACCACAACCATACCCATTTTCCAATATTCCCTTCAAGGCTGTTTAGAGAGAGAGAGAGGAGAGTCGAAGCAGGTTTATGCACTGGATGAGAGGGAAGAGAGACAGTGCAGGAAGGTTTTCCTCCTTTTCTTTGTTGGTCTCATGAATGAACTGGAGGCTTCGGATAGGGGATTTTAAAGAACGTGGTTTCTAACGGTAGGCTTAACGTTCAAGCTTCTAACGGTTAGTTTTTTTTCGGTGGGCCAACATCATGCTCCATGTGTACACTCTCATGGATGGATTATTAAAAGCTCAGAATTAATTATTATAAATTATGTAGGACGTTGAGCTGTCTTGTCTTGGAATTTTAGCTTTTGTGTTAAAAAAATTAAAATGGACAAATTTCCATGGGCACGACAAAGACGTTTCCATTGAATCAAAGTTTTATATTGTTTTGATGAACTAAAATTAAAAATAAAATTTTAAAAATATTTTAATATATTTTAAAATGAAAAATAATTTGAAAAAAAATCTTCACTATTGTCCTATACATTCGCGAAGTAAATAAGCTAATATAGGCTTAACTTCATTAGGCATTCTTGACATTTCGCTACAGGTTGGTTAAATATTTTTTAAATAAAAAATAAATATATAGATGTTAATGTGTTTTTTATATTTAAAAAGTAATAATTATGAAATGAAAACATCATGCATACATTTAATAAATATAAATTGAGAATTATTTATATTGATAAATATGAAAAACAATGGTTAACGCTATATTGCTGATAGGATCTCAAATTAATTTTTAATATAACTATTTCATTTGTTTTATTGTATAATAATTTTTTTAATTGGAAAACATAAAAATGTTGTTTACATTTAATGAAATAAACTTAAAAATATATGAATTAATAAACCGAAAAAGAGTTATTAATGTTAATTAAATAATAAAATAAAAGCTAATCTTTTTCATCAAAGAAAAAACATATAAGTATTACAAATATTTAACCTCAACTTTTCCTTTTAATTTATATGTTTTTTTTTTATCTTATAGGAATCTTTTCTTCAAGAAAAAAATATTTTTTTTATTTGTATGAAAAAGTAAAAAAATAATTTTAAAAAATAAAAGAGAGAATATTAATTTAAATGAAAATAAAAAAATTAATGCAGAGTAAAACATATATAAAAAGAAGATTATTAATTAATTTTTTAAATAATCAAAATTAGAACAAAAAAACAAAAAATAAAAGAGATCAGTCCCACACATCTAGCCTCTACCTAGAAAGCCAAGCATGCCTCACCATACACTTTGGTTTTTTTTCCAACTCATCCTACCCTTGCTTTTATATATATATATATATATTGGATGACAAAGGCGGGTGGCATGCCATCGGATACAATATTTTTCATAATCTTCCATGATTGAAATATCAGGCTACAAGTTTTGGAACATTCTTAAGATATTCTTGAAACTTTACTAAATTTTTAATTCAAAACTCATATAAATTGATTTAAAAATATAAAATTAAATTAATTTTTTTCTCAACTCAAATTTATTTTGAATAGCCAGATGAAGGGTAGAAAATATTTCAATAGAACTCATTTTATTAAATAAAATTCATTGACGCATAGAATATTTCTTTTTTTATTTTTAAAATATGGACATCTAATAATTCTCTTCACTTTTCTGTTTTTTGATGATTTTTTTTTTAAACTAGAGATTTGAATGTTAATAAAATAAAAATTTAGATAAAAACGCATAATTTCCAAACTAAAAAGTTAAAAATAGAAATTTAGAAAAACATCAATGCATTCCCCCTAAAAAGCTTTAAACGAGCAATGCCGAGTTAAAAAAGGTTTTATTTTTCCTTTACTTTTAATTTTGGTTTTTTATTTTTGTAAAAAAATATTTTTTTTATAAAATCAAGTATTAATGCAATATCAATTTTTTTTTACAACATGTTAATCTTATAAAAAAGATATTAAAATAAATTATCAAGTCCAACTACCAATTACAATTAATAAATGCAGCTATAAAAGATGAAATAAAAAGGTTCAGATGTTACTAATTTAGTTTCCATACTTCCTTTTAACCTTATGAGATGATCCATCGTCATCTTAATATTTTATATTTTTAATAATTTAATTATAGAATATTACTATTATTTCATTTAAATTAAAAATTATCATAAAAAATATATTATTAACTTAAAAATATTTACATTTAATTTATAAAAAAAATTAAATTTATGACACCAACTAAAAATGAAAATGTAAAAATAATTTTAATCTTTTACATTGCTAAAAGTGGTTATATATAATTATTATTCATGTCTTCTTTCATATAAATAATAATGAAAACTTGTAAAAGAAAACTATGAAAAATATTTAAAATATGTTTTTCAAACTTAATATAAATTTAAAAATTGGAGTATTACTAAGTACAAATTCTAGATAAATAAAAATATTGTATTTAAAAATAAAATATAAAAATTTATTTTTCTGACAATTTTTTTTTAAAAACTAGAATATTACCTTGTTTATGAATACTTTTAATGTTTTTTTTCCCTCGGAGGCAATAAAGTAATAGAATATAAAGATAATTTAGGAAATACTTGTGTCGTGTCATCTATAGAGAGCCGATGATATTCTAAGGCGAGCCTTCATAACAAAGGCACTCTAGAAGCCACCGTCCAATGTTGTACATTCCATGAATGCAGGAGGAAGACTTGTTAATCATGGAGGAGTAGTATTAAGCGTTCGTCGCAAGCACATTTTAATCATGGAGGAAGACTTCAGGTATTGTTTGCTTGAAACTTTGTTTATAGTAGGCATATAATGTTCTTTCACAAGTGTGAGTGCTTGGCAAGAGCTATGACAGGAAGATATCATTTTTTTTTTTCATTTTCTGGTGACAATATTATTTTCACATATATAGTGCCACAGATTCCTTGGTACAATTTTTGTACAAATGTTAGTGTTTGAAGCTTTTCATGTCTGCAACTAATCATACAACTGGCTGGAAAAAAAAAGGCATAAAGTGCTATATATACTCTATTTGGCTGCAAACTATGCAGCTCTGTAGCAATAATTAACCCCTTACCTTCCATCCCCAATGAGGTCACCCAGCCTTGGTTCGGTGATATTTAGTGGAGAGTGTATTTGATCACCTCCTGGACTAAGATCAATTGAATTATGATGCTGGCTTTTATTCTTGCTCTTGCTATCATCAGTTGTAGGGAATGCTGGAGTGTTTTCAGTCGAGAAGCTGCCAGTTGTATCCTTAAAATCCATACAAGTCAAGTAGCTTGGCTTTGATGTAACAGTGCTCACTTCGACATCCCCCGTAAACATTGCCACAACTCTTGACATTGTCGGCCTCACTGCTGGTGAAGCTTGAGTGCACAAGAGAGCTACTCCTATAACTCGAAGAGCTTCATTTTCATCAAATTCTGTTACACTTGGATCCATCAGTAGAAAACTTTGTCTACTTTCGTACAGAGTCCATGCCTGGAAACATTATACGATCAATTCACAATGAGAAGGAATAAATTTGTTAAGAAAGATTCGCCGGCCAAAAAAAAAGGGGTGTTGTTTTCTTTACCCATTCAAGAAGATAGACCCTTTCATCATCCAAGCTATAGTCAGAATTTGCTCTCCCACTTAAGATCTCCAAAGCAACCACACCAAAACCAAAAACATCAGCCTTCTCAGTCAGATGTCCACGCATTGCATACTCCGGTGCCAAATAGCCACTATAAGAAAATTAATGTGCTTGGTGAAAAGGTTTATTGGGAATACATACAAATAATCTCCTTTGTTTTTTACACATGGCTTCTATATCCTGCACTGTGGTATAGACTATAGCACAGTTCATAGTCAGCAAATTACGAATGCTCCGAGGAAAAGGTTGAAGGAGATCTTACATGGTTCCTGCAACTCGAGTGCTGATGTGAGTTTTCTTGTCGTCGTATAGTTTTGCCAATCCAAAATCTGATATTTTGGGGCAGAGTTCTGCATCAAGCAAAATGTTACTTGCCTTGACATCTCTATGTATAATCCTCGGACTTGATTCCTCATGGAGGTAAGCTAACCCTCTAGCGGTTCCCAGGCATATATTGAAGCGGGTGGGCCAATCAAGATGCATTCCATCTTTTCCTGCATAATAAGTAGATGCATGCTTTAGTACATAATCTATTCCATAAACAAAATGGAGTTTGAAATCTGAACATATAATATATCTTATTGAAGTACAGTTATTTGGCCATCCATGATGCCCTTTTTTTTCATGTACTACAGCCACCAAAAGTAACTTGTGTCTGTGTATTTTGATCATCTGGATGGGTATAAAGAATTAAGTTTCTATGGTTACTTAAGGGAGTAAGCAAAGTATTTTGGGCATCTTCATACCAAAAAGATTCTTATCAAAGCTTTTGTTTTCAAGGTATTCATAAACCAGGAGGCGTCTAGTCCCTTCGATGCAGCATCCGTACAGTTTCACAAGATTACAATGTTGAACTGCCGATATGGTGGCGATCTCAGTTATAAATTGACTCATGCCCTGATTAGATGCAACTGAAAGCTGCTTTACAGCCACTGCCCTCGCATCAGAAAGCAAACCCTGAAAGGTCCCAGAATTTATTAACATAAAGCATACCTCTTGCAAGGTAAACTAAAAAATTTTGAATCACAAGCTTGTCATTTTTTTTAAATAAAATTTAGAGCAGTCATCTTGCGTTTCTTACCTTGTATACAGCTCCAAATCCCCCTTCCCCAAGCATATTTGAAGGACTGAAGTCATCTGTGGCCGCTCTCAACTGGGCATAACTAAAAGTGTTTGGTCTAGAGCCCATCCCAGGAAACACTGCATATTCAGGTAGAAAAATTGAAGCAATTAATTAGGATACCTTTCTTTATCTAACATATAAATTTCTATGCAGGAAATGATGAATCATTCAAGTACAGTTAACCTACTCTAAGGAAATTACATCCCAGATTCGAGGCATAAAATCATTTTAGGTTGCTACAAGAAAATCAAGGAAAATTTGAAGGCCCTTGTCAGCATATCAAGATCAAGTCCTTCTTGCACCGAGGGGCTTGGCGTAGAGGTGGAAGGGGCTTGTCTCCTTCCACTGCACATGGGTTTGAACCCTGGCGTATACGCCTGTTATCTTCGCGGTGCTTTACATGCCTACTGGGTTTGCAGGGTATTCAGTGGGCCGTGGAGATTAATCGTGCTGCGCACAAATTGGCCCGAACACCCCACGTAAATCAAAAAAAAAAAAATCAAGTCCTTCTTCACTCATATCAGAAAGACGAGGGCTTGAGGAGAGCTGCAGTCAATATTGGAATCAACAAGGCTTGGATCGGATAAACTATAACGAGTACAAGTTGTATCATTATTGTGATGATCTTACCTTCCTCATCTTCACTGTCTTTTTTCCTCATGATGTAAACAACTGCAAATATCAGGGTCAGGCACACAACTCCAGCAGAAACTGAAATACCAACAACCATCCCGGTCCTGCTCTTCTCTTTCCGAGTACTGGGTGGTATCCCACTAACAGTTGGTGTAAAACCTGTGCAGTAAAAACGGTTACAGACAGCAGTAAGAACCAGAGAAGGAAAACATGGACATGCTAAGTTCGATTGGTGAGTTATCACATGTTATACCTGGAACAACATTAAGGGCCGAGATGATTGGTCCATAGTAGCCTTGTACAGGGGTACAGCAGGTCCCCTTACCAGCCCAAAACAAATGAATTTCCAGATGACTTTCTGATACAGTAACATTAAAAGTCCTTGTAATTGATCTCTCAACCCCACCTGCCTCCTTTGATATGTCAAAGTCTTTCAATTGGCGACTTCCCTATAGAACACATGAACGCATAGAGAATGGAATTACAATTACAGAAGTTCTGTACTGTATGAATTTGGTTTCAAACATTTTCTACCTGAATATAGATGTCAAAAACGCGCCGTCCTAAACTCTCCCAAGTTTGTGAGCTTCGATCCGCAAATGCAGTTTCGGCAAATAACAAATGTACAGTATAAGGCCCATTCTCCAGACCCAGGCCGAAGTACCTAAGTGAACCAGGAGATATCCTTGAAGTCTGATAGAGCTCTGGGGTATTAGTGCTGAGAACTTGTGTCAAGGTATTTTCAACATAATCAGGACTTCGTCTATCAGAAAACAAGCCCACATTGCTCACCGCCCATTTCTCGGTACTAGTTACACTGAATGATGCTGCACTGAGAGATGAGTTTTCAGCTTCATAAACTGTGCCATCAGCGGTTCTCATCTCTGGACCACCACACTTGATTGAGAAATTTGCATCTACAACAGATAAAAAGAAAGGAAGTGAAATCAGTTACTCTCTACCACATTGATGAACGCATGAAGCCATTTTCACCTATACATGTAACCAAGTCCTCGAAGCCTAGACATATGCTGTACAGTACTAGGATGATTACCGGAAGGGTCTAGGAAGGCGCATTTCATATTGAATCAGACAGTGAAAAGTTATATTTGGAACTAAATTACTGGATGAAGAAGCGTACAGCGTGGAGTATCCCGATTGCATGGGAAATTTCTCTGTAGACAGTTCAATCCCGGCAGAACACTACATAAGAAAACAACTCTTATTGCTTATCAAAATTGGAAAATAAGAATGAAAAAGAGGAGGAAAGAACTGGTTCCAAATACAGGTAATGTTTGCACCAGTTTTGCTTACTGTGCACACTATTCATTACAACGGCTCAGAAAGGAAATGTCACTTCACCTTATATTTGAGTTGTCAAAAGTGAAGTTGTTGGCCACTAAATTCCTGCATAGCTCCACAAAGATTACCGGTAAAACTTAGTAAAGATTCATGATGACAGAATACAGCGACATTGCATCTCAAGAGGTAGTAATTTATTTGGTGTTTAAGAATATTAATTTAGTGATGAACTCTGAATAATAATGGATGAAGAAAGTGCCCTGATCGGGAACACATACAATTGTACATTTGAGGCTACCCATGAAGGAAAAGTTCCTGACAGATAATTGTAAGATAAGTCTCTGCATACAAAAATATATCAAAGGGGGTTAGTAAGCACATGATAAAAAATGAGCTGGAATAAGATGAGACTCTGACTAAATTCAGATATGAAAAGAAGGAAATAATGATGGCTTCAGATTATAGTCCAAAGAAGAAAATGGAAGCATGATACGATATAACACCTACTTCAGAAGCTGTTATGTAATCGCTGCTTGGGCAGTGCCAACAGATTCAATTTACAACATTTTTTGTACGAGGACTTACATTGTCTGAAGTGTATCACTCTTCTGCTCAGGGAGGGTTCCAGATAGACTATTGTTTCCAAGAAACCTAGCCATTACAATAGTATGGAAGAGAAAATAACAAGGTGAAGATTTCACTAAGAGTCTCCTTACTAAAAAAAAAAAAGATAAAGAAATTGATCAAAACACTACTATTGAAAGGTTAAGTGATATTTACAAGTATTCAAGAGAACTCATCCTGAACAAAGCACTTGGAACTTGGCCTGTTAAGTTGTTAAAGCTTAAATCCCTGAAAAAATTGATGAAAAAATCACTAAAGAAACATACAGGCATAATTAGATTTCATGGATGGCTTTGGCGTTTCAAGCTGAATGTATTAAGATCTTACAGTCTATTTAAAGTTTGGAGCTCTCCAATATCAGATGGAATACTACCATTGATCAATGCATTCCTCAGATTCCTTCAAAGAGAAAAATCAAGTAGCTAGTGCAAATTCATATGCATATAAAAAGAATGGATAGACTAATCAACTACTTACAAGTCGGTCAAGTTCTTCAAGTTCTTGATAAAATCAAGGGTAGAGCTCACGTTGCTTAAATCGCTGATTCTCCTGTATAGTTATGTGCATTTATTACTGAAACTAGTTTTCTTTTGCAAGCGGATAAACATATGAATGACACAGAGATAATTACATATATAAATAAACAAACTCACAGAGAGTCCAATGAGGTCAAGTTGGAAAAACTGAGTGGTATAGGACCTTCAAAAGAATTCCCTTGAAATCTCCTGGAGAAGCATTCCATAAACCAATCAAACAAATCATTCTTCTCTGTAGCTGTAAACATATCTAACAAATGAAAAATCAGAAGATTCTATGATTTACAATGATGTAAGCCCTGTCCAATTGCCTATGAAGTCAGGTAGGTTGCCTGTGAAAGAATCATCCGATGCCCACCTGAACATACACAAGCCAAGGTAAGCCATGCTGGGGTAAAGTAACCTTGGATTTTAAGAGGAACAAACTGCAGTAAGCTTATAGAATGTGATTTCCTTGCAAGACTCTCAATCTTTGAAGGTTGGCAAATGTTGAGGGAATTTCACCACCCAATCCACAACTATTAATATAGCTACAATACACACATATATGTCATAATCTTGTTAACAACATGTGGTACAAATCCTTACAGAGCGGAGATTGTTTACATTAGAGGGAACATGTTGCTACAACTTACAGTTCCTCAAGATTGACAAGATTACCCAGTTCTGGGGGAAGTGTGCCTGAGAAATTATTTACACCAAAAGACCTTTTGAAAATGCAAACATATAGGGCATTTTTCAGAAGATATCATCCGAACAAGCTTTCCCTATTTGCATAAAAGTTGTATAATACTTCAATCTTATAATCTGTCCATAACTGAAAGAGTGCCAGAATGAGGATGTTTATGGAAGATATCTTTAACAAAGTAAAATTTAATTCAAAAGAAGGCCAATCTTACAGCAAAGTTAGCTCCTTAAGATTGCCAAGCTCCTTAGGAATGGTCCCAGAAATTGCATTGTGGGCAATTGACCTGGTCACATAAACAAAGAAAGGTCACTGAGACGCCATACTAAAATTTTCTGGTAACAGAAATTTTCAAACTTAACAAAATGTTCTGACAGGAAGTACTCCTTTACTTACAAACCCTTCAATGCTGATAAATTTCCAATGAACGCAGGCAATGGACCAGTGAAGTATTTTGATCAATTTTTCTACAAAATTCCATCAACAATGTGAGCTAGAAAGAAGCCTTGAATCTTTCAACAAAAAATTTATAACTTGGGCGTGTTTCCTTACAGAAAGGTAAGATACTTGAAAGCTGTTAGTAATTCTGGAATCACCCCTCTTTTGTTCAAAGCATAAACTCTCCTGAAAACAGCTTGAGAGTTAAATGCAGATTAAAATATAGGAAAACAGCCCGTGGATTTTTTGTAATGTCATGCTAAAAGTCGAAATTATAAGATAAAAGAAACGAGAAAGAGAGACATACAGTTGGGTAATGTGGCATGTAGTCTGAGTACATTCACATTTGATGGCAGGGTTGTTGTCAGGGTCTTCAAAATCAGTTTGGTCAATGGCAGACCCGCTGCATGGCTCTCCACTCAAGTTCCATAACCCCACAGCTTGTGTGTCCCATTGTTCAAATAGCGAGTTCAATGCACTCACTGTCTCACCATCGCAAAACAACTTTTATAAGCAGTGCTAATTCTTATCCTCATTAAGATGCTTACACATGCTCATTTGATGGAGAAATCATTTTCACTCTATGGTGATTATAGGTAGACTTCCAAATCAAATTGCCTTAAAATAGTATATTTTAGTTGAAATTATTTTTTAAAGTTTTTTTTAGTTTTTTTTTTAAATTTATTTTTAACATTATTAATTTTTAAAATGCTTTTAGAAAGTAAAAATAAATAGACTGTAAGACTGAAGGCCAGATACTGGACTGGATATAATACCATAGCACTGCTCTTATGGCCTACAAAAAATTGAGCCAGGAATACCATAGCTTTTCAACCCACAGTAAGAAGTTGCCCATGTTCTTCTTTTTTCCTAATTTTTTTTTGTATATAATTAGGATATCAGTCAGCTAAAATCCATCGTCTGATTAACTAAAACTTTGTAATTAACAACATATTAGTGAATGTACATGTTCATATTCTTGGCTAGTAAGAAATCCACACTATGATACCCTTTTCTTCAGTAATTTTTGAAGTGAAAAGCTTCTGCAATCCACTGCGGAGATGATGTAACAGTCCAAGAAATATAATCAATGAACCACGTGTGCCGACCAAAAATATAATGGGCATCAGGGTTACAAAATATATTTTTTTGACACAATATCAAATATATAATATAAACTTAAAGCATAATCTTCAATTCCAATTATAAATTATAAATAAAATATTTTAACTAATTATATATTGACAATTTCAATTAATATATTAACAATTTCAATTAAGTAGTAATTAATAATATAATATTATAAAAATAAAAATAAAATAAATAATAAAAAATTTCAATGTTTTTATTTTATTTATATTAATTCCTTTATTTTTAGATAAATTGACCTAATTACTTTGTTATTTACAAGAAATGAATTTTTTTTAAAATCTTAATAAACTATTTAACATTAATTACTTCAAAGATGAAGGATGTCAATTTACAATTTTTATTTTATATATTTGTTAACTAAAACAGAGTAATATATCAATTAATATGTTAATAGTTTATATAAAAAATTGTAAAGAATAAATAGGTGCTCTAATTTTATAGAAATAAAATCTATAAATAACTTATATTGTTAAAAAAATTATAATAATTATAATAAAAATTAAGCCCTTAATTATTAAATTACACAAATTTTACAAGATATAAATTTAAAATAATAAAAAAGTTCAGGTGTAGATTATCAAAATATATAATTTTATATTTTTTTTAAATTTGTAAAAACAGTTTAATTTTATTGATTTTATTGAATTTGAACAAGTTTGACCAAATTTAACTGAATTTATTTATTAATTTTTAAACTTTAATATGATTTAATAAATAAAAATTGTAAGATTTTAAAAGTAAAGTCACTTTTTTAACAACATGGGCATTGATTGAGAGCTGCGACCCTTTACAGGCCACACGCATCCACTATCGCTTTCAGATTGCTATCATTCCAAGAAAATATCAGGAAGCTTAGCCATCGGTACGAGCATTGGTGAAAAAGATCACAGTATTCTTTGTCTAACAACTTGTGATATTAAGGTCTTAGCTACTTAACGAAAACCTCATTAAATACACAGGTAGCTTCTTCAGTTTTCTTCTTCTGCTGAAAAAGCAATTCCGATCAACATAAATATGAACGAAAAACAAAACCAGAAAGAAAAGCAAGACTTTCAGTCTGGTTTTTCATGTCGTACAGTCATGTGTGTGTGTGTGTGTGTGTATTCTACAAACAAGATTAAAAAAAACATTTTAATTGGTAAAATCATTTGAAGCTAAGAGCTTTTTTTGTACATCTCCAATCTGTAGATATCAAAATGGCTATTCTTTTTTATTCTGACTTTGCATCCCTTTGTGTGAGCCTAAATTCCTGGTGATAAAATAAGAAATCTCATAGCTAAAGCTAACGATGCCATGCACACGCAAAGATTTCAAAGTAAGAGAAAAACAAATTAAGATGCAAGAAAAATCGATGTACATGGTTTATTTTGGTACCGTTTGTACCTCAAGAGGATTCATACTCGTACTGTAGAATTTGAGAGATCAGGGAGAGGTACCTTCAGATGGATCAGTAGTGGCGTTTTGAGCACTGGACAGGTGAAAGGTTGAAAGAAGAACGATGAAGGGAAGAAGGCAGAAGTAGTAAGCAAGTGCTGAAGAATAGAGCAACTTCACACTCAATTCCATCTTCTCCCTCACACTGAGAAACAGAATGCTTCCCTTCAGACCTATACAAAGTAAAATAAAAGCTTGTTTATAAAAACAGAGAGAGAGTGAAGAGGACTTTCAGCTGGTGAGGTTTCTTTCTTTCTATTCGGCATAATATTTGAAGTTCAATCTTGAAAAGTCACGGAACTGCAACATTCTGTCCATTTCATTCATTTATTTATTTACTGAGTGTTTCTGAATCCTCGTAACTTCTGTCGCATGCTTGAAAAAAACTCAGCTTTTTAATTTGATTGAAATCAAATATTCAAAGCCAGCCAAAGACAAGAAAATTCATGAGGATTATCTCACCTCCTCTCCCGGGGCCGAAATCCAACTTTTTAAGGCTCTTTGGTTGCAAACCTTTATAGCATCTACACCGATGGAGTTTCTTCCTACGTCAAAAAAAAAAAATATTAACGAGATACAAGTATTTTTTAAAAATAAAAAATTATAAATTTTAATTTTAATAGTAAAAAATAAAATTTAAAACTTAATTTTACTAACACGCAAAACTTGACATCAGAGTTATAAGTGGTATAAATTAAATAAAAAATAAAAAAATTAATTTTTAATTAATCTAATATTAAAATATAAAATTATAAAAAAATAATTATAAAATTATAAACATTTAATATGAAGATAATCTGTCTACTCGCTGGAAACAGCAAAAGGAGAGAATGTCAAAGATGTGTGACATTTAGTATGTTAGTCAAATATACTGAATGTGAAATAGTATCTTCATGTGAAAGCTTGCAAAGTAATTCATTGATTTTTGGGCTTTCATTATTCGATCGAGAAATAAAAACTTTTAAATAAAGCTCGAAAAAGACTTGGGAAAATACTGTATTTATTATTTCATGTTAGGGTAGAAATTAGTCTACAAACACGGACGGGAACTTTGACCGAAGGATTTTGACACATTTGAGTTATTATTTATTTATTAAATTTAATTTCTTAATATTAAATTAAACAAAAATTTACTATTATATTTTTTAATTTATTTTTACAGAGTTATCATAGTTTTATATTCTAGATCACAAGTTAAGTAAATTGATTTTTTTTAATTGAATTTTTTTTAATCTCATCTTTTAATATTGAGTTAATTAAAAATTATTTTTTATAATTTTATTTATAATTTTTTTCTTTAATATTAGGTTAATTGAGAATTAAATTTTATAATTTTTTTATTTTTTTCTATAAAGTTATTCTTGTCTTCTAACCTGAGTTTGACAAATTAACCTAAATAAACTATAATTATTTTGTCTTTTTTTATTTGTTATTTTTTTATTTAATATTTTAATATTGAATTGATTGAGAATTTAATTTTATAATTTATAATTTATTTATTTTTTATAGAATTATTATAATTTTATGACCCGAAGTCATAGGTATCGGTTGATTTGGTTTTTTTTTAAAAAATTTTTAGTTAGATTTTTTTAAATTCATCTTTTAATATTTGATTATTTGAGAATTAGACTTCATAATTAGTTTTATTTATATTTTATAAGGTTATTAAGATCTCACAATTTAGGTCATAAATTTGATTAATTAACTTTTATTGAATCATGTGGTCTTTTATGTTTTTTTTTGTAAATTTTATATTTAAATATTATGTTGATTGAGAATTAAGTTTCATATTTTTTTTAATTTTTTTCTCTAAATTATTTTGATTTTATAACCCAGGTTCAATAGTTTAATTCAGATTGACTTGATTTATTTTTTAATTAAATTTTATTTTTAATTTTATTGTTTAATATTAAATTAATTAAAAATTAAAATTTAATAATTTTTTATAGGATTATCATGATCTAATAACATGAGTAGCGGATTTATTAGGTTAAACCGAATTAATAAATATTTTTATATATTGTTTTAATATATATTTTGTTAAAATATTATTTTGATTTTTTCTCTACCAATCTATATTTTCATGATCACTCACATTATTTTTTTAACTTTCCATCTAAATCATATCAAATCAAATTTCCATCTAAATCATATCAAATCAAATTTTTCTTTCAAATGCTAGCACTGAAAGATATTTGCCACCTTATTTGTCCATGAAATAAAGCATTTTGAAATACTCTAATTTGGCTGCTTAGACTTTCTAAACTCAAACCGTACAATACGAAGACTGCACTAATTTTCCACGAGTAATAATTTGCTGGGGCCTTGCCAATAGGCGCCTATTACCTCCTCTAACCCCATATCCACCATGTTCTTTGCAAGCACGACACGTGCTAGTTCTTGTTAAATATTCTCCTATCTCTTCCTGATTTATTTCAAATTTCATAGAATCATCCATCATCTCTAGTCTAGACCTAAGAAGCTTTATTAAGCGTCTTTATGGCAGACTTTTCCTTATGCTAACCTATGATTCGAGCCTATTGAATCTTGTAATCTGACCTTTTCCATTTATATTGAAGAATATATATTATATATCTGCTTTAATTATTTTCGAAGTTCTTGCTCTCTGACAAAATATTTAGTTTTAATGCTATGTATTTTGGGTATTCAATGATTCTCAATCATGGATAAGAGTTATGTGAATTTATGTGATCATGGTCAAATCTCACCTCTCATAATTCACAAAAATCCTTCTTCCTCAATCCTTGTGACCATCAATCATACTCATAAATCTTGTTTCAATTCATAGTCGTATCGAACTGACTGTACACATATTCTAAGTGTATTTTACCTATACACAAAGGGCATGGGAGTTTCTCATCTTCACACACACACAAAGAAGAAGAAGAAGAAGAAGGAGAAGAAGGAGAAGGAGATGATGCGTGAAAGCAATATTGCTCAAGATGACGAGAGCATCCACGAAAACTAAGTCCACTGTTGTTCGGTGCATCGAGCTATATAAAATAGCAGTGACATTCCCAATAGCCTTATCACCATATGTGACCTCAGTCGAGTGCTTGGGACCTAACTTCACTTCATAACTCTGTGCATTCACTATCATTTTTTAGCATTGCTTCATCTTCAAGAAATAGAAAAGGGGCAATATTAATATCCAAAATGATATAAAGATGGCGTAGAAATGATCATAATGGAGGTTAAAGGAATCAAAAGGACTAATGGTGGCCAGTGTAAACTGACCATTAATGAATATGACAAAATCTTACAATACAGGGGAAAAACAAAAATCTGCGTTGGCATGCCTCGGTCATAATCCTCAGCGTAGCTAAAATCATCCTCTTCATTTTCGAAATACATATCATTATAATAGTCGCTATTACCCGCATCAGTTTCTCCAAAATCATGTTCATACACGATGTTTTCTTCACTAGCGCCAGAACTGTGTTCTTCAGGGATGCAGTTCTAGTCCACAAGCTGTGTGCATCAGCATAATAGGGATTAGAGAGTGTTCACTTTCTTCTACCTTTCCGGGAACCTCTTCCTGTGATCATACAGCATAAATTAATCTATGCTATCAGGGATGGAATCGAAAGAAAATAAAAGCACTGGAAGTATGCAGAAGTGTGAAAAAAATTAACAAGAATCATTGATGGTAACTCAAAAAAAAAACCCCACCAATAACACATTCATGCAATATAGATGAAGGCTATGTTGCTCAGACCACTTGGGTGTGAGTGTCAGACACTGGGTATGGATGCAGATGCCGAACTCGCTAAATTATAAAGACACCGCCGGAACACGGCAAAAAACTGTCTGAATTTCGGACTCTGGTGTGGAAGTCCTTCAATTCAATATATATTTGTATGCGCAAATTTAATACATTTACACACACCTGGGTTGAATAATTTACATGGCCCAGTCCAAAACCATGTTTTAAGACTAAATATAATTTCAATTTAACAGGATCAAAATAGCTTGAATATTAAGGGCCAAATTATATCTTTTAAAACCGAGCCTCTGTAAAAAGAGGCTGGATATTTATATATTTCATCCTTTCAGGTAATATATATCCCCATTAGAAAATATTTTTGTAAAATTTTAATTTTTTTAATTAATTTTTTTATATTTCTAAATTATTTTTAATGTATTTATATTATAAAAGATAAAAAAATATTATTTAAAAATAAAAAATTTTTAAAAAATAACTATTCTCATTGTAAATATATAAAAAAAACAATCATTTTCACGTTATCAAATGAAATAGAGGTAATAAACAGCTTCGTCTTCTTCTTCCCATTTGTTCTTGGCGCGATCAACCGTTTCTTTTTTTCTCTCTCTCTCCTGATTTCTGTCACAGCCGTGTCCGTAGTTTTGGCGTGCTGTCAGACAAGTATTCCATACCCATACCCATGTCATGTCGACATGGGTACGAAGCGCTGATGAAAGTCCGAGCAACGGAGAAGAAGGTAATAACATGTGTTATATAGCTTGAATGATAGGCTTTAAGTTCAATTTGGTGCTAAATTTTCGTATATTTTTTCATAGTTGATCTCAAATCCCTCCCGGGTTGGTTTGTTTTCTAATACTTGACAAATGTCAAAGCTAGCTGAAAGCATCCCCCCTTCCCATGATCTTCCAAAAGGATCTTACTCCTTTTTATTCATGTCAATATCAACTGTTTGCATTAAAAGTCAAGCATGTGCAACAGTGCACATTGATAAAGATGCCTTCATAAAATAAAAGATAAGCCAGCCCCCTTTAGAGAGGCTTGGACAGATCCAAAGCAACCCTTTTCTAATTTCATGGCCTTTAATATTTCAAGCAGAGCTCATATACACATCATCAATACTCACACTCTGTCGACAATAACAAGCCCAGAAAACACAACTCATTTGACAAAACAAAAATCAAGAAGATAATTGATAGTGATTGCAGATTAAGAGAGCACAAAAAACTAAGCAAACACAAAGGGAGGTGAAAATAACTAGTTACGAAACAATAAGATTATTGGATCTGATGGGGCTTTTTTGTTTCAATAGAATCCTTGGCTGTGCCTTTTGACACTCGAACTTTGTGCCCCGATGCTTGTTTTTGGACCCCATTGCTCGAACCACTCTAGGGAATTCGACAAACCCCTTCATCCCTCTCTTGATGTGAGGATTCTCAGGTTCTGGTGATGCTCTACTTCTCTGAATTACCATTGATGAAATGCTACTAGTGTTATCATTAAAAGATGACTTTTCACTCAAGATCGCCCTTGTCGATTCACTGTTTTCATAACAGGATTTCTCACCCAAAACTAACCTGTTTAACTTGCCCGACAAAATAGCTGTAGTCTTTAAAGGAGTTGCGATTTCAGGTTCTTTATCTTCTTGACTCTTCTGTTCCATTCTGGAAGTTGAATTCTGGTGAGGCTCTGCCTGTGTAGTTGTTCCTACCAATTCTAACAACTTCTCTTCAAAGAGCATTTTGGCCTCTGCAAGCTTCATTTGAACTCTTTCTTCTCGTAAGACCTCAGCCATTCTTATCATCTCTCTTTCCTCTCCCATTTCTCTTTTCATGTGATCAATCTCCTCTTTATCAGAAGAGATTTCTCTAGCAAGCTCTTCACAAACTCTCTCAAGTGCTCCCCTTCCTCTTCTTTCTTCAGCCAATTCTTTCGCCAGTCTTTTACTCATAGTCTCCAACTTCTTTCGTGCCTTACGTTCATATTCAAGTTCAGCTTTCAATTCCAGGATCCGGGCTCGAGCGAAATCTAGCTCAGTGTCCATGATAGGTGTAAAAAAGGTGAGATCCCAGAAAGAAGCTGCGATCTTACGAGCTGAAAGAGGAGGTCCAGGTGACGAAGATGTTTTTTACTTTGAAAATGTTGTTGATGATGGATATCATGTTGTGAATTATAAAATGGATCCTCGTACAATTTCCAGCTCGTGCAAGTGGTGTTGGTGGGGTCTCGAGGACTGGATTCACTCATGGAATTGTCTAGGCTGCTGCTTGATCATCATCACCTTCACTTCTCGAGATATATTAAAATTAAATGTTACCACACGTTCTGTTATTATTAATTATTTGACAATGATATATTCTATGATCTAACTGGCTACAGGTTGGATATTTTTACACTTGTAAAAGGTCTTCTTCGAGTTCTCGTCTTGCTTTTACTGTCCTGGACTCATAGGAACCAAAAAGAGGGGGGAGAGAAGAAATGAATCCGGTTCTTTCACTGAAGAAAAAACAAAGTGAAAGATGAAAATGGCCTTTTCTTAATTTTTGAAAAAAATGAAAAAGGTTGCCGCCTTTTCTTTATTCTATTCGGACTCCGAAGGCAACAGAGAGCTTGAACTAACGAGGTATACCACAAAAGAAACGAAAATAATAAAGCAAGGTGGGTGGCTTCTGTTCATGGCAGAGCAGTGAAGAATTGATACCAAAAACAAAGAGCTATAAATGGCGGAATTATCTCCTTGAAAATGCATTTGAATTGATATTTACACCATCATGTATTTAAAAAAAAAGTAATAAATAAAGAAAACACATTACAAAAAGCCTGCTAATATTCCTAAAACTTCCAACTTAATGGAACAAAAGTAAGATTATACTATGTTTCAGTAACTTCCATTTATATACAAGTATCTTCCTAATAAAATCAAATACAATAATAAATCATATACAAAAATTTATCTAAATACATTATCCTACTAAACAAAAAGAATATAAATTAAATCATATTAGAAAATCTAAACTATATATAGAATAAATTCAAATATTAATCCATCATTAACTTTTCGCCATTACAACTTTGAAAATCTTACAAATTATATATTTATTCTCAAAACTTGAAGGCACATAAAAATTTAATAACTCGGTCATCAAGTATCAAGTATTCTGATACTAGGAATCCTATGCCGGTTATATGTCATATAAATGCCACAGTTTATGGAAAATCCTACAGTTTAGCTTTCCCAATTGCGTAAGTTCGGAAAAACATGAAAAAATTGGAGAAACCACAAGAGATCCAAATCTCTTCAAAGTAATCTGAAGCTCTTAGCAGAAGCTCTAGAAATCATGTAACCCACACCCAAACACATGACCCAAACCCCAACATCAATAGCCCATCTGACAACCTCCACTTCCATCTCTACCTCTGCACCATCTCGCCCGTACCCCTCTTCCAAATCTCCACCGTACGAGAATCCCCTCCCGTCACAACCACAATAACATCCACCATCCGATTCATCCGAAACGACCTCTCTATCCTCTGGAATCACATCCAGCTTATCACAGCCTCTTTTGCTCTTCCTTTTCCTCGTCACCACCTTCTCAACCAAGACTACCAGTCCCTCCGCTGCCACACGAACCTCCACCACCCTAGCGTCATCACCGACTCCACCGCCACAACACTCCAACTTCCACCTTTCCAAGTCAGCATCTCTTCTAAAAATCCCCTCCAGCACCCTCTCTTCTCTTAAATAAACCTCAAACCGAACCCCTTCATTGACCCGAACCCGTTCTCTTGACCCGAACATAACCTCTCCAACTCCTTCCTTTTTATCCACATCAACAATCCTATGAAGACCTAAGAACGCTTTAGTCTCGGGTCGAAACTTGGACCCATCACTGACAGGATCATGAGCACGAGGGAGATAAACAAGAGTGAGTGACTCGGGTACCGGTTTGTTATTGGGTCTAGGACCAGTGAACCAGACGTAAAAAGATTTAATCTTCAAGTGCTTTTCTCGGGTTCTTGATTGCAGCCCATGAAAGTCCGTGGTTCTACACATTGTAGATTTGCAGCAAACTACAAGTATGAAATGAAGTTGCGGGGTTGTTCAAAGAAAGATTTTTATGGCTTCAATAGATATGGAGAGAAAGAGAGAGAGAGAGAGAGAGAGAGAGAGGTATTAACGGCAGCCATGAGAGCACGCGGTTTTTATGTTGTTGAAAGACAAATCTTTTTCTTTCCCGCAAGCGATGGACTTGCTACGGGAGAGGAAGCTGCTTGTTTTGGTGTGCTGTATTGGTGGAGGAGGAGGGGAGTTGGTGGACAGCTGGGTTTTAAATTTTTAATCACCGTTGATCTGGTATAAGATGTGTGACGTGTGGGGACCTTTTCAACATGGATATTGGGTGTGTATCAGAACTAATTTTAAATATCAGCTAATTTTATAAGTTTTATAGTTATATAAATTTTTAATAATTTTAAAATTTATAAAATTAAAATTAATAATTTTTTAGAAATAATTTGACCATATAAACTTCTAATAATTTTAAAATTTAAATTAATAATTTTTAAAAAATAATTTTAAAACATATCGATTAATTAAGTTAAACTTAGACTTCAAGTTTAACTTTTTTGCAGAGTCTAAGTTAACTTTTTCGCATTTTATTGGTTGGGTTTTCTACTTTTATGGAGTCGAAGACATCAATACCAATATAGAATCTTAATCTTTTGGATTTTAAATTTTTTTTTATTCATTGTCAAATTAGATTATAAGTTTTTATCAAATAAATCCTGGCTTTATTAATTGAAATCAATTTGACATATATAATTCTTTATTATTTGATTTCAATCGTAACAGATATAATTTCTTAATTGTGTATTATGAAATTATTTTGATAAAAACATTTTACGAAGAAAGAAAACCTAATCAAGTCACGAGGCCCGGCATGAATCTTAATTGCTCGACAGTACCCGAGTTGATCTAAGCCTTTGCACAGAAATGAGAAAGAAGAGAACGCTACCCCAACCTTATACCTCTTGGACAATATTTGGAATACAGCTCCAACATGCATATAATTCTTAAAAGAAAAATACTCTTTAACATAGGATGATCATCACGACAATTCTCCGGCCCATTGACAATGGAAGAACCAGTACGCAGAATAGTCAACAACTAACACCAGCATGCATCTTGATAGCAAGAAGGTTACCGTCGGTTCTAAAATGACATTACATGGCAGGCATATTCTAAATAAGAATTCCAAGTAAATACATATCAACATCAAGATTCCCGTGTTATAAACTAGCCTATACGTAACACTCAAAACAAGAGGTGACTCCCTCTCTTCGAATTGTCTATATAGTAAGAGCATGACAAAACTCCCAAATAGTTAAAGCATCAAATGCATTATAAGCAACAAACCATTGCAACCATTTCCCTATAGATCAATCTAACAGAAATGCACTGAGATTGTCCAAGAAACTAAGTCCAACAAACCATTGCCACCGATCTGAGGAAACAAGAATTCATGGATCAATTCAAGATTTAAGGATTGTACAAATGTTTTTGTCAACAGGAAACAGAACGTAAATCAAATAGCTACTTGGCATGAACACAGGCTCTTATGATAACTTTATTATGAAACAAGTTTTCTTTTACACTAACCAAGCTATCATTCTCTGCCTGGCAAGTATAAAAAAAAGCTTGTTAGATGATATGAAGCAGGACATTCTTTCAATTGGAGGTGTAATGCATAAAGCTCAAGAGATATATTGGAAGCTCTACAAGATTGATATAAAAAGCAAGATTACCCTTTCGTCATTGCCTCTAAGCATTTTCCAATTCACATTCCAAACAAGAATGAAGATACTTTTATAAGGCGCACCTATTATGGTGGTCATACAGATGCATATAAGCCATACTCAGAATTCAAAGATAAGCATGCACCTAGCTGAACACCCACCAAAATACTACGTGCAAGACATATCAGTCTCAGAAACTGGTGTTGCGTATTTCCCTTAAATCCACCAAGATTCTATCATTTAAGAGAAATCAATCTCCAATTTTCAATTCCAAAGTGCACAGATTCACCTAAACTCAACACTTGTATGCTACTTCGCGCAAAAACACACACAACGGAATCAAACATGAAACATTGTCAAAACAGTGCCCAATTTACTTCAATAGCTTGTACATATTGTTGAATATCCACTTTCACGGGGATACATGAAATTTATAAAACTATTCTACTAACCCAAAAACCAAAATAAAGCACATCAACGAGAAATTAAGAAAACCACACAGTAAACCATCCAATGTAAGCAAAGTTACTGTGGCAATGTTCAAGTATCTACCTCGAATTCTTGACATGTCCATCTTCTTCGAACTCCAAAGTTACAGCTCAAACTCATCTTCTAGCTTCAAAGCCTCAGCTGCAGCCTCTTCCTCTTCATCATCCACAACAAAATAAGGATTATGTGCTTCAGGCTTAAACTTATACCCAGTAAAGACATAAAATGCCAAAGTAGCCAATTCTCCAGCCACCACGCTCGTCCATAAATACTTATAAGAAGTAATTGTCTCCAACGCATAAACCACAACCCTTGTAAAGTAAATATAACAAATCACCACAATATAATACTGCCTAAACAGAGTCAGCTTCATCAAATTCACCGCCGCCTTTCCATCCGTCCTTGCAGCCTCCCTCAAATTCTTAATGGACCAAACAATCGGAAACAAAACAGCGCAACAGCAAACAACATCAACCAGCAAGAACACTTGTTTCCATGTAATCCAATCCTGCCCATATGGTCCAGTCTCATCAATAACAACTTGGGCAATATTGGCAACAACTTGTAATGGAATCACAATCATCAAAACCTTCTTTTCTTTATCTTGTAAATACGGTTTCAAAAACGACCACCCAGTACCAATCAAAACAATCAAAGTAAACAACGTAATCCCCTTCAAAAAACTGAAAATGTAAAACAAAACATCCCATCCATGAGCATAACCCGTTCTCTTAATGTAACTCTTATCCTCAGCTTCGCATAACAAATTCACTGTCTTTAAGATTACCACAGCAAGCATGAAGAAATGAATTCGATAAACAGTAAGCCGTTTCCTATATAAAACATAAATCCAAACACCAACTAAACCGAAATAAATCAGCGACAATAAGTAATAAACCCGCGGCAAAATAGTTTTTCCCGCCGACAAATAGTCACGAACTTTACCGCCTCGATCGAGATTATACATGACCGACTTGACGTCCATGGAGACTTTCAACGACGTCAAGCAATTGGCGAACACAAGCGTGTACTGATCGGCGTCGTTTTGAGTTACAATCTTGGAGAGGTCGTCATGGTCTTTCTTGAGGTCGTTGAAAGTGAAAACGGGCTTGATAAGATCCGATTGGAGAGCGCACGTGATTTCACCATCTTCAAGTTGGTTAATAACGTGAAGCCAGGAATCACGAGTGCAGAGAAAGAACCCGATTTTGGATCGGTCGAGATCGGGGTTAGGGTTAGAGAGGCGGATGTTTGTGACGTTGAGTTCGAGTCGGCCGAAGTGGGTGAACCCGAATTCGTCGAAAGGGATGATTTGACGGTCATCGGATCGGATATCGGAGAAACGGATCTCGGCAAGGGATAGGGAGAGTAGAAGAGAAGTGAAAAGGGAGAAGAGGGTGAAGCGAGTAGCCATGGATCTAAGAAAGAGGGAATTCGATTCTCAGATCTGGTGGAACCTGAATTAGTTCTGATCTGTATTTTATTTATCGTCCGCGTCGTGTCGGTCAATGCTTGAAGCTGAAGGAAAGAATACATACATACATACATATATAGATACATACATACATACATACATATATAGATACATACATACATTGGGGTGAGTTGCTCTATTAATCTTTGTTTGGTAATTGGTATTCGTTACGGCCTGCCACCTCTCTTTTCCACCTTCTAGACCTGTGAGGCTGTTACGCCAAATCTTTTTATCATATATTTTTTCCCCCTAATATTACGTTCTTAAAGTTCGAATTCAAAAACCCAAACAGTTACACAAACTTTACTTTCTTAGGCACCAAACATCTCGAAGGGTTTCGAATTTTTTTATTCTTCGACCTTGATTGATATCCAATAGATAAATATAAGTCTAGATATGAATAATTTGAAATAAGATATAACTTCGTCACGAAGAAGAGAGATAGAGAGAGAGAGCCTGAGGAATCTGGGAGCCAAAGAAAAAAGACGATGGAATCATAAACAATTATTAATTCCTTGTTTGTTTTCAGAAATTTATTTTTCTAAAATTTATTTTTTTTATTTTTTCATAATTGATAAACACAAGGGAAGTCGTCGAAGGAAACTGAATTTCAATAAAAAAGAAAAGTAAAGCTTCATGGCAGGAAAGTGATTTCCTTCCAGAAGGAAATCACTTTCCTTTGCTTAAACAAAATAAAACGTGTGCTATCTCCTTCACTTTCATTTTCCTAGTTTTTATTTTTTTTATTTCCCAGTGCTTTGTTATTTCCTAGTGCCTTGATAATAACAAATAGAATAGTAAAAAAATTATTCACATGGAGGATAAAATAAATATGAGGGAGACGAGAATATAAAATATAAAATGAAAATAAGATTTTTTTAAAATAATATAAAGTTATATTTTATAAAATAAGCTATATATGAATATAGGATATACTAATTTTTTTTATTATTATACTTTTTAGATTTTATTTTTTATTGTAAATGATTAAATATTTATAGTAAATATTTTTATATATTAGATAAATTAAAAAAATTAATTTATTAATAAATTAATTTATAGTTTATTTTTTATTACCTAATTAAATACTAAAAAATATTTTTTAATTTATTTTTATAATACTATCAAACATTAAAAAATAATTTATTTTTTAAAAGTTTATTTTTCTAAAAAAGTTATTTTTTAGCAAACATATGAAGAAGTCTTGAGCGAGGTTAGGAGATTGGGTTGGGGTTTTCTTGTAATTACCAATTTGACATCCAAGAAGGTTGCGTGAAGGAGGGAGGGACTAGGGAGGAAGGGAAAAGCCAGCCTGGGGAGGTGATCATTCAACGGAGTTTCTTAAGAGGTAATTTCTCGATTTGATTTCTGTAATAAATCAACCATATGCAAAATTTGTTTTTTATTTTTAAGTTTTGATAGTTCCAAAGAGAGATGCACAGAGAAGATAAGAAAATTCAAGTCTTGTCGGCTATATCTGGGCCTTGGTTTAGATGTGGATTCCTAGGTGGAGATTAAAGGTATATGTAATTATTTTAATGTAGTTTTGTACTTTTGTTTGTCGTTCCCAGCTCCCGATCTCTCCGCGTTGTCCGATTGGCTAATGATTTTCTTCTTTTTTTAATTACAAAAGTATCTCATCTAAATTTTATTTCTTATTTGTATTTTTATAAATTTCATTTTATATTCTAGATTAATAACAGATCCAAATAAAATGCATGGTTGAAATGCAAATTGTTGTTAAATATATAAATTAAAAGATAGAAAATATAATTTATAAAAATCTAAAGAAAAAGTAAAATTCAAATCAAAGAAGATTTTTGTAATTATTATTTTTTTCTCTACTTAGCGAATGATTTTTTTTAATTATTATTTGCAGGGTTTTTATTTATTTTTTATTTTTTAATGTTGTTCCTCTTTTATCATTATTGTTGGATTTTAAGTAATTTCATATGTCGGTCCTGATAAAATATACTTTCATCTAGGTAACATAAGAACGATGAGCATGTTCTAGAGAAAAGTAATAAAAAAAACAGTTAAAAAAGACTCTGTTTTTCTTTGAGAAAAAAATATATCTAAAATCAGTTCCTAAACTACTATCAATCTCTAGAAAGACAATTTCTTCAATGTTCAATTTTCTTTCTTCATTCTAATTAGGAATTCTTATTTTCTTTCTCGATTTTCATCAGAAAATTACAATCTCCTGTTTGATTATCTATCTGATTGTCTCCAAGTTTTTTTATAGCTTTTGCAATTGAATTTATAATCTGGTTTTGATTGATTTTGTGAAATCTTTTTTCATGTCTCTCTTTCTGTTTATTTGATTTTTGGGTGGTTTATCATGGTATTTACGTCTGAATCTCTGATCTTTGCGGTCCTTTTCCTTTATAAATAGTTTATCAATAATATTTTCTTCAAGGGCTAAATTGATAATTGTTTCATAGTTAAGAGACCAATTTGAGGTTTCTCTCATTAATTAACGGTGATTTCTAAAGCTTATATTGTTAGTAAATCTCGTTTCAACAAACAATTTTCGATATTGGCAATGATTTGATGCTGTTCCTGTTTTAGTGCCAAATGATCCCAGCAATGGTTCAGTGCCACCTTTGATGGGGAAAATAGGATTAGGAAGAAGTACACAAGGCCACTGAATTATGAAAGATCGGAGGAAATAGATTAATGGAAAGTAAAATGAACGGAGGTTTCTCATTGCTCTTGCCTCCTGGTGTGGTCTCGTCACACACTGGGAGGACCCTCAACTCAGAAAGTTGCGTACTAGTTTCCAATCCTGCTTACCCTATCTTGTTAAATATTCTCATGAAGTTCTAGGTAAAATATGCAGCAATTTCTCATGGATTTAGAGGTAAGTAGTTGCCTCAGCTTCTTAAAAGATCACAAGGAAATTAAATGGCCAAATCTAGGATTCAATTCGGTGTGTTCCGGAACTGAACTGACAAGCATGATACCACATGTCAAATACACTAAATTTCTCTCTAACAGCTTTCTTGTGAGAATGTCTTCTCCGACATTACATCTATAGATACTACTAATATGCGGATAATAGAACTGCTATTAGTTTTTGGCTGAGAAGAAAGCAAGAGCGCCAACAAATGGTGCATTGATATATGTAGCTGGCTCGGATTGCTGATAGCTGTTTCGATCATCAGCGAAATGGTCTCTGTTATCAGGACCGCCTACTATGGCTCCAACAAGGACATTCGGATTGGGAGAGCTGGAGTAGAGGTACTGAAACCCATCGTTACAGGAAATGCGGTTCGGGTGTGCATGTATAGATGGCACCGAGGAACCCCTGTGATGCACATGTTGTGGATACTTGTTACCGAATCCAACCATGTAAGACATCTTTGCTGGATTATCACCTAAGATATAGTCCACTTGCTTCTTCGCCTGAGCGATGAGTGACTCTGCTGTCACGGTTGAACCACCGCATTTGGCAACTCCTCCATTTGAGCCAAGATACTTAGCATACGTCAATAGAAGGAAAGTAGTGGAGGTTACATATTGCAAATTGCTTTCGGTTGCTTTATAAAAAAGCCCCCCTGCAAAGCACATGGAAATGCTGTCATATTCACTAGCATTAAGTTTTCTTGTTAGTATCACTGAAATAATGAAAAAATTGCCCACCAGGAGTGTATTGGGCCTGGAAACTAGGAGTGCCTGGAATTAGAGAGCATATGTAGTTGTCTGAATGCGATTTATATAACTGAAATTCTTCAGTAGTTTTCTCCAAGAATTCCTGTTGAACCACAAAGTTCAAGCTTTATATGGTTTCTAATATAATGTAGGTGAAGCAGGAGATCTGTACACTATAGAACCTTGGAAAGGAGAATCTTAGTCCCGGGTCGCTTGTCATCCCAACTAAAGGAGTAGTCATCATCTTCGGAACCCATTGTGTGACCATTTGACTGGATGTAAGCCAAGTATGTTCCATTCAGCGAGGCTTTATGAAGCCACGATGCACCCCAGAGAAGCTCATCCTGAATCGACAAACTTAGGTTAAGATCTATTATGATTGACTTTAGAAAGCCAAGAACTGAAGACAATCTTACTTGGTATCCAGAGTATGAGCAGTAAAATGGGCAGACTGCGGAATTGAGAGAGTCGCTGTAAGATCCTCTATACCTGTCTGCAAAATCGAATACCTGCATAATCACAATTAGATATTTCTTGCAAGTGCAGAAGCTGACAGCTAGTGAACAATCGATTTAGTTACAATGGATGCCTACTTTCATTGCTGCATGAAGCAGTTCGGTGGAGTAAGAAGTGTCAGACTCTTTGAACACAATTGAAGCTGCAGCCAAGGCAGCAGCTGTCTCAGCAGCCACGTCGGATCCTGGGTTCTGCGTGGTTACTTTGTACACATTGCGTGGTGTGTCCATGTCTTCTGGCCTCTCCCAGCACCGGTGATCCATGTTCGGATCTCCAACCTGCACCATCCAGCGTACACCTAAGTCCCATTTGAAATTATCAAGAACGCAGAAACCTATTTTGCCTACTGGCCCCTGCTGTTATCCAAGAGTGCAATTTTCCAGCTGCTGTAACGCCATTTCGCAAAATTCTTAATTTATTATTTGAGGGTAGTGCGCATTTCTATGGTTTTATGTGCAAAATTTACAGAATTTCATTATGCATGCTTACTTGAACATATAGTGTGTCAGGGGTGGCAGTGGCCGCTTTTAAAAGGTAGTCAGTGCTCCATCGAATGGCTGCTTTGGCATTCGTAATCTGATTCTGCATCGAGCTACCGAATTCAATGACACTCCATGCCAACAATGTAGTGGTGAAGGCCATTGGAAGGCCAAACTTGACATTATCACCTGCGTCGTAGTATCCACCAACTAGGTTCACCTGAAATCCACAAAATAGTAAAACCAGGATAGTCAGTCCTGCTATCTTCATTTTATTATATTCATGAACAGGAAGTTAATTTATAGCAGAATTTGAAATAGTACGTGATAAGCAGAGCCATCAGACAACCCAGAGTCCCCCCTCCATGTTAGCCGTTGGTTCGATGGCAGTTTTCCTGACCTCTGACCCTCAAAGAAGAGGATGGACATTTCAAGAGCATCAGCATAATCTTGAGAAGTAAAGGCAGTGCTGAAATAGCTACGACAACAAAAAATAATGAACAAAATCTGCAACTTCAGTGAAAATGCAGTAGCAATAGCCATATTCCCACGAGGCTCCGCACTATTGAGTCTGTGCTATACCTACTGCAATGTATAGGATTCTAGAGCTTGTGGGTCTGAACTATATTGAAGAGGAGCTGCCATTTTATAGACAGGAGTTGCAGGAAGTTTGAGAGTTCGTTGGTCGTTAAGAGAGAGATTTATGCTAGTCACGGGATCAACTGCGCAAAATTTGGACATTTTGCTGTAGAGACAACAGCATACGCGAAACTTATCCAAAATGCTTAAACAGTAAACCTGAAAGTCGTAGACATGATATTCAAAAGAACACAGCAAAAGGCAAAATTCATGTTTCATACCTTAAATGAGAGTTCTCGTGCATTAAAATAGTGGGTTATCTAGAAGAAGAGAGTAGATATATATAAATCATGCCAAGGTCTTAAAGACTGCTCGGATTTTTGTGACCTCGGATACCGTAATTAATGGCTGGAAGGTGGAGTGCGGTACTGGATTTTGGTGGACATGTATCTTGTCTTTAGCATTGAAGTCACTGATACGTATAGAGTCAAAATCACATGAGACTCAACAGGGCCAAGGTGAGGCTTATCAGTTATCACACACAGGTTGGTTACCAGCCATCTGTATGAACAATTTTACTAGTTAAAGGTCAATCTAGTCCAACAATAATTCCATGACTCATCTGATTGGCCTTACTGTCCGGTTAGAGTGGGGTGAATATTGATTTTCCAAGTATTTTTTGTTTAGAAATATTTTATTGTAATTTTTTATTTTTTTAAAAATATTTTTAATATCAAAACGTGTCCAAAAAAAATTCATTCATGATAAAAATTTAACATCGTTGGTCAAAGATTTTACAGTATTGTGGGTAGGAATTACCATGTTGTTTGCAATATGAGCGGCTTGATTTGTGAAGTCCTGAGTGGACAGGAGCCTAAAGATTGGACTGGTTCAGAGGAAAAACTTTTTGAGTTAGTAATTTGTGCACTCGACTCGAGGGTCATCTTTATTAAAGAGACAACATTCTTTGAGTAACCCCTCTTGCTCGAAACTAAATGTTGGTTCCAGAAAACGTTTGAGGCACCGATTGAAGATTCACATGGAAACCATGTAAAGTATAAAAAAGAAAGGGAAAGGTGCAAAAACACTAAATCGTACCATAAGTAACACTAAATCGTACCATAAGTAGCTTTGTCAAAGTGGATTGAAGCTGTATGGAGAATCTTGGTTTAGCAGTAGAAGGATTTTTTTTTTTATTGTATATTTGTTATTTTTGTGATGTCTTGCATGACTATTAAATTTATAGGATATTTAATGAATTGTGAAATTAATCTTAGTACATGTAAGTTGGTTTGGACACTCATATAAATCAAAAAAATAAAAGAAAAATAAATAAAAACAAGAGGTTTTTAAAAATATTTGTTAAGAGTATTCAAATGAACCTGTACTTTTATTCTTTGTTCTTTGTTATGTAATTATTGTGAACACTTAGCTTGTTAGCGTTTGCCTTCATTCATTCAAGATCTTCTGTTAGAAACTACGTGATCAACAGAATATCTGCAAGGCAAGGCTGTTTTCTACTGGATCTTCTTTAAATGGGGGTGGAACATGTGCATAAGCCATTTCGAAACCCATGTCTTCAAGATCTGGTAGTAAAACAAATCCTTAGACACATGATACAGAGTTTAGAGTTTGCTTCAAATTCACCTGTTTCAATTGATAATGTGCATAAATCTCAGTTTGAAACGGCTAAAAACTGACTTACTAGGAATCATAGTTAATGGAAGCCCAAATTCATTAGTGAAGAAGTCTTGAGCAGGAATCTTGCACTTGTTCATGCACATTCCTACACGTCCACAATTCTCAAGGTACCTTCCTGAGACGGGATTTCTTAAGCTTACAATTAGTGTTGGGAAATTTGATGAACTCATCAAGTAGCTTGCATTGCAAACGAATTAATAAAGCAGAGTTTCCTTTAGGCAATTTGGAATACAAAGAAATCTTAATAAAGAAACATGTCCTTGATTATCTTTGTTACACTTAAAATTAGAACAGAATTTTATAGAATGTTGAGTAGGGACCAGTTCACAAAACTGTCATAATCATAATCAAACCACCCCTTCTCTTTACTCTCAGTAACATCTTTTGCGGGAGCTGCATACTTCTCCATCCTCCTAGCAAATAGAATCATGAATGCTTTCTCAAAGAATCCATCAATGTATTTTGTTTTCTGAGGTGTTTCTGCAATCCTACACTCGATGAAACTTCTTGGTATACATTAAAGCTCTGTAGTGAGTTTAATTCTTGGATTTTCACTGAACATGGGTTTTATTTCTTTTTCGTCTATTTTAATGTTGGAAATTGCAGGAGGGAGAATGTGTGAAGGTTAGAGGAGGGTGTGGTTGGCTGTTGTGTCCTAGCTGATCATGAGCTAAGTATGAAACAGCAATAACACAAAATCCAGAATAAATACTGAAATAAGGGAAAATAGCTAAAATCTCGAGCAATCTGGAGTGGTTCTATAAAAATAAATTATAAGAGGTTAGGAAATAGATCTTTTAAATGGATTTTGATCTCGAAAATAATATCCAATGGCTTTGCGACCAGTGCTCGTAAGTGATGGCCCATCAAAACAACAGTGCTCATTAATCCTTCGAAGGTATTGCTCGTAACTTTATCATAACATGATGTAAGTGTAAAATTTAATTAACTATTATATAACGTGGAATAAATATATTTATAATAAAATTATAAATTTAAATAATAATAAAATAATATCTCTAGTTATTAAGATTTCTCATTAATTTTTTTATATATATTTAATATTTTTAAACTCTACTTACTTTATATAAATGATATAAAATTTAAAAGAATAAAGCAAGTGAATATGGAGAACAAATAATATTATTTATAAATAAAATTTTTATGAAGCTTTAATGGTTATATATATCATATATTTATTATATCATAGATAATTATAAGTGAATCATATAAATAATATATCCTTAAAATAAAATATATGTAGATGTTACATCTTTTACTTTAAAAATTTATAAATATAAATAATACATCCTTAAAATAAATAATTTTGAAAGCTTATAAATATAAAAGTTGCAATCTTTAAAGTAAATTATTTTAATAATTTATAAATATAAAAAGAAATTAAAGAGTCATTCATAATAATTTTATAAAAAAATTAACAATAAAAAAATTTCTTAAATCCATTACTAATTTAAACTTGAATCACCAACCACAGAATTCAACAAACTATGCAAAATAATTGAAAAATAAAAATTGGTAGCGGATGTCCTCAATAAAAAGGATGCTCGTGGTGTTGATACATTTCAATATTAAGGCCCGTTTGTTTGCAGGAAAGTTGTTTTCTTTTGGAAAGTGAATTCCGAGGAAAATGAATTTCTTAAAAGTAAAGTATTTTCCGATGTTTGGTAGTGTTATGGAAAATGAACTGGAAAATAATTTCCAGTGTTTGGTTATGTTATAGAAAATGAACTGGAAAATAATTTATTAATATTTTATTTTTCTCAAGTTTATTAAAATAATAAGGAATAAATCTTACAAATTAAAAAGTTGAATAATAATAAAATTGAAAAATAATTTCATAAATTATCTGAAATAAAATAAATAATAATCAAAACAATAAAGATCAAATTTAAAAAAAAAAGATGAAGAAATTAAAATAATAATAATTAACATTTCATAAAGTATTTCAAATAAAATAAATAACAATCAAAAGAATGAGGACCAAATTTAATAGAAAAAAATTTCAATAAAAAAATAATAGGAGAAAAGCAAATAACAATTATAAAAATAAGGACCAAAGTAAATATAAAAATTAAATTTTAAGAAATGAAATTGAAAAATAAATATTCAAAACAAAATATATATAGCAATCAAAAGTTTAAGGATCAAATTTGATATAATTGGCAAATAATGACATTTCTAAACTTTTCACAACTTCCGGAAAGTGTTTTCCTCCTAAATTTTTCAGGAAAACACTTTCCTGAAAATCAAGCTAAATTTTTCTTTGACTGGAAAGTGTTTTTCATTTACCAACTTTCCTAACAGCAAACAAACACAAGAAAGTTTGGAAAGTGTTTTCCCGGAAATTACTTTCTAGAAAACAAACACAGCTAAAAGGAAAACACTTTCCTGAAAATCAAGTTAAATTTTTTTTTACTAAAAAATATTTTCGTTAACCGGAAAATGTTTTTCATTGACCGGAAAGTGTTTTCCGTTGATTAGAAAGTGTTTTTTATTGGCCGGAAAGTATCTTTTATTGACTAATTTTTCTAATAACAAACAAATATAAAAATGTTTGAAAAATAATTTTTCAAAAATTATTTTTCAGAAAACAAAAATGACTCAAGTAACCCAAGTGGCAATTGAGTTAAAAAAGGGCAGCAATTGCATTACGGACAAAAAGAACTGCTTTTCTATGGATAAAAAAGTTAAAGAGCCCTAAATAACAAAATGTATAAAAATAAATAAATAATTTAATAAAAAGAAGAGAGAAGAAAGTCGAAATGTCAACTGACTTCGTTAAAAATGCTAAATCTTATAAAAAAGATATCATGTGCCGAAGAATATCGTTCATTGAATGAGAGGTCTACCAATAAACTTCAAGTTGTGATTTGTCGAACACGTAATCTCGAGAAATTATTATTATTATTATTATTCTGTAAGATTAGCAATATTAAGGAGGAGTTTCAACACGAGATTATCTTCTTCGGCAGGGATGGTATTGAATATGTTTGTGGGCCGGTGAGCCCCATATCCAATTACCTAACAACCAAGTAGCCCAGCACAAAATCTCATCTTGATAAGAATTTGGCCTCCAAACATTAGCACAAAGACCCACAGGATTGCACTTTGATCTCGTTGTCGCTTTTCAAATAGATCATCAATTGTCATGGGTACACGACAAGATTAATCATTCTCAATAATAATTAATAAAAATCATGATAACATTAATTAATCGCTGTCTGGGCTTGCAATTGATGAAATTCTGCTAAATTCCAACTTCTTAGAGGAACTGTTTGTGATCAAGGCAGATAGAATTAGATTTGAAATGAGATTTGTGAAGAAATCTGGATGGGTTAGATGTTAAACTTGAAACTTTATGAAAATCCGATAATAAAAAATTTTGATTATTGGATCAGGTTTAAATAAATTAATTGTTTTTTTAATAAATTCTATGTTTAATTTTCCCATAAAAAACCTGTCGGGTCTTCTAAAATTTTAATTAGACTCTAGTTTTGTTTATTTTAATTATTATTTTAGTTATTTTTAAATTTTATTTAGTTTTGTTTTCCAGTGTTTTTAGTTATTATTTATACTTTTATAAAATATCAGATATTATTAGAGCTTTAACTTTGAGGCTTAGTTTTTTGTCTTTGCTCTATTTGCCCACATGCCAATCTCTTGGCTGCATGTTCCTGGCTACCTGCTAACCACGACATGCCAAAAAAAATGGACAGGTGTGACAGCTCACATCACAAGAGGCAAAGCATTACAGATCGCATGCAAAGATTAACAAAGTAGATGCATCTCACATGGTAATGGCTCAAAATTCAACACTGACTTTGGGTCTCCATTTTACAGAAATCCATATCCTGTTGTAGGGAGGGGCACGCAGACTGAACCCCATATATACATGGTTTCTTTTAACACTCAACATCTCATCTTTCCTTTCAGTTTTTTCAATGGAAAGAAGTCAACGTTGGAACTCGAGGGATTCGAAAGAAAAGAGGGACAAATCAATAAATAAGAAGTTTTGGGAATGCAGAATTATGACAGCATAGATAGTTATGGGTCATCAGAACAAACTGGAGTCGGGCTTTTGACTTTTGGTCTCTCTTGCACTCAACTCTACTCAGGACTGATCAATTCAGATCTAGTCAGCATATATATATAGATGTCTTTCTTTTGTAGTGATAGCTTCATGTGATGGTGGTAGTTTATAAAGAGAATATTGAAGTCAATTGCAGAGAGTAGTGCTAGTCATCTTTGTTTTCTTATAGGGAATTATAGTTGGCATAGAAGGATGAATTCATTGATTCTGTGATCTTTTATTATAGCAAGACAACCAGCCATTGCAGGGATGACCTGCAGTTTTAGCTACATTGGTGATAATAAATGCTAGGAAAACTCTAAGATGATTCTCTTGAATTCATATCTACTGCTGTGAACAATGTAACTTATTATATAGTTCTTAGCTATTGCTCTTACAAAGAGCATGTAGTAAATAATCTCTTAGCATTTTAGAGTTTAAAATATTAAAAAAGATGGATCAACAAACAGTATTGAAGCCAATTATGAAGCTGTCAGTTCATACACAAGGCCATACAAATTACTTAGCACAAGAGATGTTAGGGAACTGTCTTTTGGACTTCGAGATGATGTCTATTATTATATGTAAAACCTCATATACACCAGCCCAGTACGAATATGTATCTCCAGGAACACAGACAACTGCCTAACAATAGAATCACAGGTAAAAATAGCACACACTAGCTGATGAATTATTCAGGAAGTATAGTTGTGGAGCTGAAGCATATTAAGAGCTTCTGCTTCCATCATCATCAAACAATTCTTTTGCAATGATACTATTAGTAGCTTTTGTAGGGTGATGAGCACATCAAAACAGTACATACTTGGATCGATCATCACATAAAATAGATGGTGAGCTTTCATTAGCAGCCTTGAAGCAAACAAATGGGGAAAAGTGTCCCCCACAACATGGCTCATTTGCGTTCTCAAATCCTAGCACATTAGCACCCATGTGACAATTAGGAACTAGCATCAATGGGAGAAAAAATAACTTTATCTACAAGAAATTAAAATATCTGAAACCATATCGATGATAGTTTATGACCTTGAAAGCAATATCACAAGTGTTAGTATACACAAAAATAGATTGAGGACCCATCTCCTGATAAAGTCATCGAGCATTATATTCAGTTTCTTGTTGCAGTCTTGGATTAATTCATTCATTTCTATCAAACAATTTCTACTTGGTAGTAGAGTGAGAGGACGAACAGACGGTATGCAACCGAGCGTTCAAAGTCCAGCTACGATGAACTTTCTAGCTCCTAATTCATAGTCTTTTATATTTAAGCAGAACATAAAATTATCAAGAAAAGGATTAAAATTGTTTATTTAAATAAAAATGAATGATAATAATTAAATACATAAAATAATTATTATTTTATATGATAACGTTTTAAAATGTTTAAATAAATTCGAAGTAAAAAAAAAAAACTAAGCACATAAATTCATTAGAAGAATTAAATGATTATTAACAAATGTGCTAAGGTCATCCATTAGCCTGGCCACCATTTCAACTACGTACTTATCATCTTTTCTCTCTCTCTCATTTAATCCAAACCATTAATTTTAAAACTAATGATGAAATTAAAAATGACTAATCATGTTTCTTTAAAAATATTAAATATCTTCTACTAATAATAGTTATATTTTTAAGGACAGAAGCAAATTGGTCTTATCTTTGGTTTGTAAAAATTACAAACATTTTTTCCTTGTTGATTATTTTATTTTCCAAGATGACATCATTTGATTGTACTTCGCCTGTAAGCGATGTAGCTTTCTTCGCATTGTACTCGGGTTTCAAAGGCCTTTAAATTAATGTTTATATATTTATAACCTTACTCATAAGCCATAAGGAAATCGCTACAGAGAGATCGAGCCAGTATTTGATTGAAGTTGGGATGTTGAACAAACATCACCCGATCTCTAAGTACAGGTTGCAAGTTTTTCTTGGCCTTCTGGTTTTATGAGATGGATCCTGGGGTGGATTGGTAGAGAGAAAACTTGCTTGACATGCACAAGGAATTTTTCACCTGGATGGTGTGGACCCTTTTTTATAGGCGGAGATGGTTGATGGGGTTCCGTATGTTTAGCAGATGTGAAGACTTGCTCATGGTGATTGTTTGAATGCAAGGCTAATGAGCTTAATAGGGGATCACTCATGGAGGTTGATCACGTGCGGGTATTATTGATAGAGACAACATCGTGATCTCCAAGGAAACTCGGATACAAACAAAGAGATTTATTAGACTTGAAGATAACTGGAGAAAATCTTCTATAGGGAGTTATGTACACTGGCACTCACACATGAGGGATATTAATAGAGATTCTTATGGTGACATTTATAGAAATAGCAATTGAGATTTTTATGGATACAACATTGGGTAAACAGACCGTGAAAGAATTTAATGAAGACAGCGAGATACCCATGGATAATTTCATGAAAACTTGGAGATGACCATGAATACATGAAGATATCGAGATAACCATGAAGAAATGGACAAGTAGAGATATCCATGGAGAATTTTATATAGATCTGGAGATGTAAATGGATACATGGAGATACCCATGAAGAATTTCAAATATACTAGGAGATATCCGTGGATCAGATGTGAAGAAGTTCATGGAGAATTTCAAAGAGGTATATATGAAGACATTGGAGTCTATTATATTTTTATAAATACATGGAAACAAATAAAGGAGACACGCAAATAGGAAAAAAAATAGAGGGATTTATTTACAAAAAGAATATTTTTTTTTTCATTTATAACACATTATTAGAGCTACATTTTAAGATGGAGTTAGTGCCATATATAAGGGAGGTTCTTACCATATGGTCTTAATTACTAAAATATTTTTTTAAGATTTGTTATATTTTAGTGCCATATATAAGGGAGGTTTTTTTTCATTTATAACACATTATTAGCTTACCTTTCTTTTTTAGGTTGTAAATATTACTTATAACTCCTCAAAACATGATCATTGACCTTGAAATACCTATTTTTGACCTTAATATTATGGTTGATTAGTTTTACTCATGTAAGCTTTATGCCTCAAATGAGTTGTCAATCATTGTCCTCTAGTTAGTTTAGATCGAGCCTTCATCATTCCTTTCAGGGGAGTATTAGAGTACTATGTAGCAAGGGCATTTTATTCTTGCAAATGTAATATTCTGTGTTCCGTAAGTGAGAAGGAATGAGGTCTCGAAGGATTTTGGTGTAGTTTTGTATGTTCATAAAATTTCATCAAGGGGCTTTGCCCATCCTTTTTTTTGCTTTTAACTGGTTGGATGTCCGCGCTTTACATGGCTCATTTTTTATTTTTATAAAAACTATTGTAAAAATTTATGATATAAAAAATAATATTTTTTAATATGAATAATAATTTTTATTTCAAATTTATTAATTATTTTATTCATAATATTAATTATAATAAAAATAATAATATTTATAACATAAATAATTATATTAAGAATTTTACAACACAATACTTTGAGTTATAATAAAAATAATAATATTTATAATACAAATAATAATATTTTGTATATGAATACTTTAAATTATATTAGAAAAAATAATATTTATAACACAATTTTGTTTAAAACTCTAGTTTGATTATTCTATATATTTTTTAAATTTTTTATCAGCCTGCTTTTATCAGGTTATTAGTTTTTTTTTTTAAAATAAATTTTGTGAGAAAAAAATTCAAAAAGAGATCATGAGAGCTATAATACTTAGTTAAAAAGGATTCGTTTTGCTATCGAGAATATCTTTGTGGAAGAGGAAAATCTTGATTGGTTTTTTGTACCTTATAATTTTGTCCATTTTTTCCCAAGAAAATAGACCTGTTTGCTCGCATTGGATACGTGCAAGTGAGGTTGAGCCTTAAGACGTTCTTGTGCGGTCAAGGGGACTTCATCAAGAATTCTTATCTATTGTGTTAGCTTCTGAAGATCTAGAGTTGCAAGTGGTGTCCAATCTAAAACCCTCTCATGGGCAAGGGTTTCTAAACACTATACCATGAGATATTTTCAGAGATTGTCCAAGTGGAAGGGGTGTCAAATAGCTTTTAGTTTATGATCCCATATAAAAGGTGCCAACTAACGAGACTTGGTCCCGTCTAGAGGGCTTTGGAGGGGCTGCAAGCTTTTAATAGCTGGGATGGAGTTGTTGAGCCTGCATAATTCTACAAACAAATTAATTTGTTGAATGCACAAATGACTTTCTCATATTTAAGTTAGTAAAGCAGAAGGATAAAGGGTTTTTTTTTTTTTTTATAATGGTAGTGGAGTTAATATATAAAAATGATTGAGGTAAATCATAAGAAACTTTGAACTTAACAGCTTAGAATGTTTGTGTTTCAAGGTCGGAATGTTTGTATTTCAAAGTCGGTTTTCTTTCATGTTGATCTGTTCTTACCTCGCATCACAGTTAAGCATTTATTCTTGAAAGAATACGTACGTCCACTTGAATAAAGTCAGAGGGCACAAAATACATTACCCACCTCCTCCTATCATGGGGCACTCATAGTGGTCTTTAGCTTCTAGCGGGTAGCAGCGTCCTGTTTAGAGCGACGTTTTCAACTCCACCGTCAATTTATGGGGGAGTTGGGTATGACTAGCTAGAGTTGCCATGTGTCCCCTAGCTCTAACACGGTGATGTGTTGGTGTAGGAACATGTTGCCCTCTACTAAATAAAACCTTCGAGCAAAGCGGCACGTTAAGGCTACCCTAGGTAAGCCGCTATGCTTGAGCTTGGGTTACATCGACGAAGACTTTTTTATTCACCATGCGGTCACCGATTCTGACTTGCCTATTTTTAGGTCAGTCAAAGGAGCTATGGGCCCTCGCCCCTTCAATATTGCACTATTTTTATTTTTTAGCACCCTACTAATATTTGTGATGCATTTCGTAATTTCACGATACAGATGTTATAATTGTATCGAAATTAATTAATTAATATTAAAGGATGCTCTTACGAGATTTTCAAAGTAATAATTAATTTTACATAATACTTGATCCGCAGGTCAACCAATCCATCCAAGACTCTTGGGTTATTAATTTTGCGTTCAGTAATTTTGAATTTCGAGTTGATGGATCAATTTCACAGTTTGAGTTTTTATTTATCACACGTTATCACTTTCATCAGTTCGAATAGTGATCATTTAGGTTGGGAGATTAACATTTATGGAGAAAAATGCTATGATTATCCCACCCATTAATGACTTTGAGTGAAAGAAACGGGCTCGTCCTCGTGACATTGAGGGAGTAGAACTTGATCCTGATTAGTAGAACTTGAACCTGATTAGTCTTACCAATTCTTAGAATAGTATACAAGGTAGTTAATTAATGTTGACACCTTAAGATTAATAACAAATTGAATGTTATATGTTTCTAACCATAGCCAATTTGTCATGTTTCATTGTAATACATATGGTATGGTTGGGCTTGAACTAATAAAAAATAAATGCTATGCATCGTTTCTTGTTATGTGTGGACACAATATAGTTGGTGGCCATGATTGGCGGCAACTATGCTTGACATGGTAAGAGTCAAATGATGGGTGCCTAACCAAAAAAAATGTTGCCCACCATTGTTGACCAAAGGAAGAAGATTGTCTCCTACATCAGCTATAAATAGAAAGTGTCATTGATAGCTGATCACCATGAAATAAAGAGAAACACAAAGAGAGCTTAGAGTGAGAGTTGAGTTAAGTAGATAAGTTTTTCTCCTCCTCCTTGTTTTGTTGTTTGTATTGCTTTTGAGCTTGATTAATACAAACCAGTAGCTCTGTGGAGTAGGCAAGTTGCCGAACCACGTAAATTGATGTGCGTTTGAATGCCGGAATGCCCTAACAACTGGTATCAGAGCTTGTTCTTGGAAAAGAGGGTGTTTGATCCAAACTTAAAAATCAAAGTTCTCAAAACGTGTTTTTGAACATACCATCGTGAAGAGGACGACGAGAGGAATCCACTGGTGAAAACCTGGTGAAAAACCGACTTCTTGCATGTCGGTACGCTCCGCCACCAACACTGTCCACGCACACACGCGCCTCACGCTTCTTCCTCGCCCGTTTCTTGCAAATTGACCCGCCACGTTAGCAGTTATGCATAGTCATCAGACACGTCACCTAACATATTAGCACTCTGACTAGTCAAACTGCCACGACATTAGACGCGTCATCGATCACGTCAGCCGAAAATCAACCTGGGACTGCCACGTCAAATTTGGTGGACCCCATATGTCCTACGTGGCTGACACATCATCATAACCACATCAGCTCCCTAGGTTTTGATCTAGTATGGCACAACGACTATTCCTCCTGCCACGTGGCGTCATCTACAGCGTCCAGTGATCCTAAAGTTTGATTGTTTAAATCTGAGCCATTTGAAGTTCGATTTGGGTGATCTTAGTGTCATTTCTAACTTTTTTGGCCATTCTGGACACATCTGTTAGGTCAGATTTTACAGATTTGAAGCCAAGAAAGTAAAAATGGCTGATGAAATAAAGGCTAGGGGAATTGAAAAATTTGATGGAACTGATTTTGGATATTGAAAAATGCTAATTGAAGACTATTTATATGGGAAAAAACTTCATCTTCCTCTGTTGGGGAGCAAACCAGAAAACATGTCAGAAGAAGATTGACAAATTCTTGATAGACAAGTCTTGGGCATTATCCGGCTATCATTATCAAGAAGAGTTGCTCATAATGTTACAAAAGAGAAATCCACAGCAAGATTGATGGAAACCTTGTTTGGGATGTATGAGAAGCCATCAACAAATAACAAAGTGCACTTGATGAAGAAGCTGTTCAACCTGAAGATGAGAGAAAACACCTCTATTACACAACATCTTAATAATTTCAACACCATCATAAATCAATTATCATTTATTGAGATTGAGTTTGATGATGAGATCTGAGCATTTATTTTGCTAGCTTCACTTCCAAGCAGTTAGGAAGGTATGAGAACAACTGTAAGCAACTCAACCGGAAAATCCAAATTAAAATATGATGACATCCGAGATCTGATTTTAGCTGAAGAAGTATGAAGGAAAGACTCGGGTGAAAGCTCAAGTTCAGGTTCAGCTCTCAATATCAACACTCGAGGAAGGAGACAGGACAGAGGCTTATACAGAGGTAGATCAAAATCTAGGTACAGAAGTAAAAGCAAGTTTGGACCCAGAAAGCAGGTTAAATGTTAGAATTGTGGCAAAGCTGGTCATTTCATGAGGAGTTGCACAAAACTAAAGAAACCTGAAGCTGATTCTGCAAATGCCACTACAGACGAGGTACAAGATGCTTTGATTCTTATTGTATATAGTCCTATTGATGACTGGGTTCTTGATTCTAGAGCTTCATTTCACTGTACTCCACACCTTGAAATGATACAAAACTATACTGCTGGAAATTACGGGGTAGTCTATCTGGTCGATGAACAACCATTGGATATTATGGGTATAGAAGATGTGCAAATCAAGATAATAAATGGATCTATATGGAACTTGTAAAATGTAAGTAATGTTCCTAAACTAAAGAAGAAGCTGATCTCGGTCGGACAACTTGATGATAGTGGCCATTCAATCCTTTTTTCTGGAGGAATGTGGAAGGTATCAAAGGGAGCAATGGTTGACTCGTGGAAAGAAAACTGGCACCCTGTATATGACCACAAGATCAACAGATATAATTGCATCTACTGAAGCAGAAAATCAGGCACAGCTATGGCATTGTAGACTCGGTCATATCAATCAAAAAGGGATGAAGATACTTCAGTCAAAGGGAAAGCTGCCAGAGTTAAAAAAATATTGATCTAGACATTTATGAAAGATGTGTTCTCAGAAAACAGAAGAAGCTCAGTTTCTTAAAGGTTGGCAGGACCTTAAGACCAAGAAAGCTAGAATTGGTGCACACAGATTTATGGGGACCAGCTCCAGTAGCATCTCTTGGAGGTTCTCGGTACTATGTGACTTTTATTGATGACTTCAGCAAGAAGGTATGGGTCTACTTTCTGAAAAATAAATCTGATATGTTTGACACATTCAAGAAATGGAAGGCTATGATTGAGACTGAATCAGGTTTGAAATTGAAATGCTTACGATTTGATAATGATAGAGAATACATTGATGGAGGTTTCAAGGAGTATTACGCTATCAATGGTATTAGAATGGAAAAGACAGTTCCAGGCACACCACAACAGAATGGCATTGCTGAACAGATGAACAGGACCATCAATGAATGAGCTAGAAGCATGAGGTTGCATTCTAGGTTACCTCAAACATTCTAGGCTGATGCAGTTCATACTGCAGTTTACTTGATCAACCATGGACCATCAGTTCCTTTGGAGTTCAGACTGTCCGAGGAAGTCTGGAGAGGAAAAGAAGTACCGCTTTCTCATCTAAAGGTCTTTGGGTGTGTTTTCTATGTGCATGTAGATTCTGATGTTCGCAATAAGCTGGATGCCAAATCAAAGAAATGTTTCTTTATTGGCTATAAAGATGAAGAATTTGGATTTTAGTTTTGGGATGATTAGAACAGGAAGATTATCAGAAGCAGGAATGTGATCTTCAACGAGAAAGTTTTTTACAAAGACAGATCAAGTACAGAATCAGAGATAACTGATTCAGATACGAGTCCATAAAAATCTAAATTCATAGGATTAGAAGGGCTTCTCGATGTTACCACTCAAGAGTCCTTACAAGAAAGTTCAAGCACATCAGTATCCACCACTACTACACAAGACAATACAGAGCCAAGTGAACCAGCTATTCGCAGGTCTTCAAGGACTATAAAGCCTCCACAACAGTTCACACTTCTATTGAATTATATCTTACTGACAGATGGTAGTGAACCATTAACTTATGAAGAATCCTTACAAGATGGAAACTCGAGCAAGTGAGAGTTAGCCATGAAGGACGAGATGAAGTCATTGTTGAAGAACAAGACTTGGGAGTTAACCACACTGCCTGAAGGAAAGAAGGCTTTGCAAAACAAGTGGGTTTACAGAGTAAAGACTGAGCATGACGGAAGCAAACGGTTCAAGGCAAGACTTGTTGTAAAAGGGTTTCAGCAAAAGAAAATGATCGACTATTCTGAGATATTTTCTCTAGTTATGAAGCTTACAACAATCAGAGTTGTTCTAGGGATAGTAGCTATAGAAAATTTACATCTTGAATAATTAGATGTAAAAACAACATTTCTTCACGGTGAATTGCAGGAAGACATTTACAAGCAACAACGATAGGGGTTTGCAATACCAAGAAAGGAGAGTCAAGTTTGCAAGCTAAAAAAGAGCTTGTATGGTTTGAAGCAAGCTCCAAGACAGTGGTACAAGAAGTTTGATAACTTCATGTGTAGTACGGGATACACAAAATGTCAGGTTGATCATTGTTGCAATGTCAAATATTTTGACAACTCCTATATCATTCTACTGCTATATGTGGATGATATGTTAATTGTTGGATCCAGCATGGAAGAGATTGATAAGCTACAACAACAGTTGTTAAAACAGTTTGAAATGAAGGATCTGGGAGCTGCTAAACAAATACTTGGTATGAGAATCATCATAGACAAAGACAAAGGCATACTAAAGCTTTCACAGACAGAGTATGTCAAGAAGGGTCTCAGTAGGTTTAGTATTGATAATGCTAAGCCAGTATGTACACCTCTGGGAATCATTTTAAGCTCAGTAGAGACCAGTCACCAAAAACTGAGCTAGAACATGGATACATGGACCAGATTCCATACGCTTCAGCTATCGACCTTTTGATGTATGTTATGGTCTGTACTAGACCAGATATTGCCCATGCAGTGGGAGTTGTAAGCCGATATATGAGCAATTCTGGAAAGCATCATTGAGAGGCAGTGAAATGGATCATGAGGTACTTAAAAGGCTTATCGGAGACATGTCTTACTTTCACAGCTGGCGGTTTGAAACTTGAAGGCTTTGTAGATGCTGATCTAGCACGAGATGTTGATAGCAGAAAGAGTACTACAAGTTGTATATACACTTTAGGAGGCACTGCTGTTTCTTAGAGTTCTACCTTGCAAAAGATAGTTGCTCTTTCAATGACAGAAGCTGAATATATTGCAGTTTCAGAGTCTGCAAAAGAGATAGTATGGCTACAGAGTTTCCTACAAGAATTGGGCAAGATGCATGGAAAGAGTACTTTGTATAGTGACAGTTAGAGTGCAATCTTCCTTGCCAAGAATCCAGCATTTCACTCCAGAACAAAGCACATACAGATCAAATATCACTTCATCCGGCAATTGCTCGATGATGAACAACTGTTACTTGAAAAGATCTGTAGAAGCAAGAATCCAGCTGACATGTTAACCAAAGGAGTTACTCTTGATAAACTGAAGCTGTGTAAAGCTTCACTTGGTCTTAAAGATTAAAAGACAAACCTAATGCCATTTGTGTCCAAGTGGGAGATTGTTATGTGTGGACACAATATGGTTGGTGACAGTCATGCTTGACATGGTAAGAGTCAAATGGTGGGTGCCTAACCAAAGAAAATGTTGCCCACCATTGTTGACCAAAGGAAGAAGATTGTCTCCCACATCAGCTATAAATAGAGAATGTCATTGATAGCTGATCACCATGAAATATAGAGAAACACAAAGAGAGCTTAGAGTGAGAGTTGAGTTGAGTAGAGAAGTTTTTCTCCTCCTCCTTGTTTTGTTGTTTGTATTGCTTTTGAGTTTGATTAATACAAACTAGTAGCTCCGTGGAGTAGGCAAGTTGTCGAACCACGTAAATTGATGTGTATTTGAATGCCGGAATGCCCTAACATTTCTCTGGAAAAAAAAAGAGAGAGAAGAAATTAAGGTCATTAAAGTTAAGTGTGAAGTTAGCACTAGATTTAGCTTTTATGATTATCAATTGCTTTGAGTATTTTTTTTAGTCGGTATATGCATTATTAGACATGAATATGTAAACCTAGTACTGTGGGTGTATATGCGTGTAAATCAACTGAGTAAAAATATTTTTAAAAGCTTCTTTTAAAAAAAGAAGTGTGAGGGTATATTTGCTATCCTTATCAAGAGTTGAAAATAAAAAAAAAAATCTTGCAATCTAATTTGAGGTTTGAAATTAGTAGTAATGAAGGTTGAAATTAGTAGTAATGAAGGGAGTATATTCCTGGACCATCAAACTAGGTTCTTGAACTATTAACACTATAAATTGGTATGTTTGGTACTTATATAAAGCATAAACCAATCACTTAGTTACTTATTTTTACTATATAGATGTTTGCGCTTGATTAAGTTATTAATCATATAAACAATATGAGCGATCAAGGACAGGACACACCAACTAATGACATTTAAAAAGTTTGTTTGGAGGTTGACGATTAGATTATGAAATTTGGTTGACAATTGATCAGACTTGGGCAAATTTATTAGTCCCCCCCCCCCCCCAAAAAAAAAAAAAAAAATTCCCTTCTCATTTTAAATGAAGATATAGTGATCAATTTATGATTCCCTTAATCTCACAATCCAAATCCCACGTTGAAGTGAAAATCCTGCTCCATTTAATTACTTGAATTAGGAAGCTGTTATCTTCTCATTTTCTCCTACAAGACTTATGACGAGATCACCTCAGGAATCAGGACGGTGGTGGTGGTCAGGAGCATATTAATAATCGGTAACTAAGAGGATGGATGTCCTGTGGGCAGGCAAGACAGCCAGCAATAAATACGACAGGTTCAGAGAGAGCTGTTCAATTTTGAAAAAGAATGCTTACACTAATGTGTCAGGCATATATTTCTGATCAGGGTTAACAAAGGGTGAGTTGTAACATGGTGGATGAGAAAAAAAGTGACCTAGCTATAGTAATATTTCGCATGTGCAAGAAAGAGATCTTTTCTTGTCTACGAAAAATTATTTACCTCGGTTTTCTTAGGGGGGAAAAAAATAAAGAAAAGACTTGTGTTTTTAAGTTAATGGTCTAGTTAAATATAATAATACATTATTTCATCTGAAGAGGGACGGCAAAGCAACTTAAAAGCGGTCTTAATATTTCCTAAGAAGAAGAATTGTTTCTTCTCCTACAGTGGAGAGGTTCAACTACCACCTAACTTTTTTTCCATGCCAACAAACAACGTTTCATGAAACTATCAATTCATTTATCTGCTATCTGCAATTGTGTGTTTCACTCTCTTTATAAACCCCCCCAACCCTCCCCACACCATGTGTCTCTCTCTCTCTGCGCCCCCCCCCCCCCCCCCCAACCCCTAACTCTCCAAGAAGTTTTAAGAAGGTAGAGAAGTACAGCCCTCACGATTTAATGAAGTGAGGCACTTTGGGGATCGAGTGGTCAACAAGTTAGGGAAATATTGTTTCTACAACCATTTTCAAGAAATCTAAATCAAGAAACCAAGACGAAGAAGAGGAATGTGTGCTTGGAATATTGACATTCTTGAATAGGAGCAAATAATTTCCTTCAAATTTTCCTGGCTTATCTAGCCAATCATTATTCTTTCTTCTATCCGTCCTTGTATTCTTCTCTTTGGGGTCTAATCAACTATTTTAAGTGAGGAGTACTAATGCCTTCTAGTGAAATGGCTGTAATGGGAAAAGCCATAGTGATTTTAAGGCTAACAGGTAGGGTTTTACATGATGCTGTGAGCTTCATTGTCTTCTCTTTCCTAGACATCCTCGATCTCATTCTATGTTTTACATTCAAAGCTGTGGACTTCATCATTGAAGCTGAATGGAAACCTTGTTATTGTACCTCAGCTAAAGAAGCCATCACTAGTAGCGGCAAGATCTTGGTCTCTGAACAAGGTGAGTCCAAGATTGTTTGCCTTACTTCTACCACGTTAGGGTTAGAAGAGATCTCAGATACTCTTTACACTCGTCCTTCATTAGTGTCTGAGATTTCAAAATCAACCGTAAATGAGCTCAAGAGATTCAAGGTGGAGGATAAGTCCAGTACTGTCACTGTACAATCATCCGAGAAGAATATCAAGAAAGGAACTACGAGATCCACATTCACTGTTAACTCTACCATTGTTGGAATGCTTCGAGGGAAGATTGGAGGCCAGCAATTATATCCCACTTCAAGATGGTCTGATTGTGATTGCAAGTCTTGCACCTCGTGGACCACTTCTAGCAAAGAAACCCTCTTCGTTAGAGCTGAAGGACCTAAAGGTAATTAACTAAAAAACACAAGTGTCCTAGCAGCATATGCATGTACACTAATTACTCATTTATTCATTATAATTCTAACATGTCATGATTAGATTTTGGTTTGTAATGTTCGATCAGATAAGGCAAAAGAAGATGTCCTCTTCGTTCATGGATTCATTTCATCTTCAGCATTTTGGACGGAAACATTATTTCCGAACTTCTCAAATGCAGCTAAATCAACCTACCGACTGTTTGCCATTGATCTACTAGGGTTTGGGAGGAGCCCTAAGCCAGCTGACTCCCTTTACACATTAAGAGAGCATCTGGAGATGATTGAACAATCCGTTCTTCAACCATACAAAGTCAAGTCCTTCCACATTGTTGCTCATTCTTTAGGCTGTATTTTGGCCCTGGCACTTGCCGTAAAACACCCTGGCTCGGTCAAGTCCCTAACCCTCCTTGCACCGGTAAGTTGGTTTTTATTTCTGATGTTGTTTTGTAACTGTTTCCATTATCCATGAAATGATTCACAAAATCGTTCAAAATTCCCAACGCATTAATTAGTGTATAACTGGTTTATTTGACCGTGGCAGCCATATTACAAAGTACCAAAAGGTGTACCGGCAGCACAACATGTGATGAAACAAGTGGCTCCAAGGCGGGTGTGGCCACTAATTACGTTTGGTGCATCAGTTGCGTGCTGGTATGAGCACATCACCAGAGCAGCTTGCCTTGTCATATGCAAAAATCACCGGCTGTGGGAGTTTCTTACAAAACTAGTCACACGAAACAGGTGAATTCTCATCAAACCCCACCACCTTAAAAACTGTCCTAACAATTCAAGTGCTGGCACTAGTAAAACTCAACAATCGAAACTTCTCGTTTGGTTCAAAATCAAATTTTCTTCATGTTTTTTGTGCTCAATTTCATAACTACCCTCCAAACCTAATATCATATGGTGTGGTCTTAATTAATTCCCTTTATTTTTCTGCCATAAACATAATATTTAATTAAGAGAAGGATTTCGCTGTATTCCTTTAATCTAGTTTCTCTGAGAAAAAGGTAGGGATCTTCGTACTTAAGCTACATAACTCATCTCAATTAGTAATTTTGGACCTACTTCTAATTAATTAACACTTTTAGAATAACAAGAAATGAAGGAGACCTGGCATTGCTCAAGCTAGTCAATTCCCTTACACCGACGATGACCCCTAAACCCCATTCAAATTAAATACCTGTCCTTTCCCTCATTAATAGCGGGACAGATGCCTGAAATCTCTCCGATTAATTTACCGGGTCCATTTTGGGATAATTGGCTAGAAATATTTGTTCCATAGATTTTGAGCATTCCAATAATTAGAGAAATAACATTTGTGGTAAATACTAACAAGATATTTATGATTTTAAAGAGTAAATAGTATGATTCTATTAGTTATTTTTAAATTTATTTTAAAAAATTAATAGATATGAGCAGGTAAAAATATTTTTGTTATTTTTAATAGGTTATGTATTTTATTTTGTCTCCTCTTTATGTTTGTTTGTTTCTTTAAAGTAAAAATTATAAAATAATTAATAAAATATCACTAATTAACCCACATAAAGTTTTTTGGTATTAAGATATTATTAATTAGCTAATAGTATAAAGAGAAATTTTATATTATTTTTAAAATAAATATCATTAGTTATTCGATGATAAAAAAATTACTTCCAATTTCATAAGAAATAATAAACATATTTAGATCGAACATGAAATTTCAATTTCTTTTCTTCTCTTTTCTTATATCTATTATATCTTTTTATCTAAGTAACCGTTACAGTAACTTGTAGAATAACATATGGCCTCAATCCAATTTCCCGAGCCCCCATCATAACGGGGGCCATGGTGGACCGCAGCATAAATGACAATTGTCAGATCGTAGTTGAAACTGTTGCTTTCTCTTGGTTATTGTTGAGATTAATGACAGACCACCGTACAAGTGTCCCACCAAGATTTAGGGGCTTAGCCCATAATTTTGTGGCCCTTAACTGGCTAGCTAGATCATCTTCGGCCGCTTTATTGGTAGGCTTTGTAAAGATGGCTCACCTGTGGTGCTGCTGGATGATTGGGTAGACCTCCTCCACTTGTTCAAACGGTGAAATTGCAAATTTTGGATTGACAAATGATGATTCCTCGTTTTAAGACTTGCAGATAGGAGATTTTAAAATCACATAGGTTAAAAGTGTGGTAATTTGTTCACACTAATGCAGTATGGTCGGGATATTTGTAACTTCCTAAATCTTTAAATTAGGTTTCTAAATTTATTAATTTTGATGGCCACTTGGGGAATTTGTGAATCTTATTTTAATATCATGTTGGTTTTGAGCAAGCAAGCCAAGAGAGAGTTAGCAAAACTCCTTCAGAAGGACAAAAATAGAAGTAATTAACCATTAAATGTAATACACAAGCGGTAGGTGAATCGTTCATTTTGGAAGTTACTCTGGAAGGTGAAAACATGTGCAAGTGATGGGGACAGGTGTTTGGTGCAGAAATAATCCTGTTTTCCTCGTATATTTTTCTTCATATGCTCGGCTTTAATTTACTCCATGCAAAATGATCTCCGATACCCTATTGACATAAATGCAAAACTGTGACAAAAAATAAAAATAAATGTACAGGATGAAGACGTTCTTGATTGAGGGGTTCTTTTGCCACACCCACAACGCTGCATGGCATACCCTACACAACATTATATGTGGCACCGGCAGCAAGCTTGATGGGTACCTGGATTCAGTCCGTGACCACCTCAAATGTGATGTCATTATCTTCCATGGCAAAAATGATGAGCTTATCCCAGTTGAATGTAGCTACAATGTTCAGCAAAAAGTCCCTCGGGCTCAAGTTAAGGTGATCGACAATGAAGATCATATCACAATTGTTGTTAATAGACAGAAGGTCTTTGCCAGGGAACTTGAAGAAATCTGGAGGGGAGGAGACCGAGTGGTTAATTAAGACCCTCGTCTTGCTCAAGCTCGATCAAATTAAGTCGCCGCATAAATATTTCCTGTCAAAGTATTTGGGTATAGTTAATTAAATTGTCTAAGATTGGCAGGTTTTACATTTAGTGCTACTTCAAGCTCTTTGAAGTCTCTCAACTGGCTTGATGATCGTTATAGCGAATTTGATAAGATAAAGGCAAGTGAATTAAATATCTCTTGGCAACAAATCTTCTTGTTAATTGCATGTTGCTTGGCAAAGTTCACATTCTTACAGGATTTAATTGATTTCTTTTTTCTTGGTTGTTCCTTTCATAAATAGTGTTCCATAAATTGTATGGTCACTCCATAAATTATTCTGTCAGTTTAGCAGAACTAGTCGGTATAAAAAACAAAAATAATTAAATAATATCTTAATTGATGTTAATCATCCTCAATATAGCAGTTTTTTTTTATTTAATGTACTTTTTTTTCATCTCATATAATTATCTTTCTTATTTTATTTATCAAGAAAACAAATTGAAAACGAGCATGAAATTAATAAAACAATTTACACAAATCTAAAATTATATGGGCTAAATACATAGTTTCTAACGCTACAAGGATTAATTATATTTAACTTTACTAAACTACAAGGACTAATTACTCTCTTTTTTTAAAGAAAAATGGAAAACCATTTTCAGAAGAATTAATTGATTGGTAGAAATAGATCCATGACATTCTTAAATGAGATATCAAACACATTCACCCACTCACTGCTAACCAATATTTAAATAATTAATACATGCACTTATCCATCAACTAATCACTATACAAGTAGATATTTCTTACCAATGCCCTGCAAACCATCATTAGTAACTTGTTCTGATGTATGACATTTACGTATCTTTCTACAACATGGTCTTGACCATGCCATACAATGCTATGAAATTGGAAACACTAAGCAGAGGACAAGTTAGAAACAATGTAGAACTTTAGGATTGCTGTTCTTTTGGGAAGTCATAGCTCCCTCACTTCCGATGCTCTGACCGTCAACACAGCTTATCATGCATCTTGCCGTAAGTGTCAATGAAAATTTATACACCGCGATGCAGGTGAATTAGCCTTCGTTTTCTATTTTGAGATTGTACCTGCAGTGTAACTTGTGTTTCCTATTAAAAAGCATAATTTTGAAGTTTTTTACCTGAAAATGCACGTTGCACCATAGATGCAATTTCATTTCCAAACGGAACTTGTTAGACTTTTTTTTTTAAATTGCTAGATTGAATACATCTTGAACTACATAATAAATAATTTTTCCTTGTTTATCTATAATATTTACTTTTATACTAGAACAACTAAAAATCTTAATTAATGGAGCTTCACTATTCATATGAATAATGAAGACCTTTTCTTTTGTTTTTCAATTTAACCCCCCTTTTTTTGTTATTTTCCCTAATTTTAATTTTAATTTTTTTCTTCTTAATTTCATTCTTAAAAGCTTTTTAAACAATTATTAATTATGATTGTCTTCAAATTAACCAAGTCAATTAAATCACGTTAAGACAACTTCCACATGATTTAATTTTAAACTTGAATTAAGAAAAAGTTAGGTTAAAAGGTTTTCTTTTTATTTGTTATTTATATTATTTTTGAATTGGTCAAGTTGACTAAGTTTTATTATAGTAATTGCTATACAATTTAATTTTAGACTGACGGTAGACAAAAAGTTTGATTAGATTTTTTTAATAGTTAGTAAAAATATTTTTAAATTAATTAAGTTAATTAGGTCACGTGTGAATAACTTTCACTTGGTTAATTTTAAAAACTAGATAAAAGTCAAAAATCAATTTTAAAACTATACTAGATAAGAAGTCAAATTAGAAAGTTTCAAAGATTATTGTTAGATAAAATTTAATAAAAATGTCAGATTAGTTATCCAAACTTGGATATTGAAAATTTTCTTGAGCTAACTTGCAGAGTGCAGCACAAGTCTTTATATTATTATTATTCTACACATTAGGAAAAAAAAAACTTAGGGTGGAAACACTACCACCTCAAGTTTTTTACTTTTTTCATTTACATCTTTTTTTTATTAGGTCCTTCAAGCCTTTTTTTTATCACCTCAAATCTTTTTTTTTTCATTTACATCCATTTTCTTATTAGATCTTTAAAAAAATATTTCATTTGCATTTTTTTTTATCAGATCCTTTTTTCTATGAACAATAAAAACATGATAAGAGGCCTACTTTCATGTACAATGGACCGACAACAAGGCCTAATTAGTTGGAGTACAAGAGGAGGGCTTCAACTTCTGGTAACGAATCTGGCCTCAACTTAACCTTGGTTAAAGCCTTAATTTATCAGGAAGTGAATGGGCCTTGACTCGGCACCTTCTAAAACGATAGAAAAATAGAATTCCATCCGTATCGATTAAGATATGGATTTATGGACAATTAGATAATTGATGCAGTGATGGTTCGAATCACCATTTCGATAGGTCTGAGCTTTGCTTTTACAGCTTTCGTTGTTTGTCCTTACTGCCAAATCTCCTAAAGCGCCGAGGAAAACTACGTCACCCCATGTGATTTCTTAGGGAGAAATCACTCAGATGCACAAATCATGGTCCTAGCTGCCAGTATAGCACCAATTTTCTGGTCCACAAGAATCACCGTCAAGACTTCAATCCAATCCAAGATTCTCCATCTTGCGGGGGATATTAGGCAAGAATCACTCCCCTGCACAAATCATGCTCCTAGCTGCTAGAGGTCACAACCTTCAATTCCTCAATCTTAATTAGCTGCCTGTACAACAGATACTAGCCGTTTCATCACCGACACAATAGAAACCAAAACAACCTCATTTCTATAAATATAGTCGACAAGATACCACTAAAGCTAGCTCCCGTAAATTATTGCTCATGGAAAACGCAATTTGATGTGCTTCTCTACGGGTACGATTTTCATAGCTACATTAACAAGCCAAAAACTTGTCCACCCTCAAAAGTAATGATTGATGAAAACAATGTCTTAAACTCAGGCTTGGATGGATGAGACATGACAAGCTTATTGTACTTGGCATTATTAGCTCCCTTAGTCCTAAAGTCATTTATATTATTCGCTTTGATGGATCATTATCTATATATCTCCACTCGCATGATATGTTTGCTTATAGATGCATGATTAAAAGAGTTAAAGTCAGGGTAATATCAAATATATTTAAATTTAGTAAGATATCGACCTTAAATAAAATAATTCAAACCTACTTTTAAGTCAAACATTCTCAAGTTCAGTTATGTGTTAAGCATAATTACACATGAATCTAGTAAGCTGTCAGACCAAACCTTCTCGAATTCAATCATGTGTTGAGTCCAAATACATATAGGTCTGGTAAGGTGACATACTCAACATCCCTAGGTTTAGCTATATCTTGAGCCCAAGTGCATGTAAGTTTAACAAGGTACTAGATCCAATATTGCTGAATTAAAATGAATATGAGTCTAGCATTAATATTTTTAGATTTAATTATATGTTAAACCCAAATATATGTAGGTCTATCAAGATGTCAGAACTAATATCTTTGAATTCAACTATGCGCTAAACCCAATCACATGTGGATCTGATAAAATATCAAAACCAAACACTTTTAAATTCATTAACATGCTGAATCCAAATGTATGTGGGTTTGAAGAGATGCTAGACCCAACACCTTTTAGATTCAGCTACATGTCAATCTTAAATGTATGTAGATCTGGAAAGATATTAAACTCAACATCCTGGGATAGAATTCTACTTAGGTAGGATTTACTAGCCCACGATCTTAAAGCGACGTTGCCAAGTTGTTTCTTAAATGAATCTATAACTTTTACTTCTTAAGTCACTAGGGTAGAATTTTACTTGCCCACGATCTTAAAGCAACAGTGCCAACTTGGTGAAAAAATATGATCATTTAGAGATTTTGTTCCTCGGGTCACCAAGGCACAATTCTAATATCCCACGGTCTTAAGCGATGCTGCCAACTTGGTGAAAAATACAATCACTATCAGAAGTTTGCATCCATCTCTAGACAATCCTCTACAAAAATGACAACCATATCTTCCTAATGACCTTTTTCACAAGAAAGAATGGATATATTGGGTTCTTTTTCAAAATTCATAAGGAGTAGATAATTCACTTTGGTAGTTATGGATTACTTTATCAAATGGGTGGAGACCAAAACTTTTAGCACCAACAAGATCATCTCCTTCTTATGGAAGGTTATCATTTTCAAATTTAAGATTCCTAAAATCCTAGTCATTGACAACAGGACCTAGTTTGATAGCCATAAGATAAACAGCAATGTCAAAGACTTCACATTGAACACCATTCCCCTTAAGTGTCTTACTCCTGTATTAATGATCAGTTCATACTCATTAATCATGTCCTTTTAAATGGACTAAAAAAAAAGACAACAGACGTCAAGTCAGAATGGGTAAAGCTACTCAATGAGAAACTCTTTCTTCTCCTCACTTATGAAACTTATACCATGATTCTAGCTAAGATTAGGTGCCCAAGTTATCGAGTAATCCTTATATCTCAAGTTGCATAAAAATCTCGTAAAGGCCTATCATATTTCTATTAATATTACTATTGTGTACGTGATATATATATATAGGAGATGACATTTCAACCCCTTAACGCAAGCAATACTATTGAAAGTTCATTCTCTCATTTATTCTAATTTCTTATAAAAATCAGTGGCTTTATCATCGAAAGGTTTCTAAATCCTGCTAAAATAGATTGTTTTGAAGGTGTCAAGTCTTATAACACCAACCATTGATTTTATGAAATTCGGAGAGAGGAAAATTGAAGTGAACATGTGATTTGTCAAAAAACCATCTCAACCGAATAGCTTAAGTTGTTAGGTGAAGTTCCAAGATATGATTTATATTTTTCTCTAATATATCATCTTAAATGAAAACCATTTGTACTTGAAACTTGTATAGGCTCATATTACCTTATACTTAATTTTTATCAAATAAATAAAAATGATGAGATTCAAACTCATAACCGTTTAATCATCAAGATTCTAATATATACCATGTTAAATAACCAATTCAACTCAATAGCTTAAACTGTTAGGTAAAGTCTTAAAATATGATTTATATAATTATCCATTGTTTAAACACTTCAAAAACCTCATTCTTATTCATATTGGATATTTGGAACATCATCATGCTTATGTATAACATCTGCTCAAGCATTAAACCATCTTGTTAAACTTTATTCAAATCCCTCATCCTTGAGAACTACAAGATTAACAGAACAATTTACTCTTATCAACCAAGTCATATAGCCTCCGATAAAATACCTTGCAACAATATATAACATTGTAAAAGAGCCAACGTTAATTGGAGTGTCAATTCCAAATCATTATCTCATCGCTTACATTATTAGTGGTCTGGGTGCTGAATTCAACAAACTTCTTGTTGTACTATAAGCAGGAGACACTATGATCAGCTTTGATTGAAAAAGTTTAGGAACACGTGCAAACCGTGTTCCTAAGAAATTTAATTTTTAATTAAAAATTTAATTTTTTTATATGTTTTGAATTGTTTTGATGCATCAATTTTAAAAATAATTTTAAAAAAATAAAAAATATTATTTTAATATATTTTGGCATAAAAATATTTTAAAAATAACTATAACCACATTCCCTAAAGACATTTATCAAATGAGAAGAGCTTCGATCTAGCAAAATTCTTGACGTAATTAATATCAATGCTGCTTGTTTTTCCTTGTTCAAAAATAAAAATTTATCACGTAAAAAATATTTTTAACATAAAGGAAATCAAGATCAGCGTTTCCTTGATTTTGGCAACCACAGTTATAGAAACCAATCCTCTGAAAAAACCGTCTAGTGTTATTTTTCAATTTTATGACCAAAAAAGATTACATTGCCCATGGATGCTATTATGTTAAAAGGCTATTTTCTTCATCCGCAGCACCAATTGCTAATCTCATAACCTAACTTCTAAGCACCTATATGAAGGCAAAATTGATATTGTTACTAGTGATGGTACATGTTTAAATATCCCACATGTTGTTAACTCTACTTGTTCTACCTCATTCCACTCCTCTATATTTAATGCCTTTTGTGTTCCATCCATGAAACAAAGCCAAGTTTATGTTTTGTAATTTTGTAAAACCAATAACATCATTATTGAATTCTTTTCATTCATTTTTGTGTGAAGGATCTTACCACAAGAGCAGTGTTGAGGATTCGGATCGGTGATATATTGATAATTGTTCATAGGAGACTAAACACATTGACATAATATTTAACGTGATTTGAAAAATCACCTATATCCACAAGAGAGTCGATATTATCAGAGATAGAGAAATGATACAAAAACAAATACATGGAGGAAGATGATTATATCCACTCTAACTCAACTCCCAGTTCACATACACTACTGCATATGACAACAGGGCTGCTGCTCATTATAACAGCTTTTCTTTCTCTTTTCCTCTCTTCACTTCACTCTCTACACTCTTTCATTTTTATTTTCTATAATTATGCCTTCTTTATAGCTATCAAAGGTAATTTATATTTGTCAACATGAAAAGGACAAAAACATTATAAAATATGATATCAATTATGCTATAATTTATACTCCCATGGAGTAGTTGTTGTGATAATAGTAATTTCCCAACCAGCAGTACCTCTCGCTGAGAGACATAGCAAGAACAATATTTACAAGTGGTCCAACATGGGAGAGACAGTGATACTGAAACAAGCTTGTATGAGGTTCAAAGTTTCTCTTTGTCGATAGCACGATAGACTTTGAGCACCCTTCATCCAAAATTCTGTCATATTGTTTCCCAATCTGATCTCCCACTGTCATCTCCTTCACTTTTGTCATCTTTTTTATTATTCCTATCAATGCAATAAAAGCCATAAACTCCCAGTTGGCACTTCCACTCTACAAAGACGTCATCCATTAGAGCTTATCTACACTGATTTTTCGATGTTTATGCTACCATGACTTTGTATAATAATCTAATCAATTAGAACTCAAAGTTCTCCTTTCTATATATATATATATATGCGAACCACCAATCAAACCCATATATATCATTCGAATTGACTCGTTGTTTGTCTTTTTTTTATATGTCCTATCTTAAGCAATAAAAAAATAAAAACACGAGATTGTTCTCATAAAAAAAAACAAAAATGGGTTCTTCATAGTGAAAACATCCCCTCTCATTGTTAAATGTGATTCAATTAACATGTTAGGGACTTGTCCTTTTCCAAATTAGATGAAACTTTCTCCAGAAATTTCAATTCTTAATTTAGTCAGTTTCCATCAATAAGACGCTCTGCTAAAGTGGTGGGCCAACAACCTTTGACAATGAAAACAATTATAAATGCCTATATATCTCCATGATCATTCTCCTAACATTGTACCTGGTTCTTTTTCTTAATTAATTGATTCTGTCGTCCCTGAAAAATGTATTGGGGCCCAGAAAGTATCATCGAAAGCGAAGAGCTAGCTAATTATATTATATATCAGTGCAGCCTTTCTTTTTCTGAATCTAACAATTGATTATTAGTTCAGAGATATATATACATATATATATATATATTCATGCAAGAATCCCTCCCAGGTCACCCAATCCTCAGTTATCACTAATTTAAACTTTAATCACGTGATGAACTCAGCATTTAGTGATCTTGAAAGGGAACAAAGACCTGACCGTCCCAGCACAATCTTGGGACCATATTCAATACTGTCGTGAAGCTTGCTAGCTGAGTAATCAAAGGTTTCAATGAATCTTGTCAATACTAAATCTTTTCGATTTTCATGTATGATCACTCGGACTTACGGATAATCTATGTCTTGGTTTTCAATTTTTAGTCACGTGCTATATCTCCCCAGCAAGGTTCTTGGAATGTCCTGCATCTCTCTCTATTGGAACGACTAGGACACCACCACATGCATAACACAAGGCAAAAAAAGAAGGGAATTCCTAAGAAGCAGCTTTGACCTAAGAATCTAAAGTCTGATGGTGATCAATATTTGGTTTAACTTGGCGATGCGTAATCGTGATTGATGTTTTTCTATATATGGCTTCAAGAGTGAATTTTGAGCGAAGTAGTTTTTGTTTTTTTGTTTTGTTTTTATGCATTAAATAAAAACAGAAATGATTTATTTAATAAATACTATTAAAAAATTATATATGTTGTTTTATTTAATTACATTACTATTATTATTACCATGTTTTTTTTTTAAATGTAGATCTTTTTTGAGAAACATATACTTTTATTTTCTAACAATTTATCCAATAACTTTACTAATTTGGAAAATCTTTCTCTTACGTGCTTGTACTTTGGTTCAAACAGTCTAGACTCCAAACTACCAAAATTTTAAATAAATCTTCATTATAACATCATAAACCTATGAAAAAGATGCGAAAAGGATAAAAATAAACAAAAACAAAATCCTCAAAAATAATAAGAATAAAAAATAAAATAAATGCAAAAAGACCATCAACCATGTTAGAGATTTGTTTTAATTAAACAAATTGTGAGTAAATAAAAAATGAATCTTAAAAAACTTTTGGTTTTTCTAGATTTAATTCTTGATTTATAGTAGCTAATTAATGGTTGATAATGAAAAAAATTAATTTTTCAACCTTTTAACTTTCAAAATTTATTAGAAAATAGAGATGAAAAGGAGTTTCTAACTTAAAATTTTTAAATTTTACACTTTTTTTCATCTTATTTTTAGTGTTTTTCTTCTCCCTTTTATAATTTATTTTTCTTTCAAATTAAGAGTTTAAGTTCATCTTGCTAAGAGATATTTGAATTATGCAATTTTTATTTTGAAGACCTTGTTTAGAAATGTATCTAAACCAAAGTGATGTTGTTAGAATCTTATGAGGTATATTGCAAACATTTTAGTTATACCAGTGAAGAGCAATAAAATATTGAGAAAAAATAATTTATCTTTGACAATAATAAAATTTCATTTCTTTAAAGTACTTCAAAAAATACCCTATTTTTTTTAATTTAAGTATTTATTTTTTATTATTAGTATACATGATAGGACTTTGATCTTATATATATTGCAAGTTTAAATATGCACTTAATATGCATGCTAAATTTTTATTATTACATGTTTATGTTGAAAGCATGTTTGTATTTAGTTATACTTTTACATTCTTATAGTTTTAAATATATAATTATTCTAGGAGAATCCACTTCAAGCATGAGTATATAAAGAAAAATAAATGTAATAATATTCCGGTCATGTGATGTAATGGACCATTAAGCTTAAAGCTAAAGTAAACCTTGAATATATTTTTATTCGGTGGGGCGTAAAAATAATAACAATAGGGTAATGGAGCCAACATGATATGACAAGATAAAAATAATGATAATACAACTAAAATCAACTGTTATAAAACAAGTCATTTGCTAAATGACCAAGGATATGAAAAACGAAAATCTTAAATTGTTAAGTATAAAAGTCAAATTACTAAAAAGTGAATGATATTATCTCTGTTGGTAAAGAAGTGAGTCTTCATGGTATTTCTTTTTATATAGATAATATTATTTATTAACATATTGGTAGGAAAAAACTTGTTTATTAGATAACATGGTGGTGCAAAGAAATATACCTATATAAATCGATGTGAAGTTTTCGAATAATGAAATGCATGTCAATACAAAATTAAGAATAATTAAGTTGATGAGTGTTGACATATGTATATGTTAATAAGAAAAATGATGCATAAACTAAACTTTTAAATATCAAATTATAATTGATTTTGAATATTATATATTGACTCCCTACGAACTGGAAACTAAAAATTATTCTGAACAATATATTTAAAGCTTTTTTGATTTTTTATACTCTACTTTAACCAAAAAAGATTAAAGTGTAAGGAATAGACCATAATAGTCCTGTATTAAAAAAAAATACCATGATTTTCTTGAGTTCTAAGCTTATGATTTACAAGTGTAGAGATAAGGAGATAAAAAAGGTAGAAGACTATTTTACTATCTACAATTATAGTTTTTAGGCCGATTTGTAGATTAATCTAAAAAAGAGCTTGAGTTACAAGATTATGGAGTCAATTTGGAGGTCATCAATCAACTCGATTATTTGTTTAATAACACACTACATTAAAAATGATTTAGCATGATGAATATAAATATTATTTAATTTTAATGCAACTTCAAACCTCAATTTCAACATAAATTTTACTCAATCTAAAAAAATAAATAATAATTTAAAGATTTAAAAGTTAAAATTACAAACATAGTTCAAATATCCAAAATACAAGCCAAACTTAAAGTCTTAAATATTAAAATGATAATAACCACGATCTATTATTAAAAAAAAAAACAAGCTTCTTTATTATTGGATAGTATTACTATTTTTACTTATTATTAATCTAATCAAATTTAAATTGAATTATTGGGATCGTTAAAAACCTACTTGAATTGAATTAGTTTTAGCTTGGGAAAGTCTTAGTGTGTGTTCGGCTTGCTTGAAGGTATAGTTACTTTTTTTAAGGTTATAACTATCTTAAAGCATAAACCATATCTCATAAAAATAAAAAATAAATGCTTTCTATATGAGTGCCATAAAAAGACACATTAAAAAAAAAAAAAAAAAACTAACCACACCTTCAATCCCAAGAAGCTATCAGACAGTCAACTAAAAACTTGGCTATATTGAATTTTTAACATCAACTCATTAAATCAAACAGGGTATTACAATGATGCCCTTGATGGTCTTGGGTGAAAATATCTATGCCACAAGTCCAAACAGCTGCCCCCTGATAAGTGCACCGTCCACGGCCCGCGGCCCGGGACAAAAGTTTTCTAGCTAGAAGGAAAGATACGGCAGGAATATTATGTCCTGTTCAGAACAGCTCCACCTTCTTGACCAATATCTTACCCATTGATTGCTCTATGTGAAACGAAACGATTAAGACATGAAATGCATGGAGAAAAACAAATTAAGCGAAAGGAAATGATGTGTATATATAGCAAGAACATCGAGTTCATGGAAATTAGGACCACTGCCGATCGACTTTGCAGAGGAAAGTTCATTTTCCACACAACTTAATTTCAACCCTAGTTTTTGGTTTCTCCAAAGCGAGTTTTCCCAAGGAAAGATAAAAAACAAATCATGGGACTCTGAAAGCATTTTGAAAATATAGGTCAAACTAAATGAATGCCAAACCAATGGGCACACGCATGATTGTAAGGTTTCTTAGTCAACATTCAAATATTGCTCGTTATTGTTTGATCATCATGCAAATATAATATACATAAATCCCCAGTACAAACATCTCAAGAATGAAAACAATTCTTAATTTGTAGTCCAGCAATTATTGTTCTATTACTTAATTTTATTTTCTCACAAAGGAGGAGTGCCTTTTTTTTGTATATATCTTTTCGGGTGTTTGGAATAATGATTGAAATTGTTTTTTAAGTATTTTTACTTAAAAATACATTAAAAATAAACACCACAACCCCAAACAAGCTTTTGTGAGTTCTGTATTTCTTAATTGCATGGATTTTTTTCTAAAATGCATCGGGAAGGCATACCTTAAACAAGCTTACCTGCTCCCTTCTTGTATTTGCATTTCTATTTTTTCCATTTCTCTTTTGCATTTTCTGTTCAAGTCCATATTCGTTTTTGAGCATTGAAGAATCCATTTTACAGTTTTCTCTCGTTCCATTTGTTTTAAAAATTAGCATGTGCTTAAAGTCGAAGGCTGACCAAGTCTAAACTTCAAATGATTTTAGGCTTTTCTCTCATTCCATTTGTTTTATTTTTTTCATTAATCTTGAATTTAATGTAAAATTAATCTTGAATTTAATGTACTTTTTACGAGATCTAATATTTCTTCTCGCATTTGTCCAATTTATCTAACATTTTACATGGGTTAAAGCTTAATCTCGTTTGTTTGTTTGTTTGTTTTTTGTTTTTTTCTTGTATCTTATGTGTCTTTGGACTGCATTGAAAATTAATTTCATGTAGATTGTTAATATTTCAATTCTCAAATATTTTGGTAAGAACATGTATCAAGTAAAAATAAAAATAACATAAATATTAGTGAGTTTCTACAAAAAAAAAAAAGCATTGTCGGTCTATTTGTTTGTGAAATAATATCAATTTCTTAAATCTGGATCTTAGACCATTAGTTTCTCTATAAAATTTTCGTTGTATGTTTTATTTTGACTTACTCAGAGCTAAATGTTAGTCCATTTAACTTTCTATGAAGAGAATTCTATTATATTTAGGTTCATTTTAAATCTAGCTGTAGAAATCTTTCACAATGTTAGTATAATAAAATCCTATCTCTGTAAAATATATATATATATATATATATATATATATGTATGTATGTATGTATGTATGTATTCCAAAAACCAGATAGTATTAGTTTTGTAATTCACTCTCTACCACATAATGCATGCTCTTAAATCGAGTGACACAAAATTAATTTATCCCCATTGTCTGCTTCACCAAATTTTGCATCTTTTGACACAAATTAATATATCCCCAAATTCCTAAGTCATTCAATTAGAACTTCCTATTTATCCTCTTTTGAGAGCAATTTCTCTTCTTTCTTGTTACACTTACATTGATTACCGTATCCATTTGTGATACATTGATTAGGTGAAAATAAAAACTTCGCTAAATAAAAGCTCAGTAGAAGAATATCCCTCGATAATGAAATTAAGAAAGAAACAATATAGGAAAATCACTAGCTAGCAGTTACCTATGATGAATCAAAACATCATAAATTAACGCCCAAAAGAGAAGAACAGATCAGGTTACTCGACCTAGCCCTTTCAAGTTCTTATAAGATGATGCACAATCATTGAACACTACACTACTGATCATAGCTCTGCCATATGAACATATAACTTAATGAAGTATCCATGTGCTCAAATATTAAGATTCAACGATTGAAAGTATGTAATATTCATAAGATGAGTACTTCCAAAGCATATCCAGGGAGGAAACTAACAAGGACTAGAAAGATTGAGCAAGCAAGCAATTGACGTGCCTGCTTCTTCAATAAATTAAACTGACAACATAATCAAACTCATCACACGATCTAGTGGGACAAAGCAAAGGAACAAGCAACTTAATTCAAGTACATATGCTAATATCATTTTATGTTCCTCGCGATAGGAACTTCACCTTGGAGCTTGCGTGATTTCGACGACGAAATTGAACCGTTTCTCTTACATCGTAGTTGGCCTATCTCTGCATTCTTTGAAAAATAGCAGCCCTCATCGCCTCTTCGGTTACCAATCCATCATCAATCCTGATTACAACATCTTGCAGCACCAGCTCCTTGACCCTAGTCACGCTCAAATGATGAATTGGAAATTCTAGCTCTCTCAGTGTATCCATCAATCTTGCAGCAGGATAATTAATATCTGGGGACTGTACTCGAATCAGACCGTCCGATCCCAAAATCTTCACATCAACTTCCACTGCATTATTGGACATATAATTTGGAGGAGGCCTTATGTGATTCACCATTGTGCTGGTGCTTTGATTGTCATAAATGTTTGCACAACTTGAGATTTTTGATTTCTTGGATACTACTTGTAGATTTGCTTCCAATTCATTAACTCTTCTCTTGAGCTCTTTGATATAAGTGACTGCATCTGCAAGCAAAGAAGCTCTGTCCATTTTTGACACATTTGGAACCACAGATCGAAGTGCGTAGAATCGATGATTAAGCCTCTCTCTTCGCTGCCTTTCTGCTTCTACATGGTTTAGAGGTGATTCCTTTCCACCTGGCTTTCTTCCTCTCTTCTTGAACTCGATATGATCCTCTCTGAATCCAGCATCCGAATCAGAACGCCCCGAGTCGGAAGATGATCGGCCCTGGCCGAAGACCTCTTTTTTATTCTCTAGAGAAGAAGTTCTCTCCGTTTGAGGACTTGAAAACAACCCAATATCAAGGAGATTAGAAACATTACAGTTTGGAATTTGAGGTTGAGATTCATGGTTGGACTGCTTTGGAACCGGATTTGCATTAATTTCTGCACCGAAAATTGATTTGGCTAGTTGCACTAGGCTCCAATCTTCGCTGATAAAAACTGGGGAACCCAATTCAAGAACCCCAGATGGAGTTGAAACACAGACGAAAGTCTGAATTCCATGCATCCGAGCTTCTGTAACTCTTTCGCATTCGTAAATTTGTAGTTCAGGATCACCTGTCAACCAAATTGAAGAACCAGAGGTAAATGCTCTGCCAAGAATTCCATCGCCAACGGCAAACACTCGTGTTACCGACACTGTGTAGTACCATTCAGCAACATCACCATCAACCAATCTGTCCATGTCCGTATCCTCAGTGAAAAGAGACTTTCTTTCAATATTGAACCCGAATTTGGGATGGTTTTGCTTGTTGCTATCCTTGCTTGCGTACTTTTTATTGCCGCGGAAATGACCATCACCCCATGATAACACAGGGCGGCCGCTGGCATCCTTTGATGCCTGCCAGAAGATTGAGTAAACCCACCATTCAGGCCGGCTATAAAGGAAGAATTGGAGGCGTTTTTGAAGCGTTGAAGAGGTTTCTTGAGTAAACGAGATGAGTGAAGAGGGGGAAGTGGGGGACAGTATCTCATCCATTGATCAATTTTCTTTTCTTTCCTTCTTTCTTTGGTTTTTTTGTGGCTTCTCTGCTCTATTTCACTGTGTTTGATAGAGTGTGAGAGACTGAGGGTAGCACAAATTGTAGAAAGCCAAAAATTAATTAATCGTAAATGATAGAGAAGTGAGGTTATGTACAGAGATTTCTGCTTATAAATAGACTTCCGTTCAAACAGTGTCTTTCGTCATGCACAATTTTCACTGTTTGTCAACATTATCACGATAGTTTCATAAAAATATGATGATCCCCCCCATTTGGCATAAACTATGTTCTGGTTTCATTGAATGTTGTCACATCAATCGTATAATGATTTTGATTGAGATTTCTGGTGACGTTTAAGGGCCATTAATTTCTGTTTTTGATTTAACCCCTTTTAAGGAATTTGCTTCGATACGAGGGAAGATCCATGACTTGATTTTTTTATTTTTTTTATCAGAAGTGTTTGTACATATATTATCTGCAACTAAAAAATATCAGCCTTTCATTGTACGACACCATGTAAATCCAGGCGGCGGATGACTTTTAATTATGTATATTTTTTAATTAATTTTTTTAATTTAATTTATTAATATTAAATTTTTTTATTCAGTTATCACACCTTCATAATATAGATTTTAAATTTAAGAGATTAATCTAGTTTGACAGATTAATTAATTAATTCAAATTTTTTTAATTAGTTTTTTCTTTTGATTTATTTTTTAATATCAATTTGATTGAGAATTAAAATTTATAATTTATATTGTTTACTTTTTATTAGATTTTTTGTGATATCATAAGGGGATTTTACTGTACCTCTCCTCACAAAACACTATTTATTAAAATAGTGTTTTGCTTTGTTTTTTTCTTGGCATTTAATTCTTTTTTTAATTTTATTTTTTAATATTAAATTTTTTTCTATTTTGTTATCACACTTCCTATAACACGACTTTGCAACCAAATCCACATCTAAGACTCATAAGTCTGGTATTGCAACTAGATCCAAGGCTCTTGGGTTTGGCGTTGCAGTCAAATCTACTTAAACTTGGATCATGCAAGTTTAATATTATTATTTTTATTATAATAAATATTATTAATATTGAAAAATAACCACATATTTGATTTGAATGGTAAAATTAAAAACTATAAGAACTTGAGTAAGGCATGTTTAAAATTATTAATATTATTATTTTCATTATTATAAATATTATTAATAAATTTGAAAAAAAATACTACTATTTAAAAAATCATAAATTTGATTTGAAGGGTAAAATTAAAAATTATTGTTGTCGTCGTCGTTGTCATTGTCGTCATCGTCGTCATTGTTATTGTTATTATTATTAAATTTTAAAAAAAAATTATTACAATTAAAAAAATATAAATTCAATTTGAATGGATTAAAAACTATAAGAAGTTGGATCAGATAAGATTAATATTATTCTTAATATTATAAGTATTATTATTTTTATTATTATTAGGGGAACCAGACCCTAAAAACTTGGGTCTGATTAGGGCGTCAGACCTAAGTTTATAATCATTAATATTATTTTTATTATTATTATTATTATTGTTATCATTATTATTATCATTTATTAAATTTAAAAAAATATATTATTACTATCGAAGAAAAACCACAAATTTAATTTTAAGGGATAAAAAACTATAAGAACTTGAGTTAGATAAGTTTAATGTTATTGTTAATATTATTATTTGTATTATAAATATTACTATTGGTATTATAATTAATGTCACATGTCCCTCGCGTGGTGTCGCTTGGTGATTTTTTTCATTTCGTTTGCTTGATTTAGGGTCTTGAGAGTTGTCACTCGGGAGTCATCACCTAGTATTTAATTGAGGGCTACTAGAAAACCCGAGTGTACTGGTCTTGTCAGAGATTTGAGGGTAAAGGACTGGTTGTAGCTAGAAAAGGTATTAGCATCCCTAACGCACCCTACCCGAGATAAAATACTTCGTGATTTAAAATATTAGTCAAATTCTAAAGTTTTAATGAATCTATTATTAAATTCCAGAATATATGTAGATTTCAGAATATATGTAGAAACATGTTCTATATTATCATGAAAAATACAACATGATTTTATTTATCCTTAAAATATTTAACCATATTCAAATTTATCAATTAATTCTTTTTTTATCCTTTTGATTTTATAATTCAATAGCATACAAAAAAAGATACATTGTATCAATATTTTTTTACTGTAATATACTCACACACACCCATAACTAAATATTACAAAACAATCAATGTTCAAAACAATCCAAATAACACATTAAACAATTTAAATTTACAAAAAAAAAACTAAAATTATGAATAATATCAGAAGCCCCAAGTCATAGGAACAGTGTTATGAAGCCTTTACGTTGCCTGAATAGTGGCGACGAGTTTTCTCCACGAACCACCGCCATTAGCGGTGTGTGGGTTAATGCGCTACCTCTAAAAGTCCAAACAAACAGGGGGGTCTGCAATGACCTCCTCCCCTCTTCCCTTTCTCGCCGGCAATAACTTGCAAAACTAGAAAACACACAAACAAAGTTTCCAATTCTCTCTCTTTTTAAGATCTGCTTCTCCCTCCTTCCTTTTTTCAGATCTAGTTCTTTTAGATATGTTTTCCTTTCTTTCTTCCTTCTTCTAGAGGCTGATGGCTCTAGGGTAAGGGCTAGGCTGCTGTGCAAGCCAAATTCCGTTACAAAGAGGCAGAGGGTCGTGGCGGTGCTTGTGGTCAGTTGCAAAAGATAAAGAAAGAGCGGGGGCAATCTTAGCTAGTCTGTGGCCATTACTATTGAGGAAAACAAAAGGAAAACAGACATTGATGATGGAAAAGGAAACACTGCTGCTGGCCATTGGGTTGGAGGTCTGTGAGATGACGGTGGGGTTGTCATTGCTGGAAGAAAAAGAAACTAGAGGGCAAAAGTTGAGGGACGGCCGCCTTTGGCTTGTTTTTTATAGAGGGCCAAAGGAAAGCTGATCACCGAGAGCGGGTGAAGAGGATGGTTGATTTGGAGTCAAGGCTGGAATGGGAAAGGAGAAGTTTTGAAATGGCTAGGGGTGAGAGTAGCGGCTGGAGGTTCTCTCTCTGGTTTTTGGTCTCTAGGGAGGGAGGCGACCCTGGTTGGTTCTTGGAGATGAGGAAAAACCAGAGAGGGGAGTTGTTGTGTTTGGAGGAGAAGCGAGTGTCTAGTTGTTGGCCTCTCTAGAAAAAGGAAAAGAAGGCTCTAGTTTGTTTTTTTTTTTTTGGGTCTAAGAGAAGAAGGGCGGTCGCCCCCTATAGATGAGTTAAGTTTAGGGTTTATTTGTGTTTCTTCCTTTCAAAATCCCCCCCAGCCAAATTATTCTTCTTCTTTTTTTTTTACTGTAAACTAGTATTTATAGGCAAAATATTGTTATATCTTCAAACTAGTCCCTCAACTTTTCTTTTCTTTTCTTTTCTTTTTTTTATAGATTTTGATTTTTTTTTCTTTTTTTTTTGGTATTTTTGAAAGAGATCAATATTAATGTCAACTCAATAAGAAAAATTAGTTATTGTAAAACTAACATGTTAAAAGTTGAATGCGTTTAAAATACCTTTGAAAATTTAAATTCTTCTGAAATGACATTGAAAATGCTAAAAATGATACAAATATATCAAAAATATATTTTTTAGGTTTTTTGTTGTTTTTTTTTTTGCTATTTTTTATTTTTCTAAAAAATTATCAAAAATATAAATCAAAAATTGAGTAGCAACAATTAATATTATAAATATTATTCTTGAATCAGACGTGCAGCCAGACCCAATGCTCATGGGTTTAACTTAACACTCTTGGATTTTAATTTTTTTTATGTATTTTTTATGCCAAAGAAAATTAGCTCGCGGCATAACGCAGGCCACCTCACTAGTATATATCAAATCTTGTCAGCCAATAAGTTGTGGTAAGACTAGTATTATTGAATTAAATTATTAAAAAAAAACTAAAAGATAAAGGGTTTCATTGTAACGTTTTAAAAGGTACTATTTATTATAATAATATTTTTTTCTTTGATTTTTTATTAATATTTTATTAATTTTATTCTTTAATATTAAATTTATTTTTTTATTATTTTATCTTACTCTTATAACATAGAAGACGGGTTAACCTGGTTGACTCAAGTTTTTTTTCTCAATTTTATCTTTTAATATTGGGTTGATTGAAAATTAAATTTTATAATTTGTTTTATTTGCTTTCTATTAGGTTATTCTGATCTCATGACTAGGGCATAGTGTTTAACAGATTAATCCAAGTTGACTTGGATAATTTTCTGTTTTTTTAATTGAATTTTTTTCTAATTTCATCATTCAATATTAGGTATATTAAGAATTAAGGTTTATAATATATTTTAATTTACTTTTTATGGAGATATTTTGGTCTCATGATCAATCATTTTTTGATACTTTTACCCCAGTTAAATCTGATTGTTTTTATGATTTTTTAAAAGTTATTTTGGTCTTATGATTCGGATTACAAGTCCTTCAACATTGAATTTATTTTTATTGAGTCGTTATCATCCTTTATCAGGGTCGCAGTTAACCCAATTGACTCTCTTTTTTTTTAATTGAGTTTTTTTTTAATTTTATCATTTAATATTGTATTTGATTAAGAGACTTTATCATTTATTTTGGTTGGCTTTTTATTAAACTATCTCGGTCTCACCCGAGAATGGTGTTTAACTAGTTAACCTATGTTGTCTTTACTTATTTTTGTGTCATTTTTTAATTATAATTTTTACAAATTTTATCATTTAATATTACGTATGACAAGGTTGATTTGGAATTGAGCCTCATGAATTGTTTTAATTTACTCTTTATGGGGTTATCTTAGTCTCATAACTAGAATCATAGGCAAGTTAACATAGATTAAATAATATTATTTTTTTATTTTTTTTCTATGAGTTTATCTCACTATCATGACCCGAGTCATGAGTTTAACATATTGATTTAAGTTGTTTTTTATGCTTTTTTTTAATTTATTTCTTTTTTTAACCTCATCTTTTAACATTGGGCTTATTGAGCTTTGAGAATTGAAATTTATACTTCATTTTAATTTTTTTCTATGAAGTTATCTTGATTTATGGCTTGAGTTACAAGTTTGACAGGTTAACTCGGGTCGCTTTTTCATGTTTTTTAATTAATTTTTTTTAATTTCATCCTTCAATATTGGGTTAATTGAGAAGTAGGCTTTATAATTTATTTTGATTTGTTTTTTATATATAGGGTTATTATAGTCACATAACCTAGATCGCAAGTTTAACATGTTAACTCGGGTTAATCTAAGTCAATTCAATATGTTGTTATTTTATTAATAAAAAAATCTTTTTAAAAAATTTTTAGTCAAATTATATTTTTACTAATTATTTGGGTTGTTTTCAAACTCGTAAAATTAATATCTACACAATTTAATTTTTTTATTAAAAAAATATTAATAACATTTAAATATTTTTTAAATTCAAGGAAAATTTATCCCAGCATATCGCAGGGCTATTAAATAATCTAGTTATTATTCAAGAGGTTTAGAATTCATTTTTTAAAAAAATATATATAATTTAATATTCTCGTACTAATGGGGCGCAGCAATCCCATTGAGGAGATGTACCGAGTTCAGAAATATAAATGCAAGTCAATCTTGGTTCCTAAGTACTGAAATTTTATTTGGTCGGAATGGTCGGTTTACTGAATTATTCCTGGTTCCAAAGTCAATTCTTCACATTCTTGTAGTTGAACTATAAACATTATGATAATTAACATCAAATATTAAAACTTTATTTTAGAGTGATTAGCTTGAAACAAAATTTAATAGAAAAGGCAAATTATTGCCTGTAGCCAATCATAAATAATATGGACTAGGCTGAGAGTTTGTGATGAGTTCGTTAGTATAGTTCGCCCACTAACATATTTGAATGCAAATACCATAAAAATCTATCTGAGTTTGGTCCTGGCAAACAATCCCAGTAGTTCAGTCACCAATTAGCATGCATAGGCTTAGCTTTGATCAATTAAGATATATTTTTTACTAATGACAAGTTCTCCAACATTACTTCGCAACGTGTAGAATTTTTATTTCGCTAAAATTCAATGTGATGATTCTTAAATTCGGACATCTATATTGCGGGCGTACCTTGAACAGACTTAGCAGGTGTAACTTGTAGAAGTGGCAATTTACTTGTACTTATTAAAAGGGTAGATATAGTTTAAGATTAATCTCCACCCCAAAGACAAGTCTCGAGCATAATTAATATCCAATGCATATAGTTTTAACGAGGATATTTATGACTGAATGCATCCTCTTTTTTCCATGTTGACTAAATAAACCAAAGTGAACGAGCACCGAGGAAAATCAAAATCATCCCACGTGTGCTAAAATTAACTTGACCCTCCTTAGAAAGTATTAACTTGAGGCTTTTCAACTTGACAAATAATTTAATCGAACCGCTATGATATAACATAATTACAATGTCTTAATTATTATTGAAGACTTATTAGTTCAAAGCGGTTCGATTAACTTGCATGGTGTGGGTAGTAGAGCTCCTTCAGCGTCACCGAATACATCACCATTTTTCTTAATTTCAATCTGTCGACTGATTAGTTTAAAGCGGTTCGATTATCATAGCGTACGTGGATACTAAAGCTCCTTGGCGTCACCGAATACATCACCATTTTTCTTAATTTCAATTCGCATGCCACTGTCTTTAATAGAAGACCTTAAAAATGGGAAAATATATGGTTTCCATTGTCGTTGTATATTGGTTATTTTTCGTGTGCACACTAAGGCACATGAAACACGTCCTCGAGTTGGAAAATTTTTATTTTTTCTTTATTGAGGACAGGACAATCTTAGGCATGCAGTTGCTCTCTCTCTCTCTCTCTCGCACACACACGCACAGCTTGTTAGTGGATCCCGCACATGATATTGTCCCTGGCCAGGGGATGAAAGAGCCTGCCAAGGTCTCTTTACACATTTAGTTTCTGTGAGAAACTAATTCTTGGATACAGCAGATAAAATGATCGTACAATGGAGAATTAGCCCACCAAGCACCTGGAAAAATAAATGGAAAAAGGGTGAAAGAGAGAAAATACCTTCCTGTCGTGAACATCATGGTTCTGGTGTCCTCGTGCCTGTTATTACACGGTTTGCCTCAATGACCTTAATCACGTCAAATGATGTGCTCAAGACTATTGGTACACGGTTTGCCTCTTGTCACATGTCCTTTCCTGTTCTTTTCGTTTTTGGTAGCAAATACATTCAGCAAGGCATGGCTAGTGTAATTGCTATTGAAACATCCGAACAGCTTGGAGTCCGAGGGGTTTAAACGCACAAAATATATAAATTATATTTTGATGTTTTTTTTATAATTTAATTTATTAAATTGTAATGAATTTTTAATATAATTTTAGAGTTTTATTAACTAAATAGTCACAACATTCTATTTTCTTTTCTAAGTAAAAATTAATTAATAATACAAAGTTGAGTTTGTGTAAGTTTTAAGTATAATATTCTTCTACTTTAAAGTGTATAAAAATAATATAAACTATATATTAAAATCTCCATTTATTTCTCTCATGGTTTAGTGTATACAATTCAATTTCAATTGGATAATCAGACAATAAAAAATAAAATTCACATTCCAGACATAATTTTGTTATTTTAACAGGAATGAAGAATTAAACTTAATAACCTCCAATGACAATATGACAGGTCAAATGATTTGCTCCGTTATATTATTGCAATTTTTCTTTCTCCTTTTGGTTTTTCCTTTTGATAATGATATTTCTACATATTTTACACAAAATTAATTTGCTAGAGAGTTCTGTGAATAGAATGGTCAAAAGAAAATGATGATCATCATGCATATGCTTGATAAAGTATCAAGCCTAGATAATATGAGTATAGTTTTATTTTCAAGCTTAATATCTTGGTTCAGCTACATACTAAAATTAATATATGTGAGTTTGTTAAGACCCTAAATATAATATATTTGGATTTAGCTAGTTTAAATATTTTTAAATTTGTTAAAATTCTATATTCAACTTATTTGGGTATTGAAAGTACTAACTCTTTTGATGTTTTGTTAATTCTAAATACTTCTTTCAATCAAATTAAATAAGTTAAAGGATGTTATTTTTTTTATTAAAAGTACTTTTCAGTTCTTTGTAGAAAGTAAAAGTATTTTTTTTCCTTAATTCTCCCATCTCTATCTTTCTCTATCTTAACTTTGAATACTTTAATCGGTTAATTACCATAAGGCTAAAGTAATGAATTCTCGAAGTTCCTTGTCTATTGTTTTAATATGCTAATTATATATTTGAATACGTAGGTGTTTGTTAGCTAATCTATTTGTTCTTATGAGAAGAATTAAATTTACAGGCTTTTTTTTCTGAATATTTATAATACATGAGATATAAAAGGATATTTGTCCCGGGACACTTTCTTCATTATTTTTACCATAGTAATGTTTATCATATTATTTTTTAATTGTTAAAATTTTCTAGGTTATGAGTTTGAGAAAAGTCAAAGACAGAGCCTACTAAAATGAGCATAATTGATCCGACTGTTACAAGGAGAGAATTGGAGACCATATGACAATCTATGTTCGATATGATACATCTCAATAACCTTTTAACTGCTTTTTTTGTGAACATTAATAAAACATTGTTTGTTCACAATAATAAAACAATGGCAGGGCTAGTGAGAGTTGCATATTGCCAAACCGCCCCCTGCAGCCCATAAGTATCCTTCAAATATAAGGCATGGTCTTTCACAAAGGGGATAGGGAATACGCATGAGACACAATCAACCATTTTAACACTCCCAGAAGACTTTTGAGAGTAAAATTTCTGAGAGAGAAAAACTCCTTTAGAAGAATTATGTACTTAGGTCCTTGAGAAACAAGAAAGCTGAGAAATAATGACGGGATGATGAAGTGCAACATGTTGCATATAAATTTATGAACTAGATAGATAAAAAAAAAAAAAGCTTGTGAAGAAATTTAAACGTTTTAAATATATATAATCTGAAAAAAATGCTTATAAATTTAAATTATATTCGATAAATAAATTAAACTCAAATTGATCATAAGATTTTACAAACTCAGTTCTACAGGGGTATAGTTTTTTATAACTAGGCCTAATTCAAATCAGGCCGGAAGATATATTGTTTTGCTATTTTAATTATTTTCCTAGCTCCTTAATTTTAAATTTTAATTAATTTTCGTATTTTTTTAATTGTTTTTGTAAGGTCGGTTTTTATCTTTGTATAAACAATCAATATGTTATTTTATTAATTACTGACTTTTCAAAAAATATCATAGTTTTTTCTTGTTATTTTTCCATAATTAAGTATTATAAACTTAGGGTTCGAGAGCCAAAATCCTAACTTTTTTCCACGATATATGTTAGGCATCCCCCAATAGAAAACTCCTTGCTGATTGCTTGAATTATAGTAGCAACCATAGACGTATTGTTGCCATTAATAAGCAATTCATTAACATAAATTAGCATATAGATCCTCACTTCCTTCTCCTGGTAAATAAGAGTTAATCTAAAAAAATAAAAAAATAATAATAAAAGGTTTAAACTTGATATGATTACCAAACAATACATTTTTTTTAATTATGATCTTAAATGAGTTTGACTATAGATTACATGTTTAGTTAATAAGAAACTAGTAAGAATTCAAGACATCATGTACAATGAATATCGAGTTATGCAAGACATTGAAAAGATAGAGAAAGCATTGTTTCGATGCACTTTAAATCTAGTTAACTTGGGTCCAGTTTCTTTAACGGATTTTCCAACATGGATTAAACATGATGTTTAAGATAACCAATAGGGTCTAAATGATGCAGATGCTCCCTTACAAGATAAGATAAATGATGAGACTACTAGCAGTGTTTCCATTAAATGTTCCACTCAAGAGGTCGACCAAATCTTCTATATACGAGGATGTGTTAATGCCTAATTAACTGGTGAGAGCCCGAGTGTTATGCTATGCTGAAGTCATGAAATTAAGATGAACATAAAACATAATAGCTAATGCCATGTAAAATGAGATGTCGTCATTACATGATAATCACTTTTTTAAGTTGGTGAAGTTGACTAAAGGTAAAATAATTTTGAAGAACAAGGGCGTTTATTGGGTGAAGCAAGATGAAAACACTTCACGACTATAGTATATGAAGCTGGACTTATTTTTAAAGGATTTAACAAAAAAAAAGAGTTGATTTTTATGAGATTTTCTCTCCAGTTATAAAAATGTCCTCTATTCTTATCGTTCTTGGCTAACAGCTAACTAGCCTAGATTTAGAGATCGAATAAATGGAAATAAAAACTACCTTTTCTACATGGTGACTTTAGGAAGAGATTTACATAAAGAAACTATATGGTTTTAAGGTCAATGGAAGATAGGATTACACTTTTTAGCTAAAAAAAAAAGGTTTATATGATCTAAAGTAGACACTCAAATAATCAATACAAGAAATTTGAGTTAGTTATTGGATAACAAGTACAAGAACTATATTGTAACCTAGGGGCCAAAAGGCCTCAGGACCACTTAGTGTTTTCAAAACAACTCATAACCCAAGTATTGTATTTAAAGGAATTGTAACAACTCGGTTTTTGAAGCCTAAAATAACAATAATTTTTTTTAAAGATACTTGACACATAGTGTGTCGGTAATTGTTGAACATGTTCTCTTAGATCATCAAGATACAATTCATACATAAACAACAATCAACATTTTATTTAAAAGTGAATCTTACATAAACTCATAATATTATGTTTAAGTTCACATTAAAATTATACATCCATAGACATGAGTTTGTATTATATCCTATAAATAGTCATCATAAATTTAAACTAAAAGTATATAATAATAGCTATACATTCAATATATTTATTCATACAAAATATATCATCATTTAGAATGCAACTACATGATTCTTTGCAAAACTAGGTTCCCGTGTATTGGGTTTCCTAGGCACCTTGTTGGTGTGACATCCCTACTGTAGTACAAAACATTTATAAAAATGCGATTACTTAATAATAATAATAATATATAGTCTAGCAGTTTAATAAAGCATTAACATTATCTCATGTTTGAAGCGTGATATTTGTAGTTCCTTTATGTTCTTGGTATAAACAACTTGCAGTTTATATAAATGCACAAATTCTTACAATCAGCCTTAATCTTAAATCTGGCCATCCTTTTAAGGCATCATTTGTCAAGGTTAACCAATCACTCACCCAAGCCATCCACTTCGAATATTATCAACCAAAGCTAATCAATTGTTTGTCCCGGTCGTCCATTCGGATGCCATTAGCCGAAGTTAATCATTCATTTATACCGGTCATCCATTCAGAAGCCATTAGCCAAAGCTAATCATTTGTTTGTCCCAGTCATCCATTCGAATGTCATTAGCTAAAGTTAATCAATTATTCATCCCAGTTATCCATTCGGATGCCATTAGGCAATGGTAATTATTCGTTTATCCTGATCATTTCTTTGAATGTCATTAGTCAAAGCTAATTAATTGTTTGTCCCGATCATCCCTTCAGATGCCATTAGCTGAAGCTAATCATTCATTTGTTCTGATCATCCTTTTGGATGCCATTAACTTTGTCCCGGTCATCCATTCGGATGTTATTAGTCGAAGCTAGTCATTCATTTGTCCTGGTCATTCTTTTGGATGCTATTAGCTGAAGCTAATCAATTACTTGTCTCGATCATCCCTTTGGATAAGTCGAAGCTAATCATTTGTCAACATTTAAGCATGTGGCAATTTGATATTTGAATTAACACAATACGGTAACATTCATGATAAAACATTTTCGTTATTCAATGTTATTCAAAAGGAAGGTGAAAACCACCTATCTACAGTAGAAGTTCTACTTGTAATCCTCTGTTACTGTTATTGCACCATACCGGTGTACCCTCTTATAATCACAGGCTCATCTCATAAATTTTTCTCATTCAAGAATATGTTTTATAATAATCATATCAACAACTAATAAATCTTTTCTTCAATCATTTCTTTCTTTTATGTCTTATATGTTTCTCATTACTTCCATTAATGTTGTCATCATTTATCCAACCATAGTTATCATTCCTTTCTTTATATTTAAACTGTTTATTGTCTAGACATTAGACTAACCATTCCTGTCTTAATATTAAATTATTAATGTCTAACTTCTTTTCAGATTTTTAACTATATATAAAGTTATAAAACTTCATTTCAAATGAGATTATTCTCATTTGAAAGCTAAGGTACAGGTTACAACTTCTCTAAAGGAAGGAGAACTCATTTCTGCCTCTAAGATAGTCAAAATTATTTATCAACAAATATTGGCTTGTTACTATCCAATTGTTATTGTCTTGATATTAAATTGTTACTGTCCGACCTCTCCTCATATTTTTAACTATATCTAGATCTATAAAACTACATTTCAAGTGAGATTAGTCTTGTTGGGAAGCTAACACACGAGGCTACAAGTTCTTTGAAAAAAGAGAACCCAGTTCTGCCTCTCAGTTAAAATTACTCATCAATAAACATTACCTACTGCCCTACAAGGTCTGTCAAAACCCAACACGGTTGGTGACTCATAATTGGTTTTCTATAGCTCCATATTAGGCAAGACTAATTTTTTTAGTTAGTTAACATTCAAAACTACAATTACTATGTAGAAACTTGATCCTAATTCTCTCATCCCCCCACTCAAAATCTCTCCAAATATCAGGAGATGAATCTATTCAGATTCATTAACCTTTTCATTTACACATAACATCCACAATTTAACTTTTTCTCTTTTATCTCAACCCCTAGCCATATCATATATCATTTAAGAGTGTCAAAAAATATCTTTATAATAGCCAATTTATCTTATTTATATCAATCTTTCCTCTTAACATCAAAATAAAATATTCTTATCGATTTTATAAACTTTTTGAACAATATTCTTCTAAACACAATCCTTGACAACAATTTCAATCAACCACAAATAATAAAAAAACAATATTCCAAATAATCCAAACTATCAAGTTATAATACATTATTATAAGTATAACATATCCAAATATCAATTTCATCAAATTATGAAATACTTAAAAATATAGGTTTAATCGAACTGACCTCAAACTTGCAGACTTATTGTGCGAGAAGCACAACTTCTATACCGAATATTTATTTTTTATCTCCACCATTCCAAATCTAGAAAGCATCAGGAAGATCAACATATCCAATTATAGCCTGATCCAACGGTGGCCGGAGGAGAAAACAGTCAACAAATAATACACTCTAAAAGTATATTTTCCTTCCTTGATATCTCTCAAACGGGGACTAATATGGAAAATTCTCCAATAAAAATGTACATGACATGAAGAAGAACAACATATCCAAATATTATTCTGATCAACGGTGGAAGATGGATTTATAGTTGTTGAATGTTCTGCTATCAATATGTCTTCTCTCTAGCCTCTCTCTAAACTCTATTACTCTTGCAAGTCACTCCAAGAGACAAAATAGAATGATATTTATAGTTCTATCATCTTGTTAATTGCACATTTATCTCCACCTTTTTTTTATCATTTGTACATGAACTTCTAACCTTCTATTATTTGAATATTGACCTCTTTTGATCTTACATATTCATTTTGTCCTCATAAATATTTTTCTTTTCAATAATTTAGTCTTGATTTAAGATTTCTTCAATTAAGTTTCTAAGTTGGCTATCAAACTTCAATATTTATGCAACTAAGCTTCTAATCTGACTAAATTAAATCTCAAAAATTATAAATTGATCCTAGAACTTTGATTTCTTACAATTAAAACCTAATTTGACTCAAAATCAATTTTTATTGAAATCAAATCCTCCATAAATTCAATTAAACCTTTAATAAAATTTAATTGAGTCCATGAACATCTGATTTTGAACTTTTCTTTCTCAAATTGAGTTTTCTTTATCAGTCGGGCTCTCATCAATCAGCGATATATTGTCAAATTGCAATCCTTTTATTTTAAAACTTCCTCAACTAATTTTTAGTCATTTTCTGGGCATTTTAATAATTTTTTTTATTATTATTATTATTTTAGTTTTTCTCTTCCAAATATACATACAGAGGAAGGAAACCCATCCAAATAAATCCCCGCCCTTTTTCTAACTAGATGAGAGGATTTCTTGTTCGAGAGTGATTGATATATATATGTGAGAGCAGCGGAGGAGTAAGAAAAAGGATTTAAGAGGGGTAAAATTAAAAAAAAAATATTTTAAAAAAATTAAATTTCTAATTATGTTATCCAAAAAAAGAGCTGGAAAAATTTTTGCCCAGCCCCCCGCCTCCGCCAGTGGTTGAGAGGAAAGCCACAGCTTCTCGAAACAATGTTTTAGAGTCCATCCAGTTTTTTTCAATTAATTCGGTCGAAGTTATCCATTATCCAAATGAGCTAAAATCTTGTAGGCGTGTTTACCACTTAAGGCTCTACAATTAAACAGTGTAGTCGGCTAACTAGTATTTTTAGTTATGAATAGTAGTCACGATTTTGTGATGGGATATTTCTAGAATCTTTTGTGAATTTTATTTTGTTTCCAATAACTTGTTCTTGAGATTGTAACTTTATATTTTTATCTAGAGAGGACATTTATAACCTATTATTATTTATTGATAGGGGACATTTTTACTGATTGGCAATAGTATTTGTGCATATTCTCAAAAATAAAATTTAGGTCTCAACTTAATATGAACATCCTAATATATCCTTTTTAGTTATAGTCTGAATGAGTTTGGCGATGTAGTTAATAGAAAACTAGTGAGAAACTAAGACTTTGGGTTTCATAAAGATCAAAATAATGAAATATCAAACCATGCAAGATATTGATAAGAAAGAGAAAGGGTTATTTATGCATATTGAATTCACATAAATTTCGGTAAATGCTCTGTATCTTTATACAACTCTCGAGAGGCCTAATTTTAGGCATTCAAAAATATGTAACTGAAAGGAAATTTACGATTATAATTAATTGCAATATTTACAGAAATAGAAAACTAATCCTAGAGTCATAAATTCTGGTAATGTTAATGGTGACATCAATGACTCCGATGCCATGTTTCAGCATAACAAGAATTGTGTTTTTATCTTAAACTTTATTGCTGAATATTTATAATGTATTATTATATAGGATAGAAGTCTAGATAACAGAGGTTTTCTATTTGTTACAACAGCTTAATTGTATACGATATTGACTACAATTCCAAATAACAGACTGGAATTAATAATTGTCTCTAACAGTTGTGTAATATAATTATAGTTTGAGTTTGGTGATTGACAAATATATGTTTTATTTCTTGACTTTGTAAATACAAATCTTAAGGTTAGCATTCATAGAATTTGTTGAATTCTTCTACATGTACCAGGACGTTGATGTTTCCTTAATTACAGTCATCCAAGAAAAAACTTACTTTGGTTGGTACACAAAGTAGTCTGAAAATACCCAAACCATTGGATAAAAAAAAATATATAGTTTGAGTTTGATACATAAAGGTTATTTTCTTGCTTCATCATTAATACCAAGGTGGAATATATTAGTGTTTCACCATGAGATAAGAGGTCATGCACTCTTTTATTAGTTTTATAAAGTTTGATGGCTAGAGTTTAATCTCACTGAAATCTCAGCGGACTATATTCAATTAACACTTTCATTGGGATATCTTGAATTATCGTTTCTTGTTCTTCCTCCTTCTTCATCATCATCATTATCATTAGTGTTGGTATTATTTTCCCATGAATCTCCTTACTTTTAAGTTCGAACTTTCATGCACCTTCGAGCCTTGGCTTTTTTTGCATAAATTACTATCAAAGGTTGTTTCACTAATTCTTTTGGAGAGGACCCTTGTATTAATGTCAAACATTGATAAGGATGATCAAATGATAGTGCTCGTGAGACAAGTACAGATTCACACATGATCAACGTGGGCTGCTAAGCGTGCTAAAATACAGCGAATATTGAATCTCCTTACACCCATGTTAGTTATCCAGCTTGTCAACTTCTTTGACATTCCATGCCACCCTATAGACCATGGCTATGGCTACCAGTACTATGCTGACAATGATTTTGTAACTTATTCGTGTTTTCAAAGCCTTTTGGAGAAAAAGCAATACTATACAAACGAATAGTGAACTGCATAAATCTCAGTGCATGTTAACATTTTGTCAACAGGTTATTATTTGTCACTTTGTACGAGATTAGTAAAATTTATTTGTTTGTAATTAAGTTGCTCTGATCAGTTCCGAGTGGATAGCCAGATACATTCAAGCACTTCAGGGGCACCAAGACGCGTTGGTGAAGTTCATGCATCCTAAATAGGTATCCGAATCAATAAAGTGCAGTAACCATGCATGTGCTTTCGCTGTGTCCTGTAAAGGGAGCCAGTGCTGTCTTTTCTTTCTTTGTGTGATGAATCGTAAGGGTACATAAATGAGAAAAGGAACCCTATTGGTTCAAAATGGGTTGGTTTATCTCTTTGTATGATACTGGTAATTGAAATTATGCATTCAATTCCCAGCAATTTTCACTTGAGAGATTGAGAAATAATATAAATTATATTTTAATATATTATTTAATAATATAAATTATTATATTAAATTGATTTTTTAATAATAACTTCATGCGATAATGATATTTTAATAATAAAATACTACTTCAAAATTTTATATATAAAAGAGATTTGAGAGTTTTTTTTCTCCGAGAGAAAAAGAATAAAGTTATTAGTATTAATTGAGTTACGCTATATGTCAACTGTAAGGGTTGTTTTTATCAATATTAATATTGTATGAGGGATATTTTTTCATATTTATATTTTTAATAGAAAATGATTCTCCACCATTTCAGCAAAACAATAAGATTAAAGGGTTATAAATATTCTATAAATCATCCAAGTAAAAGGCTTATATTTTTTGAATTCTCTATAGTATTTGTATTTTTATTTTTAAAACATTTATGTTATATAAATAAAAATAAACATTTTTGTTCTTAATTAAAAAGTTCATTCTCTTATTTATTGCAATCCTTTATAAAAAATCATTAACTTTATTATCGAAAAATCCTTAAATTTCATAAAAAAAAATTGTTTTACAGATATCAAGTCTTTTATCATCAACCATTAATTTTGTAAACTCTAGAGAAGAAAATATGAAAATAAATGTATGATCATCTTTTACACTGTCACTCAATATTTTCATTCTTAAATATAATGAATTTTTATAACATCATCAATTCAAGACACTGTTAAGATGGTGGTTATAATTGAATAATACTATGATTATAATTGAACTATGTATATATATATAGTTCAAGGATAAGAAATGATCACAAAAAAATTATTTGAGAGAGTATAAGAATTAATTATAACTACAAGGAATCAATCTTTTACTATAGATTGCACAATATTGTTCTAAGTTTGACAGGTTAACTCAATTAATTTATTTTTTTCTTCATTAGTTTTTTCTTTCAAGTTTATCTTTTAATATTGTAACTATAACTAAAAGAGTTTAACCTTTCATTATGGATTGTATTATGCAATAACTAAAAGAGTTTAACCTTCCATTATGGATTGTATTATGCAAATCCATATTTAAAGATGAATGTCTTTTAATTATAAGATTTTTTGGTTTTTTTCTTTTTAATTAATATTTTTTTGTTTAATTTAGTTTGTTAATATTAAATTTTTTTTCTATTTAGTTATCACAGTCTCATGACACGGATCTCAAGTTTGACGAATTAACCTCGTTTAGCTGGTTAACCTAGTTGATTCTTTTTTTTTAATTAGTGTTTTTCTTCTAATTTTATTTTTTAATATCGATTCAATTGAAAATTAGACTTTATAATTTTTTTTATTTTTTATTAGATTATCATAATCTTATTAAGGGGTTTTATTGTACTTCTCCTTGCAAAGCACTAATCTTTAGAATAATGCTTTTCTTTGTTTTTTCTTTTCAATTAACTTTTTTTGTTTAATTTTATTTTTTAATATTATTATTTTCTATTTAGGTGTCACAATACGACCTTGCAATCAGATTCATATCCAAGGCTCTTGGGTCTAGTGTTCCAGTTAAACCCAAGACTCTTGGATTTGGTGTTGCAACTAAACCCATTTAAACTGGGGTAATGCAAGTTTAATATTATTATTAGTATTAAAAATATTATTATTTATATTATAAATATCATTATTTTTATTATAATGAATATTTCTAATATAATAATTAATAAATTTGAAAAAATATATTGTTAGTTATAGGTTTTTTTGTTTTTTCTTTTTAAGTAATCTTTTTTGTTTAATTTAGTTTGTTACTATTATTTTTTTCTATTTAGTTATCACACTCTCATAAGATGGATCCCAGGTTTGGCGAGTTAACTTGCTTTGGTAAGTTAAACCAGTTAATTAAGATTTTTTTTAAGTAATTTTTTTCTTTCAATTTCATCTTTTAATATCAATTTGATTAAGAATTTAAATTTATGATTTGTTTTGTTTACTTTTCATTAGATTATTATAATCTCATAAGGGGATTTTACTGTACCCCTCCTCGCAAAGCACTATTTATTGGAATAGTGCTTTGCTTTGTTGGTTTTTTTCTTTTTTTGGTTCTTTTCAATTATGTTTTATTTAATTTCATCCTGTAATATTAATTTTTTTTATTTAGTCATTATGTTTTTATAACATAACCTTACAGTCAGACTAACATCCAAAACTCTTGGGTCTGGTGTTGTAGTCAAACCCACTTAAATTTAGATCATTCAAGTTAATTTAATATTATTATTAATGTTATAAAAATTATTATTGGATCAAGCATTGCAACTAAACTTAAATTTCTTGAATATAATTTTATAAAAAAACCTAAAACATTTAAATTTAAATTTTTTATATTTTTTATATAAAAAATAACTCGCTGTATAGTGCGTACCATGTAACTCCTATTACTGTTACTAACTTGCCTAACGCAAAAGAAATGAAGAGGGTAGACGAATTAGTAATTGAGATATAAAGCCCAAATAGTGCATGGGCTCTTCCTGGTAGGTACCCAAATACAAAGAGAACTACTGATGGGAATGGGAACTAAAGCCGAAGCGTAGGATACAAGCCCAACAAGATTATTACTAATGGATCGTGAAAGAGAAAGATTGTGCTTAATATCATTTCCAGTAATATATTTGAGAGAATTATTTGTTTTTTATTCTTTTTATATATAAAAAAAAAGGATCAATTTCTCTTCTTGTGGCATGCTGACATGATCAACAAGACTATATAATAAATTTCCCATTCTTTTCGTTAAGACAACCATACCATAATAAATTCTCAATTCAAGAAGCACCCCTACCACGACATGGACCCATGTCCCCTTACCTTCAAGATCAACTGAATGTATGTTTTCTTTCAGAAATGGAAGCTGATGCAATGTTTGGTCAGCAGCATTACAAGTTTTCTCTGAGTTTAAAATTTTTTTTACTTTGATAAGAGTTATTCGACGTGAAACACAACATATACAATCGATCTGGTTGTTTAGTACTAACTGAAATTGCTTCTGTCTACTTTCAAGTTGGTAGCTTGGCAGGTGAATTGATACTCATCAAGGGTTGCATAACCATCTGGCTTTATTAATTACTAGCACATTTGCGGAATAAGTATTTTTTTTAATTTTACTTTTTATTTAATCATATAAGAAAAAAACATTGAATAAAATTATGAAAGAAAAATATATTATTATCAGAAAATTGTTTTTCGGCTTCATGATTTTTTTTTCTAACAACAGAACAGTTTCTTTATTAGCAGTATAGTTTATTAGATAAAAAGCAACAACAATTATTAAAAGAAATTTGGAAAAACTATTATGATTTGAACTAAAAAGGAAAAAACATAATTTTTAATTAAACAAAAACTATATTTCTTATTCATGCATTTCTTTTTTATTTTGATGAAAATATGTTTGTTTACAAGAAGTATCGTTTTTTAATTAAACAAATTATATCGACTAATTAATAAGAGAGAGAGAGAGAGAGAGAGAGAGAGAGAGAGAATGTAACTGTGAAGGATATATATATATATATATATATATTGGTGGGTACGCAAATGATATTTTAAATTACTTTTTATATATTAATTTCATATGTAAGTAAAGGGTTAATGAGAAAACTCAGATTTTTTTCACTGTTTTTTTATTTTTTTTAATTTCATTATTTAACATTAAACTAATAATTCTTTAATTTTATGGGTTTTTTTTTAAATTTCTTTATTTGAAGAATGAACAGAATTTGTTTGATAATGTATTATAAAAGCTAGATTAAACACCAGCATGTAAAATAAAAAGTGTAACTAATTTAACTTTAACATTCGGCATTTCACTAAAAACTTGTGTCTTGTTTTATTTTAGCATGAATTTTTCTTTATCCCAACTACAACTATTAAAACATTCACAGGACATGTCAAAAGGTAAGCTGGTTGATCAAAGAGATTTGCTGACTCGTTTAATTCAAATATTTGACAATCTATTCTCTCAAAATTAAGCACCAAGTGAACCTTAAAATTGTTGAGAAGAGAACTTAATTTTAAATGACACTTTAGCTAATCCAAGAACAAACTCCGATCATTGAAAAAAAAAAAAGATACGGCAAAAGGTAAGCCGAGTGACGGGAGGTTTTGTTTACTCCTTTAGTTCAAACTTCGAAACCAACACTACAAAAATTTATTCTCTTGAATGAAAAACAAAAGCCCAAGAATTTCCTAGTCTGATGCCATGATACTTGGGGACCCGAGCAGGACGAGTTTGAGAGTGACAGACTGTTTTGAGGTGTGAACAACGAATCTTGAAGAACCAGATGGCATGTCCTTGGCATTAAGGGTTCAAAAGCTATATTTCAAAACGAAGCCTACATGTTTCATATTAAGCATTCACGTGTCCAAAATTCCAAATAATTGATTAATGACGATAAAAACCACAACTAATCAGTGGCCACGTTAATATGAGGAAAGAAACACTCCCAACTTTTCAAAAGAAAAGGATCGTGTTGAAGGGGACCCGTTCTTTTGACCCCTACAAGGCTACAACTGTGTTGTCAACCATTGGTTCTTGAAGGACCGCGGGACAGCCTTAGACTAGTCTTTATCTTACGGCCAAAGCTGCCATTTTCACCCTGAAATGGCTTCTGTGTCAATGTGACAGCCTAGGACTGTAATCTTATGATGTTTTTCCACCAAAAAAGGACCTTCCTCGGCCCTGTAAATTAAGAGATTATGATAAATCATCAAAAGGATGATCTTAGGGCTCTTGATCATAAAGCAGTTGAGAAGGGTATTCAAAATCACATATACGATAGATCATTTAGGACATATCACCATGTGGGCTTGATTGACAGGGGATGCAAAAAAAATTCACAAACAATAGTACAAATAGATCAACAAGATGCTCTTCTTCAAAGAGTACAAGTAATCTCTCCCTATCAATTCAGGCCCGCCATATGGATGCGTATACAGACACAAGTTGCCTGGCTATTTATTAAATCACATTCCCTTCGCAAACAAAAACTCATCAAAGCAATGTTAACAAAGAGATAAAACACCCCCAGCAACGGCAATAGTAAAATTATCAGGCAACAGATCGAGGCATGCATTCTTTATCAAGTGTTCAAAAGAACGTAAACAAGAGAATGTTCAGCAATGAACAAATAAAGTTCCTGGAAACTATTTTCGAGTCAGAATCAAGACCAGAGTCGGAGATAAAACAACATCTGGCTAATGAAATTGGACTTGAGCCTTGTCAGGTTGCAATATGTTTCCAGAACAGAATAGCTAGACTGAAGACTAGCAGATTGAGAAAGAGTATAGTCTACTGAAAGAAAATTATGAAGCTCTAGCTTCTAGATTTGAGTCCTTGAAAAGAGAAAACCAGTCATTGCTCATCCAGGTACCTTTTTTTTTTTTTGTGGACTATAAGCAGTTTTTTAAGTGTAAAGGTACCCTTCTCGCTGAACCAAACTGTCTGGCATGCATGCTGAATCTAAAAAGAGGTTCAATTTTCAACAGTTCAGAAACTGAAAAACCAATGCATAAAGCAACATGGGAATAACAATTTTAGACACAAATCTGAAAGCAGCCATGATGGCAGATTTGAGGATAAGGGTACTGACTCAGAATCAAAAAGGAAACCCAGCTTTCAACAGGAAGGTAATGACCGTAAAGAAGACAAGACTTCAAGTGACAATAACAGTAGAAATATTGAGCGCACGAGGGGAAAAAATAGACATTTTGAACCAGACCGAAGATGCAGTCGACTCTATGACATCATCCGACTGGCAAAGTTTTCAGTCTAATTGCTTTCTTGACAAGTCAGGATGCTGTTCACAGTGGTGGGAACTCTTGTCATGATCGTTGGAACGCTACTTCAAATGAAAAAAGTATGAATAAACACAAACATGTTTAGCATCTACATCATGGAGCAAAAGTCCACTTGCATCCAATACTTCTGTCTCTTCAAGCAATCTTGATAAATTGTATAATTCCAAGTAGAAGTTTAATCAAGCATCAAATATATCCACTTTCAATGTGTAATAAAGTTGAGGATATTTATCCTTCCCAGGTACTAATGGGAATAGTGTCAATAGCACTATATCACAACAATCTCCAAATCAAAGCATGCATACAGAGAGTGAATAACATTTAACATTATACCATTAGAATAGATCATAAGTTGTCACATTCACAGATTTAAGCAAAAGGTAATGCTACATGGAACAAGCATACAATGTAATCCGGCATAGACTGACTCCTAATGCTACATGGTGAAGTCAAGTTGGTGTAAATCAAAGAATCTGATTCACAGTGGTGTGGCAATAGATCATAAGTTGTCACGTTCACAGATTTAAGCAAAAGGTGATGCTACATGGAATAAGTATACAACATAATCTGGCATTTACCGACTCCTAATGCTACATGGTAAAGTCAAGTTGGTATAAAACAGAGAACCTGATTCACAGTGGTGTGGCCCCTTAATGCTCTGGTTTTACCTTCACATCTCCGTTGGGTAATGAGCTTTGTGATTGAGCAAGCCGTTTTGCTTCCTGAAAGATGTAAAGAGTCTTAAGATTATAAATTGTTCTAGGGGAAAAAAACAAAGAAAGAAAAAGAAAAGCTTCCATGTTATTGTTATCTTTTGAAGCACAACTTGCTTCAACAAAGCAACTGGGTTGTCAATCAAAGATCCCCACTCACAGATGTTTAAATTTACAGGCTAAAAATGTGTTATTTTAAGATTTTAATGCCAATCTAGACTACAAAGAATAAGTATCTTTGTTCTTGATTCTTGTTCTTGAACAATGCTGCTCACCTGCTCCATTCATAGGTCAATTAGCACATACACTCATCCACACGTTTTAAGGGTATCTTATGACAAATGATATCTGCTACAGAAAACCTAAAATGCTATTACATAAGCCTAGGCTAGTTGACACCATTTTACATGAAACTGCTTCCATGCAATAAATTTGGGCGCCTATACAATTTTGACAGGTGTTATGTAAATAATTCTCATTTCTAAAACTGGAGTCAACAAAACTGCCAAAGCTACACCAGGATGTAGCAACCATATTGAATATGATAAGGTTAATGTGTTTGAGACCACTGAGGAGGCATAAATTTCAGTTGCTGGTAGGTTAATAAACACTAGCTGCTTCAATAATTTCACTGTTCATCATAACAAAAAAACATTAAGGATTGTTGTTCCCCACCATAATAAATCTCATGCTTAAGGATTTGCATCGCTGAGCTGCATTCATTGCCAGCATCCTAACCTTAAAAATGATTTAATAGGATCTTTACATGACAAATTTTATTTCATATTACAAACAGAAAGATAGGAAAATTGAGCTGAGAAATCCATCCAACATGTCAAAATATAACTTACAGCAGCAGACATTGCACGTATCTCCCTGTATGATTCAACTTCATCTGGAAACGTTTGTTCAAGTTCCTCCAGTAGATGCTTGCGTAAACTCTATAAAATTAATGGTCATACAATGAATTTTATCAAACGCACACAAAGCAAATTGCATGCATGAATATCTAATGGAATAAATACTGCACAAATACATCAAGAGAAAACAGCATGTCATAGTGGGAATCAAAGAAGCACCTTGAAGGCATCAGTTTTGCCTTTGGTAACTTGATTTTTTGCAATGCAGCTGTTCATAACACCCCTTGTGAATTCATCTGGATTCTTCCCATCATCAATCAAACTAAGCACAAAGCAATAAACTTGCTATCAGTTTGCCAATGCCAACAAGCTGGAATTGGTTCACCTCAAATAACAAATCACAAAGATACACTCACTTCAAGACCTCCATAGGAACCTGAATGTTGCACCTTTCAGACAATTTAACCATATTGTCCAGCTCGGTAACAAGACCATTGCTGCAAAATCACACCATTATATAATAACATAATGCATCGAGTAACAAACCAAAGCAAAGGATTGATAGAAAAGTACAGTCTCTGTAGAAGAGGAAGCTGTGAAGCAGTGTTGAACGAAGAGACTGTTAGGTAAAGCTGATGGAGTTGACCAAGAGTCTTCTGTATGGAATCAATAACTTGGTTCAAATTCTGCTTCGGATCATCCACTGCTGCTTCTGTATCATTCAATGGAGTGGCCAACATTCCATTACCTCCACTCCCCAGCACTGTATTCTGTGACGAATCCATTTTGTACAATGCACCTGTCCAAAGAAAAACAATAAATAGGCCATTGAACATACAGTAAAGAAATTGACAAAATTAAGCAAACAAATGATAACCGCGGCATATACAGAATATAGGGTCCCCTCAAATTTTGTCAAGCTTCAGAATTCATCCAACAACCTTAAATTAAAGTTCCGAGCTTTATAAATGAAACAAATCAATGAAAACATGCATATATGTTCAGAACATTAAACAAACAATAACGATTTCCAAATGCATCCAAAATCCTAAAACTGAAAACCCACAAAAAAAACTGATAACCTAGCTCCATAATCCCATTACTATATTACAGTTAGCAAGAACCAGATCATAAAATTTAAAAAATAAAAACAAAAAACAGTATAATGAAAATTAATGAGTTCTACGCGAACCCTGATTGTAAAAGCAAGCAAATGACCAAAAACTTAACTTTAAAAAAATGAAACTGGGATTGCTTTACCTGTTGAAATTGGTAAAGGATCTCTGTTGCTTTTGGGTTTTCAGAAGGGAGAGCGATCTCCGTCGAGAAGGAAACAAAAGCTAGTTCTTCGACTCACATGCCGTTTACATTTTATCTACAATGAACAACACGTCGCTCATATGACTGGGTTTTGGGAAAACCTCTTATAAGTCCCTACCCTTTGAGGTAAATCTTGATTAGCTCTACATCCTAATTTTCATCTCAATTAGGTCCCTAATGTATGCATGAATTTTAAATCAGATACTTCTTTCGCTTTTAGTCAACAAATCATGAACGTTTCCATAAAACAACCAGTGGACTTCATTATAAACATTAAAGGAGTAACAAAATCTATATGATATAATTTTATTTTTTTAAAATGACTTAATAACTAAACTTAATTTACGGGGCTTCACCAAACTTAATTTCTGGGTTTAAAATAATTATTTAATATTGCATTGGATTCTTAATAACTAATTAATCAATAATTCAAATTTCATCATATATATTCTCTCTAACTAGATATCTAAAGTTCAAGCACATAATTCAGATATCTTCTTATAAAAATAGGTGTAAAGTTCATAGGAAAAATAATATTACAAGCAATGACATTAAATATTCCACAATTCAACCTTTATAAAATGTATAGAAATAATTAATATTTAATTGAAGAGCTTTTCAAATCAAGCACATTAGATTTCTTTATACATGTCAAACAAAACAAGATACCTAAGACTATCAATAAGGACTCATCTAATAACCAATAAACTTTTTTTTTAATAGACCACTAGTTCGCATGGAAATAATATAAAATATATTTTGCAATACATAAACATTAAAAAAATAAAAAATTGTGAAGCTTTAAGCTGGAGATACCAATATTTTCAACCCTGTAAGTTGCATCTTTTCATTGAAGAAGGTTGATGCTGGTCTCGTGAATCCAATCAATCAAGTTTTTTTGTTTTATGGGTTTGATCTAATCATGTTTTTAACATTAATCTAAACTGGTTTATCAAAAAAGTGTGTGTGTGTATATATATATATATATCAAACCGATTATATCATGTTTAGTATTGAAATAATTTTTATTTTTAAAATTATTTTAAAAAAATACATTAAAATAATATTTTTTTTATTTTTAAAATTTTATATATGATACAATGTATAAAAATAATTTAAAAATAAAAAATATTTAATTTAAAATAAAATAATTTATTTTTAAAAAAATATAAGAAACAAACTGACACTAACAACACTAAGCCCGGCAACAAGAAAAGAAATTTAAGAAAATGTGTGCTTCATAGTACACTGGACCTTCTTAAATTTTTTTTATGTTTCATTGTAATTTTTATGTTGAAAAAAATAATTATTATTGATATGTTAATATGTAAATTGAAAGGTAAAAAAAAAATAGAGAGAGAGTTAAAATATCCAATGCTTTTGTTTTTAAAGTTTTCAAAGCCTTATCCAAACTTGCCATTTAGCTTGACACTATTTTAGCTTCACGTTTCCTGAAAATTATAGAAATCTTAAAAATAGTCGTATTAAAATTAAAAAGAATACTATATGATAGAGTGGATTGAGGATTTGGTAAAGTGGTTTGTTGAAATGATTTTTTTATGGTTTGATAAAAGAATGTAAAATCATAAAACTGCTTTTTTCTGGATTAAAAATAAAATTGAGAAGCACTTACAACTACGTTGCATAGAGCATGTCCAGCCTCTAGTATATGTGATACATTGTGAGACCGCACACTTCAAAGCTGCCGGCGGAGAAAGCCCGAGGAGCCACCCTTCCTCGGCTTCGCGGGATCCACACAGCAAGTAGCTGGAAGGTAGAGGGTTATGCTACCTGCCTAACCTTTCGACCGTAAATATTTTGGTAATAAACTGATTACTGATGTGTTGCTCTGGGATATTATTTGGTAATAAATTGTATTTTTTTAAATATTAATTTTAAAAAATTATTATTATTATTATTTTGATATGTTAATTTTAAAAATAACTTTAAAAAAAATAAAAAAAATTATTTTGATGTATTTTAACATGAAAAATATTTTTAAAAACAACCACTACTATATTCCTATACCTTTATTATTTGATTATTTGATAATATTTGAATTAAAATTTTCATTAAAGGCATGAATTAAATCTTTTTCTTAAGAAACTAAATAAATTGCTTAAGAAATAAATTCTTTCTTTGAGAAACAAACAATTATGAAGATAAAAACATAAAAAAAAAGAAACATAAATATAAACATTATATCATTTCTTTTAGCAAATAGAACTTTAGGGTAAATTGTGTATTTTTATAATTTTAATATTATTTCAATTTTTTAAATAATATAAGTAGTTTATTATTTATTAAAAAATATTATTTCTTGTTATTAGATAATAATATAAATTATATCTTGAAATTTCATGTAAAAATTTAAATTATTAGATTGAGATGATTTTTAGATATAATATCAGAAACTTGATGATAAAACGATCACGAGTTTCAATATTATAATTCTTATTTATTTAATAAAAATTAACCACGAGTTAATATGAATCTGTACAAGATTAAAATCTTAAAAAAGAAAATTTGAAGAAATATATTGGAGAATAATATAAATTATATCTTAAATCTTACCTAAAAATTTAAATTATTATGTTAAAATATTTTTTTGAAACTTGTATTTTTAAAATGGAAGTTAACATACATTTAACCTATTCTTTAAAAAAACTACATTTCTCGTTCAAATTTTAGACAATTGGTTTTTTAAAACTCGTTGCCAATACTTTTACAATAAATGAAGGTGATTTTTTTTATTATTGTGATTCAAAATTTATCGAATGCTTAATTCAATTAAAAATAAGCAATTCAAGTGTCATAAAGTTTCATTGTGAAGGAGGAGGCAAACTGATGGTGCTTTGGCCTGTAACATACTATAAAGCTGATCCACCCCTCAAAATTTCCTAATGTTTCATTAGGCTTTTGTAATGGATAATAATAATAATAATAATAATAATAATAATAATAATAATAATAATAATAATAATAATTCACGTGCTAATATATAATATGTGCAGAAAAATACTCGAAGATACTCTTTTGGTTACCTGGGTTTCAAGGCTTTATCCAGTCTTAATCAGATTTATCTGCACTCTGTTACAAAATCCAAAGGCAAAGTGAGTGCAGCGGCCATTTCTGAACATTCATCAAGAAAAACAATTTTTGGAATTTGTTTTCATCGAAAAGATCAGTTGTGTTTTCTCTGCTATATTCTGGACGCCAACACACATATATGCTTGGGAATAGTAGATTTTCAATTTATTTTTTCCTTGAAGCTTTCTAGATTTATGTTGATATTAACTAATTAAATTATATGTGCTACGGTGTGGTCGAATTAAAAATTATTTTTAAATGTAAAAAAATAAAAGAGTTAGTATTGAAGTTGTTTTCTAGCTTGAAGAAAACTTTTTATTATTTTTATCATAGCAGTTAATTATTGTTATTAAAATCAAATGATTTTTATTTTTATACAAAATTTATATAAATACAGCTTATTAATATGAAATATAATATGAAATATAAGAGGAAATTTTTTTTAAGACAAATCAAATTAATCTCTTTAAAATATCATACAACTAAAAGACAATATAAAAAGATTAGATACTATCTAAAAAATAAAGTTAATTTAATTTATAAAAAGAAAGAGATATGATATAAATCAATATTTAAATAAAAACAAATTAATAAAAAAAACCAAACTTTGATAAGTCGGCGTGTATGGGATGGAAAGCTAAGCCCCGCCCCCGCACTTGACGACCAGATAGCATGTTCTTGTGTTTTGAAGTTAGGTAGGAGGCTAGGATACGTGGAATTAGTTGTATTGTGCGCAAATTAACTCGAATAACTTTATTAATAAAAAAAAAGTTAGGTAATAATTGATATGTTGTTAATTGGTTTCTAGGTGATTGGAAAATTAGAATTTATATTTTTTAATTTAAAAATCTAATTTGTAACTTCTTTTTTTTTACTTGAAAACACTTAAAATATAATATAAACTTTGAAAAATCACTTAACAACTTGACAACATTTCAAAATTATTCTAAAAAATAAAAAAAATATCAAATACAACTCCATTTGTTTAACTTATCATGTTTAGGCAAAACAATTACAAGAAAACACTTTTAATACAAAAATCTTTTTTTTTTATGGATGAAATGTGTACTAACAGTAGCCTTTTTTCTCTCATTATTTTCTAATGAGTTTTTTTAATCTTAAAATTAAAAATTAAAAATTAAAAATTAAAAACAAATTTTAATAGTTTTACTTTTCATGTGAATAGTAAAACTCACACCAGGACATTTAATAATTGTTTTTAAGATAATTGACTAATTATATTCTGGATATAGCATAAAGGTTTCAGAAACATCTAATTAAGAATAGGTTCTGTAATAAAAAGATTTTCATCCTTTTTTTACTTTCAGTTCAAACATTGAAATTAATACTTAGAAAAATTATTAGCACGAACACATCAAACCAGTATTAAAATCACATATTTGAAATCGACTGTGAAAATTTCTGAACAACAAATTGACGTAAGAAAAGTAATGACCACCCACTTGAAAAAAATAAAAGAAACCATCCCACCATACCATCAAACAAATGACTACTGCAACATGATTGCCTTTGTCAGAGCCCGTGGTTTTATACATGTACAGTTCACTTTCTGCCCTCGAATGGAGCTTGAAGACGTCAATATTATATATCGCCGCCTGATAAACTTTATTCCGGATTGAAATCTATGGACGTCTGCAGTTATATATGGATTTGTTTCAAGTGCAATCGAAGTCTATGTAAGAAATTACAATGTTTTATTCAAGTTTGACCGCAACTTATGATTACAATCCAGTATATGAAGTTGGATAATTCTCTATATATGCAGTATGAAAAAGAAACCAAAGGATGAATTCTGGAGCACAGTTGTATTATGAAGAACCGGTGCTTTCTTCCTACAGCCGCCACTGGGAACCTTTTTTTTTATTTTATGCCTTCTGTACTGAATCAAAAATAAAGTGCCAAGAAACATGTTAACGACACTGCTAAATGATCATGGCTAGGGTTCATGCTTAAAGTGAAATACTCGTAATCTGATTCCAACAAGAATCTTCGATTTAGAAAGCCAGTGCCCAATGCCCATTAATTGACCGGTGTGGATAAGCTAAGATTTGATAATTATTTTCTTTTTAGCAAGCTATCAGATATTTAAATTACGTCTCAAACGCCAAACTTCGATGCTACGCTAGGTCTACAAGATCATAGCATGGGCCCTGATTAATATGAGAGAGAAAGCATCACGGTGCGATGCTTTAGCCAGCTAGTGAGGTTAAAATTAGTGCTTGTGATCTGGACTCTAAGAAAAGAATTGGATTGGCTGATCAAATCTCAAGGCAATTAAAATACAAGATCAAGTTGTCTCATTAAATCAATATGATAATAATCATTCTCATGAATTTGGTTAGTGGCATTTTCACTGGTCCAGCGCAATATAATTGTAATCTTTCTTGATCGCAACTAATTAGTATGATGTAGACATGGCCAGCTTAGCCAGTTGTATGTCAACAGGCATTCATAAACAAGATTATTAATTAGATGAAGGTGGATATGGTGCCCAGGAGAGACTTACTTTGAGCTTTCAAGTTGAACATAATTTAAATGCTGAAGCCACCTTATCTTCCATTGGCCTCGTTTTCTTCCTTGTCATTTCATTATTATTACATACCTTTCATAGTACTTTTCCACCAATGAACTTCTCCAACAATGCATCAATGTCTCTCATCGAGCTGGACACCATACGCGTGGCAGGAACCACATTTTTACTTGTAGAAGACAGCAGCACAAGTCAGAATCACTATTCTTCAGCCAGAACACTAACGGGGCAGTAATGCTTCTGCTGCGAAGAAGATAGGTTGCAGGTTCTGTCCCTCAGAACTCAAGTTCTTAATCACTGAAAAAAATGTATAATTAATTCAGCCAAAATTAAGATAAGACTACATGAGACCAAGCGCATATATTTAAGGAATATGTGTCTGTGTGTAAAGTGTCGAAATAGAGTTCATGAATCATCGGTCAAATTGGATGATAGTGTTATTGAAGATGTACTTTATTTTTACACTTTATAAGTAATTTTTTAAAAAATTATTTTTATTTTAAATTTTTATTTTTATTTTTTAAATTATTTTAATATGATGATGTCAAAAATAAAATTTAAAAATATTATTTTTAAATATTTCTAAAAAAAACAAATACGCAGTGTATGCAAAATATTGAAGCAAAAGCTTTCGTGACGGGGATAACGAAATCTAAGTATAAAAAGCAAGAAAAAGCATTTCTCAGCATTCAAAGATTCACATTTTGAACAAGTTGAGTTAATATAGACCTTCCAAAACAACCTTTAATCACCATATATATATATATATATATATATATATATATATATATACACTATACTTGGATTTAAAAAGGAATCCGATCCGATCATCTCGTGTGCTTTAATTAATTGGCTAAAGTGGAAAAGGCCAATAAAATCCACTAATTAAAGGATAAAACTGACTAAATCATCAAGCTAAGAACTCATAAAATGCGACCAAAACGCTATCCGAGTTATCCTTGATGAACCACTCTCATTCCCTTAGCATAAAATTTGCCATTCTAGATCATATTATAATATGCATATGTTAGAAGATGTTTTGTAAAAACAATGATTTTACTGAATAATAAAAATATAACCAAGAAAATAACATACACATAAGTTAAATATAAGATAAAAAACAATACATGCAGAACACTTGCGGAATTCAAATTAAAACAAGAAACTGAAACAGTTGTTGTCAAAGATGATGACATCCTCTTTTTAAAAATAAATTACCCGTCAATTAGTACAAACAGTCCCGATACAAGTAACTTGTCATAATTCCAACAATAATACCTCAAAAGAATGATTTTTTTTCTAACAAGGCCTGAAAACTTAAGGGAAAAAAAAAAGCTTCTTCAAATTCCCTCTATGATAACAAAAACTAAATCTACAGATGTAGAAGACAAAGGCAAAAGGAGGAAAACTTCATCGATGTATCAAAACAGAAGCCCTCATCCCTATTTATACAAGAGGTTAGGGTGCATAATTAATCCAAATTTAAAGAACTAATTCCTAGTATTAAAAAAATAGCTAAATCATAACGTTTTAAAAATCAAAACAAAAAATATATCGTAACTAAACATAATAAAAACTAATAAGAAAAGGCATTAAACCTTACAAATTCAATTAATCTAAACATATAAATAACTGAGAGTCAGCAAAAAATTCTTTTTAGACCAAAAATGTATTTTATAACCAACACAAGTACAAGTCTGAGCACGCGCAAGTGCTTTTAATACAAAGCTTACATTTCATGGCCCTCTCCTCCACGGGTCCAAATTTCTCTTTTCAAGGCACTACCGCAGAAACCACTAGAAAACCTTATAATCTTCTAATATGGGATTTGGCTTTTAGGTTTAAAATTTTGGCTAGTAGATTAATTTGATATTCACCTACAATAAGTTCTGACATGTTAATATTCTACAACAAAATTCTAATCTTAATCTTAATGTAAGAAATTCATTTAATAACAATGATATTATCGATAAAATATTTTTATTTGATATTTACGATTATAATTATCAACAATATACTTTTCATTTGTAATGTTGTCAATATATATGGATTGGTATATATTGATAAAATTATAGATAGAATACTCATAATTTTTTTAAAAAAAGCAATTCACTAACATGAAAGTATTTGTAGATGATTTTACCGACGGAGCACCTCCATATAATAATATGATTGATTCACCATCCTAGTTGTCAACGTGATCATCGATGAATTCAAACTGGAATCTTTATATAGTAACATAACTGATTCACCGATAAAATAGCCCATGGAACCACCGATATAAGTAGTTCATTGATAATTTTATCAGTAAAAGTTAATATATAACCATTCTATCGACCCTTTTCTCCTATATTTCTCCTACTTTTTTCTCATTCTAACTCTCCAACCAGCCTCTTAAAAAAAATCTCCCTTTTCCAGCACAAGTCATATTTCTTTAAATTTTATGATTACGATATCCATGTTCTAATTTACAGACAGGCTTTATCAATTTTTGTAACTAATTTCATTTTTTAAAATTTTATTATTTAAATATCAATTTTATTGTTTTTTTAGTATATGTATTTTTTTAGTATATGTATATGTTTTATTGTTATTTCTTAAATAAACTTGTAGTATATGAATGTATAATTTTGTACTTGTTATGATTTGTTTTAGATTTTATAAAATTGTATTTGTTTGTAAATTCTTGAAACTTTATTGAATTATCGAATTATATGTGTTGTTTTGAAATAATTAACAGCTTGTTTAATGGGTCCGTTTTAATTTTTATCATTGATATTGCGGAGTTGTAATTTCTATAAATTTCTATGTATTAATTTATATGGACGTTGATAATTGATAATGAATATTTAATATTTATGAGAAGTTGTAATTAGTTTGTTGGATAATCTTGAGGTAAACTAATATTTTTATAAATTTATTTACCTAACATAGTTTGAGCGATATCTTGAGCACGTGATATCTCAGCGGTTCACGCAACGTTCACAATCCAGTGTTGGCAACCAAAACTAGCCAATTCCTGGCTCGGTACCAATACACACCGGCAGCTCCATTCCATTTGCTACACATGCAAAATGAATAGTAAGATTAATTTAAATGAAATATATCATTAAATAATTTATTATTACTTAATTTTTTTTCATTACATGCTATGTCTCTTGGATGTGAGCTAAACCTAGTGGAGTTGCTTATTGAGACATACATGCAGAGTCAAGACCACCAAAAGGGGACACAACAATTTGTTGACAAGCAGGCTTAACACTTTCTGGTATGTTTGTTCAATCATTTTATTTCTCAAGTTATTATTTTTATTGGTTTGAATATAATTATTTTTTTTTCAGGAGACCTATAATAGTAGAATAAAGGAGAGGTATGGGGATGACTCTTTAACCAGTCCGGATTTTGACCTAGATTTGTAGATGGGGTAGGATTGTACGGTAGCCCTAATAAAAATTAGGTGTGCAGACTCTTCAACATTACAGTCGAGAACTTGCAAATAGCCCATAATGTCTCAACAATTAGGAGCTCATAATCAGTATCGAGCATCCAATCCAAGGAGTTCATGGCTTTACAGCAGCACACAACTTCGCTCACCAAAAAATACAAGCACCTATCATCAACTTATGAATAACACTGAACACACAACTCATCTCATCGAGAAATACGAGCAACTCTCGATGAATTATGAATAATTTTATCGAATGATTATGAACACGGCATCACAGAGTGGTGATACATGTGCGCCTCTTTTTTTGGCCATATAACAACTAGTCTCCTCCTCCTCCTCTAGCTCCGTCATTATCTTAAGTTAATATTTTTTTTTTAAACACATTCAATTTGTAATGAATATTGTTTAACTTTATTTTTTTGGTTTTTGATGTTTAATAAAATTTTCATTTTGCATGGTTGGGTTTTTTTTAGTATTAATTTATATTATTTATTCTAAATAATTTTTAAAAATATATTTAAAAGTAATCATCAAGGGATTTACAAACAGACTATATCTGGCGGCAGCTAATAGAAAAGGAAATGCCAGTCACAAAAATGAATTTAAAAACAAAGCGTTTCCATCGACATTTCACAATAGTTTAGTGTCCAGAATCATCAACAAATTCATAGATAGATAAATTCTGTCGATATTTTACATAGTGATGAAAATGACTTATTTACTGATAAATTTATAGAGGGATATAGTCTATCAACATTTAACTAATAGTTAAAAAATATTTACTGAATATGACACTATCATTAATGGAATACATACATTAGTATATTTCAAGTGAGAATTTCTTTGGCATGTAATATTCGCCTGTAAAACCATTTTTTTTACTGAGCAACTTAATAATGAAATTAGGTATTATCAATGAAAAAAAATCAACAAATATTTTTTTTGATAATTTTATAAAAAAAATTACAAACAAATTTTAAATCACTGAGCGATAGAATATTTCCATCATCAAAGCAATAACCTCTCTCTGTGTATGTTCATGGAGAAGGAATCTAGCTAGAACTATGTTGCTCGATGCACAAACCAATTAAAGAAAGAATTAAAGCAATATTGATCAGCTCTTATGTCACCACTTTATGTATATAAGTATATGTGTGAAAGTGCATTGTATCGATCGAATGAGATTTGCTTTTCATGTTCATAACTGCACCTTCACTTTATCATTTTTTTTTTATTGCAGCTTAGAAACCACTAGTGTGGCGATTGATATTATTTAATTTCTTACTCTGGCACTTGCAATTAGTGACGACTTTGAACGATGATCACGCTGACTTATTAAATTAGATAGTTAAAATTAAATAATATAAAACTGTTTATTAAATTATATTTAACAATTTAAAATTTTAAATTAAGATAATTTTTTAATATATTATTAATGGCAAATCGATTAGTAAATCGAATCTGTCACTTCATTTCATCCAATCAAATTAATAAAATTAAATTCAAAACAGCCATGGTCTAAATAAATCTTAAGATTAATAGCATTTCACTTAAGCAAATAATGTATATTAGATAATAATATAAAATCATTCAAATCCTCACGTGTAAGTTTTGAATTGAAATTGTCATTTCAACAGAGAAACACATCTAAAAAATGCCTCTTAACTATTTATTGGATTCATGGGAATTTTGTTTTCAAACAATTTTAAACACAAATACAAAGGGTCGATTGAGAATATCCAAACATAGGGGTTTCGATTTTTCATGTTTTCCAAACAAATTATTATACACGCACAGCCTGTTCTTGGGGCCGGGGGAGAGCATAATGTTGTGAAAAACTGTGCAATATATATAGTACAAAATTAGCAGAGTACAGACACAATTTATCGTTGTGTGTGTCTCTGTGTGTGTGTGTATCGTGGTCCTGGTTATAGATACCAACACGTATTTCCTTAGTAACTATTTGAGCGTATGTACAGCCTGAAAACCATTAGCTGGGCTCTAGGAATCATTCTTCCTAGGAATCAAAAGGGAGTTGACAATTAACTAAAAATATCTTTGGTGTAAATAGATATGGGAGATCCATATTTGGGCACAAAAAAGAAAAGAAATGAGAGGTATATATTAGCACGAATCTTTGATTGGGGATGACACTTGTTGCAGCTTTACGCAAGGAATATATGAACATTAAGAAATATAATTTGGAATAAAAGAATAAAACAAAGTGAGAGCTAGATTTGGTTTGTGTGTATGAATTTATTCTAATGATGTCATTTTAGATTCGAATTTAAAAGAAAAATAAAAGGAAAGAATTATTGTAAATTAATTGGCTCAAATGTGAGCAATTCATCTAAAATGCAATTGAAAAATTCTTGATAGGTGAAAGTTAAAATATTAAAAAAAAACCCTTCATTGTTTATCTTTTACTTCATTTTATAATATTATCACAAAAGCTAAAAGATAATGGCCTTTTTCACAGCACAATCACTGTAGATACTGTGGATTGGCAGTCCTGTAATCTTTATCGACTCTTTTTTTTCTTATCTTCACGTAGATGTGGCATCTTGCTCCTCTACCAAAATATCAGCCTCATAATTTCTTTTTAGAAAGAGCACATCAGCCATATTATTATTTTAACCTTTTCAGTTTCTGTTCTTAAGTCATAAGATGCTACCTGACTGCCTTTTTTCTCCACACAACAGTGTTGGGAAATTAAGTCTAATCGAACCTCCCATCTGAGGAGGATTCAGCAGAAGGGCATATTTCACCATTGAGACTAGAAGAGACAACACCAGCAGTGAAGTGCCAATGGACATTGCCACCATCCAACACACAAATGGATTGTATTTTGTTGTTGTTTTCTGGAACCTTTTCATGCTCGAGTAGGGCCTAGTTCGTGAAAAAATATGTGATATGTAGTCCTACTCAGAACAATTTTGTATTTACATTCAAATCTTGCCATGTGCACCTGATAGACCTTTTCACTTTTTTCTACAATGTGATTGCACGTTTAGTGATAACATCCTTCTTCTTGATGTTGCGCAGGGCCAACAAATTATACAAGACCACTATCATATTGTCTTTTGAGGAAATCATTTTCTATTAATTTTTTTTTAATAAGATCACTTTAGTCGTGACCATTGTTTTACCCTGCGTTTGAGTTTGCTTTACATTGCGAGAAATAAGCATGGTTGTCCTACATTACTTTGTTTGCTCTTGTAAAACATAAATTGGTCATAAAATATGTTGTGTAAGAACATGCTTAGTCTGTTGCCTACACTCTCGCACTATGTTGGAGTTTTTCTTACATATTATATGTTAATTATTGTTTGATTCATTTCGACTTCAAGTCTACATGCTATCATCACTCCTACCAGTTTCTTTTCGTTGTTGCAACAACCATAGTTGAGTTGGGACTTCTTTTTGTGCATGTTGTCAACATGCTCTACATGCGGATGTCAGTCTATGTTGTGCAAACCCAACCACATTCAGTGCTCCTGCTTTTCTTTCACTATTTTTTAATCCAACAAATCACACGCTCATCGCATCAATGTGTTTGGTGTTGATTTTATAAATATATTGTTGCTTTTATTTAGCTTAAAGATACAGTAATCATTGGCCTCTCGACCATCTTTCATGTTGATTTTCCTCTGCTCTATTCTCCGATCATGCTTGGATCTTCTTTTTATCTTTATCGTTCATGGTTCACTGCCAAACAGTTGCTTTTTAACCCTCCATATCCATGTGTTTTTGTTTGCTTTGTTTCCTCCTCCAGTTATTTTCCTTATGAATCCTTAATTTGGAATTTGATTGCAGGAACAGTCAGCAAGTGGCCACAACTCTGCAAATTGATATATATATATATATATATATATATATATATATATATATATATAGATCTTCGTGGAGGTTTTATTATACCTTTTTAGCTCTTCTCCATAATCCTTTATCAAGGCCTCTTCTGCAGATTCAGATGAAGGATGCGCACAACAATAGCTTCATTGTTTGTTTCCTTTTTTTTAATTTTCCAAACTAGATATGCGAGGCATGCTAAGAAAATCTATGCTTCTTGAACCATGATCGTCCTCCAAAAATGTATGGTTTATGCATTTACTGCTGGTTTTGGCCTTCTTCTTGCCATGTTTGTTAAAATCCTCTTCTTCCCATAAAAATTCATTTTTAACTGATCTCATTGCTTTAATTCCAAACCATTGTCGATGAACTTTAATTCAGTTGCCTTTCGATTTCAACCAACCAAAGTTAATGAACGATTCAGTGCCTCGCTACATAGCGCAAGCGCAAATCTAGTTATAAACTAAGAGACATAGGCATTTTATTATAATATGTGCACGGTTTACCAACACATAAAACACCATGCAATGCATTGTTCCCTTACAAGGCAATTTTTAAAAGTTCAGTTTTCTTCCTGAAATTTTTCAAAAATTTCATTTGGTACCCAAATTTTTTTTAATTTTTGCATTCTTGGTCCCTTTGGTCCCTGTAGTTCAAGTGTATATGTTTCAATTTTTTTATTCTCTTCCTGATTTTCTGATCATCTTCTAATAGATGACATCATATCTGCCTAAATAGACAACGTATTATCCACTGATTTAAAAAAAACCAATGCACGCATAAGCTTTTTCATTTTAAGCTTGGCATATAAGCCTGTCCTTGCCAACCAACCAAATGTGCCTTAGTTGTTCTTTAAAGCCTAAGCGTGTATGAGCTTCATTCTCTTAGCCTTTAAATTTTTAATTTAAAAAAATAAAATTATTTTTTGATAAATAATTACAATAATATTTTTTTTAAAATGATTATATAAGTTTCTTTAAATAAGGTTATTTTTTTATGGTAATATTTTCAATTACTTTATGAATAATTTATATATGAATCTAATATGTAAGGTTACAAAAAATTATACATAAATATGTAATGAGTATATTCTTTATTATGAGTTCTTATATAATTTTCACAAATTAATTTTTCTTTTATTTTTAAATACAAGCTCACATAACTTATCAAGACATGATTTTTTACTTTTTGTTATTGAAACTTTTTTTTTCACATGATAAGTTTTTATTTAAATCCTTTAAATAAATAAATAAAATATTTTTTTCTCTAAAGTTTAGATTCTTTAAACTCTTTTGAATATTTATTTTAATTGTGAAAAAAATTAAAAAAAATAACTTTGAAAATGATTTTCTTGCCTTCCTTATTTTTTATATTCCACAGGTTATTACACCTATGTTATTTATAATTAGTAAGACTCTATATAGCCTGTATTTATAAAACATTTGTATGTATATTTAGTTTTTGCTTCTTATTAGAAAAATCAACTCCTTGCTTTAATTTTTTTATTTAGCATTCACAATTCTTTTTATGATTTATTAGTTGATATATTTTTATTTATTAAGTATATATTATCTTTTTATTTTTAATTAGAATATTCCATGACACCAAAAAATGTCTCACTAACATAAACACTTTTTTCTATTTCATTAAAATTTGACTTAAAATATCAATGATAGCATCGCATGGATATCTTAACTTTTTTTTTATATTGTGATAATTATTATTTTTAAAATATTTTTTGTTTAAAAATATATTAAAATAATATTATTTTTTAATTTTAAAATTTATTTTTAATAGTAACATGTCAGAATAATTTGAAAATATAAAAATTTTATTTTTTAAAACATAAAAAAATGCTAATATAACCTAAACTGATCTCTGAAAAATCAACCACGGTTTTGACCTCCTGGGACCAACAATAGGACCCAACTGCAATGACTATGACCAGACTTGGACTATCCTGTGGCCTCTCTTATTTTGTCCAATATTTCAACATGTCAAAAACAATTATATCCCTCCACTTAACGGCAAATGATTAAGACAAATCGAAAATAATTTATTTTAAGCAAAAGAAATATAAGGATACTTTCACCATTCAAGCCGCTATCATGGCTAGACGCGTGGTGTATTTCACAGAAGCCTGGGTGAGGCGGGACGCAGAATTGTCGTCGGCGAGCTGCAAACACCGCATGCAGGGGTGGTAATGCATTCTCGACACTAGCAGACATCTGCAGCCCTAATATGGGGTAAGATATATATTCCTTGCAGTTAGAAATACATATTCATTTTGGACTTTGGCCTGTAGCTACCGTTGAATAGGATAATTAATTTTCATCTCTCTCCAAAAAAAAAAAAAAAGAGTAATGCAATCGGATTCACAACAATTATTAATTATTTTCAAAGAATACATACACACACACACACACATATATATATATATATAAAAGAACAATATAAGTATTTTAAAAAAAATACCAGTAGGACACCGTAAGCAAAAACATTTGTTCTTCTAACAAAATATATGATATGAATACGAGGTAAATGCCTCTACCTCTCATACGTGTGGTTACACGCATCTTAGATGAGAGTGGGGCTGAATCCACACATATACTAACTATACTGTACTATGTTTTGATTTTATTTTTTCAGCAGCAGTTTATATGACTGGCGGCGGTCATTGAATGCTTTCGTTAACTTGCATTGAATTCTCGGTTATAATAATATCATAATAATACACTATTTTTAACCGTTATCAGAGGTACTAGTTGGTATTTAATATATATATATATATATATATATATATATATATATATAAAGTTTATTATATTCCCTCTCCCCTACCCCCCATCCTTCGATCTTTCTCTATATAAGCAGCCCTCCACTTCATCGTTTAACCCAAAAGAGGAAACCCACAAAAAACTCACACTCTTGAAAAACTCAAGTTTTCAGCCTTTTCCTTGTCTCCATGGAAACACAAATAGATAGCTTTTGGGTATTGGCTCTAGTTTCCAAATGCAAAGCCTTTTCTTTTCAAGACCCCATCTTCCTTCTTCTTTCTCTTTCCTTGGCTTGGCTAGCCATTGCTTTGTGCTACTGGGTTTACCCTGGAGGCCCCGCCTGGGGCAAGTATTGGCTCAAAAGAGGGACCTGCTCGACAGCCAAGATGATTCCGGGACCTAGAGGGTTTCCAGTGATAGGAAGCATGAACCTCATGGTAAACTTGGCTCACCACAAGCTTGCTGCTGCAGCCAAGACTATCAAAGCTAAAAGACTCATGGCTTTTAGCATGGGAGAGACTAGGGTTATTATCACATGCAATCCTGATGTAGCCAAAGACATCTTGAACAGTTCAGTATTTGCTGATCGTCCAGTTAAAGAGTCTGCTTATCAGCTCATGTTTAACAGAGCTATTGGTTTTGCTCCCTATGGGGTTTATTGGAGAACTCTAAGGAGAATTGCAGCCACCCATCTTCTTTGTCCTAAACAAATCAGCTCTACAGAGCCACAGAGACTCGATATTGCTTCTCAAATGGTATCAGTAATAGCATGTCAAGGTGGAGATTACTTTCGTGTTCGAGACATACTGAGGAAAGCTTCACTGAACAACATGATGTGCTCAGTTTTCGGTCGTAAATATGATCTAGGCACATCAAATAATGAAATTGAGGAACTTGGAGGACTTGTTGATGAAGGTTATGATCTTCTAGGGAAGCTTAATTGGTCTGATCATCTACCTTGGCTTGCAAATTTAGACCTTCAAAAAATCAGGTTCAGGTGCTCCAATTTGGTTCCTAAAGTGAACCGGTTTGTGAACCGGATTATTCAAGAACATAGAGAGGACCAAAGTGGCCAAAGAAGAAATGACTTTGTTGATGTTCTGCTCTCTCTTCATGGACCGGACAAGTTATCAGACCATGACATAGTTGCCGTTCTTTGGGTAAGCAAAAAACTTGCCTCAAAAATTTTCTTTCTTGATGCATGTATGTGTATATATATGCTCAAATTTAAGAGATTCTGATTTACATAGAGAAATGCTAGTATCATACATGAGTGGCATATCTGCGAACAAGAGATTATATGCTGTGTGGTGATGCAGTATCAGAGCGGCTTATATGTAGATGCAAGACATTAATATTGTTTTCATATGGATCAAAACTTGACTAGTTTTTACATGAATATATATTCTGTGATGTTACCGGAGCACCACGAGATTCGAGTTATTAAGTGTTACTCTTTATATTTATCAGAATTGTTGTGTCAACCAATAAAATCTACATCACTTTTCATTTATATATATTTCTTATGTGTTTTCTCTCGCGTGATGCTTTTTTTTATTTGCCCTCGATGATGTTGGTTGTTTTTTATATATATGTTGGTTGTTTTATATATATATATATATATATATATATGGCAAAGAAAGGAATCGAAAGTGGAATCTTAGCTGAATTTGCAAGCTGCTTATATTCCTTCCTTTCTTTTCTTGGATTTAATTGTCGATCCTACCGTATCGCTATGCGTGCTCTTTCATTAATTAATTTCTTTAATTACATCGTCTGATAATGTAGGAGATGATTTTTAGAGGAACAGATACAGTGGCAGTTCTGATAGAGTGGATACTAGCGAGGATGATACTTCACCCTGATATCCAATCAAAGGTGCATGATGAGCTTGATCAAGTTGCGGGAAGATCAAGGCCGCTGATGGAAGCAGACATACAATCAATGGTTTACCTGCCGGCGGTTGTGAAAGAGGTTCTAAGGTTACACCCCCCGGGGCCACTCTTGTCATGGGCGCGTTTAGCGATCACGGACACTGATGTTGATGGATATGATGTGCCAGCGGGGACCACAGCTATGGTTAATATGTGGGCCATAACAAGGGACCCGCAAGTTTGGGTGGACCCACTAAAGTTCTCGCCAGAGAGATTTTTGAGCAAGGGAGTCACTGCTGACGTGGAGTTCTCTGTGTCAGGGTCTGACCTCAGGCTGGCTCCATTCGGGTCGGGTCGTAGGACTTGCCCGGGAAGGACACTGGGTTTGGCCACCGTTAGCTTCTGGGTTGGGAGTTTGTTGCATGAGTTTGAGTGGGTGCGGTGTGGCCATGAGCCGGTGGACCTCTCTGAAGTGTTGAGGTTGTCTTGTGAAATGGCCAAACCACTCACGGCCAAGGTGAATCCAAGGAGAAGATAATCATCGAGCATCGTCGTCCGATTCGCTTGGAAATGGATGCAGAAATGTTATGATGTGATGCGCGTTCACTCAGTTGTAGATAGACCCTTAATAGCCTATATATGTAGGTAATTATGGTTCGGGTATTTGCTTGTTAGGATTGATGTGTGTGTGTGCTTTCGGTGGATGATGAAGAAATAATATCCGGCCCTTTCCTTTGCTAGGCTAACAGAGGAAGATGATAAATGGCAATGGTGCATAAATTAATCGGGAGCGTTCAAGATTCATTTCAATGGCGCACTAACGACTAATATATAAATGGGCACTCTTCACAATTCGACCTTCTTTTTTCATTTTCAATACTCAGCGTATTAGCTTCTGACAAATCATTCACAGTATTCATAATTCTAGATGAATTATTCACATCTTAATTAACAACAACAAAAACAAAATTGTACTCTCCATGAATGTGTTGTGTTATTCCACTTCCTCTCGTAAAATATTACAATATTATTTATTATAATAGTATTAAAATATAATTACATATTAGACTTTATATTTTTTAATTTATTTTTTATATTATTATCATCTAATTAGCAATATCATAAATTTAAGTAGATAATTAGGCCAACTTGAGTTTTTTTTTCTTATTTTCCTATTTGATTTTTTTTTTAAATTTAATTAATTAAGAATTAATTTTTATAATTTATTTCAGTGAAATTATCCCCAATAACTCAGGTTATTTGATCATTAATGCTTTTATATACTAGGCTAATGTATATTAAAAAATAATATCAATAAAAAAATATTTATAAATAAATTTAAATAAATAATTTTATGCTAGATAGGTGACCCACGTAGTGCCTCAAACTAGCTGAAATTTTTTCCATCATAACAAAAGGATATTAAGATGACATGAGTGTTTTCAAATAAGCAAAAACAAATCGACTCAGACATTAACTTGATTAGATTAAATAAACTTGAATTATTTCAAAATTTTAAATTAAAAATGTAACAATAATAAAAAAAATTAAAAAAAAAACTAGAAAAGAAAAAATTTATAAAAAACTTGAGCCCATCTAGGTTAGTATGCTAAATCTGTGATTTGATCGTGATACTAAAGTCACCTTATCAAAAGCAAATTGAATAAATCAACAAAGTTCAATTATCAATTAACTTAATATCAAATGAAAAAAATTTAAAAATAAAAAAAATGAATTCAATTCGAGTTAATTTACTGACCTTGCGATCATAGACACATGATAGAGATAATCTCATGGGAAAAAAAAAAGCATAAAGACAAATTTTTAATATAGTAAATATTGAAGGATGAGATATAAAACATAAAAATTAGTAAAGGACCAAAAAAAATTCAAAGTCAACCAATGACCCTAATTATGAGTCTAGACTAAACTTATAGAAAATAAACCCTAAAAAATAAAGAAGTAAAATTCTCACGCACAAAATAATAAGGAATGAAATTGAGGGGAATAAAAAAGAATGTAAAACAAAATAAATAACAATAAAAAAATACCACATTTGACATAAAAATAGATCTAGATCTAGTGTTGATGGAAAAAAATTAAAAAACAATTAATCAAAAAAGGGATAAAAAAGCAAATAGCAATTAAAAGAATAAAAACAAAATGATGAGGGATAATATTGTAAGAAAAAAAAGTAATCTACAAAAGATTAAAAAAATCAAAATAAGTAATAATAAAAATATGAAGACCAAAATTTGATATAAAAATTAAATAAAATCAGATGATACAGGATAAAATTGAAGAAAAAAACTAATATACAAAAGAAAAAAATAACAATTAAAAGAATAATGATTAAATTTGATATAAAAATTAAATAAAATGAAATATCAAGAAAAAAAATTAAAGAAAAAAATAATCTACATAAGATTATAAAAAAAGCAAAACACTTAGCAATAAAAAAATAATAATTAAATTTGATATAAAAATAAATAAAATTAAATGATGAGTGATAAAATTAAAGAAAAAAGATAACTCATAAAATATTTAAAAATATATATATAACAATAAAAAACAATTATTAAATTATATATAAAAAACAAATAAAATGAATTTTTTGTATTGTACCAAGAAAAGGAGAAGAAAGAAACCACACTATTGATCAGTGGTGACATACGCCCCACCACCGGTAAGATCTCGGTGTATTGTTTCTGGAATAACCTCGAAAGGTGATATTTGACTAATAAAAGAGTCTGCATATGTAGCTAGAATAGCATAGGCTCCTTCTATTTACTAGCCATGTTTTCTTTAAAAATATATTTCATGTATATTAAAAGATGTAATTACCCCTAATTCTATTTGTTTTTGTACAAAAAAGCAATAATAAATAATAAAAACACTTCTAATGCAAGTTCAATAAAATATAAATTCAAGAGTATTAAAGTAATTTTCATTGATTCTAAGGGTAAGTAAATAATTCCATCGTGCAAAAAGCAAAATGTAAAGAGACTGATTTATCTTATTCAATTTAATAATATTATATAAAAAAACTATTTTATCCTCAATTCATTCTTTTTTATATTCTATTGTCGAGGGCAAGAACATATATCAGTCTTGATCCACAATACATTGTCACCTTAAATGGACTAACACTAATAATAGAAATAAAGAATTTATATGTAATTATTCTATTAACTAGTTGTGCACCTGTATTAGTGAGAGAGTAATTTATATGTAAAAAATTGATACGAGTTAGTAATAGTAAATCTCGTATTGCTTAAATGGTCTCCTGGAATTTTATTCAATAGAAGTTTGAATATTTTTGCAATCAAATAAACATAGAGTTTTTCAAAAGAATTTTCCATACATGATAAATAACATTTGGTATCTTGAGTTCTTTCTTACTTTCTTTCTTGGATAAATTGGGTAATCCGCACATAAATTTTAAGAAACAGGTAAATTAACAACACAACAAAAAAAAAAAAAACAAAATAATATATTTTTACTTGTTGTGGTTTAGAATCGCAATATATACTAAATGCTGTGTTTTTAAATCATAATAACTAATTAATATTACAATTAAAAATCACAACATGAATTAAAATTAAAATTAAAATTAGGTTGAGCACTTGAGGGCCTCAAGGATGCCTTCTTCTTCTCCAGGTATGAACTCACCACAACCATCTTTTGCTTTCCCGCAAGTATACGTTGCTGCATGGTTTTCAAGGCATTCCTTGTACCTCATCACTTTCTTGTAGGGTCTTTCGATCCTCCTGCTGGCTTGAAGGGGAATGTCCATTTTCTTGGGAAACAAAATAGAGAGAAAAACTTCAACAGCAACAGCAACTCGAGTCCCCGCCAACAAAAACATGTTGAGTTTATTTTGTGAAGCGCAACATGTTAAGATGACAAATTAAAAGTATGTTATTTTACTAATTTTTTTTTAGATCCTTCTTTTTTATATATTTTATGGGAATTGTTTGTTTTTTTTTGTTGTTATAGGTTCCTATATTATACCAACACTACTCCTAACGATAAATATGACATATTCTTTTATGCATTTTATAGACTAATTTCCTTCATTTAATATTAAATATATTTAATTAATCTATTTACAGAAAGGGAGGGTGTTAGATTCATTTATGTCTTTATGATTAATCATTAATTATGTGTATTTACAATACCAACAACATGCTAGATTGAGTGGAATCCTTGAATGCAAGATATCCTTTTATGATAATGATCATGTCTCCAATAATCATTAAAACAAAAGCAAATCATAAATAACAATTAAATAAGATCACTTACTAGCCTACATACATCCCCTTACAATCAAAATCATGAACCATAATTAAGTGACTGTATTTGTCAACCTCTAAAAGATCAAAACCCACATGGTAGAGCTCAATTTTCCTTAGTCCAAATAATTGAACAAACATACTTCTAGGTATTATAACTACATGTTTTTCTATTTGTTTTACTATATTATTTATGTTTTATGCCATCACTGATATTATTTTTAGTGGTATTTGATTTGTTTTCGTAAACCTTGAACCTCTCATTTACCTTAAAAAAAAAAACTATTTCAAGACTGTTTATTACATGCTGATTAGGTTTTTATTAACCTCTCATTTACCTTAAAAAAAAACTATCTCAAGACTGTTTATTAGATATTGATTAGTTTTTTATTAATCTCCTTCTATATATATATATAAACAAACTAAATTGAAAATGGTTTTATTTTGGATGGCACATAAACTCTTTTACAATTTATTATAAATTTCAATAATAATTTTTTTCATTTTAATTACCATTTTTTTTTCAATTGCATCTTGTAAGTGTTGTTTGTAGTGTTTCATGAGTTGAGTGTTTCTTTTCTTTTTATATTATTGAGATTTTAATATTTTTACTGTATTTTAATGCTTAATTGAGGGTAAATTTAATTAGATGTACTTTGAATGTGTATTACAAGAACACCATTAAAAAGAAAAGGTTGAAATTAACAATCAGAGAAAAATGCTTAATCAATCTCAAATTCTCATGAAAAAATATTTATTAGTCCACATATTTTCCATTGATTTCTTTTTTAGTTCTTTTAATTTTAAAATTTTAATTTTGGTTTAAAATTTTATGCTGTTAACATTTCAATCTTTTAAGTTCAAGAAAATATAGAAAAAGTTATTGAATAGTTGCATTTTAACAATTAAAAAATTGATTTTATTGTTAATAAATTTTATTTAATAAAAAAATATCATTGAAAAGTTTTTTATCTTTCATGTTATAGGTAAAAAGTAAATCAAGGCTGAGATTTTTTTTATTCAGGTTAATTTTTTATTTTTTATCCTAATTTAAGATTGAAAATGAATATATTATGTTGTTTATGATTTTTTTAAAAGTGTTTTTTAATTAAAAAAATTTCCTCTCGTATATATTCACTCTTTTACACCACACAAATTAAATGTTCCGTATCAAATCCTTGAAATGACATTCTAATTATCTTCCCAACAAAATAGTATTAATAAAATTAATTTCCATATCCCACTCGAAAGAAAAGACTGATTTTTTTCTTGGCTGTACATGGTCCAACAATATGATCTTGATATCTATAAACAAACAATAGCTATCTTTTGTCTTGAGATCCTTTTCTGGACCCTCCTCATCACCTTAAATAAGATGATCACAATCTCATAAACACGTAGCTGATAGCACGTGAAAACAGGTGGGCTGGAGGACATTGATACTGCTCGGTGAAAGTTCCATTACATGGGAGGAACTCCGACCATAGTTAGCCCAAAACAAAGGTGTGATCTAGTTATGTTCCACTGTATCTGTAGTTATATTGTCAAGCCCCTATCAGTATTTATCAGTCCTAATATGAACAAGTCCTATGCCTATGAACTACATGAAGAATCCAAACGTCTAGCTTGAACACCCCATGTCTTATTGGTTTGCTTCAACGTTCAATCACATACAGATATCTCTGTGTAGTGTGTACGTTTCTGCTTTCAAGATTGAGCTAAGATTTTCTTACGAAACTTAATTTTTTGGGGAGATGCTTCTACAATGTGTAGATGTAGATGTTTATATGACACTTGTTTGTGCATGTCTCCATCTGGTACCAACAACTAAATCTTAGTGGATTCCTTATGTTCTTCGGAGATAATGCAAGCTTTTTTGCTCCGAATTAAAACCTATAATCTATAGAAAATCGACAGCCTCTAGTTATTTAGTACCTGCCCCCTATTTCACCATCCTCTGTTCGATGCCTGTGCTTGGTCCACTACTCTTATATCCAGGACAGATTGTTACTATATTGATATATTAGCCTTACAACTAACAAATGAATGTCATCAAACACTGAATTTTGATTTGTATAACCTGAATATTGCTGTTCTGAAAAAGCCTTCTCAAGTCCCAATGAATCCCATAGACATTCTCCCCAATCCTGGTGAAATGCCAGCAAGTGCCTGTTCCTTTCACTGCTAGTGCTACTACCAGAGCAAGGCATGAGGAATCCTCTCTGACAATTCAAAGGCAACCTTGGCATTCATTAGGCTCCTTGCTGAAGATCCATCATTGAATTCACCAGTTTGGCTGGACTACAGACAGCACTTGAGGATATTCCAGCAATAATTCTTGCTTTTTGGAAGACACCAGAATATGGCTATTGTTGGAATCAGTCGTGTCAACCGTGTGCTAAACCTACTAGCATATGTGGACCATCGGTAGCCTGCCCCTCATAGCCCTCCAAAACATCACTTGTTTTCGAAGCAGAAGAGGAGAGAAAAATCCGATCCGCAAAGAAACAAGATAAGGGACACATCACACAAACAATCACATGAGAAACAGAAGGAAGTATCAAACTCAAATATAAGAACATCATTTTGAAATGTCAAAAACAAAACCATAAAAAATATTAAGAAAAATGTATGGTCTGCATAATTGGTAAAGTTGGCATGCTCATCTTTCACGAGAGGAAAGATTCCATTACTTCAGTAAATTATATCCTTTTCCTTTAAAAGAGATATTTGTAAGCCTAAAAAAATCCCCTCAAATTTTGATTCGCATTCCTTCTTTTTTTCAAAATGAAAAGAAGAATTACCACTCAACGGTACACTTTTCAAATTCCATTGCCACAAGTTAGAGACTTTTTCCCCCTTTTATGGCAAGTAAATTAGCCCAATTCCACAACATCTTCACCTAAAAAACAAGCATGGCATTTATTTATGTATCTACTCGCTCCATATTTATTTATTTATTAGAAAACCTCCATTCGATCCCGTTGGCATATGGCAAGACAATATTTTTTGTTTTTGTTTATTTATTTATGTATCTACTCGCTCCATATTTATTTATTTAGAACAATCTTAGCATTCCTTAAAACACCCATAATCCTCGTTTGTGATTTTAACTTTCGTTTTTTTATTTGTGTACTCACTGCTTATTTATTTATGCAAACGTTGTCAGTGAAGAGAACTAACTTACTATATGGTAATCATTTCAAGTTTAGCAACAAACTTAAGAGTTGGAAGGATTAAAACGTGGTTTTCAAAAGAAAGAAAGAAGAAGAAAACTAGAGACCAAAATTTAAATTCTTAAACAAGAAGCTATTGCTCCCAAGCAAGGTCATGAGCAAGAGCGATGACAATAGCGCAGAGTAGTTCCTGCATTATGAAAGGGAAAGGATAAGATGCAAAACAACTTTTGTGGGCTTGTAGCTTAGAGAGCCACAGAAAGTTGAGACTTGAATTGAACATCTAATAGTGAGTGGAGACAACAAAAATCTGAACCAATTTCCAATTTTTTGTTAGGTCTCTTTGACGAAGGTGAGTAGCAGCTCAGTGAGTTTGTTATGTGCAAGTGATGATTTACTCTAATGACAGGAAATTTCCTCATTAACCGAAGAAAAAGAAATGTGGAGATGACATTAAAGAAACACGAGATGTGATAAAATTTAAATGTCATTTTTAGGAGGCATATAAATATCACAGATTCATGATCTGAGAATGCAACATTCTGAGATATCAGAAAGTTCAAATAATCGAATTTTTATATTTCCAGTTGTATACTGAAAATGGTTCCATAGCCAACAAATACCAGCTGTTGGATAGCATGGATGTGTCCTGTTTGCTGGGCTATACTTTTAGGTGATGCATGGCCTCGGTAGAGTGTTGCACGCCTTGTGTGCCGCTATGCGATGCCGGGGCTTTACAAGCACCACTTTGTAGATATTCTAGGAAATCCATCACAATTGTATCAGTCCAAGGAGCCCCAAGTGGAGCTTCACTACCAGCAATCCACCCTAGATGGCCACCTTTGGGTGTCACGATGAGCAAACAATTTGGATTTTCCTGTGACAGCAAGCCATGTACTTGTTTAAAAGGGGACGGGAGAGATGACAAAATGATTGGATGCACAACGAATCAAAGAACATTTAGGTTTGCCCTGGTGGTGATCAATTGGGCGGTTTATGGTTCAATGACATTGTTGTAGACAGTGAATGCAGACTATGGTAGAAAGTATTCAGTTAACTAGAAAATCCTGAGCTGCCCTGTACCACTCAAATGAACACCATCAAGAATTTTTCTAAAAAAAAAAATGTAACACCTTTTAAAAATGTTTAGGCAAAATAACAAGCGAAATAGCATTGGTACATGTATACAACATGTAACAAACTGTGTTATTTCACTATTAACTTCTTATACTTACGTTACTTGGCTAATATTTTTCTCAAATGGTGTTAATAAGCGAAAATACCCAAAATCAGCGAAGTTGGGGCATGCCACAGGCTGGCTATTTTTAGTAAACTTCGAAGCTTGAGGACCAACGAGAGAGTTCCTAAAGCATTTCAAGTCAAACAATTCGGACAAGATATTTGATAACTTGCTTAAAAATACTACTAAAATTTATTCTGGACCAAATTTAAATTTTTATAGATGTAGGAAGGATCAACATTATTCCCAACCTAAAATTATATTCCCATCTAAAAATGGCCTTTGTATGCTTACTAAAAAAAGGATAAACCATTTGGGAAGGAACGTCAAGATGAAGAAAATCAAACAGTGGTTATTTTAGGTATCATGACTTCTAATTTTAAAATGGCATATAAAACAATTAACAAAGATGAAAAATGGTGGATGAAGACAAGGGGTGACCATTGAAGAATATCACTGGATCAGGTAAAGAACACATGCAGAAATAATGAATTTATTATAGTGTCCTAACAATTGTGACTCTTGATGAAGCTAAAAGTATTTAGTAGAACCAGAGTACCTTACCTGGTTATGCAGAAGTAAAAAATGGCACAAATAGCCATCCAGAAAGGCAAGGATATAGAAGGATACAAGATAGGGGGATAAGAGCACTACATGACTTCTAGGGACAGAGCGCTGCATACCTTGATATCTTCAAAAGGAATTCCTCGGGCTGGAGCAATTGGATCATTGGCAGCCTGCAAATCAATTACAACTAAATCCAAATCTGAGCCAAATCTGAATACAATTTCACAACTTTCTGAAATCCAAATATAAAAGAAGGATCACAATCATTGGCAGCCTGCAAATTAATTACAAGTAAATCCAAAGCTGAGCCAAATCTGAATACAATTTCACAACTTTCTGAAATCCAAGTATCAAAGAAGGGACGCAATTCAATGCATGCAAATCTATTTTCCTAAAAAATCTTCGATGTATCATGGGAATTACAATGCTTTCAGCTCCTTATAGTGAATAAAAACAACCAAAAGTCAAGTCCTCAATTGCTTCAGGTAAGTAAGATTGTGAGTATATGTTAGAGAAACATCCACGCTCCCAGCAAATCCTTCACCTGGAACTAAATAAGAAGTCATACAAGGAGCCTAGTTGGTATAGACAAGACAAGACAGAAGTTCCAAAAATATCACATATCAATGTAGCTCGACCACGGCTTCAGCAACAAAATATGACCAACAGTTCAATGCCCAATTAATTCTCTACAGCACAGTATCAGACAAGATGTTCATGTAACTGCAAAATTGGCACAGATGCATACCTGGATGCAAAGCAAAGGTGTGCGAACGTGTTTTATGGAATCTGAACTGCATGAATTAGAGTAGTAGTCATCCACCGACTTGAAACCAAATGAAACTGCCCAGTGAAGTTAAAAGTTGTGTGAGCTGATGGCATACCATAATAACCTCCAACACAACCATCATAAAAGAAAAGGGCGGAATTGCTTCTACGAGGAGCATCTACCTCGGGTTAGTCCTTCATCAAACTCCCTGACAGACTTGGCATTGGCAGCCAAAGGTATATTATATTCACCACCCATATCTTCAAAGAGAATAGCATGACTGCACAAAAAGGAGATTATGATACCATCTCTAAGAAGAAATATTGGCTGTGAGATGGAAGAACTTTATTGCAGAATTACTTCTTAAGAATTTTACGCAGAGCATTTGTGAGAGCTTTGTCATAAACAACATTAAAGCCCTTACGGAAGTCCTCGTCTGCAATGACCAAATTGAAAGGATTACACAATGATACAGCCCCAGTTATTGTTTGAGGTTCCTGCAAGCAATAAACAATGAAAAATAAAATAAATAAATAAATGCAGTAGTGCAAGAATATGGAAGAGGAAAAGGAAGCTAAAATAAAATAGCCGGTCCTTATGAATACATCATCAACATAAAGTAAATTTATATTTCATGATTCAATGTAACAGAAAAAATATTCAGCACACAGAAAAATGTAGTTTAAAGTTTAAACTGAACTCAACCTCGACACCCCCATAATGCCTAAAGTAACCCATCACAACTCAACTAAACTCCAATCTCAAACTAGTTGGAATCAGCTCCAATAGTTCTGTTTCCTTCATTGAATGTGTCCATGGATCTATGTTGGATATGGCCAAATCATCTCAAGCATCACTTGTACTCAATAAATGCCCTCTCCAACTTCCAATGGATGCACCCATTTCACATTGGTTCCTATGTTTCCACATCTACATCAAAAGTAATAATCTCAACATTCCAGTTCTTGATGGCTATCTCAAGTCAAATACTTTTCATACCTTATACTAAAACCTTCAACTTTAACAGTTTTTTGTTCGAGGATTACAGCATCTTTTCCATAAAAGTTCCATGGACTTGAAAGGTGTCGATTGGTTGGAACGAGCAGAAAATATGTAAATACTAAAACAATATGCATCACCATATTCTCTAGCAAGAACTAAACATTATCACACGCGCAGATATTTTAAAAACTAAATTAACATTTCCAGTGAAGTCGTTAAACTAAATAAAGCAACAAGCAATGATACTTACCTGAGCCAAATAATTGACAAGAATGTTGGCACCAAGAGACCACCCAACAGCATACAAATTAGCATTTGGATATCTAGTCCCAACATGTGCCACCACTTCATGCATATCTCCTATAAACGAAGCCGAATAGAACTGCATCATCAGTCCTTTACTTGGTAAAAATGATCACATACTGAAACCAACTCCTTTATTCTGATACCAAAATCAACTAGAGATTAATACAATAATCACATGAAATGTACCTGAGGCGTAGTGACAGGGCTGTTTCCACATCCTCTGCTATTAAAAACAACAACACGCCACCCTTTATTTCTTGCTTTAATTAACATATGCCTTACATATGAATCCTCACTCCCTCCTGTTAATCCTGGCTGCATTATAGCCAAATTCAAACAACTATCTTAATATATATATATATATAAACCTTTATTTCCTTTTGCTACCAATCTATAATGTGCATAAGGCCCTTACTACGTAGACTTAGGTTGCGTCTTGTTAATATCCCATAACAGAAAAGAAAGATGCAAAAGAGGTGTGTTTTGGGTGGAGAGACTGAGACTGAGACTTAGACAAAGACAAAGACATAAAAACAAATCTATGCTTGAGACAATTTTGGAGCGAATTTATAGACATGCAGACATATCCCTTCTTTCTCTTCTATATCTAACTTTTTTGTTCCGAGATAGTGACCAAATGACAGAGTCATGCCAACAAAAACAAATAAATTTGATTGTTCTAGTCGGTGCCTTTATCAATATTTTTAGTGAGACTGTTGAAAAGGTACCGGTTGACAATTTTTGAAACATCTGTTCGGGAATTATCAATGCTTTAATTTCTTGGTGTCTTTGAACACACTAGGATTGCGTTTGACAATGTTTTTGAACTGCATTTCAAAGTGATTTTTAATGTGACTTTTCAGCTTTTTGTTCGAATGTTTTCAGATGGTTTTGATGATTTTATCAAAAGGTCAAAAAAGAAATCACGAACTCCTCACCTCGTCATCAATTATAAGCTAAACAAGGCAACTGCTAGTATACATAAACAGAATCTATCCAGAAAATCTATCCACAGAAAAATTCAAAACACAGTCTAAAAAGCTTGATAATAAATTCATACAGACCAGTAAAATGAGAACAGGAGAATTTGGTGGCAAGATTTGGTGGTCACCGGAGACCCAATCAAGAGCGACAGCACCATCATCTTTTGTACGGAGGCACTCACGCTTAAGCCTGGCATCAGGGGTGGCACGAAAAAATGAAGCAAAAATGGTTTCGACGTGACGGTTATTTCCGAGAAGAGGGAAAGGAGTGTAAGGACGGTGCAAAGAATTGAAGGCTGGGAGAAAGAGGTCGCGCGCGCCACCGATTATCTCGAGGGAAGGGTGGGGAGTGTGCTGGTCAGGCATAGTGTTGGTGGCGGCGGCGGCGGTTTGGAGGGAGGAGTGCGGTCGACGGTGCCGACAGACAGGGGAGATGAGTGTGGATATGGGGGTTAAAGAGAGTTTGGCCATTTTGGTGGTTAAATGGGAACTTGTTGAAGGTGGACGGTCTGGTGAGCGATACAGAGGAGTAGGTGTCATTGGATGGGACAGAATATTCAAATTGATTGGTTGAGATTATATTTCAGTGAAAAAAATAAATGTATTATTTTTTAATAAGTTTGATGTTTTTTTTTTTTACATTACTATAATTAATTGGTTTATTTTTTTAATAATTTTATTTTGTTGGTTTTGATTTTTAAAAAAAATATATTGAAATAACTTGTGAGAGAGGAAATATATTTCAGTATTTTATGTTTTTTTTTTTATGGAAATGCATAAAATAAGCATGAAAGAATTAAAATAATATTTTTTAATATTTAACTTTCACACCCATTGAAGATGCTCTAATCAAGCCCAAACTGGTTGTCCGCCATGCTTCACGGCCTTGACCCATTATTCCCAGCTACCGGCATACATCACAATACTAACTAACAAGCTCACTCTTCTCAATTGCCTCCTTAGTATGATACCCTATCTTTTCTTGCCATAAAATAGCACTTATTAGCCACGAACCTCTCCATTAATAGCATAAGGAGCCACCATGATCAAAAACAAACATTAACTTCTTTACCAATGAAACAATGACCAACAACTCATTTTTCTCTAGTTATTACTATAAGGCAACTTTCCATCATTGTACTAATCTCAACGAGATGAGTCTATTATATAGCGAAGGTTTATAAATATTTTAATATTTTGGGTCTAAACAGTTTAGATTAAAACCATTCAAGAACAATCTCGAGGTTCAGTCGCCACTCCTCGCTCTCCTAGACACCACCTCATGGTTATTACCACCTTCTGGTCACTTTCATTTCATGATAACTACCACCTCTTGTCGGTGCTACTCCCCGAGTCCCAATCACCACCGCCTACTGTTCAGCACGCTATGATCACTACCACTTCGTGATCATTACTGCCTCTTATCACCATCACTTTCTAGTTAACACCGCTTGGCCACAACTTCTTAACACCGTAAGCACCTCCTCATACCGTGATCACTTGAGCACCTATTCACAATCATGACCATCTCCTCACACCTCGTGCTCTTTCTCTCACACCTTTTGCTCTCGCGTAGGATTGTCTTTTCCTATGTTTATTAACTTGGATATCAAAGGTCCTATATTCTAAGACTTGTTTTTGTAAGAAAGCTCATGGTGTCATCCCGTCACCTCACAACTAGTAGTTAATTTAACCAAATCAATCCAATAACCCAAGGCGCAGCCGTGAAAAACCCAGCCTAGTTTGAAGTTCATCAATCCCTGAATTAAATTAAAGAATTGATTAAATCGACATGAAAGAAATAACTGAGATCGCACAATACGATTTTTTTTCTTGAGGTAAGAAACGACATGAAAAAAAATCATGGAAACTTGAACAGCAGCGTGTTTATTGATGAACATAAGGAAAGACTACAGCAGTTAAAAGAATTGATGGACTAGATTTCATTCATGGACTTCCTCCAGCTTTTCCTGCTGCTCCTGCTTCTCCTCATCAGTCATGAAAGCAGAGACAGGGAAAGACTTGCCAATCCCCATTGGAGTCTTGAAGAGAATTTTCTTGCTCGAAGGATCTTCGATGCTCATTTCAGATATTGGTACCCATAAGAACATCTGCTTGCTCTTAATCCCAGTCATTTTCTTCATCTTGAACTTCTCTACATAAGCAGTCACCTCCGTGGCATAACTTACTCTTGTGTTGGATCCAACAAAGAAGTGCTCATAAGGAGCCTTTTGTTTCATCCACACAAACCCGGTTTCTTTAACCCTCCCACACTCTTCAAGATCTTTCAGAGGGAGGACACCTTTAGGGAATCCTAGCTCTTCAAGAAGCTCTATGGAGTGGCGATGACACTCTTCAGGACCATACACAATTTCTGCCCCTGCACGTTCATCTTCTTTCGACCTGATCAAGCCTGCCATTTTTATCAAGAATTGGCTGTGCGTTTCAGAGTTTTATAAGTGGCGTTGGGGTATAGATAAATGAAGAGGAAAGGACGTGTAGCTGGCTGGAGGTTGATGTTATAGGTCACCTAATTGTTAATAACTCACATCACATTAATTATTATTATTGTTGACCAAACTAAATTACGTGGAAAAAATACTTAGCTTTCTTTCCAGAACAGGGTAGATTACTACAGTTTTCCCCACATTGACTTTTTTTGAATACATGATTTTTTTCTTTTATTTAATTTTTTATTATGATTTTTCAAAACTGTTTTTATTAATTTTTTTTAATATTGGAATGATTAAAAAATTAATTTTGTATTTTTTTTATATTATTATGCTTTTTATATTTTTCTAGATAATTTTTTTTTGTGATTAGAGTTTTTTTAATTAAATTTGATTTTCTTATAATTTATTTTTTCTCATGTAACTTAAGAATTAGTTTTAAAAAAATAATAATATTATTAAACTTTATAAAATAACAAAAATTAAAGGGTAATGTTAACCATTATTCACTATGAAATGTTTCATATTTTTTTTAAGAAAAATGTTATGATTAGTTATTTTCAAATTTATTTTTTTATTTTATCTTTTGAAATTAGAATTTTTGAGAATTTAACTTCACAAAAAATTTTTTTTGATTTTTTCTTGTTTGCTTAGGTAATTTATAGTGTTATTTTCCTTGTATAATTAAAAAAATTATTATTTTTAATTTTTTTAAAAAAATTATATTATATTTTTATTAATTATCAAGATTGCTTTTTTAACTCGTGAAGTTGATTGATTTAAATCAAGTCAATTTTCATACAATTTAATTAAAAATTCAAATTAAATAAAAAATCAAGTCTGACATATTTAAAAATTAACCAACTTAGTCAGAATTAATAATAATATAAAAAAATTCTTTGCACTCTTAATATTTTTTATATTTTAAAAAAATTAATTGAACCTATAGCAGGGGCTAATGAACTTCTGGGCTCTAATAGTTGAAGAAAGAAAAAAATTATTTTAATTCCATAAATGTTCATGTGTTGCTCTTTGTGTCTAATTTGATTTTTTATTGAAGTAAATAAAGACAATAGTGTCATGTTATGCTTATTTATTTTTTATTTTAATATATTAAAATAATTTAAAATAAAAAATCAATATTTTTTTGAAATACAAATAAACCACATTCTTTAAAATATCCTCACTTTGATAAACTTTGATGAAAAAATTTTTATTAATATGAATACTTTAACTAACTTACTTGTATATATCTTAATTAATTTTATAACTTATATATATATATTAATTAATTTTATAAACTTTAGAGTTATTTAAAATATAAATTAAATGATTCGGAAAGGAATCTAACTTTCTGCTTTCATGGGTGGATGGTTGAGTGTAACTAAATAAAGGACTCAATTTTTCCAATGGAGCAAAAGAAGGTTTCATTTAATTCTTCGGAATTTATTCCATGCTTTTCAGCTATCATTTGCTTTTTCACCTTTTCCCCACTTGCAAATTGATGATCCCAAAATCTGGCAAGGAAGATCAGTGATGAAAAAACCCAAATTCCCAGCTGATGTTAGCAGGGCAAGTCTGGGAAAAGGATGGCATCGTCAATATCGTTTTACCCCGCAGCAATGGAGTCGACTATGCTTTATAAGACAGTTTTAAAAATAATTAAATAGTCCCTATGTTTGTAAATGCATTTGTGATTTGATCCTTTTTACCCAATTCATGGTCCTTTCAATTTGTTTTGTTTCAAGAAATAGAAAAAAAAATAAAAAAAAGTAAATAGATAATATGAAAATATTGGGGAGAAAGGAAAATACTCTCTTACAAAATAAATATTAAATTAAGCATGGTCAATATCGGTTAAGGGTTTAATTAAAAGTATATTAACCTTCACCTCCAAAAGCATGTAAAGTGATTTTTTTAAAATGAAACATTATTTATTTATTGAAAAAATAAAAATGACTTTAAATATTTTGAAATTAAACAACGTCAGTCATTTTTTTTGTACACAGTAATTAACTAATATTTAATTATAGAGTTTATATTCTTAAATATTTTAGAATTAACTAGCCTTAATAGTTGTATTTAAGTGTATTAAAATTCAGCTTTTGTGCATGTAAATTAAATTATTCAGTAGTTATATTTTCTAAAAAAACTGTGTAATGTGATTTTTATTTCTTTTGTATTTACATTTTTTATGATATGTATATGCTTTTTTAAATCATTTCTTAAACAATTCAATTAGTTTCTTAAAAATATTTAATTTATATAATTTTACTATATTATGACATAACAAATCATTATTAAACCGTCTACTATTTGTAATTTTATAGCGAAACACAGCACAGAACAGCTATGTGAGGGTCAGATAGGCCCATAGCTGAAGGTTAAATTATGAATTAATTGACTTTTCCTTTTCAGCTCGGCAATCTCTTGCTGCAAATGCTACCTAGTACTTCAATTCATGGACCGCCAAGCGGGTCCTGTACTGTTAAGCGAACGTTTTTAGCCTAGAACGATTTGTCATAGAAATAAAATAGGCCCATTGGACTACAACTGTGCTTATAGGCGTTAAAATATATTAACTGATCAATAATATTATTTGTACTATCCGATTCAAATAAATAAAATACAATAAATATAACAGATTGGGACATGAATTTTAAATACCCAACTTTATATTTTAGAAAAAATTTGTATGGATTATCTTTTACTTTCTTTTTGTTTAGTTTCTTATCTTTTACTCTTAATGTCTAACCTTGAACGCTTCTACCTGCCATTTTTTTAAAACTAACAATCTCTATTTTTTTTTTGAAAAATTCAAACCCTTGTAATATATATATATATATATATATGTGTGTAATTAGTTTATCATAAAAAAAAACATGCCAAACAAAAAATATTTAACAAGAACATAGAATTTATACTTGTTTAAAACTATAAGTATATAAAAACATAACTAGTGATAAATATGTTTTTCATACAAGAATAAAAATAGAATACTAGCATACATGCTAAACATGTATTTAAATTTATAATTGATATAAAAAACAAATTTTAGCATGCATACAATTAATAAAATTAATTATATTTAAATTAAATAAGAAGAGTTTTTACTTATTGAAACATTTTAAAATAATAAGTTTTTTTATTGTTGTCAATGATTAATTTTTTGTTCTTAAACACTTATTACTCTTTTTTTTTTCATGTTTATAATTATGATGTTTTTAATATGTCTCAAAGATTATAACAACATTACCTTGGTCCATAAGCATTTTTAAACAAAGATTATACAACTCAAATATTTCTTCACAATATTAACTTAAACTTTAAATTTAGGAGGAAAATTAAAGCATAAAAGAAAAAAAATAAAAATGAGATGAGGAATAGTAAGTGTGTAAAATCTGAAAAACTCATGTTAGGAACTCTTCATTTATCCTTTTTTTAATAATGAAGTTTAGATGGTGAATGGCTAAAGAATTAACTACTATCATTATCATCAGTATTCAATTAGCAATGATAAATTAAGAATTAAATCTAAAAAAACCAAAGATTATATAAAATTAGTTTATCACCCCCTCATAATTTATTTAATTAAAATAAATTCTCAACACCAATTATATTCATTAACGCCCATAAATGTACTCCAAACATAATCATTTGAATCGAAGCTACCACAACAACCACTGACCTGGAGCCTGCACTCCTAATTCGTGAGGATTTCACCTGCAAAATGTAATTAGGTCTGTAATTGCTCTTCACATGGTGGTAAGGTAATGGGTTGAAGGCTGGTGAGTAGTGGCCATGGGGAGGGCCTGAAAGCAATACCGTGGAGTTCATGAGTCCATTAGAAGCTACGTTTCATCTTTCTTGTTATTCAGGCAACATAAACGGAATTTGAGTTTCTTTCTCATTTTCCGGCCAGGCCAGTGATCAAGGGACTCTGTTGACTGTTGGCTTCATCACACGAAGCTGTTCTTTTTAAACATGGCAGTGAACGTAACTTGTTTCGATTTCTCAAGTCTGTGTACTTCGTTGTTGGACAAATTTTTTTGTTGATTTCTCTCGCAGATAGAAATTTAGTTGATTCTTGATATTTAGAAACTGGGATCAGGGTCAATGACTTTTGCAAACATCATGATTACATGTAGGCCCAGCCCATAACTACCGGTGGACCCGTCGGGTGATGGTGGCCTAACTCTTTATTTTTTTCTTCAAGACATTGACAATGAACACAAAACCATAAAGTTTTTAAAACAAATTTGATTTTTTTAAATATATATATATTTAATTGTTCTGATTGGTTGATACTAAAATAAATAAATAAATAGTATTTAATGCATTTCAAAATAAAAAATAATTTAAAAAATAACAATTATTACAATACTAAAATACTAAATAAACACATGTAATTATGATAATTACATCCATGATCACAACTGAGATTGAAATACTGAGATTGAAATGCTCTTAATGTTTACTTAATATTTAATAATTAAGAATAACATGTTATAAGATGGCATAAGTTAGCAAACATATATATATATATATAGAGCAATGTATGTTTAGATGCGATGTATATTGAAAAGAACAAAAATAAAGCTCCATCCATGTGACTTCTTTTGCACTGGAGTGCAGGGCAAAGCAAAGGCATGTGGTCCGGCATAAAGGGGTGTCATTGTCTCCCCCACGGCCTCTCTCCTTCCTTTCCCTCCACCTATTTTGTGGTGCCATGGGTGCTAGAATCCACCTTTCATTTTGCCCTACCATGAACACAATTACTTACTTGTCTTTGACTCCTGTTTTTATGCTGGGTTTTCCATCTTTCCTTCCCTTTTCTCTTTACTAACATGTTTAGGACGGAGAGGATGTTCTCCGTTAAACGCTCCGGCGAGAAAATCAAACCCATGCATGAATAAAAATGGAAGCACTAAATCAACAGTGTTGTCTCGTCCAAAACAGATGCCACGCATAGTCCACGTAGCTAGAGGGTAAAAATGATTCTCAGGCAGTCCTCGCTAGTGATGATGGCCACCTAAATCCCCAAATGAGATCCTTCCACAGGTGATAGTCACCAGACCAGCACATGCCTCTGTGTCTTATACCCGCCAGCATCGTTGTACATCTTATGTGATAATGACCAGCATAGATCATGGTTTGGCGAGCTCTCATAAGTACACCTGGAAATTGGAAAAAAGAAAAAGAAGAATTACTTAACCATCAATCTTTTGTTTTAATCTAGTGAAAAAAACATATTTTCACAGTACTAAACTATAATATTCAATAATATTATTATAATCATTGTCAGTTGTCATCATCACACCACCATACCATAACTACCGCTCTAAACATCATTTTATTATTAATATAATTACTATTTTATCAACACCCCGTCATAACTTTTCATTACCCGTTAACCACCACCACCACTCGCTATTATCAACCACTATTTTATTAAACATGCTTAATTAAGAGATTCAAGAACCTAATAAAAAATAATAAAACAGATGAGGAGTTTCCACCATGATTCTTCCTCTAATTCGCTCTTTATAATTAATAAACAGGAAAAAGCTTACAACTTTGATTTCAATTGCTGGTTTTTATTTTATACCAAAAAAAAATGTTAAACTAGTGAAAACTCATCTTCAAGTTCTGTGACTAATTTTAATTCATCAATGGATAGTCCTTCTTTCTAATATTTGGATATTAAGTCAAAACACCAATATCATTTTTACACCAATAAAGAGAGTTTGTTGAAGTAGAGAAAGATGTAGAGAGAGTTGGTTGGCATAGAGAGAGAGAGAATATATTTTTATTTATTGATATTATATTGTGTTTATTGGTTTATTTATTTTAAATTATTTTAATATATTAATGTTAAAAATAATTTTTTAATATATTTTTAAATAAAAAACATTTTTTAAAAATCAACGATTATAAAAACACTGCCTATAATTATTTGCTTCCTTTCATGAAAAAGAGAGCTGAGCACTGAAAAAGCAATTAAAATATCGAGAGGATAAAATAAGGAAAAAAAAAAAAACACTCTGAGAGAGAGAGGCCTTGAGGCCTTAAGAGTCTCCTCACTTTGGTGATGGTGTTATCGAATCAAAAGCCGGGACTCCTATTACCACATCCCTTAAGGTCATCCCAGTCATTTCACTGTTGATGCTCTTCTCCTCCTCCGCCGGCGGCGGTGCTTTTTGGAAATGGATCGTGTTCGCCGAAGCTAGCACCGGAAACACTGCGACAGGGAGGAACGGCTGGGTCGTTGGTGGCGGTGGTTTATGGGGCTCCGCTACGTCTTCTTCCAATGTTGGTATAGCCATCGCTGTCACGGCCATGGCCGGTATCGCCTTGGCCGCCACCGTCGTCTATTCTCGTAGGTAAAATAACAAAGTCAACAATAAAAAAACCCCCAAGTGTTCGAATACTTGACACTCTAATTCAAAACTTAGATTAACCGCCGCCAAAGAAACCCTAGATAGATATATTTAGATGTTGATGCAACAGAAACCGTTAATGAGAGCCTTAAGGCGAAGCCATACTCCTTTTTCCACATCTTCTTCGACGTCAAACTCCTCCTCCTCACCGTCATCGTCATCATCGTCATCGTGGATATATTTGAGATCAGTTTTATTAGTAGTTGCCTCCTCTTCGTTGTCCCCATCATCTTCCTCCTCACCAGCTTCTACTAATCGGTGAGTTCTTCAATTCCTCTCTGTAAACTTTTCGTTTTTTTTTCCCAAATCCAATCTCTTAGTCGTCTAAAAATGACCAGCTTTGCGCTCTGTGTTATTTTATCAAGCTAGTTTCTTATTCTTCCTGTTTCTTTTACTTGCCTATTGCTGTCTTGTTATTAGAATTTCGAAACAGTTCTTGAATCTTCGATGCGCAATTAAAGAATAAATTCGAGAGTGTTTAGGCCTCGTGGAAGAATACTGTCCCTCATAGAATTAGTTGTTCAATGTAGACTCCCATCTAAGAAGGTAGTGGAAGCAAATCGTTAATAGTATCTTTGGATGCCATATGGGAAAAAAAGAATTTTGAGCTGTAATCGGTGGTTTGGGAATTTTGTTTTTGTAGATGATTATCATTGAATAACTGATCTTTTGTTTCTTCTTCTTCTTTTTTTTATGGTTCAGGGGTAGTCTTAAATCGCCTTGGTCGCGTAGGAGAAGAAAACATGCGCTTTTACCAAAGCAATGGAAAAGTTTATTTATGCCTGATGGGAAATTGTGTGATGATGGTGTCAAGTTTCTGAAGAAAGCCCGAAGTGGGGTATGTTGCAGTCTCTACTGTGACTGATATTTTCACTGTTTTGTTTAGTTATTCATTTAGTCTTATGTTGTTGTTGTTATTTATATTTCTGATTCTGTATTTCTAACTGCTGAAGGAGTGTTAATTTTTCTTGAACTCTAATGCAGGGTGTTGATCCAAGTATTAGACCAGAGGTTTGGCCATTTCTCCTTGGAATGTAAGTCCTGTGTTAAGTGGCAGTTTGTATTTGATTTTCTTAGTATTTATATACCTGCTATTTTTTTTTTTTTAATTTAGGTCTCTTATTTACTTGAGTTTGCTTTCTGAGGGTATATTTATAACCAAGCAAAGTAGCAACTTTCCATCAGTGCATTTTGTCATTGAGTTTTTTGGGCAAAATCAAGAAAGTTAGGCCAGGAACGATGTGATTGTTGGCGACACATTTGCTAAATGCAAACATACTCATAGCAATGTCCTTGACATTTATAATTTTCCTATTTGGAATGTGTGCTTGCATTATACGCTATCATTTTTCTGATTGTCCATCATAGGAAGCTTTTCCTTTTTGTTTTGTGTTCATTTATTGTGATGATGTATGAGCACTGCTCTTGGTATTGATTTGGAGTTCTTCTCAACAGCTATGATGTGAACAGTTCCAAGGAAGAAAGAGATTGCATTCAAGATGAGAAAAGGTATCATAACTCTCTTCCTGTACAGTTTTTAGTTATGGATGAATGCTTTCTCTTCCAAATTCCTTGAAATCATGGTTCTTATATATATATTTGCACTGCAGAAAAGAATATGAGAATCTACGGAAAAAGTGCCGAAGACATCTCAGATGCAATGATAGGAGTTTTAAGGCCAAGCAAGCTGCTGGAATCAGCAGCGCTGAGGTAAGCGAGGACTCGAGTCAAGTTGTGGATTTTCCTGGATTAGAAGATGTTAATAGTACCAGGAGGACACCTTCTGCTGAGCAAGGCAACTTATCTGCTGAGGATTCAGATTTCCCTGATGAAGCTCCTCAGGGCTCTGGATCAATATTGGAAGGAGGTGATGATAGGAGTGCGGTCACCTATGAAGATGGCTTGGCTGGAGACACGGAGTCAACTGATTCCGATTCCTCTGAAGAACCAGAAATTGCAGAATCTTTTCTTGCAACTGAATTTATAGGTGAAAATGATTTTGATTTGCCTTCTCAGGAGAATTCCTCTCCCTATGAGACAAAGAGCAGGTTGAACTTGCAGAAAGATGAGGATTTTGCCACATGGCAGAGAATCATGCGTGTTGATGCAGTGCGGGCAAATGGTGAATGGATAATGTACTCTCCATCTCAAGCAGCAGTATCAGGGATGAAGGCACGGCGATTGGCTGAGAGTGTAGGGTTGCAGGACTATGATCACTTGGAGCCAAGCAGGATCTTTCATGCTGCTCGCCTTGTCACTATCCTTGAGGCATATGCACTTTATGATCCTGAGATTGGTTACTGTCAAGGAATGAGTGATTTACTCTCACCCATTATTGCAGTGATGGAGGAGGATTTTTTAGCCTTCTGGTGTTTTGTGGGTTTCATGAAGAAAGCTCGGCACAATTTCCGTCTTGATGAAGTGGGAATCCGGAGGCAACTGGGTCTTGTTTCCAAGATAATCAAGTGCAAGGATAGCCATCTCTACAAGCACCTGGAGAAGCTTCAAGCAGAAGACTGCTTCTTTGTGTACAGAATGGTGGTGGTTCTTTTCAGAAGGGAGTTAAACCTTGATCAAACACTCTGCCTCTGGGAGGTGATGTGGGCTGACCAGGCAGCAATACGGGCAGGGATTGCCCAGTCTGCCTGGGGGAGGATGAGGCTAAGGGCCCCTCCTAGTGATGATTTGCTGCTTTATGCAATAGCAGCTTGTGTGCTGCAGAGGAGGAAACTGATTATTGAGAAGTACAGCAGTATGGATGAGATCATGCGAGAATGCAATAGCATGGCCGGTCAGCTGGATGTATGGAAGCTTCTCGATGACGCCCATGACTTGGTGGTTAACCTGCACGACAAGATTTAAGAAATAATTCTTCCCTTTCTCTTGCTCTGCGTAGATTTCCATTTTGTCCTTGTTTCTGTGCGCAGATCCCTTCAAAAAATAAGGGATCTTCGGATCACTTCAACTCCTAGCTTGAAACAAAAGCAACTGAAAGGCAATTTGTTTAACGGGGTAAATTATGGAATTCTGAATGCTGTGCCCGCACTCTTCGTGATTGATAGTGGCATCAATGCAAATTTAGCATTTTGATCTTCCTTTTCAACATGGCTCCTTTTCTTTGCAGTTTTTCTATCTTTCGTTTCCAAAGATACGGGCATGCAATTAAGCTCAATGCTTAACCTCTTTATGAATGCCTTGGGATCACATCTTGCCCAAGATTGTTGGTCATGTGGATCTTGGGTGACGCAGACGGGAGCATGATAAGGATAGTAACAACACAAAAAAGACATTAGTTTTGGCAGCAAAATAGGATTATCACAACAGAACCCTTAGTTTTATTTCTGAATTAAACTCAATTGAAGTTCTGCCTCACTAAGACAAAAGTAAAAAACATAATTTGACATAAAATCTATCTCTTAAAAAAATTGAGCTTCATTTAATTGTCAGAGCTTAATTAGAGCTTACTTTAATAGGTAGATAGAAAGTTATAAATTTTTATCACTAATAGTGATTTGGCATAACCCAAATTTTTTTTAAGTTCAATCATATCCCATTAATCTATAAAAACATCTTCTAAGCTATCTGCATTGTCACAGCATAACAAATACAAATCTCATCAAAATTAAAGGGAAAAATAAAAATATATAGTCATCATGTAATAATTAAAAAAAAATAGAAATTCTAAAATAAACATTAGTGTCATGTTGTGGGTTGGTTGTATTTAAAGAAAGATTTACGTTGGTCTTATTACATCTTTTTAAACAAAAAGGTTATATTTATCGTGGGTTTTATCCTAAATTTATTTTATGCATATTATTAATTATCTAAATTCATTTCTAAGCTTATTCATGATTTATTTTAAAAAATAACATCAATATCGATAAAGAAGAATTTTGATATTAATCTCTAAAAATAGATGATTTCTTCAATTTTAAGAAAATTTGGATATTGATCCCTAAAAATAAGTGATTTTGTCGATTTATAAAAATTTGATGTTAATATTTAAAAATAGATGATTTTATATATTTTTTTGATTTCTTTCTTTTAAAAACAAGATTTAATTTCGATAAAGTCTAAGATAAATCAAAAACATAAAATTTTGATTAAGCTAATCCTTTTCTAATCAACAAACCTGGATAAACAAACCAAACCCTAAAAGAAGAGGTTTTAAACATCTTATTCATTTATAATTCATTTAAGCTAACGAAACATGCATATAATTTATGATTCTTTATGTTTATTATAATTGAGGATATTTAGCATAAACTATGATGAATAAAGCAAATAGAGCATGTACTATTTAAATTAAAGCACAAAGAAACTTTAAAGAAGTGAATTTTAAGTCTCCCAAACATATATTTTCAAGTTAAACATGACATCTAAAGAATAAAATCCTTAAATTATAAAAACTTGAAATTGTCATATTTTCCCAATCAAAGGACAATAATGTTTTCTAACCATAATAATGGATGAGAAATCTAGAAAATTGATATTTTTAGAATTTAAAAACATCTTTAAACATAATATTTCATATCCAAACTTTGTTCAAAGAAAAAAGAGAAAGCTTTCATGCCACATTTTCTCATGGATCAAACATCAACACTTCTTGTTTAAACAGTGTCAACTTTCATAAGCATGATTTACTTTTAAAATGATTATTTGGCTTAACATATACATAAAAAGGTCTTTATTATTGACTCCTAACAACCGCGCTTAGTTCAAACCAATTAAACAAAACTATAATCATCCTTTTTTATGGTTTTTATAACATAAATAGCTAACGAGCTTTCATGTTTTATAGTTGTTAGTCCCTACCATCTAATTTTCAGACTTCTATCACCTATATTATCTTTAAAATATGAATAAAAAATCTCAAATTCATAACCATAAATCAACTTTCAAGCAAGGTCACTTTAGTAGGTTTTTACCCAAGATATTCTCATGACTTTTACTTTGAATATTTTAGTGCTTATTACTCAAACTCGTGTGATTGTTATTGTTTTTACACAATTCACTTCATATATCAAGCCACCGCCACAAATTAAAAATGTTATGAGAACCACTAATGATTTCTATTAATCCCTAAAGATGCTACTGTTGTCCTATAATTACCCAAACCATAAATAATCCTAAAAGATCGATCAACACAAAGGTTTATTGCTTTAAATTTTATCTTTGTTGTTTTATATACCTGCTTTTTTATTATCATTTAATTAAATAAGATATTGGTTCCCATGAACAACATTACTAAATATAATTGAGTCTATGACATATGTTTTGACATTAAATATCTTCATCCAAATCTATCTATCAACTTTTTAGTGTAGTCTTTGATTAAATATTGTTTAGCTTTTTCTTGATTTTCATATAAATAAAAATATATTTTTTTGAAATGTGCGACAATGCATAATATTTTTTTTATTTTATTTAATTGCTTTCATGTATGTGTCTATTTATATTATTGATTGATCAAATAAAAAAATTATAATAAAAAAATTTATTAAACATGATTGGATACATAACTCATATTGCGAGATCTTGATCTACATCTGTCTTTTGACTTTTCCGGTTTAGTTTGTAGTTATCATTAATGATTTTTTTTAACATTTACTAGCACAAATAATTCTTCATTTATTTAATTAAAATAAGCTTTTTTTATCTATAATTATGATTTTTTATGTCAAAAAAACACTTTCAAAAAGCTTGCATATTCATTTTCTTTATTGAAATAAAAGATTATCTGACTTGTAAAGATGAACCCACTAATAAATAGCTATTACTTGATGTTTGTATATGAACATCTTGGAATGGTTTTTTTGTTTAATTTTAATCTTCCATATGTGGAATGTGCTATTGTTTATGTCATTAGATCTTGTTTTGTTGGAAATAATAGCATGCAAAGTTTTTATTATTAGTTTTATGAGTGGTCGGAGTGGATGCAGTGGTTGTTTATGGAGAAAGAAGTTGCAATGGTGTTAGAATGATGGTTATTTGAAGAGAAAATAAAGGAGAATACGAGGATGAGAAAAATGAGATTAGTTATAGTATGGTATAGAGAAGTGAAAGCTTGAAAAAATTAAGAAAGATTGCTTTGTATGTGTGTGAATATTTTTTTATTTGGACAATCACCTAAATTATGCTATAAGATGTGAGGATTGAAGCTAAGTACAATGATGGAGAAAATTGAAAAGGATACTAGAGTTGTTTGATGAATATAATGTCTATGAATTTGAGAAACAAGTTTGGTTTTGAGTGGAAGAGGAGCTGTGTTTGCTTGATTAGTGTAATAGATTAATTTATTGGTGGTTATTGTTTATAAGCATACAATATTAATCTTGATTTCCAGTATTATTGATTAATAAGCATTGAAAAAAAATGTAGTGTGTCAGTGGTGGACCGAAAAGGAAACAATTGGTGAAGGGAGGCTCCTATTCTTTTTTTTTCTTTCATGGGTTTTTAGGGTTGATATCTTAGATTTTTTAAAAAATTTTAATACCTTTTATTTTTGTAATTTTAATGTTGCAATGATTTTTTAGTTATTAATTGAAATATAATAAAAATTTTATATAAAAATCAATATTTTTTTTTGTGTAAATGTAAAATGTTATGAAATTATAAATATAAAATTTAAACTATATTTCTGAAAAACTAAAACTAAAAATAAAATAAAAAAATAACTAAAATAGAAGAATGGCATGGTAATTTTACTCTCATGTTCGAAGTTCAGACCGGCCTCGCTCGGTGAGCCACACATGCCATGGAAGTGAGGAATATATTCGACTGGTTTATCACTATTGGGCTTAGTTTCAATTTTTTAAAATCCCATACCCTAAACAAACAAAATCCAAAAATTCTGGAGGCCCATAAAAGAATAGTCTAATTTTCCTTTTCTTTTCTTCTCTTCTCTCTGCCCCCCGACACCCCCACCCCCACCCCCACCCCCCCGTCTCTCTCTCTCCCCACGTCCGAACCCACCTTCCACTGTACTTTAACAAAACAGAAAATCCTTTGAACCACCTCCAATGACTCCCGCAGAACCCGAATTGAAAAATGGACTCGAACCTAAACCCACAACTGAACAAAAACAAGATCCGGAGCTAGAGACAATGGCAGCACCGGAATCAGAACCAGAACCAGCAACAATTCACGTCACGAGTGCAGATCCCGAGGCAGAGGAGCCAAATGAAACCGAGATCCAATCAAACGAATCAGAGAAACCTGAACCGAACGAGCAAAATGCGAGTCGTCCTGCTGAGCTACAACAGAACAGAACATTCACGATGAGAGAATTGCTCACTGAATTAAAAACCGAAGAAGGCGACGATCCGGCAAGCACTCCTCTCAGGTTCGATTTCTACAATTAATACATTTCATTGCCAAACGTCAATTTTTTCGCTTTCACGCAATACACGTGATTATTGAGAGTAGATTGGATTAGATTGCGTGTTATTTTACGTGTCTTTCTAGATCTTACCGTAAGATTCTGTAACTGTATCATGCTTGGTAGATTTGAAACTTTGTTAGACTTCTTAGCTTGTGATTTTTGAAACTTTGTTAACAGTCAACAGAGCACACAGCAGCAGCAGCAAAATAATGCGGCAATGGAATTGATTGATAGTGTCACCAGTACTGATGAGGAAGGTAGGTCGCGCCAACGTGTTCTCACATTTGCTGCCAGGAGGTAATATATTCTTTAATCAGCCTTGTTTTTTGAGATTTAGATGCCTTATTATTGATTGTTGTAGAATTTTGCTATAGGTATGCGAGTGCTTTAGAGAGAAATCCAGACGATTATGATGCGTTATATAATTGGGCACTGGTTCTTCAGGTATGTTAAAAGAAAATGCTTCTATGAAATAGTAGTTATTTTAAGCATATTGAGATTTTTTTTATAAAAAATTTTTAGTATCTAGATTGATTAATTGTGTTGATGTGATTGGCATCTTGTTTTGCAGGAAAGTGCAGATAATGTTAGTCTGGATTCTACTTCACCTTCTAAAGATGATTTGCTTGAGGAAGCTTGTAAAAAATATGATGAGGCTACACGGCTTTGCCCGACACTTAATGATGTACGTCTTAAACCCATATGCTAAATGATCCTTTTGAATGTCTATAGATCAGGTTATGATGAGGATTCTGACTTCCTGAAATGCAAAAGTGAGATAATAAACTGAAAAAAGTTGCTGGCTGCTTTGAATTCTTGCAAGTGATTATATTTAATATTTATCCATTTGAGCTGGTTTCCTTTTCCTGGCAAAGAAAAGGAATCTTATTAGATAATGAGTAAAATGTAATTGCTAAAATTGAGCATTTGCATGAGGGCCATGTGGTAATGATTACTTGTTATGGATACTTCTCTGATCACTTATGAGCCTACACACCATAGCGGGTTTGGAAGATATGCGTTGAGATAGTATTTATTCAATTAAATTATTGATCTATTTTATGAATATATGGATTGTGTTAAAGATTCAATTTTTTTAATTTCAAACTCCTTGCATCCATGTTTCCTGGGGAAAAAAAAACTAGATTTAATTGCATCTATGTATCATTTAAACATGATAATATTTGTGGAAAAAGATATGATTTCGAGATTTTGCTCACCCAAAAGTTTTGTGTTATGTTTATTGACAGGCTTTTTACAATTGGGCTATAGCAATCTCTGATCGGGCCAAAATGCGTGGTCGTACAAAGGAGGCTGAGGAACTGTGGAAGCAGGTTGGTATATAATATAGTTTCACCAATTCAATTTTGTTGGTTCTGCTTTTGTGTGTGCACCGAGTGAACATGCATCTTTGTTTCCATTTTCCCTTCTACTAAATCATGCTATCATATGATATGATAGGCAGTCGTTCAGGGTATGTGAGCCAGGAACCATTTATACTCAAAACAAATTCTATTTTGCCTTTCCATCTAACCTTTTCAAGCACGCTTGATTTTCTTATTGCATGCCCTTCATTTACATGCAGCTTTGCCATATTTTCTTTAAGAAAGTTCTGTTTAGAGAAGTGAAATTTACAATAATTTGCTTTTGCAGGCAACTAAAAACTATGAAAAAGCTGTCCAACTCAACTGGAACAGCCCCCAGGTATTTTTTTTTATTAAATTCTTAAAAGTTCTTTGTTGTTTCATCTTAAACCAAGGTCCACAAGTTTCCCATCTGTTTGTAACAACCTTCTACTGCTGATTCCAATTGTTTATGAAATCCATTTCAGGCACTCAATAATTGGGGACTTGCTCTACAGGTATTTTTTGTCTCCTGATTCAACACTGTTTATACTTCTTTTCTTCCTGCAAGAACTTTTGTTTCTTTTAAATTTTGATACTTTGAGATGTTCTGGTACATGTTCTGGGTAGTTTAATTTGATGCTATATTGAATTTTGCAATTTTAGGAACTCAGTGCAATTGTTCCTGCAAGAGAAAAACAAACCATTGTGAGAACTGCAATTAGCAAGGTACAGAAAGTCATTTGGAGATGTTAGAGTGCTTGGATGAATATATAGGACAAGCAGCAAAGTGATTTTGATTTTGGTATGTCCTAGAAATAGGTCTACATGTATCTTCTGTCCTTATGATCCCTTTCGCTTGTTTCTAATGCAGTTCCGTGCAGCAATTCAGTTGCAATTTGATTTTCATCGAGCAATCTACAACCTTGGAACTGTTTTGGTTTGTTTAATCCTTTCCATCCTCATCTGTAATATCATGTTTCAACCGTGATTATATCTGTTTTCTTGTTTTATTTTATTTATAGGTTAAGACAAGATAATTGACTGTCTTTTCACCTCCTCCCCACAAATCAGTGAGTTTAAATCCTAAATATAAATGCTTTTTTTTTTTGGCAGTATGGGCTAGCCGAGGACACATTAAGAACTGGGGGAACACCCAATGCTAAAGATGTTTCCCCTAATGAGTTGTATAGCCAGTCTGCTATCTACATTGCAGCTGCTCATGCATTGAAACCAAATTACTCGGCAAGTATTGCACAGTTTCATTTTTATTAAATGTGCTTGTTTAAATTCTGTGATACAAAAAGCATGTAGCGTCAGAATTATAATTTCAATTAGCCAAAGGATTATCAATCAAAGCTAAAATTTATTTGATTCTTTGTAGGTATATAGCAGTGCATTGAGGCTTGTGCGTTCCATGGTCAGTATTGCATTTTCTGAATTTATGGTTGTTATTTTATCCTAAAATGCCTTCCTCATGATAGCTAACTTCTTTCTCAGTAGTTATGGCTTATGAGGTCTGTGTTATCTTTTCTTGGACTTTTGATATTAGGGTTGGACATATTCTGTGACTTATGTGAACTCTGTTGTTGTCTTGATTGGTTGACCATTTTCTACTAGTTCTTATGCTTTTGGTTTTTGCATTGTTGCCCAAATCTGTGGCTTGACCCCTAAGCTGCTGTTTCTGGTTAATATGGACACATAAAAAACTGAACTTCATATCCACCCTTTTCATTCCATAATTTTGGATTCAATCAATACCTCCACACTTGTGTGTTGTGGTTGCCGGATACTTTTTTTAGATTTTATCAAAATACATATTTCCATATTGCAACAAATATCTTGCCTGCCTTATTACTACTTATGACTGGCACTCCTATAGCTCCCCTGATGAAATGCAAGGCATTTTGACTTGAAAATGAACTTTTTTTCATTGGTCTTTCTCTATATATCTGAGTTTTAAACTAGCTGGAGAAATTATTCTTTACAAATTAAATCTGATCAGCCCCAATTTTTTGACAGTTACCTTTACCATATCTTAAAGTTGGATATCTAACTGCTCCGCAAGCAGGGAAACCAATTGCACCTCACAATGATTGGAAGAGATCAGAATTTGTTTTGAATCATGAAGGGCTTCTTCAGGTAAAATCTAATTTGTTTTGTAATCGTGGATGTCAAAACAAATTAGATGGATCTAAGTTATCTTACCTTTCAGAGCATCACAAATAAAAATCATGGCTTTATTTCATTAAGGATAATTTCCATGTCGGCTATCCATAATGTTGCCAACTTTAGTTCCTTGGAATACATCTTTCATTTCCTGCGCAGATTAGCAAATCAGAGCAAAAACAAGTTCGCCAGAGCCTTTCTGCCAGACCATCAGATGTATCAAATAGTGACAAAAAGGCTATCAAAGTCGAGGTTCCAGATATTGTTTCTGTATCAGCATGTGCTGATCTGACTTTGCCACCTGGTGCGGGCCTCTGTATTGATACTATTCATGGGCCGCTTTTCTTGGTAAGCACCATTTCTTTTTCATTTTTCTTTGAAATATGCCTTTACAATCATTTGATTTTGACTTGCTTTCAGCATTCAAAATAGTTAATCTTAGCCATGGAGTGATCATGTAGTGAGATTTGCTCATTTGAAGAGCATCTGTAGCTCTATCTAGTATCTCCTTTAATATATCATTAGTTGTCATTTATGGTTTAGGGAATGGATATAATGTAATAATTTAAACAAGCTCAGTTGTCAACATGATAGATTATTAAAACTGGACAGGACAGAGTATAGGTGACTGAGCTATAAATTAGTCCTCTCCTCAAAATTATTTTCCTTTTCAGGTTATATTCACGATTACTAGAAACAATATTTTTTGTTTTTTTTAACTTCACTGTTCTTCAGTGAACTGTGATCATTTTGAAGGTCTTTTTATCCAAAAAAACTGGGGATAGAAGTTACACTGTTTCACATCAAGAACCCATGTTTAAATTCTGCCAATTGATCAGGTTGCTGATTCATGGGAATCCCTGGATGGATGGCTTGATGCAATTCGTCTGGTGTACACGATCTATGCACGAGGCAAGAGTGAGGTCCTAGCTGGTATCGTAACAAGCTGATTGCAGTTATGAATTATTTGCTTGAACGATGCAACCTTCTTCTGAAGATGTATGTATGATTCATGTATTGAAATTGGGATTTGGTCATTTTGAAATAAGCTGTATATGATAGAATTTGTCATAGAGATGCACTTTTGTAAAATTTTCTCTGCTTGATCAAGTGTTGCACATCAATTTTAGTTTTGGGTGGCTGGTGAGTAATTTTGATGCGTAACATTATATACTGAATGAGTTGGATTCGTTGATTTATGTTAGGCACGTGTTTTGTTTTATCATAACATTGGCACTACAAATGTTTTGAAATATAATGCCAGTATATTGCATTTCTCTGGCAATTCCAATAATGATGTAGAAATGAAAGCATACCGTGATTCATCGAGTCTTGTAATTTACAGTGCAATATTCTGCCTGAAGTTTTGGATCCTATAGCAAGGGAGAGAGAAATTAGGATAATTACGGAGATCTGATTGATTTCCGTGTTTGATTTAGAACTTCACCATTGGGTAGGATTAGTTCTCAAAGATTAATCTTTGGTTTGTTGCATAGAAAGCTGTTACCTTCATCACATGCATGCGCTCACACGCTCATCTGTCTTTTCATGTGGTGGTGCGTAAACATAAAATGGGTGCTGCCATGTACTTGTTTGGCATCTCCTGTGTTTGAGTGCGTGTCGTTTGAAAAATTATTAAATTAATATTGTTTTAGGGTTTGATGTAATGGTGTTAAAAATATAAAAAAATTATTTTAATATATTTTTAAATTAAAAGCACCCTACATTTCTCTATTTTTTTGCTTTAATTTTTTTTTTAATGTTTTTAGATTCTTTTGTTGTTTTCATATTAAAAATAAATTAAAAAAATATTATTTTGATATATTTTTAAATAAAAATTATTTTAAAATATAACCATAATTTTTAATGAAACTCGCGATATTCTTTGGTAATTTAACGATCTCAAAGTTCACTTACAGAGCAAGTGTTTTTCTAGGAAACCACAAATATATTTCGAATGGGTGGCTTTACTTGGGCCAAAGCAAGGACAGCTTCAGGACGAGTCCACAGCTCTTCTCCACAGATTAAGCCCGAGGCGACAGCTGGAACCTTCATCTCAGCTTTATTGGTGTTTCGTTTAAGCCATACGAAGACAATCAAACTTCCAATACCCAAATCTAAGGCGGCTAACGATGGGAGGGGTGATATTGCTTAATATTGATTATGTTTGTATAGGGCTAGTATGCCTCTAAGTACGTCTTAATAAAACATGAAATGAAAATTAAATTAAGAAAAAAATCTAAGCTGATGGTCTAAAAAGTTGTATTATTTTACAAGTGGACAAACAACTAATGCTTCCTTTTTAGAAATTCATTGGTAATTTTATTACCTTAATCTTTCATTTGATGCTCATTTTTTTCGCTAAGTCCAAATTCTATCCAATCTAACTATCCTTTGCATTTTATGTGAAAATTAAAATCTTACTTGTAAGCATATACTAGCAAATGTATCAACATGTTGCCCCGAAGTCACTGATATAATTTTTAAGAATTGCCACATGTTGCCGCGAAGTCCTTCGATATAATTTCTATCTGTCCACGTGATGGCTAGGCCTGCACTTGTGCGCCTAGGCCAAGTGTTCCAAGCTCGGCCTTACAGGCAAGTCAGGCGAGATGTTGTTGCTTGTCTTCTTCTCCAGCAATTTCATCTCGCGAATCGCAGGAGTTTTGTCCCCGAGGTCTATTTTTGATCATTTTTATTCATTTTCAGCTACATACACATTCGAATCATCCAAATTAACAAAAACTACTTTAGAAGATATTTTCACGGTAGTTTGTGAGTGAAATAACTTTTTATTGGAACCGTGGTTTCATGTTTTTGCTCCTCCACGTAAAAAAACAAACAAAAAAAAAACCCTTAATACTAGCTTCCAAGAATATTTTAGTATTTTTGTAGTTTACTACAATTTGCAGAACCACAGAAACCACTTAAAGATCATATCTTTTAACATCTGGTTCACTCTCCTTGTTCTTTCTTAAAGCTTGTCATGTTTTCTTAATCTATCCTGAAGCATATCATCGTCATACTGGTTACGTGCTTTGATTCAGTCTTTCCTTATCCTTTCTTAACAATTCTAAAACCGAATTCTTACCTCCCCTGTGACTAAAGCAGATTGACCGGTGTGCTGGAAGAGCCGTGCTAGTCATATACTGCAATCTAGTGTCTCCAGAGGCTTCGTTGACCAGCCTTGCGTATTCAAATTATTAGCGGGCATCACACGTTTGAGGCGTCATAAGATGCGCTCCATTTTGAGTACTCATGATACCTAAAGGGGTTATTGTAATTTACCCAAGAAAAAAAATAGAATTGTTCATGCACTTCAGAGATAGCTGGACTGAAAACAATGCGGTCTCTATTTTCAAATCCAAGCAGCTATAATCACAGGGTTCTTACCAGTCAAGCCCTTTTTTGGTAGAACGTAGCCTGGGTCATTTGTGCTCCCGGCGAGGTCCAAATTTTAGCTGGATAAATCGTAAGAAAGAGGCCTCTATTCAGCTTAGCAATTACCCGAACATTGAAATCTTGTCACTGTCACTTTTGAACAATTCACAGAGGGTTTAGGGAACTAAATCCTCCGTCCGTTTGCCATTTATTTACGCAGTTGGACGCTCTTTTAACCAGTCCGGCTGCCATCATTTTAGGTGGTAATTTCTGGGTGTCCAAAAAATGATACTTGCGCCCCCAGCAACCTTCCCAGATGCGGAAAGAGTTGTTCTACTTGAGCACAAATGATAACGACAAATTTAAAGCGCCAGCAACAAGGTTTCCCCTCCACTTTTTATGAATGCAAACATAAAAAAGGCAAAGTAGTGTCTACCACTTCGACCACAAAGGCATGTCCGCTGGGAACAATACCATCCAGCCCGTGTTTTGTTCATTATTGGAACGATTTGTAAGTCGCAAAACAAATTTTGTTCCTCTGCTTTCCTAATTCAAAACATCAACATGGGAGTATCTCTATCTTTTGATCTCATATCTAAGGCCAAAATATGCTTCCAAAGTAGTGTGCTGTGAAGGAACAGGAACCATGGCATTGCTATCAAAAGAGCATTTATTTAACCAAGTCACATTAACCATGAAGCTGTTGTTCTATTGTTTCCTCTGCTCATCATCATCCCAACCTCCATTTGAGTGCGCTTGATTTTCTGGGTGATTTCTTGGGACTCCTCTCTGCCGAAGCTCATTTCTTGATTGCTGGTCTGTGGATGGCAGATTCATGTGTTCTCCTTCTCTCTCCTAACATGGAAAGTGAGAAACTCAACTATAATCTCACAGATCATTAGAAGAATGAAATGAAAATTAAAAAAGGACTTCCATTGACTGATACCTCCTCCAATGGTTCCTGATGCTCCCTCAAAATGATATCTTCCTTTTTTGCCAGCAATGGAAGAAACCTGGCTGCTTTGCTAAATAATTGAAATCCCTGAACATCTCCATTTTTTATACTTGCTTCTAGCTGCAAAAAATTAGTGGCACAAATATGAATGCTTTATATCTTGGATGACGGTAACCAAAATCATTAAGTTGGAGTTCTTGCTCTTATTTAGTTCCGCTAATACTTCAAACATTATGTTTCTGTCAGAGTCTATCTTCCATAGTTTCTCCTACTGGTCTATCATAACGATGTGAATACGTAGAGGAACCCAAAACCAGAAGGTAACCAAAATGGTTTTATAGATGTTATACCTGAACATGAACAATTCCAAAAATAATGCTAGCAATAGGCAGCCAGCTATCCTCGGGAGACAGAGACATATTTGATCTATTGAGCCAGATAAGAAAAATTACATAATCAAATCCATGCATCCAATCCACAATCAACTAACATGTTCAAATTAACTGTAATTAAGCAGGCACTGTAGATTATCCTTGATAGCATCAGGCAGTGTAATATATTAAACCCGGAAATTGTTTTACCACACACTTAACTCTTTAATAAAGAACAAACTGATTCACATTACAAGTCCATCATCAATATATCAATCGAACTAAAATATATAGCTTCTAATCAACATTAACAAATTTTTGAAAATCTTGAATGAATACCCCGTAAACTCCAACTCAAAGTTCACATTTTGCATTCGACAGTCATAACCAAACTAGCAAGACACAACATATGTGGACAACAAGTCCCAAATGTTCACACTCCATAGTCCACAATCACTTCCTAACCAAAAAAGACAACCTACACTACAAATCATCATCTCTTATAAAACTTAGCAAAGCATCAATAAAAAAAAAAAACCGGATGCCATATTAAAAAAACAGAATAAAGAGAGATAATGTAAGCATGGTACTATAAAACAAAAGGGGAAAAAAAACCTCAAATAAGGGGCCAAGTAAACAAGAGAATAAATAGCATATCTCCTTTTCCCAGTATCAAGCCAAGCAAAAACCCAACTCTGCCAACAAAACAACAAAAGATCAGAACTTTATCGAGACCCAGATTCCAAAAACACAACAAATACAAAAAATTTAAAAATCAAACACAGACCAACACACTTACCAACCAATTAAAGTAAGGAATGAAACTGATAATACCCATAACAGTAATCCTCGTATCAGTAGTAGTAATCCCCGAATCACTCTCCTCCTCCTCCTCCTTAGTAGCTGTGTTTGGTAAAAGCAAAGAGCTCAGCATACACACACTGATAGCAACAGCAAACGGGGTGTCGTCTGACAACGCTGCCCTGCATATTCCCCTGTTAAACTTCTTCCTCTGTATTAACAACAACAAAAAAAAGTTCAAAGAGGGGTAAAAAAAGAAGAGAATTTGCAGAGTTTTGTTTTGTTTTACCTTGATGAGGGTTTTGCGGAGGTGGAAAAAAGACGGTTCTAGTTTGATGAGTGGTGAAATTAAGTTCGGAGGTTTTAGGGAAGGAGAAAGTGAAGCGGTGGTGGCCAGTGTGATCATTGAAGGAGGAGATGGAGATTGGGTTTTAAGGAGGGAGTGTGATCAAAGGTAGGAAGGAAGGAATTAAGGCAGAATCTTGAGTTTCGTACTTCTTGAGAAGAGTGTGTGTGGGTACATCATGGTCATACTTGTTGACAGCTGCTCTCTCTCTCTCTCTCTATATATATATATATATAATCGCTATAAAAAAATATATTTCGTAATATTATTATAATAATTATTTTTACTCTTATTTTTATTACTAACATCTTTAATAGAATTATTTTTTAATTATTATTTTTAGATTTTAAAATCTAAGTATTAAAAATTTTAAATTTAATTTCAACTCTTCATTATTATTTCAAATAAGATATTTAAATTCAAATGTCTTTCTAATTCCTTAATTTTCATGCGAATTAGCATACCATTGACCTCAAGGGATTTGTTTATATTGTAAAAAAAAAAAACCAAAAAAACCTCCAACTTAAAGAGAAAACCTCAATTAAATCCCTAATATATTTTTCATCACGAAGTCTCCAATCTAATATAATCTTCAAGTAGTAATGAGAAAATCATGTAATTTCTCTTTCTTTCATTAAGAACCCATAAATTTACTAAAACTCTCCACATCATGCAATAGAACAAATTATACAAATAACTGTGAGAGTTTTATGTTTTTTTTTAAAAAAAATTATTTATGACTTGAGTTTAATGTGATTCAAAATGAGGATATTTGAGAATTCACTTATTTTTATATTTCTTTATGTATAAGAAAATTTAGTGTGAACTTCAAGTGATTATTTAACAGTTTTATAGATTAAAAATAAAAAAAATGATTTTCATTGTTAAATAGAGAATCTAATTGAGATGAAAAATAAGTTGGAGATTTAAACGAGAGTAGCATTAAAGGTGGGGGACTTTTACGAGGTTAACCAAAAAAAAACTCATTCAATTTGACATTTTAGAATCTAAACATGTCACCACAGATTAATCATCTTAAAATCCAGATTTATATGGTGGAAATTTCTGTAAATATGGGTGGATTGAGGAGGCTAAGTTTCTAATATGTCTTGTGTAAACACTCATTAACAAACTTATTAACAGTGAACCAACTGCCTTCTCCTTTTCGTTTTCTAACTTTGTTTGTCAATCAAACCCTCCTATAACTTAATTGGAAGAAGTTAAGTTTTAAATTATGGTAAAAGTATAAAATGTAAAGATAGGAAACTAAAATGTAAAACTCGGAGAAAATATATGGCTAACCTCACATTAATGATAAATTTTCATGGTGTAAAAGTTTATTTTTTTTATTTTTCAGTTTCTTAGTCGGAGAGAAAAGAAACAAACCTTTTTGAAAATGAAAAAAAAAAAGTGGTTGCTTGATACCATTAAAAAAAAATTAATTTTGATGTCAGAGTTTTATTCAAAGAAATAAGATCCATTGAGGTATTTTTTAGCATAATTTAGCTTTTATTTTTGCTTGAAATGATAGATCTAAACTCAAGAAATTGATTTCAATCCATTTGTTGGTTATAAGTTCTTCAAAATGTTTTTTCAGATATTTTCGATAAGGGCATCGCGTACAGTTAACATCAAGGCCTTTGAAAGTCATGGAAAGCTTAGATGAAGAGGCTGGCAAAAGGCAATCTTTTGCTCTGTTGTATTACGCTTGCACGGAAATTAACTTCCATCTTTCCATCCCAGTTACAAAGCTGCTGCTAAATTGGACTCTTAATTCATGATGCCTTGACTTCACATGAAATAGAGATATGTACGTGCACCCTTGAGAATGAGGCCGATTGCAGGTATAACAAGCATCAAACAAAAAATCCATAAAGAAGGAAGGGGAAATTTATGTTTTCTCTATTCATTTATTACCATTCTCTAATTATTGTGAAATCCCCCAAGTGCATAGTAGTAGTAGCAGTACAGATGAAAGTTCTACCAGCATGTACAAGATCGAATATGTATGAACAAAATAATACATTTGAATAACCTGATTAAGACGTATATATAAACAAACACTCGAATCTTTCTACTCTCTCATGGCAACTGATTTAAACAAACGGTTAAAAAGGAAATTTCTGTCAACTTGCAGATACACTTCGCCTGGCACAAGAAAAGATTGTTTCCGCTTTAACTTGATGTGGTATGATCTTCAAAGAACTGTTTGTAACGGATTTGCAGAAGATACTTGCAAACCGTACTTGCCCTTTGCAACCTTTCTCCGTAGCCATACTTGAAGATGGTTCCAATCCGGCCCATAAAAAGAATCGCAAGCACCTACCTGCATGATGTACAGCCCATGCCTGAATTTACAAGGTTTCACTTTACGGTGATAAGAACTAAGCTTTCAGGAGTCAACATCACTCCTTTCACCGTTCTCTTCCCCACCAGTTATGGCTTTCAGCTGCTGTTGCAACTGTAAAAATGACAACATTCTCAACTTAATTCACCTCAGAACTGGGTATAAATGTTCTACATATTCAACTCTTGTGTTTGGCTCATCATGAAAGAAGGGGTGAGGTTCCTATTAGAAATCATCCTACTTCCCTAAGCGCATGATAATAAAGCAGGGCAAAGACAGCAAAATCGATCCTCACAATCAACTTACTTGCACATATTTTAGCCTTTCAGAATTTAGTTCATTGGTTAAATTCATCATCCTGCAACAGGTGAGTGAGAAAATTGAACTTACATATGTATAAAGACCAGAACAGAAAGGTATAAAGACAAGTAAGGAAAGGACAAATGATCAACCTATTTTGAAGCTCAGTGATCTTTATCAATAATGACCTCTCCCTCTCAGAGGATGCTGATTCAACCTGTGAGAATGAGTAGATCAGAGTTTGGGAATATTCCACAATAATACAGCAATCCCAATGGTCACTATGAAGTAGACTCGGTAATTTGAGGAAATGCAAAAGAAATAATCAAAATGCAATTTTCACAAATAAGTGTCCTCTTGCAAAATGTGGAATCAACACAAGTTCAGTTATATGACCCTGCGTACCAAGTCCCAATAAAACATCATCACCAGAGAAATACTCAGATCTTAACAATGGATATGCTTGTATACAAGAATTTGAAACCCAAGAGCTGCATTATAGATAGAAAATCTGCTCACACTTCCATTATTCTCTGAACCACGAGGCAGTGGTGGCAACTTTCCATTTTGAGCAGCTGACACAAAATAAAACACCCACAACTTGTTCAATTGCTTCACCCCTAAAATCATACCAAATAGCATGCGGTAACAGATTTGTTACTCACCTTCTACAGCCTCGGTTGGCTGCAAGCTATTCAATAAATTCATAATAATATCCTGGAATTAAAAATAAATAAATCTGATTACAAGAATGGCTGGCTTTAGATTTTACAGAATTCATGGCAAACAAACCTTGAAAGGAAAAACAACTCAACTGTAAGTCTTTACCTGTTGAATTGAGGTCTGCTGAAAAAGATTCTGAAGATGAGGCAAGAGTAATGCAGGTACACTATTGTTGTTAACCTCTTTTGGAGGCTGATTATTCACAGGCTGAGAAAAAAACACGAGAATATTCAGAGTTTCAGAGAAAAAATATGAGTAAGACGAGGCATGATTAAAGGATGACAAATTTAAGCCAGTGGCATGGTTAGCGATGCGAATCATAGACTATGCAACAAAAGGACATATATATATAAACTAAAATGCATCAGCTTTTTACTATATAGTGCAGTCCAAAGTAAAAAGCTGATGACTTTTAGTCATAGGTTTTTTTTTTGTTTTTTTTATTTAATTTAGTTCATTAATATTATATTTTTTTTCTATTCAGTTATCACATTCTCATAACATAGATCCTAAGTTTAACAGATTAACTTAGTCTGGTGAGATAACCCAGTTGACTTAAATTTCTTTTTCTTAATTAGTTTTTTTTTCCTTTCGACATGCTTTTTTGTTTTTTTAATTAATCTTCTTTTGTTTAATTTAGTTCATTAATATTAATTTTTTTTCTATTTAGTTATCATACTCTCATGACATGAATCCCAAGTTTGACGGATTAACCTAATTGATTCAGATTTGTTTTCCTTTTCTTAATTAGTTTTTTCTTTTAATTTTATTTTTTAATATTGATTTGATTGAGAATTAAACTTAATGATTTGTTTTGTTTACTTATTATTAAATTATCATGATCTCATTATCATGATCTCATATGGGAATTTTACTGTACCTCTTCTTGCAAAGCACTATTTATTGGAATAGTTCTTTGTTTTGTTGTTTTTTTTTTGTTTAATTTCATTTTGTAAGATTTTTTTTTCTATTTAGTTATCATACTTTCATGACATGGCCTTGCAGCCAAACACACATTTAAGGCTCTTGGGCTTGATGTTGCAGGCAAACCCACTTAAATTTTAAGTCATGCAAGTTTAATATTATTATTACTATTAAAAATAATATTATTTGTATTATAAATATTACAATTGATATTATAATTAATATTATAAATATTACTCTTGAATCAAGCATTGTAGCCAGACTCAAGGCTTTTGAGTCTATCTTTGTAGATAAACCTAACATTTTTGGATCTTAGCTTTTTTTGATATTTTTTTATGGTAAAAAGAATTAATCCACGGCGTAGCACGAATCACCTAACTAGTGTATATATAAAAGTAAAAACAAATCAAGTCATGCTTTATCTTGAAATTAAAAGCAAAACTACAACCAACTTGGTTTCTAAAGCTATTGACTCAATGGACACTTTAATTCCACCATCTTTCAAAAAGAATCTCATAAACTTACAAGGTTCGTTGTGATAAATTAGCTTGATCAATATCAAGAGCTACATATATCAACAAAAGGTCAAAGCACATACCATTTGTTTGGGTTCAAGCATCCATTCACCAACACTGGCAGACTTTTTTAGTGGAGACTGAAAATCACAAGAACAAAACATCAAGTGAGAAGTAGAAAACAATAGTAGTTACTAAAAACTACTGGGTAAAGATGAGCCACTTACTTGGGAAGACCGGCGTGGAACAGTACTTAATGGAATATCCTAGGGCACATTCTTTAGTTAGTGAGAGTCAGATAATAAGATAGCATGCCATAAGAATTGAGTGTTACCTTTACAAGATCTAAATTTTCTGATGTAACTGAGAACCTCCCCTTTATTTGGACTAGATTTGTCTTCGGCTTTTCATCCAAAGAATCTCTAAATCCTAATATTGGAAACAAGTAATGATAACAAATTCATAAGCTATGTTATAGGAATGGCGGCACCATTTGATAGCTTTAAGTTCCCACTCTTTTTGGTGATTATGATGGTAATAACAAAAAAGGGGAAACCAAGTAACAATAGTGATAGCTGTGGTAATCTTTAATACAAAATGTATTTTTGTACCTCCTGAAGATTTTATGGGAGCTGAAAAACTGTTTGCTGAAGCTCGATTTGGAAGAATTAGAGGACCGCTAAAGCTTGGAGCTTTTCGAATTTCACGGGTGGCTCTTTCAACTGTTGGCTGTCTTTCATTCTCAAACCTATTAACCAGCAGACAAGAGCCTGATAATTTCAACTTGGAGCATACAGAAGTATAGAGACAGCAAAGCATACACTAGTTTCATAAATTTGGGCAATAACATTCAAGTTCAAGTAAATCAGTGTTTACACAAGGGATTGGACATTCTATCCTCGTTTCTATACTACACATCAAAATTCAACTCCCAGAAAGCCACTATACCACATCTTTCTCTGCTAACTTTTAACTATGGTTCTTTGGCTGCAAAATGTGAAAGAGAATGTAACACGAGCATTATTTCTGCTAACTTTTTAACTAAGGTTCTCTGGCTACAAAATGTGAAAGTGTGTATTGAAGAAGCATTAAGTAATTGAAGGCTAATCAAATGTAGAATTCATGTAATACATTGATTTCTTTAATTGATATCTTCTTTCAATATCCTATTGAAAGAAGAATGTTGTGTCAAAAGTATAAAATGACAAATTGAACTTTCATAAAATAGTAATGAAGCTTACTCAGGACCTAGCACTCTTCAGTTCAAGAAGAATTGTTACAATTTATTACAATCAACTCATGCTCAACAAAGCACCAGCCAATTTATAGTATCATATCTTAAAATAATTCCAAATGCTCAATAAACTACCCATTCAACCTAATGAACTACCTTCCTTTTGCAAGTTTGGGAAGCAGACTAGAGTTATGTCAAGTACAGGGAGCAAGGCCTTTAAGTACCATCATTAACAGAAGTTACACAAACAAAACCACCACCCATGAAACATTATATTTCAAACAGCTCTAATTGGCGCATAGTTAATGCTAAAAGACAAACTAAAAAAGAAAAAAACAGACCTTTCAGAAGTGCGCCCCCTTTCTGACAATGAATGGGAAAGTACCGTACCAGGCATGAGTGGCCCGCTAAGGGTTTGGCGACTTTTCACTGTTTTGGCCTTGGCTTGCATCACATCATTTTCTGAGGTTGACGCCTTTGCTTCGGTGCTTGATCCATTTCTCTTCCTCTCAACTTTTTCCTGGCTGCTGGTTTCCAGCAAGTCACTTTCTGGTAACCTGCCCTTTCTGTTTAAGTTATCCACCTGAGGCAATTTACCACCACTTAATTGTCTGCTGTACTCAGCCTGCTGCCTTTCACTCTTTGAATTTACATTCAATGAACTAGACTGGGAACCAGTAGTGACCTGCAAACAACAAACAAGCTCATTTGCTTGAGAACCAAAAATTCCTAAAGCAACAGAGGTATCTCAAGAAGCAAAAATAAATATACATAAGGCCCGGTGACAACTTCAGATTAATAAAAGATGTCTTCAGTGACAAATAACTCATCCATACCTTATCACCACCAAATTTCACACTTTCATCTTCTTCCCTCGTCTCTAGTACATCATCATCATCATCTCGCACCTAGAAGAAAAGGCACAATTATCTCCTAATTGTATAACCAACGAGAAAAATACTCTACCAAAATGAAGAAAAAATGCAGCCTCATTAAACAAAGCATTTAGATGGTTAGCTTACTAGAGATGCTTGGGCTTTCAAATCATCAAGGTCAAAATTCCAGGCACTAACTCCTCGTTGGTACTCGCTCTGATGAGGGTATAACAAGTCATTACATAAGAGGTCAGAAAGAAAGAAATCATAAAGTAGGTCGTGGATACAAATACATTAGACCTATAAATGTTGCTTGTCCTCAATTATACTTTCAGTTCTTAAAACTCCATACTAAATACCCTGGCACAGTAGATACCATCACCCAAGAATTTAAATGATAACATTTTCTAAATCAGAAGAGATTATAACTGTTATTATTGGCACAAAATTAAGATAAACAGGTGTGCTTATATTTGTCTGTACTGTTGGCTTGGTTCTGCAGTGGGATTGAGTAGCGAGAGCAAGTCAAGGAGCACATTTTGGTGAAGAAAGTAAAAGAAGTAAAAAAGCTATAACCTTGTTTCATAATACTGATCTTATGGCATGGATTGCCAGAAAGAAAATGCAAGCCAACATCTCTTTCCATTTAGCTGGTCAAGGAAATGCCCAGTGTTTTTTGTTTCAATTGAACCATTTCTTTTATTTATACAGGGTCTATAGTTAAAAGCTACATGATCATATTTTATTTTATTAACAAATGGCTTCTTATGGATTATGATCTCTGGTTTAAAAAAATTCTAAGGGAAAGCATAAGAAACATTTTGTTGGTCAACTCATTCAACAGTTAGAAAGAAAAGGGATATTCAATTATGGGACCAAATGACACTGGTCACTGTTTGTCATCTGTTAGTGTCTTGATAAGCAATAGACATCTGTAGAACCCCAAAGTGGGGATATACTTAAATGACTCAAAAATATAACCAAAAATCAGTGTCTACGAACACTTGAGGGTGCTAAAACAAACATTAAACTTATGTAATCTAACCAAGCAAGAAAAGGAATAGGAAGAAATTAATGAAGAAGGATTTGCTAGGAAAGCAATGTATGATGAGCTTCTGCAAGTGCATCAATTAAACAGATGAAAAGCATCATCTTATGATGTTGAGAAGTGTGCTAACCTGTGACAATGCCTCTTGTTCAGCTGAAGGCATTTTCTTTAAAGCCAGCTGTGCAGCATCTTTAAGCTGCAATATTTCAGCAAGTTCATAAAACAGCACAACCACAAAAACATGAGGCATTAATCAAGCATTGTACCAATATGATTGCTAACCTGAATAGCTTTCACACGATTCCAAAGTGGGGGCAAGTCCGCAAACAACTTCTTCACAGAAAGTTCTGGAGGCTTCACATGCTTGAAAAAGGAGTGTTTCAATAACTTCTCAGCAGTTGGCCTCTTTGTTTGATCTTTCACAAGGCACATTGCAACCATTTCTTTAAAAGACTGATCACAACTGGAAATCCTCAAATTAGAACCTTAATATACATTGGAAAAAGAAATCAGTGATGGCAGCTATACTAAAAGCCTTCCGACATTCATACCAGGCCAGCAAAGAAAATGGTGCAATTTTTCTTATATGTAAACGCATTTTCAGAGTAAATCAATTGTTGTGAAAATCTAGCAAGAAAGAGTTTCAATACCTTAGAGAACTTTTTATCACGATCATAATCAAGACCAGGAGGAGCATTCTGTATAGTCATGAGAAGAACCTAACATAATGAAAGATAACAGGAAAAATAAAAGGTATCTCAGTAAGTCACTTAAATTAAAGCTTCCCTGAGCTCAAGCTGTATCTCAGTAAACATTCTTGTTGAATTATAATAAATGGAAATACCTTCATCGGAGGATATTTTGAGAAAGGTGCGTGACCATGCGCCAACTCAAGTGCTGTTATACCAAATGACCAAATATCAGCCCTGAACAGGAAGAAAGAAGCAATCAAGCAACAAGCTTATAGGAGTTTTCTTTTCCTTCTCAATTTTAATTCACTATCAGTTTCTTCAATTGATAAAGGTACAAGTTCAGCCTAACCATCAATTAAAAAAAAGAATGATATCAAAAGATAAAAAAGAGCAGAAAGTGTGAGAGAGCTCCTCCAAGGAAAGAAGTGAAAGTATCATGAGAACTTCTGTCATCCAAAAACAAGACTAAAAAGTGTAGCCAAACTTATTTACAAGGCTTGCACACACAAGAATGCATATATACACTCAAACCCAAATTTGGAACATGAGAAGTACTGCCAAGGGTTTTAGAGAACACAGGAAGTCGATGTAAACATAGCTTAACAAGTTGCAATCAGGGAAATCTAACTTGACAAATTACATTAAACAAAAACTCACTTGGAATTATATCCACTTCCTGGCTGCAAAACCTCAGGTGCCATCCTGCAATTTGAAAGTTAAAGAACACGGAGCAAAACACTTTCTAGTATAAATACATCTCAAAACTCAAATTACATATAAATCATTACTGATAATATTTACCAGCATGGAGTCCCCACCAAAGTATTTCTAGAACGTTGTCGTTCTCCTGCATCAAACATGCAAGCTGAAACACCAAAATCTGCAAGCTTTACATCTCCATTTGTATCCAGTAGTATGTTTCCAGCCTGCAAAAACAATTGAAAATAAAAGTTAACATGAGACATGGTGTTGAAAAATAAAAAAGAGAAACTTGGACCATCTGCTGAAATAACTGTGTCATCTTAATGCTTTGGTGACCTTAACATCCCGATGAATATGCCCTTGTCGATGCAGGTACTCCAAAGCCTTGAGTGTTTCTTTTAGAATAGAACCGATAGCAGGCTCCTCAAATCCATCAGAATATGCTATCTTCATGAGGTGCAAACAAGAACCCTCAGCCATGAATGGCATGACCACCCATAGATTATGGTCAACAACAAATGAACAATATGCTTTAATAAGATTTGGATGATCTATCAAACTCATGGTTTGAGCTTCCCTCCTTATGTCATCCTATATTAAAAAAATCCATCAAATAGCCACTTAAATAAACAATGGACATTAATGAACAGCTTACACAGACAAAATCAGTAAGAAGAGCAGAGTTTAACTAATAAAACTACTGAAAATATCTACTATCAGGACAAATGCACAAACCCAGAGCAATAGTCTTTCAAATATTCAATAAAGCTTCCAAGCACATTCCTTTTCAGGGTTTTATATCACTACGATCAGAAAGCCAGCAGCATCTGAAATCCATTCACCAACATATGACTGAATTTTGCAAATTCTTATATCCAGCTCTAAAAGGTTGGTCCAAGAGATACCAGCCCTTTTTGTAACTTCATTTCACTAACTAGTGCTGTGACTTTTAATCGGTGCTTTATTAATTATTCCATTCCATAATTATAAGTATGCAATAAATATGATAAAAGCCAAATCACCATAATCCAAAATGTTTTCTTAACAGCAAGCGCTGCACCAATCAGTATGAGTTAGTGACCATTAAACTTCAAAATGCTGAAATTGATTTTTATCAAAAATATTATTTTCACCTACTGAATTACGAAGGCAAACGTGTAAGCATACATAATTAGATATGAAAAGCATACTGCAATTAACAATTTCAAGTCTGCCAAATTTTTCCACTTTGATCCGATATAAACTAAAATTCACATATCAGTCTCGAATTCATTAAAAATAATTTTACAAATGCAATAAAGCTTAAAAACTCTGAAATAAAAACTTGTCGAAAATTTTACCTGTATCTATAATTCAAAGTGAAAAGTTCACTGTAGATAAGCAATCCTATACTATATCGAATCAAGACCGCTAAATTAACAAAAAAATCATCAATCAAATTCAAATTCAAATTCAAATTCAATAACAATCACAATCACAATCACAAGAATGAACCCAGTTATCACTTAAAATCTCAATCAATTCGCTTGTCTGCTGACTATAACGACTCAATAAAAGTTCATTCAAAGCTAAAAACACCAAAAAATTCACAATTCGATCAAATCAAACACGATCTGACCTAAAATCACAGTAAAAATCATATCAAATTACAAGAAAAATCAAGTAAAAAATAAGTCAAGACAGTAAGAAAAAAAGTACACGAACCAGATTACTGTTACAACGATCGAGATCCAAACACTTGATAGCGACGACTTCATTGAACGGAATATAGATCGCTCTATAAACAACGGCACTCGCTCCATATCCTACTTCTTCTAGTAACTTGTAATCAATTGGATTCACTGTGTATGTCTTTCCCATCCTGCCCATCCACCGTCGAGATAGCGAATCTTCTTCCACCACCACTTCCGGTAGTAATCGACGGCTCTGTAACTCTCTCTTTCCTTGGTGAGGTTAAAATGTTGCCGTTTTAAGGGATATAGGGGCGTTTTATTTTGATTGATTCGTTGACCGCCGATAATACAAAGAATCTGGAGAGAGTAGCGACTAGAGAGAGGGAGGCGATGACGTGGAGAGAGTGATGTGTTAGGATTTTGACACATGGAAAGAGTTTATATTGAATGGCTGGGACCTACTTCGTGCTTTTGTGCATGGCTCATGATTTTTGTATATAATTGGGTTATATTTAATTTTAATATTAATTTTAATTATAAAAATAAACACATTTAAATTAGATTCACGCCTTGGAGTAAGAAAAATTAGAGTGAAAAAAAAGTTAACAGCAGTGTTTTTAAAGATATACCAGAAATGAATTAAAATTCAATTAATTTAATGATATAATTAAAAAAAATAAGTAATAACAATAATAAATAAATAAAATAGTAATCTTCTTTAAACTCAGTTAACATGTGAAACTCATAATCTAATATATATTATCAAGATAAATTTATAAAATGATAAAATTATAAAAAATTAATTATAAAAAAATCTAGAAAATTTAAGTCAATCTGATTCAATTTTTTAAACTCATGACTAGTAAAAATAGCAAAATCTCAATAAATAAAATATTAAGGGAAAAATTAAAAAAGAAATAAAAAAAGATTAAAAATCAAATAAATAGTAATTAAAAAAATAAAAATTAAATTTAACATAAAATAAAATAAACTAAAACACTAAGGGGTGCAATTAGAAAATAATTTAATTAAGAGAATGATTAAATAATCATAATAAAAAAATGTTAACCAAGTCTAAAAGATAAATAAATCAAAAGAGGATTAAATTTAAAGAAAATTCCAATTATATGAATTATTTAAAATAAAAAATATAGGGATCAATTCCAGAAAAAAAATGAAAAAGTTGCTTTGAAAATGTAATGAGAAAGGCTCTAAAACCAAGAAAAAAATATAAAAAAAAAAGAAAGAAAAAAATAGTTGTTTGTGCAAAACCTGATATTTTTTTGTCACTCATGACAACCTAGGAATGGAGACGACATTATAAAGATTAAAATGTTATCATGAAAGTTGGAGTTTGACAGTTAAATGACATTATATATGTAGTTTGAAGAGTATAGAAGGACTCATATATAATTATCATGTGCAACCAAGATCTTAAAATAAAATAATATTTTATATGTGCTAAAATACTAAATTACCCTTAATTAGATTTAATAATTAAAAAAACAACAAAACTAAAAAGAAAGAAAGAAAGCCTTGATCCAAAGTAAAGATAATTTTAATTCATTTTCATTGTGGTTATTCCATTATACATCTAAAATTTTAAAAGAAAAACCTTCTCGTCATCACCTTAATTTTTGTCTCAAATATCATATAAGTAAAATATAAGTTATTTTACTATATAAAAATAAATAAAAAACTAATATATCCCTACTCATAAGGCCAATTATATTATGCTTATAAATGTAAAATCATCATTTTACTATTCAAATACATAATGTCAATGACTTTATAGGTATAATGAACAATACTAAAGTATAAATTAGAGCCCTTTTAATTTCTTTTAATTTGTGAATTTGATGATTTTTATCCAATTTTTGTAAACAACAACATATAAATAAAATTCTTTTTAATGCATTAGTTAGATTGTATAGATGATACTAGACATGGGCTCGTGTTATACTAAAGGTTTATGATATTTTTTCATAAAATATTCAAGTACTATAAATATGTTTTAAAAAAAAGAAAAAAATCTAATAACTTAAGTTATAGTTCTGACCAACCAAATAAACTGATTTTATTGAATTAGATGGAAAAAAAAAAGATGATGATAGCAAAAAAAATCATAATAACTCGAGTAAAAAACCATTATCTAAAAGAAAAAAATGATATTGTTTAATTTTCAGCTAATTAAATATAAAGGACAAAATAAGGTAAGAGACAGTAAAAAAAACTAGTGTACATACCTGGTGTTTCCATATATCCATATCACTCCGTCTTGGTGGAAGGTCCATGTAAATCTCCATGGAGAAATGCATTTTTTTACATTAAATTGTTACAAAGGCCAATTTAGATTTGCTGCTAAAGACAATAGAACATGAATTGTGTTGATTTTTGATACTAGTGCAAATGTATCAGTGTAGTCATTGCTATATTTCTGTATATATCCCTTTGCTACCAATCTTGCCTTAAAACAATCTACTGTTCCATCTGCTTTGTATTTCACTATATAGACCTATTTGCATCCCACATATTTCTTTCCAGCTAGTAAGTTAGTTATCTCTCAGGTAGCATTTTTCTTCAATAATCTCAATTTTTCATTCATTGCATCTTTCCAGCGGGAATTTATTAAGGCCCTTTGTACACTGTTAGGAATAGATATAGTAGATAATTGATATACAAATGACTTATTTGATTCTGATAGGTGATTGGTAAACATATAATTGTTTAATGAGTATCTCACTCTTGAATCAGAATTTAGCTCACTCATGGAGTACTTGTGTTTACACTTAAGATCTGCCTCATAAATAGGTTTGGGAATACCTCGATTAATATGCTCTGGAAGGCAATAGGGTGGAATTGTATATGGTGTGAGAGACAATTGGCTATGAGAATTAATAGAGGATGAGTTCATACTTGGATCAGATATACCATCAAAAGGAAAATCCCAGGAGAATTGTTGTAGTTGTTGCTTAGTTTTATTGTGAGTAGTAAGCTGCAACTCAGTATTAAGCCCCAACCCCATGGCACTAGTGGCCTGTTCTTCCTTCTATAATGTTTGTTGCTCCTTAGTGAGCTTTTTAGTAGCCTGATCACCACAACATCTGGACTACTACTCTTCTCCAAGTGTTGTGTACTCCAGGCATGATGACTGCAATGTTTACTCTTCATGCAACTTGTTTCTAACTACTGGAGAGTAATCAAATGTCAAAACTTCAGTATTGTCTCAGGTCAACTCCTCACTGCTTTGGTACTTCTTCTAAAGTGAGGACAAAGAGGGTCCAAAAAACATTTTATTTACATGGAAATTCACATCATCTGTAATAAACATTCTTTTACTCAAAGGATGATAAAAATGATATCCTTTCTGGGTAGTAATAAAGCCTAAAAAACACAAAGAAAGGCGCAAGGCTCGAGTTTATTATACCATTAAAGAGGCTACAGGTAAACAAAAACAACACACCCCATGACCTGTGGGGGAAGATTGTGAGTCGGTGGATTGCTAATTTAAGATGCGAGAGCTTGAAATGGTGTATCGAAGTTAATAGTATGAGGATAAAGATGATTAATAAGATAAGTTGTGAATGTAAGCACCCTCCTAATACTATAGAGGCAGATGTGCTGCAATGAGCAAAGCATGTACCATTTCTAATAGGTGTCTATTTTTTCATTCAATAACCTTATTCTGTTAAGGAGTATACGAGCACATGGTCTGATGAATAATACTATGCAGTTCTAAGAATGGATAAAGTTCCAGATTAACATATTCACTACTATTATCACTTCTAAGAACTTGGATCTTGCTGTTATATTGCATCGTAATCATTTTATGAAACCTCTAAAAGGCTAAACTAACTTTGCTTTTTGATTTTAACAAAATTCTGGTACAATCATCAATAAAAGTAACAAACTAGCGAGCACCATTAAAAGTAGCTATTTTTGATGTTCCCGTACATTAAAATGCACAATCATAAAAGAAATGGTACTTTTATTAAAACTTGAAGGAAAAAAGGTTCGATGGCTCTTAGCCATTTCACAAACATCATATTTAAATTGGGAAACATCAATCCTGACAAACAAACTAGGAAATAACTTATATAGATAATTGAAGGAAGCATGCTCAAGGTGTCTATTCCACATCCAGATATCTGACACTTTATTAGTATTCCTTTGAGACCCATAACTAGAAAAAGCTTGAGTCAGCAAGCTAGAACTATTGGTGGTTAGTTCCAAGTAATAAAGTTTTTCTCTTTCAATATCATAACCAATTGTCTTTCGTGTCCGGATATCTTTATAAACACAAAAATAAGGCAAAAAAAAAACCAAAAAATGTAAGGCAAAGGTTATTTGAGCAACAAACAACAAATTATAATTTAAAGAGGGAACCACAGTAATAATGTCAAGTTTCATAGTATCAATAAGGAAAACAATATATTCCCTAATAAGAGGGATGACATTACCATTAGCAACATTGACCTGGTTTGGGTTGATGTTTTAGTGATGGAACCTGTATAGAATCGCATGTCATATCTTCAGTAGTTCTAAAATCAATTATCCATGTATTATTCATAACAGAAGTAGAAGTACTTAATACCTTGCCATATCTACCTATTGCAGAAATCATGGCAGATGCTTTGTCTGCTATCTAGTTCAAATCTTTCTTGGTTTTTGTAATAGAGGCTCGTGACTTATTGCATCGAGGATCACGGGTCCTACCCAATTCTTAGGATATCCAAACAACTCAAAATAGTGACTTTTAGAGTGTCCTAGCAGGCCATATTATGGGCATTTTCTTTAGGGATAATCCCAGCTTGAATGGTTAGGCCAAGTTTGTCCTGACCGATTTTTATGACCCTTTTCGGTTTGACCCAAAGGATGATCTATGGGTTTTTTCTGCCATGACAACAAGTTCACTCTTATCAACCTCTATTTTTATTGCTTCCTTCCTATTGGCTTCATGATGAACATATACATAAAAAGCCTGAAGGCCAAGTGGGGGATCCTTTCATAGCATTTTTTCACGTACCCGATCAAACCTGTCATCAAGACCACTAAGAAATATATAGACTCGTTGTCTGTTAGTGGATTTATAAAACATCTTGATGTTGTTTTCACACTCCATGGATACTTTATTAAAGTGATCCAATTCTTGGAAAAACTCAATTAGCTCCCCAAAATAGACTGCCAAAGGTTGGCTATTCTGACGTAGACGTGATGCCTTCTGATTCAACGAACAAATTCTAACCTTGTTATTCTCATTAAAGTAAGTTGCTTTAAGGGAGTCCCAAATCTTCTTTGATGTAGACAACTTAATGTACCATTTTATAGTATCAGGCTTTATTAAAGACAAAAGCCAACTCTTGATTTTTTGATCTTTAAAGAACCAGTCATCATATTTAGGATCATTTTCGTGAGGTACCTTGATAGTCCCATGGCGATATCCTATCTTCTTCCTTCTAATAATATGGATTTGAATGTGAGGAGCCCATAAATCAAAGGTTTTTTCATCCAAAACCATACCAATATTAAAGCTTGAATTTTCTGTTTGCACTATAATTGGAGCAGCTATTAGAACATCCTGAGAACCGACCCTCTTTTCTTTAGCCATCTCTTTTAATGTTGGTATAGCCTAAAACTTACAGTTTTGATGGATTATGAAACAATACAGATAGACTTACGAAGCAGTAGAGGGGTAGCAATAACTTTATAGTTGCTCGCTAAAATTAATCATGAACACCAATAGCAACAACTCTAAGTTGATCACTGCAATTACTCAGAGACATGGCGGGAAACAAAAAATTTTAAGGTTTAGTGTTTTCCTTTCTATTCAAGCTTTGATACCAAGAAAAAATAATGTTTTCTTATTTTTTATTTTCATAAAAAAGGTATATATACAACCCTATACTTTCCTAACAGAATAAGGAAAGACTAATTACTTATCAAACTAGGAAACCAAATATTGTAGGAATCCCGCAATTTATAGGAATCCTAATACAAGTTAACAGTTGGAACTAGGAAACCAAATATTGTAAGAATAGGAGCTGTAAGTGCTAAAAAAATATTGGTTCTTAAGAACATCGTTTACTATATACTGACAATGTCCAGAGTTTATAGGTTATAAGGAAGCTGCTCATATTTGAGGTTTATAGGTTATAAGGAAGCTGCTCATATTTGAGGTAAAGACTCAAACCACAAAACTTTTTGATTCCACATAGGAAATTTAAATTCAGCAAATGGCAATATTGCACTTGCAACACTGTATTCCATAGACTCAAAATTAAATTGATCAATTATGCAAGTCATCGAGTAAATGGGTCCAATAGCACAAAGCTATTGTAATGAGTTTGGCTATCCTTTGATTACTGGCAATCCTTGCCACCAAATTCTTAACAAAATCAACAACCAAAAGTTGTAAATACTAACAGATAGTTATGAATAAAGTCACCTCACAACAAACCATAAATCTTTAGAATTTGCTGAACTTATAGAATAGTTTGATCTGTTCATACCTAGAAACATTCAAGAGCAAGTAAATATGAAGAAACATTAACATATAAAATTGATCCCTTTTATAGAATACTATTTTCCTGCTTGTCAAAGCCATAAAGGGTGATACTACGCAAAATATCTTCATTCATAAGATTACTACTAACATTAGTGTTTTATTCCAAAATCCTGAATTAAGTGAGTAAAATTGAAAAGCAAATAGACACTCGTCTATATATTTATGCTTTTTAGCCTCACAACCCTAACAGCTTTATAGTCATCACTTCATAGATCATAGCCAAGACCTAATAAATTCTTGTCAATAGTAGCCTTTGAGATTGGAACCAAAAGATCCAAAGTTTTTCTAATTGATGGATTCCATAAAACAACTCTTCTGCTACTATCAATTTGGAGATATTGACTTAAAAGACATACAACTCCATTACAAAAAAAGACAAAGATGAGCTTTATTCGGAATAGGAAACTCCAAACATAAGTAACTATCTACACCATCATTATCAAGATGTAAAGAGTTTACTACAAGATTTTTGGTTCGAAGAAGAAGCAGTTGCTTGGCTTTGTCTAGATGGTTTTTTATAAAGCCAAGGCTAGTATCGAGGGAGTTCCATGATTTTGATGCACACTTGAATCTCACTATAGATTTGACAAGTAATTTTAAGAGAATTTACTTCACTATATCTTTCATAAAAAAATCCTTCGTAACTCCTGTCATCTTTATATCTATCTTGGAAGACAGTTGCTACTTAGAGAAGGGTTAAAAAATTATGAGATAGAAAGAGAGAAAAGTTTATAAGGATAAAAATTAAGGGTAAGCTTGTTTAAATATAAGAAAAATATTCTAATTAGTAAAATTTTAATTAAATTAAAAATTCGAAAGCATTTATTGGAAATCTTTTCGTTAAATGTACACAGTATACACAAGATGAGGATTTAAGATAACGTTTAATTATACTTGTAAACCGCTAATTGGAACTAAAAAATTCCCTTTTAGGATGAGCTTGACGCCATCCTATGAAAAAAGAAAGAAAGAAAGGAAATAAAGAGTAAGGCTTTCCCCCCCTTCAATACACTCTTTATATCTTCCTCCTTTAAAAGCTAACAACAGTAGATTGCAGAATTGCTTATGAAAGAAGACTCATTCGTAGCTAAAAAGACACAAAGCAAGATCAATAGATTTATAATCAGGTCGATGCCATCTAACAGTTAAATGAGTTCAGCTACATTTTAATTGTTTTGTTGTCATCAATCATTAATAAGATTGATGAAACATTAATAGATTATTCTCTTTAAATTCATCTATAACTAACTATAAATATGTAGAATAGTTTTATCTGTGCATACTAAGTAACCTCCAAGACCAATAACAAGTAAAATGTGAAGAAACATTAACATTTAAAGGCTAAAATTGATCCCCGTTGTAGAATACAATTTTCCTTTTTAAATGTTATCTCTCCTGTGCCGTTTTTATTAAACTCTATTAGTTGCTGCATGTCCAGCAATCTGCATAGAAAAAATGGTGATTGCATGAATGCTTTAAGAAAAAAATAATCAATCCACAAGGGTGCCTTTATTTGGTCAAGTTGCATACTGAGCATGCTTGGATGTATATTAATTTAACCTCTTATAACAAGTTTTTGCATAATGAAATAGGAGATTAGGAATGTATTACAGATTAAAACAAAGAGTTAAACTAAAAAGGAATAATTGGGCACATACACAGAAGCGCACACGCAAAGATATAACATGAATTAAGATGAACTTCCTGCTTAGTTTTCTTTCATACATGTAATTCAAATAGAACATACTATTTTGTGAAAGAATAAATTAAAGAAAAAAATATCCCAATTCATATTAGTTGCAAAAATATAACTCGTACCTTTTTTGCCACTGAATCTATTTATCAAGTAAAGCAAGACTTTTAATGAAATAAGCAGCGTGGTCATTAATGAGCACCTCCAACCCCATATCATGAATCATTAGTAGTGGCTGAGGAACACGTGAAACTAATCGGGAAATTGTATACCCTGCCATCAATATCTCTTCGTTGCTCCTAAAAGCCACTAGCCTTCCTATATTGTCCATTTCAATCCTGTATAACATGGCCCATAATTCCCTTATGTTGTATTGTTGCATCACCCATATCTCACAAATGTCATTTTAATAAGAAATGTTGAACGAAAGTGAGTTATTGAATGCTGATATTGACATCTCAATTACCTTTTTCCTAGGATCAAAAGATCCAGGCATCATTATCTCACCAAATAAATCATTACTTAAATTGAAAGATAGCGCAAAGATGTTGTTGATGTCCATATAACACAGTGAAAGATTGATAATATCCTTGCAATTTAGAAGCAAGTGAATAACCCCATTTACAATGACTTGACTGTCTAACTCAAATTCGCAATTGGTTAGTCTGCGCAAAGTATCTTCATTTGATGTAAGAGTATTGCTGACATTAGTGTTTTCATTCTACTATCCTAAATTAATAGAGAAATACTGGAAAGCAAATGAGTAAGCGGCTGGATATTGCATCCTAAAAAAATCTAGTAACCTTATAGCTGTCACTTTCCGGATCATAACCAATACCCAGTGAAGTCCTTTCATTAGCAGCCCATGATATTAGAGTTAGAAGAATGAAGGTTTTTCTAATGGATAAATTCTATAAAATAATTCTTTTACTGGTGTTGATTAACATATATCTACCTGAAAGACATACACTTCCATTAGAGGATCCAAACATTTCAAAAGAAGAAGCTTTGTTTCATATTGGAAACTCTGATTGTGAGCACCTATCTAAACTATGATCATAAAGATGTAAAGAATAAAATATTATAGGGTTGCTGGTTTGAAAAAGAAACAATTGTTTCCTTTGTTTGGATTTGGCCAAATGGTTCTTGATAAAGATAAATAAGTGAGTTCCAGAATTTGGATACAAACCTAAATCTGATTATAGGTTTAACAAGTAGTTTCAAAAGAATTTCCATTACCATATCTCCTAGAAAATGATTCTTTGTCCCTTCTTCTACCATATCTTTTCGAAAATGATTTTTTGTCCTTTTTTTCCCTTCTTCTACCATATCTTTTGGAAAATGATTCCTTGTCCTTTTTTTCACCATCTGTCCTGGAATAGAATTCTTTATCATGTCTTCTACCATCTTCTTGGCATTATTTTTTTTTATTGGTGTATTAAGAAATGTCTATATGAGGGTGGTGTTTTTCTTGGTGGTTGATGTCAAAAGAGAAGGAAAAATCTATCATCAAGAAAATGAAATAAGGAAAAAATGAGAGAAACACCAGAGAGAGTCCAAGGTTTTTTTTTAGCTTCTTGGTTAAGGCAATGTCTATGGATGGGTGTTTTCTTGGTGGAAGAAAGAAAAGGGAAAATAGTAATAGCAGAAAGAGTCGATGTATGTGAGGAATTTGGCGGTACTTTTTCTATAGTTTCATTGACAATCCAGAGTGGGAATGCACTTCTTTTGAATGGAGGAAAGTAGGCAAAGAGGTCAAATGCAATTTCACACAATGTTCGATTATTTAAATACATATATATATATACTGGACTATTACTCTATCTTAAATGCTAGCTTGTCAATCGAATGATCTGTAGAGTTTTTTGGTAATTACCACACCGTTGCAAACTCTGTTTATTGGGCTAATGACTTTAAAATATTAAATTCCACATCTATTTAAGAACATATAGTATTTAAATGACTTTAAATTAGATTTGTATTATATTTTAATTAAAAGTTATATTCATGTAACTTGAGTTCAACTTTATATAGATTATTCTTTAGGTGGAGTATTTTTATAATAATGTTAAAAGAACTTTTTCCGGCAAAACAAGTGCATCTAAACATGGATTATTCCTTAGGCAATCTAGGATTTATTAACTGGATTTGTGTCATTCCACAAACATAATTAATCGATAATAAAATTGAATGATGTAAGAGCGCAGAAAATGATGTTGTAGTCATTTTCCTTGAAAAATAAAAGAACTATTAGTTGTGATTATATGGTTAGTGTTGCAGGAGCACTGAGTTTGCAATGTGATGTGGGACCTTCAATGATTGTAGACACCCAAAGCTTCACCATCCTTGGTTGGTGTTATTCTAGTTTCTATTAATCAGGAGTTGAGCCTTACCGTATATTTTTACAAAATTAATTTGACCAATTATCCAAGTCACTGTAAAGCTATTGTAATGAGTTCGACTATATTTTGATTACTAGCAATCCCCTACCATTAAATTCTTAATAAGTTTGACAGCCCAAAGTTGTGAGTACTAATAGATAGTTCTCAGTAAAGTCACCTTATAACAAACTATAAATCTTTAGAATTTACCAAAATATAGAATAGTTTCACTTGTTCATGCCCAAAAATCTCCAAAAACAAGTAGATGTGAAGAGACATTAACATATAAAACTGATGTCTTTTATAAAATACTAATTTTCTTTTCAAATACAACCTCTGAAGTGCCTCTTCTATTTTTTCACTAAGAGCTCTATTAAGTGTTGTATGTCCAGTAGCCTTCATGGAAGAACTATAAATATAGAAACAAAGTAACCAATCAATCAATCCATAAGAGGGCCTTTCCCATTACATGGTCTTGAGAGCATGCTTAAATGTATATTAATTTCACCTATTGCAACAATCTTTTTATAGAATATAATGTCTTTCATCAAAATCTAGTGGATGAACCGAATGTCATGGAATAGACTAGTAGAGCATAAATAATCAATACCCACAGGATAAAACATGGAGAATGAACTTGTAAAACATTTGAAATGCTTACTGATTGACAAGAGATCATGAATGCATTATAGATTAAAACAAAGTTAAACTAAAAAAAAAGATATTATAGGGTTCTGAGCACCTATCTAAGCTATGATCATGAAGATGTAAAGAATAAGACATTTTAGGGTTGCTGGTTTGAAGGAGAAACAATTATTTCCTTTCTTTGGATTTGACCACATGGTTCTTCATAAAGATAAATGAGTGAGTTCTAGAATTTAGATACACACCTAAAATTGATTATAGATTTAACGGATAGTTTTAAAAGAATTTCCATTACAATATCTTCTAGAAAATGATTCTTTGTCCCTTCTTCTGCTATATCTTTTGGAAAATGATTCTTTGTCCTTTCTTCTACCATATCTTCTGAAAAATGATTCTTTTTCCCTTTTTCTACCATATCTTCTGGAATAGGATCCTTTGTCACGTCTTCTACCGTCTCCTTAGCATTATTTTCTTTATGGGTGCATTAAGAAATGTCTCTATAAGGTGGTGTTTTTCTTGGTGGTTGATGTTAAGAAATAAGGAAAAATTAATAGAAACACCAGAGAGAGTCCAGGGAATTTTTTTTTTAGCTTCTTAGCTGAGGCAATGTCTACGAGATGGGTGTTTTCTTGGTGGAAGAAAGAAAAGGGAAAATAGTAATAGCAAAGAGAATCAATGTATGTGAGGAATTTGGTGGTGCTTTTTCTAAAGCTTCATTGACAATCTAGAGTGGGAATGCATTTTTTTTAATATAAAAAAGTAGGCAAAGAGGTCAAATGCAATTTCACACAATATTCGCTTCTTTAAATACATATATACTGGATTGTTACTATATCTCAAATACTAGCTTGTCAATCACATGATATGTAGAGTTTTTTAGTAATCACCATCGCCGTTGCAAACTATGTTTATTGGGCTGGTGACTTTAAGATATTAAATTCCTGTATTTAAATGACTTTAGATTAGATTTGTATTATATTTTAATTAAAATTTATATTCGTGCAACTTGAGTTCAACTTTACATAGATTATTCTTTAGGTGGAGTATTTTCATAATAATGTTCAAAAAACTTTTTCCAATAAAACAAGTGTACCTTTACATGGATTATTCCTTAGGCAATCTAGGATTTATTAACTAGATTCATGTCATTCCATAAACATAATTAATCAATAATAAAATTGAATGATGTGAAAGCGTAAAAAACGATGTTTTTGTCATTTTCCTTAAAAAAGAAGAGAACTATTAGTTATGATTATATGGTTAGCACTATAGGAGCACCGAGTTCGCGATGTGATGTGGGACCTTCAATTATTATAGACACCCAAAGCTTCACAGTCCTTGGCTGGATTTATTCTTGTTTCTATTAATCAGGAGCTAAGCCTTGCCGCACACTTTTACAAAATTAATATGACCAGTTATCTAAGTTACTACAAAGCTATTGTAATGAGTTCAGCTATATTTTGATTACCAGCAATCCCCTGCCATCAAATTCTTAATAAGTTCGATAACCCAAAGCCATGAATGCTAATAGATAATTCTCAGTAAAGTCACCTTAGAACAAACTATAAATCTTTAGAATTTACCAAAATTATAAAATAGTTTCATCTATTCATGCCCAAAAATCTCCAGAAACAAGTAGATGTGAAGAAACATTAACATATAAAACTGATTTATTTTATAAAATACTAATTTTTTTTTTCAAATACAACCTCTAAAGCGCCTCTTCTGTTCTTTTACTAAGATTCATTAGGTGTTGCATGTCCACCAACCTTCATAGAAGAACTGTAACTACATGAACGAAGCAAGCAAGCGATCAATCCACAAGAGGGCCTTTCCCATTACATGGTCTTGAGAGCATGCTTAAATGTATATTAATTTCACCTATTGCAACAATCTTTTTATAGAATATAATGTCTTTCATCAAAATCTAGTGGATGAACCGAATGTCATGGAATAGACTAGTAGAGCATAAATAATCAATACCCACAGGATAAAACATGGAGAATGAACTTGTAAAACATTTGAAATGCTTACTGATTGACAAAAGATCATGAATGCATTATAGATTAAAATAAAGTTAAACTAAAAAAAAGCCACATTCATGAATGGTGGTCGGTCACATATATAATAATGAATACAAGATATAACATGAATTATGATGAACACGCAAGTAATTCAAGAAAGAAGAAAAATTAAAGATAGAACATCCTAATTCATATTAATCCCAAAGAACAATTAGAGATATTAAGATATGATGTGTAACTTTTACTGTAGAGTCTAGTTTGATTTATCAAGTAAAGTAAGACTCTCAATAAAATAATCAGCTTAGCCATCAATTAACACCTTCAACCCCATATCATGAATTTCTTGTGTCTGAGGATCACATGAAACTAACTGAGAATTTGCATATCTTGCCACTAGTATCTCTCTATTACTCCTAAAAACCACTAGCCTTGCTATATCAAGCATTTCAATCTAGTATTATATGTCCCATGATTCCCTCACACCACATTGGTTCATCACCCATGTCACACAAATATAACTTCCGCCATAATCCTCAAAGATATTAAAAAAAAAAGCTCTTGAACACTAAAATGGACATCACTACCATCCATTCCGTCAAATTAAAACATTCAGCTTGTATTATCTCTCCGAATGAATTATTGTTTAGATCAAAAGATAGTGCCAACATACCGTTATTTTCTCTAGGATGTAGAAGCCAATGAATAACTCCATTTACAATAGCCAGATTGTCAAAGCCATGAAAGATGATACTGTGCAAAGTATCTTCATTCGCAAGACTACTGCTGACATCAACGTTTTCATTCCAAGATTCTGAATTTAGTGAGTAAAATTGAAAAGCAAATGGATGCTCATCTGTATATTCTAGGCTTTTTAGCCATACAACCTTGGCAACCTTAGAATCGCCACTTTGTGGATTATAGCCCAGGCCTAATAAAGTCTTGTCAATAGCAGCTTTTGAGCTTGGAGCTAGAAGATCCAAAGTTTTTTAATTGATGGGTTCCACAAAACAAGTCTTCTGTTGCTATCGATTTGGAGATATTGACTCGAAAGACATGCAAATCTGAATGAATCATTATTTAAATTGAAAGATAGCGTAAAGATGATGCTATTGATGTCTATATAATGCAATGAAAGATTGATAACATCCCTATAATTTAGAAGCCAGTGAATAACCCCATTTACAATAACTTGATTGTCCACCTCAAAACCACAATCGGTTAGTCTGCGCAAAGTATCTTTATTTGCTGTAACAGTATTGCTGACATCAGCATTTTCATTCCAATATCCTAAATTGAGAGAGAAATACTAGAAAGCAAATGTGTAAGCGACTATATATTACAGCCTAAAAAATCTAGCAACCCTATAGTCATCATTTTCCGGATCATAACCAATACCCAGTGAAGTCCTTTCATTAGTGGCCCATGATCTTGGAGTTGGAAGAATGAAGGCTTTTCTAATGAATGGATTCCATAAAATAATTTTTTTGCTGCTATTGATTAGCAAATATCTACATGAAAGATATACACTTTTATTAGAGGATCCAAACATTTAAAAAAAAGAAGCTTTGTTTCATATTAGAAACTCTGATTATGAGCACCTATCTAAGATATAAAGAATAAGATACTATAGGGTTGCTAGTTCGAAGAAGAAACAGTTGTTTCCTTTATTTGGATTTGGCCAAATGGTTCTTAATAAAGATAGATGACTGAGTTCTAGAATTTGGTAACATACCTAAATCTAATTATAGATTTAACAGGTAGTTTTAAAAGAATTTCTATTACCATATCTTTTGGAAAATGATTATTTATCCCTTATTCTATCATATCTTTTGGAAAATGATTTTTTTATCCTTTTTGTCCTTTTTTCTACCATATCTTTTGGAATATGTTCCTTTTGAAAGTGATATTGACAGCCTTAGGATTCTTATAATCCTATCATGATTAATTAGTCATGATACTCTCCTCATATTACTACCTATAAACTCTCCATGATATTTATAATATTTCATACTGTTTTTAAAATAATTAGATTACCATGTATAGGTGCGACAATCACTCTTGTAACCTGCTATATATATGAATAACAACAAAGGCAACAGTATATAAGTTTTTCTATATGGTATCATAGCTTACAATGGAATCTCTCGCCACCTCAATCTTGTCTCCAGCTGCTGCTGCTCTTTCTCTAGATTTTACACCTTCTAAAACTCGTTTACCTTCTACTAAGCTAACCTCAAATAATTATTTTCTATGAAAAATGCAAGTTATTCCAATCCTAAGAGGACATGGTCTTCTTAGATATGTGACAGATGGAGTTTCCTGTCCTGAATTAACCATTGTTGATGTTGATGGTACATCGTAACCCAATCCAGCTACAGCAACTTGGCTGCGTATTGATCAATTGATCCTTAGATGGATCAACAGTTCTCTATCAGACGGTCTTCTCTCCCAAGTCATCACCAGTGAGTCTAGTCATGATGCTTGGACTGTATTGGAGACTCTTTATGGAAGTCATACCCGAGACCGTATTCAACAAATAAAAGGAGAGTTGCAAACTCTCACTAAAGGCACCTTTTCTTTAGAAGATTATCTGTACAGAGCCAAGTCGTTGGTCTTGTCTCTTCATGGTACAGGCAAACCAATAAATGATGATGACCTTATTATTTGTATCTTGCATAGGCTAGGGTATGAGTTTGATCCTATTATTGCAGCACTCAATGCTCGTGACATGTTTCCTCCCCTAGAAGGGGTTATTGGCAAGCTTCGTGACTTTGAAACCAAACTTCAAGGTACAAAAACATCTCAATCTAGTGTTGCTTTCTATACTAATAAAAATTGTTTTCATGCAAGATCTCAAGGTAGTCATAATGTTCATGGTCATTCTGGTGGTTATCAAAAGATGCATTTCCAGCCACCAGCAAAGACATACGTTCCTCTCGTTCTATTAACAATTCTTCTAGAGCCAAGTTGTCCTCCTTTACCAGTGGAAGCTGTAGTTTTGGTCGTGGACGAGGTGGCATTACATGTTTTCGATATGGCGGTCCAAACCATAAAGCAGATGGTTGCTTTGCCTTAGATGAAGAAGCAGAACAATACAAGGTTTTTACAACCATTCAAATTGGAGACACTACATAGGACACCTGGTATCCCGACACTGGTGCAAACCAACACATGACTCCTAATTCCCATGAGATGCAAGGTATTCATCCCTATTCTAGTACTGATACTGTTATAGTTAGCAATGGTGATGGTTTATCTATAACTGGTATTAAATAGACTACTTTGTTAACTACTACTCTTCAACTCCATAATGTTCTAGTTGTTCCTGATATCAAAGGAAAATTATTGTCCGTATCTTAGTTTACAAGAGATAATAACTGTTATTTTCTCTTTTATCCATATGGTTTTCTTCTTAAGGACATGAAGACAAATCAAGTGATTCTTAAAGGTCCCATGGTAAGAGGTCTATATCCTATCAATCTGTAGCAGCTCTCAAAGCCTTCACTTAGTTTTCTAGCAAATAAAGTTCCAAGCAGTCCGTGGCATGCTCGCCTTAGTCACTCTCATTCTCAAATTCTTAGCAGATTATGTTTACCATCTTTAAATAAAATGACAACGTTTTGTGAGTTATATGCTGGGAAAGTCTTCAAAGTTGCCTTTTCACTCTCGTCACACATATGCAAATTCTTTTCTACATACATTACATACTGATGTCTGGGGGCCTGCATCAGTCTCATCTTATGATGGTTTTAGGTTTTATTTACTCATTGTTGATGAATATTCATGTTATATATGGCTTTTTTCTATGGTTTAAAAATCTAATGTTGCCATGATTTTCCCTGCATTCCTTCAACAAATGGCAAAACAATTCAATAACTCTATGAAAATTATTCAAAGTGATGGTGGTGGTGAATTTGTTAACACAGTATTGCAGACTCATTTTGCAACTAATGGTATAATTCATAGACTTTCGTATCCCGGGACACCTGAACAAAATGGTTTGGCTGAACGAAGACATCGACATATTATCGAGACAAGTTTAACTCTACTAGCACATGCTTCTGTCCCAGTCAAATATCGGACAGTAGCCTTCAACACTGTTGTCTTCCTAATCAGTCGTCTGCCATCTTCAATTCTTGATCACATGTCTCCTCATGAGCTTGCTTTTGGTTCTTCACCCAAATATGACTTTCTACGGGTCTTTGGTTGCTCCTACTATCCATTGTTTTCACCTTTTGGATGGACCAAACTGGAATACAAATCAATATGCTATGTATTCCTTGGATATTCAGCCAACCATAAGGGATATTGTTGCCTTGAACCACATTCAGGTCATCTCTATATTAGCAGACATGTCAGATTTAATGAGCAGCATTTTCCATTCAATAATGTTACAGCCTCTCATTCCTCTCGTAGTCAACCAACTACAAGCACTTCCCAAATCTCTTTAGAATACTACTCTACAATGCTCACCTACTAGTTCTCAATCTGCTGGAATAACTGCTGTCAAGGTTATACCAACACAACTCATGGAAGCCATCCACTCTTCAGTATATCTGTCTCCTACTCCACTGCCATTAGCATTGCATTCTTCTCCTACTCCACTGCCATTAGCATTGCATTCTTTATCACTTGTGTCTACTCCTCCCAGTATTCCATAGCGTACTCATCAAATGGTCACCCCTACTCAAAAAGGGAATCTTAAACCAAAAGTCTTCCTTTCTTTTAGATATCATATACCTGTTTGTTTTCTTGCTGACCTTGCAGCTCAGCTATCCGAACCCACTTCATACCGACAGGCACTTCAAAATCCTCAATGGAAATAGGCTATGCAAGCTAAAATGGATACTTTTCATGCTAATAACACATGGACTTTGGTACCTCGAACACTAGATATGAATGTCGTAAGCAGTAAATGGGTCTTTAAAGTTAAAACAAAGTCTAATAGCACAATTGACAAGTATAAGGCTCGACTTGTGGCCAGAGGCTTTACACAACTTCCAGTGCTGAACTATGATGAAACCTTTAGCCCCGTTGTCAAGGCAAGTACTATGCGGCTCATTCTTACAATCAGTTTATCTTAGGGTTGGACCATTAAACAATTAAATGTTAACAATGCTTTTCTTTATGGTGATTTACAAGAACGTGTGTACTTGGCTTAACCACCTGATCATGAGGATCCTTCTCTTCCACAGCATGTTTGTCTTCTCCATAAAGCATTGTATGGCTTAAAACAATCACCGCATGCTTGGTATATAAAATTCAATAACTACATCCAATCGATGGGTTTTCTTCGATCTCCCTATGATCAGTCTTTGTTTTATCAACGATAGGGTTTAGATATCCTTCTTTTATTAATCTATGTTGATGATATACTTATTACTGGGAGCTCTCCTTCATAAATCTCTGCATTTATATCTCATCTCTCCTCTGTGTTTAGCATGAAGGATCTTGGTGATATTCATTACATTCTTAGTCTTCAAATTATTAGGGATGCAACCATTATCACTGTAACTCAAACACGGTACCTAGTGTCCCTTCTATAGAAATTCAGTCTCGTTAGTGCTACACCAGTTGCCACTCCCCTTGCTTCAGAAACATTATTGACAGCTACTAATGGTGCCCTGTTATCTGATCCCACTTTTTATCGCTAGCTTATTGGATCCTTGCAATATCTGATTCTCATAAGACCTGACATCTCTTATTCTGTTCATCAGGTTTGTCAATACATGCATGCACCTAGGGAGCCTCATCTTATTGTTGTGAAGAGAATATTTTGATATTTAAAGGGCACCCTTAATCTTGGTCTTTACCTTGTTCACACTCCTTTAATTGCTCTTCATGACTTCTATGATGCAGACTGGATCGGCTGCCATGATGATCGGCGATCCATATCTGGTTTTGCTATATATATGGGCAATAATCTGTTATCCTGGGGTGCTAAAAAGCAGGCCACTGTATCTCGTTCCATGGCAGAGGTAGAGTATCATGCATTAGCATCCACTACAACCGAACTCGTGTGGTTTATGAATTTGCTACAAAGTATTGGTTATTATCTTCCACCTCTAAAGTTGTACTGTGACAATATCAGTGTTGTGACTATGGCCAAGAATCCAGTTTTTCATCATCGGACAAAGCACATTAAACTTGATGTTCATTTCATCCGAGAACGGGTTGCTAGCGGAAACCTTTTGTTAGAATATATTGCTGGTCCTGATTAAAATATAGATATCTTCACTAAACTGCTCTACTCTTCCAAGTTTGTTCCCAATCATGACAAGCTCTTCATTGGTTCACTCCTACCTTGAGCTTGAGGGGGGATGAAAGCGATATTGACAGCCTTAGGATTCTTGTAATCCTATCATGATTAATTAACCATGATACTCTCCTTATCATGCTACCTATAATCTCTCTATGATATCTGTAATATTCCATACTGTTTTTAGAATAATTAGATTACCATGTATAGGTGCGACAATCACTCTTGTAACCTGTTATATATATGAATAACAACAAAGGCAATAGTAGATAAGCTTTTCTACACCTTTGTCACGTCTTCTGCCATTTTCTTGGCATTCTTTTCTTTGTGGGTGCATTGAGAAATGTTTATATAGGGGTAGTGTTTTTCTTAGTGGTGGATGTCAAGAAAGAAGGAAAAACCTATCATCAAGAAAAAGAAAGAAGGAAAAACTAAGAGAAATAGTAGAAAGAGTCTAGGGTCTCTTTTTTAGCTTTTTAGTTGAGGTAATGTCTATGGGATAAGTGTTTTCTTGGTGGAAGAAAGAAAAGGGAAAAGAGTAATAGCACAGACTGTCAATGTATGAGAGGAACTTAATGGTGCCTTTTCTATTGTTTCATTGCAATCCAGAGTAAAAATAGACTTCTCTTGAATAGAGAAAAGTAGGCAAAGAGGTTAAATGCAATTTCACACAAGGTTTGGTTTTTTAAATACATATATATATACTGAATTGTTACTCTGTCTCAAATGCTAGCTTGTCAATCGAATCATGTGTAGAGTTTTCTAGTAATCACCATCGCCATTGCAAACTGTGTTTATTGGGCTGATGACTTTAAGATATTAAATTCCTGTATTTAAATGACTTTAGATTAGATTTGTATTATATTTTAATTAAAAGTTATATTTGTGCAACTTGAGTTCAACTTTACATAGATTATTCTTTATGTGGAGTATTTTTATAATAATGTTCAAAGAAATTTTTCTAGCAAAACAAGTGCACCTTTACATGGATTATTCCTTAAGCAATTTGGGATTTATTAATTGGATTCATGTCATTCCATAAACATATTTAATCAATAATAAAATTGAATGATACGAGAGCATAGAAAACGATGCTTTTATCATTTTTCTTGAAAAAGAAGAGAACTATTAGTTGTGATTATATGGTTAGTACTATAGGAGCACTGAGTTTGTGATGTAATGTGGGACCTTCAATGATTGTAGAAACCCAAAGCTTTACCGTCCTTGGCTGATGTTACACCAATTTCTATTAATCAGGAGTTGAGCCTTCCCGCACACTCTCACAAAATTAATTTAACCAATTATCCATGTCACTGCAAAGCTATTGTAATGAGTTCAGCTATATTTTGATTACCAGCAATCCTCTACCATCAAGAATGAGTTCCATAATTTTAATGCACACCTCAATCTTAATATAAATTTGACGGGTAATTTTAAGAGAATTTGCTTCACCATATCTTTCATAAAAAATCCTTCGTAACTCCTGTCATCTTTATATCTATCTTGGAAGACAATTGCTACTCAAAGAAGGGTTACAAAATTGTGAGATAGAAAGAGAGAAAAGTTTTTAAGGATAAAAATTAAGGGTAAGCTTGTTTAAATATAAGAAAAATATTCTAATTAGTAAAATTGTAATTAAATTAAAAATTATAAAGCATCCATTGGAAATCTTTTCATTAAATGTACACAGTATACACAAGATGAGGATTTAGGATAACACTTAATTATACTCGTAAACCACTAATTGGAACTAAAAAATTCCCTTTTAGGATGAGCTTAACGCTATCCTCTAAAAAAGAAAGAAAGAAAGGAAACAGAGAGTAAGGCTTTCCCCCCTTCAATACACTCTTTATCACTTCCTCCTTCAAAAGTTAACAACAACAGATTACAGAATTGCTTATGAAAGAAGACTTATTCGCAGCTAAAAAGACACAAGGGCAAGATCAATAGATCTATAATCAGGTCGATGCCATCTAATAGTTAAATGAGTTCAGCTATATTTTAATTATTTTGTTGTCATCAATCATTAATAAGATTGATGAAACATTAATAGACTATTCTCTATAAATTCATCTACAGCTAACTATAAATATGTAGAATAGTTAAGACTGTGAAATAGTTTTATCTGTGCATACTAAGTAACCTCCAAGACCAATAATAAGTAAAATATGAAGAAACATTAACATCTAAAGGCTAAAATTGATCCCAGTTGTAGAATATAATTTTCCTTTTTAAATGTTATCTCTCCTGTGCCTTTTTTGTTAAACTCTATTAGTTACTGCATGTTCAGCAATCTGCATAGAAAAAATGGTGATTGCATGAATGCTTCAAGAAAAAAATAATCAATCCACAAGGGTGCCTTTCTTTGGTCAAGTTGCATACTGAGCATGCTTGGATGTATATTAATTTAACCTCTTATAACAAGTTTTTGCATAATGAAATAGGAGATTAGGAATGTATTACATATTAAAACAAAGAGTTAAACTAAAAAGGAATAATTGGGCACATATAGAGAAGCACACGCGCAAAGATATAACATGAATTAAGATGAACTTCCTGCTTATTTTTCTTTCATGCATGTAATTCAAATAGAAAATACTATCTTGTGAAAGAATAAATTAAAGAAAAAAATATCCCAATTCATATTAGTTGCAAAAATATAACCCGTACCTTTTTGCCACTGAATCTATTTATCAAGTAAAACAAGACTTTCAATGAAATAAGCAGCGTGGTCATCAATGAGCACCTCCAACCCCATATCATGAATCATTAGTAGTGGCTGAGGAACACGTGAAACTAATCGGGAAATTGTATACCCTACCATCAATACCTCTTCGTTGCTCCTAAAAGCCACTAGCCTTCTTACATTGTCTATTTCAATCCTATATAACATGGCCTATGATTCCTTTATGTTGTATTGTTGCATCACCCATATCTTACAAATGTCATTTTAATAAGAAATGTTGAACGAGAGTGAGTTATTGAATGTTGATATTGACATCTCAATTACCTTTTTCCTAGGATAAAAAGATCCAGGCATCATTATCTCTCCGAATGAATCATTACTTAAATTGAAAGATAGCACAAAGATGTTGTTGATGTCCATATAACGCAGTGAAAGATTGATAACATCCTTGCAATTTAGAAGCAAGTGAATAACCCCATTTACAGTGACTTGACTGTCTACCTCAAATCCATAATTGGTTAGTCTGTACAAAGTATCTTCATTTGATGTAAGAGTATTGCTGACATTAGTGTTTTCATTCTACTATCCTAAATTAATAGAGAAATACTGGAAATCAAATGAGTAAGCGGCTGGATATTGCATCCTAAAAAAATCTAGTAACCTTATAGCTGTCACTTTCCGGATCATAACCAATACCCAGTGAAGTCCTTTCATTAGCAGCCTATGATATTAGAGTTATAATAATGAAGGTTTTTCTAATGGATGGATTCTATAAAATAATTCTTTTGCTGGTGTTGATTAGCAGATATCTACCTGAAAGACATACACTTCCATTAGAGGATCCAAACATTTCAAAAGAAGAAGCTTTGTTTCTTATTGGAAACTCTGATTGTGAGCACCTATCTAAGCTATGATCATAAAGATGTAAAGAATAAGATGTTATAGGGTTGCTGGTTTGAAGAAGAAACAATTGTTTCTTTTGTTTGGATTTGTCCAAATGGTTCTTGATAAAGATAAATAAGTGAGTTCCAGAATTTGGATACAAACCTAAATCCGATTATAGGTTTAACGGGTAGTTTCAAAAGAATTTCCATTACCATATCTCCTAGAAAATGATTCTTTGTCCCTTCTTCTACCATATCTTTTCGAAAATGATTTTTTGTCCTTTTTTTCCCTTCTTCTACCATATCTCCTAGAATATGATTCTTTGTCACGTCTTCTACAATCTTCTTGGCATTATTTTTTTTATGGGTGTGTTGAGAAATGTCTATACGAAGGTGGTGTTTTTCTTGGTGGTTGATGTCAAAAAAGAAGGAAAAACCTATCATCAAGAAAATGAAAGAAGGAAAAAATGAGAGAAACACCAGAGAGAGTCCAGGGTTTTTTTTTAGCTTCTTGGTTGAGGCAATGTCTATGGATGGGTGTTTTCTTGGTGGAAGAAAGAAAAGGGAAAATAGTAATAGCAGTGAGAGTCGATGTATGTGAGAAATTTGGTGGTACTTTTTTTATAGTTTCATTGACAATCCAGAGTGGGAATGGACTTCTTTTGAATGGAGGAAAGTAGGCAAAGAGGTCAATTGCAATTTCACACAATGTTCGATTCTTTAAATACATACATACATACATACATATATATGTACTGGATTGTTACTCTATCTTAAATGCTAGCTTGTCAATCGAATGATGTGTAGAGTTTTTTGGTAATTACCACCACCGTTGCAAACTCTGGTAATTACCTTCAATGATTGTAGACACTTAAAGCTTTACCATCCTTGGTTGGTGTTATTCTAGTTTCTATTAATCAGAAGTTGAGCCTTGCTGTATATTTTTACAAAATTAGTTTGACCAATTATCCAAGACATTGTAAAGTTATTATAATGAGTTCAGCTATATTTTGATTACTAGCAATCCCCTACCATTAAATTTTTAATAAGTTTGACAGCCCAAAGCTGTGAATACTAATAGATAGTTCTCAATAAAGTCACCTTACAACAAACTATAAATCTTTAGAATTTACTAAAATATAGAATAGTTTCACCTGATCATGCCCAAAAATCTCCAAAAACAAGTAGATGTGAAGAAACATTAACATATAAAACTGATGTCTTTTATAAAATACTAATTTTCTTTTCAAATACAACCTCTGAAATGCCTCTTCTATTTTTTTACTAAGAGCTCTATTAGGTGTTGCATGTCCAGCAGCCTTCATAAAAGAACTATAAATATATAAACAAAGCAACCAATCAATCAATCCACAAGAGGGCATTTCCCATTACATGGTCTCAAGAGCATGCTTGAATGTATATTAATTTCACCTATTGCAACAATCTTTTTATAGAATATAGTGTCTTTCATCAAAATCTAATGGATGAAGCGAATGTCACAAAACAGGTAGAGCATAAATAATCAATACCCCCAAGACAAAACAAGGAGAATGAACTTGTAAAAAGTTTGAAATGCTTACTGATTGATAGGAGATCATGAATGCATTGTAGATTAAAACAAAGTTAAACTAAAAAAAAAGCCACGTTCATGAATGTTGATTAGTCACATGCATAAGAATGAATACAAGATATAACATGAATTAAGATGAACACGCGAGTAATTTAAGAAAGAAAAAAAATCAAAGAGAAAACATCTCATTTCATATCAATCCCAAAAAATAATTAGAGACATTAAGATATGATTTGTAGCTTTTGTTGCCAAGTATAGTTTGATTTATCAAGTAAAGCAAGACTCTTAACAAAATAATCAGCTTAGTCATTAATTAATACCTTTAGCCCCATATCATGAATTTTTTGTGTTTGAGGATCACATGAAACTAACTGAGAATTTGCATATCCTGCCATTAGTATCTCTACATTACTCCTAAAAACCATTGGCCTTGCTATATCGAGCATTTCAATTTGGTATTGTCTGTCCCATGATTCCCTCGCACCATATTGGCTCATCACCCATATCACACAAACATACCTTCCACTATAATCCTCAAAGACATTAAAAGAAAGAGAACCCATGGATATCGTTACCATCTATTCCATCGGATCAAAACATTCAGGCTGTATTATCTCTCTAAATGAATTATTGCTTACATCAAAAGATAATGCCAACATATTGTTATTTTCTTTAAGATGTAGAAGCTAGTGAATAACCCCATTTACAATAGCCTGATTGTCAAAACCATAAAGGGTGATATTGTGTAAAGTATCTTCATTCGCAAGACTACTACTGACATCAATGTTTTCATTCCAAGATCCTGAATTGAGCGAGTAAAATTGAAAAGCAAATGGATGCTTGTCTGTATATTCTAGGCTTTTTAGCCTCACAACCTTGGCAAAATTATAGTCATCACTTCGTGGATCATAGCCAAGGCCCAATAAAGTCTTGTGAATAGCAGCCCATAAGCTTGGAGCTAGAAGATCCAAAGTTTTTCTAATTTATGAATTTCACAAAACAAGTCTTTTGGTGCTATTAATTTGGAGATATTGACTTAAAAGACATGCAACTCCATTGCAACAACCAATAAAATAACAAAGATGAGCTTTATTTGGAATAGAAAACTCCAAACATGAGCAACTATTTACACCATCACTATCAAGATGCAAAGAATAAGATATTGTAGGATTTTCAATTCAAAGGAGAAGTCATTGCTTAGCTTTGTCTAGATGGTTCTTCATGAAGCTAGGGCTGGTAATAAGGGAGTTCCATGATTTTGATGTACACCTGAATTTCAATATAGATTTGACAGGTAATTTTAAGAGAATTTATATTACCATATCTTTTGTAATAGAATCATTCGTCACTCCTATCATCTTTATGTCTTTATTGGAAGACGGTTGCTACTTAGAGAAGGGTTACAAAATTGTAAGATAGAAAAAGAAAAAAGTTTTTAAGGATAAAAATGAAGGGTAAGCTTGTTTAAATATAAAAAAATATTCTAATTAGTAAAATTTTAATTAAATTAAAAATTCTAACCTAAATAGGAAAAGAAATCAAAAAATAATAAAAAATTTAAGTTTGTTCAGTTTAGATAACCATGTAAATTAATTCAATACATTGATTTTGTAGGGAGAGAGAGAAGATACACAACGAGATTCTAGTGTTTTATTTCAACTATATCAAAACTCTAAAAAAATTATACTTGTAAACCAACAATTGAAAATTTGGAAGTTGGAACTAAAAAATTCCCTTTTAGGATGAGCTTGACGCTAGCCATTGAAAAAAACAAGAAAGAGACAGAGAGCATGGCTTTTTTTTCTTCTTCAATACACTCTCTGTCACTTCCTCCTTCAAAAGTTAACAGCGGATCGGAGAATTGCTTGTGAAAGAAGACTTGTTCGCAGCTAAAGAGACAGAGGACAGAATCAATAGCAGAATCAGGACGGTGCCATGCTTCTTGCTTATCGGGTAAAGTGGCAAGGAATGGGAAAAAGTGGTTTTTCCTTTCCCTGGGAGAACGATGGTGTAATTAAGCTCTACAAAATCCTTTCAATACCTTCGCTGGGAAGCAAAGTGACGTTAATGTCGTTCTTGGTCATTCCCTCCTGCTCTTGCTTGTTATGTGCAGGTACCATGCATGCACTTGGAAGGTTCAAAAAAGCAGGGCCCGAGTGGAACTGAACGCGCTCTATATAGCCTAGGAAGACTGGTCCTTCCACCATGTGATTATGTTACCCAAGCCCTTCCATCTATCTCATCATGCCCTAAACATGGCGCCGCCCTTCTCATCCAAATCTTCCATGCATGTCAGTTTAATCAATATTAGAGGTTTATCACTGTAAGCAACAATATATAATTGTAGAAAAGCCCAAGTTTGAGTGCTTTTAGTCATGAATTCATGCCTTGTAGGCAAGGGAATATGTTGAAATTTCTTCTTCTCCACGTGACAAACTAAACAAATAGCAAATTTTGTGACTCATTTCTCACCACATCGCCCTATGGCTTCACAGCTTGACAAACCTGCCCCCATACTAGATATAGATAGGAACATTTGCCTTCGCCTTAACTAAGAAAAAGTTACATTATCTTGTCAAGAAGCAATCATATTGGTTCACTCGTAGGCAGATTACCTTTTTTGTTACCTCGGCGCCATGATAATAGCTTGGAAGGGCGGGGAGTTCACATGGTAGCTAGGGCATGGCTCTATCTTTCACATCATGTATGCTTATTTAAGCTAATTTTCTAAGCTTTTCACAATAAGCTCTTCGATCCTACGTACCCTGCTTCTCTCTGGGCATTGATGAGTGATAGCTCTTGATTGGTACATGGATCTCAAAGTAGACCGATCCCATATCCGAAAATGGAAGCACTTGGTCGATCGAGGCTATACAAATATAACTAGGCGCTCCCGATCGAATAGAGCTCTGAAACAAAAAAACACTTCAAGCTTTGAGTAGCATGCCCAAAGGTGGAGATATAACGCATCACGGGGGGCGGCTTCCATAAGTCTAAACTTTTTATCTTGTTTTTATTTAAAAACACTTAAAAAATATATTTAAAAAACCTTTAGGTTTTTTGGTGTCTTAATGTCGAAACCTTTTCTTTCGTAAATATTTTTGAATGACTCTCTCTCTCTTCTTTTAATTTTTAAGGATGGAAACAAAAATAATAATAAAATTTTGAACTAAAATATAAAATTTAAAAATAATATGGGCCATATGATAAATAAACTGAAAATTATAACAATCAAACTATCTGTTTTTGCCAATACCAAAACAGGTTTGTTTGTTTTTTTTAGTTTGGTCCTTCTTTTTCTAATTTTTAAGTTTGGTCCTTCTTTTTCTAATTTTTATGTATAATTACAAATAAATTTTTATTTTGTAGAAAATTACTCTCCAATTCATCACTAAAATATCCCTTAACACTTTACATGTATAGAAAAACATAAATCATAAGACATCTCAACGTGTAATATAACTTGAAAAGATGAAGATGCAATTAAAAAGGTTGAAGACAACAATTAAAAAAATGATTATTGTTCATGTAAACAGCAATATCACCCCAGTTCTTTTAGTGTTTGTAGTAATGGTGACTGGCTTGGAGAAACAGTAATATCAACCCATTAATATGACTGGCTTGGAGTAAAACAGTGAGAATGCTCACAATGGAAGGGTCAATGTGACAAAAAAGAAAAAAATGAAAGTAGAGGTGCATTTCGTGACTCTCAACCTCCTATAGCAAAAGGGTATTGAGCACTCGACCTTAGAAAATCTTGACAGGGACATGTTGGCACTAACAAGAGGGTTTAATCTCAACTGGAAGCTATTCTCCAACTCCAACCTCTCTAAAACCCTAATTCCTTCTCTCATTACACTCCCTCTCATGGCAGCCACGCGTCCTTCAGTTTCTTCTCCTACTTACTCCACTGGATCTCCTGTTAACGTGCCCCTAAAGCGCGTGGGCACACACAATGGCAGCTTTCACTGTGACGAGGCTCTTGGCTGCTTCATGATTCGCCTCACTAGCAAGTTTTCCAATGCTGAAATTGTACGAAGCCGCGATCCGCAGGTAATAATAAACCCATATATTTTTTCCGATGGTTTGATGCTCTACACCCTGTAAAGATTCAAAATTGGGGGTTTAGAGTAGGGAAGGTTTAAAAATTTGACGGCTTGGTTTTGTCAACACTGCAAACCCAATTTCTGTTGTGTTGCCTAGAAATAATAGATACTGAAGTAATTGAAACCTTGGGCGGTGTAAAGTAGGTAAATATGAGAATCTAAAGGCGTGGTTTTGTTAGTGTTTTGGAATTTACTTATAATTTTTTCTCATTTGAATTTACTAGTCGTGCTAAAAAAATTCAGAATGATGTGCTGGAAGGTGAGCATTGTTTTATGAGAATGGGAGATTGCACATGGGGTTGTGGGATTTAAAGTTTTCTAGTTACCCTTTGCATGTAGATTTATTGTCAGCTAATAACAGAGCTTGAGCTTGTAGTTTGGTTGTGTATTTATGTAGGCCGCGTGTGAATTGATTTGGAGTTGTTTCAGGTGTTGGAGGGCCTTGATGCAGTGCTTGATGTTGGAGGCGTGTATGATCCAAGTCGTGATCGGTATGATCACCATCAAAAGGGTTTTGGGGAGGTTTTTGGACATGGGTTCTCTACCAAGCTTAGCAGTGCTGGACTTGTGTATAAGGTATTCATTTTTTTAATTGCAAATGAATGCATGTAGTGTGGAATTTAATAGAAGTTCTGTGTACAATTAAACTATGGAAGTTTAACTATTTTCTTGATAATCAGTCTGATTCTTACTTTCTTTCTTTAGCACTTTGGAAAGGAGATTATAGCCAAGGAGCTTCAAGTGGATGAAGGTCATCCAGATGTGTACCGCTTGTTCTTGGCTGTTTACAAGAGCTTTATGGAGGTGCTAACTTCTTCATATGTTTGAGAAATTTAGGTTACAATCCTTATTAATATAATGGATGGTGTTCAGAACTGTTCTTGAGATCTTGCTTTGTGCACCAAAGATTCTACTCATGCTCTTTGCCAAAAAACCATGGGTTATATCAGTGTCCTATACTATACTTCTTATTTTGATCACATCAAAGTTTTCAAAAGATGATGCTGCATTTTTCAATGGTATTTTAGATAACTTTGGGCATGAACATCTATGTGTGGATGTTTAGGTTTGCAAACTACTATAAGATGAACCACTCATGAACTTAGGAAGTATAATCATGTCTTCTGGATAAAAGAATTCTGCATGAAGCTTCAGTATCAATTGAAACACTCCATGCAATGTATGGGTGGTGCTATGTGGAAAGTTGGGTTGGGCTGGTCCCATTCTAACATTGTTATTGTGTGAACTCAACAGTCCTCATTTCCTTTGTCTACAGTTTTATGATTGTTATTTGTTATGAATGTAATCTTTTAAATACTGTGATTACCAGAGCTTTATTGGTTTTCCACACCATTCCTGGTTTCATTCAATTGCATTGAATTACCACTGGACCAACCTGTCATGTTTCCTGATGTCTTCATAACCTGAAAGTTTCGATTCAATCTGGATGCTTGTTTCTGTTGCTCATCTTGTTTGGCAGTGGTTAACTTTTTTTTTTGTATCATTCAAGAAATCCTTGTTTTATTTGCTGCAGGCAATCGATGCCATTGACAATGGAATCAATCAATATGATACAGACCAGCCTCCAAAATATGTGAATAACACACATTTGTCTTCTAGAGTTGGGAAATTCAATTTGGATTGGACAGATCCTGATCAATCACCTAAGAAGGAGAATGAGGCATTTGAACGAGCAATGGCTCTCGCTGGCAGTGAGTTTTTAGATGTGAGTTTTTACTTTGTTTCAAGAGTTGGGTTTTTCAACAAACTCTTCAATAGCCTTTTTTTTTTGGCTATTATTCATTTCCTTTTTCCTCCATTAGCAGTCTATGTTGTGAGAATAAAGGGTTCTGACATGCATTTCCTGGTATTCATAACCTTATAGTCACTGACCATATCTTATTTACAGAATGTTCGCTTTCATGCAAAATCTTGGTTACCAGCTCGATCAATTGTAATGGAATGTCTCGCAACTAGATTTGATGTTGATCCTAGTGGTGAAATTATGGTCTTGAAAACATTTTGCCCTGTAAGTTAATATGTGCACATGTTCTTGCACATATGTTGACTTCTGTTATTCTAGTGATACCCTTTGTCTTTATGTGCTTCACTGCTGTGTATATGTTACAAAAGATGCTAGTTTCACTATTGCCTTTGTGTATCATGATGGGATTGGTAGTGCTTTGATAATTGCTTGAAACCTGCATGTTCAACACTCAAACCTCGAAAAATTGAAAGAGGAAGAAGAGAAAAGCAGTTTGCATTTATGCAATAGAAATAATTGGCTGCTATATGCAGTCCTTAAGTTGGCACAATTCTCTCATGTAATGGTACGATCATCTTGCATTAGGAGCTTATTTTTGTCTGACCATATCTTCTACACCATGGATGAAAAAAAGATGCAGCTATAAACTATAATTTCTAGAGAATTCTGATTGCATTTTGTATTTCACAGTGGAAACTTCACTTGTTTGAGCTCGAGAGTGAACTGAAGATTGATCCTTTGGTTAAATATGTTCTCTATCAGGTACGTTATGCTTGTGCATAGCTTTGTTGGTTTGATTTTCAGATTATTATCTTCTGTTTAAAATGAAGAACCATTCTTTGCAGTCCCTATCATTAGAATATATGACATGAGAAGGAAATTTCAAGGGTGGTTTTCTCCTGTTGGTGTTTTAGCATGTGTAGATTGAGGTTAATGAAACTCTCAGATGTGTTTGGTTCCTTGACCTTAGGGTGAGAAGCTACTTTAGAAATCGCCAATCCCAACCCTGACACACATAACGAAGTAAAAATAAAGGAAAAAATAGAGGTTGTCCAGGTCTAGCTGTTAAGTTTATGCCTGTGAAATTTCAGAATACTTACGATAATTTAATATTTTGCAGGATGACAGGAGCAAACAGTGGAGAGTGCAGGCAGTTGCGAAATCACCTGACAGTTTTGAGAGCCGGAAGCCTCTCCCAGCTCAGTGGCGAGGTCTGAGGGATGATGAACTCTCGAGGGAGTCTCAAATCCCTGGTGGTGTTTTTGTCCACATGAGTGGGTTCATTGGTGGGAATCAAAGCTTTGAGGGGGCTCTGGCCATGGCAGGAGCTGCATTGAAACTTTAAGACACAGAAGAGTGGTTTTTTAAAAAATTTGAGACATCACTTAATTTTAGCAAAGATATAAACTCATTAATTGTCTTCATATTTGAAATCTTGTCTCTGATTTTAGTTCGCTTTCACCAATATAGGAACCTATGTTATTTTATTAGCATTATTTTTTTCACAAGTTTGCTACTCTCTTCCCAACACTTCTATTTGTTTCCAATAGCACACGATTTGCTGCTGTCTCTGTGTGAATGTTCCACCGTCCAAAAAATTGCAACAAGGAAGCCACATGGTCAACGGGGGTTTCTTTTTCCTGAATCATAATACAATTCCTTCAGGTGCGAATTTGAACATGAAGGTGTTAGGATTTCTACTGTGGATTTGTTTTAGCTGAAGTATTTTAATTAAAAACCACAGCTACTCCGAACATGACATAAAGCAATCTTTTAGTTAAACAAGGCTACTACTAACCTAAGAAAATCGTTTCCATGTAAGTAATCTTCCACTACAAAATACATCAAATTCATTGAATAAGATAGAGACACTATGGAAAAGTAGAAATATTTCTGAGCCACTTGATCGGAATGATAGTGGTGCGAACATGGCAGCTGCAGTACCTCTTGTTCATCATCAAAATATCGCCAAGAAGATGGTTTGCTGTGTCCTTTGAACTGCTGTGCAGTTCGGGTCTCTTCAATACCTGCCAAGATGAATGACAAACACAGTTTTCGCTCCCCCATCCCCATGATTTTATCCACATAATTTGGTATGCTGAACTCGAATGATTCGGGATGATATTCTTCCCACGCATCAACCTTAATCTCCACTACAGCAGGCACTGTCCTACGGCCACAAGCATGAGCATCATAAGCCACTGAACACATTTTGGAGGAGAAATTGTCAACAATCCTTGTCGCTTGGTACTAGATATTTCAACTTCAAACGAGTCAAGCACGTAAGTAAATAAACAACTTTTCTGCACCATCTCGAGAAATAAACTCTTGCATTAGAAGATAGGAGAAATTACTTTCGAAGGAGTAGATCATGTAATGAAACAACTTTTCTGCACCATTACGTAAAATAAACTCTTGCATTGGGTGATTGTTTAAAAATTTAACTAGTTGACAAGATTCACTCGAGCATACTCGTTTTTTTTTTTTTTTTTCATTCTCTAGTATTTGCTTTATATGAAATTTATCTATCTTTCAAAATAACAAGGTCTTGGACTAGTTCCACGGATACTCAACATGACATGAACAATCATAGCTATACAAAAACTACCTCTAACGTAAGAACCGACTTTAACGTGAAGATGAAAAACAATCGCCTGTTAAAAGGCTACTCTTCCACCATAAAATCTGTTGCTTAATCGGTATCAATCAATGCCAAAGCGGCACAAAGGACAAGATGAGCTGTCGTTGAACCACCTGCGAGCGCAACCTGGATGATAGATGTGCGAACATGGCTGCTCAAGTCCCGGTTCTTCGCCTCCCAAGCTTTCCAAACAAATGCTGCACTGTTCCATTGAACTGCTTTCCAGCTTGATTCCCTTCATTAGCTGTGCAGATGAAAAATCAACTCTAGCTCCTCTCTCCATGAGTCTACCCACATAGCCTGCTATAAAATGCCTGACAATTCCTGGATTGTATTGTAGCCACAGATCAACTTTAATTTCGACAACAACAGGCACTATGTTCCGACGATTAAAACTAGCATCAAAAGCCATTAACACTATATCGGAGGAGAATCTGTTAGTAATATCCTCAATCCCTTGATCCACAGGCACGCAAAAGACTTCGAGAGCTTGATTAAAGAAGCGTTCTGCCTTGTCATGGGAGAGAAACTGGTGCTGTGGACAGTACAACGTGGTAGATATTTGCCCTATTTTAACTGGTTCAAGGAGTTTGCATATCCGTGTTTCTACACCTGCAAAACGCTGGAGTTTTCTTGTCGGATACAACACATTGATCGAATGATTAACACAGAATTTGATCAAGAAAGTTGAAGGCCATGGGGGTGTTTGGTAAACTGGCAAGATGCTCTCATCTTCTTGAATTTCTAATTCAATACGAGGAACAAAAGACATTATCAAATTCACCTCTCTCTCAATGAAACTTCTTGATAATAATCACAATTCACACCAAATACTCTCCCCCTCTCTCTACTTCCACCAGGGATTCAATAATCTTGGAGAGGACACTAGAAGCCTTGTTTATACTTTTTCTTTGCAGTGTCCGAGTTTCATTTGGATTTGAAGGTGCCCTAGTTTGATAATGATTTGCTGTTTTCATAAATTGAGATTCTACTGTAACCATATTAGTGAGATCTTCTTTAAAAAAATCAAGAAATATAATTACAAGATAGAAATTCTAAAATAAAGATATCTTTATTATTTTTAACGTCACACACATACATATATATATATATATATATATATATATATATATATAGTGCAGTAGTGAAAAAATAATTTTTTTTTATATCTGAATTCAAATATTATTGTGCTGAGTAATTATAATGTTTGAAGTTAGTTTGAACATCCACATAAATAAAAAAAATAATAACTCAATTAATTATGATAAATTTTTTTACTTATCATTCTTTTTTTTCTTCTTACTACTGTGAATTAACTATAATTTCTTATACCTCATGGCATGAGGTCCATTGGATTCGAAACTCTAAGACATGCAAACTATTATTATTGAATTTGGTTTTTGCGTTATTACTTAAATAATCTTGTAGTCATATAATAACAGCAGAGTTCTATTCATATCCAAATAATTAAAAAAAAACACACAATTAACTAATTTTAATCGCATGACAATTAATCTATTGGTCAATAAAAAAAGCAAATAACATGAAAATTAGTCTAATCTTCTCTCTCCCCTCCCGTAATTCCACCAACAGACAAAACCCCATAAATATCACACTCACCACAGTCACAATCCAGACTTCAAAGTTCAATCCTATCTAATTTCTGTTTTTTGGGTAAGTCAATCCTATCTAATTTCGCTTAGCTCAAAATCAGCACAGCCATGCCAACCCTCGCCCACCTCGCCACCTCCGCCACCTCTACCCTCGCATTTTTAAATAACCAAAAACCCACAACAAAATCCCTAATTCCCCCCTCTAATTTAATCAAATACTCCCTCAAGTTCAAAACCCTAAAACCCCCTAAACTCTCAGTCAAAGTTAAATCCTCCTCCTCTTCCAATCCCTCCATTGTCAATGGCGCCTCTGCCTCCTCCGCGCCCGATTCCCTAAGATCACGACTCCAAAACGGCGAAACTCTCTATGGAATTTTCCTCCTCAGCTTCTCCCCAACCATTGCCGAGATCGCTGGCCTCGCCGGTTATGACTTCGCCGTCGTGGACATGGAACACGGTCCTGGTGGCATCACCGACTCTCTCCACTGCCTCCGTGCTCTCGCCGCTACTCGAACCCCGGCGATCCTACGGTTGCCGGAGAGTTGTCCAACTTGGGCCAAAAAAGCCCTCGATCTAGGCCCGCAAGGGATTATGTTTCCGATGATCGAAAGCCCTAAAATGGCTAAGAAAGCGGTGTCGTATTGCAGATTTCCACCCGAGGGTATTCGCGGATCGGCTCATACGGCAGTGAGGGCATCTGATTACGGAATCGATGAAGGGTATTTGAGTAATTACGCGGAGGAGTTGTTGATCATGTGTCAGGTAGAGAGCGAGGAAGGTGTGAAAAAGGCCGAGGAAATCTCAGCCGTGGATGGGGTTGATTGTGTGCAAATGGGACCGTTGGATTTGAGTGCTAGCATGGGGTATTTGTGGGACCCCGGGCACAAGAAGGTTCGAGAGATGATGAGGGTGTCTGAGAAGGGAGTTTTGAAAGGCGGGGCCTATTTGTCTGGTTTTGCTATGCCACATGATGGACCCATTGATCTTAAGGCACGTGGATATCATATGGTGTCCGGAACAGTTGATGTGGGGCTATTTAGAAGTGCTGCTGTTGATGATGTGCGGAAGTTCAAGATGAGTTTGATTCAAGGGTCTGATGACGAGGCGGAGGATGGTAAAGATGGTGATGACAAGTACTGGAGTGAGTGAGAAGAACAACTTTTTTTAATTGGAAAATAATAATTGATGCTTTTAGTTGTTTTCTTCTTCCCGTAAAATGTAGTGAGTTGGGTTTTTCCCCTTAGTTTTGTCTAGAATTTTGAGGGATTATCAATTAGGCACTTGTGTTTACCAAATCCCAACTTTAATTGATGTTTGAATGTGATGGACAAGTGGCTTTTTAAAAATTAATTTTGAGCCATGGTTTTTTGGAGAAGACATTGTGATAACCCCATTAACAGATGGTTGGATTTCACGTTCACACTCCACATCCTTGTATTTAAAGATGTAGCTTGTTTTCAAGCCAAACGCAGAGCCCAGGGTGGATATAAATTTAGAGAGTTGTTAGAATTAATGTTTTTCCTATCTGTTATGCTCAATATTTTTAGGTTAAGCTAACGCAATAAATAGCAGGTTGTGAGATTTAATATTTTTAAGGTAAGTTATACACTGAATAATAATTTAATATTTTTAAAAATATTAAATTTACTAAATTTTATATTATTGTTTTTAGTTATGTATTGAATTCAAGTTGATTTTGTTAACTAATTTTGATCTAACAAGTTACTACACCTAATGATCTTAGAATCAATTATACATTAAATATAAGTTAATATAACTCTAACTTTAGTGAGTTATTGGATATGATATTTTTAAGTTTAGCTACATATTTAGTTTAATTAAACATAAAATTTAATAAATTGTTAAATTTAATGTTATTGGATTTAACTATATTCTTAACCAATCAAATATAAATTTGATGATTATTATAAATTTAATGTTGGGTTATAAACTTTATTTATTTAATTTGTTATATTAATTAATATTATAATAATTCACTTGTCAAGTAAAAAATGCTTTTAATTTCTTTTTAAAATTCTCTAATCTAATTTTTTTATTCTCCAAATTGTATTCTGAAAAATCCAAAAACAATTCCTAATTTTTTTTTGAAATATCTTGAATATCTTTTTATGGGCAGATGCATTTTATTTCTTTTCCAACCTACCTATAAACATATATGATGTGAGTTATTTTTTATCTTAGGCGATTCAAGTTTCCCTAAAATTCTTGAACCTTTAACTAATTTTTTTGAAATTATTTCATTACTCGAATTTTCCTTTCTCCAAAATTATTCAAAATTTTTTACAAGAATAATAAATCATTCATTTTGGCCCAAATAATTAATCTGGAAAATGTATTTGAAAACATGGTAATAATTGTGATTTAATTTAAAAAAAAATACATCAAAATAATATTTTTATTTATTAAAAATTATTTTTTACTCTAGAGAGCAAAATAATTTAAAAATATAAAAAAAAAAATTATATTTAAAATTAAAATTCTTAAACACGCCTATATAAATCATAACACCCATGATCCATCCAATTGAAAAACAAATCAATAATTTTATTTTATTTTTTATGAAAGATTCATCATTCATATACACAATATGCTGGGGCATACATCGAGAGATGAAAAAGGTATATGCGATTCAAAATAATGTTTTAACTCAATTCTCGATTCTATGATTATATACAAATCTCAATTCAATGCTAAAATAAAAAAAAATTACTAATCAATCCCATATTTCAAAAACTTCTCAGTTGGGTCCTCTCATACATACTAATTATCAAAAAAAATTTATCAAATTTTATTCAAGAACCTTTTTATTATTGAAACGTGTAAATTAGACGAAAAATATTAATAGACATTGACCAAATATCCAATCGATAAATATGTGAAAGATTGGGATCTTAATTGATAAAATATATTTAAGATGAGACTAAAAATTGGGTACAGAATTAATTTCCTAAAAACTCTGGTGACAAAGCGAAGTATCTTTTATAATTTAAACCCTCAACCGGGTTCAGACCTCCCCTTCCAACCCGACCCGTTTGCAAAATTCCCGGGAAATCATGAGCCCATGAAAATTTCTTTAACCCCCCCTTCTCTCTCTACATGTGGGTGTAGATGTATGTTTTTTCTTACCTTCTCTAATCAAAGCTTAAAATGCTCGATTTCATAGCTTAACAGCAACTTCGCGCTCTCCCTGTTAGATCCACAAAATAGCAGCAAGTATGGAGATTTTTTACTGGATGGTTTTTGGTGGCCTAGCTGCAGTGGTAGCAGCATTGGAGTTGAGCAAAACAAGCAGAGATCGAATCAACACATCCTCTGCTTTCAGTTCTTTTAAGAATAATTACCTTGTTGTTTATTCACTCATGATGGGTACATTTTAGATCTGTCCGTTTCTTCTTGTTTTTGTTTAAATTCTTATTGCAATGTGGTTTTATGATTGTTTTCTGGTTTAGAATGGAGTTTAATGTAGTTTTTTTACGTGGATTAATATTATTTTGTGCTAAAATGTCTTGTCTAGATCGCATTAGTTTTATCTTGTTTTTGTGGTTCAAGTTTGATAGCATTTTGGTTGTGTTGGTGTATTGAGACGAGTTTGATTTAGAATGGAGGTTGATGCAGTATTTTTATGTGGGTTAATGTACTTTGTAGTAATATGTTGTCTAGATCTGTTACTTGTAACTAATTTAACTGTAGACATCTGATCTTGAAAGAGAATGTGGGGGTTTTTTGTTTGTCTTCTGCATTTGATAATAAATTTGTTACGTTTTGTGGAACTGATTAACTTGATTTCTGGAAACAGCTGGGGATTGGCTGCAGGGTCCGTATGTGTATTACCTATACAGTCAATATGGTTTTGGAAAGGGAGATATTGGGCATCTTTTTATTGCTGGTTTTGGATCTTCAATGTTGTTCGGGACAATTGTTGGATCGTTAGCAGATAAACAGTGAGATTGCATTTTGATTGATTTCAATGTTTGGTTGTTAATTACTGATCACATTTAGGATTTCTGATTGGTTTTCTGTGATGAGTTCAGGGGTCGAAAGAGAGCATCAATTACTTATTGCATAACTTACATACTGAGTTGTGCGACCAAGCATTCTCCCGAGTACAAAATCTTAATGGTGGGGCGTGTATTGGGAGGCATTGCTACTTCTTTACTTTTTTCAGCCTTTGAGTCTTGGCTTGTTGCTGAACACTTTAAGGTGGGTGATGAGTTGCAGCGCTGCACACTCATATTCTTTCTCTGGATTTGACATCCAGTTTAAATTAACTGATGTCCTTTATTGCATTTATAAGTTCAGAGTATATACTCCAATGAGAGCATTTATAAGCTTCCGAGGAGATACTCCATTGGATTTTATTAGCTACTTTCAACTTTGAACCACTCTACATTCTGCATTTAACTGAACATTCTCATCATAGGACATTTTGAAGTTTAACTTCGACATGTTAGGGGGATTTCTGTGCATAATATTTTATCTTTTCTACCCCTCTCATTAATCTTATTGTCCATGTTCCCTTATTTCAGAGGGGTTTTGATCAACAGTGGCTATCAGTGACATTTTCTCAGGCAATATTCCTTGGCAATGGTTTAGTTGCCATTGTCTCTGGTTTGTTCGGGAATGTACTAGTAGACACCCTGTCATTGGGTCCTGTTGCTCCATTTGATGCTGCGGCATGCTTTCTTGCTATTGGCATGGCGATTATAATGTCATCATGGACTGAAAATTATGGAGACCCTTCTGAAAACAAGGACTTGCTCACCCAGTTCAAGGGTGCTGCAGTTGCCATTGCTTCTGGTGAATTTCTAAACTTGTAGTTCACCTTTCAGCTCAGTAGATGCTATGGCTTTATCAAATTCATGTCAACTGAAATTTGCACTTTCATCATGCCATTTCTGTTTCATCCTCCCAGATTTAACACAGGTGGTTTTGATGGAACATTTTACAATGTAAGATAAAAATGGAGTATAAGATTAGAGATATGCATGTCCCTTCTCATTGTTGACACTTTGGCCCTTATTATAGTGTGTGAAGGACTGGTGTCACGTGAGTGATCCACGGATCCTCTTCCTCTCTCCCTTTGTTTTTTCCTTTTTTCATGCCTTTTGCATTTTTGTTGATATTATATTTCTTGTGGAATATAGATGAGAAAATCACATTGCTTGGTGCCATACAGTCACTATTTGAGGGTTCAATGTACACTTTTGTGTTCCTGTGGACTCCTGCTCTGAGCCCCAACGGTGAGGACATTCCTCATGGTTTCATCTTTGCAACTTTCATGTTGGCATCTATGCTGGGAAGTTCCATTGCCTCTCGACTGATGGCTCGCTCATCTCTTAAAGTTGAAAGCTATATGCAGATTGTTTTTTTGTTATCTGCTGCTGCTCTTCTCCTTCCTGTTATAACAAGTGTATGTAGCCAACTCTCATCTTTGTCAATATCTATTTATCAATTATGAATGTGCAAAAAAGGCTGATAGTGGACAAAATTTAACAGTTCTTGGTAGTGCCTTCCGGAGAGAAGGGTGGAGGCATCTCCTTCTCTGGTTGCATCCAGCTTATTGGCTTTTGCACATTTGAGGCCTGTGTAGGTATTTTCTGGCCATCTATCATGAAGATGAGGTCTCAATATATTCCTGAGGAGGCTAGAAGCACCATCATGAATTTCTTCCGCATTCCTCTCAACATATTTGTATGCATTGTGCTGTACAATGTGAGTGTCATGTCTTGCTTATATACCATGATTGCCTTTTTCTGATGATCACTCTTCCCTCTGATCTGGTGTATTCCTCTCCTTTTGAAGGTCAATGCATACCCCATTGTCTTCATGTTTGGCATGTGCTCTGTTTTCCTCTTTGTGGCATCTCTTTTGCAGAAGCGGCTCAGGTTCATTACAGAGAGCCAAAAATCGAGTAAGTTCTTTAATTGTCTCACTCGCGCATTGCATGTGGACAGTAAAGCAGTACATTGTAAGCAGTTGTATTTTAATTTCAAATTCCTGATTATGGTGATCTTTTCCAGGTCTCTAGCAGTTTTTTTCTTAGTTTTCATGTCTGATCAATCTTGAATTATGGATATTTTGTTTCAATGTAGGATCACAAGAGCGGACCGCAATGAAAGAGACAGATTCCGAGGCAGAGCCTCTAAATATCTGATTGGATTTAGACTAATAAACCTCTGGAACTTCTTAAATGTTGTGAGCAAGCGACCTTTTCTCCCTTACTTTCGACAGTGGAGCAGCAACTGGGTTGGCTGTTTGCAATCCAATCAATCAAGGAGGATCATGGATTATGTCCTGCTTGCAGTTTGCATTAAATGTTTTCTGGGGTTAAGGATGCAGTTGACAGTATAGTAAAAGAAACGTTTTTAGGTACATTGGGTCAGAAGCTTGCTGTCTTTAGATCTTTATCGTTTACTATCACGTGAACTAGTGTTGAACTACTGCTCCTATATCTTCTTTTTAGATATAAATGCTGGAAAATTTTTGGTGTTTTAATATAAAGGTTTTTGGGCATCTCTTATTTAGCAATCTGAAGTTACAGTCTTCTTGCGCAATCAGTTCATAAATAATTACTTAGGCAATTTCGTTATGTATTTTAGTAGCCTCCAGCTTTTAATTATCGCAAATGTGAGTTTGTTTTTCTGCCCATTCCACTCTGTTGTACCATCGGGTGGAAGAATTTTAGTTCAACCCGTATCTTTTACAGCCAGAAGTAAATAAATCTCGCAAGGACTGGCCTCTATTTGAAGACATACTGGATGTTTTACTGAGATACTGTGACCTTGTGGGTTTTTGACTGTTCAGTTGGTAAGCTCATATCAATGGAGGTGACCTACTATGTACGGCAGATGCCAAGTTCAAAAGTTCTAATATCCCACTTCAAAAAGGGAAAAAAGCAGAGCATCCCACTTGTATTTTTTTTTTGAGGTATTGTGATTATTTTTATAGTTGTAATTTGAAAAACATTAATTTATAAAGAATAATTTTAATTAAGGTTGATTTGTTATTTATATATAATTAGTTAAAATTGTAATTGAAATTGAAATTAAATAAAAAATAATTTAATATGTTTTTTAAATGTGAAATATAGTTTTTTAGTTTTTTAAGCGCGCAATAATATTAAATAAAATATCATTAAAAAAATTAAAATTATAATTAAATTCTATCAAGTAATCTTTCTCTAACTTTTCAAATAAAATATAATTAAAAATAAAAATAAAAATAAAATTATTTTTTAATTAGATTAAATTCAATTTAATATATTTAATTTTAAATTAGATGCAGTTTGATTAAAAGAATAGGAGGTAAAGAATGACTTCACTGTTGACACCTTCTACTGTATACAATACCTTTGTTTCATTGACTTCCAATAATGTCATTGCCCATTGGACGCATGCTTTTGACGCGATAGCAAGATATTTGGAGCTCAACCACATATAAGACAACATGCTCCCCTCTTGATATGGTTTTAGATCATGTAGCTCTTAGGCTTATATGTCTCCCATCTAAAATTATACAAATTATAAGTTTGCAGAAAGTAAATGAGAGTTGCTTTCTATAAATATGTGGTTTAAAAATAATTAGTCTGGGTTCCACATGATCAGTAAAATGCTTTTTAGCGTTACTAAATAAATTGCTCGTGTATTTTTTTGCTTCAAACACAAACACAAACAGAACCTCCTAAACAAATAATCTCTTAGTGGAGTAGGAGTGTTAAAAGCGAAGGCTCCATCGTGGAGAAAATATTGAGCTCATCATTGATCATGACAGACCACCATTGGAAATGGCATACAATCTGAGAAAGGTTCAGCTTCATGATCTAATATGTAATCATACATATCATTTTCAGTGCACCAAATATGTTCAATTACTCTGTACAAAAGTTGAAATACCCGCTCCTATCTGTCTAGTTCAAGCCTTCATAAACATGAGTGTGTGTCTAACAGTCTTCTGATATCTCTCTAGGTAAAAACCGGGCAGCCTTCAACAGAGACTCCTTTAGCTGTTGGGCAGGAAGCCAAGGGACATCCATCAAGGTCATTTCCCCACCAATTAATGCTAATATTCTCCAACCCCAAGCAAAAATATAAGAGCACCCCCATGAAGGCAAGACCAGCATCTAATGACCCAGAAAGGACATAGTTGTATCTTTGCCACAAGTCTGGCTTATACCTATACACAACAAAGCCTGATAGGAAACCGACAAGGACCCAAGTTGTGTAGTTGACTGCAGTAGCTGGGGGCATCATTCCTGTGGCGCCTATTAACACTGGCATGTTAATGAGACGAATCCACTCTTGTTGTGGGAATGCCTTTGCAGCTAGCCATACAAGGATAGGCGCAATTGCTCCAACTAGGAAGAACCAATTCACGGCTTCATATGTACCCAAGTTTCCAAAAATTCGTCGCGGTCCGATCAAACCCCAAATCACAGATGCATCGTAGAAGACATGGTCACTTGGACATGTCCATACGCTATCAGACGCTGATGCGTCACAAATATCAGTAATTGTTTCCAGTAGCCACCATGCCGTGCCCAAGTAGGTAATGCAGGCTATAATGGTTCCCACGACCTAAGTAAATTAGTTAAGAAACTGTAATATTAGTGACCGTGTTGAAAGAAAATCGAGAAATTATAAGTACAAAAAGGCATGATATAGAAATGTAAACTTACTTGTGCCATGAACATTGTTCTAGGAGGGATTTTCATGTAGTGACCAAGTTTGAAGTCTTGCAGGAAAGTTACAGCCTGTGTCATGCTTATGTACCCATAAACCTTAAAGCACATGTTAGCAACTGGATATCCAGGATAGATGTACCCAATTATATACTCTGTGATAATGTTCAATCCTGGTGACTGCAATCAAATATGTAATAAATGGGGGTATTTAAACTGATTTAGCTCCAACTTGATATTGAAAATCATCTTTGATGTTGCTAGAAGAGAATACCTGATTAGTAATGGCAGTGATGATCCCGATTGGAAGAGTGAAAGTTATGGCAATTCCACAAGCTAGTAAGACGCCCCACCAAGGCAACTGAAGCTGATCTTTGTAATACTCACAAGCAAATATGGTGAGTGCAATATTAACCAAAAGGATGCACACAAACCACCACTCGGGAACTTGATTGTACTTCCTCATGTGTCTTGTGTGTATGTCCATTGTTTTCTCTTGAAAACTTGCCATGCTTTGCTCCCATATTTCCCTACATTTCAGAACTACACCAAGTTCACAAAAATAGTACAAGGATCCTATAGACTATATCAAATCTTAACACGATGCAGATGTTGTTATCTAACTTCAAATTCAGTACCTTCCATGAAAGAGGGCAACATGCACAATCGTAGCAGTGAGTGCAGCAAAACCAACACCATAAGTCACAGCAAAAAATGTGCTAAGGTAAAGAGGTCCTTGGCGGTCGTAGGCCGCTAGGTCAAGGTGGAAATTGGAATCAATAATCGCTGAGATATTATACTCTTGACCTGTTGCTGTGAAGAGATCATCCGAGAAGATAGGGAAGGTTTTGGCCTTGTAGACATTAAACCAATAGCACAGCGGAGTCAAAATGTACATGACAAAAACAAAACCTGCAGCAACATTAGCTGTGGCAAACCATGGGCTTGCGAGTGGGCTTCCAAGGTAGGAAGAGATAGTGGACCAATCAAGCCCAAAAGCACCAATTCCAAGCCCATAAAGACCTGAACCTAGTTGTTGGGCTAGGATTGATTTTGGGAATATCCAGCATATCCAAGAGAGTGAAGTTAGCATTTCAAAGAGGTAGCCTGGGAAAACATAGTAAGCGAAGCTGCATGTGAAAGCTACGAGGAAGAATTGGGTGCGTGTCACGCCACCTTTGGACCGTTCTTCTTTCTCATGCAGAGCCCTGCACAACAGCATGTTTAAGTCTGGATTAGTTTAAACATGGTTTTCGCATACAGTGGAGTAATCAATCAAAACGACTCACGAATTAAGTTCCTTGGTCCAGAAAGTAAACATATCAAACATCATCTCTGTACTAGAAATGTTCTCCCATGTCAAAATTAAGTTCCTTGCACGTTTCTTTCATCATCTAACAGACGTGTCTAATTTTAGTAAGGATGATGTAACCTCAATAATGTCCCGATCCTCCTTACAGAATGGAAATGTCTAAACTCTTTAATGATTATGGGTTGGTCCCTGACTGAATCCTGAAGAGGTCTGTTTGCTGAAGTTAACCTTCATCAAACCCCTCTGCTCACAGCCATTAGAGAGCTTTGGAGCTTAAAGGGCCTGAAAAATGACACCCCCTCTTCCCAGGATCCAAAAATAGTCAAAGAAAAGAAATTCTGATTGTTGAAAAAAATGAAATTAAGAAGGGGAAAAAAGGAGGCTGTCTCAAAACGCACCAACCAGTCAAAGCCAATCGCCAGCGAAATTCATCACAAATTTGGCAAAACATACTGGATCTCCAAAAAAAAAGGTAAACAAGAATCTAAGAAAAAAGGTTGACGAAATTCAATTACCTGAACAATGAAACTTGAACAAGATTTGCTGGCCACCACATAGCAGCAGGTTCCACCAAATACCTTCTAAATATCCCAGCCCATCCAAACCCCAACACCTACCATTCAAACAAACCCCATCAACATCAACAAACAACACAACAACCTCAAAAAGAAAAAAGAAAAAAAATTAATGATCGAAACAAGAACTGATTACCAACCTGGGTTGTAATAATAACAATGAATGACACAAATAATGTAATATTTTTCTTATAAAATGCCTTAACAACTGTAACAATATGAATTGCATAAACACTGCCTGCTCCAGAATTGGCAAAGATAGTGATAAGAACATGTTCTTTAACATTGAAAGGTCCTGGATTCAAGGTGAATTCACATCGAGTTCCTTTAAAGAAGACCCGGTCGGTGATTTTTGCAGCCATCAATTGACCAAGAGGCACCACAGCAATCTGAGCAGATATAGCTGTTATAGATAAAGGCTCTGTCCTGTACCAAAAGAACTGGTTGAGAAATGATAGTAGGACACATGATATAGTGCCTAACACCCACATTCTGAAAGTGAGGACCGGTAGAGAAGGGTCATCTGTTGTAGGTACTGTTAAAGCAACTTGCTTGACAGGTGAGTTTTCTTCATCATGAGCTTGGTTAATCTCTGAAGTTTGAGACTTTGATGATGATGGGAGGTTGTTATCGGTATTATCTTCATCTTTCTCATCCCTGCTCACTGTAATCCCAAATAACGACACAAAAGATCAAGAAACAAGCCAAACGAACGAGTCTTTTGTTCGGAATTGGAGATTGAGAGAAGGGAGATACTTACTCAGAGGAGTTCTAATGCCATGATGTGTGGTTTCTTCCATGGTTTCTGCTCTCTTTTTTCTCCTGGGGTGTCAAACAATTGTGACAACTTTGTTAGGCAACATGTAATTTGCAAGGGTTGTGGTCACATGAATTAACAAGTGTTATACGAGAGGAGAGAATCTAGGACCATGCGGTGGTTAATAGTCATTTAACTGTAAAATTTGTCTAGTTGAACTAAAAAAAGAGATGCTATTTGCCGAAGATCATTAGGTGGGCTGTTTACGGCTGGTACTTAACTTTCTTCCATGACAGGCAACCAATTAATGAACCGATAATTATTCCTAATCCCCATTTACTCAATAACTATCCTCATTTCTTAGCCTCTTTCATCCTCAGAAATTGCTAGAGGAAATTCAAGCTGTTTTTGAACAGATTGTTCATTGCAAACGGGATTGCTTGACAACATATTGGATTACCACACAAATTAGACCATAAACTTACGATTTTCTTGCCCACAATTTGAGCTTAGTCAAATCAACTAACTTGACAGTTGTACCGGTAAGTCTAGACTTGAATCTTAGACCTGCTACCTTGTTGGTTGGGATCTGAAGAGGAGCATTAGGAGTTACAGATTCCCAACCTTGTTTCTTTTTCATGGGGTATTACTCGGAGCCACGTTGCACACAAATCTACCATTCAAAACTTAATTCTCAGGTCAAGGTTATTGCAGATCCTTCCGATAAGTGAATGGACTGCTGGTCATAACTTTTGGTTGGTAGCTCAAACTTGGATCTTGACATCTTTCTCATTATGCCCCCATGCATGATTGTCTCATTGGCAAAGTGGCCTTCATTTAGTAGAATCGTGACAGCATTGCAAACAATGACTGATCAAGTTGGTTTTCATGTGCAAAAACTATGCAAGCTTTTTCGATCACGTCATGTACAAATAATTTTTTGGGCTTCCTACTTGGAGAAACTATAAATTTTTAGAAAGAAATTTATCTTGCTAGAAAGAACGTGGATGTGAGTTCAATTATAGAGAACGTCATCCTATTACTTGCAAATTAATTATGTGCTAAAGGGGTTAATTTATTGTGGAAATGCGATATTTAAATAGATAGCGTGATTCACAGAACAATAATTATTGGGAGCTCCAGTGAAATGGTAGAAGCAATTGGAGAGGCGTAGCGATTAAAAAAAAATTGAATCTATTGCTGGTCCCCGGATAATAATAATAATAATAATAATAATATGCACGGGGACAGTCTGTAGAGGAGCCCACTTGTATCTGACAAGAAATGATACAATTACCCATGAATGACGGCTGCTAGGCTACAGAGAGTATTTTTCAAAAATAATATGTGGTTTTTTTTTTTATAAAAAAATTATTTATAAATATATTTTTTATATTTTTTAAAATTATTTTTAATATTAATATATTAAAGTAATTTAAAAATATTTAAAAAATATTAATTTAAAGTTAAAAAATAAAATAAAAATATTTTTTAAAAAATATTTTTAAAATATAAAACAAATAAATTTATAAATAAATAAATAATAAGAATGAGGAGGAGGAGGATATCCGTAGCAATCAATGGATTGGGCATTTGTGGAGTTCTTGAAAATTACTTCCACTACTACTTAAAGATTCCTGATTGAATCTTCTTGCGTAAAAAAATATTTTATCTCAGTTGAATTGCCCATTTCGTATCTGTTAATTATTATATATTATACTTTAAAACATGTGTGGTTTTCATTACGATTTTATCAGTGTAATCTTTTTTTTTATTTGATCATTAAATTTTGTTTTTGTACAATTTAGTTTTATTTAAAAAATAATTAATTTTAAATTTTTATAAAAGAAAGACATTGGTAGAGGAAAGGACCAAAATTAAAAACATGACAAATATATATGGCATACTATAAGTTTAAAAAAATACAGTTTGGTTCTCCAACTTTAATAATTATGTAAATTATATAATTTTAATTCCTTAAAATTATTTCAATTCAATTCCATTATGGTACAAAGTTTGTTTTTTTGGTAGCTAATCAAGAGAGGAGAAAGAGAAGAGCTGAATTAAAAAGAAATATATTATTTGCATTAATTTAGACCATCAAAATATTTATGTAAAATTATTTTATTTAATGAGAAAAATTAATATTAAATGTTTTTATATCCTAAAAGTTTATGAAAAAACATATATAAGTTTTGAAGAAAGATTTTTTTATCAAAAAAACATAAGGCCGAATTCTTTAGCCACCACAATAGGTGGAATTTGAACAAAAAAAGCAACTCCTCATCTTTATATATATATATATATATATATATATATATATATATATATAAACAAACAGTATGTTATCTATTCCAAGCACAAATTAAAAAAGGGAGGGTTTACCTGGCCAACAACCCCTAGCCTTTTTTCTTTATAATGTTTTTTTTTTATTTTAATTAATGTTTTTTAAAGAAAATATTTAATTATATTTATACTAATACATATTTTTTTTATTTAAAAAGCCTCTTTTAAATAATTGTGATTTTTTGGTTATATGTTTAATTTTTAAAGAGGTTTTTCTTATTTATTTATGATTTTGTTTTAATCTTTTGTATAGAAAAACTATGTTTTTAAAAATAACAAATATTTATTTTTAGATGATATTTTTAATATGTGTAACCTTATATATTATTCTTTTTTTTATTCAATTAATTTAATATATTTGTCTAGTTCTATTATCATTTGATTAATTAGCAAACATGATCAGGTAAATATCCTATTTCAAAATTAAATATCTTAATATATATTTATCTTTTAATTTTTTAGTTTTATTTTTAGATGTTATTAATAATTTTTATTTATTTATTAGCGCACATATTTTTCAACTTATTTGATTACATATGTGTTTAAACTTTTTGATTTATTAATTTTTTAAAACTATAAAAATATATTGAAAACACACACACACACATATATATAGACATACACACACACACTTTTTTATAAAAAATAAAAATATTTGATCAGTAACAGAGTACATGTCATGTAGCTAATGAATTCTTTATTTGTTGTAATTTTTATTTTTATTTTTTGTAAAAATGATTTCTTATTTCAAAGAATTTGATTGGAAAATAAAAATAATTTTCTTATATTTCATAAAAAAAAATCATTTAGGACTCTATATATAGTTATCAAGCTTAAATTATAACAAAACTAATTAAACATATTCGATTTAAAAAAATTAACATAATTTTTTTTAAAAAAAAACTATCACACATGAAAAAATATATTTTAAAAGATAGCATAGTTTGATAAAAACTACAATTCTCAATTGTGGTATTTTAAAATATCATATTTTAGAAGTATGGTATTTTAATTTCAAGAGAGAGATAAAAAAATATTAGAGTCACATTAAAACTCTAATGGATTTGTCATTAGGTAATGTGTGTAGCTTACAGTAATTATTAATGAATTATAAATAATGACTTTTTTTTATATTCGGAAATTTTTTTCATCAACTTTTTTTTAAATAATAATAAGGATGTTGAAATCCATCAAAAACTACTATTTTATTTTAATCAAAGAGTTACTATGTTAAAATTCATCAAAAATTCTATAAATTTATCTGTTATGAAAGTTCAAAACCTACCATATAACTTATAAGTTTTAGCAAGCATAAAAAAAAAATAGAAAAAAAAAGGAAAATGATAATTTATAATTAGCAAGTTTGAAGAATATATAACTATATAAAAATTCAAGGGTGAATTGTACATGATCTATTTATTTATGTTTTTGTAATATTTAATAATATTAATTTTTTATTTTTTTAGTATTATTTTATATTTGAGTATTTATATGAATGGATGAAAAAAAATTATTTTGATTGTTTAATCCTGTTTTGAAGTTGGTTCCTGATCCTCGATGTAATCTCTTGTACAAATAATTGTGAACTGGTTCCCTCTTAACTAAAGATATGATCTTTGCAGTCGCTTTCATTTCTATTGTGTTTGGTGCAGATTTCTTGTCAAATAAAAGATGGTAGCTTCTCTTCATATCGATCGTTTTATGCGTTCTTGCTTTTGATTTTGTTACAGTGAATTAATATTTTTTTTGGGGGGGTTTTATGGATTCCCAGAAAGGATCTTGATCTCGATGGTAGTGGTTAGCTGGGAGGTTTTGTTTAGTGATTTTCAATGGCAGAGGTGGCTGGGCCAAGGTTGTACAGCTGGGAGGTTTTCTTTAGTCATTAAGATAACTTGATTGAAATAAAACCAAAAAACAATTATAATATTTATTTATTTTAAATAAATAATGTTGAAGAATAACATCTAAAAAAATAAGTAAAAAAACCCCTTTGAAAGGAGGCATTGCCTTGTGTGGAAGTACGTGTCATTTATTTTTTATATTTTTAAAAATATTTTTATTTATTAAAATGCTAAATTATTTTTATTCAAATCCATTACAAAAAAAAATGAGGATGAAGAAATAAAAGTGCTCTGGAATGTCGGTTAAAGTTTTTTTGTTTTTAAAGATAATTTAGTCATTTGATATTGTCTTGAAAACTGGAATAAGCCAAACAAATGTGAACAAGTCTTCTAAATTCAAATTAATTTTTTAATCTCATATTCCTTAAAATTTTATATATAAATACAATTAAAAAATTTAATTTTCAACAATTTTAATATTGAAGTGTAAAATTTTTAAAAAATATTAATCTAAAAAATATATCAAAGTAAAATAAAATAGTAATTAAAAGAATAAAAATTAAATCTAATAGGAGAAAAAACTAAGATGGATGAAATTGTTAAAAAAAATTTATCTCAAATAAAAAATAACAATAAAAAAAATAAAGATCAAATTTAATAAATAAAAAAACTTAAGAAGAATAAAATCAATTTTTTTATATAATTTTATAAATTTTTTAAAATAAAATAAATACTAACCAATAAAACATCAACTAAATCTATATAAAAAAAATTTGGAGGGCACCTTGAAGACCTGGAGGGTCATCATGATTCCAAAGAGTAGAGAAATAAAAAATAATTGTTTATGTCGAACCAAAAATAATAAAGATTAAATTTGTTAAATAAAAAAATTCAAGGAAAATGAAATTAAATTTTTTTATAATTTTATAAATTATTTAAAATAAAAAAAATACTAACTAATATAACATAAACTAAATTTGATGGAAAAACTAACTGAAGAGCATCTTGAAAATTTGGCGGGTCATCATGATTTTAAAAAAGAGAAAAAAAAATAATTATCATGTCAAATAAAAAATAATGAAGTCACACAGGTTGTCTAAGCATAAAGGGCTGCTAAGAGGGTTCTGTCACCTCCTCTGAAGCCACTATTTGGTCACCCAATACCACCGCACATGCCATCAGAAAATTATAGTATCTGCAAAGCACTTTTTTTTATTTAAATAATATTATGTATTTATTAAAAGATTTAATTTTCTCTATGCTAAATTGATTATAACCGAATAAATCTATTAAAAAAAATGTCTATGCATGCCAGTTTATATATAATTATTTTTGCTTTTAAATGTAGATTCATCAATTCACTGTTTATAAAAATTGAAATGAAAAAAAATCCTCTGTGAAAGGCTTTTTTTAAAAAAAGAAAAAGAAATAAAGAGTAAAAAAGCCATCTCACTACCCTAAAAAAATACGTGCAGACCAATTTTCCCTTGTCAATTTGTTAATCTCCAATGAACCCCTTGTAAAGGATAGTAATACCCTACAAAATATAATTACATTGTTACAATATGCACTGTTTTATGTCCTAGTCTACCGTAAATACTACCCCTTTTCATTTTTTTGTTAATGGTACGCAAAAAGAATTAAGCAAAATAATCATCATTGAGATCTTACTCTGACTTGGTTAGACCATCTTGTTTGTTCAATTCTAACGTAATTTGATCACTTCAACGGGTTTTGCTACAAATTCCCTGGATCATGCACCGATCTGCAGACGATTCAAACACCTAGGCTGCTATAAATGACAACGAAAGACAATAAATCAAAGAAGTGAATGAGCTCATGCCATTAATGAATGAATTCAACTTAGTACCCCAATTCTCTATATACAAAAAAACAAACAAATGATCAAAGTTAAATTGAATGATCAACAATCAGCCAAGACGAACAAATCGGATCTGCCAAAAAAAAGGAACCACACCCCAGTCACAATACGAAACGCAACCACCATAGCTGAAGTAAAAAGAAGAATAAAATCTAAATGTGTGTCTAATCATCACATAACGGATATCTTCTTTGTGATCCCCCTTTTCTTGGCATTTTCTATGGCTTCTTCCCTCATCTTCGTGAGTTCTTGGAGACACTGATTATAATGTGAATCAATTGAATCAAGCTCATGCTTTAGTTCAGAACCATCTTTGTCTGCTAACGACAGAGAACAAATACTAGACATACTTGCGTTTCTTGACATCCCAGAGAATGAACCGATATAGGAGTCATTGGAATTTCTGGCAGATTTGTTATGTTTTGATATACCATCTTCAAGCATCCCAAACTCCAAATCATACATATTTGATTGAAGACAACAATCAGAGGATCCCAAAGACTTGTGAGTACCGGAATCAGAGGCAATAGCCATATTATATTCAGCAGACATGTCTGAATTGACGGATTGTTGGGTCTCAAGATCTGTCATGTTAGTCAATGGTAAGAAATCAGGTTTTTTCACTGCCTCAGAAGTTGAATGGTTTTCTAGTTCAGAAGAGCCATTTCGTACACTTGATGAAGTATTCCAGCTAGGAACGAGCTTCACTATCAAGTTATCAATCAACTCAGCAATGACAGCCACATCTTCAGTTAACAAATCAAGTTGTTCAACCATCTCCTCAGCAATCAAAACCGCAGTATCCGAATCAAGATAAAAGGTAAAATGGATATTCCTTGCTCGACCTGTTACAGCAACGACATTATTCAGGCCACAATTGAAAAGAAGAAATAAAAATGATAAATGTTAGTTTGTCCAACGTCAATTCTCACCGCATGGATCAGCAATGCGCAGAGTCAATGAAACTGTATTATCATTGTTTTTCGCCCCCCTCAATCTGAATTCATTATTCTCAGTGAAGCTACTGAGTTCTAGAGTTGAAAATTGTGGAGATTCATTGATGCTTTTTGTACAAGAGCCCACTGAAAGTTTCTTGCAGTCAATGTCCATGAGATGGGATTCTGATTGCGGCAAGTGGACTTGTCTGGAAATAAGATTCGGTAACTGTAACGAACTAGAAACAAGTTCCTTTGAATTTTCAGTTGCTAGGAATGGATCTTTCAAGAGCTCTATTGCAGGCAATCTTGTAGATGCTGGAACTAAACACTTCTCTATGAACATCTTAACCTGGTGGTCACTCACCTTACCAAGGGAAGCAGGCTTTATGCCCTACAATAGAAGTTAAGAATGATGACTACATGAGCACTTGTACGTAAATTCAAAGTAAATCAAATGCGGCAAATGGACTTAAACTCACCGAGGAGACCTTCTTGTATATCTGCGCAGGATTTTTGCATTCACTATAGGGGTATTCACAAGTAACCATCTCCAACATGCACATGCCAAAAGAATAAATGTCAACAAGCTCATTGTATTCCTCTTCATAGAGCTCAGGAGCCATGAATTCAGGTGTACCTGCAGAATAAAGAATGAATTACAGAGTTCCAATGCATAGAGGTTCGACCAAAGTCATAATGGTTCAGAAACTGAAGCTGTTACCTATGACACTTCGTGCAATGGGCTGTTGCATGACAATTGCTAATCCAAGATCTCCAATCTTAACTTCTCCAGTGTTTCCATTAACAAATATATTGTCACATTTCAAATCACGATGAATGATAGGAGGACTGTGAGTGTGTAAATAGTGTAAGCCTCGAAGGATTTGCCTTGCCCAGTTTTTGATGGCTTTCATGTCAACAGCCTTATGCTTCTTTCGAAACCTAGATCCCAAAATAACAACAAATTACACAAACAAACTTGGAAGACAAATGAAACATAGAACATAAAAATCAGATATAGCAAATGAAACTCACTGCCTCATACTCCCAGAGGTGAATAACTCTGTGATGATGTTTATAGTCTTATTCTTATCATCCACCCAAGAGCTATAAAACTTGATGATATTTTCGTGTTTCAAAGACTTCAGCAGATGAACCTCTGAATACAATCTCTCAAGTTGCTGTGATGATTGCAAGACATCCTCTATATTCACTTGGTTCCAAGCCACTTCAATCCCATCAACTTCATCAAATGCCTTATATCTGCCCATAATAACAAAAAAATCCAAACCAGAGAACGAAAATGTCAAAAATTATCACAGGTTCTTCATAAAAACTTCATAAAGTACATGATCGACAAGGAAATTAAAAGATATAGATTTAAGAGCCATACACAGTCTTGAATGCTCCTTTCCCCAGAAATTCATCATTCTGAAGCAGCAAAAACAAAATAGAAATTAATATCAGATATAGCAGGAAAATAACTCAATTTTCAACAACTTCCAATTTCATTTGATGCTGATACATAAGAAAGTACAGCAAAACCTATCAATTTAGCATCAAAATCTGTAACTAAAATGCCATATTCATAACTTAAATATCAATTTAGCCGCAACACTGCTAAAACACCTAAATTCAGCTAATTTGAGAATCAAATAAAAATGCCTTGCCAAAAAGCCCTAGTTATTGAAAATGAAAATTTCAAGCACAAGAATTCACACCCGAATGTACCGACCGGTCGGATCTTTCTCTGCGAAAACACCACCACCATCTTCACTTAAAGAACCGAAATCCATATACAGAAAACACACGAAATCCACCAAAACGACGCAAAAAAGAAAAGAAAAGAAATTGACTTTATGAACAAAAGAAAAATTATCAAATCAGCTTAATTGGATGGAAGGAGAATTGAAGAGAAGAAAATTTTTTCAGAGAAAGCTTCACAAGCAATCGAATAGGAATCGAATGGAGAGAGGAATTGGAATCGGAATCCGAATATGAAAGACATATCAGATTGCTCTCGTGATTCCAATTCCTTGCGATTTCGAATAGATTTCCTCATCATACATGACCTAGATCCACCATATTTCTATTGCATGCATATTTTGTTTTTCAATTATCTCTCTTGGTTAGAGCTTGAAGAAACCCTAATTCTTTTAGAGAAGAGAAACCCTAATTAGTCCAATTTGGGGAAAGAATTTATCGAGAGAGGGGCGCGTGTATATCACTATGATGAGGGGGCGTGGGATTAAGGTGTTTGAATTCACTGGGGATTTGGATTTGGATTTGGGCAAACCTAAATCAGTCCTTTACATATATATATATATATATATATATATATATATATAGAGAGAGAGAGAGAGAGAGAGAGAGAGAGAGAGTCTGTAACTGCGAAGTTTATCAATTAAGTCCTCTATCTATCCACCTTTCTTCAATCTGATCCTTATGTTAGAATAATTGAGAGATAAAAATTCATTTGTTATGAAACTATCCCGATGACCAAAAAGCCTTAAACACAAAAAACCTCATTCACCATGTAATGCTCAGGAGAACTAGATCTCGTTAGAAAACTCTTCTAATAATAGGTGTAATATTTAACACCGTCTTGAACTGTTTTCACTGAAGTATCCAATTGAAGAAAGGTAGACAGATAGAGGGCTTAATAGAGACAATAAGTAGTCGGGGGACTAATCTGAGGATTTCCCCTGTGGTTTTCCTTTTCCTTTTATTTATTTACTTAGAAAGGAAAAGGGAATTCTGGAATTTATTTTTTTTCCCTCACGAGATAAAGAAAGATGGAGATGAGGAAATAGAGGCCAAGTTGGCCTGTGTTCCAGTATTAGAACTTAGAGGTCTCTGTTAAAGTGAAGAGATGAGGAATCATAAAATAAAAATTTGATGATGATAATAATAATAATAAGCATTTTTAATATAAAAAAAAAAATCACCTCATCATAACCTTAATCCAAGAAGGTTATGATATTTGAATAATATAAAATATTATATTTAACCAATCCTTTTATGTTATACATCTTAGATTACATTTCAATAATCCTTAACAATACAAAATATTCTTAAACAAACAATAAAAATTAAATTAAAAAATATTTTTTATCAATTGTTTTATAACAAAAATATCATTTCATTATACTAACCAACATTACAACAATTATCATTACCATCACAACAACAACATCATAATTAATATTGCCCATCTAAATTAATTTTTATTATATTATTAATGTAATTATTATTTTATAATCATTCCATTATAATTTAATATCACTATAACAATCATCATCACCTCACCAATAATACAAACATAACAATAACAATTACTATCATAATTATTATTGCCACCACTACTAATTTATTATTAAAACAATCATTATTTTTTTTATTATAACTAATATTATTAGTATTACAAATATTGTTATCATAACTATAATTCATATTTTTATCATAACTATTATTATCATTATTATCCTTATTATTTTATTAAAATAATGCAATTTTTCTCAGAAAAAAAAACAATTTAATACATCCAACAAAGAAAAATAATTTATTTTTCAATAAAAAAGTATTTTATGTTACCCTATTTTCAATCATTCAAAAGAAAAGATCTCACTTGGGCAAATAGAAGAAGATAGTGTATTTGCCAAATTAGGCGCCACGTCAACAAAAGACATAAAAATAGTTAAGCATGAAGCCGCCTGAAAAAAAAAAACACCAGCAATTTCTCAGAGTCTCGCCCAAGGACATTCGTTAGTCCTGGGGTGAAATTATGAGTCGACAAAAAGAAAACGATGGATGCATTTCCTTCTCTTTAGCTCCTAATAAGCTTAGCTAATCTTGTTCAGTTTTCTGAATCACTGCTCCTCAAGAAAGCAACAGAGAAAGCATGGCGCGTCCCATCTAACTTGGGAAGGGAAAAGACGAACCTATTAATTTCCACCATTACAGAATACTAATTCTTATGCAAAGAAGGTAAGACAATTGCCTGATCTTAGAGCTGTTCTTAAGAAGAATGTAACCATTACCGAGAGAAGGAAGACTCTTATCGGGAGGACTGGTCGTGTTAATCACAATGACTACATCAGTTGCCAGCTTCCTGATGATATTCTTCTCACGATTCTCTTCTCTCGATCTAGAAGAAACTGCTAGAACTGGCGCTTTCGAGAAGATGGGAGATACCTGTGGTAGGTTTCTGGAAAATTAAATGACGCGTCGTCTAATGTTTGGGGTTGGGGGGTGACATGCTGTCTGCCCCTTGGCTCGACCCAAAAAATATTAATGGACCACGCGCGTAGCATATATATATTTTTTTATTAACATGGGTGTCTGAATTAGCTTGCGTGTATTATGATTAATCTCATGGATCTTGAAGTTAACGATCATGTAAATCTTCAATGACTATTATATAAGTAACCAAGAACTCAAACCTGAGATCACAGAGAAAACAAACCTCTTAATCCCAAATCCTTACCATTTAGTCACTACCTAAATGATTGCGCGTAGTATATTTTGACAAGCCGCATGCATGTCATGTTGTATGTGTATGGGTTAGGTCATCAGGCCCAATCACTTGTCCTTTTTACATAAATAATAATTATTCTTAAAGTTGAGATTAACTAGATTGGACAAATTAAATATATGTTCTTCATACATAACTACTACTATGCGAGATTTGAAAGATCTACGAATAGTACTTGGAAACTACTATGTGAGATTTTTTTTTTTATTTTTTATATTTAGATACTTGAAACTTTTAATTTAAATAGTATTTTATTATTTAGGAATTCTAATGCTAAATAAATTTTATTAGGTAACTTTTAATTATAGATCATTTCATATAAAAATAGAATGTTTAATTTATTTTAAAAATATTCATATTATACCTATTATTTAGATTTTATAAAATACTGCTTATTTTTCTCTAAATTTCTTTACAACTTAGATTTATAATCTTACAACTTGAGAATTGTAACTTCTATTCACATCGTACACTACAATAATGGAGGAAGACGGAAGCACCCCATCATGCGATATAGGAGTAAAAACCCTCTAAGACACTATACTAGCTTAGGAGCAAACTAAATCGTTTGGTGCTATCTTATGAACAAATTACTTATTCTCATTTAGTTGAAATAAATAGTGTTTCTGGTTTTTGTCGATGCTTGAAATAATTTTAATTTCTTTTGGAGCAATCTCATGAAAAAATAATAGATTAATTGGAGCAAGATATAGCAAGTTTAAATCGGCTAATGGTGATGCAAATAAGAATCATAAAAAGAATAGAAATGTACTTAAAGACTTAACTCTAAACCAACCTTACCCTATATCTATTCCTAGATTTCTCCTAAACAATCATTTCTTTATGTGGAGGAATTTGATGAAAGCAGAATTTAAAAGTCATCTTAATCATGTTAAAGATAAAGTGGCCAAAAAAGATGTTGACAAACAAATTTAGTTTTTTTATTTTATAAAAAATTGAAAAAAACAATGTAAAACAATGAATTTTAAGTCATGGATAAAGATCTTACAAATAATAACATGGTGGAGGACATAGTGATTTCTAACCATTCTTCTAAAAATATTATAAAAGATATGTCTTAAAAAAAATTTATATTCAAAGTTTGAAGTATTAGAAATAATAAATGATGATGATGTCAAGCTTGTACTAAAAGGATGTGAAAGGGAATTAAAAGTGGACTTTATAGGAATAAAAAAAATATAATATTAAATATGAATTTTTCTTTAGCATGCAAGCATTATAAATTAAATTGTAAAGTGGAAAAGTTTAATTCTTAACAGATAACGAGGGTATGTTTTTCAAAAGCATAAGGGAATAACATGGGCAAATTTCTTCAATATTCTTAGCATAGCAATGTTCATTATATTATTTTATTAATAATTAAGGTTATTAGGTTTTGAGAAGTTTAAGAAGAATCTAAAAAGCAGTTTGGTAAATAAACATAATTTTTAATATAAATATTAAATTGAACTGAAATTTTAATAGAAAAGACTTGTTTTATATTAATTTAAAATTTCATGATGATGATGAAAAATCATGAAAGTCTTTAAATAAGATATGAAAGTTATTATATGAAATCATCTTTTTTTATCTTATTGTATTTGGAATATTTTTCATAGTTAGATTAGAATTTTTAATTTAATTAATATTTTACTATTTAAAAATACTGATATTGGATTGATTATATTAGTTAGGTAAATTTTAATTAGAAATCTTTTTAACTACTTGCCATGCTTTTATTGGCATATAAATATTTCCAGCCGATGACTGTAATCGTTTGTTTGTTATAATATCATAAATGTATAAAACATGTTGGTCGAAAACCTATTTGCTTGTCACCAGAGGCTTCCAGTGAAACAAGGTCACCTTACAATTTGCACTTTGCAGGTTTATCTGCATTGTCTCTGTAAGGATGAAGAAGGCCATATCAGGACATTTGAGCTTGCAATTACTAGGTTATGTGGAATGTTATTCTCTGGATTGCATTGAAGACAGAAGATATCAGCTAGACTAACATTGAAGACAAAAGATATCAGCTGGACTATCGAACATTTATTCTTTCCTATAGTATCAGCTAGTCAGTTGACCTGCAATCCGTCATGGGTCACGGGGTGGAACGACACAGAGAATAACATGGATAGAACTAGGGTTTTCATGCTTTAAGGTTACAATCTTGACAATGGAAAGGAATTAAAGATAATCTAAATATTTAAATCTTTATAAAATAAACTAGTGCTACTGTTAAAGAGAGAGTTGCAAAAAATTAAAACAGGTTGATGTCCGTTTCCGAAACTATCAAACATACAAGCTTAAGAATCTCATAGAAAGGGGAGACAAAAGGCAATGTAGTGCCATTAGCAGCAAGTCAAAAACTACAGTTCACGGAAACCAGCAACAGTAGTTGACAGAAGCTAACCCGCAAGGTCAGAAACACAACCATAAAAACTGCTACGGAGGCAGCCACATGACTGGCTTAGTAATTTCTCAAATAATCTAAACATTAAACAGAAAATTATAGTGCCAAGTTCTAGGAATCTAGGAAATTTAGTAGTCTCAAGCATGAACATGGTGCTCTCAGTTTATAATTCAAGTCAATTCCTGAAACGGGTTTCCCGAGTAAAACAGCATGCATTTCACATGTCTTGCATTCTATCAACAGCACATGATAAAGCACTCAAGTGAAATTTCAATCCACTCTTGCAATCAATGTCGATAAGCTACTAGAAATTCCATATCGAGATACGTGCAAAATCAATATCATTATTTCAACCCTACTTTCCACCTTGACTCCATTTGTTTGATTGACATTTGCAATTGAAAGAAAATAGAACATCACAAAGAGACCAAAGTAGCTATCTTCTACGACTATCATTGACAATCAAGTTGAATTTGGAAAGAGAAATACAACAAAGTATCCTACTTGATGGTCCTGCTTCTGACTACTCTTGATAGCTCAACTTGGAATTACATTGCTCTAGTTCAGCTCCACAAAAAGGCTGGCTTGAGGGTGCAAACCTGCTTCTTTTAAAGATAGAGAGAGCTTATCTGTACCATAGACAACTCGGGGGAAGTTCGAGACAAGACTGTAATTCTCGACATCTAAGCAACCCAAAGAATCAACATAATCGTACAGGGACTGGATAGTGGCTGTACTGTGGAATCTCCTCTCTTTGCGTTCTCCAGTTGGAAATCGAACCAGAACCTGATTAACAAAGTTACATTTGTAGTAGATTAGTTCCAAAAGATTCGCATGACAACTATTCATAAAGACACTATAAGGGCTAGGAAGTCCAATAAATCAAAAGCTAAACGACATACCAAAAAAAAATAAACAGAAGACAAAAACACACTTATGAAACCAAGTCAAGGCTAGAATAAAGTACCAACGCTTGTAGTACAGAAAATTGAGTAATCATCCTGAATTCCTAAACAATAAAAGATTACAGATAACAGAATCATTAAAAAAGCAATAAATAAAATAAGACACGTTACTTGTGTAACATTAGGTCCCTTTTCAGGTTCAGCACCAAGCGACAAGGCTTTCTCCTGCCGCATTCTTGCCAGAGCCGCCTCTTTTTCTGCAGCCTCACGTGTTGCTCTATCCTGAGCCTCTTCTTCCTCCTTGCGCTTTCTCTCTGCCTCAGCAGCCTCCCTTTCCAGACGTTCTTGTTCTTCTCTCAGTTGTCGTTCCCTAGCCTGAAGCATAAAAGAAAAAAGAATACAAAGGCAAATAGAAAATCATCACCACCATGCAAAAGGAAAAGAACCATCACATCTGACCAACAGTACCAACATGATATAAACTAAATGCTCCAGTAAAAAAAGAAAAAAAAAGGAAGGCATACTTGATCGGCTTCAAGTGCTGCTCTGTATGCAGCATCTTGCTCCTCCCTCAAACGCATGTTTGTTGTTCTCTCCTCCGCTTCAAGTCTTGCTGCAACAAGAACAGGGGCACTTTCTTCAAGAACTCTCTGTAGTATCATGAGCATTTCTTCAGGAGATTTTGGACCCTCAACCTAGATCAAGAGAAAGATGCACATAATTGCAAGCAAAAAGCTACTAAGCAACAACACAATTAAACAGGTTGGGTCTATTTAAGACTCAGAAACCTCCAAACTAAATTCCAGCCAACTCATGAATTGAGTAATACCTAAATATTCAATTAAATGCTTTAGCAGTTGATAAAGATGACAAACAAGTCATTAAAGGCTCATCACCCAGACCAGAGTGTTTTTGAAGGAAAATTGAGCTATATTTGAAAATGAAAAAGATATGGAAACTTTGGTGCATGTGTAAAAGGGTGGGATAAACCCATGCTATTGCAACAAATGTTGAAAAAGCTCGATATGGGAGGTGGAGAGTGCATTAATTGCATTCCTTGGAAAAAAGAATTTTCATGAAAAGATGCACACAGACCTACCATCACAAGGAACATACAAAATGAAATCTACAAGTAGGATAGAAAATAAGAGAGTAAGACACCGTAAATCCGACAACATCAAGTACCCCAGAAACTATACAGAAAAAAATAAATCAACCCTATTGAATAATACCGAGGTTTCAATGCAGTAACTATATTTACCAAAGCTTCATATCTCTGATGGCCCAATGCCAAATTCAATAACCTTTAACACTTTCCCGTGCAGAGTTGAAACAAGGTACTATCCCTTCCCCCAATAAACACAACCATCTACTTCATAATTTGCCTAGCCAAATCTATCCCTGCAAATCCTAATTTCCCTCTTTCAATAATCAATTCAACAACAACAACCATAATCAAAATAGGAGTGCATATAGCTCATCAAAACCATTCAACATCTCAAATTAAATCACCACACACCCAAAAGAATTACCTGTTGAAGCAACGCAATCCTCTGATTTGTAGCAGGCATAACAACAGCACAAAACGGAAACCTTGAAGCCTTCAGACTATTGCTCATCTTAAACCCCTCACTCCCTCTAAGACTCCCACCCCACGCAACAAAATTCTCATTAACAAACGCGCTAAAAACCTCCGAACACAACGTCCCCTCACAAAACGCCGGCGTATCAGGATGATCCGGGGAATGCAAATACACAAACAACAACTTAAAACTATTCCTCGACCTCGTCAACGCATCCATAAATCCTTCACCAACAAAATTCGGCCTACTAGAAGAACCAGAACCACCATAATCCCTCTCAAATTGAGTAATAAACTCCAAGGCTTCTCTCGACGCGGCGGAAACAGTTACCAATTGGGCCGAAGAATCTCCACCCCGGCCCGAATTTGAGCCAAACCCAAAAAAACCTAATGAATAAGAGAAAACACTACCAGCAGCCCAAAATCCTAACCCAACAGCACCAGAAACTAACCGTAAACTACCGGAAATGATTGAGATTGGTAAAGTGATAATTTTCCAGCCCAAACCAGGAGGAGGAGGAACCACGGGAGCGATGGCGGTGGAATCGGAACGATGAATGGATGAAATGGGTGGTTCGACGACGGTGGATGTGGTGGTGGTGGCGGTGGCGGTGGATGAGTAAGAAAGGGGGTCATTATTGTGATTAGAGGTGAAAGAGGAGATGGCGAGTTCGAGGTCCCAATTATGGGCTTGGAGGATCTGGGTGCATAAATCGGGATCTTCAAGGCCTGTAATTGCTTGAAAGTACGCTAATTTATCTGCTACATCAACCATTATTGAATTACTGTAGCTTTCTTTCACTCTGATTTTTTATTTCAGAGTTTTCTGGAGGAAGTTTTAATCTTTTTTGGGGAGAAATGGGAATGGAAGGAAAGAGGAACAGTTGTTTTTAACTCGGAGGTTCATGGCGATGACCGACAAGGAAGATTGGCGAGCGTGCGAGCGTTCGTTATGTATTCATGAAGTTTTCCGTATGATGAATTTGGAATAATTTTATAAAATTATAGAATTTAATATTGAAAATTAAAAATATAATTAATTAATAAATAAAATATATAAAAAACACTATTCTAATAAATAATATCATAAAAAATATACATTAAGAAGCCCTTCTCTTTAATTTTCTTTTTAAGTTTTGTTTTTACGTGGATTATGGACATGGTTGCCTTTTGAATTACAATAAGCAAAAAATAGATCCACTTTTTAGGGCTGTTTTAAAATGTGATAATAATTACATTTTAAAAAAAAATAAGTTAAAAATATCTTAAAAAATTCATTTTTTATATACAATTTTTCAGAGAAATAATATTTTGAATGCCCCGACAAACACGCCCTTATTTAGTGGATAATTAATGATTGTGCAAGCGCATTGAATTCTTTCTTGACCAGACGACGAAAGGTGAGAGCTGAGAAAGCGATGACGTTTTATTCATGAGCCACCAGTTTGGGAAATCTGAAAGGAATTATGGATGGGACTTCTTGGTTTTCGGCCACAGTGTAACTCACATGTTTGTAGGTCCCACAGGGTGAACGATGTCCCAACTCACTCACAGGGATTCCTTGTGGCTGTAGACGGATATTGTCGCGAAATCCATAATGAAGAGAGAACATAAAGTAGCAGCGAAAATACGCCAATGAGCTCCAAAGCCCGAGCTGCAACAGAGAGGTTGACAGCCAGCCAGAAAAGCAATTGACGTTTACTGCCAGGTCTGCTCGGAGATCAATTCCAGAAAAACAACTACGTATCCAACTATCAGCGAAATCATTTCACTTCCTTCGATCAAAAACCTCTTCCATAGTTTTAAATATACAAGGGTTTTTACATGTCCAGATCATACAATAATCACCAACTCATTACAATTCCTCTACCAAAACCTTTCCCTTGGATTCTGTTTTAAGTTCTGCTATCTGGAGATTTTTACCTGCTCTACAATCCAAAGCTGAACTTTTTTCTGCCCTTACGATGGCAGCTAGCGAGGACCAGGCTTCCCCTGGCTGCTCATGCACCCAACACATTATGAAATAGACCTTCTTCTCCGCAAGCTTCAGCTTACTCTTGATTTCTGTCTTCGACTTTCTCTTTTTCTCAGCTTTCAGCTCCTCCTCTCCAGCCTGAACCATCCTCTGTAGATCACAGAGCAAGCAGATTAAAGCAGGGCCACCAAGTGACAGAATGTGTAATACATCTTCAACAAGACCCCATCCAAATTGCAATCCACCCATGTTTCTATACTCTGGAGAGCAAGTTCTCTCCAAGCAATATGACAGAGCTTCCAGGACGGTTTCGGGCTGGCCGGCTTGACCTAAGACAGAGGAGACATTCAATACCACTGTTGCTGACCCAATGGCATCTGACTGCCAATCTCCATTGTAGAGGCGCAGTGTGAAGCAGTAGCTATATATAATGTCAACCAAGTGAACGGCTAAGAAGGGTGATGGCTCTCTAGAAATAAGCTTCCTTACAGGAGGTAATGGAGCATCAGGGCCAGGAGGAATCTCACTGGGTTGGTCACCTGCACCATCATCTTGACGCGATGACAACGCTTCCTCTTTGGCAAGTGGGTGGATAAGTCTGGTTCCTTCCTTGCTAAGAGAGATGGTTCTGGCAGAAGACTTCAACCACCATGGATCCCATGCTTCGATCAACTTGCTGAGTTCTCCAGATGCCACAGCTCTTTGGAAACGTTTCTTCTCTTCTGCTGATAAATCATCATAATTGATTGGACCACCTGCAATGAGAAACAATACATCAATTCCATTAGCTTCTAAAGTTAAAGCATCAGAACACACCATTAAATAACACTCTAATTACAACCTAATGAGAGAGAAAATTCAGTTTAAATGGAAATGAACATATCTGAAGTACTGAATGACAGGCAAAGAAGAACAAATGAGAAGACATAAAAAAATTTACAAGAAAAAAATAGAAAATACAGAAAAACACACCAGACAACACCTTCTGAACAGTCTCCTCAGAAAGAAAAGAATCTGTCAACAAATAAAATATGAGCAAAATCAGGTCAAAGCCCTTCCATAACTAATTATAACATTTCAAAACATCGCACTAGTTATGCACAAACCAGTCCTCAAGATTTTACAATCTTATTTCACTAAAAAACAATTGCATGAGAGAAAGAAAAGACTAATAAATTCGCCCTTTTAGCAGTAGAATGCCACGAGGATCTCAGTAGCAAGAACCCAAAATAAACAGATTTCCTTACAATCCAATTCACTAACTTCAGAGTATGCATTACAAAATTAGACAAAAATATGAATAAAGTTTGAGTTATAACCATACCATACTTCCAGGACTTGAATAAATTATATATAAATGCCACTTTACGCAACCCCTTCCTTCACGACCAAAAATTAACCTCATTCACCAATCAATTTCTAAATTCCAAAACTAAAGCTAGCATTACAACAAACTGAAATTGTCGCATTTTTCAAAGTTCTCCACCAGCACAAGAAACCGAAATTGTCGCATTTTTAAAGTTCTCCACCAACACAATTCTCAATAATAATAACAATAAAAAAAACTTTTTCCAGATATCATCATAATTAATTGAAAATTACCATCCTCATGATCGTCATCGTTGTCATCCATGCTATCATCCATTCCCTCTTGCTCCTCAGAATGAAACCGTTTCAGAATATCAAGCATTTTCCGCTTCGTTTGCTCATCCGATTGCATCAGCTTCATCTCTTCCATCACATTTTCTCTCATAAACGACTCTGTGCACCTCTCACTATGCGACTGCACACACCACGACAAAACCAAAATTTAAAAAAAAAAACCAATCATTTCTCACATTGTTATTTTACCTTATAGCAGTGAAGAGAACAATAGCGAGAATTGCATCGAGGACACGTGTACTGTGAAAACTGTTTCTGGCACCTACACAATCAGAAATTAAGTTAGAATAATAAACAACTTCATCACAGTGACTGGAGGAGAGATTTAAGAGATTAAGAACGTACACGTGGCATATGAAGCGAGAAGGAGGATCGAGAGGGGAAGGATTTGAGGGTTTCTCTGAGGTAAGGATTGTGTCTTCCATTTTTAATTATAATTATTAGCACAAAATCAAAATAAAACCGAGAGAGAGGGGGAGGGGGAGGCTGTCCATTTTAATGGAAACCCCTAGAAAACTCTGGGATTTTTTATTTTTATTTTTTTTCAGAGAGAGAGAGAGAGTTTTGGATCTCTGGGGTTTCACGGTTAATTTGAAATTGTTCAGAAATGGACCTGAGCCCATTTATGAATGGGCTAGTGTGAGGCTGTAGTTGGCCCTCCTTTGTTTTTGTTGTAAAGAAAATACCCATAGATTTTCCCAACGAAAAGAGGAGGGCTGAGATGGACAGGGTCCGTTATTTGATTGGGCCTACAAACACATATCCATCAAATTAAAAAAAAATTAAAAAAAAAAACACACTAAACCTCATTATTGTTTTAGACTCGTTGCATTGTACATTGTAATAATGTCTTTCCCCTTTATATCAAAAATCAAATGACCTATTTTTTAAAATAAAATGATATTTTATATAAAATTTATTTTCATTATAAAATTGTTTGGTATTATAATGCTTTATTATTATTTTTACGCCGTTCAGTAATATAAATATCTTTAAAAGCAACAAGTTAAGAGTGGTTTTTTGTTTTTTTATTTTTTTCAAATAAAAAAAGATTTCATTGCCCTTGAAGTAAAAAAAATTAAAAAAATAAAGCATTCATGAGTATTTAAGTCTTTTCATCATGGCTATCTTGTTATAATCTATTTAAATTATAAACAAAAAAATCTTAACAAAAAACCATTAAAAAAAAGAAATAATTATGCTATTCACGTTTTTTTAACAAAGCATGCAACATTTGGTAGCCAAACACACCATACACCATGTCCTTTGATACTTATAATGGCAACATAGCTGATAAAGTAGTACATGTAGTGCTACGCGTTGCAATTTAATTGTGGTGAGATTTTTTTATCCTCCCTTTCTTTTCTCTCTTCTTTTCTTGTTGGATCAATCAAAATATAGAGTTGTTATTTTATTTATGTTTTTCTTTCTTGTTGTTTTAATTGTTCTTGATTTCTTTGTTTATTTTATTTTTTCAATTACATCCATTCTTATTTGTTTTTATTCGATTTTATATCAAATATAGTTCTTATTTTTTTTATTAATATTGTTTTGATTTTTTTCTTGATTTATTTATTTTTTAAATTATATCTCTCAATATTTTATTTTATTTTATTTTATTGACCAATCTTGATCATCATTCTTTTTATTGCCTTTTTGTTTATCCTTTTCTTATTTTATTTTATTTTATTTTATTTTTTATTATTTTATTTCAGTAGTTTTTATACTTGATTTGGTCTTCATTATTTTGATTATTATATGTTTTTTTTTTAATTTTTTATTGTTGAGAATTTTGCTTTGAGATTTTTTTTCTTTTTATAAGGTTATTTTAATTTCATAATCTAAATCATTAGTTTCAAATATTAATTTAATTTAACTTTGTTTTCTTTTTAAGTATTTTAAAAAAAAATCATTTTCATCATCTGATATTAGATAATTAAACCTTAAACTTTCTAAATCTTTTTTGTTATTGACTCATGTCAATGAATAGTCAAATTAACTTTTGTTTGATCTTTTTTGAATGAATTAGATGTAGTTTTTAAGTTTTTTAATTTATTAAACTTCTATCCTTTTTTAAGTCCTTTTAAAAAAATTAATTTTTTTTATTGCCATTACACACTGTAGATAATGAGTTAATAGAGTGAATCTAGATTAACTTGAGTTTTTTTAATATTTTTTTAAATTAATTATTTTTTTAATTATATCATTTAATATTGATTTATTAGATGTTAAACTTTATAACTTTATTTATTTTTTATATGAAAATATCTTAATTTTTTATGTGTTAATAAAATTAAACTACTTATATTATGGTGGCTTTCTCTTTTTCTTTTTTTTTTTTCATGTGGTGGCTTTCTCTGTTTTTTTTTTTTCATGTGGTGGCTTTTCTTATCTTTACCTAAAAGTCAAGTTTCATCTTCAATATATTCCGAAAACTCTCATCATATCAACTTCATGACTAAAGATTATTATATGATCTTCAAAGTTTAAATACGGGCAAGCTACATTAGAGATTCTAGTTTCATAACTTAAACCTAATTGAGAGTCCTCTTGATACAGTGAACATCTTGAACTTAGAATCACTTGAAAGATGAACGAGCCTTTCACCTCTAAACTCCAATATTGGCATTATATACATACATATTTACGTGCATAAACTTTAGTCCATGATAAGGTTAAGAACACAACTTAGCAGATGAGTTCTCATTCCAACTTGCATGGTTGTGGACCTTAGGTGCAAAAATGAATTTATAATGTGACGAGATTAATTTTAAGGAAACCTCCAATCAGTTATCGGATTAGAAAATTATTGAAAATTATGAACACCTCTCAAACAAGTTTCTCTTGGGCTCAGGGGGCTTTCAATGCTTGAGAAATTAGAACCTGTTTTACCTCATATTTTATGGATTTATATAGCTATAAATCATGCTATCTTGTGCAGAGATGAGGGCAAAGTGGAGAAAACATTGTGATGCTAGATTTAATTAATACAACGATGCACTAACGAGTAGAAATGATATTATCATGTGGATCATATTCTGAACATTCTTTATACTGTTACGGGGACCTAGTTATGACAGGAAGATGCATAAGTATTTAATGCTAAATGTTGATTTTATAGAGAGTTGGTGAAGGTTTTTGTGGTTGGGTTCCTCTTATCCAGCCTCGTGCCTTTGATCATGGTTATGTCCAGCCTTGTTGGGCTAGGTGGAGACTTCGAACGCAATTTAAAAAGTAAATCGATCCTTGCCTCATGCCTGGGGTAAGAGTAAAATCAATTTTTTTATATAAAAAACTTTTAAGCTTTGTTGATTTATATTTCAGTAGAAGTGTTTTTTTTTCAAATAATGTAAAAAATAATAAATATTTAAACTCAATGTTTTTATATAAATATTAAGGAAATAATATAGTAGATTAAAACATGTTAATTTGTCAATCCACGTGCCGATTTATGAGATCATGGTAACTCATAAAAAAATATACCAAAACACATTACAAAACTTAATTTTTAATAAACTTAATCTTGAAAAATAAAATTGAAAAAAATACAATAGAAAAATATATAGAAAAAATGACATAAGTGAACTTAGGCTAGTTTATCAAATTTAGATCCAGGTTATGAAATCAGAACAACTCAATAGAAAATAAATAAAAATAAATTATGAGTATAATTTTTAATTAATTTAATTTTGAAAGATGAATTTAAAAAAAAATAATTAAAAAAATACTCATAAAAATAATTCGCGTAAACTCGGGTCAACCCATTAAAACTCATAACCCAGATCATATAATAAGGATACCCTCATAGAAAGTAAATCAAAATATTTCATGAAACTTAATTCTTAATCAACCCATTTTTAAAATACAAAATTAAAAAGAAATATCAATTAGAAATGAAGAAAAAAAACTTCAAGTTAATTTGTCAAATCTCTAGGTTAGGTTATGAAATTGTAATAACAGGTATACAAAGTAAATTGAAAAAAAAAACTATGAAATCTGATATCCAAAAATTTATTATTGAATGATATAATTGAAAATGAGAAATCAATTAAAAATATATTAAAAATGATTTCAGTCAACTTAGGTTAACACGTAAAATTTATGATTTAAGTTATAAGATAAAGATAATCTCACAAAATCTAATTATTAATGAACTCAATATTGAATAATAAAATTAATAAAATAAATCAATTAAAAAAATAATAAATTAACTAAGTTAACTTATCATATTTGTAATCTAAATTATAAAATTAAGATAATTTTGTAAAAATTAAATTAAAAAAGATTAAATATTTAAATCCTCAAACATAATATTAAAAAAACTTAAATTGAAAAAAAAACATAAGAGTAAACAGTAAAAACTCATCTTTTTTAGTTTTTTTGTTAATTAATTTTGGGTAATTAACTCGCTCTTTGGAAGTGGAACAGCTCATCCCAAGAATCAGACGATGTATGCAATCACTCTGGATCCGCTAGTGCCTTCCATGACCCATGAGCTGTTGGGCTTGGATCTTGCCTCATGCGTTGAGTCACAAGCATGATATTTAAGGTTTAAATCTCGAATCTATTAGGCATCAATTCATCAACCTCTTAACTATAATTAAGAAATATTTAAAGTGGTCCTGTGATCTCACGAGCTTTTATTTATTTATGTCAATTGCTACATTGATTTTTACAGTGCATCCAGCCTGTCTAAATTGTTTCTTTTCACTGAAAATATTTGAAAAAACTAATATGGAAACTCAGACCCTTTCAAGAGCCTTCATGGTTTGCTGATCATCATTTTGTTGACTTGGTACAATTCTATTACTATTGGCTTGATTTTGTTTGGCCTTGTCATCAACTTCAGCCTTGAATTCTGCTACGTTAGCTAGTTCTTCAACCGTTTTGACAATATCTTGGATCCTTGACGAAATATCTATCAGAAAAGAAGCTAAAATTACTACCGGAAGAACTTCCAGGAGATGTATTGTGGAGGTTGTTTTCTCAGTTTTCTTGTTCCCAGGAAGTAAAAGTTCTGCTGGGCTAAGCAGATTTGAAAGAGATTTTATTTCGTTTTGGAGATCTTGCACTGCACTGCTCATTTCTTCAACTAAGAAATCTATGGAGGATGATTTTTTCAATGTCTTGATAGTTTTTGCCAGCTCTTTTATAACACAGGAAGAGGTGGAGCTCACTTTCAGGCAAACGTTGCTCATGTGCTTCTTTATGAACTCAGGGGCCTGTTTTCAGACATAGTAGTGTAGGGAAACAAAGAATTTGTCAGGAAAAAAATCACAGGGTTAAAAAGTATTAAGCGAGAGTATAAAGAAAATTTGTCACCTGATTTTCTGAATCGATGCAGCTATTAAGAGCCTCAATGGAGTAGGCACAGCTGCGCATTGATGCACCGATTTTAAGGTATTGTTGCCATGGATGCTTGAAGCTGAAGCGACCATGTGCAGGCTCCAATCTAGCAAAATTGGCCTGAGTCAAAAACAGTGTCATCCACAACTTCAGTCAAACATTCTGAGAAATTATTATATATTTCGATTGATTTTATTCGCAAGTCCTGTCACGTACCATTGATTCCTCTGGGGTCTTGGAATTGAGCACACATTTGTAACCAAGCAATTTCTTGTCAGGATGTTTATCGCTGTCTTTAAGTTCGCCATTATGATCGAAATACTCTTCTACACAACCTGAAATGCGATGGATTTGATAAGCGAAACTGAAAATCTTCATTCATAAGGGTCTGCATGGTATGCCACTTACCATCTAAAGAGCCGGCAAGTTTGTCCATGTTGCGACAGATTAGAGCATGCAGCTCCTGACCAGCCCAGATGGGGCAAATAAACATTGTTACAAGGATGCATAAAGAAGTTCCGATGATAATCGTAGATATTCTTTGATGAGCCAGGGCAAACAATTTATCCACTCGATAACCAGAAACAGCAACCAAGCTGAAAGTGAGGATAAAGATCAAGGCTCCATAATCAAACCGAGCTTTCACCGAGGGAATAAATCTGGAGAAGGTTGCAGCAGAGGCTGAGGAGAAACGTGATTAGTTAACACTTGATTAGATAATTGTCCCTCTTTTTTTCTCGTAAAATAACTTCTAGTAAAATGTTAGTTCAAATTATATTAGATGCAAACCTAATAAGAAAACTGAAGCTCCAATGATTAGGGGCTCAAATTTCTGTCCTGACTGACTAGCCACCCAATGGACACCAAAGGCAAGAAATCCAGCAAGAGTTGTTCCAATCACTCTATTCAAACTTTTGGATATTGTTGCACCTGCAAGATAATCAGGTTAATGTAAAATGGTTTAGCCTTTTGGGCCACTGGCTTAAAGAAAATTGCAGAATTCATTAAAAAAAAAATGTTTCCTTGTTTTCCTGTGATGTTTGATCCTCAAATAGTGGTTGACCAGTGACCATGGATGATGACATTTTACAGAGCTTTGGACATTGATTATTTAATGTAGCAACAAATTTGGAGTACTTACCTACATTATTTTCAAAGACTACCACAACTGTCATAACAGCCCACATAGCATTGCCACCCACACCTTCATACAAAGGTCTCGTGAAGTAAACGAGGGAGACAACAGTGAGTGCCATTCCTGCTTTTAGACAATGGATCACTTTTCTAGGGTCATCCACCCCTATATCCCATGCTTTGTTTAAGAACTTCCACACTTTCAGAACCAATCCTGACATCAAACCCTTTAGCCCCATCCAAATTCTGCTGAGAGGCCCTGTCTCTGGGACCAAACTCTTTGATGACCCATCTCCCATAGTTATTCTCCACTCCAATCCTCCTGTTTCCTTCTCCTGATGAGCCATATTTTACGCTTTACAGTGGTCACAACTATGTAGCATGTGATGGGATACCTTGAAATGAGATAGACGAGATTGGAGATATCAGAGAATTCCGCTATAAAGACTTGCAAATGAGTTAGTTACCAAGCACCCTATGGCCATGCAACGGGAAGGTGATGCTTGGATTGGAAGACCAATGCTGAATGACTATTGAAGTGAATATATACACCCACACCCACCCACCCACCCACACACACACACACACACACACACACACACACATATATAAAGGAGGTGTATGTTACTATGCACTGAGATTTTGTTTATAATAAAAGGTGTTATCGGGATAGAAAAAAATAAATATAAAATCCAATTACATGGAAATTCTAGAGGATCATTTTAAATTTTTTTCTGGTATGTAAAGCTGTGATTATTGTACAATCTCTCTCTCTCTCTCTCTCTCTCTCTCTCTCTCCCCCTCTGGGTTAACTATAATGTAAGGGATTTTATTTAATCTATTATAAAAAAAATCAGATCCGTAACCCATCCTTGTTATCTTCATAAAGCCATTTCTGCTATGCAGAGAGACAGGATTCTTTTGTGACCTAAAAAAATTAGGATACCAGTTGACATTTGTGTCCCCAAAAATGAAAAGCTGAACGTCATTCCATGATGATTTGGTCCTTTGGATCATAGGAACCTCAAGTTTTATGTGTTCTGCTCAATACTTCTTCTAAGTGGATCATCGACCTGACTCCTCTCTGATTTGTCTCCTATAGATAAGAAAATTAGGACTCAGCACCAACCTAAGGTGAATCATTTCTATATATACAGATATTTCTGATGTGGGTATCCTGATTTAACAATTGCCATTGTGGTCCTATGCTACTGACCTACCAATGCTTTTTTGTGGCCCTGCAGTAGCTTCCTTTCATATCATGTGAAGGGCAATGCCTGTGCTCTGTTCCATCATTTGTACGGATTATTGTGAGATTCACATGAAAATTATGGTTGCTTGTTTTAATTGAAAAATAGAACATAGCAGAGGAGTCAAGATTCATTGCCAAGATAAGCGTGGCAAAGTATTGATCTTACAAGGAATTGCCAGGCAATAATCTGCATGTTATTTCAAGTCCAGAAACTAGTGTGACCAACTTGTTTCTGTGTAGTGAGTGCGCTAGAGTGTCATGTTTCACTTATTTTATCCACTTGCATACTAAATTAGCGATGGGAAATGACTTGTTAATGCTTCTGCTTTCAGAAAGAAACAAAGAATGTAACTCTGTCCCACTCTACATGACCAAATTGGTTACTATTCACAGAAATGTAGGTAAAATCATCAGACTATTTTTTATAGATCTTCTCTTATGTACAGCCAAGACCTCAAATCTTTTCCATTTTGATCCACAGGAGAACATTACGCTTCTTTATCTCCTACCACCTGAATAGCATAGTGAAACCATGAGAACCTACAAAAGGACACGCGTGCCGGCACAAGTAAGAGAGAGTCCTAAATCCTTGGTGCTTGCTGTGTTAACTCCTTTTTATTGGCTTTCAGCTAAAGTGGAAAGTCCAACATGAATGTACAGACTCTAGTATATCATATCATCTGTCAAGTGGAAGAGGGCAAACGCAGTGAGTGGTCTTGACATGCGTTTTGAAACTGCAAATTGGCTGCAGCTGTTACCACTTGTCACCACACTGCAGCAAATCTCAGTTTATGATAGTCTTCCAAATTAGGTCATGACTAGGACGACTCAGTTTTTCCCTGTTTATAAAACTTGTATTTCAGGTTGAAGGCTTTAAGCAAGGTTTTTGGGTGGCCTGTGCTGATTTCAGTTGAATGGAAGAAGGAGCACTTATCTTCTAATGCTGGGAGCTTTCCCTGTCCACAAGTGCTCTGATTTGAAAAGCACACTCAGCTATCAAAAGTCGCTTCTCATTCCAAAGTGTCAACTTTTTTCTTATGCTCAATTCATTAATGATAACAACAGTATTAGACCTCCTTTAGTCAAGGACAAAAATACCTAATGTAGTAACTGTATTAGCACGGAATCTTTTAGTGCGTGGTGATTTGTTCACTTACAACGGTCTATGTTAAACTATTACGACTGCCACCGAAGGAATGCATACATCTTTAAAAAAATAGTGATCACGAGGATGATGAGAAGGTATTGATGTTGAGAGAAATGCGCTCATATTTTAGGCACTTGGGATTCGTAAGAAGGGAGGGAAAAGGGTTACATTATGATGCGTGATTATAAATTTGTAAATTAAAAAAGATAATTTATTTGTGAGAATTTATTTTTTTATTCCTGAAATAATTATTTTAGTATCATTTTAATTACTAGAACTAAAATGATATTTCATAGTACGATTATCTTTATAAATCTTGTCAAATTAATATAGAGAATCAAGATGAGAGAAGAGAAAAAAGAACTACATTCTTTTTATAATAAAAAACTAATTATTCCATATGAGTTATGTCCCTTTATATATAATTAGAGAAAACAGTTACTTCCTTTAATAATTTCTTTAATAACTTGGACCAGTCCTATCCATCATGGGCGGACCAACCCTAACCCAATAATCAACATCTCTCACTTGCCCATTAAGGATTGAATCTTTATAATATATTATACTTCAAACTTATACAAGATTTTCATACTTGACTAACGGACCATGTGACCTGAAACATACAATGAAAGGAGCTCCAGTATATAAACCTAATATAGGCGATATGGGAGACATCAACCTTATAATTAATGATTCCTTAAAGTGTATTGATATGTACCAAATATTTTTAGTTACATATAACTAAATATAATTCAATCTCTTAAGAATTTCATATTCAATTCATCCTTATAATTACAAATATTCTAAATAATATCAAATTTATTCAAGTGATGTGATCTTGGTTGGTGAATATAAGTTACAGGAGTAGAACTAAAATTTCTTTTTCTTTCACTCTCATATCAATCAAATCTGAATTAACTTGTTTTTCTAAGAATATTCCATTAAGTCGAATCATTCCATGATCATAAGATATACTTCTAAAGTAGCGATCATTAATACATCACCTCATGAGATAGTTAAAAGTCACAAAGGGCAAGATTTTGAGATCTTAGATATGATCTTTAGGACTCACATAATAAAGAAACAGGGATCCATTCTTTATTCCTGTAATGACCACTAACACATGTAGTATGAAATATATGCTATAGTAACCATCTAGGTGGTGGCCAAGTGGTAAGGACTTGGGATCAAGGGGTTTGCTCCCTCTATGGTCTCAGGTTCGAGTCCTTGGTTGCTCATATGATGGCCACTGGAGGCTTACATGGTCGTTAACTTCAGGGCCCGTGGGATTAGTCGTGGTGCGCGTAAGCTGGCCCGGACACCCACGTTAATCTAAAAAAAATATATATATATATGCTATAGTAGAGCTTACTCTTTTCTTTTTTTAAGACAAAGAGTATATGTCGTTGCTTTCCTTGTTAGAGGAAATACATTATACAAGCTTTAGTTTTGTTGTTGAAAACATAGACTTCAAATAAGAAATTCTCATTTTTTATTAATGGCAAATGAATAATTTCATACTCGGCTTCAATCATAATAGACACATGAATGACGAAAATTTATTTATATCAATTGTTTTATTTAAAAACCTCAATGTGGTCACAACCAATATGACTTTTTTTAATAATCATCTTGAGTTAAACTTACTTCCATTGTGCCCAAATCGCTTGTTGAGCATTAAGATTCAAATAGTCTCATTTCTACTTACCTTACAAGTGCTAGAGGTGATTACTCATGTGAGTAAGCCAATCTAAGTCTATCGATATACTATAACAAATTATATTATATGATACTCATAATATACTTCATAAAATAAATGATGAATAACATGATATTCTAAAAACATTTATTCATTATTCAATTATTATAAGCTTTTATACTATCCTTAAAATTATATTACTAATTACATTTTACATATGTAAAGAGATCTCACATGTCTAACAAATACATCCCTTACTATTAGTTTTATGAGTGTATCTGCAACCATAAAAGTTATAAAAATATGTTTTAAGATAACATCTTGTTCAATAATCGTCCCTCTAATGTAATAACATCTCATCTGGATGTGTTAGATCTTTCCATGATATTTTGGATCTTTGACCATAACTATTACAGGAGTGTTATCATAATAAATTGTCAATGGGTCAGATGTTGATTGATAATTTTCAAATAATACAGGAAATGTTTTAACCAAACAATATTTTGTGTTATTGCGGAACAAGTTACATATCCAACCTCCATGATATATAAGTTTAAGCAAAATTATTTCTTACTCCTTCATAGTATTGCATTATTATTAAGAAAGAAAACACATCCTAAAGTTGATTTGTATTGGTTGACATCTCCTCTCTAATCAGCATCAAAGAAACCAATCAATCATAAATCTTTCTTTTCTTGGTAACATGACATGCAATTTAAAGTTTATTTCAGATATTATAGAATCCTTTTTACTGTTATCTAGTGTTTTTTACCAGGTTTTGATTGATATCGGCTAATCAATCCAACAACATAACATATATTAGGATGTGTGCACATCATTGCATACATCAAACTACAGACAACATTGGTATAAGGTACTCTGGACATTTTCTCCTCTTTTTCTAGAGTATTGGGACATATATCACAATTTAAGCTTAAACTTTTATTAACAGGGGTATCTAATAGTTTGCTATCTTGCATGTAATAGCACTTTAACATCTTTTTTATATAAGTCTCTTGTGTTAAACCCAAAAGCCTTTTAGCTTGATCTCTTATGATTTTCACACCAAATACATAGTTGGTCTCACCAATGTCTCTCATTTCAAAGTTTAATGATAACTAATTTTTAGTGGTATCAATCATCTCTTTACTATTTCTAATTATTAAGATATCATCAACATATAGGGAAAATATTATAAAACTATTGTTAGAACATTTTAAATACACACAATGATCTTCATCCATCATTGTAAAATCATCATTAAGGATAGCTTGATGAAACGTGTTGTTCCATTGTTTAAAGGCTTGTTTAAGACCATGTATGGATCTTTTAAGCTTGCAAACTTTGCACTCTTATCCTTTAGTCTCGGATCCTAAAGGTTGATCTATATAGATCTTCTCATTTAGTTCTCCATTAAGAAACAGAGTTCTAACATCTATTTGATATAACTTTAAGTCTATATGTACAACTATAACTAAAATTAGGTGAACTGAAATAATCCTCACAACTAGTGAAAAAATATCTTCATAATCAATTTTCCCTTCTTGAGTGTAGCCTTTCGCTACTAGCCAAGCCTTATAACGTTTTATTGACTCAACCGCCTTACGTTTAATTTTAAGAACCCATTTATTTTCAATAAATCTTTGTTCTAATGGTAAATCAATAAAGTTTTAGACTTGATTAATTTTCATCGACTCTATTTTTTCTTTCATGGCTTTAATCCATTCTCTTACTTTAAAACCAAATAGAGCATGATTGAATGTTTTAGACTCTTTATCATCTTATGGAGCAATCATGAATGCTTCCCCCCATAATCTCAAATCGATGACAAGGAATTAGTTCACGAATACTTCTTTAAGGTTAAGATTGCTCATGATCTTGCTCCATAAGAGTAGAAATAGATAAAATATCACTCCCACTATTTCTAAGAGGATGAAGTCCTCTACTGAATGGCTTGTTGGGTTATAATTTAGATTTTTCATTTCATATAATTAAAAATCTTTTTCAACCTCACATGTTTTTGGGAAAAAAAATTTTCTAAGAATAGAACATCACGTGATTCAATCTTTGTCACTCTTCTATTAGCTTTTTCACCAATAAATATAAATTTTTTAGAATGTTCAGAATATCGTATAAAGATACACTTTTTCCTTCTAGGACCAAGTTTTCCATATTCATAAGAAGTATTATGAATAGAAGTTATACACCTTCATGAATGGAAATAGCCTAGATTAGGTTTGACGTCATTTCATAGTTCATATGGGGTGGATGAGACAGATTTAGAGGGCATACAATTAAGTATGTAAGCAGCAGTTAACAATGTATCTCCCCAAAAGGAAATTGGTAGGTTAGTTTGCATCATCATCGACCTAACCATATTAAATTGGGTTTTATTTCTCTTTTCTACTACACCATTTTTTCGTGGAGTATAAGGAATAGTTAATTGTCTAGCTATACCCTTTTCATCATAAATTTTTTTAAATTTTTCAGACAAATATTCACATTCTCGATCAGTTCTTAAAGCTTTGATCTTCAGTTCTTAAAGCTTTGATCTTAATACCTAATTTATTCTTCACTAAATTGGGTATCGAATGAAGCAATCCAATGCTTCAGACTTATATGAGATCAAATAAACATGACTAAATTATATAAGATCATCTATAAATATGATGAAATAATTTTCTCCATGTATTGCTCTCATATTCATTGGGCCATAAATGTGTGAATGAATAAGTTATAATGGACTATTGGCTCTTTTAACTTTGCCAAATGGTAATCTAGTTTTTCCAGCAAGGCAATGCTCATAAACAGGCAATTCCTCTTTAGTAAGTGATCTTAAAAAACCAGATCTTTCTAATCTATATAATCAATCTTGCCCAATGCATCTTAATCTAGCATCATATCAAGTTATGCTATTATTATCATTAATAGTGCTAGAATTTTGAACAATATAAATTAAAGCATCATATGAGTCCAATCTCCCAACCAAAAAACAACGATGATGTTCAACTATAATTTAAGAAAGCTCCGATAATATTCTAAAAGATCATGATCAAGCCATTATGATGTTTTTCTAGTAATTGAAGTATAATTTGAATTTTGCCTTCTAGCTCATATACTGGTATTCACTGAACTTCATCATTCCTAGTAAAAACAACTTGTGCATTTAAAGTAGTATTATTATGTTTCTTGTGTGCCAATGATAGGGATAATGGAGTGGAGATATCAAAATGTGCATCAGGAATAGATTTTTTATTTATATCAAGATCTTACATGTCAAAAGTATAGCTAATATCAAAGTTTAATGGTAGTTTAATGATATAATTGTTTGATTCAATTATTTTCAACATTTTGAGCAGTTAAATAGTACTCACTTGTAATTTATAACTAGTTTCCATATGACACCGTTCAAGTCTAATCTATATCATGAAATGATCTCCAATATTAAGTGCATTATAATACTTATATAACTCAGCTCAAAATTTATATTATTCATTACTTGTTTTAATTTTTTTAATGATCTCAACATACAAATTATAAACTCTATATGCAAAAAAAAAACTCAGTTAAATCAGACATTTTAAAGTGAAAAGACATAGAAAGAAGATCAACAAGCTTTCTAGATTCATAACTATGAACACCATGACTGAAGGTATGGAGTGAAACAAATATTATTTTAAGCCTTAATATATATATAGTTTGGAAATAACCTAGTAAATTAAAATTATCTTCATCTTCCTCATCATGTGTTAGGGGTAAGGGATCAAGAAGTTTAACATATCGTTCTAAGCCTATGACATGCTAGATGTCAAGAATGAGCGAGTGAGGAGCATGTTACTATAAACTTTTAATGTGTTGGACGTCAAGCATGGTGAGTGGAGAATTAAGTAGTTTAAGAGGACTAATATTTCTTTTAATACTATATTTATCTCTTCAAACAATTCCACTAAAAAGTTTTTTAAAACTTCTTCTTCTACCACTAAAGTAGAATTATTATATTCTTTATTAACCTCATTTTCAAACTCATTTAGACTTATAGTGTTAAGTCTCCCTTCTTTCACAATATCTTTTTTTATCTAGGTTATTAAAGTCCTCGAGATTATGTTCGTACAGTTGTATATAATAGTAATTGTTTTTCATTTATATCCTTATGTTCTTAATAGACTAAGGATTTAGAGGTGTAGTTAAAGAAAATATGACCGAAACCTTAATATTTAGCACACTGAACCTCTGAACTTAACATAAACATTTCATTAACAACTCTTTTTCCTTTATCTTCATTATAAATTTAGGTATTATTAGGATTGGGTCTATATAATGGAGCATCTAATAAAGAACTAGCATTTCAAAATTAAGATCTAAAAGGGTAACTATAGGGGACTTGGTGTTTTATCTATTGACTTTTTATAAGCAACTTATAATCTTGCATTATGGTTTACACTTGGTCAAGAGTGAAAACATATATGAGTCTGACTCAAACCTTTACAAAATCTACATAAAAGTTATAACTTTTATTTTTTTTTATGGCACATTTCATCATATAATCATTAAAATGTGTTATATACTTATTGATAGACTTATTCTTTTATATTAGATTATTCTATTAGTCCAAGAGTTTATTCCTGTAAGATTGGGGAAGGTACTTTCCTTATTTTTTTTGTTTTATTTTAGTTCAATCAGTTATGAGATATTTACCTCTCATCTTTAATTAATCCTTAACATTTTTTTGACGAAAAAGTTAGGTTTCACATCTTAACAAATCTAACTCTTTTATTTTTAAATAAATTGTGTTACTTAAAGAATTGATCTATGTCACGAACTTTTATATCAAAGATCCAAGGGCGAAGACTTTCCCATTAAAGTCATTATATTTAAAGTAATTTAAACGATAGTTATATTTATAAATAATCAAACCTTAATTAGAATTAAATTTAGGCTTAAACTCACTGACTAATAAAAATAAAATAAAATAACATAAACTAAAATTGAATAATAAAGATAAATAAAATTTAAAAATTTAAGGTTGAATAAGCTCAATTTCTCAACCAAAAAACAACGGGTTAAGTTATTCATCGTCCATCAATGATCATATTCATGCATAAATCATATATTGAACCGGTGTCCCCATCAAATTCTGTGAGGGATAGAGACCATTTACACAGATATCATCAGCCTAAAAAGCGATCATAGGTACAGGTTAAATGGGTTTTACAGCAACTTTCTTTGCCTGCAGCAGGTTAAAGTCATCCAGGGCGATTGTTGGGGCTCAAATCCAGTTTGCTTGCTAGGTATAAAATTTCTAGCAGTGATTGTGGCCTATAGTTATCACACTAATAGCTGTTACACAGTAGTTCAGAATTTGATTAAGCAAATAAAAATCCTCGAGATGCTTATGAGAATTCTAGTTAATGAATATTCTGTTTTAATTTCATCTTATTTATTTTTGTATTTAAAAATATTTAAAAAAATTAATTTTTTTTATTTTTTTCAAATTAATATATTTTTTTGATATTTTTAGATTATTTTAAAACACTAATATCAGGAATAATTTTAAAAAATAAAAAATATATTATTTTAATATATTTTTAAATAAAAACCACTTTAAATAAAAAAAATCACAACCACAACTAAATAATATTTCCATGCAGTCTCATCCATGGCGGGGGCGAGAGAGAGAGCGCAAATTCTTTCATTATACTAATGACTAATGAGACAGCAACAGATACAAAGAACAAATAAGTGGTTAGCCTATGACTAAACTGATTTGTCAACTTGAGACTATGAACATGTTATGGTAAAAGAGTCTATGAAAACAAAAACACAACGCAGTTCCCTACACAGCTACACTCTCAGTCATATGCAACGTAGCATTAATCAACGACTAAAAGCTAGCTAACATCCAACGGCGCATCCCTCTCCAATTGTACCATAAAGGAGTAACTAGATAGCTCGCCCTACCTTTCGAAGTATTTCCTATCTATCAACCATATTCACATTTTGCTTCCATTTCCAAGGGAAGTCAAAATGGAATGGAGAATCTCCTTTTCCCACTTTGGTCTTGGTTCTTGAACTCAGAACACCAATCACTGCGGTATCTCAATAGATGTATGCTCAAAGTGTTCTAAAATCCCTACGAAAGAGATTTATCATTGAATTGTCTCAGTCAGGCTGACAGGACATGGCAATGCAGGAAGCTGGTAACTGTTTAACTCGGGAATCTTTCCATGCATTGCATTACTAGGTTGATTCGTTGAATCCATCACGCTAGCACCTGTTCGTTCTAGAAGCTGGAGAAGTGACCAAAATACTTCCACCCTTGTTATCTGCATGTTTGCCTGTAACAATTTCACCATCAGTTTCCTTAATTTTCTAATGTTAAACTAATTCCACACCTTAAAATCTAAATTTTGATGTGCTACCTCAACAATGAAACGTGCCCAGATCTTATCCTCTCGGCTTTCCATCAACCCCTTCAATATATTCAAACCAAAGCCCTTAATTACATCTGCTATCTCAAGAAAGAATCCCCGATCCTCACAAAGCATCTGTAATAGAAAAACAAAAAAATAAATTCAGTGCATTCATATACAGATGACAAATTCTCGGAGAAATATTCTCTTCCACTCACACACCTCTATAAGCATTAGGCCAGGTTGACTGAGGTCCTCGACAATAATAGGGCAAACCATTGATTGATCTGCAACTTCCAATGCCCATGTAGCACCACCACTGCTTGTGCTGTTGTCTTTAGGAAGCAGTCTATTATGTTGGCCAATCAACTATACAAATACAATTTTATTTGTATCAGTAAACAAATGGAAGGGTTGTTCACTTGTCAGCACACAATAATATTAAACAAACAAACTACCTTTGGCTCATCAGCTTGTTTAAGCTTTTCCGCATATTTGGTCACACTTTGCAAGAATAACATGTGTTTGATGGTGCGATCCAACAGAGCATCAATGCTACACTGTTACATCATCAAGAAAGCATTTGTCAATGATCTATATTTTTAAGTGTGACAGAGCATCAATGCTACACTGTTACATCATCAAGAAAGCATTCATCAATGATCTATATTTTTATGTGACGATATAACCAAGACCATTTATGGTGATATGGCAGGAAGTCATGTGAGATATCTAATAATTTAAAAAATATATAGGATTATTTCATTCAAAGCAAAACAAAAGATGGCATACCTTAGCACCATCAGGGATGATCTGTTTCAATTCTTTAATACGGTCTTGTATCTGCTGACGGTCTTTCGGCCTAGGTCGAGTACTTTCTCCAGGTCTGGCTCTTTTCTTGGTGGCCTTTGCAGGCTCCTCAGGTTTCTTAGATTTTGTTAAACCAGAACTTCCAGTATTGACGCTGTAACTATCATCAATCCACAAAACTGTTGGTGCTTTTGGGAACATCTCTTGTTTTGATAGAAGATTTTTTTTGTCAAAATTATATGCAGGCTGCATCACCCTGCTGCTAGTAGGGCAAGAAGCATTCACTAACTGAAGTTGATTACCATTGACTGATGAATTTTCCACTCTTCTTCTCTTAGCATTGGATAATTGATCATCACTGCTAGATTTTGTAACATAATTAGAATTACTAACGCTATCTAAAAGCTCTGAGAACAATCCTTTTCGAGGGCCAACCTTGGAATCAACATCCAACTCTGAGATGCATTCTGAAATACCAGTGCTAGCAGTTGTGTGCCCACTACTCGCTACTGGCACCATGATATCTTCCCAGCAATGCCTAGCTTGTCCACCCCCAAATACCAATCCCAAACCTTCAAGCAGATCATTTTCGGTACCAGTGATGCTCACACATTTCTCTTTCCCGTTAGAGAAATATGTTTCAGTGACAGAACTTTGAGCCAAAGTGGCCGGTTGCTTCAATGGAATATCAACTAAGAAATCTCCAATCAGACCTGGTGATGCTGGAGTGACTCCTCCAGGTTGTGAAAGATTTCCGTTCATCATGGGTGCCATTCCACTTATGCTATGCTCCGGTGAAGGGGCAAACCACTCAAGAATATTATCTATTACACAGGAGTTGGACAGATCAGTTGTAAAATCATCTGGTTTGAACTCCAACGGGAATCTGTTCTGGCTCATTTCTCTTTCTGAAAGTTCACCTTCAGTAACACGAATTAATGGAGCAGAATGCAGATTGCTCATTGATCTTTCAGTAGAAAACACAGTTGGAGAATCCTGGACCACCATTTCATATCCCAACTTCGACTCCAATGATGTCAAATTAGAGCCTGTATTGCTCCACGTACTAGTGCAAGGAGTTAGGGCTTTTGTTTTGTTCTTAAATGGAGATTGTGGCGACAAGTATTGGGACTGAGTCTTAGGATTACTGGAATGAGCTTCACTGGTCTTCATTTGATTTGTAGGATGAGATGAATCCAGGCATAAAGGAATCATCCTATCTTGTTCAACAACAGTTGTGATAGCAGAGGGCTGAGTAAAATTCATTGAAGAATAAGCTACTTCCATCAGCTCATTGCAGTTGTCACCAAGCATGGGTGTGATATTCCCATTGCAGAAGGAATCAAACCATTCATTTAGATCATAACTTTCACAGTTCAAAGATGAAGGCGGGTCGGAATTTGAAGTAAGCCCATCAATATTTTCCATCTTACCAAACAATCGTTTTGTTTGACCCAAAAATTCCTCTGACTCCAAAATCTGCAATATTAAAAGCATTGAAATCAACAACCGATCATCCACGCTTGATATGTGCTAGGTCATGGATATTTGCTTTCTCATCAGTCAAAGGATGCAGAAATAGTATATTATTAATAAATGGTATAACCCCCCAACCCGGCCCCAAGTATATTTTTTGTATGATAGTTAAATTCACTTGGTCTGCTTTCAATGTGCTCACCTTCTGGGTGGATCCAAATTGTACCAGCCCTTGTGATTCCACAGAGATTACTGCAATTGTCTGAAAATGGGAATTAATAGTCAATGCAAATGATCAGGGTGTTGGATGAAGAAAAGGGATACACAAAGCTTGGATGAATTTCAAGAGGAATATCATAAAAAGAAAATGAGTTATAAAAGTAAAGTTTTGCATTCCAACATGCAGTACCTTTATTCCAAAAGAAAATTGGCGATGAATTTCAGAATCATCCTGCAAGAAAAGGAAATTTTCAGGCAAGCAGAAACTAGACAGCTAACATTCAAGAATTTTGGGCAATTTTTTTTTTAAAAAAAGAAAAATATTTTCAATGACAACTAGCACAGGAGTGAATGGTAAAGAAGAACCAAAGGAAGAAGTACCTGGAATAGATCTTGACCTCCAATACAGGCAGCAGAATTCCAGCCTCCATCACTAGCATCTGAGAAAATCCACTGGTGCTTTCCAGTGGAAGCAGCTTGGCCAACAATTCTGAATTAGACCATGACAACAACATTAACCCTATTAAAGTTTCTTTTAAAGCTTGGAATAGAAATCATTGAAAAAATGGTCGAAAGGTTGTCTTCTGGAAATTTACAAAGAACAATTGAGGAAAAATCACTGTATATCTGAAACAGAATATCACATAAAGCTTACCCTTCACCTAGCATATGGGCATCTGAAAGCATATTGGTAACTACAACTCCCATTTCCTCTTCATAGTACGCATCTTCCATGGTCAACAACCTGGTCACATCTCAAAACAACAGATTTTTTACAGTAAGCAAAATATCATTACCATATAAAGCTAAAATCTATGCCAAGATTCAACCCATCAGCTACTTCCAAAAACAGGCAAGATAGTAAAGGTGAAAACTTTACTAAATCTAGTCCATCTCGAGAGGATTTCCTTATTATAAAACAGCATATCATGCAAAAATGCTGCACCAATAAAGTGAGCTTTTTTTCCCCTCTGCTGCTTCAAGTCTACAAATTTTACCAGAAAAATGAAGAGAGAAGGAAAAAAAAGATTTATATCTCTTGAAAAATAATTATGTTGAATTCAGGTATGGAGAATCAACAATTCCTGCTCATAAAACTTAAAACCCAAAAAAACAACTTAAAGAAAAGATCAAAACTTTGTAGAAAAACAACATAAGGAAAAATCATGCAAACATTTTTCTTTAAGGGAAAAAAAAGTGAATAAAAGGTGCAAACCAGGGAAAAAGAAAGAAACTTACATGGAATTTCTCTGATCAAAGCACCAAAAAACCCCATAAGACCACCCGTTACTGCAACAGAGACTTTTCAGTTTCTCTTTTAACACCAAACCCATGTTTCCTTTCAGCACCAAAGATTTCACTAACCAATTCAAACTTCACAAATTCCCCATTAAACTATTTAACCCTGAGTCAACCAGCTCTCAACTCAGTCACGCAAAAGCACCAAATGCTAAAACCCCCACCAACAGAAAAGGCTTGCAACTTGAAAATGTCTGTCTAAGACGGGCAAAAAATAAAGAATTTGTGTTCTAGGGAAGAAATAAATATATGAAAACACAAAGTGTGTAGTGTGTAGTGGTCGGTGAAAGAGAGTGGTTTTATGTTTATATATATAGGAGATAACAAACTAACAAGGTTGGCTTTCAGTTTTGTCTCTCTTTTTTTCTCTCTTTGTGTGTGTATATATGTTTATATATACTATATATTTTGGACAGCAACAATGGAGTCTCGATAAAATTCCAAGATTGAAGGGAAACACTGAGATCTCTAAGCATTTAAGACTGTTTTAGCATCTTTGTCTTCTTGTTTCCCGGTCACCGGTCCCATTTGGATCTTGCTTTGATGGTTCATCATCATGGGACTCTTTACCTACCCATTAATTCTTAATTTTTTATTTATTCTAGGATATGTGCTTTTGTTTTTACCATGTGGTTCTCATATGCTATTTTCTTCCATGTTATCCAATTAATAACTGATAAATGTTTAGGAGTGAAGAAGTTTATGTTTTTTTGGAAGCGTTTCACATGAAAAAAAATATTAAATTAAATATTTTTTATGATTTTTAATATATTAATTGAAAAAAAAATAAAAAAAAATTATTTTACATGTATTACGGTATCAAACACACAAGCTTGCTAATATAAACAACTTTTTTGTTTGTCATTGATTCAGATAAAATAACTTATTTAACAAAATAAAATGAATTAGATAAAAAATTTAATTGAACTAAAATTGATAAAACAAAGTCATATCCAGGTGGAGAAAAAATAAGTTGTGATTAAGTATGTTTTGTCATGTTCTCTTGCCTAGTAAAACACAACATGCAGCTGTACAAGAGGCTGCATTGATAAAAAAAAAAAACAAAACAAAACAAATTAAGGGTCTGAATTAAGAATTTGAATAAGTATAAGCTCCAACTTAGTTGCTTAAACCTTTCTTTAATTGTTTTTACCGGTTATAGCCTGTCCCGGTTGTTGATCTTCTCCTCGAGTCCATTTAATATCTCGCGATATGTACAATATTGCGTGTTGTTCTCTCGATGAAGATTAATTGGAGTATAAAAATGATGGTTGAATAATGTATTTAATTATGATGATTGGTATTTATTGGTTTTGGATTTTGTTTTGAGATTTTATTCTGACAAAAAAAAAATATTTGTAAAATGTAAATTAATTTTTATTTTTATTTTTTATTAAGAAAAATTTTTTTTGTGTAAAATTATTATGGTATGCGTAGATGCAAAAGTTTTATTTTTTTTATTGTTTTATGAGTGTTTTTTTTTAATTTTTTGAACAACCCTAATAACTAATGAATGACAAATATTTTTTTATGTAGATTCTATTTCAATGAAAACTTGATAAGTTAATCCACCGCATATTTTGTTTTTATTATTACATTACAAACTATTCTATGTGATGTTTGACATAAAACAAATAGAGATATTTTTTTTAATCTTAAAAGCTTCAGCTTTGTATTAATATCACAATTTATATTATTATTATTATCAATATTATTTCTGTTATTAACAAGAAAATTTTTAGATTTGTCAGTCATAGACTTTTTCATAAATATTTCAATAAAAGGAATATAGAAGTTTGTAGTCAGGTATTTACCATAAAACTATCTAATTTCTATAGAACCTATTACTATACAATACCTCTCGAGGAGTATGAAGCTGAGTAGAAAAAAATATTTTTTAAAGAAATAAAATATGAAAACTAAACAACTTACTAAGTAAAAAGCCCGAGAGTTTTCTATGTATATATAAAGAAATGTTGCTATGTATTTAACAAAAAATGACCTTCTAATTTCTATAGAATTTATTGCTATAATACCTTGAAGGAGGATAAAGCTAATAGAATCAAAAAACAATTTGAGAAATGAAAAATAAAAAAGTTTACGAGTGATATACATGAGAAAATAGTATATTTTAAATTCAAATTTTGCATTGTTTTAACTTCAATTAAAAGAAAAGAAAACATAGAACTTATAGAAAGTTTCTTTCTTTCTTTTTTGAAAATCAATAGGGCGAAACATCTTGTAAAACAACAAGCAACCACTTTTTTTCCCCTTATTGTTATCTTTTATGTTCTGGCCGAGTTAATATTTTGCTAATTCAACTTCAATATTCATTTATAAACAATTCTCCCATTATTTTTTAAAACACCTATTTAATATTTAATCAATAAAAATGAAAGCATAGAAAAAAATGAATCGCTATTCATTACGGAACATTATAATGTATAATAATTTTTATTTCCATATTAATTATACTCTATACTGGCTAGATATTTTTTAAACAATCGTTGTTAATTATTACATTAAACAAATTAAATGCCAATGATTCCAGTCATAATATTTTTGGATTTCACTATACCTAGCAGAATGTTATAATTAATACACGTAGATTTTATTAAAATTTATGTGTACCGATATTTGTAATTACTTTATTTATTATTACAGGAAATTGGGCTACAAATTAATTGATATAATTAAACTAGTAAATATAATGGGAGGATGCCATATCTAAGCTGCTTGAATGAATATAGATCGGTATCAACAATATTCCCTCTATAATATAATCCATAATTATACAGTCATTATCATATGTTCAATGGCTCGCGATAAGGTCACCATCAAAGGCACATAAAATCTCATGCCCCTATCATGACCTCAAACAGCACTGTCAGCCTAGACTTTAGTGGCCATTTATTTATTGTGAAGCTCTACGGCTAATTATGACTACTACAAAAACAACATTATAACACTTAAATCGGATATATTCAAAACCATCATGGGCTAACTAATAAACATTTGAAAAAAATAAAAAAATAAAAAAAATCAATGTTAACCTACGCCACCCCTACTAATTAGACCACAACTAATCCCCTCTCATGGGCCAATTAGTGAGAGATATGTTAAGAAAATTACAGGATTGCGTGTTCTTCATTGTAACAAAGACGTAATTTACTGTGGAGCGCTCCAGAGAAATTATCTACGTGTTCTCCAGCGGAGAAGAAAAAATGTCCTGGGGTGGGTTTTTTTTTCACTTATTTATTTGCTATTGAATGAAAGAATATTTGAGAGTGTCTAGATTATTATTATTTTTTGTAAATTAAATATATGTTTTTATCTCTATAATCAACAAAACTTGAGAGTTTTTTGTTTTTTTTTTAATTTTTTATAAACTTTTAAATAGTAAAGATATATTTTTATTTCTGGAATAAAAAAAATTATTGGGGTTATGGACAAGGGCATTTTTTATTTTTTTCTCTATTAATGTATAATTAAAGTACAATTGAAAAACAAAAAATAAGTTTCATTATTTTATAATTTCACACTAAATGTTTTTTTAATTTTAAATAAAAAATTTAATAAAAATAAGTAATATTAATGTTATTCAGATATACATGTAATGTTATCCAATAATCAAATCAAACTTTATTTTTTAAAAAAATATGTTTTATATATTTGACCTTGCATAGTATTTTTTTAAAATATAAATTTATTTAGTCAGTTTTATTTATATTTATTTTTTAAATTATAATTTTTTTATGACGTGAATTTATTTAAATAAACAAGTTCAATGAACATAATGGGATGAATATTTTATTTTATTAAATATTTTGATTTATATTTTTTTTAATTTTTTTTAATTATTATAAATAATTTTTTTAATTACATGATTTTTTAATTTACATTTTATTTTTTTAAAATGAAAAACACGTCAAAATAATCTCCATACCTAACACTTTTTTTAAAAAATTATAACCATCAACAAAAGAAAAGAACGGATTAGATAGCTAGTTATGCAATGATGGAATGTATCCCATGCTGTTCACGAGGACAGACTCTCGAGCAGCGCCAAGTTAGCAGCGTCTTCGACCATGAAAAGGGGCAAGGGCGGTGCACTTTATGGACTCTATATCTTCTACTAGATATGTTTTTTTAAACATCGATCCACAATATTCCTTGATCGAGATCTCTGGACTTAGACAAATGATTTATATTCGGATTTATTTCAAAAACTAAATTGCAGAGCATATGATTATTTATAAAACGCACACTAATAATTGAGATCTCTGCCTTTTTTTTTCTTTTTTGTTGGGTGGTGATATAACTAATTACTAATATTTGAATATTTCTAGTGATAAACATTAAACATTATATTGAAATATTTCAGATGGGATCTTCCTCCATGATGAATGTTACAGATTTTTTTAAAAAAAAAGAAGAGGAAGAGGAGGGGATCATTAAAATTATAGTGTTTGGAGAGTTATCATTGATGCAGGAGGAGTACATGGCCACTTGAAATGCACAAACCTCAAAGAAATCCATCATCTTCTTGCATTAAAGAAAGGGCGATGAAATCTCATCTATTTTCTTTTTGTTTCTGGTAGATGCGGTCCATTCATCAATTGCTTGTAGTAAAATTATTTCCTTCTTTTCCTAGTTTGAGTGTATTTTAAGTTAGCCTCCCCAGTTGTGACAGCGGTACAGAGCACTAATGGGGCATTGTTGAAAATTGTGGCGGCTGCCGCCGGTGGTCGGCCACAGAATATTCCGTTCCTTGTCCGGTTGCTAATTGGTTGCCTTAAGGGGGTCCCACCTTGGGAACTGAAATATCACAGAAAAGGAAAGGAATTGAATGGTCCCTCGTAAGGGTCTGTGGGGTTTGTAGGGATCATTTTCTGATTCCACATTCTGACATATGCCTACCCTGCAGTGCCTCGTTCCTAACGGGAAATTTTTTAGCTGAATTGAAAATATTTTGCTGTGAAAAGCTTATTTTTTAAAAAATAATATTTTTATTGTTATTGGTTGGATTTTACATCTTTGATTAAGATTATTGTTGATACTATAATGACTAAAAAAGACAAGTGATATAGCTTGAAAATAAATAAAAAAATATGTGATTATCAATACATAAAATATAGTAAAGGAGTCTCAAGATCTTAGTTTTATTGTACAATTAAACTAGATGTATTATGAACATAATTTATTTTACAATAACTTATGTACTCATAGCTTTGTAAACATGGCTTAAAATCAATTAAAATATCATAAAAAATAAAATTTAAATGACTATCAAATTCTATAATATGAGTGTATAATTTTTTTTGTGATTTTTTTCTAATATAACTATATAGAGTGTTGTTGATGCCATTATAATTTTAACTTGTATTCTATAAAAATAAATGAAAATATTTTATATTTTTTTTTTCACGCTTAAAAAATACATTTTATGTGCAAATTGGTTAGCGTGTGTGATTGGATACCTCTTCCTAGCTTTTAAGTTGTTCTCGATACTAAAAATCTAGCAAGTGATATATTTTATTTTTATATTTATTTGGTTACTTATCATCCAATAAATAGTATTTTTTATGATAATAAGCAATGAATTTATTAGTTATTCCAATAAAAATATTATCTAAAAAATAATTAAAATAACATGAATATTTTTTTATATAATTAGCTTGAGGTAGTTTAGAAAATCTTATATTTGAATTTTTAATTACTTCTAAAATATCATGCGTTAAATACCTTGTCAAAACAAAATAAATTGCATGTAAAGATTCTGGTGCAGCAGATGATATGCTGCTTGCCCAATTTTTTTGAGCCAAACACCTGGCTACCTAGATCCACACGCCTACCCTTTATTTACTAGATTCATTAGATTTTTTTTATTTTTATTTTATTTATAAAATTAATTATAAAAACTTATTCTGATATCATAATTAATATTATAAATTTTATAGATTAATTTGGATTGGATTGAAATTTTTTTAAATTAATTTTTTATAATTTATTGATTTATTAAAAATTCAGTTTTATAATTTATTTTAAAAAGAAAATTAGCCTCGATTATAAATGCTATTTTCAATGTTATATATGATCTACTTGAGATTGCAGTTTATATTAGACTAACATCCTCAATTATTTTTTTCTCTTAATTTTTTTTCTTATATTTCTCTTAATTTCTCTCCAAAATGCAAAACCCATTTACTGTGCTTTCTACTTTAAATAATAAAATATGAAAAGTACTCAGTAATGTAAAATATTAACATAATATTAAAATGGATAATTGCACAGTTTAATTATTTTCTCATGTTTCTATTATTTAAAAAAATATAATTTTCTCCCTGTTGTTTATAGATTGCATAACACTTTACATTTCCCACGTAGAAAAAAGTTAATAAAAATTCATCTTTATTATATTTCAGTTGATAATTAATTTTTATATATATAATTACATATTTAAACTTTATCATCAAATTTTTTTAAAAAAACTACCCATTCTCAACCCTTTTCCTCTCCTTTACTCCTCGCCGGAATCCGGCCATCCCAACCCAAAATGAAGGGTGAATGACTGAATGTGACTGCAGGATTTGCTTCAAATTTGCAATGCCTTGACAAGCACTACTGTTTCCAGCCTTGGATTCCAAGGGTCACCATTGTTTACCAAGAATACAAACTTTAAAGTATGAGAAAACATAATAAATAAACACAAACAATCCAATTGAAATCCTAAACCAGGACAGAGAATGAACAACTACGTGTTTTAGTGTAGAAATCAAAGAATTATGGAGAATCTGAGCCTAACCCCGACTCTTTCTCTTGAAAATCTGGGAAAAGATAGTACTAGAAGCACCAAGCGATGGTGGTTTCTTTACTCTTCCATTTCTTTCCTTCTTTTGAGTTAAAGTTTCACTTTATTTTTGTCCACCAGAAGAAGAGAACAGTCCTACGAAACAACACTTCTCTTTTCATCTTTTTAGAAACACAAGAGCCCTTTGAAGGTTTCCTCACCTCTCATCTGCTTTGAAATTTGTTCTGTTTTGAATAACAGGGAAGACAAATACCTCGGGTTTCAAACCTCATCAATGGATTCACAACCTCCTTGTTTCAAACCACCAACCTTCTCAGTAACCCATCTCCTTGCTCGACGAAACCTTCATCTTCACCAATAAATTGACACCATATCTCAACCCTTCTCTCATCCTCTCTCTCTCTATATATAAAAAATCCCTAAAAACTCTACCTTTTTTGTTTTAATACAACTCTGAGGTAAATAACCTCCATTGATCTTACTCAGTAACTAGATTAATTTGATGCCCAGAAAATAACCTAGTGATAGAAGAAGCACAAACTGCATATCACATTTGATTAAAGCCACCGCTGCAGGAAATTTTAACATAGCCATTGATTGCATAATTTCCTGTAAAAAACTGCAGCTCTTAATGTCTTGTCTATAGAGATAGATGGAAAGACCCTAATGGCGTCCAGTCAATAAAAGAAGACGTGGACTTTTAAGAGATTCCAATAAGATCGTGACTTGAAGGTAAATTAAAGAAGATTGTTTGGTCTAATTTTAGATATAATATATGTTATTGTAATTTAGTCTATTTATTTTATTTGAAAACTTAGGTAATGGATGTCAATTATAATTTTAAAAAATAAAATAAAAATAAACTATAGGACATAAAATATAATTTACCCTATTAAAATTGATCTAATTCACTACCAAAAAATTATTATTTAGCAACAAAGTGACCTATGTTCATCATTAACTACCATTATAATTTATGACGCAAAATTTTTCATTCGTTATCATTGACAAATTCCTGACAAAAATAATATGCGATGAAAATTTAGTGCAAAAATTACCAATATTGAATTAAAGCACCTCGCCTCAATTAAAATAACAATAATTTTTAGAGAGCTGTAAATTGTCTTTTTTTTTAAAAAAAATATATATTGATTAATATTTTTTTTAAATTATTTTTAATATTAGTATATCAAAACAATTTAAAAATATAAAAAAAATAATTATTATTTTTTAAATTGTTTTTACAAATCTATGTTTGAACTGCTCCCATGTGCCTTAAACTATCTTTTTGTTTGCTCTCAAACTGTCCCCACCTCAGCATATTTATCCCGTCCATCTCTCTTTCCCTTTTTGCTAGCGTCAGGCAACAAGGAGAAAGGCTCATCAATGGCACTAGAAACAACATTTTCCTCCCTCCCCTTTTGTTGTTTAATTGCTCAAAGAAGGTTAAGGTTACTTAATCAAGTATTTGGGATTTATATTTTTAATTTATAAGTGTTGTGTGCCTGTTATTATCGTTATTAACAATTTGAAAAAAATAAAATAAAAAATCACTTTATGATTGATTTGATTTAAATAAATTTCTAATTAAAAGTATGGTTTTCAACAAGAAACATGTCAAAAGTGTTTAATTAAAACTATAATTAAAGTTGATATTATAACTTAAATTATCAGAAAGAACACTAAGTTTTTTATTTATTTATTTGCATAGCAATCATAATACATTTGAATTAAAAAAAAATACTAATTTTGTTAGGGTAAATGAACGTAACGTGTGAAGAAAAAGCATGTTGATGTTGTTTTTTTGTTAGCCTATAGCTGGACGTAAATTTTAATGGGTTCCACAAACACAAAGTTGTGTTTCAAATATAATCAAACACCTTGTTTTTGCGATACACCTCGAAAGTAGAGACAATCACAAGAACAAACACATTCTTAAAATAAAAAATAAAAAGAGGGAGATGGAGAGATGATGAAAATGGGATTTATTTTTGTCAAAAAATTATTTTTCAATGGAAGTCTGGTGAAAATGGATTATGGCAAGATTCTGCAACATGAGTTTTAGTTGATAATTACATCGATGATTCTATTTTTAATATAATTTAGCAATAATTAATACTGGAAAAAAAATATTTCATCAATAATTAACATTTTGTTCACATCAAATGGTGAGGAGAGTGCTCAAAATAGGCAGGAAGACCGGCATTATCCTGTTCGGATGGGTTATGAAAAGAAGAATCGAATAACTTTTTATCCACCTGAATTCTTATAATATGGTTGTAATTAAATAGTTGCGTAATGTTTAATATAGACGAAAGTATTAATATCTGTACTCGTTGACAGTCAGGAAGGGCATGTCTCCACAGTTTTGGAATATTGCTGCTCTCCATGCATAAGAAAAAAGCTTGGACCTGTGAACCCATCGCACCTTTTTGCATGCGTCCTAATAATCATTTGAATGTGGTCTCGAGTGTGTTTCATTTCTTGCTCCACACTACACTCTCTTTTAAGCAACTGCTAGGAGGCTTATATAAAACAAAGACTACATATTAAATAGGACGACAGTACACCAATCAGTCTTCAAGTTTTGTCAGATTAGAGAGCGTTGTGTGAGGAGTTCGAAGGTTGCCCAAGAATAAGAGAAACAGTCACTGTTTGTATTTTGTGCAGAGGGGGCAGATATTTTATATTCGTAGGTGTTTTTGTCGAGTTTTCGTGCGTGTTCTTAACTATTGGCACAGCAGAGTCAACTTTCATAGATCAAGATTTCTTTTAATCCTAGGTAGGAAATCAGATATCTTGCCAATCAAGATCTTACATAGAGAGATTTAGTTTCAGTACTGTACAAAAATTGTTCTCAGAATACAATATTTAACGTTACAATTAATGTGTTTCATGCATATATATTGTGGTACCACCAGCTCCCTAGCTAGCTATAGATCTTGTTTTAGGCTGTCGACTGAATCTAACATATATAATCAAGTCATCTCTTTAATCTTTGTTGGATCACACATATGCAAGCTATCCTCCCTCATCTCCCTTACATGGTAGGGTATCTAAGGTCCAGACACTAAAAAGCCTAGGAAACATGCATAATTCTTTATAATATATAGAAATGAAAGGAACTTGGAGCACTGCTGTGGAAGATACATGCCCCCTACCCCTACATACATTTCGGATTTCACATATTTCCTACCAGTATGAGAATCTTGACTTTTCCAGTGATAAACCAAGCCCTAGCTAAAACTCATATCTTTGCAATTTTCCACTCCTGCCTCTTTTGGATTTTCCATCTTGGTAGTCCCAGTCAAGATAAGGCATGCACATTCCACTATCTTACCACCTAATCGCAACCCTCCATCTGAAAACCCTAGTCCAATTGGATGACCTAGTTATGGACCGCTACTATTTTTACCTCTTTTTTTTTAATTAATTGCTAAAAGACAAGCCTCACTTATTTCAAAACATGGTTTTTCTAAACACGATCATTTTGTTGTTCATTAGTTAGTTAACATTGCAATCATAAGGTCTGGTTTAAAAGCCATCTTCTGCTAGTGGGCAGCTAGCTGTGCCACCCACGTATATTAGCTAGATAATTTTTCCTTTTATCATTTTTTTATAATAATCGTGATTTTATTAACTTTTGGTTAATAATAAGATAGCCGAAGAAGGAGGGGAAAAAAGCAACAACAGAAAGAAGAAGATGAAGAAGCCACGAAAGAATTAAAGAGAACATAGACCAGGCAGAGGAAAAAATGGTAAAACTCAGCTGTGAGTTGTTCTGTTATAATTCAAGAATTTGATCCCATCAGAGCTGATCCCTAGATCCATTCCGGTGTAAGCAAAAGTGTTTCCATCTATTAGATTAGTTTTATGTATCAGGACTAATTTATTTTGTCATCGTTGAATATTCATATTATAATTATACAGATCAATATTTGCGTCCAGTGTACTGGTGTATCTATGATTTCTTCATTTTTTCTTCGCAATCTCAATTCTCATCGCCTTAGATTGGATTTCTAGACTATAATGTGGAGATACTGAACACTCGAGCTAAGTCTCCAAGAGCTAACACATGCTAGCTATAGAGTGGAAAAGGAACGCAGAGAAAAGAGCACCCGCAACTGATTGCAGGCGCAAAGTGTTACCATCAATTTTCTCTGTACAAACCCTTCAACTTTAGCAAGCAAATCTTATGATTCTGTCTCCTGAGGAGAGCACACGCTTAATCATGGCCGTTGAGAATGAAGTCAAGTGCATTATAAAGTTTGGCTTATGCATTTCTCGGTTCTTTTTTAAAATTAAAAGAAGGGAAATTAAATCCAGGAGCAAGATTTATTTGTTCATTGTCTTCCTCTTTAATTTGGTATATAAAAGAACAAAGCCTGCCTCAAATATGAATTAATTAACTGTTGATTTGGTGATAATATAAATCAAGTAGTAATTGGTCCTACATATGATGATTGAGCAAACAATTGTGTCTAAGCTTTATTCTCCGAAAAAATACAGTTTACGCCATAGAAGAAACATGCAGGTAGCTAGCACATGTAATTGCATATCCCCAATTTGTATAAGTTTTTACTTGCAATGATAACGAAAGCAACCCGATTAACTTCTCAACCCTGATTAAGGAATAATAATACCAGTAATTCCATCCAACAAGGGTTGCTTCAACTCAACTGTTCAATGCTCGATCTTTCACACCGTCAAGGGTTGCTTCAAGCCACGATCCGTTGTTGGTATAACTGTTGTGCGATATGGTCTCATGTTTGAGGTATGTTAAGCTTACGACTACATATGCGTGTGTGTGTAAATTACATAGGTTGTGATTTTAAAAATAGCTCCACCGATAGCTAGGTAGCTGTTTTGATTGCATGCTTGTCAAGCCAGAAATCGTACATCAGTGAGCTTATGGTTGGTGATGGCCCATGTATCTAATTCTCGAACTATTCCAAGATTACAGGTTTGGGACTTTTGTAAAAAACAAAAGGGTTTTAAGCGAATATTATCTACTGTGAAATAAATTCTCAATTTGTGTCCATCAAGTGGTTTATCTAACAAATTAAAGTGATCATGCATCCGGCCAGTTGCAGCGTCTATATATGCCTCCGAAGCCATGAAAAGGTAAGTGTAATCAATTTGTAATGCCTGGTAAAGCACATTACGCAAATGACAGTGACTTTATAAGAAAAAAGTAGCAGCGTTAAGTCAAAGGGTCTTTAACATGAAGTGTTATGATAGTAGTCTTCGTTAGATGCCCTTCTACAAGAATGCTTAAACTTTACAAGAAGATTTAGGGGATACTCATGATGTGGCCATTAATCTTTCTTTTTTTTTGACAGCTTCCATTGACTTCTACAAACGCCCCTGTGTACATACTAAATGGTGGTGATCTTCAACGACTCCTCGATGATAATTGCTTGGTTGCTCAGCTCAACGAGAAAGCGGCATTCAATTTTTTTGAACTTTTTACCATCAGTTACATATATATTTATATATATCCAGCCATTTCGTTTCCGAGTAAAGACGTGAAAGAAACACATGGCCTACAGTGAATTTATGCTCTACTTAATTACATTTATGTGTGAGGAGAAATGCAAAAATTAACCTCAAGACAGTTTTTTTGTTTTAATGAAAACATAAATATTGGCATTCTGTGTAGCATTTGTCCGAAAGGAAAAGAAAAGGGGATTTGTCGCTATAGAATTCTAATCTTGAATTTCCCTCGAAAAAAGCTTGTAGGGAATCTCACTCCTTTATTGAATGCGAAAGCTGACAATATTGCAATTGATCAGTTGCTGCCATATGAGCTTTTTACTGTCCAGCAAAAGTGTAACACAGATGCTGATCTCACGGACTCCTCCTTCCATATCACCATCACAAATTTCATACCCGTTTGCGTTATTGCATAGATAAATATGATCTCTCCCAGTAACTATTTTTACGAAACGAAACCCCAGATCTTCAGACGCTATTAGATTGTGCACTATTGTATTGCCCTCACATTATTGAAGGCCGGCAGTTATGCGGCCAGAGAAATGCTGCATGTTTTTCTCCATGACAACCGCAGACCAGAACACCAAGTATTGGAAATGTTAACAGAGTTAATCCCTTTTCGTCATTGAAATTATTCAGCACTAAAATGAAAAACACCCTAACAAGGTAGAAATCATAGTGCCAGTCAAATGTAATAATAAGCTCCACATCGTAAATCATGGGTTAGATTACCAAGATTTCATGAGATTGATGGAGGATGTTTACTTGCGTTGTGAAGATGAGCGCTTTAAATGTATTTTCTACTTGTTTAAATTGGCCAAAAAGGAGAGGAAAAATTATGAGAAGTTGACAACCGGAAGCTGTAAGAACCCCAGTTGTCGCAGAAGCATTTATTAATAAAAGTAAAGGAGTTTTTAAGGAGCCATCTACCACTAATGAACTAATCATAAAGTGGTGGTGGTCTCCTCTGCGAAAAGGCCCACAAAAACCAAAGTGGACCCATCATAACGAAAAGACAAAAGCATCCCTCTACCCTAAAAATTGTGATCAGAGAATGTCTACTCTCTTCGATACAGCTCGCTGTTATGTCCGGACTTCTGTGCAGTGATCATCCCTGCGCTCTACAGGCTAAGTTCCCATCCCACTTTAGATGGTAGCCCTTTTTTTATGAGAAAAATGCTGGTGAGTTGCAGCTTTCATGTATGGCGACACTCGCATCTTGCATGAGAGCTACGCATTCTCACACTGGCTGGAACCTCGCCATCCTCTTGATTTTCCGATTTTGCAGGTTCTTTGTGCCCGGTTTCTATATTTGGCACTCGGAAGATATTAATTGTTTTCTTTAATTATCTTATGCTTTCTTATGGGAGTATCTAAAAAGGATTGGTTATTTATAGTGTAATATTTTGTTAATCTAAGTTATTTATAATCTGGTATTGTGATAATTATTGATTTTTAAGATTTATTTTAAAATATATTAAAAAAATATTTTTAAATTTATTTTAATATCAACACATTAAAATTATTTAAAATAGCTAAAAATTTAATTTGAAGTAAAGAAAAAATAAAATAAAATTTAATTTTTTAATATAAAAATAAATAGAATTTTAATCTCTAACTACTAGTTAAATAGGTTTTAGACCAAATGCCCTTCCTTAAAATTGAAACTGAGTAAAGGAAATTAACCACTTCACCAGTATAACTTTCATTTATTTATTTTTCTCAGGTTAATCTTTTAATCATTTTTCTTTTAATTTAACTTATTTTTTTATAATAATTCTTTTTATAATTTAGAATGCAAGGTATTATATTATAATCTGATTCAGAATATCATCATTAGTTATCTTCTTAGTTATTTTTATATGAATACTAAATATTTTTTTCATCTTCATCTTGAAATTTAAAAGATATATCATGTAAGAATGATATGATTTAATTTTTAAAATTAATAATTCACTCATAAATAAATATGTCTAGTAGCATATCTATGATAAAAAAAATTAAATTAGGAAGAAATTTTTTAAATAAATGTATCAGCTGTGGATAACTTATCTAAAAATATAAAGAAAACTTGCACGTGAAAATTAGAAAGAAAGAAAAAACAGAGTAGAAAACCGGAAGCTCAAGCTCAAGTTCAAATTTGTATAGAGCTGCTATGGAGTCATCATGGAGGGCACAGCAAAACCTCCGAGTAGACACAAGTTCCTGTTGTGGACCATTGGTTCATTCACTTCAAGTAAAACACGATATTCAAGAAAATGTTCTCACCTTACAAATATCAGACACGTGGCTAGCCGACTGACATTGATTGAGGCGTCAAAAATGGGGAATCAAACGGTGGTCATCTTGAGGGCCAAGCTAGGTGCCGGTGACGGAGGGGACAAGTAGCCGGACAGTGCAGATCGCTTTTTGAGGGGCTCGCGATTGTAGGGGTCCACTAAGATGATGATGTAGTCCCCCATTGGTGTGTCTTCCGCCACGTCATCAATCATGTTGGGGGTGGAATGATACCGTGTCAGATTTGATGATGGGATCAGACGTAAGCAACGATCCTTTTTGGTTTTGGGGCTGCTCTTCTTGATTTTCTTTCTCCTTTTACTTTGTCCTCTTGTTGGGCATGTTTTGCTTTATACAAGTCAGGTGTGACCTCTTGCTTTGTTCTTCTCATGTGCAATCAAAGTTAATGAGGCAACAGCTATGGCCGCCACAGTGAAAAAAGCAAAGGGTGCAGCAATGGCGTTTTGAAGCCATTGATTGGAAGGTTTGCATGCCCAGGTTCCCCCCCCCCCCCCTCCCCCCACTCAATGGGGTTTTGCCTTTGGGCTCGAAGTTTGATCATCACCCAACGCAACCCAATTGTTGCTCAACTGGGTTTTACCGATAAACATATAACTCAAAAAAAGGTCTCATGTCCGAGTCTTTTCTTTGTAATAAAAAAATTAAACTAGGATCTTAGCATGCATATATGTGATTATGTGTAATTAGTTTAATAAAAATAGCTTCACATTTCATAAATGAATGGATTAAAAGAGAGTTGGATTCTATTTTTGGCCCCATTTGAAAATGAAAGCCACGAGAGAAGATTTCCCTGTGCTGTCTCTCTCTATGAAGAAGAGAGGAGACCATTAAAAGAGGGCCGGCGAGGTTCCCTTCAGTGGAAGGCCTGGGATATTTCTGTTTGGGTCTCGGTCACTGAATGGCCCAATTAAATTAAACCCACTAGAACCCTTATATCATGCTTTTATATTTAAGAATAATTACCGTCCTCTTACATTATCTTTTTTCTTTCAATTCTGCAATTTTTTTCATTTCCTTTTTTTTCCTTTTAACTTCATTCTCTGTTTTTTTTTTTCAATTCCTTCCTGTAACCTTTGTAAGAGTTGTTGGATTACTTTCAAAGTAGTTAAATCAATCGAGTCACAATAAAATAATTTTTATATAATTTTATTTTAAATTTTAACTAAGTAAAGAGTTAAATTAAAAGTTTATTTTTTTGTTAATTTTGTTAATTTAATTTTTCTACTTTCATTACAAATTAATTAAGTTATATTTAGATAATCTAAATTAATTAGTTTACACCATATCAATTTTCACAACGTTTAATATTATGACCAAATAAGAAGATGAGTTTAAGGTCTTTTCTATTAATTTTATTTATATTATTTTATTATTTAACCAAGTTGCTTTTGGATTAGTGAATCTGACTTGAATTATGTTAAATTAATTTTTATATTATTTAATTTTAAATTCAGATTAAACAACAAGTTTTGTAAAAAAAAATTTAAAAATGACCTGTTAAACTAAGTTTAATAATAATATCAAATAATTATTTATACCTTAAATATTTTTTACTATATTCAATAAATTTTTTAATCTGCAACATAATAAAAGCATGCAAATTAATATTAAAAATCTATTTTAACTTAAAACCTTAAGTTTCCAAGTGAGGTACCAAAAATAGTATTATATTTTTTTTAAAAAAAACATCATCTTAAGTGAAACTTTTTAAGTTTAAAATTTATACAAACCACACTATTTTATATTTAATTTTTATTAATTATAATAAGGATGGTAAGATTTGAAATATCATGTTAAATAATCTTTTCAATTTAAAAATTTAAACTATAAAATGAGATTCTAGTAATAGTTTTATATCACTATCTAACAACTAAAACCTTTTATAATTCATGAATGGGTCTTAAACATTCACATAATAAATAATATTATCTAGAGTTTAAAATTAAAACATGAAAAAATTGTTATACTGTGATATAGTTGACTTGATCAGTTCAAAAACAACTCAGTTATTTGATAAACAAAATTAAAAAACAATAATGAAATTGAAAAAAAAAATTCTTGATCTAATTTTCTATCTAGCCCAATTTTAAAATTAAATTGTTTGAGAGTTGTTTTAATGTGATATAATAAATTTGTTAGTTAAAAAATAACTTGAATAACTATTATAAAAAATCCAAGGATAAAATTAAAAAAAAAAGAAAATTGAAATAAAAAATAGAGGAAAAAAATAGGGGCTGGATTGAAAAAAAGAAGAGAAAAACAGCATAATATCATAAAATTAGGTTGTAGAAAGGTCTAATTTCAATAAAAATAGTTTAGAAAAAAAGAATAAAAATGCATATAAACAATGAAATACCATGTTGTTTTCTAAATGTTTTAATTAGATGTATTAAGTAATTAGATTAGAATGAAAAGTAGATTCAGAAAAGGTAAAAATACATTAGATAAAAAATATAAAAACATAAAATAGAACTATTTTAAAGTGAATTTTTAACTATTTTTAAAATAAAAAATTATATGAAAACATGTCTCCTTTATTTTCCTGTATCTTTATCTTTTCTAATACAAGATATAAGATAGTAATCAAATGATATGACTAGGTTTTTTAAAGAACATTAAGTATTGTGGTAATTTCTGTATTTGTCTAATCACATAAAACAATTCTTTTGATTAATCAATTAATTTCTACTTAATTTTACCACTAGCGTAATCTATTATCATGTTTTAAACTTTGTTTTTTAAAAACTAAAATAATATATTTTTTATTTATAAAAAAATATTTTACACATTAAAATTTATAGCATAATATTTTTATTCAAAAAAATATTTTTTGAACTTATTTTTTAAAACCAAAATTATAAATATTATTAAAAGTTTTCTTTAATCACAACAACAAACACACAGTTCACTTTGGAATTCTCATCTCCCGCAACAACTGGAAGGTTGAACTGGAGAATCTCCAAAGCCTAAAAAGTAAAAGGGAACTTCATGTAATGATTAATGTTCTCTGCAGTTCAAACTCCATCCTATCAGCTGTGATAGTGGATTTTGGTTCTCCACGGTTATAGCTTAAACTATCGATACAGTTTGTGCCGTCAGGGTCTTTGCAAGGTAAATCTTCTTCTCAAGTAAAGTTTTCTTTTTATTCACACTGTTTTATTTTGATTTTGATTTCTTGATTGGTTTCTTTATGTAATTTTGATTTTGCACATACTAAAAGATTCTTTTTATAGTTTATTGATATGTAGGAGGCGCCATTTTGCTAGACATTCTGGGAAAAACTCTCGCTTTGAAACTGTTTATCATTGCATAGTTTAAAGAATTACCTTTTAGTCTCTGTATGGTTGCGAATAAAAGTGGAGGAAGGGAAAGGAAAGTGGATTTAGCATTAAAAATGTATTATTGCTTGTTTTGGGATTTCGAAAAGAGTTGATAATAAGATGAGATTGAGCTGTGATTGTTTCAAGTTCGGTTCCTTTTGTATTACCAAATGAAGAAAAAGTTTGAATCGATGCTTTAAGCATGGCACAACAATACATCAGTTCAATAATTTAGCAAAACATACTTGGATTCCACTCTTGGTGCTTTGCAACTGTGTAGAATTCCCTCTGTTAAAGAAATATGGAGCAGAAAGTCGACTTCTTTATTTTGGCAAAATGACTTGTTTGAATGAATTTTCTGATAGGTGGAAGCCTTGTTTAGCTGCAGCAATAATCTTTATTGCTATGGACCTGGCTTTAGTAAATAAGGAAATATTGGTGCTTTGACATCTCACCTTTTCTTGTATTTACTCTCTCTATCAAGCTTACCTATGCATGTGCACACTGAATTGTGGAAACTAGCACGATATATTATGCTGGTGTTGACTTTGTGATGTTTACGTGCACACTTCGTCTTTCATAAATGATCTGTTGATATCATCTTTTCAATTTCATTTTCAATCTTTTTTATTCATTTCAGATAAAGTTCTTGCTTGAAAGATTCAAACTTGGTCTGTTTTTTCTGGAATGTATGCCATGCATTTCAAACTCCAAATTCGTTCTCATCAGTCCTTGCAATTTGGGTTATTATTCTTTCAATTGCACAAAGCATGAATTTTTTTATTCCTGCTCTTCATACATGGACAAAATTGGAATAGTCAAGCCTTGTGGATTTGGAGATGAGAGCACCAGTGATGTTGTTCTATGCTGGAGAAATTGTGAAGGAAGACCTGAATTTTTTTAATCCCACTCCTTTTCTTTAGTAAGCAAGAGTAAATTCTTTGCAGATTGGTTCTCTTGTCCGGACTTTGGTAAATGCGTTGAGATTCATTGCACAGAGCTCAACTATGATCATCATGTTAACTTCTTGAGATTGCTGTATCTCCCAGGGGACTTGCAATTGGACTCCTTGGACTCTGTTAAATCCGCTATTGGGGTTCTCAAAGTATCTGTTGAATTCAGCTGCCAGGAGAGATTACGAAGAGCTGCATCCAGTACTTAGAGGCTGTTCCTTCGAAGCACAGGGAAGAGGAACAAATAATAAAAGCAGTCTCCAAACTAGGTCCAGTTGCCATGCCTATAATTTCCAGGATCAAACCAGTAGATTCAACTGCTACCAAAAATGTTTTTGTTTCAGCAGTTCGCTTCGCGACATCTACTGGCGAGTCATGCCCTCCTTTTGGCGATGAACTTAAAATCTCGGCTCAGGAACAAATAGAATACATGATAGGGGAAGATGAGGATATGCCATTGGTTATGGCCGATGATGAAGTAAAATCAGTTGTGAGAATGGGTCTTTCCAGAATCTTTTCTACATTTGAAAAGCAATTGTCCTCCCTAGTTTTGGAGTCTGACATCGCATCGGATACAGCAGAGGCCAATATATTGCAGTGTGTATCTGATCTTGAATGGATGTGCAGTATACTTCCTAAGATGGAATTGATGAAAGACTTCGTATCAAGCTGGGCTGGGATCACTGGAGACATTCTGGGGATACTTGCAGACAAGAAACTTGAATCTGCCATGTGGGGTTTGAAAGTAAAATTGATTGAAGTGAGTGGAAAGGCTTTAGAAGCAGTTGGTTATGGCAATGTGATTCTTTCAGCTCCAATTCGGGTGCAGCTGCTAAAGTCATGGCTTCCATATATTAGGGAAATGAAACCTCTTTTAGATTCAAAAGGCAGTGAAGACACGAGTTTTCCTCACAAGATGGATGAGGACTTGTGCCAGAGTATCGAAGGGGCAATCATCTCATTGATATTGGCATTGCCATCAAATGACCAAGCTGATATCCTGGCAGATTGGATGGAAGCTGACCAGGTCAGGTATCCAGACTTGAGTGAAGCTTTTGAGGTTTGGTGCTACCGAACCAAGTCAGCAAAGAGAAGATTGGCTGAGGGCTTACGCAGGCTCGACAACACAACTGGCAGCCTTGAATAATCCGAAGTTGTTGTAACATTAATTATTATTATTATTACTTTTTTCTGAATCGATGGCAATGGTTCTGTTTATGTATTCCTGCACCTCCTCAAGTAATGCTTGCAGCATACTTTATTTAACTACTGGCCTGATTGTTTATCACCATTATGTCTATAGATTAGGGTTTTAATTGATCCCAGTTCCTACCAAATCAACGAGAAAAACCCATCTCAGCTGCCAGGCCAATCATGCTATATGTACACCAGTACTCAAACATGATCTTTGAAAATGGAAGTTTAAAATAGAAGACGCCATTTATGAATACCAGGCAGCCGGCCATTAAATGTCACACATGCACAGCTACCATTCTCTAATTGCTTGAAATCATAAAGTACTAACAATAATAGATTAGGTTTTACTTTTTTCTTGGCCACAGGCCTTACTACTTACATTGAGTTCTTGTTAAATCTTTCGACTCTTTAGGACTTTTTTTGATGTATGTTTAAGGTATATTTATATTAACTTACGTTATGACCGAGACTAAAGAAAAAATTAAAAAATGAATAAACTTCATTGGCCTAGACCTACTTTCGAAGTTATATATATATATATATATATATATATATATATATATATATATATATTATTTTCTTAGAATTTAAGAAAAAAAAAGTACTTGGTGGATATAGAAATGGAAACTCTAATATCATTTTAAATAACTTAATAGAAAGTATAATCTAATACTAACAGGGATCCAAACCTTAACAACCAAAAAACAATTTATATTTCATTAATAAATATAAACTCAATTTAACATACCTTATCTTGTCTTTCCCCCAAATATATTCATTGTTCTTAACTAAATTAATTGTGTTTTAAATAATATTTTTTATTTTAAAATTATTTTAATATGTTGATATAAAAAATATTATTTTATGTTATTTCTTCTAGTTTATTCATTGTTTTTTGTTAGGTCAAGTTTTCAATTGTGTGGCAAACAATATTTTTTTAATTTTTAAATTATTTTAATATATTGATATATAAAATATCTTTCTAAATAAAAATAATATTAGGTTAATATATTTTTAATAAAAATATTTAAAAAACCGCTACCATACACATAAATATCATGTTAATCCTTGTTTTGGACTCCTTTTGATTCGAACCCTGCCCACTTAGACCTCTCTCTCCCTCTCTCTCTCGCTCTCAATCTTTCAAAGTCACAATCTTGAAACTAAAAAAAGATGAAAAGCCCTCATCAAAATCTCATCTTTTTTTTGACTGAGTCACCGATACTTTATATTTTCTAATCTGGGTCTCCTTATTCCCTTTGTAAAACTCATTCTCTAACCTTCTCCAGCGACAAAGAAAACCAAAGAAATGTACGTTAAAGCTGAGCCAACGACAGATGTGAATAGGAACACGGAGTGGTTCACATATCCTGGAGTTTGGACCACTTATATGCTCATCGTTTTCATGTCATGGCTCCTTGTTCTTTCCATCTTTGGTTGTTCTCCTGGGATGGCTTGGACTATTGTCCATCTCTGTCATTTCGCTGTAAGTTCTCTCTTTTGTTTTCTCGCTTACATACACGGTGCCTTCTCTATTGGGTTCGATTTGTTTGATTGAAACATTCATTTCTTGCTGATTCGATGAGATAGTTTTGCTGCTGTGCTCTTTTTGGTATTTGATCTGTTTTATGTTGGATTTGGATTTGTGGTTTTGTTCTTTCATTTCTTTTCTTCTTATTTTTTACTTAATGAGATTTGAATGTGTATATATGGTGTCGAGACTATGATAATTTATTTGGTTAAAGGGCTAGGTGAAGCTGATCATGGAGTTTGGGATTAGGGACAATTTGTGTCCTGTTAGGGCTCGTCGTGAAATAGCTTAAGATTGACTCATAGAAGAAGAGCCTCAAAATTATTGAAAGTTTGATTTTCAATTTGCTTTGGTAATTTCAATAGACTTAACCTGAATGTTAACATAAAGGAAATTAAATGTGACTTTGTATTGCCTAAAACTTGGTAGAGCTTGTGAATGGTTGATATTATACAAGAATTAAGCCAGATGCACTTCATTTTAGCTAACTCGAGTGAAGGTATTTCTGACAGTTATAGTGCAAAAGGATAGATTTCAAATTTATGTGTTTTTGATTGAGGAAGCTGGGGTTGACACACTAAGGGACTCTTTTTCCAATATCATTTAGCTTCAGAACAAATTCTTTTTTCTAAATGTTGAGATTTCTAGAGAATCAAATAGGTTCCCCTGATGTCAAGGTCATGAACTATATATTTTAGGATCTTATCTTTGCATGGGTTTTGGATTTAACTTTCTAGAATTGTTCTGAAATACATCAATTTTCTTACACTGTAGACATGATAATTGAGGCTAAACAATGAAATATATTGCCCTGACCGTGTGCAGGCACATGTGTTCTTGTGTGTTGTTTTCTTCTTCTTTTGGGTGGGGGTGTAAATTGTGTTTGTAACTCTTTCGATAAACCGTAATTAGATGAAGGTTTTAGAAGATGCTACTGTTATAGCTTTGGTGCATGGATCACATGACCTGATCATTTTGTGGGAGGATTTGTTTGTGCTTCTTCTTATAGCCGATGAGTGTTAATCTGCTAGGTTCCTAGTATCTAAATAACCATTTTAGTGAGTAGCAGTTGTCTACCACTGTTTTTTTCTCTTACCTCTCCAAATGGATCTCTTTTTTGTCCTATGCAGATAGGTAAAATAATATGTTTCTCCATCTTTTACATAAAGTATATTTGCTTATTTTACATTGTTCTTTCAACAATAATATCAGCCAAGCTATGGAGTAAAATTTGCTTTCATTTGTTTCATGCTACTGGAGATATTTGCTTCGCCTTTTGGAAAGAAAATTTAATCTCCTGCAAGAGACTGATAGAAATATTAAACAGTTTGTCCTGTCCAAACCAATTAGAAACTGATTTGCCATTATTTTCCCTCTGCATTATCTAATCACTTGCTCTTTTTTTGATCTCCCATTGATATATCTTGCAAATGACTTTTCTTCCCACTTCAGGTTACATATCACTTTTTTCACTGGAAGAAGGGAACTCCCTTTGCTGATGACCAGGGTATTTACAATGGATTGACTTGGTGGGAGCAAATAGAAAATGGCAAGCAACTCACACGCAACAGGAAGTTTCTGACCGTTGTGCCTGTAGTGCTGTGAGTATATTGTTCTTCATTATATAAGTATTTTGATTGGACTTGAAATGGAAAAATGTGGAACATACTTGTTTGCAATTAATATCTCTGCACAGATGCCTATTTGATTGGTTCAATATGGTAAGGGATTTGTACCGTGTTCTATTGATTAGTTGAAATTATTTGACAGTTAGTTTGTAATTGTTCAGTAGTTTATGTGTCTTAGATTATGGATATTGGGTTGAGGTTTCGTTCAGCACCACAATTCTTTGTTGTGTTCTCTGTGTGTGTGATAGAGAGAGAGACAGAGAGTTGTGGGATGGGAGGGCATCTGTAAAGGTGGTATGTTGTTGGGAAAAAGTTCCTAAGATGGTGTTTTTTCCTTACCAAGCATGGGGTAGGTTCAACTGCTTGAGCCTCTACTTGAGTTGAACTGAAGTCTTTTGAATTGATTTGGATTCTTTCCTTCAAAATCTCTTGCATTTTGACTTGATTTACCTGGCTAAGCGTCTCCTAGAAGGATCTTAGGAATGATTGCCATGGTTTGCTACAAAGATGGATTTATCTGTCACTGGATAGTTCTTTGCTTTTTTCATGAGTAACTGGTCCCTTTTCAGGCTTTTGAAAAGGGATTGTTTCTTATAAGAAAAGTCTTTAACTCTTTTGAATTTTTGTCTGTTTCCGTAGTTGCTAAGGTGGAATTGTTAAGATTTTGTTTATTTGTTTGCTATCATGATGTGTGGCAGCACTCTTGCAATTATCATTGTGAGCATAAGCTGACTGAAGGAGTTTCTCTTTCCAAAATAACTGTCCTTTGCTTAGTGCCTATGGCCTTATATTTCATTTGGCAGGTATTTGATGGCCTCGCACACAACAGACTATCAAAATCCAATGCTCTTCTTCAACACATTGGCTGTATTTGTGCTGGTTGTTGCTAAGTTCCCAAACATGCACAAGGTTCGCATATTCGGAATCAATGCTGATCATTGAAATGCAAAGGAATTCATGCTTGCTTTACTCCGATTTTTTCACTTTCCAATGTAATGGTAATGTCCCTGTACAGATACTGAAACTGGAAGGGTTATTATTATTTCTTTCTTCTTTTTTTTTTTTATAAAAATTATGGAGTGAATATATATATACGTCACTAGGTTACATGCTGGAAGAAAAGTGTATCAACACATTTCTTCTTCGTACCAGCAGATATATATCATCTTATTTTTTACTGTTTCCCCTGTATGGTTAGTGGTTACTCGAGCCATTTAATAAAATACTTCCCAAGAGGGATCAAAGTGAAACTGAGCATTGATCATGGAGCTGAGTCTCTGGGTTTGAAAGCTTAACTGGTCACGTTTTTATTTATTTTTGAGCAGGTTGATTCAACTGGTCACATTTAATAATAAAAAACTTGATTCTGGGTTGAATTTTTCCAAATCATAATTAGAGGAGGTAATAAATATATTCCGTGCAGATTTAGGGAGAGTGAGGAGCACAACTGCCCCTGTGTTCTGGGTGAATACTAGAAAAGTAATGATTGGGCATTTGGGATTAATGGGTGGGTATCTTAAGGATGGTTGTGGTTTTTTGAAGTGTTTTTTATTTTAAAATATAATAAAATAATATTATTTTAATTTTAAAAAAAATTATTTTTGATATTAATATATTGAAAAATATTAATTTAAAGTAAAAAATAAAAAATTTAAATTATTTTTTAATATTTTTTAAATATAAAAATAAATAGGAAATTTTGCCACAATTGAAGATGCGAAGATAAGGTAATCATATCACCTGTCCTGGTAAAGATGTGCAAGTTGCTGATTATTCATCATCAGGGGAATATTTGCAGGGCCCAAGTAGGTCTTGGAATATCGTTGATGGTTGTACTCCGTGCCATCTCTGTTACAGCTTGTGAAAAACACCGCGTCAATTTGTGTAACGTTTCGGCTAAATAACTTTAAAATGAGTTAAATTCAAATTTAATGTCAAGAACGAAATTGAAATGAAATGATAAGAAAAGACATCAATTAAAAAATTAAATTATGGAGATAAATTGAGAATTAAATAAAAATGTGGGGTTAGTGTATAAATAATCAAAGAAATTAACCATAAAAAACACTCTCTCTATTGACAGACTAGAAGTAAGAAGAAAATAAGGGAGAAAAACAAACAAAATTGAAGAGAATTCTTAAGAAAAAAAATTTAGAAAACCAACAAAATTAAAAAGGGATTGTGAATCACCACCTTCAAACGCTTTATTAAAAGGGAAAAATTTGAAGAAAATATAAATTGACTTAATTGAATTAATACAACATGTAATGAAAGCTCAATAAGTAAGAATTAATTAAGAAAGCATGATAATCCTAAAAGCATGCATGATCAGTCAAGGGATGCTAATTGATGTATGATGGAAAAAAATGTATTTATTTAAGTAAATTGTAGTTTATCAATTCATAATTTTGTGTAAGATGATTTTAAACAAGTTTAATTACATTATATAAAATGAATTAAATTAATTATATTGTTGTGAATCGAAATCTCCATAATGATCATAGAACTTACAGATGTTGTGATTGGTTGATTTTACATATAAGAGAGAGTTAATCGAAACTATTTTTTTTTCTTATTATACTATTGCTAATGTGAATTATGATAAATATTTGTGATGAATTAAGTGCTCGAAAATAAGGAAGATAGTTTCTCAGAAATAAACTAATGCCTAATAATAGTCGGAAAAAACTAATTAACCAGTGAGGAAACTAGCGCTTATAAAATAAACAGAGAGACTTAATTGCCTAGTAATATTTTATTTTCCAGATATAAATGATGAAAATAAATGCTTGGATAAGTGAGTGAATACCCATAAATAGATTGGCAACTCAAGGTAAAGTATTAGTATAATCATATTAAATTAATTAAAACTAATTGATTTGAAAAAGAAATAATTAATAGTGATATAATATAGTTGTAGTGAAAATAAAATTTAAGCTTGTTTCTTTTGTTTATTAAGTAATTTTTTTGTATTTGTGTTGAATTAAATTACAGGTACTTCATAGCTTTTAGAGAATTGATAGATATATAGGATTTGTTTTTGTTAAAATTAATAATTATATAACCTATATTTTTTTTTGTAATGTCTAGTAAGAAATGAGATTTTTTTTTATCTACTAAATTATTTAAATTAGAATGTGTTAATCAACTTTTATAATTTATAACTTTTTGTTAAGATAAAATTATGAACATATGTAATTAACTCATAATACTTTATGATAATACGTTTTTTATATTTATATGTTAAATAAATTATAATGATGAAATGATGGAATATAAGATTAAAGGTTATTTTAATTATATTTACATGGGAATGTATAGGAGGATTGAAGGATATTCAAGTTGCATTTAATGATTGTTAAATTAAGAATCGATTTTAGTTACTAATTTGGAATTTTGTGATATAGAGAAGAGTCTATTGAAATTTGAATAAATTTTTATAGTTACAAATGTATAATTTTTTTTTTTTAAATCAGCCAAAAGATAGATTAATCGAAATCATGTACAGATAATGTGTGAAAATTGGGGTTGTTAGAATTCGAGCCGTAAATCTTGCGTTAACAACGCAGATCCACTCTCTTAAAAACTCACACGCCAGCACATCATAAAAGTGGTGAGATGAAGTAATGCGGGCTTGAGGACACGTGGCTAGCTTAACTGCCCCTTCCGACAGAGTCCTATAAGCGATGCCATGTTTGGCAGTTCTCACTAATTTAGCTTGGAATTTAGAGCCACCTTACGCGTAAGAACCTCGTTTATTAATGTTGCTTGCAGCACCCAAAACATGATCCAAAGCAGCAGATGCATATCTATATGTGCAGCATGGCTCATGACTCACCCCTCACTTTCTTTTTCGCCCAAATTGTGCATTAATATCTGCAACATTCAGCCCTTCAACATGAGTGCATGGAAAAGAGGGGAGGGGGTGCATGCCATATATATTGCACGCGAATTCTTTTAAATTTGATCTTGACTTGGGATATTCACTGTTCGCAGTCGCACAGCTATATATGGACCAGTGGGTAAAGCAATCAAATCCATTCAATCGGGAAGAAACCAAAATATCCATGAAATGCTTTAGCTGTTTGGGGGATAAATCTTATTCGCCGATGATGAGATATATATTTTGGTTCGATAACAATATCTGTCGTAAGATAAGATAACATGGGTTCTAATTAATTAGAAAAATAAAAAAAAGGGTAATTAAGACTGGCCAGATGACTCAAAGTTGAGAGTCCTAATTTTCCAAGACAGCTCTGCCTTGCTGAGGAAAAAGTTGAACATTTACATATTGGTTTTGTCAGGTTGAACCAAATATTGGCCGGAGATATATACTGGTTGCCGAACAGCCCATCGAAGAAGGCAAAGGGTAGGATGAATCAAAGGTCATACCGGTTGCATAAACTAGGCCTCTAAATTTGGCTGGAAAAACATCCCCTATATTAGAGGGTGGTGCCTCTTAACATTTGCCCTAGTTATTATGCACGCTAAGTGCCTTACAGCAGAGAAACGAAAATAAACTGATTTTATAAATAAAAGGGTCTAGATCTAGATGGATCATCAGACTTTTTTCAGTGGGATGCATTATTCTCTTGCACACTTGCCTAGGAGAATGTCTGTGGGTCCCAATAAGAAGACCACAGAAATGAGGGCTTGTCAGATCTTTCTCAATCTTTCAATTAGAAAAAAAAAAAAAAAGGAAAAGAAGAGGTGGCATGGAAGCAATGATCATTCATGTGGAAACAAGGCAGCTGTGAGAAGTGTAAGAGTCTTCAAAGAACGTTTGGATATAATAGAATTCTCAGTAGTGAGCTTTTCAGTTGAAGCCTCTAGTATACACAACTGCGATTTACTTCGTGGAAGAGTTTTTTTCTTTTTTTTCTTTTCTGGAATTACACTTGGAAGGATTAGAATTCCTACCTGGTTCCAACTTTTCTTTCTGGACTTATGCTTACTGTCTGCTAGAATCTCAGTCTTGATGAGACTAATACTCAAAACCTGGTTACAAAAACGGAGAAAGAGAGAGATTGGAAGTAGAAAATCCAAAGCCACCATTGCAATCCAACCGAGGTTTCAATAAGAATAATATTAACAGCAACAACATTCCTGCTAAAATGAAAGAGACTAATGAACATATGTAGCCTTTAATCTATAAAACTCCTTGCAAATTCTCACGCTATACATTATTTTTTATTATACCATGCCAACCAATGACACATAATATATAGTGGGTACTGGCCTTTTTGCTAGCTCTTCCTTTAAATGATAGAAGATATAATTAACACGAAGTTAAAGGGCACGGAGCATACCCTCAATTCTACTTGTTACCCTAAGAAAATTCTCGACTTAGCTTGGGTTGATCTTTTCTTCTATCATTTCACGGTTTCCCATCAGTACTTTAGCCTTAATGAAGCCAACCTAAAATGAGCTTCAAATTCCCACAAGTTTGAAGAGTACAGAAGAAAATTTAGAGTAAAACAACGAAGCCTATAGAGAGAGTAAGACGCCCATATGTATCCTATCTGTTAGTAATGAAGAAATGCAAACCAAGTCACCCACCTTAAGAACTTACTATAATAAAGTTAAAAAAAATCCAAAAAGAAAAAAGACAACCCTCAAATTATTTTCTTCATCTAATTTACCATGATCCTCCACCAAACATTCCAGTCCAATATCCTGTAGAATCACCATGATCTTTATTTTGCTCAATATCAACCGTGCTTGAAACTTGCTTTAAATCTTCAAATGGAAACAAAAGTCTTCCATTAGCTTCCTGAACCCCTTGGAGACTCCCATAACAACTTCCAAGGCCATCCAAAGAGAAATTCAAGGTTGGTTTGAAATCGTGAAGAGGAAAACTTGATGTATAAAGTGTGCTTGGATCTTGAACTGGCATAGGAAAAGAATTCAAACCCCTTGAGGAGATTCCAGTTAACAGCTCCAGAGCTGAAAGTTGGGATGTGGTAGTAGATGCAGAAGTAGAGGAAGATATTGGGTTCTTGTTGTTTTCATTAATGCTCGGTAATTGAATCAATTCAGAGAAACTTCTAATACTTTGAGTGGATGGGAAAGCTAGGTTTAGATCTTGGCCTTCATGGATCTTAGGGTTTTCTGTGGAAGTTTGTGACAAACTTGTTGGTGTAATCAGATCAGGAAGTTTTTTTGAAGAAGATGAAGAAGAAGTTGATGATCTCTTGTTCTTTCTTGAACCTCCTCCGACCGGAATATTTCTCAGAGAACCCCCTTCTGTCCAATACCTTCTACAAGTCTTACAAAAGTACCTAGGCTGTGTAAGGCTGTAGTTGTTATAGTAACAGAACTTGGTGTTAGTTGAATGGCACCTTGGACAGTTGAGGGCTTGTTCTTTCTGAGGCCTTGCCTTCCTCTCCAAAGCAGGAGGCTTTGGACATGTATTTGTAACTATCTCTTCTATTGGTTTCACCACTATCTCCTATAAAGCACAAAAACAAGAAAAGAAACACCATTACTTGAAGATCAAAGAGCTTGAAGACAAACAAACAACCCCCAACAAAAAAAAAAAACCAATTTAGCAACTTTACACTTTTCAACATTATATCAGCCCATGATAAAAAAGAAAAAGGGAAAAATACATAGCGCTCTTTCTTTTTTATCACACAAGCAAAAGAGAAAGCTAGATAAAGTGGTATTGATATATGGTGAAAGAAACAACCGATACAAACTAAATCCAAAAGAGTGGGGACTTGCACTTGCTAGCCAGCCTTGAACACACACACCACCACTCTTTTGCAAAAGGAGAACCCAACAAACAACAAAAACCATACAATTCATGTCCAAGAGTCTCAGAGAGATCAAGAGCTAGCCAAAGGGATATTATCATAGATCTGTCTATATACCTGTGGCCACTGAGCAGTATCCATGGATGAAATTTGAAGACGAGGATGTTGAGAAACAGCTAGCTAGCTAGCTAGAGCTTCAAACAATGAAGAAAAAGGATACCCTTTTCTTGAAACTGGTTTTAAAAGAAGGAAGAGGAATGTTTAGGATGGTTTTGTGAGAAAATCCTTTGTACCTCGTTGCTTTATGGATTATGTGCGTACGTACAAGAACGAGGGGAGTGTTTGTGTGTGAACAGTGATTGATGGAGTCTAGTAACATATACTGTTACAATATCTCTTTTCTTATTCTAAGTATGGAATATTTGTCAACAATTTATATAAACATTTGTGGAATATATAACACTATGAAACGCTTACATAAAGACATGTATCCTTTAATTTATAAAAAACGCAGGGGCTCTGTTTTTTCACTAATTGAACAGGAGAAACTCGGATTTCTCTCACGTTTTTGGGCCAGCTGATTTCTATCGAAATCGTTGTGTGTGTCTAACGTTTGTATACTTTGGGTATGGAAGAGCATCCTCTCTTTTTTTTCATGAATTATACAAGAACATCTTGGATGTTATTAAGGTTAGTTTTGTATTATTTCTGTTATTTTAATAAATAGTAAATAACTGTGAGAAAAGAGCATGCAATTAATATTTAGAGTTATATGAATCTGTAGTCTCAGCAATGCTTTGTCAGAATATATGGTCACGTACAGTGTAGAAGTTGCACATGAAGTTAAAGGATATATAGTAATAATAATTTTACCATTCTCACATGTTTTTTAAAATCATTTCCAAAATCTAATAATTCTATAGCTAAGAACTCACTTCGTAAGAGATGTTATATAGTACACAAATTCTAGATTAAGCATCCATGTGAAATAGTTTAGATTTTATTTTATAGTATTTTTGAGAAAAGATGTATTACTCAGAAATGAAAATTAAGAAAATCAAGCTGTTTGGAGCCTTAATATTTGATAAGTTATAAATGCTCACAAACATTGAAATCACTTTAATTGATGCTACCAAACTCTAATAACTCCATGATCAGCGTAAAGAATTGTCCATGGAGTATATAATTGAGTGAATCAAGATCCACCATTATGTGAGCTTGAATTCCTTTTTGGTTAGTCAGTTTATTTGTAGTCTAGTAGGGAATGACTTTTGGAGCACCTAGCTAGTGAATTTTGGTAACAATTGTAAACTTAGTTGCGACAATTTTGATATTGCGGTTAAAATTATGTTTGTATTGAAAAAAATATTAAATTAATATTAAAAATGAAAAGATTAAAAGATTATTTTAATGTATTTTTAAATAAAAAATAATTTTAAAAAATATAAAATTAAAAACAGAACTTACAACCCTTTCAAACTTGCGCGAGCAACCACAGTTTCGTCAACGAAATGAAATGAACGCTCAACATCAATGAACAATCATATGGCTTAAACATCCTAATTAACAGAACTATAGTTAACAAGAAATTAATACGAATGCATCAATTGAAAACAAACCTACTTACTATTCCGTTTATGTTTTGAAAATGTATGCTAGTAATTAATATCTAATTACTATACTAAATAAGATTAAACTCTATCTAACTTTGACTAAAAATCAATAACAAATATTATATTCAAATTATTTGAATTAAAACGAACCTGAACGCCAACTGAAAATCCTCCTCAACCGATTGAATTGGGTTAAAAGTGACTAGACAGCACCAAACAACCTTTGTTTGCATCCCCTTCAAAAGCACCTTGACGAGCATTACTGCCATTTTAGATGTGTGGCCCAGTTTTTTTTCCTCGTAAAGCCAAGAGAGATGCTTCTTTGTAACTAATCATAAGACTGGGGATCATACAGTAGTTAATAATTCAATATTGTGTTGAGTAATTTTTTTCATTTCGAAGTTAACTAATATCAAAATGGACATTCCAGATGAATTGCATCTTTTTTTTATTAGTCGCAAGCTAGCAGATGCCTGTGCTTATCACACAACCTTAAGCTTTTATTATAAAATAATATTGTTATTCGATACTTTCCCATATCATTATAAAGTTTGATTATTCTAGTCCAGTACATGCTTAATTAATTAAATACAATATGATCCCTAGACAGTCAAGGAAAAGCTTGATTACAAAGTACAATAATCGGTACAAGAGGTATATCGACAAACCCTTTTCATTTTCTTTTTCACAGAAGTCAGTGCTATTCAATATTCATTATCCTTGGAAGTTGGAAGCTCTATTTTGCTCTCTCGGTGCTTTATTAGTGCATGTATTCCCTTGGCGTGTATATATTAAGGCAAAAAAGAGAGGGTATTGTACTAGCTAGTACCAACAATATTAAATGGAGGTTCCATGGAGCATTCCAAGAAACCCATTGAAATTAAGTTATGTCGGAGATCTTAACAAGACCATTGGTTTTAAGGGTGCAAACTTTAAGATGTAGAAAGCAAAGGTGTTATTTCTACCTTAATTATTTCTAAGTTGCCCATGTACTTAATAAAAGCACTTGAAAAGGATTCATGACACTATTAACATGATCGATGAAAAAAATACGTGGCCTACCAAGCTAAGGTGGAAAAATATAAACAGGATGAGTACAATTGTTAGTGTTATCTCCTCAATCGCCAAGCGTTTAATTTTTATGATAATTTTTATTCATCTTTAAAAAAAATAAATTTGGAAAGCTTCGTAGAATGAATATGATATTGAGGAAGCCGATACTACGAAATATATTGAAAGTCGCCCTTTCTATTTCAAAATGATGGATGAAAAATCCGTTGTAGGCCAGGCTTAAGTACCTCTTTGGTAATGTTGGCTTAATAGAAGTTCTTAAAAAAAATAATTTTGTTTCAAATTAATTAATTTAAATTTTTTAAATTGTTTCAAGATACTCATATAAAAAATAAATTTAAAAATATAAAAAATATTATATTAATATATTTTGAAACAAATACTTTAAAAATAATTTCCTCTAAAACTTCATAATGATTGTTGAAGAGCTTGTGTATAAAAGAATTAAAATCAAAGATAAGCTAATTATTGTCAAGCTACCACCTAATTAAAAGGAGTTTCAAAACACCATATGCAGCAAGTGAAAAAAAACATCCTTGATGGGACTCATAACTCGCATTTATTTGGAGAAAGAGCTAGATGACAAGATGCAATCATGGCACAAAAGAGCTATGGACAATCTATCACGAGTAAAGTAAATTCAATTTTTGAAAATAATAACTTGTCTGAAAAACAATACCCTAGCTAAAAATACCCAATAGAAACCTCTTGAAGAGAAACACAATTTTTTTTTGGTAGATTTCCAAAATATAATAATGAAAATAGGAACCATATGAAAATAGGATTTTAATGCATATAGATATAATCCGAAATATTAAAGGGTTGTGCGGTAATTCTAGTGCTACTTATATAACATGTTTGCTAGGACTAAAATTTGTGGACATCTTACACTATTTATAAGGAGCCATAGGCACTTATGCTTGGTGATCATTCACAAACCACCAAAATACTTTGTAGTGGAGAAGTCTGTTTAAAATTCACCTCTGTAAAAGTATGGACTATAAAGGATGTGATGTCTAAACCTTCTATGAGAAAGAATTTGATGTAAAGTTTTCTTCTTAACAAGGTTGGCTTTAAATATTTTATAAAATCTTATCAACATGTGATCATAAGAAAAAAAGTATTTCTGTTGATAAAGATTATGTTTATGATGGCATGTTCAAATCAAATATTGAAAATAGTAATATATTTGCTAATTTAATTAGTTAGCATGCTAGCTATATTCTATATTTGTTTAGCAAACACGTTTATGTCACATAGACAATAGATATATGAGAGTTATAAGCAATTTAAAATTAATTTAAATGTTAAACATATTTTATATAAAAAGAAATGTGAAACATGGATAAAGATAAGATCATAACAAAGTTTTACAGATGTGTTAAAAGAAATATTAAATTGTTAGAGTTAATTCACACTGTTATTTGTGAATTAATCTGAAGGAATTTTAACTAATTGAAAATATAAATACTTTATCATTTTTATTGATGATTGTTTTCAAAAATATACTTCTTTGGAGTGAGGTAATTTTGATTGCATTCCATGCTTTAATTAAATAAATTATCATATAAAGATAGTAAATTTATATCATTTGAATTGTGGAAGGAATATACGCAAAGTTTAATATACTCAAGAGTGTCGGGATATTTAGCATATGTCAGGTTAAAAGATCCTAAAATTAATACCTAAAGTAGGTATTAGAGTTGCCATTTGTGCTTTTCTTTATTGTACATTACATATACAATACAATTACTTATAGATTTTTAGACATTAAAAATAATATGATTATTGAGTAATGTGATTTTATTTTTCATGAAAACAATTCTTTTAAACTTATAAATAATAGGGTATAAGAAACTAAATAAAATATTATTTTAAAACCTAGCCCCTCTATGCCTCTTTTATTATAATAAACAACTCCTAAACCAATAATTGAAAAGGATTTCATGTTTTTAACATGAATGAAAACCTCATAACCTTACAAGAAATTAATCTTATCTCACATGATACTGATTTTTGAAAATAGATTGTAAATGATGAGATGGAGTCATTGATTTCTAATAAAACTTGAAAGTTTGTAGATTTATCGGCAGGATATAAAACTATTAGGTATAAATGGCTCTTTAGGAGGAAACTCAAATCAAATGGAATCATACACAAAGAAAAAGACAGGCTTATTGCTAAAGGGTCCAAGCCAAAAAAAGGAAAAGAAAACCTATATTTTTTTATACCTTCTCTCCGGTTACTAGATCCGTCATGTTACTAATTGTAGTAACCACTATACTTGATTTAAGAATTCAGCAAATTGATGTTAAAATTCCCTTTCTAAATGAGGATTAGATGAAGAAATTTATATAGATCAGCCCAAAGGATTTCATTAATTAGGGATTAAAAATCTTTCTCTTGATTTCTTTTTTTAAATCCATGCCTTAGCTAGAATGCCTTGTACGTGCCCCAACTCAACGACATATTTGCGGGCATTCATTGATCAGGGGTTAAAATCTTAATTAGCATCTATAAGATAAAATTATAAATATCCTAATACCATGAAAATCACTAAAGTACATGACAATATTTTTCTTGACTAGTTGCCTTACATTGAGGAAATTATTAAGAAAACATAATTTTATTAATTGCAAGCATATATACGACTTCTCTTGTTAATTCCAGTATCCATTTTTTCTTTTCGCTGGGAACGATGATTATATATGCGATAGATCAAAAGGTATATGATGGTTTGATATTGGCAACTCCTGCTATATGATTACGTCATACACTAAAGTATTCGTGTACTATAAATCTATGCACAATTATTATTGTTTTCTTAAAAAAAGAAATTATTATACTAGCAAAAATTGTTCTTGAATATTTTTGTACATTTAATTATTCAAAAAAACATGTAAAAACACAATTAAAACACCCAGACCAGCATAGACTGGACTCTCAAGTTGATTAATTTGGTTTGTAGAATTATGTATTTGCACAATACCATTTAAAAGAACGTCAATTGTACAAACAGAATCAACTGGAGAATCTAGTTTATCGCATGGTTTTCTTCGAGGTGGCAGGTCAAAAGAATTAAAAGGGGGTCTAATTAGCAGTTTGCAATACAATTATGACTGCACCATTAATTGAATCCCACTTGAAGTATGTATGCATCACATTACCTAAAACTTTAGAAAAATCCTGCATTCTTAACTTACAATCTTTCTCTAATTATATCTATGCTGCTATATATATATATAACTTTTTAACCTAACTAAATTGCCTTTAACCATAGAAAGCAAGAAGAGTAATTAATTAGCTTCGTGTCCTCCTGGAGCTGAGACTTCAACGATGGAGAGCTCCCTTGTAACCAAGGAGTATGAACAAGAACATGACAATCACCTAAAAAGAAAGAATGGCACTGAAAGATCTCTACCAAACGTTCCCTGGGGCCATGACCATTTACATGCAAATGCTATTTTATCACTTGTCACTTGAGGCAGAAAATGCCTGCTTTTGTGCTCCCAATCACATCCCTAAATTTGAAATGTGATTAAACGGTCGTGATTGGCTCCATTTTCTTCCAGTAGTAATCATGACGACTACCTCCATTTATCAACCGTGGGGGCCATGCGTGGGGATCTCTTTGAACAAACTGCTATGATATCATCGACATTAATACCTACTCAAATTCTCAAAAATATTTCACTGCCTCAGCCACACTATTATTTTAACATGCACACATGGTGAACATCCGATGGTGCTTTGACCGCTTCAACCATGATGTGTCACCAAGCTTAAAAAAGCTCAAGAAACACCATCCGTGGCTGGATTGCTGTCCTGGTCAAGTCTATTTGCGATTCTATTAAATCTTTGAAGTTCGAATATGGAAAAATTACAGAGAAATTTATTCCAGAGCACTGATGTGAGAGAAAGGATGTAATTTCTATATTCGCTTGAAAAAAAAGATTCAATTATTACACAAATCAATATAAGAAAACTCTTCACTACTTAAAGGGAAAAACACATCATCATTTACATAGGAGAATTATCCCTTCTTTATATATATATATATATATATTAGAATTGGTTTCTACAGTACTTATTAGAACCAACTCAATGAATATGGATTTTTTCAATTATTTTTATTAAAATAATATTATTTTGTTGTATTAAAAGAAATTCTTAATACAGACCCAATAAAATTCAAATTAAATTTTAACCATTCAATTTAACAAGTAGTTGAATTTTTTCAAGACAATATATATATATATATATATATATATATATATATATATATATATATATATATTCAACTTAAATCTTTGGGTTATGCACATCAACCTATCAGCCTATAAAGTTGGACTAACATCTCTATAATTCCTATATCATGAACCAAGACCATTCATGCACCAACTCCTATTTTAATTACTAGTGGACAAGATTAAAGAGGCAAATGAAATGTGGTTTAGAAGCAACCTGACGAGACATTGATTTTGTCCAAATGGAAAGATTTCAACAAGCAAAAAGTCTTACTCAAAATATTCTTCGACCTTAAAAAATATGCATTTAATTGATGGAGATTAAAGAAAGAATCTCGACCAAACCAACGGCATCCAGGCGTTCATATTTACGCTTGTCGTTTTTTCTTGGTTTTTGGTAGCGAATGAAGCAACCTGCGTGCGGATTCTTTTAGTGATGAATTATTTCATTCATCAAGAAATAAAACATGCATATTGTTAATTTCTAGACATGCGTCCTCCAAGCTGGGATCTTGATTATAGTTTTATTAAAATGATAATTTTATTTATGAACTCAGTACTTATAAAAATCTTGATGGGTTATTTGAATGCTGGCTTCAAATTAAGCCGAGAAACTTGAAAAAGAAACCATGATGATTGTTGTTGCCGTGCAAACAAAACTTTGCATGGGAAATGTGAGAATCAAAGATGCATTGCTACATTGTATTCTCACTCAACAGGCGTACTCGTTGCAGGAGCCGTATTCCAGAGCGAGTGGCGGCGAATTGAAGCCGTCAGATGTGGGGTACCTTTTATGTTAAGGACCCACCAGGAGCAAACCCCATTGTCTAACGACACGTGTCCCATGATGCTGACCCCACAGAAGGAGTGGGCGGTGGTGGTGGCATTGGTTGGCTTGGGTGGGCCCCCACAAATGCGCACGCCGATCTTTCCATTACCATATCAAGATCTTGCCCAACCAAGTAAGGAATCTGATCTCAGCCGTCGGATCTAGAAATTCCCAATCTTGATGGCCTACTATTCTCTGGTGATGTCACGTGGTGGGCTCCCCTCTTGACGTGGACCGCATTGCATAGTGCATTCCACGCCAAAAAAAGAGAATAATAATATAACCGTGAATCAGTTCCAAGTGGCATGCTGTTTTCTCAACTATCAACAATCAGATCTCATGACATACCATTAGTAAAATATAATTATCAGAAATTCGTAATTCGAATGTGAATAATTTATTTTTAATTGATATGGTGAAGTGAATATACAGAAAATCTGTGGAGAAATTATACTCAATTTGACGTAATTTTAATTAAGAACAATGGGATTTGATTAGAATTAAAATCACGGCCGTCGATCGATGGGGCCTCAGCAATACTTGTTGGAGAGGGAATTTCCAAGTAGGGCCCCTAAATCTCTGAAGAGTTAATTGTCTACCGATATTTATTTAATGGGGGACTTTGTTTGCTTCCTGCTCCACCCCTCCATTGACTTGGCAATTCTTTTGCCTCGGCCCTCCTTTCAATAAAGAAATTTTAATCGAGTGTGCTTAATTGTTATAACCTATAGTTGATAAATTTGCTCAAACAATCTTTTTGGATGATTTAGGTTGACTTAACCAAGACATTAGTCAAGCGGCTAAGAACTAGAAGTTGAATCCTTGTGAGTTGTAATTAATGCCTGAGTTAAAGTTTTCCAGCCCCAACACACACAGGCACAATACTAGTAAAAAAAGTGAAAAGAAAATGGCTCTAATACTACATACCAAGCCTCTTGAATGAATTAAAAAAGAAGCTAATATAATAGTTATTCAAGTTTTTACTTATAGTAACATTTTGGTAACGTTATCGAAATAACATTTTGGATATAGATTTATTTTATACTTATATTTTCATCTCTCAAATAAAACATATTAATATCTTTATATATTTTATTTATTTTAAGACTTTAACCAAATACAACCTTGAAATCATGAATATTTTGACAAGATTTCAACAAGTTAATTACATGACCTTCATCGATCCTAAATAGTTAATCCCCATTGTTATAATTAAGAAAGGGTAATAAAGGAATCACGTTTAAAGGATTCATGATAAAAGTTCACGAAATTAAGAAATTCATGAAAGAAATTAATTCCTTGAATTTCTAATCTTGGTGGTTAAAGAGAGAAGAAACAACTTCTTTTTTTCAAAAATAAAAAAATGAATATATAGGATATTTTAGATTTATAATTAGACGCGTTATGCCTATAATTAACACGCACACGTGTATCTATACAAAGGGATCTAAAAATTGGTATATTTATGTAGAATGAGATTATATGATGATAAAATAACTGTCACCAACTAGAGAGGAATTCAAACTCTCTTTTGATGATGAGGAGAGCTCCCCAATTGATGTTAGATTGAAATTAATCAACGTTCCCAATAAAAAGCCTACAAAAATAAATGCTCTCAAGGATGTAATTCGATTTCGTGATGAATAATTTAATTAGATGCATGTGGTTGAATATATATGCAGAACTCAATAATTTTGATAGTGATCCAAACTAGACTCCAAAAGCTGGCAGCATGAAGCACTATCATTGCCTTAGCGAAGGCCGGCGCCACCGGAGAAAGGGACCACACCGCACTTTCATTGATGGGCTATGAATTCCTTGAAGCAGTTTAGTTCGTAAGGCCTTTGTAATTTTTATAATATACAGAGTGTTTTTCCTTTCCATACAATTACTCTTATTAAAAATAAAATAACTCTTCCTTATCAGATAATGCATCTACGTTATCATCATCCTTGTCTTCCACTTTCCCCAAACTGTGCGAATAGATTGGGTATGGAGGTTCTCATCAAGCCCCACAACATGCCTTCGTGTCCAAAAACAACTGGATGGTTCAACCAAAACTCCATGACGCAATTACACAACATTCACTCCCAGCCGAAAATACTAGTTTGGCATGGAAAATTTTAATTATAGGGTGTATAAATAAAACTGTATCTATTAATTAAGCTAATTATAATAAGTGATTTCCATCCCATCTCAAGAAAGTGATGAATAGGCCCAGAATTTTCATTGCCAACTCACTGCTTAGTAACTGAATAAAACCTGAAACAAGTGTTGGAGTTGATGCACTGAACAACATGTCATCTACATGAAGTATAATTAGTGAGCCATAATCAGATCAGTAAAAAAAAAAACAAGGAGGAGTTAGCTAGACTACAAAAAAACCATATTTAAAAAGAAAGGAACTAAATCGATTAAACCAGCACGTGGTGCTTGTTCTAAGCCATAAAAAGCTCTTTGTGGTTGGCATACTAGTGTTAGATGTTGAGGATATGTCATTACTGGTGATTGTTGGATGTAAAGATCTACAGAAATTGGACCACGCAAGAAAGCATTTTTTATATCGAGTTGATGAATGGATCGTTTCTGAACAAGAGCTATGGTGATTATCATGCCTATTATTCCTGGTTTGATAATTAATTGGAGAAAAGATTTCAGTGTAGTACACTCCATTGATGATACCCTTTTACAACTAGACATGCTTTGAGACGATATAAAGAGCAATTAGTTTTAATTTTTTTATTTTAACATCCATTTAAAACCAATGACATGCATGCTTGTCGTGTGAACAAGTGTCCAAGTCTCGTTTTTATGCAGTGCAGCTAGCTCCCCATCCATGGCTGCTTTCCAAACAGGGTGTGCTAAGGTATTTTTGACATTGTGAGGCTCACGAGGGATATGAGAGGAGGTGATGGTGTTTAGAGCATACTTAGGATTCGGTTTTACCACGACTAGTTTAGACCGAGTGACCAGCTTCGCCTTTGATCAAAATTTTGGAGTGAGGATAGAACCAGTTGCGCGCACCTGAAAACCTCACGGTAGTTGTTGTGTGATCTTCTTTTCAAAGATAGGTCACTCGTTGTCGCAATGTAAACTCACGTTCTTGTGATTCTTGGGCATATGCATTTTTTATTGCCTCCTAGACTACATGAGTTGTGTCGAGATCAAACTTTCGCCGTGCTATGAAAGCATCTGTTAATTGTGGAGTGCAATGTTCTGTATTTTCTAAGCTGTTTTGATTTGAGGTTGTGAATTTGCTGGGAGCAGGATCTTTATGCGTGAGATGCCGACCAATTCTTGACTTTCTGCGAGAGCCAAAGCTTTCTCACACCACAAGGGATAATTGTTTGGGCTTGTCGAAGAATGATAAAATTGCCAACACTGAGTGTTAAGGTAGTCATAGCTAATGGAAGGGTTGGAATTATAAGATGAAGATAAGACTGGCTGTTGTTCACACATGCTCTTCTACCATTAAAAAAAAATAAAACTAAGGAAATTTGTCCTGATATTGCTGGAAGAATTTTACACTGTCATACCAACGTGAACACATAGGCTCTACCAGTGATGTATTTAAAGTACAATTACATTGACAAAAAATCAAATCAGGATCCCATGAAATCTGGCCATTACATATACGACAGCTAAAGATAATCTTTATTTGTTACATTGGATAGCTTGCATGATGACAAAGAATCCTTGATAGCAGAGGATTCCTCATTTGCTTGATAGCAGTGAATCCTTCGATAACAAAGAATCCCTCATCTATTGGAATTCTGCTAGTTTTTCCTTATTTGAAGGCTTGAGTGAATTATCATCTTGGTTTTAATTTGTTACCATTAGATCTCCAAAATCACTCAACTTCTCTCCACTTTTTCTGAGAGTCCACCCCTTTTTCTCCAAGAATTTCGAGCATCCTTATCTCCCCATGGATTCTCACAGTTGCTGATAAAACCTTCATTAAAAATGGATTAATTGCTTCATAACCTAATCTCTTCGATATAACTTTTGCTTAGGGATTCTAAAGAAAAGCTCCTTTTGGATGTTGAGGGGGGCTCACTTGTGACTTTTTTTCCTGTCATAATATATTTAACAGTGATTTTGACGACAGAGTCATGTTTTGTTACATCGGTCATCCTCACTCTCTTTTTTTTCTTCATTGAGCAAACACACTACGAATTAGTTCTCTTTATCCCAAAAGAATATATGAAAATATTGCCAGTATTTCCTATTGAGCTGCCTATAGAGCTGTAAGGCAAGTGTTCTTTCAAGTCATCTATTATCGCACGATTAATTAGCAGTAGGCTTAAGCTGCGTGTGATTGATTGAATGCGAGGAGTAATCCAAGTTTTTTTTTTTTTTGGTTCGAAAACGACAATAATTCAAGAAATATATACCAATACATATAATTTATAATAAATAAATAAATAAATACGGGTTTTGAAATTTGAGAATTGAAGTACACCATTCTATGATTGCCTGGAGGCCGACCCTGATTCACATGGTGGAGTGAAGGTGTGATGGAGACGCGACAACTGCAAGGAAGGTTATTAGGTCACAGATAATTGTATGAGACCAGGACAGACTGTAAGCGAATTGATTATTTCCGGTTAGGGCGTCACCTCCTAGAGGGCCTTGCCCTCAAGAAATGAAACCCAGAATCTCCTAAAATAAGGTATGGATTTACTCCTCTTGGACCACCTGGCCTGCTAATGTTTGTACGGCCATACAAGCATGACGTAGAATTCCTGGCAAATATTGATGATCCTTTTTCGAAGATCTGGCTTTGCAGTCTGGCATTTCTTATCGCTGGCCAATTAACGAAGATGGAGCATTGCTCCCTTCCTTCTCTTGGGTTGTGCCTATCTGGTCAATGGATCAACGCGCGCTTGATCTTTTTTAATGTCTCTTTAGCATCAAATATTTTTTATGTGCTCTCATATAAATGTGTTTCTAAACTGGAAAAAAAATGATATGATGATTTTTAGATTTTTTTATGTATTTATATCAAAATCATGTAAAAATATATATTTTTAATAAGATTGATTTTCAAGAACCCTCGTCTTACTTCGAATTACTCATTACAAAATTTTTTATCTGTTTTCTATAAGATTAATTTTTATTCTTATATTATTAATTTAACCAACAATCATTTTAATTATGCTAAATCTTTTAAATATATGTACAATATAGTTAATAGGTAAATGAAATGAGATTATTCGAGTAATTAATTGAGGTAGCCACAAAAATCTATTAGATGTTCATTAAACAGTATTGGTGTTTATTAATGACATTTTACCGTTGGATCAAATAAAAAAAAAGAAAAAATAAAATTTATTAAAAAATATGAAAATATGGTGGCGTAATTGAACAGTCGGTAAATTCATAAAATTAGAAAAACATATCATTATTAAATAAATAAATAATAGATAGGTACTCGCGCATTTCTTTATTATAAAATTTTACATTCCTATATTAGACATTTAAAGTTACTATTACAAATTTAATTGCATTAAACATTTTTATAGGTGATTGTCTGTATCTCATTAGACACCTGTAGTGTCTTATAAGGAAGGCTTTATATTCATAAATAACTAGGAATAATAATATTTAAGTTTTATACATGTTGAACAATTATACTTGCAATATTGTTTTTTTTTCTTTTTTTAAGTTTTATATTCGTAACATTTTTCTTTCTTTCTTATCTTTAAAACCATATCATTTTCTTCTCTTTCCACCATTTTTTTTCCTGTTTTTTCCTCCTCGTGAATGAACATCTCTTCCTTTTTTGTTTGGCCCAATTCGTTTAGTCTGTCTTAAATGGACTTATATATATATATATATATAGAGAGAGAGAGAGAGAGAGAGAGATTTTGTTGCATTGTCAACATTTATTGTGCTTCTTATCTTGGCTTCTTGACTACACTTTGATGAGTGTTTAAATGAATAATTTCAAATAATATCTTCCACTTATATGCAATGTTTAACTTGTGCAATTATGTGGAGATCGTACTTTCATATTAAAATATCATTTTTTTATAGTAAAAAATAAGAAATATTTATTTTTTATCAATAAAAAAAATAAAAAAAATATTATTTAATATTTTGATCATTAGAAATTCTAACAAGTTTTAAAATTTAAATAAGATGATTGATTATTTATAAAAAAACATGTATCACTCTAATAAAAAAGAGAAACTCAAAATTAATTATAGAATGATATTTCAAAATTCTGATTATTTATTAAAATTAGGCTAATATCGTGTTTGGAAAAATATTATAAAAAATAAAGATAGAAGGCTTGAAGTTTTCCCTCGAATTCTTTCCCAAACAAGCCTTTACGGACCCAAAAAATGCATTTTTCTTTGACAAAAATTATGTCAAGCCAAACATTGTTTTAAAGCCCTTTAGAGGCTTAGCCCAATCACATGAGCTGTTAGCACGTGCCCGATCCAAAACCTATGTTAATATTTAAGAGTGTGTTTGTTTCTTGAAAAATAATTTTTATAAAATAAATTTTCAAACTTTTCTATGTTTATTTGTCATTAAAAAAATTAATCTATGAGAAAAACTTTTTAGTTAAAAAAATTGGCTTGATTTTTAAGAAAGTGTTTTTCTTTTTTTTTTGGTGGAAAATACTTTTTGGAAGTTGTAAAAAATTTAAAAATGTTATATTATTTATTGATTATATCAAATTTGATCCTCAAACTTTTAATTGCTATATATATATATATATATATTGAATATTTGTTTTTTAATCTCATCCTTTAAAATTTAATTTTTATATTAACTTTGGTCCTCATTTTTATAATTATTATTTTCTTTTTTCTTATTATTTTTTAATTAAATATTTTTATCTATCAAATTTGAACCTCATTCTTGTGATTGTTATTTATTTTATTTTAAATATTTTATAAAATAGTAATTATTATTATTTTAATTTCTTCATCTTTTAATTTTTTTAGATTTAATATTTACTATTTTTATTATTATTTATTTTATTATGAGATAATTTATGAAATTATATTTTTTTTCAATTTCATTATTATTCAACTTTTTAATTTGTAAGATTTGTTTCTTATTATTTTAATAAATTTTTAAAAAATAAAATATTAATAAGTTATTTTTTAGATCATATTTCATAATATAACTAAATAATAAAAAATATTTTTCAACTTATTTTTTATTATATTATCAAATATAAAAATAATCACTTTTAGCAAACAAACAGCACTTAAAAATCGAAACAAAACATGCATAAGCCGAAATCACACATTTAAGCCCATGGAAAGGAGTGGGCTTTAGCAAAATCATCACCGATGAAACTTATTAAGCTAAGGCCCAAGATTAAAGCTATATTCATCAACCCATTACTATAGCAACAATAAAACATTTGCTGGGCAAAATAACTCTTTCACGAGAAGGCTGGAAGAGAAACTTGACTGCGACTGAGCTGGCGAAATGGTTGGGAATGGATTGTAGGCTGCTGCTCAAGGTCTTATGAAGGGAAAGTTGCTGGTGTGGGGTGGTTGTTGGTGGTGAACCACGGCTGAGGTTGCTGGTCTGCTGAAGCTTAGAACTCCTTGCTCACGGGATGCTGCTTTCGATTGATTCTTCTGCTGCTGTTCACAGTGCTGCCGGCGACTGAAATCTCTCGGTTGGAACAAGAAAAATGAAGCTGTTGCGAAAAGAGAAGGAGAGGGAGTGGAAAGTAGTTTAAAAAAAAAAGCAAACTTATTAAACGAATTCCACAACTCGATTGATAGCCAAATAAGCTATAAAGCCAAGGTAATTCAGTATGTCTCAATCTTAATATTTTTTTTTCCCAATAATAAACTATGTTTTATTGGTTATTCGAGTCACTTATAAATTTGTCAGGTCGATGGTATTATATTGGAGTATTTTACATTATTTATTTCAAAACACAAACTATGTAAGAAGTTAAATTTGAAGATTTAAAGGCTGACTTTATAAACCAAATTTAATAATAATTTCAAAAAATTTCTTATGCCCTTAATATTCTTTTACAAATTTAATTTTCCTTTGGCCAACGAAACAGCACCCTGTCTGATCTATGGTTATAGTCTGCAGCATCCATTTAAAGACAACATATACTAGTCACATTTATCTTATATTTGTGCATGTGGTATGATTTTTTTGGCTTACAAATGTCTATCTATTTTCATAAACGACACATCTATCATATTAAAACTAATTTCTGATTTTTAGAGTGTCTTCGCTCGCTCAGTTGTTAGATTCTTTTAGCAGTTAAAATATTTTTGATTCAATACTTTAGAGAAAGAAATGTTAAGAAACATGCGTTCACAAATTAGCTATGGTGTTTCCGAATGCTTGACTATGAACAGTGCTATTAGTTGCTGACAAACATTTAATGCTCACTGGCAAACATTGCCTGCTCGATGCACGGAAAATCTAAAACTTGTATCCCACTCAAGGAAAGAAGGGGTCAATGGTGATGAAGTAGGAAAATTCAAAGCCCTAGCTGGAATGCGGCCGAAGTTCACAAGTTGGATGAAAATTCCTCGTCAGTTCCCTCAAATGGCCTCTTGTCATTGACCTGGATAAACATGGTGGACCGCCCAAGATGCAAGCTCCTCTTTGCTGCTATTGACGCAGAGGTTTAGTCAAGGTAATGAATAAATTCACTCGTAGGTGACGGAGGCATAAGAAATTAGTCTGGCTAATTGATCTATGGAGGAGTTATTATTAATTTTGGTTTCTGCATGAGTTAGAAGAGAATTCCTTCAAATAACTATAAATCTGTATAATTTAATTGTAAAATAAGTGTTGGTTTATATATGCATTTACGTTTAATGATAATAAATAAAGATAATCTATCAATATACTCTCTTGTACGTTTAAGGATAAGGATAAGGAAAATATAATAACAAAAAAGGGTAACAAATATAAAGCTCAACACATACTTTGAATAAAATGGGATGGTTGAAAATAACAAGAAAAGGGCAAAAGTGGAACGCTGAATATATTTTAACTTGAATTTTCTTTTACATAAAAATCTGGTATATATATATGTATATATATTATTTTTTTAATGCATAGGCCAGTTTGCATCTTATATTTACCTATGCATTAAAAAATAATTATTATAATTAAAAACTTTCTTTTCATTTTTCTCTTTAATTTCAGTTCAAGATAATAATAATAAGAGTAATGTTTTATTTAAAAGTGTGGTAAACATTATTTTTTATTTAGAAATATATTAAAATAATATTTTTTTATTTTTTAAATTTAATTTTTGATATTAATGAATCAAATAATTTCAAATATAAAAAATTAAAATTTCAAAAATTTCAATTATTTTTTAATAATATGGTGGCAATGCAAATCAAACAATAAATTCACTAACATTTACATTTGCACAAAGGACATTTTAACCTCACGACTACTATAATAACAGTCGAACAAAAGTAAACTGTCCTCCACTTCTAGAAGCTAAAAAACAGAGAGATAGAGAGAGAGGGAGGGAGGGAGGGAGCCAACCAGAAATTTCAGATTTCAGACAAACAAACAAAAGCAACGTTTAACCTTTTGCATCTTCTCTCTTCCTTCACTTCCTTTTCCCTTCGTCGTACCGACACTGAAATCTAACGAGGTCACCACTATTATATACTTTTCTTTGTTCCTCAGTGGAAACTTATCTTTGATTTCTGCCTTTTGACTTAATTTCTCTTGTGACCCCCAGGCGTGTAAATGAATCTCTCTAATGCCTACTGTCTCTTCTGTTTTTATTGCAACCAATCTGTTGTTTTGATGACCCCCCGCTTATCCTATTTGATTCAGGCAGTCGTCTGAAAGTGCTCACTGGGCTTCAGAAACTATATGCTTCTAAAGGTATGTCTTTTGATGTTAAATACAAAAAAAGCTTTCTTCTTTTCTTTCTTTTATTTTTTTATAATGGAAGTTGATTGAATTTTCTGTTACAATATCTGGGGTAGCTGTTTTCTTTTTGTTTTAAAAACGTTATTTTGGATATTGATTGATGTTTGATTTTGTGTTGTGGGTTTTGAATATTTGGTTTAGTGATTCAGGATTTAATGGATTTATAGTGAAGTAATGATAAGGATGAGGAATTTTAGTGAAGAGGAAGAGCAAGATTCAAATTTTTTTGATACCCGTGAGGAGATATCTTCCGTTTCTGATTGGAGTTCAGATTGCGGGGATGGTAGTCCTAGTGTTTTCAATAGTCTTACATATGATGATTGGACTAAGAGTCCAGAAAGTGTCCAAGATCGGCGGCAGAGGTTCTTAAAGTGTTGGATGGGTTTAAGTTTGGATGGAAATGAACGTGTTGAGGAGGAGTTTGGTAATGATTCCTTGAACAAAATCCAACTGGGTGTTGTTGATAGGATGGTGGATAATAGTGGGGCAGTGTTAAGGACATCGAGTTTTGAAGATGGCTTTTTGTCGGCTCAGTCTTCGATGTCTTCCGGGTCAAGTGAAGCTTGGCGGCAGTCATTTGAAAATGGTGTGCTGGATGGGAATTTTGTGTGTAAAATTAAGAATTTGGATGACGGAATGGAATTTCTAGTGGATGAATTGGATGAGGATGGAATGCTTAATAGACTGCATGAAGTGGGATCCAATCAATCTCTTAGTTTTGAAGAGTTTCGGAGAACATTTGCCACATCTCCTTTGGTTGAACGATTTTTGAAGAAGAATGTTAATGATGAAAGGGATACAGCAGAAGCAAAAAGGAAAGATAAACGGAGTTGGTTGAAGAAATTAGGTTTGGTGAGAAGGATTGTTGATAGGCAAGGGACAGCTGCCTCAAAGACCCGTGATCTTGAATCAACTGCAGAAGCAAGGATGCAAAGAGTGAAAGTTCATCCATCCAAAAAGAACATCAAAGATATGTCTTCTCTCTTTACTGGGCAGGAATTTCTGGCTCACAAGGGGTCAATTTTGACGATAAAATTCAGTCTTGATGGGCAATACCTGGCAAGTGGTGGTGAAGATGGTGTTGTGCGTGTGTGGAAGGTGATTGAGGATGATAGGTCCAACCACTTTGACATCCCAGCAACTGATCCCTCAGGTCTATATTTCACAATGAATCATCATTCTGATTTAGCTTCTCTTGATGTGGATATGAAGAAAATTTATAAAATGAAGAGACATGGATCATCAAACTCCACATGTGTTGTTGTTCCACCAAAGGTGTTCAGGGTATTGGAGAAGCCCCTGCATGAGTTTCAAGGACATAGCGGCGAGGTTTTGGATTTGTCATGGTCTAAGAAAAGGGTTAGTATCAATAATTTTCTAGAATTCAGAGAAATTGTACTCATCATTGTAATAGCTATACCTTAAACTTGCAAAAATTGAACTTAGTGAAGTCTAATTTCCTTTCATCCTCTTTATACTTTTTCACAGTTTCTGGTGTCCTCTTCTGTTGATCAGACAGTTCGCCTTTGGCAGGTGGGATGCGACAGATGCCTAAGAGTTTTTTCTCATAATAATTATGGTGCGCTTCTCGCTTCTTGTTTTAGTTTCTTCTAACATGTGTAGCATGATCGATGATTTGGTCACTGTTAGGTGATTTATTTAAGTATGATCTATATTGCTTCTTTCAATACGTGTAGCATGATGAATGATTTGTTCACTGATACTTGGCACTGTCATTATCGTTGCAGTGACTTCTGTTGATTTCAATCCCGCGGATGACAATTATTTTGTCAGCGGTTCAATAGATGGTAAAGTTCGCATCTGGGAAGTGCTTGGCTGCCAGGTTGTTGATTATACTGATATACGAGAGATAGTTACTGCTGTATGTTATCATCCTAGTGGAAAGGTTGGTGAATTTCTAGCTATTAACTCCTGCAAAATAACTATTCAATATTCAAAATGAATTAATGTTTGGACAATCTCTTTACTTAATGTTGCAGGGAGGACTGGTAGGCACGATGACTGGAAACTGCCTCTTTTATGATATTATAGGTATATGCATTTCTCCAAGCTAACGCCAAAACATGTTAATCATGTAGCAGAAAGCTAGTACACTGGGAATCTCTATAGAAGGTCTGCATGAAGCTAATGAATAATTATGCTTCTTGTTTTCGATCACTCTTAGAGGATGATTTTGTCAACAAGAGTATTGGGTTGCTCAAGAGTCATTGATTTTTCTATCCAAGTTTAATATTCGAGTTTTATAACATTGTTTTTATTAGTCTTGTTCAAAACCACACACCGCCAATTTTCTCAGTTCTCTAATTTTTTAAGGTGATTTGTGAGATTCCTTAGGTTATGGGTGAATTTATATTTGAATTATCTCTGAACCATAAGTGCACTGATTAATTTCCCATTTGCATGCATATTTATGTTGTATGCACAAAAGAGCTGCCTGGCTGACTGCCAAATGATCTTGGTTTGATGATGCAGATAATCAACTGCAACTGGATGCTCAAATATGCTTACAGGGAAAAAAGAAGTTACCAGGCAAGAGGATAACTGGCTTTGAGGTGGTTTAATTTTTCCCTCTTTTGTTTTTCGACAAGTTGCTTCATTCTTCATGTTATGCTGGGCAGAGACTCAATTATCCGTAATTTTACTCTCCAGTTCTCCCCAAGCGACCCAAGCAAAGTAGTTGTCACTTCTGCTGATTCACTAGTACGAGTGTTATGTGGCTTGGATGTCATTTGCAAATTTAGGGGTTGGTTTCTATTCCTCCATCTTAATTCTTTTTTGTTCTTCCTATGGTGCTCAGAATACTTTCACCAGTTTGGATGATCTCGCAAGTGGGATTGTGATTTTTGCACCCGCATTGTGTCATAACCTTTCAATATTAATATCCTTTATTCTTTAATCTATAGCTTCGGATTTTTCATTAGTTTGGCAGCTAACTTTGTTTTTTCCTTTCAGCATCGGGCCTAAGATCTGTAGCGAACCAGACTTCCACGTCATTTACCTCGGATGGAAAACATATTATCTCAACAAGTGAGGATTTTAATGTCCATGTCTGGAACAGTGCCAGCCAGCAAAGGACTTCTCGAGCAAAGAACATTCAGTCCTGTGAGAGCTTCCTATCTCAAAATGCGTATGTTGCTATACCTTGGCGTGGTATTGAAACCATTCCAGGAACGCCTTCTTCTCTTGAATCTACATGTGGTAATAGTTTCAAGAGTGACCATACACCTCCGAAGTTTTGTGGAGAGCTAGACCAGAAAAAGCTTTCCTCTTCATCAGATTGTTTCTCTCTTGCCCGTGGATTTCTGTTGGAGTCTTTGACAAGGGGATCTGCCACTTGGCCTGAGGAGAAACTTCCCAACTCAAGTCCGAAGACAGCCTCACTTACAAAATCTAGACCTGAGTTCAAGTATTTAAAGAATGCTTGCCATAACATGTTGAGTTCTCACTTGTGGGGTCTTGTTATTGTAACTGCAGGCTGGGACGGACGGATTAGAACATACCTCAATTATGGTTTGCCTCTCCGATTATGAAACCCCTGGTTTCGGCAAATTAATAGGGGGTTTAATTTTCATCCTTCAAATATACAAGCAAGGTTATTTTCATGGTGCTTGCTAGACCATGGGCGGAGATGGTGTCTATACCACAGATGAGAAAAGAAAGAAAAAGAAAAAGAAAAAGAATTTACTAACTGTGGACTCTTCATAGATTATACTCAAGTGTACTATAATTTTGACGATGTCATTCAAGGTGGCTTGGTTCAGCCGTGTTATCAACGAATTGCCGGGGGTTGCTTTTACGTTCGGAGCATTGTGCACATGCTAATTATGTGATTCTTTGATTTGTTTCAGTCAAAACTGAATAGATGTCCATGTGCCAATTGGCTCATTTTGTCGATTTGATCCATGCAAAAGTATCTGAGCAGTGAGCAACTGTTTAAGCTAACAATCAACGTGAAGAAGCCATTGAAAGAAACGTTCTTGTGGCTCTAGTTCACTGGTAAGTGGTTAGCAGCTGTTCCCTGATGTGAAATCCCAACTTTATTAAAGTCTCATCTCAATTTGAGTCCTTTTATGGCCATGACTTGAATTTGCACGCCCGATGCTTTTCATGGCCTCTCGTTCCAGAGTTTCACTTCATGCTGTCAGCAAAGGAGATTAGAATGTGAATAATAATGAAATACAATTACGTTAAAAGACCATTTCTAATACAGACATCATAGCCGAGATCTATGCATGTGGGAGTGAGGAAAAGTCTTCTGAATTGATTAGTGATAATTACAGTGACTCCATTGAATCACAGGTCAAAAACAAATTAACAGTGGAAAAACTGTTACTAGTCAAAAAGCTTTTCATAGCCCTTAACAGTTCAGTAACCCTATACGCTGTCAAGACTTGTAAAAACCCACTAAGAAATTAAATATATTTTTTTTTTCGGTTTTTTTTTTTCCTTACGGCGAGAAAGGCAGGTAATTGCTCGCACCATTTTCGTACCTCATCAGTTTGACTTCGGACCTTACAGCCTTTTCCCCCTCCCCCATCGTAGGATAAGCTACTATCGTGTAGCTTTGAAGGACACAAGAGGCAGGACGAAGAGTTTGTTCGTTATGATATCTCGGGTGGAGTGATTGTTTTTAATTTTGATTTGTATACTAATATATAAAACAATTTAAAAGTAAAAAAATAATTTTATATAAAAAAATCAAAAGCAATCACGTTTCTGATCAAGCTAAAAAAAGAATTTAACCTCACGTGTTCACCACCACTCACAGTTGAATGCAGAGATACAAAAACAAAGGTTAAGAACAAGAATCTTTTTTATTTATATTTTTATTTTTTTGGATAAAAAGAGAAAGGTTGTAAAATAATATCCCTCGGGAGTGTCGTGATAATAATATGATATTCACACAATAATATTTTATTTGGCAAACAGAATAATAATTAGTTTGATTCACAAACAGACAAATATTATCATATTGGTTAAAGAATATCTTAAAATGAGGCTTTTTCTGGAATCACAGGTAGCACAGGTGGAAAGCAACACCCAGTGAAAAAAGGCCAAGCAATCTACATTATTTTAAGTACTGGTTAATTTATTTGTTTTTTTCTTTAATAAATTTCAACGTGTCTTCAAATAAACTCTCATGCATCGAAATTCTTTTTTTTTTTATTTGATGGAAAAACATATTTTAATGGAATCTTAATGGAATCCAAGTTTTCTCAAAAGATACTCTTTCACTGAGAAGTGGGGTGTTTAAAGAATGACAATATGAAGATCGAATCTATAAAATCAAATAATAAATTAAATTTTCAATTTAAATTTAAAATAAAATAATAAGATAAAATGCAAATTTACCCCGTATTCAAATCTCAAGCGATAATTAATTCATACAATGAAATTGTTGTGATATTTAATGAGAGCTTTCAAGATAGAAAAATAAAAATATAATGATAGAGATCCCTTTATTTTTTTTCATTTTATAAAAATCAAAATTTATTTTCTCAAAAACATATTTAATTTATATCTTTATATTTTTATTTACATTGATAATGGCCAGTCTAGAGTATATTTTTTTCAAATTAAAGGCATGTGCAATCAATTATAATAATTATTTTTTAAAATATTTTTATTTAAAAATATATTAAAAAAATTTATTAAATTTATTCTTAATATTAACACATCAAAATATTTTAAAAATACTAAAATAGAATTTAAAATAAAAAAATATTTTTTATAAAAAAATATTTTTTAAACTGCGCGAAAACAAATTGTAACTGTGACAGAGAGATGAGGTGCAGGCCCAGAGAGTTCCTTATGGTCATTTAAATTCGAAACATTTTTTTTTTAAATAAAGAAAATGAATTCAAGACGGCAAGCAGTTTTCTGTTTTAAATGGTCAAAGAAGAGATTTGATTGGACCAAATTTTCAGAAGAAGGTCCACTTAATACGTGATTATTGATTTAAATATAGATAAATAGTACAAGAGGTCCCATAATTGTCATCATCTTGTATATTATACTCAGAGCACATATTTAAAAAATAATAAAAAAGATTTCGTCACATCTTATTCCATAATTATTAACAGAGATCGAGATTACAAATCGGAACACTTCTTGTCATTATTGACTACATTAAATAGTAAATTAATTAATTCATTAGACAGAAGAAATCACTCATAAAATGGCAAGAATTAAATTCACACCGCTGTCGGTGGCTACTGTCTCTGCTACTGTCAATAATACTAGACTATTACTTTCATTTGTGAACCGACAAGCATTAATTTATTTATTTTTGATAATATAATTAACCAAGGGCACCATAAAATATAATCATATTCAGCAGGCAAACCTTGGAGCTTCAACAATTGATTAACAAAGACTTCAGTTCCATCAGTCAGGCCATTCATCCTAGACACAGTTGGGTGTAAAAATGTTTTTTTAAAAAAGAAATTATTTAAAAATAAACATTCTTAGCATCATATAAAAATACAAAAATTATTTTTTATAAAATACATTTAAAACATAAAAACAAACAAAATTTTGGTAAACCATATACGTTTATAAATATAAAAGCAATTTAGAAGGTTTCTGTACAAGATTTAATTTATTTCATCTACAAATATTGTTTCTTGATTAGTTACTACATTAGCAAGCTTCATTTTCTTCATTAGGTGGGTTCCTTTTGACTGCTTTTGGGCAATGAAAAGACATAATTCGAGAACGAGAGAAGAACGAAGAAGGTACTTTTTTCTCTTGCTCTTGTAGTCTATTTCTTTTCAATTTATCAGGATTACGTATATCATCGATTCTCGATTCTCTTGTACCTATCCTTCTTCATCTTGCTTCGTTATCCTCGCGTTCCCATTGATCGACCAATCAATTATATTTTAGCATTGATTTTTTTTTTTAATTTACGTGGGTGTCCGGGCCAGCTTACGCGTACCACGACTAATCTTCACGGCCCACTGAACACCCTGCAAATCCAGCAGGCAGGTAAAGCAGCGCGGAGCTAACAGGCATGCAACTCCAAGGCTCGAACCCGTGACAGCAGAAGGCGCAAGACGCCATTCCACCGCTGGGCCGTTGCCTTGGATGCATTGATTTTTTTTTTTGATTTTACTATACATGCATATGGTCAACTAAAATATATAGTATGATCGGATGAATTGACAGAGTAATTGCATATGTTTATATTATTAAAATGAGTTTTATTGATTCTAAAATATTTCTCTAATGTTTTCGTATACGAAGATAAATTAACCAAGTAATTGAGAATTTATTAGGTAAGATCGAGAGCATGGATGAGGAGCGTCATATTCATTACAAAGGGAGACCTGACTTCCACATAATCTCTCACTCGGTACACTGGGAAAAAAGAAATAGGAAAAAGAGGATGGCTATAATAATTTATTCAAGAAGATGTAAATGCATCTGAAATCCTAAATTAACTAATAATTAGCCAGACAAAATGTCGCAGTACGTACAGCAATTTATTACAACATTAATTCAAGCCAACAGCGAGTCCACAAAGGAGTCCAATAAGTGAGCATGATTCTCTGAATTCAAGAGCTGCTGATATTCCCCAAACATTTCTTCTAGCATGTTATCAATATTGGACGGTGAGTAATTTTGGCCCGAGAGATCATCATGGACAAGATCGTCAAGAAAGCGATTGGAAGCCCAAGCCAGATCCCCACTGATATTCTTATCAACTTCAAGATCAGACATGAACCAATTGTCATCGTGATCACCAACTCCTCCTGCATGATTAGATGACCCAGCCATGCTATTATTAGTCCTGATATTCACTGAGGATGGAGAAACCCTTATTGCCTTCGGGGCATGAATCTTGGTCCTTGTAGCAGTGTCCTCATCGTCCTTCTTCTGCTTCTTGTTGTTGTTGAGATTGGAGACATTTCTCTTTCGGTCAGCTGATTCCTTCATGCGTTTTGACCCGTTCTTATTGCTTCTAACCTGGAGTCTCTTGCTGAGATGGGAGTTCCAGTAGTTCTTGATTTCATTGTCAGTTCGGCCTGGCAACCTTCCAGCAATGAGAGACCAACGATTGCCTAGAAGGGAATGTAGTCGGATGATCAGGTCATCCTCTTCAGGGGTGATGTTCCCTCTCTTAATATCTGGCCGAAGATAGTTAAGCCATCTCAGCCGACAACTCTTGCCACATCTAAGCAGACCTTCATGAGAACAAAAGCCAACAAATTAACTTGATCAGTTTAGTTACCTCAATTTTTTTCAAGCAGAATTTCTCTAATTGATCATTGGATGTCCATAATTATAAGAGTTTAACCCAGTTGGGGAATTAAGATCCAGAGAATTACTTCACTTACCAGCTTTGTTTGGCAAGGATCGCCAATGGCCTTCACCGTGTTTCTGAATATAGTTAACGAGGAGTGCGTCTTCTCTAGTAGTCCATGGACCTCTATGCAAACCAACCTTAGAGCAACATGGTGCTCTTCCCATTTTTCCCCCAAGTATATTAATAGTACGACTGCTCACTCAGCTAAGGGAGAGTCATGGTAATAAGGAAGCACAATCAAGATCCTTCAAATTAATTTGTGTTTCCTTCAATTCTAGTTGTGCTCTTGCATTTATATATATGTCGTGAGAATCGTGAAGCCACTTGCTGTATTTTTATCTCCTAGCTAGGAAGACAGATACCAAGTGGAGTATATTAATTATTCTGCCAAAGTAATCAGAGGCGGCTTATTGAATAGGCTAATGACCTGAACAACCATTCTAATGCATTATCATCTGCCCTTCAATCTCTGTTTCATCATCTTAGAAGTGTGGCTGGTCATATAGTTAGTTATTGAGAGGGACAATGGTCCCCCCAAAGCACTTGGAAGCAGGTGACTTATATTTTTGGTATGTTTTTTTCTTGACAGTGCTTTAAAATGAGGTGTAAATACATATGAAGAGGGAGGTCTTCCTTCAGAGTGGTCCTTTTAGAAAATTTAACAAGTACCCCGCACTAGCATGGGATTCACTTGAATGAAAATTTATCAAATAAAACATTCAATGATTTCATGATATGCAGGTCAAATTAGCGATGAAAATCTTATAGAAGTTCCTCTTCTTGTCACGTATTTATCTGCTAAAGCTATGTAAATAGGCTTTTTGTTTATCAAATTTTCAAAACTCCTCCATCTAAGAACGATTTCCTTCTAATATACATCCCGATGATATTTTAAAATACAGAATGTTTTAGGAATGAGGTTTCATGGTGCTTGATCAATGGATAATCATGTATTCATATTAATATTTAATTAATTAAAGTTTTAAAAATGGATTTTTGGTGATAAAAAAACTTAACATCTGTAAAACAATTATTTTTAATACAGTTTATGAACCCTTAAATGATAAAATAAGTAACTTTTAATAAAGAGGTTACAATAAATAAAAGAGTATATATTTTAATATGACAAATGCTTTGGGATATAAAAGTATTTATGTTTAGAGAATAAAAATTATAAATTATTTACTTGAGTGGTTCAAATAGTATTTTATATCTAATTAGGCTTGAAACACAAATAAGCTCAATGCCGAGGAGTTTAGAAGGTTATCAAACACATGCACAAATGAGCCATTACCCAAAGGTGTTGGGTTTGACTGGCAAGCTCAGCACAATGTCATTGTCTAAAAACATTGAGTTTTGTAATTTGCCAAACTTAGGTCCTATTAAGCTCAGTGCACAGCCAAGACTACAGGCTTAAGGTATGACAGCTAGCAAAACCTATGTCTGTTTTAGATGGACACGTATTTGAGTTCAAATGTATTGTCTCTAGCAGCGTGCTAGACCCATACTTAATTGGGCTTGGTATGGGGTCAAATTCAAGGTTGATAGGTTGAGAAGATCATTAAACTTATGTTTAATTAGGCTCGATGTGCAACCAAGCTCTTGGCAACTAAGTCATGAAGTTCATCGTATCCATATCTATTCGAGCTTAGCTTGATACCAATACTCAAGGTCATTAGGTATGAAAATTGGCTAGATTTATGCCTTATTAGGTTTAATGTATACCCGGACATAAAGATTGGTAACTTACTAGATCGATGTCCACTTGGGCTTGGCTCGTAAATAATTCATATAGTATATATGGCCTTTGAACTATGTTGTTTTGCAGGAGTGAAGTTGGAGAATCATTTTTTTCTAATAGTATTAATAAAAGATAAATATTCCTTAGACAATATTAATAAGGTATAACTATCACCTAGAAAATATTAATGAGATGAAAATATAATCACTTATTGGGAGATATTTTATATATATATATAGGTGTAAAGAAATGAAAATCTCTAAACCTTTAACTTTTTGTATTTCACACTTAGTCAAGCCTAAGAACATAAGGTTTGGCTACAAAAATCATGTCCAATTAGATTTGATGCGAAGTCAAGCCCAAGAATATAGTGTCTAGCAGCTAACCAAATCAATACCAATATTTTGTAAGATAATATAAAAATACATTTTATTAACAAAATTTAAAGCAAATGATAATATAATAATTTGTTCATTGATATATATATATATACAATAAAAAAATTATTTTAAGACCATATATTTTTCCAATAACTTTAAACTATATATACAACATTAAAGTCTTATTATTATTATTATTTTCACAATAAATTTTAGTTGTGGAAAGAAATATGATAAACACTAATTCTTGAATAGTTTGTGAAGTGTGTAACCTTACTATCCATAATTCTTCAATAACTATCAACTATGAAATATTTTTTTATATTGCTTAGAAACATACTACAAAAATATATTATATAAAATCAGTAAATCATTTCAATGTCTCAATTTATACGAACTAAGACATGGGAAAATCTTGCAAGTCCACGCAACGGGAAACAGAGGGGCAAGCGAACACGTGGCGGTGCTTCTGTTACGAGATGTGACTACTTTTTTCATCTGAACCAGGCCTCATTCTGTTACAGAGAAATTTAAAAGGTATTGGAAAATCTTATTGGTCCACGCAATGCAGATCACACTGATGGATACCGTAGATTAATTATCATGAGATTTTTTTACGTATTTGTTTTTTAATTTTTTTCCCCTTTAAAGTCTACTTGAAGACTAATTTAGCTAAGATTGCTAAGGAATAATGAAATTGAAAGATAGAGAATTAAAATAAAAAAGGGGAAGAAGATGGGTGATGATTTTTAATTTTTTGTGAAATATTCAACTGGATTCTCATTCTTGATTATAAGAATTGGGTCCCTTTGATTTTTTATTTTTTAAAAAAATCAATTTTGGTCTAAATTTTATTTTTAAGTCTATAGTTTGAGAGAAAAAAAATACAGGATTCTAGCAATATAAATAAAAAAACATTATTGATACCAATTTTAATTATCAAAATAATTACTATTTATATCAAATGGTTATATTTGATGAGAAGAATTCAATTTTGACTATCAAAATAATAATTATTTGCATAATTTTTTTTTTGTTTTGTATTGCTTTCAAGATATTTTTTAGGTTTTTTAGGGCATAAATATATTTATTAAGATGTTTAAGGTATTTTCTAGATATTTTTTGTCAAAAAAATTGAAAAATAAGTTCTTCTTAAAAAAAAACCTTCAATCATAATTTCTCAGCCACCAGAGTTGTTAAAATTTAAGTAAATCATGTGACGCATCATTTGTTTTTTAAAAAATAAAGAAAGTGACATGTTGTTCACCCCAACTGCTATAAAAAAAAATTAAGGATCCTAGCACGCTTAATAATATCCGTCCTTTTATTTTAAATTTTTAATAATTTATTTTTATATGTATTTTTTCAAAATAATTTTTTATATTTAAATCAATAACTCTTCTTTTTTTATTTATTTTTTATTTTTTTAAATAACAGTTAATTTTTAGTTATTATGTATGCATTTAATTTTTTAAGAAATTATTCTAATTTATAAATTTTTATGCTTTATATAAATAAAAAATACTTAGTTTTGGATAATATTTATAAATAAATTGAAATTTTACTTTTACTTATCAATAATAATAATAATAACCCTAAGCCAAGCAATATTAATGTCATGTCAAAAGGCTTTAATTTTCCAACTCATGTGGAATGCGGTTGAGTGTTAATTTTGCGTGTGTATTATTTAATTTAATGGATAGAATAGTTTTTCCACCCGAAGATAAAACCATTTTTTATTAATTTTTTACTGTTCCCTTCTTTACATGTTGTATTTCATGTGTGTGTCTATTATTTAATTTAATGAATAAATTAATTTTTCCACACGAAGATAAAACCACTTCTTTTTAATTAATTAACAAAAAAAACTAATTGAAGAGAGAAATTATAATTACTTTCCTTACATTTTACCGTTCATGTCTGTGTATTATTTAATTTAATGGATAGAGTAGCTTTTCCACATAAAGATAAAACCACCTCTTCTTAATTAATTAACAACCTTCCCGTTACATGTTAATATTCATTGGAACAGTAACAATTTTTTCCTTTTCATATTTCAACATTAGTTATTTTAGATTTTTTAACAGGGTTCTTATATTCTTAGAAAAATATTTTGATATTAAGTTGGTATTTAATTTTATAATCATCTACTTTTTTCTATCATATTATTAAATAAAAAATCATCTATAATATTATTAAATAAAAAATAATTAAAAAACATATTTACTATGGGCTTCATAAATTTATTTATTTATTTATTATAAGTTTATTATGATTCTAAAAACATATACAGGCATTGAGTTGGTGTTCGATTTCTTGAGCATCTATTTTTATATCATATTATTAAATAAAAATAATTCTAGAAAAAAATAATTATTAAAAATTATACTTCATTATTTATCTCAATTTATTATTTATAGTATTTTCATGGTCTAAAAAATATCTCAATATTGAGTTGATGCTCGGTTTAGCAAGTGTATAATTTTTATTATATAATTAAATAAAAAAATTTAAATGAAAAAAAGCTATTAAACCCAATGAAATTTATGATCTAGATCACAAGTTTAGAGTATTAACCTAAATTGACTTTGGTTGATCCAATGTGTTGCTATCTCAATATTTTTTTATTAAATAATGTTTTAATCAATCATCCAAGTTTTCTTTTTACATGTCAAGTTGATTGGATCACGTTCTTGTAACTCCAATATAATTTAATTTGCAACTTGAGTTCGGTAAGGAGTATAGTAGAGAATTTTCAGATTTGACCCGTTGAGTTGGATTTAATAACATTGTTAAAGAATTTCTCTTGGCTCGGACATTATTTATTTACAAGTAAGAAACTTGGTCCTACTGTAGTTTAATTTAGTATATTGTTCCCTTACTCATATATTTTTGTTTATTAGAATAGTGGTTTATTTTTTCTTTTCTTTTCTTTGGTTTATTTTTTTATTTTCATCTTTTAACACTTGGTTTAATGAGGATTGAACTTCATAATTTATTTTTTATTGATTTATCTAATATCATAACCCAAGTCACGACTTTGTTCGGTCAACCTAGTTAACTCAATTTTATTTTGTTCTTTTTTTAATTAAATTTGTATATATTTCATCCTTCAATGTTTAACTAATTGGAGGTTTGAACTTCATTATTTATTTTTATTTTTATTTTATCCTTTAGCATTGAGTTAATTGGGGAATATGCTTTGTAATTTTTTTTTATTTTCTTTAGATGAGGCTATACTAGTATAATAACTTAAGTCACATGTTTGGTTAGTTAACTTATGTTGACTCAATTTTTTTTTTTATCTTTTTAAAGTTTTTTTTTCAATTTCATCATTCAATATTGGATTGATTAGTAATTGTGGTTCAAAATTTAGTTTAATCTATATAGTTATCTCAATCTTATGACCTAAATCACAGATTTGATAAGTTATCTCGTGTGATTAGGATCAATCCAATATGTTATCATCTTATTATTAAAAAAGATATCTTCATGAATATTTTTTAATCAAAATATTTTTTTTTCATTGTTCAAGTTGTTTTTTTTATATGTAAAGTTAGCTAGATCGCATTAGATCAACCTTCACACAATTTAAATTTTTTTTCTATTAAAAAACATTTTAGTAATACCTGAATATTTTTTTTTATTTTAAGAAAAAATAATTTAACTTGCAAAATAGTTTGGGTAAATAACTTGTGTCAAACTAAAAACAAACCATCCAACCTATATTAAGATTCTTTTAAAAAATAAAATTATATCTCATGGTCTGGTCAGTTTGACATTTGAACATTGGAGATCAAGTAATGTAACTTGTATAGCCACCCCCTCGACATGTGGTAATGTTCTATAATAAGGCAACTTGACAAGCAATAATAATGTTTATAACTAGTTAATTAATAATCTTTATATTGGGAAAGGAAATATGAACTGATTTCTTATTTTATTTTAGTAATTTATTACGGTATTTATACTATAATAGTAGAATCAGTTTTAAATAACATTGTGTAAACAAATTGTAACAAACTCTAACAACCTAATCAGCTTATTGTAGCTGCTATAGTTGTTGTGTATTCAGTACTTCCCCTCAAGATGAAACTTATAAAAAATTTCAAAGAGAATAAATGTTACGAAGGCTCATTATGGATATCAACATATCAAAAAAAATAGGAGCCAAGAGTCTTTTAAAAAATATCAAGTATCGTAATGAAACATGAAAAGTTTAAAGAATGCCAAAGTAATCTTCTCTTGAATCACATGATAATTAATGTCAATGTGTTTGATACACTTATGGAATACAAGGTTTGATGCAATGTGAAGAGCAACTTTATTGTCACAATAAAGTAGAGCAGTTTGAGGTGGAATTTATAGGTCTTGGAGAAGATTTCCAAGCCACACAACCTCACAATAAGTAGATGACATTGTTCTGTACTCAGCCTCAACAAAAGACCTAGAGATTATGATTTTTTTTTAATTTCAAAGAAATCAAAGAACTATAAAGAAAGATGTTGTTATTGAATTCGAGTAACTAGTCTAGTCTAAATCATAAAATGCTTTTATTTATAAACTAAAGATAACTATAAAGAACAACTCTTGAGCTGGAGATACTATAATATATCATAGAACTCGAGTTGTTGTAATGAGGAAGTCTTAGCTTATGCATAAATTATTTTGCAACTTGAATGACAAAGGAAATGTCAGGTTTACTGATAATAAGATAGAGTAATTTTCCAACAAACCATCATATTAGGTTCCATTGAAAATTTTATTGGGTTTTGAAGCTAACGTATCAATATTTTCAAGAATTTTCAAAGCATATTTTCTCTGACAAACAGAGATGTCAAGCTTATTGTGAGTTATTTTCAAACCAAGAAAATATTTAAATTGTCGAAGATCTTTGAACTTAAACTTATCATTAAACAATTGAATAGACTTTGAAATTATAACTGAATTATTATTTATAAAAATTATATCATCAATATAAACAATATAAACAAATAGAACAACCCTCCAAAGTTCTTATAAGCAAAGTGTAATCAGTTCTTAACTGCACAAACCTAAACTCGATCAAGGCAGAAGAGAATTTGGCAAACCATTGCCTCGTAAATTGCTTTATACACTAGAGTAACTTGTGTAACATGCAAATTTTGGACTCTCCTCTTATTAAATCTAGGAGGTAATGACGTGTTGATCCCTTATCAATCCTTAGGCCATGATATATAATAAAATATCGTTTATTCACATATTTAGAGTCCATTCAATGCACTTGCTATATTGCAGCGAATTTAATAGAGCACCTGCTCTTAAGAATTTTCTGCACGTCTTTTCTATCTTCTTCAAGCTTGTAGGGCATCCCTTGCCCGGTTAGCAATATCAAGTAATAGGTAATGTTGTCCCATTCATACATTGTGGAAATTTCTGATATTACTGTATTTACTTGCTTTGAACTTCAGTTATACTATACGAAGTTTTAAAAGCCTGTACACAACCAAAATGGTTGACCCTAGCTACCATTGTGATAATATGCATGAATGAGAAATAATGGACTGCGAAGGGCAGATATATATATGAGAGTTTTTTCAGCTTATTGTCACTTACCACCTCACACTCAGTGAAATATATATATATATATATACACACACACCCCCCCCCCCCCTCCCCTCTTCAGGAGAGCAGCGCAAATAGTGGTTAAATATATATATTTATACTAAAAAATATAACACACTCTAGTTTTCTTCTCGTAATTTGGTTCCTGAAGTCAAGCAAAAAATCTAAGAAAGTTCCTAGTCTTGTGGATTTAAAAGGGAAGCATAATTCGTGGAATCTTGTGTTTTCTTGCTTGTTAGCATGTCTCTCTCCTTTTGTTGGATGTAATCAAGAGAGTTGAAATGGGAAGAGCTCCATGTTGCTCTAAAGTTGGTTTGCAAAGAGGTCAATGGACTACTAGAGAAGACACACTGCTCATTAACTATATCCAGGCGCATGGTGAAGGTCATTGGAGATCTTTGCCTAAGAAAGCTGGTAAGTTAAGTACTTCTCTCTTTCTTATACAGTTACGTTTCTGATTTAGTGCGTGATGGGCAAATCTCACCCGCACACGTGTGGACGACTGTTTGAAAGTCGAGTTTCTGATTTTGTTGTTTCGTATGAATGAAGGGCTACTTAGATGTGGCAAGAGTTGCAGGCTGAGATGGGTGAACTACCTTCGGCCCGATATCAAGAGAGGGAACATCACTCCTGATGAGGATGACCTGATCATTCGACTGCATTCTCTTCTTGGCAACCGTTGGTCTCTCATTGCAGGAAGGTTGCCAGGCCGGACTGACAATGAAATCAAGAACTATTGGAACTCTCACCTCAGCAAAAGAGTCAAGAACAACACAGCAGGAAACAAGTCCAAATGCATGGGGCAGCCAGCTGGAAAGAGAAGTGGCGCAAGCTCCAACCAAAAAAGGTTAAGGAATCAAAGGGAGCTGGACAGTGAAGGCATCTGTAGTGAAAATGGAGAGACTGCTACGAAGATAAAGATTCATCTCCCAAAGGCAATAAGGGTTTCTCCATCCTCTGTTGCAAAGAATGTCAACGTTAATATTCAAAGCATGATTGGGTCATCATCTAGACATGCAAAGATTGGTGATAATGCTAACTGGGGCATCTCTGGCCTTAAAGTTGTTAGCAATGATGGAGAGGCATGGGCTTTCATCAACAGTGAAGAATTTGATGGTTTTGTTTATGACCATGATTACCCGTGTCCAAATTCTTTACCCAATGATATTATGCTAGATGATATCTTTGAGGAATACCAGCAGCTCCTCAAGCCAGATGATCATGGTCACTTGGATTCCTTGGTGGATTCTCTTATTGCTTGATTATTAATGTAATAAAAGGATGTGCACTGTTGCACACGCCTAACTCCATTCATGATCTGCTACCCCTTTTCACTCTCTATCTTTTTTAAAATAGTTGTCTTGCACACGGCAAAGCATGGCGCGCTTAAGGTTATCCATCAACGACATTGGCAATTTTAATATGCGATGTCTTGACTATAAAGATTTTCATTTTTTTTTCTTACGAATGACAAGAGGCCACTTGTTTTTGTCAGAACTTTTGGGGAAGCAAAAAGATATATATATATAAACTTTAATCAAATGTAAATAAAATATGACACGAGAATATAAATATTGCAATCTAACTAGCGTGGCCTATATAATAAGACTTCTTAGGTTTACTTTGGCTTCTTGTTTCTATTCACAATTTTACACATCACATGGTTATTCTTCTTGATCTTGTTCTAGATTTTCACAAACTAATTTCTAATGCCATCACATGCATGCTTTCTTTTTGAAGTTAGAAATTATAATAAAATAACTAAGTATTGTCACAAAGTCAATTAACTAAGGCGTTCACCAAATGAAAAGGGGGTTTGTTTTTTATTCTCACTAACTAGAAATTTAAATTTGTTGTCTCTTTTGGTAACTACAGGTTGAATTTAAATTGGACTTTGGCTAAAAATCGTCGATAAGTGGGACCAATTGTTTCTCTATCTTATGCAAGCAAGGCAAGTCAAGCCCTAATTTTTGCTATTTGAATTTTAGTTTAGCGTGCGTTCTAATTTGGACCTGAAATTCAAAGTAGGTTTCCGCATGATTGGCATTTCAAACCTAACTTGGATTACAAACAAATCAAGCCGAGCCAAGGTCAGGCACGTTCCAATATTGTTGTTTGGCATTTCCCATTTGAATATTGAGCTGAACTTCAACTGGCTGGATTAGATTAAAAAAATAAAAAACTGCAAGCTGTTGCCAGAGTTTTCTTCCAGGCCAGCACAAGATCTTGAAGAGCACAAGCTTAATACAACGATTACAGTCCAAGTTGCTAAACCAGAAAACCGTGGTATATGTATTGTTCTACAGAGTTTGGAAATGGAGAGGAGAGGTTTCTCTTGTTGCAATTTTCTACCTCATGAAATTCCTTCTCATTTCAAGTCAAAACGGCTACAACACAGGCTTCTTGTCAGGAGACCTACCATTTATCCCAGCCTTCGAGAGGATGAGGTAAATAAAATTTCAGTATCTAATGTTGGCATGTATTCAACGTTCAAGAACAAATACAAAGAAAATGCACAGGTCATTTCGCTTTAAGATGGCGACAAGTCACCCCAGTGGGATCTTCGTGCCCGATGATGGAGTGCAGGTCCGTGTCCCAGGAGGTAGAGGAGGTAGCTTGGCGCTTTGTGGAAGGATTGGGGGGGCGGGGGGTGGGTGTGTTTAGGTTATGTAGACGTTTTGTGATAATGGGATCGACTTGGCCCAAAATATAATGGGCTTTATTGGGCCGCATTTAGTGGAAATATTGAGCCTGCTCTATATTTTGATCTCAACGGGTACATGGACATCTACTTTGGGGACTTTTAAAGGCTATTATCTCGATTCTTGCTTCGTGAATAGAGCAAGTGTTCATGATTCTTAAAATATTTACCATTCAATTATAAACGTAAATAATTTATTCTTGAAATATAATATTTGGTGCAACCCATTTGAAGAACATTAAATGGACGATGAGTGAGTGATAATAGAATTTTATTTATTTTCTATGAATAGGAGATATTATTATCATTATAAAACAAATTGTGACTAAATCGTTGTAATTATATTCACAAAACACTATTTATTATTATAATAATATTTTGTATTTTTTTAAGTTTTTTTAATTTATTCCTTCAAATCAACAAATCTATTTTATATTTAGGTTTTTTTTAAATTATACCTTTTATTTTATTTTATTTCTGTTGAGTTATAAATTAGTTTTATAAATTTAGTTTTTTTTATTTCAACTTTTAATACTAAATTTGTAAGAAGTGAAGCTTCATATATTTTTTTTATTTGTTTTTTATAAATTTATCTCAATCATATTACTCATGTAACAAGTTTAACAAGTTAACTCGAATTAAATTAAATTATTTTTTAGTCATTTTTTTCAATTGATTTTTTTTTAATTTTATCGTTCAACATTGAATTAGTTGAAAATTAATGTTCATAGTTTTTTATTTGCTTTATATGAGATTATTTTGATCTCATGATTTAACCCATGAGAGTTTAGCAGGTTGACCTGAGTTAAGTTTGTTCATTTTATTTTTTTTCAATTGAATATATTTTTAATTGCCCATCACAATTTTATTTTATTTCATTTTCATGGATATCTTGATATTATGATCTAAGTTGCAGGTTTGACAGTTTGATCCAAATTAACTATATTCATTTTTTTTAAAAAAATTATCTTTCAATAATAGATTGTTTGAGAATTAAGTTTTGTAATTTTTTTCAATCTGTTTTCTGTAAAGTTATCTTGAACTTATAAATTTATTGTTTTTCTCTTGATTTCTACCTTCAACATAGAATTTGTATAAATTGACTGAGTTTAATAGGTTTGTTTGTATTGACTTGAGCTGTTTTTTTTTTAATTGAATTTTTTTTAATTTTATCTTTTAATGTGGAGTTGGTTGGAAATTGAACTTAGTTTTTTACTTCCTTTCTATGAGCTTATCCTAAAATTATGATCGGGGTTGAAGGTCTAGTAGGCTAATCCAAATTGACTCAAATAGTGTTTTTAAAAGAGCAAGAAAAATTAAAGATCTGGGTCATTAATTTCCATGGGTTTAATAAACTTGGTTAATTTAATAATATGATTATAAAAAAAACCAATGATAATAACAAAAAATTATCAATGACAAATAAGAAAATAAGCATTTATCAATATTATAAAAAGATATTATCTAAATCTTCTTAAAAGATCTTAATATTTTTATTTAATAACAAAGAAAAAGTTTAATAAGAACAAGATAACCTTATAAGAAGAACATGAAAAACAAATTAAGCTCAATTATAAAAATATCAAATGTTAAAGGGCAAACTAAAAAAAATATCATTTTTTTTTAATCTAACCTGAATCAACGTATCAAATTCGTGACTTATTCGTGAGATGAAAATAACTTCATACAAAAGAAATTGAATAGAATATTGGAGGTCAATTTTTAGTCAAACTAAATGATGCTAGAAAAAAAGAAGTAAAAAAAAACACATGAAAACCCCAAATCAACTCGCGTTAACTCTATTAATCTACAACCACGGACATGAGATTTGGATAACCTTATAAAAAGAAAAGAAAAAAATCACGAAACTCAAGGCCCAATAAACATAATATAAAATGATAAAATTAAAAAAATTAATTTTAAAAATAAACATAAAAAATACCAAAGTCAAATCGAGTTAATCTCTTAAACCTATAATTTGGTTCATGAGACGAATATTATCCTAAAGAAGGCAAACATAAAAAGTCATGAAGCAAAATTTAAATAAAACACTGTTAGTTTTTAAATAATATTTTACATATATTAAAATATCAAATTAATCTTTAGTCAACTTAATTATAAATAAAAATCCATGATGAAAATTTGAAAAAGCCTCTGGATGACAATTAATATTTGTTTTTATTTTAAGGGTAGTTTAATAATTTTATTGTAATTTTAAAAAGTGAAAATTCAAAAAACAAATATAGTTACAATTAAATAAATTTTGCTTTTATCGATAGTTTAGTTATTTTATTATTCTTTAAAAATATGAAAAAATGTTATGGCTAACTGATCGAATAATAACTAATAAATATTAAAAAAAATCATATTAGTCTCTCTAATAATTTCATTGACTTTTCATTTTAGAAAGTAAAAGTTTCATCAAACTATTTGGATCTATTGACATAACCCAACTTGTTATGGACTCTTATAATTTAGTCTACAATAATGGAGAGACATTAAAGGATGATTAGTATATCAATGACAATAACCTAGCATATTATAGTAGTTCAACTAGTTAAGGAAAGAATTGTTGAAGGAAGATTGATGATGATTAGTGTATCAATGGCAACAACCAAACATACTATGGTAGTTCAACCAACTAAGAAAAGAGTCGTTGAAATAAGATTGATGATGATCGGTGTATCAATGACAACAGTTAAGCATACTATAATAGTTCAGCTAGCTAAGGAAAGAGTCATTAAAGGAAGATTGATGTATCAATGACAACAACCCAACAAACTATAGTAGTTCTACCAGCTAAGGAAGTTTCAACAAATTAATGAACAAATCTTGAATTCAAAACAAGGATAGAGCATATCATGGTAGAGTATATCTTGAAATATTAATATAGCTTTAATATAATTACTATTCCTATAAACCTTAAACTCATCCTGGTAAAGCATATCATAGAGATGTAATATTTTTACCTCTCCTTGTTTGTATTTAAATAAAGGACATGGTCCTTAGTATTTTGTATTGTGAAGGAACAAAAAGAAAATAGCAATTACTTTATATCTCGCCATGTGGTTTTTGATGAACTTTTATATTAATATTTCAAGATATGCTTTGCCAAATATGCTTTGTCCTTATTTTGAATATAAGATTTGTTCAATCAATTTATTAAAATTTTCTTAGCTGGTTGAACTACCATAGCATGCTAAGTTGTTGTCATCGATACACTAATCATCATCAATCTTCCTTCAACAGCTCTTTCCTTAGCTGGTTGAACTATCATAGCATGTTGTGTTGTTGCTATTGATATACTAATCATCCTTCAATGTCTCTCCACTACTGTAGCCTTAATTGTGAGAGTCTACAACATATTGGGTTGTGTTAATAGGATCTATATTGTTTAGTATTTACGTTCACAATGAAACATCGAGATTTTTAGGTAAGCTAATAGGATCTATATTGTTTAGTGTTTACGTTCACAATGAAACATCGAGATTTTTAGGTTTATGTTTACGATTCTTCTTATGTACAACATGAAATCAAAATATAGAAATGTACTAGTTTAAAATTAAAAAAAATAAACAAAAATAATTTATAAATTTATAAAAATTATATAAAAAATACTATAACAATCTATAATATTTTTTTTTAGATTACAAAGCTATGCTTAACGGTCTTAATATTAAAAAAATAAATTCAACAAAAATAATTTAAAACAATATGAAAAAACACTATAGTAAAATAAAAACCATATAAAGAAATACTTTGGTAATCGATAATGTTTTATAAAAAAAATTATAAAACTAAATTTTTAACTAGTTCAATAATAAAAAATAAAATTAAAAAAATTATTTAAAAAAATAATACAAAAACCATAGAAAATGAAAAAAAAAATACAAAAAGTTACAATATTTTTTCACGCGTTTTAGAGTGGTGGTTAATACAGATCAAAAGGGAAGGAAGTTTCATGGGCATTTCACAAGGAAGTTTCGTGGACATTTCACGTCACCACTTGTACCTCGTCAAACTCCATGTTGGAGGGAGGCATTTTCCTTCGCATGCATGAAAGCAACTAAAATTCACTGTATGCCCACATTCTCACTCTCTTCTTCGTTTTCTCATCGAAGAGACGCAAATATATATATATATATATATATATATATATATATATATATATATATATATATATATATCGGACTGCCAGGAATTGTCATTTTCAACGCTTACGGTGCATGTGCTAGAGAGGGACATGCAACCCAACGGTGGGCCATGAGCAAGTGTACGTCCAAATTCCCAAGAAAATTTTAAAGGTGTTACACAGCAAAGTCATTTTCATGAGATAGAAAGATGGCATGTACCGTTAGGAAAGGGAATCCCAAGGGGCTGGCACCATGATAAAAGAAACCACCACCCCCATTCTTCTTTTTTTATTTCTTTTCAGCTCCGACTCCGAGATTAGGACTTAGAGAATTCACTGTCAAATCCCTAGAAGACGCTCCTTACCTTCTAATTCAAAAAACAAATCATCTGAAAAGGGAAAGAAACCTTGCCCCGCATTCATGGAATCTCACAACTTTGAAATGGGTTCCTCCATAAAATTCGAGAGGCAAAGATTTCTTTGATCATTGGTTTCAATGTTTATGGTGACATGCCATGCATCTTATAAGGCTAGCTCTCCTCTTATCATGAGCAGACGGTCTTAACTACGTGACCTGTTCGGTCATCAAAGCCTGGCTTTTCACTCTGCAAACATTTTGCATGGTTCTGTGCCTCTAGATAACATCTTTGTGATATTCTGTCACACAAGGGAGGATGCTATGTAATGATTTAACAGCAACAAAACGTAAATTTGTTAGCCACGTTGAGGCAAGTTGAGAGCTGGACGGGGATTAGTCGAGGGATCAAGTCAAAATCCACCTCTGCCCCCATTTCCCGTCTAATTACGTAAGAACAAGATTTTAAAGGGCAAGAAGAAGCAAGAATTTATTGGGTTCGACGAAATTACAACCCTTACGTGCATTGGTGCTTCTATATTATGTGTTCATCTCTGTGTGAATTGCGATATGGTGTCATGAATCAAGTGAAAGCTATTCTTTGTGTGAAAGCTATTCTTTGTGCTCTCAAGTCTCATTTCCTTAAAAAGCATTGTTTCCCTCCGACCTCCAATCCCCTGACGCCTGGTAGTAGGGTCCCATGCATCCACTATCACCTTGAAGATATTCTTCAAAAATGAACCACCACATGGAACAAACCGGCTCCATGTTCTTATTGCCCACTTGTTCTTTCTCGTTTTTTTCTCTTCTTTAATATCTAGCTTTAATTGAAATAATATCTACTCGACCCATATATAATTAATCATTGTATAAGTATATCGGAGCCAATCTAAATATTTAGCATTAGAGTTTATACCAAAATTAATTCATTAAAAAACTAGCGAAAAACGCTTCACTACAAAAGTGCTGCCTCTGAGAATCTCATACGCTATTACTATGTATAAAATATTAAGCAGTATATATAACGTCCAAGCAATATTATCTATGACATAAATGAAACTAATTAATTAACATACTCTAATTAAGCTGTGTACATTTTGTATTATATTTCTCTAGCTTTTCTCACCATTTGCTCTCTAAATATATATGTATTTCTTGGTTCTTCTTCTTCTCTGATCTCACTCTGTCCCTAATGATCTTATATTTATTCTTTTCTATTCTTTTATTTGAATTGCTTTTTTGATGTATCATAATCTAATGCACTAGTGAGTGGGTCAAAAAGGGCTTTTGACCCTCTAGAAACCATGATTTCTGAGGCAGTCCATAACCGAGCAGCTTCTGTTGAGTTGGACCCCAATTTGGATGTCGAGGCTTCGTTGCAATCCGAAAAGTACTTTCCAGTCACATTTACAAGTGTTGGATGTGTTGCTACATAGCATGTTGTAGCAGCAGCCTACAAATAGCAACCCATTAACAATTTAATTCTTTTCTCTCAAAATCTAGATATGATGTTCAAACTTCTTGATATGTTCTTTAAGCTCAAAGGATATAAGTTATGTTAGTTACCTGAGGAATGGTTTTCAAGAGCTTGGAAGTCAAGAAAAATGCTATATCTGCGTGTGGAAAAAGGATAACATGTTAAATTCTTTAGAAGGGTAATTTCCTTAAAAGAAACGAAAGTAAGAATTTTTGTTATAGTACCTGTGGCCATGCCTTCTCGTTCTCTTGTGAGTCTAGTTCTTACGACTCCTGGATGAACACAATTCACAGTCACGTTGGCCTCCATTTGCTGCATTAATTAATTGGAAAAATGCATAAAAGAATCAATTAATGCAAATGCAATACATACATACATATATATATAAAGGAAAGCAACAAATATCACTTTTTTCCTCTGATCAACTTGGAAATTAAAACAGACTATTTAATTAGAATAATAAATGGCAACCTTAAGTCTCTGTGCAACCTCCTTGGTGTGCAAGACAATAGCGAGCTTCGAGAGAGCATACGCACGTGTAGGATCGAAATCACTGTATATACATCGCCACACCAAAAAAAAAAAAATCAATAAACTAAAGGTCAACCATGTGTATAGTTTATGAATATTGGATTTCTTATATGTATGGAAAATAATAATTTCATTAATTTTCTGTTCCGGTCATGAATAGTTAATAATTTTATTCAGTACTGCGCAATACCAATTTCGTTATTTATAGTTAATTTTAGTGGGGGAAGTTAGTTTTGTTCTCTTACCATAATTTGTTTCGGGATATTTCACAAAGATATCGGATCATGTCGCCGGAAAACCAGTTGTAAATACTCGATGAAACATTCACTATTCTGCCTTGTAATGAAGTTGTTTTTGCTGTTTCAATCATCTTCTTCAATAACAATTTTGTCAATAAAAAGTGACCTGAAAAGGATTCCATCCAGATTAAAGCCAAAATTTTAATTCTTGTCATCATTACTGTTGATACTAGTTTAGTATATAATTAATAATTACCTAGATAATTAGTGGCAAAGGTCATCTCTATCCCATCTTCAGAGATCGCAGGCTCGAGTGCAAACCTTCCAGCATTATTTCTGATACCAGAATAAAGAAAGAAGATTAACCTAAGAAATTAAAAATTAAATATTCGTTCTCTGTCTCATCAACCAAACAAATAAGAAATGCTTATCTTCTTACATGAGGAGGTTGAGAGGCAGGTTCAAGGACTCAAACTCTGAAACAAAGTTCCGAACAGAATTGAGAGAGCTAAGATCAAGTCCCATAACTATGATGTCGGCATCAGGATTCTCCGATAAAATCCTTGCCTTGGCTTCTTCTGCCCCTTTCAGGTTCCTAGCTGGCAACACCAGCCTCGCACCTCTCTTCGCCAGCACTCTTGCCGTCTCCGCTCCTATCCCTGATGTAGCACCTAAAAAAATAAGAACAAAAGTCTATTTCAGTATTCTGTACGCAAAATGTTAAGGTTTCAAGCCTCTCTTCTGTGATAAAAAAATAATAATAAACTCACCGGTGATAATGGCAGTTATGGAATGCAGATCGCAGCAGTTTTCAGTTACTTGCTCAGCGGTGGACTTAGAGCCATAGCCACTTGCTCCGGCTGAGCCAACAAGGTACTTCAAAGTTTCAAACATTGCTAAAGTTTCTTTCTTTCTTTCTGTTTTTTTCCCCGTTTTCTTCAATCCCTATAAGGTATGGATATAGTGGTTTTTGTTGTGTAGTTCTGTTTCACTCGCCTCTATAACTAACTGATCACAACGTTAGGTAAGGATGGAATCAAGAAGAAGAAGAAGCAAAGGACGTACTCGCTTTGCTGTGGTTTTGTAGTTGAGAGAGATTGTACTTACAAAGAAGGGGTTTTTTGTTTCTTTGTCAGATTTTGCAGCCTACGCCGCTTTGCATTTACTGAAGAAAGAGATATTGGTGTTATAGGTTGGTGATGTTGTGATAAAGGGAGATAATGAGAGACGGTTTTTGATCTGTGTTATGGTTATGGCCTAACCGGATCAAAGCAGATGAATATTGGAGGGGATTTTATAATGCTTGAGAAAGAAGAGGGGAGGAGGATTATGTGTTTGCCATTTGATTGATTGATTGATGGTCTCCATAAATTTTAAATTTGCATGATTGGGAGAGTGATTGTTAATTATGGGCCTAATCCAAAACTAATTCCAGTTTAATTAACTAGTCAAGGGGTGCAATATCTTCTATTTTTAGTTTTTTTTTTTAAATGTATTGATTTAAAAAATATATTAGATTTATTTTTTTAATTTTTTAAATAATTTTAATTTGTTAAAATTAGAAATAAAATAAAAACATATAAATTTATTAAGATACATTTTCAAATAAAAATAATACTTTTAAAAACATCATTTATAATAATACCAACACTTAGTGGGAAACATGACAATAGCAAGAGAATTGCGTGAGCCGTGAGCTATGAAATGTATGTTCCTCTGGGACATGAGGTAAAATTGTTGCCGCGTAATTTAAGGGTGATGAATTGAAAATGAAAATTACATTAAAGTTTATTTTATATTTAATGAAGGTATAAGTTTTTTTAATATAATACTTTTTATAAAAGCTAAAAATTCATATAATAGCTATTTTCATATCTTATGAAAGGCATCATAAATAAAATAAGGAAAAATCATTTACTAATCGTTCTTCTCATAAATAAATCGGAGGCATTATTCCTACGTACGTATACCAATATATTTCGAGCACATACATGTTCCGTCTTATTTAATCCATTTTTTTTAATTTTTGTTTTTGCATTAATACAAAGATTTTGCATAATCTATCACACCCACAAATTAAGCATGTCATTTGAGGAAATTGAGAAAGTGGTCCTTGTACGTATGTATAAACAAAATGAAATAAAAAATAAAAAAAATCCAAAAGGGTATGAGCATGCCCGAGTCAAAACACGCAATCGTTAATTCATGATGTGGGTTATTTTTGCTAAGAGAAAACTCCATAATTTTATAATCATTGATCTTGAGTCAACACAATTTGACTTACATCCTCAAAAAAACAGGACATAAATAGTAAATATTGCCTAATTGATAATAAGATAAGAGTTACGGGCTGTGACCTTTCACAATTCTCGATGTAGACGTACTGAACTCAACACAAGCAGATATTCAATGTGAAAAATTGAATATGTGGGAAGGTGATGAATTTAGGATCCAATGTGTCAATCTATCAAATAATTAATCCACGGATAAGGGGTTTAAAACTATAATTTAACTCGGATTCGAGAATTTCTCCATGACATGTTCAAAGAGTTTAGGTGGATCTTGCTTCATCGGAATTCAAGTTTAAGTTTCACTGACTGCTTATTCTCCTTTTGAATAATAAGCAATCACATGCACCACCACATGCCTTGAACACGTTAAATGATCAGCCAACTAATTAAATCTTCTCTTTCTCTTGGACGAGGGTGTTACATTTTGATTATACTATTATGTCCTAAACAATGACAAATGAGTTTATATTTTTTTATATTGAAGGTATTTGAATATGTGATAATAGTTATTTTTTAAAATATTTTTTTTGAAAATAAATTAAAATAATTTTTTTTATTTTTAAAAATTATTTTTGATATTAGCACATTAAATGATTTAAAAACACCAAACATTAATTTATAATAAAAAAATATTTTTTAAAAAAATATTTTTAAAATGTAAAAATAAATGTTTCATTATCATCAAAATTCATATAGAAATTTAAAGAATTTTTTTTTCTTTAATGCATCAATCCAAAAGTTGATTGCTGTGTAAAATATTATTAACCTTCTGCCAAGATATGTAAAATCAATACCAGCTTTATGTCTAGATTTATTGGTTGTTAGGCTTCATCGTTAACTAGAAGTTTGCCTAAAAAACAAGTCATATGTAAAACATAAACATATAGAGGTATTGAGTTTTAGAAGATTATATCTTTTTATATTTACATGATAATTTAAAATATTTATAAACTTTCACCACATCAACTTATATTAGGAGTTACATGAAAATTGATAGGTGAAAATGTTGGTGTTTACTATTAGATGTAGTATCTGAGATATTATTAGTGAAATGGTGATGAATGTCATTAACATGTTTGCTATAAATAGTTATTAATCGAGAAAATAGATGTGTAATAACTGTATAATAGCATAAAATATGGTGTGTCTTTGCATTATCCATCATTGGCTAGAAAATATGGTGTCAATCTACAATGAAATTTGAGCTCACAAAGAATATATAAGTGAAAAGATTAAAAAAGGTTTGTGTGAGTAAATGGTGTTCAGCATAGTATTCTGACTCCTTATAGTATTCTGACTCCTTGTAATTTAAAAGAAATTTAGTATATGTGTATTAAATAATATGTATGATGAAAAAGGAAAAAGAGGAAAAAATATGTGTGAGAAAGAAAAGGAAAGAGAATATATGAGAAAGAAATATAAAAGTGAAAAAGATGAAATTTAGTGTTGTGGGTCTTGACCCAAATGGTTTGGTATTGTTGGTGGCCATAAATGGTATGTGTCTTAACATGCACCATGTGAAAGTAATTTTTTTTTTTAAAATAAAAATACATACACCATTATCCCCTTTAAGTTTTTTAAGTAAATGCATTTGAAAGACTTAACTAATAAAGATAGGTGAAGAAAATATTTTATACTTAGATTATTTTGAAAATAAATGATTTGGAGTGAAGAAAAATCATTAATTCTTTTAAAGATAAAAGGATCACAAAACCTTAAAAATAGCGGTTATAAAAACATAGAGAGAGATCTTTAATTCTTTTAGAGATATTGAAGACATATAAAGATTTAATGGAGATGTATTTGGAAAAATAAAGATGTCGTCATAAAATTTCTTATGAAAACATATTTGAAGACATAAAAACCTTGTTTAGAGCATATAGTGTGAGAATGATAAGCATAGCTCTTTTTTAGCATAAAAGTGTGAGCATTATTTATTCACGTATCATTTTACCTTGTTTTTAAAAAAATTAAAGCTGTCATTTCACATTTAAAGGTCCGTGTATGAGAGCTTGTAAACGATGTTTTACAAGAGAAAGAATATGAAAATACAATTACAAATCATTATTAATATGTATTTGGTAAGAGAGTTATTAAAAACCCGAGGGTTGAAGTTAACGTGGCAAAGAGATTAATTACTATTTTTAAATTGAATTTCTTTAGTTTTGGAAAAAAAATTGGTAAATAATGAAAGAAAACCAACTAATTTTTTTATTCAGTCTTTTACAAACAGCACCACCACTACTATTTATAAAATCATAAAAAAACTTAATATAGAAAGGGGTTTTCACATGCTGTGACCCCTGGGCGAAGATTTTTAGGCTTAATAACTAAAACAATAGAAATCAATACCTCGAGCTTTGATTTCCAATAAAAAAATTATGGACACCATGATCTATAGTCAGTCAAAGAAGAATAGAAATCATTTGAATGGTGGATATAATAATCCCCTCCTATTGCTCCCGACCTCCACTATAAACAACAGATACGATATTGAGAATATGATTAATAATGAGCAAGAGAGAAAATGATTTGTCAAGGGCACGTTTACCTATTGTATGAATCTGTATATAATTTCAAGAAAAGTGGGCAGGATCTTTCCGATCCACAGGATTTTGATACGAAGGAACAAAGAAAATTTCAGCTTTTTAGAGCACTTGTACAGTGCCCGTGCCCTCTTGCAGGGGCCCTATGACATCATATTCCTTCCTTCCTCCACTTATTTTGTTAATGGAGGAGGGTCTTATGGGATCACCATGCTTGGTTTTGCCATATCTCTCCTCTTTAAAGTTCATCAATCCACGTGTTGATGCATTTTTGCTATAGCAAACTTCAAGGCAGGAGTATCTAGTGCAAAAGGAAATATTACTCTATGATTCTAAGTTTTTGGCGCGGAAATGAACAAGAAATGCAAAGCAATGTGTGGCTATTCAAGTGTAGACATCATTACGATATGTGTGTTCGATTTAAGATGCAGTAATCACTGCTATTAACATTCCCCTTTCACAAACTCGTGTTCACTTGTTTAAAATGAAAATACAATTTGATATATGGTTAAATATTTTCCTTTTTTGAAAAGCATAATTATGGATAGTGGTTGGACCAACTGAAATAAACATAGAATTAGAAATCATAAAAGCTCAAGCATGGAATGCTTTACAAATGTTTATAAATGTAAGAAATGAGAGGCGTTTCACTCATTTTAGTCCAATTCACAGAAGGGGATAATGTGTGGGAAAACCACCATGGAGGCCTTCCTTATCAAGTTTTCCAGCTCGTTTGGGGCTACACGGTCGAAATAAAAGGAGTTTGACAACAGTGCATGACATATACAGTACATAAGTGACAGCAGAAAAAAAAAGAAGCAAAGAGGGTTAACAGCAATATTGCATCACCAAAAATTACAGAGACATATGCGATAATTATACAATAAACTTGGCTCCTGAATAAATGTTTTATATAAGAAAGTTTTCAATTTTGTATACAAAAATCTTTCTATATTGGTGGTGATGGGGCTGCTTTCCAGAGCAAAGCACAATTCCAAGGACACATTATATATATATATATGAAGATTCATTATATTGTAATCAGGGTTTTGCACTTTACAGTGCAAGCCAGGGAAATGCCAATTAGAGAGCAAATTGGCGTTTTCACTAGGTTTATTTAACATTATCATATTTATTAGGGTTAAATTGATTTTTTTAAGCATAGGATAAAGACTTAACTACCTTTAAAAAGCAAAAAAACAAAAACCTCCTATCCATGAGTTTTTTCATATTTTTATTTTTTCCAAAGTAATTAAATTCCTAAATCATCTTTAAAAACAAAAAACTTCTAAACTTCTTGCCAGAGGCTTTATCATCTTTTTTTATATATATTTTTTTGTTATTATCATATGAATTGATGAATGATTTGATAATTTATTAAATATAAATATTTAAAAAAAAAAATAATTGGTATATGCATTTAACTCATCAACACTTAGGTTAAGCCTATACACTTTGGATTTTACATGTAGTGTCACTTTTTTATCACAATACTGAAAAGTTCTCAATATCTCTTCATGACTAAATGGAGCATGTAGTCAATGAATCATTAATTTAATATTAATAACTTTTTTTTTCTTTTTCTTCTTTTTGATTTTCACGCGAAACCCTTCAATTTTTCATTCTAGCCTTGTGATTTGGTTTATCTTCAAATTTAGTATATATTATTTTAATTACTATTTATTTAAGATGAAATAATTTTTAAAATTAAAATATTTTTTAATTTTATTATTTTTTAAATTTTTTTATCAAACTTGATTATCACTCTTTTGATTGTTATTTTTTTTTATCATTTTTCCTGATTTATCTTATTTTTCTATTTATCTCTCATTCTTTTATTTCATTTAATATCAATACCAAATTTAATCTTTATTATTTTAATTGCTATTTTTTTATTTGCTATCATTTTCTTGATTTATTTTATGTTTCAATTTTTGTTCCTCATTGTTTTATTTTATTTAATTCTTATACCAAATTTGATTTTTATTTTTTGTGATTGCTATTTCTTTTGTTTTGTTTTTAATATTATATAATTGAGAATTTAACTTCATGATTTTGTTTCAGGTTTGCTTTCTATGGGGTGGTCTGGTCTCTTGACTCAGGTTATGAGTTTTGAAGATTAACCTGATTTGACTTCAAAAGTTTGTTAGGTTTTTTTAAATTAATATTTTCTAAAAATTTTATCATTTGATATTATATTATCATGCCTTCAACTTCATAAGTTTTTTGTTTTATTTTTTATAAAGTTATCTCGATCTCATATCTTGATAGTGGATTAATTGAGTTATCCAACTTAACTATAGTTTTTTTTTTGTAGATTTTTTTACTAATTCTTTTTTAGTTTCACCTTTTATTATTTTGTTTTCTTTAGAGTTGATTTTATTTTTTCATTTTTTTTACAAGGTTATTACTCTCATAAGCAAGACATGAGTTTGACATGCTAATTAAAATTATTTTTTTTAATATTTAATTTACTAGATAATTGAGCTTTAATTTTTTTTTTTGTTTACAAGATTATCTTATTTTCATTCAATTTTTATTTTATTATCATATAAAATTATTGAGACCTTTTAAAAATATTTATAAGGTATTTTTTCTTAATATTAGTAAGCATTTATTTTTTTTATTTTTTTATAATTATATTATTAAATCAATCAATCAAGCTTATTTGGAACAGCTAATCTAAATTCTAAACTTTTCTTAGTCTTTTAAAAATACTATTATTATATAAATATTATTTTTTTATATTAAAATTTTTTGACCTGGCCACCAGCATCACTCCTATCCACCGATCTAGTTTTTCTTCCTAGGAGCACATGACATGGCAAAGATAACCTTGGATTCAGAAAGTGATTGCATGCCGTAAGTAGTACATCAAGATAAATTTCAGTGCATGATCGATCAGCTAACCCCACACGTTTTTTAACTTCGAAAAGCTTCTCACTCAGCTTTTACCGGTCCTTTGTTTTTTCAATGTCTGTGTATCTGATACATATCAGTCCTTTTTTTCCTTTTAGTCAGAAACTTGCTCATGGAGGGAAAGTTCTTCTCTTTTTCTTGATCGCTAGTAATTATTCTTTTTAATGGCTGTGGTATTCCCGATCAATTTTTACATAACGATGTTTAAATTCCTCTTAATTGTTGTCAAGTTGCTAGACCAAGTTAATTATTTGTATTTTTTAAAATCATGGTTACAAAAACAAAAATTGACAGTATTTAAAAATAAAACCGTGTTATTCAAAAATTTAATTTTTTTAATATTATTTTTTTATATTTTTAAATCATTTTAATATACTAATATCAAAAATATTTTTTTTAAAAAAAAATATTATTTTTATATATTTGTAGATAAAAAATATTTTAAACTGTTACTAAACTTTTAAGTATATAAATCAGTTTTATATTACTTTTTAATTCTCAGCTTTCTGTTTGTTGAATTGCTCCTTTCCATTTTAGCTTGCTTTTTGTGATATGTAAGTGGGTTTCCCCTTGGTGGTTCTTATGTTTTGCAACTGAAAAAAACGTTCTTTTACATTTTGTACATTTGCAGGAGGATTCTATGAATCAAGTTCTAGTTCACTGATTGAAAATTGAACAAATCAAGTCAAATTTCGTTAGCGCTTGTAATCTTGTAATATTTTGAGAGGATTTTCTACTCCCTCAGATCATTATAAATTATTGTTCACGAAACTCTCTTCTTCTGCAACACCTTCGGTTGAGAGTCAACATGAAGTTACGTGGGATCAGAAGAGGATTGAGTAATAATCATACACAGAGGATCTGAAATATGCATGCACTGCGCAGAAACACAGAATGTGATTGAATGTATGTGGCAATTACATGACGAAAGGTTTTAACTTTGTGCTTGCTCGGCCATACAATATGGATGTGGCCCAAGAATGGTCTCCCTAGAATATTGTAGTCTAGTCGTGTAAAACATGTTGCTGCAATCACATGAAAGTTGATCTAGTTACATCATGATTAGACAGCAAAATTCAAATCTTGACTATACACCAATCACATAGTACAGGATGCATGCCTTTTTCTTCTTTTTTTTTTTTTCCAATTTCCAGCCTCGTGTAACTTTCTCTTGGCATTGATCACTGTCTGTATATATATATATATATATATATATATATATATATAGACAAACATAAGCATAGCTTTCAAATAGACTTGGGACCCATACTGTTGCTTGGCTGTGTTTTGTTGAAAATTCTAGGTGTTGTGTAGCCAACTCTCTTTGACAATTAAGAATCCCAAATGAGGACTTAAATTATAAACCCCTCTTTTCAAATTGTGGTACGAATGAAAGTGGTCAAAATTTCATGTATTTATTTATTTTATATATTTTTAGATCATTTTAAATATTAAAAATAAATTTTAAAAAATAAAAAAATATTATTTTAATATATTTCTAAATATTTTTTTTAAATAACCACTATAGCAATACTACACATTTGTAAAATGGGATTGCACAACTCGTTAGTTACTTCCCACTCACTCGTTTCCTAATCTATAATAGAGCCCATTTTAAATTGACCGATGAAGACATATGGATAGTGTCATTATATATAATACTACAATCCTTCAATCATTGCGAATTAGCACTCTTTTATGTGGGGGTGGTCCTAATCTTAAAGGGTCCCTTTCCTTTTAAAATTAGGGCTAGATTAATTTCCAATCTCTCAATCTAAATTAATCTTGTATTGATGAGACTAACCATCTCTCCACTATCATGATTAGAATATAACACTTTAATTTGTTAATAGTTTTCTTGTAAGACAAGGTTGTCACTTGTCAATTTACACTATCCACCATTTTTTTATGAAGCTTTAAGATGTATTATTCCATACTGCCTCAACAACACCCACAGATCGAAGGCTGAAAGTTAAATGAAACAGAATGTTAGTATTCAAATAAAGATGACGAGAGAGAGCGAGAAAAAAGAAATACATGAAACCTGCTGGATCTTTTCAGCTGCACGCCGCCTGGCTTGCCAATTTCATTCAAAAGAAAAACAAATTACGGCTCTGGGCTAGTTTCATTGAATCGGACATTATCTCACGTAATTTGGACTTAAACCTTTTTAGTGAAACTAGAATCATGCTCTGATAAAAAAAGAAAGAGAGAAAAAGCATATTCTTGTTGATTAAATACATGATTAGTTTTTGTTGGAGTTAATTATTTATGGAGTGAATTAAGTTACGTAACTCAATTGGGATCACAAATTGGAATCCAAATTGATACCTGGTGGATTCCTTGTCTTTCATGCACGAGTATGTATGTGGGGTTTGAAATTAAATACTGCATTGAATTATAGGCTCTCTCTTGTCCTAATTATCCCACAAAAACAAACAGAGCATCTTAATCTCACTAGAAAAATAGGCTTTAAATTATATTATTGCTGCTCTTATCACTTGGAAGATCTATCAATGGCTAAGAAAAAGCAATGGGATCTGTGAAATCAACCCCACCACCACCCACTACATAGGCTCTGTATCTTTTGTGATGAGAAGAGTCCCTAAAGATGCATTGCCATGCACATGAGTTGGAGAGTGACCAGCTTATTTGCAGTGCAATCTTGTGTGTGAATTAATATAATTAATTACACGTGGTTAACCTTTTTTCTTCAGTTTCTCAGTTACGATGTTTACGTTAACCGATTAAGTATAAAGCAACAACACTACCAGCTTAGGAGCACCGTTGTGTTATCACCATTAAATATATATATTGCTTTACGATGCCAAAAAAAATACAGCTTGAGAATAAAATTTATGTGTTAAATAATTAATATTAGGTATAAAATTAACAAATATTTATTTTTTTAAGTTTGGATACTCTCTAATAAATAATTAAGTAACTATTTAAAAAAATATTTTAATATTTTTAAAAGAGACTCTGAAAACAAAATATGACACATAGAGTGGAGATTAAAAATCTCCTTTTACAAGGATTTAATGATTTTTTATAACCAATTCTCTTTTTTTTTTATCATATTCTAACCTTTTTTATAGAAAAATATTTCTAACTTAACTTATAAAAAATATTTCTACTTAACAAGAGAAAAATATCTTTTTATGTGTGTGGATTTAGTGTTTGGCTAAGTTTAAAGATATCAAGTTGAGTAAGTCATTAAATTTATAAATACTTGAACTCAGCACTTCATTAAATTTAAAAATATTAAATTCAATATGTTTTTAAATTCATATATATTTAGATATAATATTTATTTAGACTCAAGTGTGACTCAAGTGTGAAGTACAAGACTCTTGGATTATCACATTTATTCTTCTAAGTAAGAATTCAAATAAATAAAAATAAAAACATGACATTACACGTGTATCCATCACTTTCAATCATGCCTTTTTTTCAAAGCATATCCAAGCTTTGTGTCGTGATTGGGGAACCTAACCTTTTCTTGATAATTTTAATCAGCTAAGAACATTTAATGGACATTCAATATGATTAAAAAATGACAGCCTATTCTCTTCTTCCTGTTTTTTTTTTTTTAAATACGAACACAATATAAGATTCAAAAAATATCACCCCAATTACCAATTGCATGGTCCATGCATCATTAAGTTGTTGTATCATATTTTATTGGCCAAAACAAAATTAAAATCCAACTTAATCTTTGTCATTATAAAAATGTAACCTTGATATGAATAATTACCTAACAAATTTGTATAACAATTTGGACTAGTTCCACCCTTTATAACCATGTCTTGAGCTAATAAAGAATTGGGCATGAGCTAGTTGAAGAGCTCATGGAATTATAGATCTGTTCACTGTTTAGAGTGACTTGATCACTAGTCTAGAAGGTTAATGAGTAACTTTTATAATTACATATAAAAGAACAAGTCCCTGTTAGAATAGAAAATCCTCTTATACTCAAGTTAGTAAATACAGAAGTATGCAAATTAAAAAATAATAATCTGAAGAGTAAGAGAAAATACGTGGAGAGAGTAGCATATATAGTAATAAGGTAAGTGACTTGTGTGATTTTCTCTACTATTCTTAATAAATTTATTTAATGCAAGAACTTGTTTTTTTATCCGGTCATTTTTTATCTAACTTATTTCATAATATGAGATATTTATATATTTTTATCACGTGAGCTTATCTAATATAAACTGAAAGAATAATGAAGAGCTACCTTGTGGTGAGTAAGAAAATGAGTTGTTGGTTGTTTTTCGTCGAGCTATTAGCGAGAAAATTGATGCTCGTGAGTGAACGACGAGGGAGGTCGGTGTTCTAAGATGAGACATTCTGGCAGGAAATAGCCATAAATGAGAATAGATAGTGCTCCGTGCCACTGCCCTGCACAAAGAAGACGGTGGGCACCTCACCAGTGGATAGTTGTGACTTGTGAGGCGTTGTAGTGGCGGTCGTGCAACCATAACTTGTGCAAGATGTTCGAGAGGAGCATGAGGAAGTATGTCAGCATGGGTTTATCTTTTGGTTTGAGACCCATGTGTATTATTTTATTAGGCCTAAAGGCCCGACATTAGCTTCCTGGACAATTATCTATCTATCCATTTGGGCCTCGCCTAAGAGAGAGATTTATTTTCCGGATAATTCGATAGCTTTTTATCTGTTTATTTGGACCAAGTCTCTTCTCTTTTTTTAAATAAATAAATAAATTATGTTGGTATCTTCACCACATAGCTGAAATCAAGGCAAACTGAACCTGACATATTGGCTTAAAACAGGTAAGATGGGGTGCATGCTAGAATATAACTCCCATGCTAAAATAGTCATATCACGAAGTTCTTATTCGACGATGGAATAAATCAATGAACAAAGAAATGTTTTTGCAAAAAAAAAAAAATTGAAAAAAAATCATATTAAACAATATATGTTGAAATTGATTATATATGTATGATCTAATTTTCTTTTCTCCGTTCTTGACTCAAAGTTTTCTGAAGCCTTTGGTAACTAAACATGATGAACCGCCAGGACGGGAGACGCAAAAACAGACAAGGGACTAATTATCATATTAAACAATATAAGTTGAAATTAATTTTGAAGCCTAAGAAGCTATAAAAGTGAGTTTATTAAAAAAACAAAACATGCAAGTATGTAATGATTTAATGATTATGTCATCTTTAAAATCTCTAGAATAATTCTAAGATTAGTATAAATATGAGTCATGAAACAATTACAATCTAAGTCCAAGTCTCATCATACTTCCTTTGTTGGTAGAATAATACAATGAGATGCGTATTCCACGATGTTTTCCTACCTACTTCCACTCCGTTTTTTTTCTTTTTCTAACATGGTATTAAAGATAATTTAGTGATGTTTAATAGACTAGAGCATGTCTCTCTCTCTCTCTCTCTCTCTATATATATATATATATATATAAATGAGATTCCAAAAGCAGACTCAGAACTGGATAGATGGAAAAGTGATGTAAGAAACAGTAGAGGTAAGCTGATGGACTGTAACAAGAATTGGAAATCTAATGCCAAGACAGAGATAAAAGAAGTAGTGCTAATTGACAAGTCAAGGTGGCAATAAGACGACGACAACTAAACAAGACGATAAAGATAAGACAAGTGATGCTAGAATGATTTTTTTAAGACAAGCATTTTCTCAACCAAAAATTGGAGAAGAATACTGAATATTATTTGAGTATTCAAATATTTTAAAAGTATATTTTAAAAAATTTAAATTTTTTTACTTGAAATTAATAAAATTTTGATATTTTCTGATTATTTTAATGTACTATATCAAAAATAATTTTTTAAAAAATAAAATAACTGCTACTACTGTTGTGAACACAGAATTAGTCTTCTACCCGTTCCACGCTGTTTATGTTCTAGGCATTTGTACCAGGTTCAGTCCCCAAGTCACTGGCTTGTCCTGTTCTTGAGTATATGAAGAAGCATGTTATACTTGAAGCTGAAGGGGAGAAATTAGATGGCTGGAAACTGGTGTTGGTCAGTAGCTTCTGACAAACAGAAAATACCGAAGTTTATGAGTAAATGTCTGTTTTTGTGGAATGTGCCAAGACATTCTTACATAGATACACGAGAAATATATAATTCTCATATATTCTTAGAAAATTATATAAAAATACTCACTGTAACAAGCATTCTGAATTGAAGGTAGATTAATAAGAAATACTGATTCAATTTAATTCCATAGGTATTTCAAATAATATAATTAGATTTAATTATTTTGTTTAATATTTTATTCAAAAGATGATAACTATAAAATATTATTAATTGAATTTAAATTACGTGTATAGAATTCAATTCCATTGATTATTTGATTCCATGCAAGCTGAAAAGATTACGAGATTTAAAGATGCTAGGGACAAATTTCATTACCATTTTCTGAATAATGCTTTTGTTAAGCACCAAGTAGAAAATTCATTTATGTTGTTGATATGATATGTGCTTTGATTGTCTTAAAGCCTCGAACCATTGGATCATGAGTGTACTTGTAAAGGATTGTGACTGGACTGCGATTAACACCCCATTATCGAGAGGATTTCTACCTCACCATGGATCCACTATTGGGCCTAGGGCTTGGGTTCCTCATCACCAAGCCCATGACACAAGAATAATCTCAGTGCTCTAACCCCCTCCAAGCATCACAACTCGTCAATTTCTCAGGCCTGGCGTTGACTATATAAAATACAAAGAAAACTGTTTATTTTTTTAAAATACTTGTAATTCAATAATATGATAAAAATAAATTAACACACCAATTATTTATATGAGGTTTAAAATCATTTACCAAAAAAAATAAAAAATTAAGTAGAAAAACCATTAAAATCCAAAATCAATTATAAAAATAAAAAAAAACGATTTTTGAGCTTGATTTGCGTGTTTTTTGAACCTTATAGAACTTAATGTATAAAATCATTTAGTAAAATTAGAGTATGAAGCAATAATTGAATCTAAAATTATAATTATTTTTATTAAGTTATATGTTTGATATATTAAACTTGTTTATCTTTTTCATAAATATAAATACAACACTTTTCATTATTAACTTACCTTTTTTTTGGGGCTCGGAGAGTTAACTTTTTTTGGGCTCGGAGAAAGCATCTGACTTCGTACGGGCTATAAAACTTCGAAGAAATTCAATTGAAGCTAATAAATTTAGGAATAGATGAAACTGAGCAATTTCAGTATATGGCATGTGGAAGGGGAAAATTCATTTTAAAACTAAGGACTACGAAATGAACATGTCATCCAAGTCTTGCCTTGGTGATCATGGCAATGAGAATTATGCAAGATCTGCCCATAATGAATTCAGAGTTGAAGCTCTGCATCGAGTAGCCTACAGGGCTAATAAACTCGGGACATGGTCTACGAAGGTAGCTGATCATAAAAAAAAACGATGTACAGCAGTACTGTGAGCATTTCGGTGCCCATCCGAATTACTATTTCCTGGAATTGAATAATCCAACAAAACTACTGCCCATGAATACCAAGATTTGCTAGTTGCAGATATCTTGAAGTCCCCTAAAACAAGACCAAGGCTTCGGATGCTTCTCCTCCACCCAGAAATGAAAATACAATTCCGATACGGGATCGAGCGGAATTGGAGTTTATAAGCCTTGATTCCCCTTACAGGCTAATAATAGGAAGGGTAGCGTTCTATACCTTTATACAGGAAGTTGGATATGGAAATAAGAAACCCTTAGAAGTGTGAAGCACTATCTAACATAAATAGGCTTAAATTGGAAATGAGACTGATGAATTCATTCCTTCATTAAAAATAAAGAAAAAAACGTATCAGCTTATGATCAAATCAAAATAATAGCACAGGGAATTGAAGAGGAAGAAAATGCCCTATGTTCGCTAAGATCGCAAAAAGAAACTGTTGCATCGAAAATTCAAATCTTCAGTTCCCTAACCAATCAGCAACCTATGCTCCGGTCTTCAGGCCATCCAAACTCCTCCAAAAATGTCAACACAACTCCATTTGACCAACCAAAACCAGTCTGCATTACCACAAGAACTTAAAATCAGTACAAATGTATGTAAAACAAGTATGCAATCCTTCCATACTTGTTTTCGAGTTTCATACAGTACCTGGGGTATGTATTCTCCACCACCTCCGAATGCTCCACACTTCCGCACATCATATTTTTCATGCATTGCGCCCTTTTTCTTGTATCCAATGTAGTTGGTTTTGATCCACCTCACAGCTATGTCTTCTGCCAATGACCTTGCTTCTTTTAATCCAGATCTCAGCAAACCTTCAACTATCATGTGTTGAAGTGGAGCCCAGCCATTTGGAAAGTCCCTGTTTTTACAACTTCTGTCAGGTCGTACAATATTTGCATAAAGACGGTTCTCCATGTATTTGTAAGAGGTTGGTAGACACAAAATTATGCCACAAAGGCTTCTAGGAGTCGGGCTTTGTAACAACAATTTTTACGTTAATAAGTTCCAGATAAAGGAGAAGGTAAAAATAGATTGCTAACCATTGCTGTCCCGAATTTATTAAAGAAGTGGCAATTCCAGCAGCATGAACCAGGCCTGAACTTTGAAAACTTCTCATGACATTCTCGACCAAAGCAGCATCTTCACATTTGTGATCAAAATCAAGAGCATTTTCAGTATTCGACTTTTAAAAGGAGAGACAATAGAGCTTGCATTTTCAGGGTTCTAGGAAGTATAGCATCTGATAAATTGGGGAACGGGAGCACCACTAGTTTTACATCATCTACCCTTCGTCTGTCCTTTAGAATCAATTCTGATGACCTGCTAAAGGTTTTAAACTATCAGAACTATCTGAATGACAGCTTGCTTATTCCAACTGTTATGAATAACTTGTCCCACTTTTAGACTTAACGAGCTTCTGTTTTCCATTTGAATCAGGAACTTTAAGAGCATCAATAGGGTATCGATTGTGGTATATGAAAAGTAAACTGAACTTATTAAGCAATACATTTTCAGCTTTATACACTTGGAATTAAAAAGGTGAATTCTATATATCTAAGTAAGAGTGATTAAGTTGACTTTTATGGTAATTCTCTTTATCATGCTCATCATTTGTGCAGATACTTGAAACTGGACATGGAGAGTCATAAACCTGAATGGAACAAATCTATCCACAAAGGAATAAAGTTCGAAGCATATGCGTTCTGATTTTGGTTACAAGCCTGCCATGTTTCAGATTCCTGAAAGTATGAAATCAACAGAACTCAGGAAAAATCAGAGAAATATATAATTATCAGATATTGGCTCTTGAAGCACATGCACGAGGACAAAACCTTGCATATAGTGCCATTAGTGAGTCTGTAATCGAGCCACTGTCCCTTCTCGGCATTCCAGAAAACAGAATTGATTGCATTTTTTCTTGCTTCAGCAACTTCCAAGAAACTCTCCATTGTGCTTTTGTTTCCGAGGACTTTCGCCAAAAAGGCAATATCTAGTTCCATCTAGAAAGATAGATACATTGATTAGGTGAAAACAGCTGCTAACTTCAGCTTTTCTTAGTAAGGTAATTGAATCATACCTTGAGTATGTAGACATTTAAATCCACGGGTAAAATTGATGTTGTAGACAACGTAGTGAATTCTGAAGTATTCCTGTCACAAGCCAAATAAAGAATAGCAAATTTATTTCCCATTTCTTCTAAACTTCAACAATTACAACATTCTAATCACTGGCATTATAACTAAGCTGGTAAATAACTGAAGAAGACCGGTGACATTAAATAATTTCTTTGTTATTTCTCAACATTGACATTGTACTAAATAATTTAATGCATGCAAATTTTGTTAATGTGCAAACATTACCTCATCCATCTTGTACTAAAATCCCATCCGGATTCAGCAGCTGAAGCCACATCACGGTAAAATTGTTGTTTCTCAGAATTTCCAAAGAACTTGGAGGCAGATTCCTTATCCTGTTAGAGCAAATAAGTTCACGCATCGCAAATCTTAAGTTTCTCCAATATAATTTAAATGGAACAAAATCAAATAATTCTAAGGTACTTAGCCAGAGGCAAGAACGCACTATTGTAGAAGATTCGGGCCTGGGTTTGTTCCAAATCGCATAATACCGACTTAAGTTGTGATTGAAACCTTGAGCATCCTGGATGGTGACCTTATGTATCTCTACAACAAGAACAGTAATGTTTACAAAATCTCAAATAACAAAAGAAAGAATATATATATAAAAAAAGAGAGTAGGAAATCAAAGGGTACCAGAGTTCCAAAAGGCATGTTCTTCTAGCAATGCAGGAAGAGCCTTTCTAACCAATTCCACATCACAAGTCCTATTATATATCTCATAAACCATTGCACTAAGGAGGGGAGGTTGGCTGGAAAAAGTACGGAAACTTATAGTTTAATTTCAATCATTAAGCACACGAGCACAACTCATTTCAAGCAATTCACAACTAGATTCAAAAAAGAAAGCAAGGTTCTTTGAGATTGAAAGTCTTTAATTTATCATAAGAGCAAAAAAAAATAATGGAAATGAAACAGGACAAGCAGCAAAGGGAAAGAGATGAGTTCAGTGATGGAAACCACCCAATTCTTATGCAATTTATCAAAGAAAAAGGAAAACAAAGAAAATATGTAGATTTCAATGTGGAAAATTTGGCAGGTAAAATATAGACAAGCACTCAAACAATTCTTACACAAAGAAAGAGGTAAAAAGAACAGAGAACAATAGGTAAAGGCAACAGCTTAAAAAATGCAACAAACATACCTTCTGTTGGTGTAATAGGCCCTTGCACCATTAAGAACATAACCATATGTGTCCACAAGGAAAATGAGATTGGTCACAATTGCTTTTGCAGTCTCATACATTTTACTCGCCAACAAGCCCCTGCATGATAAGCACTCTGTCTATATTATTCTCACCATAACAGGATGCACCTAACCAAAATTCTGTTGTCCAAGAGTAATGTTATCTATCCCGAGTAAGTTCCCCGATAACTCAAACTAAGAGGATGACATTATTCGTGTGATACTCATTCAGGATGGATATTTGGATAAAAGAAAACATGACTAACAAGTGACACCATTATCAGCTTTGCATAAAATTATTGACTAACTTAAGAAAATAGTCAATGAAGAGAAGTAAATGCTTCTAACTGAACAACCATCCAAAGCTGTATAGCAGACAGCAACAATGACCAAGGAAAAAAAAACGTAAAAAACGTAAAAAAGGAAGTGCAAAAACAGTAACTTACCGAATTACCCAATAAGAATCCCAATAATAAACCTCTCTAAAACGTGAACCAGGCACAACCACTGGCTCGGGCAAGGGAAGTAAAGTGTGTAATTCAGAGTGTTCGAGGACCCCATCAGAGACTTTTCTACTCAAATTCTTCCATAAAGCATGGACCTCAAGAGCCCATGACCTCACTTCTGGGTTCTTCACCTTAGGCAAGAACCCTTCTGGTTCAGGAACAAAATCCACTGGATCATAGTAAACAAGATCATCCCCTGCATCATCAAAGTAGGTTGCGATAAACACCTTCAAATCTTCAACTGGAACAGTCCCGTTTTCACCGCTTCTTGGTAGCTCATCAAAAGCTTTCTGTGTCTTTGATAGATTGAATTTTAATGACAAATCAACGTAAAGTTTTGGGTCAAAGTCTTCCCCTCCAAAAGTCCTGAGCGCAGTTTCTTGGACTCGTTCAAGAAAGGTAACTAAAGGTGTCGTTGCTGCTACAGGACCTCTTACACTGCATTTTGGAGACATACTTGTTGCAAGTGTCATTGTTGCTAGAGACAACAAGGAGAGAGAGAAAAGATTAAGGTTTTGTTGAGCCATGTCTGAAGGGTCGGACACAAGAAAGGTGTTCATGGCGGTGGTGATTGCTCCTATATATATATATATATATATATATATATATGTATGAAGAGGGAAAGAGGGAAGCAGGGATTTTCAAAGCAGCCAGCTATTGGAATATCTTATTGTTTTTTACTTTATGGGGCTTGATATGCTGTTGATGAAAAAACTTTGGGCTAAGAAAATGTAGACTCGTACATTGGTTTGGTGCTCTGATTTAACTAGTTTTGATTCCATTGTTTTGTGGTCTTTAACATAAGACTCTCGTTTCATCGCAAATTGAATAAGTTTTTTTTATAAAAAATTGAATATAGAGATTTTTTTTTAACATGTTTTATATATATATAAAAAATTCCAGTTATATATTGAAAAGTATATCCATGCATTTAATTTAAAATAAAAAAAATTAGATGTGATAATAAATAAATAAAATGTTAATACTTATATTTGATTGGCCTTGCAGCAGGTTGAATTTTTTTTTTCTAATGCAAGAAAATGAACGAATATATATTATTAATGTATTTTTTGATATTAAATAAAAAATATAACTATTAATTAAAAAATTAACATTTATATATAATAAAATAAAATAAAGATTATATATATTTAGAAAGATTTGTAAGATCTCAAGTTAATTTTTAACATATTAAAAAAATTAAAAAAATATTGAAATTATTACAATAAAACACTAATTATCTTTAATTTTGTATAATATTTTTTTAAATGTAAACAGAAAAAATTATAAAAGAATGGAGATAGGAAAGAAATGGTATAAATAGACTAAGAGTAGATTGATAAATATCTCAAATATAAAGAATAAAAATAATATTTTTTTGAGAAAAAAAGAGAAAAAACTAAAAAAAAATATTACAAAGAAAAGAAAAAAAAAGTAATGAATAAACCAAGTATAACATGATAAATAAATCAAGTATAAAGAAAAAAACATCTAAGAACAATTTTTTTCAAAAAAAAATTGCATATTGCTCACTCTAAATAAAAGGTTTTCGTTATGATTTATCTGAAATCAACATCTTTGTCATGTTCAAATTAATATCTGATTAAAATTAGATTTTTCATGTAATCGGTTTTATTTGCCCTTCGATAAACTAACATAATTGATCATACATATATACAAAATAATATTTCTTACTTCCACATAATATATCTAATTGTAATGTAAGATCCAATGCTGCTAAAAATAGAAAAATGAAAGAGCAGTTTCATTGTATCAGATTTACCTCGTAATAGTTGCATATTTCCATGCATGACAGCTTAATTTTATCATCTCTCTAATGTAGTCGGGCTTACAAAATTCAATAGTTCTGAATAGTTAATTATCCAGTGAATCATTTAGAAGAGCTAGTAGAGTCGTTTATAAATTAATGGGCTTGCACAAGGCACCAAAAATAAATCTATTTACGCTAGACTGACATCTGAACATAAAGATATTATAATTTTATATTCGATTATAATGTTATGTTGTATTTTTATTAACCTATTTAATGAGCTATATAAACCTTTTAGAAAAATAAAATATACCATGGTTAATTATTCACTAATGAATTATGAATTGGAGTTTTTATATGAAAATTATTTTCAGCAACAATTCTTTTTTTTTTCTCTCTCTCTCTAATGATCAACTTAAAACTCAGAATGGGAAAAAAAGAGGATAAAATCTTGATCATAAAAAATGCTGCTCTTTGTCCTGTTTATATATTTTCTTCGAAGAGTTGCTTATCTGCACATGGTGACCATAAGAGATGCTGCTCTTTGTCCATCGAAGGAAAACAAATAATAACAGGAAAATAAAATATTTTTTTGGGAAACAGAGCAGCATGCCTTGTTCACGTTCCTATCTTTTGAACATATATATACTTAGTACATTAATTTAATTATAATCCAATGAGATTTATTTACTTTTTTTTTTTTTGCTTGTTTATATTATCACTACAGCAGCCGTGTGAATATAGGAATGCTGCTTTTCAAATGCACTTGACCAATCATGGGATGCCACAAATTTATATTTGACCAATTTGTTTAGGTTGATTTGGCTAACCAGAGAAGATAAGAACTGGACATGATGTTGATTTTCCAATCAGGACATGCACCAAAAACTGCGGTTGCCTTTAATAATTCCAGGCAGACAAGAGGGCAAAGGGTATTTACAGAGACAAGCAACAAGTAGGTAGACTATAGTTGCCGATTTTAAATTCCAGTTTTTAATATTCCGGTAGCCTCATATTATCCACGGTACATTCTTTCAGGTGGAATCTTAGGCATCATCTGTATCCTATATCACTTTATCAGTTTTCAGGTTAAGTCTATAATGCACAAGGGCTTCACCGTTTTTCTGCAACTCCCTCGTGAAATAAAGCTTAATTTTAAAATGCTTAGTTTCCATGAAATACTGGATTGTAAGAGATTGCAATTCGTACATGGTTATCAACTAGAATTTTTGTGTTATCCTTCTGCTTCATATGCAGATCATAAAGAATTTTTTTCAACCATAAAACTTGATTTATTGTTGATATTACAGCAATGAATTATTTATAATGTGGATTATGCTACAATCTCCTCCTCCTTTAAGCACCATGAGAAAACTCTTGATCCTAGACTAAAACAATATTATAAGATACTTTTTATGTTATCTATAGATCCAACCCAGTCACGATATGAAAATTTATATAGCTTGAAGCTTTGACACTTCTCAAACTTAACACCATAGTTAACACTTCCTTTAATATATCTTAATATTCTTTTTTGTTTTTTTTTAAATGCATTTCATTAACACAATGTATAAATCAAGATAAAAGACTTATAAATATCAGATCCTATTGTAATAAGATACATTATGCAACTAATTAAACTTCTAAAGTGTCTTTCATCAACCTTTTCAGTACCATTTTCCTCGTTCAACTTTTCCTTATAATTTATTGGTGTGTTTGTTGCTTTGCATTTTTTCATGTGAAATTTCTTCAAAGTTACCTTTACATATTTTTTCTAGCATATGAATATTTCATTCGGACTTTATATGACCTTCATTCCAAGAAAGTAAATCATAAGACCAAGATTTATCATTTCAAAAATACACATCATTTCTTGTTTGAATTTTTCAATCAGTCCTGCATTGCTTTTTATTATTAAGAGGACGTCAACATAAAAAGACATTATAAGAGCATCATTGTTCTTTTTCTTGACATAAATAGCGACCTTAAATAAGGATTTTTCAAAGCCAAAGCTTAACAAATGATTATTTATCCTACTATATCAGGTTGTAGGTGCTTACTTTACTTCAAAGAAAGCTTTTATATGTGGGTAGACTTTATCTTCTTCATCTTAAGTAATAAATCCATCTAGCTACTCCACAAATATTTCTTCTTGTTGAGCACCATTTAAGAATATTGATTTAACATTTAATTGGAACACTTTCAGCTCTTTTGTGTTGTTATAGCTAGAAGCAGTCTGATTGTATCTAATCTAGCAATAAGAGAAAATGTTTCAAAGTAATCAACACTAAAAATTTAAGCATACCCCTTAACTATAGACCTGGATTGTGTTTGTTGATTGAGTTGTTTGCATTTAGTTTAGTTATGCACACCCATTCCACTTCAATGATTTTTCTATCTTCAGGTTTGTAAACTAATTCTCAGGTATTATTCTTCTGAATCATTGACATTTCCTTCATGATCATAGGAGTGAGGCACGTTCGTCTATACTTGAGGAAAAACTAGGGACTTGCAGGATTGTTAATAATGCTTCGTGTGGGTGAGGGATACTGGGTAGAGACATGACCCACGATTCTGGAACAGTTTTGGCGCAATTTCCCGCTGAATCGATCTTTCCTGGATGAGGAAGAAGGTGCTGAACAAGGGCTTTATGAAACGGCTTCATTTTCTACTCTGATTTGGTTATTTTTAATTTTCCCCCGGAATTTTTGACATTTAGCAATTGGGCCCTTATTGATGGAAATTTTCTCTCTTTTTTTAATTTTTTTTCCCAAGATCAATTGCAATTGAACCCCTGTATTTCAGTATCATTTACAAAACAGTATTTGGTCTTTAAATTAATCAACTCAGTCCTTAATCATCTCTTAAACTTTTAATTCTTTCAAAATTATCCCTGGAAAAAATCAATTAACCCCCCTATAGTATCACCATCTATTCACTTTGGTTCTTAGACTTTAATTTCTTGCCATTTTGACCCAAATCAACCCCAAACTTTGGTACTTCTTCAATTAAGCCTTTAATTGCATTAATTAATTAAATTAAAGTCTAATTAAGGTGGCAAACTTATCAATTCTTTCATTTTTTTAACCAAATTAGCTCCTAAATTTCTAATTCATCCTTATTAATTATTAAACTTTTAATTTGTGTTGCCTTAACTCATTTCTTAAATTCCTTTTCATTTATTCATTTTATTATTATTATTATTATTATTATTATTATTATTATTTATTGAAAATTCAAAAATTAAGTAATGACAATCTTAATTAGAAACTTGAGTATCTGCTTCTTATCTAAAATTTGGTTTTGCAAATAACAGCTTCATGTCCAAGCTAATTGTACTTGCTATATTTTACATCTAGTCTTTTACATCATTTGAATGAAAAATGACCTGTTTTTTTACAATGTTGATAAGGTGGATAACTTCTTTTTAAATTTTTACTCTTGCTTTAGATTTGATTATTTGCAGTGATTTCATTACTGGAAACTTGATCTTTCTTGAAATATTTCTTCTTATCCTTTTTAAAATCTTAATGCTTGGCTAGCAGGGTACCTTTAACAAAACAATCTTGCCTCATAAACCTTCATTATTATTGAACTTGCAAGGCATTTAAAAGTTTTGTCAGGATAATATTGGATAGATTCTTTAAATATCCAAGGTGGTTATAAATGATGCAGATCTTTCATGCACTATAACAATAATTTTTCCTGCAATTCTAGAATCATTGAATTTTGTGCCAAGTAATCTTACCTTATTAATAATATCAAGCAATTTGTTTGAGTACTCTTTGATTGTCTTATACTCTTGTATCTTTTTCAATTTAAATTTTCTTATTAAATTCAATACCTGTATACCACATATTCTGTCATGTACTGCATATTTTTTCTTCCAATAATCCCTAATATTTTTTTGTTGATTTAAGAGAGATGATTCTTATGAGTTGTTGAAACAACATCGAATAGACATGTTTTTGCCTTTGACTTCCTGATTTTTCTTTCCTTATAACTTTTGATTTGAATCATGGTGGTTGGATTGTTTGGCAGTGGAGGAACTTCATAATCCTCTTTCACAGCTTCTCATATATCTAACGCCTCCAGGTTTGTCTTCATTTTCACTGTCCAAAGCTACTAATTTTCTCCATAAAAAATAGAAGGAGCAATTTAAGAAAAACTAGATTCAACTTCTATCGCATGTCCCTTAAGAAAAAAGCTGCAGTACCAAATGATAGTTTTTTTTTTTTTAAGAAAAGAAAGAGGCAGAAGAAATTAAAAGATTGCAGAGATAAGAATACTGGTATGTTGCAGACAAGGGATGATTGATTGCATTTATTTGATAAACATGCTTATAATTAAATAGTAGTAAAAGAAGATTGAACTAATAGCCATAAATCATGCTATCATCTGCTAACAGACTAACAACTCCTAGAGACTAGGACAATTTTATTTGCTGGAAACATAAAAATCTAAAGCTAACAGAAGATAAAGGCAACATGGACTTACAGTAGTCCTGAAGCAATATTCAACAAACATAAAGAAAAAATACTGATTGTGTTTTATTTGGTCTATCACCATATGATCAAATCAAAATAATAGCACAAGGAACTGAAGAGGAAAAAATGCCCTCTGGTCTCTAAGATCACAACAAGAAACTGTTGAATCAAAAATTCAAATCTTCAGCTTCCTGACCAATCAGCAACCTATGCTCAGGTCTTCAGGCCATCCAAACTCCTCCAAAAATGTCAACACAACTCCATTTGACCAGCCAAAACCAGTCTGCATTACCACAAAATCTTAAAATCAGTTCAAATGTATGTAAAACATGCATGAAATCTTCCAGTACTTGTTTTTGAGTTTTATACAGTACCTGCGGTTTGTAAAATCCACCTCCTCCAAATTCTCCACACTTTTGCACATTGAATTTTTCATGCATTGCACCCGTTTTCTTGCATACAACGTAGTTGGTTTTGATCCACCTCACAGCTATGTCTTCTGCCAATGACCTTGCTTCTTTTAATTCAGATCTCAGCAAACCTTCAACTAACATGTGTTGAAGTGGAGCCCAGCCGTTTGGAAAGTCCCTGGTTTTAAAATTTCTATCAGGTCATACAATATTTACATAAAGACAGTCGTTCTCCGTATATTTGTAAAAGGTTGGTAGACACAAAATTATGCCACAAAGGCTTCAAGTAATAAGGCTTAGTAACAACAATGTTTACGTTAATAAGCTTCTGATAAAGGGAAAGGTAAAAATAGATTTCTAACCATTGGTGTCCTGAATTTATTAAAGAAGTGGCAATTCCAGCAGCATGAACCAGGCCTGAACTTCGAAAACTTCTCATGACATTCTCCACCAAAGCACCATCTTCACATTTGAGATCAAAATCAAGAGCATTTTCAGTATTCTACTTGTGAAAGAAGAGACAATATAGCTTAATATATTTCCATATGGAAAAAGTTATCTGGTGAATCATCGGCCATGATGATCTAAACTTAGCTTTCTAATACTCATATGGTTATCTGCAGACCTTATAAAAATTTCAACAAATAGGTGAATCATATCATACTAACTTCTTGACAAATAAAGCGAGCATACGGTGTTCACTTGTTTTACATCATTTACCCATGTGCTCTGTCCTTGAGAATCAATTCTGATGACCTGCAGAAGGCCTAAAATATCAGAACTATCCGCATGACAGCTAGCTTATTCTAACTGTTCTTGCCCCACTTTTAGTCTTATACAAGTTTATGTTTTCCACATCAATAGGCTATCAAATGTGCTATTTCTTTCACAATACACTTTCAGCTTTATACACTTTGAATTCAAAAGGTGAATTCTCTTCTCCAAGTAGGAGTGATTAAGTTAAGTTTAATGGTAATGCTCTTTATCATGCTCATCATTTGTGCAGATACTTGAAACTGGACATGCAGAATCATAAACCTGCATGGAACAAATCTATCCACAAAGGAATAAAATTCGAAGCATATGCATTCTGATTTTGGTTACAAGCTTGCCATGTTTCAGGTTCCTGAAAGTGTGAAATCAACAAAAATCAGGAGGAGAACAGAGAAACATATAAATATCAGATAATGGTTTTTAAAGCACATGCATGAGGACAAAACCTTGCGTGTATTGCCATTAGTGAGTCTGTAATCGAGCCACTGTCCCATCTCGTCATTCCAGAAAACAGAATTAATCGCATTTTTCCTTGCTTCGGCAGCTTCCAAGAAACTCTCCACTGTGTTTTTGTTCCCAAGGACATTCGCAAAAAAGGCAATATCTAGTTCCATCTGGAAAGATAGATACAGTGATCAAGTGAAAACAACTACTAACTTTAGATTTTCTTAATAAGGTAATTGAATCATACCTTGAGTATGTAAACATTTAAATCAACTGGTAAAATTGATGTCGTGGACGTCGTACTGAATTCTGAAGTATTCCTGTCATGAGTCAAATAAAGGATAGCAACTTCATTTTTTCCAGTTCTACTAGACTTCAACAATTATAACATTCTAATCATTGGCATTGTACTAAATAATTTTGATAATGTGCAACATTACCTCATCCATCTTGTACTAAAATCCCATCCGGATTCAGCAGCTGAAGCCACATCACGGTAAAACTGTTGTTTCTCAGAATTACCCAAGAACTTGGAAGCATATTCCTTATCCTGTTAGAGCAAATAAGTTCATGTATCGCAAATCATAAGTTTCTCCAATATAACTTAAATGGAACAGAATCAAATAACGCTCAGGTATCTTAGCCAGAGGCAAGAACGCACTCTACTAGAAGATTCGGGCCTGGGTTTGTTCCACATTGCATAATACCGACTTAAGTTGTGATTGCAACCTTGAGCATCCTGGATGGTGACCTTATGTATCTCTACAATACGAACAGTAATGTTTACAAAAGCTTAAATGACAAAAGAAAGAAATAAAAAAAAAAGTAGGAAATCAAGAGGGTACCAGAGTTCCAAAAGGCATGTTCTTTTAGCAATGCAGGAAGAGCCTTTCTAACCAATTCCACATCACAAGTCCTATTATATATCTCATAAACCATAGCACTCAGGAGGGGAGGTTGGCTGAAAAAGTATGGAAACTTATAGTTTAATTCCAATCATTAAGCACACGAGCACAACTCATATCAAGCAACTCACAATTAGATTCAAAAAAGAAGGCAAGGGTCTATGAGCTTAAAAGTCTTTAATTCATTATAAAAACAAAAAAAAAATAATGGAAATGAAACAGGACAAGCTGCAAAGGAAAAGAGATTAGTTCAATGATGGAAACCACCCAATTCTTATGCAATTTATCAAAGAAGAAATGGAAAAGAAAGAAAAGATGTAGATTTTCAATGAGGGAAATTTGGCAGGTAAAATATAGCAAACACTCAAACAATTATTACACAAAGAAAGAGGTAAAAAGAACAGAAAAAATAGGAAAAAGACATCTTAAAAATACAACAAACACACCTCCTGTTGGTATAGTAGGCCCTTCCACCATTAAGAACATAGCCGTATGTCTCCACATGGAAAATGAGATTGGTCACGATTGCTTTTGCAGTCTCATACATTTTACTTGCCAACAAGCCCCTGCATGATAAGCACTCTATCTATATTATTCTCACCACAATTGGATGCACCTAACCAAAATTTATTGTCCAAGAGTAATGTTCTCTATCCCGAGTAAGTTCCCCAATAACTCAAAGGCAAACACCAAGAGGATGACATTATTCGTGTGTAGCTCATTCAGCATGGATATTTGGATAAAAAAAACATAACTAACAAGGGACACCATTACCAGCTTTGCATAAGATTATTGACTAACTTATGAAATGGAGTTCAATAAAGAGAAGTAAATGCTTCTAACTGAACAACCATCCAAAGCTGTATAGCAGACAGCAACAATGACCAAGGGAAAAAAAAAAAAACATGACAAACGTAAAAAAGGAAGTGCAAAAACAGTAACTTACCGAATTACCCAATAAGAATCCCAATAATAAACCTCTCTAAAACGTGAACCAGGCACAACCACTGGCTCGGGCAAGGGAAGTAAAGTGTGTAATTCAGAGTGTTCGAGGACCCCATCAGAGACTTTTCTACTCAAATGCTTCCATAAAGCATGGACCTCAAGAGCCCATGACCTCACTTCTGGGTTCTTCACCTTAGGCAAGAACCCTTCTGGTTCAGGAACAAAATCCACTGGATCATAGTAAACAAGATCATCCCCTGCATCATCAAAGTAGGTTGCGATAAACACCTTCAAATCTTCAACTGGAACAGTCCCGTTTTCACCGCTTCTTGGTAGCTCATCAAAAGCTTTCTGTGTCTTTGATAGATTGAATTTTAATGACAAATCAACGTAACGTTTTGGGTCAAAGTCTTCCTCTCCAAAAGTCCTGAGTGCAGTTTCTTGGACACGTACAAGAAAGGTAACTAAGGGTGTCGTTGCTACCACAGTATCTGTTTCACTGCAGTTTGGAGACAAGCTTGTTGCAAGAGACATTGCTGCTAGAGACAATAATGAGAGAGGGAAAGGATTAAGGATTTGCCGAGCCAGTTCTGAAGGGTCGGAGTTGATTGCTCCTACATGATTGATACATATATTTAAAAAAAAAAAAAACAAGATTCGTTTTTAATTTCCACATAATACATGTAATTGTAATGTAAGATTCAATGACTGTTAAAAGTAGAAAAATGAAAGACCGATCTCATAATTTGCATATTTCCAGGTAAGCATAACCTTAACATGACTCCCCCATATTAAATCGAAGAAACAAAGAAAAGTTTGTTTGATGCGGTGCAATGTCCAAGACTCACATGTATCTAATAACAAAAAAACAAAAAAATGTTTATAATGTTTAAAACTCAGCTAGGAAAAAACTGGATTTTTATTTTTGAAAAATTCTTGTCCATAAATAATACTGCTCTTTGTCTCGGTTTTTTTTTTTTTTAAGGAGGACAGTTTCAAAATTGTCTTGGAGAAATAATATAATAGAAATTTATTTTAAAAATTAGCACATTTTTTTTAAACTCAAGCATTTAAAAAAAAATAGGACAAAAATGAACCTTAAAGATTTTGGAGTTGAAAATCACACCCACCTATGCAAGATTCTTCGGACAAACAAAATAGGATATAATCTCTTTTTATATTCAATCATTCACACGCATCATGTGAGGTGATTTTTACTGTTGAAACATCTTTGTTAATTAATATTTGGCACCAAAATATTCTAGGGGGCATCAATTTTGTACCGCTACTTGGATAAAATATTTCAGAAATTTTGCGAGTGCTTGGTTGTATAATAGTTTTTTGTTTTTAAATGTATTTTATTTAAAAATATACTAAAAAAATTGTGTGTTTTGAGGGTTTTGAAATAATAATATTAAAAATAAAAAATTAATTTAATATATATTCTAGTTAAAATTATTTTTTAAAATGTATTATGTTTTATAACACAAAATACATATAAAAATTGTAGCCATGTCAATAAAATACTATAGCCCTTTAAAATGTAAGGTAGTTCCCATCTCACCATCAAAATCTCATCCATTCCCAAGTAACCCTTTATAATTGTTGGCTCAAAACCTACTAATTAATAGTTTTTACCTTATTACACATCAATAGATCATTGACTTCACCTCAATTTGTATAAATAGATAACTTCTCTTCTTATCGTGAAAATATAGCAATAATTTTTTATTGTTTAGCTACTACACAACCCATAATCATTATTTTAGTAACAGTTGATCTTAAAAAACTCAATTCAAATCACCAAAAATTCAAATTTAAATTAATGACTTTTTTTCTTTATTTGTCTTCTTTATTACTATTCAAAACATCAACAAACCCAACCAAACTCAAAAAATCTTACCAAAATTTTCATTCAAAACCATAACAAATCAGCCTTAAATCATCCTTTAAAAAGGGTAAAATACCTAAACCATCAACTTGATTCAAAACCCAGCATTTTTTTAAGTCATTATTAGGTTTGAACAGCAACACGTGAAAAGCACACACCGCCACAAATTTCAAGTTCAAATCTAATAATACATGTCTATTAAAAAAAACCTTATTCATTCATGTTTTGATCGGATCCTAAGAAGATATTTAGGCTTTGATTCAATACCATGAAAATTCCCACCTATTACTATACACCACGACATAAAGTGACGAGCTCTAAGAAAGTTAATATGGTGTTATACTCTCCTTGACTTCTCATAAATTATCAATATGGTGTCTTATTTTCTTATCAATGATTATTTCCTATTAGTATGTCTTTTCAAATGATACCTACCTCTCTCACCAATCACTTGTGAGTACAACTTTTTTAGTAATGGCACATTGCCATAATAATTAACACTGGTATGAGGAAAAGTAATTGTTCTTCATTATAACTTTATTTTTTATGAGGTAAAGATATATGATCAAAGTCTATAAATATCTCAAGTCACTAAATATAGAAGTTATTCATGACACAAGAAATAAAACTCCATTTAGAGTAACAAAAAAACCACATAAGGCTATAAAGTCATATTGCTCTTTACTTTCTCTTGCTTGCATCCCTATATGTTTTTTCTTCTACTTCTCATATTATTCTCCTATTCACATACTTTTTTTCCTTTACATTTATTAATTTAAGTATCGGAAAGCCCCTGTTCTAATATGAGACTTGTTTTTATATGAGAGAGTGAAAACCACCTCATCACTTCACCAATTAATGGTCAGTCAAATCACTCCATCAATCCATAATGCAACTAATGGTGCAAAGTTTTTCTAAAAAAAAATTCATTCCCAAATAGCTAGAATCCTAACCTAAAATTCAAGTCTAAACTATGAAGTTTTTAGCTAAACTCTTGATAGCAACTTAGTCTATCCAATCTTGTCTTGACACACTTTTCTATATATTTCTTGGGGTTTTCAAGAGTCACACACGCATACATTTCATGCACATATTTTTTTTCTATATACACGAGTTTTGCTATGTATTGCATATGCTAATGACACTACTATCATTAACATTTCCATTATTAATGTACATAACACAACAATCATGACATGACATAATAATTAAATATCATTATGACTAGCCTATAATAACACACTAATTTCTCCATCAATAATTCATTCTCTTACTCCATTAAAAAAATTCAAAATATAAATGTATAAATACACTCAGTCATAAGGTAAAAATAGATATCTTATCTTTGGCCACATATAAATAGCCATAAAAAGCCAGCCATGCATGTCACACAAATTCTAGTAGTAGAAAAGCCAAACAAAATCATGACATTATACTCAAATATACACTCCCTATAACTTCATTTTTATTTTATTTTGTATACATTATTCTATTCTTTTATATTTATTTATTTAAACATCAAAGTGTTTTTTATTCTAATAGATATTGAATTTTTAGAAACAACTCAAACCAAACAAATATTTATGTTCATTGGCTAGAATATTACTATAAAAAGTTTATATTTTATCTGAAGTTTTTTCATTTTTTTATCAACAACTGTGGAAACTCATTCTAATCCACAGTTTTTATATATCATGCCTTGTTGATGTTGCTATCTATTATACAAACATATAATTAGTGCATGATGCTTTAATGTAATTATAATTAAAAAAATATTTATTTATTTTAGTTTTTTTATTTGTTTATTTATCAAAGAATATTTACTAAAATAATCATGATAGGTCAGTTAGAAACATATTTGAAATTGTGTTTTTTAAAATTTAATTTTTTTATTTTAAATAATGTTTTTTTATTTTTTTTTATTTTAAATAATATTTTTTTGTTTTTTATTTTATTTGTTAATATTAAAAATATTTTTTTAAAAAAATCTATTATTTTAATATATTTTTAAATAAAAAAAATAAAATAACAGCTTTGGTAAACATCAACCGAATTCAGTGAATCACCATGAACGTTGCTTTCGAAAAGTAATTAACCAATCATGTGATGCCACATCTTTATACTTGACCAGTTTGGTTGACTTGACAACAAGACAAGAGAAGAACGTGGATCTGATGTTGATTTTCTAACCAGAGCAGAACCGAAAACCGTGGTTGCCTTTAATAATTTCAAGCAAACAATAAAGGGCAAGGGTTTATTTACAGAGACAAGCCACGAGTAGGTAGCCTCTAGTGGCCGATCTTAACTTCCATGTTTAATATTCAGGTATATTCTGGCTACCTTCATATTATCCATGGTTCATCTTTTCCGGTGGAACTTAGGCATCATTTGTATCATCTCACTTGATCGCTTTAACGATTGTATATGAAATTATGAATCTCACGATTGTATCTGAAATTATGAATCTCCGCATCTACCGTAATGACTTTAGTAGCAGGAAAATGAATGGGCAGTACAAAATCAAACGGAAAAGCCTTAGAAATCTAGCCCTGCCACTAGAAAAATGTATATTCTAATAGCAGACTAATCCCTAACCTGAAATGCTAGAGATTCAAGCAATCCAGTCTTGCCTCGCACCTGTCTGCTATGCTGAAAACGAAAAATGAAAATTGGTTCATTTTTCCTTTAAATTAGCAATTGAGCATACTAACCCAAAAATACGCATTCAATGTCTCGAGAAGCAGGCGGAATTTGATTATTTTGTTCCAGAATTGCTGCATTGGGTTAAAAATACTTGATCAATCTCCCTAGCGTCTTGACTTAGTATTGTTAATAAGGAAACTCTCATTCACTGTGATTTTTCCAATCAGCCCAAGAATACATACAGACTACAAAGCTAGCTCCTCAGAGTTTCGTATTCAATTCCACACATACAAAGCTGTAAAGCTTCAGAAATTGGAACGACATCAAGGTATATTATATCTTCTCTTTTGCTCGTCATCGGAGCTCTGTTTTTAAAAAAGAAAAACAAGAAATTCAAAGCCTCAAAAGGAAAGAAGAAGAAAGAAAGAGAGAAAAGAAGCCAGTATCGGCTTGGATAAAACTAAACTGCAATCATAATTCAAAAAAATCAAAAAAGGAGAAGGATCAACCCTAACCCTAAACACCAATGGCATCGCAGCGTGAATAACAGAGGACGCCGTGTTGTTTCTATATATAGTAGAGATATGGGCCGAAGGACCAAGTCTGCAAAGTGGCTTTCTTATTTTTTGAGGCCTAAAAGGAGATAATTTAAGATCCATGTGGAAGTACATGCAGAGGAAGGAAAAGTGAACAGTTTACACAAAACATACGGTGTGCGGAGAAGACACTATAGCGCCTCTCTCGTTTTGCCACCGATGCCCACTACATGGACCTTTAGATGATGGATTTATTTTCAATCCTTTTCATTCTTACAAGTGTAATCTTATGAGCATGTTGTGACTCCTGTGTCCGAGATTCATCTCACCAATTTTAAGATTGTTTTTGTTGTACTTTCTCTTTAAAATGTAGATTTGTATGCAGAATGACTGCACGAAGTAAATTCACTCAATATTTAAGCCAACTACTCAGTAATAACTAATAAAATGGTGAAACAAAAGGGATTTTTTTTTAACCGGCCGTAAAGGTTAAATTAAATGCATTTGGAGTCTCATTTTTACCTTTCAATCAAGTTAGCTAAATAAAAACAAGAGGCCTTTACCGTCAAGATATGTTTGCCTTTTGTGCCTGGCTCGCCCACAAAATAAGCAGAATAGTTCCCCTCCCAGCAACATAGCTTTTTTGGCACCGCCAACGCTAATGTCTCAAATTTCTAAATCCAACTACGATATGATTTGCAGAGTCGACTTGCGAAGTTGCTATCCCCTCCTTGACTCCAGGTATCGAAATCTGTTACTTCTAAAGCCAATAGCTTACATGGGTGAGAGTATTATTTTTCAGTTCCTAAGAGGTTGGTGGAAAGAGAATATAATGTTTCAATCTAGGAAGACATAATTGTAACCCCAATTACTCACAGCTATCTGGTATTTGAAAAATAAAAATAAAAAGAGTATGTGAAAGGTTCTGTTCTGTACATGAATTGTGAAGCACACGTCAGCGTCTAAGAGAGAGAGCTGCAAAAGGCAAACAAGTATACTCTGGACCTCGCATGGCCATTTTTCACCATGAAAAATAACTTCCCTAAAATAGCCAAGATGGATCTTACGTTGGTGCATTGGAAATTGAATGACCATAGAAATTCTCCAGACAAATAATAACAAAGTACGTTACAGGGTAACTAACCAAAGGCACTTTCAAGAGGGGAAAACTTTGAACCAGGTCAAAATGGAAAACAAAGGTCCTGAAATAGTCATGAGGTGGGGGCAAAAAAGGGTAAGCTCAACACCCCACCTCACTCAAGCTTGTGATTCAGCTGTCCAAAAGCTTATATAACTGAAGCATTCAAAGAAACTGCATGCAGCCAATCTTAATATGTCTAGAGGGTTATGTAATCAATTTGTCTTTTAGGGAACACATCCTGGAACAGAACACTGAATTTGAGTAATACAAGAAACAATTGCACTGAAAATCTGGATGTTAAACCAGGGAAGGGGGCAGATAAACAGCTAACAGGTTGACTGCAAAAGCTGAGCGGAGCCAGTAACTCAGGTTATTGCTACTTTCACCCATTACACACTGACTTGCAAAAGAAAACTGAAATGAGCTTCAGTAACTCCTTGAAGAGACTCCTATAAGAAAGAAACTCTTCATAAAAGGAGACAGATAAGGGCGCAAGTGGTTGTTGTGGTGCACAAAAACCAAAGGACTCGTGTTCATGGAACTGTGAGCTTCTCAGGGAAAGAAAGCTACTTCCTCCCCACAAAAGCAAACCATAATGCAGCCAAAGAACAAGACTTTGAAGGGGGCATGAGCAAGGTTGTATATAATTCGCCATTGCATGTTCATGCTGCTTTGTTGGAAGGAGTACAAAGATGAGCAATGCTGGTAAGTTAAACATTCATAAACTAGCATCCTGCTCAGATTAGCAAATGTGTTCACTGAGTATTACTTTTCACAAGGCCAGACTAGCATCGTGGTGGACAAACAAGGTTGAGAGAGAGGGAGAGAGATGTAAAAAGTTTGTAGTAGTGGTGGAATGAAATGCTGAATCAAGGAAATGCAATGCAATACGTATTCTAGTTGAAAATCATATTTAGCCTCAATCATCTACTTCTATGTTTCTTTCCTTCTACAAAAATGTTTCTTGTTTCATTGGAGCAATGTCAAGAAAACATGACATAGACACAACTTTTTACAGTGTAGATAAACCTTCCACATGACACCAACCAAAGGAGTGAGTTAAAGTGAATATGAAAAATAAAACATAGAGGCAAGAGGTTATATAAGAATGATAAAACAGTAGACTGAACCCAGTAATTTTCCAATGTTATCAAATGTCTCCAAACAGACCAAGGAGACAATAGCCTGTGGGTTATACGTTAGAACTTCAACAATATTAGCCTTCCTATTTATTATGCAGTCAAAACCAACTCTCTCAACAACAGCTGTTCCGTGAGTAGGGTAGTTCAGGCCAAGGTAACATGGTCAAGTTATGCATAGAGAAATCCTTTCCTCTAGAACTCACAAACATACAAGGAGTTCGTTGAAAAAACCAACAGTAATGACACCTACAGCCAGCAGAGTTCACTAGCTAACCTATTGCATAACACTTCAGCAAGTAATCAGAACTTAGTGCATTGCTACTGTAGAATTACTGTTACATTGGCACTGTTCTCGTTTTCTGAGTGGTCTGACTTACACTCAAGGTCAAAAGTAACAGCTTCAGAAGACATGTTCTACTTCACTGGTAGTCAAGGAAAAGAAATAAGGAAAGTAAGTTATCATAACATTTCCAAAGCGCCCAACCCATTCTCACTGCAGCAGAGACTGAAGCCTAAAAACCCTAGTGTACGCAATAACACATTACGTCAAGCCAAACCAATAATGATAGAAAAATAACACATTGCATAAGGTTATTACAATGCATAAGGGGAGAAAGCTATATGTGTTTCATCAAAATAGAGATTATTCATCATGTTCTACTACAACCCATCATGTTATTATTCAAGAACCTAACATGCTGCAGCTCCACCCTTGTTCAAGAGCCTAACATGCTATTGTCGCCCCCTTGTTCTCTGTTGCTGCTGCCAGTTTAAATCCACCAAATTCACAAACATTTTGCTCTCACGAGACTTCAAATCACTAGTGACATGACAAGATCTTCTATTGTGATGATTCCTTTATAGAACACAAGTTCTGCATCAGAATCCAATTAAGTTCTGCCTATGAATACAAGTTTACGAACACCCAGACGGTAATACACGCACTAACTTCTACTAAACCAGGCAAGAAACATCAAACCAACGTCTATCCATTTCTTCTACTAATCCTAAGTGAAAAATAAAAAGTACACGTACAATTATTTTTTTTCACGCCCATTCTTGGGTCGACGAGGACAATAATCATTGCCACAAGTTTAATATTATCAACATTTGGATATAATGAAACAAAGGTCTACAAAGTTATTTTCAATTAACAAAGAAAAAGAGATCACTCAATCAACGAACACAGTAGTAATTAATTAATTGATCACAATATCACAATTTTACGTTTTCATGAAACCCTAACAAAAGAAAGGCCCAGCAATAAAAATCATGTCTTCATTTATTTATTTTCTTAACGCGGTACTGAAGAAGATACCGATCCGATGATCAAACAGGGAGATTAGCTACGTCGTCGTGTTGGAGGTGAGGATTAGTAGGGAAAGCGAGAGGGCGATCATCATCATCATCATCAGGATCTGTGGTGGAAACATTGACGCAAGAGAAGCGCTCAAGGGAAGAAAAGAAGGCGGAGATCACGGTGGCGCTGACCCAATTAGCTACATTATTCAAACTCTCCACCGATACAATGCTGTTGGTGGTGGTGGTGCAGGCGGTGTTGATGTTATCGTTGCTGTTTTCCATTATCGATCAAAGGAAGAGGAGCTTGGGAAAGATTTCTTAACCCTTATTGAGAAATTGAGGGGGAGTCAAAAATGGCAGGGTAAGGTGGGCGAGCAGGGGTTCCAATTTTGGATTTTGGGGGCTATTTAATAACGATATTAATCATCAGTCTTATCCGTGATTAGTATTTAGTGGGATAGACTGAGATTTCGGCAATAATATCAGAAATTTATTGATAAAAATTAAATCTAAAAAAAAAAACTATGTCAGCAGAAACTTCGAAATTAAAGAGAAAATTGAAAACATCGTGTCGTCAACTGGTTTAAAAAAAAAAAACTCAGAATTCTATATAGTAATTTCAGATATTTAAAAAAGAAAGGTAATTATGTTTCAAGAATGATAGATATCATTATTATTATATTTTTTTAGTGAAAATTATCCTAATTATGCATTTTTATTTAAATTTACTTTACACATATTATTAAATGTTGAAATTATTTCTAAACGTATTTATAAATTATTTGTTATTGATGTGTGTTTATCAAATCAAAATTTATCTTGAATTAAAATTTCATAACTCGATTATTTGTTTAATTTTTATTTTAAAAGCATTATGCTATGTTTATGTTGATCCCTAAACTAAAAAATTAATTAACTTCACCGCTAAAATTCAAGTAGAAAAAAGTCTTGTGATAAAAGTTTATTGATGTGTTTTTTAATATTTTTTAAAGTTAAAATATTATTATAGAATCACATTATTTTCTAAAAACTAAGATGCATGTTTGTCTGGTTGTTTTGGTTAAAGAATAGTTCAAACTTTATGAAACTTGTAAATATTATTTTTATTTTTTAAAATAAAATATTTACATAAATATATACATATAAAAAGGTGATAACATAGTTTTAAAAACAGTAATAATATTATTTAAAAACTATAAAAAAAATACACAAGTGAAAAATTATATATTTTTTAAAATAATTTTTTTCACACATGCACATGCAATAATATGACAACAAAACCCTACAAAGTTATTAGAATGGTATTTAAATGCTATTAAAAATAAAATAAAATAAAATAATTACAAGAGTGATAAGTTGTTGATTTTTTAAAATGAATTTTTTTCACAAATATGCATACATAAAAATGTGACAAAACATATTTATAAAATGAAAAAAAGTTAACTATAGGGGTGGTTCTAAAATAATTTTTTTAAATAAAAAAATATAAATAATAATCATCATACAAAAACCTTGAATAAAAAATTAAAGAAAAAAGTTAGGATTTTACAGTGGGGTGATTTTAAACGAGGGATGAGCTACTTGGTTGGCTAATGGTAGCTATTGATAGTAAAGATAGTTTTTGTATTGGTTAATTTAGTTTCTGTTGATTTTATCTTTTTTTTAAGGTTTTCTTCTTTTTTCTTTGTTTTCTTCTTCTTCTTTTTTTTCCTCTTTTTTTTCTCATGTAATCATTTTTATCTCAAACCATTTCTATGTATAACTCAAAAACCATTTTTTTCTTATTGTACTTTCTAAGTTATTATCCTCTCTCTAGCTTGAGGTCCATCCTTTGTTGTTTTGTTTTTTTAATTATAGACAAAGATGAAGATTTTAGAACCTTTATTGATATGATCATGATTATTGATTTTTTTAAGTCAATCTAAACTATTTATAATAGTTAATATTATAATCGAGATAATTGTGTTGTCCTTTCATACTATATTTTGTATTGTTTTATAGAGTTACTGGGTTAAGTATAATGGAGACATTCACATGAAGATAATAATATTTTTCTTAGTATTTATGGTTATTATGAGTAAAAGAAACAATGAATTAAAATATGCAATGAGACATCAAAGAAATGATAAGGAACATAAAGTGTATGTAGGCTTAAAGAGAAGGAAAGCATTGTTCGGGTATGCACTAAAATGATGTCATTTTTATGCTTGTGATTTTTTATTTGTTGGTTGAGATATAAAACGGTGTCGCTTCATGTAAAATTATTTATTTTATTTTATTTTTATTGTTAAATTTAAAATAATATCATTTTAAAAGTTTTATGTTTTTAAATCGGTTCTCTACTTTTCCTAAATTTTTCATTTTAACCCTTGGTTTTTTAATTTATTTATTTTCAACCAATTTCAATATTTTCCTTATATATTTATTTTTAATTTCTTACATGATTAATTAAAAATAGGTCTTCATGTGTTGCTGCCTTTCATATTTTGATTCTTGGCTTTACCATTTTTAATTTCCAACTAATTTTAGTCCTATTTTCCTTAATTTCTTTTCATTTTCATCTTTAATTGTGTCAAAATGGGTCCATGAATTTTGCAACCTTTTCAATTTGGTTATTGGCTTTCTAATTTTCAATGTCTAGTTAATTTCAACATTATTTTCTTTTTTTTTCCTTTTATTTTCATCGATGATTGCATAAATACGAGTCCTTGAATTTTGATATTCTTTTCAATTTAGTTCTTTGTTTTTAAATATTTAATTTTTATTCAATTTCACCATCTTTTCCTCAATTTCTTCTAAATTTTATCTTTGATTATATTAAAATAAGTTCCTAAATTTTGACATCTTTTTTAATTTAGTTCTTAACTTCCTAATTTTAAATTGTTATCTAGTTTTACCCCGTTGTTTTCTTAACTTCATCCTTAATTGTGTTACAAATAACCCCTCATTTTCTTTGTCTTTTTTAATTTTATAATTGGCTTTATAATTAGCCAATCTCAACTTTTTTGTTGATATTTATTTTCAATTTCAACACTAATTCATGATTTCTTCAATTATTTTTTTAATTTTTTCTGGAAATATTTTTTTGGTTGAAATATTTTTTATTTTTGGGATATTTGAGAAGAGTAAAAAACAAATTTCAGCATGCTTTAAGAAAATGGAATAAAAAGAAAACCAATAGGTTGACAAAACTTTAATCCACCGAAAGATACGGGAAGTTTGCATTTGAAAATATTAATGGATGAGCTTAGCTTATCCTTACAAGCTGGATAAATTTATTTGAAGGCAATTCTATTATTAAATGTAAAAATAAAAATAAAAATAAGAAGAAGCAATCGGGCCATTTTAATAGAAAAAAATCAGGCCTGACTGGGCTGTAGCCTGTGTGCCAGGCCCAAACCATAAATCCCAGGCGCTCTCTTCACGCCTAGGTTCTTATTTATTTATTTTTTTAAAGGAGGTTGTCTGCTCTTTTTTTAAAAAATAAACTATTATTGTGGACACGTCATCTAGAATATTTTCTGACCGCGTGAGCTAGATTTAGATGTGGTCGGTGAAAAATAGGAGTTAAGTTTATTTTACTTTTAAAAGCTAAATTTTATTTTTTTTATCTACAAATATAAATAAAAAACTATTATACATGACTTTAAAATTCAATTACTAATCACAAAATACATTTTAATTATATATTTTTATTTGAAAAAATCTTCAAACCTGGCAAGATTAAAAATAACAAACACCTTCATTGAATTCTTAACAAATCATATATATATTTTTTTAAATATGAACTCAAAAATATTAAAATTACAGTGGTGGTTGAAATTGTTCAATTCAAGAACTTTCTCTCTTTATCTTTTTTTATGATTTTATTTTTTATTTTTGACTTTCAAGAATTTAAATGCAAGAGAAATAAAATTACAGAGTTGAGTTAAATTTATTTAAAATATTTTTACCTGCCACCATATTAATAATATTTATTTTTTAGATTTTATAATTTATCATCATTTATAATATTACATTATTTTAATTTTGATGGATAGAGTTTAGTCAAATAATGAAAATATTTTAAATTAATTGGTTTTCTTAAAACCCCGAGTCTAATAAGTTTTTAGTCTTGCTCGTTTTTGTGGATGTTAAGTGTTTTGAATAAAAAAATGATTTTTTAAAATAATTTTAGATTGTTTTAATATTTTAATATTAAAATGTTATTTTAATATATTTATAAATAAAAAAATAACTTCAAAAACAGTTTAAAACCATATTCTCTCGGTTTCTCATGTAATATCCCATGTCAATCAGTATAAACTGTAAAAAAAATAAAATTAAAATGAATGGTCGGATTTGAATAGGAAAAATAAAAGGGCGTAGATCAAAGTCAATTTAATCAAGGTTGACACGTACATTGATTGACGTGTCAAAACAAAGTCAGTCACCCAAACCCGTCAAAGGATCCTGGAATGCCAGAAGGCCCAGAACCCAATAGAAAAATTGAATTGAAAAAAACCCACCCTCTTTCTTCCATTCAATTCCTATATAAACCACAAAATGTCCCTCAGAAATCCTAATTTAACGGAATAGAATCCAATCCCAATTCCCAATATTTCAAGCACCAAACACAAGGCTGCCAAAAATCCCTCTCTTCTCCATCCAACCCAATACCTCATTGTCATCAGTCATTACATCTAGAAATTACCGAAATTCTTTCAGCCTTCTTTTTAAAGATTTTTGAGCTCCTCGGTGTTGTTTTTATCGAGTGGATTTTGACACTTTTGAGGGGTTTTCTTGGATTTTAGGATTTGAAAACACCATGAGGCTGTTGAAGGTAGCTACTTGTAACTTGAACCAGTGGGCAATGGATTTTGACTGTAATTTAAACAACATAAAAGAGTCAATAACCCAAGCTAAACAAGCTGGTGCAGTCATTAGACTCGGCCCTGAGCTTGAAATCACTGGTTATGGCTGTGAAGATCATTTCTTGGAACTTGACACTATCAATCATGGGTCAGTTTCACTGTTTGTTTTTGTTTGTTATTTTTTTTAGATTTTCATGATCTGGTTTTTGTTTGTATGGTTGTTTTTACGTTGCTGAATTGGAAATTAATAGTAAGAGTTTGAATCTTGATTGCAGATGGGAGTGCTTGAAAGAGATATTGGTTGGTGATTGGACAGATGGGATATTGTGTAGTATAGGAATGCCTGTAATTAAGGGATCAGAGCGTTATAATTGTCAAGTTTTATGCTTTAATAGAAAGATTATTATGATTCGTCCAAAAATGTGGCTTGCAAATGATGGGAATTATAGGGAACTTAGGTGGTTTACAGCATGGAAACACAAAGATCAGCTTGTGGACTTTCAACTCCCTAGTGAAATTGCTGAGGCTGTTTTACAGCAATCGGTGCCTTTTGGTTACGGATACGTGCGCTTTTTAGATACGTAAGTGATAGTGGCTTTCTGGTGGTTCTTTTTGTTCTTAGTTTGATTTAGTTATGGTTAGATTGATACTTTAAGGGTTGATGTAGGCACTGCAGCGTGAGTGTATTCCTGATGATTATTGATTTTTTTTTTTGTTATTGATATGTTGTTTCAACTAAATGATAATATTTGCATTTATTCATATGCAGAGCTGTTGCTGCGGAAGTTTGTGAAGAGCTTTTCACCCCTATCCCTCCTCATGCTGAGCTTGCGCTCAATGGGGTTGAAGTGTTTATGAATGCAAGTGGAAGTCACCACCAATTGAGAAAGCTTGATGTTCGTCTTCGTGCTTTTATAGGTGCTACTCATACTCGTGGAGGAGTATACATGTACAGTAATCAACAAGGATGTGATGGTGGCCGCCTTTATTACGGTATACAGATACTCTTAGTATCTTGGTGATTGCATTTAATTTTAACACTGCTTTTATTCTGTTTAGATCAAATATCTCCTGAATTTCATATAGAAGCTTATATGTTGCACTTATTTTGGTTTTTATGATTTGATGCTCACAACTTTTAATAAAACTGCTTATTCCTTAGGTAGTGCTTTAGCGTGTTTTTAAAAAAGAAAATTGTTTGAAATTTGTGGCTAAAATTTCTTTTGTCACAGATGGGTGCTCATGCGTTGTTGTGAACGGAGAAGTGGTTGCCCAAGGCTCACAGTTTTCTTTAAGGGATATTGAGGTTGTCACTGCGCAAGTGGATCTGGATGCGGTATGCTATACTTTTGCATCCCTGTAGAATATGGGTGTCCATGGATTGCAGAAATATTTTATTAGAGAGCATTGTGTAACATATGTTTGTCAGCTGATTTTGCTTTTTGATAGAATTTTGCAGCATTTTCAGAAGCCGCCATATTACTATATTTTCATGTTTTATGTTTGAGCATTTTGCTCTGACGCATGTAGTCTCTTTCTTGATGGCAGGTTGCTAGTCTAAGAGGATCTATCAGTAGTTTTCAAGAACAAGCAAGTTGCAAAAACACAGTATCATCAGTCCTGGTGCCATACAAGCTCTGTCAGCCTTTTAACTTGCAAATGTCCCTTTCTAGCCCCCTTCAGGTTTCCTCTTGGTCCTTAACTATTGGTAAATCAGGAATGCTTGATGTTAGCACCTGAGTTTTGAAGACTATCAACGAGTTTTCTAGATTATGAAACCTGTGAGTCAACTATCTAAGTTTATTGAATTAGGCATGATTTATGATTTGTAGATCAATTATCACTCTCCTGAGGAGGAAATAGCCTTTGGTCCTGGTTGCTGGCTATGGGACTATTTAAGAAGAAGTGGAGCTTCTGGATTCTTGCTTCCTCTTTCTGGGGGAGCAGATAGCTCCTCTGTGGCTGCTATTGTTGGCTGCATGTGCCAACTTGTTGTAAAAGGTCAGATTTTTCAATGTAACTGTTTCACTGTTTTAAGTTTACCCTTTCGTTCTAATTCCAGCCACTGAAGGAGCTCATAAGTAGCCCAGTTAACTAGCCACAACTATCAATACAAACATCCAATTGCCAATTGCCTAGAGCTGAATTCAGTACCCAACTTGCTATCCAGGATTGCATAGATAGAGCTAAGTGAAACAGTATTCTTTTAGGTAATCCCAACTATGCACATTAATGAATTAGATTGAGAATGTTTAGTTCATAATTATATTGGGAGAGGTTAGCTGGTATTAATCATGAAACGTAGCTCTAGTTTATGAGGTTGTTAGGAGTGGACTAAGAAGAGTTTTAAGGTAGTATCTACTCTGCCACCAGACATAAATTTATGTGCAAAATGCTTTACAGTTGTGTGAACTCGAAACAGCCATCCCTAAATCCTATGATTACTTTTCATTGGTTTGTTATGCATTTTGATTGCAGAAATTGAAAAAGGGGATGAACAGGTCAAAGCTGATGCAATAAGAATTGGGAATTATACTGATGGGCAGTTTCCTACTGACAGCAAAGAATTTGCAAAACGAATATTTTATACTGTATTTATGGGTTCTGAGAACAGGTTAGTACAGTGCATGGAATTGCTGCTCATCTTCTTTTTGTTGTTGTTACAGTTGTTTTACAGACAGGCTCACAGGCTCAGTATTGTCAATGCTATTGTAGGAACTTGCATTATTTATAGCAACCATTAAATTTTCTTTGATGCTGTCTGGATTATCAGTTGGCAGTGAATGTAAATCACTAAATCTTGGGAACTAATTTTTTGGAATGGTCCGAAGATTTTGTTATTTTGAAACATGAAAGCAAAGCTCATCGTTATTTTTATTTTTTCCCCAACTTTATTTCCTAGCATTTAAATTTCTGTTTAGGACCAAACAGCTACTCTTGGCTTGTTGCAAAACTATAACATTGTTAACTCATAACTAAAGATTCCTCAACAAGTTCAGCCATATTAACGGGCTTTCATGTTAATGCATGTCGTTGATTGCTTTAGGATTTGGTATAAACACCAGATTTTTTGTGCTTGTCTGCTGTCTAGAAGTGGTTGTCAAGTAGAAAGATGCAGTGAATCTCCAAAGAGGATTGCTGGGAGGAATTTCAGATATTGACTAGTTCCATTGCCAGAAGCTTATCTTGTTGCTTAATAAAATTGTTTCATTCTTAGATTGATTGCAATAACTTGAGCTAGTGTAGTAACTGGATTTATCTTTCGTTTCCCCTTCAGTTCTGAAGACACAAAAAAGCGAGCAAAGGATCTAGCTGATGAGATTGGTTCATGGCATCTGGATGTTAGCATAGATGGTGTTGTCTCTGCTCTATTATCTTTGTTTCAAACACTTACAGGAAAGCGACCACGTTATAAGGTAAAATGATGTTTAGATAAACAGCCCCCAGTGGATGGCTTAGGAAAAAGAACTGCCTCCATATTTTCTTTCATGAGTGCTGTATAGTAGTTACTCAGATTATGCATTGATGATTCAGGATCAATGAAATCTTAGCATTGGCTTTAATTTTCTTCCAGGAGCTATAATTTTAAGAATACCAGAATTATTATTTTTTTTTAATTAAAAAGTTGCCTGGATGGGAACTGAGTGAGCTTTATGATATCTTTTTATTTTTTCCATTTTGTAGGTGGATGGGGGTTCTAACATTGAGAACTTGGGGCTGCAGAATATTCAAGCTCGAATCAGGATGGTGCTGGCATTTATGTTAGCCTCGCTCTTGCCATGGGTTCACAGCAAACCAGGGTTTTACCTTGTTTTGGGTAGTTCTAATGTGGATGAAGGGTTGCGTGGTTACCTAACTAAGGTACTGGATTACTTAGAATCCAGATATTCCATGTTTTTAGTTCTAAAGCGAACTGTTTTTCTTAGTAAAATTGATTGCTTCATCACCCCAGATCTGTATGGAGTATAGTTTAACAATTTGAGTAGAATTTTCACTTTTTCTAGTTTTGTAAATCAGATATATTAAGTTTTTCCTATTAAGTGAATTGGTTCTGGGAGCTTGATGTTGATATGACTAATAGTTAAAATATTCAATTGAAATGGTCCATCTACTTTTGGGAATTCACTTTTCATGTCTTTTGCAGTATGATTGCAGCTCTGCAGATATAAATCCAATTGGAAGTATTAGTAAGCAGGACCTTCGAGCATTCTTGCGATGGGCCGCTGTCCATCTTGGTTACTCTTCCTTGGCAGAAATTGAAGCAGCTCCACCAACAGCTGAATTGGAGCCTATACGTTCCAACTACAGCCAGGTGAACTTTCATCAACCATATTCATTTGTCATGTTATAGACAACAGCAATCTTATAGATCTTTAATTGCATGCCTGTGCTTGTCTCAAACTGATGCTTCTGCCTCTAATATGTATGCCTCTATCCAAGTGATAAACTAATTCCAAAGCCCATTCTGCATGAGACAGCTTGATGAAGTGGACATGGGAATGACATATGAGGAACTCTCAGTTTATGGAAGGCTGCGAAAGATCTTCCGCTGTGGGCCAGTGTCAATGTTTAAGGTTTGGTTTGGGACTTGTTATTATGTATTATAATTGACTCATTGGATTTGAAGTCTCACATCTACTGGTGCTTTTATCCATGATTTCAGAACCTCTGCTACAGATGGGGGTCGAGATTATCTCCATCAGAGGTGGCTGATAAAGTAAAACACTTCTTCAAGTACTACTCCATTAATCGGCACAAAATGACTGTCTTGACACCCTCTTACCATGCTGAGGTATTGCATTGTAAATCTGGAACTTCAAACCATTATTGTAATTCAAAAAACTGATAGTCCTCTGTCTTTGTGCAGAGCTATTCACCTGAGGATAACAGGTTCGATCTGCGTCAGTTTCTCTACAATGCAAGATGGCCCTATCAGTTTAGCAAGATCGATGAACTTGTTAAGGAGTTGGGTGGTGATAAAGCTGCTTTTGGAGAAACTAGCGACCAGGATAAATCAAGAGCAAATGGATTAGGGATGGGAGTTGTAGCAGCAGGCTCAGGCGATCCAAAATCTGGTCTTTAATTTGAAGAAAAGACTTGCCTATCCTCTCATTGTGTGCAAATAAATATTTTTCACCATAATTGATATTCAATTTATGTCAGGAAAATAAGTGAACAATATATTCTTTTTCATCTGTTTCCTTGGGATAAAATGTCTCCCACTAACAAGAATGGGTCCATTCACCCCACTTAAGATATATATTCCTTCGTTAATCCTGAGAGAACATCTTGTTCTCTTCTCTAGTTGATAAAGCAGATATGCATGCTTTGTGTGCAGTCTCTATTTGCTTTTACTCAAGTCTCAGTTGCGTTTACCTAGTTTCTTTCCAAACTAGCAGTGGAAAAAATATTTTCTAAACTGGCAGTCAGATTTATTTTTTTTCTTGGGCATAAACAGAAATTTTTGGCATGTTGATGCCTGTTCCCTGCGCCAGCAGGTGAGCATTTCACTAATTTTAGGCAGAAGCTCTTGGGGTGGTGTTTCTTTGTTTTTATGAATTTATCTTCTCATTATGGACTATGAATTTGTCCAGTCATCATGGTACTAGATGATAAGTAGTAGATGTGTTATTATCGGGAGGGAAATGTTACTGGCTTCTCATTTTTTTAACTCTCTGCTTTGAATATGATGCCAGCCTATTCTTCGTTGAAGAAAATAACTATTTTTATTAGCATTAAATAAGAAATTTGATGGAATAAATGAAGAACGGGATTTAAAAAATGAAGGGAAATTCCTTCTGCTCTACCTTTGCAATTAGTTAAATTGTGTTAGATTGGTAATTATTTTTTTTAACTATATTAGTTTGAGAAATATTTTTTCTACTTTGCGGAAAAGAACCAAGAAACCACTTGACAGCGCTAGTCTGGGCATATTCACACAAAAACGATTTCAGTCAGGTTTTGGGGTTTAAATGCCTGCAAATTGGATCAGATCGCCGTAACTTCTTCTGAAATAAAAGAGGAGCAATAAGGGACAAGCCCGTTCGTAGGTTGGGAAGTGCTTCCAAAGAAAGAACAGATCCACGACACAAGCAAACAAATAATGAGGGAGAAGACGACTGCTTGTCTTGTTTGCGGCTGATTTTGCAAGTAATTCTCTGCAGAAAACAAAAGGTCCTGATAATTCAAGACCTCATAAGATCTAGGGCCCTGTTTCTTTCATCGTGCACAACACTACTCCATCTTGTATCACGAATATGATCATCATCACGGCCCTTCTAACTCGTAGAAGGTGTTTTAAACACGTAGAGAAAACAAACTATTCCATGTATTTTTAACCTCAAAATTTTTTTAAAAGGGGATATGTTATTTCAACCCTTTAGCTTCTAGGATCAACAAAATTACAATGTCCTCAACTTCATCTAGCCTACATCCTCATCGCATGCCCTTTCTTTCCAGCAGGGCTAGAAGGAAGCAGAAAGATTCTCAGAGTTCATCTTGTGAGTCATCCTCGGAATCTTCAGCCGATCCACCACCTGCAGCTCCACCAGATCTCTGGTACACGGCAGTGATGATTGGGTTGCAAACAGCTTCCACCTCCTTGAGCTTCTCTTCATAGTCCTCTTTCTCAGCATTCTGGTTGTCGTCCAGCCATTCAAGGGCCTCCTTGGTAGCAGTTTCTATTTTCTCCTTCTCATCAGACTCGAGCTTGTCAGCAAGCTTATCCTTGTCGTTAATCTGGTTTTTCATGTTATATACATAGGTCTCCAAACCGTTACGAGCATCAATCCTCTCCTTCACCTTCTTGTCCTCCTCGGCAAACTCCTCTGCCTCACGAACCATCCGCTCAATTTCCTCCTGGCTCAAACGACCCTTGTCATTAGTGATGGTGATCTTCTCCGATTTACCAGTGCCCTTGTCTTCGGCCTTGACATTCAGGATACCATTGGCATCAACCTCAAACGTGACCTCAATTTGAGGGGTTCCCCTGTTACAGTCAAAGGATCAGTAAATATCAACTCCTAGAAAAATAATGGAGCATGTGCTGGAAACAGGTACACGAGGCTGACCTTGGAGCTGGAGGAATGCTGGTCAAATCAAATTTACCAAGCAACCTGCAATCCTTTGTGAGACTCCTTTCACCTTCAAAGACCTGTAATCAAACCAGAATCCACCCAATTAATATACAACTAATTTTAGTGTCAAATAATAGAAAAGTACATGTAACAATAATTTTACCTGAATGGAGACAGTAGTCTGCTGATCCTGGTAAGTGGTGAAAACTTGAGATTTCTTGGTTGGAATAACAGTGTTCCTTGGAATCAACTTGGTCATCACTCCACCAACAGTTTCAATACCCAAGGTGAGGGGAGCCACGTCCAATAGAAGAATATCTGCATCCAGAAGTGGCCATTGTCAATCACAGCTCAACTAAAATGGAACTAAAATAGTTATTTAATATCATAGGGAACCACATTCAAAAGAAATGGCTATACCTTTGGTTTCATCACCGCCCTCTCCACTCAATATACCTCCTTGTACAGCAGCACCAAAAGCAACAGCCTCATCAGGGTTCACACCCTTGTTAGGCTCCTTTCCATCAAAGTAATCCTTAAGAAGTTGTTGAACCTTTGGAATTCTGGTACTTCCACCAACAAGAACAATCTCATCAATCTGATTCTTCTCCAAACCAGCGTCGTCCATAGCCTTCTTCACAGGTCCCATGGTCTTTCTGAACAAATCGTTGTTCAGCTCTTCAAAACGGGCTCTGGTCAGTGGCTCAGAGAAATCCATGCCATCATGGAGTGATTCGATCTCTACACGGACCTGGTGCTGGCTACTAAGAGCTCTCTTGGCACGCTCACATTCCCTCCTGAGTTTTCCAAGAGCCCTGTTGTCCTTGCTGATATCCTTTCCATGCTTTTTCTTAATCAACTTAATGAAGTACTCCATAATCCTCTGGTCAAAATCCTCACCTGCAATAAAATAGACCGCATGAGCTTAGTATCAACAATCGCAATATATCATTAGGAAAAAGAACACAGAATAATAACAGAAGCAAAAGGAAAACTAAAGCAGAGCTAACTATCATTCTCACCTCCCAAATGTGTGTCACCATTGGTGGAAAGAACCTCAAAGACACCGTTGTCAATTGTCAAGACACTGACATCAAATGTACCACCACCAAGATCAAAGACAAGAATGTTCTTTTCACCACCCTTCTTATCCAAACCATAGGCAATAGCAGCGGCAGTTGGCTCATTAATAATTCTAGCCACATTGAGTCCAGCTATGACACCAGCATCCTTGGTAGCTTGCCTTTGGGCATCATTGAAGTATGCTGCAAAATGAATCAGACCACCAAATCAATAACAGTTAACAACTGATGAAACCTTTGAAAATAACTTACGTGACCAAAAAAATAACTAACCAGGAACAGTGACAACAGCATCCTTAATTTTCTTTCCAAGGAATGCCTCAGCTGTTTCCTTCATCTTAGTCAAAATCATAGCACTAATCTCTTCAGGACTGAAGACCTTGGTCTCCCCATCCTTAATCCTAACTTGAATATAAGGCTTTCCATCCTTATTCACAATCTTGTAAGGCACAAGTTTCATGTCCTTCTGCACCTCTTTATCCTCAAACCTGCCAAACAATAAACCTTAGTGGCGAAATCATTCCCAAAAGCTTACAATAACAAAAACATAGGAAAATCATTTATTACTTTCTTCCAATAAGTCTCTTGACATCAAAGATGGTCCTCTCGGCGTTGACAGCCGCCTGATTCTTGGCTGCTTCACCGATCAACCTCTCACTGTCAGTAAAAGCCACCCACGATGGGGTAATACGGTTTCCTTGGTCATTTGCTATGATTTCCACATGACCATTCTTGTAAACACCAACACATGAATATGTAGTTCCAAGATCTATTCCAATAACTGTTCCTAGCTTCGTTGCCTCCTCTTTTGCAATCGAAATCGCAAACAAACACCCTATAACAATAAATAAATATTTAAAAATATATCCAAATTAATGTCCCGATTCTAATTTACTATTATTTAATAAATAACTAAAATCTGGCACTGCTAATAGATACTTTTGATTATCGCACTATAAACGACACCGTTCAGCAGCTAAAATAGTAAATCGTTTCCTAATTAACGACAACAGCGCTATAAACAAACAAAATGCGAACAGATCTAAACGGAAGCGCATACGAGCTTAAAAAAATCAATCCGGATCTGCAGCATTATCTCTATCAGAATCAAACCAGATAAAAGAAGAATAGAAAAGCGAATCAGATCTATCAAGTTGAAGAGATCGAAAACACACCGAATAAGAGAATCGCGGATACCACAGCTCCACGTGCTCTCCACGTGCCCGCCATCGCCTTCTCTCTGTCTGTCTCCTTCTCTCTCTAAATCTACAATGGAGGAGTTTCTGGTTGTTTTGAGAGTGAATAATATTACCGAGAGCGTGTGATGTTGAGTTCTACTTGTTTCAGTGTTTCTCTTCTGTAACGCGCGTTAATGAGCTTTATATATTAGTAACGAGGCTCCATTGCGTAGCTTGAGGAACTGAAACAAGAACATGTCATAACAACTTACGTGGACCAATAGTAGTTTGAGTATGATGCGATCGGCCAATTAAATTCGAGCTCTTGCTGGGGTGATCGTGGCCGTTTGTTATTGGCAATTATTACGTGTCTTGGTCCAGCCTTCCAGGTTTGCTTGCATTGTTTTTCTAAGGTCCAATATATTTGGAAAATCTCAAGGTGACCCCAGTCGAAAATTTTATTATTTGTGATAGTGACGTGCAAGTTAGCCCAGTACCACATGCAACTAATTCTTTTTAATTTTGATCCTTTAATGAAAACAAATTAAACCCTTGTTTATTCTGTAGAAAAGTTTTTTAAAATTATTATTTTTAAAATATTTTTGAATATTTTAATATGTTGATGAAAACAAATATTTTTTAATATATTTTAAATAATTTTTAAAAAAAAACTTTTATCATGATATAAACATATTCAACTTAGCTAGTATTTCAAGTTTTAATTTTTTTTAATTAATTAAGTATATAGATTTTGTTTTTATAAAAATAAAATCTTTTGTTTTCATCTATACCCTAATTAGCACATGGATTAATTCATAATGTATTTTTTCTTTTGATTATTGATATTTTTATTTAGCTTTTATACGATGTGTTTATGGTATTTTAGACTTGATAATATATTTTAATTTATTTTTATATGGTTATCATATTATAAAAAAAATCTCAATATTGTGTTAGTATCAAAAAAAAATATTTCATCATCAGGTTGGCATTAAAAAAATATTATAGTATCAAGTTAATATTGAAGAAATATCATATCAACATGGTATGGTTTATTTTTAAAAAAGTTTAATTAAATAAAAAATCATTAGAAAAATCTAGGTTATTAAACTTTAACTTGGTTTGTGAGTTTAATAAGGTAACCTTAGTTTTTCTAGTTTGTGGGTTTAAAAATGATTTTTTTTTTTACTAATTGAACTTGATTGTGTGATTGTTTATTTTTCTATATAGGATATAGTTTAAACAAAATAGTTTTGAAAAAAAATATCTTATTAAATTTTAGAAAATCCATGGTCTTGTTAACGGGTCTACCAAGTTTAATTTTTTTTAATTTGTTTTTCAATTTTATCATTTAATACTAAGCTAAATAAAAAATAAGTTTCATAATATGTTTTATTTTACTTTCTATGAAGTTATTATAATGTTAAAAAAACATTTTAATATTAGTTTGACATTTGATTTTGTAATCATCTATTTTTGTTATTATATGATTCAAAAAATATTTTAGAAAATATAATTATTTTATCCATCAAACCTGATATGTCTGTGTTTTAAATTTTTGATTATTTAATTTTTCTAATTATTTTTTATATTTAATTCTTCTTCAATATTAAATTGCTTGGAAAATATAATTCATAATTTATTTTTTTCTATTTTATATAGAGTTATTACAATTTCAAATAAACATATATTTTAAGGTTGATGTTTAATTTTACAAGTATTTATTTTTTTATAAAATTAAATAAAAATAATTTATAAAAATAACAAAGTTTTTAAAGTTCAAGGTTCAACTTGTATGGTCATTGAGTTCGATTTAGCCTTTTATTATTTTAAAATTAAAATTTATTATTTTACCCTTCATTTTTTTTATTTATAAAACTTTGTCTAAAAGATAAAATGATATTTGCATACAGTTAATTTTTACTCTTTATAATGTCTTTTTAATTTTTATAGCATTATAATTATCATATTGCCTTTAAAAATTAACAATGAGGATCTTTTATTCAGAACTTTGAAGTAATTTTGACTTTTGAATGAATAGTTAAATTATTCTTTTATCTTTATCATTAAAATTTTAGTAGCTTTGGCTTTAGAGGCTTGATTGTAATTTTATAATATATATTTTTTATTATTATTTCATCGCAGAGGTATTTTCATATTTTTATGAATCAATGATTACTCTATTATTTTTGTTATTCAACTTTTTTAGCCTAGAACCTTTAATTAGAAAGGTAAGGTCTCCAGGAGGAGCAGGTAGATACCTAGTATCTAGACTTTTTAAATTGAATTAATCTTGTGTTAATTATATATATATGTGTGTAAATATCTATTTGTTAATTTTATTTTGTTATGTATTAAAATTTATAGTTTTATTCTTAGTTTTTTTTTAATATTAATTGCTTTTGTAAATGTATATATGCGTGCATGTTATCTATAAATTTATATAAAAATGATGTATGAAAGTATTATTTACTAGTTATGAATATGGATGATAATGGGTATCTACGAGGAAGGTTTTACAATATATATACTTAAACTTAAGCCTATTTTTCCACCCAAACTTGATTAGATATAAACTAAATACGATTCAATTAGATTTTTAGTATTTATTGGTTATTAACAACCTACTTTACTCATTCCCTTGTTTTGTTATTGATTTGATATCCATCCAAAGTCATCATTCGAGCTTATCAATATAACATTTAAGAAATTTCCAACTATTTTCACACCTCTAAATCTTAAATGCGATGAATATATATAATGTAACTTTTAAAATAATAAGTCAAAAAACTATATATTCTCTCTCAACTTTAAAAATCTCTAATGTTGCAATAATCTAAAGCTATGGTAATACGATCATATTAATATTTATATGTATTATAATCAATTCTAATTTTCATCTTTTCTCAATGAATCTAGATAAAAATCTAATTAAGATTAGCCTGAAAATTATTCTAAAAGTAATTGTTTGATTTCTGCCATAATTATACTTAATTATGTAGATAACTTTGTAATGGTATCATTTGGTTTTGGAGTAAGCAACTAAATTTCTCAATTAACCTGGATTTGATCTTGTTGTTTCATAATAGAAATATTAGTGGAAAAAAAAGAGAGATAAAAAAAAGCTAAAAAAAAGAAGTAAGAAGAAGTGACTGGAGATAATTTTATTAAACCCATTTTCTTATAATTTATGCCAACTCATTTTTTTTAAAAATACTGCATTTATTATAGGCGATAATTTTAAATGTTCTGTTTTTCGACCGCAACACGAACTTATTTCGTTATTTTTTTTTATCTGTTTTTTTGGCCATTTTCTTTTAAATGGGGTTAATAAACAAAAATACCAGGCAATCTCAGCCATCGAAATCACTGGACCCCACAATTCGCACTTTTCATTTCTTCAACACGAGAGAGCCTATCACTCCTAACCAAGCTCAACAAACTCTCTCGCTCACAAAAATAAAAATAAAAATAAAATTCCAGCAAATCTTTTTTTTTTTTAAATCTTTTCTGTTTTCACTTATTTCTTTTCAAATGAAACCCAACCAGTAATCACTGAAAATTCGATCAATGGCGATCGCATCTCCATCGACAACAACCTTTTCTGCTTCCTTCTGTTGCAAACGAGCTGAGTCTACCCACCCAACTCTCTTCCCTTCTATCTTGTCCACTCAACGGGCTCACCGCCTTCCAACTCGCCGATTCGCGATCAACTCCCGACTCAACTCCTCAAAATTCTGCGGTTCCCTCTCTCCTGACAATGGCGGAAGCCAAGATTTCGAGCAGTACGAGCTTCAACACGGATTCACTGGCCCGATGGAGCGGCCGAAGAAGGGATCGCCAGTTTACGTGATGCTGCCGGCGGATTCGGTGAGAAAGGATGGAAAAGTGAGGAGGGTTAAGGTCTTGGCGGCATCTTTGAGGGCGTTGGTGACTGCTGGAGTGGAAGGTGTGGTTATGGAGGTTTGGTGGGGGATAGTGGAGAGGGAGAAGCCTATGGTTTATAATTGGGGAGGATATTTGGATCTTGTGGCGTTAGCCAGACGGTGTGGGTTGAAGGTTAGAGCTGTCTTGGCTTTCCATCAACATGGCATTGGACCTGGAGACCCTTTATGGTGAGAACTTATTGATTTTGGATCAATTGTTTTAATTTCTTGTTTCGTTAGTTAATCGTGTTGTGTTTCTTTTAGTTTTAATACTGGGGGTTATGCAAATTGGTAGTGATTTTAGGAATTCGAGTTTGTTGTGGAGGGGTTTGATTTAATGTGTGGAGATTGGAGGGGTTCCTTTTTGTTAATTGAAAGTTGTAATCGTTTTATGATTATTACATCAAGTCTTCTGTTCTATTGGCCTTCTCTTTGTTATTGTATACATCCTATCTTCGGTGACTACTTTTGTCGTTGTTAATGTCTTCATTGCAATTCTATCAATTGTCATTTTATGAAATAAATGTAGGTGGCTGTGGGAATACTGAATATGTGGAGTTTTTTAGTGCATGTCTCAAGAATGTGATAATGCTTGACTGTACTGTGTTACTGCTTGCCCAATGTCAGTGGAATTATTTTATAATATGGGCTGTTGAATCTCGCAAAGCTGTAGAAAAATGTAGAGCCTATGAATCAGATAAATGAGAGAATTTTTCTCTCTAGAACTCGGTTGAAGATTTCTTCGGTTGTCACATACTTTGGAGGAAGGCTTTGGGTGCATTTTCATCGCTTCTCTCTCTTGACATGAGTAGGTGATTGGAACTCCTTAGGGCTGATTAGAAACATATTTGAAATCCATTTTTTTAAAATTTAAAAATTTTATACTTATTTTTTTTAATGTTTTTGAATTATTAATATTAAAAAAATATTATGTTGATGTATTTTCAAGTAAAAAATATTTTAAAAAGCAACTGCTACCATACTTTCAAATGCACCCATATCAGATTCCAGTAAAGGTGTAAAAGAATAATTGAGTTCAAAATGTATAACCTAATCATGTGAATTTGAACAATTTTTCCCTTGAGAACTCAATTGAAGATTTCTTCAATTTGTCATACATTTCAAGGAGTAGGTTTTGGCTGCAATTTTTGCCCCTTCCCCTTCTAGCATGCTTAGGATAGTTTTTGGATACTGTCTGAGATAAAAAGATGAAGACCATAAAGACAAGGTTGACAATATAGAACAAATAGTGATAAAATTATACAAGACAGAGTGAATATCTATATATAATTAATGGTGGAAAAGATATAATAAATATAAAGAAGTTTATTTTACCCTCAACATGTATTACCGTCAAACTTATTATTTTAAAAGATAATTAGATTTTTTTCTTAGTTTATATTGAGTGTTGAAATTAATAACAACATAATAAATTTAGTTATAAATCCAAACCGGCCTGGCGAGTCGATCCAATACCTGGAGCATGGACTAGTCTACGTTTTAAAAAATAGAGGATGAATATACCCAATTTAACCTGATAAAAACCCAGGTTAAATTGTGATTTGGTTGAACTAGGATAAAACCCGTGATTTTTATTTTGAATTTTTTTTTTGTCAAAACAACGTTGTTTTGACTCTTTTTAAAAGAAATTTTTCTGGGTCAACTCAAGTTTACCCTTTCGACCTGTGATTTGGACCTTGTCCCAGGTCAAGTTTTAAAACTACAATCATAATCATTTTTATCATTATATGTTCTAATTGAACAATTTTGGAATTAAAAGTTTTTTATAATGATATTTTAAGGAAAAAATATAATAAATATCATATGTGAAGACATATTTTCTATGCATCTTTTGTTTTGAATACACAGAAATTCACCTCAAAATTGTCCTGGAGAAAGATTTATTTTCATGTCTGTCATTTTAATCAAACATGATTTTGTCTCATTGTCTCCATTTTCTTTTTTGTCTCGGGACACTAACCAAACGTTATCTAGGTGATTGTGTCTCCTAAGTTGATGGTTTCAATGTGTGTGCAAGACCTACTTTCACTTCCAGTAGTTTTATCCAGTGAGTTTTATGTTCTGTGTATATAATGAATGGATGGAACAGTGTGTTATTTGTCTAGTATCTTCATTCTGGTGGAGTACAAATCCAAATAAAATTGAAGCAGCCTCTAGAAAGTTTTGGAAGACATTCTTAGGAAAAGTAAAAGTATGCATGTAGCGTGGTCAAGGTTACGCGAATCAAGCACAATGCAGTAGCTTTTACACATTCGATGAATGCTGATGATACAAATGGTTTTATTCTTTGGATAGTACGATAAGTTTTACAACATTGGTGGTCTGAACCATCTAACCATGTTGATCTTTGGCTTATACAATCCCCTCCTAATTTTTTTTTTTATCTGTCTTGAGTAACCTCTTAGTCATAGATCATTGACCAGATTGCGTGTTGCTTTCTTGGCAAATTTGAAGTATTTGTTTCTACCAACTTACCTTGAACCTAAAGTGTTTGGTTCATGGTCTGGTGTGGTGAGGGCAACCTTTTGGCTCCTCTATTCTTCTTTCTTTGTTGGGCTTCTGGTAGTATTTGAATTTAATGAGTCATATTATGCATATGTTGGATGCATTTAATTTTGGCACCATAAGTTGTCTAACAGACATTTTTCAAAATTATTGGCTCTCACAGTGTGTTTCAGGGTGATAGTCTGGCCTGAAAGAAAAAATTCTGTTGACAAATTTGATTTGATAATTTTCCCTCAAGCTTGTTGTTTAGCTTTCCTTCTTGTTTGTCTGTATGCTAGTGGCTCTAAACAATTTGTTTTATGTGTTGAAGGATTTCTCTTCCTCAATGGGTGCTTGAAGAGATGGATAAAGACCCAGATATAGCGTATTCTGATCGATTCGGTAGAAGAAACATGGAATATATTTCTCTTGGATGTGACATGTTTCCTGTGCTGAAGGGACGATCACCACTCCAAGCTTATTCAGATTTTATGATGAACTTCAGAGATACATTTAGACCTTTTCTTGGTTCTGTCATTACGGTGAGATGATACTGTTTTCAGTGCAGTAAATCACTGCTTCAATCATTGACAACAGATTCTTTGATGTTGTAAGTTACTTTTCCTGATAGGTCATTTTGTAGGGGGTCCAAGTCGGCATGGGTCCTGCAGGTGAATTAAGGTACCCTTCATGCCCATCACAGGAGCTCGCATGGGCATGGCGTTCACGTGAACTTGGAGAGTTTCAATGCTGCGATAAGGTACAGCAATAAGTTCAATTTACTTGAAAGCATCTAAATCTTTCATGCTTCATAATGGGTTGCTCCAGCCCATTTGCAATCCCTGATCGTCTTGATTTGATTGTTTGCAGTATATGTTAGCATGTCTGAATGCCTGTGCTCATGATGTTGGAATGCGTGAATGGGGATCTGGAGGCCCGATTGTTGCTGGGAATTTGGTGCATGGCCCTGACAATACTGATTTTTTCAAAAGGAACGGCGGATTTTGGAATACCCCATATGGGGAGTTTTTTCTTCAATGGTATTCTGGGATGCTGCTGCTTCATGGGGAAAGGATATGTAGGGAAGCCAAGACCATCTTTAAGGGCACTGAAGTTGAGACTTCAGCCAAACTGGCCGGGATCCACTGGCATTATGGCACACAATCTCATCCATCTGAGTTGACTGCTGGCTACTACAATACTTCAAGAAGAGATGGATACTTGCCGGTTGCTCGCATGTTCGGCAGATATGGTTTCGGTTTATGCTGCTCCTTCTTTGGAATGAGAGACGTGGAAGAAAAACAGACAAACTCAGTTAGCAGTCCAGAGGATTTTCTTAAACAGCTTTTATTGGCAGCCAGGGTCTGTCAAATACCAATGGAAGGTGAAAATTCTGCCACCTTTTTGGAAGAAGAATCGTTTGAACAGGTGCTAAAGATGTCAAAATTCTTTTCATATGGTCCTGGAAACCCCTCATTTTCTTTCAACTTTATGAGGATGGACAGATACCTCTTTGAACAACATAACTGGTCTCGCTTCACTCGTTTCGTAAGGCAAATGTCAGGGTCCAATATTTTTCGAGCCAGATTAGATTTTGGAGGCGATGGACACCCAACTTCAATGTCAGATGCTGTAAAAGCTAAGAGTTGCATGTACATATTGTTGAGGAAGAAAGATTCAAACCCATATCCAAACCAGCAAGACAAATCTTACACTTCGACCGCCAACACTCGGTCTATGTACCTTACCTATAGCAGTACATAACGTGATGATCTCTGATAGATTGTCGCCAAATGTGCAGTGATGCCACGCTTTCAATCATTTTTTCCCCTTAATCATGCAGGGTTCTTATGGACCAGATTAATTGTCTGTGTACATCTTGCCTCCCTGATATTTTTTGAAGTGGCCGGCGTCTCATCAATTTGTACTTGAAAGCATTTCTTATGCTTGTAATGATACGTAGTCCAAATCTGTCCTCCCTGCATGGTGAATCAATCCCTGTCGGCATGTCTAAAATTATATGGGTGTTGTGAGAGCATGTCGATGGTGCTTTATTATTATTATTACTTATTTTGAGGCCAATTACTTGGGTTACAGTGACACAGTTGTGGCCTTGTGGTTGTGGGGTCGCTCTTCTCTCATTCCCAATTCCCTTCGAGTCTAAAATTCTCATTACAATTGTAATTAAAGACACAACCAATATATATATATCTTTTCCTGGATTGTAATATTGTTGTTTTTTAAGAGTAAAAAAATATTTTTTCTGGTTCATTTGATATTTGAGAATTGTTTAGGAATGTCTTTATTTTTTTATTATGCTTTTATACAGTAAAATAAATTTATTACTCTTAACAAATTATTTAAATCTAGTCAAGGGTCTTTTTGCCCATTTTACCTTTTTAATATACAGTAAAATTATAAATTTGATCATGAGGTTTAAGAAATATTCCATTAATATAGGGTTATTGGTGTCTTTTCATATCATTTTTTTGTTGTAATTGTTGGTTCCATTAAATATGATAATGTGATTTACTATTTAATTATTATGTTTTTGAATTAAAAAAGTTATTGCATGCATCAATGCTTGGGAAGCGTAATGTATTTTATTTTGAATAGCCGTGCGGTACCTTTTGATACTTGAAAATATGCTTTCAACATCTCATTTTGTTCTTTGTCGTGTCCTTTTCCTTGATAAATAACATGAGTAATCTAAAAGTTTCTGGTTTATCGCCAATGGTCCTTTTTCCTTCCTTCATTTCCTCTCCTGCCCCCTAAAAAAATAAATCTAGCCCTTGTTGTTGTTGGTTTTTCAAAATCCATCCTTTTAGTTTTGATTTTTGATTTTAGACTTTTTTTGTTTTGTTAAAGTTTTATTTTTTTAATTTAATCATTTAATTTTAATTTGTACATATAATGTTTTTCGATTTGATTCTTTTGCTTTTGATTTTTTTCCCTCAGCTCTTTTGTTAAAGTTTTTATAATTTATAATTTTATAATTTAAATAAAGTTTATAGTTTTTTTTCAATAACAATAATATTAATTTTAGTTTAGTCATTCTTCTTTTGATTTCTTATTTATATCCTTTGCCTTTAACCAAAGTTTTTAAGTTTTTTGATTTTATCCTTCAAATCAATATTTTTTTAATAATAATAATAATAATAATAATAATAGTAATTATAGTAGTTATAATAATAATAGTAATAATGATAATGACACTAACAATATTACTAATAATACTACTAATAGTGATAATAATGTTAATAATAGTAGTAATAATAATAGTTTATTATGATAGTAATAGTAATACTGATGCAGATAATTGTGTTAATAATATTAGTAATTGCTATAATAGTAGTAGTAGTAGTTTATTATAATGGTGATTATGATATTAATAATTATGGTGATGATAGTAATAATAGTAATAATTATGACAATAATATTAACAACAACAAGAAGAAAAACAATAACAATAATCAAGATGATAATAACATTACTTATTTATAATAGTAATGATAATAATAATAGTAGCAATGATAATAACAAAGATCTAATAGTGATAATAGTAATAATTCATCATTCAATGTTAAACTTACAAAGGAATGAGTTTCATTATTCTTTCATGTACGATATCTCTAGTTGAATAAACCAAATTACGAGTTTGAAAAGTTGATGTGGGCCGATCTTCTCTTTTACCTTTTGCCTTATTATTTTTTTAATTTTATCATTCAATATTAGTTTTTTAAAATAAAAACCGGTCATCCAGGTTTTTTTTGAACCTATTAAATAAACTAATTCATATCAAGTTAACTCTTATATAGTTTGATTAAAAACTTGCGTTAAACAAAGATCCAAGTTAAGGGATTTCAATATTTATCTTATTGCATAGGTTTAATAGCATTAAAAATAATCCCTATGCTTTTAATGTTTTTTTACAATTAAAGAAATTTGGTTTAGCTCATGGTAGAGTCTGTGTCAATGGACTAATAAAAGCTAGAGTTTTTGGTGTTTTTGCAATAGTAACAAATACTATATGCGGTTTTATATTTATCATAGATTGGAGCATTGATTTTTTTTTTTTTAATTTGATCTTTAAACTTTTTTTCTCCTTGATATTAAGTTCTTTTGAGCCTGAATTGATGGCAAATTGCTTTAATTTGTTGACTAAAAACCAGATTAAAAGTTAAAGGATCAAAGTGAAAAAGACATTAAAAATAGGTGATGATTTTAAAATTAGCATTGACACTTTACTTTAGTCTTTGTACTTTTGATAATATAGCTTTTTTTTTGGCTTTAGTTTAATCAAATTCAATTTTGCCCTATAGCTTGATTTTTTTTTTTGTAATTCTTAGTTTGAGAGAGAAAAAAGAGTCATTAGATGAGAGAAAACATGTTGGTTAACATTAATCTAATCCATTAAAAAAAAGCTAAATTTAATATTATTGGATAACATTTAATAAGAGGAGTTCATCTAAGATGTTCTTTTACAATATTCTCGTGGCTTGTTATGGTAGACCTAACCTCATAAATATTTTATTAATTCTAGTTGATTTTGGGCTTTTGACCATTTATTGAGTTATTTAACATCATAAATGAATTTATCAAGATTTATAATGTATGTTTTAAATAAAAAATAAATTGAAAAATAAATTTTGGTGCATGAAAACCAAAATCTTGGGCATCATTTATTTATTTTTACTTAATGCATTTTCAGCCCATTAAGTTAAAAAATAAATAAATCATCCTTTGTTATGCAAATTTATCTTTTTTTATTTAACTTAAAAAGGTCATTTTTTCCTGATTTTGTTTGTTTGTTTTTTTATTTTAACTTTTTAAATTTGATAGAAAAAGAGTTTATAATTAAATGAGAAATAATTTAAAAAATAAAATATATTAAACTTAGTGGGATGGATGACTCGAATTACTAGTTTAACAATTTGATTTAAGCTTATCCATATATTTTTTAATTTTTTTGTTGAATATTTTTATTTGTAATTTTATTTTTTGAATATTAAATTATTTTAAAATTAAAAATTATTATTTATTATTATTTATTTTTTTATAAATTATTAAAATCTTGTAATCTAGACTACTAGATAGAACAATTCATCTATATTAATCAAGCTCAATCTTTTTTAAAAATTAAATATATCCAATATATCACTGTGCTAGTGTTGAGAAAAAGAAGTCGTACAATATATGTCAAATCATGAATTAATGATCTTTTTACTTTAAAAAATACATGATACCAGTGCTTATATAGGTTTTTGTCGCCATTGAAAGAAACTAATCCGGCTTGCGGAAAAACATGGGACAACGGACTAGTTACAAGTAAATGACGTGGCACATAAGAATATTACGAGGTTATAATGCTATATATCAACTCCTAATTTTTATTTTTTTCCTAATTTGATCCCTGTAGATATGTTTTCTTTCTTTAAATGTCATCCACCTAATCAGTAGGCTCACCAGATAAAAATTAAATTATTTTAAAAGATCATGAGGTTGAATAACCATATAATTAATATTTTTTGTTTCTTTTCCTTCTCACATCGATCATACATGGTTTCAATCTAGATCAAAATTTATTATTTTTACTTAAAATATCAAAACTGAAACCACAGACATCCCATCGTCTCAAGATGAACACAAATATATTGGCTGTCATGTTGAGCTTGTTTTGCTTGTTCTGGTAAATGGCATCAATCTGTTATCTCAGCAAAGTCAATGAATGTCAAGAACAGCCCTACATGCGTTTGGCTGCTTAAAATTTAAAACAACTCATCATATCAATGCCCTATATATATGGAATGCTATAATTATGTGAAATGTCATGGTTCTGCATCATTAACTGTTGCTTCCCTTTACTTGTAAGGACCAAGGACCACAGCTCTTTTTCCAGCTATGTAATCTGCAACTTGCATATCAGTAGGGTTGATCTTATGGACAAAACGTTTCGCCATATCACATCGTGAAGGATGGTAACCATTGATTGTTTTTGCAGGATACATTAATGGGATCCACTAATAAATTCTTCATAAGTGCTTTCAGGACAAATTTTTTCGTTAAATTAAGAAATTATTTTAATATTGCAGGCACCTGCTAATTAAGCAAGGTCATCTTGTCCTTCCTCCTCTTTTTATAGCATCATTAATCAGGTAAGGTAATACGGCACCTCTTCTTCTTCCCCTGAGAGATATTTTTGGTTCTCAAAAATGTAATCAGTTTTTAAGCTCAGACCAAGTCTTCACAATCATCATCAGTAATAAAGAAACAGAAGGATGGAAAACTAGTGGAACTTTATTTTAAACAGTTGATAGCTGTGAAGAAATCCTGCAAAATGTTTGACACCCCGAATGCAAAATAATAATATAAGATGTAAGTGTTCATCATGTTTTTCCTTTCACTGAGGAAACTAAATGGCCTATCTCATACTAAGAAACATGATTTCCTCTCGTAACAAAGCCACTATAATACTGTGGCCCCAACTAAGGCATTTTGCTTTGACCTTAGGAGACAAGATGCCCTTTTTAATTTCATGAAAGCATGAGAAAATGCAGGAAAGTTGAGGGTTTTCTATCTTCTAGCCATACCAAAAAATGTTTTCTATCATTTTTATATACCATACAACCCACAGATTCAATATTTAAAGGTTGCACTATCAATTATTAAAACCTCCATTGCTTGCAATCATAAATTCCAGCCAAGTAATATGCAGCCAGCAGATTACCCATCTCTAATGATGTTGCCAGTCTTAGTTGTCATGCCAATGTGGCTAACCTCACTCCTTCCCTCAGCACCATTAATCTTAGGTACAATACAACTAAAAAGGAAGAAAACCTCAGTACAATAGCATGCGGACAAAGAAAATTTATCGGTAAAAAAAGGAAGAAAAAAGAAAAAGAAAAAAGATTGCTTATAAATTCTAACTATTAACCCCAAGATGGACTAGGGCATTTTTCCTATGAGGGTTATTATTAGGTCTTGGAGGCTTGGAAAACCGTAGCTTAATTTAGCAAGGAATTAATTATCAAAATAATGTTGGCTATAAAGGTAAAAAGGGAGACAAATGGTGTAAAAGAAGAGGACTTATTATTAAATTTTATAGAGAAAGATGGAGGAAGGCTGATTGGTCAACTTAAAGACTTGTTATGATATGACTCGCACCATCACTTTTATCATGATTTGAATGCCAGAAAAATAAGAGGGCTAGACGTGTTTTTATATTCTTTATGGAGGAATTAGGGGTCCCCTCCATGAGAAGCGACAAGCTCTGTCCATTACCATTCTATGACGCTATAAAGAGGTGCAGAAGCAACTTTACATACTACGATCGACTAAGCAAGCACCATGAACAGCACACGTCGAGCAATTCTTGTGGACTTCGGTATTTGACATTCTGTATAGGATTATTGCAGTTACAACCTTTTTCTATTTTCATCCTATTGGTTTCTTTTAAATTCAACCTTCTAATTGTTTTCAAGATGATTTCATTTATAGAATTTGTAACAACTATTAACATCACCTATTTTTATATTGATATGATATTATTTATTTTGAATCTAAATCCTCATTAATTTATTCTTGAATTATACTTAAAAAGCCTTGTACCAATGCAATTACCCTTAATCCTCCTTATTTCTAACCAATATAAGACTTTGTCATATACCCAACAATCCTCCCCTCAAACAAAGGGTCACCGAGTCTCCCCTCAAATGATTATTTATCCATCAACTCTCTACCAACTAGAATTCTTCATTTTCTACTTTATTGTATTGGAATCAGGACACGTTCATGAAATATCCGGAGAGCATTACCTGACTTGAAAGTTTTTGCTCTTTCTAGGTCAACTCCTCTTCACCGTGTTGGAATCAGGACACATCCATGAAGCATTCGGAGCACACCACCTATTCAATAGAGCTAATCCATGGATTAACATCGTGATCTAATTAGGGCCTACTACTTTTTGTTTGGCATTTTGAGGATTCATCCATCATGGCTAACTCTAGGGCATGACTCTGATACACTTGTAAAGACTATGGACACCACCTATCTCCACATTTGTGTGATATTGTTCACTTTGGACCTAAACCCTCATGAATTTGCTTTTGGATTATACCCAAAAAACCTCATACCAATTAAGATATTTGTCTATTCTTATATACCCTTGATCTTTTCTATTTCTAACCAATATAGGACTTTAATCACGTACCCAACAACTGATACTTTCCTAATAATTTTACTTATCCTAGTACAAAAAATCTGTGTTTGAAGACGAACGCGTCGTAAGCTGGAGCGTTAAATATTGCATATACAAAGAATAGGGCATCGCCACTTCTACTCTAGTTATGGTTTATTTATACATTTAATTAATTAAATTTATACATTAATGTGGAACAGATTAACATTTAATCTTGCAATACCATTTCTAGCTCCAAGTGATCAGATTAACATAGGAAGTGTTTTGCTACAATATTTACAAGAAAGTAATATCAGTTTTATCACCTTCCAACACTTTAATCTAGCTAGCTAGGAATCAATTCAACCAACTTGCTATAAAATAAATGTAATGCTTACCTGCTCTAGATTTGTTCTTTTAGTTCTTAATTAAGACATGGACTAAAACCTAACCAGTCATATCTTGTCTTCATCCTATCTTGTGGAATTTATAGGCTAGAAGGTAAAGTGACAGTGATCATCGGTGGAGCTAGCATGGACAGAAGAAAAGGAATGCTAATCTGGTTAACAGTGTAATCCGCATATGAGATAGGAGCTATTTGAGGATTGGAATTTCAACTTATTTCAGTCACATGCTTAAAAATAAAACATTAGTAGTACTTTCTTTCAAGAAATCTCATAGTTAAAGTTATGTTTTGCCGTGAATGATTAGCAGTTTATTGCTTGTTAGAGCATATAAAAAAAAAAAAAAAATTAAATTTAAGGTTGGAATCTTATATTTACTTACATTCTTTATTTATTACTATGTATCTTCATTCTAGTTAAAGTAATGCTATTAATTTACATTTTTAATTTCTTAACATCACTACTTTTGCTCTTTTTTTCTTTCTAATCTCACATCGTTGAACCCTCCACATGAGCTTTCAAGTTTTTAGATTGTACAAATTGGTCCTCCAGGTTTGTCAATGTAAAACTCTGTATAGATTTTGAGGTATTAATTGATTTATAGAAAACTTTCATGGTTATTAAATATACCGATTCATGATTTGTGATTTCTTGATGGTGGAGAATGGGCAAGAACAGAAATGTCCAATAAACAATGAATAATTTGTTACAGAGAAATTAACATCTGTTACTTGTATCAAATATTATCGGGTACTGATATCATTACTGATTTTTTATTAACAATAAATTTTTAATTTTATTTGCAATGAATTAGATAGTTGCTATTTTTTTTTTTAGTAGTGCTAGAAATCTCAAGCAATAAGAGGGCATGGAAAGATTAGGGGGCATGAAAAGAGTAGTGGTTCTAGAAAAGGAGGAATGAGAAGTAATGTTAGACGTTATAATCTACACAAGTATGGCCATTATGCTTGTGAATATGAATGTCTTGTTAATAATAAAGAAAAAACAAACTATGTAGATGGAAAACAAGATAAAGAGGTTACTTCATTGATTGCATGCCTAGCTAAGAGAGATTGAGAGCAAGATTCGTAGAATCTGGATACTGCAACAAGACTGGTAATAAAAATATATTTGTGAAAGCTTGACGAATCAGTTAATGACAATATTACTTTTAATGATCATACCAAGGTGCAGATTAAAAGCAAAGATGGCATTTTTTTTCGGCTAAAGAATGAAGCAAATGAGTTTTATTCGCCATGTTTAGTATACCTTGAAGAATAATATTATGAGTTTGGACTCCCCTCTTAAGAAAGGATATGGGATTGATATGAAGAATCATTGCCTCACTATAAGATGTAAAAAAATGGAAGTTAGTTGCTAGAGTTGTTATGGAAAAGAATAGGATAACTGCTACAATTCAGATTGATAGTGCGAAATGTTTAAAATCTTGTTCAAGTGATTCTTCTAGGCTTTAGCATTCGAGAGCTGGCCATCTTAACTATTCTGGGCTGAACCTATCAGCGAAGGAGAAAATGGTGAATAAACTACCTCTTATTGGTCTTCCCTATTAGATTTGTGCAGGGTGTATTATAGCAAGTAATCCAAAATTCTTCCTCTAAAAAAAGTCACTTGAAGAGCCACTGAACCCCTCCAATTAGTGTACACGGATATGCCTGTGAACCTATCAAGTCAACTTCATTTGGTAAAAGCAACTAGCTACTCTATTCTTTTCATTGATGGTTTTAGTCACAGAATCTGAGTTTACTTTTTGAATAAAAAGTTAGAAGTCTTTGGAGCATTTAAAAACTCAAGGCGTAAGTGGAGAAGAAAGTGGCTATGCTATTAAAGCTTCGAGGTCTGACAGAGAAGGAGAACCCACTTCATAAGAATTTCATGAGTTGTATGATTGTCATGGTCTTTGATGTCCTCTAACTGTTCTAAGGTCACCTGAAAGAAATAATAGAACCATTCTCAACATGATTTGCAAGATGTTGAAGTCAAAGAAAATGTTTTTTTTTTTAATTGAGGTAGTAGCTGATGTTGCATGCTTATCAACATATTCCTTCAACAAATACGAAGAATATCACACCTTAAGAAGCATGACGTGGAAGGAAGCCTAGAATTTCTCAATTTATGAGATTTTACATCATTATTCTCACATTTCAGATGAAAAAAACATTAAAGTTGGATGAAAAAGTGAGAAGCTTGTTTTTGTCGGCCATGACTCGAATTCTTAAAGCTATAAGTTGTATAATCCCAGTAATGAGAGGATTTTGATTAATGGAGATGTGGACTTTGATGAAGATGCGTCATGGTATTGGAATGTCTAGGATGAGACGCATAACTGTTTATCTATGTTTGAAAAAGAATTTAGTCAAATAATTGTATCAGTTTTTGTTACTCCACCAAACTCTTCAACATCTATTCACAGTGGTGTATCTCCTCAAACAAAGCTCCTTTGTCCATCCTCTTCGTATAAGAAGCCTTCAAGAAACTTATGCAGAAATAACAGAAATTAATAATTCAATACTTTTTTATTTGTTTGCAAATTTAGAGCTTTTAAATTTCAAAGAGGATATTAAAGAAGAAAAGTGGAGAACTGTAATGAATATGGAAATAAGACAATAGATAAGAATGATGCATGATAGTTAACAAAACTTTCAAGTGGAAAGAAGACTACCGGAGTAAAATGGGGTTAAAAAGTTAAGAAGTATGCTAAAGGTGAATTAAGTGGATAGATACAAGACTCGACTTCTCCCGTATAGAAACCATTTGATTTCTTATAGCTTCGGCAGCCTAACACAGATGAAAGATTTGTCAAATGAATGTGTAGTCCATATTTTTAAATGGATATCTTGAGGAAGAAGTGTGTCTAGAACAACCTCTGGATTACGTTGTAAAAGGGGCATGAAGGTGAAAAAAGCATTTCACGGTTTGAAGCAATCACCAATGGCTTGATATAGCGGTGTTATGAATTACTTTAAAGAGAACAAGCTTGTGAAATGTCCTAACAAGTACATTTTTTATGTCAAAGAGAAGAAGAAAGGCCATAATACAAGAGTTTGAAATGCTGTATAGTAGACTCATGTTTTATTATCTTAACATTGAGATAAAACAAGTTCAATGGAACATTTTTATTTCTCAAGAGAGCTATGCAAAGAAGATTTTTAATGAGTTCAACATGAAGAGCTGTAAACCTATGAATATTCCTGTTGAATGTTGTGCAAAGTCGTCAAAGCATGAAGATGGTGAGAAGAAAAATCCGATACTATTTAGAAGGCTTATTGGCATTTCGAGTTTTCTAACTTGCACTCGTCGATAAAACATTTTTTCTTGGAGTTACAGCTGTCAGTCATTTTATAGAAGCTCATATATACTACAACACATCTAAAAGTAACAAGACGGACACTTCAAGTCTACTAAAGGGACCGTTTCTTATGGTTTACACTATTGTTCTACAAAGAGTTCAAGTTAGTTCGTTACAATCGCAGTGATTGAGGGAGAGAGATACTGTTTTCATATGAAGTTAAAAAAAACAAGCAATTGTGACTCTGAGGCTGAATATATATATGGGAGCAACTTCTTTTGTATTTTTTATGTGTATGGTTAAGGACAATTTTGGAGAAAATGCGCACGCCTCAAAAGGATAATGTAGAGATTTTTACTGAGAATTAGTCTGCAATTTCTTTGGGAAAAAAATCCATTTTTTTATTAGAGAAGCAATCATATCGACACCAAATATCATTTTATTAGAAGGTGCATAAGCAAGAAGAAGGTGAAAATGAGTTATTTGAAGTTCAAGGATCAAGCTCTAAATATTCTTACAACGGCTTTGAAGTATGAAGATTTATGCAGATTAAGAGCTGATCTGGTAGGAGTTATCTAGAAACAAGTTTCAGGAGGTACGTTGGAAGATGTGCTCTAGCAATGGTTTATGTATACATTTAGGAAAGTTTATGAATTGATCACATAATTAGTAACTTTGTATTTGGTTTATTGTTTGTACGTATTAATATGGTACATATATTAGAGATTATTATTATAAAAGTTGTACATGTACGTACCAAGAGTTGTATAAATATTTGTGTAAATGCTTGAGTTGATAATGTAGAAATAAGTTAGCTGTGATCAGTTTCAAAAGATTTTTCTCTTACTATCTTCTTACATCACCACCACATTTTAACATGGCCCCTCCTGCCAATGGCTCATGTTATTGATAAAGACAACACTGTCCTAAACAGTACTGAAATAAAGCCAAAATGGGTTCAACAGATGTGGAGAACGAATGAACTGGAAAGAATGGTTGAGACTAGTGAAACGAAGGCAATTGCTAAAGAAATAATGTATCCAACTAAGATGAATTGATGTATAGAGCGTGAGCCCTGCAAATGCAAAGTCAGTTGTTTTCGACCTAATCAATTTAGCTTTTGGAGAACAGGAGGACCTGACTCTTGAGGTCACAAGTTAGTGCCTTTGACTTGGTTGTGTTCTTGCTAATGGCTGTTGCATTTTTAATCATAACATTCTACAAAGCTATTGAGTGCAGTCTGCACCATGAAGTGTTTACATGGTTCTGCCCCTATAAATTTAACACATCCTTTGTCCTCTCAGAACCTATAACAACAATATCACCAGATCATTTACAATGGGTTCTCAGACCAAAACTATTCTTCTCATCCTCCTCCTCCTCTTCATTGATTTATCTGCAGGTGAGCATGCAGTTAGTTCTCCATGTAAAATCACCTTATTATTTCGTAATGATTAAAGTAACATGTTTTCCATTCTTTCACTCTTGACTCTTGCAGCCAGATTTTCAGGCATCCAGGAGGGCCCTGTTCTGCCAAATCCACCAAGTGAGGTAACAAGACTTTATTAATAAGCAGTACTAGCCTACGCAACTATATCCGTACATGCCATGCCTTAATTATTTGTTATTTTCAACAATAAACCATATATACTTTATAACATGACTTGATACTGCTTGAATTTCATCTGAGATGACCAATCAATCGATGCTTGTTCCAGTTCAAGTTCAGACTATCCGAAAGCCTAGATGGATTTCGGGTCCTGTCCTAATTACAAGGGATATAACATATATATCACAGCTGCATAATTGGCATCATCACTGATTAGTCGTTGTTGATTGATCAAACTCTTCTGTTGTAATATGTTTATATGGTGTAGCTCATTTATGAAGTGGAAATGAGAAAGCTCACAGAGATGGAGGCTATGGTGGACTACCAAAAAGATCCGGGGCCTAATCCTAAACACGAACCACACCCCTGATGACTGTTTAACCAGCACTACGTGCAGAACTTCAATGCCGAAATAAAAGGCCTATATATTGAAATAAAAGATATGTATTAATGTGGAGTGTTAAGTAAGGAGAGCCTCAGTGAGAGAGTGCATAAATTATGGGATGTATTATAGAAAATGAATAATGAGAAGTTACTCTTTGTAGCTCTATTGGGTTTTGTAGAGAATCTTCAACTTCCACCATATCTTCTGATCTAAAGATGCTTCCAATCTTAGATGCCATGCAAATGTAGCACCTTCTGATCATAAGCATGTCAGTTTGTCCCTTCTCGGGTGACCAATTGAGTAATATAACTAAATTCATCATAATGATTTGCAAAGTAACTAAGCCAATTAAAATTCCAGTACTGTATACAAGAGCTTCAGATCAAAGTTTCTTTTCACAATTAAAAAAAAAAACAGCAGAATGGACAAGTTTTGGTTTTTATTCCCCTTAAAGGAATAATATCTGTGAAAGATTAAACTAATATAAGATGTAAATGTGCATGTCATATGTACCACGTACCATAACTGTGAGTATTTTATAATCTGATAATGCATTATCAGATATGAGGTCAGCATAAGATTGTGGCCCTAATTAAGTCAATTTTTCTAAGTTGGGAAACAAGATGCCCTTTTGAATTCCAGGACAGTATATATACATATTCCTTTGCAGCGAAGTTGAGGATCCAATAATTTCTGGCCATGCCGGAGAATGTGTTAGGATCTGGAGAAATGATGTAGTACCGTATCATTTTCAGATACCATACAGCTAACATACTCAATAATGACAAGAAAATTTGTACAGCAACCAGTGATGGAAGCTTTTTGATGAAGACATGTTGTGCTGCTATAAATGGAGGGAATCTTTATTTTCAAACATATGTTTGGTTGAAGAATTTATCTTCAAAGAATTCCATATTTTATTTGGCTAGCTATTTAAAATAAATCCAACCAGAAGAATTTCTTATTTTATTATCATGCAGTGCTAAAGGCTCAAGTAATTTGCAATCTTGGTAGTACAAGTATTGAGAACACTTACTATCTTTTCATAATTTTGCTTCAAATATTTGAATGAGAATTTTATCTTGGTGAGAAATTAGTGGATATTTTTCTAAATGTTTAGTTGATATGTTATACTAATGATATGCACTGATTATTGGAATTTTTTTAAAAAAAGTTTACAACTTTTTATTTTTCTGCATAACTTGGAATATATGACTAATTTGAAATAATATTATTTTTCAAAAAAACACTGCAGATCTTGATTTCTGCTTTAGCTTGATCTTTTATTTTTTTTAATTGATTGAAGTACTATAATCACTCGTTTACATATTTGAAATATAATTTTCTAATATGACACTAAGTTTTGGACAAATTAACATGGTATTTATTTGTTTTATCTATTTTTTTTTATATATTTTAATGGAAGTGTTTTCATCTGTTTTTTATGACCACGGTCTAAATAGCAATGTTTTAATAAAATTGAGGATTATCAAAAAAAAAAAAAATCGATAACGAAACGCTGTAATGTCAGCACTCCCATGGTTCGGTAATAATAAGAGGTAAACTCCAGCCAACAGATTGCTATCTCTAATAATGATTCCATTCTTGGTTCTCTAGCCAATTTGGCTAATGTGATTTCTATTTCATCAACAGCATCATCGGGTAGAATAAAACCATTTTGCCACACAAATTAATGGCTTACACCAAAGTCAATCATCATCAAGGGCCTGAAAAAGTTCGCTAAAATTTTAAATAACGTACCAGGTCTGAATAGAGTTTTCTTTTCTCCTTGCATGGTTACAAGGTCTCGGATTGGAGAACCATAGCCTAATTTCTAATGTACGAGGACTTTAGACAAGGAATTAAGTACTATTTAAAAATCTTTGATGCAACATAGAGAAAAGGAGACAGTTGGAGTGTTAAGCTATCGTCGAATCTTTCTAGGAGAAGAGGATTAAAGTTTATGAAGGAAGATATGGAAAGGTTGAGTGGTCAACTTAAAGAAGGTGCCGTGAATTATATTATTGGTATGACTTCCACCATCCAATTACCATGATATTGAGTGCCAACAAGAAGAGGGTAGATGTGTTTTCATATTCCTTGACTTGGCCCTCCATGAAAAGTGATAAGCTTCGTCCATTACCATACAATATGACACTAAAAGGAGTTAGAGAAGCAGTAACACTATTGAACAGTAAGCAAGCAACATGAACAACTAGCACACATCATGAGCACTTTTTTGTCATTTGAATTTCAGCATTTATCTTCATGTGAAATTATATTAAAAAATCATCTTAATCCAAAAATTTAAGTTATTAGATAATATTTAAGATATGATTTATATTATTCTCTAACATATCTCCTCAATTAAAAACTCTTTAAGCTTGAAACTTGCATAGCTTATATTATCTTATACTTAATTTTTTATCAAATAAATAAGGATGATGAAATTCAAATTCGTGATTACTTGGTTATCAAATCTCTGATACCATGTCAAATGACTATCTCAACCCAAAAACAATATTAGAGAATAATATAAATCATATCCTGAGACCTCATCTAACAACTTAAAGAATAATATAAATTATATCCTAAGACCTCATCTAATAACTTAAGTTTTTGGGTTAAGATGATTCTTTGACATAATATCAGAACCTTAATGACCAAGCGGTCTCGAGTTTAAATCTCACTATCCCTATTTATTTTATAAAAATTAAGCACAAGGTAATACTAGTCTATGCAAGTTTTAAGCCTAAAGAGCTTTCACTTTAGGAGGTATATTAGAGAATAATATATATTATATCTTGGAATCTCACTTAATAGCTTAAGCTTTTGAGTTGAGATGATTTTTTGACACCTAATAGCTTAAGTTATTGGGTTTAGATGGTTTTATGACATGATATTAGAGTTTTGATGACCAAACAGACACGAGTTTGAATTTCATCATTTTTATTTATTTAATAAAAATTAAACATAAGGTAATATAAACCTGTGCAAGTTTCAGGAATATATTAAAAAATAATATAAATTATATCCCCAAACCTAATCTAATAATTTAAATTATTAAATTAAAATGGTTTTATGACATGGCATTAGCATTGTTGTCTGCTTTCATAAAAAAATTACAATGCCTACTTTCATAAAAAAAATTACAATGCCTAGTATTGTTCTCTCCTTTCATAAAAAAAAAATAAAAAAATCAGCTCATTTAACTTAACCTAACCTAACCTTATCCTAAATTGGTTTTATTATGATGCCATTTGCACCAATACTGTGTTTTAAGATGAAATGCATCATTCACTATAGAGAGTTGAATCATGTATGTGGAATCAAGAGGTCATGTCCTGCAGCCAATGGCTCATGCTGTTGATAATGACACCACTTTGGTAAAGAGTGAAATTAACAACGCCAAAAATGGTTCAATGTATGTGGATTATTAATAGAGACTGAGAGCAGAAATTGTGTAAGCTTGAGCCATGCAATGCAAGGCAGTTGATGGCTACCTTAGTGCATGCGGTTGACTTTAGCTATTAGGAAGGACTGCACTTTCATCGTAACATTATGCTGGAAAAATGGTTCTTAAACAAGGTCATCGAGCGTATTAGAAGACCAGATTAAATTTGCTGTCCAGGTTCAAGCTTTGTTAGAGAATATTTTACAACAAAAGTACTTTCACATGCCAGAATGACACTTACCATTCTCCTTTTATACCCCGTTGATTTATCTGCAGGTAAGCAAGTTCTTCATGTTTATATATATCAGTGTTGTTTTCTATTTGCTAAATATTCATTAAAGAAGCATTGTTTCCATCCTTTTTCCTCTTGCAGCCAGAGTTTTAGGTGTGCAGCAGGATGGCAAGACCAGTCGTGCAAATTCACCAAGTGCGGTAACAGAGCTATATATATATATATATATGGTTGTTGATGTATAGAAAGCCTGCTGCTATAATAAACACTATGATTGCTCAATATTTTAGGCCATATATAGCTGAGATGGAGATGAGGAAGCTGACAGAGACCGCAGAGTTGGAGGACTATTATTGCCGTTGCGAGCCCAAACACGAACGAAGGAGGTTTCGTGGTGGTGGTGACATCTCTCGCTGCTGAACCAGCTACTTGCTCAAAACTTTAATGTCCTACAGGGCTTACATCATGTTGAATTAACTCAATGAGAGAGCGCATAAATTATGAGCTTGTATTTAGAACGGAAATGAATAATGGTGAAACTAGAAAGGAAGGCTTAGCCAAAGCTGCTTCGGATTGTGCTACGTCCATCTAGCCGTGAAACCAAGGGGAAAAAAAAACTATTTGTTGAAGATGAGAATGTCATGTTAAACCATGTACTTGTCTGTAAATTTTGTGGCAAAAAGTCTTTATTCGCCGAAATTATTCTCTTAGGACAATAGTTTCATGCTTTCTGTTCGTGGAATGATGGCTAGCATGTTCTATGCAACATGACTACTTCACTACCCAAAGAGGTAAGTAAATACACATAAAGAGATTGCAAATTCATCTTTCTTCATCATCATTATTGTTTGACATTGATATGTAAATCTAGATCACAACGTACGTAAAATATCCATGATCACATTAGAGACGGATAAGAAATAACATGAAAAAGATGCTCCTTCTACGTACTGCCAGCCGAATTTAATTTTTTCAAAATAATATACATTAATTTATCAATCAAATTCATATCTTTAGTTGACATATAATTTTTTTTAAACAGTTATTCTATTTCTGGCGTTTAATTAATTGTACAGAAAATTGAAGGCATCCAGAGGATCATCCCAAACTCCCAGCATAGTATATCGTGCCACAACATGTAAAGATATATATATTTCAACGCAGAATTTACATTGAGGTAAGCTCGGAATAGCTTCGATTATCATACTATAAAGCATGAAGTTGCCAACATCGACCCCATTAGGACACGAACCTATATACTGAGTGAGAAGAACAAGAATAAAAATAAAATCATCCATAGTAGAAGTACTCGAATCTAAGTATTGAATCAGTGGCTCAAATTCATATATTGATTTGGGACGAACCAAAATCTTAACCTTCTACGGCAGGATTCGAATCCAGATAATCATGGAGACACCAGAGTAAAGTAAGGAACAGTACTCTCATTATGGGCTCTCTCTCTAAAATCCTATATGATTTTATGGAGGTCACTGAATTCATGAGCCTAATATAACCGTTAGAAGGAGGAGGATTTATTCAGCATGTCAGTTGGCAGTTAGAAAAGTAAAAACTACGTAAGGAAAAAAATCCAGACATTTTATTTATCCCCGCATCCGTACCATACAAACACAGAACACTACAGTACTTGGAATCATGAAAATGTCCGACTGTCTACAATCTGACATGTCCTAAAAATTAGGCACCACCTTCCTGTCAGTTCCATCTTGGTACCTTGTCTTTAATCATCTCTCTTAATTGATCCTCTAATCACCTAATTGCCCCCTCCTCAACCTCTCTCCCTCTCTCTCGTTTTCCATTTCTTCTCCATAACTCTCACTCTTCTTCACACTCACACACACATTCTCTCCGTGCAAATCTCCCACCAGACAACCATGCCAGGTCTTGTCTCTGTTAAAACCCCGCCAGATGCACCTCCACTTCACATTTCTGTCCCTGAGATCCTACCCGGATCCTCAACCCGACCCGAACAACAACAACCACCCAGAACCCCGACTCCCAAAAAACCCCCATCTCCTTCTCCTTCCCGATCCAAACCTTCCCCTGCCCGCTCCACTAAAAAGCCTCCTCCGGATTCTCCAAACCCGAACTCTCTCCTCTCAGACCCTTCGTTGGATAACCCGGATCTCGGCCCGTTTCTCTTAAAGCTCGCCCGTGACACTATTGCATCTGGTGAAGGACCCATTAAGGCATTGGACTATGCAGTTAGAGCATCAAATTCGTTTGAAAGAGTGGCAATTGAGAAAGGAGAGGAGCCAAGTTTAGATTTGGTTATGAGTCTTCATGTTTTGGGTGCTATTTATTGTAGTTTAGGGAGGTTTGAAGAGGCAGTGCCTGTGCTTGAAAGGGCTATCAAAGTGCCTGATTTCAGTAAAGGAATGGATCATGCACTTGCTGCGTTTAGTGGTTATATGCAGTTGGGGGATACTTATTCAATGCTGGGTCAAGTTGATAAGTCTATTGAGTGCTATGAGAAGGGGTTGCAGATTCAGATCGAGAGCTTGGGGGAGATTGATCCACGAGTTGGCGAGACTTGCAGGTTTGTGGGTTTTGGATTTTCAACTGTTTTTCTTAATGGGTTGTTTTTGTTTTCTGAGAGTTCTTTGTTTTGAAAGTGTTAATTTTGTGTGAAAGTGAATTTGATATATTCGGGTAATTAAGATTGGGACTTTTGTCTTAATGAGAGATTAAGATTTTCAAGTTTGATTTATATGTTTTTTTTTTTCCGACTGATTATGCTAATGCTAATGTATTTGGAGGGGAACTGTTGCTTTTTGGGCGTTCTTTGTTTTTTTGAGTTTGGTTGTTAATAGGGTAATTAAGATTGATTATGCCTTAAACAAATAGATTTTGTATTTGTTACCATGAGATAAATTGTGATATCTTTTGTTGGAGGGAATTATACTATAGGCTATTTCTAGGAAGAGATGTGAGCTTAAGTTTTGCTGCTGGAGGCTAAAATATCCATTTATGTAAATCTTCCTATTTGTTTCGCGTTGTATATATTTGTATATACTATGCAGTGATATGATCGTGTTTTTTAGAAAATCCGTGGTTTTATTATTACTTCTTTGCTTGATATGATTTTGTATATATTTGCCAAATTCTCTAGCTATTGTTTTTTCATAGTCTGATTAAATGAGCCTCACATGTTTAATACTGAGTTTTTGGTGTTATCGGCTTATGATGTATAGTACAAGTAAGTTTGAATCCGCAAGCTTCTTCTTGTTTAACTCGATTTTAGTGTATTAATTTGGAGATGCCAGGTACTTAGCTGAGGCACATGTTCAAGCTATGAACTTTGATAAAGCAGAAGAATTGTGCGAGAAAACACTTGAAATTCATCGTGCGCACAGTGAACCAGCATCTATTGAAGAAGCAGCTGACCGCAGGCTGATGGCTCTTATATGCGAGGCAAAGGGAGAATATGAACCAGCACTTGAGCACCTTGTCCTTGCCAGCATGGCAATGATTGCAAATGAACAGGACAATGAGGTTGCTGCCATTGATGTCAGCGTTGGAAACATTTACATGTCTCTTTGTCGCTTTGATGAGGCTGTTTTCTCTTATCAGAAGGCACTCACTGTCTTCAAGTCATCAAAGGGTGACAACCACCCTTCGGTTGCATCTGTCTTTGTACGTCTTGCTGACTTGTACCATAGGACTGGAAAACTCCGAGAATCCAAGTCTTACTGTGAAAATGCTCTGAGGATATATGCAAAACCTGTACCAGGAACCACGACAGAAGAGATTGCTGGGGGATTGACTGAGATTTCAGCCATTTTTGAATCTGTAGGTGAGCCCGAGGAGGCATTGAAGCTCTTGCTAAAGGCAATGAAGTTGTTGGAGGATAAACCAGGACAGCAAAGTACTATTGCTGGAATCGAAGCTCGAATGGGAGTGATGTTTTACGTGGTTGGGAGATATGAAGAAGCAAGGAACTCATTTGAGAGTGCTGTGACAAAACTTAGAACCAGTGGTGAGAGGAAGTCAGCCTTCTTCGGGGTTGTGCTGAACCAGATGGGATTGGCTTGTGTACAGCTGTTTAAAATAGACGAGGCTTGTGAGTTGTTTGAAGAGGCGAGGGCGATACTAGAACATGAGTGTGGCCCATGCCATCAAGATACCATTGGAGTATATAGCAATCTTGCTGCAACTTATGATGCTATGGGAAGGTAATTTGTCATTCATTTCAAAATTTTGCCAATCAATATTACTACTTCAGACAACCATCCTAATATTTTGACGTTGGTTTTGTATTTTGTCCCTGGGGAGGATTTCTGGACAGAGTCTAACTGATTGAGTCTATGTTAAGTTTATCTCATTTGTTTCTGTGAAGTTGTTGCATGTGCTTCTCTTATCATGAAAATTGTTTATTTGATGTCTCTGTCTCCACAATATATATGGATTGATGAGATGAGAAGATTTATGGTGGAATTTAAGTGCTGAATTATGGTTTACATCTTGAAGTGTATATTCAAGTCTTATAATTTTGTTTGTTAAAGCTTATAATAGAGACAGCATTCTGGAAAAATAAGCATATGGCTAATTTTGAGGTTTCAATCTTACTACTTCAAGCATTACTTAAAGCTGGAGATTCGTTTATTTATTTTCATCCAAAGTTGAATTTTATGGCTTCCATTGCAGGGTTGAAGATTCAATAGAGATCTTGGAGTATGTTCTAAAACTTAGAGAAGAAAAGCTTGGAATTGCAAATCCTGATTTCGAAGACGAGAAAAGCAGGCTAGCTGAGCTCCTAAAAGAAGCAGGCAAGGCTCGTAACAAAAAGGCAAAATCATTGGAAAACCTCATCGATCCCAGTTCAAGGAGGAATAAGAAAGAATCAACGAAGAAGTGGGGTTTTAGAATTTGAAAATGTATGCCAAGTATTTATCCACTTTACCACACCTGCACATTCTGTAGCTTAGAAGATCCTGTATAGTGTCAAAGTTATAATCTGGTGAGTTTTCTGTTTCTTGCGCGTTGAAATCCCAATTTGTTTGTCTATTTGAATTGTTTTATTGATTGTCTGTATTGTGACTTCAAAGTTGTTCACCGAATGGAAGAATTTTCATCTGAGCAAATAAATTTTGAGAATGCCTGCTGTCTTCTTCTGCATTTCTCTTTCACGATTCTGCATCCCCCACTTATTGTTGTAATATGAACTCAAGAATTCCTGTGGTATACACAACTCCTCAAGTGGTTTTGCATGGATTTTGTCCTTTCCAATTGGTGAATTTTTTTTTGCCTAATCTTCTAGTACTCTGCCAGAGTATGAGCCAGCGGAGTGGCATCAACAATAGCTGGTAAAAATTCATGTTGCCGTCATTCTAAATGATTGCACTGCTCAACCAATGATAGCATGTGGATTTCTAATCCCTGTGAGCCACTAGACACGGACTGACGGGAGTTTCTTTCATAAAAGCAGCAACGTAAGTTCTCGTCCATCCAAAGGCTACCATGATTATGCGTAGCCAATCCCAGCCATATTTCTGTGGCTTGTTTCAACTTATGCCTGAAAAATATATATATCCTATTATGACTTCAGTGCCCACGATACTCTATATTTGAGCATCTTCTAGTAATCAATATCAGGTGATAAGATATCTATCAAGAACTAGATGGATTGGAAGGAAGCAGCATTTTTGTTGGGCCATACCATTCATTTGAGCACTGCAGATTTCTTGATATGGTACTGAACTGTACTGCCATGGGTCCATGAGTCCATGTCCAGGTGAATTACAATGCAATCCCTCATTTACATGGACAAGCCCGAGGAATTAGCTGCTGTAACTCTGCTTAAATGAATTGACCATATGCTCTAACCACATTGAGGAATATTTTCCTTGTCTTTAATGGATAAATAAATAAAATTAAAGTACCTCAATTGAATCCATCTTTAGTGGTCCACCGAATCTAATTCTTTTCAGCTTAGCATATATTTTTGTTCGTTCGTGTATATAATATTTTTTAATTGGAAATATATTAAAATAATATTTTTAAATTTTTTTATTACTAGCATATTAAAATTATTTAAAAATACATAAAAAGTATCAATTTAATATTTTTTAAACGAAAAAGATGGAATCTTAAATGCAATGAAATCTTGGGGTGGTTTTGTATTCAAAGAATTGTGCTACTCTAGTGAGCGTTGAAATAATGAATTTTATTTGGTGATAGAACTCCATCCCCATCCATTTTTACACTAAAACTAGCGACTACGAAGCCAGCACATGGCTATACTTTTGAGCTCTTTTTTAACCTCTAGATAAGCTTCTTCTCTCCTTTTTCTTGAAATGTATAGATAGGCTAACCATATCAAATAACAATTGCGTCTTATAATTACTTCACAACATATATTTTCTTCGAGGAATTAATGACACCGAAATCTCCTTAAAAGAAGAAGAAGAAGAAGAAGATCAAATAGCAATAAATTGACACGACCTCGCCATGACCCACCCTCCACGGAGCAATTATTCATGGCTCATGAGTATCAGGTATGTTGGAGGCGACGAGGGTCAATGAATAGTTACTATAGGAGTTCAAGGAGTGCGTTCTTGGAAGTTGGAATACCCAATAATTATTTTATCTCCACAAACCATGATATTACTATACCTCATTTGTTTGATCTGCCCATTAATTCATATTGCTTTTTTCATTTTTATCCCTTAACTCTCTCCTTTTCAATTGTGTCCTTTGGTTGCAAAGTTAACACCCAGATGCTTTGAATTTATTGGCTGGTGACTAAATTGAAAGATATGGGACCAACTTAGAAAAGGGGCTTGAAATAGATGGTGCTTTTAAAATTGATGTTAAAAATACAATTCAATCCTCTAATTTATAAAATTAAACCTTTTCATTCTTTTATATTTTTCTAAATTTAATTTTGATACACAACTTTATTTATTTTATTTTTAAGCCATTGATTTTTAAATAAGAGAGATTTTCACTAGATTCTAGTATATAAAAAGAAAGTCATTTTTCTCGCATTTTTCAGCTATTAAATTAGTTTATATTAATATTCATGGGTTTTATTTAATAAAAAAAGTTGAATAATAGTTATTTCAAACCTTAATAACTTGATTAAGGAAAAACCTAAGTTGTTGAAAACAAAACTCTTTTAAAATTATATCATTCCCATGTTACGATTACCAATTGATAATACACAATGAAGTCTGTATGTAAAGGAATATCGTTCATGTATTAAAAGTAATTCAATACAACTTAATTAATATAAAGAAATATAATCTAACTTAAGAAATCATACACGCATTGCAAATTAATCAAAATAGAATAAATAATTACATTCAAGAAAATACACATTAACAAATCAAAAACCACCATATATGCTACAAATTATTCTAAAAATAAACAAATCATACATTGGGAACTGGAAGAAAATATTTAGAATGAAGGGAGACAACGGCGACACATGATGTGGATGCGTGGAATAACCATTTGAATTGCAAGGCTTCGTTTCACGCGTCGGTAATACAGAGACACACATGGTCTTGTGGATCGGCTTCTCCTCTTCTTCCTTTTAACACTAAGCAATGTAAATCACCACCACCTAAATAGAGACATCAAGGGCGAGGAAAGGTGGTGGTTGTTGTTATGGGACTTGTTTGCTACTGCTCTTATCAAAGATGGGTAGGGATTGTTGTTGTTATGGGCGGTGCTCTGGGGCTGCGGAGAGGCTAGGTTTGATTGTGGGTGGCTAGAGCTGCATTGTCGTGGACTGTTTTGATTGAAATCCGGCGGTACCAAGTGGAAGGGAGGTTGTTGACAACGACTACTTTGGGTGACTAATACCGAAAGTGTTTGTTTACGTTATAATTTTTATGTTCAGATAAAATTATAATTTAAAGCTATTTAGGTAGTTATAAAACATCATTTTTAATTGTTGTAACCTATAACAACATGCGTTACAGCCACATTTTACGTAAAAGAAAGTCACGCTTGTTTTTAGTTGAATATATATATTTGGTGGTTGATTGTTTTTGTATTTTAAAATTACTTTTTAAAATATTAAATTTTTTATTTTTTTTTTGTTTCAAATTATTTTTTGATATTTTAATATTATTTTGATATGTTAATACTAAAAATAAATTTTAAAAAATAAAAAATATATTATTTTGATACAATTCCACATAAAAAATATTTTAAAAAGTAATTACTACCACTTTTTTATGCATTGAATTTTTTAAATTATTTTTTAATTGATTAGATTTTTGCAAGAATTTCTCCGTATTCTCATTCTATTAGCCCACTTATAACATGAAAAAAAACTAAAAAAAATAATAGATCTTCATATTATTTTTTTATTTTCTTTTTTAGATTAGGATCTCTTTGGGATTTTTTTTTATTTTGTTTGATTTTTTTATTTATTTATTCATTTATTTTGCATTATCTCCCCTTATATAGGTTTTTCGTTCCTTGGACCTTTTTTCTTTCTTTTCTTTTTTTTATCCCTTATATTTTTTTATCTTAATTTATTTTTTTATTTTTATTTTTATTTATCTATCTTATAACACAAAATAAAATAAAATAAATGATTGAACTTCATTGAAAACATACCTTTTTTTAAAAAAATACATGGAACAAAACTTAACTAGAACATAATAAAACTTTATATTATTTCTCTATTTTCTTCTTAAACTAGGATCTTTTTAGGATTTTTCTAATTTTTCTTGATTCTCCTATTTATTTATTTGCATGATCTATCATCAAATAGTTTTTTGGTTCCTTAGACCCTTTTCTTTCTTTCCTCATTTTTCATCCCTTGTATTCTTTCTTTTTATTATCTTAATTTTTATTTATATATCTTATCACACAAAATAAAATAAAAAAATGATTGAACTTCATTGAAAACATATTTAAAAAAAAATATTTTTGAAAATACATGGAACAATTAAATTTTTATAATAATTCTTTTCTATTTTCAAACTTGTCCCGTCCTAAAGTTACAAGGGGATGAAAAGTTAAGAAGGATAAGTATGAGATTCTGAGAAACTAAAGGACTAATTTATTAGTTTCTTCAAATACATGAAGCGAGTGAAGATACACGTGTTAGTGCAAATTGCGCGAGCCAATTCCTGCAATGCATGTAACCACTTCTCCTGGATTTACCTGCCAAATTTAAGTTTGCAAGACAGGCACTTTATCTCCTTAATTCCTCTTCCTTGTTTATGAGACTCTTTATCTATACTTTCTTTACATCAAAACATCTTCAATATAAGAAATTAAATTTCTTCACTTTAGTTTAGGGCCTCACATCTCAGAATCATGGTTTCTGCAGACCTTGTTAGAACTGTGGTTGGCATCACAGGTAAGAAGGTTTATTTAGTTTCTTAATTACATAAAAATGATGTCCTAATTAGTTTCTTTAAGCTCCATTAACATCCTGAGGGATTTTGTGGGTTTCTTGTATGTGTATTAGAGAAGAGGAGAATGCTTTTGGGTTTCTCATAATTTTTCTGTAATGATGCGGGGTTTGTTTGCTTGCCTTGTAGGAAATATCATCTCACTTCTCCTGTTCATGTCACCAGTGTAAGTACTGCTGCGTATGGTTCTTGAGCACACAGTCTCTTGAACTGCGTGGATATTTTATAAACCTTGTCAATTTGAGATACCAACACTGTGTGGTTTTTGTATGCATGTTTAACCTGATTATTACTTTATCCTTATATCATTTTTCTTTCTCATTTTAATATATTCTATAGCATGCTTTGTCTATTTGATATTATTTAAACCAAATTATGTGAATTATAAAGTCGCCCCATTTTTTTAATTATCTATATATATATTGGTTGGTTTTTGTATGCATGTTTAATTTAATCGACTCGCAAATAATATTTGTGGAAGATTTATTTGATATTATTTACTCCTAATATATTGGTTCTTGTATGCATGTTTAATATATATACACATACATACATACATATACATACATACATACATACATACATACATCACAAGAAACATTGGCCAACCACTTCATCTGGGACCAAATTACATATGCATTTTCTTTTATTATTGTTTTTGTCTTCAAAAATAAATTAAAAAGACTTGATTTGCTGAACCTTCTTTAGAAAGTAAAAAGCTTGCATGTTTTGAATATTAATTTAATGACTTACCTGTTCTTTTATTGACTTTCTCAGGCCAACTTTTGTACAGATATGGAGAAAGAAATCAGTGGAGCAATTCTCACCAGCCCCGTACCTTGCAACCTTGATCAACTGCATGGCTTGGGTCTTATATGGACTACCCATGGTGCACCCCAACAGCACCTTGGTTTGGACCATAAATGGAACAGGGGTTGCTATTGAGATGATCTACCTTCTCCTTTTTCTTATTTACTCAGACAAGAAAAGGAGGTTCAAGGTGCTCCAAATTGTGCTTGTTGAGGTTGTATCCATCGCTCTCCTCGCCACTCTGGTCCTAACTCTAGTCCATACCACCAAGAAGAGAACTGCCATTGTTGGAATTGTTGCCATAGTTTTTAATACCATGATGTATGCTTCACCTTTGTCAGTCATGGTTAGTCTCCTAAATCATGCAAACTTCACTCAATTCCTTAAATCTTGATTGCTCTATGTATCTTTTTAATTTCATTGTGGTTTAATATATATGGACTGTGACATAATGCCATGTGTGCTCTGATTTTCATAATGGAGGTTACTAGCTAGATTAGGAGAAATGGTGAGCTTAATTCTGGGCTAAATATAATTTGTTCAGTTGACTGATAGGATTGCTTTAATCATGCAGAAAATCGTGATTACTACAAAAAGTGTGGAGTACATGCCATTTTACATCTCCCTTGCTTCCTTTGCCAACGGTGTTGCCTGGTCTGCTTATGCTTTTATCAAATTTGACCCCTTCATTCTGGTAATTATCTCTCCCGCCGCCGCCCCTCCTCTGTGTGTGTGTGTGTGTGTTCTAAATTAACGTAGTCCTATGGTTTGTTTTTCAGGCTCCCAATGGAACGGGCGCATTATTTGCGGTGGCCCAATTGATCCTATATGCTGTGTACTACAGATCCACACAAAGACAGATAGCAGCAAGGCAGGCCAAGGGTGAGGTGGGCTTATCAGAGCTGGTTGTCAATTGAAGCTCGAGGAAGACAAATTCCTCTCGGAATGGCCTCGTTTCAGAGGGCTGAAAGAGAAGAAACTAGCTAGCTATCCGCACCCTGATGGTGCAAGGAAATATAAATGCGTCTATTTACTAAAATAAACCAAGAAGCATATGCTTTTAAAAAATATGGTTTTCTAAGGGATGCTATTTATCCAAGGCTGAAGCTGATCCGAGTTCACTGTGATATCTTCTTTTTTATATCAAGAAAATGATGTATTAAACCAACCCTTGATGAACCCAAATTAATTATTAATTCATAACTTGGTTTACAAGTATGACTATAATAGCTCAACTCTGTTCAACTATTTATTTCCTTTTATTTTCCTTCTTCTCTTGTTCTTCACTAACCTCAACCTGGATGAAAATTAAGATTAAAAAGTTTTTAGAAAAACAGGAAATTAATGTATTAAGATTTGAAATCACTAGAACCAATTGAAAAACACTAGAATCAAACAGCATGATGAATTAGAAGTGATTTTAAAAATATGTTACTTTATAAAGTGATGAATTGTGTAATTTAAAAAAAATAGCAATTTTATAAAATAAAAAACTCATAATGATTTTTAAAATTTTAGTCATTTTCAAAGATGATTTTAAAATATATAGTTATTTTATAAAGTAATAATCTCAAAATAAATTTAAAAAATATAGTAATTTTATGTAGTGACTACCCAAAATGATTTTAAAAATATTTTATTTTATACAATAATAAACTCAAAATAATCTTCAAAATCTAATTATTTTATAAAGTAACAACTCAAAGTGATCTTAATAATTTAATCATTTTATAAAGTGATAAATTCAAAATGTTAGATTCTAAATGTCATGGGTCAAATTATCAATCAAGTTAAATTTTAAATAAATGATATATCAATTAAATTTTAAATAAATAATATATCAGGTTATCTTAATTTTATTATTTGGATTATAGATTTTAGAAATTAAGCTGAGTTGGCTTAACTTTTATTATTTAAATTATATATTTATTATATAATCTTGGGTTTAGTTGAGCCAAGTTTTTTAATCTCTTCCTTTTTTTTTTATCTAATTAGATGTTTTCAAAGCTTTTCTTACTAAGTTATTGTGGTTATTTTTTTTTAAAAGGATTTTTTTTTATTTTTTTTAATTGCCTCATTAAAATAAAGTTTATTTATTCAACCCAATCAATGCTATAATCTATTCCTTATTTTTTTATTTTTTGTTAAATTTTTTTCAATGAAATTCTTTTGTGTAATGATTTTTTTTTTAGATTTCATATATTTGATTTATTAACTTAAATATTGAACTTTTTTTTTATATATAATGCTTCCGTTCTAATAACTCGTGTCATTAATTTTAAAAGTTATATATTGTATATTTTTCAAACCAAACTTGGGAATTAACTAGAGTAAGTCTTAGGTCATGTTAGATAGATTGTTCTACATTAACTTGGAAAATTTTTTATTTTATAAAAAAATGACATTATTTTTTATATATATAAAATTACAGATAAAAGCCAATCAATTTTAACTAGGTTTGTCAAGTGATAATTAGTCTAGATGTTAGATTTATTATTTTCATTGAAACATATTTTATGGTGTCTAAACATTTTATGAAAAAAATTAGTGTGTCTCCTCATCTAGTATAATACTATTAATGATATTTTATTTTCATATTTGTTTAAGTAATGTAAGAGTGTTTTATGATTATATTTGGTCATTGTCCCATGGTTAAAGAAAAAGATGCATAAAATATATAAATAAAGATATAAAATAAATATCTCTAAAGCAATCTAGAAATGAATTGTATATTTAAAAATAGAAAATACAGAGAAATATATCTCCTATGTATCAATTTTATATTTTATAATCTTCCATTATAAAGATAGCATTCCATATATATATATATATATATATATATATATATATATATATATATATATAATAAAGTAAATAAAAGGGAGTGTTTGGGAATACAATGCAAATTATATTCTCTTAAAATTTGATTTTTTTTGTTTAAAATAATTTTTTATATTTTTATTTTTTTTTGATATACTAATGTCAAAAATAATTTTTTAAAAATAAAAAACCATGTTCTTTCAAAATTTAAATTTTTTTTATTTAAAATGAATTTTTTTATATTTTTGGATTGTTTTAATATAATGATGTTAAAAATAATTTTTTAAAAATAAAAAATTATTTTAATATATTTTTAAATAAAAAATATTTTAAACCACTATTACTATTATAATCCCAAATATATTTTAAATAAATTAAATTTTATCCGATTTAGTTTAATCTTTATCGAACCAGACTTAATTGGATAGGCTGACACCAAATATCCACTAGATCGGGTGTAATTATCATCCTTAATATGTCTCTTTAGATAGACTCCTTAGATAACACATTACCTCAAAAAATCGACATGGTTTGTGCCTTGGCCTAGTTATTTTTAGCTTTTAATATTGTAATGCTATAGAAGATAATTATTACTATATCATAATATTATGATAACATAATTTTAATCTTTAATTTCTTGATGATAGAATCTTTAATTTCTTGATGATAGAGGTGTCAAAAAAAAATCAATTTATTTATCACTTAATTTATTTAATGATGACGTGACTTGTCCTAGTTATGATCCATGAATGGTTCCAGCAGTCTTTCAATAAGCAACCTACTGGCTGGGAAATGTTTGGGACTTTCACCGTACTCTTTGAAGGAAACAAACTAGGCTTTTAATATATGAGAACCCTCGGCATGGAAGGGATATATAAATCAAATACAGTCATTCCAGTCACCCTGGCAGTATATAAATCTAAAGAAGTGGATCTCTATAACTCGAAGGAAAATTTCTTACAATCCAGTCAACTTCTCTGAACCAAAATCCTACAGCTTCGTTTGCCTAGTAATCTAATAATTGTGCTCAAAACTTTCCATATTTACAAAGACAGCCTAATCATAACTCCCCAGTGCTCTCACAGGAGCTCCCAAGATTGGCATTTGCATCATGAACTGAGAGCCTGATTATATTACTGCTTGATGATCTTGAAACATCCATGCACTCCAGCAAGTCAGCATCACATGCTATCAGAACCCACTCTTGATCATCATCCAGATACTTGATGTCAAAAGTACCCACCTCCAACTTCAGCCTCTTGGCCACTTCCTCTCTCAACTCCACAATCCCAGAAGTGAAAGAAATTCGAAACCTTATTACGTCTTCCCTGTATGTTGCCTTTATGGTTACACTCTTCATTTCCTGCCTAGGTGTTGCCTGCGGAATTGCATGCCAAGGAGCAGCAAACATTTGTGTGGGAAGCATATTGAAACATGAAGGATCTGTCCAACTAGATTCTGGAACTCGTTCATCAACAATAGGATCTGCCACAGCAGGACACAGGTTTCTCAAATCTTTCGAGCTCCCCGCATCCTCTACTAGCATTCCACCAAACGGTTCATGGGCTTCTGTTGCAACAAGAGCATCAGGTATTGAGTATGCAGTTGACAGATTTTGTTCCTTGGTTTGTTGAAGAGCCAGTTCAGGTGATCTCCCAGCTTTAATACATCGCTCATCGACAGGAGAAACAGATGGGTCCTTTACAGGTGCACTTTCATTTTCTGGGCTACCTTGGCATGAGCCATGAGAAGTAGGAGTCCCTGCACTCCCATCCCTTGAGCCACTCCTTTTTTTGGATCTGTTTGACCCTCGACCTAACTCTCGTGAAAACCTGTTTTGCAGAGTGAGTTTCTCTTGACTCAATATTCTATATCCTAGCAATTGATCTTCAAAACCAGCCTGCCCATCGCTTCCTGGTTTTCTACAGGTAGGTGATCCATTCCTGTTGCCATGATATTCAGGGGGTTTAGAGTTTGGTGAGTTCTGCTGATTGCTCCCATTCAAATTGGAAGCCCAAGGGATGGTGCCGTCAGCAACATGAAGTGGACTTGTAGTAAGAGGAGTTAAATCAAATGTTCCTTCAGTGCCTTGGACTGATTCAATTACCCACTTTAGCTTAGACAAAGAACGATTAACCTTGTTGATCTTGCGAGATGGCCAGCGGGAGATCCCATGCTGCCTGCAAATGCGCTTCATTGTAGTAGGGCAAACTGTAAAAGTGTGACACAAGAAATTGTCAAAGAAAAATCCATGGATAACATCCTATATCACAACATTAACCAGCATTTATAAAGAAAGAAATCAGAATCTTTGCAATGACAAGAGAAAACTGCAAGTAACAATTTTTAAGTGTATAATCATACCACCAAGTCTCTTTGCAGCCTCTTTCAGACTTCCAGCAAAGTATTGTTGGAGAACCCCTAGACTAATTGTTTTCTCTGCCTTTCCGCGTTTCCTCTCTGTTGGCTTTTTTGTCTCTTTCTTCTCTGGATGAGATGGAGTTTGTCTTCTGTCAGCTTGAACAGCATTGCCTCCATTTTTTATGACATCCAAGTCAAGCATTAACTTGTTCTTTTCTGAATTAATTTGCTCAATGTGTCCTTCATTTGGCAAAATATTATCACCAGGGGGGGATTTTGTAGGTTGGGGTATCTGAATGCATTCAAGTCTCCCATTAGTAGTGGCTTCAATCATCTCTACAAATCCTTCCTCTTCAAGGTCCATCCCGGAAGCAACCTTGAGACTCTGGAAATCCTGCTTCATTGTTGCCAATATGGAGCCTAAAAATGTCTTCTGTTCGTGACTGTCTGTGATGCTAGGGGGCAGAAAAAATTCAAGAATATAATCATCATCTCCAGTATAACTGCTCCTCAAGAAAATTGCAAAACAGCTGGTTAATCCAAACATGCGTGCATAATGCACTAGAGGATACTCAGTCTTGCAGAACTGGGTGATATCTGGGCAGAAGCATGAGTTCTGGGACAAAAAAGCCCTCCCAGCAACACCCTGACCCTTTTGTAAGTGATGCTCAAGACAGGCCTCCCGAAAACCCCACATGCGAGCATCCACTACATAGAATGCCACATCAGTAGTGGACATACAGACTTGGCCATTGCAATTGCCATCAAAGCTGGTACAACTCTTCTTCAGACCACCACCAAACGTTAAGACACTACGATGCATGCATGGAACCCATGTCTGAGCCAAGGGTAATTTATGAGTTTCACACACCATTGTCAATATCTCCAAGATTTCAGACAGTGCATTTTGGCGACCTTCATTACAAATCTGGTTTAAAAAGCAGTGCCAAGTATACGTCTGTGAGAATAGAGGGGCAAGAAATGAAAGAAGAGCACAAGTTTTATCTGGTTGTTCTCCCAACAATACCAGATTTTACATAAAATATATCGTTACAACTCACCTGTATGCTTGGAGGATCCAATATCTCTGAACTTTTTAAATTTACTGCCTGCAGAATAACTGAAATTATGTGACAGGGGAATCTCAACATGTATTATTTGCCAATCATATATCCAAGTTTTCCAAAGGAAATCCAACTAAAAATTAAAAGATAGCACCTAGCTCAATTAGGAAAGGAAATAACATGTGATTAATGCCCATATCGAGGGGAAATGAAACCCAACCTCAAGTGCCTTGCACACTTTATCAACCTCAGGTGCATAGTTGATCTTCTGTGAATTCATAATGAGTTCCAGAACACCAACACAAGACTGTCCAGAAGGTTCAAAGACCGGCAAAGCCAATGTTCCTCGGACATTGTAGCGCAGAGCATGATCAAGCCGTGAATACTCCTTGCTGGAGTAATATTGAACATTTGGAGTCCATTCTGGAGATTTTTGTTTGAAAACACGGCCAGGAAGCCCAAGCTCTCTGTCACTCTCGCCGTCCACAGAGAACATGTACATGAGAGAGACCATCCTATACTGATGAAGTCCATTACTATGAGGGTCCAGAACAAAGGGTTGCCCTGAAGTTGTCAATACATGCTGACCCCCATTCTTCACAGGTGCCCATACCTGAGCTAGAACATGTTGTTCAGTTGATTCTTTGAAATATCTTAGGGCCTGTGTCATTCTCTCTTTAATCATACAGTACCCATCTGGGTTGTCAATAGGCATCAATCCCAAAAATGGAGAAGGAAGTTTACTGCTATCATCATTTTCCCCTTGGCTTTCGGTTATTAAATTTGGATTACCTGCATTAAGCACATTTCCAAGTTAGAAAAGAAAAAAACAAACAAATGATCACCATCCTGATAGTGCTTACTGAGTTGTAGTACTATATAGAGAAGATAAACTGCAAATAACTAAATGAAGCAGTTAACTGGTCAAAGAGCAAGCGCAGCCTGCTGGCCGTTTAGGAACCCAGCCCAAATAGCATTTCACAAAAAATTGAATTTTTTTTGGTTTAAAATTAATTTTTTCATGTTATTAGATTGTTTTAATGTATTGATGTAAAAAATAAATTTTAAAAAATTAATTAAAAAATATTATTTTAATATATTTCCAAACAAAAAATACTTTAAAATCACATTACCAATAGCTACAGACTTGCAAAATCCACAGTATGATCACAAACTTCGTAGGATAGAAATTTTGTCAGAAAGATAGTGAAAAGAACACTAAACTTGAATGAAGTCCCCAAATTGAAGACAGTACCGAGTTTGGGTATTAACTAATTTTATCCATTTGAGGGAAGATAAAATTAACATCAAAACAGAAACAAATTAATGGCATCACTTTTTGGTTCTTCTTAGTTTTTGGCTTTCTCATCTTCCAAAACACTGGAGATCATGTTTATGTTTCATTTCAATTGCTTTAAGTGTTGGCTTTTGTAGAATCATGTTCCTAGAGTTCCAATTTCTGTGATAGAGATTGCCTTGAGAAAATTCTAATCAATTCAAACACCAATGAGTTTTCAATCCCTCAATACAGTCAGCAAAACAAAATAAATACTACATGATCACATCAAAAAAGCTCAAATTAACCAATCAAAAGCACCAAACATGACCAAAAGAAAGGCAATAAAACTTCAGCACATAAACCAATATCAACTCTCTCTCTCCCTCTCTCTCTCCACATTCACTACCAAGTCACAAACTTTTCAATCTGAGAAAGTAAGAGGAAAAAGTCGAATCATTCCTAACACAAAACCCACCAAAAGAAAGCTAAAACTACAACTTTTTCAGCTCTTCTCAGTCAAAGAAAGCAACTTTAGCCATTAATACTCTTCATTCATTCACGTACAAAACACCAAAGTTCAAGCAAAAAAAAACAAAAGAATAAAAGGAAAGAATAAAAATTAAGCAAAACACGTGTCCAACATGTAAGTTAGGATAATCAGACAAGCGGGGGGCAGCAGCAGCAGCGAAAGCAGGGGAAGGCTAACCAGAAGCAGTAGCAGCAAGTCTATCGTCAACGGCATCAGAGAAAGCCCAAAGAGGAGAACAAGGATGTGCGGTAGAAGTAGAAACAAGAAAAGGAGACATGGGGTTTGAGGAAATAAAAGAGATCTGATCTAAAGGCCAAGAGTTTTCGAGATCAAGATCCAACTCCATTGACTTCATTCCTTCCGGCTCACCTCCACCTCCTACTCCTTGACCTTCTATTGGTTTTTGCATTTTTGTTTTGTTTTGTTTTGTTTTGTTTCGTTTCTTAAGATTGTGAATAGAATATGTTCAAAGAAACAATGCTTTTACTATGTCTTTGTCGTTGTGTCATGGGAAGATATGCTATGGATGATGATGTATTTTCCATTTTTTACGTCGAGGGGGAGAGAGAGAGAAAGGAAGTGGGGTCAAAAGACTTTTTTTTTTTGGCAGGATAATGGTTGTGCGCGTGATTCCATGGAATCCATCAATTGTGCTTCTTGCTAGTTGCTTAGGAAATGGAAGATAATATATAGAACAACGATTCTCTAATTCACCCTACTAACCACATTAAAACAATCAGCATTTTTTTAAAATTTAATTTTTTCATTAAAAATTGATTTTTATATATATTTTGAATCATTTTAATAGGCTAATTTTAAAAAAATAAAAAAATTATTTTAATATATTTCTACATAAAAATATTTTAAAAAATAACTTTAATTACACTTTTAAATAATCACTAATTTAATTAATTGAAATGATGTTGAATTTTATTGTATTTTGAACATGGTCGGCATAATTTTATATTTTATGATTTTTTTTATAAATTAAATTTATTTTTAAGATAAAATAATTATTTTATGGTAAAAGATAAACAGTAAAAAAATATTTATATTAAATGAAAATTTTCACTTTTGATATTAAATTTATCTATATTTTATTTTTACTAGACAACTATCTTATTATTTTATATAATTTCATCAATGTGAGTGTTGCCCATAGATTAAATTAGAACTCTGATATTTTTTGTTTATTGGTGATTTTCAGTTGATTTAATTAAATATACCTTAGCTTCTCGAATGAGTATATAAGGTTGTGTTTACTTGTGTAAAGTTATGTAATTTTTTTCAAAAAAAAAAAAGAACACAACCTTCTTTTTTTTGCTAAAAAAATTTTGTTCCCCACTCTGGATAACATGGGTTACATGAGTAGTTCATATCTATTTTTTTTTTACTTTATCTCCCTTCATTTATGTAAAACTTAAAACATTTTTTTATGAGTATTTAAGGTTGTGTTTACTTGTGGAAAGTCTTCCATTTTTTCAAGAAATGTTTTTTAAGAAACATAAATTAAAGATAACGTGCTACTAATTTAGGACAAAATTTTTTTTTGTGTATTTTCTAATTTAAAAAAAATTAAAAAAACATTAAAATGATTGTTTTTCAAACGCTTCACTATTAAAATAATAGTTTTTCTTTTTTTAGCCTCTAACATTTTATGATTGTTTTTTTAATATTTTTAATTTAAGTTAAATAAGGGTCTTGTTTTCTATTTTAAATATTTTGTATTTAATAAAAGTATTTTTTTTCAAATCTTCATAGAAAAATCTCTTTAGAATAAATAAGAAAACTAGAGAAGGAAGCAAAAAAAAATTTGAAAGTAAATACAACCCAGATATTTTGTTTAGCTATATATTATGTATTCCGAAGTCTAAGAAACATTCCAAAAAACAAAAGAGTTAAGAATATAATATTTAATCCTGACTAGTTTTATAAATAATATGAAGGGAGTTTATTATTACGTATTTTGCAAGAAAAATAAATACCTTTCTATAGCAAAAACAAGAAAAATATTACAAAAATATGTTGGGTGTTCCGAAGTTTTTGAGTAGAGCAATAAGAAGTCCAGAACTAAAATTATAGCAAGCTGTTCATTTGGAGAGAGTCGATGGGAACGAGTTGCATGGATATGATGGGGCCGCCATTAACGATCTTATCAAGTTCCAGCCTTGGAAGCCTCAGAGCTTCAAATGTTGGGTAAGAGCTAAGCAGACAGGCTAGATGCGTATCTAATTAATATCTCTCGAGTTTTTTTTTTTTTTCCTCTTCTTCCCCTATCATCCATTCATGGATTGATTTCTTTCTTCTTTCTCTTAATTTCTTGCTTTCCCATATATCTTTAGGAATGGGATACATTTTGGTGTTTGAGAATGAGATACTAATCGGGTTTAATGTGTTTTTTAATTGTAATTATATTAAAATACTATTTTTTTAAATTATTTTTTATATTGATACATTAAAATCAATTATATATATATATATATATATATATATAATTTTAAAATTCACGTGGGAGCCAGCCGAGTCCCAACACTCAAAGAGCTTGAAAAACATCTCAATCACTGGGCGTAAACGTATCCCTTTCGAAATTTGATTCTGCAGGGCTGCACGGCTGTATGGCTGTTGGCCTTCGATAATGTGCAGAGAAGTATTATGGGGTGACGTTTGGTTCTTGCAGAGAAGGTTCTTCAAGTTTCCACGTGGGGGTTTCTACACCAATCAATTCTGCATGGGGCATTTCGAGATTGCCACCCATGTTTTTTCTACATGAGGTGACACGAGCAAGGTGTTTACTGGCCCGGCCCGGTGAGGCCCACCTCCGTCCCTCCACCGGTAATCTCAGCCGAGAAAGTTAAACCTTAATTAATTATAAAGAAGATCATTAAGGCATCATCATTCATAAGTGGCAATCATGAAGGTCCATAAAGCCAGCACATTTACGGCATCTAATTGGTCAAAGAGTGGCGGGTTCACATTTGCCTGAACTTAATTATCAGGAATGATGATCGAATCCATCGAGCTCCTTGGCGTTGCAGAAGGGAGAGAAAAGGAAGACAAAAGGCATTGTGCGGTCTTGATGCGTTTCTGTGTGTGTCAATGACAACAAATCCTCAGTGGGCACATATTGAGCCCACCACTCCCACTTGCCTCTGTCTGTTTGCAAATTTTTCTGGTCTGGACACAACGACAATATTGAACAAGCCCTTAATTTAGAGTGTCTGAGGAAAATAAATAAGGAAAATAAGTACATGAAAGTGGAACACATCTCAATTCCCCACCAATGCATCAAAAAAAAAAAAAACCGAGTATAAAACAGGATTAAATCCTTTGTCCCTCTTGAAAAGTCTTTTGTCTGTGGTCTCATGTTGGATTAAAGGAAGGGAAACTCTCCCATAAATTTAAGATAAAATGATAATTCTTCGCTTAAACATATGTAATTAATATTTTGTTGTACAATATATATCGAATACACGACCACCAAACTTTGCAGTTTCCCCACTCATGAGTTTTTTTATTTCTCTTCTAATAAAGCACCATTATCGATTGTCGTCAACAACAAGATGCTTTAATTTTTGGAAAATGATGACTACCGCCCAAGGAATCTATCCACGAGATGGAGTCTAAATTCCATGGCGAGCGAGTGGCGGTGGATTTTGTGCTCCGTATCTCCTTGAAAGGTCTTTTTTATTTTTATCTTCATAAACGGGTTAATTTCATTATTCGAAATCTAAATTTCTTAACTCCATAACTGGCCAAAAGTTGAACTCCGAGCTCTTGCTTTACATGCATTCTACAAGTGGTAACGTAGCAATTTATTCAAATGACCCAGAAATTGAGAAGAATAGAGAATAAAAAAAAAAGTAAAAAAAAGAGATTGTCCTAACTGAATTTTTCTTCGACACTCGTCTCACTGGGAGATTGCTCCTATCAGGATAAATTCAATGATGCTTAAAAAATATCACCGTATAAGGTAGGAAGGGTGGACGCGTCGCCACAGGTTAGCAAATTTTTAATTCAATCCCTATTAAATTTAACTGTTTTAAGAATTGAGAATTTCAAATAAAACATAAAAAAACTCATGTCTGTTTTTTACTGTTTAAATATTATTTTTAATATCAAAATGTTATTATTGGGAGGTTGAATGAATTATTTTATTTTTTCTTTTCTTTTTAAGTTAATTTTAACTTTTAAATGTATGTGGTTTTAATATTAAATAGTGAATGAAAAATATGATAACATATAATAAAAAGTTTTTACATTTTATTATTGTAATGAATAGTGAAATATCTTGAATTTTTTTCCACTTTGATCCTCAAAATTTTGTAGGGTATTTTAAAAAAAAAAATTAATTAATTTTTTTAATTTATCCTCTAGATTTATTTGGTATTGAACTTCAAAATTTATTTTAATTTATTTTTATTGAGTTATCAAAATCTCATAATCTTAATCGCAAATTTTACAAGTTAATTAAGTTAACTCAAGTTTTTTTTTATCATTATCTTAGTTGAATATTTTTTTAATTTCATCATTTAATATTGGGTTCGTTGGAAATTGAGCTTTAATTGATTTTCTTTCCAATTTAATTTTTTAACATTGTGCTGATTGAGAATTAAGTTTTATAATTTTGTTTCTTTCTATGGGATTATTACAATCTTATGGCTTGGATCGTGGGTTATACTAGTTGACTCAAGTTTTTTATCCTTTTTTAGTTGATTATTTTTTAATTTTATCATTAAATATTAAGTTGATTGAGAATTAAATATCATAATTTGTTTTGGTTTGTATTTTATAAAATTATCCTGATCTTATAACCTGTGTCACAAGTTTGATAAGTTGACTCAAGTGATTTTTTATGTTTATTTTTTATTGATTTTTTTTAATATTTTCATTCTTTGACATTGAGTTGATTAAAAATTAAGTTTCATAATTTGTTTCAATTTATTTTCTATAAGGTTATCCTAATCTCATGGTCTAGATTCAGCAAGTTAATTCATGTTGACTTAACTCATTTTTTTAGTTAGATCTTGTTGTTAATTGCATCATTTAATATTTGATTAATTGAGAATTTGGTTTAATATTTTTTTTATTTGTTTTCTATAGGGTTATCAAAGTATCATTATTTAAATAGTGGATTTGACAAGAGTTAATCTAAATCGATTTAATATGTTATTATTTTAATATTTAAAAAATAATATCATCCTAATTTTTTTAGTAAAACTATATTTTTATTCGTTGTTTATATTATCTTTAATCATATCATGTCAATCAAGTCTATCAATTTAATCTCTATATAATTTATATTTTTTTATTTAAAAAACATAATAACAATATCTATATAATTTTTTACATAATTTTTTTTATCGAACTATCAACGTATCACATGCAATAAGATGCGTTGGAAAAACTATTGATAATTATACAGAAGTATTTGATGTAATCTGTATTCCAATACTCGAGGGTCAACAAGCAACATGGTATACACACCACTGTAAAAATAATTTAGTTAAAAGCTGGCTTAATGGTCTAGGCTAGTTATGCTCCCCAACTAAACTAATTAATAGAATATGAAGAATCTCTTAGAAAGCTGTTCAACAATTACAGAAAGTGATAGAATTATATAACATCTAAAATACATTCCAATAACCTCGTTCTAGTACTCTTAGAGGGTCAACATATTTTGATGGCAAATTCACGGGGTTATATTGTGCTTTCATTGTAATTGGATAGAGCTTTAAATCAGTAACATTGCCTGAAAGCCTAATGGTTCTCAGGATGGCCGAAGATTAGTCATGGCATTGACAGATGTCATTTACTCGCATTGAAAGTAAGTGAGATGAGCTGCTTATGGGCTGGAATGGACAATCAAAGTCTCTAATGGCCTCAACTATCTGCAGAGGAGTAATTTTGTGCTCGAAAAATCCTTCCCAATCTTTCTCTGTTTCTCTTCATACTCGTGAAGAGACAGACTTCGTTTATTTTTGGTCAAGTGGGAAGCAAAATAAGCAGATCAACATAACAGGGTAAACGTGGAAAAAGATAATAGAAGTCAATCACGGGTAGATGACCAGAACAAATCAAACCCATAACGGGTTACATGGACGTATCTAGAATATGCATGTGAGAAAAGAAATGCCTTTGCTCCGTCGGTCAAGTATTTGAGAGACAGAAACGATGGTTATCCTGACATGGCTCTCTCTGTGCGCGTCTACACACGCATGTTACTTCATGTGTATCAACAAGAAGTTTTCTTGTACGAATACCAAATATAATAAAAGCTTTCAGAAATTGACTTTTTGTAAGATCTTGATATCAACTAGCGGAATGACCTCTCTTGTACCGCGTGTGGAAATGCTTTCACATTTAAAACTGAGATGCTAGTAGTCTTGAACTGAACAATGCTACACTTCTGTGTTCTGCTTTAAAAGCAACACAATACAATCGCTACAATACAACCACTGCTTTCTCCTTTAGAACATGCCCCTCTCAAGATTATCTTGCAACTTGGACGTGTAAACTCAGAATCTCCTGAAGAGAAATGCAATGAAGCTATTACTTGCCTCAAGCGAAGACGACGGGAAAAAGCCTACAATAATTGTCCCATACATGACAAGTGGAGAACCTTCTTGAATTCAATGTGGTCTTGGATGCACTCAACAGGATCATTCATCCACAGCGACAAGGTAGGGCTCCATAGATGTAAAAAAAATGAAGATTAATTGTCAGTCTGTCTAGATGCCATTTGCTAATTAGCGTCTTGATTTTTGTTGAGGAGGGTATCCAGTCCCCGTTCCTGGAGGGTCTTTCCTTCTCAGTTGATGCTGCTGATGGGGCTGGGCGACACCTCGTGGCATAGTGATGTTACCAGGATTCATTCCACCACCCATCCCTGCCTGAGATGCGAGATTATAAGCCGCCATGCCCTGAGTTTGCATTCTCTGCAGGCCAGGATGCATTGGTCGTGGTGCAGATCTGTTGTTAACTCCATGGGTACCTGGTATGCCTCCAGAAACTGCATTTCCAGATGACACTGGCTGTGGAGGTTGAAGGCTAGTCGTTCCTTCAAAATCTGTATTTGTATCTACTGGACGTGTAGGATAATTGATGACTTTCTCTCCAGGTTGAGAGGGTACCAGGGCATTCCGTCCAGGGAGAGGTTCACTTCGAAAATAATCGTGCTCTAGAGCTTGTGCAGCAGTTATACGCTTTTGAGGATCATATTCTAGCATCTTAGAAAGAAGGTCAAATGGAGCACCTTTTGGAGAGAGAGGTACAACACTATGTAGCCCAGTATTCTCATACTTGTGGTCTTGGATACGGTGCACATCATTCAGCCAATGTGGAAGGCTTGCAAGTGTTGGCCATTTTTCCAGTGTAGGATGGCCTAGGACCTTAAATATCTTGTCAAGTTGATCAAGCTGGAAAGGATTTGATGTTGATTTGGCTTCTGCGCCTTGAAAAAGTGGCTTCAAAGTCAGAAGTTCAGCAAAAATGCATCCAACAGCCCACATGTCAATAGCACTTGTGTAGTGCTTAGCCCCAAGAAGCAACTCAGGTGCACGATACCAAATTGTTACCACAACACCATTATCAGACAATGCCTTCAAGGGAGCTTGATATATCCTTGCAAGTCCAAAATCAGCAATTTTGACAACCCCATGTTCCTCTCCCTCACCCATAACTAAGATATTTGATGGCTTTAAATCTCTATGTATGATCCAGTTACTGTGCAGATAGTTCAGTCCATTGAGTAGCTGCCAGAGCAATGATTTAACAGTGTATTGGTTGATCAAATTGTTACCCTTGTCTCTGTGATGCCTGATGATTTCATAAAGGTCATGTTCAGCATAATCAAAAGCCAGATACAGTGACATATCAGTATGATTAATGTGCACATTCACAAGCTTCACAACATTCTCATGAGTAATTTCCCTAAGCAGCATGATTTCACGGATGGCGGTGGGAGAGACACCATCACCATCCTTGGACTGCTTGAATTTCTTGATGGCAATGGACTTTCCACGATTTGCAGGAGACTTGGTTTTTGCAAGGAACACAAGACCATAAGTTCCTTCACCAATCTTGCCAATAAGATTGTATTGTTGCAGCCACTCTGGCTTCTCATTGTTGTTGCTGCTTCTATTATTGCCATCTCCCATGGTTACTAAACAGCTTTGGTTGCCTGTACTTACAAATTAGGTTGCCACATTGGCACTGAGATTGAAAAGCAAAGGACACCAGTCTCCTGCAACAGCTTATAGTGTCAGGTTCCCTGAAGTTAAAGGCAAGGGCTTACTGTCATGGAATTATTGAGAAGGTAAGAAAAAGAAACTGAAATCTTTGGAAATATGAATAGATGATATATTGAAAATGTTTCACGGTTTCTCTACAGCTCCATGTTCAAAAGCATAATGATTACTTCAATAAGAGATTTCTGGAAATAACAGTTCAAAACAATAAGGCATATGCAAGGTGTTCGAATCTCAGTGAAACCTCTCCCTATCCAACAACTACTTGGAACACTATGTCCACAACCCCAGCATCTCATTTCAATCTTATGAATTAAAGTGAGATGCAACAAGATGACAGAAGAAATAACGTTATCCTATTAACAAAACAGCACACACAAAAATCTTGAAGACAACATAATAACACATGCTCTCACCAGGTAATGTAAATATATACAAATCTTCCATTTCTACTATAAACACCAATATCCAAAACAGAAAAAACAACCAAACAATAATCAACAAGGGCATTGAAACAGCTAAGATCATCAGCAACAGAGATTTTCAGGGTTTCAGTTGCAGCATCAAAGCGCTGCCAGAAGCATGCAGACTTCTTTTCCATATAAATGGCTTAAATTTCAAAGTAACCTTGCACATTTTTTCCAGTGACTGAATGAGCATGTGAATTGTATCGGATTAAACCACATGCTCCACCGCTTGTGCGCCCCGTCAATTCCTTTGAGTTTCATTCTAAACATATAATACATGCATTATTTGCCATTCAAAATTCCCACTAATTTGAATCTTCGTAACCGGCAAGACCAGTCTGCTTTAAAGTCTTCAATTTTACAATAACAGACTCTTCCAGGAAAAAAAAAAATCTTTAAAACCGAAACCAATAAAGAAACTGACTTTTCAGTTCCTAACTAGTTATAATACTCAGAAGAACATAAAAAAACACTCTCTCAATAGCTAAAAAGACAAAAATTGAATCCCACAAACCAAGCCCAGAAATCAGCCAATATTGAATGGTCAACAAAAAGCTAAAAAATCATCATAAATGAGGGAAAAAAACTAGTAGAGCAAATCAACAAAAAATATCCAAAAAACTAACCTATCGAGCTGAAAATGGATCAAGTCAAGAACTTTACTACCGCTCAATAAAACCCAGATCTTTATTGCGGCCTCAAAGCGTCAAAAAAGGCAGCACGTTTTTGCTATTGAAACACAAACTGAGAGCATAAATCAATATGCCATGTCCTCTGTTTTGAGTCGGGATTTTTTTTTATACAGGGGAGCTCTGGTGTAGCTCGGGCTAGCTGATTTGGAACGCAAGGTACTGTTTGAAAAGGAAACTGCATAACCAATTGTTTTTTTAGGGGAAAAAATAACGATTGCACATGTTTCATCACTGTATTCATCTTTCATTCTATTCCTTTTATTCTCCTTTCAATGAAGACATTATATATAATATAGGAATATTATTTAATTTCTAACATATTAGAAGTAGGTGTTAGGTATTTTTTAATATCATGAAATTTATTCACTGATGAATGAAAATATTATATTTATGCTTAATAAAATATATAAATATATATATATATAAACTAATAAATCATAAAAACTATTATGAATGCTCCTTAAAGATTTAAATTAAAGATTTAAAGCGGAAAGTTAATCATTCCAGTAAGAATCAAAAGATAAATGCATGCATGTTCAAATATTTTACCTTGATAATTATTTTTAGTTCATACATTTTTTTTATTTATCTTTGAGGTTTATTGTGGTTATTAAGTATATATAAATTTTGTTCTTACAAATACATCATGGAAATACAATGGATTCATCTAAAATTAAAAAAAAAACTGAAGATAAATTATAATAATCATTTTGAAGTATTATAAAATTATAAAAATCATTAAAAAGACTAATCACAATTTTTTAAAAATACTTAAACCAAATTATAAACCCTCAAAAATTTTAAAAACTAATTTGAATTAGAATAATGAATAAAATTACCATGGGGTTGATAAAATATAGACAAAAAAAGAAAAAACAAATTTAATCTGTAAAGTCATGCTTGAATTAGTTGATCGATTACACCTCCTCAAAAAAATAACCTATTGTGTACGGAGAAAAGAGGGAAATAAGAGAAAGGAAATGAGGGTTTTGAAGCTTTTTAATAAATCCTTGAGGGAAATCACTAAAGAGAGCTAGATTTAATAAATTATTAAAGGATCAAGACAAGAATTCAAGTTTTCTTCACGGTTTTGATTCTTGGAAAGAAGAGAAGAAATTAGGGAGAGTAAGATGTGGAAGAGACAAGGGTTAAGCGTTTTTTAGCAAAAAAATTTTACTCTCCTTTAAAAAAAGGTGAAAAAAGAAAGAGTTGAGTATCCTTCCTATGATTTTATTTTATTTTTTATTTAAATTGAAGAAATTTAAGTGTATATATGTTATGGAAGGGTAGGATATTATGAGTTAGGATGGTTTATCTTATGGGCATATTATTGTATGAAATTAACTAGTGGATGAAATAGAAATTTAAGAAATAAATGAAAGAAAAATGAAACTTTCTCTTTAGGAAAGACACCTTTCAATGAAACTCGTTTAATCAACCATTCTTGGAAAAGCTTTCCAAGAATTTTTCTTTTCTAAGTTATGGATCCGATCAAATTTTTTAAATATTAAAAAAATATTCAAACATTAATAATTTATTTTTTTAAGAATTAAATTATATAAAGATTAAACTGATGTAACTTAATTAATTTGACAAGTCTAAAATAACACGGACAACCGCAAAAAAAAAATATAATTTTACTAAAAAAATTCAAGACGATATTTTTTTAAAAAAAATTTTAAAATAATAACATATTGAATCGACTTGAAATAATCTAAGTTAACATGTAAAATTCATGGTTTAGATTATGATTCCATGATAACCTTATAGTAAGCAAATCAAACAAATATTTTAAAATTTAATTTTTAATCAACACAATATTGAAAGTTTAAATTAAAAAAATCAATGAAATAAAAAATAAAAAAACATATCAAGTCAACCCAGATTAACTGTCAAACCTGAGTTATGGGACTAAGATAACTTAATAGAAAATATATCATAATAAATGCTTGATTACTAATCAATTCAATGTTAAATGATAAAATTGAAAAGAAAATCAATTAAAAAAGGACACAAAAAAGACTTGAGTCAACTTAGATTAATTCACCAAACTCATGGCTTGAACTATGAGTTTAGAATAACTTTATAGAAAATAAACTAAAACAAATATTGAAATTTAACTTCTAATTAACCCAATGTTAATAGATAAAATTAAAAAAAGTACAATAAAAACCCTAAAAAACATAAGTCAAGCAGGGTAACCCACAAAAACAATCTTTTTGGATCATGAGACTAAAATAATCTTATAAAAAATAAATTAAAATAAATTAAGAAATTCAATAATTGATAAATCCAATGTTAAAAGATAAAAAAATAAATTTTAAATATAAATTTTAAAGTTTAATATTTAATAAATCTAATATTAAAGGTTAAAAGAAAAAACTCAATTTGAAATTTGAACAAAAAACTATAAATTATAGATTGGAAAGGAAAACTTATTTGTGATAATTTATTTTTTCATTCTTGAATCAATTATTTCAGTACCACTTTAATTATTAAAACTAAAATGATATTTTATAATACGAATGTTTTTGTAGATCTTGTTAAATTAATTCAAAGAGTCAAGATGTGAAAAAAAAAAAATTAAATTTTTTTAATAAAAAAAACTTATATTTTTGTATAAGTTATATCTTTATTTATATAAATAGAAAAAATGATTGTTTTTAGTAACTTCTTTAAATATTTGAATCATGTTTATTTTTTATAGAAGGATTAATTTAATGACCAACGAAAAAAAATATATATATATATATATATTGCTCATCATAACACTACCTTACGAGGAGGGTAGGTATAATTTTCTCTCCGCCAGTTAATTCTTGTTAATGTAAAGAAACATCATATTTTATTATGATTTTGTTTTCTTTACGGGCAGGAAAGAAAGAAAGAAAGAAAGCTTTTTATTATTATTATTATTATTAACAATAGCTAGTCGAATATGGGAGGGAATCAGTACTACTAAATGGAACAATAATTTTTTGAATTTAAATTATTATTTTTGAATTTTAATTTTTGATATTAAATTATTATGAATTGAGTTATATAATTTATTTTAATATATTTTTTTATAAGATTTTTTCAATCTCATAATTTTTATCATGAATTTTGTGGATTAATATAGTCAATTCAGGATTTTTTTTAAATTTTTTTGTAAATAATTTTTTTAATTTCATCAACATTTGGGTTGATTAATAATTAAACTTAATAATTTCATCAACATTTGGGTTGATTAATAACTTGAACAAGATTTTGACGAGTTAATCTAGATTAACTCATTTTTTTTTAATTTTATCTTTTAATATTATATTGATTAAGAATTGAGTTTCATAAATTTTTATGATCTACTTTCTATAGAATTATGGTAATCTCATGATTTGGATTTAATATTTTAATTCATGATTTGGATTTAACATTTTAATTCGTATTGATTATTTTTTTTTAATTTTATTTTTTAATACTGAGTTAATTAAAAATTATACTATAATATATTTTTTTTATTTAATTTTTATGAAGTTATCAAGATTTTATGACTTGAGTTTTAAAATTTATATGTCAATCTAAACTAATCCATTATGTTATTTTGTTAATATAAAAAATATCAACTTGAATTTTTTATTTTATCACTTTTTAATTTTAAATATTTATGTTATTTTTAAATTTATCAAATCAATTATATTATATTGAATGAGTCCCTACACAGATTAAATTCTTTTTCTCGTTGAGAATACATTAACAATACCCTTATATTTTATTTTTTTTTTAAATGATTCTTCCCGCCGCGGGTAAATGATCTAATTCGGCTCTCATAGGTTATTTATCCCAACCAAAAAAAAAGAAGAAGAAGACAAAGTTATACTCATTCTGTTGGTGATGGTTATTTATCAGATAATAGCATCTAAATTATGAATAAGAGGGGATATATTGAAATCTCCTACATTAAGAAACTGAATCGTAAAACACACACACACAGAGGGTACAAATTATCAACCAGAAACTACAGATAGTCTGTCTGTTGTTTCCTATCAGGCATGATCTCCATTTGTTTTGCTGTTTCAAATCTCATCCAAATATTTATACAGGGAGACTTCCTTTCTAGACTTGCGCATGCGGAGCAAGGCCTTAAACAGGCCTTTGCTCTTGCCAGAATATTGTTGATCACTATCTTGTGTCTTGTCTCTTTCCGAATACATGGACAACGAAACTGATCTCCGAGGCTCAGATGGATACTGAAATAAATGAAATTATTAGTGAAAGAACTATGTTTATTTCAGTTCCAGAATTCAGGTTTAAGCAGCAACATTTTAACAAGTTAATTTCAAGTCATGACTATTCGTTGTGTATGATTTTTTATTTTTTTTTGACAGCCCAATCTCATTAGTCATTCCATATTCTTTGTAATGGTTGCGCTTACCCTTCGTCGTGCATTAGTATTATTTGAAGATACTGGTCTCTTGAGAAGAGATCCAGAACGTATGAGCGGAAAGTGTTGCGGAGAGGATGATCTTCTTTCTGATTAAAACGGAGAGAAGAGAAATCATGAGAAAAGGTCATACTCTCCTGAGCTGTCTCTGCTGTGTGTACTGCAACTTTGTCTAGATAAAAATAATAAGAAAAAAAATTCATGCGCACAAACCAGGTTTGTTGTTGGTTGAAGTCCTTGTGATCGTAAATGCTCCTTGTCTTGAGTAGAATTGTGGAGACTGTGATTTAGAATGCCTTTCTCTGCATTAAAATTATACCTTGAAAGCCTATGTCGTGGCGAAACTGGGATGGGTAGATGATCATAGTAATAACAAATATATCATCAAGATTACCTCAAGGAAGAAGGAGCGCCTTTGATTGTTGCTTGAACAGCTTGGCACAACAATCACATAAAGAAATAATGAGTTTGAAAGAGGTTTTCTGGATCATAAATATCTGGTGTTTGACTGATTTATTTCAAGCACATCAGGAGAGGAAGTAGCATACCATTTTTTAAATCAAGCAAGTTGTGTTCAGTACTAAAGCTTCTACTGTGATAATTTGATTTAGTATGGCTATGTGCATCCATGTTCTCCTCATCAACTGAACAGCAAATTTCAGTGTCACAAACATCTTGAAATATTGGAAATGTAGAGAAAAAAATGCAAAAGGAAAATAGGAGAGGTAAAATATTTGCCTGGAAAAATGTACCGCTTGTTATGCGTCGGAGTTTTTATTGCCAATGACTGTTGTGAAAGGCCACCTTGGCTGATACATTCTTGGCATGCTTCCAGTCTCTGGGCCATGCCACAGATGAAGGTCAGGTATTGAAGTCTTAGACAGTCTGTCATGATTAAAATTCCTGTGTATTCAAGTGAATTGTCCCAGAAAGGCAAAATAATTTCATAATAAATGATTTCACGAGCATGTTGGGATAATGTTTCAGCACCGTCTCGAAAAAACCTGAAAATGAATCTTGTATTCAAGAACGTATGGTGAAGGGCTAAGGGAAAGGCGGAAGGGAGGATACCTGTTCGGTGCAAAAGAAACGAAGCTCCATTTCTGAAACCTCACCAATCTCTTGATCTAAAAATTTGTTAACTTTGTATGCTACAGAACCCAAGTGGTCAACAGTACTGACCAAAGCTTTGATGGCATAATCTTTCAAGGTCTCAACCACTCTGCGTTGAGACAAAGCCGGTGGCCGGGGGTAATTAGCATACCATGTCACAATCATGGCATTTACAAAAGGGATTGTAAAACTGACTCACATTTGTTTTTGGTCCTCTTTGTAGTAAGCCAATTCAAAATAATCGGCTGCTGAGTATAGCTGCTTCCTAAGGTTCTTCAAGTCCTAATCAAAGAAAACAACTTCATTATCAAAATTAAGATAATTTACCTTTACAATCATCTCTGAATTTCTAGTAACCGTGGGAGTTTTCTGTAGCTAAAGAAACATAATCATGATCTGCAACCTGGCTCCACTAATGAGAGGATTTTATAAGATTGAGTGTACCTTGAGAGTATCAGAAAAGAGCAAGCTCTGCTGCATGAAAAGTTCATCATGATTAGAAGGTTCTTGAGGACCATTTACTGAAGAAGATGAGGTCTTGCTATTATCCATGACACTGAAACCTGGCTCTTTTTAGCTGCCAAATTAACCAAAAACCACATCAACAGTTAAGACATACCTACCTCTAATTATTTCACGAAAATACCTCCACCATAGCACTACCTGCCCTCGACTCTTAAACAAGAGTATAGTGCACATATAGTTACGAAGATAGAAATTAAGTCACAAAAAACATTTCCAGCTAATGATTATCTGGCACTCAAATGGAGAAACCAACAATTCAGAGTCTGAGATTAAATGATATCCTGGAATCTGTGCAAACAAAATTCTTCACCAACTGATGAACATAGCTTAGTTGAGTTGAGGACTATGATTCTGAAACTAAAGCAATCTGACTGAAAGCTTCAAAACTTTGTTTTCTACCACTTCTTTCCTGTTTGAGCTTGCAAACCAATTATCAGAGAACAGAAAGTGGACTAAAGAGATTCTAAAATCAGAAAACTTGAGATAAAAGACATGACAAAGAACTGAACCCGTGTCAGAGAATCCAAAAATCTCCATATTGATATTGTCAGTTAGATATTGATCCCTGTCATCCCTAAAAAAAGGAGACATTCACTGAATTCTACTGTTCCTAACAACACCAGTACTTAGCAGGTATAATCAGATAGGTAAGTTGAAGTTCTTTATGTTCTCTATCAGAAAGAAAGAACAGAAAAAAAACAGCTTCAAACATCGGGCTTTTTCAAAAAAAACTATTGGAAAATAACAGAAAAGAGGACAGTAGGGATTACAGAAAAAATAAACCATAAGGAGAATGAGACAGCGAGGTAACCTGGTCTTGCTCGTTGTTAATTATTCTGGAACTGGAAATTCAATCCCGAATCCACTCACTATTTCTGATGTATACGCAGGCACTGAAAAACAACAAAAACGAAGCAAAGGGCATCACACTATATAAAGTCTCTTGACTTACTTTCAACTAAAAACAAAAGATGATTGTGAGATTATTGTTTTAGAAAAATATCAAATATTTATGTCGTGAGAGAAAAAAGAGGGAACGATTATTATTGCAAAGAGAAAGTGATATATTTAATCTGCTGTTAGCTTAGGTTTTTTTTTGCAGGAACTAGTCTCATGTCAACCATTTGGTTGTTTCAGTGTTTTCAAATTTAGGACGAACATCAATATGAAGTGAAATACAAGTGGTGGCTGCTGCATCACTATAACAACCCGTCCTTCCACTGGTCACTATCATAATTCATACATCAAAATTAAATTTCTTTCTTAATAAGATTCCTCAGGTTTGGTTATGATTTTTTTTTCCTCACAAGCCAGTAGGTCACTGGCACCTTATCAAAAGGAAATTATAAACGTAAATGGTGTTGGTGTAGAGCATGCAAATGGTCATGTCACTGGGTGCCTGTTTGAAATTGCAATTGAAGCTATTTTTTTGGTTAAAATTTAAAGGTTTTTTTGGTTATTTTAAATTAATTTTTTAATAGTTTTTATTATATATTGATATTAAAAATAAATTTTAAAAAATAAATAAATAATGTTTCGATACATTTTCAAATAAAAAATATTTAAAAAACAGTATTATCAAACATCTTGTTAGGCATAGAGGTACGTCTCAGAAACAACCCTTTTGAGACTGATCAATGAATCTCAACCATAAAAATAAAAATCAGTGATAGGTAACAAACTCACCAATAACGTTTAATGAGGAATTAACATGGCACTTCTCTGTACATGTCTTGCATAGTTTTTCAGGGAGTATTTCTTCTCTCCATGGCCGTCCTTCTCTATCCTCTTTTTTTGTTTTTGGCAATCAACTAACTAGAGAAATAACACCAATATTTTATTCTAAATGGGCCCCTAGGAGGCTAGGTGAGTATTGTGCCATGACTTCGACAGTATCGGCGAAGGAAAATTAACATGTGCACCGACAGGCAGGAGATTTAGCAAGAAAACCTGGAATTCCCACTTGGACAAACACAGCAACAGTTATAAAATCTGTGATTTCCTTTTCCCTGAGGCAGCTGCAGTATTTCTTGGGTAGCTATCAGTTTCGTTAATGGATCTTAATATTTCAACTCTTTGTTGCAGGATTTTGTTTAAACTGTGGAATTAGCTCAACTAACGGATTCGTTAATAGTAATCATAGGTAAGATGTTGCATTCTTTGGTGAGTGGAGGAGTAATCTTTCAATCAGTTTAACTAAATTTCTTTTTCCTTCTATGAATACATGTTCTCATGTCAAATTTCAAGAAATTCCTCTCTTGTTGAGTCATAGAAACATCATTCGTCTCTACCTACATGAATACATTTCTAAAAAAAAAAATTAAAAAAAAAACCAACCTTTTTTGCAACCTCAGATTTGCCCTGAAATGATAATCCATGGAGTCAACCCATTTAACAAAGGCCGGCAAGGGTCATTAAGACATTGGCTAGTCACCCATTTAGGGCGTAGTAGTTGAGGACTCGTTGTCTCACGTTTGGACTGACATGGCTCTGCCTTTTTTCGTGACTGATCCTCACGTTTCAACGGCTATTATTCGATCACTGTTGAGGTTTTTGGCCTGTTGCTTGGTTTAACGGCCAGCATGCACTTGCTGGAAGACAAAGCTCCTGGTTTAGATTTCAGAGTTCCATCACATCGTTTAATTAGCCAAAATTAAGTTCAACCACTAACGCCCACACAGACACGTTCAAGTGTGATTTCATTAAATACGACCAAGAGAAATGAGATCTCAAATTCGAGCACTGCCTCATCCAATTTATGACTTGTCTAAAAAGAAAAACGGCCCACTAGCACATCAGAGCTCACACACCCTAATAAGCTATAACAATATGTTTTTTTCTTGACTACCAGGCGCCTGGTTGCCGTGCGCACAAGTTCAAGGGAGAATTACCCTAGTCGGGGCATATGGATTAGTCACTTATGGCATCGAAATCACGACATCCCTGCCCCTTTGCCTAGCTCTTCCGTAGCCCAGAAGTAGGGAAGGAGGGTGTAAAGGTAAATTTCGATAGCAGCATGAAACAAAAGGATGTCGAATTGTGAAATTAAAAGTAAAATATACTGGGCCATTACAAATCAAGCGTGCAAGAAATGTTGATCTGTAGACCGCTGGAGTGACCCAATTGAACTACAAAAGATGGCAAATGAAAGTTATATCCTCAAATGAAATCGTTCCAGGTTGAAGAACTGAAGTTTTGTCTCCGAAGACGGTTATAATCTGTTTACACAATCCGCTCCAACTCTCTAGCATAACTCAATGTCTGGTTGATGAGTTGTAGAGATGGTATTTCCTTGCAGGGGGCAGATTCTTTTGCCTTCTGGAAAACTACAGAGCCATTCTTTATCTCCCACTCGGGATGCTCCTGCATTAAGCAACAGAACATGTCACATTTATGTTAATCATGAAAGTAAATCTGAAAAAGGAGAAATACAATTCCCAGAAGAAGTCCGCTCTTGGTCTACACCCCACCAAAGGAGTTGGAAAACAATATGAACACCTTAATCCGGTTTGTCAAATAAACCGAAGCAGCCACCTCCCCAACAAACTGTTTCTTAACTGCAGAATCTTGTAGCATCACTTGGTGAGCTAAAACAGAGGGCCAGTTACAAGCTCTGAAGCAGTGCTAAAGGAATTTCTTATCTAAGTTCGTATACTTTTTAATCAATCTAAAAAATTAAATCATTCAAATCCAAAAGCTTGAGTGTTAAAAAAAAATATCAGTGCAGAAGACACCAGTACCTCCTTGATGTAGTCCAAAAGTTCATTTTCGGAAGGAAAGAGCAACATTTGACGGGCATCACTTATTGAAAGATAGTCATATGCCTTCTCACTGCATCCAGCAATTTCATCCCTGGAGGTGATAAGGTGGAAATCAACTAATAAGAACATAGAAGGATAATGCTGCGTGCTAAATCCATTCATGGAGGATGATAGGGTGAGCTGCAGCTTCTAACCCGGAATTCTAAAGACTGATTTTCAAAGTATAGTTGCAAGATTAGTTTTCAGTCTGCACAGTGTGGTTAAAATGAACAAAAAAATCCCTGTTTTCAAACTTGAACTATGTGCGACCTAAAAAACACAATGAGCCCCAGTGCAAAACTACAGCATGGAAACTTGCAAAAGATGGTTTGCATGCTCCATCAAACCACAAAACTATTAGATAAATCAAATTGACAAAAAAAAGGACTGGCAAAAAATTTATGGGAATGGAGCTTATTGTTAGGAGAAAAAAAAAACTACATCAATCGATTAAGATGTCACTTTTAAAGAGGCATAACAAATAGAAATAATAATTAAAATTTCAGGCAAATGAACAAGTTTTCACAAGAAACTATGGCTGTCATTTAGAACAAAGATGGAACACATGCACCTTGAAAACAATGAACTTGACAACACCTAAAAGGACATTAATTGAGCCCAATTCTGATCTAGTAGGTTGCAGGAACTGACCATTTTCACCTAAACATTGATGTCTGTACGCCCTCTGAAAGAACAATTCTATCTATCTTACCCTTTTATTTAGTGTGAGGTGGTGTACCCATAAACAAATATAGTCTACACGGATGATTTCTCATTGACTAATCAATGGCCACTCGCTGTTGCAACAGAGTATGGAGAAATTACCTCACAGTCTTTGCCAAAAGATCCATAAAATAATCATATGTCTTGTATGGCACGTTCTGTTTTGCAGATAACACGCGATTGTAAGCCCCTTCCATAAAGGACTGCTCCAACTCCACAGCATGCTTGATGCAAGGATTCTCCAAAGCAGTAGGGGAGAGCAATTCCAATTCAGTATGGAATTCAGCAATTCTATTTTGGACTAAGAGTCTCAAGAGGTTGAGACCCAATATCATATACTCCTGAGGAGATTGGGGAAGAAAGCTACTGCTCCATCAAAAAACAAATCATAAGAATCAAGCTCTAACATTATACCACTCAACATTGGAAAATAAAGAAGAGATAACAGCAAATTCTTCCTTGTCAAGGCTACACATGTTCTTCTCTTCTATGATTTCTTTAGTTAAGACCTTAGTATCGTCTAATACGTAAAAACCAGACAGATCAGTTAATAAAAATCAAAAAGCTTAAAGAACCAAATGCACAACTAAAAAACAAACCATATAATATTTTCTACTCTGAAATGAGAGAGCCGTACAAAAGGGAAGTAAATCGAGTTCACAGCTAAAATGAAGCCTTTGAAACAAAACTCGAAACATCAAACAAGCTGTGTAAGATAGCTTATTTGTTATGAGCCTTGTGCAACATAGTTCCATTCCTTGGTTTGCACTAGGTTGTACAAACTGACATATTAAGAATAGAGTTAATTATCCTATCACAGTAAGGATATCTATTTCTGATACCCTACATGTAACAATACTCCACATTGCCTACAGTCAAACAAACTAATAAAGTTGTTGAAACTATGAGGTGCTGAATGTCTCATCAGACTCAGTAAGGAATTCAAGTCACCATTCTCCCAAACTGTGGAAACATAATTAACGAAGCATGCAGTTTATGCAGGCAATTTATAATAAAAACACTACCCAAATACAAAACTAAGCATGCACGCCTGATTCCTTGAAAACTGAAAGCAATGAAAAAATTACCCGGCATCGGTATAATAAGGCTTCAACTGAAAGAAATCCCTTTCAAAGGCCTCCTGATCCCCAATCGTCACACTCAAAAGAACAGCATGCTCAAATACATCCCCTGAAAAAGCACCCCCCACTTAATAAATATAAATAAATGTATACAAACCACGCGTCTAAAACACAATCTCATAACCTAAAATCAAAGATTATTAAACCCTAAATCCTGCATTACAACCCTGAGATCCTCAACAAATAAAGGAAAAAAAAACCACAATCTTACTTGCTATTGTCAATTCTTGAACAGCATTAGGTGTGTTTTCAAACAACGGCGGCAAGCTTCGAAATCCTGTCAACAAGACCTGCAGCAAAAAAAATCAAAATTAATTGCAATTAACGCTAACTACTATTCAATTCAACTGAGATAAAATCACTAAGAAAGAAAAACAAAAAAGAAATGAATTAAGTAGAAAATGAGTAAAAATTGGGGTTTTGAGGTGTGAAGATTAATTGTTACCTTGAGCTGAGAGAGCAGATTCGTCGAAGTATTGAAATCTTCTCTTGTGCACGCCGCTTTGAATCGCTCGAATAGCTGGGATACTTCTGTTAGCTTTGGATCCATCTCTCTCTCGTTCTCTCTACGTCTATCTGGATTTATTTTTAAAGCTCGAGTTTTCTAGCTTCTACAGAAAGAAAAGATTTTTTTTGTTTTGTTTTATAAGGGTTTAAAAGGAGTTTTTGTTCGGGTGATATCTTGACCAGATTGAGTCTAGCCCAGATCAGTATGGGCTGGGCTTGGATGGGCCACAATTAATTACCATAAGTCAGCAAAGACGCATATGTCGAAGTGATTACAGTAACAATTTCAATGCATTACAATTACAATTATAAAAAGGAATTAATTTCAATGCATTAGATGTAGGAGTGTTTTGAACAGTGATAAAGATTTTTTTATTTAGAAATGAATTAAAATATTTTTTTAATTTATTTTTAATATCAACATATTATATAAAATTATAAAAAATTAATTTTTTTCAAAAATCAAGCAATTACATAGCCAAACACCTCATAGAAGAAAAAGTAGTGTGGTTAGCATAATAATATAGTCTAATATCATTATTTTTTTCTCTTTCTTTATTTTTATTATTGATATTTATGAGCTTCATTTAAATGAAATGATGATCAATTTTATTATCAAATAATATGCCATTACAATTATCAGAGCATGTATTCTACCAAGGTTCATGCCAAATAAAAATAAGATCGTAGAGGAAATTTATTCTTAAATTGTGATAGTGTAATAGGATAAGAATCTTGAAATAAGGATAATTTAAATACATGGCAATTTCGTTTAAAATATTTTACATACACTTAATCCCTAGTTGAAGGGAGGAAAAGATTTATTTGTAATAAGAATAAAACCAATGAATGTGAGTTGGGTTATTCTTATTTTTATATTATATCATATTCAGTCAAAAAAAAATTTATTTATATTTTTTTACTTCATCTTTAAATTTTTATATTCTTTTTTATTTAATAAAAAACAACATAGAAGGAGGATACATTCCACCAAGTTAAGGTAGCAATAACTACCCACAATTTTTTTTTCTTGCTTTTTTTTTTCCACGTAACTATTTTTTCTTCAATCTAATCTTTTTATATTAAATTAATTTGAGATTAAATTTTATTTATTGGTTCTTTAGGGTTCTCACTATTTTAATAATTAGTTTTGATGTTGAGATACACTAAAAAATTAACTTATATTATTGGTAGATATTATGAAACGGCCTCTCGTTGTCTTCCTTTTACATTCAAGACGGTTAAAAAAACTCTTGATTTGATTGTAGAAAGAAATTTCCAGTGACTCTTCTGGATTGCAGTCTCCATTCCCGTCTGGAAATTGAGTATTAACAAGATATATAAGCATCGCCATCAGTGATCCTGTCTCTGAGAGCACTAATGTAAAACTACTTCCATACAGTAGTAGATGAAGCACAAAAGTTCTCTTGTTCGGACTCTCCCAATCACACACCAGTAACTAACAAAAGCAAATAGTGCTCAGACAGGATTCCGGTCGTCACCTACCTGGTAATTTCCGGGGTCACTTTTCCTCTTGTATAAATATAAGGGGGGGTTACTAGTAATAATTGTGACAAAGGCGTCAAATTGTACGATCAGAAATATTTTTATAAGTAGAGATCTTATATGATACCCACTTTGTGTGTGAGATGGCTGTCTTCATGATCCACTAGCAACAGTGAGATCTTTTCAAATAAAGTGAAGAGCATGCACGCCCACATTGAGCTGCATCCTGGAAAGGATCATAAAATAGATGTGAAATACAACGTATGCGTGTGTGTGCTGTAAGGAAGGTTAATTTCCAGTTTCAAGTCATCTAAACCAAGATATCTATTTATATTTAGCCATTTGGAATTAACATTAAAGCAACAGATTTTTTACTTTCTGAAAATGGATCATGAATTTTGATCAACTTGGAGCCATTAGATAGCAATGTTTCATTGAAGTTTAAGCTATTAATTAGATATTAAAACAATATTAATTGATAAGATCATATCTAATTGGGGCCATACAGGATATTTAAAACCAATATTGGACCTAATTATTCAAAGTATTTGGCAAATGATACAGAACATTACCATTCTTCAATTGGTTTTTGTTCAAATTGAAAATGCTACGATGGAAGTAGTTGATAGCCTGTGTTTAGCCACAAGTTGATATATTTTTATCCAAAAAAAAATTGATATGTAGGTTTTATTTTTTTTATACAATGTTTTTAAGTGTTAATCAAAAAAACTTATAAAATGATCTAATTAAATAAATTGGTAATTATTTGTGTAAATAAATAGATAAAAAAATCATTAATAATAATTGAAAGCATACTTGGAAAAATTGAGAGACAAACTTATATCAAGATTTTGATCTTGCAACATGGGATATATACTCATTTGTATTTACTAAATTTTTATGATAATAAAAATAGACACATACATAAAAATAATTAAATACAATAAAATAAAAAAACATTATGCAAGGCTATACACATTATAAATATTATTTAAGAATAAATATTTTATATTTAAAAATAAATTTCATCTATATAAGATATTAAAAAAATTATAGATCAAGCATAGTAATATGTTAAAAAATTAAATACATACAAAATATTTTAAAAACAATATATTTAAAAATGGCTAAATAAAAAATCATAAGGAAGAGATATTAATTGAAACACAAATAGAAAATATTAAAAAGGACATATTATAAAAGATACCAAAAAATAATAATGTTTAGTGATAAAATTAGAAAAGAAAATAAGTCACAAAAAAGATGTCTACCTATTTTAATTTTTCAAACTTATGACACAGGTCATTAGATCAAAAACAACATAAATAGAAAAATCATGAAATTCAATTCCTAACAAATCAAATGTTGAGGAATAAAAACTAGAAAAAAATAAAAAATTACACAAAATGATCTAAAATACAAAAATTGTGATTAAAATAAAAAGGGTGAAAATCCAAATAAAAAATAAATGAGAGGTCAACCACTTTTTTTGAATGAAGGGTAATTAAAAAGAAAAATAACTTCAACAAAAAGAAAAAAAATAAAAGAAATGAGGACTAATTAAAAAAAATAACACATCATAAACTTTGATCAAATGATGAAATTGAAAACCAATAACACTTTAACAAATGGGTCAAGAAAAAAAATTAGAAATTAAAAGAATAAGGACCAAATTAAAAAAAATATGACAAATTATAACGAAGGACCAAATTGAAAACAAACATAAATTTTATAACAGGGTCAAGAGAGAAAAAAAATCAAATGATTAAGGATTAAAATTGAAGTATAAAAAATAAAGAAGATCAATGTGTACTTTTTAAGAAAGGAAAGAGAAAATATAAAAAAGAAATGGTTGTCGGCAATAAACTTTCCATCTACTGCTAATATGCATCGCACTAGCAGGAAGTGAACAAGATAACGCTTTTAACAACATGGTGAAAGGATAATTTTGGCAACCGGTGCCAATATACGTACTACCCATATGTTTTCTTATGGACAACACAAGCTTTTATAACCTTTTGGATTTAAAAATTAACGAATCAGTGTGAAAGATCAATATGCCTTCAAAAAACATAAAATTAATGAAAACACCTTTGTGAAAAAATAAAGATATACTTCAACCAAGAACTTTTTTTTATTATTCAAAGGAGAAAAAGGTTTTTTTCAAAGGGAAATAAGGCTTTTTAACTATCTTTAAAATAAAAAAATATAAATACTCTTGATCAATATATCTAGATTTTCTTGACTTGAAGGGCAAATTAATTATTTTACTATTCCAAAAAGATGAAAAGATGCATATACCCCTCAATAATTCTTTAGGTAGTGTTTAGTTATTGTCATGATACAAAAGAGATGAGGACAATGAAGACAAAAAATATATCTAGATTAAAATAGTTATTATTATAATTTAAAATTCAATTTAAAAGTTGACTCAAGACAAAGTTTAGGTCAATAATAGGAGTGCCTTGCTAACCTAATTTTTTAAAAAAATTAAAACAATCTTGTTTTGATCAAAATTCTGTTTCAAAAAGGTCAATAAATTTTTTACTTGTATTTTATCTCTAATTGATCTAACTTTTAACCATACTAGGAAGAATCAATCCTTTCTTTATATTTTTTAAGTCAGACCTATTAAATCCTAGATGAACACGTCAAATTAGTCATAGTTTTATAATTAAGATTATTATAATATTATTAATCTCAACATTTAATATGAACTAAAGTGAAAAAATATATCTAATAATTTTTTTAAATATATAAATTTGATAATAATATATATTAAGAGTAAAATAAACTTTTTTTATATATTTTATAATCTTTTATTCACCACAATCAAATAGAATATGAAGGTAATAATTTTATTTTGTACATTACTATCAAATATTATTTTGTTTTTTATTTTTTTAAATTTTTTTGAAAGAGAGTATTAACTAATTTGCTATTGAAGAAGATCACAAGGCATTTTTTTTACAAGATAAAAAATCGTAAGTTTACCGTTGAAGTGAATAATAATACATGTGTGCAGTGATTTCTACTAGCAGTTCAGAGTTTTTGTTAATGCTGTCATGATTATTTATTGCTAAACTCTGGTGTTTATGTAATTATAAAACGATGGGGCACAAACATCACCCTTTTTTTTATTTATGGAATCCCTTCTTTTGTTACCAAGAAAATGGTTCTTCCATGTTTTTGTAGCATAGACCAAAAGCTTTGGCCCTAAGAACCACTCTGGGGTGGGTCTCCCTCCAATTCCTTGCCTGAACATTGATTGCATAAAACAACAAAATTCCAACTTCTCAAAAATTGAACTCCAAATTGAAGAACAAAAACTACAAGTTAAAACAAATTTATTTTTTCAGAGAGTTTTCATGATGTCTTGACAATTAAAAAAAAAACAATTGCAAGATTAGGTTAACATCTAACAATAAGAGATGTTCATGTCTAGTGGGAGGCATACAGCCCTAATCATACTAGCGGGTTAGTGGTGTCTTGCATTAATCTGTATGGTAGGAATGTGTCCATTATTTGAAGTTGAGTTAAACCCACCTCGCAAACCCCATTATGTTTTTCCATCTGAAGGTTGTTGGACCGGTGACCTGCCACCCATGTATCAGGCTCTGCCTTAACATCCTAGGAAACACCCTCCTAGAAATCTTGTTCAAGCAAGATTTGCCAGAAACCACCACCTGCTGAAGTCATCTTTTGCAAGTGGGGTCTTCTCAATCTCTCTATGCAAGGAAAAAAAACAAAAAACAAAAAACACGCACAGGTACAATGGGATGTGGGGTGGTTAGAAGGTGCATTAGCTAACCAAATGCCCTATTTTTCCAAATTACCAAACCAATCATTTTCACCTTCTCTTTGTCAGTCCAGCATTCTTATAGTCTAGGCATCTTAGAGCTCATGATAGTGTTCTTGGTCCATGCTTGACGAATGAAGACAAACCGGTCTTCAGTAGTGCTTCGTGAGAGGACCCATGTCTTAGTGGACAGACATGGGCTTGTCCCATCATTGAAAAAGTGAGAATATATACTGTCATCATGCAAATTTGATCTTAAAAGCTCTAATTTGCTGGCTTCTATTTTATTAACAAAGGTTGCCTTATTAATGTATCCTTTTCCCCTTTCGATTAACTGCCTCCACCTCTCTTCCTCCCTCAAGTACCCCCCTCCATAAATACATTCAACTAGGCATTTGCAACTCTACCATGAAACTTCAATTGAACTCGTCATTACTTTCTACATCCAGTCATTTTTGAATCTCGGAGACTGATGGGCCTCCCTCAATCCCCAACCCCTTCTCATCTTTATCCTCAAGAGCTTCAACTTAAACTCTATCAGGCTTTCATATTCTCAATTCCTATCCTCTTCTCCATTATTCTTTTTCTGTTGTTTTACTTGTTCTACATCAAAAGAAGGACTCCATCGCTTTCATCTCCTCCACGTATAATTCAAAGGAGTTCCAATCAAGCTACTCCATATCATGTCTCCTCTGTAAGCCCCCCTCTCCATCTCTCTCTCTCTCTCTCTCATGTACCACATGCATGCAGCAAGGAAAAAAAGGAAAGGCAGGAAAACTGAAGCATTTCTTTGTTTCTTGGTTGTGCTTTTGAAATTTAGCTGCATACTATAGTGATGGTTTGCTATTCAGCACTACAGCTATCATCTTAAGATTTTTCTAATCTTTTTTCTTGTTTCAATGATTATATTTATAGAGTTATCAGAAGGAAGAGATTGCAAACAAGCTTCAAATAGTCTTGTTTGATGAAGAATTAAGGACAAAGGATTCTCAGTAAGATGTCACTTTACTCAATTTCCATTTAAGATAATTACTTAATTCATATGACGTGAGCTAGTATTTATCCTGCCCTACAACATGTACTCGATTTAGGGTTATATTGCAGTAATGATCATATGCTGACGAGGGCAATTCACTGAAAAACTGGAAGATTTATATTCACCTTCAACAAAGTTTCTCTAATTTGTAAACATGGGAAAAGGGCCTAGATAAGTTCTCACTATTCACATCCCCCTTAAAGTCATGCTCAGTCATCTAGTTAAGAAGCAATCCCTATGAACCATCCTTTACAGGTTAGCGAGGCAGAAGAGCTTTCACTTTTATATCAGATGCCAATCAGAATCTCTAATAACATCCACCATTTTCTCTGAAGGCTCTTCTTGATAAGAATCTGGTGAAGAACTACAATCTCTATAACAATTGACACGTATGGAGGTAGCAAAGCATGTATGAAATAAAGTTGGAAACAGTAGTCCTTCTGGCTTTAGAGATTCTTTAGGAAAATCTAGTCACTTAACCTATTGAAAAAGACATGAAATGTTAAGCATGAAAAAGATTTTTCAGTTCTGAGAAGCCTAAAGACCTTTATTTGGGTTCTTTTTTTGCTCATAGGCCCAACAGCAGCCCTATCTTTCTATTTCTTTTTGGGTCCCCAGCTTGCATTATTTCCAATTGCATAAATGTATCTACTTTTACCAGAGTCTGAAAGACCCATTAGATATATATTCTTGTTAGCTAAAGAATGATTAGCAAAGATTTAGACCCTCCAAGAGGTCCTAACAAAGCAAAATGCCAAGGGCATCAAGTTCTAAATTCTAACAAAATTATCAGAATTTCTATCGATGCTTCATGTCTATACTTTATAAGATGAGACAACTGAAACTGTGAACTTTTTCTCCCATTTCTAACTCGACGAAGAATTTCTAATTACATCCAGTACTTTCTGAAAGCAAATTGGCTGTGAGCTTGTACAATGAGTTTTTGATGCTAACAGAAATCAGGGAAATTGATGATATAAGGAAATCTATCTAGAAAATTTAAAAAGAAAAGGTGAATTAAGGCTTCAATTCAACTGAACCTAATTGAAACTTTTTGGTTGCAGATGCTGTGTTTGCTTGGGCGAATTCTTGATCAAAGAGGAATTGCTTCAAATCCCATCATGCAAGCATGTGTTTCACATGGACTGCATAAATCATTGGCTGCACTCAAACTCAACCTGTCCACTTTGCAGATGTTATGTCATATTCCCCACCACCAAATTATGTACTAATCCGCCACAATCTAGTGGACCTGTGCTCCTGCTGCAATCTAGTGTTGGTGCAAACACTCGCCAACCTCAGAATATAACATCTGAACTGCAGCAACAACAAGATGTTGGTGCTGGATCGACAGAACAGCTTGTGATACCTATAGAAGAATCATCAAGTGTGGCATCACAATTGAGGGACTCTTCTAGGTTACCTGAGCTATCCATTTCCATGGAGAATGGAAGGGGTTCTCCAAATGGAGAATCTGTTATTCTTCATATCCGAAGACATAGTACATGAAGAAAATTCTTGCCTCTATACGAAGTTGAAATAAATAGATAGGCAAATGTTCTGATCAAGGCAGAACAGTACCAAATGGCATGCGCATGCTTTCAGTTGGCTGCGTAATTCTGTTTTGAGAATTTCTTGAAAGGGGTTAGATATCAAAAGGCCGGTCACTAGTAATAGTGTTGGTGAAATCACAGATGAGGCCAGCCTTGTACCGAGATCTGGATTGAGCTCGTTTCATGTCATTAAACGCAGAAATTACACGAGAAGCATGCGAAATGACTAACTTTTTTGCCCTTCGATATAGTGAAATTGATGAACTTTTTTGCCGGTAAATATAGTGAAATTCTGTGGCAGCATCTTGATCTTCTTTTATTAAAATCATCTATTTATAGCCAACTTAAGGTGAACAAGTGCTTTTATCAAAACTATAAATGAAATTTTTTAGAATATATATATATATATGTATATGTATATATATATATGTTTGACATGTTGATCCTTGAATAATCTTTATTTACTTGAAGTTTTTTATTAAACAAGAATAATCTTTACAAAATATAATTGATAATATATTGTATTTATTCTTTGAGTTTTATTGTTAAATAGAATCTTAAGCCAATATCCAAGCGAACCTTTAGTTTAAGCTAACTATGCTAGAGGACCACATCAAACTTGCAATTTTCTTCCTAGAAAATGATAGAAGCTGCTACACAAAAGGAACGTCAGAATTGTTGAAAGAATAGTTGTTTTGGCAGGAAACTTTCATTTATCATTCCTCAATATCATGGCTTCATAGGCTGGCGAGCAATCCAGCAATCAAAATTTGGACTGATATATAGTACCCCCAAATTGCTGCCCTTGAAAATCTAAACCAGACCTCTGATAAATGAGACTAAAAGTTGATTAAGGCAGCCACTGTTAGGGGTACAAACATGGGTGAATGCGTTCAAAACTCTAAGTTCCCTTGGTCATATCCTTTGCTTTGTTCATCATCAACTACTTCGTTCGTCGCAGTAAAACCACCATTGGAAAATCCCAAGGGCCCGAGATGGAAATCAATGAATCCATGAGAGGCAGTGGGGGAAGAGAGACATAGACTGTCATTGAAAATTAGTTTATATATATTTTTTTTGTTTGTTTATATACCTTTCACTTTATTTTATTAAACAAAATTATTATTTTTATAATATTTGTGAGTTTTTTTATTAAAAATTAACTTAAAATCCTATCTTCAATACTTAATCAGCTGTGTGTGCTAAAGCTAAACCAAAGGAACATGTGGTCCGCAACAGTTTTGGTCATGGGGTCGCACAGATATATAGAAGGACATTAATTTAGGGTACAGGCTCTCAAGTAGTGTTTAGAAGTGCTCTTGCTTTCGGCTCTAGAGTTATAAATCAAGCTGGATATAAAAAATTAGCTATTTTGTGTTTTAAAAATATTTAATTTTTTTATTTATTTTAAATTAATATTTTTTATGATTTTAGATTATTTTGATACATTATATAAAAAATAATTTTTAAAAAATAAAAAAAAATATTAATTTAATATATTTCAAAATAAAAAATAATTTAAGAAATAACAGCATTACATTATAAAATAAGGATAGAAATATCCGGTACTGGCATCTTGTCCCAGCCTTTATGTTGAGAGAGCTGGTAGGTCTTGTGCATAAAAAAGAATCCTATAGAACGCAGGATAGACAAGTGTAAGTTTTCCGAATTCGGCTTCTCTCAAGTGCTATCATCTTCAAACAGAGGGTAGAGGTTTTATTGGATTATTAATTTATTATTATTATTATTATCATCTTTTCTTTTCCATCAAAATTATTTCATCTTCAATATAAGAAATAAGACCGACCACATAAATATGAAATCTGGATTCTTATTTTCTCTCTATTATATATTTATATTAACAACATAAAATTAGTTTATCTCGTGATTTTTAGCAAATATATAGTATAGGGTCACCTCTTCTTCGCACTGATTTCATCACCTATCCTGTGGTGGCTCATATGATTTTTCCGTTTGATGAATGCAATGCTTGAAGATGTGCAAATTGGTCTTAGAGTCAGAATCAGAAGAACATAAAAGCAAAAACTAGCAGCAAGGTAATTGGATTTTACTTTTTTTCTGCAAAAATCACCTGATTTGAATTTTTTTTTCATTTAGGATTACTTATTTATTTTAAATAGATTCAGAAAGTAATTAATAGAATATCATCGAATTATTCTACTAGCACCTTATAAATTTTCGTAGTCAAAGAAGAAAAAAAGAAAAAAGAAAATAATAAACTGGAAGGCGAAGATTCAACTAACATGTCATATAATTCTAGGAAACAAGTAGAGCCGCTGAATTCACTTGACATGAATCCGGTGATAGGAATGGAAAGGGAAGGAAAGGAGAATCTGCATCGACTCGCATTTAATTGAGGACAACCCAAAAAACCCTGGTATGAATTCTTACTTGAAAATGACAGAAGCTGCCACATATAATGCGCCTGCCAGAAGGGTTGCCATAATGGTGGTTCTGATAGGCATTTTCCCGTTGTCATTTCTCAAAGCTATGGCTTCGTAAATTGGCCAAGAATTCACCACAGCAAAACCTGATATGAACATCTGCGCAAATAGTCCCTCCAAATTGTTTCCTCTGAAAACTTCAACAAGCCCTTGGGAAAATGAGATTAAATTAATTATGGCCGCCAATGTTAGGGAGACAAACATGGGTGAATGTACCCCAAACTCAAAGATCCCTTGTTCGTATCTTTTACTCTGTTCAGCATCAACTGCTTTGCTTGTGACGGTAAAGCCAGATGCTGAAATTCCCAAGAACTTGAGGAAGAACTCTATAGAACCAAATAAATAACACGTCACTCCCCTTATGTGCCAAAATCGTTGATCATTCCACCATCTCTGGATTGATCCACCGGCTAAGACAAAGTCAAGACAGTCTTGTCCATAGGCCCCAAGGAAGAGAAACGCATACAAGAAAAACCATGGGTCTGAAACCTGCAACAAATGTTACGATAAATTCAACAAAGAAACTTCTATAGAACCAATTTAAGTAGCTTATTGATAGATCACGCGAATATCTCATTGGCCTTCAAGCGAATCCATCTCTACTTGCTACTGCTTTCTAAATTCATGTCAGAAATGGAGGATTCTTTTTTCCCTGAAAGAAACTTTGTTTTATTCTAAAAAAAGAATAGCACACCTTTGGGAATATAGAAACTTTGTTGAGAAGAGCTAGCTGGGGAAGGAAAGCATATGTGGTGATTGGAATAGACCATATGGCCCAAAATGCTAGCTGTGCGTAGCCAAGGCCCATCAAGATACCCTTGGATCTAACGCCGAAGGTTGCAGGGCTATGTTTTGAGAAGCCCACTTCAAGAAGTCCAATTGACCATCTCTTTTGTTGATTCAGAGCATCAGCCAAGTTGATGGGAACGTCACCCAAAAACGCGGGCCTTTCAGGATTACAGAAAATGCCTTTCCACCCCTCGCATTGCAACCTAAAACCTGTGTAATAATCCTCCACCAATGATCCATATCTGAATCCAATCTGCATATTTTACAACCATTTACACTATGGCAAGCATAACAACACAATAAATAACGTTAATCTTGAGCATTGATCATGAACTTACCTTAGAGCCCCAGTCGGTTTGGTTCTCATAATTGCAATCTGCTACTTGATGTGCCTGTGCCAAAACTGACTGGGATTGGATGGGCTTGTCCACAACACGGTCTGGGGATAGTTCAGGAATCTCTGGTGATATTAAGCTTGATGGACTTCCAAAGAAAGCTCTCCGACGAAAGAAACATCCAGTTCCAACATAATTAGGACCCTCTACTCCATCCATCCCCATTGTATTAATTACAAACAAACGTTTATACTCACCACAATAGATGTCGTTTTTATTGATTCCACGATATATCTGAGGAAACTGAACGTACGCTAATGTGGTCCTAATTGCTGGATCGCATAGATAACACATTGCCCGTAGAAGTGTTTGTGGATCATTCGAGCAGAAGTCGCAATCTAGAGTCAAGATTATTGGTGCATTGGTCATGCTGCTTGATACTCGTAGCTACAATAGCAGTAAGAGAAACGCGCATTAATATATTAATAACTAGCTAGCAACATGAATTCAAATCTTTATGCTATTACTTACATAGCAGTAAGACAGGACATGGATTCAAATCTTCGCTGTATAATTTCATTTTGAATAATGTATACTTTAATATTGTTTTGTTCGGAAAAAAAAGAATTATTGTAGCATTAGAATTATGATTAATCATTTAACTTATACATATTCTTTACAAATTAATATATGTTTGGGTCTAGGTTTTTTCTTTTAATGATTTTATATGCTATTGTGTTCTAAAAACAAAATGAGCTAGTAAGAGAAATCAGTATGCACTACAAGTCTACAAGGTATATTTGAAGTTCCGAATACAGTAAAATTTCTTCTCTTTGTCGATGCAGGCGTAACCTAACAATGAAAAATCGTCGTGTTAATGTTTTTTTTTCTTTATCGTGATATTTTCTATAATATTTATGGGTGCGATCATTAACATATATACACTTACAAGGTGTGTAAATGGTTTGTTTAAGCCTGAAAAAAAAATTAATCTTGACATGCAAAAACCAATGAAACTTTTTTTTTTTTAAAAAAAAGAATTGAACTTAGAATTTTGTGATTGTGGAGAGGCATGTATTTATTTACCAAGGCATTGAGGGCACCGGCTTTGAAATGATGAGGTAAAGCCTTGCATTTTCCTCTAGAAACGTAGATGAGATTTGGCATCAGGTTACCAGCGGTGTCTTTGTCCTTGCTTGCATCTAGTAGAACCTGCTCATAGTTCAAACAAATGCTTAGGATGTGGGTATATATACATAAGTGAATCAAACCAATCACATTATGTTGATATATATATATATATATATATATATGAACCTGGTTATTCATGTGATAATTTACAACAACTCCTATGACTAATGTGTCTTTGTATATATTTGTCTCTAAACAAAAGGTTTGAGAAGCTGTGATGGAAATGCAAACCTGAATGACAGCGGGATGGTCTTGTCGGGTGAAGTTATCAGTCCATTTGTTGAAGATCTCTTGTTGTTGATCCAGGCCAGTGATATACTGATCATCAACTTCTCCCTTCTCAACAGCATTCTCTACCTTGGCTTTCATGCTTTTATACATCACCTTATTACATATTTAAAACTAATCATTTCAGGTTTCACTAATCCTCACATGTTGAGAAAAAAACACCTTATCAGGAATTTTCATCAACTAATTAAATTTATTTTAATTTATCTTTCCTGATATGTCGGGAGAATTCATTAAACACCACGGACCGAATTGTAATCGGGCGAAAGAGAAAACAAAATAGAGAAATATTAAAAGCCTCTCACGGCCTGGCATGATGGCTCCAAACAAACTATGTAAATTTCTTAATTTGAAACTAATTTCCGAACAAATATTGTTTTGGGTTTATCCCAATTGAAACCTTAATATTCTTTACACCTAGTTTTTTTTTTCCCAAGAAAAATCACATATAGTGTATAAGGTACATTTCACCTTTCACATACACAGTGAAGGAGACTTCGATGCACCTACACTGAGACTAAATTTTAGAATATCTCCTTTGGTGAGGTTAACCGGATGCATAGCACCTTTCACACCCGCACACATCTAGGGGGACCCGTGGCAACTATATTGAGACGAGAGTTTAGAATTATCTCCTAAAGTAAGATTAATTAGATGCAAAGACGCAACTTCTTTAAGAAACCAGCAATGGGACTCAAACTTAAATCTCAACATAAATGATTTTTTTTTCTTACCACTCAAGGCATATTGTTAATTACTTGCTGCCTGCGTTTCTTCGCATTGTCATGCTATTTTTTTTTTATTTTTTTTACAAATAATGATATCCAAGTGTCAAAATCGGATAAACAATTATATATAAAATAATCATAACAAATATATAACTCTAGTAATTAGGCCTGAATTAATTAGGGATACCGGATCAAATTCATAATGGATCCGAATCATTAAATTTAAATAATTTAATAAAAATAGAATTATAAAATTTATTTATCTCTGGTTAGTTTAAGAAATAACAAATGAGTCATATGGAAAAAAATATATGCTCGTGAAACCCAGTGCTAAATTCTTTGGGTGGAGATGCAAAAATATCATTAGACTTTTCAATAAATAATAATATAAATGTCTCTATAGCTACGATATCTTTTAAATAGCAGATAGCTTTTTTCAATATACAATGCTCAATTAGAAATTTGGTATCGTAGTGGGTATGGGGTGGGGGCTCGTCTACGGCTTCTCTATAAACCACTTGTCACTTGTATTTGTTTTGGGTGATTTCGAGGAGAGTAGAAGAGAAAAGAGAGGTTAAACTAGGGATGATAGAGAATATATAGAGTTGAGGATTGTATTATATTTATACAATATTTATTATTCAATAACTAATGAAATTAGATATCTTTATTCTATTTTCGATATTTGAGATGATAATTATTTATATGTGTGTGTGTGTGTGTGTGTGAGGGGTTTGGATGGAATTCCCATACTTAGTTAAAATCTTCCATCCTTATTTGATGCTATCGCTAATATCTGAGATGATGTTTTTATCGTTGTGGTGATCTAAGTTATTAACTTGATGATGTTATGTGTATCTTTTAATTAAGTTAAGGAAGAAACATTGTAATTATATTATTTGATGCAGGAGAAGAATTTTGGTGAACTACAATTTTGTGATGTATTTTTCATACGGAGATTTTCTATGAAAAAAACCGCGGATTATATTTATAGTTGTGTGTTTGATTATTTTCTATTCTACTATTGTTAATTTAGTTATTTCTATTTTAATTGTACAAAGAGAGAGAAAAGTTTAGGACTTTTAATTTGCAAGAAACTGAATTTTTTACACTTAAAAATGAATATATATATATATATATATATAAGAAACTGAATAAATCGAACTACTTATAGACTGACCCAATAACTCTAGCAATGAATGGATTGTATTTCAGTGTCGAATTTAATAACAATAACATTGCTATATAGTAGGAATGTGATTTGATCCATCTTCTTTTTATTAGTATTATTTCAATTTATGTATAATAATATTTAGAAATGTTTCTGCCAAGAAAGCTGAGTTGCAACTTGCAACTCTAGTTGTCGGTGACGACACGGCGCAATGAATTTAATATCTGGAGGAAAATATAAAGGATTTGCTCGAGATGGTTCTGAGGTGGGGACGCAAGATTATAAATAATAGAGGACGGGTCCCTCTTTTCCTCACAAATGTCCACCAAGATGACGGCACAAATAGCTGCTCCCAAGCAAACGCTACTGACTTATTCTATCACAGCTGTCTTTTATATGCTCATCATTGAGGGGATCATTTCTAGGCCACATGATAGAATACGCCGATGACACCCCAAAAAAATATTAAATGAATGAAATTTAGATATAGATGGAATATAATGAAATAATCACTTTAAGGTTCCTATAAAACAAGGCATGAAGCTAAGAAATTACAAAGAAGTTCCGGGAGTTATGAAGAAAATTTCAAGCACATATTGGTCGTGGGTTAAAAACAGGAATTGAACCATATGAAATCTAAGCCGTTATTTTTTCTCAATAGCTAAGTGGTAAAGTGGTTGATTGTTAATTAACTGGTTGTAGGTTCAAGTCCTGCTTTAAGAGATTTGATTCATTTTGAATTTTTAAAAAAATAAGGCTAGTGATTGAAGAAAGTGAAGTCTTAACAAGATAATCGTGCTGGAAGGTGTAGCTGAATCATCTTCTTTTTAAGGAGAGGTAATGACTGTTAAGTATTTGGTTCGATACTATTTTACCTCTGAAAAAAAGAAGTTGTGTATAAATTAAACTTGTCGACAAAGTTTTTTTTTTGTTTTTTAATAGTAAAGAAAACCAAGCTCGTGAGCTTAAGTTGATAAAATTCTTTTTTTAGGCACCTATATATATATATATGCGCTTGCTTAAACTCCTTAATTATATTTAAAGACCTTATTAACTGTACACTTCACTAATCAATTTATTTCCAATTAAATAGCCCCCTTTATGTACGCATGTCTTGATTTAAGACTCTCTCATTGAAAATGGAATTTTCTAGCAATTAATTACTAGAAAAAACGTATTCGTTTCTTAACTATCAAAGTTCAAAACCTTAATTCAAGTTCTAAGAAGTAAAGTTTCAAAAATCATGTTGTTTTAGTATAGATAGCATGCCTTCATCTTAAAAGTACTCAATTTTAATTTTCATACACACATGGGCAGATCTTAGCCTACACATAAAAAATGATGATTTAATTTATAAATATAAAAAGTAGCAAGTATAAGAAAATAAAAAGAAGAGAGCATTAAAAAAAAAATGCCTGAGCATTTTTAGATGGCGGAAAAAAATGGTTAAGTCTTCAGATTTTGATAGTGCATCTCAAGATTCATTAGATCTCGTAATGAAAAGAGAAGCAAATGAGTCGCCATGATTAATTTGAGAAAATTCATGCTTATTCTCGTTTTTCTACATGTACACGACTAAAAAGTCTCGTGTATATGTAGAAAATATTCTTTTATGAATGAAAACATATTCTTAAAGTATCTTACCTGAATCTTCTCACTCTCAGAGGTGCAAGGATGATTGGATTCAAAATATGCCTCTGGGCTCCTCTCTAGTATATTATTCTTCTTGCAAAATGGTAGCCAGTGGGTAGAAAACTTAGCAGCCTCCATGAAAGAAAAAAGAGTCAAGGCTGAGCCTCCATCATCAGATACATAGACTGAAATCTTCTCTGTTGGATAGTCATACGCCATCACTGATAAAGCCGTATTCACCACACCTATTGGTGGCTCCTTGTATGGATCAGCGGTGCATATGAACACGTCTAAAGCTGGAAAATCACTTCTTTTCATGACTTTTTCAACATTTTCAGGGAATTGCTTACGACAGACTGGACACATGCGAAAAGTCTGCGTGTTGATCCACATGAAAGTAAGGACAAAATCGGATAGTGACAAAGTGAGGTTTATAGAGAAGGAGACTAAGGTCGTGGAGCACAGCAGTGCTTTTGCATGGTGATAGAATAGAGCTAAAATGGCAAGAGCATAAACTGTGGCAAACATGCGGTTGAAAATTGTTATTCCCAAGGGCTTAACCGTGTGAAGAGGAGGAGGAGCACCACCGGTAGAGGCTTTTGTAGTGCCGGATTCTTTTGGTCGACCCTCCATACTTTCTGGTGGTGTAGGCTAGTATCTCAGGAGCAATCAGCGGTCATATATATTTGGTAGCTATCCAAGATTGTATTATCAATTGTTTAGTTATTATTTAAAAATATATCAAAATAAATTTTTTATTTATATTTTAAAATTTATTTTTAATATTAGAATATCAAAATAATTTAAAAATATATAATAATTTTTTTTTAAATACGATTTTAACTACAAAAAAATCATCAAATAAACATTGAAATTTAAATTTAATGAATAGTTTTTTTCCTTACACATTTATTTAATTGAAAACAGCACTCTATGAACTTCAAACTTATATACAACATCAATTATTTATGCATAATAGTTTCTTACGTAGAAGAAGAAGAATAATAAAGATGATTATTAGATTGAATCTCAGATCATTAAAAATTTAATAGTATATCAAATAATTATTTTAAATAAAAAATTGAAGTTATTAAATGAAATTCAATAAATACTTTTATATATAGGATTTTTATATACATAGGTGTTTTTTTTGTGTGTTTCTAATTTGTGAGTTTTAAATACATTAATAAGTCGCACTTATTTAATTGAAAACATTAGTTTATAAACTTCAAACTTATATATAACATCTGCAATTTATACATAATTAATACTTTTATACATAGAAAAATGAAGATGATTGTTAGATTTGAATTTCTAATCATTAAAGATTTGATATTATATTAAATAATTATTTTAAATAAAAAATTTAAGTTATTAGATAAAATTCAATATAATTTTATATATAAGATGTTTTACATACATAAGTGTTTTTGTTTGTGTGTGTGTGTTTCTAATTTGTGAGTTTTAAATACATTAGTAAGTTAATGAATAGTTTTTTTTTTCTTACACATTTATTTAATTGAAAACAACACTCTATAAACTTCAAATGTATATTTAACATCAGTAATTTATGCATAATATTTTTATACATAGAAGAAAATGATTATTAGATTTGAATCTCTAATTATTAAAAATTTAATATTATACCAAATAATTATTTTAAATAAAAAATTTAAGTTATAGATGAAATTCAATAAATAATTTTATATATCAGATATTTTATATACATAGGTGTTTTTTTTTTGTGCATTTCTAATTTGTGAGTTTTAAATACATTAATAAGTCGAATCTCTTTTAAGTCGCTCGACGCTCGGCTTGCCAAAAGCGTTGCTCGAGCTCGTTTGTTAAAACACAATGAACTTATACAAAACTATTTTTAAAGCTGGCTATATAAATAAACCGAGTTTTAACTTAAGCTAAGTTTAACTTACTAGGATTCATGAGTCGTCTCAAATATATGAATTACATTCACATGTTCGTTTAAATTTGTAAACAATCTCATTTATAAACTTGTGAAAAATTAAAAGAATAAACAATTTGCTTAATATTTTATGAACTAATTTAAGTTAATATGTAATCCAAAATATTATTTTTATGCAATAGAGTTTAGTAAGAAATTTGGCAATCATATGTGTGTGTAATTGTAAGGAGTTCAAAATATAGATATATTTTGTTTAAATATTCATATAACATGTTATGTTTATAATATTTTTTTTTAAGATGTTACAACTATAAGAATGTTTTTTATAAATATATCAATATTTAGGTGATACTTAATATCATGATAACAATTGTTTTTTAAAATAATTTTTGTTTAGAAATATATCAAAATAATTTTTTTTATTTTAACGCATCAAGAATCAAAAAAATAAATTAAAGTCAAACAAGTGCTCACTAGTATGTTTAAAAGACTAAAGTCTCGTTTATTTACTGGAAAATAAATTTTTTTAGAAAGCTATTTTCTTGAAAAATAATTTTTTGAAAAGTGAATTATTTTTTTATATTTAGTAATATCATTGAAAATAAGTTGAAAAACATTTCTCAGTGTTTGACTATTTCATGAAAAATAACTTATTAATATTTTTTTCAAGTTTATTAAAATAATGAGGAACAAATCTTACAAATTAAAAGATTGGATGAGAATAAAATTTAAAAAAAAATTAATTTCATAAATTATCTCAAATAAAATAAATAACAATCTAAATAATAGAGATCAAATCTAAAAGATAAAAAAGTTGAAAGATGATGAAATTAAAAAAATATAATTTTATAAATTATTTCAAATAAATTAAATAACAATCAAAAGAATAAGAACCAAATCTTATGGATAAAAAAATTTAATTAAAAAAATAATATGAGAAAAATAAATAACAATCATAAAAATAAAGACCAAAGTTAATATAAAATTTAAATTAAATCAAATTCTAAGGCATGAGATTAAAAAAAAAATTCAAAATAAAATATATAGTAATTAAAAGTTTGAGAACCAAATTTGATATAATCAGCAAATAACATGATATTTTTAATTTTTTTATAAATTTTATAAAATATTTATCATCTAAAATTAAAAAAAAAACACTTCTCTAAAAATTAAGGTAATTGTTTTAACTAAAGAATATTTTTTATTAACTAATTATTTTTAATACTAAATAAATTCAAACAAATTATTAGACAAGTATCTTCATGATATAAAATTTGTTTATTTTTATTTTTATTTCACTTTAAATTAATATTATTTTAATATTTTTAGATTATTTTAATATTTTAATATCAAAAATAATTTTAAAAAATAATAACAAGCACAGTTATATTCTATGTGAGGCTTGATGGACTCGAGTATAAATGTTGCCGTTGAAAGAAACATCCGGTTCCAAGTTAACTAGGGCCGTTAATCCATCAAATCCCATTACAATAATTTGATAAGAACATTTGAATTAAAAGAAAAAAAAAAGTGGAAGAAGAGATTCATTGTACTTTTTAACTTGGCTAGTCTATTGATATCCCAAACCTGAACTTTCTCTTTCCCCAGAAAAACAAAAACAAAAATTTCAAGCTCACCTATTCTTCCCTGTCATGTTGAAAAATTGCAATTATAAGGAAATATACGAAGAAAATAAAGATCAAAGCTTGGGATTGGAGTTATGAGAAACAGTATATGATTTTATTAAAATTTTGTTCTACATGAAATGTCTCATGTCGGAATCAGAAAGAACTGGAAGTATTGAAGGTGTTTAAGGCGGAATTTTAGTGGATAGCTTCAAGTTCGGGTAAATGAAAGTGTTCTCTTTGTGTGTTTGTCCTAGTTATGGAATTCAATTATGATATCGTTTTCATTAAAAGCGTTGGGACATCATTTTTACTTTAATTATATATATAAAAAATATAACTTAATTAATCAAATTTTAAATTTATATATTACCTATTTGAATTTTATAAATTTTAAAATTATTAAAAATTTATATAATTATTAATTTTAAAACCATAAGATTAACCAAAATATATATAAATTACCCCAAACTAGCACGTTAATAAAAATAAAAATAAAAAATAAAAGCATTGGATAAGCACTCTCATCCACCAATTGAACCATGCTGTCAAAGCATGATGAAAATTACAAAAACATACATTATAAACGCATACAAAATGTGGGGCACCGATTCAAATTTCAAACTCGTGCAAGCCCTCACATCGTGGTGTGACCGCTAGCTATCAGATATGCTAATATATAAGGGAAAAGGTTAATGGATGGCAAAATTAAATGAACCTTCTTTTAATATAAAAAAAGAAGAGGACATTCGAAGGAGGAATGCCGCAATAAATTATCATATAATTCGTGGACAAGTCCTCACTAATGTTCTTACATGAAAACGAAGCAAGATGCAGTATACAATGTACCTGCCAGAAGTGTTGCAATAATACTGGTTTTAATAGGCATTTTCCCCTTGTCCTTTCTCCATGCAATGGCTTCATAAATTGGCCAAGAATTCACCACGGCAAAACCTGATATGAACATCTGCACAAATAATCCCTCCAAATTGGTTCCTCTGAAAACCTCAACAAGCCCTTGGGAAAATGAGATTAAATTTATTATTGCTGCCATTGTTAGGGTCACAAACATGGGTGAATTTACCCCAAACTCGAAGATCCCTTGTCCATATCTTTTACTTTGTTCATTATCAACTACTTTGCTTGTCACATTGAAGCCAAATGATGAAATTCCCAAGAACTTGAGGAAGAACTCTACGGAACCAAATACGTAACTTGATATTCCTCTTATGATCCAAAATCGCTGATCACTCCACCATCTCTGGATTGATCCGCCTGCTAAGATGAAGTCAAGAAAATCTTGCCCATATGCCGCCAAGAAAAGAAATGCGTACAGGAAAAACCATGGCTCTGACACCTGCATCACGTGTTTTCCAGATTTTTTTAATAAATTAATGTTAAATTTATAGAATAGTATTAAGGTTAAAAATTATTTCAAATAAACAACAAGAGTGTATAAATTGAAGCTTTCACAATTTTAGTTACTAAGTTATATTTTTTAAAAATAAATATGTTATTGGTAGATATATTTGGAAGCAGAAAGGATAAAAAGATTAACAAGAAAAGAAATGCAGCATGACCAACAAATAAAAAGGTTTTTGAAGAAATTAAATTAGGTGGTAGGTAATAATTTAAAAAGACAAGATTTAATATTCTAATTATAAAACATGACATTCAATTAGCTATATTTCTAGATATAAATATAATACTAGTATTTAACATCATTATTTAAAAAAAAACGAATTATCATCTAATTAATTAGTGGTATTTTGATCTATCAAAATAATAAAAGTAGATTATAAAGTGATTTTAGCAAAATATAGAATAGAAATAACACAATCATTTTCATTTTCGTATGATTGATAGAATTAGAAGATAGTGAATTTAGTTTTGTTAGAAAAAATAGCGTACCTTCGGGAATATATAAACTTTGTTGAGAAGAGCTAGCTGGGGAAGGAAAGCGTATGTGGTGATCGGAATCGACCAGATGGCCCAGAATGCTGACTGTGCATAAGCAAGTCCCATCAAAAGACCTATTGCTTTAACACCGAAGGTTGCTGGGCTATATTTAGAGAACCCCACCTCGAGAAGTCCAATTGACCATCTCTTTTGTTGATTCAGCGCATCATTCAAGGTGATGGGAACGTCACCCAAGAATGCAGGTCTCTCAGGATCGCAAAAGATGGACTTCCAACCCTCGCATTGCATCCTGAAACCTGTGTGGTAATCCTCAGACAATGATCCATATCTGAATCCGATCTGCACATTTTAAAACCAGTTACATACCATCGGCATTGAAGATAACATATACAAAAATACCGAATGAAAAGAAGACTTGCTATGCAAATGAAGTTTTTAAACAAGAACTATGTACATAACTATTTATTCTGTCAGATGAGTCTCGTCCATCCAATTGTCGAGTAATTTCAATTATCGATTTAGTGAGTGTCAGCAATGCGTGTCCTTTTAAAAATCTTGCTTCGAAATTAAAATATGGGCGCAAAAAAAGACCAACTCTAAAAGTCTTGAGCATCAATCGATGAGTTACCTTTGAGCCCCAGTTGCTTCGGCTTTCATAAGTGCAACTTGCTACTTGATGTGCTAGTGCCAGAACTGACTGCGACTGGATAGGCTTGTCCACGATATAGTCCGGGGCTAGTTCAGGAATCTCTGGTGATGCGAGGCTTGATGGACTTCCGTAGAAAGCTCGTCGTTGAAAGAAACATCCAGTTCCAAGATAATTAGGGCCACTTAATCCATCAAATCCCATGACATTAATTTGATACAAACGTTTGAATTCGGCATTGTATATGTCACTTTTGTTGATTCCTCGAAATATTTGAGGAAATTGAACGTAAGCTAATTGTGGCCGAGTTTCTGGATCACCCAGATAACACATTGCCCTCAGCGGTGTTTCGGGGTCATTAGAGCATGAGTCACAGTCTAGAGTTAGGATTATCGGCGCATTGGTCATGCAACCTGATACTCTTAGCTACAGCACAAATAAGAAAAACGAGTGTTATTCTAATAAGAGTTCGTAAAGAGTAGGTTGGCATTACACAGCCGATTTAAAGCAGTGTCCCAACTTAATTAATAATGTCATGAGTATACTGGACATGCATACTAACCAAGGCATTGAGGGCACCAGCTTTGAAGTGGTGAGGTGAAGCCTTGTTTTTCTCTCTAGAGACGTAGATGAGATTTGGCATCGAATAACCAGCGATGTCTTTGTCCTTGGTAGCATCTAACAAAACCTGCTCATGGCTCAGAAAATGTGAAGGATACAGGTGAGTAGGTTTTTGAATCGTGACCATCATACGTGGGATTTTTTTGGGATTTTTTTTTAACAAAAATAATATTTTAGGTCTGTTTGTTCGTTAAAAAATAATGTTTTTTATAAATTGAGTTTCAAAAAAATAAATTATTTTATAATATTTTATAATATAATAAAAAATAAATTAGAAAATACTTTTCAGTATTTGGTTATGTCATAAAAAATAAGTTGAAAAATAACTTATTAATATTTTTTTTAGTTTATTAAAATAATAAAAAAAAATCTTATAAATTAAAAAGTTAAATGAGAATGAAATTAAAAAATATATAATTTTATTAATTATCTTAAATAAAATAAATAATAAATAAAATAATAGAGATCAAATCTTAAAAAATAAAAAATTAGAAAAATAATAATTATCATTTCATAAATTATTTTAAATAAAATAAATAACAATCAAAAAATAAAGATCAAATTTGATAAATAAAAAATTTTAATTAAAAAATAATAAGAAAAAAACAAATAATAATTCTAAAAATGAAAACCAAAGATAATATAAAAATTAAATTTTAATGGATGAAATTAAAAAAATAATTCAATATATATATATATATAACAATTAAAAGTTTAAGGATCAAATTTGATATAATCAATAAATAATATAATATTTTTAAATTTTTCATAATTTTCAAAAAGTGTTTTTCACTCAAAATAAATAAATCAATTTTTTTAATTAAAAAATATTTTTTTTTAATTAATTTTTTAATAATAATAAAATTTAAAAATAATTTTTTAGAAATCACTTATTCAACGAAAACACTATTAACTTGAGTATATTTGCTAAACTATTCTATTCTAATTGATTAGAGAATCCGGTATGACCCAAGACTAAATCTTAATAGAATTTGAAATTAAATTAGTTAAGAAGAAGATCTAATCATATATCTACTTAAGAGAAATTGTTTGAGAATACAATAAAATTTACTTTTTAAAATTGTTGTATTAAAATAATAATTTTTTATTTTAAAAAACTTATTTTTTTTATTTTAACAAATATAAAAAAAAATCAAATTCTTAGAAAACACTGTTTCAACTGAAATCGCTGTAATTCAATAAATTTGGTATAAATTTGTTTGGATTAAAAATCAATATAATATTTTTTTATTAAAAAAATTAAAAATAAGATTAACTGAAATCAACTATGGAGTGAAGCGCCAATGTGAACTTCAGATGAGATCAGAGGCCGTCAAAATCAATAAAGAAGACAAGAACAGGTTCAATAATGATATGTGCGTGTACTAGTTTGTATACTTTCCCCCAGTAGAAGTATTATTGATTGTGTTAAAGGGAACCTGAATCACAGCTGGATGGTCTTGTCGTGTGAAGCTATCAGCCCATTTGTTGAAAGCTTCTCGTTCTTGGCCACTAGTGATGTTCTCATCATCAACCTTTCCCCTCTCAAGAACACGCTCTACCTTCACTTTCATGCTTTCATAGATCATCTGTGACATTATCAAGAAACCACACGATAAGTTATTTACAGTAATCACATGCTTCCTCTACGACATTGATTCTGTTTTTTTTTTTGTTTTTTTTTTATATTCTTATCTTATTTAAGAATTCTAAATATTTATATCTATCTATTAAATATCTAATACTCATTACATTATTATTTAATATAAAATTAAAAAAATATATGTAAATATATAAAAATGTATTAAACAACAAAATCATAAATATTATTTATTGCTAGGGAGAGAATAACAATTATTTTTAAAAATATTTTATTCAAAATCTTATTAAATATTTAAAATATTTTAAAATAATATTTTGATATTAGCATATAAAAATGATTTAAAATAATTATTTATTTTTTATATTTTAAATTAATTTTTTATGATTTTAAATCATTTTGATATATTAATATTAAAAATGCATTTTTTAAAAATAATAAAAATAGTATTTTAATATATTTTAAAATGCAATCAAAATAATTAAAGAATCACAGTGTTTTTGAGTGACTGTCACTCCTTTTAAGGGATGTGATAAGATTGCATAGTAATCTCAATTTTCGGGGATTAGGATATGATTCATCCAAATAAAGGAAAGAGCAAATAAATAATGTATGGCAGATATATTCTGCCACAAATTGCCAGTTCATCTCACCGACGACTACCCCCACTTGCACAGAAAAGTCCAAGATCCACCACAATAAGCTGTGCCATTAGATATAAAAGATTTTAGCCCCGGGCCACGCATACAGATGGATTATAACTGTGCAAATCAATATGAAATCTTTTACTTTATTCTTTTCTAAAAGTTTCCTTAGACCTCGTTTATATAATTTCCTTAAACTAACGTGCTGAGGAAACCAGTCGGACCGGCGAGCACGCACATCTTCTGTATATGTAAATTAAAAACTGCAACTAGGGGAAGAATAAGAGCCAAGGATTCGAACTAATATATATATATATAGAACAAGCACCATATGGGGACGTGGTTGTTGGGAGCTGAGTGTGTGTGTGTGTCTATATATATATATATATATATAAAGGACAAGCACCATATGGGGACGCGGTGGTTGGGAGCTGAGTCTTGTTTCTTCCCATTGGCTGTTTGAATGGTATAGATTTGTCGTTGCCTATTTTCTGTATTTTTCTCCAAGAGGCTACCTACTGGTGTGTTATTTTAATTATGGATATGGCGTTTCCCAAAATAAATTATAAATAAATCCGAACCACGATGGATTAATCCACACAAAGAACCTTGACAAATTGATGTAAAAACACATTAGAGGGTGTTTGGGAACAGTTTGAATCATGTTCCTTTAAAATTTAATTTTTTTTTGTTAAAAATTATACTTTAAATAATTTTGAAAAATATTATTTTACAGCATTCTAAAACAAAAAATACTTTAACTGAGTAAAACAAGAATATCAAGTAAATGTAAAAACATTCATGTTCTTGTCTTCTTTTGATGAATGAAGACTTTAAATTTTCATTAAGTATCTTACCTTGATGTTTACAGCCTCAGATGTGCAGGTGTGATTTAATTCAAAATATGCTTCGGGGCTCCTCTCTAGTATATTGTTCTTCTTACAAAATGGTAACCAGTGAGTAGCAAACTTGGATGCCTCCATGAAAGCAAAAAGAGTCAAGGCTGAGCCTCCATCATCAGATACATAAACTGAAATCTTCTCTGTTGGATAGTCATACGCCATTACAGATAAAGCCGTATTCACTACACTTATAGGTGGCTCCTTGTATGGATCGGCGGTGCATATAAACACGTCCAAGGCAGGAAAATCACTCCTTTCCATTATTTTTTTAAGGTTTTCAGGGAATTGTTTTCTATAGACTGGAAACATCCGAAAAGTCTGTGTGCTGACCCAGAAAAATGCTAGAACAAGATCGGAGATTAACAAAGCGAGGGTTACGGAGAAGGAGACCAGGGTTGTGGAGTAGAAGAGTGTTTTTGCATGGTAAAAGAGAAGAGCTAAAATGGAAAGAGCATAAATGGTTGCAAATACACGGTTGAAAAGTGTTCTGCCCAACGGCTTAACCGTGTGAAGAGAAGGATGCCCGCCTCTGCTGGTGGCTTGGATGGCGCTGCCTCCTTGCTGACGAGCCCCCATACTTTTTGTCGGTGCTATATCCTCAGTATGATTGCGGGTCTTTATTTAAAGACTTTGTGTGGAGACGGACAGATCAGTTAGGACGGGGAAAAAAAAAAACCTTTGATTAATGTGGTTAGATGACATAAAAAGAATAAACTAAAACGAAAGGAGGAAGGGAACACTTGTTCTAGCACAAGGAACATTTCACCGTGAATTTTAGCAGTAGCCTCGTTCAAATAGCAATTGGTTTTGCGGTATTAGAATCCTTCGTTTCATATCAATAGGAAAAATACTAAAAATGTTATTGGAGACCAAAAAAAATTATACTTGTAGTTCAGTAGCATTATTGGTTTTTTAAAATGTTTGAGTGTACGGATAATTTATTAAAATACCTTTTAAATCAACAAAATCAAAGCTATATTTTAAATCAACAATATTTTTTGTTATTTTTTTATCTTATCATTGGTATTATTGAAAACATAAATTTAAAAAATTACGCAGTGATACAAGTAATGATACTGAATTAATCATAGATAAAATAAATTATAAAAATTATTTTTTAATAAATTAAATGTTAAGATATAAGATTAAATAAGGCATAGATTTAGAATTATTTTTTTTACTGTTTTTCTTTACAATACTCAAACCAAATGTTGAAGTGACACGGATTAAATGCTTTCTTTACTGTTTTTCTTTATAATTTTTTGTGTGTTTTTATAGATTTGTTTTTTTTTTTTTTTGCTACTTTACCTAGTTTTCTTCTACTAAAAAACCTTTATAGTTTATTAGATTTTAATTTCTGTCTAAAAATGTTATCTGATATTTTAGACATTTATTTTGATCAACTGATATTCTTAAAATCTTAATCTCTTATTCATCACGAGGATTTTCGTAGAATCTAATATCTAAATAAATGGTCTCTTTCCATTCAGTTGTTCCTATGTATTTACGAAACCCACATCTATATTATGGAAAATTTAGATGGTTGTTGTCTCCTTTCTGTACAAGTTTTAGGTATTGATTTTAAAATTTTAATTGATAACACATAACATTCTTCTTAATGAGAGATTATATATACCGAAAGGAAAATAAAAGACACAAAAAAAATGGAACCTCATTTTGTAATTATTTTATTACACTATTAATAATATTACAGCAGTTCCTCTTCAAAATATTTTTTAATTTAAAAATACATCGATATAAATTTTTTTATTTATTTCTTACTTTTCAGATATGCATCCTAAGGAGGAACGTTGCTGTAGATCGGCAAATAAAGTAAAACCGCCACTTCCTTTACAACATGAATCAAATGCCCTCATATTCTTACCAGCAAATGAAAGAAGATGCTGCATAGAATGCACCTGCCAGAAGTGTTGCCATGATGGTGGTTTTGATAGGCATTTTCCCGTTGTCATTTCTCAAAGCTATGGCTTCGTAAATAGGCCAAGAATTCACCACAGCAAAACCTGATATGAACATCTGCGCAAATAGTCCCTCCAAGTCGTTTCCTCTGAAAACTTCAACAAGCCCTTGGGAAAATGAGATTAAATTAATTATGGCCGCCAATGTTAGGGAGACAAACATGGGTGAATGTACCCCAAACTCAAAGATCCCTTGTTCGTATCTTTTACTCTGTTCAGCATCAACTGCTTTGCTTGTGACGGTAAAGCCAAATGCTGAAATTCCCAAGAACTTGAGGAAGAACTCTATGGAACCAAAGAAGTAACATGTTATTCCCCTTATGATCCAAAACCGCTGATCACTCCACCATCTCTGGATTGTTCCTCCCGCTAAGATAAATTCAAGACAATCTTGACCATAGGCCCCCAAGAAAAGAAACGCATACAAGAAAAACCATGGCTCTGAGACCTACAACACATTTTTTTCCAGTTTCTATTTTAATAATCTTAAAAATAAATGTTTTTAATTCTAAAGAAAACAGATTTCGATATCAGATATTCAACTCTTGTGATTTCTTCCGTGATGGAAATATTGTATAACTGACATAATTAGAAGATTGTATGTTTGTTATAATTAACAAGTACAATTAACAGTTTATCAAATTCACAAACAAGCGTTCAGAACGTCTCCGTTCAGTATTGAATTTTATAGCACTCGAATATCTCATTGGATTGGGCTTAAGCATCTCTTGCAGACCAGCTCTACATGATTTCAAGGAAATTTCCTTCATAATTTACTTTGAAAAGACTATATTTTAGCCCCTTAATTATATTCAGTAATTTTACGTTCCGGCCCTATCAATTAAGAATTCGAAAATTTATAGTTTTTCAAAATTGCAACAAGTAAGAATAATGTAGTCTAACTAAAAAAATTATAAAGATATTATTTTTTAAATATTAAAATAACATATTGAATCAGTCTATGTTAACTTGAATTAATTTAACTTCGATTAATCTATCAAATTCATAACTTAAATCATGAAATCATGATAACTTATAAAAACTAAATCTAAATAAATTATAAAATTTAATTATCAACCAATTAAATATTAAATAATAAAAGTAAATAAAAATAATTAAAAAAATAAAAAAATATCACAACTTAATTCAAGTTAACTTGTTAAATTCACAACATAAATTATGAAATTGTAAAAAACAAATAAAAAATAATTAAAATTAATCTCAGTTAACTTATCAAATACGTAATAAACTAGAATAACCTTATAGAAAGCAAATAAAAAAACTTATAAAGTACAATTCTCAATCAATTAATTATTAAAGAATAAAATTAAAAAAAATTAATCTAACAGAAGATACAATAAAATAATCCAAGTTAATTAACAAAACTTATGATCTAGATCATAAAATTAGGATAACCTAATAGAAAATAAACTAAAATAAATAATGAAGTTTAATTGTTAATCAACTTAATGTTGAATGATAGAATTAAAAAATATATATAAATAATAAAAAAAATTAAATTAACTAGATTAACTCATGAAGCACACAATAAATCTTATAAGAGTGAGATAATTATATAAAAAAATTATAACAAATTATAAAATTTAATTTTAAAAAATAAATGTTAAAAAATAAAATATTATATAAAAAAACCATTACAATAAATAGCGTTACCAGTAAAAACATCACTTCTTTTATATTTATTTTAATAATTAATTAACGTTAATTTTTAATTTATGTTGTTGTTATGAAAGCATAACATACCTTTGGCAAAATAGAAACCTTGTTGAGAAGTGCTAGCTGGGGAAGGAAAGCGTATGTGGTGATCGGAATAGACCACAGTGGCCAAAATGCTAACTGTGCATAACCGAGTCCCATCAAACGACCCATTGTCCTAACACCGTAAGTTGCTGGGCTATATTTAGAGAACCCCACCTCAAGAAGTCCGACCGACCATCTCTTTTGTTGATCAAGTGCATCAATCAAGCTGTTGGGAACATCACCGAAAAATGCAGGCCTATCAGGATTACAAAATGCCGACTTCCACCCCTCGCAATGCATCCTGAAACCTGTGTAGTAATCCTCAACCAATGACCCATATCTGAATCCGATCTGCATATTTTACAACCAGTTACAGGCGAAGTTGCCATATGAAAAACACAGAAATTTGAACAGTAAGTAATCAATGACTTACCTTAGAGCCCCAGTCGGTTTGATTTTCATAATTGCAATTTGCTACTCGATGTGCCAATGACAAAATAGATTGGGACTGGATAGGCTTGTCTACAACATAATCCGGGGCTAGTTCAGGAATCTCTGGTAATATTAGGCTTGATGGACTTCCGAAAAAAGATCTTCGTCGAAAGAAACCTCCGGTTCCGACATGATTAGGGCCGCTTAATCCATCAAAACCCAACATATTGATTTGAAACAAACGTTTGTATTCAGCATTATAGATATCACTTTTGTTGATTCCTTGGAACAGTTGAGGAAATTGAACATACGCAAAGTCGGGCGGAATCGCTGGATCACATAGATAACACAGTACCCGTAGAGGTGTTTGAGGATCATTCGAGCGGAAGTCACAATCTAGAGATAAAATCACGGGTGCATTGGTCATGCTACCTGATACTCGTAGCTACAACGCAAACAAGAGAATGTGTATTAATCTACTAGTTAAGAACTAGCAAGGTGAATTGACATGTACTGCTAACATGAAAGTGTACAGCGATATATTTCCAAGCAATGGTGGTGTCCCAACTCTAAAATGCTGTGCTTGTGGAGAGGCATGTGTACCAAGGCATTAAGGGCGCCGGCTTTAAAGTGGTGAGGTGAAGCTTTGCTTTTTCCTCTAGAGATATAGATGAGATTTGGCATGGAATAACCATCGATGTCTTTGTCCTTGCTGGCATCTAACAAAACCTGCCCATTGTTCCAAGAAATGTGTTAGGATACAAGAAATAGGTTGGTGAATTTCTGAACTCTTGTAAACCATCGACGGGGGGGCTTGTTTATTGAAAATGTGCAGGGTGGGTCGTTGATGGTTGCCATGACCCGGCACAAACAGTATCAAACCTTCGGAGAACAAATTATGACGGTGGTTAAAAAGAAAAGGGGTCTGAGAATAATGTATGAATCCAAACCTGAATCACTGCGGGATGATCTTGTCGGGTGAATTTATTATTCCATTTATTGAAAGCTTCTCGTTCATGGTCACTCGTGATGTACTGATCACCAACTGTACCTCTCTCAAGGACCTGCCCTACTTTGACTTTCATGCTTTCATACATCATCTATCACATAACCAAGAAACAATATCTTTATCGATACCAAGCACTTGTATAATTAATAAGATAATCTCTCAAATCAAAGCATTCGAATTAATAAAGGATTTTGTAAATATGCAAAAGTGGAGCACATGTTCTCTAAAACAAGAGAACGTTTATTTTACAGTCCCTCTTTCAGAATCAATACAATAATTGGCCGCTACAGAAACTCTTCTTTATCCTTTCTTTCTTCTTTTTTCGTTACAATTGATTCTTCTTCTTCTTTTTTATTTTAATTTTTTTACGTGTATTCCCGGACTAGCTGTATATCTATCTATTCAGAGTGAATACTTTGAGTCTGTTGTATATTATATTAATTTTTAATTTTAAAAATATATTTTTTGTTTGAAAATATATTAAAATAATTTTTAATACTAAAAAATAATTTAAATGAAAAATAATAATTTTATTTAAAAATATTTTAAAAATGTAAAAACAAACTTGCAAGCTAGCAATCGTTCCGCAAGCATACCTCCATAATCAGAAAGGTACCTCCCCACCCGAAATTACGAAGCCAAGGTCTACAATTAGTGGTTGGAGGTCTAAATGCTATTTAAGTTACTGGCTTGGCTATTTTTTATTCATCTTTTCTAAAAGTTCCTTAATTTTGATTAAGAAAAATCTCAAGTATGTATATTAAGAGAACACCATCAATGTTACAGTATCTTACCTTAATCTTCTCAGACTCAGAGGTGCAAGGAAGATTAGATTTAAAAAGTTCTTCAGGGCTCCTCTCTAGTATGTTGTTCTTCTTACAAAATGGTAACCAGAGGGTAGCAAACTTAGCAGCCTCCATGAAAGCAAAGAGAGTCAAGGCTGAGCCTCCATCATCAGATATGTAAACTGATATCTTCTCTGTTGGATAGTCATATGCCATTACTGATAAAGCCGTATTCACTACACCTATCGGTGGCTCTTTGTATGGATCTGCAGTGCATACAAACACATCCAAAGCTGGAAAATCACTTCTTTTCAGGACTTTTTCAACGTTTTCAGGGAATTGCTTACGATAGACTGGACACATGCGAAAGGTCTGCGTCTTCAACCACATGAATGCAAGAACAAGGTCGGAGAATAAAAGGGAAAGGGTTGTAGAGAATGAGACTAGGGTAGTTGAGTAGATGAGCGTTTTAGCATGATAATAGAGCAGAGTTAAAATGGCAAGAGCATATATTGCGGCAAACACACGGTTGAAGATTGTTCTCCGCAAGGGCTTAACAGTGTGAAGAGGAGGAGCAACATTGGTGGTGGCATTGGTGGTGGCTTGTCCTTTTAAACGACCCTCCATGTTTTTTGGTGGTGCTAGCTATATCCCAAGAAGATGGTGGTTATGAAGGTCCTTATATATAGGCCACACTGAAGAACAGATCAAGATGGGCAGGTGATGACAGACAATTTAATCTATTTTTCTTGTACCTTAAGAAGGAAATTACTTCTGTAGTGATATACTGGCGGCGGAGTGTATAAGCTCAAAAAAATAAAAATACCGCAGAGCTCCTACTGTATATTAACTGGGTGATTAAATTATATAACGAAAAATACAAGCAGCAGAGAAATGAGTGGTCATGAGAGATATGAACAGCTGATATGACAATTGTGTGCACGGAAAAATGGTTTCAACAAAATTCACTACGTCGATGTGTATATGTGAATTAAGAAAATAGTAATAATATAGAGAGAACGTACAGCACTGTACATATATTGTAAGTTGAAGAGTTTTTTTTTTTTGAATTTAGCCAGTTAAAAAAAATAAAAAAAATATATTCCAGAAAATATTTAGACAAATAGATGCAACTCGCCAGCCTCTTAACTTATTCAGTGGTCTAAAGCTGGAAAATCACTCCTCCTCATGACTTTTTCAACGTTTTCAGGGAATTGCCAACGATAGACTGGACACATGCGAAAAGTCTGTGCGTGGATCCACATGAAAGTAAGGACAAAATCCGAGAGTGACAAGGCGAGGTTTACAGAGCAGGAGACTAGGGTTGGGGAGCGCGGCGGTGTTTTTGCATGGTGATAGGATAGGGCAAAAATGGCAAGAGCATAAACTGTGGCAAACATGAGGTTGAGAATTGTTGTTCCCATGGGCTTAACCGTGTGAAGAGGAGGACCACCACCCGTGGAGGCTTTTGTAGTGCCGGATTCTTTTGGTCGACCCTCCATGCTTTCTGGTGGTGTAGCTAGTATCTCTGGAGCACTGATTGGTCATTTATAGTTCCTGTCTATACAGAGCTATCTATCAAATTATATTATTGTGTCACTCATTTTTTCAATATAGTTTTTATTTAAAAATATATTAAAATAATATTTTTTAAAAAAAAAAACCTTAATTTTAACCTCAATATATTAAAAATAATTTTAAAACATAAAAAATTTTATTTTAAATAAAATAAAATTAATTTTTAAAAAAATATAATATCAACCCGTTAATAAACAATCATTAAATAAATATTTTAGTTAGATGGAACTTCAGATTTAATGAGTTTTTTGTTCTTACTCGTTTATTTAATTGAAAACAACATTATATAAGGTTCAAACTTATATATAGCATCACTAATTTACGCATAATATTTTAAATATATAAAAAAATGAAGATGATTATCAAAACTGAACTATTTAATATTACATCAAATAATTATTTTAAATAAAAAGATTTAAATTATCAAATAAAACTCAACAAATAATTTTATATATCAGCTCAAATAATCATTTTAAATAAAAAAATTAAGTAGTTAAATGAAAATAAAAAACTATTTTATATTAGATTCTAATAGATATATCAGCAAGTCGACCCTCTTGTAAGCCGCTCGACGCTCGGCTTGCTAAAAGGTTAGCTCGAACTCGTATGCTAACAATTACATTAATAATGAACTTATACAAAACTATTTTTAAATCTGTCAAATGAGTCTCGTCCGTCCAATTTTCCAATGGTGTCCTTCTAATTTCCAATAGTTTCAGTGTTATCCTTAACCAAAACTGGTTTTTATTTGTTCTCTTGTAAGATATTAAATATCTAAGTAGTTTGAGAGGAAAAATGGACAACACAACTGGTTGGTTCACAAGAAATAGGTTGTTTGGAAACGCAGTTTGCAATTTTAATCTTTTTTTAATTTAAAACGAGAATTTTTTATACGTTGGGATTATTTTAATGTAATAATGTTAAATATAATTTTTAAAAAATAAAAAAATTAATTTAATATATATTAAAATAAAAAATATTTTAAATTATAATTATTATTACAATCTCAAAAAGGTCCAATATGTATTAATTTTTTAAACATAAGCTATATAGACAGCAATTTATTCTGTCGAACGAGTGTCGTCCGTCCGTCCATTTGTGGAGTAATTTCAATAATAGATTTTAGTGAGCATCAGCAATTTAGAAATGTTGTTTAGGTCAAAATATGGGGGCAAAAAAAGACCAGCACTAAAAGTCTCGAGCATCAATCGACGAGTTGCCTTTGAGGCCAAGTTGCTTTGGCTTTCATAATTGCAACTTGCTACTTGATTGCTCGTGCCAGAACTGACTGCGAATGGACAGGCATGTGATCGTTTGGAGCTTGTTCAGGAACCTCTGGCGATGCGATGCTTCATGATTTGCGTATAAAGCTCGCCGTTGAAAACAAACACGCGGTTCCAAGATACTGTTTACTGTGGTTGGGATATTTTTTAAAATATTTTTTTATTTTGAAAAATATTAAAATAATATTTTTTATTTTAAAAAAATTATTTTTATATAAACTAATCAAAATAATTTAAAAACTTTAAAAAATATTAATTTGAAGCAAAATAAAAAAAAATAATTTTTTTCAAAAATATTTTTAAAATATAAAAACAAAGAAGGTAAAATTAATTTGATACAAACATTTGAATTCGGCATCTTAGATAATTATGCTCCATAATTATTTTATTTAAATATGTAAATTTAAAAATAATATATATTAAAATTTAAATGTGTTTAAAATTGTTTTTATTCCTAGTTTATGATTGACTGAACAAAATATAAAAACAGTCATTTTATTTTATATATAATTATCAAATATAATTTTATTTTATTTTATGTTTTTTTTACCCCTATTATCTTTGTTTCTTATGTTTTAATACAATAACCAAACATTATTTAAATTATTCATTAAGTTTTATTTCATAGTTGTTTGAGAATTGCCTTCTAGAAAAATAAAAACAAGGTTTGTTGACCATAATCCTAACTAATACTCAATTTTATTTGTTCAGTAAGAGTTTATTTGTTGTGTATAAAATATTTTTTATTTTACGTATAAAATATTTTACATCAAACAAATTTTACAATATTTATTAAATAATATTATGAAAAATATATAATGATAAAATGTTAATGATTTGTTATGGTGATAGGATACCAATGACTTAAAGATAATCGGAGGTGACAATGATAATGATAATAATAATAATATATAATGATAAAGGTGTTGGTAAAGTAGATGGAGGAATGATTGTAGTAGGATGGTGGTGGATAATGTGAGGATGTTGACAGTGGCAATAATAGTGATGGGAAGGTGGCTATTGTAATATCATTGGTGGAGTGGTAGTGGCGAAAATAGTTGTTTTTCATTACAGGTTGGTTATCACTTGTGAAGGTTTTTAATAAATTTTATGAAAATATTTTTTAACAGATGAATAAAAATTGTAAAAAAATATTTTATATCTAGAAAATATTTTAAGTTGATTAATTTTTTTCATTAAATTTTTTCATCTAAAGAATCTTTTACATTGACTAATTTTTTTTATAAAACATTTTATACAAAACATATATTGTGGAATATGTGCTCTCTTATTCTGGGGTCCTTGACATGGAGGCTATGATAATAACAATAACTCAAATTGGCTACTAGTCAAGGGATCGAGAAGCTTATGAGTTTCAATTACCACCTCTCTCTTCGAGATGTGACTTTTCAAAATAAAACCCGTCACAAGTCTATGAGTTTGAATATTAGACAATTTCTATTGAGAGAAAAATTAAAATACTAGTTTTGATCAATCAAATATAAATTTTATTATACTCAAACCATGTAAATAGTCTAATAAATATATATTTAAATCAAATAACAAGTATAAGCTTAAAAAAATATCTAATCATAATTTAAGATTTAATCATTAAATCATGTTTAAAATTTTGTAAGAGATTATACAAGCCCAATAGTATAGTAATTAAATGGCTATAATTAGCCTAGATTAGGAAGGTTTTAAATTAGACTTAGAAGATGTTGTTTTATTAGTTTTGTTAATTTTCTAGTTCATTTCATAAATTTAGATTAATTTTCAAGTTTATGATATTTTTCTATTTGAATTAGATTTCTAGTTATTTCTATGTTGTTTAGATCAATTTAAGATCTATTTAATAAGTGATTATCCATATTTTAGAAATAGGCTATTAGAAAAGAATTATTCAATAATAAAGCTACGAATTAAGGTTTAGGTTCCTATTTTCTAGGTCTGGTTGAATCACTAACCACGTACACGATCTGGATGAACATCACCGCTATCTTTGATTAAAAGAAGAAGAAGTTAGTTACATGCTCAAGTTGCTAAAAATTTAGAAATTTTCAAAGTTAAAAAAACAAAATTAAAATAGTTACAAGTAATTGGTGGCGGAAATGTTTTTTAATGAAAATAAAATTATTACAGTGCACTAAAAGAGTTGGCCTTTTTAAATAGTGCATTTCTGATTTGTGTAGGCTCAACTCTATTGTTTATTTATATAGTATTTTTTTTGTTATTCAACTTTATTTATTTACAATTTCATCTTTCTAATTTATGTTAGTATAATTTTATATAACTATATTTATTTCACTTTGCATGCTCTCGCCTACATAAAGTGTTGAGAAATGCCAATGATAAATAAAATATTGATGTTGTGAAATAGAATTTTAGGTTATATTTAAAAAAAATAAATAAAAATAAAGACCTAATTTAACCTAAACAAAACAAAAAACTTCCTTTTCATTTTGGAATGAAAAACTTCATTTGGGTCCCTAAAAATTCAATTTATTTGCTTGGTCCCTTTAGTTTTAGCTTTTTATATTTTGATCATAAATTTCTTCTTTTTTACATTTTAATCCCTGGATATTGAGATAGAAAAGAGGAAACCAATAGAAAAGGTTGAGGAGACAGAATGTACTTAATGATTATATTATGATTACTAAAATTATTAATTTTGATGTCAATAATTTTGTTTTTGCGAGGAGAGTTCAATGGAAGCGGCTTTGACTTCTAACCATACTAGAAAAATTAGATTGGAATTTATAAATATTTTTAATTTGTTTAACTTTCATTTTTAAGTGTTGGGGTTGAAATGGATCTATTAAGATTTTTTTGATGTTTTTTAAGAGTATTTAAATAAAAACAAATTAAAATGAGTTTATCATGTTAAATATTCATATCTTAATTTCTCAATCACTGGAAACGATTGAAAAATCATTAAAAACATCCAATAAATGACAAGCCATAAATTTAAAAAATAAATTGTACAATGCAATTTAATTTTTTAAAATATATTATAAATATAAAAGAAATTAAATTATTTTAAGAATTTCAAGTATTCCATTTGATAATATCATGTTGCTTATGATTAGTGTAAAGATTATTTTAAATTTTTTTTGTTTGATCAACTCTTTAATATTATGTCATTGCAAACTATAAATCATCAAGTTATTCAACTTCTAACAATAATTTATAAAAATTATTGTATCAAAAATTTCTTAAACCTTTTAAGAAAGAATAAAAATATTATGTTTTGAGTACTATTTTTTTTTGTTCTATTACACACACACATATATATATATATATATATAATAAATTTAGTAATTTACTCTAGTTATTATAAATTTATAATATAAAATCGTTTGGTTGTCATCAACGGCAATTTTAGCTGAAAAGAAATCCCTCCGGGGACACTGGAGAATCAAGCGGAAGGACAAAACCACAAATCCAATCATTTTTTTTTTTTTACAAGAAGCCACAGTTACATCTAAGAACCAGTCCACCCTAAATGCTAACGCAGTCTTCTCCAGGACTTGGACCACTTGAATTATTGGGACTTGGCAGTGATATTTTTCCAAAAAATTAATCATGACAACTACTGCCCATGCAGTCAAGCTACGTGATCGATAAATGTTACCTTCTAATTATTTAGTAATGGTAATCCGTAGGACCACCCCTATTATTAATAAAATATATAGCACGTCGGAAAAATATTCTACCATTAGAGACGTAGTTACGTGTATTGTAATTGTATATTGAAGATTTTTCTATGGTCTATACATCAAATCAATGGAGGCTAGGCTTAGGGGCAATATAGTTTTTTCATTTGCTAAAGATTTTTTATGCAGTCTTTTTTATTACCTTTTCTTATACATGTTACTTTTTTTAATTAATTTATACTACAGTTATTTTTTATAAACTTATGTTTATTTTATTTTATATTTTTAGTTTGAATGTCTAAACGTCAAAACAAGTGATTGTTTTTTATAAAAACTAATTTTTATTATTTTATGGTCAAATTTGAACATCAAAACACATGATTGTTTTTTATTCTACAGCACAAATTGATAATAAAAAAAGTTACATGGCATATTTTCTACCCTTTAAAATAAAGTTTGATTCAAATTTTTTAATAAAAAATGAATTTAATCTATAGAAATATTAAAAAAATTAAAAAAATGAAAAAGATTTAAAAAATATATCTACCCTTATTTTTCAATACCTTTTAAAAAATAAAATGAATTGAATTTTATATTTTTTTAAACATGTTATTCAACTTATTTGTGAATTGAATTTAAATCAAACACTATAATTAACTTTCAAAAAGCTAACTAAATGCATTGAAACAGGTCAAATCCAGTTAAAAAATTAAATTTTTATTTGTATGTTTAGTTGTGTTTTATTCAGAAAAATTGAAGAAGATAGCTTAATAGTATAGCATTTGTCGAATTTCATCACAATCATAATTTTTTTCCTGATGATATTTTACTTGATGTTGTTGCGCACTTAAAAAACTAAGAAAACTATAATCTTTGTCGAATAGATTTCGCATGATGAAATTATAGATAGTTTAATGAAATAATAAAAAATATTTGATATAAATATTATTTATTTCATGATGTAATAGAAATAGTTAAATTTATAATGTTTAAATTAAAAATCATCAATATATATATTTTTAATTATTTTATAACTTCAATTTGAAAAGTATTTTTTTAACCAAACATATTAAATTATTTTTTATTCAATTTTAATTGGAGTCATAATTTTAACTAAACATATACAAATATTAAACCAACTTTAACTAAAAATTATTTTTATAAAATTATTTTTTTAAATTATAATCATAAAAGTTACTATAATACCAAAAATATTAAGCTTGATATAAAGGATCTTACAAACAAAGTTCTTTATAGCTTTCGAGATGATTGCAATGAACTGGTTTTGGCAATTCAAGCCCAAGATTCAGCAATCAACCTTTAATAACTTCATGAAAATTACTCAACTTTGAAGCATCCTTAAAAAAACCAATGCCAGAACCATTTCCCTTCCTAACCACTGCAAATCCAACCAGTCGCAACACACAAAGCTGGTGCTCTCACTCAGGCTCTAGCAACAACAACTCAAGGCATCCTTTTAACCACAATGTCAATTGTTATTCAACACCACCAACTAGTAGACCATATTTTTCTCCCAGCAATCGTCCTTCCCATCAATACCTGGGATACTGCCAAATCTGCAGAATTCAAGGTTACACTGTCAAAAGGTGTCCCTCCTTTCAGCTAGTTCTTATTTCCTTACCTAACACCACCTCCACCCCTCCACCAAATCATCCTACTTCACCCTGGCAACGGTTTATTTTCTTTCCTTTCACACCTCCCTTTTCATTCTTTCTAACACCAATTTGTCTTCTTGTTTTTTTCCCATCGTCTTTCTCCTTTTATTTCTTATTCTTCACATCTCCCAATCAATCAACATTGTTTTACAATTTCTTTCTCTTCATATTTTTTCACTATTAATTTGTCTTTTGAATTTTTTTTATTTACTCATTCTTGCTAACACCAATCTCTTTTTTATATATTTTTTTATTTCTCTTCTTTCATGCATTCTCTCTTTATAGTTTTTTTTAATTATTTTTATGTTAATAAATATCATGGTTAGCTATTTTATTAATGTTGTTGTCAACTTTGTTTTTAATTTTGTTGTTGAGGTTATGATGTACACTTAAGATATATGTATGAAGATGACAAATATATGTTTGTTTTATTTTGAAGTGTGATGAATTTTTTTTATTTTTTTAGCCATGGGTTTCTTTATTTTTTGAATTATATGAGATTTATTAATATACAATTTTTTCATTGAATTTAAATACATAAAATATAGAATTTAACTTTATATCAATACCAAAATATAGAGTATTTGGATTTTTATTTTAGATATTTAATTTAATTTAAATTTATTTTTATAATAAAAATTTTATTTTAATTATTAATAAAAATAAAAAATAAAATTAAAGTAGTTTCTTACGTAGAGGTGTTTTTTGAACATGATTTTTCTATGAAAAATTGTCAAGTTAATTTCCCATAGATTTCTTTAATATTTTCGACGAGATATTATAATTCATAAATTTTCTAGTAGTGTCACGTGAAATGCTTGTACCATTAGGTGGAGGTTATTGTATTTTATGTTTATTAATCTAATTTATGAATGATATGATAAATAATTTTTGTGATGTGGTACAACCGGTGCTGAAAGAATTTGATTGTGCTGAAAGAATTTGATTGTGCTTACACGTTGCCATGATACTAGGAATTTTGATGATATTATAAATGGTTTATTTATTTTATTTTATTTTTAAGATATTCTCAAGTACAGATTTAGTGGAGAGGGAGGAGGTTAGACATGCATCTCAAAGGAGTAGGGCATGTGACTACAAACTACAGTGTCTGCTAACATTATTTTAATTGATATATAAATTAATATGAAAACATCTCGTATTTTGAATTTGAAAACGGAAGTGTGTTTTCTACTATAATAGTAACATTGCATTTTTATTTATTTATTTATTTATATACTTTGAAATGGACTCTTAGGTAGAGTTAGACAATACATAACAAATTATAGAAAAAATTATATATATAATTATATGTGTGAAAATAAGTAAATTAAAAAACATGAAATATCTAAGCCCGCAACCACACCGAAACAACACGAGGCTTGGAATCAATCCTAGATGCTTAGGTTGGAATGCAATGTTTAAGATGGAAAAAACATGCAAATAATACGTCCTTAACTTTTCATTATCTTCTTCAACCTCTTGTTGGTTTCTAGGTTTTATTAGCCAATTCCGGTCCCATTTAGGAAAACATTAATTCCTGGGTTTATTATCATAAAAAAAGAAAAGAAATGAAAACACTCCACTCAACATTATGAACACAAATTTAACATTAAAATCACTTTTTAACAACTAATCAACAGGCAAATTCAATATAAGATTTTTAAAATCTAGAACTTTAAATAAATATATCTTTTAAAGTAGACGATAAAATTGTGTAAATTAGGTATCTTTCAGCTCTTTATGATGAGAGCTTTTATTTGATGGTAATTTTATTAGGTAATTTTGTTGGATATAGATAATGAAAAAGAAAATTATATTAAGAGTCACCAAAAATAATAAAATTACTTTCACTTAGGTTTAAAAATATTTTTTATTCTCTCCTATTTCTTTATTTTGTCTATTTTTTCTATATAAATAACTATTTGTAGTTATTTTTTAAACGCTCCAAAATTTTCCTTTCCGATTTTATTACAAGGGTTTCCATCTCAGTTATGATGTGACAGTGACATCATTTAACATGCATCGGGGAGCCAGGTCATATGACCACTAAGGGAAACATTGTGCACCATGAATGGTTTTACTTTGCAGCCATAATTGGGCCCTCGAAGATTGACCACGAATATGCCAGCCACTAGTTTCTCGACACTTCCTGCAGTCGAGCGGTGGTGCTGACAATAGGTGATCACATCTTTCCCACGGGCCATGTCTCTCGATTTCTTAAATGCTCCCATTATGTTTTTTGTCGAACAAAGGTGGTGACACGATGATCATGTCTTTCTCATGGGCCAGGGCTCTCGATCTCTTAAATGTCCTGATTTACCATTACGTTTTTTAGGAATAATATTCAAACAAAAAATATTAAATCGAGAGGTTAGGAGAATGTTCAAGAGGGATGCTCATCTATGTTCTAAACTCAACCCATTTCTTTCAAGATACTCGACCTTAACCTATTTTTATGTTGATCGTGTTTAGCTGATATTGAGTCCGAAGTGCCGTAGAAAAACATTATTGGACTTGCTCCAATTCAAAGCCCTGTTCAGGAGAAATGGGGGCAATCAATCTGCAACCAATCCAAGTTTCAGAAAGAGAGTCTAGGGGTTGAAAAGCTTCCTGTATTGTCATCTTCATCAACAAAACAACCAAAAAAATTGGTGTTTTTCATCTACCTCTCCTTGTATACCACTATTCTCTAAATTAGAACAATATGTTTTTTTATCAATTTAGTCATTTAATATTATACTTATTTAAAATCAAATTTCTTATCATTACTCCTAAATTTCTATAGGACTATTATAGTTTTTTTTAAACCCCAGAATTGAGATGATTCTTGATTTTGCAAAACTCATTTTGATTTTTTTTGAAAGATTGAAGTTAAGGGGTCAAGATTTAATAAGAAAAAAAAAGTAGCCTTGCTATTAATTTTTTTTTAAAAAAAAACGACCACTGCATTTTTTTCCTATATTTATCCTAGGGTTTTGTCAAAGTTCATTTTTGGTTTCTTTAGTTTGAAGATCAAACTTTTTGGTCCAATACTTTATTTTGTTTCTATTTTGATCCTTTATTTGAAAGAGAAGAAAGAGATTATATTTGAAAAACAGTGAAAGAGAAAGAAAATTCTTAATTGAACAGGAATCTTACCACAAAAAAAATTATTCTATGTATCAATAGGTCTGTTTTAATGAGAAATGTTTCATTTAGGTATTTTTTTATCTTTATCTACTTGAAAAAATAGATCAGGTTTAGAAAAGTTTTTTTAAATTACATTGGTTTTTCATTTTTTAAACTAATTTTTTTGAAGTGTAATGCCATAAATGAGTTTTTAAAAACCTCTTGAGTGTCTTTAATAGTTTTAAAGTAAAAATTGCTTGGAAAATTAGTTTTGGGAGTCCTAAAAATTGGACCCCAATCTTTTTATCAACATTTTAGTGGTTAAAATTTAGGTGTCATATGCTCTATTAAAGGATATGTTGTTTATCTGAAAAACAATAAGATAATGAATAATATGTAATGTATCTTTGTATAAAAAAAAATTGATTTAGACATGCAGGACTGGATTTTCAGATACATGCATGTCTAGGCTAAGGTTTCTTACTAACCACGCAAATATAGTTTTTTTCTCTTCAATTTTTATTCAAACCCTCATTGTTTATTTATTTTTAGTTTATTTTTAATTTTATTTATTTAAACTTTGAACCCTTCCTTTTCTTTTTTAAATTGTTAAAGTTCAATTTAACCAAAAAATATATTCTAAAAAGCATGATTATTAAATGTCAAAAGGGTATATGACCTAAATCATGGTTGAGCCAATTAACCTAATTTGACCTATGTTTATTCAAAAATCATCATCTCAATATTAGTTTTATAATAAAGTGCTAGATTAATGTCATTTTAAATTTTTTAAAAGAAAAGGTGAATCGGGTTTTGACTTGTTTGACCGAGTAAGTTGTGTCATGGTTTAAGATTTAAGTCCACCCAAAACACTGTCATTTTAATATTTATATAAAAAAAATAAAACAACATATATAAATTTTTTAGTCAAACTTAATTTTAATGGGGTTATGGTTGAATTCATCAAATTAACCAAGTAATATTAATTCAATTTTTATATTATTTAATTTAAAACTCATATCAAGTAAGGAATTGAGTTTAAAGGCCTTTAGGCCCATGAGATTTAATAAGATGAAAAAAGTTTTAATTAGATAAATACTTTTTATATCTTTATTTTAATGCGTTCAATGTTTTTGATGTTTTTGATATTAGCGATGACTACTTTTGATTTTATTAAATGCATGACATAGGACAATAAAAATATTATCCTTTTTTAATAGAGGTAATAGATATTAATAAAAGAAAGAGAGGCTATACTAGTAAATTATTTTGTTTCAATGAAATTTAAATTATTTCTTTTATTGTATATATAAAAAATATTGCTATGTGAAAAAATTAGTGTCTCTTTATGGAACAAGATCAATTGCTTGATCTGCATCTATCTCTTATATTTTTAAATTAATATTTGATTAAAAAAAGGTGTTGTGATAATATTAATATTTATTGATGTATAAAAACCTTGGTTAATTTTATTAAATGTATTCTTCAAGTTCTTAATTCACAATCATAAATTTTTTTATTATTAGAAAATGTGTTAATAATAGTTGTGTATTTTTTATGCCAAATTATTCTTTTTATCTAACTTGTGATAAATCATTGTTTAGAAAACTAGTAATTTACTAAACATAAAAAAAAATGGAATATTAGAGTTTCACTTGATACGAGGTAGGTATATGTAGCCACTTTAATGTTAGTGTTTTTTTTTTACTTCCATTAGTTTAACTATTGAATATGGAAACAGAGTTGAGTGTTAACATTTAATCATTACTTTTATCCTAAAAAAATACAAAAAATAGCTTCTGGGCCTAATTCGTGTTTAAAAGTAAAAATTACTAACAAGTCAGTTGCCCCTATATAATTAGACTTTTAGAACAATCTAAAAAGAATTTAATCTCATTTAATGGTAGGATGAAGAATTTTATGGTTTCTGCTTATAAACGCTATATTTAATCTAGCATCTGCAATTAAGTTCTTTACAATGTTTCTAAAGCCCTCATAGTATTTTAGGTTACCTTTACACCTTCATCGTTGGGTGAGTTGTTGCTATTGTCCCCGTCCATCAAAAAGTTTAGTTGGTTATAATACCAATTAATGCAAAATATATAATAGAATAGGATTCCTCAATTCTTAAAGTTTTACAACTTTAAACTATAGATATAAAAACTAAAGTTATTATGCTTAAAGTTATGACCCTTAACTACAGAGGAGATTAAAAGAAAACTCCGATATATTTATAAAAACCTCTTTTTTTCATAAATTTATCTAGTTAAAAATTACTTACAAGGTTGTTTAAATATCCAAAAAAAAAAAAAACAACATTTGAGTTAGCAAAAGAGAAAATTACCCTCATTATCCTATAATTTAGTTATTTTTATATGTATTTTTAGTGTTTTGAAAAATTACAATTTGCATCCTGCAAGATAGATTAAATTATATGATGATTTAGAATGCAAACTATTACCTGCACAACAAAGTTTAAGTTGCAAAATATAATTTTCAAAAACATGGTGGGTAAGCAAACAACACTAAATTATAGGATGATCAAGGTAATTCTTCCTTAATAAAATTCTAATTAAATTGGAAGTTTTAATCTAAATAGAAAAAAAATCCAAAAACAACAATGAACATAAAATAAAAAAGTTTTGAAAAAATAACTTACAAGCCTAATTTATGGTTGAATGCTTTCATCAAAATACAGGTTAGACTTGTTTGAAATTTTTCAAAACTTAAAAAATCTTAATAATTAAAAAAATAATACAATAAAAATAATTACACCCATAATAATAACAATAACAATAATAATAATGCTCCCGAGCCATACTAAACCTATTTATAACATACAATCAAACACAAACCAAACCTATTTATAACATACAATCAAACACAAACCAAGTACTTGTCCGGACATAACTCACATCAAATAGGGCAGTCCAACTACCATAAACAAAGGAATTTTTTTTTCCCTCTTATATTTTTGATAGGACCCATGAGATAGTTTTAACATTTAACCGACCATAGGCCCACTAGAGGCAGGACCTCTGCATTTGAATTTACTTGCAACCACTCAGCCCAGCCTAGCAATGTTCTCCACAAGCGGTGCAATTCATGGGAGGCCATACTTAAGAATGGAACTGCATCAATAACTCATGAAGAGCCATCATCTCTAATTAGTCCACTATCTAGAACAGTGCAAAGGAAAGGCTGCTAGAAAAGCCTTGCCTTTAAAGCATTATAAACACCATGCCTTCAAGACAAAAATACCCTGCGAGTCTGACATTTTGTCCCATTGCATCATAGTTCAAGGATTCATGCCATGATATGGCAATGTAGCTTAGCTAAAAGCTGATGTTAAACAAACCGGCAAAGTGAGCCGGATCGTTGCATGCCTCAGCAGAATGCAAAACAGCCGGGGACAAAATAATCCAACGAAACTCGAGCATGAAAATTTCCACGCTGTAAAGACGAATATTACATTTCCATGCGCAAAATATTTACAAGACATATACCCCAATCCCCAGCCCTACATGCAAATACCAAAAAATGTACAAACTCTAGCCCTATGGTTTTAACTTCCATCACTAATTGGAACCCAGTCAACGTCTATTTTTGTGTCTCCTTAGGTAGTTAGCTCTAAAAAACCGAGCTATTAATTAGCCAGTGCCTCCTTTGTCTCCAACTTAAAGCATCCTCCAGAGCCCAAAAACTAAAACAGAGTACTATAACCGCAAACAAACAAACAACAACAATAGCAACAAAGGTAAAAGGACAAAAAAAAATGAAAGAAGGGAAGTCGAATGGTTCAGTTTTCTGCTGAGTCCGAGCTTAATACAGTTCCTTCACTTTCTAGGGGTAACATGGGAAGCTTGCTTCCTGGACTCATTTTTTTCACATCCTGACTTGAGCAAATAAAGATTCTTCTCACCATGTTACAGAACTCACTGCATCAAATATAGCCAACCAATAAGTATATCATATTCTGCAACAGGTAAAAGAATCATCTGTGAAGTTATGATGAAAATTTTCCAAAGTAATTAAAATAAAAAAACTTACGGCCATGGATCATCACCGACAAGCATCATATCTCCTTCATCATCAGTATAAACAATTTCCCACTTATCCCGGGGGTGCAGCTGTCCCTTAATGTCAAATAACTGCTCCAGCTCATCTATAAGCTGACCATACCCCTTAATCAAGGTCAAGTCCACGGCCCGACCAACAGCAATCCCCTGCAGTTGAACCTATTGGCAAATTCAACACCACACAAAAAACTTCTTTCAGAAACCTGCTGAAGAGCGCAAAACATGTTTTAATTAAACATGGAGTTCTTATTTTCAGTACCTTTGTGCGACTTCTAGTGGAAGTAGAACTTTGCTTGCTCTGAATTTCTTTTGATGATATATATAACTGTTCTGGTTTCTTTTCCTCGGATACTTCATGTTTTCGGTCTGAATCAACTGCAGGCAGAGCAGCTAGGACACGTCCATCAGTGGCGGCACTGGATACACTGATTGGTTGTGCAGACACTTTTTCAATAGGAGATGAGTTTGTAGACTGATTTACAAGATCAAAGCCAAATAATCGATAACTAGTAGGCACCTTATATTTCCTCCCCTCCTCAGACGGGTCAGGGATAGTGTCATTTTTTGACTTGGATGAGAGGGGAGTGGAATAGCCTACAAATACAGGCCAAGGGGAGACACTTTTGCTATCCTCCATGGCTTCCTGAAACAGATGCTGAGAAACATTCACATGAGAAGAAGATAGCCAGCCCCCTTCACCCTGAGTCCTTGTCATAGAGTTGCTATGGCCATTAATATCAGTCTGCTTTTGATGCCACATCACATGATTTTCATTTCTTTTGCCTTCACCAGTAACACTCGGCTGAGTTAAATCACCGGATTGTGCCAATCCAGAATTCCAAGGGGTTGATGCAGTTGAAGATAAATCTATAATAGTGGGGAAGCAATAACAACAATGAGAGATTGCAATGACCAAATCATTCAGTACTCAAAAGATAAAAAGAGGAACCAAAACTATTATTTACCAAAAGCAGGAATTTCAATAGGAGGCCGGGGCCTTTTATTTTTTGGTTGAACTGGTTGAGGCAGGTTGGCTGGTACTTGAGCCACACAGGGTTCTATCTCCCATGGTGAAACCCTATCAGGTCTTGAAATAGAAGCAGGTTCATCCCATTGAACCTGGTAAAGAGATAGTGACATTAATTAATTTCACACTTACAGTTTCAAATAAAGGAAATAGTGTCCAGCTAAAAAGACATTACTTTCAATGACCGCCATTTAGAATCATTCCAATGAGGAGAAAAATCTTCAACCCCAACAATTGTGCCCGAAAACCTGATCAATCAATAAACTCAGAATTTTAAGCCACTACAAACTTCTATTTGGCACTTACAGTAGAGCTCCAACTTTACAAAGAAATGATTGAAGCAACCATGTAATGTAATTCTCCCACCTTCTCTCAGGAGAATCCTCGCCTTCAAACCTCATCTTGAATCTCATGCCAACTGCAAACTTATTGTTAACAGCCTCTAAATATTTGTTCAAGCTAATGATGAACTGGCTTGTCCTGATAAGTTAAATTGAAGAAAGAAAGGCATAAATAATCTATGGAAAAGTTCAAGCAATCTGACATATTCAGCAGGAATGTCTCGATAAGAGAAGCTTGAGAAGGCATGAGTCTCTGGTGAAAGATGTACCATACCTTGGCTTATAATAAACCACAAAGAGAGTTAGGGTTGAAATGGCATGGGATGCTGTTGCAAGAACTCCAAGGTGCATGCTCTGACTGGAAATCACAGATGACGGCATGCTGCTCTGTTGGCGAGCAACACGCCTCACTCCAACACGCAATTCACCATTCTCTCCTCTAGACAACCAATTCTTATATGAATGAACTTTCAATCATTTGATTTTATAGAGGACAAGAAACCAACATCTTAGAAGAAAATGAATACCTGAGGAAGACAAACGAATCCCCAGCAACTAATCTCTTGGAAGTGACAAATGTACTCCAACCTGTGGTGAGTAAGTGCCTCCTTGGTTGACCTGTTTATTTGACAGAATGTGAGTGATGATCTGCTATGTCAATTCTAACTAATTACTTGAAGTCTAACTACTACTAGGCATAGCCAATGAGAAATGAAAAATCTCTCTGAACTCAAGAATAAAACATCAACATCGCAATGATAGACAGAAAGCACATAGAAATCCTTTACCTCTGAAAATATGCTTAAATCGCCATTCATAACCATGTAGATCCTTGGCAACCAGTTCCTGAGTTGGGGTTTGCTGGATCATATCCTTTAAAACATATCCATGATGGTAAAGTTAATATATGATCAGAAGGAAGAAATGAAGACTAGAACTGCACACACAAATTACCAGTGGAGGAAGGCATTCAGAGGCATGTTTACGAAGAACAGAAAATCCACCATGGGTGCTCGTATCAGAGGCAGTTAAAACCTTGCAGAAAGAGTGAACCGTAGGTCTTGGAGGCTCAGATGGACATGGATCAGGACTTGTAGTTTCAATTTGCTACAGTATTTCAACAATATTTAAAGCCATTGAAGTTAAATCAAACAAATGATTGTCAACATATCTGCTAAATAAACACTAAAACTGTAGAAGTCAGAAAGAAAACTAATTCGTTCTTACATCGGATTCAGGCAGTAAAGTAATCTGCGCATAAACATCATCTGTTTCTTGTTCCGCCTGTACAGATAGAAAGAAATCAACAAAAAGTTCTCAAATCAACCGTTTCGACCATTAAAATTTAGCAGTTCATTCAGTCACCAAGAAAATACACAAACAAGGATGACTAAGACCTAACTCGAACAAGCCTTACATATAAAGTATTGAGTTTAGCAAAATAATATGATCAATTTCATGAAAACTCAATTAAATCGATCAATACTCAACTGAAGCAACCAAGCAAAAAAAAATTAAAAAAAATAGAAACTGCAGAAAGGAAATTAAGATCAGAGAGCGAGAAATACCAACAGCTGAGTATTAATAACACGACAGAGAATCTTCGAAGGCAGATTAAACAAAGGAACCCTCTGGTTCAATTCTTGATTTGTCGATGCCTCTAACTACACAAGCCCAAAAATAGCAAAATTTCAAATCTTTAACCAGATATAGCACAAACCCACAAGCGAAAACCAATCCAAGACTCAAACTTCCCAATTAAACCACACCCATTCGCTCCATCACTCACTTACTTGACGGAAAAAATTCAAAATCCAATCTTTACCTGTTCCATATGACCCTGAGGAAAATAGAAAACTCTTTCTCCACGCTTGGGAACATCCACAAGTGGACCTGCACATGCCTTCCATAATTCCGTATACAGATCATCCTCTCCACAACCTGAAAACAAAAAAGAAAAGTCAGTTTTCGCAGGAAACGAACAAAAAAATAAAGCCATTTAACACTTCACCTTCGCTATTCGCCTGTGAAAACGACCCTCCTCCTCCCCCTCCTCCTCTGTTCATAGCCATCATTTTTTAAAACCCACCAAGCAGCAGCCAAAGTCAACAGAAAAAAACCCTCCAAAAAATAAATTCAAACCCTCAAAATAACTTCCTTTACAAACCTTAATTAACTCTCATTGTCTACACTTAATCACAACAATTAAATCCCTCGATAATTGCAACAATTACTTCCCTTAAAAGATCCGTGAAAAAACCAGCGAAATGTCCCCAGCTTCCACTTATTTCACACTTGAGAGATCCAAGAACCTGTAAAGCAAAAAAAAAACTTTCAAACCGTTACAAAACCACCTTCTTCTTCTTCTTAATAGCTTGAGAAAACACCCCACAAACTCTAGCTCTGTCCTCACTCTATGTCTGTTTTCTCTCACTAAAAGCAGCTGTTTTTTGGTTTTGTTCTCTCTTTCTATTTGTCTCTCCTCGAACAATAAAAACGCCGTTACACACAAAATCTGCTTTGCGCGCTTCTTATATTACGCAACTTTGGGTTGCTTTGACTCTTTCCTATTTGTTGCTGTTTGTTTTGCAACGCTCACCAACCTAACCCTAGTTAAGAGGTTTAGCTTGAGAGAGTTATTAGATGGATGCCGTTAACGAGCATGATGATTTTGCCGTTACTTAACGGATGGCCGGTAGTTATCTTTTTTTCAAGAAAAATAATTTTTTTGGGTTACTAACTTGTGGATCCACATGGCACGAGGACTAACAAATTTAGCGCAATCTTTAATTTTTTAGAAAGTAATTTTTAAAAAATTATTTTTAAAATTATTTTATATTTATTTTTTTATTAAAAAATTAGTTAATAAAAAATATTTTTTAATTAAAAAAATCTGATTTGGTTTCTAGAAAAGCATTTTTTAAAAAAATTTAAATAAAAAATATTTTAGAAAAATTATAAAAAATTTAAAAATATCATATTATTTGTTAATTATATTAAATTTAATCTTTAAACTTTTGATTATTATATATATTTTATTTTGAATATTTATTTTTAAATTTTATTTTTTTAAATTTTATTTTTATATTTACTTTGATCTTTATTTTTATAATTGTTATTTGTTTTTTTATTAAAAATTTTTATTTATCGAATTTTAGTTTTATTCTTTTGATTATTATTTATTTTATTTGAAATAATTTATGAAATGTTAATTATTATTATTATTATTTTTTTATTATTATTTTTTAAAAATTTAATTTTTATTATTTTAATTGAGAGAATCTTGTGATAATTAAATCACAACTACTAGATATTTATAGCACGGGAGAAAGATAAACACAAAAAAAGAGATTATATATACTTTTACGGAAAAAAATTATAAGAATTTTCTCATGTTAAAAACTTATTCATTTTTACCTTTTTTATGCTTTTCTTTTCTTCATGCGGTTTAAACACTATATAAATTCTCAATTAATTAATTTAAGAACAACTACAAACTATGTATAATATCTATCCGTTTGCTCTTCTTGGAGCATAAATGGTAAATTAAATAATGTTTTTTTTTCTTTTCCATCATTTTATCAGAACTAAAGCCAATCAACGCCTCTTATTTTCTTTATTTACTCTCTCTGATTATCATTAAATCTTCATCACTGTTAACTGTAATGTTGGTGAATAGATAAAGACTGGTAATAATTAGAATTTGTTTGTTTCAAGATTTCATTTATATCTCATTAGGATGGAGGTCAATTGAATATGAGAGCATATTTGGGTTTTTTTTTTTATTTTTTGTAATCGAAGATGGTACTGGTGGTTTGATAATTTTTTAAGATACATATTAATGATTGAATCATATTTCATGATATACATGGTCAAAGATATTTGTTTCGAAAGACTATTTAATAGTGAAATTAATTTAACAAAATCAATAATTTATAGGTAAATTGGAATAAATTTTCCCCTATTCTTTTGTGCTCGATAAGAACAATTTTTGTGCCCGTCTCGGGCCCTCGCTTCATTGACGCCGAAAATCATACGAGTCATGGTGTTGCCGAGAAATGAAATTCTCGGGCCCTCTAGTCATGGTGTTGCCAATACTTTATACACACACACATATATGTATGTGTGTGTGTGTATATATATATATATGTTTTTTAATGGGGGTTATTTTAAAATGATGTGTTTGATTGTACGGACACTCTATTGGGATGCGTGTGTTTGGGGTAACGGAGATCTGGAACTGACGTTACCGATGTTTAGCCGTCTCTTTCGTTGTCTGCTACGTAGCAAGCAACGACATGGTTGTCTTGGGTTAACCGGGCAGAATTTTGGGGTTTTTTAGTTTTTATCCTTATTATATTTTGACCTTGAATATATAATTGTTTTACGTGGTTTGCCATTCTAAGCGAGTGACTGTCGTCTGTGTTAAAATAAGACGAGAGACAACCAAACGACATGTTACCCCGGAGGTTGAGTGAAGAAATTTACTGACGTGTCATGACAGGGACCATAAGAACCGTCCGCTGATTGCCTGCAAGGCCTTTGGAAAAAGTCCACGAACCCCTCACATCCCACGTGGCTCGGTAAATTTGTTTTTATAATGTTTTTTTAATATATTAAAATAATTTTATTTATTTATGTTTGATATTAAAGCGTTGAAATAATTTTATCTTTAATGCTAAATAGTAAAATTTGTATAAATATCATCAGGCGAGAGTGGAATTAAAAATCCTGAATGAACATGCTATCATCAAAACTAAGTCAATGCCTTAATCATTAATTGACATTGCCTCATGTCCTGATCAATAACACAAACAAATCTATTAGGTTTTTTTATAATATTTTAAAAAAAATTAAGTTTTTTACTTTAAATTAATATATTTTTTGATATTTTTTAATCACTTTGATATATTAATATCAAAAATATTTTTAAAAAATAAAAATTATTTTTTATATTTTTAATAAAAAAATATTTAAAAAAATAATTATGATTATATTTTTAAACATACTGTTACTTAAACCAGCACGCCGGAATCTTAATACTAGATGATTATAATAACCAGACTAGCTGGCAATCTTCTCCAAGTTGAATTTCATCAACAATAGCTCGAGTTTTAGTTGAAATAGGTTTCCACGCATTCAAGAGATTACACTATTTGTTCACCATTATCTAATTTACTGTGAAGAGTAATGGATGCGATCATCACATCTCCATTATTGATGAATGATTGTGCACACAAAATGTCTCTCTTCTCAAATAATTATCATGAATTCACATACATTTATGTTTTTTTATTTTTATTTTTAAGAAATAGTATTCGCCAAAGTGTCTGATGTGCTTTCTCAAGTGATAAAGAGCACTCCCACAAGGAGATGAATTGACCAATTTACGAAATTAAATAATTAAACTTCCTTTCTCGAGCTGTTTCCACCTCTTTCTTGGAAGGAGATTGAAAGGGGGGGGGGGATTGCTTAAACCTTACTTTTAGTCTAATTAATTAATGAATTATAATTTGTTTATTTTCCAGCTTTTGAAGCTTTAGCACAAAGAGCGACCATTGTTCTCCGAAGCATAATCTATCCAAAGATGCCTTCCACGTACGTCCACCTATCTGCGACCTTGTCCCTTCTTAGATTCTGGTTGAATGAGAAATTATGTTTGGAGTAGGTTTTGATTGCATAAAACAAAGAGTTATGCATGTCTATGTGAAGTAAAACAATTTATTTTGAAATTAAAAAGGTGAAGAAAAGGAACGGCAATACAAAACCTGCTAGAATTACACACATAAAATTACCAAGTTATTAAGGAAATACATGCAACAGACCAAAATCTTTTGACAAACCATGTTTAGACGTATTTGTTTGTTTATTGAGAGGAACGCATGACTTCACTTGACCACAAAGTGAGATAGGAAATCGAAGCAACGCCTTCGAGTGATAGACTAGACAGCTAATCCCTGCTACGGCGTGTGCCTGTTTAGAATTTTTTAAGATAAAAAATTAATATTCACATGACAATAATTTAAACTAAATTAAATTTATTAAATCAAGCCTCGTGATATAAAATCGAAATACCTCATAAATTTTTTTTAAAAAAATTGTAAGTTCAAGACTTAATAATCTAATATTAAAAATAAAAACATCTAAACATGTAATATTTAAAAAATAAATTCAAATCAACTTAATCTAACTTCATAAGCTCATAATAGAATCACTTAGCAAACAAAATATACTTTAAAATAACCTCCATCTAACTTAAGTTAATTTTATCACCGTACATTTGGGATAATCCATTTGGGATAATCCATCACATAAGTCTTTGTTTTTAAATAATATTTAACAAAACATACTTAAATGGTCAATAATTTAATTGCAAAAAATAAAATTAAAAAAATCAATCCAAATTAATTCAATTAACTTTTGATATAAGATATGAGATAAGGATAACCTAACAAAAATAAAAACAAAACAAATTAAGAAGCCTAAAGCTCAATGATTGAATAAAAATAAAAAAAATAAATAAAAAAGATTAAACTTAAATCGAGTTTCTCATTAAAATTAGTAAACTAAATTATGAGACTGAGATTATTTTGTAAAAGACAAACATGAAAAAACCATACAGAAAAAAATTCAAACCATAAAAAAATTAAAATTAAAATAACTAAAATTAAAATAATAAGGACTAAACAATGTTGAAAATTAATTAAAAAAACTAATCATGAACTAGACTGAAAAAAAAAGAACAATAAAAAAATAAAAATCAAAATTGAAAATCAAACAAAATCAAACCAAACTCTCAAGGGTATAATAAAAAAAATAATAACTATATTGAATAAAAAAATATAATTAGATTAAATAATTAAGGATGAAATTAAAAATAAACCAAGCTTAAAAAAATACTAAATCTAACAAAAACATAAATAAAAAGAATAAACATTAAACTCAAACAAATATAAATTAAAGAACAAAGCTCTACACGTATACCATGACACGAGAGAGAGAAAATAAATAAATAAAAGATTAATCATCACTAAACCGTCACTCAGATGAAAATGAATATCCTCCGTTGAATCCATAATGAATCTCTTCCGTTGCAAAAATAAAACACCGAGCACTTGAAGTTTTTTTGTTTTTGTTAATTAATGGGTATAAACCTAACGGAATGGCATGGATTCCATGGCAGGATCATAGACTCCGTGGAAAGGACCATAGAGTTGTTTGCTGTTTGACCATAGCTTGTATAATAAACTCCAAGAACTCTATACATGCTTTCCAAGGGACAAACCTTTATGCTTCTTTTTTCCTTCCTTCATGCGGTGGGGTAGAGAGGTGGCTGTGAGCACGAACGCTAGACTAAAAAAGGATGGATGGAAAGAAGGTACCCTCTATTATTTTATTTACTTCAATTATATGTTTTGCTATGCAAAAAAAGGTTAGTAATGTGAGTGATAATTGTGGCCACCACCAACATGTAAGGGAAAACAAAAACAAAAGGAAAATATGTGCCATTTCTTTTGTTAACCTGTTACAGGGCTTGTCTCGGTGCGCATCCAAGAACTTAATTTCACACCAGCAACATGATTAGTCGAGTCCACGTCATCCTCATTTATTTTAGTGATTAGCTTTAGTGGTTCATTTGGAAAAGCTTTCTTAGCTTAGGTCTTAAACCTTTTCTAGCCCTTTTCACTAGAGAACATGAACATTAACAGGGATAAACCAATCACGGTTCCTTTAGGTGTGTGTTTGCCTGTCGTCTACGTGCTTGACTGTGCAACAAAGGATGACTTTATTGCTCGACACCTGTCCTTTTATTTTGATAAATCAAACTTTTGCTTTTTTGGCAATGGGATGTGTGTTTTCAATTAGCGACTCTTGCTACCTTGGAGAGTTATGTTTTTCTTTTTTTTTCCTTACAACAAACGAGTGGCTCAGGCACGAGATTTTTTCAAGGGGAGAGGGATTTTATTGCCAGTTAAGCTACATGTTCGCTGGCCTCTCTCGGAGAGTAAATGGTACTATTTGCTATTCTATATAACTTGATTACGGTCGCTGAGCATGAGCTAACCGAGAGATCAATTTCTACCATCATCTATTAAGAATATTGGTTCATTGATTAGAGAAGCTAATTACATAGCCATTTTATTTGAAACATTGGCTTGAAAACTGACAGTAAATTAGACCAACATATATACATGGATATATAATTATTACCATGCATTTAATCTTGAATGAATACAAACGTTAAAACATATTTATTTACTCATAATAACCGACTCCTTGAGCATTTTTTGCCGTGTAAGGTTCCACTTCCTCTTATATTTTCAAGGGAGTGGATAGATCTTCTGAAGTAGAAACTTTGAATTTGGTTCATTGAATTTAGGTCTCGGAGGATATTCTGGCCAGTCAAGCATCAATAATTTTTGAAATAAATTCTAGCTTTAATCATATTTTTAGAAAGATTTAGTCTTTTTGGTATATGATTCTTTGAATATAGTTTTGAGCTTTCTCATTATTTCAAACTATATTTATGAATAAATTAAAATAAGAATAAATTAAATTAAAAGTATATTTTACAGTTAAAGTAATATCTTGAAAAAAAAAATACACATTATAAGTTATAATGAAAGTTAAAAATTCAAGACTTCGATTGATGATTGAGTCTGTATTTTCACTCGATTTTGCAACAAGTTTTTTTGTTCAAATAAAAAAATTACTTCTAATAATTCTTTTTATCATTTTATAGTTTTTTTAACTAAGAGCTGAGGAACAATTTAAGTAAGTCTACAAAATATACAGCATACCGAGACTTTAATGATTTCTTACTAGAAAGAATACCGATGCAAGCAATATTAATAATCGAAATAATTCAGTTGAGCTAGTTTTTCTCCAAAGAAAAAAAGAATATTAGGCAACTTGAGGGTAGAGAAGCTTTGCAGCCATCCTACCTGTAGTCACTAGCCAGTCATGTTGCCATGGATCCAATCTACAGTGTCCAAAAGCGACAAGGAGTGGAATTCCCCACCAGCCCCTGAAAACAAGGGATGCTTTTATTGGGAGGCTACTAAGACAACCATTATCGTTTTTTTTTTTTTTGGACATCACTCCTATGAATTAAAAATGTTCTTGTACTATGATTGGTGATCTCTTTGTATTTGTATGCCCCATGCGGCGACCAATTTGGTTGGTTTTCCTTTGGCTGCCCTTGGCCTGCACAAATGAAAGAGAACCACAAGATGAAAGTTCGAACCAATCCTAGGGCTCAGCACTGCTTTTGTAGGGCTACCCCACAAATTAGTGATTAATTAATAAAAGAGGTGCGATTAAGATGGGGTTTATGTGGGTGGATGCCTTCTTAAGAGCAATAAATAATGTAACATCCATGTGAAGACAATCATGGGTTATTTGGAAAATGTTCAATTAGTGGAGGCTTAGCTCTTTCAAGAATTGCCTTTTTATTTAGTCGAAAGAGGTGTGGGGGTGGGATTTTGGTCCCCCCAGCGTAGGACTGCAAGATTGACTCCCTTTTGACCTAATTTGAAGCATTTCCAGCCGTGGGATCTTACAGCCAGAGGCCTCGAATGCCTTTCGATGTGGAGGATTTGCCTACTTCATCAGTCCAAAAACCTTGAGTGCTGCACTGCCTCCCCGTTTTCTCAACCTTTTCCATCACCTTGGCGCAAGAATGAAAGAACACAGATCCCCTTTTGTAAATTACCATTAGCCACGATATGACGCCCTGACTTGCTTAGACTTTTGTCATTATATAGATGTCATGTCATCGTCCCAAGCCACGAACCAGCTTCTTGGGTTTAGCACGATGCATATCAACTTTAAGTTTAATTTCTCTTAGTTTTATGCGGTGCTGAAGTTTAATCCATTTAATAGTTAGTTGTCTTAAGCTGGTTGTCACGATTTTTCTCGGATACAATTAGATGAAATCTGATGTCATTTAATCCCATTAATTATGCACGTCTTTCGCGAAAGAAATGAGAAAATCGCATGCCACATGCAGGGCAAGCACAGGCAAAAGAGCAGGTACGAAGATATTGGCCATTTGGCATTGAATTAAGCAATTGAGTACATAGCAGCAATTCACACAAGCATGATAAGATTAGGCAAGCCAATTAACCTAGCACTAACCAGGTCAGTACCCATGTTAGCACTCTTCAATTGGTTAAGTGAAGGCTGAAGCGCAATTAGCAAAGAATTTAGTGCCAAAGTTTGTAGATAGGGTTATACGCATGAAACAACAAAACCCTACATTGCCAATTGATAATTGGAGAAGACAGGGATGGTCTGGATATATATTGAATTTTCTGTAGCTGCCACTCAAGAATCATAAGTGAACATGATCATGTTTGATAGCTTTATGTTGATACGTCTGTTAGACTGCTAATTAGTTGGCATGCTGCTGTGAATTTTGAAGGGGAGTGTCACCACTTTGAGTTGTCCTGCGCATCTCTATCCGTTCAAAATGCTAATCAATCGACACAGGCTTCCTCTCTTGTCGACTTGAAATGAGCTATCAATTACCATTGAAGACTTGATTGAGAAAGGTTTTAAGAGTGGATGAAGCAAGAATGGAAGACAACTGATCCAAATATTCCTATCCTCTTAGAAAAAGAAAAAGAATGGAATTCTAACCACCTATTCTCTTGCGTTGGATATCAATGTCAAGTACATTTGCGTTTCCCGTTGGGCTTTTTTGTATTTTTATTTTAAAAATATTTTTAGTGAAAAATATTTGATGTGTTTTTAGTTAATATGTTTTTTATTTTATTTTAAATTAATATGTTTTTAGTTTTTTTTTAAATTATTTTGATATATGATGTTAAAAATAATTTTTTAAAAAATAAAAAAATATTATTAACATATATTTTAATATAAAAAATTATTTAAAAAATAATCATAACTACCCTAACGACATTATAAATCAATGAATACCCCATTAAGATAACGATTATTTAGGTGATCTTCTCTTTGGATGAGACGTGGAGTGTACGAATGTTGCCATTGTGTGATATTACTTGCTCTAGTGCAAAATGAAGGTTTGCTACTTTTTTCATTTAGCCTCCGATATTGAACACCTTAATGCTAGTTTATCTACCATCATTTTTTATTTTAATATTTGAAAAAGCTAAAAACCCTATTTAGCTTGAGCTCGCTCTAAATGTCACTACACTGTAAATTTGATTAGATGTTGAAATATATAAATTATGTTAAATTTTGAATTGGATTATGATGAATTTTATATTTAAATTAAAATTATCTGAATAACAGTTTAAGGTCCTCACTAAATAAAAAAGTTTAAAAATAAATAAGATATTTTTTACTTATATTTTATGAAATAAAAATGATCTATACTTAATAAAAAAAATTAAGTATAAAACAAAGAGTGTCCATAAACCCTCCTTATCGATATACCTAAAAAATAATAATTTCTGTTTTAATATTTGAAAAAGCTAAAAACCCTATTTAGCTTGAGCTCGCTCTAAATGTCACTACACTACACCACCCAAAATGTGTACTGATGAAGCCCTTGCACCTGTAACTATGATGTCCTCGCCTAAACTAGCATTATAGGTTTCCTTTTTTGTGAGCCAGCTAGGTGTTGCCCAGACCTTTTGACTAGGTATTTTAAGAAGAAATCACTGTGGAAGATTGATTGAAAGAAGGCTGTCTGCTTAACTTGTTATTCGCTCGAAGTAGAAGGGGAGCAAAGTAAGAACTGAGAAGTATGTAAATGCAGATGAACGCTAGTTGTGGGCTGTGGCTGCATTCTACAAGGATTGATAAAAGGTGAGGGCGGGAGTGCTCGAAGATTCTTTGAGAGGAATATTACCACAACTAAACTAACAGGAGAATGATTCTCTTGGTGGTTTAAAAAGCTCATGATGGCCTAATCTATCAGCACAGCATTAACTTAATGGAGGAATCAAGAATGCCCGAGTTCTCATCGTCAACATCAAGCCACCCATGTGCTTCCTCCTCTAAGTTCACTAGCTCAACAGTAACTTGGCTAACTTTAATGTCGGCTCTAAAGATTAGGATATTTTAATTTAGAGAGGTTCTATTTGTCCCCAGCCAGTAGCTTTTCTTTACATTGATTCTTTGACAAATCCCCGTGAAAGGAAAGTTGCAAAGATTGTCATGCCCTTCTTTGCTCTGCTATATTGTCAGGTATGTATCTCTTTCTCTTCAGTTAGTTCTCCTGTTGCTTCCGTGAACTTTTTTTAAATGTCTTTTGAGAATGTGGATGGTTGATTTTTAAAGTGATATTATAAAAAAAGAAATATTAAAATAATATATTTTTTATTTTTTAAAATTTATTTATATCAACACCTCAAAACAATCTAAAATATCAACAAATATAATTTAAGCTATTTTTTTATAAAAAAAAACAAGTTAAATTATAATGTCAAACAAGTTTTAGATTGACAACTTCAATCTGATATACAAAATTAAAAGTTGAGAATGACGTAACAATGACTACACCGCAATCATATATAGTGTATAGCCAAACTAATGGTGCATCTTAAACGATGATTGAGCTGAAACTTTGAGAATAATAAGTTGATGTTTTAGAGTGCAGAGTATAATAGAATTTATTTTTTAAAATAATTTTTTATTTTTAAATATATTAAAATTATTTTTTTATTTAAAAAAAATATTTTTTATATCCACGTATTAAAACAATAAAAAAATAATTTAAAGATAAAACAAACTCAAAAAATTTATAAATGTAGTTAGATCACAATGTTAAACATCACCTAAACATATACTTCTTGCTGCATCCTCGTCCGGAAAAATTTTAACCAGTTGGTTCGTGGATCCTTTAGCAGGAAGACTATAGTAAATAACACCAAGAGAAGACAACGGAAATGCGTGAGATCATATTTTCAATGGTCATAAGAAAGCTAGGAGAGGAACGTCTCAACATTTCCTTAGTCGAGGGGAAAATAACCAATATTTATGCAGTCACAACTCCAATGGTGTATGTCTACTAATGGAAACAATATTAGCAGACAAGAGCACCGAAGGGAAGACAACAAGACTGTTTTATTATTGACTTGCAAAACGCAGAATCTGATCTCATGATACATAGTTATGAGAGCAAAATGAGTGATGGAAAAAAAAAAAAAGGCTACATTATCTCTAGTCCTCATCATTGAAAAAACCAGAGACGTTCCGATATCTGTGCGCTATCAGCCATGCTTGAGACAATTTTGACACCCAAAATAAATAAATTTCACAAGGATGGAGGAGCAAGACTGCTTGGATTGAATTTTATTCAATTAGGGTGTGAAGGGAGCGAAAACAACCACAGAATTGTGCCCTCCAAAGCCAAATGAATTTGAGATAGCTGCAATGAAATGAAGGGGAAAAAAAAATATCATCATACAATCTATGCACTTATATTAACATATATCACCAAGTATTGCATCTGTATATGTGCACTCGTGCACTATTTGATCATTTGAACGTCCAGTAAGACATTCTTTCTTTACAATTTGGACTGACATCTATCACATGTACATGTAGAGAGAAGAACAGAATACATACCAACGTTAACTTCATGTTGCTTCTTCACATTTGGAACAGTGTCAATTGTAACATCAAGCTCAATATTCTGCAGAGTCAAGTAATATATAACATGAAAAACACCAGGCAGTATATTGAGTACACTAATATGGAGCATGAAATCAGTATGAAAAATAAGGTTGGTGGTTCATACATCTTGATTGATAGTTGGGTGAAGCCATCCAGTGTTGATTGCTTTTATGGTTGCGATGGCTTCTAATCCACCAGCAGCACCAAGCCCATGTCCAATCATTGACTAAGACAAGACAAGACCAAATTAGCTAGCATTGATGTTATTCTCCAGCATGATTACTGTAAAATCCAATTTAAATTTATTGGGATATCGCAAAAAGATGTAAAATGTACTCTTTTTGGTAAATTTCACCGCACGGTATCTTACCTTAGTCCCATTCATCTTGATCTCGGATGTGTCCTTGAAGACTTTCTTGATTGCATTAACCTCAGCCAAATCCCCTGCTAGTGTTGATGTCGCATGAGCATTAACATAGTTTACCTGTAAATCAGACATTAGACCAGTTACACAATTGGATCCACGGGGAAAATATATAATTTATCTCAAGGAAAGTGTAATTCAGGTTTCCATTCTGTGAAGAAATTGAGTACTCCTACCTCCTCAGGGGAAACTCCGGCATCTTCCAAACTTTTAGCTATGCAAGTTGAAACTCCGAGACCATCTGAACGGGGATCGGTCATGTGATGAGCATCACAAGTTGCAGCACCTCCTAAATACTCTGCTATTATATTAGCTCCTCTTTTCATTGCATGCTCCAAGCTCTCCATTATCTATTCCCATAAAAAAAAATTAGCTCCGATAAAATTCTTGGGGTTGAAATGCCTACTGATATGCACACGAGTCTAGTGATACGATGCAAATAAGTACTCAAACATAATGAAGGATGAAGTTGTACAGATTACCAGCACACCAGAGCCTTCTCCCATGACAAAACCATCACGATCCTTGTCCCAAGGTCTTGAAGCTTTCTTAGGGTCTTCATTTCTTTGAGATAGTGCTCTGCAAGCTATAAAACCACCAACACCAGTAGGCATGACTGCAGCCTCAGTTCCCCCAGCTACCATGATATCTGCTTCGCCTCTTCTAATATGATTAGCAGACGCGTAGAAACAATAATTCGCAGTAGCACAAGCAGTTGAGATGGAGTAATTAGGGCCCATCAACCCTGTGTCTATAGCTAACAATGCTGAACCCATGTTGGTGATGGAATAAGGAATGAAGAATGGAGATATCTTCTTATATCCCTTTTGGACAAGAGACTCAACTCCATTGCTAAAAGCAGTTAGTCCTCCCATGCCAGTTCCCACCAGAACTCCAATTCTTGTTCTGTCCATCTGTAATGCATACATGTCAAGATATTTCATCGTTACCGCTCAGTCTAAGGTGATTCACATTAAACAAACTGAGGTATGACTTACATTTTCAAGCACTTCAGAACCAAGGTTGGCATCTACAAGGGCCCTCTTGCCAGCGACAAGACAGTACCGCCAGCAATCATCAAGACGACGATCATTTTTCCCGTCAATGTATCCTTTGGAAGAAAAATCACGAATCTGACCAGCGAATCGAACAGGGAAACTTGAAGCATCAAACCTGTCAATCAGGCTGATCCCACTCTCTCCCTCAAGGAGTTTGTTATAGAACGTATCAATATCAATACCAAAAACTGAGACCAGTCCCATTCCTGTAATCACAACTCGTTTTTTGGGATCTTTTTCACGCTTTGGGGCTGAAACAGTTTGAGATACCATGGCTCTAACCGTTCTTAATTTTGAAGCTGAACATGGTAAATTCAATAAAGTTAAATCCTATAAGAGGTCAGTAAAAATTGAACACAGTCATACTGAATACTCCTATGCTTAATAGTTCTTCTCCCAAGTTAATGTAGGAATATCACTAGAAAGATAAACCAATTTCAGAATCACAAACATAGTTTCCCATTCTAATCGTGTGTTAGAACATAGTTATAATCGGGGTTCTCTTTTCCAACCCTTGGCAAAAACATGTTGAACATGAGTTCTGACATTTTCTTTTGGCCCCTATATATGTTGCTAACTGCATTTTATAGACAACCAAAACATTTCTAAGTAGCATCATTACTTTTCATTTTAGGTGCATTGCAAGGTAGATAACAAACGAAGCACAATTTAATAGACTCATACCTGAAGTAGAAACGGACCCACTCGGCTTGCTCCCTGTTGTAGCCATTTGCATGTTTTCAACTGGTCTAAGCCCATTATATTGAGCCATGGAAACTCCATGTTTCCCCACATCTCTGCTTCTAAACAGTACATTAGAAGAGCAAGCAGCACCAGCAACGCCTGCCATGTTTCTTTCTTTCTCTGTCACTCTCCTTCTCCTCTCTGGGTAAAGCTTGGATGATTTAAAAACTTGTTCAACTTTGGGTTATCAGTGCAAGAGAAGGACTTAACAAAGAATGGGTTTCGTTTGCTGGTTTAAGTTTCAAGATTGGAGAATCCGCCAACAAGAATACTTGGGCGTTAATAGCAAAATAGTTGTATTTTTCGCCCCCCTCATTTTGTTCACGGCGGTTAACTACCCTGAACAACGACCTTTTGCAACTTCGGCTGGCACTTATGAATGCTTAACGGTACTTGCGGTTTGTTATTGCTTTGCGATAATCATGTCGGCCGCGTTGGCCAGTTAAACATTATTTCTAGAACAACAATATTTTTTATTTAAAAATATTTTTAAATAATATTTTTGTTTTTAAAATTTATTTTTAATATCAATATATTCAAAAAAACTAAAAAAAACTAAAAAAATATTTTTTTAAAAAATAAAATACTTAATTTAAAAAAAAACATTTTTAAAATATAAAATAAGCATGTAGTTGCAATTTTTTTAATTAAAAATATATCAAAATAATATATTTTTTATTTTTTAAAATTTAATTATGATATTAATACATCAAAAAAATTAAAAAAAAATTAAAAAGATAATTAAAAAATTAATTCAACCAACGAACATCTAAACTTCACTTAAATGATAAGGCCCACAATACTTTTATGATCACAAGGTCCAAAACTCAACCACCATTTCGGTGGGAATTAGAGCATCTTGAATGGAGAAGATAAATGGATAGTCAAAAATAAAAAATTAATATTTTAGCTTTTCTTTGCTTGTTTTGTATACTTTAAGGGGAAAACCAAACAAAATATTAAAATGTTTTATCTCTCTCATAAATGTTATTTCTACATACCTTTTCAAAGAGTCAAAATCAACAAAGTAGGACCACTAAAAATATAGATCAATTAAATGTAGACATGTGAAAAAAAATAACATTAAATATATTAAGAAATAATAAAACACTTGTTTTTTTTACTTCAATATAAATGGCTCTTCAAATGGCTTTTTTTCATTGAAATAAATATGATAAAATAAGCTATATTTATATTATTTAAAAGTCTTGTGCCCAAGTAGTTTCGATGTTGAGGCACATATGAATATTCTCAATGAGCAGTGATATAATGATAATAATAAGTTTCTAGAAAAAAAATTGTTTTTAATGTAAGATTCAATTAATTCAATAACTCTATGTATTTTTAAAATTTATTATTACAAGACTTTCTTAAGAAATAGCACTTGAAAATAACTAAAATGAGAGATACATCAACCATTTGAAAAATAATAAGGGGAAGGGTTAGGTCAATAAATTAAATACAACCAAAAGTTTTTATAAACCATTCATGGAAGAAGAATAACAACCCTTAATTCTTGAGTAGCTGACATTAATTGTATTAAGCACTCAATAAATTGTACTATAAAGTGAGAGTTTATGTAGAATGTTATTAGAAAAAAAAATTAATTGATATAAATTTTTTTTTTAATGTTTGTATAGTGACTTTTAGATTTCTCAAAATACTTAAGCACATAGAAAACTAATTCCAATTGAATATTAAGATACCATATTTTTCAAAACAATTAAAAAAAAACATGTGACATGTAAGATTGATAAAGGAGAGCTTCTCAAGGCTTGATAAATGGATTAAATGAGATTATACTGATAAAATTTATAATTATTATTGTTAGGGATTCACATCAATTATTATATTGAAAAAATAACAGCATACAACTATTCATTTTAAAGTGAAAGTTTAATTTATTTTAATATTTTTAATTAATTTTATTTATATTAACTGTAAAATAAAAAATTTGCAGGTTATATCTTAGAAAAAGAATAGACATTGTTGTTATCTATTTTTTATGCCATTAAAAAATCATGAAAAAAATTAAAAATTATAAGAGAATATACATGAAGAAAGATTAAAAGATTGCCTAAGTTTGTGGTTAAAACCCAAAATGACAAGTGAAAAAATTAAAAGATAATAATATATAAAATTGATAAAATTGGTGATCAAATTCTAATTGATAAGAGATTTATTTAGTGAAAATATTTTTATTTTGGATAGAAGATATAAATTTGGATGATTACAAGCTCAATAGAAATTTTATAAGACTTAATTAATTTTATTAGGAACTTAATTGAGTGAAACAATAGTTTTTTAAAATTAATTTAGGTGTCAATTGAAAGAAATTCAAGTTTGGGGATTGAAATTGAATTTTAAAAAGTTTAATTGGTCAAATAAAAGACTTAATTGTGAAAACATTAAGTTTGATAATCAATTAGGGATTTTATTGAAGAAATTAAAAATTAATGACAAAATTGTAAAAGGCACAGACTTTAAGGATTGAAATTAATCAAATCAATAGCCAAATTGAAGAAAATTTAAAGTTTGATAGTCAATTAAGGGTCTAAATACACTAATAAAAAACTAAGGACTAAGATGAAAAGACGTTAAACTTTAAGATTGATAATTGAATTTGACACGGGTGAAATTACATGAAATTAAGAGTTTATGAGACAATTACTGGTGTAATTAAAAGTAATTAAAAGAATAGAAACAAAAATAAAATATCAGATTTTAAATTAAAAATTCTAATTTATAGAGGTTTAATCTAAATAACGTATCATTTATACATTACTTATTTTTTTCCTTGATAATTTTTTATAATTGAGTTAACACAGTTTAAGAGCTCGTTGTGGAGTTCTAAACCTCCAAATAGCATAAGGTTTTTATACAAATGAAAGATGAATATTCTATCCACATCCTCATTTTCATGAAATCGAACTTTTACATCTCAATTCTTTCATATGTGTCTTTTATATCTTGTCTCTAATCAGTCATCATTGCATTTTTATATTCTAAATTGATCCGGTTATCTTTTTTAAACGAGTTAATGTGAAATTATAAATCTATAACTAAAGTAAGAACATATCAAAACAAAAGGTATGAATCTTCTTTATCAAGTTTAGATAATTTCAGATGAAGTTTACATTATAGTTTCTTCAGCAAAACCTTAAAAGTAGCCAATTCAATTAGCCTTAATTAAAATATTTATTTGTGCAAAACCATCAAAACCTTTTGTGTTCATATTTAAAAGGTCCAGAAATTTTTTTATTAAGGACATAAATCTTTCATTCAAGATAAAAAGATGAAAAATGTGTAGAATTATCTTGGCAAAATCATCATTTCAAAAACATACAAAGCTTCATTTTTTCTCTGTAGTATTAAACACATATTATTGTGAATTATTATTGTGAATTACTATAATGCAATGATCATTTTATCCTAAAAAGCAAAAAAAATAGCCTTAATTATTAGGGTAAAATCGTCTTTTTACAATGATACATTGGTCATGGTTGATTTGTGTGGGTTATATTAGTCTTTTTTGCAAATAAAATGAATAGTGAAAACATTGTAATGGCCATGAAAAGTAGGGTTTTTTTTTTTACTGTACAGTGCAATTACCGTTGCATTCTTATTGCCAGCAAAATTAAACAACCATGGAAGAACTTCGTTTATTGCTATGATAAAAGTAGCGTGGCAACAGTTGCTTTTTATTTTTAAAATCGACACGTTAAAATAATTTAAAATTATTAAATAAAAATAATAATTTAAAATAATAATAAAAATATTTAAAAAAACGCGTGAACGGTAAAAAGGGTGTAATGCAAAACGTGAATGGTTCTCCGCGGTCTGTGGAGAAGATTGGTCCTGCAATGTCCCATTCTAGAAAAAAACGATGTATATGTTAAAGACACACTAATTTCAGGTCAACACTATTGATCTTAACCACACGATACCACATGATGATACGACTTCTGTACACCTACAGACGTCAAGTTTGAAATTGGAGACCAGAAAGAGTGCCAAGACTTTTTAAACCGGCCATTTTAGAAGGGAGCCTCCTCACCTTCTACACCTACCATCGTTACTTTTAATGGATTGGATAATTCAACTCATTTCTTTTAAATATACAAGGATTTGTTTTTAAATGACTAATATCATTTTCTTTTCAATAAAATCTAATTAAATTTCAATAGAATTCTTCAATTTATTAGGTTAATTGATGATTATAATAATTATCAATGAAAATAATTAGTTGTGGTTAATTTAAATCTCAATAGGATTCCTTTATAAAATAGTTGTATTCAATTTAAATAAGATTATTTAATTAATTAATAATTAGGTTAATTATCAATGAAAATGATTAGTTCATATTCAATTTAAAATTTAATAGGATGTTAACTGTATTCAACTTAAATTTCAATAGTTTAATTAATAATTATTAATAAAATTAAAATAGGTTGGAGTCATGGGTGGAAGGAGTTTGTTTCCTTTCACTGTTATGGGTTTGAGCCCTGGCATGTACGTCTGTCACCCTCGCGGTGCTTTACATGCCTACTGGGTTTGCAGGATATTCAGTGGGCGGTGAGGATTAGTCGTGTTGCGCGCAAACTAACCCAGACATCCCACATAAATAAATAAAAAGGATCTTATTGAAATTTAAATTTGACTACAACTAATCATTTTATAATTACTATTATCATTAATCAACCTAATAATTCAAAGTTTTCAATTAAATTTTAAATGGTTTACTATGGAAAAGTATAATAACTTGAAAATATTTTTCTAAAAAATTAAATAGAACCTCAATTTATTTTTGGTTTGATTAGCTCAGAATGTATCTAATAATTCTTAATTAGATTTTTCTATTAGTTAAAGTTAATACAATGGTTAGATAGTCATATGAAAATCATATGATTTATCTTAGTCTCATTAAAAACCCATAAATTTAGTAAAATCTCTCCAGGCGATGAAATAAACTATATTATTCACTAAACTAAAACCCTTCTGATTTTTATGTGAATTGTACATTACAAATGCTAAGCTATCTTTTTTGTTTTTTTGCTAAGCTTTTTTTTTCATGTATTTTTTTTTCTTTTTTTTTTTATTTTAATGAATTTTTTTATTTAAATTAATTTGTTAATGCTATTTTTTTTATTTAGTTATCAGATTTTCATGATACGGATTTCGGGTTTGACGAGTTAGCCCTGGTTTGATGAGTTAACCTGATTTTTTTTTCATTTAGTTTAGTTTATTAGTATTAAATTTATTTCTATTTAATTATCAGGCTTTCATGATATGTATTCTAGGTTTGACCTGGTTTTGGACATCATAATCCAAAGGCTTAGCTGTCTTTTTTTTATTTGTTAATATTAATTTTTTTATTTAGTTATCGGATTTTCATGACAAGAATTTTAAGTTTAACGGGTTAACTTGGTTAGCAAGTTAACCCAGATTTTTTTTATTTTTTTTTATTTTAATTAATTTTTCTGGTTTAGTTTGTTATTGTTAAATTTCTTTTTATTTAATTATCATACCTTCATGACACGTATCCCATGTTTGACGGGTTAATCTGCTTTGACAAGTTATCCCAGTTAATTTTGGGTTAACCCATCGATTGTTTTCTATTTAGTTATCAAACTTTCATGATGTGAATCTCAGGTTTGACAAATTAACCTAATTTGAAGGTTCAACCCGGTTAATTTATATTTTTTTTCTTTTTCTTTATTAGTTTTTTTTCCTGTAGTTTTTTATTTTTTTTATTTTTAACTAATCTATTTAATTATTATATTTTTATTACACAATGTTACAGCCAGACCCACATTCAAGGCTATTGGGTTTCATGTTGCCATCAAACTCACTTAAACTTAAGTCATGTAAGTTTAATATTATTATTAATATTATAAAATAAATATTATTATTAATATTATAAGATAGTGTTTGTTTACGCGGCCAGCTGCATTTTAATTAAAATGCATGGATATTACACCATTTTTACAGTTGAAACGTAGCTAATAAAAAGTAAAAAAATAATGTTTGCCATTCACTGATTATGTTAAATGTACTATTTAGTAAATAATACAATTAACATAAATCGTGCAATTCACTGTACTGTTTACGAGTAAATTGCACTCTTCACGTGAATAATGCAATCCACTTGCAATATTCATAATTTTATTAATATTTTTTAAAAATTAGTTTAAAGTGAATTAAATTTATTAAAAATTACTCCTATGTTTCCGAGTGAATTAATTTTTTTTTTATTTTTAGAAAAAATATTGTAATTTTATTAATATTTTAAAAAAATTAGTTTAAAGTGAATTAAATTTATTTGCACTGTAATGTGAATAATATTTTTTTCTCGAAAAACTAATAAAGAGTGAATTAAATTCACTCGCACTGTAATATTAATTTTATACCTAATAAAATTTTATTTAATTTTATTACATGCTTAAAAAATTATAACAACTATAATTCTTATCGAATAAATTTTGTTCATAATGAAATTATAAATAGTTTAATAAAATAAAAAAATTATATATAAAGTATTATTTATTTCATGATATAATAGGAGTAATTAATTCTATAATAGTTAAATTTAAAATCATCAATATTAATATATATTTTTAAAAATTATTTTATAACTTCAATTTCAAAAGCATTTTTAACTAAACACATTAAACTACTTTTTCTTCAACTTCAGTTTCAACCACAGTTTTAACCAAATACCTATTTTTTCAAACCAACTTCAACTAAAAATACTTTTTATAAAATAATTTTTTTCAAACCACAACCACAATATCTACCGCAACACTAAACACACTCTAAATATTACTCTTAGGTCAAGTGTTGTAATTAGACTCAGGGTTTTTAGGTATATTTTTGTAGAAAAACCCAACACTTTTATATCTTACCATTTTTTATATTTTTATGTTAGAAAAAAATATTAACTTGTAACGTATGCTTTTTTTTTCTTTTAATTTTTTTTTACTATGGACTACATAGTACACTCCACAATAAAAAATATGATGTCTTTATTTTTTTTATCTGTAGTTTCTTAATATTTATTTATTTTTGTTTAACTATTAGACTTTGATGACACGGATTTCAGGTTTGACGGGTTAACTTAGTTGATTCATATTTTTTTCCCTTTTTTTATTAGTTTTTTTTTTTGCTGTAGGCTTTTTTCACTTTGCTTTTTTCTTTTTAATTAATCTAGTTCATTAATATTAAATATTTTAGTTATCATATTTTTATGACATGAATCCCAAGGTTGATGGGTTAACCTGATTTGATGGGTTAACCCAGTTGATTCAATTTTTTTCCTAATAATTTTTTTCTTTAAATCTTTTCTTTTAATATTATATGTAGTCCACAATAAAAAGTTTGATACCTTTAATTTTTTTTTTATAACTTTCATTGTGGACTACACGGTGATGTCCAAGCTTATGCTTTTTTTATTTAGTTTGTTAACATTACTTTTTTATTTAGTTATTAGACTTTCATGATACGGGTCTCATATTTGATGGGTTAACCTAGTTAATTTAGATTTTAGTTTTTTTCTTCTTATAAATTCTTTAATTTAATATTTTTTTATTTAATTTAGTTTATTAATATTAAAATTGTTTCTATTTAATTATTGGATGATACCTTTAGTTTTTTTAATCATTTTTATGCTTTTAATTGTGGGTTATACAATGCAATCCATGCTGAAAAGATTTGTGCTTTTTGTTTGTTTTTATTTTATTTTATTTTTTATTAATTTTTTATTTAATTTAGTTTGATAATATTTTATTTTTTTATTTAATTATCAATCTTGTGTGATACAGATCTCGAGTTTGATGAATTAGTTTAGTTAATTCAGGGTTAATTTATCAATTTTTTTATTTAGTTATTAAATTTTTATGGTACGAATTTAATATTTGATAAGTTAACCTAGTTAATTTAATTTTTTTATTTTTTATTAGTTTTTTTATTAGTTTATGAAAAAAATAAAGAAAATTATACTGTATATAACAATAGAAAATATTTTAAATAATATATCAATTAAGAATATTTTTAATGTGGCGAGAAATATTGTTCTTTAGAAGGGCCAACTTCATTTAGTTTGATGGCGTGTCACGTGTCCAATGTTTGTCCTCTAGAGGCTTGACACATGTTGAGCAAATGATTACAATTCAAATATGACCTCCCAGCCATAAATCTAAGGGCTCAATATGAAGGATGAAAAATGCCATCGAACCTATTCCTATCCTAAAAAGACCTCTACACTCTCTCTCTCTCTCTCTCTCTCTCTCTCTCTCTCTCTCAAGCCTTAACACATAAGCGAAGACAAGTTCCCAAGTGTGAACTAAATCTTGTACATGGGATCCAAAAAGTAGAAACTGACCTTCTAGATAGCCCCCCTCCATTCTCTCTCTCATGCCCCTTCTCCTTCCTACCCCACTTCCGAACCGCGTTCTTGCCATATCGTTGTCATTTTTGCTCAACCGCAAAATCCAAACCAATAATTGTTAATTGCAAATACTTATTTCCTCAAACTTCGAAAACTGTCACAAAAAGAAAATTAAAAAACATAGAACCGTAATAACAAGCAAGTCCTTTGTCACAAACCAGCAATCGTGGTGTTTACCCCGCATCTGTAAACAATAATATCAAAACCCCTTTTGCAGTCATTGATTCGTTACACGCAGTATACTGTTTTGACCGATTAAACTCACAAATCTTTTGTAGCTTTCCTCCTTGACAAATCCACACGCAATCTTGAAAGTCATATACAATCCTAGCTATTTCCAGGAAATTTCCACACTTTAAACCTAATCTTCACCTATTAATACTTCCTTTTCTCCTTTTCATACATCAAAATCCAAAATTCTCACCTCTGTTTTCTTTCCTGTTCCTTACATTTTCTTTACTTCTAAACTTTTATACATCTACCCATCCTCGAAAACCCATTTGCCTTTTTGTGTATTTTTGAAGGGAATTGAAGTAAGAAATGGAGAACAACCGGCAATCATTTTACCAATTCAGTGATCAACTGAGGGTGCAGACACCAAATTTAGCTAATCTGTCACTCAATGACTCAATTTGGAGCAATTCATATGGATCTAAGAGGCCAGATCAAAGGAGGAATTTTGATATCAGAGTTGGTGCTGAAGTTAACAATCTGAAGCAAAAAGGTTCTGATTTGAATAGTTTCAATGACGGATGGAGCCCGATTAGTGATTTGAAGCCAAAGGGTTCTGATGTGAATCTTTTCAATGATGGATGGAACCCTGTTAATGATCTGAAGGCAAGAGGGTCTAACTTGAATCTGTTCAATGAAGGGTGGAATTCTGTCAATGATTTGAAGCCAAAAGGATCTAACCTTAATGTGTTCAATGATGTATATAATCTGAAGCCAAAAGGATCTGATTTGAATGTGTTCAATGATGGATGGAAGATGGGGTCTAGTGCCAACAATTATGGCGTTAGTCCAATTGGACCTATGGGTCAAGTTGTTGGTGGATCTCAAAAGAACCTTGGGGTCAACGGAGGATTCAGTAATGGGATCTATTCAAAGAACAATAACATTCATAACAATAACCTTAATATTAGTGTGAAGGGTAGCAAGAACAAAGGAGATGATGATTTTGGAAGCAAGAGTGGCAAAAAGAATAGCAACAAGAAGAGCAACAGTAACGATAATAATGATAACAAGAGTGCTGCTGATAAGAGGTTTAAGACACTACCACCATCTGAGTCTCTGCCTAGATATGAAACAATTGGTGGATATATCTTTGTCTGCAACAATGATACCATGGCAGAGAATCTCAAGAGAGAGCTTTTTGGTAAGTTCGTCAAATTTCATTTCTGCTATTCTTTTTCTTTTTGTGTGTATTTCTGTGTTTTATGGCATGTTTTGTTCTTTTAATTTTCTTTTATTTGTTTTACAGAGTTCTGGTCTTTCTAAGATTCGATCTTAGTTATTTTCTTTTTACAAAAGCTAGATTTTTATATGCAAAAACAGTTTTTTTTTTAATTGGAAATTTTAAGCCATAATAAAGTTGAGGTGCGAAATTTTAGCGCCCCCCCCCCCCCCCCCCCCAAAGTAATCTGGTTCTTTTAGCTGAGAGGCATAGTTTGATTTGTTCTAAAATAAAAAGATATAAATTCATTGCTCGGTTGTCATTTGAACCCTGTTGAATTTATTGATATTCTCCTCACTAATTCTTTGTTATCACCAAGTGGTTTTTGTTGTTCTTGAATTCTAAACAACTGCGTGAATTTGTGTAGGTTTGCCTCCCCGATACCGCGATTCAGTGAGGCAGATCACTCCGGGCTTGCCCCTTTTCCTTTACAACTACTCCACTCACCAACTCCATGGAGTTTTTGAGGTTTGTTTCTCAGTTCTTTACCTCTTCTTTGCATGAGATTTAAGCAGTTTTCACCTGTTCTTCGCTCTATGGCTATGATTACAAATGATAGAGCATTCCTTCTAAATAAACTAATGACGTCGTTGATGGTATAGGCTGCAAGTTTTGGAGGAACGAACATTGATCCCTCAGCCTGGGAGGACAAGAAATGTCCTGGGGAATCACGCTTCCCTGCTCAGGTATATATATCCGAAGTCTCCTTATTATTAGTCAGATAATTATCTGCCTGTGATTTAAAGTGGCTCGTATATTGGATCATTGTCGATTTAATACCTGTGTTTTGTACAGGTGAGAGTTATGACAAGGAAAGTTTGCGAGCCACTGGAAGAGGACTCTTTCCGGCCAGTTCTCCACCATTATGATGGCCCTAAGTTCCGCCTTGAGCTCAACATACCAGAGGTAATTTGGGTCTCATTGTGACCAAAATGAGTCTTGCACGGTGTATTTGTGAATGAATATTCATTGCATTTCCTTCAACAAGATATGAGTTCCTAACTATGTTTTTTGTTGGATTTTCAGGCGTTGTCTCTCCTGGACATCTTTGAAGAACAAAACCCTTGAAAACATGACTCCATGCGGGCATACATACACACATAAAGTGAAAAAGAAGAGTTGAAAACAGGGTAGAAGATAAAGAATAGTTGTTTGGCTTCAATTTACTGAAGTTTTAAGGAGGGTTTGGAGATGAATTATGGGAATAGGAAAGAGGCTGAAAATTATATGAATTCAGGGCGATTTATAGTCTCTTTTCGAGTGGAGGCTGTTTGCCCTCTTTCTCTAGCATGTCGTATAAATAAGTACTACAAACAAACATAAATGAGACTTCTATTTAAGTTGTTGTTGTAATAAAGGATGTATTGTTGTTTGGATTTCTATACATTTGCATACGAAGCAATGGAAATAAATGGTACTAAAGAAAGAGATGACTTCAAGCTCATAGCCATGGTTCTTCCATGCCCCTCCCCGTATTATCCTTCAATGCCTGGCTAGCTCACCGCTGAGCGTGTTGTAATATGTTGTCTGATGCACTAAATCCTGCGTTTGCCACATCCTTTGTTGTGTTATCAGTTATGGGAGTGCAATTTGATTGTATTTAAAAATATAAAGTTGTGTTTTTATAAAAAAAAAAAAGAAGTTATTTTTGATATCAGACGTCCAAATACTAAAAAATTATTTGAAACAAATTAAAAAATTTCAATTTTTTAAATAAAAAACTAATAAAATTGTAATCGGTATGAAACTTCAACCCAACTCAAAGATTGGGCGCTGCTCCATCTTTTTCGACAATCTACAAGTCTTCACCTACTACCAATTCAAGATGTGCTGAACATCACTTTGGCAGGTTCTTCACCAATATTGTATGAATAAACAAACAAGTGAAGAAGAGGAGGAGGAAGAAGAAGACAAGGACATTAGCTGCCTCGAAGGCTGGTGGGATTATTTTATCCAGATAATTGGACCAATTCAATTCAAGATACGAATATAGTTCTTTTATTTGAATTATTTATTTATTTATTTATTTCATGTTTGGTGGATTCTCTTCGTATACATGAATAATTGAATATAGATATCATACAAAATCATGTTTTATCACAAGCCATTTACATTTGAATTAATGCAACCTAAATTCACTTACCAATCAAGCTAAATTAACAATTTAAATATAAATGAATTGATAGTTCAAACGAATAAAACAACTATATTTTTTTTTCTCGGAAGAGAGTTGAAGTCTCATTTTCACTACAGAACATAAAACAAATGAAGGGTCTGATTTGTTTGTCGTCCTAAAAGCAGGCCACCCTCCAATTTTATTTAAACAAACATATCTTTAAATCTCGTGCCACCATTAGAATGAATTAGCCAATGGATTTTAATTGTCGGAAAGGTGCCAAGTGACGGTGACTATGACCTGTTAGCCTATAATTATTATTAAATTCTAATCCGAGCAGCCAGAGTGAGGTCTCCACGTTAAGCCAGGCAATAATTACTCGAGTCTCTTACAATAATGGTGTTTGGATTTGAGGGTAAACAGCTAGCCCAATAATAAATAACAAATAAAAGATTGCTTTCGGGTCTCAAGCTCAGTGCATGCAGACCATGTCTAGGTTTGATCAGGTCCATTTAATCAAACTATTCAGATTAAGCCCATCTCTAGACCCAAAGATTATCCTCTCATTTTCCAGACCTGGGTTGTGCTTTCATCATGGGAAGAAATCCCGGGGAAGATTAATGTATTTTAAGCTCAGTACAACCCGTAATTTTAAAAAATTTAAATTTTTTATTTAAAAATAATATATTATTTAATATTTTTAAATAATTCTGATATGATAATATAAAAAATTATTATGTTAATATATTCTACTTTAAACCACAATTACTACCGCAATCAAACTTAATATGAAATAATGTCAAATCAAGATCAAGAGACAAGCTTTCACAGATATATCGAAGGAGAATGATAGAGATTGAGGCAGCTGGGTACTATAAGTCGGATAAATCCTCCAGTAACTTAAGTATTAAGATATTGGGTGTTAAATGATGGAGTATCAAAAATGTAAAAAATTAGTTGCAAGATGAAGAACTAAGGGTGTCTAGTTAGTATATAAAAACTTTGTGCGGTATTAAGCTCCAAAAGTCTTAGAAATTTGTTTATAGAGTAAATATAATTAAAAAATAATTAATGGTAGGTACAATGCTTTGAGAATTTGAAAAAAATAAAAGAGTTTAACTTTCCCTTCTCAACACTTTCTTGCCAAAAATAGACTATACACTTGAACCCTCCACGAAGATAGGATTTTAAACCTTTAACTTTGTTCTCATCTTCTTTAAAGAAAAAAAAAAACACCAGAAAACTTGAAAAATACAAATATTAAAGGGTTAGTATTTAAAGAAACATGCTCAATGGGCTTCTTGGCCAAGAAAAAATGGTGCCATCGAACCTCATGAACGATTAACCCTCGAAAAATAAAAAATCCTACCATTATGGAATTCTTAGAGGCAATGACCTCGGTTAATGTGTAACACTTTATCATTCTTTTTACGATATAAAACATCAATAAAATGCAATAACATTATTTTTTCTAGTTAATCAATCGAGTGTTTTTGGTGATGTTTTTTAATTTAAAATATAATAAAATAGTAATTTTTAGATTTTTATTTTATTTTTAATATTAACATGTGAAAACCCTTGAAAAAACTATTAATTTAATTTTTTAAAATAAAAAAATATTTTAAAAAACCATTTTAGCCACTAAAATAACCATACCGTTAAACCATCACCATAAACCCACATAATTATTTAATATACAATTCCTTTTATCTCTGTTCCTGGCAATCAAACTTTAGAACTCAACAAACATGGAACACGTCAATTACAAACTTTGAAGAATAAAAAGCACGGCCATCTCCGCCCGCCCACTCGGCGCCCCCCACCATCCCTTTGCCCACAATCACTTGAAATCCAAATTGGCAAGCTCGAAGGATTTTCTTGTGAATCCTCTCCTTCAGAAGACGAAAACACCCCTAAAGACAAGTCGGACACCGAACCAGCCCATTCTCGTTGCACTTTCCACACCTCTCCTTGGCCCCATCAATCAATACCTTGCAACTCCCACTACATTCCAAACATGGCACAAACCTGGCATCCCCGCATCCTTCACACGCTTGCCTTCCCTCTAATCGTCCCACGCGTGCCCACACCAGTATCCTCCCGAGTTGACCCGACTCGTTCAGCTCAACCGCCTCATCAACTCCTCCTATGTACCTTCCCTTGATAAAAACCCTGGGTACACTCGCTCCTTCCCCTACCAAATCCCTCAACTCGTTCAAAAACTCACCGTGCAACGACACGTCTCTCTCATCAAACACTACATGGTGCAGCTCAAATAAGGTCTTGACACGTGTACAATCATCAAATGTCCTTCGTATCCCTCTTAACGACGTCGTGTACAGCACAACCGAGTCAGCTCCACCTGGTGGACACTTCTCTTCGAATCCACTCAGCGGGTCCAACTTCTTCAGGGGCTTCCCTTCCTTTTTCCTCTCTAACCTATCTCTTACAATGAATATATTCTCGTTCACAGACCGGATCACACCACCACCGGATGGCTCGGTCACTGGCTCAGTACCAACTCGTGACTCGGTCTTGTCGACAACCTCAACTTTCCTCGACCGTGTCCTGATGGGTTCTGTTTTCTTCAACTCCTTTTCTGGTTTTGGAGCTATTTTTGCTTCCAACTCTTCAAGGGTATGAAAAGAAACACTCTTTCTAACAGGTTCTTGCTTCTTTTCTTGGTTGGTTTTAGCAACTTGAGCTGGTGGAGTATCAGGCTTTTGTGGTGGTGAAGGTGTGGCAACAGGCGTTTTGTTATTGAGTGCAGGCTTAAGGTCTTGCAGTGCTTTGCTAACCTCATCCCAAGAACGAGGAGCATCGGTTTCAAACTTGTTGAGCTTCTCTAATATCGGCGCTGGCACACTTGATGTCTTTTCTGGAGCTGAATTGTCCACCATAAGCCATGGTTCTTGAATCGAGTTGATGTCAAATACTGCAAAGCTTGAAGGCGGCGGACGATAGACATCTACATTTGCTTGAATTCTTTTTGAAGAATTGCACCCCATTTTTGCGTTGCTTTTTTTTTTTTGTGTGTGTGTGATTTGAACTGGCGTCTTTGGGGTGTTCAAGGACGGGATGTAGTGATTTGTAATGCGTGAAGGGAATCTAGGGTATTTTTATGGTTGCAATGCAATGTGGAATAATATTTGTGTGGTTTTAGTAGAAGCTTTGGTCTAATTGTGTTTTGGATTAGAGAAGGATAGCTGCAAGAAAATTTTGTGGGATTTTGGTTCTCCGCCTCAGGACTGATGTATGGTGTCGATGAGTGCCACGTAGGAAATGACATGGGATGTTATCTTGGAATGACAGGTGGTTGGACAACGGGGGTTTTGAGAGTGAGATACAAAATAGGATATTTTTGCTTATTTGGCTCTGCTTGGATTTCTAGCTTTTAGTTTTTCGTATCCACATAAACAAACAGGGATTCAAAAGATAAATTTGTTTGTTTGTGTTTTCAGAATTCCAATATTTCCTCCTCTGTAAGTTCGATTTTTTGTTTTTTACAAAGCCTATTAGACATCTTTTTAGCCCATATAAAATGGGCCAGCTGTGATGCAAAGCCCACTACTACATGGGCTGATAATATACTGTATCCAACATGTGTACGTTGGAGTGTGTTTAGGCTGATGCGTGTTGGGCCTGAGAATTTGAGAAATTTATACTTGTGTTTTTTTTTATCTGATATTTTTAAAACAAATTAATAAAATATTTATTCATCAAATATATTTTTAAAAAATCTAAAAATATCAATATATTCTTAATTTTAAAGGGCTTGGAAGAATTTTGAAGATTGAATTTAATAAGACATGAAGCCGATGAATTTTGTTGCAAATATCTCTTTCTTGATTTTGCTGAATCAATTGTCACCTGGAATTAGCTTAGGTGATGAAGGGATACAAATTACAAAACAAAAGATAAAAACAATGTTGTAGCCTTTCTATTTTTTTATAAATAGTAAAAGAATCAAAATATCCCTAAGATTAAAAAAACAAAACTAACATTACAGAACACAGGTGCTGTTGTCTTTTTTTTTTTTTTAATAATACAGTAAGATTATCTACATGACTTTAAAAACAAAAAATCTAAGCCAATTAAACAAGGGTATTGACCTCCTTTTCTTTTGTTTTTTATATATATAATTACTGGTTTGATTGAAGATTGTAACATAATTTAATATGTCTAAATACATCTGGTTGAAGACATTTTAAATGGAATGTAGACTTCAAAAACTTTACATGGGATACGATAGCATGTTGGTCTATGGCTTTGATTATAGTTTAAGTGAAAATTGACCGGACAGTACATATAGACATATAGTACCTACAATCATACTTGACCAGCTCATCCAATTATACGCATAAAATCCAGGACAGCTTGTTCAGGTAAAATTTCCAGAAGTGATTAGCAGGATGCCCGATTGCTCAGGTAAAACCGTGCTCAGATTTACCTGGTCTCGCCCTCGTCACTGATGACTACCGGAGTTTTTTCCCCTCCCCTTCCGAAGGCAACCTCATCCATGCTTTGCCCTTGTCGCCTATACCTTCCACCGGATGCTAAAAATCCAGGACAAGGCCTGTAAGCTTTTATTGGCCACCAACCAAACCCTGGAACTGTTGCAATCCCACCTTGAATTCTTCCCTCTCCGTTGCATCCCTTCTCTATTTCCTCTCTCCCACAGCCTTTACAACCACTGTGGAGAAAGAATGTTCATCAACCATCATCTACGGAAAGCAAAAGGAGAAAGTTCTTGACTGAAAATGTGTCAAAGGACTCAAAACCAGTCATATATACCATCAGACACAGTTTCTTCCATGAGCAAAGCTACGAGAACATCTTTCAGCTGCTCAGAGAAATGATTTCTTCTACTTAAGATGGGCAATTTGTTTCAAACTTTCTTGTGCAATGCAATCCCACCCCTCTCCTAAAACCCAGTAAACCCTCGGTAATTTAGTGGGCAATATTACCTGTTGTCTCAATGAGCCAGCATAAAATTCATGAACTGAGATGCACGCTCTACAGCACCTACCCCCTCTCGTACAGCTAACAAACTTCCCCTAGTGACAATTCTATGTTGCCTCTCACAATAATGGTTATGATTAAAAAATCGAACTTTTCACCAGGAAAACTGGAATTTTTATTTTTTTTTGAAAATTATCCCATTAATTTTTTTTTAGAAAACTATCGTAGGTGAAAAAAGACTTCAGAGAATAATTCAGTTTTAAAAAACAATTGCGGTATTTTAGTTTTCACAAACAACATAGAGGAAAGAGATATTACAAATTCCTCATCCACAACTATAACGTATCACAAATTGGTTACTCAACTGAGCTAGCAATCTGGCCGGCCCCAACATAAAATTAACATCAAAGACCAGTTCTTTCATTGAATTATTGGCAACCAAACAGATGGAAGTGCATAACAAGAAAATTAATGGCTCAACTACAAAAAAGAAGAGATAGGAAGTACCTAAGAGGTAGCTTGTCAAAATCATCGGTTGCAGGAAGAGCATCTGATGGAGGAGGGGGACCGTCCTCTACAACAGAAGTAACTGAAGAAGAAGAGGAAGAAGAAGAAAGAGGGATGATGTTAGATTTAGATGGGTACTGAATAAGATTTGTTGTAGAGCTATGAAACCTTGAGTTGCAGTTAGTAAATGAGCGTCGGGTGCAAAGGGATTGGTGAGGTGGTGGAACTGAAAAAAGAGTTATTGCCATTCTCTCCCCCTCTCCTGTGAGTGCGTGTTTGTGCGCAACCGCGAAGGCAGAGGAATGGGTGGTAGCCACTAGCTTTCAGTGTGGCTTCAAATCAAATAGCGTTCGTTAGGCCCCACAGAAAGATTTTATGAGCTCGTGTTGTGCTTACCAAAAAGAGATGTCAAAAAAGCAAAGGTTCCACCGAGACTTGAACTCGGGTTACTGGATTCAGAGTCCAATGTCCTGACCACTAGACCATGGAACCTCGTACAGTTATGCCATGAGTTTATCATTATATATCATATTACAAGGATTTTCTATCCGACATTGTTAAGTGCCGCTTTGGCTTTCAACGGATATCTGTAGTAATTGAATGTTAGGGCAAGAAAAGACTCCTTTTTTTTTTTTTATTATTATTATTATTGCTATACCAGATAAGATATAGCAATAAAAAAGAGAGAGTCTGTTTTACAATCTTAATAATGAAAGTTAATAAAGATTATTATTTTTCAAACTTCAGCTTGTACATGAATAGAGTAAATTGTTTTTAAATGCATGTAACTTACTAGTATATTTGATTTATGTTGAATTAGGTTGGAATTTGTTTTTAAACGAGTTCAATATTAACTTAAAAAATTCATTAAGCTTTTGAAGTTGTTTCAAAAACAAAGAAAAAAAGTATCACTAACTTTTTTTTATTACGGATAGAAAAGGGTATGTTCTAGGCAAAGTCTATTTTTTTCTAATAATAAAATATATGTTAAAGCAATGCTAATATTTTTAAATAATTAAAAATAAATTTGACATTCAGGTTATTAATTTAGCTAAGTTCAATATTTAATTTAATAATATAATTTTTAGAAGGGAATTGATAGTAAATAAAGCAAACAAAATAATAATAATAATTAATTATAAATAAATGAATTATCAATATCATACTTGAGAAGAGAAGAAATAAAATTTTGTTAAAGACTCGTCATTGTTTCATCATGGATACATCACCAGAGAAAGCTTATTGAAATGGTTTCTAATATCATTATGAAAATGGTAATACATGCTGTCATAGCAAAGATTCTAAAAGCAAATCAAATAAAATATCATGAATTGGGTATCTCATGTTTATATTTAATCAATTACTCTAATTTAGTTCAAAAATAAAAGTTCTTTTAAAAGTATAAATTTAATAAAAAATAATAAATACAAGACTCGAGATAACTCATGTCATTTTCAAAATTAGTGAAAAATCATATAAAAAGCAAATAAAAAAAATATAGAGCCTAACCTCTAATTAAATAAATATTAAAATATAAAACTAAAAAAACGAGTTTGTTACTAAAAAAACAAGTAAACCCGAGTAAATCTTCTAAACTTGGGTTATTTTCCCAAACTTGTAACTTGTAAAGTCTTATACGTGAGCTCAATCAAAAAGCTCAATTCTCAACTAATTTAATATTGAATGATCAAATTAAAAAAATATTAATTTAAAAAATTTATCAAAGTAAAAAAAAATAGTAATAAAAGGAATGAAGATCAAATCAAAGAAGAAGGAAAACTTGAAGGAAGATGAAATTATGAAAAAAAATCAATTTTTAAAAAATATCTCAGGTAAAAAAAATAACAATTAAAAGAATACAGACTAAATCTCGCTGGAGAAAAAAAATTAAAGGATGATGAAATTAAAATTAAAATATAATTTTATAAATTATTTTAAATACAATAAATAATAATCAAAAGAACATGGATCAAATTTAAAGAAAAAATAAATTGAATAATTGTTTTGAAAATTTAGAGTATTAAACGTGGAAATCAATGATAGATTAAAAAATAAAGGTTGTTAGCATCAAAATTGAAGGTTAAATTGAATAATTGCTTTGAAAATTTAGAATATTAAATGTAGAAATCAATGATAGATTAAAAAATAAAAGTTGTTAGCATCAAAATTGAAGGTTAGTAAGCCACACTTGCTACCTATAGATGGAGAGACTATCGAAATGATTCAAATGCCACCTATAAAGTCAATGTTTGTTTGTTAAATGCCTTTTAACACGTCGCATTGAATAATAAGAACACATTCAACAGGTCGAAGTGCGCAACGCATACACCAATTAGTTTTTTAAATTGTACTTTATATTTATTAAAATATTAACTTGTTCCTCAATTAACTTAATAATAATAAAAAAAAACCAGGATGAAAACACAAAAAAAGCCAATGGATGATAATTAAATGTTTTTTATAAGGATAATCTTGTCATTTGCCATGCTTTAAAAAGTGAAAATTAAGAAAAGCCCTTGGACATTAGTTAAATAAGTTTTTATTTCAAAAGTAATTTGATTATAAAAAATATAAAAAATTCAAGTTGTCCTTAATTAATATATGATAATAACCAATAAAACTTTGAGCAAAATATTATGTTACCCTTGATACCAAGGTTTGATTGTGTACAGCTGAGCACTTTCACTTTTTTTAATTCTAAATATTCATGGTGAAGCTGGTTTGTCTGAATTTTTTGAGAAAAAAAAATCCAAACTCAGATCATGTACAAAAATAAAAGTCAACAAAATTATTTAAAATAAACCTCTATTTTAACCAAACACTGTAACCAAACACTGTCTTTAGTGTAGGTACAATTGCAGGCCAACCTCCGGACAAACCAACATAAGTATTCTCCAAATATATTATTACAAATAGTTCCCTCACTATCCAGGTCCTCACCCTCCTCCTGAACTCTTGCGGGACAGAGATGGAACTGCTCCCACCAATTCTAGAAAAGGATCGACCAATGGGATAAATCCTTACATTGTGATTAGCTCAACATACAAGAACCCAAAGTACATGAACAATTCAAAAATGTCGTCCTAGTCAATTAGCCCGGTTAAGGCAAGGCTATATTGAACATTTAAGCTGCCCCAAATCCATCGTCTTTGGGATCTGCTCGGACATGGAATGCAAATCATTTTGATTTTTAACATCTAAGCGGAAAACAAAAGGTATAGCACAACAGGACACCAAGGTAGAAAGCAGAGATTGAACAAGTAAGTTGCTTCCCATCTACTCATCTCGCAAGTTGACTTCCATGTTTTCTGGCAATCCCAAAGATGAGCATGGGTTCATTTCTCATTTTTATCCTTCAATTACTTCCTCAAATGATGATACAATAACAACTTTGCTATGGATGTGTATATATGTTATATGTGTCTAAGGAATGAATTGGGCCAAATAATTACAGAACTAAAAGCCGAGAGAAGAAAAGAAATGAAGAAAATTGAAATGATGTTCCATGAATTCATAAAGAAAATTCGAAAAACTGGCTCTTGCTAATAAAGACCGCTATTTTGCAACTAGTATTTAAGTTATCACTTGAGTATCATTTTACTTTTCTCCTAATTCATGCATGCACAATCTGCTGGTCCACCTCCGCATCAATGATCATCACTGAACTGTGATGATGCACCATGTACCACCGTCCATCATGGAGCTCAAATACATTAGTTACGTTAAATGGCCCAGTGTCCATCTCAACAACGTACATTTTCATGGTAACCCAAGCCATGTCAGTCAGCACACGAGCCCTTACATCAAGAACCTGCAAGTTCAATACTTGCTCCCAATTAAATGCAAACTGCCAACTCTGTATTACAGCATTATACCTGTATGGGTCAAGCACGTCTCAGCTCTAAGCTCTGTTCAATCAAACATTAAAGGCAAACAAGTTTTGAAAACTGCATAAAATAAGTCACCAATACAATAAATAACCTGACTATTTTAATTCTCATTTTTACTTTATTTGATCCAATTGCCATTTCATCAACTTGGAATCAATGCTAGGTGATTAAAGAATAAAAAATCCTATGATTATCTCTCCTACCATTTCATTAATTGACAAGTGTAAAACTGCATCCAAATATACTTGTGCTAGAGGTGACTCCCTCATACTATCTAAGAAATCATCTCCTGAGTGTCGATCTCTTCTTTCCAATTAGGCAATTACCATGACTTCAAAAGTCACAAAGGCAAATTAATTTTGGGATATAATAGAGTTCTCATTCCTAACATCTAGTTCCTTATTTTAAAATCCGGTTTCCTATATTCCTTATCAAATAGGATGAGAGAACCTCACCCCTCATCTGCTTTTCTAATGTATGCGAGCACATCTCTAACATTACTAGTTTGTTCATATTTACTCTACCAAGCCACATATTCCCCCATCTACCAAATTCTAAACCAATTCCTGTAGCCCAAGCTAAGCAGATTGATTACTCTGTCAAATAATGAAAACATATATCAAAATTCATAACCAAGTCAAATCAATATATGCATCTTAAAAATGCAAGAAAAAAAAATTATATCATAAGAGAACAAATCACCACAGTATTTCTATTCAGCAATAATTCATCACTACCATATAAATTGGTTACAGGACAACTATCATCCTATATAAATCCTCCTAGGCTCCCCAAATGCATTAACCAGGATAAATGTCTTTAAAGAAAAGTTCCTGTAAGTGAAAAGTGTGAATCCTCTGTAAATCAAAAACAACTATTAGGAAGTCCCCCATTCCTAGGGATTTCCAATTAACAGCAGGACATGGGAAAAAAGATCACAGGAGGATGCCACTAGAGAAACATTCAATAACTCATAAATACAGTAAGTACTGCAAACTGTGGGAACGTTATAAACCTTTTCTATGGCAATCACTCGAAAACATAAAAATAGTCTTATTAGCTGAAGTCAAGATAAATGATCATACCCTGAAAAATTTTCCCCAGATGCATGGGTGCACTTCACATAATCCGAGTTAAGCCATAATTGACTCATTGCTTGAAGAGACCTTTCTCTAATGATGTTAAAGAATTCTGTATTGACATTCACAATGGCTCTTGTAACTGCATAGTAAGCCTTCCACCCAATAACAGGAGTCACACTACCTTGTTCCAATGTAAAATCCTAACACAGCAAACACAAAAGGAAAAAAATTCAATACACACAATAGAAGGAAAATCCCCAAGCAAAAAAATCTAAAAAGCAACTACTACAAAAAAAAAGAGAAAAAGATCTACACTTTGAATCCACATTTGCAACCTGGTAAATCCACATTGATAAGGAAAAATTTAAATCAAGGATACCCAAAAAAATAGAAGAGAAAATAGGAATGGCAAAGAAGAACTTCCAGAATTTTAGCGGAGAAAATCAAGAAATCCTTAAGAGGAAATCAAAATGCAAGGAAAAAATGAAGACAATATTCCTAAATAATGGTAGGGGGATGATCTCATACAAATAAAATTTAAACCTTACAGCAATAATTTGAGATTTGAATTATTTCATGGAATAACACAATATATGTTGAGCTAGTAACAGTACCATGTTTTCCCTCCCTAAAAAGAATGTTCCAAATGCCCTTCCTTGGGCCTCCCAATTCAAAAGTTTCTCTACAGCTGTAGCTCCTATGCTGCCTTATTATCCAGGTTAGGGGATTTTAATCTATAGTTCTTCAACATCTACAAGTTCTAAGAAAGAGAACTAAACTATAACACTCTTTATTCCCCAAAACGCATGTTATGCAAAAAAATGATCTTCTCACTTACATAAAATCCAACAAAAAATATAATGTCATACAGCACTTCAATCAAGAAAAACACCTATTTTACAACGCATGTTAGAAAATTCTGAAACTAGAACCCTACATTACTACTTGTTAATGCCAATCAGATTTACATCAATTCCCTATTTCTCCAAATTTCACATACTATCCCCACAATTAGCCAAATCAGCAACAATTTCACAATAACCAAAACACCAAATTTTACTCTAAAATAAACCCACAATCACAATCACAATCACAATCACAATCACAATCACAGGCGCTCCCAAAAATTTAAAAACAAAAAAATTTAACACCAAAAAGCAGCGTATTCCACGGCACAACAATAAATGCACTTAAAATCTATAATCAATAATAAAATTAACCGAACAATCTAAAAATTAACAAAAACGAAAACCTTATGATACAGCGCCTTCCACGCATTATCATCATTAGCAGCTTTACGCATCAACGAATTAGTCATCGACAACCTACACAAACTTGGATAATCCAAATAACTAAGCGCGTGCGTTGTAATCTCCGGCACTAACTGCTCCATCATCGAAGCTCCGGTCTGCTTATCCACCACCATAGCCTCCGCCGCACCAACACCGTTCACGTACTTCTCCGCCGTAACAGAATCCTTACTATTATCACTTCCAATCTCACCGATACAAGAACAGCAACACCTGCAGGTTCTCGTCTTGGATGTTGATGCTGCTGACGTGGAGGAACGGACGGTGAGGTTCGACTTGGGAGATTTTGATCGGAGAGTGAGGAGAGCAATTGAGAGAGAGAGGAGGGTAAGAGATGAGGCTATGAAGAAAGATTCAGAGAGAGTGAAATTGAAGGCAGTAATCTCCATTTAAAAGACATGAAAGCGACTGAGATTTCACAAATGAAGAACATGAAACCGTATTTGGGAAAAATCAGTGCCGTTTTATTTTTTCATGGAAACCCTAGAAGAAACGGAGCCGTCGAACTCTCTTGTTGCAGAGTAGAGAGTGAGGGAGGGAGGGAGGTCGTTGTGAGTCGCGACTCGTGTGAGTCAACTGACCGGGAGAAACTCGATCGCGTGGGAGTGGGTGCGTTACTAATGGTATACGGGTAATTAATAATATATTCAAATGATATTACAGTTGATTTCTTGTGCTAAATAACTAATATATTTTCTATTTTGTAGAATTTATGGTGTTTGAGACAGTAAATAACTGTAGTTTATTTTTTAAAATTTATTTTTCATATTAAAATAATTCCAAAACACAACGAAAACGACGGTTCGACTATTCAACTATAGCGCAAAACACCCCTTAGGGTTACAAGAAAAAAAGTGTTGGATTGTTTTTTGTTACTAAAAACATAAAACATTTAGGGTGAAAAACAACTCTTCCACTATTCAAATGAAAAGCAGCTCCCCCTCCTTTTCCCCCCACTCAAATCTAGCCATAAGACTCCTTTTTTTTTTTTAATATTTTCATAATAAGTTTATTAGGTTTTGTATTTTATTATTTGTGTTCTTTATTTTGATACGAAGCTTTCATGATGCTTAGAAAAAATCTTAATGCTCGGTTAATTTTCAGTTAGGTATAATAAAATTCAATGTTATAAATTTAAAACAATTGAAGCTTTTAAAATTAAATTTGTACTTGAAATAAAAATTTGATTTTTTTTCACATATAAAAAAAATAATTAATACGTGTAACACGTATTAACAAGATAAATAAATTATAACATTGTGTAATAGCCACCAAACTCTAAAAATAACCTTTAATAAGAAGAAAATCTTTTATTATAATAAAATAAAATAAAATTTTATTGATTCAAACTAAATAAAATTTTAAAGATTTAATTTCAAATTAAAATAAATTTTCTATTTTTTCTCTCTAAAATAGCATTTTATTTCAGCTTTTCAATTTAATATTTGATTGTAATCAAGATATTTATTATAATTTATTTACATATATAATTATTAAATATATGCATTAATAATGCCCACACTTTTTTTTTCTTGCATTGAAAAAAGAACATTACTATATCCCACAGCATGGGGCGTAGAATCAAACTAGCGTTATTTAATGACAGAGAGAGATATACCACGATGGCATGAAGTCACTAAACCTCCCGTGACCGAGTCCATTCGTGTTTTTCGTGCTAAAAATATCGTGAAGCACACCATCACTGTTTTAAGAAAAAAATACGAGTTTTTTTTTTTTACTCGAGACTACATTCTTTTATTTTTATTTTTATTTTTTTTTATTTATATAAATATCCGGGACAATTTACACGTACCATGATTAATTTTTATAGCTTATTAAATATTTTGCAAGCCTAATAAATAAATAAAACACCACAAAAATAACAAATATTCATGATAAAGTTTGAACTCAACTAAAAAAAATAAACAAGTCTTTTTTACTGCTATACTATAAACTTACCCTTTATCTATATTCTTGATATTACGCATGACATTTTGAAGAAATCAAAGAAAAATGTCACATTATTCACTACCTTAACTTCATTCAAGATTAAAGAAATAAGTAAAGATAATAACAGCATGCTTTACATTGATGTAAAAGCTATAGTTACGAAGAGGCAAAAGCCAAATATCAACGAAGGATCTGATTTTCTAGAGCTACAAAAGTGAAGACAACGTACACAGCAAGATAATGAATATTGTTGGGGTTCTGTTGATATCACAACCCCGAAGCATTCCATTAGCTGACTCTGATGCTCCAGGAAAAAAAATCGAAGCTCTTACCTACCGGTTCTCAAGCTACGAAGAAGGGACTAGCTGGAGAGTAGTGTAACGAATATTATGATAGTGCTGCTAACTAGTATCATTATCCAACCTCTTCTAGTCCGGCATGCCTTCCCCAAATATGATGCGGCTGCTAAGAATTTTGAAACTTTTGCAGAAACCAGCATGGCAGTTGAAAAGCACACAAAAACAAGACTCCTGGCTAGCACTGCGAGTTCTTTACTTTCCAGATTTGCTTGATCGTTTGCAACCTTTTCAACGTCCAATCTGTGAAGGAAAGAGAGGGGGTGAAACAAATGGGAAAGCTAGTCAGCCAGCAAAGCGAAAGCACACGTGAATAAATGGTAAAAATTTACAAAACATGAGCTAAACGCGACATAATACTAAAAGTAGAGGATTGGCAAACTATTGTAGATTATCAGCTAGATGGTCAAAGTACAAAGGATTATATAAACAGGGAACAGCATAGCATGTAAAAGAAAATGCATGATGTGTTTTTCCCTTTGGAAAATGGATTAGGTAAGACAACTTGAATCAACCAGAGATAGCAGACATTCAGGAGATATAATAACCAAAATATTTGAAGAGATGTTCATGAATTTTGACTATTAGATCGATGTTTCCCACCTTAGCCTTGTATTTTCTCTAATCATTGCATCCATACTAGATGAAACACCAGCTTTCCATGATTCGAACTCCATGAGGACTTTATCCTGAAAATGAGAAACAAAACGAGGTTTAGGCAATCGCAGAAATTCCTTCTCTTTGAAAATTTTGGAAGTTGAGCAGTACCGTGTTCTCCTTCCATTCCATGAGATCTCTAATTTCTGTTCTGCTCTTCTCCACAAGCAATGAAATCCTGAATAGCTCTTGATCAAGCTTTGGCAGAATATCTCCTTTTCTCTGATTCATTTCTTTGATATACTCCTCGAGCATAGTTAAACTTAGTTCAAGCGACTTCACCTTCTGCATCAAGATCTTTAGAACAGTGTCACCTGGTTTTCTGCTAATTAAAAGCTGTCTAACTCCAGTTACAGGATTAGCAATCACGTTTATACTCTCAGGATTCTTCTTCACACTGGGACTGGATTGTTGAATACCATGTATGTTCTCTGTCTCCATGCCAGCATTATCACTCGATTCACTCCCGTTGTGAACTTTCCCACTATCTTCCTTGTCAGCCAGACTTGATTCTGGCTTTGAAGGTGGGGCTGCAGTTGAATTAGGCTCTGGCAATTCATTGGGAAGAGGTTCTTCGGATGGCACAAAGAAATCTTCAAGCATCTGCTCAATTGCATCTACTCCATATACCTCAACAACACTCAACGTGCAGTAAAATTCTGACCCATAATGACTTAGTAAATTCAACTTCAAATACCTCACCCATTTGGGTTCAGGCAGCTTAAAATCTTGAACGTGCTTCACATTTGCAGCAACAAAATTTCCCAACTGTGTCCAAGTTCTAGTTGGATAGGTCAAACTTCCTGACAGTTCAAAATCCTTGAAATTGGAGGAATAATGTTCGAAATTTGCTATTTTAACGACATCAACCAGTGTCTCCTCTGAAAGCTCAATCACAACAAACTTCTCTCTCGTGAGACAAGGGTTTCTCAGGTACTTATCATGATCCTTCCCCAGTATGTTACATGCTCCTTTAGCCTCCTTATTGTACACAAGCACCTTTGCACCCTTAGTCACAGAGGCATAGTTGTACTCTTTTCCATCAGGCTCAAGCCGGTGGGTGATGTTAGCAAGCTGCTTAGGCAACACTTTGCCTTTTTCTTGTTTTGTTAAGTTCCGGAACTCGTCAAAGTTGAGATAAGTCAAATGCTGAAGTCTTCCACTAGGTAGTTCTTTTGGTTTAACTGCCTTCAGTTCTTCTGGATTCTTCATTATTAACCCTGAAGAAGCATACCCTAAAGTACTCAAAATTACTTCTTCTAATCTATTTGTCTCTGGGAGTGGGCACCTCTGATTTCTCGAGGCAGTATGAACTGTAGCATTGTTATTGCTGTTGGATAAATTGGCCCCTAGCAGAATTCCATTTGTACAATTATTGCTTCTATTGGCATCACGTGAATATGTATCACCGCAAAGAGTATCTTTGAGATCACTGGAACAAGGTATGCTACTGTCATCAAGAGTCAAATTCCCTGAAAACGCATAATCAATATCAATTGAATATCATGCATAAAACAAATGGCCAATTAGCACCCCTATCGAGAAAAACAAATCTTCGAAGGAACAGACCGCAAAGATAAAAGTGCTAGAACTTAAGTTGACCTTCCTGCACAATTATGTGGTCAATTAAGCAAGTCGTGATGAGCAGGTTCATTATCATAGAAACTAAACAGCAGAAACTCAAAGGCCTCATCTTTTCCATCAATTTTCTAGGCAATTAATATGTGTATAAAAAGACAAATAAAATGGATTTTCTAGAAATATAACACAAAATAATGGGTTGTAAGTTGTAACAAAAAGAAAGAAAGAAAGAAAAATGGAGCATGAAAAACTTCCAAAAACAAAAAAGATCAGCCCTGAAAATAAATATCACCTTGATTTCCAAGACCAATGCTAAGTCTAGCACAGAACAAGAAGAGAAGATAACAAAGTAGGAAAAGCAAAGAGAAGCGCAGCTCATACAAACTTCTCCTTCTTGAATGGCCGTTTATGATTTTGTTGTTTTGACCAACAATGGCGTTTGAGACTGAGAACCCTTGTCGAGTTTTTTTCATGGCTCTTCGATGTCCTCTCGTCTCCTCTCCTTAGAGGTGGGGGATGGTAGTGGTTTCCGACTCTGCTTTAGACTGTCACATGAATGAATCTTTGGAGTTAATACAAGAAGTCTTCAATCTTACGGGAACCAACCACCTGCCGCTATGCTGCCATTTAAAAGGCCGCCTAATTTGGGGTCTTTTTTGTTTACCAGACTTGTCCTTAACGAAAATTTTGTTAATTGTTAACGGCCACTTCCAAGGGCAAACTTGGAAGATCATTTCATAATTATCTCAGAGAGACCCCGGGGGGCCGGGGGGGCGCTGAGAGAGGGAGAGTCTCTTGTGGATGTCCGCCTTGCATGAGCTAATTGGCGTACCAGTAGGGATGACGACAGGTTTGAATGTTTTTTTTAGTGTATTTGCACACCTGCATCCATCCATCATTAGACATGTGGATATCCAACCCGACTTATTTTTATTTTTTAAAAATTAAATCACGTAATATTAAATCTTAGGAAATTAAAACATAAAAATTAATATATCTCAAATAAGATCATAAAACAAATTCCAAAACATTCCACGCAAAATATATATAATCGATAACCCTCAACCGATTCTCAAATTGTTTGAAATTATATTTTTAATGTTGTTCTATTAAAAATTATTTTTTTTATTATTTAAATATAATGATATTAAAAATAATTTAAAAATATATATATTATTTTAATATATTTTTAAATAAAAAATATATTAAAAAATAATCAATAACACATTTCTAAACACCAAGTTTAAGTTTACAGAGTATTATCAAATGTGAGTTTTTATCATGTCTACTTTAACATCCCCAGGTAAAGACCTAATCCGATGGGTCAGTGAAATTACCGGCCGGCCCTCCCCACAACGAATCATAGGATTGCTTAGTTAGTGAATTCAAGCTTAAATAATTCTTGGATAGATTTGGTAGGATTTTACTTTGATCAATCTCCATGTCAGTTTTTCCTTTGCCTCTACAGGAGCCTTTCTTTCATCAATATACGTAGTGATGAAACTAGTGAAATGCAAAATCATTATAAACATCTTCCATTACTAGACTAGACGGCAAGATTTCATACTGTGTCTCCCCAATGTTCTCATACAGCGGTCAACTGCCGGTGGTCATGGGGGGTTTTTCCTTCCATTATCGTCGTTGTAAGGGCATGATCTAATTCATTCTCATCTTCTAATTTGACGGGAAGGGTTCCTGGGTTTTCCTCCACCAGAAACCGCGTTTGCGGAGGGTAATTGTTCAAAATATATTCCATTTCCTCTCCACTGATTTCCTTCTGATTAAAAAGAACCTGCGGTGCAAAGTACAGAAAAATTATTATTAGTCAGTTTATTTGCAGCCTACCATACCATACAGAACAACGAGCGAGCAACATTGTGTAATCATGAAAAAAAGAACATATCTGTAGTTTGACAAAATTTTGATATTTAATCTTATTCTTCAGTTCACGTACGTGATGAAGTTGAAACCAGATTCAAATCTCTGCAAACTTCAATTTAATGCCAACCCAAGGGTTTTGTAAAGGAGAACCCTTCAGAATCTTAGCATACCTTAATATGTTGTCCGATTGGAATTAGCCCAAGTACAGCCATGTCCACAATTACTTGTGGAACAATCCGAAAACCGTTTGTGAGGAGCTTAAGAATTAGAGGTTGAGAAATGGATGAGCATAGTCTAGAGAACTTCGTGTTCAGTGCAAGTGCAGTAGTATGTGAAACAGCCAATTTGAAGTTAAAATCTTGCCAGCTCCATTGCCAATGCATTAGTATGTCACAACAGGAACAAACGTTGAATGGAACCCATGCTCATTTTCTGTTTTCATTAAAAGAGATGAAATTATTATTAATGTTTCGAAAATGGAGGTAAACTGGAAAGATGGACCAAATTATTATTAAAGATGGATATTAAAAGGAATTGATACCCATTAGGCCATTATTGAATTGAATTGCTACAGCATGAGCTATCAACATGCAAAGTTTCCGAGTAATGCCACATCTATACTACAGTGTATTGAGATTCATTCCGCAATCCCAGCAGTTCATCTACATGAATGGTACGGATCATTCTTGTCAGCGTTTCATCTAATTCATCAATGTTACAACTTGTTCTAATTGATTATAATAAGAACCTATAATGGTCTCGAGAAAAGGAAAAGGAGTGCATGTTCTTTGAGCTTAATTATAAGGGTATTGCTTTCAGAAACCTCCTGCAGCGTTAGGGATGTTCTGATGTGGCCTTCCTTCCAGGGCCTTAGCTTGGTTTTTTACTGTATCCAATGCACATACCGAAAAAAAGAGAGAGTAAAGAACCTGTTATAGCTTAATAGCTTTCCTTTCTCCTTTCAATTTCATGACAGGCACACCGTCAAAGTTTAAACAAACTTGAGCATCAAGCCATCAAATAACTACTCGGAGCCGATGAACATGTTTTAACCTAAAAATATTTGGATAAAGCATGGATTAGGCCACGAACATGTTTGATGTTGTAGTTATAATTATTTTTTAAATTGTTTCTTTTTTGAAAATATATTAAAATAATAATTTTTTATTTATAAAATTTATTTTTGATATTAATAATTAAAATATTATAAAAACATTTAAAAAATAATTTTAAATAAAAACAATATTTTTTTAAAAATAATATTTCTGTCGTAAAAACAAACATGTTATATGTAAAATTCAGTACCCATCTTTGGAGATCTGAGAGATTTTTGTTTTATTTAACCCTATTTTAGTTTAAAAGCGTTATTTAAATTTCAGATAATATAGATGTTGCTATTTAATCGGAAAAAGGACAACAATTTGGGAAATTTCAGGTCGCACTCTTTTGAAGTCCTGACAATGATAGCTGACTTTTGTAGGCTTGACTCTATGACCGGACCATATGTACACGCGGCAAACTCTAACTGCTCCATTTCTTATTTCCCCCCAGTTTTTCCTTTATTATTATTTTTTTAATTTCAATCTTTACCAGTCCGGGTAAAAGCTGACTGCCAGTGCCTGTACATGGGTTAAATGGAATTTCAAATCAATTTAATATATTAAAGTTTTAGTATTGATAAAAAAAATATTTTAATATTTTTAAAATTAAATTAGATATTTATTATGTTAATTATTTAAGTTATTTTTTAATTTATTAAATTAATTAAATTATGTCTGAACAATATCTTTATAATTTAATTTTAATTTCAAGCTAGATAAAAAATTAATTATTTTTTTTTAAATTGATGTATTAAATCAAATTTAATAATATCAAATAACAGATTTTTTTAACATTTAAAGGCTTTTTATTAACGGAGGGGTAAACTATTTTCTAACTAAATACCTAAAAGCATTTTAAATCTATCTTCTTCTTCTTCTTTTTTGAAAATTTCTTTCTATGAGAAGCGTAACGGGGAAAATTGACTATGGATTGTTTGTTAGGTGCGTGCTCCATCCAAAGGCTTCTGAAATCTGTTATTGGTGTCCAAAAGTGAGTCAGAGTCCTTTTCTCCTTTTATTTCTGCACAGGTACTTGAGAAAAGGCACAGGTACTTGAGAAAAGAATTAGCCTCTTTGCTATCCTAACAAGCACACTCGCGCACGCGCGTGGTGGAATACAACAATAATAATACGTATGCATGGATTAATTCCACACTATGATCTTTGTTTCAATATGCTGTGGAATTTATTTATGTCGACAACATGTTCTTTTACTAACTTCTTTCAATTCTTCTTCTATTTTCTATGTCTTTGTATTAGTCATCCTTGTAGCCATTACTTCGTAATTAAAGAAAATAACACTTTAAAAATAGTGATCTTGGTATTAAAATGATAAATTCAATATAAATTATTCCAATATCATTTATATAAGATATGTGTTTTTTTTTTTAATAAGTATGATATTTCATGCTAGTTGGCACGCATCAAATTAAATTCCTTCATGAGCAAAATACACATGTTTTAATTTAAAATGAGATAGCAAGCCCGAGAACATCAGGAATAACAATTTATTGCGTGGCAGGAATTTCCGTATTCTAAATTCCTTTTGCTTTAACTTTTGAATTGTATAGTTGCCGATAGGGCCTAGAAGTATATAATATCATTATTTAATTTTCTAAGACTGGTTTCCATTTTTCAGGCAATTAACTCTGGTATTTCCCAGCTTAATTTGTGCTCGACAATGAAGTGCCAGACTATAAATAACATGATGTGTGGTATGAAAATTCTGCTCGCACCAGATGCCAGAAACAATATTGACAGAATAGAACTATGTGCATGAAGTAGAATGGAGATGCTGGAAGAATTAACCTACGCTCCTTAAAGGATACCTTTCCTGCTATTTTTAACAACAAATTTTTGAGCTTTCAATCTGCGAGTTCCAGTGGTTGGTTATGGAACGTGTGTGAGCTCGTAACGAAAAACAGCCATGTTAAAACATGGGCTTGTAACAATTTTACGGCGATCAATTCATTGTTCTAGACTGTTAGAGCCATACTGTTTTTGCCTTTTTACCTGTACACTGGTTCCAAAATCAAATGAAAAGGAGAGAACTCTCAAAAGCTTCAAGAGGTAAATCTAAATTTGAATAACAAAGGTCCCAGTGATATTTATCTTTAGTTGTTGAAAGGAGTGATTAAAAACCAACTTCTATCCTCTGCTGGACTGGTAAACCGAACAATTCCATTCTTGAACGTACAGAAAGAGGAACCAGATTCTTGAAAGAAATTATGATAGGAAGTCTGGTCAATTTCAACAAGGATTTGCGAGCTACTATAAATTCATCTGCTTAGCACAAATTCCAAACTGGTGGACGGAACGTAGTACTCTACCAGAGAATTGACGTCCAGAAGGGTGTGTTTCATTCTGATCTGTCTATACTGAATAATTTGGTGTGCTATGACAGGACAAGATGTCCCAGTAAGCGGACTATGGATCAATGATCTAGCATCAGAATCCGGCATTCTGGCATTTGATAGTGTGCTGCATTGACTAGTTCATTCAGCCTACGCTGGCCATGAATAGCGTTAGGGAGTTGTGTCATCAACTTCGACTTGTTATCACGACCTTTTTCCAGGGTCTACCAAGAACATCAGGAATAAAGAGTCATGACATCAGATGCAAGCCTGCAGCTGTGTTGGTATAACTTTCTCTCATCGAAGGAAGTTTATTTGTTAGCATTAAAGTCCAGCTTTATGGGATGTATTTGCACAGAGCAGCAACTTAAATATGATGACCCAGCAGTTCTTGCAGCAGAGATTTACTGTAAGTTTCGTTTATACTTGTTTTTAGATTGGAATTACTTCTCTGGATTCCGCTCCGCTAGCCAGATTCTTGGTGATACGCATTGTTCGGTCATTTGTTTGCTCTGTGCTCATATTCTTGCAGTCAATGAAGCTGAAATTGAAGCCTTGCATGAGCTATTCAAGAAACTAAGCAGTGCTTTAAAAGATGATAGGCTTATTAGCAAAGTAAGTTCTTAATTTTATATGCATACAATTTCATACGCTGAAGGCATGCAATCTGTGAGAGAAACACAATCTAACATAAAAAAGGTGGGCTTATTCTTGTAGAGCAGAATTACAATTTCAGTTTCAATGAAACAATCAAAGCTCATACTAAAAGGTTCTTACTGGATATTCTTTTAATTCCTGAACCTGGCTTCTTATTAATATCCAGGAAGAGTTTCAGTTGGGGTTATTCAGAAATAGCGAGAATCAAAGTCTCTTTTCCGACCGGGGAAGCTTGCTATTTCCTTATAAGCATTCCTTACTGGCCTATATATTTTTTTAATAGATAGCAGTATCTTACTTAATTATACGTTCTCCAGATTTTCCAATTGCTTGACTCCAAGCATGATGGAGTCATAGAATTCGCGGAGCTTGTACGATCCCTGAGTGTCTTTCACCCAGAAGCACCCCAATCAGACAAAGCTGCTTGTATGAAATCCCTCTCATATTATGTGTGCTATCATTCTTATTTGAAAGTTATGCTAAAAGTCTGATGTTCTGGTCTGGCAGTTGCATTTAAACTATATGATATATTGGAGACAGGTTTCATCGAACGCGATGAGGTAAAGATTAAAGACTGAATCTGAGATCATTGTTTTTCATTTCCTAACGAGTTTGCAGAATAGTGACATGATAGTAAAACCGAAGTAAATTAGTACAGGCTGCTCATCATATTAATTTGATAAGATTAAATATACTTTTAACTGGAAGAACTTCTTTTGGCTAAAATATATTTACTTGAAGATCTTCATATCCAGGCAATGGTTTTCAAACAAAATATGTTGCATCATTCATGTTCTTATTCTGCATAGAACCAAGCTACTTTAAGTAGAAGCACTTCCTTTTGGATTTCTAAAATACATATTGATATGCTTTGGAATATTTAACTGGTGAAAGGTCAAGGTGCTGATATTGGCGCTTTTAGATGAATCAGAATTGATGCTTTCAGATGACATCGTTGAAGCCATTATTAACAAGGTAAGGCTTGCATGATATTAAAGAATTAAATTAATCTCTTCATCATGTTGTAAAGTCCACAAAATTATTGAAACCTTTTCCTTGAGTCTGCCTAGACATTTAAGGACGTGAATTCTAGAGGGGATGGAAAGATTGATCAAGAGGAGTGGCACGAATTCTCAACTCGAAATCCATCCTTGCTAAAGACCATGACAATTCCATATTTAAAGTAATTCCCTTTCACCCATTTTAATCTTAGTTTGCTCCTATCTATCAGATTCCATGGAATTTGGATGTTCTTGTAAAAAAGAACGTAGCATATGGAAAATCCACTGCAGATCAAGAATGGTTTTTAACCAGTCCATGCATGAGAATTAGGATTTTGATATTCTAGCTTTGTTTCGTTTTAAAAAAAGAAGCTTGTATAGTGATGTACTCCTATCTTTCAGCCTTATTTTCATAATATGTCCACATGAGTGATTTTGATACCGACTTCCTTTGCTGTAACCGACCACTTTACCTATCCGTGTTTCTTCTAGGTTGGCGACTGTTTTATCACCTTAAAGAGGAAATGGGGCCGTCATTTCCTCTTTATTTTGGCTGAAAGATCATCTCAAGATAATTTAGCTGTATTCCAAGCCTGTGTAGGATGTAGATCCTCACTTAATCTCTATCTAGTCTCAAACTGAGAATTTTTCATATTGTTTTGTATCTAACCAGCTTAAGCTAAACCGACTTGTTTTTACAATTTCGGGATCCTGTTCAACTTTTAAATTCAGTTTGTAGTACTAAGCTCCAGTTCTTTAGCCATTCTCGAGCAAAAAATTTGTTGATGGAACTTCACTGTTGCAGGGAGGTCACAACTGCATCCGAGATCAGACATCGAAGGCGATATTAACAAGTGATAATGGTCGGTGCTATTTCATCCAATGATGAAGAAAATCTAAGAATAAATTGCTATATATAAAGAATGGAAACTCTACTATACCTATCAAAAGGCAAAGTTTCTAAGTAATATCACATCTGTACTACCTACATTCCACAATCTCAGCTCCTCATGTACATGCATGTTACACATTATTCTTGTCTGTACTTCATCTACATGAATCTCACACATCGTTCTTGTCAGTTAATAGGCTCACAGGGCATAAGCATCACAGAAAATACCAGGACTAAACGCTCGATCAGTGGACCACAAAATTCAACAACCGTTAACTACTGCCTCTGATTATTTGGTTCTAGGAGCAACCATGTCCTCCAAGTTCATGGGGTAGCACATTTTTGTGTGTAAGCCATTCCATACATTGTCTGCCAAGATGGCATTCACTGCATCGGTTGGATGGTATTGGTCCCACCAGATATGGTTGGTTGCATTGCTGCAAGCAATTTCCGATGCAAAGCACAAGATCCAACCCTTATAATTTCCTAACCCACAGCAAGCGTCAGCAGTGACATTAAAACCTGAGTGAAAACATCATGCAAGACTAGTGAATTCCATTGACATTGCAGCAGCGTAAGGGAGGAAAATGTTACATGCTTTACCGTATAGTTCGTGGTTCTTGATGATATCCATTGAACCTTCATACATATCACAGAAGGTGATTTTGGCATCGGGAAGTTTCAGGCCTAGCTCCTCGATCATATATCTCATTACAAAGTTGTACTCTAGAATGATATCATTTATCTCCTCAATGCACTCCCCATTCTTGCTGTTGTACCTCCACAAATAGTAAGGAGCACAGCCAATAGGTGGCAGCCCCATGAGAATTACTCTCCTGACATTCATATTGTACAAGTTCTGCTCCATAAACATACAAGAGTTAGGAATTTCTGATATAAATAACATCTTGAATTCCAAGGACTTGTTAAAAGAGAATATGTAACCACAATTCATTGAGTAGAAGAAATCTTTCTTGCATGAACACAACAAAATATGAAAAGTAAAAAACTAGAAAGGTCACCTTTATTTCCTGCCTTATTGAAGCTGCTATGAACTGGTTGAAGCTCCATGGGAGGTACAGGTTTTGGATATTGGATGCGTTACGCAAATAGTAATGTATGTAATCATTGACTCCAATGGAAATATAAAAGACTGAGTTCGAGATGAGCTCATTTGCAGCAGCCTCTCCCATGTTCAAAATAAATGACTGTAAAGTATCCGAGAACTGCTGAATTTGCTGCGTGAAGGAGATTCGCTGACCCTGGAAAAATCACATGATTGCTGATTAGGTGTAAGCGTAACTGAATGAATTTGTGATCTTTTCGGCGTAGTACTGAGGAGCTCACCAATTCTGATCCGCTCGAGAATATAACTCCAGCACCAGCAGATGCATAATTCACCCCTTTAATCATATCTTCGAAAGTTCCCATCTGCCCAAGATAACTTGGTACAAAGGGAAGCCCAAGGCGCAATGCTGATCAAATAAATGACAATGGATAAGAACTGATGAGGAAAAAAACATTCTAAACCAGCCTTGTTTCTCTAAGAGAAATCTAAAGCAAGATACATAAACTACTGATTCCCAATATCTATTATTGGCCCTGACAAAGAATTTCTTTACAAGTAAACATAATCAATATTGGAAAAGTCAGTTTTAGCAACAAAGGCGAAAAATCTGTTTGGCTGGCAAGAAAAATGGGAAAATTCAGGAGTTAAGGCTCTTTTGACTTGTTCACTAACAGTGCCTAGAGTAATTGATCAAATAACAAAAAATAAATGACAATATCTCAGAATCTGTATTCAGTTGATATCTCCATCTCTTCAAAATCAGTAAATAAAAAGACAAAGGACACTCCATTGTCTTCATTTTCTTGATAATTTCCCTCACTTTCTTGGATATCAAACAGAAGAGCAAGCAAAATCACCAAAACAAAAATAACCCAGACAACAGACGCTTAAAAGTTGAAACCATCAAGAAATGCAAAACAAACATCCGAATTCACTGAAAAGGACATTCAAAGCAAAATAATTAAACAAGACCCAAGATTTCGTTTTTTCTTGTGAAGATTAAAAAGTAAGTGTTTACCAAGATAATCAACAGGGACTCTTCCATTACAGAACCTTCCAGTTGGCTTATGAGTATCAAAATCTCTACCATAAGGACTATGGTCAGCACGAGCAAAAGTACCAAGATAATTGTTGGTGCCACAATCAACAGAAGAGTCACCGAAAATAAAGAAAGCAGGCACTAAAGGAGGATTGACTGGTAAGGTTGTTGGTGTTGGAGATGGAGAGATTGAAGAGGAAACAACTAAAGAAGAAGAAGGTGATATAGCGGGGGTGTTATAGGTAATGATGTTTTGAGATAAGTTCTTGAGTTCTTGAGGGACTGCAAGATTTCTTGAACTAGTAAAAAAGGAGGATAAAAGAAGTAAGAGGAGAGGCAGAAGAAGACTGGTCGACATTGTTAAGTTTCTATCGATTCTTGATAGAGATCAAGAAAGACTGCTCAATGGCGCGTAATGGGAAAGTAGAAGGAGATTTGAGTCGATGGAAAGTCCAAAAACAACCTCACTTCAACTGGCTCTAGAATTTAAAATTTCTGAGCTTGTGTGTTCTTATAGAGGGCTGGCTGGATCTGCAAACCCAAAATATGATTGATCGTAGATGTGGCCTTATTATTAAAAAATAATAAATAAATAACACACACATATTAGTGACTAATCAAAAGAAAAGGAAGCATAATTGAAAGACAAAATAAATGGGAGGACTATGCTGATTTTTAGCAGATTTGACGTGAATTTCAAGGAGAATAGAAAGAAAATAGAGGGAGGAGAAAAGACCAACCGTCCGCGACAGCTTCATCTCCATTGGACGTTCCCGACGACATGGCGGTCGCGAAACTTCAATCGCCACACGCGTTGCCTAAAAAGCACAGTCAACATCCTGTTATTAGGATGTGAGCACGCGCCGATACTTTTTATTTATTTATTTTTACTTATAAAAATATTAATTCACCTCTAATCTAAATAAATGCAAATAAAGCATAACAAAAATACCACAAGAAAAATACTAAAATATCCTTTAATCCATCCTTTAACCCATGCTTTAATTTCTTTGACTTTAATAACGATGAATTAATTGTACTATTTGTAAAAAAGAAATATGCAAAACCCTTATAAGCCTTCTTTTTCTTCTTCTTTCTAATGGTATCTACGTAATTAAATTATGAAAAAAAATATAAATTACTAAATTATACCAAATCAATTTACAGACAATCTTTATATCTCCTAGAAAATACCTTTCTAATCAGCTAGCAAGATAAAAAAAATTATATAAAAAAAATGATAAAATAGTAATTATATTGTGCGGTGAATTACCTTGCATGCTATATATTAAAACAATGGTCCCTCGATGATGGCACATGATAGCAACAACATCAATTGCCAATTAATTCCAGAAAGTTACATGTGAATTATTCACTGCACTGTACAGTGATGGAGACCGATTCGTTCCTGCTTGAGTTTCCCGCCACAAGAAGGTAACATCTACCCGTATTTGAGAGCATTCCCAGATAAATGCAAGGCGGAAAGTAACCATGGCATGGCAGTTCAAGTGTTTTATTTATTTATTTATTTTGAGTAAAGAGGTACCACCACTGGACCAAGGCAAGATTTACCAAGAAAAAAGAAGATTTACCTTTACCGTCTCTCTGAATCTGCAGCCACGATCAAAAGCTTCTCCCTCAAGTGAAATATCTAAAAGAAAACAAAAACCAAAAGTCTTGCTTTCACACTATTTATTTTTTCGCTACTTCCACTCCAGTCCTTGTCCTATTATCACTTTCACTTTCCCAGTAGCACATACATCATCACCCCATCCCAAACACCTCTCAAGTTTCCCATCTTCTCTCATTCCCAAGATTCCCTCTTTCCCTTCCTTCCACCCCCCTGATCCGCCCTTTTTAACTCATCAAATCCGTCGAGAAAATGAGCAAACCACACAAACCACCTTCCGGGCGCACAAATCTTGCTTCGTGCATAGTGGCTACAATCTTCTTAATCTTCCTTGTTATCATAATCCTTATTGTCTTCTTCACTGTTTTCAAGCCTAAAGATCCTAAAATCTCTGTTAACTCTGTTCAACTCCCATCATTTTCTGTCTCTAACAACACTGTTAACTTCACTTTCTCTCAATATGTCGCCGTCAAGAACCCAAATAGAGCTGTTTTTTCTCACTTTGATAGTACCCTCCAGCTTCTTTACTCGGGTTCTCAAATCGGGTTCATGTTCATACCTGCTGGTAAAATTGATGCGGGTCGAACCCAGTACATGGCCGCAACCTTTTCTGTTGAGTCTTTCCCTTTATCTGCTTCGCCGGATGCAGCGGTCAATGTGGGACCTGCGTTCAATGACGGTGGTTTTGCCGGTGGTGGACAACCCGGTTTTAATAATGGGTATCGGGTCGGGCCTACGATGGAGATAGAGTCGAGAATTCACATGGCGGGTCGGGTTCGCGTCTTGCATTTTTTTACCCATCATTTGGAGACTAAAGTTGGATGCAGGGTTGTCATTGCTGTGAGTGATGGATCTGTTTTAGGGTTTCATTGCTAGTATTAATGATAATTCTTTTTTGGTATTCTTGTGTTTAGATTTTTAAGTGTAGCTTTTTTTTTAATTGTAGTATTTTGGGTGTTTAAATTTGTATTATGAGGACTAATATGTTGAAGGGAAGTGTAAAAATCTGATTTTTTTCACCAGTGATTTATTTATGTTCACTCCTTGATCTACATTTGGAAAATTTTGAGCTTTTGGAGCTTCCTCTTTTCTTAATTTACAGTTTTAGTATAAGATCTTGAAGCAAGAGGAAAGCTGTTAATTATGATGCGTTTGGTCTAGAAAGAGAAGTTTTTTTAAAAAAAAAAAAAAAATTGCTTTGCTTTCTCTTTATTTATTTTTTTCCCAGGAATAATTGCGCTCTAGGTAAAGGATGATACCATGATTATTGTAATAACACGGGGCAGTTGAGGCTTAGAATGAAACTTGAGTTTGGTCCAATGATGGACTAAAGTTTAAGGTCAGTGGGTTAGTGAGAAATGAGCTGGAAAGACCCGCAGAATGCTCCGTATTTTCTGTTTATCAAAGAAAAGGGAGGAAGTCATTTTTTTCCTTCTGGATTTGGGTTAGTTAATCCGGGACAAATTGGACACTTAGCATATAAATTTTATAAAAATGACAACGATAGTGAAAAAGCATGTTTTTGAATGTTGCATTGAGTAGACAGTAGTTTTTTAAACAAAAATCGAGGCACTGTAACTTTTTTAAATTTGTTATTTGGGTGGGATGAATGCAATTTTTTATGATCTTGTCCTTGCAAATACTATTTATATTTGAATAAATATTGAGTTTGGTTTTTTAACTTAATATTTAATTGAATATGTAATGTATTATTTTTTAATTGTATTGTTCAATTTATTTTTATTATTGAATGTATGTTAAATCTTCAAATCAGAATCTCATGTGAAACATTTATGATTAAATACCTAATTATAATAAGAAATAACAAAAATAAATCCAGAAATATCTTTAAATATATGAACATGAGGTATTATTTTGTAATCAATATCATTATTAATATTTATTAACATGTTTGTATTTTAAATTTTATTATTTTTATTGTTGCTAGACTCAAAATAATCAAATCTAGTGATTAACAAATAAATTGTCAATGGAATCATCAATCATCACTCTTTACCAAATTATTCCAATCATCACTCTTTACCAACTAATTTTAAAGGACTAACAAAAGTTGTGATGAATTATTTATATAGAATACCATTATATTCAGTTCACTTTAGTTATTAAAAAATTAATTATTATCTTAAAATTATTATCATGTAAAATCGATACAAGATAATATTGATGTGTATCAATTAGATATTTTCAAGTTACTTTAATTTTAATATTATTATAATTTAACCTAGATCCATGACAAATAAATTTTTTAATTTTCATATATAATATACCTAAATTATTATCAAGCAACAAACTACTTTTGTCATCGTATGTTATATTATAGTTCATATTAAAAATAATAGTGTCATCTAGTGACATGATGTAAATATATTGTAGGACATTATGTAAGCAAGATAAACAAACTAGGTTATTGTTAATTGGATATAATTTTAATTTAATTGCATTACCCAATCCATGATAGGAAAATTTCATAGGAAATTCAATTAAATTCATAAAATGTAATCTAAAAGCATAATTGATAATAATTAAATATTATTCATTATATCAAATTTAATTGATATTCTTCAAGTTTAATTGCAATAAATCACACCTAAATTCACAATAAATTAAAATAATTTAAAGAAAATATCAAACTTAACAATTTATCCACGATTCAATACAACGTGTAAATCATCATAATTCTATTATATTCATGCTTTATTTCATGAAAATCATAAAGTGTAATTGATAACATTATTAGTAGATTCCAACAATCTACATAAAATTTATAATTAGGCAATATATTCAAAATTGGACGCAACATATAATTAATTAAAATAATTTATTTAATTTATTTTTATGTTCAACCATATCAAATTACCCTAACTCATGGTATTCATAATTAATTTATTATTAATTAAACAAACCCTACATCAATCTAGATCCTAAATAATGATTTTAATTTAACAAAATCAAATACAAATTCGTAACAATATGATGTGTTTATTTTGCTTGTAGAACGAAAAAAAAAACTCAAGGGACGATGACAAAGGCGATAAAGATGGATTTTGAGAAAAAAAAAACATTTTAGGATGCTTGTAAATTATGAAGAGTTTAATTTTGGATGTTTAAAAAAAAAGTTATTTATAAGTTTTTCAGAAGAAGAGGGATGGTATGGATGTTGATAATTAGAAAGAAAAAGTTATGTTTATGTGTGATTTTGATCCGAGAAGGATTTAATTTTTATATATTATGTTTTTGAAGTACAACATATTAAATAATGGTATTTTGAAAGCGTCGTATATTTAATAATTATTTTTTTAAAGGGTGTCAACTATTTTAATGATAATATTAAGTAATTATTATATTTTAAAAGTGTTACAAGTTAAAAATAAATTTTATGAAGAAAATTTTAAATGATATAATTCTGTCAAAATCTTTAGATTATCGTACTAACTTAAAAAAAAAAATCGTAAATCGGTAAATGGGAATGGAGGAGTAGCATGAAAAGGTCGACACTTGACAATGTCATTTTGTCACGTTGGAGTCTTGGAGAGTGGGTTGATTTAACCAGGTGGGGACTGTTTTGTTGGCGGCCTGTGATTTGTGGTGAAAAGAATCTTAGTACAGGAACTGGTAATTACATGCAGCAGAGGTGGTAAATGGTAATATTTGCTAAAGATTTACAGAGTTAACAAACTGAGTGCAGTAAGAGGATTGCTGGGTTGGCGACTGCAGATCTTGTCCATAATGCATGCTCCGCTTTCTTGGGATTGGAGCCCTTGCTTTTTTGACTTGTACTGTTGTGGAGGCAGCAGGCCCCATATTCCATATTTCACCACCCTATTTTAATATATTTTTAAATAAAAAAATAATTTTTAAAAATTATTCAAAAACAAAAATTACCTTACTTCCAAGCAATCACCGGTACTTCTAATTCATTTACCGTAACAAGATCACTCGGTGTGGTGATCTAAAATGCGAACAGATCTGCTGGGTTATATTTTTAAAACCGGAAATGTTTACATGATATTATGCATGCTTAAAATGGTCTTCCAGCTATATATTTTCAAGCAGCCTGCCTTGCTTGCAGACCTCTAGACGAATCCATGACCGCTGGAAGTTCCAACCCCGAGTTGTTGAGCAGTAGGAAGTAACTGTCAAACGGCTGGCCTCTGAAACCTTAGCCTTAAGACCAGGTTAGTGGTTACCACTACAGTTAGATGCAATTTGAAACAAGATCAAGGGATACACTGACAAAATAATTCAGCAACAAGCTTGAAATAGTTATGGTAATGAACCGATTTTTAATAATCCTTCCTCCAATAACACGAAAAAATACAAGATAAGAGACACCATCTATACACAGATTCAACCACACTATTTGTAGTTGTAGAGCTTGGATTTTATGTGCAGATCAGGTCTCCACCACTGGTGAATTCCATGGGCTTCTCTAAAATCCTGACAAGGAGTCAAATTTACGATTAAATTTGCTGAAGGGATGAGGTGGAGTGGTTCTGACTCCCTACCCATTGCACTCATGAGAAGACCGCCGAGTGAATTCTGGGTTGCTAATTTCTCAATAGCTCCTATTCCAATACCATCCATCTTCTTCCTGTGCTCAAAATACCCAATATATTCTGAGCAAAAGTGATCGCCTGGATTGACAAATAGAAACGGGACCCAAGCAGAAAGAGTAGCAAATGGGTCAACAGATCGACTATTCTGATAGCTCTTCTTTGTAGCAAGAGCAAGTCCTGCTGTTATCACACTGCTTGCAATCCGGAGTCCATGTTTCACTCGCTTATCTTTGATCCTTTCAATTGGGGCAGAGATGAATGGTGAATTAAAGAGAAATGCTTGAATAAAGATGCCTGTCTTGGCCATGGTCTTTCCAGCAAGCAGTGCCATTGCTGCTCCCAGGGAATGGCCAGCTAACCAGACATTTGATTTGCCTACTGTAGCAACCACATTTCGGACTGCCTGGATAGCAGTCTCAAACCGAGATGTCTCATGGAGTCCATTTCTGATTATGCAGATGTCCAGCTCAAGGTCCCGTGACACAGACCCTGGCTTGGTTATGGTGCCACGGAAGGCAATTACAAAACGAGGGCTTTCATCTACTGAATTGTGATAATGAGATTCTGGAGGCTTGAATTCATAAATGGCACCAAAAATGGAGGAATCCGCATCATCCACAAGTTGACGAATCAACTGGAAGTGAAAAAACTCCCACCATGGAGGAGCAAGAGCTTGGGAACCTTGACGTTTTAACTGGCGGTCCCGCTCTAGAATGCAGACACCCTGAACCAAACTGGCAGCAACAGATCTTCGATGATGTGCATTTTTCCTGCACAAGATCACATATAACATTGTTTCCCACATGATCTTGGTACTATAAATATGCTATTTTACCGAATCAAAGTTGCTTAGCATTACAACTATTTCATCAGCAAAGATTAATCAAAATAGCAGACCATCACCAAGTACAAGTAGAATATGGCCACTGCATCGCATTCACAAAATTGTATTGGCCCCAAAATAATGTGATGTTGTTTATGCACATGAGTTGGTAAATACAACAGGAGAATTATACCAGAGCATCAAAGAGCTTACCAGTCAACAACAGTTAGATGTAAGGGTCCTGAGCGGCTAAACTCTTCCCTCTCAGAGGCCATGATACCAAATGTAGATGTTGCTGCTGCTGCATTGCTCAGATAAAAAACAGTGAGTGGTTACCGGATACATAGATCACATGCAGTCGGGTTCTTTCACAAGAAAAATAACAAATAAGTTAACCTGACGGCAAGTTTTACTGGAACAAACAAAGTGTTGAACATGCAATATTTCGAAGTAGATGAAGCTGTTCAAAAAAGCCATCCAAGAAGAACATTTTCCAATAAGTTAAACTTATTCAAAGTAATAAATTCATTTGAAAGATACATAAACCCTCCCATAAGAAAGCACCCCCCTTCATAATACTTTTGCAGTTCCCACAAAACACAAATACCTCCCATCAAAACGGAATTCATAATTTACAAGTCCACAAATTTTCTTCCATTAAAAATCTTTTAAAAAACATAAGTCAGGCTCACAATCTTCATCTCCACCAGCGAACAAACACAACTTTGACAATGACCCTTGAGCCAGATTCATCAAAAAAGAACTGGAATTGAACTTAGAATCCCCCTCTGAACCAAAGTACAGAACAAAATGCTCTTCATTAAGGGGGAAAAAAACAAAAAAAAAAAACAGAAACCAAATTAAAAAAAAAAAACCATATAATATCCCCTGTGCCCACGACAGTCCCTGCCAAAGTAATTTCTTTCAGAGAAAACCTCAACAATACAATTTGCAATATAAATAACATTTCTAACAACCCATCATCACATGATTTCTAACATAGCAAAATAAGAACGAAGAAAATGCTAACGTTCTGAGGAATTATGATGGGCACCCAAAGATTTCCATCTTCAATCTTCGCAAAAAATCAAAATGTGAATTAAGAGATGCTATAAGAGAGAGATACAATACCTGGATTAATTCAAAGGAAGAGCAGATCTGATGATACGTTTACTTTTCTTTCTTTTAAAGTTTTTAAGGTGGGAGATGGGGTGTCTTAATAGTGGTTGTTGGCACAACAGAGCACAGACTCTGTTTAATGAATAATGATAACGTGCTGTGTGAGTTTTTAAGGGTTAAGAAAGGGATTCTAAACGACGTGGTTTCAATTAAATGTGGCATGGCACCACAGAGAGTTTTCTGGTCTCCCATTATTTCTTTTCTCCCTGCAGTC